>OU744278.1:52709408-55209408 GCA_916610125.1 Cheilosia vulpina
GGGGGTATTTTTTTTTATTTTTTTTCTGTTTCGCTGAGATTTTAAGATGCAATTCCACAACTTTGCGATTTCATGGATGGAAAGTGATTCGTTTTGTATCCGATTGTCGCATATTATCGACAAAACACTCGTCGAATGGCGCAAAGTAATGATATTCCGTGGAAAATAGAAATGCAGCACAAGCTGGAACAGTCTAATGTAAATAAAAGTGCGCACCAATTCCCTTTTCATTTTCGTGTTTCCCATTTGGTGGATAATTTTAGATATGCTTTTGTTAATTCAAGCGAATCATTTGGATATTTGGTTGTGATTAATGCTGCCTCATTGCGGGAATGTGTTGTGTTTGTTTAATTCCAACAGCGTGTTGAAGAGTGATTGATTTTACGTCTACTCTGGCACTCGCCGAATGCCTTTGCAAACGTATAGCAAACGTGTAGATTTATTTCAAGTTCAAGAAGAACCACAAGCTATGCGGGCTAATCTCAGCTATTGATTCTTTCTACTTTTCAAAGAAATCTGTGCCAAACGGGAGGGGCACACGAGTGTAATTAATAAAAATCAAAGAGATTGGCACACTTTTTACCCGCATTTGCATATTTCTTCACTGGAAGTGGGTAAGCTGAATGGGGCTTACCCGGTATGGGTTAGGCACCATGGGATTGTGTGTGTTCTCGAACTGATAGAGAGTAATACGCTTTTTATAGTTGGAGTGCAGAAAAAATGCCCAATAGGCGGAGAGAATTTGAAATGAAAAGAATGATGGAAAAAGGTCGAGGTGAATAATGCATGCTGAAAGCCGAGGGCTACAATTAACTTCTGCTGCGACAGACAGTGAACCGAAACGATTGGACTCGAGTCTATAACCAGGTATCGAATTCGGGGAAAACGGACTTTGACATGCATAGTTATCAGCACGCACGAGGTAGGGAAAGAGTTGCATTCAAAATAAGTCAGCACATGACCTTTTTCTCAAGCTCGCGTTTGGACTTTAATTGAGCATTTCGCTTCTAGGTCGATACGAATAAAAGGGTCGATATGAAACACAGTGTCGTACTAAAAAAACATTTTTGTCTCGACTCGAAATTTGCGGAAGTTCACAATTGCGAAATTTATATGGAAAATAAAGCCACTACCAAAATTTAAAGCAGGAACTAAAAATGTTTACTGTGCTTGGCGATTGTATAAATCCGTTGAAATAATTTGATTTCCCTTCTGCAGTGAGAAGTATCTTGGTTTGAATTTTCAACCATTGTGAACTCGATATGCAGCAACAAACATCAGGCGAAATATAGGCTTGGGTCCAATACGAACGACCAATGTGTGATGAAATTTGTTTTTTTTTTTTATTTTTAAGTCAACTTAATTCTGTGAATGTAAGAAAATAAATAGCTGGAGCGCAAAAGATCCGTAAAGGACCCTATGCCTAGCTCCTGACAACCATTCGTTTTTTGTGCGTTTTTATTTTTTTCGGCAAATGGAAGAGGCCTACAATTTTATGCCGATTCCGAACGGCTGAATTGCGAAACTTTTCCGGGCCAGTTATACCATCTAAAGTTGGTTAGACGTCCGAAAGAGGTGGCGCAGTCTGACACAAGATAAGATGTGATTTGTTTTTTTTCTGGGAATCGAACGAGGGACCCCCCGCTTAGTACCTCAATGCACTAACCACTAAACCACTGCGCCATCAATGTGAACGTAAAGCTGGGTCAAAAAATGCAGTATTGAATGATTTCGTTGATTGATTGTTACGCGAACCACAAAAACCACTCTTGGATAAATCACTGATTGGAATCTTTACAATTTCAAATGATTCAATTAAAGTCCTTTCTTACTCGTAAGTGATAAATATTTTCGGACATATTTGCATCGCATTGGGGCGATCCTCATTTTGCAGGTAATAGGGGCCCTGCATAGCGAAAATGCAAGCAATATTGGCGTCAATTGCCGTTGCTTTGCCAGCGTAGACTTGCCAACAGAAATAACCCGATGGAATTGGGTGATGCGTGAGCATAGTTGACTGACTGCGACTTACCGCTTACTTACATAGAATCGTACATTTAGACAGTTCGTTCGCTTGAACAATTTCGCGATACTAATAATCAGTTTTAGTGTCCAGGTAAAATTTTTCGAACTCAATGGCGAAATTTTCCTTACATATTTTGCATAAATTGTGGCTAAAAATGATTAATAGTTATTGCCTTTTCATTTTTGCTGCAGTTCGCGCCATCAGTTTCTAGCCGTTTATATTGAGATTCGAACGAAGAGTCAATTCTAACGAATGTCTCTATTCGTTCGAATGAACTTTGTGTATTTTGAGATTCGAACGAATAACATTCATTTTCCAAATGAATCCAAATGAATTCAACTTTCGAAATCAACTGTTTGACATTTTTATTTTATATAGAGTGACGATACTTTTTTTTTGTTGTGGAGGCTGTTTTTACATTGTTTTGTTTAAATTATATAAATATTTAAAATGTCTATTACATAAAATAAATGCTAAAAACTACAAAAATGTTAAGTAGCAGTATTACCTCAAATGGCACCTGATGTGTTGCGAACGATTAGAAAGTAAAAATACACTAAACATTCGAATGAAAAATTAACTTTTGATTGATAGAATGAACTTCTTATCTGTTCGAATGTCAAAATACAGATTCTTCGAATTCGACACACTTTCGAAAGAAATCGAATCGCAAAATAAGCATGAGTCTGAGGTTAAATAGGAGGATGTAAGGCCCTACTCAAAGGCAGGTCCGAGAAAGAGAACAGGGAGTGAGAAAATCATTTTTTTTTTAAATGGAGAAACGAGCGTCTCTTAAGGAAAAAATTAAAAGCGTAGCCGGAAAGGAAGCCAAGACCAAATCAAAAATCAGGTAAAGAAAGAGATGTAAGTCTTGTTAGTTTTCTTTTTTCAACGATTTTGTTCTTTTTATGAGCTTTATTTTTAATAAATTTTTAAATGACACAAGTTTTAATACTTGTTGTTACAACTTACCCCGTCCTAAATTACAACTTACCCCGTAATAAAAGTAAGTTACATATAACAGCTCCTCTTTTTTAAAAAAGGCGATATTTTGACACCTTCTAAGCAGACTTTATTGAACTTTGAATTTTGTAGTCTGAATATTGCTGATTGTTTTAATATAAGCTTGGCTAGTGTGACCACCTGCACGTAAATGACACTTCCAGTATGTAAATTTGGAGTCATGTACAATGGAGCGAAGCCATAACTCAAAATCACAAAAATGTATGCAAATTGAAGCGAGGAAAACCTAAAATGAAAACAGGAAAAGAACAAAGATTTTTTTCACCATCAAAATGGAAATTTATCGAAGGTACATTCCAACGAATATTAATTTTCATTTGGTATCATCTGACACTGATTTATTCGATCACTTGACGTTTTTTTTTTAAGAAAAATCGTTACCGCAGACAAGATCTAATCGTGGGACGAAAATATCACTGCCACTGATCAGCGCTGGGTCAATTGATTTCTATATTTCAAATTAAAAAAGGTTCCGTACAACCACATCGTTTCGTATACGTTCTTAACTTGGTAGGCACATCAGCCACCGTTGAGCGTGTATTTTTTTTTTTTTTTTTTGATCAGTCAGATTTGGTGCGTGGAAAAATCACAGTTGAAAATCGAAACATTGAGAAATCTTTTATATGTTCGGTGCAACATCAGAATGACTTGTACGGAGTTTTTCTAAAAAAGCAACAAGTGTTGAATGAAATCGCATCGGGTGGAAAGTACAATAAGAAGAAAACCAACCAAGATGAATGAATTAATTAAAGAGGGCCACACTTTTGCAAAATTTGTTAGAATATCAGCAAATAAACTGCATTTAAATTGCATTTCAAATTTTGTAGTGAATGCTGATGAAAACTTTGTTATTTGTATATAATACTTTGTTCCAAAAACACTTAAAAATCTATAAAATATCAGAAATTATTAATGTTTTATTAATCATTCCTTTCTTAATAAAAAAACATTTTTTTTTCAAATATATTAAGACTGCTATTCTATTAAACTCTTGTGTACAAAAATGGTCACACTAAACCCTTTGGCTCACAAATTTGCAAATTCTTATGAACAGCATCAAATTCAGTCGATAGTGTAACTTCTAGCCACGCTCTCCCCTACGAACGAATTTTTTATTTGTGGATCGCGATTTTATACAAAAAAAAACTTAAAACTGGAACCCAATTTTTAGTTTGTTTAGCTTACATACCTCTCGCGAACGTCTGACAAATATAACTGCCATGAAAGAGCTTCTCAATTGGCCGTTTGGACTCAGCATAAAATTGTAGATCCCTTCCATTTTCATTCGTCCCAAAAATAAATAAACTCACACGATCTGTTGCGCCAACTATTTACTTTTTTTTTTAGCTAACAGTGAACTACTTTACATTCATTGGTCGCATGTTGCCAATAACTAAATAAACATTTTGTGTATTTAAGACTGTGCCTTGATAGTTTTTCAATTCAATTCAATTATTTATTAAATGGTTTGTACATTAAGATATAATCTTTTATAGTACTTAGTAATTTATACATCAGTTTTACTAATTCAAAATACTTAAATGTAATAACAATATTTATCTTAATCTAAGTTTGAGACAGGGTAGTGAGATAGAGTAAATAAAGAGAGGGAGTGGATGATGAGGGAAAGAAATTAAATAGATAAGTTGGAGAAATGTTGAAAGATTGCACTTTTAAAATTGATTGGATTTGAAATATTCTTCTATCGAGAGGGCAAAGAGTTCCAAAGCCTTACAGTATGGATAAAGAATAAGGGTGTTGAGTTAAGGTTATTGTTACGATAGGAATGAGGTTGATGGTTCTTGAGGAGCGAGTAAAATTAAGTATGTTGTACAAGTAAGACGGACTTTGAGTTTTAATAATTTTGTGCAAAAACATAAAATTCCTGGCGTTGATATATTGTTCCAAAGTACAACCAAGCAAACCCCTAGAAATCACGGAAATATGGTCATATCTACGTACGCACTGCGTCGTTAAGGGCAACTTCCAGTTTTCGCTGTGATGAAGAGTCAAGACTGCTATAGACCACCTCAGCATATGTTATGAAAGGTAGGACTAGAGACAGTACCAGCTTTCGTCTTGTTTCCTGAGGGGTAAAATAAGCACCGACCCACAATTTGCGCAGACATCCGTAGGTACGACCCACGACCACGTTTGTGTGATTTTAACCAGACAAATGTAGTGTACCCACAATTAGAACAACCAAAGTGACTGAAGGAGTAATCGGACCCTTTCAATTCGGTGCAATTACTGAAATAGATTTGGGAATGCTAAGCAGGGTCAACTAGTATATAAGTAGAACGTTTTGGAAAAATAAATCAACTTGTTTCTCATTTTATGGCAAACCCTATGGCGTATTTGAGCCTGCCTTATATTCTCTCCATTCACTAATCCTTACAGGACTTTAGACTACAAAATTTGAACACTTACACAAATTTCGGTTGATAATATAGCTTAGATTAGTGACTGAGTCAACAGCTTTAATTATTAAGGTAAACATCGGAAAGGGGGCAAAGGTCGAAATTATTTTTGGAAATGGGTATTATTTGAGATTTAGATGGATTGAGAAACAGCCCATTAGCTACAGACCAGGTTTTAATACGTTTTAAGTCTTCATTGATGAGAAGAACAAGTTCGTTGAGCTTACCAGAAGGCTTCGCTAAATGTAGTTGGACATCGTCGGCATAAAGGTGTACTGAAGTATGTTTTCATACTATTAGAAGGTCGTTAATAAACACACAGAAGAGTAGCGGACCTAATATCGAGCCTTGAAGAACTCCCTGCTTTATTTCTTTCAACAGTAAAAAACGTTCACCAGAATTAACCCTTTGCGATCTGCCAGAGAGAAAACTACTGATCAACTTTGCTGCTCTTTCGCTGAAACCAAAGTGATTCTTTAGCCAACACAGAACTTTACGGTTAACTTTATCAAAAGCCTTCGAAAAGTCTAGCAAACACAGCAAAGAAACATAACCCCTGTCATACTCCTGCCTTAATTCTTCAAAAAGGTTAACCATAGCTGTAGGACAACTGTGGTTAGCATACAGCAATTTGTTCAGTGACAAGTGCTTCGTTATAATTCGATAGTAATTCCAAATGAAATCGAGTCTCTTCAACATTCATCTTCTTTCTTCCACCATTAATTTGAATTTGTTATAGATGCTAAATGAATATTTGAACCAAATCACTTCTTAAAAATATCAGTTTCACGCAACAAATAAAAACCCAGCGATATCACCCATCGCAAGCTGCCTCTATCGCCACCTATTGTCAGCTAAAACTCCCTCCCTCTCCGAAACTACTACTAATTATGGAAACGCGCATAATTTGTGAACAAATTTAAAACGCGTTAAAATGTAAATGACAATTCCTGGTTCACATTAACGACTTCCCTTTTTACTGAATTCGAAAGGCCGCTCTTAGCTTTATCAGCGAATTGTCAAAATTTAAATGCCATGTGTTTAACTTACAATAGAGTGTCACCTCATCTGTTGAGTGATGTGCTTTCCCTTTTATTTCTGTTTTTTTTTCTCCGTTAAGTAATCAAACTGACACTCGACTCGAAATGCTTCCTGATTGCGGTTAATATGCACTCTTTGACAGTCACGCTGTCGACTGAAAACCTTTCGATTCCCTTTCAATAGAGATGTGATTTTATGTTTGTTTTTGTTTTCTGTTTAATTGACATAATTCAGAAGTCGGCCGATAGAACTAATTTCCCATACAACTGCCCGTCAATATGGCTATGGCCGATGTCCACATCCGTCTGAACTGTTGACAGCTTGTCAAGCGACAGCAAAAGTACAAACTCCAATTGAAACCCAAATAATTGTCTAAGACCCTGATCTCTCTGCTATCAAATGAACCAGGAGATATGGGGGATAAATAAACAAACAAAAAAAAAAGTAAAAGTGCCCGTGGAACGAAAAGACTTTCCATGTCAATGGGGAAAAATCTACAACAACCAGCACCACCACCGGCTCTATAGATGCTTCTTGTAAATATACGAATACCCACTTTGACTCATTACGATTATTATTGTCTGTTTGTCTTTGTTTATTCCATATCGCCGAAAAAGTATCTATCGTGGAAACCTTTCATTTCACTTTCGATTGAAAGGTAAACATAGTACCACCACCGACCGTCCGCCGCGATGAGGAGATACAAGCAAGGCGAGCGAAATAAGTGGTGCTCTTGCGGGAAAAGAACCTTTTTGTCGTTTGTCGTTTGTCGCGTCGTCGTGTCGGTTAGAAAGGGCATACATACAGCGGGTGCAATATGATATCAATTTTCCGCCAACTTTCCTTACACCACAGACGGTACTGTACCGGCCCGATCCAGATCGACCGGCTGGCCAGAAGTATCTTCATGAATTTTCATGAGTTAATATGGGTGAAATAGATTTTTTTATTTTCTGCATATAAGGAAAATACATAACTATACGAGCGGTACGTGCGGTATACAATGGGCAATTGGTTTTATGGGTTCGGGCTGAAGAAAGCGCAAAGTTTGCGCTTGAACTAGCTGGCGAAGACGTCGACAGCGATTGGCTTCCGTAGTTTAAATTGCTTCGCTTTAGTTTTGTTTCTTGCTGTTTGTTTACGTGCTTTTGTGAGTACATCTTGGCGCATGTTATATTATAACAGATGTTAACTTTTTTTCGTTACACAATTCGATTGTTACCGCAGGCGGCCGACCATTTAAGTAATCCGGCTTCGGACATCTCAACTTGAGCACGGAGCAGTTGTATACTTCGTTGGAAGCAATTAAGAGGTTAACACTCCTCGAGTCGTTAAAGTGATGATTACCTGTTGACTGACGGACCATCCAAACAATTTCAATTAAAGTCTGCAAATACGATTGTGGATTAAGTTTCTTCTGCTAAGAATTGTGTCCCGCCTGAGTTCGGGTATATACTGTTGCGTGATTTTTCCGTCGGAAAATTTAATTTGCAACCGTATTTTTACCAAGTATTTGAGGTCATAAAACCGAACGACGATGGTTACTAGTGGTATCGCAGAGACTGTCATAAAAAATACAAAAATGATTTAAAAAGACTGCAAACAGTTTGGTTATTCAACAAGTTGGTAACCTAAATATTTATAGAGGGAGTTGTTTTTACTTTTAACTATAGGAGAAGTATTCGTGTCGTGAAAAATCTCTATTTTCAAATTTTAATCGTCCAATTAAAGAGGGTCTGTCAATTCTGTCCGTCCGTCTTTATAAGCATAGACCCATACTCCTGGACGGTTTTTGTTGATTGTTTCTCTCCTGTCGCTTATTTGTGGACAATTTAATGCGTGATTATGATTTTTCAAGTACTGATTTGGAAGTAAGGAAAGACTAGGAAAATGCGTTCATTTTTGATGACCTTACCATAACATAAAACATTTCAGAGCTTGGTTTTACTGGTGTTGTAAGGGCTTGTAGCAAATATTCACCAATGACCTTAATGTTAAAAAAGGGAATGAAATTTTGTTTATTTGCATTTTTGGTGGCCGGATTCCTCGAGTGTGAATTAAATTGTGTACACAAATAAACGTGTACACTCTCTTGATCCGATTCTGCAAGCGTGAATAAATTTATTTACCTAAAATAGCAGTAAGAAATAATCTTTGCGTCCTGCGGGCTACAAGTCTATGAGAGCTTGTTAAAGGAGCGGGCAAATATTTTGCATAAGCATAAAGCTAACGCAATTTTTTTAAGAAACATAATTTTGACAAAAAGAACATAAAACGATGGTAGTTATTCAACAAAATCAATGTTTCCAAAAAGCTTATTTGATGAAAACGGGTTTTTGATTTTTTTTCTCAAAATTTGCTTATACTGCTGCTCAAAATACTGACATAACAGAATTAATTCAAGTTTTTGCAATGTTTCCAAAAAGCTTATTTCATGAAAACGGGTCTTGCATTTTTTTTCTCAAAATTTGCTTAAACTACTACTCAAAATATTGACATAACAAAATTAACTCAAGTTTTTACAACCATTTTCTGAAACCGCATACAATGGTTTTTGAAAACTCCAATTCTCGAATGCGATTTAAACAAATTAAACAATATTTTATAGCTAACTTAAAAATTTTTTTTTTTTCTTACAAAACTGCATACTTACCTTTTTTTTTTAAATTTTACCCTTCACTTTAATACGACCCTGTATTCATACAAAATAAGAAAGCGCAGTTCGCCACTGTTTCAGAAGATTCTCTTTTTTCAACATAAGAGACACTCTAGAAATTTGAAAATATTTATTATATATATAATTATTATATATTTAAAATTTTATATCGGTTATTCATTCCCTTGAGGTTGTTCAAATGTTTCATGATTTTAACAACTCCAGTGGTACCATTCAGTGGAGGGATTTTTATATATATTCCCTTCGATTCGAATTATTATTGCGGCGCAATTTTTGTCGCCATCCTTGCTAATAAATATCTAGAGCTGCTACTTGATTTTTAAGCATTCGAAATGCTTATCTACAGTGAAAAGGTCGTCCCACAATACTCCAGAACAACGGGACTGTCCCCAAATACTTCAAAATGCATGTCTTCCTGGCTTTCAGACAAATGTTCGCATCTCATTTTCAAGACGTCTCCTTGAAAACTGTCACACTCTCTTAACCACGAGTTAAACAACAAATAAAAAATAAATTATAATTAAAGAATAATAAATTTAAATAAATTGTCTATTTTTAAGCCAAGTTTTGTTAACAGTTAAAAAAAACTACGTAATCCACTGTCTGAATTTCAGAAAAAATATTCGTCCCGCATTTAGTAAAAGCCAAGAATTGCCAACTGTTAAAACTTTCGAAACCACCATTTCATACATGAAAATAAATGTTTTCCTGTGTTTTTGCGAAGGCATTTTGTTGCCAAATCAACAGTCTGATTTTCAGATCAATTCTTTGCTCCTGATCTAGCAAAGAACTCCATAGGAATTGATAAATAGCTCTCAAATTGTTGATTCTACAAGGTCTGCGTGTTCAGGTGTTAAAAAAAATATGTTGCTGTCACTTTGTTACGCGGTTTCCAAAAGGAAAAAGAAAAACACTGTTTGACGTTCCGACAAATTGTTTAGTTTTCATTTTATAGAAAAACTGCATAAGTCTGTCAAATTTTCGAAAGAACCACAATTTCACATTCGAAACAAATGAGTTCCCGTATTTTTGTACTCCCATTTTACTTTCTAATTTTAACTTTAAAAAAAAAGTAGTAGTAGTGTCTGACTCACAGACATATTCTTTGCTTCTTGCTAAATGAAATGTTCCGTAAGCAGTAAGTTTCCAAAATACTAACCGAAATGTGTTCTTATTGAAAGTCATAAAATTTTGTAAAATTTTGTTATACCGTCCACGACGGATATACAAAACACTCTTATAAGAACAACTCAGACATGATTAATAGCTTTTTTTTAAGCTGCTTCTTTTACCTATCCGTCGTGGACTGTATTTATTTTAAGTTTGGCAATAACATGTTACCAAAGTAATGAGATTCATATAAATAATTAGTGCAGGGTTGTTCTCCTGTCAGTTTGACATTTAGTTTTGTAAAATAATTCCATTTTCATGTGCTACAAGTTTTTTTCTTAATTCGACAAAAGTAATCGATTACTGGTAATCGGAACCCTCTGAAGTTTTAAAGTTCATCCTCAATTTGTCTACAAAATTTGTCATCTGTCATTTTACTGCCGTATATGCTGTTCCCTTCACGCTCAGCGTCGTTTCTGTACTTTAGTTTAAGTCAATAAATCCTTATTGAAAAAGATAACACCCACCAGATAGCTGCTTCGGTACTAAACGCAACCAAAAAACAACACATCACATAAAATTACCATATACAAACACACACACACTTACAAAATTACCAATAAATCTGCATCACTGGCAGTCATTTACTCGGTCATTATATCTTAATATCCCAGCTTATGCCCAGTGTTAACGCTAATTAATGACCACTCTTACCATTGTGTGGTATTTGGTTAACAAATGTCAAAACGCAGTGCGGCCAATTAGTAAAGCGCCACTATCTCCGAGATGGAATGATCGCATCTAAAAGCCGCCAACGGGAAAAACACTCAATTTTATCTGCCTACACAGGAAAACTTTCGAGTTTTGGACTGGCATCATTTCAGTTGGACACGATGAGTTCATGAATATTTAAGAAGGCCTTGACCGATTTTGGACAAGAAGATAGGATTGATTGACAGAATATTTTTGTTGTAACTTACTGGTGAAATTAAATTTAAGAATTTCTTTACAGAATATGAGCATATTTGTCAAAGGCAATTAATATCTGACAAGTTTAAACAGAGGATGATCGCCATCAGTTCATCATTAAACAAAAAGTACCAAAAATTTCCCTATTTTGAAGCTATTCTGGTACAAATCGGTTGACGCCAATGACTGCCCGAATCTATTTTCGCCCGCCGCTTAATAAATTACAAAAAATAAAAATCTAAAAAAATTGATTTATTACAGTTTATTTATCAAAGGAAAAATTTAACTTCTAACGATGGTCTCTCTTGCTCAATTTATCTTTTTTCAACTGACTCCTATAATGCTGAAGTTGAGTTGAACAATCTTCCTCTTTTGTTCAGGGTTGCCGTTGTTGATGTTACACAAGTAGTCTTAGGACACTTCAGATGGTGAGTGGTGCATTTCTTAGTAGATAACTGTTTACATCGTAGTTTAGTTCTGAAGAATTGACTATTATTTTTGTTCCGCCAAAAGTTGCCCTCCCCTTTTCATTGGCAATGTCCAAATCTATATAAATTTATTGGACCAACGAGTGTTTTGCCTTACGCAACCTTTTCGACAAGAAATGCAATTTGTTTTGAAAACAGTCGCAACAGTCTATTTTGCGCCTTCAAACTCAAAGAATATATTAACAACCAAGCCCCAATGCAATTGAAAATTGGCAACAATGGAGATTTATGCTAAGGCGCGCTTACTTACACCATGCAACCGATTCGTATGCCCATTCAAATAGACAAAACGATATCTATCAGTGTTTGCACTCATGTTTAAGTCAAATCGCTGAACCAACACTATCCACTTACGAAATGCCAAAGTGCACTTCCTTAACCTCGCCTCTCGTTCGAAGACTGAAAAGTTTGGGCGTGGAAATCTTTGACCAAAAATAAAATTTCTCACAGAAAACAAGAAAACCCAACAGAAATCTTGATAGCCATTAATCAAGATCAGGAAAGGGGGTGGTGTCGCCACACTTTTAACTCTTGTTAGATTGAGAAATACACGTTTCTTGTAGATGCATTGCCAAATGAAACAAACTGAAAAGATCTCTCAAAAAAAAAAAAAAAAAATACGTTAGGTAACACCACACCGCGTATTATCATTTCTAGAAATCAGTTGCTGTAGTGCCCCCCCTCAGCTGACATTTGACAAATGTCATATTGTACAAAGGCGCAATCGCGCGCCTTCTCAGCCCGCTCATTGCATCTTATTTACTTGAGTTCCAGTGGGAGCAATTTCGCCATTGCACCTTCTGTGTTGGATGTCTTCGCTCGTCATATGATGATGCTTCTTAGTTCTTGCCAACGACGGTATGTTTGTGTTATGTGATGTCAACTTTGACAGAAGACAAGGAACTTCAAACGGGAGAGAAAAACAAAAGATTGCGCGCACGATTGGTGGTGACCTTTTTTTCTTGTCTGTTTTGCAATAATCCCTGCGCATCTGCAACATGGGATCGGAGAAACAAACGCTGACACCTCGCAACCTGTCACACAGATTGCACCTTTCGCGATTATGACATTTGCTGTGTGAATGGCGTTTGTTATGACAGAGCAAATAAACAACATATTTCCGATCCACAAATCATTTCAATTGCTACACTATAAATAGCGAAAGAGATCACAAATCAAATGAGCCGACGAACAATAAACAAATCAATGACGGGCAGTGCGTTTCCGTGCAATTTGCATACACATATACTGCTACATGTTCTGGCTGCGCGTACGTATAGTTAATGTTTGAAAGTTGCGAATTTATTGGTTGACATCTGGAAAAACATGGCAATGGTGTCGAATACGCCACTGAAAGTGCGGAAGCAACGGACGGTACATGCTAGCGGAATTGGTTGGCAGCACTTTTTGGCTGCTGGTGCGTATTGCGTTGGATGTTGTATGCAAATGTTGCGGCGCAATTGGTTTAATGACATTTGCCGGATTATTGTATAAAATTGGCAGAGGTTGTTGTATATTTTTTGACAAACTGCTCAGCTTTCAAAAGTGGTAGTATAAGTCTCAATGCACATCCCCATTGTCCACTTTGTTAAAAAAAAAAAAAACAAATCAAAACTTATCACCATGACAAACAACTAATACATCTCCATGCGTCCTCCAATTCGGTCTAATTTATTGCGACACGCTAACATGAACATATTTAGCAACAACATTTTTGTAGTAAAACCCTTCCAGACGAACCCACAAATTTTGTGGTTAAACTGCGTTTGTTAAGGCGACAACAATTGCCGGGGCGACATGCATACAAGAATAAAAAAGAAGAAAGGAGTTGAAGAGGAGACACACAAAGAAGGCATCCAGGCACCAATTTATGTCACAAACTCATGATAAATGGTACGTATACAAGAGGCGGCCCCCACTGTCTGCCCTCTATGCCGACAATGGCATACAACATACAAGAAGGCGCGCAGCTCTTGCGCACCGCCAGCTATATCCAATTGCTTATTAATTATGCACATGCGTCCAACGCTTTAATTGAAATATTATACCACGAAACGCGACCCACGCACAGTTGGTTGTGCTGCTCTTATTCACGACGCGACGTTGAATGGAAATGGAACTTTCGTAGCCATTTGCTGTCAAGGCTAAATCATGAGCTGTCCTGAATTCATTACAACGTATAAATGGAGGCTTTCAAAGTCAAGAGCACGATCGGCTCACATACTTGACGGAAAATGAGATCAAAAGCCACTTGGAGATACTTTCGTTAAAATCTAGTCTAGATTCATATGTTAAAATGTTTGTCTGTGACCGTTTTATTTACGAGTGACAGGCAAGATTGTCTATGAATTTTTAAAACCGTTAAGTGGTAAAACTTAATCAAGGTCGCCATCATAGAAAACGCATTTTAGAGGGTGATTTTAAAATGAATCCAATGTGGGAATTATGTTTAAGTTAACTGGATGTGAATGATATGTTTGATAAGTGTATTTAAAGAATATCATTCACATAGTTGACGGCTAGATGGCGCTAATTGGTTGCGAACTTAGGTAAAATTTTCGTTATTTCCTTTGAATTTTAGCCATATCTCAAATATCGGTATCAAATCATTTCTCTTAATGTGGACATTCGTTTTAGATTCAAGAAACGTGTATTTTCTGCATCGTTCGAAGGTTTACATAATATCGTTTCTTATATTTCAGTGGTAGGTGGCGGTATTTGGTCTTTAAATTTGCTAAATTAATTGTACAAACAATTGGCGGCCTTTTAATAGATTTTTTTAGATTAATATTGTGCCAGAATGTGGTTCGTATTTGCATTGTAATTAAAAAAAAAAAAGATGAAAGAACAAGGACAACTTAAACATTTATTAACGTACTTTTTTTAATATTATGTCGCCAAAACGATGCCAATATTGATGTTTATCGAACAATATCCTATGGCATTGCTTTTTGTAAATAAAAAATCGTACGTTTCTTGCAATTGATTCTCCTTATAAATTCTTTTCGGGAAGTCATTTCCATGTTTTTCTATTTCAGTACCCCACCATCAACTGACAAAAAGACCACCTACCACCATTCCATACCATTGAGCACGAAATACTATCTAACAAGATCGTGACTACGTATTTTTTTAAGCATGGATGAACACACTTTTTATAGAAGTGTGTTTTATAACTCATTGCTAGATGGCGTTGATTGGTCTGAAACTTTGCTAATGCTTTATTGTTTTTTTGAATAGTATTTTTTTTTAATTGGTTCCTATTTCTATTTACTCAGAGATTAAAAGCTGTAGTTTGTAATTTAGAATAGGTTCAAAGATAAACTCTTCATCTTTGTGTTTGCCTCCTCCAAAGCTGAATTGTTAATGATTTTAAATGATGTGCTTTAGTTTTTCCTATGTAGTGAATAGTTGGGTTTTACATGTTTTGTTATCAAAGAAATTTTGTGGCGCATATTGTGTCAGTATCAGAGAGACGGAACTGGGAAGGTGTCTAATGGTAATTGGGGTATGTAACAGACATCGGTAATTCATCTGCATTTCCTATCAGTTTCAACGACTAATCTTTATAGATTACAAGCGAAAATTTCTGTAGAACTATTGCACATAAAAAAATAAAAATACTTGACCGATACTATTATCGAATATATAGTTTTAAGATAGCACCTGGCATGTTTTCAATGTAAATCTTTACAGTAGAAGGCGATGCAATTGGCATGGAGGAGATGTAATGCCTACACTTCAGCTGCACCTTAAATAACGACTAAAAGTGATGGCTGGCGGTGCATTGTTTCAACTCCATTTTTTTCTTGTGTGCCTGTACCTACCTCTCAGAAAGTATGCAACGAAAATCACTTGTCGTGGGCTATTTCCACTAAGATGGCGCTGCACTCGATTCTTTTCTTTTGCCGCCTTATATATCACCTATCAATCGAAATGTCACACAAAACTTAAGTTCAGTGCGAATTTAAAGAGTTTCCAAAGCATGCTAATATAACAATTATTGTGAACACGCATCACAGTACAATAAGCTGTTCATTAATTTTCCAACGCTCCGTATGCCTACTTTTGCAAAGAGAGGGCGCTGAAGTCAACATTTTATTTCAGAACGGAAATACTGATTATTTACAAAACTCATACTTTTTCCTTGAAGGAATAAGTTATTTTACTTACCATAAAATGAATACTCAACCACAAACAGATTCTCTTCCAAGTCGGTCACAGCAATAACATATGAAACTCTTGTCAACGGAAACTCATTGGGCCAAGAACCCCCATTGGGACCCACTGTTCAACAGCAAGTTATTGCCTTAATAAATACATCACAGCAGTCAAAACTTCTTTATAACGACGAGAGTTAAATTAATCAAAAGAAGTCCGCACCGAGTGAGTTTTTTATTTGCCTATCTCTGCATCTGTTCTTTTTTTTTTAACTTTAACTCGCTCCACGGTTTACTTAATGCATTCAATACACAGACTATGTTGACGACAAACGCTACCCGATAGTTTTCCGCGTGTTTATTTAGTGGTGTGGATCGCAAACGAAGCTGTCATACTCCTGCTTGCCATGTGGTATAGTTGTAGTAATACCGTGCCCGCATCCATGTGTCATGGTTACAATATTTCCTGGTCGATGTTCTTCTGCCGACGAATAGGCGAGGAGGTGCACCAACAAAAAATAAATAAATCGTTTGCCAATCTACGAACCTTTCGAACGTGCACACGTTAGATGATCGGATAAACAATGAGGGATGGGTAACTATACTTGAACATCGATTTTAAAGTACAATCTTGATTGGCCGCCTACTGTTACAGAAATCAGAAATCTAAATCGTTCCCTATTTTGCTCCATTCGTCTGCGAAGCTAATGACTGTCAGAATTATCTGGCGGACTACATATACATAAACTCTGTAATTGACATGGGTTTACGACCTTCAAATGGACGCTTGTGAAAAAAATTTTCGTTTATCTTCCTTTCAACAACACGATGCGCATTCCACACTTCTTCACAATTTTCGATTCGATAAACATAAAATTACGAAACGTGTGCGCTGTTTCGGTGTCGGTTTATGATGTTTCGCAATAATTGACTCTGGCCAGCAGAGTCCATCCTTAACCTTCAGACGTTTTCAGTTTTCTTACACAATTTTTGGAAGAGATACAAGTTTGCGTGGGCAGACGTGAGTTCCACCCTACGGAGCGGACGTTTTGGCCAGGGTACACGTTCTTCTCGCACTCGGCCATCATCACTTAAAAATAAAAACTCGAAAGAATGAGTGTTTTTTTTTTTTTGTTGGTTTTGGAGGAAAGAAATATATGAGACTTATAATTTTTTTTCAGTATTAGGGTCATTGAATAGATAAAAAGTTATTCTCGGAGGGAATCATTTTTTTAATGACTGTGCGAATTCACAAATTTGATTTTTGAAATGAAATTTACTACAACTATTTTATTTAAGGAATTTTAGGGGATTTTTGCTGTCACATTTTTTATTTATGTTTAGTGACGATTTTATATTTTTCAGCACAATTTTGTGACTTGTGATTTGATATGTCATATTAAACAGCCGCCTGATATTTATGAAATACTTTTAATATAGGTGATATAAGCGGATGTCTAAAAATATAAATAAAATTGTGGCATAAACGCTTAAATGTCATTGAGCGACTTTAAAAATGTGAGTGCCGAAGTAAATTAAACTCATGTTTTCTTTTTTGTAAATACTTGGCAGCACTGTTCAATATATTCTGTTACTTAAGAAAAGGCATATATATTTTAAGTCCTTTTCGAAAACACGTATATTTGAGGAGGATCAGAATAGAGTTTATTTTTCACAGCTAACTGAACGAAGTTTGTGGTAAATGAGTACGAGTGTCACTTATATTTGCTTTGGGCGCAGATTTCTTTTACAAATGTTACGAGTAAAATACATTTATTCTGCTGGGTGCTGAGGTTATGTGTGCCATACAATACTTGTCGCAAAATTTTCTTTAAGGAGCCGTGAAAAGTATTACAGGGTCATTCATTTCGTTGTCTCAAGTTGGTAGCGCTGGCATTTGACACCTTTCAAACTCAGCTGTCATATGATGTTTTATAATATGAGTCGAATGTTTGCCATTTACGATAATGGATCGCTTAGAAATCGAACAACGCGTAAAAATGATTAAAACTTACTGCAGACGAGCCAACAAGCCACACAACACGATCAATTATGGCTGTCAAATGACACCTGTCAAACTCAGCTGCCTTTTGAAGTGTCATAATATTAGTCGAATGTTTGCCATTTACGATAATGGATCGCTTGGAAATCGAACAACGCGTAAAAATTATTAAAACTTACTACAGACGAGGCAACAATCCACACGACACGACCAATTATGGCTTCATTGCATGAGAAGTTTCCAGGTCGCTTACTTTCACGTTATGGCGACGTCGTGACTTTAGGCAGTACCGGTGTTTCTCAAAATGTTTTCATGGGGTGTTTCAATGTTTGTTCTTAGGGACACTGATGTATTCTCTGCCCTGGAGAAGACTGCATTGTTGCTTAGCACCGAGAGCGGCTAAGTTGGCTTGAACCTTTAACCTGATAACTGAGGCTGTTAATCCAGGCTTTAATTTAATTGGAAATACCTGTCCAAAGTAATATCTATAAAGAAAGGGGTACCTTTCAGTGGTGAAGTCGTTACCCACAACAAAGTTGGCAAACGTTTTGAATTATGATGTTTGAAAGTCAAAGCCTATAGTTTTAATGAGCTATATTGCAAGTGTTTTATAGTGAAGATCACAACCGCTTATTTTGACCTTAGGTAAAGTGGCTCCTCAAGTAGAAACCGACTGACTCAATCCTGGTAAGACTCCACTTCTTAAAATTCTCCCTCAAAGCTTCAAAATCTTTAAGTACGTGACAAATTTACTTCGTCTTTTGGTTCTGAGCAAATATTGCAAAATCTTATCCATATAATTGAATTTTTTTCGTAGGCAGGGTAACCCTTTGACTCCTCTCGCGAGGGTCTTTAAAATTTGTACTGTAACAGCTGAGCGTAAAAATTGTAGGTCGCTTCAATTCGTCCCCGAAACAAAAACGATCTGAGAAACTAGGCTCCTTATGGATACAACGTCAACGCTGAAAAACACGTAACAAAAAAAAACAAAAAAAAATAAATAGTTGTCGCAACAGGCCCGTAGGGACTCTAGGCCTAGCTTCTCACAACCAATCGCGTTCTGTGAGTTTTTCATTTTTGTGAAGAATGAAAGGGATCTTAAATTTTAAGCCAAGCCCAAACGGCTAATTGAGAAACTCTTACACGGAAGTTATACTCTCGGATGTTTGTCAGACGTTCGCGAAAAGTGGCGCAGTGGAAGAAAGCCTTAAGTTGGAATTTGGGTTTTTTTTTTGGACTGAATGACACGAAAAAGTCAGAAAAACCTCTGCCTACCTCCTTGATATTTACAGTTGACAAAGCCAATCGATATCCTTATAAGATCATTTGTCTTGATGGGACGTAAGAAGCTATTGCCTAGGCTCGGTGCCGGAGGCTGAAGGAAGTCGAGTGAGATTTCATTGATTTTTCAGTAAGAGCCTCAAAGTTTGGTTCGAAATCTACGAGCATTTTGTATATCAGTCTAATGTGTCAGTTTTCGCTGACCACTAAATAGAAATATTCAAATAAGACAGCTGTTTAAATTTATTACCTTAATTTTCTTAATTGCCAACCTGAAGTAAACTAGATTTCAAGTTTCAACTTTGCACTAAAAGCCTGATCATAATTGGCTGTCTACACTTAGGTAGCCAACTCATTTTGGCATCTGTTAAAATGCAAGCAAGCTTCACTTAACTTCCAGCCCAAAACTAGGTAGGTACTCTGTCAATTCCATTACGCATACAAATCTGTTTCCCTAATTAAGTTATCAGTAACTGCCATCGAGTTTGTAATTCCATTTGAAAGGTGCGTGCGTCAAGTCAATTTAAAAAGCTGTCTCTACATTTCACTCTCAAAACGCCGAGGTGTACCTCTGTACAATCACACAAGACGACTTGTTCGCTTTCTTAAAAAACAAAAATTGAGTAAATAAACATTACCGGACAAATGCCTGGAGGGGTGTCTAAACAAAAAATAAACATCAAAGGCAAACTTATTTAAACTAGCCTCTCGTCTCTAGGATGATGCGTAGTCGTAGTCGCTGCACACTTGCCATTGGCATGTTATGCTTCTTATTTAGATTTCATGTTAGTCTTGTGCCAACACAGTTGTAATTGCAACATGATGCAACTCCTTGTAGGCCACGCCGCATTTGCCTTTTACAAGCAGTACAAAAGGGGGGATTTCGTCATACCTGGTTTGGAGGTTGTTGTGTTGTTTTTTTTTTTTTTTGTTTTGGAAAAGCGTAAACAAGGTTTTTCTCTTTTTCTTTTTTTTTTCTTTGTCGTTAAAGAAGCGTAGATAAAAAGAAGGAACGCAACTTGTTGCGGTTTAGAGATGAAGCGATAACAAAATAAAAGAAAAAATACGTTCACACTCTAGGCGGTTGTTGAGAAACACACCTTCTAGCCGGAACTGAGTTCTGAGTTCATTTGTCAAACCAAAAGAGGTTATATTTTTAATTTTCATTTTCTTTTGTATCCACATATTTACGGCGAAATTTATGAAATGTTAGGAAACTTTTCAGGTAGTCGCGCTCTGGTATGGTAACATAGATTAATTGCCCTTTTATATTTAATTTACTACTTTGTTGGCCCACTTGTGGCTTAATGTTTGTCGAGGGGGGGTATTTTTTTTTTTTGTAAATGCTATTTTATTGGAGCAGTTAAAATGACTTGCGACAAATTTCAAATTTTAAATGACACGTTGAGGGGTCTCCAAATAGGTGGAACCAAGTCGTTAGTTTTATGGCTAAGGGCTATAAATAAGACTGACAGTGGATCAGAAGTCGGAGGGCTGACCGTCGACTTATGTTTACAAACGGATTGCGATTGTAAAGAAGGCGATAAGAGTTTGAAGTCGTAGTAGTAATATTGAACATATTTCATTATAAATGCAACACAACAAATTTCTAAGTCTATGAATGGTATATGGCGAATTTATTCGCGTTTACTCGGAGTTAGCTGGTAGCAGAACAAAAACGATTCAAATTTTTAAGCTCGAAAGTAATAGTTGTAGGAAGCTAGGTGGCATATTTAATTTTTCTTCTCTTTCCGTTCGCTTCAATGGAGAAAACGACATCCCCCCAGTGTTTGTTTAAATGGTGTTGCTTTCGATGTGCGGCCAAAACCCGAAAACAGGACCAAGATCAAGGGCAATCGATATTTTTCGATTTTTTGGTAATAAATAAATTTAATTTGGTCTGATTCTAGCTGTTGGCTGCCTTATGTATTTTTATATTTTTAGTGATTAGGAATTATTTGAATAATGCAATAAAGTCAGAACAAACAAAACCCTATTTTGGTCAAAAAACGCCCCCGAAAAGTAGGCGTGGTAATAAACGACGTGGCCTATAGTCTTCTCGGAGTCATTAAAAACATTTTCAAATAAGTTGCACCCAAATCTGTGCGTTGTTTCAACCCGTTTATACATAAATCGCCCATAGTTTTAAAACAATTCTAGAATTTGTTGAGTCGGCTCAATACTCTGATACAGATTCATGGCTGACATAACAAGTTCGTGAGCGCTTGACGGAGACAAAATGATTTTCAAACCTTCCACTTGCTGTCATTTACTTTACAGTCTTTTGCAAACTTCAAATGCGGCTCTGCGTGTCAATAGGCAATGAAAACAAAAGTCACTCTTTCTCATGTGCGCTATTCTCACACTATTCCCATTGAATGTGTAGGCGTCATGTTGGCTGAATGTATGCATCTCGAAGCTATACACCAGCCAATCTCGTAAAGTTTAATTAAATTGTTCGCATTTGGAGGTTTCTGTTCACTGAAAGGACTTTGAGTCCTCCACTCAGCCAATCCAATTAATTTTAATATTATTTTTTGTTCTCCTGCAGCCCATGAGTGCTTTGATAGTGATCTGAATTGAATCCCGATGCCATTAACATTCATTTGTTTGTCAATTGGCCTGACAAAAGATTGCCAATGAAATTTTGTTTTTCATTCTACTAACCATTTGCATAAAATCGTGATGAAAGCAAATTATTATCCCAACTCCTATGATGGAGAGAGACCTCATCTCTTTCGCTTCGCATGGTTTGGTCGTAGTTATTGCTGCTGTTGTTGTTGTCATTTTATCCTCCAATTAGACAAGTTCAGCGGCATCAACAGCGATGCAACGGCAACCACAACATTCCTTCTCCTCTGCGCCTGGGATGATATTTCTATATAATATCGGCGGTGAGGGAAGAGCAGGTAATACCGATAGCGGCGAAGCAAGAAGGAGGTGCGGTCGGTTAACCATTTGGTCGTTTCGTAGATGACGAGCTTAGTCGCCATATTAAGTCAGGACAGGTATTCTCTGTTAAGATTTTTATCTAACTTGGAGGACTACTATAAAGTTTATATAGAAGTTGGCGCAACAGACACATAAAATGTAAACTGCAAACTCATTTCGGGAGTTCATAACAAAAAGGATGGTAAAGCGATGCCACTTTGGCTACTTGTTCAACGGTGTCTAGTGACATTACACCTTGGTGCTATAAATATCTGTTATAATCTCATACTTACATGGATGCAGGAGTTCATATTTATGCGAATAGAGAGCTAACAGCTGCTTAAGTTGCGGAGTTGTTTATTTCACACCTTTGTAGTGGCTCGTTGTGACGTTGCGTGTCAAATGTCAGCGACGAAGGCTGTCATTTAATTTTCTGCGACATATGGTAGGTATTTGGTGTGTTAACCTATCAACATTTGTATAAAATTTAAAGTTGTAAAGGGCAATCTGTGAATTTTGTGGAATTCATGCTGGAATGAGTGTCACCAATGTGACGTTTTTGACAATTGAAACTCACAAATTTTCTTATTTTTATGTTTTTTATCGGGTCGCAGTCAAATATCCTTTTCTAACTGTGAAATCCAAAATTCCATTAACAAAATTAATCTTTGAACACTATTTGGTACGTTTATGCTTCAACGGGTATGTTCGAAGACCCAAATTTCATCGAGAATGACAACTGTCAGTGTTGTTAAAACAAAATTCAAAGATTCAAAACTTTTCTTATTTTATAATCATATCGGACTCTAACCATCTTCTCACTTAAACTTTCTATTTTAGCTTGAAAATCCGAAACTTTATTGTAAAAATCAACAAAAGTCGATTTATACACTATTCCTGACGTTTATGCTTCAGATTTTACAATAAACCCAATGCCATCAAAAATGTTAAGCGCTCGGTTCTTTGTGAATCAAGCTGCAAAATTGTTCTTATTTTATGTGCGTATCGGGCACTATCTTCGAAATTCAAAATATTATTGACAAAACGAACTACGTTAAAGGTCGATTTACATTATTCGTAACGATTTAGCGAGAACCAGCTGAAGAATATGAATATATTGTTCTCTCGAGTGTTCTGTTATTAATTATTTAATATCTAAAATATATGAAGTACTTACTAACATAAATATTTCATATTCAAAACACCAGAACTAATACACTTCAGTGTTATATATTACACCAGCAAATGAATGTAGTCAACCTGTTTTCAAAAATCATTTGCATTGACTGTCAACAACGTTCTTTGCCAAACTGGAATCACAACTTTTCTCATGCATTTTTAAGGTCGAATTTGCCCTAATGTGCAAATGAGACAATAGACGTTTTATTTCTTTTTTACAAATTAGAATGAATCTCCAACCAGGGGAGTGTTTTAAAAATGACACATTCGACACGTAATTTGTGTGAAAGAACAATTAGAAGTATTGATGTTGTCAGCAAATTTCTCTCAATCATTTTTGTGGTACTAAAAGAAAGATCCCTTCACCAGCGCCATCTTTTGCCTTTCAGTAGACCTAACCAAAAATATATTTTGCTACAATTTCAGTCAGGTTTATCGACACAATAAGGAGAAACCAGCAGTAGAAATACATGAGCCTAATCCAGCTTAAGCCAAGGCATGAAATTGTATATTCGTTATCATAAATTAAGCCCATTTGACTTTAGCTTACATAATCCTAAAATACTGACACATTATTAAAGTTACAAAAAAAAAAAACATCGCATTACTTGTCACTTATCCACTAGCCTACTTTACTAGTTAACGTCAAAATGAATTCTCGTTCTGACATTAATTAGAAAATCGTTTGTCTCCATCGAACTCCATTCGCTCAGATGACTATAGATAATGGCTTCACACTTATTTTATTCGCATTATCTCATCAGTTCAGTCAGATGCTATGTCACGCTTTAAATGGCTACACCCATTAGCCAGGTGCTACCGCAACTGCCGACTGTCCACTTAGTCCTTCGTAGCAGGTGTCTTCATAGAGTGAGCCACGTGTGTCTTTAAGTGTAAACCTCACATTAATGATATTTTTTTTCATAATATCCTTCTTAATGCCTTCTGTCAGTTGATTTATACAAAAAAATAAAAAAAATAAAGAAAATTAGTCGCACATACCATCACCTCATCATAATCATCATCAAGACCTTAATCGATGAATCAGCATAGCTTGATGGAAAAATAATAAATTTGCCACGAACTTTTGTCCATCGCTCTTGTCTTGAATATTTGTTGTTTTACTATTTTTTTTTTTTTTTCGGTATGGAAACACTTCACTGATTTTCTTGTCTAACAGAAATGATTAAATCATTCACGGCTTGTAATGACGTAGCAGATAAAAATTAATTGATTTTTGTGCGAAACAAAGTCAAACAGATAAGCGCATGCCGGCACACACTCACATGTGCTGAAAATTGGGTATCAGCAATTGATTGTAAATAAAAAAAAAGAAAACTTCTCCAATAAATTTGTTTTTCACTACTTCAAGTGGTTGTGTATTAAAAGTTAGAACAATTGAATTCAGCGTGTAACAAGTGTGTGCCCCCACCATTTGCCTCGAAACTAATTTAGATACGAAAGATATTTCTTTCGAATTATTTGCCTCAGAACTAAGATCGTGTCTAAATTAGTTTGGAGGCAAATAGTGAGGACAGCATCGCGCTGTCAAAATTATTTGCAAAATGATATTATTTTTTGACAGCTGAATCGAAAAATGCGGAGAACACTATTAGGCCTGTTTTTTTTTAGCTTCGATCTCAGCAAAGCAAAGTAAAATAGGATTTTCAGAACGCAGTAACAACAACTACGGTCTACTTGACACTTCGAGACTCGCAGTAGTTGTTGTAATCGCGTGCTGAAAATCTTACTTTACTTTGCTTTGCTGAGATCGAAGCTAAAAAAAAACACGACTATTGTAAAACAGGAGAAAGTGTGAAGCCCAACCAAACCAGATTTTGTAATACTCCCATGCATATTTTTGCATTTTCTAAGCCAACATTTTATAAATATCCGCCATTATTAAATTTGTGTGGTTAGATTTTGCAAATACCAGCAACCATGTTCAATTGTTCGAATTCACTTTAGGAAAATCTAGTCAACTTTTATCAAACGGATGACAGGAAAATCAAAATGTCTGCCATGACATTACACGTCATTTTCCGCTCAATCTTACGGTTTTACTCTCTATAGTTCATTTATCATGTATTTGTAAAAAATAATTTGCTGCTGGGCCTTACCAAAAAAAATGTTTAGGTCCGTCTATAAAATTAAGTAATTCACAATTTCTCATATGAATTTCGCCATTGTGAGCTTACGCAAATTAAAAGTTCAAAGTCGAGACTTAATTTTTTGTTTTAGTACGGCGCGCTGCGTTTTGCGTAATCTGATGGAAATAAAGAAAATATCTCATCAAATTATTAAGCAAGTGTTAAATAAATTGTTTACACTGAATAGGGAATACAAAATTGTCTCAATTAACCATAAAGAAAATGATTTTTATAGATGCAATTTATTGGTAGGTTTTCTAAAGTTTTTGTTTATCAAATTTCGTGTGGCAGAAGAATATCATTTTTCCTGGTAAACTATCTCCTGAATTTTTGTTGTTGCATACTTTTACGCTGACACTTTGACATTTCAATTGTTTGATCGACCCAGACGTAGGGTTCTCTTTCAAACTCTTTATCCAATAAATACCTACATCTAACTTTGCTCCGAACCATTGACCACTAGCTGGCAAGTGACACTTTGGACACGATTGTTGGATGTATATTCACTTCAAAGGAGTTTGACGTTAATTTGACATATCGCTAGTTGTTTGGCGGTCTACGGAACGCTCACCAATCTACTCGTACCCCCACATTTAAGTGGACATTTTCAAGCAATACGATCTTATTGATTTGTTGCTTTCCACTTGCTGCGAGCGTTAATGGCAATTCGCTCTACACGTCCTATTGCAAACAGCCAATGCGATTTTTTTTTTCCAAGCCCTTTTAAAAGGATGGGGCTTCAATTCGGAATTTCGTTTTCGTCAATCGCACTTTTTTTCTTCTAAATCTATTATGTCACGAGTAATGCATCTGCCGACGTATATGTGTATCATGCGCACTTCAAATATTCAATATTTCCCAGGCTGAACTTGTTAGAGCGCAACTTTCTCTCGACAGAATAATACGCAATAAGTTTGCGAAATAAATCCCCACCATCGAAATCTTTTTTAAAACCACCTTTGTGACAGGTGCGAACAAACATACATTTCGCATATTTAGTTACCAAGCAAATGCCTTCAATTAAATATCCTAATTGATCAAATGATTCGTTTTGAGACTCTTCTTTAAAAACACCTCGCCCTGTTGTCTCATCCACAGAACGTTGTTAATCGTGGCACCACAACCAGCGAGGAAACCGACGAGGAACCAGCTTCGAAATTAGCACGTCTTACCGACTCGGAGAGCGACGACTCGGCGGCTGCTTCTGAACATCGTGCTCTTCTGACTGAATGCTGCAAGAAAACCAACAAGAAATCTAACCCCATTAAGGTAAGTGCGCTGCTTTTGTGCACGTTGATGCATCCCCTGCTTAATTATATATACTAACTAACGTTCTCTCTACCCCTAACGTCCCGCTTTTTGCTCCCTGCTTCCCAACCCGCCCATTTGCCCGGCACTCTACAGGCTGACTACGCTGATGGTGACGACGAAGACGACGGCGACGACGAAATCGATCATCCCGTAAACGCTCACAGCTCAGCCAATTGGTCGCATTTGAGCTTCAATACCGCCCTAACCCAGGAGCGTGTGCATCAGTGCTGCATTGTTGCTTCAGCAGCTTCGACCGACTTTGACGCCGATTCCGAGGGCAGTGACTGCGAGGTGATCAAACGTCCACGGAAAAGTGAAAAATACATAAGCGCCGCTAGCGCTGGCTCGTATCGCTGCTTGCTGTCGACGCCGCTTAAAAATCATAACAGTGCCGCTTTCAATCCCTTCTACTCGCAGCCGCTTACCTTCCAAAATGATTCAGTGTTTGTTTTGAGTGAGAGTATGGACAGCAATTCGCTAATGCAATCGAAGATATTGAACGGTACCGCTGGCACCGGCTGTGCGGGAACTGAATTGACCAAACAGCAGCAGCAGCAAAAGTCATCCAAATTGTTTACCATAAGCAATCAAAATGTTACTTGTTTGTCACCGGGACAACAGCAGCAGCAGCAACAACAACAGAATCAACTGGTGCTAGTAAACACAAAAAGTGGAACTGGAGCTACCTCGGCTGTGGGCGTGGGATTGTCATCGACAGTCTTGATATCACCGTGCAACAATGGCAATCTAGTAGTAGGCGGCACTGGAGGCAACGCAACCAGTGGCGGTATACGGAAACGTCATCGTAACATTGACATTTCCAAATTTAACGAGTCCAATCGAAAGTCAAACAGTTGTGCCATATTCTATTTTAAGCATTTGGATACAGATAACGAGACGAACTTCAGCGGCGGCGGTGCCATCTCGTCGTCACACGAGAGTGATGTAAGTATTTTCTTCTTCTTCTTAATTTTTCTTCGTGATTTATCGATGGTGATGGTGTGTCATACACATGGTGTTGGTAAACAAAAATTTGCTTTGAAAATATTCAACATGTCAGGAGGACGATGAAGGATGATGCTTTCATATAAGCGGTGATGCCATTTCATATCTGTCTAATGAACTACTCCATTCGAATGGTTTTCTGATCCTCACTTTGTTTGGGTGGGTGCTGGTTTCCCTCACGGTGTCCATAGATGGGGTGATCTTCAAAACTGCATTTGTCTCGGACTGGTAGTGACTAACCGTGGCTGCAAAGCCGTACGGACCATATTCAGTTTAAGGTGTATTGTGCCTTATTCGTCCTATGATTCACTATTTTCTATGAAATCATCAATACTTATCCTGTTTATTAGTCATCGGGTTATTTTTAACTTTCTTCAGCTCTGTGTGGGAAAATGAGGAGGTGAACACTTCTGACCAGTTTAAGGAAGCCCTTTCTATTGCAGTTGTCGAAAGCAACAGCTTTTGTACACTCTGGCCTGAATTGTAGCAGCTAACTCTTGAAATATTTCATCGTACGATATCTGTACTTTTAGCGGTACCAATTCGCATACATTTTTCTTGCATGATCGCATTTCGTTCTTCCGCGTGGGTTTAGACGAATCGCCGGCGATTCTTCTATCGACATTGGAAACACGATTTACAAGACCCGATTTTTGTCGCAATTGTCGTGAAATTGAAGGTAAAGGGATGAAAAGTGCGGGCTGCCAAACTAGGTAGGTCCGCGAATTCCCATCCGATTCTTGATTCTCTTTTGGCTTCTTTTGTATTTTTCTGCATTTGCTTTCTTCTTCATCTGTGCTCGGTCGTGTTAAGTTCGCGTTAGCCATTGAAAACATTGAAAAAAACACAATTGTATTTTCTATTGGTTTCTTTTGCATTTTGCTGCGTTTGCTTTATTTTCCAATTAGGGCGAGGACCGACAGAAAACTGAACGTATAAATGCGCGATGCGTGCTCCAAAAAGAACTAAAAAGTGTCGTACGACTACCCTTCGCTGTTTCATCTTTTTGCAATTGATCCACTGAACTGTATACGGCTTTCAATTCAACTCGAAAGCTCGCCATATAATCAACATCAACTATTCCCAGGTGGGTTACCCACAATAATCATTGAAATCCCACGAACTTTGAAAAATCAGCCGCATCTATGGATGGCAAAAGTTGTCTTTGGAAGTCACGGGTTATCTTGAGCCGAACTTTTATGTGCCCCCAAATTCAACCTAACCTTATCTCCGATTTCGAGGAACCCTTGCAGTATCTCTCTACAAAGTAGACACTTTCGTCGCAGTACCTGCCTACTGTATCACTTATGTCAGCCTGATTTCTCTCGAATAGATATTCCCATCTCTGCCGGCGAGATAACCTTATCCGGAACTGAATGGAATCAAACAAAATTCCAGCTTATGTGCATGCGAGCGCTCCCCACTTTCCAATCGTGTGTTATTTATTGCCTTGCTTTCTACTAAGCCAAATATTTGTCATGCCTCCCATCATTCGCAGAGTCTGTCCCGCTTCCTATATTTCACTTTGTTGTATGTCAACTAATTAACCCCGCTTCTCATTCCTTCGCCATACTAATTCCAGTTCACCTGATAGTTCAGTCAGTCTCATATGCTCATTACCATTTCACGATTTCTCAGTTTTTCGCTCTCTCTCTCTGTCTCTCTTCGTCGTATCGGTCGACGAGCAAATTTGTTTAAGTTCACCAATTAAAGTGCAACCATCTGTCTTTCTCTTCCCTGTAACTAGATCTCGAAATCTGCTGAGCCATCTTCAGACGACGACGAGGGATGGCTGTACACCAACAGTGCTGAACATTGCATCGATGGCAACCAAAACACAATCCTCATAAACAGCAGCAGCAATTGCAGCAGTAGCCAGGAGAAGAGTCACCACCATCATCACACCAGTCACTCTCAACTGAGCAACGACGATTCTGATAAGGAGAACAAGACAGCAGCCACTACAGCGGCAGCATCGATTTTGGTCACCAGCAGCAGCAACAATTCACCGTCCATTCGTAGTTCATCGTCGCTGAACTCGTCCAGTCAAATTGCCATCACCGAGATCCAATTGAACGGCAGCAGCAGCAATTATAGTGGCAGCACCACCGGCAGTTACATCGGCGGCGGCGGCGCGACCTCAACGACAGTTATGCATCGTAGTGTATTGGAATTGCAATTGGGCAGCAGCAGCGGCAACACCAACAGCAACAGCACCAGCGCCACCAACAACAATAACATCGCCCAAAGTGGTGGCAATAAAAAATCGCATCCTCCCAACGGGAATATTCAGGTTAGTAGTCGCAGCGCAACGAGAAAACAAAACACATTTCCTGGAGGAAGCAAGCGCATGCGATTCGAGTGATTTATTCGGGTGCAGCAGCTGGGGAGTAAAAGTTTGTCCAGGTGTTCGCAATCGATTCAACACGCCTTCAATTTGTCTCCTACGCGTGCGCGCGGTGGAAGATATTCAGGTTCACTTGCAGCAATTGTGGGCGGCACTCTCAGCCGTCGAGGCTGGGCTGACCTACAAAATATCCACCAACATCGGTCTTGTGGTGTAAATACCTCCTGGACATGACAAAGAGCAATGTTAATGTGGAGCAGACAGAGGGCATGATGTTGTCGTCGGCCGAAAGTCTTGTCAAACAAGATGATAATAGAGCGAGCAGGGTACGACGCGACACCGTGGTATACGGGTACACACCCAAGTGTTCACACTGCAAGAGTGCAGATCTTGAACGGACCACTTAAACATGACACTTTGACATGAACAATTTCCACCGTCTAATTGAGGTAACTGTGTCCTGCACTGTGATCTCTATGTCGATTGGGAAAATTGCCTGCGATTTTATAAATCGCACCCACACGTGGAATACCTAAAACTAATGTCGGCAAGTAAAAGTTGAAGGAAAGTCTATGGTGGGTCTTGGAGTGGCAGATTTGCAAACAAATTGGCACATCGGAGAGTGCGAGTGCAGAAGAAGACAGGCAATGCACCCACGTTCGCACGTCTATTTTGGAATTCGGTTCACTTGTGTTCTTTCTTCTGTCACTTCTACTCGCTTATTTGCTTGTTGTCACCTTTTGAGTGCGGACTCCAATGAATCGCCTTCAGTGTGCTGCATCCGAATCCTAACGCATCGCAAACGAGAATTCATTGCAGCGACAAAGTCTACAGGGATTGCCAGCTTAAACCTTATGAACCGTGCTAATTTTTTTTGTCTCTTTCAGAACAAGGACAATCGTTACATGAAGCCGACAATGCCCACCAAGTACTACTACACAAAGTTTGAAACAACAAAGCCAGCCATGGGGCATTTGGTCACAAATAATAATAATAACAACAACAGCAAGGGCATATCACCAAGGACTCCCAAAAAGGGAGCAAACACAATCACCACAGCGACATTTGAAGTGTCTCCGGCAAAGGTAAGGCGGTTTGAATTGTAGAGTAGTTAAGTTGGCGGGCTTAAAATGCCTGGTTTGTCTGCGGTGGTATGAGAATAATTTGAACGAAGGACAAGCCTTCTATAGAGAATAAGAAAAGTTGACATTTTCAATGGAAAACAGTCCGCTATAGGATCATAAAGAGTGCATTACTTGTTTCTAGCGTTCTAAGTACAGACTTACTACAAAAATGTGTCGAATGTCTTTTTCGAATCCAACAATTTTCGTGCACAAACATTTAAAGTCGTAGAAGACGTGTGGCCATCAAGGCTTTTTAAACTGGGGCAATAATTGTCGGGAAGATATCGCTTTTGAAATTGTGATGACCGTAATAAGTTAGATTTAGGACAAATTTGTTGACTGCCGTCAACTATTTTTTACATTTGCATGATGATCGTCTGAAAAAAGCTACAGAATGTGTGCCTTGAGAAGACGATTCGGCTCGTCGGAGTTATTCCACATTTGTCTGTATAACAGTCGGCATAAATATTATTATTCTTTTGATAGTTTCTGAAATATCAAAACCAACAGAAAGTAGGTCGCGGGGCTCCAGTCGAGCAAGTTCGGAATGCGATAATTAATAGCTATACAAAACCTCTGTTCGACTGTGAGTTTCCACAAGTTTTAGTTGAGGTTCTTCGTCACTGCTAAAGACTTTCTACAGCCGACGTTTATTTTAATTTTACAAGCATTCTTCTGCTTAGGCAATAGAGCTGTACCTCTAAAAAATGACAAAATTTACAAATCATATACATATATCGTTCAGATGAAAGTCCTTGCGAGTCCTTGCATTTGATTGCAAATTGCTGTCAGAGACCTGTTCAATACCCCTGAATTGTGAGTGAAAGGTTGGACGTGTGCGGATATTTTGTTTCGATAATGATGAATCGGAAAGATTGCTAGTATTTTATAAGACGTAGCAATTTTACGGACGAAACAAGAACAATATTTCATCGCGTACAGCTCGTTCACAGATGAAACAATTCGACCCCTGATCCATCTGACAATCGTTTTCTGTACTCCATGATTTTCAGACAGAATTTCACAGCTAGTTGAAAGCTAGAGTTGTCGAAAGCGCTTTCAAGATTGACGTCCACGACAGTCTTTTGAATTGGGGAGACATTCTCAGAACAGCTCATTTTTAGTTTCATAAACAAGATTGTGAAAAACAATGCACAAGCGACTTTTTATTTTTAATTGTTTTTCAAGCTAATTTGTACTAAAGTGGAAAAAGCTTTTGGTACTATATAGGGTCCAGAAGTACAGGGTCGACGTTATTGAAGATTTATAGAGCTCCATTTGAAAACTTCATATTAAGAGCATGTCCCGTTTTATAGTCTTGTTCGTAACCATTTGAAAAATTCGAAAATCTTGCCCTAAAATGAAGATTTTCATATCGCGTAATAAAATTTCATAAATTGTTGGAAAACTAGGTCATTGGCCAAGATTTCAGTTCATTTTCAATAACATTTCAACTAAGCCAAGTATTTTTACAAGTTGGTGGATATTCTTCGCGCTATTGATTTGGTTATCGTAGTTTAAAAGTCCTATATCAAGATGGATATAACCTTTAGTATATTTCAAAATCTTCTTTTATAAAGGTTGCCCGAATCCTCAGACAATTGCTTCCTAAAATCGAATTTAAAAAGTTATATAGTTGCCTGCGTTTGATAAAGCCTGAACTACATTGAAACAAAAGTTGAAAAAATAAATCCAAAAAAAAGGAGAAATTTTTATGACATCTTTGAACGAAATCCGAACTAGGCAAGCTTAGAGAGTTTACATTTGTAATTGGGAACGTTCAAATATTTAGTAAAGTTTAAGTCTGACAGCTGACTGACTGGATGTTTATAGAGGGGTAGCCGACGAATCTAGTCCAAGAAATTCTTGACTGATTACTAAGTTGACAGTTCGCATATGTGGCTGACGTAGGAAAAGTGACGTTCCCCGACCAATTTAGTTTTTGCGTTTAAGTTGCATCTAGTTCAGACCAATCTAGTCGACTACAACTCAATTTTTTAATGTACCTATTTCCAGAGCCAATTTTAAAGAATTTAGTAAAGTGAAAAGCTCTTTTTTTCCTTGTAAAACTGACAGGAAGTGAAATGAAAAAAGAGGTTTTCCTTGTAAAACTGACAGGAATAATGTGATTGAAACCATGATCTAACGGAAAGTCAGTAACGAATTCTTTGAGTGTTTTTGGGTTTAAAACTTGGTGAAAAGTGAAAGCGGGTATATGCTCAAGCTTTGAACAGCAACGACAATTTTAAATTGAAAGAAAATATACAAAATATACTTCGACATGGAGGAGATTCTCCCTTCATACAGAGAAAAAGAATTTCGTCAGCACTTTCGAAAATAATTTTGGGGAGAACATTCAGTTTTGTTTTGGCGCCTGTTGATACCATTTTAAAACGCAGGAAATGAAAACATATGCACTCGTATGCCAAATATGACAACAAATTTCAAATCAGCTGTCAAGCGTCAGGTGACTGACAGCTTTTCCAATTCTTACCCCCAGAAATTTGTTGAGTAAAAACTCTCTAATATCTTCCGTTTTCGATGACGCTCTCTTTTACGAATATTTCGAGTTAAGGAACGGCATTGGGTAAAAGTTTGTAAAAAATCGAAAAGTTTGTAAAACAGACCTCATGCTGTATCATTCATAACGAGCGCTCTTCATCTATTGTCAATCATCAGTCTAACCTCTAACTAATCGACTAGATAAGCCAGACTCAATTAAATTTAGAAAATTAAATCGTCATTTATATGATTTCTATAAATGTGAGATTATCTTCGATTTGTGTTTGACTTGCGATAAATGTCAACGCCGATAGGAGTGCAACTATTTCTTTATCGCTGTATGTTGCTCTGCTGAAGCCGATGGCAGTTTTTAATTAAAAAACGCCAGTCTACATGCTGTCCTGGGAAAAATTGCTGCAACAGTTACTTTGCAGGTTATCAATCAAGTGTGGTGCTCTCACTTTTTTCAACAGCCATGTTCAATTAAATATCCTACCGCGTTGTGTCACTTCATGACTAAATATGTTGACAAGTCTTTTTCCAATCCGGTTCAATCAAGTTGACGTTTGACACCACTTTGCATCCATGCAAAAATGGCCGCAAAATGTGCTCAAAAGCGAATTTCCGTTCAATAAGCGGCGTCTTCTTATCTAAAGCTAATGGCTCTAATTAAAAACCACCGGGGACAGCCATTGTATTTGCATTCTTTCGCAGATAACTTTGTCGTTTATTGCGAAATTAGCAAAAATACCCCCAGATAACGTTATATTACGGACATTTATATAGTTGAATCCAGTTGGGCTTGATTGAAACATTTTCACTTTCAAACTGTCGCCTTGCAATCAAATTGCCATTTTTCATGGCCTGCAGTGTGTAAACATGCGAACCAGTCTTTTGGTCGTGCCAATGATAAATTATTATTACCGCCATCGAATTGTGTCGCCTTTTACCCCATATACTTCCAGACGCAACACCCAATCGAACACACTAAACACATGTTTGGCGAGAGCATTTTTGATTCCATATTTCAGCGCTTATCTGGTTGCGAACGATCGGATTTGTCAGCGCAAATCTGGCAATGGAATCGTTAAATTTTGCGTGGTTTGTTCAAATGACTGCAAAGTGGTGGGCATGGGCACCGCTCGCGTGCAATTGATTATGGATGGGTAAGCGCGCTCAGAAGATCCTCATCCGTATTCATTGCCTTGCAGATGGCTTGGTGTGGTGACACTGACATTGATGATGGTCAGTTGCTGCAGACATATGTGGCAAACGGTGTTATTTTTTGCGTGCGGATAAGTGGCCACATTTAGGTGGCATTTAAGTGTTCCTCGAGTGAAAGCCCGCCGCTAAGCGGTCTGGCTATACCATAATCGGTAGGATGGGTTTTTTTTTTTTCTCTTCCTTTTCTTCTGTGTTTCTGTAAAAGGAAATCACCGATGAAGTGAGCAACTAGTATTTAATTTAATGCAAATGAAAAATAGCGTAATTAATAGTGCGATTTAGTTTTCGACGGGCTTGTGTTTGTTGCTCTGCGTGTATAGGTAGATTGATGGGAGCGGAACTTGTCGTCGCCGTTGTCCTTAGGAGTAGTCCGGATGGAACAAGAATTTAATTACCAGGGAAATGGTGTAGAAAATCGAAAGTATTAAACGTGATCGATTCTCTAATGGATTGGAATTAACAACCCGAAGTGGGAACTTTGTACGTAGAGAGTTGGCTGCGTTTGAACTGACCACTTAATCAATTAAAGGATTATTGGCTGAAAGCAGTGCGTTTGGATGGGCAGTGAAATGAGATTAACGATGTTCAATTGCAAAGTAGCAGCTTAGGTTACAAGGTTTGATCGCTTCGGAGTATAGGTAGACAAATTTCGATTGATAAAGCTGGTTGGCCGCCATGTTGTTTTTAATAAGCGGGGCTATATCTACTTCGATGGCTTAGACAATGGCAGCCACTTGTTTAACTATGTATTCTGATAGCAATGACGCAGTCAATAATGTGGGATTTTGCGCAAATCTAGACAGTTGCCCATTGAGGGGTATTTGTTATATTAAGCTTATTATTATTATTATATTTGAAGGAAGCAAAACACTTTTCAAAGCACCAGCTGTATTTGATATCAGTGAGTACGTAAGATGATACTTCTTTTTCGTGTAAACCTACACTTGCCAGCTTTATCGGTGTTTTCAGTTGGTGTCGATAGGGACGTTCAAGTATCAAGTTTAGTAAGTCTGACAGCTGGCTGACTAGATGTATCTCGGTTTTGATTGGCTGAAATCGGTCGCTCATGTGAGCTGATATAGTTGACGTTTATGGAGGGGTAGCCGACGAATCTAGTCCAAGAAATTCATGACTGAGTACTAAGTTGACAGTTCGCATATGTGGCTGACGTTTCAGACCAAACTAGTTTTTGGGTTCAGGTTACATCTAGTCCAGACCAATCTAGTCGTCTTAAGATAGATTATTAAATGTGCGCCCAATAACCTTGACACCTAAGTCCTTCATAAAAAAAAAGCTACACGTCAAATAGCGATTAGGTTATTGTCCATCGCTGAGGTTGGTTGTTCTGAAACGTGCAACTGTTTCCCAAATTCGTAAGTCGTTCCTTCGCCTTTTCTGCAACTCTGCTCCATGACTACTCATCTGGGCTAACCATAATTTCTTCTTCCTGATTTCTGTCTCGATGAGGCGGCTTTCTATTTGCATTTGCGCAGCTACTCTGCTACCGCTAACTGCAAACATAAAACTGTCATCTTTCCTTGGGCGCGCGTAACCGAGGCATGTCGACTTTCATTTTTCTATCGCGTTGCGCCCATCTGGTACGACAAATACGTGTGTACATGGAGCGTTTTTTTTTCATTTTCGCTTTACCACACGCAAGCGTTTGTTTAAATATCCAACCAAGCGTACAACATGTGGTCACTATGACGCTATATTAGCAGCAGTCGAGCGATCTCTATTTTTCTTTTTACTGTCTAATGCTGCGGGTGTCCTAAACCCCCTGTTTTCATGAACACAGTTCCCCGTTCATGAGACAATTGTCGTTGGTTGGTCGCATAACGCATACCCTACGAGAGGCGGCCACTTAAAATTTATCAACTCACCACATGGAATGACATTTCAATCCCCCTTTGTCCACTTCCGCCGCCCCGCCTGTTGGTGATCCAAATCCGCATATGCTATACCATCATTATTAGTAGATAACAGAGATAGATATAGTTTGTACGATGCGATTCCGCAATCAGATAACTCCTTAGTCTTCTAGTACACGCAATTTATTATTGAGCGACATCAGTGTCAGTGTGCGTTCGATGTTTTATCTTATCGCGCGACTTATTAATTGAGTTTGTTTGTGTATTCGGTTGAAAAACGCGCAAATACTAGTACTCTGCACCCAGGCGGGCATTTGGCAAATGCAAATTTCCACCACCACCACGGCCATCAGTTCTATTATCGAACAGTTCGTGGAAGCACCGCGTTCTGTGCGGAGATATTTTTGGAACTAGATTTTGTGCGGAATTCGAAATCATCGTTTCCGTGTTCTAAATACGGGTTAAATATTTTCATTTGTGAATTTAAAAAAAAAAAAAAGTGTTATACACCGCATCTGACAGTTTACTACAAATTTTCGTTTGACACTTAAACAAAACCACCTGTAAGTCTGTTCCTTGTGCCTATGACGTCAGTGTTTGCTATTTGTGTCTGTTTCATAATTTGTTTGTGAATTTGAAAAAAAAAGACGGATTTATTGGATTAGTCAGTTTGTTAGTTCGTGACTTTGAACATATTGCCTGGCATGCCCGAGAGCAAAGTGGCGTCATGGAAAAATTGCATCCAGCTGGAAGAGGTATATTCAGAGTGCACACTATGCGCTTCGAGATTTGGCGTCGTCTCAAGTGTAGCTGTTTGTATTTGGGGATTTGCGTGACTGGGAAGAATAAAATATTGGTTTGAATTTTTTTGTTTGCACCGGCAGCCATTTGTCACATGCATTCATGGCTGCTCCAATTTGCAAAAACGGTTATTATGTCATAGTAGTCATACGATAAATCGTGAGGTTATGAATATTCAGTTTAAATTTTTTTGTTTGGATTTCGAAAGAGAGGCTATTGTTGTTTTTTTTTTGTTGGCAGTTATATTCATTCTCCTTACAGCTTACAGAATGTGTGGCAATGCGATATACGGTGAGGTATGAATTGGAAATATGCTGCTCACTGAAAATGGTGTAAGGTTGCAAAGAGTCATGCACATGCTATCGTGCCCCTTTTGATTGGGGTTTCATGATATTATCCAATCGGACAATTTTCTAAGAATGTTGAACTCTGGTTCTCATATTATAACAGTTATGCAACCGGGTGAAGTCATTTGTTGTATTAAGGATCAGAGGTTTTGTATTTTGTTTTGATTGAGTGCATGGTTGATGATAGTTTTCAACTTACCTACGCCAAATATGGCTCTACAGATTTTGCAATTTTTCATTGTCATTGTTGCAGAAAAAGTTATCGGAAACGCACTATAAAAAGCGGTTATTTTAACTGCAATTAACGTTCGCACATAGGCCAATATAGTAAACATACTTTTGTGTATTAATTAACTCAAATTGTGTACAAATTACCGATTGCAAAACTTTTAATCTACTCAATTCATGTGCAAAATAAATTGATTTACCCGTGTGTTTTCTGAAGTAACTTGTCAGTATTGACGATGATTAACTTATATTTTCGAGGGTTGTGTCACTTATATTAAACCACCACTTATTAAAACAGCGCAGCTCTTAGGATTTTAACAAATCAAATATGGAGTACCGTGTGAAATTGCTATTATTTACCACATTAAGAAAATTCTGAAGGGACACTGAATCAAGAAAAACACATATTTGTTTCCAGATGAAACTCGAAGTATACTTATCCCGGTGTACATCAGCAAGCGCTTCTTCCCTACACTTAAATGCTTGCTAAATCAGTTCACTTTTGACTAGTTAACTTTGGTCTATTGTCAAGTGTCTAATCAAAATCTAGTACGATTAAATAGCTCGGCGATTCGTTACATATTCGTCCATTATTCCAATTGGAAACCGTGGCAAACAGTAGGTCGCTCCTCGTGCGCTAATAAATTATTTTAAGAAATTCAACTGCATCTTGTTCTGTAGGTTAATTTTGTAAACATAAACCAATTATTGCGAATGCGAAATTTGCACATTTTGGGAAATCTTTCAAAATGAAAGATTAATACAAGAAACCACTTTTGGTAAATTTTCGTATATATATGCCAAATTGCCTTGGAAACTGAACATTTCGTTTGAACTTTGCTGCAACTTTCTTTCCAGGCAGAACAAAATATATTAACAAAGAACATACGAAAACATATACCTACTTACTTGAAGTGTCAGGTTTTTCTTTACAAATATTTGACTTTTAGCCAAACTAAACAATTACCCTATCAGTTCTCTGTAAAATTTACTAAATTTTAAGTTTTCATCGGGGGTAATGTATGTAAGTTCCTTGTTTTATTATTTTGACATATTACGAAAACTGTATTCGTCGGTAATACTTTATGAAATTTACCATGGAAAGGGATATTGTCTTAATCCCGATTAGTTACGAAATGTTTCATTCGAGAATAGGACTTACAACAAAAGATAACATTATTTTTTAGTACATTTGGGACTTTTCAATAGCAAATCGTTTCAAGTTCTTTATTATGGGGACGTTCGAATACCTAGTTCATGTAAAACGTCAACTAGGTAAACGAACGCGTTGACTAGTTAACTGGAATTGTTTTCTTATGTGGTTTTCGGTTGGGCTTCTTCAGATTCGATCTCAGATTTCAGATTTCAGGTGTCTAATCGGACATAAAAACGTCACTTGCTCTTTTTTGTGTTGATATTAGTGCGGTTCGAATATGTGTAGCCTTTGACACTTTTTTTGCATTTTTCATTCACTGCTTATGTCGTTTTCCCTTGGGACAAAAAATCAATCTTTTTTTTTATCTAAATCACTTTTCGCGTTCCATTGGGAAAAAAATCAATCTTTTTTTGATTCGGATCACTTTTTGCAAATCTCGATATTTTTACACATACTACCACAAATACAGCACAGCTGTTTTACGTCATTTAAAGAAGTTTGTTTTAAAACAAATGTGCAACGTTTCGTGAAAACCAAAATAAAGAAATACATGAACAGCAATGGACATAGTTTTGGAGGAATTATTATTTTCATTGTCTTCCTCATCATCTGGAAATTGCGAATCACCGAAACTACTCCATTTGTATCTACAACAGAGGAAACATTTTTCAAGCCGATTTCCATGGTTGCTTTTACCAAAAACAAATGCAATTTGAAAAGTTGATATTTTTGTCAAATAACGCACTAATCCATTTACAAAAGCAGATCAATTTCGTTGCCTGTTCCATGAGCCGCATAAAATCTGAGAACTGAAAAAGATTTTTGGTGGTCCCAATGGAAAACGACATTAGATTTTGTATTAAAACATTCTAAATTTGCGCCCAGATTGATTTCTTAACATTTGTACATAAATAATTAACAAAAATAGAGCAGTTGAAAAATTTCATGAAAACGTAAACAAACTCCACTAGTTGTCAAACTCAAACGTACTTGTATTGGGTTATCTGAACAAATCTGAGAAAAAAATCCAGATTCGCAAAAGTGCTCTGAAATCTGAAAAAGATTGCTTTTTTTGTACCAAACGAACATAAAAAGTGCTCTGAGAGCGCCCAATCGAATACCACATTATTCTCGCGGTTGATTTCGTATTTTGACACTTTGAAATGTCAACTGAGTGTGCATGCAGGATTTCCATGACTCGAATCGTCTGCTACCCCTCCATAAACGTCAACTGAAGACTATTCACATGACCAATCTGGACCAACAAAAACTGAACAGTCAGCTGTCAGACTTTCTAAACTAGAAAACCGAACGTCCCCAATAATATTTCAAAAACGCTGTAGCAAGCTTGCAAACATTATATACAACATATAACAACTGATTTGTAGTCAATTAATGAACTTAAATTGAATGACCTTTTGTCTGGCATCAGAACGCACTATATTGCATTACTTCAATTGATGTTGACTCAGGCCCATTTCGTAACAATTTTGGTTACGCGCCATATTTTTGTCAATGCGCTTGGTGAAAGTCGAAATAACGTAATTTTTCGAAAGATATTTCCTTTGAATTCCTCTAAGCGAAGATGCTACTGCTTCCCTCATGGCCTTTGTAGTCCTTGGGTAAAATAAATTTACAACTGTGTTACTTCCTTCCCTTGCGTATGAACGTTTCTCCTAAACATCTCCAATTATATGTTCAGCTCACCATCTACTGTCTTCAATTTCATAGAGACGTACTTTCCACCATTTAAATGTCTTTCAACTCTTCTCTCAGCTGTATCAAAGCAAATTGTTCAATGTTAAAAATACATCGTCAAAGCTTTTAATTAAAAAAATAATATTTTCCTACAAAAATTGCCTTTTCGTTGTGAAACTTATCTGCGCAAACAGTTTACTGCTGATAGCTCAGCACTATGACTGGGATAATACAACGACGACGTCCTTGGTGGTACGACATTTTTACAATCAACCTATACTCGTATAATTCTGTTTTATATCTTCATTTGCGGCAGTGTTAATTAAAACTGCAATAAGGGATCATAAAAAGATCGGAAAGCAAAAACCGAACAACGAAACAACAACGTGTGGTATTTCGGCATCGTTTTGTTTTCTTTCTGTCTTTTGTTGCCTCCTTGGACTTTATATTTTTACTTAATTCTTTAGAAGAGTAATGATGTACAAGCGTATGTAGTATTGCGAGATGAAGGTCTAATTACGAAAGAATTCAATTCAATTTAAGTGCTTTCATAGTTGTAATGGTGTTTACTTTTTTACTTGCTCATCATTTTTTTATGGTTCGAGTTTAGAATGAATTAACTGTTCTTCTGTAGAAATCTTGAGAAGTTGCTTAATTGAAAGTTGTATTTCTTTGGCGGGACGACTTTTACCTACCCATAGAAGAACAGCAAAGAAAATTTATTTATTTTTCCAATTGAAATCGGTCATCATCATCAGACATCTTTTGGCTGAACATGGAAGTGGTGGTACATCTACCCTTACGTCCATTGACGTCCATACTTAAAGTTCGATTATTGGGACATGGGCATGTCGCTATCAACGAAAATGCCGAATCGATTGTATCTGTCAATCAATCTCAGGAAACGGACACTTCACGGGATATTTCTGCACTGAACGATACCGAATCTATACTTTTGGATGTCTCGGATGTGTAGTTTCCCGACCGCATCCCTTTTCTTCATCCGGAAGCTTCTGCACCTCCCTGAGTCGAACAGCTCACTGCCAGGTTTGTGTAGTTCTGTCAAAGCAAAAATATTTGTTTAGCTGCGAGATACGATTAGTTCAGAAGTGTTTTTGAAAAACCTTATCTCTATTTACCCAGAAAGTGGCATCGATAAAGCAACAAACATTCAGCTAGCAAAATAATTCGCAAATATTTGAATAGTCATTGTTGGTTGTCGACATGAGGTATCCCGCTGATGTCTATGGACTTAGAAAATTGGAGTGCAGATGTTGCAGTGGAGTAGACCGGTATTCCTAAGGTTGGGGTTGTAGGCAGCTTATCTAGTCAGTTAATTCTGCTTACTCTCATGTATGAAACAGTGGGTCAAAGGGCGTGTAAGCGCTTAAGTAATTCAGCCAGCTTTGTCAGCGATCTTATGGACTTGCGAGCGCACACAATGCAATTGAGCTGCACATTTTGAAACACCCATTTCTCACTATCAAGCTCTTGGTATTGAATTGCAAAAGTAAACACACGATGAACGATAACTTGCGACACATCCGCCCTAAAGATGGTATCAGACCAACAGGCGCAGTGATCCAATTAATTTGCGCACCCCACCAAATATCGTAACATTTCGATAAGCACTGCTGACATATTGTCTCGGAAAGACTTTGCCTTGTGTTGGCTGAACTTTGCCCAAATAAAGCCTCCGTGATCAGGGTCCCGTAAACAGCTCCAAGCCTATTCTTATCTCTTGGTAGTCGATATGTGTATACCGCTCCCTGGACATTGATAGATCGCAATAAAACTAATCTACTCTCCGCAAATAATTACACTGACAACGTCAATAAATTCGAAGAATATTTCACTATTAGCACACATCTGCACCTTTGATTTTATCACTTTGGCACCCACCCTTTTGTTACGGAATTCCCAATTGCGGTTTTCCATCGTCCCAGTGAAACAGCAATACAGGTTCAGCTCTGTTTGGAACCGTTCACGCAGCCATATTCGTACTATGACTACACGAAATATACGAGAACTCTCGTCGTCACACAAAGTCGCAAGTACAGATAAGGGCTGCCACTTATCAGCTGACAAACGCGATAAATAACTTAGCAAACAAAACAACTGCACACAATAAAACTCAATTAATTCCACTTAATCGTATCTCTCGTGCACAGGAAATATCGCATGAATCAATCAAGCAACTCGTTCTCGAGGCAGAGCACTTAGTACGTGATGAAGTGCTGAAGACACCGACCAAACAACAGCAGAAGCATTCCTTGGTGAAAATTTCTTCAACAATCAAGAAACGCGAAGTGATTATGCCCGGACCGGCTAAACAGAGAATTCAGGTAAATTGTGGATTTGAATTTTGAAAGAACAACGAGAAACTTTTGTTATACTGTATTTTTAGGAATGGCTGGAGCACCAGCCAACCTGTGGAAAAACAGAGCCCGAAGTGGCGTCGCTCCCAACAACAGATTGTGAGGCTTCGGGTGAGGCTTCTGAAACAGATTCAGTCGCTCGTGGATCCGATACATCGGAGGGATTCACTGATTCGGTAGCGACATGCATGCAGACTCCCGGAGGTAGTGCGTCGTATGGTAATTCAATTGAACACATTGGTGGGTCTGCAGAACCCATTCCAACTGTCGGCAGTAATCAGAGCCTGAACGCCAAGGTGGTACGTCGTCAAAATCGTCGAAAATCCGACCGTCCATGGTCGGTATCGTGCCTGTCCCAATTGACAGAGGGAAACTCGCAAAGCGTCTCTAGTACGCAGGCCAGCCAAGCTGGCCTAGCCACTCATTCGATCAGTGAGTCGGCTTTGGATAGTCTATCGCCCGGACGGCAGGGCAATGACGCGCAGCCCAGCGCCACTGTGAAGAACTCCGACAGTAAGGGTTCTCTCAAACGCCGCAAGACACGCAGGAAGAAGCAAATGGGCAAGAAGTGCGAGTCCGACGGAATGTTACAGATAAGAACAACCGAATCGCTGTCCTCGGGACAGACAATTCAGGAAATCACAGCCGCTTTGCTCAACCTTCCGAAGAGCAGCCAAGAGAGCGGTGAAGAAGCGTCTCTAATGAAGCCAAACTTCAGAGTCGGATCCTACACCACTGCTTACATGGCGAATGAGTCAAAGTTGGGTTCCCTCGCTGCACTGGCCACCTATATGAATGAGGAGGATCCACAAGGTGGTAAGTAACACGCAAAAACGTCTCTCTCCTCCACTGTCTCCTTGTCTTTCGCTTTATGTGACTATTTTTGTTTTTCTGTACAAGCTGCCACACCAGTGCCAAGAGTTAGAGGTACAATCTATTGCACTCACTTAGATATAAATGTTGTTTCAGGAGAAGTTCTTGTGCGTCGGTTTAATGCAAATGTGTGTTTATTTGTAGAATACACCACCGGCACGGAGGATCACCACAGCAGCTTCTCGGAAACTGCCTGGGACAACTATCAGGAGAAGTACAACTCTGAAAATTACTCCGAAGGTTTTGATTCGGATGCTGCTCGTCGCCTAATGGAGTTCGGGGACGACTATCGGTGAGTTGGAAGCAATTTCTAGAGTCTTTCTTTCTTCGGCTTATATCATGGTCTTTCTTTAGCAACTTCCTTGATTCGCAATCGGATTGTTGCTCCTCGCTATCAGCTGCTAACAATTTGGATTCTCTGTCGCCACCGCGAATGGATTCGTTACAAACAAACGAGACCAAGGTTGTCATACAAGAGACCATTGTTAGCAGTGTTGATCATGCGAGGCGTCGTCGTGCCCTCGAATTGGAATACGAACGTCGCCGTAAAAACCTGGAAGTCCGACGTAAATCGTGTCAAGGTAGGCGGTGTCTTTATTACTCTGTCTTTGCTTTCCCAGTAAACATTACTTTTCTGTTCTAGATGACAGTCAAAATGTACGCAGTCCTTCGGCCAGTCTGTCCTCATCAGCCAACGCTCTCACTCCCAAGAACGCCGAGAAATTTTCCTTCCTAACCAGAGCCGACTCGGCCAGTCGCAAGCTAGAATTCGGCATGAGCCATTCAGCGCAGAGTCTTCGTCGCACCTCGGAGAGCGATACCTCCTCCAGGCGTCGCAAAGCCGACGATCGTCGTCGCTCCTCGCGTAACCTAGAGAAGAGCATAAAGCTGATCCCCGCCACATCGTCCTCCAGTGACGATCACACCGACGACGAGAAGGAGATGAAGAACTTGCTAACCCAAAGCAAAAGCCGCTTGGACGACACACGTTCACTAAAAATCCGCAGCCATTTGCTGCGACCGGAGGATTATGTAAGATCATGTCACTCACATCCAAAACCTTAATGTCACTGACCATTGTATTATGTTTTTCTGGTTTTCAGGCTGAAATCATAACCACCTGTCGCGATAACATCCGTTGTTTGGACTCAGTTCTGCGCGGTCCACCCGTCACCGTCATGTCGAACGGTTGCTTGAATGCCACAAAAGGTGAGTTGGACATCGTTATACACATCAATTGCCAGTGTGCGCCTATAACACGTTTCATAGCACGCGCTATCGATTTCATTTTAGATATTTTGAACTTTTTAGAAAACTATACATTATATCGATTTTTCGTTCGTACACTGAGATCTCTGTATCAATTGGTCAATTGTAGGACATCGAGGCTAGAGAAGATTTTCAATTATTTTAAAAATCTTATGTGATCTGTATCAGTTTTAATATCTGCAGTTATAGATATAAACATTTTTGGTGCCTTACAGAACAAATTGTATGATTGAATTAGTTGCAAACGATATTTTACATAGAAAATTTCTCCATTAATTTCCAAAAGAATTTGTTAAACAATTAAAGAATTTATCATGTAAACATTTGACGAAATAAAAAAGAAAACTATTTACCATTATTATTGAATAAAGTTTTATAAGATTTCCTTTACAAAGTAAACGGTTTTTTTTTTCCTTAGTTGATATGCATGTTTTTTTTTTTTTTTGTTTAATCAAATGTTAGTAGTTAGTTTTTTTCAAAAGTATTTACATATCGGTAGTGCGTTTACTGTATGAAATGTGGTAATGGGCTCACAATGTGTAGTATTTTCTTTTAATATATTTTTTGTATTATTTGCGCGCAGTTTAGTGTTAGTCGAATATATAACATTTATTTACAAATTTAGTTTAAGGTTGTGTTGTCGAAATTTTAGTTGTTATTAAATTATTTGGATATATGGTTCGGATGTTTTATTAAACATTTTTCCACAGTCATGTGAGTAATTGTCACGTTCTGTGTTGAAAAACTGGGTGGTGCTTGGTGAAAATGTTGTTTCTTGTTTAAAATTTATTAAGTAAATGGCTTGAGAATAAGGCTGTCTGCAGGAAGTGTTTGCGAGTTTAATCTGAAACTGGATTTCGATCTGTTTGCCAAATCAGATTCCAAGCTGTAGTCCTCGGGTAGAGGACAATCGGGGATGTGGCGATTGGCGTGAGCAGAGCTTATGCGGCACTGGCTGCCGTCGAGATGCTTCAAGCGTCTTTCTCTCGTTAACTGGCAATGGCAATGTATACTCGAGCTATTGAGTTTCTGGACGGTTCTCCAATCCCGCCTGCTTAGAACATAATTCTATCAGAGAAAAAGTGTAAGTCGTTAACTCAATTATTATCGTACGTAGTGAGTTGGGTTCTAGAGGCGATTGAGTCCGCTATAGACTTCTTCTGACAGACATCCTTCATTCAGAGTCTGACAATCAAGCTCACCATAATGTTACTTCATTCACTGAGGCATATTTTAGCGTGTTGTTTACAGCCAAAGTAAGTCACACGCATATACCAGCCCAGTTCTCCGACCGCTTCTTCCACTCCGCAGGAAATCGAACGGCTTTCCAACTGTGTTCACCATGAGTACCGAAACTTATTCTAATTTATTTGTGCTGGTCCTAGCACCCACGATTTTGTCCTCAAGTCGTTTTTCAGAGCTTTAAACGCAACAGTGATCTCAATCTTGCCTGTATGACTTGGGCCTATATATAACTTTCTAAAAACGGCTCCTTTTATGAAAGCTGGTGCTCGTTGGAAGCAAATAGCAAATCATCCAAGTTTTTCGAGTGTAAACTGGAGCGATTAGCACCTGCTACCTTTTGATGATTCTACAAACAGTTCTGCCTCCAAAAATGTCGCTCTGCTTTATCTGCTTATGTAGCGACTTTAAATGAACTACTCTTGGACGGCCTCGTGTTAATGTGCGTGCGTTACTCAAGATGTCGCTTACTGTTCGGGTAGACCACGGTGTCGGTCCTATAGCTACGTCCAGTTTTGCATTCCAACGTGGTAGAGGAATAGAACTCTTACCGCAAAATAATTTCTTCTATTCTTTTCCGGGCAGTTGCCTTCGCAGATCTCATTTCTGCACTCCAAGCAGGGAACGGATAATTCAAGACTGAGGCGAGTCTGGAGCCCGCCCTGTATGTACTCTTAGCAACGCCATTCATTGTTGAAAAGCAAAGGCATCCTCTCCGTACCAACGTAGAATTACCCTTGTCCGTCACTTTGTATATTTAATAAACAAATTATGATTATGCCTTGTTCATCATTTAAGCGGTTGACGTGTTATTAAAACCCCACAACTAACGTGACCGTTTAATCAAAAGAGATTCCATCTTCTATTTTAATGTGCTCACATTTCGATATGTATAAAAATACGAAAATAGTTTTGATACTTCTGCTTCCTAGCTATACTCGTATTCGTATATAGAGGTAACTCTTAAATATTTTGTCCTTTTTGTTGTTGTCTACAAAATGTGTATTAAATCGATTATTGCTGTTGATTTTGCGTTCGTCTGCACTGAAGATTCACATCTAATTACCGCAGCAAGTTAACTTTCGACATTATTGACAAGTGCCATAGCAAATTGTTGTCACCACAAATATGCAAATATTTTGTTTACACAATTATAAAATAAAGCAAAACTGAATATCCACTGAACTGCAATGCACAACGAATTCCTTTTGTGGTAGGGAAATAAAAATGCGGTCGGTTATAATTATGCAGATTGATTTTGCAATAATAATTTCAATTTTTAGTTAAGTTGAGATTGTTAGATTGAAAAAGGATATGGTGCATTCAATTTTATCAAATATCAATGCAAGTAGTAATTTTGCATAGAAGAAGCGCCACCTATTGGTTTTTTAAAATTGAATTCAAACGGCGTTATTCTGGGATGAAAAATTGATTTCTCTAGTAAAATGTTTGCATTTTTTGTTCTGCTAATGTGACCGGTTGAACGTTACATTTCAGTGTCAACCGATCTTCTTTAAACAACACTTCAATGGCTTGTATGCAGATTGGTGTTCCACTAATATTATTTCAAAAAGGAAAACACACGCAAATTACCAAATCTTATTTATTCTGGACAGTTGATGAATTTATTTCACTTTTACTATCTATGTTCAAATATTTATATTTACCATTTATAAATTAACAAGATAATGGTAGCCTAGAATATGCCAACTGTGCTTGTGCCTACATTTGAATGGGTAATGCCGGTGCTTAATTTTTTGTTGTAACTAGCCTATTTTGTTGTAAAATACCTATTGAATTTTTTTTTATGTCGTACCTATATTTTTTTTTTAACAAAACCACAAATGTCAATACATAGTGATAAGTCGGCCTAGCGATAAAACAACTTATTCATGTTTAGCTGGATATAGAGATAAAATGCCCATAAATGAGTAGTACGTAACTTGGTTGACAGAATTTACTACTGCACTGAAATGTTTAGTGTTGTTGACAAAAGTTTAACAAGTTCTCGAACTAGGTATGGTTTTTATTAATGACATCAGGAGAAATCAGTAAGATGAAGAATATAGATTGGATTTAATATGTGTCAAAACAAAAAGTCTGCTGTTAAATTCGAAACAAAATTACCCAAGAAATCAATTAAAAAAACTTTCTACTCAGAAACAATTAATTGCCCTTTATTCTTAAAGAATAAAAGAACCTCGTGAACGCTACTTTATTTCACACACGCTCTGAATCTCTTCTAAATTGACACACGCGAGTTGCTCAATCGGTACGCATCAGTCACCAAAGTAGAAAGGAATTCCAATTTGCTTTCTGAAAATATCTATACCAATTCCTTTACACGCACCTAATGTTTGTCCTTGCAAAACCCCATATGAACAAACGATCCTAATAAACTTTGAATAGCATGGGATACTTGACAGATTAAATTAAAAACGTCAAACAATAATCATATTTAAAAGACATTCAAATTTACTACTTCTCATGGTGTGATTCATTTTCCACTAAGAACCTTAACAGCAACTTACCAACGAACAAACCTGACCTAATTGTTCAAAGTAAACCCCACTCGAGATGTCAATGACCTGCTCACTCCATTTAAATTGTGAAGTTTCGCTGCTGGCAAATTTGCCTTGTCGTTATGCTTGAAATAATTTCAACTGTTTTTGCTTGCGGTGTTTTTCATTGAATTCATTTACTGGAAAAGACTTCCGTTCATGTATTTGTTGTCAGGTATGTGAAGGCATACAGTGCCAGTGCAGCCAACAGTGCGTGGTAATAAACACATAACTATCCAACTTCCCTCGCCAGTATAATGAACTCATCCCATCCATAATGAAAACAGTGAAAAAGAAAGATTCAAAAAGATCATTTCCGTAAATTCGTTCGAATCAAAAAAAGCAACATCATTGACAATGACCTTACCTATAGGACAGACGTCAGAGATAAAAATCAAAGAGCCAACAAATAAAACATAAAGAAATATATAAAAATAAACAAATTTCGGAAAGGGGTACGTACGCATTAAAAATATACCGCCCAATGAATTATTCAATATATGACATCATTGTTGGGCCAAATCCACGAAAACGACAAAAAATACAAAATGTTTGCCAAACCTCTCTCTTGTTTATGAGAGATTGTGGGTATCTGTCAACATGTGGTGAACAGTTGATGGCTGATGACATACAGAAAAGCTGTAATGAAAATTATTGCATTAAGATTGACATTTGACATTTCAGATTGTTTCCTCAGATTTTGGATTTTTCGGCCCCCTTGGAGCGTAAACGAAATATCTGTTCTCTCCGTAGTTTTATTAGTTTCTATTTCCTCCTAAAATCACCTGCAAATCCCAAGAACAGTTTAAAACTTAAACCCACACGATAAAGTATTACCTAGCTCCTGGTAAAGGATCATTTTTGATACTAATAGATCTTGATAGTGTCACATAGCAATTATTATTATTTTTGCAACACAACGGTAACCCTGTACAATGAAGAAACGCTGTTCAATTTAACTTCAACAATAGTAGTCATATGTCATATTCATATCATATCTCAGATCAGGGGCACTTGATAATTAGAATTTGTGCAGAACAGACGTGAGACCGACTTAAAGTACAAATATTAACTGAAATAAAATCAATTTTCGACTTTAATATTTGAATTTAATATTTTTATTATAAAAATTCAAAAGTGTCATAAACACCTGGCATTTTTAGGCCTTATATTCTTAACCAAATGCAATTAACTAAATCTATATTTGTTGTACATCTTTTGACATTTGCATTTACTTTAAAACGAATTAAAAAAATGCCAGCAATCAGCTTACATACCTTATGAGTTGGCTGGTTGGGAAAACTTGTAACAGCTTTTCCCACCATCAACCAGTTACGTCATCGAGTTGTAACAATGCCGTAAGCCTTGTGTTGTGTCTTGCTACATAAACATAGAATCTCACCGGCACCATAGCGTGGGGCAAAAGAGTAGAGGTATCCATGGCATACAAAACATTCGTACACATTTTTCTATGTTTCATTTCGATTCCGTAGCCATACGTAGTCATAGCGAGCACGTTGTTTTGGCATCGTAAAAGCTTTTTCGTCTGTAGTCTCTCAAGAACCAAATGATTTTACAAAGTCAACCGTTGGTTCATTCATTTTTCGTCGATTGCGGTAATAGGCGCACTTAAGCCTCTCTGGTGTGTGTGTGTGTTGTATTAGACGTTCCGTGTTTTTTTTTTAACTTTGAGGTCATTTTCGTCTAGTTCCGTATTAATTTTTTTTTGTGCGTAATTTCCCCTTTCGATGCCCACCCTTTGATTACGAATTTAAAATTTTTGAGGAAACAGTTCGCGTATGTGCTCGGTTTGTTTACACTTCCGTTCAAGTATATTGCCGCACCCTCCTTAAATGGTGTATTTTTTTTTAAATTAATTAACCACTTTTGGCAATATAATCTTCCGAAATAGTTGCGTGGCAGTAAAAGCAGTGTTCCCATTATGTATAAGTATAACAAAAAGTGAAGTGAATGAAAGTAGGTCACAGCTAACAGGGGTTGACCGGGTGGTGAATCAGAAGTGTCATTGTGTCAAAGTGGTTTTCTTTTTTAATATAAACGCATATAAAACCAGTGAAGTAAAATGAAAGCTGACGTTGCTGTACAGACTGAGCTTTCGGAATTGCCCAACGACCAAGGGCAAGGTATGTCTTCTTTTTGTTGTTATCTGCCCCCATCTGTCAACTGTCAGAATTGTATGTAAACATTGACCTCGTTGCCGTTTGTTTTCGTTTTGCAATTGTTATTATCTACACTTGAGTGTGAAGGAACGAAATTTGTGTGCCGCTTTTTTTACACCTTATATGAGACATTTTCATTGCGTTTCAACCTTGAATTGATTAAATTACACACATGTCAATGTTGGCGGCAATCTATTGCTATTAGCAAGGTACATGGTACGAGCATATAAAATACTTACTCGCTAGTACGCTAAGAACAAAAATGCGATTTTCTTAGCTGTCATTCCAAGTGACTGGGTCTAGTGAATTAATGATTGTCTATAGAAAATGTGGGATTTCGTACGTACATATTTGGAATTGTAGTTGTGCCAGTTCTCCTTGGATTTTTCCTATTTAATGGGGGAGAAAAAAAACGTTTTTTTTTCTATTGGGGCGTTCAGCGAAGGCCAAACAAAGGTTTAGCAAAACATATATGGTGCAGCCCTGATATGCATATTGGAAGTGTCACTTTGATTCTGCTCTAGAGATCACATTGTTCAAGTGTGCATACCTAGTTACTTTTTAGATTTCTATTGAAAAGGGAATGGCCCCGTTGTGGGACTTAATTTGTTTGAAAAAAGTTTATGGCAGACTGAATATAATTGATTGGTTTAAGTTTGTTTGTTGTGCGCTTTAGATTTGTTTACTCTGAACTCAGAGAAATAAAAAAAGAAATGATTGTTAGCAAAATGTTTTTCGCTGTATCCATTCATGATTTCATTTTGCGATTTTGATGCTATTGTTCTTTGAAATGCGTCAGCTTCTTGTTATGTCATCTTCTTGGCAGAGTCCAAAAATTAAAAGCCAAACACAATGAACAACAATGCAAGATTGTCATTTTTGTTTGTGAATGCCTAGGTCAACCGATTTTTAAAGTTATGACTCGAGAAAATTCCTACTCACGAAATCTTTATAACAATCAGACTTATATACGATCAGCGATTAACGTTTTATATCAAATTAGTTATTATTCGTTACTACATAGAAACAACGAATGTTTTCAGAAATAAGAAAAACTGAATCCATTCATCTACTTTGCGAGGTAAATACAAATTTATACAAATCGAAGCTAATTCAAACAGCAGCGACAATTTGTATTGAATGTTGATTTGAATGTAGCCCATTCTACTACCTGTCTGTTCTTTAATTTCTCGTTATTTCTCGCTATTAAGACGGATGAGCAACTAAATTGTGAATAAAATTAAATGAAAATGTTTCAACTCACTGTAGGTGCATGCCGCCAAAAAATGATATCCAATCTATGCAAAACCAAAAAAAAAAATGTTCGGCACTTATGCAGTAACCTACTGGCACAGCATACACATAATTCTTGCACCTCACCCAATGCACTTTGTATATGAATATGAGTTTTTTTATATCATTCCTTATTTTATTGAAATATTTTTAGTTAACATTCAGTTTTCTGTGTATTTTTACTATTTGAACTTGACAGGAGGCCTTCTTTGGCCTTGTAAATAGATATGTATTCCAGAACAAAGTTTAACAAAAGTGGTGACATTCAATAAGCTTGTTTTGACAATCTGTCACATAACTTGAATTGCTTCGGTTGTTTTTCACATGCACTCTATTTTGGTCTAATTTTTTAGCAGTTTTGGTAGGTTTCTGCATATCCAATTGGTAATTTACTCTGAGATTAATTTTATTAGCTTTTATCATGAGTGACTGATATTTATTTAAACTGATACGATATAGGTATTCTGGTCAATCCAATAATACCAACAATACAGAGTGCGCCATCTTTTATGTCGGTATGTAAACATTGAATAACTGTTAATTTTACTAACTGAGTAGACATGTTTGAATCGTCAGTTCAGTACAATTTTAGCAATGAATCGCTTCACTTTTTTTTAAAAGTTAGTAGGTTCGTTGGTGTACTTTCAGCATAGAAAAATGAAAATCAAATATTAGAAATCGAGAGAGAAATCTCTTAATTTCAAGAGAAGTACCCGACCGGTTTTCTTACAAAAAGTTTAAGAAATGTCATTTTGACATAGTCGTAAAATACAGCATCTACAAAATAAGTTGGAATTGAACTTTTTATAAGCTAAATATCTATTAAACTTAACATTTTTAATGCGCTGATATATGCTATGGTGAACATTCAATTACAATTTCTTCCTCCGACATCGTTGAAGACGAAAATAAATAGAGTAACATAGTTGTCAGTTTTAATTCATTTTTCAGTAAGTCGACATTCGGCTAGTAAAATTACGAAAAAATGAAAAAAGGAGAAATGAATTTTTGAAAGTCGCCAACCACCACTTCTGTAGTTGATTTTTTTTTAAATCGTCGATGACCATTTTTGTTTTAATTTCATAAGGGACGTTCCAAAACCTAGTTTATGTAAAACGTCAACCAGAATTGTCTGGTATACGAACGCGTAAAAATTGACTTCTCAACTAGATGTCAATTGACAGCGGAAAGATTTACTAAACTAGAAATCCGAAGTCAATAATGACTTGTGTGTTTTTATCTACCTTTAATAAAACCCAAATTGAATGGTTTGATAATTTGGTAATAGAGTATATTTTTTTGCACAGCCAGTGTCAAATGGAAAGAAGAAACGTCGAAGTGACCGCCAATAACCTTGTTGGAAAAAAAAACAGAAGATATAACAGATATGAGTGAAGCGACATTGTTAGAAAGTTAATAACAAAGTCCAAAGCATTGAACCAGAATTGAAGTTTATTGTTTATAAAAATAGTATGTAAACAATAGATGACTTATCCGTGAAAAAGATGGTATTCCCGAATGATATTTCTGTGCATTTTTGAGACAGCTTCTTTTTGTAAATTAACAATTTGGGAATCTAAGGCAGATATTATTTACGTTTAAATCGATAGCGAAGTCATGGCTACATCAACAACTGGAACTTGTAGGTGAGGAACTTCATTTGTATCAAAATTGCATTTTGTCAAACGGTGTATCTCTTGTTCTTTCTTGCTGGCAGTGGCAAATACATAAATTACATTCTCCATCCCCATTCCAGTCAATTTTGTTTATGCACGTCAATGTAATGGATTTTTGGCACGGAAAGTTCAATGTTGTAGAAAAGTCGGGTCGGGTATGTCGATACATATCTACGTTCGGTTGTTTTTTATTTAAATTTTTATTTAAAGCGAAAAAGCCTTAAATATCACATTTTTCATCTCACCCACCCAAGAACTGAGAAGTGTAATTTTAATCTTCTTTTGCAATTGCGATTGATATGAGAGTCGGTAGCTTACTTTGCCCACATATCCAACAACCGATAACAACCCAAATTCCACTCAAAGTACACGCATGAACATGGAAATCCAATCAGTAGCTGCTGTTTTTTTTAAATTACATACTTATTCTACGTTTAAAATAAATAATTTTCCAATCTTCGGTTGTCAACCTATCTTGACAGCTGAACAACTTTTTTTATCTTTCCAAATATGTGCTCTTGAAACTGCATAAGAAAATCTAAATAAAGATGCTCACCAGCAAAGTAAATATTCAACGTGAGGATACGCTTTGTTTGATGCTCTATAGCAATACCAAATACCTACCTCCGTCACCGTCACATTCTCTTTAATGAAAAGATGTTGTAATTCTAAATTAGAAAATTGGCGCAAATTGCAGTCACAGATTTGCACCCGTTGCTGTGTTTCGCAAACATGTGGCCAGACATGACACGATTCCTGTTTTACTCGTGTGTATTTCGAAAGTTTTTATTCAACCTTGACGGAATTTTGTCGCAGTATTGTGCTCTTTTCGTCTCTAAATACAGCTATAGGTATACGATGTAGGTGCATGGATGTAGAATTGAAAAATCAATTCGTATCGGCAGAGGCACTTTATTTCAATCAATCGTTTGTAGTGCTCTCACTTTAGTTTAACAAGAACTTGTTGATCACCATAGCCGCAGAAATATATTCCACAGCACTTTATTTTAAGTTTTGATTGCGTCTATCGAAATCAATGACAAGTTTTCTGTTGCACAACAATTCTGAAATTAAGAATGCAATACTGTTTATCGTTCCGCATATGTTAACCGCACACTGAAAGTGATATCGCGTTCATTCGTCCGATGTAAGATCGGGTTACCGTTACTGGGAATCTGTATCGATTGCTGATTTATGACGAAAGTCAGGCAGAAAGCTTATGCTTATTCAAAATGTGGCGATCTTTTTTACCCCCAGTCAGATCTATTAAAAAGTGATAAAATAAAATGAAAGAGCTTTTCGCTTAAACGAGTTAGTTAGCATTTTAATTGGATGTTGACGTTAATTTTGTAAGGCTTTTTGTTATTGAGTTTTCTATGACTAGGTAGGTATGCCGTAAATCTGGATTAAGTTTCGGACATTTTTAGATAGGCGGCGTTTTCCCAGAATTTCTGTCTGATTAGTTTCCGGTCAGGCTGTGAATTAGAAGTCGCTCATTTGCGCAACAAGTTTCGGCTGTCATCTAGTGGGACTGAACGATTTTCAGCTACCAGAGTAAACAACTTGTTCGAAAGAAATGTCAAATTCCATTTGGTGACTGTCAGATTGTTAAATTGAAGTGTAATTTTAATTTGGACGATGGAATTTTTAGTTAATATCGATAGGCGAATATTTCTCGATGGAAAAAAAAACTCCGATCAAAAATTTATGAGATGTATATTTTATTTCCAGCAAATGTTAAGGGAAGTTAAGGGACGAGGTTATCCAGCACAAAATATGTCGATGCAAGAATAACATAAGTTTTTATATGGGGGAGGAGTCAAAGTGACATTTCCTTGTCTTCGCAAACGCCCTCTAGGGGAATCTCTTATACCTATTTTAGTTATTGATTGTATTTCATTCTTTTAATTTAAAATTTTATGTTAACACTAATCGTATTCATGGAATTTTTGCTTTAATGACATCTGAATGTTTCTACTTAAGTTTCGCGGTTATATCGCTGTAATTCGAATTTTTCATTTGTCAGGCTTTTTAGTCTTTGGAACTGCCATTTATAAATGCAACCATTCCGTAACTTTTCAGACGATTATCGTCGAAACGATAGACCTCCAAAAGTAGCAACTAAGTGCCAAAATTACGAGTTTGAGACCTTAATCAATTCATTTTTTACAGATGTAATGAAAGCTAACTATAGTAAAACAAATTCAGGCGGAATATAACTTCTTAGGGTCATCAAAGTTTCAAAAACGATATCGTCCCCAGGATTATTGTTATACGGAATCTGCCCCCAGAACTTATTCGGCTGCGTTCTTAAACTTCCAATTTATAGATATTAATTTTGTGTGGAAAAACACGATCCCATTAGTCACATTCTGTGTACTATAATACAGTGCGACGGAATAATTACACTAGGCAGGCGGAAACCCATTTCAAATACCCTTTTTTAGATCATGAGGTCTTTTCCACTGATCGCTGAACGTTTAGATCAAATAGTATGGACTCCACCGGCTATAGCCCGTTATCCATGTCAATTAAAATTAAAATTTATCGTTCGCTCACATTGAATTTATTAAAAGAAACTCACCCAGACCACCCCTTCGATCCTTCGCACCGTGATTACGCCCCAGCAAATCACTTGCGATTTTTAATTTCTGTGCACACAGCATTCATGGCTCAGAATTTGCAGGCCGGTTCATAAATTGAGTAATAAACTAAATTAGCATTCAGGTTTCGCGCCACGCACCGTCCTCGTCATTAGTATGCTCCGGTATCATGCCATTTTTGGTAGCATCGGGGTCCACTGGCCACCACCAGCACCACCACACGACACCTCTGTCTCTATGCCACAATCGTGTACATTAAAGACTGATCCTTGCCTTACAGAGGCGGCGTTGATATGGAGAACGAATTCGAGTTGCATGCGTCGAACGTCGGCAATCGATTGTGTTGAACCTGGCCATGGCGAAGAACCAGTGTAGAGGAGGATTCTTCTGGGTGACTTGACTGTCGTCGCAGCAACCAGTTTGTATTTGTCATTGAAGGTGATCGCATCGGCCGCGCTGGCTATAGTACAACCATATACGAGTCGCGATCGCGAGTATTTAGAGTGAAGCCAGTTTTGTTAAGCGATAACAGTCACCTGTTGCCTCTTTTTTTTTTTCAATCGACAAATTACATGCGTTTCGCATTAATCACAGTCGTGTAATTGTTGCAATCATGGATAGAAAATTAAATAAAAAAAAATGGAGAAATGTCTCCTAAAGTGCGTGTGCCTCCTAGTGAAAGCGATTTCGTAAAAGTTTATCGATTCATTCTGTGAGGTGGTGCTTGCTGGAAGGTTGGTCATCTCTTATAGTTACGTTTTCAATATATCCTAATTAAATAACCGTGTAAACAAGTGTCGGTTTTTAACAGAAATAAGTACTAAAAGGCGTTTTAATTACAAAGAGGATTGAACCGAAAAGGCACGGTATGTATAAATTTAGCGTGTGCGCGTTCGATGTTGATTCTGATGCATCGAAATTCATTGAGTGTCATTCAACCTAAAACGATTCAACAATTATTATTATAAAATTTTCTATGCAACAAAAGTGTGTAAATGGACACCACCCATCAACATTGGGCTTTGTCACAGGGAAATTGATTAAGCGAAAGTAAGGTTAAACAAAAAATACATCTGTCACTGCGCAAAGCTGTATGTCATACATCAATCGTCTGTGCTTTCAGGTACATTTTAGCTGAGCCCTCAAAGCAGCAAAACTTTCTTCATCATAATATCCGAAAAAAGTGCATAACCGTTGAATTAAAAAACCATTAGCTTGGCTTGTGACTAGTTTTTTATGCCAACTGCAGATATTAATGCACAATCATTTCGTCGCCCTTAAATGACATGGACAAAATTGTGAGTGCTTTATTTTCGATCGGAAAACTGGCAAACTTATCGAAAAGTTTTGGTAAAGTTTGGTAGAACCTTAACCAAAGAAGTGGCTCGGTGTTTAATGGCCGGACTTCTGACCAAAGGATCTCAGTTCATATATTCAACTACTTACTTTACTTTAGACTAAACTGCAATATTTATAAAAGATTGTTCCAGCATTATCGGAACCTAACAGTGTGTGTAAAGATTTTTAGAAATTTCCATATCTATATATCTACTCAGTAAAAAAAGATGTGTATGTCTTTTTTACTCAAATTGCGAATATTCAAAAAAATATTATTAAGCGAAGAATATTGAGTGTTTTTTTCAAAAATTGGAAGCCAAAAGTTCTTGCCTTAAATATTATTTTGGATAAAAAGAACTCGTTCCTACGTTTTTAAGAAGAAAGCCATTCGGCTTAAAAATAATATACTCTCTATAACTATTCTCTTACATCATTGCCAACACTTGCAAATCTTTAATCGAAAGTTCTGATATTTGGGTTAATTTTAACCAACAAAAATTGTTGGTTGTTTTTTTTTTTTTTTTCTTAACGTCCGTAGATCCACTTGATATGCTGCTGAAGATTCTGAGCTTCACCTGGCGGATGTTTAGACTTCATCTGAACTCGCAAACACCAATCTATACCTCGATATTTTTTTTTACGATTTAAAAGAAGCGCATGTACCCATTGTCCCATATTGCACCCATGGCTTAATTTAACCCGTACAAAATCGAAAAACAACTCTGTTGGAAATTAAAATGCATTTGGCATATTCGTAACTAATCTATTATGTGAGCGACGTTAATAGACTCTAACTGGAACTATTTAAGGATTCATGCAATGTGCTCCGCGGAAGGTGATGATAAGGCATGAAACAAAACAAAAAGCCAGACGAATCGCATAACTGAAGCACTTTTACAGTCTGAATAGTTGTTTATTCTTCGGAAACAAAAAGAATTTGATTTTGTTTTTCTACAGTGGCTTTGGTGACATCACTCGTCGTGCATTTATTATTTACTCGTCGGTACAAACAACGTTAACTGGAACCAACTCTCGTCCCATTGCAGTTGGAGTTAATATAATTACTAATTTGTGTTACTGCATTTCCATTTAATTCGAGCGTGCTAAGCGTGAATAATTTGTTGCTTTTATGTAAGAAAACAATAAGGCACACGTTTGGGTTTCATTTGATTGGTCATAAATGTGGTTTACAAATGAATGCAACTTTAGCAATCTGAAAAGGCAAGACCAGAGACATTTGACAAAAATATCTTATAAAACAAATTTCTGAAGGCAGTCACAGTAGCTTACTAAGTCTGGTGGGATTTGTCACTTTTTTGACTGACAGTTAGTTGGTTAAGTGTCCAATTTGATTAAAATGAATGCAGACGTTCTTGACTAAGTTGAAATCCTCTACGTGGCTTCGGTGTTTATCTCCAGTGTCCGTTTTCCTGAGTCTTTCGTTGCTTTAATGTTGCTCGCTCACTAAAGTTAAAACGATTTTGTGGGCTTAAGCTAGTGCCAAAACTGGCCCCTTCCTACTTCAATTAAGTTTAAGTCAAGCTCTTGAAATGTGTCACTTGTCATATTGTCGTCACGACATAAAACGTCCATCGTACGTAATCGTAAACTGCCTTAAGCTGGATTAAACTTCTGCAATTATTTATTGGTGGTACTGCTGGTCAAATTCTCCCTGCAGGTTTCTGGATATTTTTAGAATATTGTGCTTCACAGAAAACTAAGTAAACTTATTTACACAAAATGCCCTTTTACATTTGCTTAATTTAAGCGTAAACAGCGTAGATATTACATACACTCCTATCGAGGTAACCGATCGGAACGGAATGTTCTCCGATTTGTGCGATATCGGAGTTCCATTCGAAATATCCGTTCTGAAAAACTTTTCGGATGACATATCGTCGGCTTAATAAGAAAACCTCGTAACTCCATTTTTGGCAAAAATTACTTTTTGATGCTATCTTATAGAAACTCAGTAGGCGCATTGCTATGGAAAACCTCGTAGCTCCTTTATAAGTTAAAATCACTTAAAAATCATCAAAATCAGAATAACATCGTTAACTACAAAGTTGAGCTTGGTAACAAACTTTCGTTCCTCCTGTAAAATTCAAAATTTTGGAGTTACGAGGTTTTCTTATTAAGCCGACGATATGGCGCTCCTTGCCGCATTGCTTTCTACCGCGTTAAGTCACATACTTTTGACAGCTACACGGTACATTTTTTCCAACCAATTGCTGCGGAATATTCTAATATCAAATGAACTTGTTTATATGCTTCATTTATTTTGTTCTGAAAAAAATACTTCGAACTCAATCTGAGTTCCCAACAAAATTTTACTTTCGTTTCGGAATTTTTCGAATGGGGGTTGTTGTAAAATAAATATATCGAAGGAAGGCATATTGTAAGGCAACATATGATTTTTTCTCTTTTAATAATTAAAATATTTCTACAACTTAATAAAAAAGTGAATATACATATTTATAAAAATGTCCATGGTAAAAATATTTACAAAAACCAATACTTGCGCCTTATACCCAAACCCAGCGCACATCGGCGGCGTATTTGCCAGTGCGTTGACCTACAAACTTGAAGTCGCAGCGTGTCGTCAGTGCGTAATTGAAAAGCAAATTGCTTGAGTTGATTTTTCTTCTCTAGAGCTTGGATTGACTTTTTATGACATTAGTAGAGAAAATACTAATGCAGAGACATTTAACTGCGCATGAATGTATTTAATTAAAATTGTTACCTCTGCTTAATTATACGTTTTGATGATAAGTGGGATCGGGTTGAACTGGTTACTGATTACATATATAACATTGATCGTATAGTGCATTTGATTGGAAATTCTATTACAGAAATAAATATATTTGTATTGAATTTTGGTTTTTAAAAGCTAAGCTTCTGGGATTTTAACCCAAATTAAGTAATTTTACCGTAGTGGTAATGCTATTGACTTAGAATTTTCCAAACGAACTCGTTACGGTAGTTGTGTCTAAAAAGGTGTTGACAACGAGAGTAGAAACAACTCCTGTTCAAATGTTGTCATAATAAGCGCATTGTTTGGGCTACTAACGTATTGTTGAGGGTAATAGCGTTATGCCTTTAAAAATCATTGGTATATGTAACTGCTAGCCATCATTTGACGTTGCTGCGCTTCGGTGCAATTGAAGACTTTGTTTTCATGCGCAGCCATAAACGGAAGTAAGAAACATGCACAAGCCACCTAAGTAGCTCTCTCAGATTAATTATAAATAAACTAGTTTAACCGGAAGCACTTGTTTACGATCGTATACATACTCGTAAAAAACATCATATATAAACGAAGGGTTCAAAAGTAAAACTAAATACCTTTGTTAGTCGCAATTCACGTATGGTTGATATGGGCCAGAACAATGGGAGAAAGTTAGTGGGAAATGCATCCGGTTGAAGGTTGTATTGTCATCGTTGGAACACTCCTGGAAATTAAAACATGACATTTCACCAAGTACAATTCGAGCTATGGAACGAAAAATCGTTAAGAAACTGAAAATGAAATGCAATTGAACGATCGCATTTTTGTCATGTATGTTAAGCACGTTTTCAATTGTTCCAATGCTCAAAAGCGTTCTTCAATTTGGAAATCTACGTTTAAATAAAGTATTCCAACATTTTAGTGAGATTTGGTCAAATTGTGCGCAAGTGGAGGTATTCTCTGCAAAAGTTTGCGGACCCGAGCGCGAACGTCCATTAGGTCTACATCCGCAATGCGGTCCCCTACGCAAGGATTAAACAATTACATCACTAACGTCATTGCTGTGTTCTATTTGACGTTCGCACGCTAACAATTGAAAATTGTTATCAAAAGTAATTGTTAACGTCCCAAATGTTTTGTATACGTGTCCACGAAGGAGAGTTCGCATTAATATATTACTGCAAATAATTATTTCAGAACTTTAAAGCTTACTTACTTACTTACTTAGGTGGCGCTACAGTCCTTGGTGGACCTGGGCCTCAACCAATACGCCTCTCCAGTTAGCGCGATCTTTGGCTAACTGCCTCCAGTTGCGCACTCCAAGTTGGTTGAGGTCCCCTTCCACTTGCGCGCGCAAGAACTTTAAAGCTACGTATTTAATACTCTACCACTTCAATGCGATCCAACTCATTATGTAAAAAAGGAAATAAAGCCACACTCCTACTTTTCCTCGTCCACTGTGCGATCTTAATCGATCCAATTACATTCACCTCGAATTAGTTCTCCCCAACCTTTAATCAACATCTGTTAAGATACGCAAAAACTTGATGATTTGGTAATTGCAATTAGACGCTCGTTATATCTCTCTTTCTCGCATTTGTTTGCTGCGCATTATCATCAATAGACAAAAGAAAAAACTCTATTAATCTAAATTGCATTTTCGTTTTATTTTTTTTTTTCTCACAACAATAGATCTACTTTCATCATGGGAGGAGCTGCTCGCTTGGAGTGAAAATGCTGCTGCCGCACGTAAAATGCAAGAGGAGATGATCATTTTGAAAAGTGCACTTAATCGTCTGGGTGGCAAATTGGCTTGCGATTTGGATACAGAGCCATCGATTCAATTGTCCATTGAAGCGTTGAAGGTGAGTACTCTCTTCATTGAAACTGAACAACAAAAAACAAAACCGATTTCATTTGCAGAATGAAAAGTCACAAATGCAAACATACCGCACGAATATGCTACGCTTGAATGCATCCGTTCATAGTTGGCTAACAAGACAAGAGAGGAAATTAGCCGCCGAATTGGCTGAGCACGAAGAAGCCATTAAAGCTATAACAGCTGCTGCTGTTGCTACAGAAGCTGCTTCACAGTCCGCTGAGACAGCATCGCCAGACAGCAAGGAAAGTAGTGACACTGTCGATAATAAAATATCAGTTGGCACAATCGCATACGATCAGGAGAAGCACTCACAAATCACCACTATCATTCAGTCGGAGTCGGAATTCCATAAGCATTTAAAGAACGAAGTGAGTGAAATGTACAGCGCTTGGGACGAAGCAAATTCAAGGTGAATATGACATGGCATTAAAAGTGTAACAAGGTTTTACTGGTTTACTTTTCTTTTTTGTAGGATCAACAATCAATTGGAAGTGTTGACCACTTCGTTGATTGCCTGGAGGCAATTGGAATCGGGATTGTATGAGTTCCAGCAGGTGCTTGGTAAGGATCGTGGCACATTGAAGGGACTCGAAGGTGCATTAGACAAAGGCAAGGCCACGCCAGTGGAACTTGCACAAAATGTGAAGCTGGTTGCGAAGCTTTTATCAGAGAAAGTTGAAGTTAGCCAGGAGCAGGTAAGAAAGAATATTTCAGTACACTGTCGGGTTGTTTCGGAGCTTTGTTGAATGTGGTTTTGTTGGTAGATCTTACTTGGCATTTGCTATCTGCGTTAGATTCGAAGAGTGCGGATGGAGTTATCTTGTGTGTTTAATTCGTACTTTTCTAACTCTTACTCGTGTGAGTTGTTGTGCGATTGCAATGGAAAACTTTTAATAGAACTACTAGTGACAAAATCGAACCACAGAATCACAAGAAAACTCAATATACGAGTTACTCTAAGCACATTTTTAGTTTCCATTCCATAGATGATCTTTTTGCTTATAACGTCTTAATTGTAACACTTACTTTCCAAAACGCACTATTTCAATGCCTTAAAGTGACCTTCGCTTTTATTTCGTAGGAGGACGTGTTTTTTTCCTCCGTATTAAGTTTTTATTACGTCGGAGAGCATATGTGCTGGTAATGCCGCTGTTTCATTCGGATCGCACTGAATAATCAGCTTAGGTACCACCAACTCAACCCTGTTCACTTAGTTTGGAACCGACCACTGTAACTGCTTCAGCTCCCACTACTTCGGTCACACAGCAACACTTGTCTTCCCCTAGTACAATCTCTACCCAAACTCTTCACTTTCACTCTAATACTAGTCACAAATTGTAATTTGAACTTTCTTTTTCAATTTCAGCTCGCTGCTGTTCAAGAGCACTTGGATCCTAGCTGCATCCTCCACATTGCTCAGTTTACCGCATCCAATGGCTCGCTGTCCGACAGCGGCATCTCCGATGGGGGCGCTACTTCTGACGGTGGTCTATCCGAACGTGAAAGGCGCCTAGGTGTCCTTCGTCGTTTGGCAAAACAGTTGGAGTCCGCTCTGGCACCGGGAAGCGAGGCAATGAAATCGATCGCCGCTCGCATGGAATCAGCTGAATCCGACTTGAAGAGTCTACAAAACACTTGTCGCGATCTCATTGTTCGCACTGCTGCAAAGAAAATCACACAGAATGGTAACGCTGGTGATGATCGAAATCCCAGCAAGAAAAACTCTCCATCCTCGTCGCCGTCGAAACGACGCAACAAACGCAACAAGAAAGTAGCAGCTATTGCAGCGGCAAACCTCGGTGAATCCGAATATGGTGTTGTAATGGCTACCTCGCCCGGTGGTGGTGATCCCGAAGATCCCAACAATGAAGATTCCACTGAGTTCGACTCATCAGATGAGGAGAACAAAGCTGGCCGACCAGGATGGGTTAAACGCATCGCTAAAATAGCTCTTCCAATGCAGGTGGCGCTCTTTACTCTGTTGTGTGCAGCCTGTATGATGCAGCCGAACTGTTGCGATAATCTGAATAATCTTTCAATGAGTTTTACGCCACAGCTCCGCTACATCCGAGGACCGCCACCGATTTGAGCGTCCTAAGCGTTTTTGAAATGAAAACATCTAACACCACGCCGCGTATACCATGCGAGTGGAGAGTTTTCAGTCGCGTTTTTTCGTTTAAGAATACTATTAAGGGCGGGTCTCTCTCGTATTTGAAATAATTGAGTAGATCTTAACCACATAGAATGTAAAAAAGTTGACGGCACTCAGTGTGTGTGTCCTTTGGACATGCGTGCGGAAGACTCTTTTTACATTTAAGTGTACTCGTAAGCCTGTAAGCAAGCCGAGTTCGCCGGTCTCGAAAAACGGTATTCGTGTTGTAGGTTATTTTTTAACTTTTTTTTTTTTTTGTTTAGGAAGAGTGAGTGTAAGGTTTAGAAAATCGCAACAATCAATCAGAGAACTTGAAAAGTTCTAATCAGCTAGAAGGGATTTATGAAGAAGAGAAGAGTTGAACGCTCTAAATTAGAAAAAGCCTCCGAGCAAATCAAAAGTTATTTATGATTTGAGTAAAATTTGAAACGTTACGGCTATGAAAGTATAAGTTATCGTATATTATTTAATCGAGATAATTTATGTCTTGCCAGCATACAAACGAAATGAATTGAAAAGGTCTTACACGAGATTTTCAGCTTAAAATGAAAGCGTGAACATGAAAGTCTCCAGCAGCAATTGTAAGATATTCCGATGCGTGAGGGATTATAAGCAATTTGCATTAGCCATGCCCCGCCGAAGGGGATGTGCAGTCCAGTAACAAATACACAGTACCAGTATAAATGTGCCTAAAGAGGATAGTAACAAACAAAAACACGTACACAAAGACAAAAGACTATCTGGGGTTAGGAATACAATATCCACCCAAAAATAAGGAATACCAGTCCACTGTTCTATAGTAACAGCAATGAATAAGGTCGTCCTGTAGTAATACATTTTTTTCCTGTGAAACAAACAGCTGCCTTAGTAGTTAGCAAAGAAACAAACATATTAAACAGAGCTATAGTCCTGGCATCTTAACGAGAGCGACTTAATGAGGGGATATAGCATAAACAAAAATCAAATCACACTTTTTCTATTACATTAATAGGATTAATATATATTTATTTTTATCAAGTAAAATTTGAAATAACATAAAAATTACTTTCTACAAAAATAAATGAACGTTCGAAGCAGAAATCTATCGTTACACACATTGCATTAATAAAAGCATATGTATGTCGTATCGTCTTGAAAGATTTTTTTTTGCTTTTATATTTTAATGTGGAAATTTGAAGATGTTTAATGATTTAAAATAGATTGTATGTTTTCTGTCATGTAACCGTGTACCGTCTATTTTTTTTTTATGCATAGAAATAGTATGTAAAACTAGCAATCGTATTTTTGGATTAAATTCAGAAATATTGGAAAGATATCAGTAAATGGCAATAAAAATAAAGAAATATTTTCAACTAAAGATTGTTTTGTTTTTAATTTACGAAAGAGTAAAACAAAGATATTTGAGTTGATCACATTAGTATAATTTCGCATATATAAGCACTAAAATCGCTTCCTAAACTGAGGAAGTAAACGAAATAACAATGATTTGAAATCAATTTGCAAATGCAACACGGGGATCTGGAGAAATGTACGAGTATGCGTCAAAATAAAATGTATTACACAAACTTGACACTAAAAGAAAACTAAACACTTAGCGAACTCGACCGAGCGCCCTGCCGGTCAGATATGGAAAGAATCTTCACTCAATCCATCTGTAGAAGGGATTTGCCACTCATATGGAATAGAGGCCACTATAGGTTAACAGTTAGTTCGGCCATCTGACGAGACACTGTCCGCAGTGTAAGTTGGAACTCACTGAGTACGTCTAACATCAATACGTAAAGTATTACTTATAGATTGGGGTTAAAGCACTACTCGGATATAAGATTAGAACAGTTGATGTAATGAACACATAGCATCACATCACAAGTAAAATGAATAACTTTTAACATAACAGTACACAGAGTAGTTACTCGGTAAGAGCACTTGGCACATAGCTATCTACTTTTGTTAACAGAACACTCAGCAGTTCGGTAGGAACACTTAGCACATACCTATCTACTATTGTTAACAGAACACTCAGCAGTTGATCATAAGAACACACAGCATAATATACGACATGCATATACACAGCAGCATGTCAATAAGAACACTCAGCATAAACCATTGCGCGCAGGACACACAGCAGCTTGTCACACAGCATGAACCATTCTTCCCAGGACACACAGCAGCTTGTCACACAGCATAAACCATTCTTTACAGGACACACAGCAGCATATCGCTAGGAACACACAGTATCGTGTCAAATCTTTTTATATTTAGCAAAAATATAACGAAACTTACATAAGTACAATACTTACATCTTGTTTCCACACAGTTGCTTTAACCCCGATTTTGAACTGAGGAAAGAACCAGTCACATTCCTAACAACGAATTTAATATTCAATTATCGTAACCAAATTCCTTAAAATCCATTTTTGTATTTTTGTGTTTAAACAAGAAATTAAAACATGAAATAAAATATTCGATTAAATATTGTTCTGATGATCTATTCTTCGCCCTCGGTATCTTCTAACGTGTCCCATGAAAAATCGTCGATCTTGCCAAACGGTTTCATACGATCTGCAGCATGAATCGAACTATACGGCTTTTGCGAAATCTGTAGTGCGGGACAGTCGTTGATCAAGTACCTATCGTTCGATAGAACCGATTTAACTACGTAAGGACCCTTAAATCTCGGAAGAAGCTTCCTTGACTGGCCTGTTGCTGGATGTTCGGCACGAATAAGGACTAGATCTCCCACATCATATATCTGGGGCTCCATATGTGTAGAATTAAATTTGTAAGCTTGCTTTGTTTGTAATTCCTGAACTCGTTGCCTTGTTTTTTCTCGAATTTCAGAAAGTAGTATGTTTTCTTCACCTTCGGAATCGTCTTCATTTAAAACTATGCTTAGTTGATTTGACAGTGAATTATTTGGCTTGAATGAGAAGAGTAGTTCCTGTGGTGTTTGATTTTGTTCCTCCCAATCTCGTCCATCCTCTCTTTCCGTCATTGATGATAATGATGTACTGACTGAACGAAAATATCGCTCAATTTGCTTATTTGCTCGTGGGGTACGAACTTCATTAAGAATATGATTTATTCCATTTTGGTCGCAGTAGTCCTTAAATGCTTTTGAGGTAAAAGCTGGGTAGGAGTTCCGAAAAACTGGTTGAGTTCAATCAACGACCGAATTACAGCGTTAGACTTCAGTGGACGCAAAATAATAAATTTAGTAAAACTATCAATATTAGGATATACGAATTTCCCTTCAGGCTTTTAGGAAAAGGTCCCAGATGATCAACGTGTACGGTATGAAAAGGCACCGGATGTTTCTTAATAGGATGTATTTGATATCTAGTCTCATCCTTACAACGCTTATTATAAAGACACTGAATGCAGGTATTCAAGTATTTGCCTACTATTCTCCGAATTTTTGGAAACCAAAATGTTTTCTTGATATGCTCGATTGTTCGATCTATTCCACAGTGACCGATATCATCATGTGACTCGCCATGCATTTGAGTTGCTGGTCTGTATTCAAGATTAAAATCAAACTTTTGGATTTCTTACTTTGCGTCATTCGAAGGGAATTGCAGTCAGTAAAGATCGTAAACTTTTTCCCTAGGACATAATATTTAAATCGCTGAAGACTCTCTACCTCCGCCAGGGCCTCAAGTTCATAGCTATGGTACTTCTTTTCAAGATCTGTTGTAGCGCGACTGAAGCATGAAACGGCCTTTTTTTCTTCCGATTTGTTAACTTAAATCAAAACACCGGCGAGTCCCTGAGCACATGAGCACTGTATGTAGCTCGTGATTCATCGTAGGGTCATATATTGAGAGCACGGGCGCATCACACAGTTTAGTCTTTAACATGTCAAAAACGGAGTCTCTTTTTTCAACAAACTATTAAGGGGTGCAGCAATAAGGCACAAAACGTCGGAAATATCCAGATAACCCTAAGAATTGTATTACTTGTCTAGGTTCAGGGGGAATGGGAAACGATCTAACGGCATCGACTTTAGCGTTCCCCGGTTTTACACCATTTTCACTAACCTCATGCCCTAAGTAATTAATGGAACCTGCCAGGAAAGTGCATTTTTTTAATATTTATCGTCAAGTTAACATCTTTAAGTACAGCGAGCAATTCCAATAACGTTTTTACATCCGCTGCAAAAACAACAATATCATCCATATAAGCTAATATATTCTTCGAGGCTAGACTCATCAAACGCTTAAAAACGGAAGGAGTGTTTGTTAGCCTAAAAGGCATGCGCTTAAATTCATATTGCCCATTCGGAGTCACGAAAGCTGTTAAATGTTTTGATTCTTCATCCACAGGTATCTGATGGTACCCACTCATCAGATCAAGGACTATAAAGACACGACCACTTGACATAGCATTCAACTGTTCTTCGATGTTGGGTAAAGGGAAGTTTTCACGCACAGTAATATCATTAAGTTGTCGGTAATCCACACGCATACGATAAGTTCCATTTTTCTTTTTGACTAAGAGAGTTGGACTGGCAAATTCGGATGTGGATTCTTCAATAATACCGACTTGTAGAAGCTCTTTGATAATCTCGCTTAGCTGCTCCATTTCATTGTACGCAACGCGGTATGGCTTGCGTCGGATAATTCTGTGTTCCTTTAAACATATTTTGAGCTTTACCATGTTTGTTGAACCTGATTCCGTTAAGTTATTCGGTATACAATCACGATACTTATTGAGGATATAAAAAAGTTTATCTTTGTCTTTGTTTTCACATGGGAAGTTCCCGATTACAACGTTATTTATATCAATTAATGGTTTTGACAAACCAGCCGGACAACTATTGGCATCCTAGGTGGTTTCCTGCAGTCATATGGTTGGAGATTTATGCGCGTAATTAATTTCCAAGCTACCGTATTTTTCACAAGGACAGTATTAGGAGAGTCTAAAAAGTTACGACCCAAAATCATTGGGATGTCCTGCACATGGTTTTCTACAACTAAAATGTCAATACTTATTTTAACTTCTCCTACAATTACCGTTTTATTAATTTTTCCAATCGCGTTTACCGCTTCCATGCCAAAGCCAAGTAATTTGGTTTTACACGGTTCCATGTCCCAACCAATTCTCTGGACTTCCTCCATTCTTAACGTGGTACAGTCACTTCCTAGGTCGAGAAAGGCTTTAATAGGAATACCATTCACATCAACGATTTTAATGAGGCCACTATCGTCGTCGGGATTAGCTAAACGTCTCATTTTTCTCGATTGCTGATCTACCGACTCTGTATGCTGAGTGACGCGTCAAATACGCTCATGTCGTTTTGGTAATTGTTCATGGTGCGCATTTTTACCGATCATGTCTTTTTCGAACCCCCTTACTGAGGTTTTTAAATGCCTAGCTGTGTACGGATGAAATTGAGATCGAGTGTTGAAGATTTTGCGGTGATTATTATCGAATTTGGTTCGTGTGTCAGCCTGAGCATTCATTTTTGTCAGTGAATTTATTACAGTCAATAATTCCGGAATTGTCCCGCAGTTTGCAGTGGTTAAGTTATTCATTAACCCACGATCTCCCAATCCCGAAATTATGTAATGAATAATAACTTTGGTTGAAAACTTACCCCGTCTGCCTAAGGAAAGCATTTCATATGCATAATTTTCGTAGCTTTCATCGGGTGTCTGTCGGCGTTCCATCAACTTCACATGGACTTCCGACTCATCCGAAAAAGATGGAAAGTCTTCCATCAGCTGGGTTTTAAAGACGGTTCAGTTGGTTAATTGCCCTCTCTGAGCCGTGAACCAATGTGATGCTGCACCGTCTAATCTTAAAGATGCGTAGAAAAGCGTACATCAACGTATGTTGTCGACCGTCTCTACCCAGTGAGAGGCACTTAACGCAGTAGAGAAGCTCACCGACGATTGAGCATCTTGGCTTTGAACGCGGCGACAAGAAGAAATCTCAGTTTCTAGCAGAGCACTTTTCTTTTTCAGCTCTGCTAGTTGTTTTTTTAAATCATTTAAATGATACACTTAAACTTCAACACAAAGCTAACCAAAGTTTTTAACAATTTGCCTTGAGCACGATATATGTATATACTAATTCACTAAATTTTGTTGATGTTTACTTTGATACAATACTTTATTCCACGCACAACGCTTATAGTCGAACCGATCACTTAGAAAATCTACTACTTTGCAAACTGCAGTCATAAGGACCAGAGCAGAGTATATCCATTAACGAGTAGGGACACTCTCTCTACATATGCATTTGCTACTACCGCAAAGCAAAATGCAGAAAAAATCGTACAATAAGTGGAAGCAGGTCGAAAGAATCATTTTTACCTGAATACAACGACTGCTTGAGAAGAAAAGGGTACACAGCACATTTTACCTGAACCACTACATGGGGCTTGCTGCGTACGACGAACGATTGTGGGTTTTTTCATAAAGAATTTTTAAAGGCGGGCCGGAGTGACTGTCAGTATATTAGTATTCTCAAAATGATTTAGGTAGTACATATTTGGAAAATAAGAAATAAATTTTTCTTATTTTTCTCTAACGAGTCTAAAAATTCTTGATTGGGCCGTGTCAATTTCGCATCTTCATATTCTTTAAAATCTGTAAAAAGGGAGGAAACGTTAAGTTGCGGACTCAATTTTAACTCACACTTGTGGTTTAGGCGGTATTTTTTTAAATATAACCTGCGAAATAGTAAAATGCATTATCAATACCAAAGTTCACAGTTTTATAATCAGGTTCAGTTTTGAAAGCGTAAACCAAATTGTCCTAATTTTGTTTTTGTGGTCCCATCTGCACTTCAATGTCTGGAAGTTCCATGTAAGCAGTTGGCTCACAGCTTCCATGGGTAACATCTTCCATATACTTTGCCGAAAAAGATCTTTTAAATGAACAAATTGTTATTTCCCCCTCGGTTACGTAAAACAGCAAAGGTGTTTTCCAAGCAATCTTGATGAGTTTTCTTGTTAAAAGAAACTTAATACCATTTATATTCTGTTGCCATCCTTTTATAAAACGCATTTTTTTAGTTACATTTCTAGAATTTTCATGAAAAGTAAATTCATTTCATGCAAAAAAGTAATTTGTTCCGGGTGTGTTTGCCACACGCACAGACACGGAACACCCTGTCCTTCGTCAATTGATGATATAGAACGACTGATAACAATCCAACTCCGGCCCGCCTTTAAATATACGTGCGAAAAAAATGTAAACAATCCCCTCTACAGCCAACCTAAGTAATTAGTGTGACCATCTGCTATGAAATATATTTACTAAAAAGTGCTGGCAATAAAACTTAAAATCATAAAAAAATGGTTATTAACGAAGTCGTAGCAAAGCAAAAGGGTTGAATTTCGTGATATAGAATGAAACATTTCTTTTTCATATCCATAACAAAGACCATTTAATCAATAACCAATGGCAAAAAATACAAATATTACCAATTCTACAAAAGCAAAGCTGGTAACCTGATCATATTAATTCATACTGCATGGTTGAGAGAGAATACTAATATACTGACCAGAGACAAATGATACTGAGACCCCCAAGTCACAATCCTCTTGCCGCTGGGCCCCTCAGTTTTATTTTTCAAATTCGCCATTTTGTTTTCCTATCGGTGTTGTGTCAATTAAGAATCCGTGTGACATGCAAAAACATACAAAAAATACAAAAATAAATGCTGCCAACCTCGGCAACCGTGGGGAAATGTGCTAGAGTTCGAGAATACCACATTTTTACTGAATGCCATTGGTTAGTAATTATATATTGTTAAAAGGCGAATAATTTAATTTCTTTGGTTAATAAAACTATCTAAATGAGATGTTCTATATTCAAGAAACTTATTATGACAAATATGGTTACGTATTTTCTGCTTTTGAATATCATTAACTTCGATTTCATGTGTAAATTTTTCTTAGATAACTTAAGAAAATTTGCTCAAAATGTTTGCATTTTCCTTCAACCAATCTACATTGTTCATTTTTCATTAATATTTTAAGCAAACGTACACTTACCCATGAAAGAAAATGTTATCCAAACGTAGCGAATAATTTCAAATTTAACGGATGAAATTCTATGAACGCTGGCAGCAACTTTGCCCACAGCGGAAGTGGCATATACAAGGTGCGAGCGTGTTGGTGAGTCCGAATTTTTGAAGTTACGTGACATTTGTCAATACGAATTTCTATGTAACAATACAAGCGCACTTAGCATTTGCCACCCCATAAAAATATAGCTTGTAGGCTAAGTAACGGGAAATCGGTCGGAGTTGGTGGTCTCAGTATTGTCTCTGATACTGACAGTCACTCCGGCGCGCCTTTAAAAATGCTTTATGAAAAAACCCACAATCGTTCGTCGTACGCAGCAAGCCCCATGTAGTGGTTCAGGTAAAATGTGCTGTGTACCCTCTTCTCAAGCAGTCGTTGTATTCAGGTAAAAATTATTCTTTCGACCTGCTTCCACTTATTGTACGATTTTTTCTGCATTTTGCTTTGAGGTAGTAGCAAATGCATATGTAGAGAGAGTGTCCCTACTCATTAATGGATATACTCTGATAAGGACATACTTTTGCCAGTTGTTTCCTTTTGCTGTACGGTTCATTGCTCACGAAGCATGCCTCAAAAATACCCAAAATGCCGCATTGGTAATAATTGCTTAGATAGAGAATTCTACGGTTTATGAACCCGGGTTCTATATGCACATACTTTACTTCGCGCCAGTAATTCCTTATGCTCTCTGAAGGAAACTGGACAGCAAAGGCAGACACCATATCAGTTTGGCGCCCGAAATTTCCGTTCAATGGATAAAATTGGCTTACCCTTTTATGGCTATTGATCACACAGAATGTTCACAAAGCGCGAATTATTTTGTTTCGCCTAAGCGATTTTAACAGAAAACATCCCACGATCATCACTTGAATCTAAAATTTCGGTATGCGAAATAACTAAAGTCGATTTCCATTGGGCAAAAAGAAGCGTCCGGGAGAGTCCGGAATCGAAAAAATCACTTCTGAAACCGTTCCATTGGCACAAAAAATGATTCTGAGAAGAAAAATTCGCTTCTCGATTTGAAATCAGAATCCACTCAAGAAGCACTCACACAAGTGAAATTATGACAGCTGACAGCCGCCGTAGATTATTTTTTGGCATTTCACCAATACTTTTGTGGGTTCAATCAGAAGCAGTTTTGTTGTTCCATTGGATCGCAGAATGAGTGGATCCCCGAGTGAAACCAATGGAAAACGACATAACAATGAGTAGAAAGGATTTGTCACTCATATGGTATAGAGGCCACTATAGGTTAACATATGTGAATTAGCCAACTTGTTTAGTAATTGCCGCTCACAAAATCGATAAGCATCAATACGTTTGCAAAAGTCCAGAAAATTTCTCAAACAAGCAGTTGGGAATGTTTTTACTCGACTGGACACAGAAGGAGGGTATAAAGCGTTTCACGCGTATGTATATATGTTTTGAACAGAATTAAATAAAAAAACGAAAAACAATTTGAAAAGGTCAAAATGTTGCATAGTTTGAAATTCAAGCTCTTTACGGATGACATTTTCTACCGAATGCTCCAAGGAGGTAAGTTTCTCCTGATTTCAAGGAAATAGGAAAAAAATAATCGCTTTCTATTGAATAAGTCACAACAATGTCTATCTAGATCAACCTTCAAAATACCAACGTCAAAAATCTGAAATACATTATTTATGTATTTTTAAGCGTGAATAAGTTCAATAATTCTAAAAGATTCAGCCTCCTCCAAAACGCAGTACTGCAATGTCAAGCGTTCTAAAACATGAGCAGATCACAGTGATGCAATTCATAATGTTTTAAAATGCATCGTGAATCGATCAACTGCGCAAATTCAAGCAAACAACGCATCGTGAATAATTTTGATGCAAATCATGATGGTCCATCATCATTATTTGAATGCGAGATGTTCACAATAAGCAGTCGTTATTAGCATTTTTTTTAAAAGTTTTGCAATTCAGCTAGGCACGCGACAGATGAAAAATAAGTTGTAAATTTTGGCAACAACTGCTTGATTTAATGGTTCTGCCCATCAATTCTAGATTGGTTATATGTAGTGCTCTTACTAAAATACAAATTAAAAATACCTTATTCGTTCAAAAATATTCCTTCGCCGATATTCTACGCTTTATATCCACCATGTTGATGTACAGAAATGCAAAAAAAAAAAACATTAATTTGGCGTCAGTTTACTAATGTCGTTTTCCATTGGGACCACCAAAAATCTTTTTCAGATCTCAGATTTTATGCGGCTCATAGAACATGCAATGAAATTGATCTGCTTTTGTAAATGGATTAGTGCGTTATTTGACAACAATATCAGCTGTTCAAATTGCATTTGTTTTTGGTAAAATCAAAGTGATCCGAATCAAAAAAAGATTGATTTTTTGTCCCAATGGAAAACGACATAAGATATCTAGTCCGTGTCATACGTCAACTAGATTTGTCTGTACTAGATCAACGAACGCGTTGACCTTTCGTATTCTCGCGGTTTATTTTTAATTTTGACACTTCGTAATGTAAACTGAGTATGCAGGTAGGATTTGCTTGACTAGATTTGTCCGATATTCCAAAAAAATAAACACGTGGCAAATCTGGGCTAATAAAAGCTTATGTGGTAATTGATTGCGCTTCTTTAGATTCGTTCCAAGAATTCAGATTTCGTGTGTCTAATCGAATATACAAACGTCAATTGCTCTTTTTTTGTATTGATATTCGTTCGATTCGAATATGTGTAGCCTTCGACACTTTTCTAAGCGTTTTGCATTCACTAGTTAAATTTTATATTAAAACATTCGAGGTTTGCGCCCAGATTGATTGCTAAACATTTATACGTTAATAATTAACGAAAATAGATTCACCCGATGCAATGCATTTATTTTCAGTTGAAAATTTTCACGAAAACGTAAACAAACTCCACTAGTTGTCAAACTCAAACGCAGTTGTATTGGTAATTCTGAAGCAAATCCGAGAAGACATCCAGATTCGCAAGAGTGCTCTGAAGTCTGAAAAAGATTTCTTTTTTTTTGTACCAAACGAACGTAAAAATTGCTCCGAGAGCAAAATAAGTGCTCTGAGAGCGCCCATTCGAATACCACATAAAACACTCGAAATTTGCGACTAGATTAACTTCTAAACGTTTGTACAGAAATAATTAGCAAAAATAGTTCCACCCGATGCAACACGCAATGCGTTTCTTTGCAGTTAAACTAATTTTACGAAAATGTAAACAAAAAAAATGCTCTGAGAGCGCCCAATCGAATACCAAATAGAAATCCGAATGTAATATTCTAATACCAATTAACACCGAATTCAAATGTTTCTCCGCACAACATCAAAAGAATGAAAAAGGTTCTTAGAACATGCGAAATTTCCTAGGGTAAATAACAAAATTGTATGTACACTACTGTAGCATCGTCTTACGTTTTTACCCTCAAGCTTTTAGCTTTTTGCAGAATTCATTAGCTGCCAATCAACCCCGTGCACATATGCGTTTTCATACAGCTTTCAGGGTGTCCCTTATCTCCCCCACAAACCGCCCCCGTGATGAAATTATAAAAGCATTCGGTTTTTCTGCGCGGATATGCGCATGGCCTTGCACTTTCAGAACGCGTATCATCGTCAACACCATCAGCAGCAACAGTCGCAGCCGCTTGTTGCATTCGCGTCACACTTTCGAATCGAGTCGGTATTGTGTGCGTGTACAAAAACGCTCGTGTGCATCAACAAAAAGAAACAAAAAACAAATATCCCAATACTCCACTTTTGCGGATATTACAAGTGAACCATTTTAGTCGCAAACAGCTGTTTGGTCCTAACTCGTAGTTCTACCTATACCATTGACACAGATATACAATTAACTGTGACTGTCCGAATGCAAAATTCATTTGAGAAAAAAGTGAAGTGCCAGCATTACACAACGGAAGAAAGTAAACTGTCCCCAGCCCACCATAATACACCCACCCCCTAATTCGCCAACTGCCAACGGAGTGACATTGTCTTTTTTTTCGATAGTTATTTGTAATTTTGACCGTTTAATGCATCCTCTGTCTAATTAGCAACATTATTTTCGTATTGCATGCAATCGATCCAACACAGTTGCTCAGATTCCCAAGAACAAACACTCATACCATATGGTAGAAGCTCCAGCGCAAAACAATACGAATACCCAACCAAACAATGTGTGCATAGGCAAAAGGAGATTGACTTCATGTGGCACGGCAATAGTGAAGGACCACATTCGTTGCACGTTCGTTAATCCTGTGTAGGTGAACAATCCAAAGAAAGTGAAATGAATCCACATACATCCGCCACCGCACCGCTTACTGGCTTTGCAATGCAAACAGCCAACGGGCAGCCAGGAAGCGCCACCACGACAACAACCGCCGCCGTGATATGCAACTCGGAGGCTGAATGCAAACAGCTCTGTGCAATTTGCACTTCTCGGGGCTTCATCATGAAAAATGTGAGGGATATGGTTTTGGGAACTATTTTTAAGGACCAAAAATGAATTGTGTGGGTTTTTTTTTTTATTTGTATGCCATTAGATATCCCTGCAAGTTCCACTCACGTACGAGTACTCGTTATATGGGGATGGGTTGAGTGCTGTCCAGCAACAAGGACAAATACACCAACAATCCCTTCCTGCAGCACAACAACAGCAGCAACGCACTGGACAGGATATAAATGGTAATAGCTACGTCATGGAAGGCTATCACTCATATGATTTCTGTTGTGAGAAATTTTTTGTTCCAGGTACCAGCTCTGACGCTGGTGCTTGTGTTGATGGTGAGTAGTTGAGAAAATAAATGGAATCTTTTTTTTAGATAAGTTATCAAGAAGCCATTTCTGAAAAGTTGCTGTTTATTATAAGTGCATTTATTTGAAAGGAAGTTTGCAATTCGTCGCTGTACTTTTTTTATCTCGAACTAATTAGCTGTCTGATGTGTAGGTGTGTTTGGATGAAAACGGAAGGAAATGTAGATAAACTTTTTGCAAGTAGTTACATAATGTTTAACTAAATGCAATTAATATTCTTATTTCTGCACCAACATGATAAGTAGTATGCATTTCAGTTGGAACACGTATATGAATTGGCATCCCTCCGTGTTGCAAACGCAGCCGATCGAGTCCTACCTACGTAACGACATTTTTTTATTGTTTTAAACATAATTCAGTGACGTATTGCTCGCTCACGGATGCGGTAATTCGACTCTTGATTTGTTATGACTTTGGCTAACTTTATCGCTAGATAACAGTTCATTTAATCCATCCATCCATTTGAAGGATTTACGAAAAGTTACCAACAGAAAACTCGTTGGTAAAATTTTTTTAGGTTTTTTTATGGCGGTGACGTTTTCTCTCCGGTGACATATCTTTCCTCTTACGTCTAACTCATGTTGTCGACGAAATATTCGCATGGATAGATATCGTCTTCGACTTTGATTGCGACAAAAGATTTCGCGAAGTTTAATGTGGTATATTCGATAGGGCTTCTTCAGATTCGCACTCAGATTTCAGATTTCGTGTGTCCAATCAAACATGGTGATGTTCGTGCGGATGGAATATGAGCAGCCTTCGATACTTTTTTACGCGTTTTCCATTCACTGATAAAACTTTAAATAAAATCACTCGAAAATGGCGCCCCAATTGATTTCTAAACATTTGAGCCCTTCTTTGCAGTTGTCAAACTCAAAAGCACTTGTTTTGGTAAATCTAGAGCAACTCTGAGAAAAAAAAGCAGATTTGAGAAGTGCTCTGAAATCGGTAAAAGATCGTACCAATCGAACATAAAAAGTGACGCCGAGTAACAGAAAAGTGCCCAATCGAATAGGTACAACATAAATCCAAACCCCAACCGAGGCGTCAGTGTCATGGGCAACATTCCTTTTTCCTAATCAGCCTAAGGGTCTGCAAGTATTTGTGATTAACTAATAAAATAAGCTGCTAATAACTTAGCGTATTCTACTTTGCTTTGCTTCATGTTGAAACTTTTCTTATACAATTTTACAAGGTATCAACCAGGTTTCCATAAATTCAAAATGACTTCCAGTGCACCATCATTATATTAATACGTGAACATCCAAAGTTTCCGTACACTTTTTTAAGAGTTTTTTTTTTATGAAATGAGGACCATGAAACTTATATCATTCGAAAGTTACTGTGCCATAGATGTGTACAAACAAATAGTGGATATAATGTCAGCATTAAGACTGGTAAAATAACGTTATGGTTAAGAACTCCCCATACATAATCTTATCAGTGAATTGAGAGCAGTTTGGTGAAATTCAATTTTTCGCCGCCATATTGCCATAGTAACGTATTCAAATATATATCAACTTATATTATAATCTATTTTCGAAGGAATGCAGTTTACCTACTAAAAGTAAGCAAGTGTATACCTAATTTCAATTCAAGGGCATATAATATTTGCGCGGTATTGACCAACCATTTCCGTTTCTATAATGTTACTATGAAAACTAACATTTTTCGCCATAAATTGTTTGCTCAAAGGTCATAGTGACGTACTAAAATGTAAATCATGAGTAAAACTTATTTTCAAGCGAGCGTATTTTTTCTATTTATAAATGTCGCTTTTTCGTTTATAACAAAACAACATAAATATCGAATATTGTGGTACATTTTTTAGTACTACATACTTATAAAAGGTATGGTCGATTTTCGACCCCCAGACGAGACTAGTTGGGATTAAAGCGCGTTCAACATTCTGTTATATAAAGAGAACGTGATTTTGCGTATGGCGTATAAAAGACTAAATCATATTATTCCATTGACAATTCATTTATTCCAATTTTCAATAGCCAGGTAGACATTATCCGTGCAAGCGCAACAGGACACCAACACCATACAGAGGCAACAGACGAGTGCAGTGGTTCGATTTCAAGCATTACCTTCAGCGAGCTTGCCTCAGGATAAAATTGAATAATTAGATTGCACGCTACCTTGATGCATCTATCCTTTTTACTTTTCAACAATAGATACGGTTAGTGTAGATGATATGATTATTATGACCGAGTTTTTTTTTTCTCGTGCAATAATTCGCTATATTGTTAGGGGTACTTTGAACATATTATGATTCCGACAACGAAATGGTGATATAAAATCAAAGGTCTGATTTTGGTTGTATTTTGGTGCTCCTTGGTTCTCCCAAACATTGGTGCTCATTAGAACACCGTGTTAATGGACCGCATAGATTGAACAGTCCTTTGTTAAACATATTATCATACTGAATTTGTATGATATGGCTGGCCTATCGAGTGTCCTCTATTACATTTTCAATAATTTGCAACAACAAATTGATTTAATATTATGTAATTTAATTCGTAAGAAAATCAAAGTGCAGTTCCACCATCTGACAGGGGAAAAACTATTAGGTATATCGAACTGCAAGAGAAATATAATGTGAGAATGAGAGGAGCTAGTGGTGTCCTCCGAAATAGCTATAGGTATTCGTATAATTTAGTTGAGCTAGATATATGCAGTTAAAGACAAAATCGCCAACAGAAACTTTGGCACAAACAGCGGACTTTTGAGAACTACTAAGCTTTAATTATTACATAAAATACATTTTAGAACAGCAATATAGACATCAACTTTATTAGGCACAGTAGGTAGTTCTGTCATAACCGTTAGAGATCGTCAAAAGATGGTACAAAAAAAAATTAGACTACGAATGTGTTATTTACAAATGTATATTGAATTTTTATTTTTGTATTTTTTGCTTGGCATTCTTTACATCATTCTGTAAATGCAATAGTTACGTAGTTCACAAATTTTTGTCTTTGAAAGTCTAAATTTAGCGCTTACTTTGCCATTGAAAGAAATCGCAGCATTTAATATATAATATTGAATGCTAGACTACTAGGGTAAAGGCACTAGTATCCGGCCAGTTAACACATTTGTTACTTTTGACCTCCAACAGCCTCGCCGCTATTAAAGCTACCGCAAAAAAATTAAAATGTTTTTAAAAGTGACGATATTGGCTATTAATAATACATCAACATTTCTTTCAAATGTTACGTTCTGAATATTTATAAAAAAATAAATTCAAAAAAGTTCGATTTACTCTAGTATTCGGACAGCAGAATTTAGTCTCCGGACACTTCTTTGTTAGTGTCCGGACACAAAAGTTTTATATGAAGTTTAAGGCCTTTTTTGCCTTTATTTAATTTAACGCTTTTATTTTTTCATAAAATATGGGTATACTTTAATTCATTATATATTTACCTATCTACATATATTTATTAAAAACTAAAACAAAAGTATTCAAAGGACCTGAACAATTCACAACACTTGAGGATACAAGCCACATCTTTTAAATCCATTTTGTATGACAATAAGCACCGTAATTATATTCTTGCTATATGTTTTAGTAGCCTTTGGGGGCTATAACTTTGCCATTTATTGCACAGAGGCAAAAACTGTTTTCGTCATCATTTCAAATTCGTTTAGGCTCATTCACGATATGCTCCTGATCAATGCTTTTCAAATATTAAATCAGTTGCCTTAACCATTTTAATATGGTTTCCTGTGTGACTACTGCCCTACCCTTGCTGATGCTTTCTGCTTCTCTCATTGACAATGAAAGGTTTCGTTTCAAGACAGCTCTCATCCATGTTTTTATGGGGCGATCGTTTTTGAAATGAGTTTTTTTTCTTTTCGAATCTTTTATGATTTACCGTATTTAACAGATCTCGGATTTTAGGAGGAAATCCACGCTTGCAAAGATCGGCGCACCGATCCTCCTCTTCATTTGTGAATAAGGAGCTGGTTCCATTTTCGTAAATTTTTCACCGACCAATCTTTTGCCCTTTAACCGGTCATGTAATGTTGAACGACATAAACCATATTTATTTGCTGGCTTAGGAATGCTTAATTGGTTTGTTCTTATATCGTCGTAGGCCTAAGCTATACCTTCTGCATCCATTCTTTAAAAAATAAGTTAAAAACAAATGCCTATTAAAATAATTTGAACCTAAAAACCGAAAATTACATGCAAAACTGAAACAAATTTTTCAGTACCCGGACAGATATATTCTAACTTACTAAACCCTGTCCGAATACTGAAACCCTGCGAGAAAAACAAAATTATCTATCTCTCCCATTAGAAACATACATAGGTAGGTATCGTAAAGGAGCATTCAAACGCAAATTTATATCGCCTCTCAAATTTACAGTATCCGGACAGTTTGTCAATTTTAGTTTTAGTATCCGGAATTCCGGACACTAAAAATTATGCCAACAAAATTATTGTATTCTACCTAGCAGGGTATCAAACCCCACAATTTTGTGTCTAAAACGTCCAAATTTAACGTTTATTTTGTGAAACAATGTGCTGCATTGAATTAATTTGTGGATAACTAGCAGGATATAAAACTTCACATTTAAAAACTGGCATTTCACCTTTCCCACAGGAGTTCTATCATGAAATCTGAAAAATGTTGCAACCCAGCTCAAAGTTATCTGCTAGTTTGGAAAAATGAGTTGATAGCTCATTTGTTTTTTTTTTTCTTTTTACCTATTTTTGTAATTGACCGCCGTAAATGAACAACAATTTGCTTACCTAGGTATGTACCTATTTCGCAGCCAAATACTTACAAATTGTACTAGATCTAGGGGAACAACTACTTATAGAAATACCTACTTCGCCTAGGACCAGTTGTTTTTGTCCAAACAATTGTCAACAAATTTTGGAAATCCATTAATATATAGCTTGAATTTCTAAAATAAAAGTAGGTGAAAAAAACCTCAACTCGTTAGGTAGGTATAACGACTTTTAATAAATAATAACAAATTTTAGTCTCGACTTTAAATTTACTGAAGCTCACAATTGCGAAATTTGTATGGAAAATATAGCCACTGTGAACTACTAAAACTTAAAGTCAAAACTAAAAATGTTTGTCCGCTCGAGCAAAGATCAAACAGTGGTAACAAAGTAGGTAGGTACTAATTAAAAATATTTTTTGACTGGATCCAATTTCTATAGTTTTACTTTTTTCTTTGCATATCTTTGGTATCATGTTTCATAATTATGGTCATATGAGTAAATTTAACAAACGCTGACGCTAATTATTTTCAACAAAAGTATCCAGCAAAGATAATGAAATACAGAGATATACATCTTTCCAGTGGAAAGGCGGCTGCCTATAAGCTGTTTTCCCGAAAAATTCATGAAGTCACGCACATATGCTCATTTCTTTTCTAGTATATGTGAGTTCATGAATTGAACTTTAATGCAATAATTCGCTACTCCGAAATGCGTATTTCATTATTTTTTTATTTGAATCGAATCCTTAACAAAAACCAAACATGTTCAACACCAAACACAAAACAATTAAACAGCGCGATGCCCATAAAAGCAAAAGGAATGTTGGCCGGCCATTAGCAACATGCTTTTTTGTAACTCACACGTATTCACAGACGGGAATTACAAAATGGGTTTTGGGAGGATAGATACGTTGACCATTCGTCTTTTTTTATCAAAATGTCGTATTTTTTCCCTAAATACTATCTTCCTACAATAAGAAATATGCGATTTTGCGAGTAGGTATCTTTTCAATTCTTACAAAGCTAATAATCGTGCATTGATGTTCAAAGTCAATTCCTTTTATTAATTTCATAGTTCAAATGTGCTTTACTATTATTATATTTTTTTAAGTATTTATACTTTAAAAAAATTGACTCTTTTCATGTGATTGTTAAATTTATAACCGTAGACGTACGGAAGATATGCATCTCTCCTCCGGGTGCTTGGTAAATCGTTTTAAGTCATACCCACATTCCCTTATTTCCCTTGAAAATAAAAGTTCTCAAAACACAAATTTAAAAACAGACATTTATCTACCAAATGCCGAGCAAAAGAAAACATCAATAAATTGGCCACCAGAATAATTTATTGTCTTGTAAGTTTCAGAAAATAAGGACCCCTTATTTAGATAATTAGGTATTTACAGAAATCGACATTCGGCGTATTGTTTAGTATTTCTAATTCAAGTTATGAAATGTAACTCCATCCTAAGATAGTGCACCAATCTGGTACAATTTCGCACTGGTAATGCTAAAATGCTGAATGTTCATCTACTCCGTTCTTTGGTCGTATTACGATAACGATACGATATCATGCACTTAAAACGAAAACCACCAATTTAATTTAGTTCGTAAAGAATCTGGTCGTGGCTTCGTCGTCGTTCCGAGTTCCGTTCGTTGTCACGTTTTACGGATATATTCGGAGATAATTGAGGTTTTCTGTCAAATTGCAGAAGCATCTCGTCTTTGAAATAGTTATTTCATTAAATAATTAACTGAAATTGTCTACGTTTTCCACAAAACTCGTGCATTCTAAATGAAAGTGTCTTTCCAAAAAAAAGAAAAAACTAATTGAAAATCCCCTGCAAGCATAGCTAGTGCATTCTAACAGTCATACCATCTCTTTCTATCACATCTGAATTACCCGGCTGAATTCGGTATTTCCACTGTTGTTTCTCATCGGCCTTCTCCTTCTTTTAGTGCTGGCATGAAGAAAACTTCTACGTGTGTGTTTAGAGTTTAGTTTCCATAATTTCATTAATTAAATAATTTTCGACCGCTTTGGATTTGCAAGTGTGACTAGTGAGTAAGTGCTTTTATACAACCAACTCTGTGTAAAGACAAGAGCCCGTGAGCTCATTGGTATATCTATGAAGTGGAGCATCCGTCCGGTGCGAGGAATAAAAAGACTAGAACAAAACAGCAAGTAGTGCAATCGAAAGAGCACAAGATAAAACGAAGCCGAAGCTGACACTTGTGCTGGTGCACACGAGACACATAACATTAGAGAATTTTTTTTTGTTTTGATATTTCTAGACTACGAATACAGTTTTTCGGGACGTATTTCATTCTGAGCGATTGAAATAATTTTCCATTTTTTCACTGAGAATTGAGTACAGTTAAACAGTTAGATAAATACGCGAAGGTGACTTTTTCGTGTGCTTAATCATATTTTGATGTCTGCAAGCGGCTAATTTTTCTCAACGAAAGGAGATTTTTTTCTGTGTCGGTTTCGTTAGGTGCTTGCATTACGCGAATTCAAGCACATGGTTAATTTTTCCATTGAAAATATATTGAACCAGATTGTTTTTGTGATATTAAATACCCAGGAAGAAAGTTTAAAACTATGATCGTGTTCATTTCCCGGGCATAATCCAACTTGGAGGTCGACCGTTTTAGAAAATCACTCTGCAGTGCGGTGCTGCTGTTTTTCAAACCTAAACCTGAATTTATCTATCCGGGAAGAATACAAAGGAAGCGCTGAAAAATTTGTAGTTTTGCTAAAAAAAGAATTGCAAAAGGAAATCATAAAAGGGAGCAGAAACATTTTCATTATTATTTTTTTTATATCTCGCAAAGTACAGCAGTACAGTTTGCAAAAATAATAGTGATTTTCTCAACTTCGCCGCGGCGGCAAGAGGAACAAATCGAAATTGCCGCGGAATCGTGGAATAAAATTTAAAAAAAAAAACTGAAATAGAAACATTACGGAAAGTGGAAACAGAACGCTTACTCCATTGCCGTTCTCTTGTGTATAAAGAGAGAGAGCGAGCAAATCATCTGTTTTCTAGGATGACATTTTAAATTTTCTCTTTGAGTGGGTTTTTTTTTATTTATTTTTTATTTTTGTGGAATTATATTGCTAATAATTATTTGTAATTGGCAAATCGAAATAAGTAAGGAATCTCTTCACAATTGTTAGAAGAGAAGCGCGTGTGTTCAAAAAGTAATTTTTGTATGCATAACGAAGGTGGAATTTGGCGAGAACGAGGAAGAGCCGCAGCTAGTTGTGTTAATTGGGTGCAAAGTACCTATGGAATGGAGATTGCTGGTGAGTAGACATTATTGTCTTTTCTTTTAATGTGTATTTGATTTTTTTTGATCGTAGTTTTGATTGAATTGATTCAATGCAAAGAAAAAGAGGAACAAAAACTAACGGGTTCAGAAATTAAATCGTTGATATGGTTTAACTTTCATTCATTGGTTGAGTGCATTTAATGCAAGCGTTGTTTCGGGTACGCGGTTTCTAATGAATTTAATGGGGCGATGGCATCGGCCAAATTTCTCAGTAGACACATTTGAACATTAGATATTTTTATTTTGTATCTGATAGTTTTAGACTTCTATGCATTGAGGTTAAGACAATACTTAGCAGTGTCTGTCTTATTATCAAATGCGGCTGACGACAGTCGTTTAAAGTTTTTTGTTGACTGGTTTTAATACTTTAATGTTATTCTGCAGTACTGAAGGTTAGAAGAAAATAAACTTTTTCTTGAAAATTGTTGTACACTACCACTTACCTAGAGAAACTATGAAACAACTGCCCAATCCCAAACAGGGCACTGGGATTGACAAATCTATCACTCTGAGTAGGGCGGATGAAGACACTTTGAAATTCGTCTAAAGTTGTTCGAAATCCAATCGAATGTTGTGGTTCAACTCGCTATCAAATCTCCTTGCCAAGTCATTCGATTACATTCTTCATGCTTTCCCGGCTTAGAGCACGACTTTACTGAGTATAGTAAATCTGATCTTATTCAAAATTGAATCAATTTCTGACGCAGCTGTTCAATGTAGTTCAATCGAAATGAAGGTTGGTACGGAAGCCTTTTTGGGCTTGAGCTTAGTATTGCTATCTTAACTTCATTTTTCATATTCCGGGGTTAGATTCTGTAGGGCGAAACGATCAAACGTTTTCGTGCGCACGAATGATTTGCCATAGATATGTTACAGAAGCAAATTTCTTCGTGCACACGAAAAAGTTTGTACGTTTCTCCTTACAGAATGCCGACCCAGGTTAAATGGTTCGTTCTGCTTAAAGTGATAATTCAGGCCGTTCGTACCTTTGTACGTTATGAATCGAAATATTTGTTGACAGGCAGTAGTTCTTGTTGTTGCACTTGCTAAAACTGCCCTAACACTCGGTTTCAGTCGTTCGTATAAGTAAGTTTACAACAGCGTGCCCTTCAGCTCACTACATTAACGATGGACGTGCCCTTCATAATTGTTTTAGCAAACAATTTCAAAACGTCCGTCATCCCTATCCGGGAACACAATGCGCGGCGCATTGTATTAACATAGCCCTCCACCCATTGACGTACGCGTAACCTACCCTAAGTATTCCTCTGTAAACCCTCATCTCCTGTGCCATGCGTCCTTTGTATTTGTCTACTGCTTCTAGTCCTGCCTGATTCAAATCTAACGAAACAAAACACATTCAAATGGTATTTTCATCTGATAACTTGTTTCTACATATAAATGTTCACCGCAAATGTTTTTGACAGTTCGATAACAATATAAAACATCCACCAAATGGCAGTGTACACAGAAACATCTGCTTGCCGACATCTCCCTTTACCGACCTTGAACTTCCGGACAACGAATGCAATTGCACCCTCCCTCCGCAGATAAAGTGAAACAAAAACAACAAAATATTGTCCTCCTCACAGGTCCCTCGGGGAATTTAGATTGTGGATAAGTGAGGGAACAAATACTGCAATAGCTCAACTACAGATAAGTTCTGTCATTCAAATTCAATATAATTCGCCTTTAGAGGGTGAATTGATAACAGATTAAAAATGTTTGATTTTTGCCTCACAATCGAAGTCATGTGCATAATATACGTTGAGCTACCAACTTACATATTTCAAGGAAAAAAAAAAATCTGTTGTTTGTTTCCCTAAAATTAAAAAAAGACGGCTGTATGCTGCATGGTCCCTTATTATATAAAGAATAGAAAATCTATAAATAGGAGGTAGATAGCCATGGACCGGACAGGCTGTGACGAATGCAGAATACTGTAAAGTAAAGTATAATTAATAAATGGTAGTCCGTATCTTCACGAGAAAACCAGTTCTTCGCATTGATTTTAGTGTATTCATACAGAATTTTCCTGTTTTATGAAAATGCTGATTTATTTTGTTTTAAATTTTCGTAAAAAGTAGTAGTAGTAGTATTTATTACTAGATCCTCTTGAGCTATCGAAATTCAAACATTACACGTTTACAATGCTTATTTTCAATTCAATTCAATTTATTAAACAATATTTATAAGTACAGTAAGACTTGGTCTTAGCGAAATTGATACATTTTCTCTTTAAACTTAATAAGTTTGTTTCGTTCTTTGTGGCACTCAGCAGCTCGTTAAATAATTTAAAGCCTTTTTATAAATCAACGAATTTTGTGTACATACATTTAATTTATTAGGCAGTTTAAAAACCTTACTATTTCTGAATGCATTAAATTATTCTTAACTTTATATAAAAATACTAGAATACATTCTTCACCAGTCTGCTTTACATACAACCATTTTAATGAATTTAACATAACATAACATAACACTTTTTACACTTTCGGAGATTCTACCAACCTGAACTCGAAATCTACCACCTATTACTCATCGCTATTCGCTAAAAATATTTATTTTCCATCATTGTATTAAATTGAAAATTGTACCTACCCTATTCGCCTTACTTTTACCCATACACACTCAGCTATCAGCATATATCCCTGAGAATTTCATCAGAAAAAACTTCCAGATCGGTACACCATTTACTAAGCTAACATTTCATTATTTGGTTGTGTTTGTGCGAGGGTATTTTGCTATATGTTTTGACATTTTGTGTTACATGATGAGTTTTAGCTATGGCGTTTTTTCTGTAGTTGTTTTTTATATTGATGCGTTTACCTTTTATTTCTTAAATAATATCAAGAGCTACAGAAAGTGAAAATGCGTAAATTCTTGGTTCCTACAACATGTAAAATGTAAATTAAAATTTTTTTAATTGTGCTTTCTTAAATTGCTTGCATATTATTTTAGTGCAACTGCTCCCTCTATATCAACATCTTCTCACGGGCCATAAAATTTTGTTTTCTGCCACCTATTTTAAGGATATATATATAAGGCAGGTGGCTTCGCTTTTCTCAAGTCCCATCACTGATCGACGGATACATATTTATTGCATTTTAAGATAAAACGCTTAGCCTTATTTTGTAAAAGTTGGAGCTTTTTAATCACATTATCACTACGTAGAAACAAAATGCTTGAACAGTACTCAAAATATGGTTTTGAAATTACTTTATATAAAGGGTGTCCCATAACTCACGCAAAAATTAAATTTGATAGAAAATACAGATTTTTAATCAGAAAGCTTAAATGTTGTACTGATACAAAGAGTTAGATTGTATCGGATAAATGGCCGTTACGGCTTTGCTGGCAAGTACGTACTCTTTTATGAACGTTTCGCATAAATGTGGCTGCATTTCATTAATTTGCCTCGCAATTTTCTCTTTCAAAGTGCTGGTGGTCGTGGGCTTGTTTGCATAAACCTTTGACTTAAAAAAAAAACCCCAATGGCGTTAAATCGCAAGATCTGGATGGCCAATTCTGATCGCAAAAACGGCCGATTGACCCAACAAAGGTCAAATCAAAGTTTTCAACGCTACAATTAACAGCTGCTTTTGTTATTTCTGTGAAATATATGGGTACCCACAGCTGGAAGAAATTGAATCCGTTCAAAGGTATTTCTTCAAAAGAATATTTAGGCTACCGTCCAATACCCCCAACTACGCCATCTATGTTGAACCCGGTAAGAAACTTAATGGCTAATGCAGACTTCCTAACAAAAATCATGAAAAGACCAGATAGCAACATACATAACATTTTTTTACTTATATCCCTTCGGTGCGGGTATTCCCCAATCAGTAAGTGGCAAGCATTTGCTTCTGCTCATAATTTCACAGCTAATTTGAATGCCAACAACAGAGACGAGTGGAAAAATAATTTTTACGACTGTATATCATTGGTAGATGAACGAATATATAACACGCAGCTCGAAAGGGCTAGAGAATCTGCATCAACGGTTACTTACAGTCGCCTAAATTTGAGCTTGGGCAGTTGTAATTCTTTTAACTTAGAACTCTCCGTCTCAGAGATGAGTTTAATTTTTAAATGCAGAACTGAAACCCTTGATCTCAATTTCAGGCCTCATAGAACTGACATTAACCCTATCTGCTCTCTCTGCAACCTTAATCAGAACGAAGATGTTTATCATTTTATAGCAGTTTGTCCTATTCTACAGGAAATATACGTAGGCTTTACTTTAATAAGAGTTTCTTGTCCCCTGAGGAATGTATTAGAGTGTTAAACGGTGAGAGTGGATGGAAGCTACTTGCACGATATATTTTACAGGCGAAAAGTTATAGAAACATCTATTTGAATATGTTTTGAGCTAAACTAAAAGCCCCTTTTTTGCACCTACTGGATGAGCAATTATCTCCAGTAAATTGTCCAATCTCAATTTAGATTTTGTTTTTTTCCACTACTTCCTTTTACTCTTTTGTTCTGTTTGCAATTCTCTTCCCTTCTCTATCATTTATCTTTTTCTTTCATTGTTCTGTAAAGATCTCCTTCTCATAGAATGAATTAAGTTAACATCCGGCAGACGGCTTATATGCCATGCTTGTATCCTTTATTTTCACTAAGTTGTTATGTTTATGAAAATAAAATATATATAATAATAATAAATAATAATATATGGCATTTTCCAAAACTCGTGCCAGAACTTTTGGCGATATGTCATCGTATTCTTGAAGGTTATTCTCTTCGAGGGCTTCCAGAGTCTCGTGACTTAAAAAAAAAAACTAGAAAAGAGGTTCATCTTAACGATCTTGCAAATCGCTAAAACGAGACATTAGACTTGAGCGTAGGTAGCACGCGCTTGGCGGGCTATTGCTAACAGCTAATGCACTGCCTGCCCTTTGAAAGGGAACCTGTTCGAGTCTTTCACCAAAATTCTCTATTAAGACCGCCGATTGATGCCCATGTGGCGCGTCATCTGGTCGATACTGCGGTCCACTGCAGCATCTTAAATATTCTCAGCATTACGGCTGCCTCGAGGAGGGTCAGTCCTCCTTGGCAGGGTATAAAATCTGCAGAATTTATAGCTTCTTCCGATAGATTGATTGCGACACCTCGTATATTTTAGAAGCAATGAAGTGGCACTTGCACTCGCTCCAACTAACGCGGAAAATAGCATTTCTCCAGATCGTCGTTAAAAAGGCGAATCGCTTTCCTACATCCATTCTTTCCAAGGCTATGGACACCCTAATAACTTATGCAGGATACCCTTCTCTATGACCCGCAGTACGGCTGATGATGTCTTATCTATCTCGTCTAAAAGTGAAACTAATTACTCTTTCACTGGAACCACCTTGGTGAAACAGCTATACCTACTGTTATTCTTCATAATTCGAAGAAATTTAACAGTTTTTTACATCTGCTGATTTCTTCTTTGTATGTAGCGGTATTCCCACTTTCCAAAGTTAATTCCCACTTTCCAAAGTAATAATGGCAAACTCTCATTTTATCTACACTAGACACTGCGCATAAGAAACAAAGCAAAGATTCCTGAACATGCTGCTGAAACAATGTACATTGTAAATTTAAATTGCATGTCTAGCTTCTTCTCCGGGTGGGTATACCCAACCTAACTGCCTTAGAACAGTCATTGATTAGGATGTCGTCGGTATTTAAAGTGTCATTATCAAGTGTGTTGCTGAGTTATGGCCAATGGTTTTTTCCAAGTACTCAATTGAGTTTACACAAAATATCCAGTTGAGAAATTGTGCGCCTTCAGTTTCATGCCCTGTGAAAACAAAACAATCACACAAGCCGGGGTTGTAAACCAAACATTCCTGGAATCAACTTCGCAACCAGAAATATCTTCAAGGTGAAACCTGCATAGGTACCTAATGCTTATGTACTTATTATAAACGGAAATCCCGTTTTACAGCCAGGCTACCTACCATGCGCATTTTCAACATCTAAACTAGTATGACCCACAGGTAGAAAAACCATTGTAATTGAGACTCAGATAAGGTACGCCAGCAGCTTACAGATGCCATAAACCCATTATATTACTGTAGGTACATATTCCTTCCAAAAAAAAAAGTGGAGGTTATTCCGTTGTTGTATAGTTATTAATGACAGCAAGCAGTGAAACGAAAGTATATACATTTTATTTTTATTTAAATAAATGCAGAAAATGGAGCCTTGACAAAGAAAAAAAATGCATTTGTATATGTACTTAATAAATATAACACGCCACGCGTGTGATTCATCACCAGTACCGAACAAAAATTGCTTTAGACCAATAATAAGAGAACCAAAAAGCAAAACTCATAAAAACGAGACACACACACGAACACACGCGATGAAAATTATTTTTTAAAAAATTAAATTCACGCGAAAATAGAACCGGAATACAAAGTAGCATGTGCGACGTATTCCTTCGCTATCGTTTGTTTTGCCTACCTATCTCATCCTCCGTCTTTTCTTATATTCTTCTGGTCCTTAAAAAATAAAAAATAACAAAAAAAAGCGAAGAGAAGAGCGGGCGTTAGAAGATTTGCAGCCAGCAAGTAGATTTTTTTTTTTCGACAATCGGGTCTTTTGTGTTAATCGTTTGCTCGATTATTAATAGATAAAAAATGTGCACGCTATTAAATCTCAAGGTTTCCATGCAACCGATTTGGAATTGAATTATCGCTCTTACGACAATATTAAGTGTTTTGTTTCAAATGCCCGCACACCTATGTGCTGCTGACTAAGTGAGTGGGCGTAAATGATGGGGCTGAATGACGTTTAGTGATCTCAGTTAAGCAATTATCGAAACTGGTACGACCAGGATCGTGATTATTTCAAGTTCGTCATAGTTATGCTAATTAGTTGGTATGGATATAACTTTTCCATAAAGACTTGAACTTGAACCCTTTGAATGGTTTTTAAAACTGTTGTCACTACGTCATTGTGTCGATTGTGTCACATTTAGGATAGGGAACAGCGTGTACTCGGACAGAAAGGTAAAACACGTTAATAAATTAATGTTCGGTAGTGTTCCGTGCTTCTAAATTATTTGCATAACAAAGGAAGACATGAAAATTGTTTCTAATTCGCTTAACTTAGTGGCACCACAAATCGGGTATGGCCAGTTATTGATTAAGTTATATACTGGGCCATTAAATTGAAGTTCTATGAGAGTTCGACTACAGAACTGGAAGTTTATGATTAAATCTTGGAAAACTGCTAAAATACTTTACAAATAACTCAACTCAATATACCCTGGTCGGTTGGTTGGTTTAAGTAGCTGTATTTTTAGTTTCCTGTCGAGGGAAAAATACAAATAACACATTGAGCGCCGTTTTGAGACCACAACTCACGGAGCCGGGAGTACTGTGTAGTCTGTAGATATGCGTCCTATTCCCTCGGAAAGGGAAATAAGTTTGTTAGTATGACCATAGGGCCTTTCGGACCAACATTTGGATTCCCTATAACATACGATATATCCTAAAGCGGGGACCGCTTCTGCCCTAAACCAATCTCTGTACTTTTGACGAGATTTCGGAAGATTATAGGTTAGGTGTAGACTATTTTAACCGAAGGCAAATCGTCTACAGGCCACCTCCACGTTGACCAACCCAGAACCAACTATATAAAGACATTTTTTTCTGTGTCGTCTGCAAAAGCATACGCTCAAATTCAAATCGTAGTTTCGATAGCTGACACTACTTGGGCAAGAGAATCATATGAAACAGCTTTCGTGTTAAAAGTGAGGATTAGAGTTTTGTTCAATTTAACCCTACTTTTTTGACAGAGCGATTATATTTGTTACAGCACATAGGTATAGTTTTAATGATGAAGCTTAGTATCTGCTCTCCGATTTTTCCCTGCAAACATTTGCCAAAATTCTAGCTAAATTTTGAAATAAAGCGCGCCATGGATAAGTGTCACAGAAAAAAGTTGTAATAACTGAAACTAACTTAAAAAATTCAACTCTCTTTGATTTAAACCATTTCCGATTCAAGGTACTCCGTTTATTATTTATTTAAAAAAAAATTCAGCCTTGCTTACTTCTCCGCAATATAAAACGCGATAGAATAACAGAACACCACGATCTGTCAAAATTTAGCTCGAAAATATGAGCCACCCCATTAAATGAGCACGCTAAATTTTGACAGATATATGAAGTACATTCTGAAACAAAAGTTTGATTTTTTAACTCGAGCTGCGTACCACTCGGATAAAGGAATGCGCTTGAATTTAGCTCAGCTAAATTTTGAAGAGATTTTATTTTGGGAGCTAAAATTAAGCTCCAACCGCGTACTAAAATTACCTCCACCCGAGGATCCATCATTCCGAACTAACTTCATGCAAAGTTTTCAGAATTTAACACTAAAAGAATTGGAAAACTCTTGTGGACTGTAGATTGATGAAATGTAAAAATAAATGTATGGGCGATTGGCTTGATTGCATTCTTTCTTTGAATTTAAAGGTCTTTGTCTGTTCCAATACTTTTCATATATCTAGTGAAGTAAAGGACAAACGTTAATAAGATAAGCCTAGCGATAAAAATGAAAATAGGGGCGATAAAATTGTATTTTTTATGTTTTTTTTTTTAAAGATTCAATATAAGTCAAAAGATAAGTATATATTTATTTATTTTAGTCTATGACACTCGAAGAATCAGTTAATGAAATGACTTTGTTTTGTGATAATGCTGTAGTGAGAATGACTGTTTTCAATTCCCCAGAACAAACCCCATCCAAACTATGTACCTCTTTCGAGACTTGATGTGATGTCTCTATTGTAACCTTGCACACAAAGTTCCTAGGCACTTTAATTTGTTAATAGACAAGTGCGTAGTGACTCACAATTATCGCAATCGCCCAGTGGACGATAAACACAGTATTCTGTCATTTGTTGCAAGGAAAATGAGTGCATACCTACGTATTGCGAATTTTAGGTTGTATAGGATCCGGAAGAACAAAAATGTTTTGAACCATCTCATGAAATGTTGCCTACAAAGTTTCTGTTGATAATATTGAGTGGGTAGCTAGTTTGTCTTTGGAACAAGGGAGCTGACATTTCGGTTTCCTTCTAGATTTTCCCCCAATTAATCAGGCAGTGGCTCAGTGGCTTGCTGTGTAGGCCTGCTGAGTGAGGGATTCCATTTCCATCTTCAACTACGGATAAAAACGTTATTTAACAAAATACCTACATAAGTGTCATAATGAATTTACTAGCTGTATGCTAATGGAGCGTGAAAACTTCGGCGAAATATCTATTCATATACCTAAACTAGTAATAGGAAAAAAGGAATGGAACAAACTGTTTTCTAGGTTATTTATGATTTTTTAAGCAAATGCCGCTAAGCTGCCGCTTTGGGTCTGATTTTTTTTTTAAACATCTCATAATAAACTCATACAGACAAATACTTATCTATCTCAACAATTTGTAATTGTAAATTGTAATACTCTTCTACAATTTGCAAAAATTCTTATTAACAAGAGAGATTGCAAAAATAATTAACTCTTGCTCTTCTTTGGCCATCGATTCACAGTTATTCCTTGCTTCATTCCATTTGGCATTTCATTACCTTCCATACCAATACCACCTTCTGACCAATTCCATTTAGTACCGTGTGTCTCTCTAGTCCCATTTCCATGTATGGTTTTCATTTCTTCGCTAGCAGAGAGACGAGTGACTTTTATGATGATATGTCAAAATTTTTTTCTATTCAATAAAATAAAGAAAAAAAAATTAGATTACAACGCGACTAGAAACAGAAAAATCGAATTATCTAACTAAGAAAATAGTGTTGTTTCATAAAGTTAATCTTCTAAATAACGGCACCGTGTGTAAACGCGAAATTTATTATATATTCTATAGTGCATCAGAGTGTTGTGCGTGTGTGTGTGGTGCATTACAAAATTCATCGACCACGAACGGGGTGACGACGGCTGCGAAAACGATTTGACTTGGACACAACGACGACACATCGGCTGAGCTGAGAAAAAATACTCCTCATTACAAAATGGAATACTACTTAGGTTTGCAACCAAAAAAGAATAACGACAGAATAATTTAAAATAATTTCGATGTCCATTGCGTGTCAGTGAGAAAAATTTGCGGATAATCCACCCGACCGGACACTAAAAAAAACCAAAGTGAATATTATGAGAAAACTCTTTTCTTAACAAAGAATTAGCAAAACCTTACTATACTTACCTATCTATACCGACTTTTTTTTTCGCGAAAACGTATGAATAAAGATAAAAAAAAATTGTACAATGATCGATGATGATGGTAGTGATCATTATGCGCGATGTTTTCTTTTTTTTTTTGAAAATACACCTTTCTTCCCTCTTCTCTGCCGCTACTATTCGTGTTCCGGTGGGACGGAAAATTTGTGCAAAAACCAACCAACTCGAGTGAAATTTTAAATTCTACTCATCTCCGCCGAGTTATCAAAGTTTTTCTTCGGTTATTTTTAATATTTTGTTTCCGTTAGTTTTCTTTTATAGTGTATTTTTTATGTTTTTCTTCTTCTTGCATAACATATAGACTAGAGCGCAGTGCGAAACAAAAAGTTGGGTATGGGAGGAGAGAGGAAATAGAAAATTATATGTGAACACAAAAAAAAAAAAAGATCAATGGGGAAAAAAAGTTGCAAAATGTATGTAAATGTCATTTTTTGACATAACTCGATAGTAGTTGTTGATGACAGTTCGTGTGTATTTTTTCACTCCATCACTCCATGTAGTTTTACATTCTTCTCTCCTATTTCTCTTTATGGCGGAGTGCTCGTAATTCCGCATTCGAATTCCATTTTGATGAAATTCAACTTTTTTTCTATTCACGGAATTTTGTTATTGTTAAAGGGGAGTGTGCTAGAGCTAGGTGTTCCTTTTACTTCTCCCAGCCAATTCCATGATAAATTTACGACATCTTACATCAGCTGGGCCTGTCAATGATGGGTCAACGTCGAGGATGATGTCAAAAAGATGTCAAACGAATTCCTCTATGGAAATCATCTGATTTTAACAGAGAATGTGCCCCTTTCTCTGTTAGTTTTTCGTTTAATTTAATGAAATAAAATTTGATAACCAACAAAATAAGTGGGTCAAACATGGGAGAAGACTTAGTAGCAAACACCCCACTTGTTGTCATACCAAACTGAAGTGCTGTTCGGAGTGGGGTGGAAGATCGAATTTCAAAATTCCGTGCTAATTTTTTTCGGCACTAATTATTGATTTTCCTTCCAACCGATTGAGTTTCGAATTAATGAGTATGAGAACAACTTCCTCTCTCGGGGGGTACGTACTACGTACCTTACCTACACTAAAGAAATTTTGAACAATTGCGTGTGGAATTCATCGTGTGGGGCGTTAAATATAAACAGGAACTAATGGCAAGATGTTTTCTCATCGTTTTTGTGATGTCGTCATTAATTTGGTATTGTACTAAAGATTTAATATTTCTTCACCACATCAGCTGTGCTATAGGTACATTTTTTGGTTGTAGTAGAACATTGCTTGCATTGTAGAATGTTCTCAAGTTCAGGGGCACTTCAATTAGTCTGTATGAGTCAGCTGTTGGTTATAATTTTGTGCAATCAATTACGACAATTGGAACAACATTTATCAATCTTTCTAGAAGAAAATTAAAACATTAGTGGGCGATAACGTTGTTTTGACTGGTCTTGACAAGCAGCGTAAACGCTTTTTGACCGCATACATACTTGCATGCATAACCTAACTTCTATAACAAAAAGTTTTAAACAAGCAGAATCAATCACGGGGTTTCCTATCGACCTAACTACAAAATCTAGGTAGCTAGTAGAGGCACTCGTTGTGTCTAGATAAGAGCAGCACAATTGCATAGGTAGTTTCGTTTGCTATAGTTGCCGGTCACGCATTTTAGTTATCGTCCACTTCACTGTAATTGACCATACAAATAATCTCGTAAAAAGTTGGGTATAGGACAGGTAAAATAATGTCAACAATTTTAAGGAAATAATGTCTTAATTAACGTTTTTTTCATGACTTTGCTGAAAAAAAAACATCAAACATGTCGACACCGGCTTTGAATTTATGGGTAAAAGTATTAAAGAATTTGTTGACCAACGCGGTAACTTTGTATGTATGCATGCAACGACACTTTAGTAAGATTTGTGGATTTTCTCTTTTTAAGGAACCCATTTAAGAAAAAATTAGTCTAATTGCTGGACAACATTTTTGGAAAAAATGAGATCTGTGTTCTATTGTTGCTCCTATCGCATTCGACCAAATTGGACGAGAATTTTCACGTCATTTACGAAAATTGTTTTGTGCAAAATTTTGAACCTGTTCCCTCTGTTCAGATTCTTGTTACGGTGCGTACATCCAACAAATAACAACGATTTATCGAACACTGACAATAACAAATAAAAAAATGTCAGGAAGCTAAAAGCAAAAACGTTCAAAGCTCCTATACAAGATCAATACGTTTGAATATAGGTACCTATCTTCTGCAGCTTGTATGATATTGGTATAATAGTTGTCCCGATATCAAACCTTTTCAACCTCATTGACAAGTTCCTGACAGTCATTAAGGTTCGGCGCAAGTTCCTTGTATTAATACTAAAAGACGCCGGCTGCCGTCTACTAAGGTGCTCTGTTGACCACCTGTTTGCCAAAAATCATTTCCGGATAAATGACATGACAAGAAAGTAAGGCTTTTTGACGGTAATTTTATGGCAAACATTTTTGTTTTGAATAGTTTGACGGCGAGGTTCCGTTTAGAAAAAAAAACCTTCTAGACGTACGACGGAAGTTGAACAGCTTCCATGGTATATGTGCGACTTATAATTGACGTAGAAATGTCTCAGTGTATGGTAAGGTGAATAACGCAGAATGTAGAACGAACATGGTGCTTGCGCATGCATTTATCTGCAGCATATAGACACTAAATGTTTATAAAAAATGTTCTGTTTGACAGACTGGGGAGTTCCTTATGTAAAGTGATGCTATACCCTTTGATAATGTATTCACAAGACACATGTTTGGAATTCCCTTTCAGTGAACAAAAATACAAACAGATTCGAATTGATTTGCATTGTTCGATAATAAATATAGCTTCTCCCTTCCCAATCGATTTCTAAAACATATTCAGTGGAATTATAGCATTGGTACTCGATGTGTTTATTTTTGCAGCGCTTTATTAACTTTTTATCAATATTTGCACCAGATATACATTTATGGATATAGGTACCACGGACGATATAATTTTTAACAAGTTTTCTTTGCTTTGTCTACTCCTCTAGCTGGAGGATATGTTTATATGAATGGCGATACAGTAAAAATCAATCAACCCGTCACAACCACCGTTTACGCAAATGTTCCTGTTGAAACGGCAATGTTAGCTACAAATTTATACGGTCAGGCAACACAATTGGCAGCCCCATCAGCAACAGCACATATACCCATTCTGGCAGCGCCACAACAGCCGCCACAATCTCAACCGCAGCCTCCTCAGCAACTGCAACATTCACAGTCTCACAGCCAACTACAGCCCACAACGATCGAAAACGATTATACAGTCATGAACGGCACAATGCAGGAATCTTTATCTGGCTACACCCATGATGAGATGTCCCTTAGTAGCATGACAAATGCGGTGTCAGTAGATCAGCTGCCGGGTAATACAGCTTCAATGGCTGTAGCGACCAATCAGCAGCACCAGCTTGCACCAGCTAATGGGCCTGGTGTTAGTAATACTACTGATTCCAATGGGATACCGTTAGACCAATTGAAACAGATGCTAGCCACTCAGTTAGAGTACTATTTTTCAAGGTGAGTTATAAGGGAGCACAACACCCCTACAGTTTGGAACGTAATCTGTGTCTCCTTTCAGAGAGAATTTGGCCAATGACACGTATTTATTGACGCAAATGGACAGCGATCAGTATGTACCCATTTGGACTGTGGCCAATTTCAATCTAGTGAAGAAGCTGACAAAAGACATTAAACTTATAACAGAGGTTCTTCGAGAATCACCCAACGTACAGGTAGACGAGGAAGGCTTACGAGTTCGTCCGAATCACAAACGATGTATAATAATTCTGCGCGAGATCCCAGATAAAACGCCGCTTGAGGAAGTGAAGGTAAGGACATCGATATAGTTCGAAAGTGATGAGCAAATCATATGTGTATTTCCCCTCTGTAGAATATTTTCAACACCGAAAGCTGTCCTCGCGTAATATCGTGTGAGTTTGCGCATAACGACTCGTGGTATGTTACTTTTGAGTCCGATGAAGATGCCCAGAAGGCATTCAAATACTTGAGAGAGGAAGTTAAAACGTTCCAGGTAAGAACACTTGGTGCTTGTTTGTGCGTAAGATTAGCATCTAACGACTGTTTTGGTTTCAGGGAAAGCCAATAATGGCACGGATGAAGGCAAAACCTTTCATCCATAGGCTGCCGATAGCGCCTGTAACAGTGGCACTAAAGAATGGCTACCGACTGACATCGCCACCGGCTGTGTATGATCCAAATACCGCTGTAGCATACACAGCACCACAGCGCTTTGTTTACGCTACGAATGGAGCTGCAATGTCTCAGGCACCTGTTCCCTACAATGGCCAAGTCCATTTATTCGTAAGTTGTCATGGAAAGCCACAAACGAGAGCGGTAATTTATTATTATTTTTTTTTTTGTTTTTAGCCGTTCCAGCAGCAACAATTTTACTCGAGCCTAGTCACAGCTGCTCCTTGGCCATCGGCGGCTGCTGCTGTTGCAGCAGCCGCTACGACTGCACACGGCCAAAACTTTTACGATATAGGCAACGTATTTGCTGCCAACGGGTTGGCACCACAGGTGTCTCCGTATACGAGCCCAGCAGCGGCTGCAGCGGCCGCTGTAGTCGCCAATTCGAAACCGCAGACAAGCCGGTATAATAATAATCATCGCAATAGTAACAACAATAACAGGGGAAAACAGCGCAATAGTTCACAGCAGCAGCCACCGATTGTTGGTGGCAGTGGGCCAGATCCAAGGGCAAATAGTTTGAACACTACTGGCGGGTCGAATATAGCTGGCCTACAGCCATCTACGATCGATCACCACCAGCAACAGCAGCAGTCGGCTGTACAACAGTTGCAACAACATCAAATGCAACAGCAACAACAACAACAGCAGCAGCAATCATCTGTAGTAGCGAGTGGTGGTGGTCAGCAGCAGCAACAAGGTAATGGTGTCGGTGGCTCACAGCAACAACAACAACAACAACAGCAGCAGCAGAGGCATTATACAAGTATGAAGAACAGTGGTATGTTATGGAAAAGTTGGCGTTAGCACATATTCAATACTCAACACGTTTTCTTGACAGGTGGCGGCGGCGGTGGTAGCAGCGGAACTGGTCCAAAATCCATGGACAAGAGTAATTCTTATGGTGGCATTTCGCATATGCACATCAGCTCAACGCCTCAGCATCACCATCAGCAACCATCAAATAACAACTCTGTTCATGTGCTTCCACAGCACATACAACAACAACAACAACAACAACAGCAGCAGCAACAACCGCAATCTCTGTATCAAAGTCATGGTATGCCTTCCACAACAATCCACGCTTCCTATTCTCAAACATCGTCGCATCATCATCAGCAACAGCACCAACAGCAGACGCAGCAGCAGCAACAATCTCACTTAAGCGAGAATCACCACGATGAGGATGGTGGGCAGCAAACAATTATGACTACACACAGCCGCAGCATAACCAATTCATCAAGCAAAGAGCAACATTGGTCGCAAAGATTTCGTCGCAGACGAAGAGACGACTCCGGCGATGGCAGCTATATACCGAATCCTAGGGTGCCCAGCAGTGGCGGTGGAATAACATCCACCAATCAGTACCAACCAAGCAATTCCTCAAACAACTCCGGACTGATTGGAGGCTCAGCGAATCCAAACACAAAAAATGTCTCATCCTCGTCTGGATACAGCTACAGCAGCCATCACAGTAATAGTCGGGGTGGCGAACATCACCATTCGCACCACCACTCAGGGGGAGGTAGCGGCAGTGGTGGTAGCACTGGCGGTGGATATTCTTCACACCGCGAAGATCGGCAAAAGCTAGGTGGAGGTCCGAACAGTGGGTTGAGTAGTGCCCCGCATCACAATCCTCATCATCAGCCACATCACCACCATCACCATAGCCAGCAACAAATGCAAACTCACCAACTACATTCACAGCACAGCAGCGGTGGCAGCAGCAACCATCAGCAGCCACATCACCATCAGCACCAACCGCCACATCACCACCACCAGCAGTCGCAGCAATCGCAACTGCAACACCAACAACAGCAGCAGCAGCACAATGCACCGCCTCCGCAACCACCACAGTTCGACTTAGAAGCATCAGCGTTCCCACCCCTACCAGGTATCGATCAAAATACAAACTCAGCCAGCAGTCTACCACAACAGACTACTAACTTAATAACCCATGCACATAATACTAATTTGAAAAATAATGCGAATTTTCCTTCCTTACTTCCATCGCCAGCTTCGTCTTCATCGCTGAACAATAGTTCCGCCAACAGCCACAGCAAATCAAATCAGTCGGCGTCGTCCTCATCTTCATCTTCGTCCACTGCCAACAACAGTACTGTGCATGAGCATCAACAAACCGCCACTGCAATCACCAACTCTTCGACGTCGTTCGCCTCATCAGGCCCTCATAATTCCCCACACCTGCAGCAGCAGCATGGTGGCGCTGCCACTGTCGACATCATCGCACATCAGCAGCAGAATTCTTCTTTAGCGGCCAATAACAATGTGAATAGTTCTGCAGCAACAAGTTCCTCGTCAAACAACTGGTCTGACTCAAATCGCCTCTCTGATGTGGTACGCGGCAGCAACAACAACAAATCGTCAAACAAATCCCGCAAAGATTCGTACAAGAATCGCAACGAGTTCAGTCCGCCACCAGCGTCCGGCTCTGGTGATACTGCGCCACTGGACACCGACAGACAACAGAAGCCAGCCAACAATAGCACTGTCGGAGCCGCAACTAGTAATACAAATAATCCTCCCACTGTGATAAAGTGTCTAACACATTCTAATACTATAACAAACACTGTGACGGGCGCCGCCGCCACCACTACCACCACCAGCACTACCATTATCAACACTAACACTATTAACTTTAACAAACCCAATCATAGTAAATCTAGTAGTACAGCTGATAAAGCAACAAAGACTGATGAGTCGCTGCTAAGCCACTGTTTGGAGCAGGCCGGAGCAGCAGTCCAAAATCAAGCAGCCGCCACTGCTGCAGGAGTAGTACCATTGAACAATGCTCAAGTGATGCCATCACCATCGACGCATGTGAATACATGCAGTGTTGCCACAATGACATCGTCCGCATTCGATGGCAGTAAATCCAACAGCAACAAATTCGTCGGCGGAGGAGGAGTTGGAGGTGCTACCGCTGCTGCAACAAACACTAAACAGCTACAGGGATCCAGTGCACCAGTAACGACAGCTACAAACACGCTAATGCCAAAAGATGCTAGCCAAAAGCATACCACCAAGTCTGGCAATAATATTTCGTCTACCTCAGGCTTCACCACCTCAGCGGCGGTACAAATAATTGGGGGCGCCACTGCCGCCGCACTGCCATCCTCGTCGCCAGTCAACACTATGGCATCGCCCCCCGAGTCCGCTGGCGGTCGTTTGAGTTATGCTCAGGTAGCACAACATCACAAGGAGAGGCTCGCCAAAGAAGGTAAATCACCGCCAACAGCAACAACAACCGCCACTGCTGCAGATGCTACTGGCAACAATAATAGCGGCGCCGGGGGTGGCAAATCGTCTGTGATTGATATTACTGCGACGGCGGTGGTGTCGCCTACAATTATTCCATCTGTAGCTGCTTCTGGTGCGCCGTTACCACCGCTGACGTCTTCAGCATCGAGCAGCTGCAGCAGTAGCAGCAGCTTAGAGAAGCTAGTCGTGGCCGCAGCGCCAACAGTTGTCGCTGAAAACAATAACACAATCATTGGCAAAGAGAAGAAGAAGGAATATCCCCCGACACCATCAACGAGTATTAACAGTGTCGCCACCTTCACCGCCATTACAACCACCGCCACAAACCCAAGCAGTGCTGGTCTAATACGTGCCACCGATGGCACCAAAGAAAAGGGTTAGTATTTGAAGAGTTTAGTTTGCTCATTCTTTTTAGTTTGCTCATTTTTTTTTCTATTTTTCATCCACAGAGTTGAATCTTCGACACAGCAGCACTGGAACAACAATACGTGGTCGTGAAGTCAACCAAAAGAACTATGTTCGCGAGAGGCGTGATACTGGTGACAGTGGCAGCGGTGCTGCCGGCAGTACCTCACGCCGCACTGTCGCCCGCAATAACAACAACAATTAGAATTCAATTGCAACATTTCAGAAATTTTGGATTGTAGTTATCATCGTTTTTGTTCTAATTGTGGAATGTAATCGTCTGATTAGTTGTGTTGTACGGGAAAAATGATCTGAAATGTTTGCGCGCACCTAGTTGTTGGAAACACCATGTTTTCTTTTAAAACGTAAATAAATATAACGTAGTGTACAGTTGTAGATAGGAAGGAACGAACTCATTTATTTGTTCACGGAAAGACAACGCTGAGCGACTACAAAGTGGAAAATCAGGTAAGAGGCGATTTTTTTTTTTTGTTTTTTTTCTTTAATTTGTTCCATTGGTAGATGGAAAGAAATGCAAACCAAAAGATTTGGTGTATGTCATGTGTAATTGATAAATTGTGTCGATTTTTGATGGTTTGTCGCGAGGTGGTTCGGAAATTGATGTAGCTCCATGTTAGTTGTGTGTTAATTCTGATGATTATTTTGATCAAATATATTCGCGTCATCAAATTGTCACTATCTTCCTACAGAATGATGACAGAACTCGGAAAGAATTACAAACAAACATTCAACAGGTCACGGTGTGATAACCAAACGGGGCGGCGCATAAAATAAAATAATTAAAAAAATCCATTGGATGTTTCGCTGTGAACAAATTTCTGGGAATCAAATAACAATTTCTCTCTTAGTTAAAGACGCCGCTCGCATAAAAAAAATAACCCAGGCAGAGTACAGAGATGAGCTTTTTCCATATCCTTATATGGTAGTGGCTTCATTTCAAAATTATACGATAATTATAAACGTCGCTGCCGTCTGTACAGAAAACACATAGAATACGCCCAATTGAGTTTATAAAGCGCATGCTCATAAGTTGTCACATATAATGAGTAAAGTCCTATATATGAAATCCCGGGGATGCAGTTATCTGCTTTGGCTGGAACATTTTTTTGGTTTATGTGCGTCGAAAATGCAAGCAGATGCTTTTACATGTACGTTCCTCTTACCCTTTAGCTGCTTTGTATTACTGAATTTAATTCCTACCAATGGAACGATTAAGTTTTCTTATTTTTTTTCTTTTTTTCACTACGTTTCTCTACAAACATTTAATTATAACTTTACAGCAAATAACATACTGATCAACCATTCACGTAGTACCAGTCATTGCGAATAAAACCGATTTGTTTCTGAACAAACAGACAAACAAAAGGTATAAACAGTATATATATATTTATATATATATTATTTTAGGTAGTTAGGTATTAATACTAATTAAAGGTGTAAATTTATTATCTGTAGGAATTAATCAGTGTGTAAAGTAAACAAAAAACAAAACTAACTAATATTTATGATGAAATACTTAACTATATATATATATTATATAATGTTATATGAAATTGTCTTGTTTTTAAACAAAGAGAGCACGCGAAAACTGTCGCTTCAAAAATACCCTCATTGCATACAGAAGGAAACAAAACGAAAACTACACACCCAAACAACTATGTCCCAAAAGAACACAAGCGCAAAAACAGTCATTCACAAATTTGGTGACGCCCAAAGTTTCGCTTAAGCATTTACTTCACAATTTGCTTTGACATATGATTTGTTTTATTTCTTTTGTTTTTTGTCTCCCTAATTTATTTATTTATCTCTTTCGAACGATATTGATCTCTTCGATCTCTGTATTTCCCTTTCTGAACTTTTATTTTCATTTAGACTGGATATCTTTTTTTTTTTTTAATTTTAAACGGAAAACCATTTTTTTTTTTCAAAAGCTGATCACGTTTTTTTTGATTGACATCGAATTAGGATCATTTTTTAATTTCACACTTTAGTGACAGCTATTTTAATCCATGCAATAAAAACAAAAAGTGCCATAAGATTTGTTACTTTACCTTTCAAAAAAAAGAAGCAAAACAAGAAATAAAATGAATGAAAGTACGGAATGGAAGAACAAAATTAACTGAATTCGATTGGAGCGCGTACAGTCAGTGCAGGACTCTTTATCCTTATCTTTTGTTGTTTCCTACTTTATTGTGATTTTTTTTTCTTGTTTATTAGATTTGTTTTGTTAATTTTTTGTTTGGTTATCTCTTGTAAATAATTAAAATTATGTAACGGAATAAAAAGGAATACAAATTAAATAGATATACCCACACATTAATATAAACAATATTTATATTTTAATGTATACTCATCATAGACATGTAGAACTATAAAATTATATAACGAATGAAAATTTATTAAGAACAAACATGTATATCACTAGAGCATCATCAGTTTATAATGCATATAATATATCAATGGATAAACATAAAATAGATTTGTTACTATATACATATGATAAATAAGTGATGTGTCATGGAGTGTGTCTGCGTTAGTTTATCTAACTACACACGATGTATCATGTTTTGGTTTACTTTTTGCGCCGCGGTGCAGATGTGACAACAGTTTGTGATGAAGATAACAAATTAAGAGCAAAAATTATGTTAGCCATGTAGAATAGGTAGTAAACATTATCATTAAAGTTTCCTTGAAATAAATTGGAAAATGAAGGCTATGGCTTAGCTACCCACGGAATGGGCCTCCCTCGGGAAATCAGAAATTCTTCACAAAGGATGAATTGCTCCTGCAACGTTTTGGTAAATATTGTCCAAAATATATTAATTGGCTCGAATTCGCGTCAAAAAATATTAGCACATTCATTCATTTTTGATTGAATTGCATTAATAAGCAATACAAGAAGCTATTTAAAAAGCACAAAAAAAAAACGAAAATTCAGCAGCAAATATTTAAAGTTGCTCGCAAATTTTAAGGGAACAACAAATGTAAAAGAACATAATACTAACAATGAACTAACTTTGACTTATTCGCGAAAAATGTTTTTGAATAAGAAACACATTTTTCATCAATACACGTCAATATAACCACATCAGTAGTGAACTTAGTAGTGAAGTTATATGCAAGATCAGATTCCGGTAGAAATTTACCGCCTCATTCATGACTTGAAATGCTACTTTAACCAAACCAATATCATTCGTCCACTGGTTTTCTTTTTATTTCTTCGATTAATTTAGTTTTTTTTGGTTATGTTAGGATATTAGTTATTTACTTCCTCAGGTCTTCATTCCACCATGTTGAGAAATGGTTCACAAAACTGTGCTTCGAACAGACTTATTAGGCAAATGCCGACGAATTGAAGTTCTCATAGTTACTAATGTGGAATTCGATTGGACAGAAGTCTAGATCACTTTTCTGATCTCGATTTATTTTCGGAGTTACTGGTACCTTACCAATTCTGCGTGAGTTTGACAGCGAATGGACTGTGGTGTAGGTTTCTGTGAAAAGTTTAAAATATTTTGCATATGGGCGAACTAAATTTGAGTAACATATCAAATCATTTTTATTGCACATTTTAAACAACTTAACCGATTGCACTAGCGAAAACCTCAGAACCCCATTCAAATAACACATTAGTCAATAAAAATCTCGTTTGCTCTGCCAGCAGTTTGTTCTCAAAAAGCGTCTGATTTCCCTGCTGGCCTTAAGCCCTATTTTTGAACTAAAGGAAGAACCCATTGTCTGGAAGCAATCCAACTTCAGCCATTATGTAAATAAAATTGAAATTAAAGTTTCAGTAAGTCAAAACTATTGATTTTTGTTCACATTTGCGCATAACCACTTCATCGTATCATGGTTGGTCCTTGAATAAACTTTAGGGAAATAAATGCCTAAGAATTAATGACGCGCAGTGAATTTTTAAGAAATACATATTAAGTTTTTCAAATTGCGTTAAAAAGGTAGCAAGGTGTTGGCACATTCCTTGTTTGATCGCTGCTTCTGTTAAGACAGAAATTAAGTTTCCAATTGTGCTAAAAGAAGAGTCCAGAATCCAACAAAAATCACTCCTGGTTTCAAAGTGGTGCAAGGGATACTCTTCTTAAAAGAGTATTTCGCGTTTCGATTTCAAGTCAGAATACATTCCGAAAATTTATGTATTTTGTACACCTATGTGGTATTTTCATTTTACCAATTCATGATTGTTGTCAGTTAGAAGCGTGTTTACGCTGAAATAACTACAAATTAACAGTAAATTTTGACCCTCAAACAGTACTACTATGCAGTTGAAACACAATCCAATTTCCGTTTATTTCGTTTCCGATGTTAGTGTTTCTTTAACTTTATGAATTTATTAAATGCACAACGATTTGCATAGCGCCGCCAAAAACATCTTACAAGACCCCTTTGGGTCCTAATATCAAGAGCAAACATCTTCTGATCTTTTGCAGAACATTCAGAAAAACATATTTGCATAACAGCTACCAAAATGAAAAATATATTTGTACCACATGCGTGTTGTTGCGTATTTCATTGGTGGACATGTCTCTCTAGAAGCAATATAATAAACGTTATCATCCGCAAAGCACATTAGCCGAACAACGTAAAGGCAGACACAGTAATATACAATTAGCACCCTAAAACGGGGACATAGGTATAAATATTTAGCATAGTTTTAAATTTGTTTAGGAAGACTACTCATCTACGTATGACACCGCAAAACTTCAACTATGTATGAACAAGTGATTTTTTACATGCGAAAGACAAGTATGCAACACAATGCTTCAATTAACGGGGATCCTACGATTGATCAATTATATGCAGATGCACTCTTGAACACTTTTATTTGCAGACTTAAGACAATTCTGTAACACAAACCTACTAGTCCAATTCGATTCCTACTGTCATTCACATGATTGTAGGTGCCTATAACAACAAACTGCATTTATAAAATATCGCAACGGAAAACCGTCAATAAGGCTTGAACTAAGGCGCTAGACTAACTTACCTCATAAAATGCAATTCTTCTAAATTCGACATTTCGATCATTGCTTTGATGATATGTAAATAAAATCAATTATCCCCTGTACGCCATCAGCCATTCATGCAACTGTATTATTGACCAAAAATTATTCTGTATATATTCATCCTAAAATGCAAACTAAATCACATCTTCATCACAATACTGCATCTCGCCCGGTAACACCACACATATTTACCACATAAATGACGAGAGTATGTCGCGCAGTATAATATGAATAAGAAAATACACCATTTCTAGGACATGTACATATAAAACAATGGTTTGCTTTAAGACACTAAACATATAAAACAAAACAAAAAAAAAAAAAACTAAAAATGCAAAAAAAACTATATAGTACATATAAAAATATTATGCGAATCCTAATATAGACGATGTAATTCTAAACAAATATTCATTTTAAGCAAAACAAATTAATTAATGGAAGATTGTGAAGAATTAAACAATTTTTAATGCTAAAAGTAAAAGTGCCTCTAATATTAAATTTATTTTTATAACTCACAATTATTTTTTTTTTTTTTTTTTCCATGTCAAGTTTTTCATCTCTATTTTGTTGTATGAGTTTTCATTGTAGTTTTTGGTGTTGAAATACGAACTGTAATTCTTTTTCGAACTCCCTATTTGTGTATATCAAATCTTGGATATACAAAAATTGTAGTAATCTTAACTTTAACAATCAAATTAAAACTATATATGAATTTAAATGATGATAATGAAAGAAATAGATGCAAAAAAGTGTTAAGTTACCTATTACAATCTAAAAACCGGAAAAAAAACTGCTAAATATCTCAAAATGTGTATAGAAAAATAAAGTGTAATTAGGAGGAACATTAACTTCCTGTTAGTTCTTTATATTATTTGTTTATGTTAATTCTTTTTAAGAATTGTTTATGTTTATAATATTTTCCATCTACTCCAACAAATTGTAGAACATAATTTTTAGTTTTATTTCTCTGTTCTTATTAATTTATTGTGTTTCTCTAAACGTGTTTATTTTTATTTCTTGTTTCAACAACCAACACAAATGAAAATGAAAATTTAATCAAATAAAACAAAATTACATAGAAATAAGTTGTAAAACGCACACAGATAAACAGAAGAGCAAAATTAGATTTGGAAATATTACGAAAAAAAAAAATAACATTTGGTGAAAACAAACAACAAGAAATAAAAACAAAAGTACTTGCTTTAAGCACGTTCAAAAAAAAACAAACAAAAATTGAATTACCCTTAACAATAATATATACTCTATCATCGATGATTATTATTATTATTATAGTAACGATTTATTATTAATTATGATTACTGCGATTCACGTTCTTAGTTTATAACTTTTGTTCTCTTCAAAATTATAATGTAAACCTATAAATATGGAAGGAATCTATAAATATAAATACATATGTATAATTTTTGAAGTCATATTTTTGGTGAAGAACAATATTAATATTATATAATAATTAGTTATAAATAACAATAAAAAAAAGGAAATAAAAAAACAAAAAAAAAAACGCAAAAACAACACACACAAACAAAAACCACAATTTGTCCTTTTTATTTTGCCAAACCAAATTTTTTTCTTTTTTTTCAGATTTTGTTGTTTAATTTGATTGGATATTTTGCTTATTATTTGTTTTTAGAAAAGGAAACGACGAATAAAGCAATTTTTAAAGAAAATTAAATCAAATGTTGCCTGCACAATTTTCGAGCTTAAATTGTGTGAATACAAAAAAAAATAAAAGTGCAGCCTCCAAGTAAGTTTTTGAAAACAATTTATTATGATTATGATTTATTATATGTATATGCAAGCAGATGAATTTAGTGTTTAGACACACACAACCATAGTGCCGCTGCCGTATTTTCACATCTTATGTCCGTCGATACAAGAAACAGGCAAATGTGGCTGTAATAACCCAGTTTTAATAACTTTAACAATAACATTTGAGTGAATACCATGTAAAATGCGAAATAAATCCGAATAACGATTTTAAAATCACCAGACAAATGATAAACGACAATGAGCGATACGTCACTGAATGGTATATGGAATTTTACATGCGAAGCACTAACAAATCCGCCGTTTACTACTTGCTCACGAATGGGGTAGGTCGTGTCGTTAAAAATCTGATGGGGTTCAAGTATCTGGTTTTGTAAATTTGACAACTGGCTGACACGATGTTTGATACATGTGGTTTTCGATTGGGCTTTCTTTCGACTCGTTCCCAGATTTCAGATTTCGTGTGTCTAATCGAACATAAAAACTACACTTGCTCTTTTTTGTGTTGATATTAGTGCGTTTGGAATATGTGTAGCCTTTGGCACTTTTTTAAGCATTTTGCATTCACTGCTTAAATTTTATATTAAAACAATGTAAATTTGCGCCCAGATTGATTTCTAAATATTTGTACGTAAATAATTAACAAAAATAGATCCACCCGATGCGATGCGTTTCTTTTCAGTTGAAAAATTTCATGAAAACGTAAACAAACTCCACCAGTTGTCAAACTCAAACGTACTTGTATTGGTAATTCTGAAGCAAATCTGAGAAAAAATCCAGGTTCTTTTTCTACCAAACGAACATGAAAGGTGCTCTGAGAGCGCCCAATCGATTCCACATCAGTATTGATTGGTCTAAATCGATCACATGAACGTTTTTTTGACAGTCCGTATATAAGGAAATGTGGCGTTACCGACAAATCTAGTTTTTCGAAACTCAGTATTGCGGTTCGCGAATTAAGTGAAAGTCTTTGGTTTTTTATCCTCAATCGCAAATACCATTTAAAGATTTGTGTCAAAAGTTCTTTAGAGTGAATTTTATGGGAATTCTCTTTTCTACCCACTTGAAGAAGAATGAGTAATCACAGTAAAGTATCATGGATGAGGATGGTCAGTCTAGAACGATTGATAAAATTGAAGCAATAGAACTCAAGTTTTGGAGAGAAACATTTCTGAAGCAAACGGAATGTGTTTCTATTTCTATCGTTGGTGTCATTCAGAACTCTAATTTACTAAGCCCGACAGCAGGCAATCGTATGTATAATGTCGTTTTCTATTGGGTTTTTCAGATTTTGCTCTCAGATTTTAGATTTTTCGTGCCCAATGGAACATAAAACGAGATGTTTCTTTCTTTGCCTTTGTGTTGGTGCGTGATTTAAATGTCCATTCATATATGTCGATATCTCTTGTAGCGGCCAAAAGCATATTTCTATCTCTTTTTCACACACTCGTCGTCTAAAAACGTAAATGATAATACACTTCTACGTTTAACAAATGTCAAATATTTTGGTGTTAGTGAAAGTAGGTGTAAATCTCGCTCAGAAATCGAGTTTCGCAAAGTTGCTCTGACTCTGAAAAAAAGTGTTTTTTTTTTGCGGCCAATGGAAAATTAATGTTGACAACCAGCTGATTTCTGAATGTGGAAAAGTGCTTTTTATGTCTCAATGGAAAACGACATGTATTTTTATTAGCCTAGGCTGACCCCGTGAACAATTTTTTTTTTCAGTTCACAAGAAGGAGTACCTAGTCGACAAAACTAGTCACGAATTTCCTGAGTACTTTAATGTCGTTTTCCATTGGTTTCACTCGGGGATCCACTCATTCTGTGATCCAATGGAACAACAAACCTTCTTCTGATTGAATTCACAAAAGTATTGGTGAAATGCCAAAAAATAATCTACGGCGGCTGTCAGCTGACTTGAGTGGATTCTGACTTCAAATCGAGAAGCGAAATTCTCTTCTCAGAATCACCAGAAGAGTATTTTTTATGCCAATAGAACGGTTTCACAAGTGATTTTTTTCGATTCAGGACTCTCCCGGACGCTTCTTTTTGCCCAATGGAAAACGACATAAGTTGACAACTTGATTTAATGGTAGACGTAGTAAAAGTGATGCTTCTGATACTGACCAATTTAGTTTTAACTTCAGATGACTAGAGTTTTAAATAAGTAAAAGAGGGGTAGTACGTAATAAATCGTCATCCGTTGAATAACAACAAAAAACTTGAGCGAAGCTGCTGTTTTTTATATAAATTAAATTCCAATTCTTTATTATTTTATTCCGAAATGGATACTTCAAAAGAAATTTGAGATCCGAACAAATTTGATGTGGTATTCGTTTGGGCACTTTTTTTCCTTTCAGAGCACTTTTTATATTTGTTTATCGTTTGGTACAAACAAAAGTGGAGTTTGTTTACGTTTTCGTGACATTTTTCAACTGAAGAAACTCATTGCATCGGTTCGTTCTATCCTTGTTAATTTTTTATGTACAACTGTTTAGTAATCAATCTGGGCGATCATTTTGAATGTTTTCATATAAAATTTAACCAGTGAATGGAAAACGCTTAGAAAAGTGTCGAAGGCTGCACACATTCCGATCGCACAAATATCAACACAAAAAAGGTCAAGTGACGTTTTTATGTTCGGTTAGACAAACGAAATCTGAAATCTGAGAGCGAATCTGAAGAAGCTCAATCGAAAACCACATGACTTTCGTTTCGGAATTTTTTTCGAACGGATACCTCGATTAGGTCTGTTCCTTTACTTTTAAATTTTATGAATTTTAACTCAATGTCATTCCTTAACTCGAAAAAATCGTAAAATAGTACGTCATCGAGAGAGCAAGATATAAGGGGTAATATCTTACTCTCTCGATGACTTTTTGTACTCAACAAATTTTTAGGGGTAAGAATTTGAAAAGCTATTGACAGATGATTTGAAATTTCTTGTCCTGTTTGGCATACGCGTGCATATATTTTCAGCTCCTGCATATTAAAATGGAATCAACGAGTGACAAAATAAAACTATTCTTTTCGAAAGAGTCGAAGAAATTCTTCCTCGCTGGAAGAAAGGACAATCTCCTCACGTAGTTTTTAATACAGTGAAGTTTTTTCGTCTTCTCGAATGCTTGTAGTTCAATCAGTAGAAACTCTACCACATACTCAGATTCACAAACAAGAAGTTCGATTAATTCCGAATTAATTTTATCAATAAGTAGATGAATCAACTAATTTTGTTATTAAATTAGCAAATTCTTCAAGTTTTTACGATTTTTCGTACCACTTTTTGAATTATGTATCTGTCATTTTCATAGATTACTACAAAAGCGTTCCCTAACTTTTTCGTCAGTGTCTATCCCTGAAAGAGAATCCACTGCCATTTGAGAGTCTTTTCCATTCTTACAACAAAAGCAAAGGAACAAACCTATTATTCAGAACTGAAATAAACTCAACTAACGAATATTCCGTAATGCATTGCTGTCGAGTACTAACTCATTGTTGTTATTATTACGCAAACAGAAATATGTATATTGCGGATGAAACTGGAATTTGTTGGATTGAAAACATTCGTCAATGCAACCAGAGTGGTATGGCATAAAATCTGTTTTATATATTTTTTCTTTTTGTTATGTTTATTGAGAATTTATATTTTTGGTTATGTGTTTATTTACCCATTTAGCTATTGTTTTCTTGTATACTTTAACAACCATACTTAACGAATATATATGACATTAAAACAAAAAAATAAGTGTATAAATATCAGCTAGAGTTATATAACATATTCGTATTTTATATAAATAGATAAGACAAACAATAAACAAATTAATGCGAATTCTGAGTGTAAAAACTTATTCTGTTCTAACTTCAAAGACATTTGTACGAGTATGTTGTGCGTATGGATGTATCTTAATTTATATGTCAACTTACATAATATAGCGTATATTTATGTAACAGAATCAAAAATGTAATATACAACCTTTTATATAGAGTAAGACTTAACGTAGAATACGAACCACAAGCTTTGCTCGTTCGCAAATGTTTATCAATTACCACACCACTCTGATTATGAACGAACATTTTGTTGTTATAGTTTTTTTTTAGTTCCAAAAATAATTTATTTTAACAAAAGAAGCCAACGGCGTTTCGCTTTTCTGTTCAAATGTTATGGCTATTGAAAACAAAAGAATTATATATATTATATTAAATTGAAAACGATTTTTATTGTATATCATCGACAAGTGCTTTTAAATTAGTGATTTAGTATTGAAAAAAGAGAAACATTTACCTACACACGATTAAAACTAAAACACAGATCACATGATATAAATTTTTAGGTTTTACTTAAATATTTTACAAGAAAAATATATATGGATTTTATTTTCATTGGCAAAGCATACGGAAATTAACCATCAGCGTTTGTCAAGTCGTATTATTTATTTTTAAAAAAGATATACATGTACATTTAGGCATAGGGTATTACAAATAAAAACCAATATTAAAAACAATAAACAATTTTTTGTTATAGATATGGAAAAATATAAACAAAATAAAATGCACTTCAAGTGTAGATATTACATTGTAAGAATAAAACCGAAAAAATAAATAAATAGTTTTAAGACATATTTTTTTTAAAAAAGAGAATTAATATGGAAAACAAAACAATATAGAATATTATACAAAGAAAATACAAAACGGAAATTATAATAATTATATTCTTATTACTAATAGACACTAAGGAAATATGAAATATATTAAAAATACAATGTATGTGTGTACTTCTAAAATTTAGACACTAAGGGAAACTAATTAATTATATAATTCGTGAAAAATAAAAAATAAAACAGGAAACTAAATATGAAGTGTTATACATTTATATGTGTACGTTAATGTCATTTCGTGGTTACATACGTCATAACAAAAAAAAAAACAATATAAATAAATGGATTGTAATATATGTAGTTCTTACACAAGAAATATTTATAAGAAAGCTGTTAGCAAAGCAACATAAAGAATTACAAAACAAAAACGCATTACTCTAGGTTCCCATTTGTCCAATTTTGTTAACAAGACTTTATTAATATATAAATTTTTTTTTGGTTTGGTGTGAATGAAGAAAACTAGGGCCAGGAAAAATAAAGGGATGGTCAAATGACGTGAATAAAATCTTGATATTAAGAAAACTAAAGGAGAAAAGAAAGATAAGAATTGTTTTATTTCAACAAAACAGATCAATTGTTTTCCTCATACCTAGACAAATCATACTACTGTCTCTGGTTTTCCTTTTCGGGGTTTTGAAGTCGGAGGGGATAATGTGCGGGATGCGATAAATATTTATACTCGTAAAAAAATTTGCCCAGTTGTAAATGTGCTGGACTGCTAAGTGGGGATCTCGGGTTTTACACTAATGTCGTTTTACATTTGTTTCACTCGGGGATCCACTCGTTCTGTGATCCAATGGAACAACAAAACTCCTTCTGATTGAACCCACAAAAGTATTGGTGAAATGCCAAAAAATAATCTACGGCGGCTGTCAGCTCACTTGTATAAACTTCAAACTCGTTTTGGCACTTAGTTGCTGCTTTTGGAGGTCTATCGTTTCGACGATAATCGTCTGGAAAATTACGGAATGAGTGCCCAGGTAAAACTAGCGTAAAAGGAACAAAAATGGCGATGGTTTTTTTATGTTTCGTTGCACTCCAAAATAAATATATATTATACCTTGATTCACTTTCTCCAGGTTTAATCAAAGAACTCCATCCGCACTTGTGATAGATTATCTAATGTCGTTTTCCATTGGGACAACAAATCAATTTTTGTTTTTGATCTAAATCACTTTTTGCGTTCCATTGGGGAAAAAAATCAATTTTTTTTTTGATTCGGATCACTTTTTGCAGATCTCGGTATTTTTTCAGATCTATACATACTACCACAAATACAGCTGATATTTTTGTCAAATAACGCACTAATCCATTTACAAAAGCAGATGAATTTCATTGCATGTTCCATGAGCCGCATAAAATCTGAGATCTGAAAAAGATGTTTGGTGGTCCCAATGGAAAACGACATAAATTTTCTTTTGAGGGAAATTTCAAAATTTCTGCGGGTATATTTTATTTTATTTTTAATGATGTGCACCTATTCAAAAACTCCTAATTAGACGTTTAAAATGGGCCCCAATATACTCCAGCTCCGAGAGTCTTCGATTCCTAGCCAGACGTCGGACGCATTAGAGGAAGACCTCGCCTTTGGTTTTCAGTTGCTACTTTTTTTTTGTAAATATGAATGTTTTAGGGCCGTTTGCTGATACGACTCATAGCGAATTAAGTGCCACATTAACTCTTGTGTGCCCTGAAAAAAGTAGCCTATACGTTTTTAAGTAGAACTTAAATCGTTAAGAGTCGTATGAACAAACGGCGCTTAATAGGCCAAATCAATCAATTTCAATTTCAGTTTACATTTCGCACGGTTAATTGTATATTTTCGGATCACAAAGCGAAAAAATTGTTTCTAATAGCACAACAAACATTTCAATCTGACATTTTGCTAGTGTGGGTTGGTGAGTTCAGGGCAATTCTCTAAAAATATCCGGGACACTTCTGTCGTGTTAAGAACTGACCATGAAGTGCACTTTTTTCCCCAATGAAACATAGTATACCTACATAGAAAGAGCACTTATAGATTTGATTTTTTCATACAAAGGGTAATTCTTTTCTTCAATCGGAAACGCTATAACTAACACAAATGTTGTCATCGAAACATTTGCGCTAAAGTTGTGCTAGGTTGACGATTTTTTTTATATTGATAAGTCCTTAGTCACCACGCCGTCAATGAAACGAAGGCTTTTACATCCAAGAGGAACATTTGTTTCATTTGTTTGTACTTTCATGCGCAGATGTCTCTCATTTCAGGACATAACAAAAATTATTGGAAGCAAACCTAATACCATCCACTCCAGCACAAATCTGTAATGACTTCAATTGAAAATAAAACACCATAATTTTCTGTATTAATCTACATTATTATTTTTGTTTATTATAAGGTTCTTAGGTCTGAGGTTCTGCATTTAATCAATTTACACATTTTATTTATCTACAAAAGTATAAGGATTTAATAGAAAATAAAATAAAAAATATAAAATAAAAAAAAATAAAAGATTGGACACAGAACGGAAATACACCTTCTTGTTTAGTTTAAACTGCTTATAAGTATTACGATATTGTTTTATTATGCAAAATCAAAATAATAGGCACATTTGTTTCAAAAGAATTTGTATGTTCTTTCTTTAGGTTTTTGTTCTTTTTTTTTTTTTTTGTGGGGCCGAAGTTGAAGGATTTAGGAAGAAAACATAATTATCAAGTCTTAGGATTTGGAATTGTATTTTGCTTTTTTTTATTTATGTTTTAACATTACTTCCAAAGGTTATTGGTTTTTGCTTATATAATTAGTTTTAATAAGACATTTTTTTTTAGGTTAATGTTTTCTTTCATAGCCAAGTACGTGTGGCGCTTTTCCCCTTGAATCGTATTATATTTATTTTTTTATGTTTTTCATTACCATTTATTATAATTTTTGTTTTTATTATCTTTTGTATGTACAAAATTTCTAATTTAGAAAAGAAAACATATACCTAGTGTATATGTGTGTTTAGCTGGAAAGCAGATGATCAATCTATTCAAAGGCGAACCATTGAACGGATCGAACGTCTGTTGATTCTAATGATTGATAAGTCAAACAATAATAAAAAAGAAATTCTGCAAAACGTACGTTAAAGACAGGGAAACATATTTTTTCGGAGGCCCATTTGCTGAAAGATGGAAGTTTTGCATATTTGTCGTATCTTGATGTGAATCTTTGCAGAGAAAACCTATTTTACACACTACACACCGACCGCAAGTGTTCAGGAATGACATTGAAGAGAATAATGCAATAAACATGCGAGTTCCCTTTGTTGTACAGCTTCGTATGTGTGAACTAAAGACCCCATACGCTGTACCTACCCCAATTTTCTCTGCAAACTTCAAGATAAAATCCTTTCTCAAAAATTTTCTAATTATATGAATGTGAATTCGTTTAAGAAAAATGCCCGCTTGTATTCACTACAATCAGTCAAAGTTACTAGGTGGATGAGTGGAATGATTAACCATACTTTCACATTAAGCAACTCTGCAGGCAGTTACTTCATTTTTGCTCTCAGCTGACGGCCTGTTCATAGTAGTTTGTGACAGTAACTCTCGAATGTATGCTATCCGCCATAGCAAGAATCGCATTATGCATCCGCTATAACTGAAATAAATTGCATTACTGCATGCAATGTGACAAAAGAGCTATGGAAATTTCAAGTAGGTACTAAGTATGGATTTATACCCCCACTTAACGATGTCTGATTGTGGGGGAAGGGGGCAGTAAAATACCATTCGATTTTTGACCGTCGAACGGGTAATTAACGTATAAATTTTGACTTGGTTAGAAAATAAAAATATTTTACCTAAATTCACACGATCAATTTTTCCTTATGTCACTGATTTGATGAATAGCAAAAAGCAAATGGCCCTCATAAACATTTCAAGTCATTTTATGTAGAAAATAAATGGTTAAACGAACACAATCATTAAGTAACGTAAGATATATATGCGTGTGTGTGTGTGTTATATACATATACATATGCATACAAAATAGAGTATGGAGAATGTTGATTATTATTCACTAAACGGGGATCTTTTTTAATTCCCACCTATTGGTTGTGGTATCGTTGGTATTATTGGTATTATTGGTATTATTGGAAGTTGCTGTGCTGGATGCGCAGCGTTTTACTAATTGATCGTAGGAGTTCTTGTGTAGGAAACAGACGAGTACAACGGTCATATTATCGCCGCCAAGTCCGCCCATTTGACAATCGGGAGCTAGACAATGATTCATCAGTTCTTCGCAAATCTCTTCGGGATGCATGCCGCTGCCAATGCGACTGCGACAAAAATCAATAACTTCCTGATTGGTCATAACGTCCCAGATTCCATCACAGGCAAGCACTAGGAATTCATAATCATCGGTAATGTCTCGGACTTCCACATCGGGGTATGCTGTAATAAAAAGAAAGATATAATTAATATCCACATATATAAAAAGAGACAGACTTCCAATTTTGAAGGGATATTCTATATCTAGTTCAAGGCATGGTCTAACAATTGTTAGAAGCAGCGCAAGGCAATCCTCCATAATTCTAGATGTTCATACCTTTCAAATAGCTCTCATTGAAACGGATCGAATGCGGATATCAACCACAAGCTCAACAGCGAAGTACTGCGAGAAAGCGTGCAGTAGCCATCGCTTATCCCAATTTCTCACGACGAGCCCTATCGCGACTGACGCAATAAATCACTGACAAGAGTGCTAGAGTGCCGCAATTAACGCAGAAACCTGTAAAAACGACGAGCGACAAACGTCCTGCTATCAGGCCGATAAAAGTATTCAATTTATGGCTCCGCAGATCAAAAACATTTCCTCTTTCTATAGCCGATAAGATGCAAACCCTAACTATTTGAAAATTTCCAGGGTGTGTGGGACGAATGACTGTTAATGCCACAGAGTCTTCGATTCTAAGTCAGAAAGTCACGTAGAAACCTTCCTTAAACGTAAAACGTTAATCAGCTAGAAATTGCCAACTTATGCTTATAGTGAAAAACAAGTGCACCCCAACCCATCCTCCTGAAACCACATGTCTTCCAGTACGATGGCACGCATCGTTCTTCAACGGGCTCTACTGGAGTTGACCTGCAACGCTGTTTTCGAAACGGTGCAAAGGCGGCATCAACTACAGCGTACAATGCCAGAAATAGGGTAACAAAAATAAATGCCAAATGATACCATTATGTTCAGAAGTGTCTATAACCTAAGGTAAACAATGAACAAGAATGCCTGGAGCCGACACAGAATGTTCATAGGGCGCTCTACGAACTCCCCTACATAAAATCACTCCACACCACCCCACAAACAAAAGATATGCCCACTCAATACTTCATCCACAGTTCCAGGAATAAAACAAAAGGACAACAAGCAGTTTCTCTGCGCTTTGAAAACAGACATCACCATCGACTCCTACGCATCTAAACAACATACTAAAGCCATCGCACTTTCCAGTTACTATGAATAATCAATTCCTCGAAAGTTCACATATTTTCCATACTATACGTAGGATTACACAGTACACACCCAATTGAGCTATTAACTTCGTCGTCTCATAGCAGAGGACAACCTTGAGTGTTGACTAAATTTGTTTTACATTTTTACAGGTCAATGGGTAGAATGTCTGTAGGCGCAGTGGCTTAGTGGTTAGTGTGTTGGACTACTAAGCGAGGGGTCCCAGGTTCGAATCCCGAGAAAAACCCAAATTTCAACTTAAGGTTTTTTTCGCTGCGCCACCTCTCGCGAACGTCTGACAAACATCCGAGAGTATAACTGTCATGAAAGAGCTTCTCAATTGGCCGTTTGGACTCGGCATAAAATTGTAGATCCCTTCCATTCGTCCCAAAAATAAAAACTCACACAAGACGAATGGTTGTGAGAAGCTAGGCTTGGGTCCATACGGACCTGTTCCGCCAATTATTATTATTATTATTAGAACGTCTCATTATATATTAAGTACTCCATTATTGATAACGAAATTCGCAAACCGACGCGCAAAACAATTGACAGAAGTCATATGCTCACACGTCTGTGATAACAGTGGAAAGTGGTGCAGGAAATTAAAGAAGAAATAAATAAATAAACTCAACAGTCCACTTGTAGTATATAACAGTAAACGAATGTACTAATAATATCGCGCAGCTGTTTCGTCATAGCCACCACCACATATCATCATCATCAGTGGTTATGGTTTCGTTTGAGTTTCTCATTACGCTGCTTGATAAACTTTTATCAGCGATAAGCTGTTGGCAATAAACTAAGTCATGAAGACAAACAAAACTAATATAACCTCAAACGCAATAAAACGATTGACATCAAGCTCACCTGTGACAATTTGTTCTTCGGGTTTTTTCGATTCGTTCTTCTTGAACACAAAGTCACCCAACGCACGTGACAATGCCAGGTTTCCGTTGACCCGATTGAATTCCACCCAGCCGCCACCCGCGTAAATGCGTTTTGTTTCAGCCTCATTGTTTGGCTTGTGGTCCAGCGATAGAATCTCCACCTCGCCATTGACGCATGCGATGGCACGTGAATCGCCTGCATTTGCACAGTATAAACGATTGTTTTTGATTAACACTACCACTGCAGTGGATCCAGCCATTTGTTCGCCACAAGACTCGTTGTACAGCATCTCCGAATCGATATCGAGGAAAGCCTTTAAGTAGAAATTTTGTTACAACCCGGCAAAATTGCAGTCAGTCGCGTTGGGTCTTACCTGTTTTAATGCCCGTTGCACATCCTCCTCGTACTCCGGTCTTTTTATGATAAATTTGTGTAAATGCTTCCCCGCATATCGCGCAACAGAAGCACCGCCATGTCCATCGTAAACGGCAAAGAACGACGTTCCCGGATCATCGGGCAGCGACAGAATGTGAGTATGCGAGTCCTCCATACTGATCCGCCAGCCCTGCATACAACTGGATCCGACTCGATATTCTTCATTCTGACAGTATGACGATTCCTTTGCCGTGATGGGCTCCGAAAGGGTTGTACCCATAGCTCTGAGAATGTGCCTTTATTGCTCGGGAAATCCACACAACTTCAACGACTGAAATTGAAATTACACGAAAATATAAATCAAAATTTGTTCTTCTGTTTAGATAAAAAAAAATATATAGCGTGCGAAAAGGTGACAGCTTTATTCAGATACTTTGATCGACTACTACAACTGCTGGCTAAGATTTGCTTTATTCAGCAAAGCCAAGGAACAAATATTTACTTTATATCAGATATACATACAAACGAAATGTTAAGAGAGGGAGTGGCGTGTGCCAAATACACTGCGGGCGAATACCACAGTGTCCGAGGGAAGATGTCAGCAGAAACGGATAGCAAATAACTCATCACAACCATGTCGTGTCGGTGCAATACAACAGCTTCCGTCGCGCTAAAGAACTCACCGCGTTTCATTCACTTTTGCTGAAGTTTCTTTCTCTGATAAAAACTGATTCACTCGGTACTACTCGGCGAATGAAGCTCAGCGAATTTCTCAGTGATCAGCAGTTTAAAACGAGATGAATGATTCATACGCGTGTTGGACGACTTCTCATCTGTTACACATTTACTGCACGATGTCTGGAACTGATGGCCAATGAAATAACTCAGACAAATCAAAAAAAAAAAAAACCAAACCGAAACAAAATAGAAGGTGACACTGTGTAAATGTTCTTCAGCTTGATGAAGAATTCTATTTTTAGTGGATACTCATCTGATTACCTGCGAAATGCACTGAATAACAGAAAACAGAACAGTGCCCGCTTCCTAGTAGATATAATTAAAAATAATTCTTTTAGTCAGGAGCTCCGCATAAACGCACAAACAATAACAAATTTAATGGGGAAAAAAGAGCTCGGCCAAAGGCCCCATAAACACAATTAAACTTGCGATTACAAAAGTACAGCGAGTCGGGCAAGCTCTTGTGAGGCGCTGTTGCGTCCAATGAAAACAAAACATAAGAAAAAAAATCACATTCACTTTTACTGATACAACGGAAAATAAAAACGCCAGTGAAGAGATTTGTAAGTAAAGACAAGAGAGTGGGCGAATTGGGTTTTGGATTTTCTTTCCTTCCTACACATTACGGATGGTTAAGTGAAAATTTGTAAGGAAATTAAGATGCAGGCACGATGAAAGCGGAGCATTAGTGGTAGACCTTTGGAATGATTGTGAGGCAGTTACATAAGAAGAAATCTATTAGAAACGAATACATAGAGTCCCTTAAATAGCATCAATGGTTCACAATTAAAGGGAAACGAAGCTGTGAAACGTTTAGAGTTTGGAAAGCTTGAAATTTCCTCTCATGAGGGTTGAAGACTGGGGTCAAATTACCGCATCCGTGAGCGAGCAATTTTACATGCAAAACAAGAACAAATTCAGCCAAGTAGTACTCTATCACGGATGCGGTAATGCAACCCCTGATGTTTGCGGTGTGGCGTTTGTACAAATGTTTGGCAAGCTCTTGGTTAAGTCCGAAAACTTGATTTCTCTATTGGTTTCATATATGGTTTCGATACCATGGTATCAAGATGAACCACATGTCTGTCTGCGTATACCGCGGTAATAGCAGGTCAGCATTGTGGTTTCAGTGTGGTATGTGGTATATACTAGGGTTTTTTGCGTGGTATAGCCATCTCCTCAGCGAAAGCAGCGCCATTATCATGAAGTGGAAAATAGCTTTAGTAAAACTATATGTCTACTATATTCATAGAAAATGCTGTAGAATTCATACCATGGTGTCTATACTTGGTGTGTCACCAGAGCATGACAACTGTCAAACTATACTACGTTGCATAGTGTGTCACCTACCATGGTATTGATGATGCCATAGTATTGATACCATGGTATCGAAACCATATGTGTGTCACAGGCATTAAGCACCGCTGGCACTATACTTTTACTTTCGCTCTTTGTAGTCCCTAACCAAATATCACAGTCACAGGTTTTTCTAAATTGGTTTAAAAATCGAATACACTTCTTACGACTTGTTGCAATCATCCGCAAAGTAAATAGATACAAACGTCAGTTAGACTATTTGAATTCTAAAGAAGAACGTGTCATTCTTCCATTGATCTGCAACATTTCAATGACTACCCACAAACATCAGTCACGGAAGAAGATGTAGGAAAGACGGTTAGTGGTTTCACTTTTCTGCGAATCGCACCTCAGCAACCACTGACCCACTGATCCCGCCTACGATTTGAAATCGAACAACACACCCTATGATGATGGCGCAGACTCTCAGTGATGATGTGCGAGATTTAAGTGCAAACACCTTGAAGTCATCTCTATACATAGTCTTCTCAGCTAAAAAACAAACTTAAAACGCGATAAGATAAGATTTGTACTCAAAACATTTGGTTGTGACCATTGGTTTATAATTTATAATGCATTTTTATTTGCAAATATTTGTAAGTCACATTTGAAAGATAAGCTTTAGCTTATAAAAATAACCGCATTCGTTCGATCAAACAGAGGATTGCCGGAAGCAAATAAAAAAAATTTATTATCAACATAGCCCGATTCGGAGCTCAAATAAATACGCTACTTGATGCCAAGGCAATATTTTCAGTGCGAAGATTAGTCAAATTTGATTATAAACAAACAATCTATATCATGCAACCTGTCCTTTCTGTTGATAACCCCATTGGTGAATAGGGTTTGATCGATATTCGGTTAACTAGTCCCAACGGTCTTTTAATAGACGCAGCTCTTAAATGCAATCATTTGACTCCAATTGAGTGCAGTGAACAATTTATAACTCGCGCTGTTAAGTTATTGTTTATTGCAATGTCTAACAAACAATGTTTATTTATACAAAAACATCGCAGTCGGCTTTATCGCTTTGTTAGTTAAAAAGTGGCGAATACCCTCTTACGCAATCGATTGTTTATAGAAAAACCTCGCAATAATTTACAGAACAACTCTATTAATACATACAAACTCGTAAACAACGATTTTGTACGTGCTTAGACAAATTCCATAAGACTCACGACAATAGCAATGATTTAACGAATGTCAAACAATACCTATGCTAATTGGTTGTACTTTGATGACCTTAATTGAACTTCTCGTGCGCCAGCTTTAGATAATCAACGTTTTGCCTAAAACTGGTTAAGTGAGCAATCACTAGGGCGAATGTTTGACTTCGTTTTATCAAATAGCGAAAATCAATTGAGCTACAAATAGTGGTAGCACGAGCGGCCATTTTAAGCAAAACCAAATTAGCATTACGGTTTCGGTGTCAAAAGAGCAAAGAACGAATTATTGGAATAAATTAGTTCCCACTACCGAAAGTGGCGGCTGTTTCGATAGTTGCACATACTCTTGTAACCAAATTAGACTGGCTTCTCTGTTATTTTAACAAATTAATATTTAGGCGAGCAGAGGCAACTACAAACCAACTGGCGTTTATGTAATAAGTAAAACAAATATTGGTGCCGGTTAGACTGAGACAAAACACAATCCAACAACCAACAAAAGGCATTTAATGGGATTAAACCAACCGGTTAGGTCTGATTTCTGAATTAACATCAAGGAGATAAAATAATTTATATTTTTCGTATTTATTAACACAATCAACGATATCTGTACATATATAGAATAGTTAGATCAATTTGTGTTTGCATTGGTATTTTTTGCGTTCTTTTGGGGCAACGAAAAATGATCACAAGTGCATTTGCAGGTAGAAGTGAAAAGAGCAATGCTTTCGGTCATGCCGGCCGATAAACAACTGCGTTAGGAAGCGTATTCGGTTGTGTTTTAAGATTTGGACAGAGGCGCAAAGAGGCATTTGCGATTTGTGACATTTTGCAAAAGGTAGGCGCACCTGTGGGGATCGATTCTCGTTCTGTGATACTGTGTAGGAAAAGTGTTTTCACAAGTTCACAAACAAAATATCGATTCTCAGAAACGAACTTTTCAGCCAAAGGTCGCAAGTTTTCCATCATAAGATGTGTCTGGCAGGTTGATAAGAAATAATTCTCTACCACGAAGTATAGAAATAGCAAAATTTGCATTAGACTTACAGAATAAAACCCAAAGTCAACTAGACACATTCGGCCTTACCAATAATCAACTTTAGTCTGGCAGTTTGCGCAAAGAATCCACACTTTCCAAAATCCCTTTACCAATAAACAAATATAGTTGCCAGAATATCGCTAACTGTAGGGTTAAATGTTAATGTTCAGAAACCCATGTTTATCTCGGGCATTAGCTAAAGAAATCCTCCATAAATGTCATTTTCAAGAGGAGTGTTGTCCAACCACCAAAAATGACGGTATTGAATTTCGTAATAGGAGCGAATTTAAATACACTTTTGTTCAGTCTGAACGTTTACAATTATAAACTAATTTTAGGAAATTGTAAATGTTTTCGGACTTTATTCGTTGGATTACAACAATGCAAGTTGTTTTTAAGTTTAGCAAATACAAATTTGTACAAAATTGAAAAATATTGAATTTTTGTTTTATTTCTAAACACTTGAAATATATATTTCGAATATTTTGATGAAATAAAATCGTTAGCGCTTTTCTCTGCTTTATCTTGTTTAACCGCTAGTGCTTGCTTTTTGATTGGCTTTCCTTTTTTAAAAGTTTGCAAGTAACGAATGCTTAAAGTAAAAAATAAATTTGAAATAAGTTTGGGATCTTTCCAAGACTTTCTTGATAGTCGTCGCAGAGAGAATAAAATATATTTTCACTTCAAATTGGACAGCTCATACCTGAATACCTACTTTATTGTGCAATTCTCCGTACCTTTGGCGGCCCAGGTAAATATTTGGTTGCAACCAAACCCTCTTTGGAAATGGAGTGTGTTCCCAGAAAATGAGAATTTCTAATGAATCAGTGTTTGGTGTGAAAAGGTTGACATCGCGGAAATATAAATATACAAATTGTCAGCATTCAGCAAAATCCTTGCGAAATAATAAATTTAGGAGGAATAACAGGTAGTATGTGCGAATTCAAGATAAACTGAATTCTGTTTTATTTAGTGTGAATTCATAGAGGAGTACGCATGACAGTTTTCGTGTAGAAAAATGTCCGCGGGTTTATATTTTTCTGAATGAATTTAACATTTTGTCGCTTTCCTAGCGAATTAAGTTATATGAGCTAGGTATACAATTTTAAAAGATCATTACAAGATTTTACAAACACTGTTTCGTTGCTTGGCAGATTGAAATTCAAAAACAGAAGCGATAGACCCTTAAAACACTTTTGGCTTCGTACGTGAGTTTTTAATTTATTCTAAAATAAAATAGCCGGCTATTATTTCTTTTTTCAAAAATATTCACTTGCTAACCATTCAATCTTTAGATCAATAAGCTTCGATTTGCATAATCAGCCTAACAAACTGTGTTGCGACACAAATTCACTCATAAATCAATCGTGAAGTATTAGAAAACAAAGGAAAGTGTGCTATAAAAAGTACCGAAAATTGTGTCCGATCGAAGGAGAGGGCATTACTGATTTGCATATGATATTTGACAGATCAGCTGATATTTTCTGCATTTCCTTTTTTGTGTTTTGTTTATAATTAGCTTCAAAAGACCTTTGAAAGATATCTGTTGGGCAGATTAATTTGCGATTTATATATTCCTTTTCTTAGAATAAAACCTCGTTCTGAAAGAAACATTGACCTTGTTTTTCACGAAAACAAATTATGAAATTTGAATTCTGCGATGACAAAAAATGTAATAGATTTTAAGAAAGTTGTCGCACTAGCAAATGTACAGGTCTGATTGTTTATTGGTACAGTTTCACTAATGCTGGACAATTTTACAAAAGCTGGCAACCAGCTAATGGTCGACATTAGTGTTTAATTATTAGTAAGGTCGATTATCTTGATGAGACAAACTTATGTGGTTTTCCATTGGGACAAGAAATCACTATTTTTTTTTTTTATAACTCACTTTTCATGTTCCATTGGGCAAACAAAATCAATAAGGGTATTCATTTAAACGCGTAAAAGCCTCATAAACTGCGTAAACTGCATAATTTTACCACCTCAACATCTCAAAGTGGTAGGAATTCAAGTAAAAAAATAAATTTTGAGTACTTAGAAATGAAAATGCTTATGATTATGATTTGCAGCAAAACGGAAAAAAAATAAATCTGAAAATAATTTGAACAGCTGAGTTTGACAACCGACTTGACAATCGATTTACGCGATTTATGCAATGATATTTCCGAGGGGTATTCACTTGAAGCACCGCAGACATTTATGAATTTTCAAGCTGCATAAAATTATGAGATTAAGTAAATACCCTTAATCTTTCTTTTGATTCGGATCACTTTTTGCAGATTTCGATATTTTTTCAGATTTACACATACTGCCAGAAATACCAATATACTTTGCACAGCTGTTTACGTCATTTTAAGAAGTTTGCTTTCAAAACAAATGCGCAAAGTTTCGTGAAAACCAAAATAAAGAAATAAATAATAAGCAATGGATAAAATTTTGGAGGAATTTTTATCTTCATTGTTTTCCTCATCATCTAAAGACGACGAATCACCGAATCTACTCCATTTGTGTCTACAACCGGGGAAATATTTTTCAAGCCGATTTCCATGGTTGATTTTACCAAGAAAAAATATGCAATTTGAACAGCTGACATTGTTGTCAAATAACGCACTAATCCATTTACAAAAGCAGATCAATTTCATTGCATGTTCCATGGTTCCAGGTGGTCCCAATGGAAAACGACATTAAATTCGCTACTTGTTTGACTGAAGTACTAAAACGTAATATTTATTGTTCTTTTGAAAACGTACTGTTTATTGTTCCAATTGCCGAAAAATCTGCTATCGTGGCAACGGTTGAGGATCGTACAACATGAATGATGCCATTAGTGAAAACAATATCCCATCGCATCGTTGGTGGTACGGAGGTACGGCACGTCTAGACAAAAATAAATGAGCTCCGTCATATTTTTTTTGCGTAAGTAATTGAAACTGATTGCATATCAAAGACGATTTTTCAGAAATTATAATGAGACAGTTTTTGAGACGTATTTTACGGTGCAAGATATGTGTTTATTTATTTATTTATTTATTTGAAATAGAGTGGCTTCGTACAATTAAGAACCAAGTTCTTTTACTAGTACATAAGATACGGGAGAATAATAAAATGGCAACAATATTAATACATAAACTATAAATAATAATATTTAGTTTCAGGAAACAAACATTTCATAAAATAAGCAGGCAAATATGATGACCATTCTCATAGATTCGGCAAATGTTTTTTTTTTTGTTGGTGAGATCTTGTCTGCCATAAATCATTTTCCTATTATTGAGTATAAAGGTATCAACAGCTGGTAATGGTTTTGGCACAATATGGTAAACCCAAACCCAGGTATGTCGACCCCTTCTCCATTGTTATATGAAAGAATAGCATTTTGAAAAACAATGCACCATCTATATATTAACAACTCACAAGAGAGTAGAGATATTCAACAAAAAGCAATGTATTTATGTACATTCCCAAAAAAAAAAAATTGTAGGTAAACACAAATTTATATTTCAGTAATAAATTTTAGAGTACAAAGGTTATAACTTCAAAGAAATCGTCTTGAAGTGCCTTCTGCGCTAAGAAAAACGACAACAAATCCAAACAACACATGTGCGCTAACCTCGAAAGCAATATTTCAAACGTGCGAAGAAATGGTAGATACATATTTTAAATGTTCTAATGAAATGACCAAGCAAATTACATGACGAATTCCAAACTTGTAATGCTACGTTTTGGGACACAAGATGTGGCAACATACAAATAATTTATGAGACCTGCTTAGTTTGACATAACATTTGAAGCCGTTCTTAGGAGCAAATTATAGGAAGACTACAAAACGATGGAATGGTTTTCATACAGTTGTACGTCTCTTGGGCTCTACACTTTCCCAGGTAACTCGAATGCATTTATGTGATTTTTTATGATTTAACTCAGTCCCTAAATAAATCTATCGTCTCTGAAACCGATTTTAAAACAGCATTAATTTCTCACTCTTAAGATAAGAGAAGCAAAGACTGTTTGGCTGCCAAGATCAGGATGGCTTCTAGTCGTCAAATCATTTAGCAAGAGGAACTGTCTGAGCTTTAATAAAACTGCTCGACCAAACAAAGTGAGGTTAGGTTGAACATTAAGTAATTGGCAATTGTTGTTTATAAAAGCTGTTTTAATCTGAGCAAATGCTTTCATATGAATAACAGTTGAAAATACAATTTGGATATGTGATTTTTAAAATAGTTTTTAACAGATCGCTACAATTAAAGATATACTGGGTCAAATATCTAGAAGCACTGCTAACCTAGATGTGCGTCGCCTTCACTGTATGTGCTTGTTTTATAATGACTCCCACGATTTGTTTTATATGAGTTCAAGAGATACTTGGCACCTGGACAAAGCTGCAAAGTCAATAATTGTTATTTAAGGCCATGACCCACCTTAAGCAACTCTGTCTTCACAATAAAAAAAAAAGGGCATGCAGTTATGTTTAGCGTATATCTCTTAATTCCAGACTTTCAAACCATACAAGATATCAAACATAAATAAAATGGAGTTTCTGTTTTTATTGATAAGACCTGTTGTAGACCTTGGTATGATTATGGTACTTTAAATAGATTCCATGACGGTCTTTGTGTTGGTTTTAGAATTTCGGGGTGAGGAGCATTTCTCAGTCTCTCAAAAATGCGTCATCAAGTACAAGGTCATTGTAGGTAGTTCTTGTAGAACTCATGTTGCCTCGATCCACTGTAAACAAGCGTTATTTCGATATTCTACGTCACTATTGTCTGCAGCAGACATTGTGTTGGCATTTGGGGTGGTTACTAAGAAGAAAGGACAGACCATTGCAAATAGTAGATGACTATGACTCCTTGTGCCTTTCGATACAGGTCATTGATGAGTCATGTAGTTGATTAAATGCGCTTCCATTTGGCTTGGCAACAATGAACAAATCTCCATATGATCCATTCGAAAGTACGCAAACAGACATCTTATCTAGACACGTGCATTCATCAAAGAAATGAAGATTACAAAAGCAAACAAAGTCTTAGAATAAAATGGTGTGCGTTATTTTTTTTTTAACCATTTTGAATTTCTCAAATGCCATTACATGTCGATTCAAGTTATTATTTTGTTTTAACATTCATTTGTCCAGAGTCGAAAGAGTTTTATGCAAATTGTTGGTTCGATTGTGACACATACTCCATACTCGTATAAAAAAATAACACGTTTACGACGCAAAAACTGTACGAGACGTACTCCCGTTTTCCAAAAACAAAAAACGAGTACCTACATATTCTTTTGACGAAAATACAAAACAACAATTTGCATATTGATAAGTTAACTAACTAAACACAAGGCGACACAAGCACAAGGTGACAAGAAACTCGAGTTCACACGTACGTTTGGATAGAATTGAGACTATTCCATCGTTGTTTGGTTGTCTCGACTATCAAATAACCAACCTGCCCGAGATAATAATCAAAGATAAGACTTAAATAAATATATAAAAAAAAAAGAATTTAGAAATGCTTATGCTGCTAGTGGCAATGATGATGGTAACGCACAGGTAGGGGGTACCTACATAACTTTTCCCCCGTTGCTCTAACCAGAGCCAACTAAATAAAGAAAATATATAACAAATCATAATGGGATTACCATTATTTTTTCGGGTCCGATGATGAACAACGGTTTTGAGACGTGATTAAATTAAAAAAAAAGAACAAAATGCTGACCTGTGTTTTTTCTGTTTTTTTTTATCTGCTTTTCGGATTGTGATGAATGGAGGCGGATCTGATGTCGCCGCCGTTTATGGATGAATGGAGCGCAAATCAGACACAGAAAACAAATACCGAGTTCACAATAGGTTACAGCCACTCACTAGATCAAAAGTATTTGGCTTTTCAATTAATTATAAAGAGTTGCACGAATTTTATTTAACACAAAACTACTTATCAACGGAAAATGTTAAGCAAAATGTACTTTGTGCAGAAGATTAGTAATGCTGTCCGCATTCCTTCAACTTTTGACTTTTGTTTTGACGTTGTTCGAGAATTTTGAATTTGTCATTAAAACTTGGTGTAATGCAGATATGGCCTGAGGAGGCAATGTAAGGCCATGCGTAGTATTGGGTTCACAGCTAGGTGTCGCCAGTACCGCTTGTGAGGAACTTTGAATAATCACGGATAAATGGAAATGGTTTACGAAATTTAATGCCAATTCTAGCAGAGTATGAATAATATTTTTTGTTTTTTTTTTAAACTTCACATATATAATATATAATAAAAAAAAATAGATAATGTGCAGGGTATTGACTTTCATAGGTAACCTGCTAACGAACTTTCAATTCCATTCAACAAAAGTAGCTTAGCATCATTTTAATCATAGACAAATCATACTTGTATTGTCTCTGATTTAAATATTGTCTATAGATAGTGAAAATGATTTTACCATAAATTTGTGCTGATTTGTTGTCAAAGTCAAGAAGTGTATATTTCACAATTACTTGAAGTAAAAATCAATAATCTTACAATTATCGAAGGTCTGCAACAAGTTTGTCTATACAATTACTATATAGATGTTGAGGCAACTTATTAAATTTTCAAATAACTCGTTTTACATAATTACACACTGTGCAACATTTACCTACAATTAGTTCTTATAAATACATACACTTTTGTAAAATAATGCGATAATCTTGTCTAAAATTTGTCGTGGTACACCTTTGGATGCTGTTGTTGGTGTTGGTTTTGATGATGATATTGCTGTTCATCATGAGGTGGATGGCTACGAATGTACTCCAAAGCACGCAAGATGTATTCGGGTACAGGTGGTGGAGTTGGTAAATGAGCACCTTCAGGATGGAATCCGTTTTCATCGGCGGTGTAAGTTAGTTGAATGAGTTCTCCCTCGGGCGAATAGTGTTGCGACGATCCACTGGCATAGTGTCCTCCAACTCCTGATTCTTGAATGGCGATACCATTTGTAGTATCAAATTTGTAGCTGTAGCTGCCATCGGGATGTTGTTCATTCGCAAAACTGTGAATCTGAGCATGAGCATCAGTCGGGTTGGCAGCAACGTAGCTACCGGCAAGAACTGCGGCGATCACAAACTGAAATAGAAACAAATTACAGTTCAAGTTAATTGCGATCGATAGAGGTGCTAAAATAAGGAGATTCGCGTATCCTTATGAATCCAACCCCGTTTATGGGGAAAAGTTCCAAGAAAACTTATTGTTAATCCTCAAATTCCACAAACTTACAATTTTGAACATTATTAGATGGAATTGATAGTTGGCCAATCTCAGTACCACTTGAGATGTTGTTACTTGAAAGCTTAAAAATGTTTTAATGATTTCGGGCGAATGTGGCCTAATTTATATTCCAAATGGTTAAGTTGAAGTTTCTGGCTGTCCGACACCTATTGTATTTCGTCGGCTATTACCGGCTCACTGTAGAGTAGTGTGGAACTACGCACATCATGTATTGGTGAGATTCGCCATTTTGTTTTGGCCCTGCGTCAATAAGCAGATATTTTGAAGGTAAGGCTTTTATTTTCTTGTTGATTGGAACAGTAAAACTATGCACTTCTCCACACTTCTTTTATGATCATTTATTATATAGACAGATGCAGCAATAGCACGCTTGGTTTCCCACGATATTTTCAACCATTGGATTAATATACAGCAGTCACGGTAATGAATTTCAACTAAAATTATATTGCGTAGTTATTCTATTATCAACCTGTGAAATTTATGCATATTGGCTCAAATTAATATTAGATGTGCTTTTTTGAGCTTCGGTCTCAGTTCAATTCAAAGTAGGGTTTTCAGCACGCAATTAAAACAACTAGGTACTGTTAGTGTCAAGTAGATCGTAGTTCTTTAGTTGCCTGCTGAAAATCCTTACTTTGACTTGCTCAGATCAACAACAAAAAAAAAAAAAACAAAAAAAAAAAAAACAGGCCTATTGCGTCCAACAGTCGTCTCCTGTAAAAAAAAGGAGGAGACATCGCATCGCTAATAATTTTTAACAGTTGAAGTATTTTAGCTTATTTTTCAGTTTCATTTAGCTTTGTAGTACTTAATGCAAGTTTACAGTTTTTTTATCGGCAGGCTAGATCTTGTTATCGGTAAAAATTGAGGCGGTAATAGGATTCACTAATTATAGCAGGATACCTTGACCCCTATTTGAATATACAAACTACGTACTTGCGTCGTAATGTTTTTGCATATGGCTGTCACTATTTAATAATTTTCCACAAGAGTAACGTTTTGTTTTTATTTAATTTGATTTCTTTTTACTCTCTGATTTGTAACAAATAAAAAGACCAATGTGTTTCTCATCAACCAGTTTTTGAAATTAACTAAAGGTGATGATTGCGACATCTAGGAAGCATTTCGGTACAAAGAATCTTAGTGGTTTTGAATCGTGCTAAGAATTAAAGATTAACTACTGCATACGCTATGTACAGTAATGAATGTAAATACATTCTTTAATTCTTTCTTTTTAGGATTGTGTATATGTTGAGGCAAATTGCAAATAAAAATGCCGTTCCGCCAGGATTTTTACTGGAGTGAAAATCCTCGATTCCTGACGTTTCGGGACTTATTTTGCGATGGAAGTATCGGCTATAAGCGGGTTCCTGTGAAAAAATTGTCCATATTTTTTTCTGGGGTATTTTTTTATATACTTACTCCTGGCTGGGTTGGTTAATAAATAGTAGGTAGCTCATGGTCATTTGTTTTCACAAACTATGGTACGGTAACTAGGTAACTGACATTTCTTTGAGTTTTGAAAATTCTAAACTCTAAAGTTAAAGTACTATTCACATCAGAGCGAATTGCGACCAAATGAATTCAACTGTATTTCTGAACTGAAAATTGATATTTGTATTTTAATTAATCTTATTTTCCAGCGCGTTCAAAGTTCATGCTGCGATTTATGTCACACTTCATTCACAATCCACATAATACAAACGCGATCGTGATCCACAAACCTACAAATGAAAGATTCATTCGAACTTTTAAAAATGAAATCGGATCGAGGGTATATGCGACTAAAAAAAGTTTTCGTGTAAATGAAATGTCAGAAACTATGAATATTCGAAGTGTGCCATTCGTTCTGAAAAGTTAAAATCGCAATATAAACATATTTATTTATTTGTATTTGTAGGTATAGACTCTAATTAATAAAAAGATATTTATTGTCAAGTGAGTGTTTCGCGAAGCGAAATCCTTTCACAGATGGTGATCAAATGGGTCAAATGTCAAAAAAAAACTTGTAGCACAATTCCTATTACTTTAACCTCTCGAACTTTACCCAATACATTTGATAAACGTAATCTTTCAATTCTACAATAGGCGTGTTTTTTTAAGCTTCGATTTTAGCAAAGCACAGTAAAGTAGGATTTTCAGCACGCAATTACAACACCTACTGTGATTCCTTGTTTGACAAGTAAAGCGTAGTTGTTGTGATTGCGCGCTGAAAATCCTACTTTACTTTGCTTTGCTGAGTTTGAATTTCAAAAAGCAGGCCTAATGATTTTAGCTGTGTTTTCCTAGAAGTCTTTTAGCTGTCACTTGGTTTTTTATTCTTCTTATTTGACACTGATGTTGTCGCGAACTACCCTATTAGGCAATATTTTTATCTGGAATTTGAGCTGCCCAATCGACAAAATCCAATTCGTTTTTCTATGCCAAACTGTCAGAAATTATTTGTATATAATCCATTTATTCAAAAGCATTTCTATACAGTTACTAGATAGGTTTTCGTTCCACAGGTAAATAATAATTTTACACACGATACCAGTACGCCATACCAATTGGCCATTGATTTCTAAGAGCATGTATAGATCTGTAAAAGAACTTTGATTCCAAAAACTGATTTATGAAAATATATTTGTTCACCCTACCGAAAGCAGCATGAAGTTTACATATCACATATTTATTGCATTTGACGTTCGAAGTTATTGTGTCTAGAACAACTAATAATCATTTTTAACTTTGACACTAATGTGGTATTTGAATGGGCGCTTTCAAAGCCCTTTTTATGTTCGTTTGGTATAAGCAAAAGCAACCATTTTCGCACTTTTGCGAATCTGGATTTTTTCTCAGAGTTGATTCAGATTTACCAATCCAAGTGCGTTTGAATCTATTTTTGTAAATAATTTATGCATAAATATTAAGAAATCAATAGGGGCTCAAATTTCGAATGTTTTTATGTAAAATTTAACCAGTGAAAGTGAATAGAAAACTCTTATAGAAAAGTGTCGAAGGCTACGCATATTCCAAGTGACGTTTTTATAATCGATTAGACACGTAAAATCTGAAATCTGAAGAAGCCCAATTAAATGCCACTTAAGTATTTTGTAGTTCACAATGGATAATTTTATATGGAAAATTTCCCCATTTTAAGTTCGAAAAATCTAGCCTGGGCACTACAAATTAATATAAGTACCGCGCAAGGTAAACAGCTATTCGTATGTATGGCAGAGAATTTATTGTAAACGAAAAATTCATTGCAACATGAAAAATTCTTAAAGTAAAGAATTAAGCTGTATTTCGCATATTTCTTTACACGCTTCTCCTGTCAACTTGCATTAACTTTCGTATATCTGCACACATGAATAAAAATGTTTGCATTTTCTTGTGGCACGTAAGTTTAGGTGTATCGTGTCGCGTGCATGCGTATCTATAATTGGCGCGTTAGTAAATATATCACACCGATCTTGTGTCATTTTAAATTATATGATGAACGCAGTTGAAATTCTTTCGGGTGCCGGAAAGCGAATGAATTGCAAATCGCCTGGTTCGCTAGGATACTAAAATTGATGAGGTCGTTCAAAGGGCACTAGATATACATAGTTTTGCATACGACTATATCATATGAAGATCAAAGGTTAGGAATCCAACATTTCCGTATTAAGAAAGTGGACTAATTTCGTTTGACTACAGTTCAACCAATGACAAAAATATACGTCCAACCATTTGCACATAATATCCCAAGATGGAGTTGCGTTAAACCAATAGAGCAAGAATTACATTTGAATTTGTTAAGGTTTTTTTTTTTTATGTATGTACAATTGAATAATACATAGGTAAGCACATAGGTACTGTCATTTGACCAACCTTAGCCGGTCTAGTCCAAATCATAATTGCACCCAAAATCGGGGCAAACCGTTTGGCTTTGTAATTGATCATTTATTTGGGTATACAATGCCTAGCTATGAACCGACATCAATTGGTCTCAATTTCCATTTCTTACACAACACAATCCGCCTTATTGTGCCAAAGCTGATTTGCTGTCGACGTCAGGTGTATTACACACTTTCTCGACGTGAAGATCAATAATTTTGCAATTAACGATCTGCAACAATCTTGTCTGGACGTACACCACCCCTGGTTGTCTGTCTGAATAATAATTGACGCAACTAATTAAATTTTCAAAAAACTTGTTTATTATAAAAGCGACATTACACACTGTGCAACATCAGCCAACAATACTTAAAAATAAACACTCTTGTAAACTAATCTCATAATCCCGTCTAGAATCTGCCGCGGTACAACTTCTGTTGTTGGTGCGGCTGTTGATAGTGCTGCTGTTGCTGTTGCTGTTGATATTGTTTTTGCTGATGATATTGCTGTTGTTCATCATGAGGTGGATGGCTACGAATGTACTCCAAGGCGCGCAAGATGTGTTCGGGTACAGGTGGTGGAGTTGGCAAATGAGCTCCTTGAGGCTGGAATCCGTTTTCATCGGCGGTGTAAGTTAGTTGAATGAGTTCTCCCTCGGGCGAATAATGTTGCGACGATCCACTGGCATAGTGTCCTCCAACTCCTGATTCTTGAATGGCAATACCATTTGTGGTGTCATATTGGTAGTTGTAGCTGCCATCGGCATGTTGTTCATTGCCATAACTGCGAATCTGAGCATGGGCATCAGTCGGATTGGCAGCAACGTAGCTACCGGCAAGAACAGCGGCGATCACAAACTGAAATGAACACAAATTTATTTTTCAAATTAACAGCGAACGATGGAGCTGATAAAATAAGGACATTCGCGTATCCACATTAATCCTATGGCCAAGCCCCGTTTATGGGGTCAAGTTCCAAGAGAATTTATTGTTAATCCTCAAATTCCTTAGAGTTATTCCACAGACTTACAATTTTGAACATTTTAAGACGGGATTGATAGTTTGCTATTCTTCTCAGCACCACTCGAGATGTTGTTACTTGAAAGTTTGGAAATGTTTTAATGATTTACCCCGAATGTGGCCGAATTTATATTCAAGATGGTTTAGTTGAAACTTTTGGCTGTCCGATACCTATGGTATTTCCTCCTCCACCTCCAACTCGTCATTTACCGGCTCGCTGTAAAGATACACACATCTCAGTGTGTGTGCGAGTCGGCAGTTTTGTTTTGGCTCTGCATCAATGAGCAGATCTTTTGGAGGTGAATTTTTTTTCCTTGTTACTGAAATAAAAGAAAATAAGGTACAAACTGGGTCCATTAACTTATGTGGATTGGAGATGCTAAACTTTGCATATAAGAAGCCATAGGCGTTTCTCTTGATTGATATTATTTATCATTTTCCTACAGACTGGATAGTGTATGCTTGTGCATTTGAATTGTATGGTAACCGGTTGTCAAACATCTACATAGTATTATCTCGCCTGGTTTCCCACGATATTTGTGAATGACGCAGTGACTGGGTTAATAGCCCGCGCAGTCATGGTAATGAATTTTAAGAAACTAATTATGTTTTATGGTTATTTTATTGCTGGGCCTGTGGAAATCAATGGAAATTGGTTCAAATTAATACTACACCAAACAGGTGCACCGCTATAAGACGGATTTGCTGGTCTGCTGTAAATTGAAGTTTATTGATTTGTAAGTTAAGTAGTCGTGTGCGACATTGAGTTTGGCATAACAAATATTTGACCGTAACTTTTACTTAAAAATGGTCCGATTAGATTGGGTCACTTATTTTACAACCCATTTGGGAGGCTGCTGCGATTTATGTGACACAGTAAGGTCCAAACTGATCCAATCGTTTGTTGAGATTTCAATATCGAACAGTTATAAAATGATTTATTTCTTTAATATGTCTGTCATTTCAAAATAATGCACTACTGTAGAAAATAAGTAAGTGTCTATTTCACTCATGAATGGTAACGCTATTCTCACAACAGTTTACACCCGGTAGTTTACACTGTCATTATGACATTTGTAATAAAAAAGTTTCCTAATTTGAATAGTTCATCAAAACAGGTAGCTCATCTTTGCGTTTTGCGCTGCAAAGTTATTTTTCTCCAACAAATACAGCACATTGTGTATAGTTTTGCCTAAATGTCAAATTTCTTTTAACGCGATCAGAAAAGAAGACGTAAAAAGCTTTAAAGTACAATTTTACAAAAATCTACAAGAAATTCCACAGGTTTTTCACGCTCGTTTCGGGAAACACAACAAAACTTCCAAATTGACATTTGAAAAATTTGACACCTTTGTTCACGTAGAAAAATCATTAATTTACTTAAATTTCGGTTAAAAACTACAATAATACTGAAATATGGCTCCTACAGAATAAGTGGACTAAAAATAACTGAATAAACTTAAATAAGGATACTCGGTTAAAAATAACCGATTTATCAATTTTCTCTAAATTTTCTCGGTCGGTAATAAATATCAAATTAACCCTTTAGAATTTAACCAACTGCTTGATATAAATCTAGAAACTTGGGTGAAAACAACTGATAACCCTTTTAATTCGGTAGTTTATAACAACGAATACTCTTATTTTTTTAATAGAAACTTAGTTAATTTTAACGTTTTTTTTTTAACCGAGCAAGAATCGCTCTGGATTAGAGGCAATTATTGAGCGTGTTGGACGAATATGTGCAGGCTCTTGTACAGAGGGATATAGTTTAGCTCTGGGATTTAGGTTAGGTTTTCTTCTGCTCAACTTTTGAAGCTAAATTGAATTGGGGCAATTTGAAGAAGCCACAATATTCGATGGAAATTTTTTTTTAATTAAAAAACGAGAAGTTTGCACACAAACATTGCATCTTTCAACAACAACTAATACAATTGAATATAATATGAAAGATTTATCTTTGTATTACAGCAGTTAACAAACTCGAGCTAATGGACATAAATTCAAAAATTCAAGAAATTCTTTGAATGAAAGGCATAAAACTACGGGTACGATTGAGTCATTTCGTCGAAGCCATATTTATTGCGAAAAACCCACCAAAACCCAAGACTAATAGCTGATGTATTTCGGTGGACATCATACTCTTATTCTTTCTCGGTTATACCCGCAGCATCACTATTTTTTATATAGCGACATCAATGCTGTCCTTCTTTGCTTGAGTCAAATATATAAAAACGTCCATTAATTATGTTGGGGCCCAGCGTACGTGCACTCATGTCAGACCGCAGACAACGAATAGGATATTATCTACTTATGCACGTATTCGTTGGCGATTGGTTCCAGATTGGATCATGGTCAACTGATGAACCGGTCGTGCCAAAAAGACATCATTATCATTCCAGAAATATATGTGTTAATCGGCATTTAATAATAATACCAATGGAAATTGGTTTTATTAAGTATGACGCCAAATTTTGATTTTTGGCCACAGGCTCTGAAAAAAAAAATCATTAATATTATTTACGCCTTATAAGATTAAAGAAAAAACGATGACAAAAATGCTTTTAATCCCGCACATACTGTCAAACTGTCAGTGCTGTCGTTTAAAATATTTAGATGTTTTTAATGGCATAACATTATGAAAAAAGCTCAAAATTAAACTAAAAAAATTGAATGCGATTTTATGAACTAACAATTTTAGTGCAAGAAATGCGTGAACAGAACAATGCGCGCAACATTCTTCTGTGCGCATCCGCCTCAAGTCTGACAGCAGCCCAAATCAGCATTGAATTGTTATTGGCCAGTTTGTGATAACAATTACCCCATGTTTATTTTATAGTAATTTCACTTAGTTCAAAAAGATTGACATAAATAAAGTATTACATGATAGGAATTTTTAAAAATCAGCTGGAGAAATTAAAAGCCAACGATTTATTTATAAGCTTCTTCATCTATTTTCGACACTCGCGGGAGACTTTTTTATTGAGCAAATTAAAACTGAAACTTATTCTGTTGTACCTTACGCAAATTACAGAAGAGAAAGCAAAAAACATTTTGCATCAATTTATCACTCTTTGTGCAGTATACAAGAACCATGCGTCTGCCAGCATATACCTAACTGTCCTGTAAAAGCTTCCAAATTCTGCATAAAATTCTAGGGTTTCTTGCACGTCCGCCAAAACTAAAAGCGTTTTGAGCGCAATATTTTATTTAATGTCAAGAACCAAATAAAAACATAGAGACATTTTAACATTGACTTATTATATATGGACTGTTAGTGAAATGTCACTCCCATACAATCCCTGCCCAGAAAATGGCGCCAACATAACATGCGAAAAATAAGTGAAACAAAATGACAACCATCTTGGATTTCTCCATAGAATGCTAGAGCCACCTATTGGGCGTGAGGGGATTTTCCAAGTAAAACGGTTGAAATTCAAATTGTTGCGGCATTGTTTACAATAGATGTCAACTCGAAATTGTGCTAGTTTAAATAGTTAATAATAGATGGAACCAACAAAATTTGAATAAAAAATCGTTTTTCAATGTCCCATAAATTGCACAATTTTCGTATATTTATTGCGAATTAGTTTTTTATGTTGTTTTTTATTATTACTTTTTGAAATATGATGTAATAACACTTAAGCGTATATTTCAATCCCAATTCTGATTAATAAATACTTATGATTGTCAAGAATATCACATTCAAGTACATGCGAATTTAATTCATCAAATCAGAGAAACTTGAATCATATTGCAAATTGCAACCAATTATACAAAATTTAATTTTTGAATTTTAAATCTGTATTCAATTAATCGCAGTAACACAGTCTTATGCAAAACTATGTCTGCAACGAAATGGAAACGTCAGATGTGAGTTTCCAATTTATTCCGCCCCGAACCACGAGAGCTAGCGCTTATGTTGGAACCAACGCGAAGTTGTCTACTAGCAGTCCATACATAATAAGTCAATGCGTTTTAAAATCTGAAGCAATATTGCTTATTTTGACAGTGCCCTTTTTTTCTTTGCTGGGACAATAAATGTACGTAATTTCTTTAGTACACTTTTCGTTAAACGCTAAAAATGTGTCAAACCATCAGTGATCTAACCTCTCCAATACAATAGTAAAAATGCAATTTTTCAAAATCAATTGAGTGCCCAGCTCAAGCCTCAAATTTAATAGCTGTCAAGGAAATGAGTTATGGTTTACGGATGGGTTCTCAGTGAACTGTTTTGCAGGTATGTTTAGAAATAAACTTAACCACACGGGAATAAACCGTGCCACCTTTTATTGCCCATAACAAACCACAAAACGTTTGATTCATCATCAATGCTATGTCATGCAACAAAAAGTGTACCTTCCCTATGGGAGTGGGCATAATAAATGCCATTTATTTTCTATAACACTCAATTGATGTGAATTCTTCGCCGCCTGACCTTGCATACCATTGGAACTGAAATTATTATCTGCCTTGGCGTTGTTTTCTTTTGTTTAAAGCCAATCGAATCAAACAAGCTACCCGCTTAGTTCAAATTTATAAACTAAACGATGCCATCGTATAGTGTTCTCAGCAGTAAAACAAAACGCGCTTCCTCAACCAATCGCTTACAAGGTGAGTGTAGGCGTTTATTTCAGACTTTGCAAGCCAATTTAATAATGAAAAATCGGTACATCGCGGCTAAACAGCTTAATCGATATCTCTTTAATTTGGAAATATCTTCTTCTTCATCGTTCGCCAGCAGCTTCTGCAACAATTCTTACACAATCCCATCGTTAGTCAAGGCAATTAGATACCAGTTAAAAAAAAATCCTACTTTAATTGTTAAACATAAAAATCGCTAGATAAAACCGCTCTTTCTCCGATATATGTAAATAGCAACAACACGCATGTTCGATGTATGTATTTTATGATCTTCGGTTGTCATCGCTTTCAACATTAATCGTAATAGTGATCGATCAATGAATTAAAGATGACTCCTGTTATTGTAAACGTCAGTTTTATCATTTAAATAGGTTTGTCCCCGTCTTAAGGTAGGCTTATCCACATGGAACTTGATCGATAAAACCGAAATATCGTTGTTCGACCTTGCTAGGTCAGTTGTTTTTACTTTGTATAGGACAAGCTACGCTAAGGCCATCGCACAGTAAGAAGCCGCATTATATACCTAAAATTATCGAAAGTTATGGTAGCTCGAGATCAGATCGAAATCGAGAGTGAAGTTAAGTCGGCATGCTGTTTGTTCGCCCGATTTAAATGTCAATAAATTTCAAGACACTCGTATTAAACTTTGATTAATGGTCATACATTTATCATGAGTATATAGTTTGAGATATTTTTTTTTACGTATTCAGGCGGATATTGGCAGAAGTTTCAGCTTTTAGGTGTAGCTCGCTTATGATAATTAGCCGTTTGTCGACTAGCGCGCTGTGGCTCAATGATATACAAGATCGCCGCGATAGAACCTAATTAATTGGAGTAGATTATTCCAAGTCGTTTATTTAACACCAATTTTGTTTCATTGTCAATTAAATACTGACCATAAATTGATCATATATTTTGGAATAAGTTATAGTAAAAGAAGCAGAATTATTTTTCAGCGGGTTGATGGACTTTTAGATTCAAACGAATGGAAAGAAAACTCCCTGAAGAATTAACATTTCTGTTGCTGTTAGACAGGTTTTCTTTAGAGTCTTAACTCGTAAGGCCGTCAGTTTAAGCCAGTATAACCATTAATAATCGCATAGTTATACGGGCATTTAAAGTAAGGTAATTTATTATTGCTTCTTCCTGAAGTCATGCTAAAGCTTATCGTTTCCAGAATTGGTTCTTAAGGAACTTGTTTATCTTCTAAAGGAGATTATGATATATTTTTGGTTTCTCTATAATGATTAAGCTACCGCTAAGCCCTAGCAGCAATATTTTGAAAATCTATTACAAAGAAAAGAACCAGTCGCACCAGGTTAGGACGTAGTTCCAATCATTATAAGACTCTCCTCTCATTCTGAAATGGGAATTGCTTGGAAATTACGTGTCATTTGAAGTTGAACAAACTTTTTCTTGCAGTTTGTGCTTTAATATCACGCCACCTGTAGCAACGCGATTGACATTGGAGAAAACAAACAATATGTTCGACGTCGTTTTTGCAGTTTCCTATTCCGTTGTTTCTTAATTGCTGGTGTTGTTGTTTCTGATATACGCTTTCGCGCAGTAATCTTATAATTACTTTATTTTGACGTTCTCGCTATGGTCTCCGTTTAAGTTAAAATAATTCAACAAGACGAAATTTACAGGGTTATCGTTGTAAAGAAATGCAAAGGCATAATAAAGTCAATGTTAGCTTTTTATTTTTCTAAAGCTAACGAAACCAACTGATTTCTAGACTGAAAAAAACTGAGCGAAAATATGTCCGCATTATAACACAAAAAGCATAATAAAATAATAAATTTTATGTATTTACCTTTATAAAGTGATTTGTGTGATGTCTACTCTATTATAAGATAACTTTTCGTTTAGTTCGTTGACACTTAACAAATCTGGTTTGTCCACCAAATCTGTGCGAAATGGACGTTGCATTTTTAACCAATTACAAAATATTTCCCGACTTAAATCAACTCTTATATACTGAGCAAAAATAAAATGTACGGGAACACATACACAACATTAAACAAAAGAAATTACAAAATGGATTTATGGCCATAGTGACGTTTCTGTTGGTAGTGGATGAGCAAGATTATACTCCAACGATCTAAGAATATATTCTGGAATTGGTGGCAAATTGCTGGGTTGCTATCCATTCTCATCAGCTACGTAGCTGAATTGAATTTTTCCTCCTTCAGGCGATTGGTATTGTACTTGTCCCTTCGATCCTGTTTCACTGCCACTTTCTTGAACATTTATTCCATTTGATGTGTCAAATTTGTACGAATAGGTTCTATCACCAGAATTTTCGTTTATATGGCTGATAATTTCAGCATGTGCTTCATCTTCAGCAGGGGCAGCAATAGCACACACTAAGAGGGTGACAAAAATAACCTGTAAAAAGAAACGTTGTTGTTAGCAGTTTTTATTTTCCAATAACCACCTACGATTTTGAACATTCTGACAATAGCTTTGGTCCTTGTCATCTGACAAAAGCCAAAATAACTGTGAATGTCGTTTCTCCTTGGGCTGGATTTTTATACGCTATGTTTAGTTTTAAATGTTTGTGGACAAGCTTTTAGGAATCAGCATATATCTTTGTATAATAAATTAACGCCGCTTCGGTTTCACATATTGATCATTTATAGATCACGAGTAGATATGCAATATACATAAAATTTTAAAATAATTAGTTTGCATTATACTGGTCCTTTAAATGATCTCTGAATGTTGAATATTGTTTGGAGCTTTTATTCGCCTGTTTGCTTATTTAAAAAAAGTAGAATATTGATGATGGAAGAGGTATTCCTCAATCGATATAAAGCTGAACTTCTTCTTCTGTTCTGACCAATTATTTCGTATTATTTTTGAACAGTACAGCAGCAACCGTAATTAACTGCTTTCAATAAAACAAATGAGCACTCAAATATTCATGATAAAGAAAAGCGCAACAGCTGAGTCATTTAAATTAAGAATTTCTAACTTATATTGAGGAACTGAAAACAAATTTATGAATGAACATTATTGACATGGATACAAATTACTTAACGAGCTAATATTAAAGAAATCAACCCCCGGACCTAGCTTTTTATAAAACTAGGTTGAAGTGTAAAATTTCCTCTAATAAAAATCTATAATTGGTTACAATAGTGGTCCGATCTGATGATCGCTAGAGGAAAGAAATTGGCACTAAAATTCTATTAATAAAAAATAAAATAAATTACCTATAATTCTTCTACCTTAAAACCATGATGATGAATTTCCTTAACGTTTCTCTTAACTTAAGTTAAATAACGAGTAATTTCTTTGAAGTATCTATTTAGATCTCCGAAAAAAATACAATTTACCTCTTAATGTTTCTTCAACTGCGCCACCTCTCGCGAACGTCTTAGAATTTACACATCCAAGAGTAAAACAGCGTTTTCGATTGAAGAAAAGAATAGTGTAGATCGCGACAACGTCAGTGTCAAATAAGAAGAAGAAAAAAACAAGTGACAGCTAAAAAACTTGTAGGAAAAACATATTTTATATGGCTGTGGCATAATTATGTTAAAAAATTACTGAAAAGTTTATAATAAAGTGAAACACACAGAATAAAATCATTGTAGAATTGAAAAATGATGTTTATCAAATGTATTAGGTAAAATACGAGAAGTTAAAGAAATGGGAATTTAAGCAATATTTAAAGACAATACTACTCAGGCCATTACAAATCGTATTTGTTTTCCTACAAGTTTTTTTTTTTACATTTGACCCAAAAAGATAGCCCATCTGTGAAAGGATGGTCTTCGCGAAACGCTCCATTGTCCTTTTTATGAAAAGAGCAAATCATGAAGTGCTCTTTCTATGTATTGTATGTTTCATTGGAAAAAAAGTACACTTCCAGGTCAGTTATTCTTAATACGACATAAGTGTCCGGGATATTTTTAAAGAATTGCCCTGAATTCACCAACACACACTTGCAAAATGTAAAATTGAAATATTTGTTGTGTTATTAGAAACAAATTTTTCGCTATGTGATCCAAAAATATACAATGCAAACTTAAATTGAAATATATTGATTTGGCCTATTAAAACATTCATATTTACAACAAACCGAAAACCAAATCTCACATTGTTACGAAAGTGCTCCAATTTTTTTGAAAAGAGCAATTCTGAATTTCAGGGCAAATTTCTCAGATCTTCAATGAAAAACGTCAAAACTGTCATGAAAGAGCTACTTAATTAGCCGTTTGCATTTGGCATACAATTGTAGATACCTTCCAGTCGTCACAAAAAATAAAAACTCACAATAAAGGGAATGGCTCTAAACAGAGATAAATGAATAAAAGAGATGGATATCTTTCGTACGTCTATCCCCCCAAAACCCATTTGTTTACATTGTGGTTTTTGTAATTTCAACCCACGTCTGTGAATACGTGTGACCTACAAAAAAGCATTTTGCTAATGGCCGGCCAACATTTGTGTTCAATTGTTCAATTTTGTGTTTGGTGTTGAACTTTTTTAGTTTTTGTTAAGGCTTCGATTAAAATAAAAAAAAATAGTGAGATACACATTTCGGAAAAGCGAATTCTTGCATTAAAGTCCAATTCATGAACTCACATATACTAGAAAATAAATGAGCATAAATGTGCGTGACTTCATGAATTTTTTGGGAAAGCAGCTTGTAGGCAGCCGCCTTTCCACTGGAAAGATATATATCTCTGTATTCCATTATCTTTGATCTCTGTATTCCATTATCTTTGGCTCTAAGTAGCCAAGGGTAGGGTGCTTACTGACCTGTGTTGCAAACTATTTATTTTATTTGCAAACTATTTTTTAACTTGTTTTGTGAATCCGTATTATTTCAGAAGTTATATTTAACGAGCGTTTTAAAACTATTGAAATGATTATAGAAGCTTTAACTTTCAAGGCATCAGTGCATTTAAAAAACCGCTGGCCATTTCCACATTCACATTCACACATTCACATTCACACATTCGGTTCACTGGTTACTTCACTTTCATATTAGGTTGGCAGCAGTGTTACTCTTATGATTGGTCTTTATTGATGTCATTGATCATTATGGCTTTGAAAAATCATGTTATTTCATAGAAGATATTCCAGTTAAAGGAAGTCTATAACAAATTGCAATTTGATAACTAAAACATAGTTGAGCTTACCAAGCTTAGTGATCCAAACTACTAAACTACTATTCATCGCATTTCTACTCGAAATAAGTTGTCCCAGAGAGCAATGCAGATGCAGATGCAGACAGCAACGTGCTAATATTTTTGCAGAAAGGATATAACAGGCAAATTAAGAAAATAATAAAAAGAAACTCCTTTTGATATTTGTATTAAATGTTCAGTCTATTTGGTCATGATTATGCGTACAGCCATACAAAAACTAATACGTTTTTAAATGAATTCACCACACACGAATTTATTGGTGGTATTGCAATCTAATTTGTCTGTCCTTTTGTTCCTCGACAGTGGGGTGAGCTTCAATATATTGGATAGCCTTGATAATCTCATCTGGAATTGGTGGTGGAGTTGGCAAATGTGCGCCTTGTGGATGGAATCCATTTTCATCGGCGGTATAGGTCAATTCAATATGTTCACCTTCGGGTGAAACGAAACGGAAACCGCCGTTAGCATAATGTCCTCCAACTCCTGACTCATGTATAGCTACTCCATTGGTCAGCTGCAACTCATGCTTATAGCTACCATCTTCATTGACTTGACTAGACTGATGTGTAACCTCAGCCTCCTCGTGTTGGTATTGGGGAAGAGCAACAGTCACACCCAAAATAGCAGCAATAACCAACTGCAATAATAAAAAAAATAAATATCCATGTGAACTATGAACCTACATCCCTTCATTTCGACCTACTTACAAACTTAAACATGCTGATGTAGTAGATGATGTCTAGACGAACGCTGCAATACTGAAACTGATGGTTTGAATTCAACAATCAAATCTTTTATATTACTCGTTTACCAAAATGTGCGATAAACGAATCTTCCAATGCAACATTTTAAAAGCTTTAGTTTTGCATAAGTTCACAAGGAAAGTAAAAGAGTTTACAAAAAAAAAAGTAAAAAAAAAGATGCGCCCAAAAGAAACACGCCAAATTAACTCGTGCAATGTAAATAAATTCAAAATATATTGCCTAACGGCGGATGGTCAAATGGCTAATGTATGTAGGTTTTGATACGTTGGGGGTAACTGGTTTCGAACTTTTCGATTAATATTATTACAAGCATTAATTTAAAAATACAAGAGTTAATGAATGTCTGATGATCGTTTGATGCTAAGATTAATTGATTTGTGGCGAATTTCGAACAACGATCTTGAAAGTCCTAATCGCGAATTCGTGTAGCTGTTGTTCACTTATTGCAAAGTCAAAGTGCTGTTTAATTGATTGTGTAGCTAGAGCCGATTGCTGATGCATTGCGAGGGATTGTGCAAAGGGTTGAACTACTTAACATTGCTCTATGATGTAAAGAAGAAGATATGAATGTTTTTGCCAAATAGAAATGGAGTCGTCCCGTCGCGTCGATTCGTTTAGACGGTAAAGTTCCCTTTTATGACAAAACAATATGCCATAACTGGACCGCCTACAAACTATAATTAATTTTGCAAACGAGTTTCTTTTATTTCTCGCAAACACGCTAACTTTGCATCGTCACTACAACGCATGTGGCCCCCTACCCAGGCGAAATGTGAACTTTTGACAAGCGTTGGCGTTATGTGATCGTGCGACTGGTATGACGACTTTTTTGAGCTATCATACAATTTGCTATGTCATGATAGCGATTCAAATATTTAAAGCGTCTCCTTATGTAAATTTCATCGCGGCTTTCAAGTTCCAAAGTTAGGGCTGCCACTTTTTAACAACAAAAATTACTGTAGATAAAACTCCATTTAAAAATATATATACATATAAAATATAAGAAGTGCCTAATCGGGATTAAGGACAATCCGCGATATATTTAGTGTCCAGGCTAGATTTTACAAACTCACATATATAAAAATTAAACTTTTTATATAAAATTACCCATTGTAACCAATATTTAGTCCGAAGGTTAGAAATGATTATTAGTAAGAACCAATTTGACTTAATTTTATCTATCGTGTCAACGTGTATAAGAAAAAAAACCAAAAACATTCTACAAATTAAAAGAGTAAATAACACATAATAATGTCGACACTTAACAGAACTCACAGGGAACTGTCAATTCATAAAATTCGCGAACTCACCCATATTTTCAGAATAAGTTTGAATGATTTTATTTTTCCTAAAGACCAATAATTCTTGGTTTGGAATTGAATTAAAAGTGGTAGCATTATACCCAATTGGCAGTCATGTCAAATTGATAAATTGTCGATGAAAGGCGTTTCAAAATTTTTTCTGAAATGCAAACTCACTCCAAAGTTTTTGCCTGGATGTGCAGTGGTCAGTTTGGAATGCCGGTTTATTGAAGTTTCACAACTAACTGGTTGTCATATAACAAGTTCTTCAATTGAAAATGACGTTCATTATCTCAGGGTAAAATTGCGTTGACTAAGTTCTTAGTACACTACTTGTCACCTTCCGTAGGAAATAGTTTACGCAATTTAACAAATCATTTAAAAAAACTCATTAAAAAAAGACGAATGGTTGTGAGAAGCTAGGGGTAGGATCCCTACGGACCTGTTGCGCCAATTATTTATTTTTTTTAATGATTATAACTCATTCTGACATTTCAGTAATGTAAGCCTTCAAGTGATAGCTTTAGTTATCACTTAATAGCTCAATAACAATTAAGTTTCCACTACAGAATGGTAGGTTTATAATTACGTATGTTCATGTTTATTATTTTATTAGAATAATGGAAGAATAATTTATCTTAAAATATTTTATTACATAAGAGTTTTTTTCATTAAACGACTGTCACAAAATCAACTTTAGCATGAATAATATTTTCCATTGCAAAATTTTGTTTGTTTAAAATTACCTAAATTATATTACATAAAGTTGAGTTGATTATATTAATTTTAATGATGTGAACAAAATCAATCTACTTGAAAATCGTCAATAAATCGACTTTATAATTATTATATTTTTCACCACAAACTGGATTAAATTTTAATTTGCAAATGTGATACAACACTTTATTCCTAATAAACACCATTCAGATATATCAAGTTATATTAATGCACACGCATTTTTCCTTGAATGTCTTCTTGCTTCTTCTGAATTGCAAAACCATTTATCAATTCATTAACTATAATCTATCATCCGCTATACAAACAAAATAACAAAGTAAATCTAAAAGCAGGAACATCTATTGCATAATGTAAAGCTTTGTCAGTTTAATATCTAATTGGTTAAACAATTGCTTTAAGAAACAAAAGAATACCCACATTTAGCATACCAAGGCACATTGTTTACATAAACAGTCGAACCATTGTTTCCACAACAAAGTGTTGACTTAAGTGATGAAAATCAGAGGAGCTAATACTTATCTGTAATTTTTGGGTCACTGTTCAGAATATTAAGTTAGCCTTACTCATCGCATTGATTAGCTTAAGGCACGCTGTCTATATTGGCATATAAAATTGGCAAATGCTCTAAGGGTCCAACGTGTTGCCGAAAAAGTTAAGAGGATTAAAAAATGTTGGGCTCGGCCATTACTTGTTATGCTAATCAATGCTTGATGTTCATACTTATCGGCGTGCATCTGAATCCGCCTTTCGGACGGAACTTAAATATATTTTTTGTATTTTTTGTTACTAAAATGAGTCGCTGGCTTAATTGGATTGGGGAAATAATAAATTGAATTTATTGTTTCATTTATAGGTTGTGGTAGAAGTTTTATAAAAATTCGTATAAGATACAGTTTTTTATTAGCTTTGCAGAAATCGAATAATGGCCTTTATTGTGAACGGACTGTAAATGCGCTTTAGGGAATCTACTTAAATGATTTAACTGGACTTACAAAGTTTATAGTTTTGTGGCAATCTTCGAAGTATTTGGTATTTTGTGAAACATCAGATAAGGGCGGAGGGAACTGCACAATGATTTTCATTTAACTTTTTTCATTGGAACATCGCTGGGTCCACGTTAAAAAAAAGACAAATAAAAATATTGACATCCTTCACAGTTTCAGTGACAGTTCCTACTCGGTACAATAACAGTATTCAAACTTTTATCGATGCACTGACTGCCATGAACAACACATAATAGCAGAGACATATGTATATGAACTGTAACTTTACTTTATGCACACCTCCAACGTAAACGCACCTTAAGAAATCAATATAAGCGTTTGACACTTGTTATTTTGAAGGCCTCTTCCACATGTCAACTCCACACAAACCCAATGTCTTTTTATTTTTTATAAATTGTGTGACAAAAAGAACAACAAAAAACAAATACAAAACGGAAACCGACATGCAGCACAGTTATCCGATTCTCGTCTGTCGTCACTCGCGTGTGATAATTTGTTCCCTTTCCACGCATTCACGCGCTCTATTCAAATGGTTGTTTCACGTTTTTCTTTTGTAAAAAGGTAATCGGGCGTCGAATGACTTAAATTATTAGGGCGTTTAAGTTGATACAATTTAAATTTGCTTTTGCATTTTATTACCACATAATTTATCGTTTGACAAAGTTAACCTTGCGTGGAGTTAACATCTTTTGTTTTCAAAAATAACAAAAAATGCATTATTGATCTAGATTAGTGTAACTGATATAGGTAGACAGATGCCTTACGAAATTTGTCACTATAAATAAAAGTATTAAGATACAAACAGAGCTAAGTGTTTGCTTTAATAATAAATTATTCCAAACTCGTGTTGGCCTTGACTTTCGGTTTACCTTTCACGTGAGATCACACACATTGGCGGTGTCTTTATTCTATTTTGGTTAGTATCCAACTAATAGAACGGATTTTTTTTTCTGCTTAAAATTTAAAAATTCTAATTTGATGCAGTCACTTTACACTTTCTTAAACAAATGAATACGGTTATATTTCCATTCCAGGAAATGACTAATTCCAATTCCAACACAACAATAAACTGTTGTAATTGCATTTAAATAGTGACTTTGACACCGATATTATCATATCATCATAAATGCAAAGGCATCGTTGATATCATTCTCAGTTGTCCACGCCAAGTGTCCTGTCATCTACATGGGTTTGTCCTTTGAAACTAAAGTTCGGTCTATTTTTGTCATTTTGATCCGAGCCGATGTTGTCGACGTAGTTCTTATTTGTACTAGAATAGAGATGCGTCAATATTTTGTTTCTGGTTGAATTCGGTCATATGTAAATACTTCTCCTATTTCGCAAAGCATATTTTTACAGAAATAAGTTGGGCAGCTAAAATTTGACATTAAAGTCAACCCAATTAACAACAGGAAACTGCGCTTTATTTATTGTATGACTTTAAGGTGAGTAATCTAATTACACTATCAAATGCATAAACACTGAAAATATGTAGCCCCATTAACACAGGCGAAATGAATTTAATTAATACTAAACCGTCGTTAATAACTTACTTGATAGTGTTTGAATTTATACTAAATTACTGGTCACTCGGCGTGCTGTCAAATGAATCACCTATAAATATTTCTCTACGTTGATTTTTTCCTATGGCATAATGTATGCCGGCTGCCAAAATTTGCTATATTTATTAAACACTGTGGGAATATATTTTAAGTGTTATTGTGTCAGATAGCAACTAAGACTGTTTAAAATATTATTTATTGATTAGGATGTAACGATAAATCTTGTTTTGCTGCTGTATGCATAAGCTGACGTCTGCTTAAGGCCAACCACTAGCAATTCACTTCTGGTATTATTAAATGTAGGTTTGTAGTTCAATGGCTTCTGTTGTTGTAATACCAATTGGATGTAGTTTGTTTGCAATACTTGGGCGAAATTAATTTGACATTTCTACAAAACGAACTAACAGAAAACATTCCGTGGAACTATTTTGCAAAGAATTTTTGTACGAAAGTGTAAGTGATCAAGAAAAGAGCAGCGCTTCTGACAGACATCCCAACGACCTACGACCTACCATTGGAAAAGGAAAAAATGTTCTGAGGCTCTCGAGTGAGCTCATTGAAAATAATTGTGGTGCCTGATCTGATTATTGAATACCAATCGTTCTATAAAAAGCTTGCTGGTTAAAAGTTTCCATTTACCTGTCACTGATCTGAATTAAAGGCAAATTCAGAAAATGCGAACAAGTTTAAACGGCCATTCAACTGATATAGACAAATTGTATAGCAACTCCCAATGGAAAAAAGAACGCCGATTAACCATAAAACTCTTTTTCCGAACATGCATTACAAGTGCCCGAGTCGTACAATGAAACATCCCTCCTCCCCTACAACATGCACTCAACTATTTCCGTCATGAATCCATGTTTTCCTTCACACAAAATGCAAAACTTTACACAACCGCCCCTCCTCGTATCCACATATCCCTTCGAGATATAACTGAAATCAGTCTATACAAAATCGTCCATCCTTGAGGTGGTAAAATGCTTCCAGAATTTCCTATAGTATGTACGAGTACTCTCCCATCGTTTTTTCAGTAGTCTAGTGTAATTGCCCTATCTAGTTCCGATGTGTTGCACCAGCCACCATGGTCTGGTCTGCATTGCTTTGGTCATTGGCATTGCTTCCTTCGATTAGTCGGATTAATGGTCATTCGAATTTTACATGAAACTCAAATTTCCCATGTCATGTTTGGCAATTTATATCCATTTGCTAAAAGCGACATAACGAATTGGTGTTGCTCCAGTCCTCTATATTTAGTGTGTCCACTTCCGGTGTTCCATCATGAATCCCTTTGGGAGAGAATCGAAAAAAAAAACAAATATTACAATCGAACCAGCTTCTGGTGGTAGTTATAGTAAAGTGGCTGGAAATAAAATACGCTTGAAAAAGTTGGAAAAATAACGTCCATTACACAAGTGGAGTTGTTGTAACACGAATCGCGGGCGATGTTCAATTGTATTCGAGCGATTTATTCGATTTACTTTACTAAAGCTGAAGTGTTTTATTCGTTTCCGATACATTTTGCTATGAGACCTTTAATTTGTGCATACTTTTGAGCGTCATTTATATATTTATATTATTCGTGCAAAGGTATCGCCATTTACATTTGTTTCCATTAATTATAGAACAAGGATTGTAATGATGCACTCATTTTATTCGTTTGTTTAGTTTAATTTAAAAGAGGCGGAAAGTTTGCCTTTTAAAAGAGACCACGGAAAGTGGGCTATGTGTTAAATCGCAGAAAAGGTCTCGCTAGCGTTTTATAACTCATTTTTATTGTGACCGCACCAAAGCTCTTTCACCTATGGTGAGGTCACGGTAGGAATGGAATGAGACCTCGATAACCGCCATATTAACTATGGTTGTTACGAACTCATGGGGCCTTACTAATAACCATTTTTAACCTCCACACTTAATATTTTGTAGGTCACAATATGCAATTCTGTATGGAAAATTTCGCCATTGTGAGTTCGAAAAATTTAGTCCGGACACTAAAAATGATTATTAGTATCGCGGATGGTGTTTCCGCCTTTAACTAAAATTATTTTGTACCAATCTGTACCTATCTGTCAAATGTAATTTTATTTGTAATGTCAATTGTTGATTTTATTTTGCATATTCAAGAATCTAGTTATCTTAAGTCGACTAGATTGGTCTTGATAAGATGTTACCTAAGCACAACAACTAGATTGGTCGGGATCGTCACTTCTTCCACGTCAGCCACTATTCAGTGGCGAATTTATTGGCTAGACTCGTCGGCTACCCCTCTATAAACGTCATCTGATAAAGCTGCTCATATGACCAACTTCAGCCAATCAGAACCGAGATACATCTATGCCGACAGCTGTCAGATTTACTAAACTAGATACTTGTATTTTTGCCGAATAAGGAGCATACTTATTGTAAATTTTATTGGAAGAATGTATATATGTACCATTTTATTAATATAAATTCCTTAGGAAATAAAAACGCGCATAAACGAAAAATTGTGGAGCTTTTATTGCCCCCTCCTTTGCAGAACTATAATCAACAATGGTTGTTAATAATCCAAACGTACAGCTAATACCTATATAACTTTATTTTCCAACAAAAAGAACTGCCAAAATTATTGAATTTTATGTTCTTTTCGGTGGTCAAAAACATAAACTCCCTATTAATTAATACTGCCTTAGGCCCGTATTGTTCAATCTTGGTTATCTTTAATCAACGATTATTCCAGTTGGTAACCATCGAATGTGTTTGTTCATCAAAATATTAACCAGACAATAAGTGGTTTGGTCAGTTAACCCGAGAAAACGATAACTAGTCGATTTTGCGCGGTTAAACAGATTTAACCAATGACTTTCTGGAATTTCGTTTGTTCAACTTTTTTTTTAACGACTACGTATTAATTTTGACGTATCTGCTATACACAAAAACTTTTTGTACAATATTAGGTCTGTTTTTTTAGAGCTTTGATCAAAGTAAAGTAAAGTAGGATTTTCAGCACGGAATTACAACAACTACGCTCTACTTGACACTTCGAGGAATCACAGTAGTTGTTGTATTTGCGTTCTGAAAATCCTACTTTACTTTGCTTTGCTGAGATCGAAGCTAAAAAAAAAAAGCTTATGTGCGCAAAACAAAAAAACAAAGAATACAATAGTATATTTAATGGAGTAAACTGAACTAATAAAATCTGTCCCGTTGGTTTCGTAGACGTTTTAAACTGACAGAAAGAATACGGTACACGGCAGTCTATTACAGGTTAGAGTAATGGTTCCCAACAAAATAACGGATGCAAAGGGTGAGGTAAGTCTATTTTCAAAATTTTTTACCGATGACAGCTCTCATTGAGATAAAGCGTACCCATTGAGGAACTATTGAGGGAATGAGAAGATTGCGACAGAATTTCATTTGTTGTGGCTTTAATTCGGTTGCGCTCTCAAAAAATTGATTGTACTCTTCAGTTTTTAAAAATGCCTGTTTCATATAATTATGACATTTTTGTGCTAAACAAATTTTGCGTTTAGTTAGATAATAAATACATTAATAAAGTACTTAAAAGATTAAATTATCAAAAGCAAACGAACCCGGAAGACAAAAAAATGTAACCAAAGAAACCGGCAAATTGAAACGATTTATCGCAAAGCTATGGTTTGATGACCGTACCGAAGTGAAAAATTGTTCAATAAACACTCATAGATTTAAAATCATGGAAAAATCTAAATCTATGGTAACCTAACAAACGGATTTAATCAGCTGTTAACAGACCGGCCTTTAAGTTATCAACTCGTTACTCAGCAGTTACGTCAAATTTATTTCAACTCGTTACTCAGCAGTTACGTCAAATTTATATATGCTATATTTGACGGCTACTAGCTTACTTACATGTGCACATTTGTTTATTAATACGGAGGGTAGTCGTTTATGCACTGGGACGAGCGGGAGTTGTCAATTATCTTCAAAATGTATCCTCTTCTTAAACGATTGCGGTTAAAGCAATGAGCCAAGCTGATTCGAGATGCCCTTCGATTTAGACTCAACTTTATTTAACTCAACATTTATCACTTCATCTTGATTTGAAGTCGCTGATGATTTCAAATTAGCAGTGCATTCAAAAAACTTATTATTTGAAAGACGAGCCCATTTTCAATTAAAGTTAATATACAAATGGTGCTTGGGGACCGTATAGACAAGGAACAAGCATGTACAAAAAATTTTAAAATTGCCATGAAGGCAATACCACTTATAGAAGTCCATACTTGCAACCTACCACCACCTTTAAAAAATAAAAATCCAAATACGTTTTTTTTTGAATTGAGTTTTTTTTTTATAAAACCTTTCAGTCTATTTTGTACTTAATATGGTCTTTTTCTGTATATAGACAAATTGATTGATTCGAATAGCCTTGAGTTGCAAAGTAAAATTCCCAAACACTAACTTATTGATTGTGTTGCAAACGGATTTGCCTGTCGTGTTGTTCCTCGGCTGTTGGATGGGCTTGAATATATTGAATGGCCCTGATAATATGATCTGGAATTGGTGGTGGAGTTGGCAAATGTGCTCCTTGTGGATGGAATCCATTCTCATCGGCGGTGTAGGTCAATTGAATGTTCTCACCTTCCGGTGAAACGTGACGGAAGCTTCCAGAAGCGTGTTGCCCTCCTATACCGGATTCTTGAGCAGCCACACCATTGGTCAGCTCATACTCATAGCCATAGCTGCCGTCCTCGTTGACTTGACTGGACAAACGAGTAATCTCAGCATTTTCGTGTCCACTGCTGTGTCTCTGTTGAACCGGTAGACTGTGAATTCTCTGTGGTGCTGGTGCTGGTGCTCTGTGAACCCTTGGCTGTGCCAATCCAATGTTCGAGTGAACTCTCTGCACTTGTCTGGGTCGTAGTCCTTGGGGTTGAAGAGCAAAGGTAACTCCCAAAAGGGCGACAACAACCAACTGAAAAAATTTAAATAATAATTTAAAAGTTTTGAAAATCCTTTGAGGGACGATTATTGCTTACAAACTTGAACATAATTGAGTTTTAACTTTGCGAAGATATTTGCTAACACTGCAAATACAAAAGTGGAACTGATAATTTAAATCGGATTACCAAATCATTTATATACCTATGGGCGAATTATCTTCCAAGCCGAATTATCTTCCAATGCAATATTCCTCAAAAGGTTCGTTTTGCATAAATCTATACAAGGTAAGTAACTATTAATATATTTATTGGTTCAATGGGAGTGGGCAAATCTGCATACGCATATAAAGCAGAATGTCAGGTCAAAAAAAATTGTTCAACTGGTGTAAAATGGTGATAATCCGTAGGTGCTGCTTAGATTTAGCATCACTTTGCATATCGCGGGGAATATACATCAGAGAATAAAATTTACCGGTTGTCAACATGGATATCAAATGTCTAGGCCGAAACACACTATAATTATGTAATTATGTGTAACATGTATGCAGAGAATCTGAAAAAAGCTTTTTGGATAAGAAGATGACATTGACATATAATGTTTGGTTACTAGTAAGACCGGCCTATTGAAGAAAACTCAAGAGTGACTGAAAAGTCACGGCTGCCTACAGCTAGACGGGAACACAAATTAACTCGTTCACGCTTTTCTTAATTGGATCATTTAAAGTTGAAAAATCATAAACCCTACCGCCTGAATGCAGTCAAAGAATGCTGGTATGATTTTAACAACGAAAGCAAGTATAATCTTTTGACAATAAGACCTAAGAGGTTATTCCATCCCATATGCAAATTCTGTATCACTTTTTGTCGTGTACATTTTCCCAAAGAGGAATAATAGCGATGGGAAGTTTATAAATCAAAAATGATATAATCTGTCGATAGATTCGGCCAATTCGTTTGCAATTTTTTACAGAAAGTACTCTGCAAAGTGACTTCTACATTTTAAGAATTGCTCGAATTGCTGTGCAATAGTTTTCGGTACCTCCAAAAATAATCGGCTATAGCGAGGTATCCGTCGGAACGGAAAATTCTCCGTAGCGCATACTCCGTCGAAGCTTCAAATTACGTTCGAGGTGTCCGTTTTCGGAAAAAAATAATTGAAATGCGATGACGCATTGATTTCACGTCCTCGTATTGTTTGGTGTTGTTTTTCCGCTCGATCTTGCACTGGAAACACAAATTGAAGCATTAAATACAAAAAATGCGTGCTTTATTGTTTTTTATTAACAGTTCACAGCAAATCGTAAATAAATTCCGTGACTGATTGTTGTAGGAGGATATCGGACATTATTCTTATGAAGCTGTCAAAAATGTCACTCATACACAAATTTGATCGCACTGCAACGCAAAAAGCTGGAGTGCGTGACATTTGTATCGGAACAATTCTCCGAACAGCTGTTCGGAAGAATACCTCGAAGAAATGTTGTTCATTCTAAATTTTATTCAACAAATAGCAATAATTAACACTTTTCTTTTATTGCAAGACAGCTTTTTAAAAACTTATGCGCAGTGTCACATACTTTAAATATGAGAGCACGACGTATGTATGCTCATACATTTTTAATAAGAGTTTAATTTTAAGTATTTGTCCATCTTTCATCTTGAATAAATCTGAATAATCTTTTTATATTTGGGAAAAGAATTCCACCAGGTCCGTAGTCAGACTATTTAAAAATGTAATCCGAAACCTAGCAGAAAAGTAAAAATAAAACAAAAAATTCCGCATGTACATAGTGCATAAATCTAACACAAATACTACGCTTACAAGGATTCTCTCTTCCCACTTGAAGAGTTTGGTCACGTTTTACATTGATACGTTGTGGGTGGAAGCAATGGACTGGAATTGCTGTAAATCAATTTGGAAATTGACTTCAAGTCGAATGAGATTCACGAAGGAAAGTGAACTTTCTTTACTTTGAGGGAATAATAAGAAAAATTCTAGTGACAGGAACAAAATGATAGATGGATGGATGAAAATAATGGTCTACCTTCTTCTCACTTTAATAATAAACAAAGTGACAATAACGATAGTTTTTTTTTAAATTGAATGAAAATTCTAAACGTCAGCAAAACAATGCAGTTGAGGGTGGATAAGCAGGTTCGCCCGGACTATAGTGCCACCAAAAGTAAAGTATAAGTAAGTATAAATAAGAAGCCTGCGGTAGTTTGTGTAGATGGATTTATTTTCTTTTTCCATTTTTATGAACGAGTCTGAGAAGAATTTCACCCAAAGAATGAATTTATTTTTGTTTTATCAGCGGGTAAAATTTAAGACATGTATCCCCTGATGGATTCATATTTTGTAATACTGTTTTTAATTGCATTTCAAGTAAATTAATGTTATTTACCTTAAAGGACCTTTTTCTAATCTTTTTGAGTTTGACAAAATATCAGAACTGTTTTGAATTTTAAGTCAAGACTGAAATTTGTTATAATCAAGTTGCAATGCAAATAGCTTGACTGACAGCTTCCAATTGGAGTATTTCAGTTTTAAATTTTGTTGTTATGCATGTGAAACACTCCTATAAAACAAATATTTAATTTAGCAACCACTCAAGTGTAGTTCTTTCTATAATTGAAATGCCATTAGTCAACGGCTGTATTGTTTCCTTCCTGTTATCAGTTTTGACATTTTCCTACAAATCGCGACACCTCTGCGAAGTATATATTTCTGACGAATGGAGTATCGCTTTAAAAAAAAAAATCGTTATATGAGAAAGAAAATACAGTCCAAAAAATGCACAACGAATGGTGTTCCGTTCGTGTGAAGGGATACTCAATCCCACAGCTGCTTCACCATCGCCGGTAAATGCTCAATGGTTTCCACACAATGTTGTAAATACGATTTTCTGGCACCGGAGACCGTACCATGGCATTATAATGAAAAAAAAAAAGAGGAAATAAGACCTCTTCACCCGCAGGAGTTATAAATTTAAAACAGCTTTCACCACACACAGACACATTCCGGAAGCCATCATTTTAATGGTTATAGCGTTGACGAGTTCGTTTACAAAGTCACTATCAATTGGGGGTAGTTTGTCGGTAGGGGTAGGAATAAAATACTCAATCAACACCACACGTGACTTGATATGTGCAGGGTCAGATGTGGTTAATTTATGGTCAATAAATGATGCAGTTTTTTCTTGGATAAAGGACTAAGGCCGTCCAATGTAAGGAATTAAGAATTGGTAATAAAAAGCCATTTGAAATCTGTCAAATTTAAAATAAAGACAAATTCTGATAGAGCTTTAATGTTCGCACTTGGCCATTCTGCTTGTTTAAAAAATATTTTTTTTTTCTTATAAATCACAAAATTAAGTTTGAATTCGATGAAATTTCTCTACAGAGAAGAGACGTTCTCCAAATTGTTAAAAAAATTTGTTACTCCTCGCTTTGCTTTTAAAATACAATTCATTCATTAGACCCATAACCAAATATATTAAACAATTTCATTGTGACATCAGCTTTATGACACTTCAAAACAAAGTCACCACTCCTGAATTTCATAAGACTACAAATAATAGGAATGTGATTATTTCCTTTACAAAAATGCTGTGAAGTGTCAGAAAATCCAGGAAAGTTCAATTCGTTGGAACTCCTTTTCCATGAGAAAAGAATCGAATTGCACCCTAACGAATCCAATTTAAGTTTGGCGTAATAAAGTTACAATGGCATTGCGATCGGTCGACAATGAACACTATTGTTATCGTGAGTAATAAATTGACAGTGCTGCAACGAAAGCGTTTAACTTAAATACTCTCCGGCTACTAGTCGAAATTCAGCACTTTGAAACAAACTTGTGCTGAATGCGAAGTGGGTTGGTAAATTGCCTCATCGAGAACTTTATTCGAGGCAGAGGTGTAATTTTTCGTCGGTGAGCATTTGAATTGGGTAAAGGAGACCATAGTTTGGATAACTGTAACTATGTAGCTATTGGCAGCTGGCAGACGAGATGATAGAGTTGATAGAATAAAGCTATTCAAGGAACATCCTTATTTCGATTTTCACAAATCATTTCTTATACAAAGTGAATTGTATGTACTAAAATTGAATACTGCAATAACATAGAAAAGATTCCTTTTAAAACGCGACGGGGTAACATCCTCCTGTAACTTTCCTCAGCCAAAAAAAAAAAAACTATTAAAAAATATATTCCCTTGCAACATACCAAACTGCACATTGAGGCAGAAGTCCATCCACATGTATGTGTTGACCAAAAGAAATACTAGTACCAGTTGCAGCAATGCACACTGGGTTTGAGAGACTATTTTGGATCGAATATCCTAACCGAGTTATTTTCTGTAAATTTGGAGAAATTTTATAGAAAACTTGCAACACAATTCACCGAACAGAAAGAATCCAAATGAACTAGTGTGCACTATTCGGAGTGGTTCAAGTTAATGCTGATTTTAAATTCGAAATTTGGAGTTTAGTCTTTGGATTATCAGGACCGCAGGTGAATGGGTTAGTGGATGTACTAAATTCATTTTACGATAAAACATTTGAGTCCTGGTCACAGTCCGAGCGGATTTTAGATTTCCCCAGTTGCATTCCAACTCAAATGAACTGCCAGCATATACAGAACAGGCAACAGATAATTTTTAACCTCCACACTAAATATTTTGGTCACAAAGTGCCTTACTTCCTCAACTTTATATTAGTCTATTATAACGTTCTGCCTGATTAATACAAGGTATCCCTTTTATATTTCGTTTTCACCTCAATAACTTGACAACTCGCTGAGTAGCACTATTAATTGTTTTTATTATTATTTTGTCTTCGAAGATACATTTTTAAATATTTAGATTTGTCTTATTTAAAGTCAGTTTTATAATTTAAACTCTATAATTTATGTCGATCTTCAAGTAAAATTGCTTCTTACTCCGACGACGCGACACACCAGGCAAACAACAAAGCTTGGTAATGAATGCATTCAGCAGCATCCTGTTTCCATAATTTTCAATAAGGTGCAAGCATTTGCTAAAAGTGCATTCTTTGATGTTAAACCATTCCCATCCTTGATGCACTCGATTAATCCAGCTTGAGCTCATTTTATAATATATTTCTATTCTGTCGGTGGCGTATACGTAATTTTGTTTGTATTTTATAGTAACGAGTATAACATGTATTAGCTTAGCGATGACACTTTAAATAATTATTGTTTCTTGGAATACTGCTCGCTGATAATCATCCAAACAAATTTATCAATCAGATTTTTTTTAAACAGTCGAAAAGTACAAATCAAATGAAAAATCATTGCTAATGAGAATCTTATATCGCAGTCGACTATCCTTGCATAAACGTCAAGTAGAAAACAACTGCTCACGTGATCAATCTAATCCAATAAAAACTCAGGCTCATCAGCCACACTTAGAAAAATTGCTGGAGATTAGATACGCATATCTTTGTAATAGTATTAAGTCATTAAGCCATAGTGCAAAGTGTACATTTTAGGGATAGCCGAAAATCAAATTATTAAGATTGAGCAAATTCAAAACCTAATTATCTTAAGTTGACTAGATTTTTCTAGACTAGATGTACCCTGTACGCAAAAACTACGTCATGAATGCGGACTGACAATTTATTAATCAGTCAGTCAGTCTTTTTCTTGACTAAAGTCGTCGACCCTCTATAGACGTCAAATAAAAAAGCCAACTGTCAGACATATTTACCTAGATACTGATACTGAGCACATTCAAGAATCTTGTATTCTTAAGTCGACTAGATTGGTCTGGATAACATGTAAGCTGAACGCAAAAACTAGATTGGTCGGGAACGTTACTTTTTCTACGTCAGCCACACATGCGAACTGTCTACTTAGTACTCAGTCACAAATTTCTTGACTAGATTCGTCGGCTACCTCTTCATAAACGTCAGCTGAAACAGTATTTGTGCTTAGAGTAAATCTAGTCGATTTGTTGCACTAACAAAAGTAACAATAAAACGAATAATTAACTTCTACAACTTGTTCCCAGTGTACGTAAGTAAGTTGGCTCAGATAACTGTCACAGTGCTCATTTTCTTACTCGGCAATTCCACTGTTTTCTTTGTCTTCTGTTAAAATTCTTTTAATTTTGTTCTTTTACAGATTTACTGTGAAATCAGGTATTCACAGACTTTGAAGATGTTGTTTTTATTTCTTTTTGAATTGTATGGTGCTGACAGGAGTTGCAATTTGTGCGCCCTATTTCCGCTTTGTATTGTGGTAATACTCATTTTATGTCATTTCCATCTACTCTTGAAAAACTTCCAGGCGTATATCGGAATTAAAGAAATTTAAAGTAGTTATAGAAAAAGTAAAGTTCAAGAGAATACTGTCTGCAATTTTTAGGGTGAACAAAACGAATGTAGTGTCCGTACTTAGAATAAAACAAAGCTTGTTACAAAACTGAATCTATTTCTTTATTATACATTTATAGCTTGCCTTTATATGAATAGAATGGGTTTAGGGGTTTATTTTTATACAAATGCTTGACCAAATACTGTTTCCGAAACCAAATTGATATTAATTGTCACTTTGACAGTGATGTCGAATAAATGCAAAAATTTATGACATTTCTGAACTCGTCCCTTACTTACAATTGGCGTTTTTGAACTCGAGCATTTTGAGCGCGCTCTGAACTGAGCTTGTTCAGATCGTTCTAATGTATTTATGAAACACACTTGAGCACATAGCTGTCATTTTTAATAAATATATGTATGAATTGAATATTTATCAATTGTGATTTATTAAATTGGTTAACCTTGTTCCACAACAACAAGGTTCATCACCCATTTCAACTATTTTGTTTATTCTGTTTTTTTTTTCTGTCAAATGTGACGTGAAGTGTGGAATCAGCTTTTCACTCAGCCTGCTCAGTCACGCCTAATCGGTAATAAAAACAAATGTAAGAAATACTTACTTTTCAAATCCAATTTACCTTACCTACAAACAGTAATAATTATAACTAATTTTTTGAAAGAATGAGCAATTATATGATAACACCGCCAGTAACGTATGATAGTTTTTGTACCTTTCTTAAAACGTTTTTGTAATCAATCGGCAACGCACTCAATTAGTTACAGTTGAAGTATCATCTTATCATAATTGTATAACTCTGTTACTCGTGGTTAGATTGATAAACAAAACCAATCTAATTTCATGCTACGCAAGGTAAAGCAGCATAATTTATTTGGGTCGTTAAATTCATTTGTGTTAACGAAGCTTTTCCGCCTTGTAGTCTTTATAGTGCGTGGAGAAATTTAAATATTGCTCGATTCTCTTTTGACCTGAGGCTGTTAATTTGGACATCAATTCAGCTGGAGATGATCGAATGATAGAAATTAGCAATTCGAATAAAAAACAGAAATAAAACAGTAAAAGCTTTGAGCTGCCAATTAGAAAATTCATCCAATATTCAGGGTTGTATTGCACTACCAACTAAATGAAGCATATAAACGCGTTTCACATAAAAATATATCGCAGCAATTCGTTGTCGGGGAGCATCGAAAAAAATGTGCCGTGTAGCTGTCAAAAGTAAGCGGTATAGCGGTTCCACGCAATGCGACTAGGTGCGCTATGTGTGATCGGAGCATTTTTCTGAAAGTTGTAACGGAACGGATATCTCGAATGGAATCTCTCGGATTGCGTACAAATCGGAGAAAATTCCGTCCCGAAAGGATACCTCGATAGGGGTGAATATATCTTGAAAAGTATCTGTTCATCATAAAACTTGGTATTTGGGAAGACTAAAAAATGTTGCAACAATAGATACTGGTCGCCTCTTGTTGATATTTCCTTACCATATGGCTCAAAACTGAGGCAGAGAAAGTAGGCCTCACTCCCAAAAGATTTTTACATTTTTATATTCGTTAGTTTGTACTTTAGAACAAAAACCAAGTGAATGTGTATTTCATGCTTCTTTTAATCACTTTACTGCAGAAAATGTAGCCAATCACCTATTTTATGAGAAACCCATTCACAAATGATAAAAACAATTATTTTTAAAAAATCTCAAGATCCGGCTGCACGTTTGAAGTTTTCACTACCATTGAAATCAACCATTTCAGGCGGAAATTGCATCGCCCGCAATTCACGGATGAACTTACCGGCGAACTAATTACGATTCGCTCGATTTATTCAAATACGCAGACATTGAATAAGAAATAAAAACAGTCTTTAATAACTTCTCAAAGAATGTACAACCTTATTCATTAAATAAAAAGATTTACACGATGTCGTCTCGGCTGTTGGATGAGTAAATAGAAATAACTCTAATGGCTGGATATTTTATGTTAAGATGAACTCCAGTAATCTGCAAAGCAAAATCGTTCCGTATTATTGCGAAAAATCTAAAAAAAAAACTGACCCTACTCTCTATTCGAAATTGCTTTTAAGTTGGTACTCTGTAACGAGATACAGAGTAGGTCCCCAGTGCTGCCAACCACCATAAAAACAGAGAAAGTGGAATGGAATGTGTTACATGCTCATGAGTTCCAACACAGGCACTAAGAAGCATTAAGCGGGAAAAAGTAGTCTATAAATACTAAAAGCTGCCCAAAGAAATAAATGGCAATATTCAGCCAAATACGTTATTCGTTTTATAATCAACATTTTGGAAATGATTTGCCTGCTATTTTCCTGTCAACTATTTGTGTATTCTTTAGAGCTATAAGGATAATTACTCATTACTCGCTACTTTGATGTTCAAATGCTTTTTAGCTATTTTGCGATTGTGATCGATTTAAATGGTACGCAGATTATCCTCATGACAGACACCGTTAGCCCAAAACCTAAACATCACTCAAACCCATTGTTCACTTATTCTAAGCAATAAACATGCAGAAGAAAGTTAGTAAATCAGAAACAAATTTTAAGAAAAAGGTGAAAGAAAAAAAAAATTAAAACTTAATAATATTTGCCGATTGAAAGATTACTATTTTTTTTTTGTTTTGTTTTATTTAGTGAGCATAAAAATGTATCTTTTAATTTGTACATTGTGAGAAAAATAAATGATTTCTTAGACTTTTCTGTGTGTGTCAAATGTTTACTCGTTTATGTCGAACTATATAATAACTATGTAAATGGTTAGTACAAATGTATAAATATAATTTAATTTAAGTAACATGACAACGAAAAAAGAAAACAAAAACCACAAATACGTTCCAAATAAAAATTAAAAATGAAAACATTTCATTTTGGTTGCTTGATTTGCTTGTTTGTTTACACAGTGCGCATATGGGGATGAGCTCTTGTTTTGATTTTGTGCTTTTTTTGAATAAAATATTTTAACAACGCTAATGGCCGCCTTCAGGAAGATTTTAGCTGGTGATTTGTTTTTGATTTTATTTTATTCTTACTTTGTACGCCTGCAAAAAAAGGAAACACAATTTGTTCAGTAATCGGGATGTTTTAGCGAGAAACAAATAGTTAAGTGAAAAGAATTGTACGATTATTAATAATGTTTGCTTAAATAGGTTTTTATTTTTGTTAATATTGTTGCATTTTATTTTTTCCGTTTTTTTGTTTTTCATTTTTTCATGGTAATAACCTACATTTATACGCGCTAATATAAAAATAAATCACATATATATATTTTTTCTTATCAGTTGTATATATACGTGTGTTATGCTTATGTTGTTGTTTTTTATATAATATATATATAATTTTTTAAATATGTTCAATGAAAAAATAAATTATTTTACTATTACAATAATTTGTTTTTATTTTAAATAAAAATAGAAAAAGAGAAAAAGCAAATAAAACAAACTAACGTTGCTATTATGCTACGGTAGTAATACACTCAAATATATATAGTTATTCTATGATAATGATAATATATACTCATATGTATAATATATTTGCTTTTTGTTACTATTAAAATATGAGACTACACAATAAGAAAGAATAAAGAATAACTTTGAGTCTGCAACAATGTATTTCGATGTTTTCTTTATGATCGTAGAAATGTGTGTGTGCAGATGGTGTCAAGTACAGAAGTAATCACGAACTTTGTAGGTATCTTGGGGAATGTTGAGAATGAGCTTTATAAAAGGAGGTTCTTTTTAACACACAATCTACCTATTTCCATCGCAAACAGGCCTTCTGCGAGACAACTGAACTACATTAGCGCAGCACGACACCAGCGCTCATCACTACAATTGCATATAAAAACTTCACTCATGGCTACCTGATCTTATTTTCCAACAAGTTCATTTCATTTCGAGTAATACATTGCGAAACATTTGCAATGTATGAATTGTTCGTCAGCAAAATGTAAACCAAATGATTTGGCTCTATGTTCCGTAGAAAAATATCCCACCACCTTCATGATTTCGATTACGAAACAAAAATAAGGTCCATAAGACGACTTTGTGAAGTTGCAATTATTAACAACCTGGTTAATCGGTTGCTTTCAAAACGAAACACAAACAAATGTTTTTAAGTTCTACATTGATCTTTAGTTAAGTCTGAATGAATGTTTTTATAGAACAAACGGACTTGCAATGGAAACTGTGGAGGATAAAATATTGGGGTAAGAACATGTACTCAGAAAGATGGTTGCTAGCGCCAGTTATTTTAACTCCGCAGACACTATGTTTCTATTTTCGCACCCATCAATTTGTAGAAAAGTCCTTATTATTGATAAAGCTTGAAACTTGAAAACTACTTTTCTCGAACAAGATGAAGAATGAAATCATAAACGACATGAATACATTGTTGCCATGAGAATATAATAAAATCAAAATAAAAACGAAACCTCAAAAAGTTATTTCACTCTAAGTTACATTTAGAATTTTGTATATATGTATTAGGGAATTTTCTTGTAAATATTAAAACGGCCAACAAAAATGCACGAGTATAGTTTCAGCACTTTATGTAGAACATTGATTGCTAGCTAGATGAAAAGAAGAAAACTTATAGCAATGAATTTATTTGTCAGTCAATTTAAGTGTTTCGTTTTTTTACTTTGTTTTTGTTTTTACTTGGAAAATGCCGCATTCCCTTTTCAAAAAAAGTGTTTGGGGGATTTCCTCATTTTCAAATACACTGTAGTTTAAAGATACTCATACAATTATGTATACAGTATTTGTTTGTCAAAAATGTTTTTTATAAAAATTGTATAATAAGTGTTTATAAACATTTGTTTCTTATTTTCCCTAAGACAGTGTTGTCTGTATGAAAAAAAAAACGTATGCAGTAGATTTAGCAGAAAACAATACAAATTAAAATATGCAATTGCTTTTTCAAATTAAGTTCTAGAAATGTAATGCGAAGTAGTGTTCTTTAGAAATTTTTATTCTACGGCATTTGCTTTAGATACTTTTTTTTTTAATTTCGACATGTGGGTCATTTGTTCGTAGTTATTCTTTTAATCGAATGTCACTTTTTAAGTCTTAATGTTAACTTGGTTTTTATTTTTTACACTTAAGAACAAACATATTAAATCTAATTTTGTTTTATTAAGTGGTATTTTTATTCTAATTTTTTTTTTTTTGTAGGAATTATGTTTTATTTAGGCATACCTGTGGGAATAATGTTTTTGTTTTTATTTTGTGAATTAACTATTAGAAATTTAATTTGAATGTGTGGTTTCTAAACGTTTAGTTGCTGTACGACTTGACTTGTTTAATCAAAAGACAAAAAATCGATTTATTTGTTTGGCACGTTTTTTATTTTTGTTTTTTGTTAACTGAAAATTAAAATTTGATTTCATAAAATGAAATGGAGCTTACTAATAATTTCAATTCTTCAGCTTCGACTTCTTTGGCAACTACCAGCAATTTGGCATATTGGGTTTTTCTATTTTTCGTTCATGATCAACCTATATAATTCCTTGATTCACATACAACAGCGGTACGAGATCCCGATGTCGTTATATTGTCACCTTTATAGATCAAGGGAAGAAAAAATAAAACGTCTATAGAAAGACACCGTACTAATTGTCTTGTTTTTTAGTGTTATGTTGAATGGCCAGATATACAAAAATTGTGAAATGGCTTCTGACAAAAATCGATAGCAGTATAAAGTTAGGGACATTTCAATCAATCGGTACAAATACACTATTTCCACAAGCAGACACTGGTTGTATTTTTGTTGTAGTTGGCCTTACCGCTAACCATGATGCGACGATGGCATAAGACCTGCCAACAAATCACCAATAAGAGTCAATCAAGGTTGAGTCAAAATAAATTGATTTTTGCGACCAAATAAATTGATTATGACGACCAAAAAAAAGTTTCAGCTGATATTGTGATACTGTTGATCAATTATTAACATACACCTGCCAATTCGAAGGGATAGACTATTCTGGTTTGTTCTAAATATTAAGGGAACACTTTTCGTTGGAATTCTAGCTCACTTCTGCCCATCATTCACATTGAACACTGTAAAAACACATATTTTGGAGTTTGATTTATGGTAGTCAGATGTCACGTATAAAACACGAGATGCAAACACATCAGCAGCTACCTCTATGGCGTTAAGCTTCGGACACACAAACAGTCAATACCAGCGGTATTATTGTTGTCATTAGCGCAAATTAAATGCAGGCGACGCGACATCACGCTTTTGTAAAGGACATCGCGTTTTTGCCTTAAGTGCTACAGCCAACAGCGACGTTTGCACAGATATCACTGACACTCGTATTATTTTATTCACGACAAACAAATCTATCTGGGATATTTCTACCATATTGACCTTAACGACTTAAATACTAACGTTTCATCAGTGCCTCAAGTTGTAACGATTCGAAAGATAAAAATGTTCCTAGACTACCGTATCACGTGCTATAAGAAGGGTTTCGATGTTGCTTCTTCCTTGCAGCCACTTTCGCCTAACCCAAACTCATCTAAAATACACCCTAGTTGGATTAAATATCAAAATCGCAAATACACACTGCAACGTATGGTGGGAACTCGAAAGCCATAATATCAACGCATTTCTTCTATGCAACTTCAATCTGTTGTTCATTATCTTTGTATCTGGGTCTCCGATTGCCAAAGTCTGACGTCCGGTTTGCGAACAAGTATTCTGTATGCATGCAAAAAATGTTGGACAGAATTTGATTTAAATGGGAATGTACAAAAGCAACCAATGCCGACCACATTGTGGAAAGACGTCCGTAAGCATAGGCTTAACCAAAGCCACAGATAGCTAAAGATCGTAAAGACTGCTGACGTAAAGTTCGTGCTGAAATTAACTACAATTCGTAGCAAAGGTTTCTCTTTCTTTCCAACAGAAATTCTCTAGCTACATCTCGGCAACGCGCAGTTGGTCGCCTTCAACTCAACGACAGAAAAACGTATCAAGCTTTATTTTCAATAGCCCATAGTGCACAGGTCAGTTTTATCAATTAAAGCCTGTTAAATATTATTAAATGAAAAAAAATTAAGAACTTGTCCTGCCGCTTAGAATTAGAAACCACTTAAGTAAAAGAAAAGAAAAATTAATATCTACTGTGGTGAGTCTGCAACATCGGTTAGCACTGAAAAAATGAAATGTTAAAAAGAAAAAGAAAATAAAAATCAATCTATATCACAACATTCGTTTTTTGTTTCCATTTTTAACTACAAATCATAATTTATGTGCTTCTTTACAACTGAATATAGATTTCTTTCATGTTTATCAACTAAATACATTATTAATTCTCACTACAACGTCTAATAATCGTTTGTTATATTTCGTTCTATCTTCGATCAATATTGGAAGGAACAAAATCCAATCGCGTTTCCTATGAATAAATGATTATTTGTTTGTTTGTTTGTTCTCTTATTGCATTCGATATACAACTCTCCTAAATTTATATTTATGTGTATAGATAGTACGTATATATCTATTCGTTTTTTTTTTTTGTGTACGAATAACAAATGAGTTTCCTATTTTTTGTTTTTTAAATAAAATAGAATATAGTACAGTACAGTGTAATGCTAAAAGTTAGGATTATGTGGGTGTGTACTTTTTCGCCAAGGGACTAAATTGTTTTCTTTCTCTCTTCACTTGCGTTCACTTTTTTGTTTGTTTTGTTTATAATCAGTCTATTGTTGTATTTATTAAAAGAAAAACAAGAACATTAATCGTTAATATTATTATTATTTTTTTTGTTTCCTTACTCATTGTTGCAGAGGAATTAAGGAGAAACGAAACGTAATAGAGGAACAAGGGAAGGAAGAAACATAATGGAGAGTAAGCAATAAAAGAAATACACTTCTATACAAAGCATTTCTCTCGACTTCTTGGATATTAGAGTTAATTTCGTTATATAAAAGAAAATAATAATAATTAAGATATACTTTAGGTTTTTTTGTTTTTTTTGTTTAAATAGAAAAAAAAATTAAATAATAAAAATTAATTAGAACATGTTAGGCAGTCAAAAAGTCGCAATATTTATATAAAACCTAAATGCTGCGACTTTTATGCCAATTTCGAATATGCATACACACAGAGCACACCGACTATGACGCCTGCGGCAATATATTTAACTAATGACCTTCGTTTTTTCGCCGTCTTTTCACTCTCCTCGACTTCGCGTTGCTTCCGTTTGATCTCATTGACTTTCTGCTCAATGTTGGCCTGTCGCTCGACTCGTTTCCGACGCTTGAGTTCGTTCTCGAAGCTGCAATTGAGGGGGGGAAATGATGATAAATTTAATACTGAAACTACTGGCAAGGTTTGGCTGGGTTACATACCTAGGACTACTCATATCGATGCCATTCTGTTTCGTCGACTGTTGTTGCTTATCGATCAGATTGGACATCAGTTTCTCTGTTGGTTGCTTCTCATCGTTGCCGTTGGTAATGTTCACTTCGCCGTCGCTGTCATCGTCTTCGTAGAACTCATTTTCATCACTTTCCGATTCGTAAACTTTGTCTAGTGAATTCTGTTGCTGTGGTATCGGTGGCAATGGTCGATTAAGATTATTGTTTGCTGCTGTTGCAGACGATGATACTGTTCCACTTCCAGCGCCGCCGCCGCCGCCACTACTCGTCACCGGCGATGAGTCTAAGGTATTCTTTTCTGAATTGATGAAGTTGTTGATAGCGTCTTTGTTTTTGTAGTCGCTAATGATTTCATCGTTGAAACTTTCACTATTCGGTATAGTGGGTAGGGGTTTGCTGTTGACGCTGACAATGCCGACGCCGCCACCACCATTGCCGCCACCACCATTGCCGTTTTGCGGTAGCAGAGAATGTGTTCGAGGCGGTAGAGGCGGTGGGGTTTCGTCCAAAGGTTCGTCCTTAGGTATTACCGGTATTTCATCGTAGTCTATGAAGCTCTATTCGAGGGAATAGAGATTGGTTAAAGAGGAAGTTCGCGAGAAAAAGTAGAGTTGACCTTACCGGATCTTTAAGTAGTTTGACTCCTTCAATGATCGCTTGATATGAAAAATACAATTGGTCTGATGTCTGTATAAGTCCCATGCGGTATCGTCGCAGCTCGTACAGTACTTCGCGCACTGATACTTTGTCTACGCCTTCTTTATCAATCTGTTGGGGAGAAATTGTCATTATTAATGGAATTAGATTTTATTTCCCAACTAGTAAAGTCGTCAGATCTCAAGCGCATATGCACTGTCTTGTTTGCATGATTTTCTTGTCTTATAACCTACTCACTGATACTGTTTTTAAGAATATCATCAGTCCGCGAGGGTTCTATATACTTGCGATAGAAAGCGAGTTTGTCAAAATCTCTTGTCAATCGGGCAAAGAGGTTTGGCCTTTGACAGTAGTTGTCATTTGGTACAGTCCGTATTTCAGTGAAAGGTTCATATAGGCGCTAGTGTAGTTCATTAGGAAAATCCACATGCAACATACAAAAAGCGCACCGTAGACGACAGTTTTGTATAGCGCATCTTAAATGAGCCCCCTGTGGTATCAACAAAAGCCTCCACTTCCGAAGCGGATAGGAAGCTATCCGCCAGCAGAAAGAAGCCTATAGCTCGATGACAAATATACAAAAGTAAATAAATGGCGCAACAGGACCGTTTAGGACCTAGGCCTGGCTTTTTGCAAACATGCTGTTTTATTAAAAATTGCTCCACATCGACTGCAAACGTTGAGAGAGTAGGACCACATGCTAACTCGCATTAGTACACTTAAAACGATTATGTAACCCGACAAAGGCAGTTTCTTTCCTTAAAATGTGTATCAGCTCCCATGCTCTTACAAAGCAATGAAGTGCGTTATATTTACCAAAACTAAACAGCAATCAACCAGGCAGAATGTCCCCGATCGTCCAATGCCAGCACTGCAATGGACAACAGCTGGTCCCACATCCGGATCCAAGGCGCCCGAGTCACGCACCTGCTTCAGAAATTGCAAAAACGCAACCGGCGAACTGGGAATTCCAAAATCAGGCCAATTCGTATAGTGGAATTGTATTACCTCACGGCTCTGCTTCGACTCGAGGTCTGTTAATCTAAAAACAGGGGAAAAAAAATCAAATATTCCGAAATTCCTTTACACAACAACACGCACCTAAACCATCGGCGGGAAAAGTTTTTGTACTCCTCACAGTGTAAATACTCAATGGCCAAGCCAAACGCGGTTAATTTGAGCGCATTCTCGGCGCCCTTCTCCTCGGGCCAATACTGGTGACACTTTACTTGTTTCTTCTCCAGCAGCTTGTTCAGCATAAGTATTGCTTTTGTGTTCTGCTCCCAGATCATGACCCAAAAATGCCCAACCGTGTCGCACAGTGGGCCCTGTGTTAGAATGTATTTGCGATCTGCTCGTTCCAGCTTCAATGGAAACACACAAATGAAGTTTAGACAACGATTCGATCGCGCTCGCTCTTACAACTTACCTTAACCAAATTTGCATTGATGTAGTCGATTCCACCTCGTTGGATTATAATTCGAGAATGGTCGTAGGGATTCACATCCCGATATCTGTTCAGGAATCGATTTTGAGACTTCTCCGATTCACTTGTCACAAAGTGCTTCTCTTTGGCCTCTTTTTCACTTTTTTCCCGGATTTCCTAAAAGCAAAGCAAAGTTCGTAATTGCCTTTTCAACTGAAGAACGCATTCATTATAATGGTGTGCCAATGCCAAGCCTCTCTGAGGGATTCCTCTGAATGACTAATGCAAAGTGCAGCTGTGATAAGCAAGTTGTTTCGCAAAACTTTACCAGCAATAAACAACAATTCCCTAACAGTGTACCGGTTGACTATCAGGCAATATTACTTGCGTGTGTGTTGTGGTGATGGCACAACTGAGGGTGATTTTACACTTCAATGGAAATTGGAAAAGCTCGCTTCACGTAAAATTCGAATCCAATTAGAGACGTGAGGAGAACTTTTGCGCAACTGGAAACAACAACTCAATTACTTGTTCTGCTTAAAATGATGAGGACTGCAATAGTTTGCAATAGAAACAAGTGAATTAAGCAGAAAAAAAACCAGAGGCTTATGCGGAAGCAGAGTTTAATGAAAGGGACTTGCAATTTTAGCCCTGGTGGTGTAATAGGTTAGCAATTGGATTATATAAGATCGTAGGACATCCATGCAGTATTAAGTATTCCAGTTACTGTTCAAAGAATAGCGTTGCAGTTTGCAGGAAGAGCAAATTTGGGAGCTCAAAGCCTCAGAGGTCGAATTGCTTTACCCGTGATTGGATAATCTGGGACGGATTTTGTTTTTGTTTCGTATGAAAAACCAACCCAATTCCTCGTTATTTTTATTTAGAAATAAAACCAAGTTCATCTTAAAAACGCAAGCTGATAAGAAATGTAGACAAAAATAGAACAAGTTAGATTGACGTCAGATTTGGGAGATGCCCAGGCACAGATCGTTCAATTGGCGTACATTTTTTCATTCACCATTTTCCGGGGGTTTACACGACAAAACAATTCATGAAAACAAAACCCCAATATAAAAATGATCAAAACAATCAATGACTGGTGTCTGATGCAAGTCATTCCTCGAACTGCTGATGATTTGTTTACAATTTGCATTTAAACTGATGCCGATCATGTAATAAGTTTCACGTGCAGATGCGTACCTACATCTTCCATATATTTCTCATAACATTTTGACGTAGGTCGGCTTAAATAGATCGAGAGCGATACAGTGAAAGGCAGTGCTGAGGCGCGTAGCTTAATTGGAAGTGGATGATGATCACCAAGTCGAAGCCGATGACGTATTCAGAACATAGATCGTGTGGATGTTAGTGAAGGGCAGTAGACGAAGGGGCCACTTCTAGCACAATAACAAATGTATCCAAAGGCTTTCTACCCAGAATTTTAGACGCAAGTTCTCGCAGTTTGTGAAGCTGCAACAATAATGAAAAGAACTGTTTAACCTTTGTCGATGCGAACAAAATGCACGATTACCTTTAGAACTTTTTATATAGATACAGACGGATCAGTCGAAATACAGAGGGGTTTCGTGCCGAAATCAAAAGACAAACATTTTATTTACAGTTAAGTGAATTCAGGGCCGGCATCTGAGCAAGATTGGAGTCCGGGGAACTGCCCAGTCAATTTATGGTGTCTGTCGAAGATTAATATGTACCTATTATGGACACCAATGCTCCATCTCGAAGAAGTTGAACCCCACTCCAAAAAAGAAATTGCGTAGTAGCTATCCTTTTGTTATCTGTCGTTGTATCTTATGTACAGCATGTTGTTATACAAGAAAGAAGTTCCAACAAACTCCAAGTCAAAACAAAGCAACATTACATCAGAATGAGTACCAGGTATTTTAAGGATGTATTCAGCATACAGTCTTAGCCACGTTACCTGAAGGAAGCCATCCAAATTGAATCAATTCCAAGAAGTATTTCACAGATACAGTGGCAAGGCCTAACAGCGACATAACATCGAAACGTGTGTATCAGCTATTTCAAGGATATACATATTAGACATTCCGTCCTGTTCACGTCAATTGCAGATAGCAACTCCTAAGCATATTAAATAAATTCCAAGAAGCATGGCACAGATTTCATTTGCCATACGCCTACGGAACGTTTTCATTGCGAATTACCAGGAACCCCTAATTTACCAGATAACTTGACTTTCCTTGGAAAGAATTTAATTGAACTACATGTTGTACTTGTAGCTCAACGCTTCGTTTTTGAAAGAATAGATGTTCGTGAGAATCAGATTAATGATGAGATTATACTCTCCTAATTAATAAACGGAATCGAAACATACGAAAAAGGAGGGCATGCCAACACTGACAGCATTATACAGTTTCTTTCACGCTCCAGTAGATAACAATCGCTTATGCATATATCAGGTCACCGACGACGATTAGCAACAAACAAAAAAAAAATGCTAGCATATCGCCATGCATGAAGAGGAAACTGTGTCATCTAGCAGCGTTTGCATGCGCCCATGCCAAGAAACAGTTTCATTGATACGGTCCAACTCATTTGCATGCCTTGTTCAATGAAGCCGAAGCTTATTGCGGGTGGTAAACCGAGCCGCCCGCCCCGCTCGCACACTAGAATGCAACCGATATTCTCTGCAACAAGTGATAACTGCGACGGGAAGCGAACGTGATTATTAACGGTTCAATGCACGACGGTTCTGCGTCATTTTTTCGTATGGCATTCATGTGTTTACAATAAAAGCTTTGCGGCGGATGCGCGGAAAGAGTGCGCCAATGAATTAGCGTGCGATCATCACACTAAAAAAAAGCCCATGGCGATTTAGGGGGGGGGCTATTCCACATAAACAAACATGGTTACACCATTCACTTTTCACTGGAAATACCTACACTACTTGAAAGTTCGACGCAGATTTCTTCTCCCTAATTGCACAAAAGGGGGCAAATACACGACAAGGTTTCACTCGTCGTGTTTACTGTCGGGGCACGACTCTACACTCAACACACACAGCCCGACTACAGCCACCGCCACAAATTTACCAGGAAAAGCAATTTCGAGTGTCACCACCATCTCTGCGGCGCTAGGGCCACTACAATAGCCTGATGATGAGGGCGGCAGTATTTGAGTATTCGTTTTGCTTGTTGTTTTTTTTGCGTTTCTTTTGATGGATTGATTTCCTGGAATCACAGGACTACTCATTGCTAAGCAATTCTGAGAATTGGGAAAACCCAGCAGCAGCACACCAAGCGGGGACAACTCCTTAAACGATCGATTTTATATTAAAAGTTTACACTGAAAATTTTATCGGATTAGGTATTTGAAGAAAATTCCGATGCACTTGTCCAGGTGCAACCCTCAAACAAATTGAATACTCCAACACGAAGCACATTTTTGGTTTCATCAGACCAAAGTATAAGAACACACACTAGAATTTGTGCAATTATTTACCTGGTAGATAATATGCCAGCCATTTTTGCCCTTTATCTCATTATATTCGGCTTCTACGATGCTATTGCTATTACTGTTATTGTTCGTGGAACTCATTTTACTTTAGTTTAGCACTGCGTTGTGGAAATTTTTACCGAATTTTCCTTTCTCACGAATTAATTCTCACACACAGAACACCCTCGGTAGAATTTTTTTTTATATTCTTTCGTCTTAATGTTTGCAATTGTAAATCGAATTAATTTAAACTATCGCGCATTATTTTCTATTGGTTTGCGACTAATAAATATTTAGAATAATTCGAAATATTCACAATTGCGATGGCGATGTGTTTTGAAAATGCTTATATTAGCATCTTGCGAAATGAAATGAAGTCGAATACAAAAAAAATCACCACTTCTTCTCATGAAATTTTCTGTAGTTATTATCTGTAGGTTGGCAGAATGGTAAAGCTGATAGTCAGCAGGGTTACCGTTAACTTAAAAAAAAGTCACTAACTCGAACCCAGAGATGAAAGAATAAAAGAGATGGATATCTTTCGTACGTCTATCCCCCCAAAAACCATTTTTTTTTACATTGTTGTTTTTGTAATTTCAACCCCCGTCTGTGAATACGTGTGAGGTACAAAAAAGCATGTTGCTAATGGCCGGCCAACATTCCTTTTGCTTTTATGGGCATCGCGGTGTTCAATTGTTTTGTGTTTGGTAAAGAAATGTGAAATACAATTATTGGAATAGCGAATTGTTGTAGTAAAGTCCTATTCATGAACTCACATATGCTAGAAAAGAAATGTGCATATGTGCGTGGCTTCATGAATTTTACGGGAAAACAGCTTGTATGCAGCCGCCTTTCCACTGGAAAGATATATATCTCTGTATTCCATTATCTTTGGCTCGAACCTAGAAATCCACCAGATATGGTCAAATTTAATAAAAAAAGCATTAGAAAAAAAATGTTCACTACCTACAAATGAAAAAAATAAAATTCAATTTTAACAACATTTTTATTGTGAACAACAAATCAAAAACTTGCAATATTTAAATAACTTATAAAAAAATAACAACAAAACAATAAACAACACGCAAAAATCAAATTGAATATTGCAATATGCAAGTGTCAAACTCGAATACTAAAATTTGTTAGTGACAAAAAATTAATTTTTGTCACTAAACTTTTGAAAATTCCACTAGATATAGCGACAAAGTCACTAAAAAGGTAACAGTGATAGTCAGATGATACCAAGTCATAACAAAATGGTAAATTTTTAAAGAATTTATGATCTGTAAACATTCTAGAGTGAAAACAAGTTTTCAAGTGATAAAATACATTGTTTTTCTAAACTTTTGTTTAATTATAAAAATAAAAATAAAATCCTTTTTCTCACATCTATCAATACCCTTAAACCACGGATTCACTTAACTGCATTTTCCACTTAACCCTGGGATAGGCGCTGCTAACTAGAAATGTTTCTCGTACTAAATGAATTTGTTTGAAAAAAAACAGTGAATAAGATATCGAGTTGCTTAATTGAATCTAGAGTTGGTTGTTTTACCTAGTGGAGGGTGATACACAAAAGAGACAGATTTTTGCTTAGTACAAAAGGAGGAAATGAATAGGTTGATGTTTAAGAGAAAAACCGATAAGTATCAACCTTTTACTTTAAATGTCAAAACTATTATGAGTTAGTAACGAGTAAGAATTAAGTGTTTTTCACATGAACAAACTTAGATTAACAAAAATTACGAAATACTATATTATTTTATCAATAACAAACGTAAATATTTAATGACTGTTAACTTACTTTCGACTTAAATCATTTAAAAAAATATTATATTCTTTTAAAACGTTTGTAAATTGAATTGGCATCACTTTCGCAGATATGACCTCTGGCGGCGAGACTGTCGCAAAGCTATGTTTGATTAGAGTATTAAATTTGATAGTGTGATTTTTTTCAATGGATTGTTTTTAGACAACTTCGATGTCTAACAATAAGATATGAGAGCTGCTGCATAATGCTACTACCAGATATAAATTAAAATATGTTATCTGATATGTATACCTATTTAGACACCAACCAAGTTTACTAAAAAAATCAAGTTTCTTGAAATCTTCCTAACGGCTGCCTAAATTCTTAGGTTATGCATAGATAATCAACAGCGGAGAGGCGCTCCAAGGAGATACAAAAATATGGCTGTGAGTTATTCCTAAGAAAATATTTAAATTGAGTATAATCGATGGCAAGTTTCTCTGCATATACATAAACAATAAAACTGTTATAAAATTTCAACGGCATGCTGACTAGATCTGAGTGCAAACATTGGCAAACTAATAAAAAATAAAATAACTATAAAGAATTTAAAAGTTATTAAATACTTGGTAACTTGAGTTTCTTCACACATATTAAACCATACGTGTCAGTGAATTTGAACTTTGTCCTTCGTAAGCTTTTGAATCAAACACACTCATTCCATACTTGCCAAATCAATGAACTGTCAGTCTCAATGTCATTCTAACGTCATTTTTATTTTCCCTCACTGACTGCTGCAGAAGCTGCAGAATCAGCAAGAATATTATGTTTAATCCACGAATATTTCGTTTAATTCGTGATGTTCGGCTTAGTATTCCCATAATTTCGCAAGCCAAGTACTTCCACCATGAGTTCAACAATCCAGAACCCTTAAAACAAAAAGATGACAAACAAATTCCTGCGGCTGTACGTAACAAGTACAAGGCCTTTCGCGACGAAGACTCACCCGAGATCTTTGATGTCGAGGAGGAAAAACAGCGTTACCAAGTCGAGGACGAACCAGACACAGATATAAATGAAGAATTTTTGGGACTTAATTTGAAACGTATGCATGCACCATATTTACTTGTCCTCAAATACTCACTTTTGTAATTACTAGGAGGAGTGCATGGCGTCTTCGACATAGAGGATTTGGTGTACGTTCTTCGAATGGAAAATGCCGAAGACATATTTGTTTGTCATGTTCCCAAGGAATACAAATACGTCGACTATATGGTTGTAGTGACAGGAAGGAGCTATCGGCATATGCTGGCAACTGCTGATTTTGTGCGACGAGTCTACAAAAAGAAACGCATTCGCGGTGATATTTTGCCGAAAATTGAAGGCGAGAAAAGCCGTGATTGGATGGCTATGGATTTAGGTAAGCAACTATCCAAACAGCTGAAGAACCTGTGTATAACTCTTTCGCTTCAGGAAATATCGCTCTTCACATATTTTCACCGGAGGCGCGGGAAAACTACGATCTGGAGTCACTCTGGAGTATAGGATCCAAGTACGACAGAGAAACCAACAAGCCACAAGACCCACTTGTCGAGCTGTTTGAAAAACACTCGCAACTTCTAAATGATCTTAAGCCCCAATAACCAAATAAAGTCGCCCATACAAATATTGTCTTCATTAAATTTATTTATCAGTCAAAAAATGCTAAGAACTTAAACGTACAACTCCCTACCACGATATAAAATTATTGGACAGCTTCTTTTGGAAATCGAACAGACTGGGGAACACGTAGAACTCCTGAATCCTATCGCCGTACTTGTTGATTAAGTACGGCGGGTCTTTCTCGTGAATGAGGGCAGAATTCCAGCCGGCATCTTTTGCACCGAGGTAGTCACTGATGGGAGTATCACCGACGTGCAGACACTCGTTTGACTTGAGGTCCTTTATTTCTGAGTACTTCATTGCAATGTCAAAGATGTCTTTGCTGGGCTTTTCAGCGTTTACGTCATATGAACATACTACAAAATCAAAGAAGTGGTTTATTTTCATATTGCGTAGGAGGACATCTAGACGAGGGTCAAAATTAGAGATCACACCGAGCGCAAATGGTGGCTTGCCAGTTTCTTTTGTTTCCAGTTGCTGTTGCATTTTGAGATATTTAAGTAGTTCCATTGCGCCGTTGGCATGCTGCCAGCAGGCGCTAGTCTTGTACAGTTCGAGGAGGGTTTCAGAGAATTTCTGTAGCTTTTCCGGTTGAATCCTGGCACCACTTTCAGCAAAAGTATCTGAAAAGGTTAAACAAAATATGATTGTTTTTTTGTTGCCTGGCAAATGAATATTAAAACTTACGTTCAATCAGTTGCATCCACCAGTTTTGCCACCCGAGTTTTGAGTATTTCCCAAAGTTGGGATGTGCTCTGTTCATTCGTTTCCTATAAGAAAGGCATAGACAAACATAAGCATGTGCTTAAATCAGACAAATCATTTTTCATCATAATTCCTCTTCCTCATTCCACATCACGAGTAACCGCATTTTGGTTGAGTTTGAAATGAATTAAATATATACTGCGTACCTACACCTAAGTTCGATCCGCACTCTACAACTTTTTCCTCAATTACAAAGCACGGGCAGCAGACAATGACGCACAAAAATTGTACTTTGTGGTTGAAGAAGACTTAAAATTTAATTAACCATGCGACCAACATTCCGTTTGCTTCGAATACATCGGAAGTAAACCAATTACCGGAAGCCATTTTGTTCCTTATCGTCATTCAACAACTATTAAGTATTGAGTTGTGCGTATCCCACTTGATAGGTATGCGTGCCACTATAAAAATGTACCAGCAACCAGTATCCAGAAAAAGAATATCGCAATAGACTACGGTTTAAAATAAAGTGTAGTGGACTCAGCATAATCTCCAACCCGCTAATGACCATGTGTTTTATTGTTTTTTTTTTTATAGATGCTAGCTTTTTATTAAAAAGTTTAACTTCCAAAAATATCAAAATCTTAACATTTCGAATATGTTTTGTTAAATTTCGCTTTCAAAATGACAGTTAAAAACAGAGACAAATCATACTATTGTATTGTCTCTGGTAAAAAAGCCGTACTAAGAGGTACTTTCTGATGTGCGACGTACTTAATTAATTTTATCTCTATACCACTATGATTTTGCGCGAGTGTCAACAAATTCCACACTTATACCAACCTACTGCTACTTTCCATTAAATAATGTAATGCGCCGCGTAAAATGTAAATAACGCCTGCGACTATCTCTACAACATCAGGCATCTCTTTGTTGTTACAATCCTAATATGATAAATTCAAAACATACGTCAACATTATCCCATCGTAGTAAAACAGATAGTTTAAGTGCAAAAACAAACAATAGAACCTGCTAATCTACTTTTAGAAGCCAAGGCTACTACCATCGATATCATAATATATGAATCAATGAAATGACAATATTTAATCTCTGACAACTTGAAAATAAGATTTTAAGAATATTGTTAAATTACATGCGCAGATGCTTTGATAAAATATCAATAAAGACGAGGAAGCTTCATATAAAGTCGTTAAACTCGGTAAATTGCAGTACCATAAACTCGCTATTCATACTTGTCTTTCTATTCTTATCGAAGTTTTGATTCAAAAATAAGCATCTAATCTGGTTTCGTTTCTTTTTTTTCATAGAAGTATGCCAATTGATATAATTCATAGTCATATAATTTCAAAGTTCAAAAACACTATATACCGATAAACTTGTTCAATAACAACAACAAGTTATCTGGCTGATCGAATTTGATATTTTGTTTGCCCTTTTTCTGTGGTGGCCATATTGTATAAGTACACCTAAGTCAATTAAGCCCAGCTAAGCTAACCCGACGCGGTTAAATGATTTCTGTTTTAACCTTGTGAAGTTCACTGAATTGCGGAAGTTTTGCTCAGTTTATATTTAAAATTCTATCTGAAACTGACACCACTTGCATTGCCAGAGCCCCGATGCACATTTTTATTCTAGTTTAACAGTTAAGTATAAAAACGAGTAGTCATCGTGTTTAGTAAGCCGATCTGTCATTGGTTATTGTAGTGCGCAACTATTAGAATCTTCTAAGTGCTGATGCAATATAATACTCACCATTATAATAAGATTTAGATCAAAACTGTAACTAAGGTTTCATATGTAACTTTTGTTACTTAAGGGGATAGGTGTTTGCTTTTTAAGTACCATTTGCACGCAAACAACCCCCATACTTGCGACGCCCACAATAAATTGGGGTCAATTTGCGTAATCTACGAGTTATAAAGTGATTAAATTTCTGATGTTTTGCTTTCGTTACGCGAGTTTCAGTTTGTTTTGTTGGTAGGCTTCGATAAGATCTTCATAAGTAAAAGATTAGATTTTTAGCTAAGCTTACTATAAGTCAGAGATAAATCTTATCTTTGTACAGGCTCATGCCGGTATGTTTATACTACCGAATGATCTACTCCGAGAATGTTTTTAAAACAAAGTCGATCTTCGGAATGGCTAACACACAATATGGTCTGAAAGTTCCCTTACAATTGGTACGTGGGAGAGGTTTTATATAGTTGCGCACGGGTCTTAAATGATTAAAAAAAGATCAGAAATTAGATAAATTCGGGGACGAGGGCGCTGAAATATAAAGTTCACATTAATATTGAGCGTTCCGCCTGAACAGACACTGGAAATCATAAAAAAACACCTTTGCTTTAAGACATAAGCCGCCTGAGTTGGCACGTAAATTATTATAAGTTACCACAGTGGAAGTAAACGACGCCTTCGGTCATTTTCGTGCAGTTAGATTTGAGATGCTTACCTAAACAAATCCGAACAGCTAACAAGAGCAGCAAAATTAGACGTAAAAGTTATGATTATGGTATTCAAAATTCATTAACGGCTGCAGAAAAATGCCGGAGAAGCTTTCAACAGAGCTAAGGGACCAAAGTGTAATTTTTTATTTACTTTTTGCGTGTGTACCCACAAAACAAACACTCTTAAGCACTCTTTCTGTAAAGTAAAATAAATGTCATAAGTTGTACGGATATAAAAAGGCCCATCCACTAAAACCAACTCTCGTAATGTTGGAGCGCTTGCTGTAACAAACAACTTGCAGCATAAATAATTAACTACCTCCATGACGTCAAGGTACAAGGTAACTCACACGGTCAACGTATAAACGGATTCTCTAACATTCAATCAAAGTTCAACAGACTCGCTACGCATAGTCGTTGACCTTCATTCCACTTTGACATTCGACCTATTGATCTCGAGCGAAAGCGAAAGCAGCTGTCCCCAAATTCGAGCAGAGTGAATTCGTCCACAGCATTGAAATAACCCCCAAAACAGCTGCGTAGAATATGACTGTCAACTATGTACGAGTATGTAAACATAAAATATTGTAAATGTCCTGTGCAGTATTAATTCTGCAGAGATAGATACTCGTACAGCGTTTATTTATTTGCTATGGCATACAATTTTATTGGATTCTTTGAGCAAAATCACAGGAATTGCTAACAATAGCAATGTCAAACTGTTCATGCTTTATGGTAACCATAAGTCAACTTTTTTAATGCCAAAAAGAAAAAAACCCACGAACAGTTGGAAGCGAAACAATTTAATCTGCTAAAGTCGGTCCAATGTCTAAACCTTGACCCGATTATAAACATTTCGTTTTCTTTTCTTCTAATACTTGATTTCATACCAACTCTGTTTGAAATTGACTGCCAAATCCTGGTCTTCACATCGCACACCAAACATAGCGCCAATCTCTCCATACTGCTTCCCGGGACTTGTGCGAAACTTTAACAACGTATCCGTTACGTCGAATGTAATCAATCTCAGTCGACTAAGGCTCATGTTTGGATTTGAAAAGGACACGCACACACACACGCTTAAAAAGGCGAGATTTAAACAAAATAATTTCGATTTTTCAGAAACAAAGTGCCAAATAGCTCTATTGCCGGCAAAATATCGTTGCAAACATCCGAACAGTGACCACTATCTGCGAGGACTGATTAACACCGAAGAGGAATCACTTCGTACCGCACACCACATAAGCATACTTTAGGATCACGTACACCATTTAAAACTCGCGTTCGATAATATAAATGTTGTATTTATTTAAAATTCTTATCAAGTTGGTAGAATATGTTTCTGTTTCTAGGTTCCAATTGAATTAAAACACTGAATCGTGAGCGAGCGCTTTGGCAGCACACTTAGCAATCAACAGCTTTGAAATGAAAGTGAACTTGATGGGGACGACTGGCGCGGCGCATCCGAACTGGGAGTGGGAACCAAGTAATCGATATTGACGACGGCGACGTCATATTGAAGTTTGATTTGCTGCTCTCTGCTGGGGATGATGATTGGAGCGAGTGTAGGTATAGTTTGTTGACACAACACTAGTGCTTGATGTGATGTGGAAAAACAACTTCCTCCTAGATAGCCGCGCAAACATGATTGAGTTCAAAATTTGTTTTAGATATGAACGTTGGCTGGATAGATTCGAACAATCGAACTTAATTTAAGCATCATCGAATGCAATGTTCGAGTTGGCAGTTTGTCATAATCAAAAATTTGAGAAAAGCTAATTCTATATAAGAGAGTTCTTTATTTGCGTTGTCCAAAGGTTATCGGTTATCACTGTCGGTTGTCATTGACGATGATGCTAGTTTCATGAATCGGAATGATTTTTGAGTAAATATTTTATTTGTGGATGCTCTGATGCCGAGCTTGAACGCACCAAAGAGGCTCTAAGGTTAGGTACCACTCGATTCATTGACGTCAGTGCCACTGATAGCGGTGGCTATTTTTTTTTATGAGAAACATGTGCTAAATATACCGCTAAATTGTCTTTATTTTTTTATAGTTGATAAGTAGTATATTGAACTTTATGTTCGTGTTAGTCACCTCACTGTCAGTTTACGTTAGTAATCTTAGAAATTCCCATCGAGATATCGCTGCAGTTCCAACGAATATGTAATTTTGTGCCATTCATTATTATATTGCTGTGCTAACCAATTATTCACTGTATTCGAGGCGTATTGGAAAGCCCATGAATTAAGGTTTTACATACATTGAAACATGTTAAAATAATTAACTGGCATTAAGATGACTTTCATTATTTACTTATTAATTTTATATGAGATAATACTGAGACCACCAACTTCGGCCGAGATCCCGTTACGATTGGTTAGTAATGTCACTTTTCTTACGTCAGACATATAATATATACTGTCAACTGTATATTTAGTACTCAGGCACGAAATTCTTGACTAGGTTCGTCGGCTACTCCTCCGCAAACATATATGTTGCCGCTTCAGAGCCCCTGCCCAATGAAAGTCGAACCTCCGAAGTTACGGTAGATTTATTCTCTATAAAGAGCTTATTGAACATTTACAACTTATCTTATTAAAATACAACTTACTTTTTAGTTTATGGGCTGGCGACCTGGACTCCTCTGCGACAAACAAGAAAGTGGCTGGCAATTGATTAAAACGACAGATTTAATGCCGCGTGAAAGTTTTGACGTCTCTTAAATGACAATCGCGATGAACGCGTTCAGAGATTTAGGTCTGTTTGCAGTAGAAATCCAGGTCGCCCCGTACAATATTTTACAACACCCCACCCCCCGTGAGGCGCTCCGGTTCCACCGACGTCTCACCAACATCTAACACGGCCAGCTTGATGGACGGTCGTCGAATAACTCCTGTTGCTGTTTGAATTTCGGCTGAGCGTACCTGTTTGTCGATCCCATGATACACCTTGATGACTCTTCCTCTCTTCCACTGACTTCTAGGAGCATCGGCATCGCAGATGAGTACCAGGTTCCCGACAGAGATAGGCGGCACGTTCTCAAACCACTTACAGCGTCTTGTCAGAACTGGTAAGTATTCCTTTATCCACCTCTTCCAGAATCGGTCTTTGATTTGCTGACTGATCCGCCACTGTTTGCGGAGACATAAGACTCGGTCATCTACGCCGCCTGGAGTATGTGTCGAGTTCGGCCCACCTAGCAAGAAATGGTTAGGAGTCAGAGGCTCCTCATCTTGGACCGAAACCGGCAAATATGTAAGCGGGCGACTGTTAATTATGTTCTCTGCTTCGACCAAAGCACTCAGAAGCGTCTCAGTCCTTGGTGCGACTTCTTTAAGCGTATGCGACAACACCCTTTTTACCGACCGTACCAGTCGTTCCCAGCACCCACCAGCATGCGGATTTGACGGGCAGTTGAAAATCCACTGAATGCCCTTTGCAGATAGCTCAGCTTTGATTGCCTCGTTGTCGAAGATACAATTGGTCTGCAACTCGTTCCTCGCTCCTATAAAGTTCGTGCCGTTGTCGGATCTTATCCTTGCTGGCACCCCTCGCCGGTTGACAAAGTTGCGGATGCACAAAATGCACGCGTCCGTAGAGAGATCAGCGGCGATTTCGAGGTGTACGGCCCTAATTGTCATACACGTGAAGAGCGCTACCCAGCGTTTCTCTTTGCGACGGCCAATGGTAATAAGAACCGGGCCGAAATAGTCAAGGCCGGTAAACGTGAACGGCCGTACGTACGGAGTAAGACGATCCTTCGGCAGTTGGCCCATTAGCGGTGGCGTCGGCTGAACGGTTCGGATACGGCATAACAGACAGTCGTTTTTCACCCTTTTAATGACAGAACGTAGGCTAGGCACCCAAAATTTTTGGCGCACTTCGTTAGCTATAGTGTCATTGTTTTGATGACACAGGCGACGGTGAAAGTGATCCAAAATCATCCTAGTCAACTTATGGTCCTTGGGCAAGATCATCGGTCGTCTGGCAGTGAACGGGATGGTCGAAGCAGCGTCTATACGTCCATAGACGCGCAGTAGACCATCGTTATCCAAATATGGCGTCAATTTGTACAGGCTACTGGTCTTTTCGACATGCCGCTGACAGCTAAGTTGAGCTATCTCGTTAGCATAGGCATCACGTTGGGCTTCGCAACAGAGAACCTTTTCGGCGTCGTCGAGCTCGGCTGGCGAAAGTTCTCCATTTTCGATAGGCATACGTCTACACGCCTTCAGGAACCGGATAACCCACGCCGCGGCTCTCAGCAACTTGGAGTACTTAGAAAACCTGGAGAAATCAAAAAGATTAGTACTCACAGTAGCGACGTGCAACAGGAACTTCGGTCTCATTTCCTCCCGGCACACATGATTCTCAATATCATCCGATGGTATTGGCCATGAATCGGGGTGCTGCTGTAAGAATGAAGGCCCGTTAACCCACTTGTTGTTGGCTTGGAACCTTGGCGGGTAACGCGCTCGAGTGGCTTCATCAGCCGGATTCAACTTGGAGGGGATCCAACGCCATTGATTGCATCGGCTGCTATCGAGTATCTCGGCAATTCGGAAACTAACAAACTGTTTGTGGCGGCGGGGCTCCGATCTGATCCAGCTTAGAACCGTTTTCGAATCGCTCCAGAAGACTCGACTCGTAAACGGCATATCGTGGTACTCAGCTATGGTATTCGAAAGTCGAATACCCAGAACGGCAGCAGACAACTCGAGACGGGGAATCGTCATCAGTTTCCTTGGCGCACACCTTGTCTTCCCACACAGGAAGGAAACCTGCGTCCTTTCGCCAAATTCAGCCCTCATATAGGCTACTGCGCTGAACGCCTCTTCACTGGCATCGACGAAAATGTGAAGATTAATACTGCTTGCTGACAACAGGAAGTAGTCATGACATCTTGGCACACTAAAATGAGACAGATTCGGAAGCTCTGCTCTCCACAGCTTCCACTTTTCAAAAATTTCCTCAGGTATCGGCTCGTCCCATTCAACATCGTAACTCCAGACTGACTGCAACAGCAATTTCAGATGAATGACAAAGTTAGCTATCATCCCAAACGGATCGAAGACCGACATGGCTATGCTTAAGAACTCTCTTTTGGTCGGGCATCTGCGGCTCATCATAACGTCCTTGTTAACACGCGGAAAATTTAGTTTGAACGTAAAAACATCCTTATTAGGCTCCCAGCACATTCCAAGAACCTTTTCCACAGCGGCATCGATGTTCAGGTCAACTTCCGATCTTGGTTGCAATTCGTTCTCCAGCGCAGAGATGTCTTGTAACACCCTTTTCGAATTTGAGGCAAAATTCCGTAGCTCAAAGCCCGCACTATGGTGTATGGATATGACGGCTTTGGTTACGTCGATCGCTTCGGCTTCATTGGTGAAACTATCCACATAATCATCTACATAGTGGTTTCGGATAATCGCGCTGACGGCTCTCGGGCTATCCTCCGTAAATCTCAAAGCGTTGAGATTCTTCACGAAATTCGCTGAGCATGGGGAACAGCTGGCACCAAACGTCATTGACTGCATAACGTAGACTCCGATGTCCTGTTCCGGTTCGTTTCTCCAAAGAAATCGTTGCGAGTCCTGATCCTCCGGTTGTATCTGTATCTGGTGAAACATTTCTTTAATGTCACCAGTTACAGCTACTGGCCTCAGACGGAAGTTAAAGAGTATCGCAAGCAGTGATCTGAGCTCATCCGGTCCCTTGAGTAGAAAGGTGTTTAGAGAAACGTCACTCACCTTCGCAGCAGCATCGAACACGAGACGAACTTTACCAGGCTTGTTCGGATTCTGCACACCAAAATGTGGAAGGTACCAGGTTCTGGGAGTGCTCGATTCCGCTTCGGCTTTCGTCAGCTTCCTTGCGTAGCCCTTTCTCAAATAGTCTGCAACGATGTTCTTGTAAATCGCACCGAACTCGGGATCCCTCTTCATCTTATTTTCAAGGCTCCATAGTCTTCTTTTCGCCATGTCAAAACTTGCAGGAACTTCAAACGTGTCATGCTTCCACAGCAGGCCTGTCTGGAAGCGAGAGCCGACTTGCTTTGTTGTGCTGGAAAGAATCCGCAACGCCCTCTCATCAACCTCTGAAATCAGCTTCTGTGTTGGTTTCTTCACTCCGAAATTTTCCATGCTAAAAAACTCCTCGATGACAGAATCCAGGTACGAGTCCTGTTCACTTCTGGCTTGACTGCAATGAAGGATCCGGACGTCGTTGAAGTCACTCCCAGTCTCAATTGCTGACCTCCCATACACGGCCCATCCTAATCTGGTTTCCGTAACAATTGGTTGAACGTTTGCGGATTCCAACACTCTAATTGGTGCCCCCAAGTGGCAGTGATCAAGACCGATGATAAGTTGAGGCTTCGCGTTTTCATATTCCGCGAACGAGGGCATAGTCTTACCTCGGAACAGTGGATACAAATCAGCGGCACTCAGAGTTTGTGTAGGCAGACATAACTCACTAACTGTCCTGACTCCGGTCATCGAAAATCTCTCGGCATCATCTCTGTCGGCGCTGATATGAAGGTTTACTTCTGAAGACTCCTCCGTCGATGTCTCTTTGCCAAACCACTGTAGATCCAAGCTTTTCTTGGGACCATCCAATTGAAGTTGTCCGGCTATGTCGTTGCTCATGATAGTAATGGACGATCCTTCGTCCAGGAGGGCAAATGTTTTTACCACGGTATCGTTGTTGTAAAGCCTGACTGGCAAAACACGAAATAGTATTTTTACGTTGGCATCTGCATTACAGCTGAGCAAAGACTTCGGCGCCCTTTGACCCTCGGTCTCGGCAGCGGATGTCGACGGCGATGAAGTACTTGGATCGTCAGGATCATGAAGTGAAGAGTGATGGTTGCGAGTGCATTTACCAATCTCGCATTTCTTTCGGCGCTTGCACGAGATTGTGTTGTGGCCGTATCTCAGGCAAGAGAAACACAGCCTGTTTCTTTTAACGAAGTTCCACTTTTCTACGTTGTCCAATTTAGCGTAGGCACTGCATTCAGGTACTGGATGCCACTTTAATTGACAGTGGCGACAAATATCATTGTTGGCTGAAGCAGATATGGACCGTTCCTTGGCGCTAGATTTAGATCCAGGTTTGTCTGAAGTGAAGAGAACGCTTTTAGGTTTTTGATTGTTTTCTGCCTTACCTTGTGGTGCAAGAGAGTTTGTTGTGACCAAGCACACTAGTCTGGCGATTCTGTTCAACCACTCTTCAAAATGTTTGACGGTAGGGTACGGCTGGATAAGAACGCTTTGCTGGGCCCACTCTAAACGTTTACTCATCGGTAGCTTACCGACAAGTTCATCTATGAGAGTCGGATTAGCAAGATGCTGATGTAGGCCACTTGCCTCAAGAAAGGTAGAAAAGTTCTGCACCCTGGTGGCGAATGGAACGAGCATTTCCAACTTTCCCTCCGAAATAGGCGAAATTTCTCGCACTTTGCTAAGTTGGCTTTGCAGTAAACATTCTGGGCGTCCAAAGCGGAATTCCAACGCAGCCATCACTCGTTCAACGTTGTCCGGGTGTATCAATAGTGCCTCCGTGACGGTCTTTGCATCTCCTTTAATGCATTTCTGTAGGCGAAAGATATTCTCGACGTTGGAATATCCGAACATTGCTGTGGATTCGCGAAAGGCTGTACTAAACATCGGCCACTCCTCAGGACGACCGGTGAAGTTTGGCAGATCGTGAAGCTTTCGGCCATTTCCATACGAACCCGTTTGCGGCGTTATTAACTGGCTGGTTGCAGACGATGACGATATTCTATTTTGTAGTGGAGGCATATTAACTTGCTGTTCACTTAACGGGGGCAGGAACGATGGTAATCTCTGTGCATGGAAGGGGCTGCTTGTATACGTACTGATGGTTGCTGTTGACGCGGGCTTATGTGGCAATGACCACGTGTACTGTGATGCTGCGACGCTCGTGTATAAAGACGATGAAGGTATGTGCGGCTCGTGGGAACATGTGATTGGTGTGTATTGGTGTCTCGCAGTATCATTTTGTACCGACATTAGTACTGATGTCGACACTGGTTTCTGGAGCGATGATGATATACTCGGTGCGTACTGAGCGGTTCCAGCACCGATGCACATTGTCGAAACAGTGGTTGTTGACACAGTTGGCGGCAATGAATTCAATGTGATCGGCGCGTACTGAGCTGTTCCAGCATCAGAGTTAGAGGCGGCAGTTGATGACTGCTGATGGCGGCTAAGCAGGTCTTGGATTCGAATGCGTTCACGTTTTTCATTTGCAGCGGCGGCTGTTGCTGCCTGAAGTTGCAAACGCAGTTCGTCCATTTGCTTCTGGATCGCTACTAATTGAGTTGACGGTCCCTGATCAGCATTTTCGATCATGGTGTTGTCTACGTCGGAATCGCTGTCTTCTGTCGAATTGGCGTCGGCTATTGGTGGATCAGGATCGGCTACAATATCCACTCTTTTATTACGAGCACTTCTTCTTAAAGTCTCGTTTAGGCTTGACATCGAAACGTGGCTTTGCAAATTGTAGAGCAAAATGGCGGCCTTTGTACGATCCTCGTGCAATTTGCTGCTCGGTCAAGATGGCAAATAAAATGGCGGCTGTATCTCTCCTTGGCGTGCTATGGGCTAGCGGCAAAACTCCACAGGGAAATATGCGGTTTATTGGCTACAGTAATTGTTGCAAATTTGCGGCGGCTTATTCTTTGCAGAAATATTTAAATTCGCATTATTCCACAACAATTATTGCCAACTGTGTAGGCGGGGAAATTCAAAATAAAAAAGAATAAAATTTGTTGCCGCTTCAGAGCCCCTGCCCAATGAAAGTCGAACCTCCGAAGTTACGGTAGATTTATTCTCTATAAAGAGCTTATTGAACATTTACAACTTATCTTATTAAAATACAACTTACTTTTTAGTTTATGGGCTGGCGACCTGGACTCCTCTGCGACAAACAAGAAAGTGGCTGGCAATTGATTAAAACGACAGATTTAATGCCGCGTGAAAGTTTTGACGTCTCTTAAATGACAATCGCGATGAACGCGTTCAGAGATTTAGGTCTGTTTGCAGTAGAAATCCAGGTCGCCCCGTACAATATTTTACAACAATATACTAAAAAAAAACTGTTCATATGATCGATTTACCCCAATCAAAACTGAGACATAACAAGTCAGCCAGCTGTCAGACTTATGCTAAATTAGATGCTTGAATGTTTAGCTCAAAACATGGAACGCATATTAATTTATTTCAGCATACCAATAGAATTTTAGCAATCAAAGTCAGCAAAAACATCGGCGAAGGGAATTAAGCTGTCATACAGAAAAAAGAAAGTGATGTTTGTGTTTTGTTTAATCTATCTTTTTTTTAAATTGTTCACAAAATCGATATTTGACCGACTAAAAAATGTGCCTGGTATATTGGGATTAGGTAGGTAGTAAGAAATTTCGACATAACGTACCTAATTCAAAGTGGTAACGTGATGCACATTTTACGCAATAATTTTTCTGTAAGCTCGCACAATTCAACTTCGCAATTGAAGTGCATTCGTTTATATGAACTTTTTTTCGTTCATTAACAATTATTCGCAGAAGAACTTACAGGCAACTACTCGAAATCTTGATTAAAAAAATGCAGTTTGGAATAAATAATTCAGGGCAATTCACGAAGAAGTAAAAAAAACAAACAGCGATTTGGATGACAATACATTTGCGGTATAACAAATCGGATGAGAACAGGCCCTCATCGCTGTATCCTAAGAGGCGGCTGTAAACTTATTTCAAAAAAAAACCCTAATAATATGCAATGTATTTAATGTACTTAATTTGCACGAATTAAGCCTTATGGTAGGCCAACAAAATTTCACAAAAACATACATATATTATATTTCTTAATGTTCATTCACCTCATTGATTAGAAATACCATTCCTTTTGGCAGTTGTTCATGACCCCGATCTGCAACAGTATGGTTAGGGATGATCACGATTTCAAGGGGTTTGCATTGAATTTAAAATGTTCACAAGCATTTATGTCGATGAACCCAAATGTATTTGACAGCTAAACAAAAATCTCAATTAAGTAGCAGACACAACAGTGTTAAACACATTTCAGCTGGACACGGATTTTTAGAATGCGTAGGCGATAAAACAGTCTTTTTTTATAAAAACAGTCGGTTTTTTTTTGTCTCAACAAAATCGTGTGCACATTTTATGTGCGATAAACTACAGGTATAGCCGCGAATTTGATTTTATTTCTTTAAGTTTTATTTTACGCTTTTTATTTGATCATAGACAGGCGTGTGTCGGTAGACGTCAATCGAAGAGGTGTCTAAGCTTCTTGACTCTAAGCGTTTGCCAAAATGAAGGTAATCGGGCATTCGCAGGAACAGCGAAAATTCTATGAAAGTTGGATCGAACTGGAGTTCGTACATCATTTGATTTTTGTGAATTTTACTCAGCCAAATATATACACACACATTGAGATGGGATGGGAACAGGCGAATTAATGAGCATCTACAGATGATGATGGTACCACCGAGAAATAGGTCCAATTAAAGACGCATTATTCTACCATTTATCTGATGGGGGTGATTCTTTTAATGCGTTCGTAATTAATTGCTTCATTTGTAGATTGGAAACAATTACGCGCTATGGGGGTAGGTCAAATATTTTTGAAACTTCTTTAGTAATCCAAGTCATGAAGTGAATAATAATGAATAAATGTTTACCAAAATATGTGAAATGGAAACTTTAGGGTTGACTTTTAAGTGATTGAAATTGTTTGTTCGTACGAAAGGATTCTGACATATGTATTACATTTTTTGCTCTAAAGTCATAGTTGATGTTTAGGTGTAGGGAGTTGCCAGGAGCAGTTTATGTCCTTTGCAAAATTGTACTCAATTAATTGTGACATCTGAGTTTCAAATTTACGAGATTAAATTGAGTGTGGCTGCAAAAATTATCAGCCTTATTTATAAACGTATTATAAGGAGTGTATAAAGTTATGCACCCTTTATAATGCCTCTATACCAACGCAAAAACCTTATTTATAAAAATTATTGTATAGAGTTTGTAAAGGGTGATTTTTTAAGAGGTTTAGAACTTTGTTTAAAAAAAAAACACAAAAAATTCGAAAAAATGAATGAAATATTTATTTGAATCGATAGTTTGAACCTTGCAATTTAATGTTTAAAGATAATTTCATGCAAATGTTGACCGCGGCTGCGTCTCAGGTAGCCCATCCGCTGAGTCCAATTTTGGCATACTCTTTCACACAATCGGCCGGTATCTCACGAATGAATGCATGGATGTTGGCTTCCAGTGCGTCAATCGAAGCGGGCTTGTCCCTATACACATTAGCCTTGGCATACCCCCACAAAAAATAATCTAATGGTGTCAAATCGCACGATCTAGGCGGCCAATTGACCGGCCCGAAACGTGAAATTAACTGTTCACCAAACTCGCCTTGCAATTGCGCCATTGTTTCGCGTGTTGTGTGTCATGTGGCACCGTCTTGTTGAAACCACATATCATGCAAGTCAAGAACTTCCATTTCGGGCAAAAAAAAGTTTGTTATCATCGCTCGGTAGCGTTCACCATTGACAGTAACGGTGCGATTCGCATCATCTTTGAAGAAATATGGCCCAATAATGCCGCCGGCCCATAAACCGCACCAAACAGTGGCTTTTTCGGGATGCATTGGTAGCTGTTGCAATGCTTCTGGCTGATCTTCACTCCAAATGCGGCAATTTTGCTTATTTACGTACCCATTCAACCAAAAATGAGCCTCATCGCTGAACACAATTTTTCGATAAAAAAGCGGATCCTCGGCCAGCTTTCCAAGAGCCCATTCACCAAAAATTCGGCGTTGTGGTAGGTCGGCTGGCTTTAGTTCTTGCACCAGCTGTATCTTAAAAGGCTTTACGCCCAAATCCTTCCGCAAAATTTTCCACGTAGTGCTGTAACAAAGGCCTAACTGCTGGGAACGGCGCCGAATCGACATTTCGCGGTCTTCTGTCACACTAGCTGATACGGCCGCAATATTTTCTTCACTACGCACAGTACGTAAACGTGTTGGTGGTTTAATGTCCAACAAAGTAAATTTGGTGCGAAATTTGGTCACAATCTTCCGAATAGACTGCTCAGAAGGTCGAGAATGCCGATCATAAAATGGAAGCAGCGCGCGATGAACATTTCAAACCGAGCACGAATTTTGATAGTAAAATTCAATAATTTGCAAGCGTTGTTCATTTGTAAGACGATCCATGGTTAAATTGCAAACCAAACTGAAGCTGTTTGACAGTGACACAAGGTACTAAACACACGTCAGCTGTCAAAACCGGTGTTGCCAAAACCAAACCAGCTAAAAAATCACCCTTTATAAGCTAAAGGCGCTTGGAGGTTGTTTAATGCCTGTATAGAGATGGAATAGTATAGAAATGTCATTTTGACTGAAAAAATTTTATTTTATATTAAATCAAAAAGAAATTGGATAGATGTATCTATTTCTTTTTACTTTTCCATTTTTTTATTCCTATTTGTTTTTGAATTTACATTTCTCACAAGCTGCTATGTTTTTTTCATCTTTTCGTACCGATATATGTAATAGATTTCTCATTTTCAGTACCTTTTTTGACGCAAGCCCTGTATAACTAGTATGCATGAGAAAATGTTTTATAAATAAGAATTTTTGGGAGGGTGTATAAAGGCTGTATAAATACATATACACTGCATAACTATACAGGTGTTTAGGCGCGTTTAGCAAATTCTAATAAATTAGGCTGCATACTTTTTTTTCGTAAACGAAAAGGATAAGAATAAGAAACCCACTGTGACCTTCTTATATTCATATATTCAAATAAAGGCCATTACTTTCTCTTCCGAGACTGAGATTGTATAGTTTTCACTGCTGAATAGGTAATACAGCGGAAATATTCCGGATTCTGTTTCTGACAGCCGCCGGACTTTTACTTTAATCTTACTTGCCGGGTTAAAAGAATGTTTGACTTATATGGGGTCAATCAGATTTGAACTTAGAGACTGTCCGTGGCAATATGGATGGGAATCCTTTTTTTTTAGAATGAAGCTCCACATAGAACTACATAACTCATGGCGTTCAACAGATTACAAATGTGCTTTCTGGAGTTTTTTTTTATCATCTATACGCCCCAAATTTAAGCCAATGACTCTCTCAACCCAAGCGATCTCCTTTTTCATTTCCCCTGATGTGGCAGAGCGAGATTTTGTCGCTTTTTGTAGCTCGTTCTTCGATCTGTGACCAAACATTTCAATGTGGCATGAAATGAACCAGCCCTTTGAATAAAACTTTCCGGGGTCTACCAGCCCAACTCACATAATATATCTATCTTTACTAGAACGTGTTGCTAGATTGGATCTTCATTTTCCTTTGTATCACTCTGTCTTTGTTAAACAATCATCTCAACGCTGCTGGCCTTTCTAAATTCCTCTGGTCCACCATGTTGGCAGTTAATCTTTGCCCAGCACTAAAATAAGTCCTTTTGAGAGACCATTTGGTAACCTTTTATTTAAATTGTTATTTATTTTTATTATAACATGATTACCTTTGCTGATCCATGTTTGATGAACGCCACTCCACGGTTTTCGAAACAAAAGCATTTCCCGGGACATCTTCTTTAACAACAAAAAGTCTTTCAAGGAGCATTCCTCTCAATGTATTTCCCAGAAATAAGAACTCCTTAAAACAGAACCATTATCGATTTTACTATACATACCTACGTATCGTTTTCTCCCATAAACACCTTCCAAATGCATTCATAATTAAAACCTTCCACGATAAAATGTCTGTCTTTTCTTTTTCTCCTTACCGATCGCAACTCTCTCTATGTTAATTCTCCCACCAAAATCGATATCATAAAACTAAATACCATCTCACGATGACAATTTCTTCCTTACAACAGAACTCATTATCATCCGAAAATATATTCAATGAAAATTATTGTCCCCAATCAAATTACAAACGAAAACGGTGAATTACAAACGACAACAAAAAACGGAAAAACTATTTCTTCACAAACATTCACTCCAATTTTCACATTTGAATATTTTAACGTATGTTGTGTCTTGTGTATGTCGCATTTCCAGAAACCCAAACAGAAAGGCCACAACCAAAATAAAAAAAAAGAAACCCATGAAAAGTAAAAAAAACAAAAAAAGAAATTCCAAACAACCAAAACAATAACAAACCCGAAAAACGAAGTCAAAGCCCATAAAAAGACGTTTTCAGTTTTATTAATGACCGTGGGAATGCAGCCAAGAAATTCCAATGAATTCTTCGTCTTCGTTCTTCGTCGGCGTCTCCAGTTCTCCACCTCCGCACCTTTACAACCTCATGATGATGATTATGATGAGGCTGACGATGCTCTTAGCTCTGAGCTCTTCTCCCTTTCGTGGTAAAGGATTTTTCGTATTACCTTTACGTAGAGTTCATATATCTCTAGCTGTAGTATGCCGATGCCGAATGAGGACCGCGACCGACAAATAACGCGATAAAATCGAAAGAAATTTTCATTCACGTGTCGTGTGGGTATGTATATCAAAACTATCGAATCTTGCATATCTCACAGTCACTGTTCAGTTTATACCTTCATTCATGTATCTGTGGCGCACCAAACGAAAATATTCAACGAAAAATCAGAGGTAATCAGAAAGCAAAAAAAAAAACAACAAAATTCTTTCACTCCGATCACAATTCGACGAGAAAAACGATGAACCGAATACAAAAGAAATACAAAAAAATCTAAAGAACTTACCGCACGACCTGCAGAGGCACACCACACATACAGCAAGTAACACGAACCCACCGGCGACAACAACGATGATGAAACTGGAGGAGGGTGCGGAGGAGCCCAAGACGATTCCGAGAATCCATAAGCCATACAGCCGCCTATAAACGGTTTCCTGAATGTGGGTTAAGCAATGCATTACAAATCTGAGGAATCTCATCATCATCAACAACATCATCACCACCACAGCTTACAACAGAACCACACCAGCGTCAACAACAACAACAAAAACAACAAGACCGGGAGAAACGTCAAAAAATTGTAAGTACACACTATAGTTTTCCACTAGTGTTTCCACGGATGTTTCCATTTCACATATACAGAGACAGAACAGAACAACGTTGGCGGTTGGCGTTGGGTTGCCTGCTCTTGCTGTTTTCTTTCCATTTCTCTGTTTTCTGTTGTAATTTTCATTTCTGGAAAAAAAGAATGAAAAGAAAAGCAAACCACGACCACGGACGCGGACCACGACATCGACGACGAGATGGAATTTGGTGTAACGGCCCTGGGTCGACGCGGCGACGGATAGCAGCGGGCGCGGCAGCCCATCAGACAGCCGCGAGTGTTGTTTAACCAAATATCAGCGAATTAACATTTGAAATTCCATTGCATATCTAATTGTTGACCATTTAACGAGTTAACAATGATGCAGCACACACACAGGCGGAGGCGCACTCGCTATTCAATTGTTGGTTGATTGGTCGGTGGTCGTCGCTCTTCGGTCGCGGTTTGGGGCGAGGGTATTTGAAAAATCTTTGGAATTCCGTTCTCGATATATAAATGAACACGAGGTGAAGAATTAATGAATTAGAGACCACACTTTTCGACTGGCCCAAGTGCTGAATCCCTCTTTTACGGGGAGTGTGCGACGTGTGATCGGCGCGCGGACCGTGAGTCGTCTATATGGGAACCGGTTTGGAAATTGATTTGGCTCTGGAATTTATTATAACTGCAGCGCTATTGAACTTTCGCAAGTTCAAGTTGGCAAGCATGCATTCAGGTTCAGCCCCCATAGGGATACACGGATGCGGATTATGGCCACTTAGCGGTGATCTGGGAGGCAAATATAATTGATTAGATACAAAATGAATTGCATATTCGTAGATTTATCTATGCGAAGACCCCAGAGGAAGTCATTTTGTGGCCCAACAGAGACATGCGATGCATTTTCGTGGGTATATTATCGATGATTGATAGTGTTGCCATTGGATTGTGGAATGGGCCATGGGTTTAAATTCCAACAGAAGTTCTGTGGTTTCGAACTGGAATATAAGTTGAACGTATGTGCCACCTGTGGGTTTCTATTTAAATTAGCTACATATTTTACAAATAACAAGTCGACGGATAGAATAAACGGAATCGCGACAAAAACAAACGTACTAAATTTAGTTATTGACGGTGATTGAAGGTGAAAATAAGAAACGTCATGACTCATGACATAATAGGTTTCTTTTAATTAACTTTGTTGAGAGTGGATATGTTAAAGTATACAGATCAGTCTGACAGCTATCTGACTAGATGAATCTCGGTTTTGATTGGCTGTCAATCGGTCATATGGGCTGCTGTTTCAGTTGACGTTTATAGAGGGGTAGCCGACGAATCTATAGTCAAAATTCTAGAGTTCTAAGTTGTAAGTTTGCATATGTGGCTGACAGCAAAAGTGACGCTCCCGACCAATCTAGTTTTTGCGTTCAGGTTACATCTCATCCAGACCAATCTAGTCGACTTAAATAATAATAAATATATTCTTGAATGTGCCCAGTGACACGATCGAAATGAATCGATTTAATATTTGACAAATTTCCCTATAAGAGAAATTGTTTAATTTAGCCCGAAATCAACTGATTGATTGAGAAAAAGGGAAGGAAAGGGAACGAATGCAATTCGATAAAAAGTAAACAAATTTGAGAAAATTTCATGAAAAGGATATGGTCCTGTATGCGTGCTCGTGGTGGCTGATGTTGTTTTTCATTATTAGCGGCATACCTTTCTCTTTATTATAAAATATACATCCGATCATTTATCTCAAAAAATGTCATTTTTCTTTGAATACCATAATAACACCTCTTATTGGAAAACCCTTTATGTATTTTATAAAAGTCAGCTGACAGCCGCCGTAGATTATTTTTTGGCATTTCACCAATACTTTTGTGGGTTCAATCAGAAGGAGTTTTGTTGTTCCATTGGATCACAGAATGAGTGGTTCCCCGAGTGAAACCAATGGAAAACGACATTAAAGTTCGATATGTTTGTCTAGAAATATGCAACGGATTCTTTCTTTTATTTCACATAGTTATATAACTACACAATTCTGCATTTCGTTAATCTTTATCGTTTGTGCAAAACATACATGCGTAGTTTATAAAATTCAGTTTTGAAATACCATTTTTGAATTGAAAGGAATCGTTAAAAATGACGCTTTTTATTCGCTGGCGATGTAGTTTTACTGGACGATGTTGCGTCTGAGATATTTTGTCTAGACTTCGATTTTGAGCGCATTTCATTCTAAATAATGAAATGTCAAAGTCAGAATTGAAATATCTCCATTTGAGATAGTTTCAGCGATTATTTACTAGCTAAATCAGGTATCGTTCACAAATTCGTGATATAAACGTCAAAAATGTTGACATTAACGTATTTCCGCCATGAAAAGAGGGAAGAATTCCTTTTTTTCTTTTGCAGTCTCTGCAAATCTTCGATCCTTCCTGCTAATAATGTCCAACCCTCATACAAATTCGACTGAGAAAAATTTCGGCTGAATTTTATTTTCAGCTTCGAACGAATGAATTGGGAACTTTTCTTATGGCAGTTACACACGTGAATGTTTCGTGGACGTTCAGTGTCAACCAAAAGTTTAAAGTGCTACCGGTCCTTAAGTAAACACTTGCAAAAATTTAACATAAGGAGCGCACTGAGCCTTTGCACGTTACTTAAACTTAAATTCGTTGGAAATATACTCCATGTCTGCAAAATGCGTAGCCTTAACTACCTCAATGGCAACACTGAAGTGCATACCACTCTTTTCCACTAGATTTATTCATTCTGCCAATCGATATTTCTAGCAGAGGTATCAAACAACATAAATACCGAAATTGTATTGGGCAGTTTATACAAAGCAACAGCGAGATCCACAGCCACCGCCAATGGTTCTTTCGATGTTTCACCTCCTACACCACCATCGTCATCTCTATGCCCAAACAGCAGCAGCGAAACATTGTATGACATTCCTTAGGAGGATGGAGCAGACGGACGAATGGAATGGACAAACGAAGTAGAAACGACGACGCACGGCCAGCAGCAGACCAATCGTCCAAACGAGGTCTTGAAGTCAATACACTCGTTCGCCACACACGTTCCAAGAATTTTCCACGTTTCTTGCCCTACATCTCCTCCGTGTGCACTCTACTGCTCCGCCACCAGCAGTGTTGCTTCTGCGAGTGCCGCCACTGTATATACGGATGGGGGCCCATCCACCAGTTTCGTTCTGCCACCGTCATCATCATCATCATCATTGCCGAGAAGAGTTTCTTTTCAGGCACATACCAATTTAAAGAAGGCGATGCGAATCGCCCACCAACACCAATTGAATGACAAAACTTTGGAAATCGAGAACGAAAACTTTTGCAGGAGTAGAAAATTGTTCTCCAAAGCGCTGCCATCTCTATAGTGAATGGCACGCGGGTACAACGTACACGCCGGGAATAAAATTCGGATTGCCAATTGCCACTGAGGAATCCAGAGAGCTCCACGACGACCATTTGGGGCGAAAGCGTGTCTACCACTATGTGTGCGTGATATCCAGACGGAAGAGCATTCCACAATACTAGTCTGCTGCAGAGTGCTTCATTTTTGGCTTAGAATGGAATCTTCGTCTCTGTCTATGCCTCTCCCTGACTTTGGGGAGACTGCGACTGGGGAGCGCGTTTCCTTTTTGTTTCTATTTTCAGTTTTCTATAATCTGTCAAGTAATCGCCTGTGCTATTCATTTCTTGCATCAAGGAAGAAGACACATACGCAATACGCATTGAGGTTCGGAATTTCAGATGCACACACAGTAGAACTAATGTAGATGTGCTGATTCCAGAACTAAGAGGAAACGGAAAAATGTGCGTACGAACTTCTAGTGGTTAAGAGGAATGGCAAATACAAGTACACAAATGCGGGAGGCGAAATATCGCTTGACATGTGAAACAATTTTAGCATTTGATGGATTATTTATTAAGATGACTTCCAATTGAGCGCACAGACATTCCTTGGCAATGTGTGTGATTTATGATCTTGGCAGTGGAAATAGTCATTGAAGGGGACAACAGCATTTGGCGTTAGTTTTTCCGGAATAGGTATGTGGGAGGTTGTTCACTAAAATATGCAACTTTCTCCATATTTATAATTAATTATGTACAGAGACACCACTTCATTAGCTCGTATGTTATTACAAACTAAAAAAGTCCTGATGCGTACGTATGTCTAAAATTAATGAAGCTGTTTCAAAAATTTAACGGTGAAATATACGATCTGTCTATGCGGAAGAAAGATTTCCTCTCCCTTAAACCTGAGTGATAACGACAATGAGCTTATGAATTCAGCATTTCAGCTAACAAGATCCGCCACCTAAAATGGCAGAAGGCATAACATTGTTTCTCTCAAATGAAGAAATTCAGCGGGAGAATTGAATTATCTGCAGAGTGCTGCCAAGTCAGCTTTTATTTATTTTGTTAGAAATTAAATGAGGGCTCGAAATTTAGAACAATATTAGAGATTTCAATGCCCAAAACACATATGTGCAAATTTGCAGATGAACAGATGTGCTGAATTGAATTTGCAGCGATTGCTGCTCAATGTGGATACAAATACGTGAGTTAGAATCAAAAAAAAATAATTTCCGTTTGCTCGTCATCGTCAGTAAATGAATTTAAAAATTCAATGCTGCCAAGTCAATTTAGTTGATTTAGAAATAGAAACATGTTGCAGTGTTACGACCAGTGCTGAATTCACAAAATACAGTACACGCCTCTTGTAAATTCAGCATACAAAAAATAAGAATAAAAATATGCAGCCTAAAAAATGTACTAGAGTAAGGATCGTACCAAAACGTTGCACCGCAATATTATATCATAGTGTAAATCTAACAAAGTACTACATATTACGGTTAGGAGTGTCAATGTTGCTGAATGGATGTCGCTTCTGGCGAGGTTTTGCAAAGCTATTGAAAAATCGATTTAGTAGTTTTCTATTTGACACAAATAGATATATTTTGACATTTCTAACGACGTTGACGTAAGCTTTCAAACTTTCGCATTATAACTAGGAATATTGTGAATAAATTCCGATGGAAATGTTTCCTTTGTCAGCAATGTAATTCAGATTGCCGAATAGAACAATTGCCGGGGAAACTATTATTCCCGATAGGGGGGATATAGTGGTATACGTCATTACATAGTCATATGCTCCCTCTTTCGACTACATTCACTTTGTAGTTATTGTTTAAATAGCATTGCAACTGTTCATAATTAAATAAACCAGAAAAACTCATGAAACTTGTTGGAAAAAAAAGTCTGTGCTGAAAGATGTACTGAATTTTATAATAGATCCACTCGAGATTGTTTTGTGATTGACAGATATGGGATTTATATTAAATCACTGGTATACACGTAAAGATTCAGCCGAAACTCATTATTCTTATGTCTTTTTTGAGATGAGACGATATTATATCATTTTCGGTTGTTTTTTTTTTTATTTTCGAAGAATGCACATCTCTTGGAATCTAGTGGAACATGCGAAAATTGTTTTCTTCTCAATTACCTTTCAAACTTTTGCGTTCTTATATAGTTATGTCGCTTATTTGTACCATGTGATTTTGACAACTAGTACTGATAAGTAAGAGATTATAATATCGGGCTTTGAAAAATACTACGAAGAGCCAATGGAATATGGGAATGGCTGAACACTCCGAGAAGAATACGAACGCAGTTATTTGGACTACTGCGGGAAAGAAAATTTGTATTTGCAAATGCGACTGGTAGGTAAAAACGTCAAGTAAGTATAATCAGGGGTATCGTGAATAAATTCCGACGGAAATGTTTCTTATGTCATCAATGTAAATCAGATTGCTGAATTGAAAACATTCCGCGGGAAATATTATTCCCAAAATGGGTGAATACGTTTCTGTTCTTTATATTAAGTGGATTTTGAAAACTATCTTGGAAAAGTATAGCGATATATGTTTCAAGAACCACTCACAGTTCTACACAGACTGTACACAAACAAACGAATTACGATTAACAAGTTTTGACAGTTTACTCATTATTTCAGAATTCAATGAAAACATTCAAAAATCTATAGTTAACATTTCTAAAGTCAACTAGATTTTAGTAGATATTTTACTGAACGCAAACAAATAGATTGGTCGCGTTGCGTCACTTTTCCTATGTCAGCCACATATATAGCCACTTACTTGACTAGATTCGTAAATGTCAACTGAAAAAGCTATCGATTTAGGCCACCCAAAACTGAAAAACATCAAGTCGGCCGTCAGACTTACAAAACTAGATACTTGAACATCCCCAATATTCATTGAATATTTGCAAACAAATTGCACTGGCATTTCGAATTTGAGGTTATGTTCGTACGATTTTTTAGTTCTCTGGTTTGTGGAACGCGTTTTAATGTGATAAACTTTGACAATTCGTTAAAATGATGTTTTTGTTTCGGCAAAAAGTTTGGACTCGCCATTTCGTTTTTTAAAATCTTTTTAATCCCATTTTCTGAATACCTGTAGATTCCGATGGATTTGTTAAGTATTCTACTCTTTTGGAATAGTAAAATCTGCAGTTTTCTGTTTGTAAATTCATCAAAAGTGGTTGTTCTTTATTCGTGTTTTATCAAATCACTCTCATATGAATAGGTCTTTATGGCTAAACGCCTGAAGTCGATTTCCCGATCTAAATCTGATCCGAGCGGCAAACCATTTTCAAATTAGTATAGTTCTACTGTGTAAGCGTAATCGTGTCAAAATTCTGCACCGCTGTATAATTGACCTCGTCTAGGAGTAATAAAAATTCACTTTTATGAGTTTCCCGCAAAATGATTTGCTCAACCCATTTGCCTCTCTATTTTCAGACGGCCAAGAGATACAAAGTTTCAACTAATTGTTCTTATTTCGGGTTTTTGTTTCCCACATTTTTTTTTCTGATGTGTATGTCAACACGTAGACAAACTGCGTCAATTTTTGTTTGTTCTAATCCTCCTTTTTGAATATGCACACGTTTTTCGTTCGGTGTTTCCTTGGCGAGACTATAAAGTCTAAGATATCTGATGATGATATTAATAGATACATTCAACTTAGTCTTATTAGAAAATGGAAACTTAAAAATAGAGACAAACGCGCAGAGGAAAATAGTTCGGCGTCTGGCCGGCCACGGTTCTATGACTCTCGCGCGACTGCTCACGCTGTTCTGCACATTCATCTACAGATGTATATCTCATAGATGGAATCACACGGTCTATCCCATGCGCATCGAGTTTAATCTATTCAGTCTGTCTATTCAGTAAATCTATTCCCACCTAAAACCAAATATATACATGTCCTCAGTGGCGTTCGGTTTGCGTCCGTCCTATAGCCGAGATTATCCAGGGTGGTGTGGCGCAACACTTCACTTGAGCAGCGATACTAGGAAATACTTAATACCCTGTTCAGTGCTCACTTTGAGACTTTGTGTCATTTTGTTTCGAATAAAGGACACCGACGACGACTGCCTCAAATTAGATATCCGCGCATGGACCAGGCCAGACTACGATCGAAGAGGACCAGACGCACCGTGCATGGGTGTGAGCGAAATAGAACCAGGAAAGGGCTGTCGGTTGGAGTTGGAGTATAAGAGGAGACAGATTAGATGGCTCGTCTTTATTTTTATTTTCGTCGATATCTTATTTTAGAATCTGATCAGACATAAGTCTGTGCGCATATACATTACATATATAATATATATAGACACAGCTGAGAGGAGCCGACGAAATCTCTAAGGAATTCGACGGATGGCGACGACCGACACGATGCGACGACGACGCACAGTGAGGAAAATTTCGACAGAGGTGAGCGAGTGTGTCCGTGCGTGTGAGAAGTAAACTTCTTTGAGGTTCGGTGCGGTATTTTATGTCGTTTTCGAGAGATGTAACCTGGGGACAAATGTCTGGCTGATGAGGACAAGGCGCTCGTCGTATATTTTGGTTATTTATACGTGTCTATTAGGAGAGCAAGGAAATTTATGAACGCTTGGCATACCTGGGTTAATTGATACTTCAAAACGACAACGAAGGGTGTTACATGGACCCTGCATGGGGACTTGAGATATGAAAATTATGACAATCGGGAGGGTTTTCAGTGAGGTAGATCGCTTGTATATTTAGGTTAGGTTTTTATTTATACTGCGACGATGGAAATTGAAGGGAGAAACTGGAACTTTAAATAGTTACAGAATGAAGATTTTTATGTGGCTATGAATTCGGAGGTTAGATCGTGTAGTTTCTAGAAGACCTGAAGCCTAATCCCTCAGCTCCATCACCCAAAGGTCTGCCAGTCAACGGAATTAACCAAATTGTTCAATCTAAATCCAAATAAAATTCCTTGTTTTGAGCATTACAAATTCGAAAAAGTCACATTGAACTAGAGGCCCAGAGTCGAAGACTAAATACTCACTCGCGCATTACGAGCATAATTCCTTGCACTCGGATGATGTCCCGGTAAACTTTGAGGGCAAGAAAAAATATTGCATAACCCCGACATTTCAAAGCTGTCACTATTTCAAGCAACGCAAGGAGCGATTTAAATTAATCTCAGTGCATCTACACGCGCTATCACAAAAGAGAACACGGCTTTCAAATCTAAGTAAATGTGCTTTTAATGGCAATCAAACAGATGTCTCAAAGGCGGCAAAGTAAGTTACACCCAATCCCTTGAAGGTTGAAGATCTACACAATTGGTTCCAATAAATGGCACCTTTCATCAGATAGCTTGTACACAACCAAAATTATACCCCAAATGTAATAGAGAGCCCTTTCAGCAGTCACTACCACGAGAGTTGTGAAGACTCCTGCATCGGATCGCTTCAAAGTTTTATAACCTATAAGCTGTGTGACATGCTGACAGGGTATCTGTCAATCCGTGGTCTTAGCATCGTGCCTAGTTTTATAAGTTCGACTTTTCTGAGAGAAGCTGCTGAAATTCCCAAACGCACCAGGCAAACAGACCGCAGTCTTATGACATGTTCCCACCAGACGAACAATTTTCCCAAACATCCGAGGTTTTGCCATACATTTTTGAGGTTTCGAAACCTCGGGATTTCAGCGAAACTTATTTGAAACCACTCTGAGTTCATCCGTCTGTGAGGGGTTATTAAACCGAACATGCGTGAACTTTTGTTTATTTTGTGTTCATTTGTGGATGTCAAAATACTAAACGCCAAAACAATTGTGGCAATCAAAGAAATAATAAAAGAAGAAAAGAATTTGAATCAAAAAAGAGGTAATAAAATAATTATAAATGCTTCAATTATTTCCTAAATTTTTTCAGAAATCATTTTTGGAGATTTCTCTTTCCAACAAACAGCTGTTTTCACAGCTTATGACTTTTGAAATCACTACTCGGTGGAAACGACTTACAAGGTTTCGGTAAAAGTTCATCGAAGCCTCGCGATTTCAGTTTGGTGGGAACATGGCATTAGTTTCGTCTGAACATCATTTTCACTTATCTCAAACAAGGATTTGTTTTGTTTTTTTAATTTATTAAGGGACTATAGTTCAGATTAAAGGTATAGAGTTCTGAGACCATAGAGAATGACAGTTCTTCCGTAAAGTTAAAAAGTGTTCTCTTTAAAAGTGTTACCAACCAATTTCTAGTCAAATGTCACACCCGCAACTTGCAAAACGTCACAAATTCTCTCTTCTAATAATTTCAAACCACAAAATGGCTGACATTGGGATTTCTAATGACGTAGACAGTTATCGGCACGGATTTAAATTTAAATAACAACTAAAATGGCGGATACCTTTAAGAGAATTCTTAAAGCATCAGTTTGTAATGAACCTTGGCTGAGGTACAAAGATCTTTGTCCTCGTCCAGATGATTGCTAAAGGGTTCTTGTTACTATTTCGGCTTGGAAAGCTGTCAATTTTCGCCCTCACTAGTGCTGTAAGCAGAACTAATTAAAAATTGCAATTTTTACAAGTGTGTGATGTTTTTGTGTGACTTCCAACTTATCTCAGAACTGCGGAACTGTTTTGGTGTTAAACGTTAAACTGTAAACTACTCTCTTTATAGTAAACAAGCATTTCATCGAATACAATCACAATCACCTCTGGCATCCGTCGGCTACTATGCAGTTGCAGTCTCCTGTCCCCTCCGCGCAGTGCTGACCGTGCCAACAAATATAGAAATTCCTCGGGATCGGTTCTTTTGAATTGAACTGCACAAAAGCCAATGACGACGACGAAGAACAGCAACAACAACAAGAACGAGACACAGCAACCTGAAAGAAACAAAAAGTAAAGTACGAGCTGGATATCAAAGGAGTAGGAACGTATTCTAATTTTAGCATAATTTACGGATCTGTGTTGTTTGGGTTTTCGGCTCTTTTTTCCTTTGCGCCGCCGCACAACTACATTCTTGTTCAGAAACGGACAATACATGCATTGGGGACTTAGACCTTTCCAGGAATCCGTTCAATTTGTGTTTCTTTTTTTTTCTTCTGTCCTTATACTTTATGAATTAGTTTTAATTAAAGTGCGGACGCGATTATGATCACGGTCAGGTTTTTGGCGAAGAGTTTTCACTTCTCAAATTCGTCGTCGCTCCCTTTCGCATGTACCTTCTGTGGTATGGACGAGTTGAAAGTTACTTAAGGATATGTGCAAGGCGCACCATACATCAATAACAACAGGGCAGCTTAGCGCGTTTTGTATGCGGCATGAGCAAGGATAGAATTATGATGCAGCATGTTTATTGGGGTCCGGCTGGGATAAGTGATAGCGGTGCATTATCATGGTATACCTGTTCCCAGATTGGTGTTTTATTTTATTGCACTATAAAGGAAATATTGTTCCTCTTTTTTTTTGGGAGGGGGGAGCAGGGATTGATATGTGGTCATCCTTTTGATGGAATTCTTGGAACGATATTCAAATTCATTCACGAGATGATCCGCTGTAGAAATATTCAAAGCGATTATGGTTTGATGGCTGCTTTCCTGTAAGATGATCTGTTTTGTTTGGAAATTGCATAGTTGGATGCGGAATGAGTTCCTAGAATTGATCAATTGAATTTCATTCACGAAACGAATTTATTTGGTGCATTTGGTCGGTGAAGGTGAATGAATGTATGCAGTTAGCATATCCTGCAATTTTCTTACCTTAGATGGTTTGTTTAATTTTCTTTTGAATTCGCTTTAAATTGAGATCACACTGCGACTTCATCACTTTTGCTCTCCATTTATATTCTTAACGGGTTTATGATTACGGTTGTAACGCGAGCAGCATTTGTGTAACCGCCTCATGGGACAAATCGAATAAAATTGGAAATTGTCAAACTAACTCAATCAGTTTATCTGTATAGGCGCGCAATCGTCAGCGGCATTAATCGCTGCAACGAGAAAATGCTGTCAAAAGCGAATCCAGAAAATCGCTGCACTTTAGCCGCCGCCGCATCGTCTTCATATCGCTTATGAACTATGGGTCATTTTTTATACTGTTAATAGTATATGACAAGCGCAAGTTCCGTTGCCTCTTTTATTTGCGAAAGCTTTAAAAGCGAAACTGAGCCATTGGGTACTGACAGCGCGACAGACGAGCATTTACGCTGAGCATTGCTTGTTTCACGAAACACGAAATAAGTTTCGACTCAAATCTAACCTTAAAATGTGAATTTCAAGTGCAAATGTAAAAAAGTGATGTTCGATAAACTTAATGTTTCAAACAGCACTACAGTGCTTAAATTATTTTTTTGTATAAAAAGCAGAAGAAAAATACAAAGTCCTGAGCAAACTAAGTAAAACTAATAATCCCTTAACCGCGCGTCTTTAAAAATAGTTTTTACATGGATAGGCTATTTTAAATCGATATCGGGTACCTATACAACAGAGTCAGCCATCTTGTTTTAAGAAACTAATAAGTGCGAATCAGTTATTAAAAGAACATTTGCGACGTCTTCTGACAGTTCCCAATTTGAATTTCCATGTTGCAATAGCGTACGTTGGCGCAGTGTTATTTTATTGTTTAAATACGTACCTAATAAAACTGTTATTTAAATTCCCTTGCAGAAGAATCTGTCTCTTTGAATGGTCCTCTGTATGATTCGTAGATGTTTAGAGATTTATGGCGTCGCTAGGTGTAACTTATATCAATTGTATACTTGAAACTTGATGTTTACATTGGATGTCAAACAAAAGCAAACAAAAAACACTGTCCACGTCAAAATTAAACGGTGGTGATAAAATGATTCATAGGAAATGTATATTCTGCATTTTTGTGTGCTTTGTATTCAACTGTCGATTTAAAATAATAAAATTAAAGTCAGAAACGCTTTAGTGCTTTGCCAAAAAGGTTCCATAATGCAACAGTTGGTATCACTCATAAAAAGTTCACCCAGTATGTTCCTAAAATAAAATATTTTCCACTTGAAATGTACGAAAATCTCTACTTTGGAATTTGTTGTTTAATGTTATTGATGTTAATTAATAAACGAACAGCTTCTTAGTACATCTGAAAAGAGTTAGTAATATTTTTTTTAAATGGAAGGTTGTGGAGTAAAGGGCTCGCAGAAAGAAGTTAACGAACATTGTTTCAATTCATCGCACATTGATAAAAGAAAATAACATATATAGAAATGCCAATTTGACGTTTCTGAATTTATCCTAATCGGAAGTAGGAAGTGTAGAAGAAAAAAATTGGGTTTCCCTTCAAAGTTCCTCAGCCAATTAGAAAGTTTTATATTTCAAAGATTTTATTTTTAATTTTAAAAATCATCTAAATACTTACTTGAAATTCGTCTCAAAAAAAATCTGTCAATTTTCCTTACATATACAATTAAGAACACATCACAGTGAACCTAAAACGGCAACCAAACACTTACTGTACATTAAGCTAAAATTTAGAATAGCAAGTTCAATCAGAAAACTTGCAAAAACAAAAATTGGCATCACTCAGAAACAAGAAAGTAGGATATTCCATATTGCAACGTTTGGTAAACTGTCGTGCGTGAATACTAACGCCATTTGTGTGAGATTTTATTTGTTAAACGAATTTCATTCCGAATCGGGCGGCCGTATGAAAAAAATATTTCTCAGGACAGTTTCCGAAACTCGGACAGCTCGGAAATTTGTCACTCACTGTGATAGGTGGCGCCTTAAGCTGTAGCAGTTTTTGAACAAGTGTAGCTTTTGTTATCGAGTGTAACCAAGTCGATACTTCAGTATTCATTAAAGCGTTGAGTACGTTAACTGGCGCCCAACACCAAAAAGTAAAGGCTTCTGAAATAATATTTAAAACAAAAACGTCCAATCTGTCGCATAGTTGCCGCGATTCTATTACCAGTGGAATACGGAACACCGTAAATCTAATTCATAGGAAGCACCAGCCAAGCCAAACTTTCACAGTTCACTCACCTGCGGTCACTGCTTTGTAACAATATCACACGCCATGGAACTGCACGTCTGGCCTTCTGCTGCCCCACCTCATTTGACCTAATCTATCACTCACATACCACTACAGTCTGTGAACATTTTCCCAGGCATTTTGCATTCTCCCGCCTCACTAATACCCCGCCTTCGAAGTGACACTGGAAAATTATGGCCCACACACAGGATATTTGCCAACACCAACCCGTAAACTTAATCTCACTGCAAATTGCCTAAACTACGAGTGTATTACATTATATTTGTTGGAAATTGTCTTTAAACGGCACCAGATGATTGGCGAGGCGACGTCGTCAACGGGGAAGCCCACGACGACGCGATAGTAGTATATATGATCATCAAAACGCGATAACGTGCTGATGGTGATTTAAAGAAAATCTTCACCATACCAGCTCACATACACACACGGATCCACCAGTCAGTTTCTTTCTTCATTTTTGTTTCAACATTCCAATGTGCCATAGGCTGGCAGGCTAACAATAACAACAACAATGAGAGATGGCCATAAAGCCTGTTGCGCTGTTGGCTGGGTAAACTTCTTTTGAGAAATTTCGCAATACCGCCACCGCCGCCACCGCTTTTGATTTCCTACCTTGATTTTCATCCTTCATTTGAGAACCGGCGAGATAGAGTCCAACCTACATATACGTGCAAGTATCTATCTATCTTTGTATCTACTCGTATATAGCTGGAGTGAGTGTCTACTGCCAGAAATGTTGGTGCAGTTCTCGTATTCGTAACTTGTACAAATATTCACATCCATAGCGACACTGCACAGGGGCATAGTGACGACAACAACGAGGAAGGATAACAGCCCCACATCGCAATCGCTGTGTTGGAAGAGCCATCATCATCATCAACAGCAGCGGCAGCGGCATCAGACCGGCAACGGTTCGAGCAGCGGCAGCATCAGCAGCAACAACAAGACAAGACACACCGTAGAGGTAGTTAGATACGTTTATGCTGAGCCCACAAGCCATCAGTATACACAAACGCTACACCGCATCATCACAGCATCAGCTACAGCTTGAGCGGCGCAGGAGCAGCGCAGTCTGGTTGGTTAGGTCGGCCGTCGTCGTCGGTTCGATGCTTGGCTGGCTGGCTGACTGGTTAAGGTAAGACGATAACTTTTCCGTATGAAATCAACTATTACGGTGGAATGCCTGGGAACATTTTGAGAAAGGAATTCCACGTGAACTAAAAAGAAGCAAAAGTACTAATAAAACGAACAAAAAAAAAAAAAAGAAAAAAAAAAAAAAAAGACACAGTCAACCACGAATTGTGTCTATCTTCTGGTTCCTTGTGCAGCCAGCATCAGCATCTTTCTCGTTCCGGCATCTATGCTGCGGAACCGTGTCTTTGTGGCGAAGATTGTGTGCGGAGTGCTGGAGCTGTCGGTGCTGGGTATATATGGGTTCCTATAATAAGCAACACTATTCGCATCCGATGGAGGTATGCGCTGCAAGTATCATTTGTAGGAGATGTGGGACATCTTGGTAGATTGCAATCGGCATGTACACTTCGGCAGGAACATTTTCTTCCATGCGGAGGAGGAAGTTCGTTTGGTGTTTTGGTGCATAAATAATTGCCCCGATGCCGGATGTGTGTTCCACCCCACAGTTGGGCTATTATTTATTTCTGCTTTACTAGTTGCTATTGTTTAGCGTTCAACTGGACAGAGCGACATCTGGTGTTTGTGAATGGGAGCTTTACACCACCCTCTGACAGTCACATCGAATTGGTCACCTAAAGGAGGTCAATGATCCACAGAGAAGCTCGCAACGATCAGCGTGATCTGATGAAAGGCTGGTGTTAGATTGTCTACCCCTCCATAAACGTCAACTAAAACAGCTGCTTATATGACCAATTTCATCAAATCAAACCCAAGATACATCTAGTCAGACAGCTGTCAGACTTATTAAACTAGATACTTGAAAGTCCCTAATGTTGCGGACAATAAATGTGTGCGAACAGAGAGTGAATAATTGCACCAAGCAATCTACTACAATTACCCACTTTTCGCCATAATTTCACAGCAGCAGTTTACTACAAACGGATCCCATACAAAAGTGAGACAACGAAATCATGAACGAAAAATTTCGCTCGCATTTTCTTTGCATAACTTTTACACGGGAATTTTCGTTCCGAAACAAAAGCTTTTTTTATATAGACGCTGCATCAAAAGAAGCATCAAATGTTTGGGCTGGACTTCCTTTTGTATGTGAGATACAGAAATATTCTTACGAACTACTTTACCGGTAAACGCATGTTGTGTTGCCGACTTAGCAGTTCCAATCAAGTTAAGTGTGTCAAAAGCACACTTGTGCCAAAAGTTCTTTGTCAAATTTAACGTAAGCCGAATAAAGTGCACAACTATAGACCGCGAGAACATTCTTGTTCGTTGAAAGTTCGACTTTAATGTATCTGTGCTTTCGCTAGAGGCGATGTTTGCGTGACAGTTGTTAAAAGTAATGCACAACAATCTGCGAACTCTTAATACTATTGGCCCAATGCAGCTACTTAAATTCTGCTTACACTTTGACCCACAATTGACTTTTGACTTCGGAGGCAGCATTTTACATTGGGGACGTTCAAGTATCTAGTTTAGTAAGTCCGACAGCTCTCTCACTAGATGTATCTCGGTTTGGATTGGGGGGAAATCGGTCATATAAGCAGATGTTTCAGTTGACGTTTATGGAGGGGTAGCCTAGTCAAGAAATTCATTACAGTTCGCAAATGTGGATGACGTAGGAAAAGTGACGTTCCCGACCAATCTAGTTTTTGCGTTCAGGTTACATCTCATCCAGACCAAGTCGACTTAAGATAACTAGATTTCTGAACGCGGCCATTTACATTTGCTTCGATTCTGTCTTCAAAATTTAAACTTCGTGTTGAAACCGTCGGGTGCAGTGTCCCGCTCAATTGTTGGTAGACCTGGTAGATTTTTTTTTTTTTATTTTGGCAAAGAAATCTGTTCCTAGAGCTTTACAAATTCAATTTTAGCTTGAATAACGCCCGCGCACCTCTCGTGAAAGTCTGACAAACATCCGGTGACATAAATGTCATGAAAGAGTTTCTCAATTAGCCGTTTGGACTCTGCATAAAATTGTGTCAAAACGAAGCAGAGCCTTTAGTTTGATTGTGAAATATGCCCTACTAAACCCTATTTATATCGATAAATTCTTCGTCTGCGGTCAGTTCAAGGACCTCACGCAAACTCTGTTTGTTGCCATCCACCGCACACTCCCTGACACGCATCTGTTCAGCATTCAGCTCATTCAAGTCTTTTCAGTTTCACATCTCAATTATCATATCGTTTTTAAGCATTTTTTCTTGTTTCGAATTCGAAAAAGAAAATCAATCCAATAAATTGTTAATGAAGAAGGGCAAACTTTATTATCGCCCACAGTCGTCGCCTTGCTGTCCAGTTGTTTGTTCAATACTTCATAGATGTCTTCAGCATTTAGTAGGCATGTACGTACCTAACCATAGAGATCAAGCGATTGATCGTCGATAACAAAACCACCTGCAGAGGGTTCATTTTCCGTTTGTAAGTTTTGTCTGTTAGTTTTTGAACAGGAAAAAAACACGATACAAACAAATTTTCCGTTCTTGTTGAATGAAATCGATATCACCAACCCAAACATCAACCGATCGAACAGCCGCCGGCCGCCGCTGTCGCCATCAGAGAACATGATCCATTCTTGGAAATTGTGTCTAATTCTGATAATCACGACATTTTGAATGATAAATATTAATGGACCACCACAAAGGGATCGGCCGTCGTGTAACCGTGGTAATCAGTGCTAATTAAAGTATTTTCATTTTTAGTGTATCGGTTCATTGATTAAAAATATTGACGACTGGGTTGATGGTTGCGGGAAGGCATATGAGGCTATACATGTCACGCCTGGCTGAGTGGCTCTGACTAATTTGATAGACAGTTAAAATTGAAATGAAGAGGTTTGTCATTCTGAAGATGTATTGATGACACTTGAGTTTGATGGGCATATGGCCGAAACGAATTTTGTTCAAATAAAACAACGGAATGGTTGAAAAAGGGCTAGACAATTAAAAGATCGTCTGAGTTCAGCACGCTGGAGGAGCGAAAAGTGACAGATTTGAAGATGCTCTCTTAGGCGGAGTTCGACCTGCAATAAGCGTTTCAATGGATGGGACCTTTAAACATTTCCAGTGCGTTTCCAGGTTACGAAGGCTTAACAAGGCTCAAATTTTTAGGCGCGGGTAGTTTATATTTTATATAGGTTATATAGGAATATAAAAAAGTAGTAAGTTTTGCCTGTTAGTAAAAAATATGTGAGCCATCTCCCAACTAAGTCTCTACACGGCGAATTCATAATTTATAACTACATATACGAGCGATTGATTGGCTTATCTGTGACAACCACTAATGGAAAATGGTTTTATTATTATTTACTTTATTAATAAGTAATAAATTAAAATATTAATATAAAATTATTGCCGCACTCGCTACCCGGGCTTTCAGCTAACAGATAATGGAAGATGTATATTGTATAAGCCCAAGACAACCCTGCAAGTTAAATAGAAATCTCATGTCGTTTTTCTTAAGGGGCAACTGCATGCGAATTTGCATGGCTGATCTCTGCCTAATCATCTGTGTATGCAGTCATTGATAAACGTCAAGTGACCTCTGCTGTTCCGCGCAAAGAAGTCTATCGTCTTTTAATCTATTTAACATTTAGATAAGTTGGCCCATTCTCTGAATGCGTCTTCCGCTTCTCAGTGCCTCTCCAAAGTTTCCTTCCGCTAACCCCAACCTTGCAAATATTCGCTTAACTTTGACAGTTCACCGCTCGGAAAAAAACATATGAAAACCCTTTTTCGTGTTGGTGATAACATTATTTTTCATTTCGTTAGTGCGTTTCTTGCTCTATACAACTCTGTGTAAATGTCAAATATTCAAATGACGTTTTTCTAACGCATTGTTTTAAGAATATCTCTCTGCATTTAAATGTTTTAAATTTAAAAAGATGTTAATAAAATGGTTCAACTTGAAGTTGTGTTTATCTGTGTCCATTTTTCAATTACTTGTTAGTTTAAATTTTGAATATACACTAGGTTCGTCCGGGTACTTTTTTGCAAACGTAAGATTATTAAAAAAATGCTAAGAAACTGTGCAAAAAAGACCACGTACTGAGAAAATTGAAAAAAAATAAAAGAGAAATTTACCCTCTTTTAATTTTTTCGTAATTTTCTACTCGCCGAATTTCGACTTACTAAAAACTTAAAAATGAAAACCGACAATTAAGTGACAGCTCATAAGTTCGACAAGTAAAACTCTATTTATTTTCGTCTTCAACACTGTCGGAGGAAGACGTTGTAATTGAATTTTCTCCGAGAACATATCTGCACATTCAAAATGGCAAGTTTAATAGATATTTAGTTTATAAAAAATTCAATTCCAACTTATTATGCTGCATTTTAAGATAATGTCAAAATGGCATTTCTTAAACTTTTTGTAAGTAAACCGGACAGGTAGTTCTCTTGAAATTGAGAGATTTCTCTCTCGATTTTTGAGATTTGACATGTTTCATTTTTCTATGCTGAAAGTACACGAACGAACCTACTTTTTGTACATCAGTGGGGAACAGATTTATAGCTTTAACTGCGTTCCGCTCAAGTTAATCACATTGTTTAGTCTTATCTTTGGAGGCATTTAGCCGTAAGCACTGGCAGCTAGTGCCATCTTTTAATTATATAATTTAAATACGTATTGATAAATAACAATAATAATATGTAAAAATACATTTTTCGGAGGCAATTTTTGTGTATGGGGTTTAATCTTAAAGCAAGCATCATCACGAAGAAATTGCACATTTCATTGCGTTATTTTTGATATTTAATGTACATAAAATGTTTGTTACGTCAAAAATGTCTGCATGCAAATTTAAGCTGTCGGTATTCTCTTCAATTTATTTGTATTTCGAGGTTAAATTTGATCGATATACGGACTTGTGGAGAGTCTTTTTGGATTGTGTATAAAACCTGACAGATCACGTAAGTGTTGTTATCAAACAAAAAACGCTGACATGCAATTTCCAAGTGACTTTAAGTCGAATTGTTATGAACGAACACTTGTAATAATTCATTTCGTTCATTTTTAATGTCCTACTTTTCCATTAAAGTGTTCGCGGGTGAAGGATGCTTGCAATAATTCCAAAATTATTCAACAATTGAACTATGTTTCAACAAGAGTCTTTGATTCCGACCCCGGATGCGAACGCAGTTGATGTAGACCTCGCCTTCGCAACTGAAGACTGTTGGATCTAGCAAGGACAGCGCACACTCCCACCCTCTAAAGCAAGGTGTAAAGACTTTGCCAAAATCTTGTCAAATAGGTGGCGAATTGCTTCTAGTCCCGCACGTCACACAGAACCCAGCCAACGACATGAGGAATCCTCGAAATTTAATTTTATTACCCGTGTAGATACGCGCGCAGAAACCAAACAAACAGGTTACACAGAGAAAGGCATCTAAAAATAATAAAACAAAACCCCAAAGGAAAAACAAAAAGATGCAGAAGAAGACGACAACGAAACAAACAGAACGAAAAAGGATCAGCCAACATTCCAATAGAGACGATGACTTGGTCGGTCTGCCACTATTGCTGCTGGTGCTGGTTGCCATCATCATCATCATCATTAACATCATCATGATGGTGCATGGTCTAACTTTATACTGCTGGCCACGGCATTCCCCTGGCATTCGCGGTAAACACGAGACATTGACACAGAACGCGACGACGACGAGGATGAGGACGCCTTCTCAACGGTATACGAGCGATTCCATCTCACCTTACGTGCTGCGTGCTGCTAATAAATACCACTACAAAACGATTTTTGCTAGCCTTAGATCTAAATCCAGTCATTGGATTCGTTCGGATTGGGATGGATGCTGCTGTTCATTTATAGGTACTAAACGAACAAAAATTCCAGCCACCGCACGAAACATACTTTGTGGTTGACACTGTGCGTCTCTCTGCATCTGTAACTGTGTGTGTGCGATTCTAATTGAGCAATAAAACTGTTAATCATTGCGATTGCGATGGATTTTCTCAACAGAAAAACACACAGCTTTTGGAATTTATTGGGAAATTTCGACGACGTCGCGTCAACGAGTTCATCATGTAACGCCGTCGCTGTCATCACCGTATACCCACCAGACTACACGCACTCTATAAATATTTTCCCTATAGTGAAGGGCTATCCCCCTGTCACCCCCATCCGGTCTAAATTCAAAAAGTGTCCAATTTCATTACATACTTGCGTTGTTTACTCCGCGCCGTCGCCGCGCCGCACCGCTGACGTCTGGCCGTGATGCTCAAAGTGGCGCTGCACAAACATGTTGCATAGGCAGCATACATTTTCGGAGTCGGAGCGTTTCATCTGTGTGGTGGCTGGTTGTGCTCCAAGTGCGCCCTCCAATCAATGGCGGTGGCCGGAATACTTGAAATTCCTGAGTTTAAGAAATCACACCAACACAACGACGCCATAGCAGAAGCCACCATACACCGACACCGACATCGCGCACTAGCAATCGTTTCGAAATCTCATTTCATTATGGTATTTACAGAAAAACTAGCAAAACATGTTTCAATGTTGTTTGGATTTTGTTGTTGTTGCTGTTGTTGTTGTTGTTTGTAGGAAATAAGTGGCAATGGTACGTACCGCTAGGCAATGCCATGGCATTCCATGGCCCGGAATGTCAGCGGGTCGCCGCCGGGGGGAGGGCGATCGCATGCAAGTTTACAACATGACAATATGATAACGCACGCGTACTTACAGATAGACGCGTTCCTCGGCACATAAATCATCTGATGTCGGCTGACTTAATCAAATAACAATAAAATAGTTTAGATTAGGCTCAAGTATGTGGTCGCTGTCCTCGAAAAAAAAGGGAACGCTCATATCGGGCATGAGTTGAACAGCGAGTTGCTTCATCGCACCTAGGTACGAGTATGGTGTGCGCTACACAGATGCAGTGCGGTGCGGTGCAAAGGGTTAAGGAGTTGAGTGGAGCATAGTTGAAGGCAATGGCAATGGCATTTTTATTTTATATTTTTTGTTGTTTATTGAATCAGCTGTGCTTGTGATGGTATGGTGGATGCAATGGCATTAACCGCGATCTCATAACACCTAGAAGCTGTGTTGTTGTTCGGTGGTTCTAGGAGTTTTCAACGCCGGATTGCACAAAACGCTGACGATGGGAATGAACACAGCGAAATGTTCAAACAACATTGCTGAGCGATGTTGCCAGCAGTTGAGGTTTTTTAAAGACAAAGTAAACGCAAGCACAAATCGAAAGCTACCTATATGCAGTATCCACAACTTTGTAAACGTGGTGGGCTTTAACTTTTTTTTAATTGAGAGTCACATCGCATTCAACGATGCCAACTGACAGCGATCTGACAAGGAAATATATGATAGAATATTCCTACGACAATTGGCAATATTTTTGCAACAGCATAGATAAGTGTCAGAAGCAGAAGACGTTAAATAACCTCCCAGAGGAAAAGAGGCTTTAAAACTGCGAAATTGGGATTAAGATACCTGTAAAGGCACCAAGTGACAAAGAACAGAAACAGAATTAGGAACAGAACTTTTTTTTCAGCAACAGAACTTAGCACCAGAAAAATGGCTGTTTGACGACAGAACGTAAACAATGCCAATTTATCGGTGGGGGGAATGCTAATGATGACCAAGTATGAATATTAAACGAAAAATGTAAAAAAGAAAGTTTTTTAGTACACGAAGAGAAGAGTATAATAGATTTGATGTCAAAGTTAAAATGTAATCACACGAAACACAATTTTACAGAATAGTCGCGGCCATGTTTTTAAAGATCTGTTTCAGTTTCAGTTTTGTGTAGCTGCGCAAGCAACGTAAACAGAACCAGAATTTCCTACAGAACGAAAAAACTCTGTTCTGTTTCTGTTCTTTGTCAATTGGTGTCTTTAGTATGAAAAGATGGTCATCTCGCCTGTACAATGCACTGGGAACGTACAAGAGACAATATAGGAACAAAAGTTGGGCTTCTCATTTCCTTTCGCCTCTGTTAAAGACTGTCAGAGCCAGTTTAACACAAATGGCGCTAGAACTTTTGAAATGTCAATCAGAATATTCAAGCGTACTGCTTTTACTTGGTGAGGTACCTATTCCATTTTTAAGTAAGGAGTACACCAGTTTTGTTTTTGTAGGCTCAACCCTGATAGCCTACTTCAAAGGATTATAAGATGCTCGTCAGCAAAAGGAGCAGTGTCCAGCCATGGACTAATACAGTCGTGTATCTATTTTCCAGCAGTTACGATATAAAAATGGATAACTCTCTGTTTTGGTGGCTCGACCCTAAAGGACTATTCACATGAGCGCGAATTGCGAATTAAGAACAAATAAATTTAATTGGATTTATGAATTGAAAATTGCGAATTAGGAACAAATAAATTTAATTGGATTTATGATTTGAAAACAGCTATTTGTTCTACCAGCAAAGCACTATATTTAATTACTGTAACATCTTATCAAAAAAACATGAGTCTCAATTGATTTAAAAAGCGTAATTTACAAATTTATGCAGTTAACTGTCAAACTTTATTCACAATCCACATAATACAGTCGCGATCCACAAGACCAGGCCCAGTTCCATCCCGGACTGTAGCGCCGCCTTAATTAAGATCCACAAGACCACGAAAGAAAACTTCGTTCAAAATGAAACTGAATCGCGGGTATCTGCGACTAAAAAAGGTTTTCATATGAATAAAGTGTCAGAAACTACGAATATTTGCTTGTTCACAATTCACCCCCATGTAAATACTCCATAACACTCCATTTCGGGAGTTGGTTGAGTCAGGTTTGCTTCCATTTAGTGAATTTCCACTCATATTCTTTCCATCGAATGCAGCGGATTAAGCATTTATTTTTTGGTCTGGCAACTCCGCGCCACACACACAACACTTGAGCAACAGCCAAAGGAACAAGAAAAAAAGCCAAACAACAACAATAACAACGATCAACCTCAAACAAAAAAATGTTTACTGTAAAAATCTAAGGCAATCTGCTTCAGCTCTCCAGCTCCAATGTATTTGCCCATGGCTCCAACTCCAACCAGCAAAGCACACACAGTCTCCCATCCCCATTCCCATAACCATTCCTCCCAAGTTATTGCAAACCATATACGCATATGCCAGCAACGCACACATGCTCGTTCAACGAAACACACTGATCTCTGAGCGAGGTCCCAAAAAGTCATTTGCGATTGATTCTGTTTCTGTTAATGAACGAAGAACCACAGCTTGGCCGAAGAGCTGGCTCGGGCGAAGGTGGCAGGGGCAGCGCAGCAGCGGCATGGAACAACAACGTTGGCCCAACTCCAATGGAATGCTGTGGCATAAAAGTTGTGAATGAACTGAACTTTCAGACCTCAGGAATGTGCACTTGAGACAGCGACAAAACCTCACACAGTGATACGAAAACGCTGCAAAGCGCAAGCGAAAGAGACAAACCGACTGCGCGGTGGAGAACGAAATTCAAACACATGGCCGGCGCACTGGTGTTGGGCTTAGGGGCATACATCCATATCATATAAAACGCAAGCCATGGGGTGGCAGCTGAGTGTATGTAATGTAGCCAGAGCTATACGTGACGACCAGATCTAGCTGTGTACCAAGTGTGTTGACTTTTCGCGTTTGGATACGTGTCGGACGGATGTGTGCGCGTCGAAGGCGCACACGATCACAATACACTCAGAATCGGTCCGGGCCCATAAAAAGTTAAACAAACATCGTAAAAGTGTGAATATTAACCCGTGAGCCCGCATTCCGATGTGATCCCAGGAACGGTGGCGATATTAGAGCGTGCCTGTTCTAACTGAGTGTGCGAGCATCGGGCCCAGCTCAGGTCCGAATGGGATCACAGTAGTGGCGCTCGTTCGATAATGAAGCTCGATTTTTTCGAGGGCATCACTGTTTTAGTTTTTTTTCGGCCGGGGGCGCTTTAGTTTTAAAGTTTATTTTTTTTGATAAACCCGAAGAAAATGTATCTATTTATCTATACAGCGCGAGAGCTTGACACATATGGATAGGGGCTATGTAAGTTTCTCACGTAGATATATAGCTTTGGGCTGAATTTTGTTGGTGGGATCCGGACATTTTGGTAAGACATTTCGGAACAGATCAATTGAAAGAAAACGGACCTGCGATTGGTCCATACGCGGCCGCTTCTTAGCCAACTTTCATTTTTGTTTTTTTTTGTTGTCCGTATAGGTGGTCGTCGCCCCCCTTCTCTTGGGGCTTATTTTTATCTTCCAATAACATAACAAACAAACAGCGAATTGGCTTTGGCCATTGGACGATCGTTAATGAAAAATCAGGTTACACGAGCAGCGAGCTAAATCCTTGATTCATTTATTAATCTGGTGACTGACTGTCTTGCCGGAGACCAATGCGAGACGACGGAATTCTTTTACTAATTATGAGCCACAAACAGATGAATTGACAGATTTTGGTTAATTTATTACTAAATTCCAAATTTGTTACAGCAATTCGGTTTACAAAGCCTCAACAGACATCGTGGAAGGTCAGTGGATTAATGAAAAGGTTATGACAGCTATTATGACGTCTGCCAGAATGCTAATTGGTAGTTTATAAAGTTGGTAGCCAAATCGACTTGGGCCAAAATGTCGCGAAGATACCTACCTACCTATGCTGTTGAATTTTGAATACCCCCCCTTTCGATGGCCTACTTTCTATTACAAAGGTAGGAATATTTGGCAAAGAGAAGACTAAACTAGCGACCGCGTAAAAAGGTAGCAACTTTCCTTTGTGGTACACAAAATGGCGGCTGTCAGTCTCGCGTCTCGTGTTGAGGGGTTTGTTTTTATTTCATCCATTTATGTGATGGGGGAAATGGCAATTGTCAGAAGGACAGCTCTAGTAGAAGGAGAAAAATAAGGACATTTTAAAGATATATGTATTAAGTGACAGCTAAAATGATTGTAGGTGATTAATTTTTTAGAGCGACTGCACATTTTTTGAATAGATTCTGATTCCATAAAGGACACCCATCTCCACTTATTTTAGCCTTCCAACTTAGGGTCTTATCACATAAGTTTTAAGGCTAAGATTAGCTCGTATACTTTTATCACAGGAAGTGTCCTTTCTGCGGGCTTTACCTTCTCTGCGGACTTTGCATATCTGCTTTAATTGGCTTAAAATCTAAAGTCACGGTATGTGATGATCAAAAGTTGTGTCGCAGAAATTGGAAACGGGTCCTAACAGTCATAAACAAATCAGTTTCAGTGATAAAGTGCGCATTTTCGTTTTCAAACAATTGCAGCGGCTGCTTTTGCTGTCAACTGGAATGGGTCGGAGGGCGTCATCTGGCGGTATCTGTCAATGGCAAAAAGGTTAAGGACCAGATTGAAGGAAATAAAGGGAAAAGAGGCATTTACCGAAAGACTAATACACGTATACTACAATGTGGCTGAATATATGTTCCTCCTCGGCATCGGTGATGCTCGTGGGTTTGTTATAATAAACCTTAAATATCGAAACACACTGAAACAGCGTAAAATCGAATGATCTGAGGCACCAAATCCTGATGCACACAACCAAGAAATGACTCACGACACCTCGTGAATGAATTGGTGTCTAAATAATCCCCCTTGAATACTGTATTAGACTCTAAGTACGAACATTTTGACGACTAACAAAAGTTATCGATGAAATACCAAAAATTACTAACTGGCAGCTGTCAAATATTTAAAATATTTCTCGAGTACTGATGATCATCAGTTCGTCTTTGCTGAGCGCTCCATTTGAATTATTTGAACGCTCAGCTGTCAGGGAGTATTTTACTTTTGATTTGGCAGCACTTTATCGCACAAATGGCGCAAAATTCAAATCCACCATGAATTTTTGGTTACTTAGGTGGGGGTTGGACCTGGTTCTCAACCAAAAAGCTTCTGCAGTTTTCGCAAACTTTGGCTAACTGCTTTCCGTTGCGCACTCCAAGTTAGTTGAGTTTCCCCTCCACTTGCACGCACTACCTAAGGTGAAGTCTTCCTCTACTGCATTCTCCCTTCGGGCTGGAATCGAAAACTCGTTTGAGCCGGATAGTTGGTGTCCATTTGATTTACATGTCCTAGCCATCTTAGACGACTAATGCAAGAAGCGAGCGTTCATTTTCATTCGGCACAATCTATGGCAAGTTAAAAAAAAGTCGATAAAAAAAAATCGATCTGGACTTCTGGGTTTTTTCCAGGATCTGCGTTAATGCATATATTTGGACGTTTGTTGACTAACCGGGCTTCACTGCACTGGTAGTGTTAAATATTATAAATTTCAATCTACCTTTAAATGTCAAAGATTGTAATTCTAGTACTTTTGTACATCGGATCTTTTCAGGTGATCACACAGTACAGTAGACAGGAGTTTATATGCGATCTTAAGGAGACTGATGATAGGTGGCGCAGTTTAGAAATTCCCCTTTGTTTTTATTGGCAAACAATATTGAATTTTGGGACTTCACATTTTACACTTTTCCAAAGTGTATTACATTTTTCTATCTAGTCAGGTTCGAGTAGTTATAGTTTAGACGTTAGAAATTATTTTTAAAACAACGAATCGAGACATTCCGATTGGATAATTATTTTTTTTTTTTACATTTCCATCAGAAAAGAATGTACTGCAATTGTGCTAGTACAATTTAAAATGTGCCCTCGATACGTGGCACTTCGTATTCAATTGTCCCAAAATAATTACTCAAACTCAATCGATCGTTCGTTGACGTCTGCATTTCATTCAATCAACATAATGATAATAGTGGTAAATTGATCTTTGATATGTGAGATACATTTAAGGATCTGACAGAAAAGTAAGCCTCCCATAGGAAGTCACTGGTGTCATTGCTTAAAATAGAAGATTTCCCTTTAAATATCTGTATAAAGTAGGCTAGAGTGGATCGTCCCACGTCAAGTTGCTCCTGCCTCTCAGGGTATTGTTTTTACAAGACCAGGAACTTGCTCTGGATTTTTTTAAAGCTAAGCCTCCTGCTGCTTCTTCTTAGTGCACTGAGTGCGATGACTTCCAGCACTGTAGTTCATTCTTACGTGCCGGCTCATTCAGAATGGACAAGTCGTCGACATTAACACTTGCATTGCAAATAAAGGACAGTTTTGATGTTGCAAACTGCATCTTTAAATTTGCTTTGATGCAATTCCTGCGTTTGTACGACTTCTGTCGAAAAAATTAAATAATAAAATAAATAAATGGTGTTACCTATGACTAGCTTTTCACAATCATCCACTCATGTGAGTTATTTTTTTTTGCTACGAATGGAAGTAGTTACTTGCCCTTGTCTTCCGTAAAAATGGCGACTGTTTGTGTAATGGATTTTTCTTTCACATACTACCGCTGCATCTTCTACTAATTCACCTGCCACTGTTGATAGATAACATTTTCTTTCTTTTTTTGTTTGTTTAATTCTTGTTGCAGATTGTTAGGAATTTACTGAAATAATGTAGCAGCTACTGACGAAGTACAAGAACGTGTCAAAATTACTGCATTTCTTAACTTAGTACGTATACGGAGTGTGGTGACCTATCCTCTCAGGAAAAACACACGCAAGACATCAGCATATCATATGTTACATTAGCTTTTTACGGAAAAAATGTGTCCTGCATTCGTCCATTTTGAAAACTTGGAAAACATTGCTTTCGGTCAGCAATTCAAGGTGGCAAGGTAAATCCATAAGTCGCACTCAAAATAGTGGCAAAGCTGTCCAATGCAAAATGCCACACATCTGTAAAATTTAATTTTGCATGTTAGTCGAGAAGCCATTCCCCCCATCACCAGGCGATGGATCTTGTGTGCTATTACAACTATTAAAGTTTCAAAGAACCTATACAGCGTGTTGCGCGATGCCGGAGTTGGAATATTGCATAAGTATAGCTTTGCATATTTTACTTCTATTCCCATTTTGATCTGACATTTAATGCTGCGCTAAATATGTATCTTTCATTAGACATTCAGGTAGATGCCAGAGCTAAGTGGACTTCTCATTTTCATGTTTATGCATATAATTGCCGTATACAACTGACTGTTTAGAGACATTGATTACAGATCCGTGATAAAATATGCAAGCAATGTTTTCTGAACGAAGGAGGTCGTCTTGTAATTGCGAAGATTTACCTCTGTCTGAATACATGTGCGATTAATGGAGACAATTGATTGGTGATTATTTCTGATTATGATTATCATCAGTAGTGCTTGTAAAAGTGCCATTGGCGCTTTATGACTACGAAAGTATTTCTTAAGAGAATTTATGCACATTGATCGCATCGGAAACTTGTGTCTTGGGTTGTTGTTCGTGGTTAAGATCGAATCAGTGAGTAGACGCTTAGAGGGAACTTTTACCCTCAGACTTCAATGCTGGCTCAAGTGCTTAACCTTAAAATATAAAAAAATATACTTTTGGACGCCATTTTGTTGTCACGCATTTTTAAACCTGACCATCAGTTAACATATATATACGAAAACAAAGGTGGCGCTAGATGATGATTTGTGTTGCCAACTATCCTTTTTAGTCACCTTGTAATATAGAAAATCAAAACCACACGACTATAGGAACATGCTGAATCGAATTTAATAAAAAGAGTCGATAACCTCCGCATTGAGCTTCCTACTTTGTGCTATCGAAATAGTGCAAAGGCGTGCACTTCACTTCATAAGCATGGAATACTCAGATCCCCACTTTTGGCAGATCTACAGTGACTTTCCAACGATCTATTTGTTATGCTCTCAATAAAATAAAATTTTTCCGAATCCGCCATTTTGTTTTTTTTTTCTATATTTTTCCCAACAAAATTGCGGATTCGAAAAAATGCATCTTATTGAGAGCATAACAGTTAAAAGAAAACAAAATGGCGACCAGCATTTTGTTTTCTTTCAATTTTCCTATATCAAAATGGCGGATTAGGCAAAAAATTATCTTAGTCTATCTAGCTCGTCGCTATTTTGTTTTCTATTAAAACTATTAATTGTAATAGCGGAATACGCAACTAATTGCGGCAAGAGAAATGCGAGTTGGGGGAGTCTTTGTAGATATGTAATCTCTTCTGCTTCACGTACCTACTTGTGGTAGGTTATAGTTCCCTCGAAGGCAAGCTTCATTTTACCAAATAGATAAGTGAGATGTAGATATCTAAAGTCATGGCAGGGTTCTGAAATTTCACACGTGCATGAGGTCGTTTTCTGAAAAGACTGTGATAATAATCAGGCCATAAGCTCTTCAAAAAAGATGGTAGGTATGGTGTATGAATTTCTTCTTCAGTATTTTTTGTTCTCTGATGCACCTTCTCCCCTATTCAAATTAGTGGAACCATTCTATTGTGGAAATAAAAAGGGAATGGCCTAGAGCTGCAACCTGCAATGCAACTCTACAATTTCTATTGCCCCACGAACCTCTTCTACTTTAACTGACGTCACAGCCTTTAGTTATGTAAAGAAAAAGAACAATTTTTGGCCAGGATCTGATTCAAACGATGGATAGAGTCGCATTTTCACTAATGTTGAACCGTCACTGGGGTATGTGAAGTGTCTGTGCCTTCTCTTTCCAGGTATGTGCAAAATGTTATTGTAGGTGTTACCATCTCTGAGATACTGCCAAATTACCAGAAACATTTTCTATGGCTTTTTTATTTTTTTGTATATACAGAGCGGTTCACTTGTTTAGACGCAACAACATTTTGTTTTTAAATTTAATTTTTTTCGTTCGTGTTTGTCTTAATTAAAAAGCAATTGCATTTATAAGAAATATTATTTAGCTCTCAATGAAAAAAAACAGAAATATATGCTTGGTGAGAACCAGTTAACAGTTATTTTGTTCTCTTCCTTCTCAGTCATGTAAGAACAAGAGCAATTTTTTGGTTCACTTGATTAGACGCATTGATGAATTCAGTTAGTTGGCAATTACTTGTTACGCGAATTTGACTCTATTGCAAATTTGAAGCTTCATTAAAGTGTTAAAAAAAATTGTTAACGGTTGAAGAAAGGCAAAAAATTGACGCTTACCACTCGGAAGGTCTTTCAATGTATTGTATTGCAAGAAAAATTGAACGGAGTGATCATTCAGTTAGAAATTATATTAAAGATACTGCCTCATATGGAAAAAACCACAACGCACGGACCAAGACAGCTTTGTCACCACAGAAATCAAATTTAGCTCACTACACGATCAAAATTAAGGAATTAGCAGGGGTTAGTGCCAGCAAATCAACTTTTCGTCGAGTGATTTTAAGTGCCCAAACTTGAAATCAAAAAAAAAAAATGCAAAAAAAAACCTCCACAAGAAAGCAACATCGCTTGGAATTCGCACGTGCTCATATGACATGGGATACACAAGTTGGAAGTGCTGTTAATTGGCGAAAAGTAGTGTTTTCGGACGAAAAAAAGTTTAATTTGGATGGCCCTGATGGGTATAACTATTATTTCCACGATCTGCAAAAAGAAGAATGCTTTTTGAACCGTCATCATTCGAGGCAAGGAGGAGTAATGGTGTGGGGGGCCATTTCCTACTATGCTGCATTTGAACTAGTTTTCATGTCGAATAAAATGACGGCAGTTACTTATAAAGCTCTTTTGCAATCCGCTTTCCCTGTAATAGGAGAACTGTTTGGACCTATCGAGTGGATTTTCCAACAAGATAATGGGTGGTAAAAGCTTTTCTTGCGGGTGAAAATGTGGAATTATTGCCATGGCCACCATATTCACCCGATCTCACCATTATTGAGAATGTTTGGGGATGGCTGACCCGTCAAATTTATGAAGGAGGTAAGCAGTATGAAAGCTGTGAGGAACTGATTGGAGCAATCAAAGCTGCCTGGTTGCACATTCCGTTGGATTATTTGGAAAATGTATATTATTCTTAAAAAGTAGAATTTTCGATTTTGTTTTAAATCGTGGAGGTTGTACAAAATATTGAAAAAATGAGAAATTTCGAAAAAATAACAATAAAAACCAAAAAAAATCCTTTACGTTTGATTTTTGCGAACATTTTGCACGTGCGTCTAATCAAATAAACCAAAAAATTGCTCTTGTTTTCACATGACTGAGAAGGCAGAGAATGAAATAACCGTTAACTGGTTCTCATCAAGCATATATTTCTGTTTTTTTTTTCCATTGAGAACTAAATAATCTTTCTTATAAATGAAATTGCTTTTTAATTAAGACAAATACGATAAATACGAATTTAAAAACAAAATGTTGTTGCGTCTAAACAAGTGAACAGCACTGTAGGAGACCTTTTTAGACTTCATTTTCGTAAGGTTAACTACTGTGGGCTAAAAGATTGCCATACCTGCACGTTAAAAGATTACTAAAGTACACCATGCGATTAGCAGTCGTCGTAATAGGCCACCCCGCTTATGCAAAGCATTCTTCATATATTGGACTTGCACGTTTGTGGCAAGGAGCAGGTTAGCAAGTACTTGATAACACCCCTATTTTTAAAGCAGACAAGTTAAGCAAATCGGGGTCTTTCAGATCAAGTCCAATTTATTCCAGGTGATGTAACCATTGAATTAGGTAGTTTTTTTTTTTTGTTAAGTACGTCAACCTTTGTTTTAAGACGACATTCTCTGTAGAAGCTACATAGTAAAAAATATGGGGGTGTTTTTTAATACCTCCACTGTGTTTCTTTCTTCCTAACCAAGAATTGGTGGAACTTGGGCCAAGTGCAGGCAAAATATTATCGAATACCTTTGCTTTGGCAACCTTCTTGGGTGAGGACTCTGACATGCAATGCCATCAACAGTAATCCCCTCGGCAAAAGAGTAAAAAAAGAGTATAGACCTTATAAACCAGACAAGATCAATTTAGTAAATACTTAAAGTCGTATAACTCTCAAGTTCTATAGGGGGTTCAGTGCTTTTCGATGTTCTTAGACCAAATTGCGCTCAATAAATATCGTCGGATAGTTTTCTGAGTGTTGCAAAATGGAAGTTCTCTCAAGCCCCAGCGTTGACACGGAGATTATTCATTTCATTTTCATGTTTTCAATTGAAATTTTGTTGACTTTTAAAGTTGCGAGTTCTTCAGATTCCTATATCCAACCTGCTTGCCCCAAGTTTAACCGGAGACTAAGTACGTGACAGATCGACAAGTCTTACAACTGATAGTTTCGTTTGTCGACAGGTGGCGGTAAGATTAGTCCTCGTTTAGTAACTCTTTATCGCAGGAATGCGCTCTATAACTACAATTGCCTATTGGACTAATCTCTGATTTGGAGGTTCCCGAAATGTGTACTGTCATCAAGAAATCGTTGGTTTCTTCTCTTCTTCGAGCCATTTCGCCCGCTCTATCAAGAACAAGTCAGTGCAATTGTTAGGTAAATTTTTGAATTGATTTCAGTTGGCAATTGCGTTGAGAAACACCTGCGAGCAATGATTCGTCTTTAGAAATTAGTTGCATCATCGATTTTTATTTATTCGCGACAGATTTGATATAAGTCGGATGCCGAACATATATATTCATCCTGTTTCTTCCTCAGTTATAGAGGCCCCCTTTGCAATGACTTTCGAAGCTGCCATGCCTGTCTTTGAGAGATCGACTGACGGCGGGATCATCACCAAGCCTACAGCTTGAATCAGCTCGGAACCGAGCGTTCGTGGGCTCATTCAACTCGGTATCTCGTCGAATTACCGATTTGATGCAAATTAAACGACCAAAAATGCCCTTATCAAGGCTGCACTAAAAATGCAAATTTTCATCAAAACATGCACCTTGGATATGCGCGCGGCACTTTTCAAAAAGAACCCCCCGCTCCCTGGCATCCATGACATTTCTACGTACAAATTTCTCATCATCATACATCAGCGCCGTAACGATAATGCACAGATAAATAGATATTTATTCACCCAACCAGTCGGAGTCGGTTCGGGATGCTAGATGTGTCTATTGTATTCGATGTCTTGCTGAGCGGTGCGAGAATTCCACAGTCCATTTAATTAATTAAATTTACAAGTGTAAGAGCATGACTAACATTGAAATGAGCTCCGTCTATCGAGGCCCAGCATCAAGCGGCGACCACGACTTAGAAGCGCACCACTGTGCCACACAATCGCCGGGCCGCATTGCAAGATCGAAGGTTGAATCTATTAATAAAGTTCTTGGTGGCTGCTGTTGCTGTTGCTGGTGGTGCAGGATTTGTGAATGGAAAACAAGATACCCGAGTCATCGGAGACTTTTTCTCAGAATGCATTCTTGAGCCGTGATAAAATCTCGTTAGAAAAGATTGAATGGAAACCTGGTCACTGGTCACATGACGGCTTTATACGAGCTACTAGTATGTGACTAAGGGAAAAACGATTTTTATGCGCACGGCCTCCAGACAAATGGAATATCTATTTGTTTATGCATGTAGGGGCTTATATAAGTATGGAATTTTAATTGGCTAGCTTTTGAATAGCTCTGGTCTGGCGATTGAGATCACACACTGCTTAGGAAAATGTTTATCGCTTGAGTGTGCCTATTAAAGTCGGTTTATCGATTTCTTGTTAGCTCAGCTAAGCGGACTTCTTTTTGCGGTTACCTACATTCAACATTTTCCTATGAGGAGTTCATTTGATGGCCGATTAGAGGCGGGTGGTATCCCGGATCGGCCGGGAAATCGGAGCATTTCTTAAGCTCAACAATTTATTAATTCTGGCAAAGGTCGCTCCTTGATGCCTAGTCACAGAAACTGTTTTCAACTTTAGGTGTGTTTCCTGTTTTCAAAGCAGCGCACCAAATTCAAGACCTGAGATCCTTTGTTCATTTCGGCTCAAAAAAATAGGACTTCTTTTGTTGACCATCGTATTCGTGACTTTCAATGTCCCGCTGGTCGATGATGCGTAAGTAGACCCTCCGAAACATCCGAACTAAAGAACTAGCGGAATTAGCAATATTAAGTTTTTGCAGCGTCCATTGCCGCAACCCTTAAAGTTTTCCGAATTATTGCATCATAATCGTAGCGCAATGTTGTCAACAAGTTGTTTAGTATGAAAATGCAGCGTTTTAAGGCACAGAAATGTGTCTAGTGCCGCAGCAGGACAACAAAGAAGAGCTCATCTGATGACAATTGCCACCTTTGCTAATTTTGCTAAAATTGCCTTTGGATCCTGCCTTTCGGCTGTATTCATGAGCTGTGTGTTATAGTATTAAGCTCTTATTCCCTTCACCGTTTACGGCCAGTAACTACACCATTGGTGGGTTTTCAAGCTCCAATTCGTGTCAATACTGCCCGGATCTCAAGGGAAAAAAAAGGCCAGTGTTGCTGGTGGTGCGAACCGATGCGACACCACGCCCACGAATAGGCGCTTTTACTGTCCACAATGTGCAGGACTTAGTGAAAGGCTTGAAAGACCAAATTTATGTACGAATTGAAACCATTTACGTAGTGACTTCAGTACTTCACTATTATTTCAGCTAGAAAGCGCTTTATTCACGTCAGATGTCTGACCCAAAAACTGAGAATTTGAAAACTCAAAGACAGAAACTTTTCGGGGCACGGGCAAATTATACCTATAAACGGGCAATAATATACATGCAAGGCTGGATTTCGTAAGACCATTCGTAAATCCCTCTTTGGTTATCAGTCATTTAATTACTAATTTCGAAATGGAAAACTTGTTGAGAGAGATGACACTGCGCTTTAAATTTACATTTTACGTTGAAAATTTATTCATTTCCAGCCTAAAAATTAGAACTAGATAGATCTACAGGACTTTATCTAGAACCTGTGGAGATGCGAAGAAGACTGACGGCGGTGCAACCGTCAAGAACAGCAGATTAAAGGTTGATACCTCTTTCATAAATTCTAGCATCAGAACAACGCACTCGTACAGCTTAAAAGGTACATAGGTTTATCATTTTATAGGTCTTGGGTGTCTTTAATCTCTGAACATGGATTCGGCCCTTCGGTCTTTTTTACTTTTGTGGAAAACCCAAAAACCTAATCGCGCCATCTAGTACTCGATAACCAAGTGGCAACCCTTTTCGTGGTTTGACACTTCTTCCCATGGTCAGCCATCTTATTTCTGCACTATATTCTCGAAAGCCAAGGGAAGAGGTGCAAACCCCGGTAAGTGATCTTTAAAAGAATTAATTGTATTGTTAAATATTTCCTTTTTAGAAATAAACCACTACTAATTCAGCAGTTTGAGCGTGCGCCTTTTATTCCCGGCATCGAGAACAACTTTTCTTGCATTTCTATTGCTTATCGAAGCTTCAAGTTTTTTTGTTTCTGGGATATGGGAAATGGGATTAAAGTCCAAGCCAAAGCGATTATTTCGTGTGGGGTTACGTTTGGTCGACAGCCAGGGGTGGACCTGGGCCTCACCTATAAAAGGCCTCTCCATTTAGCGCGACCTTTTGCTAATTGTCTCCAGTTGCGCAGTCCAAGTTGGTTGGGGTCCCCTTCAGTTGCGCGCGTCAGGCGAGGTTTTCCTCTACTGCGTTGTCCCTCCGAGTTTGAATCGAAGACTCTTCGGGCCGCAGCGCTGGTCTCCGATCCTCCGACGTCCTTCTTATCTTATACGACTTGTGCGCACTTTTCTGACCCAGGCTAATATCGCTGTACAGCGTGTACAGTTTGCTATTAAATCTCGTCCTTCCGTCAAGCCAACGGCACCGAAAATACTCGAAGAAATTTGCGACCAAGGAGATCTTCATCCGTCTCTGCTAACGTCCATGCTTTTACGCCATAAAGCAAGGCTAGGGTGATGAGAGTCTTATATAGAGTCTCCTTTCTTAGCGTTTCTCTATAAATCAATTACCTTCTTAGGCCAAAGTAAGAGCGATTGGCAAGTGTAACTCTTCGCCCGATTTCTGCTGAGATGCCATTTTTATAGAGTCGAGGTAGACAAAGTCCGTAAATACCTCAAAGTTATATATACCTGTCTATCGTGACGTTCTGTCCGATTGTATGGCTCTTCGTCACTGGGATATGTACAGCGATAAATGGCGACAATTGACACAGCACTGTTCGCAAAATTCGTGACTTATGCCTTCAATGAGTAAAGCAATTGCTCAAACATTTATCCTGCCTTATTCAATTTGTAAGTGGTAGCTGTTGTGCACATCTGCGTGGAATTGTCGTCAAATCCAGAGTTTCATAGTTTCATAGTTTAAATTCTCAACTATAGCTTCAGAGAAAAACGATTGGTCCGCTGGAAAAAGTCGTTACCGTCCTTTGGCAGTCGTTGCTTATCGATTTATTTGTTGTTTATGCCTCAAAAATGCAATTCCAAACCACTACCATCGACTAAGAACAATTTTCTTTATTGAAAATTAATATTGCGTAGAGATTATTGGTAGGTACTCTTTTTTTCGGACAGTCGCACTTCCACATAATATCAGTTGCACTTTATTTCGGACACTGATGTCCTTTTATCTGCCCGCACTATTATTTACGATTCACATTATTTTTGAGAAGTGTTGCAAGACCTTTTCATTCTTGGAAGGCAATCGAATGTCCCATGGGCAAGTAGGCCATTTTTTTCGGAATCAACGATTGTGTGTCTTTTTTTTTTCTCACTAGAAATATAAAAAGAACGAGTTCGAAGAAAATGGGTTCGCACGTTATATGAATTGTGAATGGGACTGCATGTATGTAGACCTACGTTGTAGTCAACAGCTTTGACGGGCCACCTTCGTTGATAAAATTAAACGAATTGCAATCATTTTAGAGAAGATCTACTAGTTTTGTTGTTGCTAAAGAAATAGAGTGGAAATTGAAATCAAGATTAGGAGTGACAGTGACAGATGTTGGCAAAAAGTGCAACAAACGGCTACCGCCCGCCTCAAATGTGTGATTTAATTATTTCCAGTGACTATAGATCCAGCAAAACGTACTAGATCTGCCGAATTCTTCAATTGAATCATGACATTTATTATAAATAATAAATTTGTTATAGAGCTGCATAGAAACAAACCTCGAATACGAAATACAGCAACACAAACAAACAGAACTAAAAATTTGCAATGTTTCGTAAGTCTGTTCATTCGTTTATAATTAAATACATGCTTATTCTGCAAAAGTTTAATAAATTAAAAATAGTTTTTGAAGTAACTAGGTGTCTGCGGAACAATTTATTTCTGTCAGATTTATGGTAACAAATAAATAACGAGTAAGCAATGTGTCTATTGGGGTACCTTCAGCATTTTAATTTTACTGAAAACGATCTCTATATTATTGGAATGAGAAAAAAACACAAATGTAGGTACATATTTTAATGTTTAAATGAATGAATTAGAGTAACTTAGTAAATCCAACACCTGGCTGCCGCCATTTTGTGTTCATGGAGTATAAAAAAAATGTTCAATTCACATATCGGAATAGAGCGACAAGAGTGATAACCGACAAGAGAGAGAGAGAGTGAGAGAAAAGCATTTTCTCTCTATTCCCATTTCCATTTCAATTCAATTCGCATAAGCAGTGTTGCCATAAAAGTATTTGGACAGATCTGCAATTATGACAAAAAAAAATCTGCAATGCAGATTTCTATGGAAAAAACGTACTTCACAAAATTTGTTTTTATTTAAGTAACAATAACAAAGAGAACAAAGAGCTGAACACAAAAATGATAAAATACAGCGAAAGCAAAAAATGTTGAAATAATTTTTTAAAAACAACAAAATATTTTATTGCGATTGCAGATAAAATTTGAAGCGCAGATTTCTGGAGATTTGTGGTTGTTAAAAGTTGAAATTTGGCAAAATGCAGACAAATCTGCACTTGTGGCAACGGTGCGCACAAGTCTCTTCTGTCAAAAAGAAGTGTCTTTTAGCCTATTTTAAGGTGCGCAGTTTCTCGATTGCAAAAACTCGACTAGTGACATTCCTTGTTCACGAGCGCAAATAGTCCTTACGATGTTTTTTTTTGAGTGATTTCGCTTACCAGCGATTTCAGACTGTAGCTTTCTGCCAGATATCCTCAAATTCCTTGCTGGTGTTGCTCCGGTGAAGAACATTTTACGGCAGAGCAAAAAGTCACACACTTCCAAGTTTCAACTGATTTATGGCCCTCATTTTGAAATCAGATTTTCATTCGATGCACAAATTGAGGGTTTCTAAGGCTCTTAAAAAATCTTCTACATTGAGGACGGACGAATCCTGATGACACTTTACAATTTGCTATCTCAACTTACAATTATGCGAAAACTTCTTTCAAATAAACGCTTAAAAGATGGGAGAATATCCGATACGGACTCCAATTGGCACCGAAAAATACCAATTTGCTTGGAATTCGTATATCATCCTGCAATTGACTGAAATCCCGCACATTGGTTTACATCTTGCGCCTGAATCGAATATTGCTCAATTTTTGATAATAATACTTCAAAGGTTTATCTACCACTTAAAAATGGGAAATCCTCCTTTTAAATTGCCCTTCCGCTGCTATTGTTTATTTATAGTTTTCCCTTGCATCCTTCCACATCTAATGGTCCGGTCTGTCAAGGGTTTCCATCAAAGGGGAACCTACAGCTGTTGTGTCTCGTGATTTCTTTCAGTCAGGGTAGGTATATAACTTCCTGCCGTAAGTGTTTTCCAATAGGCAATAGAAATGCTTATTAAAGACGTCTTTTGTAAGTAATTCGAGTTCTATTCACGCGAAACAGAAGCACTTCTAACTGCCTTTTCACACAGTTAACGTCGGAAATGATAGACGTTCAAATCAAATGATCCAATGCTTAAGTTACAAGTTTGAGGGCAGCATCCACATCCATCTCCAGAAACTTATACAAAATAAACGATGGCAAAGTAAATGAAATATGTAAGTCATCCAAAATTAGGAAAACGAAATCGCCGAGGCAAATATCGTCATCCGCTGTTTGCACGCAGGACGCACTGTTGTTCGCCTTCTTCTAAGGGACACGAGTTTAAAATTTAGAACATTTGGGTTATTAAGAAATAATTTGGGTTATTGCCTAGGATGCTGTCCAAATTTCGCATTTCCGAGGGTAGTTGTCATAGCAGTAGGTATACGAACATTTGCCAGGAACCAGATGCGTCTTCAATTTGTAACTGCATTTGAGTGGAAAATTTTGAGTCAGAAGCAGTTAAGTTGAGTTATACAAACCGCGTTGTTTGCCCAAATGAAATTGCATCAGGTGTTCATGTGGACTTCCTGGAAAAGGTATGTCATTGCATTCGCCTGTTTTAAGGAAAATAATATTTTCTATAGATACTCTTCCAGGGCATTTATTTCCGAGTTATGTTTAATAGTGCACAAAGTTGAGAAGTTGCAATCATTTGGATATGGGATGGTTCAATCTTTTGGTCGAATGTTGCCAGCTTATTTTGCAGCAGATCATGTACTTGAACATGGTACCGAAGCGTAAGAAAAGACGATTGGCAAAACAAAAGAAAAATTCCATCACATGAAGACAAGTCTGCCAAATAAAGTCCGCAGAAGACTTTCAGGTATGGTTCGAAAGGGTTGTTCGTGTTGAGGAAAAGTTGTCGACTGGGTCTTAGCATCTTACTTGGACTTACCGAGCTTGTATAGTTCAATAACACTTTAGCATTATATTGTTATTCCTTATTCCGAAGCGAGAAATAATTCGGTTTCACAGCGTGCTGCTCTGCTGACCCATGTCAGTTGGACTCCCCTTTGCTGCCATCAGTTGCTTGATTCTAACACTAAGGTCCTTACCAATAAATATTTTCAGTTTCGACTCTAAATTTTACAAAAAAAAATACAAATTTCGCAATTGTGGGCTTCCCTAAATTTAAAGACTTAAATTTGTTATTATTACCTACGGAGATAAAAGTTTAAACGAAGTCTAAAGCAGATAATATTATCGTGCGTTTCTAAGCTCACTTGAATAGGCGAAGAAGCACTTCAATATAAATACAACACATAAAGCAGGTACTTCCCATTGCTGTAGAACTAAATAAATTTGCGAAACTCGAAGGAATGATTTTAAAATGATGAAAAAATCCGATTATCTCCAAGCTACCTTCATAGTTTGCAGTAACCCAAATATTCCTTTACTACGAACCTTAAGTGAAAATAAAAAAAAGAAAATAAAGCGTTTAAATGATAGTTCTGTTCGATTTTCGACGGTTAAAGTCGCCTCTTCGAATTACGAACGCCATTTCATGTGTGGAGTCGTGCTATGTTAGATTATACTTTTGCGGATCGGCGAAGAAGAGCCTCCGCTTTGCCGTTCGATCCTGAACTAACACTAAATCCACAATCGAGCATAAAAGTTGCTGATTTACGAGCATGTGGCTTCTCCCTAACGATTTTTCGCTGAACTTAACGAAGCTATTCCTCGGAATGCGACATTTGACAGCCACAAAAAATCGTTAAATAATACAAGACAAGTAACGTTAATAACTCGCTTCCTAGAGATCCATTTCTTGAGGACAAAATAATTGACAGCGCGACACTAATAATCATATCTAGTTCTAGTGTTGTCCAGGCTAGATTTTACCAACTCACAATGGCGAAATTTTCCATATATAAACTTACCCATTGTGACCGACAAAATATAAAGTGTGGAGAGCGAAAAATGATTATTAGTATAAGGCCCAGCAGATTTAAGTTCACAACTAGCACCTATTTATATTGAAACGCAGTTTAAAAGAGTGACAGCAGTTATGTTGTCAGGCAATCAGCCATCTTGGATCTAGTTTTGTTTCAGTTATATTTCCGACCTGGATGACATTATAAATAAGAATGTAGTTTAGCGCATTTTTTAAGCAACGAACTCTTAAAAAAATTGTAAAATCAGCTTACACAAATAGTACAGCTATAGGAACATGTTCCCAGAAGTTGCTTCTGTGTCCCAACTGTGTTGCTATATAAAGCGAAAGAAAATCTTCTTCTGGGGGGAACTCGAAACGAGGGAAATGCGAATCGGGTTTGATGAGAAGTCCAAATAACTTATAGATAAACATCGAATAACGGTCAAGAATACAACTTAAATGTACATATTTCCACGTTGCCTTGGGGTGGATTATCCATTTAAAGGTTCCCTCAGTCTTCACTAGAAGGAGGAGCTACCAAATGGATTCTTGGTGCAATTTGCGCTAAACCGAGATCCTATATGCCACTGATAAATTGTGTTCAATGTTTAGTGGGGCTTAGTTTATGAACTACAAGACTGCGGGCATTCCAAAGTTCTGCATTAGACATGTAGAAGAAGGCTAAATAGAAAATAAATGCAAGGAACCGGATTGCATGCTCTCTAAGGAGTCTGTTAACGTATCGCAGGAAGCTGTAGATGTTGCTAATCAAGGCCAATGCTTCATATGTGTCTCAGGTATTTTTCCAGAGAGCTGTTGGTAGGTCCTTATCGCAATTTTGATAGCTTCACTTTGGTTCCATTTGGATCTATTGTCTTCATGACGGATACCATCCAAGAAATATCGATTCAAGACAAAATGAAACCGTTGCTTTTCAGCCCAGAAATTCACCTTTTCTATAAGAATAACAAAAAATACGCATGATTCTTAGGAGTCCTTAAAGTTCGAGACAGAAGTTCTGGACATATGTTCACCTTGTTGATTCTTTTGCCTTCATTCTTCGTCAAAGTTGGGACAGGAAGTCGAAATGATTGTATTATTGAAAATCAAACGCAGCAGATGCGGTCCTCGTTGCGGGAATACTACCACTGGTCTTCGACTTACACTTCGGGTTAAAATTAGTGAAGAGTCCTATTCCTTTTCTATTTCTAGCATTTGAGGCAATGTATGGCGCATCGCGCAAGGCCTCCAAGATCTTGCTTTTCTTTCGTTAGTTAGAAAGTAAAAGTAGGTCCCATTTCCTTCTTATTCCTAGAATGAGATAAAAACTGTAAAGCCTCCAAGATGCTGTGCGTCAGTCTGGTTGATATAGTTTGATGATTTGGATACATGTGGGTTACTTTAAAATGGAAAGATGCGAACTTTTCTTGCGCATTGAGGTAAAGATCGCTAAATCCATATATTGATCATTATTTCTGTACACTTACACACCCATCAGTAAAATATCGAAGGCATATTGAAGTCATCACTGAATCCTAAATAAACGATAAAGAGTTCTAAAAGATTTAAACCTTAAGTTCTGTCAAAAAGAGGTATTTTTCCTTGAGGTTCAGCGGCTGTTATGGCAAGCCGAATGGCAAATTATCTCTATTCAGATCACTGGTAGTGATGTGAAGACAGCGTCTAAATGCATCTTCAAGTGGTCATTCAGGACAGCGGGCAGTAGATGAAACTAGCGCAAAACTGAATTGTTACGAGCCTGAGCCCTGCAAAAGAGGTTATGATATAGGAAATTCTTCTGATACCAAATAGGTAGGTTAGGTTTTTAGGTTGACATATATAACATTACAGTGAGCCTTCCATCTGTCAGAAAATGGCGAAATCAACTGCAAAACTGAGTTGTGCAGACTTTATAAAGCTCTTTGCTAGATATTTAACGCTTTTTGGGATTTCTCATTATTGGCTGTGACATCTGTCATGTAGACAGAGGCGGCAGCCTCTCCTGCTTCATTTCGAGTGCTGTTCCTTCTAGTAGTGGAACAGGAAATCGGTTAAAACCACTTACACAAGAGGTTTCCTGTTTCGATTTTGATCGCCAATATTTGTTTATCCTAGCAACCATAACGTTAGCTTCGAAGGCTTTTCACATCACTATCTACCTAAGCCTGGAGAGCAGTTGCATTGAAGCAATCGGGATCAATTGCCTTGTAATTCAAATTTAATTCAATTCTATATTAGTTATGTTTGATTCGACAACCATCTGCCGCGTCAAAGCGAGAATGTGACCATGATAATCCAAATACCCATGCAGATGACACATGTGTGGAAGTTTACTTTACATTCGTGCGCGTTGTTTGCATTTTTTGAAGATCGTGTCGTATTTAAATGTCTTAAAAAATCAAGACGCATAAAATAAGCGTAAAGTGTCTTTGTTCGCAAACTACGACTCAACCACATTTTTAATATCTGCTGACACTCGATTTTCTTGATACGCAATAATATCAAGTAATCATTTCCGCATAACTAATTCATTAGTAATAATAAACGAATAAAATTTACAACATTTTGAGCAAATATTTCGCAGTGGGTTGGTGGGAAAATACGATTTCCTCCATTTTGCTTTTATTCCTAAGTGTGTATTCAACACGTGCTTTTTCGTAAGCACCAATACCAAACAACAACTTCCGTTTCCGGTTCGTTTCCAAACAGATTGACGACACCCGTATTTTGCATGAATTCCTAAGTAAGCCAAGGAATTTCTACTGTTTTTTCGTTCGAGGATAACGAAACATGTTCGCTTTTAACCTCATTTTCAGCCGCTTTTAGCTATTTAAACAATCTAAAAAAAATCCATACCACAAACAACAACAAGTAAATACAAAAAAAGAAACGACAAATTATTGTAAAACACGCCCCTACCCCTACGTCAAAGAAAGCACGTGGACATTTTTGATAACACAGATTCATGCCCCTGCCACGTGTGTATTTCTCTCAATACACTTACAAAAATGTACCTGCCTGCTGTGTGATTCCTTGCAACATGTGTACCCTCTGCAACAAGGATTATTTGGTGGCCAAAAATCTACCCAAAGCAACAAAATAAATCAATTCCCCATTTTGTATCTTCAAATTTGCACAAAAAAAGAAACAACATCAATTCATCTTAGACGTGTGTATCGGTTTGTCCTAAATAAAATCGGAATTTCTAAATAGATAAAGCTTGCCACAGTGTGTGTGAATGTATCTTCGCAACCCCTCACGCAACAGGTATGTACTCAGTAGTCGTTCCACTCTATCTTAGCGAATAAGAAAAAAAAGAAAAAGAAAAACCCATCCAGACAACACACACAAGCACCTAAGTATCTACACATGATGACAGCCGACCACAATTTAGCTCCGACCTTGCGCGGAACGAGCTCGAAAAATCAGAAACAATCTGACTGTGAAATATATCAGTTCGTACTCGTCTCGTTGGAAATGGTTAGTTTGAAGTTAATTTAGTGTTTTTGTTGGTTCTTCTCCATTTTTTGTTGTTGTTGTTTTTGTTGTTGCTGCCGCTGCTGGGACCGCTGAACGGGTAGCCTGCTGTCTGTGCTGGTGTGTCTATCTCCGTTCAGTGGAGGAGGATACCTAGTCTGGTGTGAACAGTTTTTTTGTCCTCTCCGTTTCCAGTGTTTTCATTCATTATTGGAGTTTTTTTTTTCGTTACTCATTGTGATCTGTGATTTTTTTTTGTGCATCATCATTTTGTATCTCATCAACACATGCCTACATCATCATCATCAAACGGAGGAGATCAATACAAACTTTTTCGTATGAATAGTGTCATTTAGTGCTATAAGTATTCTCCTCCTCTTGCACCGCCAACACTGAACTTTAAAACGAACATTCTCCATACATGTACCTACTGTGTAAATGCCAAATTTCATTGGACTTTGATATGTCAAAATTAAAAAAAAAGAAGAAAAACACTCTAAAATGTGAATAAAAAAAAAAGAAACAGAAATCGAGAACGACAAAGATAAGATAAGTGCTTTAAAAAATATACACATTCACACACAAGAGTATGAGGCATAGATTGCTGCTGTGTATTTTCGAACAAAACCCTGACGAAAAATAGCGAAACGAAAAAAGTACCTATATATTCAAGTGAGTTATATAACATTGTTGGAAAATTTAAACCAAATGGACTCTTGATTTTTTACATGGACAAAATCAATACAAAAACGTAATTAAAATCAATTCATCTAAGTTGACGACAGTGACAGTTCGAAAGGGAGGTGTCAACCAATTTACATATTATTTTTTTTTTTCTATTTTATTTTTGAAGCCAATCAAGAATCTCATCCCTTTCTAACAGGTAATTATAAAAATAGATTTTTGAAAAGAGAAAGTTTCTCGCAAAACGTCAAAAACTAGGTGCATCAGAGTTCAAATCGGGTTAGGCTCTGTTTACATGGTGGACATACATTGTAAATTGCTTGACAATTACAAAATGATACGACCTTTGAGAAATTACGCCAAACTACGGCAGTAAAAATAAGTAGCTATAGGCACTTGCGTGTGTCTGTCAACTCTCTGTCTTGCTCGTGCCGAGGCACAGCGACACGAACAGAAATAATAAGTAAACGACAAAAGAGAAGAAAAAAACACGACGATTTTACTAATAATTTCCCTACACATGGAATAACTGTAGAAATATGTAGAAAGTTTATTGGTTCATTTCAGTGTATGTAGATTCCATATCCAAGAATCTACACACTGCTCTCTCAAGCATATGCGATATACCTACACAAGGGCGGCGATAAACGCTTTCAACGATCACCGGAGTCTATACTTTCGTCAGCGAATAAGCGCTCTAATCTCGAAAATTCTTCGAAAGACTGTTTTACAGCCAGCTTATAGCCTCTCCCTTCAAGAGTGTAGGCAGACTGTGCTGATCTTACCCTGTGTCTATACATAAGGAGGTGGGTATATTTGCGAAGATCGAACATTTTTGCAAACGTTTTGTTTTTTTTTTCTCTTTCTAGCCGACATTTTATTTACAAAAAAAAAAAAAAAGAATAAAAAAACTCATCCACAGATACAATAAAATCTTGGTTTATTTTTTGTGTAAATTTTGACTTTGCTATCTTTATTTTGCACACTCCTCGCAACACACAGAGAGATACAAGACTACATAGACCCCACTCTGGCACATGAGAACCAGTGGGCCTAATGTATGTGCATATATTTGAATATCTATTTATTTATTCGCCCAAGTATATAACGAAAGCAACACATTTATTCTTGACGTACACTACTTCTATGTACTTTGATTTTCAAATCACACTAATACGCATTAGAAATTTAGCGTGTTTTTTTTTTCAATTTTTATTCTGATATCATCTGATTTTTTTATTTTTTCTGTCTGTGCCTGTCTATCTGGCTCGTAGAACGCAGAAAAAAAATCACACTTAAAAAAAATGAGGTCAGTTGTTCGTTTGTTTAATAGAAAATCAGCAAAGTTACACTACGCACCCGATTTTGAATGGGGAAGCGATTTGTTGGGAACCATTTTCTTTTTGGTTTTCGAAACATTTTTAATTTATGACGTAAGCATAATATAATGTATATCTTTCTGCCACCCCGCCCCTCCCGAAAATAAAAAAGCAGAAGGTTTTCTTTTCTGCGTTTTTTTTTTTTTCGAAAGTGCAATGTACTTTGGGTAGGAGAACCTTGTTTTCTATCTTTGGAGTGATGAGGCGCAATATTATCAAGCACCGTATAAAAAGCACACATAGATATACAATAACAACGACAGCAAAAAAATAATAATAAAACATCTTAAATCGCTTCCGCATTTGATGGCATGGAAATTGAATAGGAAAGAGCAGAAATAATACACGAATATACGAATATCGCTGAAATGCGAAACGGAATGAAAACGAACTAAATGTGGTGTTGTTTCGTTGTTTAGTGTGGGGAGTTTTGTTTAGTTTTGAATTGCGTCTTAAATGGATCGGTTTAGTTCGTTTATTTCTTTTATTTCGGTATTTGTATAGTTTGATTAAATACCTTCGTAGATTTTGTTTGAGAAAAGTCAAGCGTGTTTGCGTTAACAAAAGTGATGCCCATCACAATAAGACAGTGCTGCTCGTGCCTAAGGTCAGATTACATTTCTTTCACTTTAGCTATAGGTACATTTTTTTTTTACGAGGGAAAGTATTAAAAATATCCAAACAAAGCATTTTTCCAAGTCTATACAATTTTTAGATAATACAATGAACGCATTAAGACTTCTCTAAAGCCAGTTTTATTTGGCACGCATTGGTGTCAAGGTTATAAGGAAAAAAAATACAAAATAATTTGCAAATGTGACTTAATCGATCTTGAAAACTAAATGCGGAAGATTTCGTAAGACGCATTAAATGATTGCTTGCTTTTGGCTAACAAAAAAAATAAAACAATTTGTTGTGTTTACGCGGCGATTACGTGTTAAAATATATATATTTTTGTTCAAATAGACATTCAGACTGTGACGTATTTTTTTTTTATACATTTGCAAATCTATTGTAAAAACTGACAACAAAATCGTTTGTACATGTACATTTGCCGCAGCTTTAACGAAACGTCATTCTGACCGCGTCAAGTCAAGGCATCGGAGTGAAAATCGACGGGAAAACATGAACAACCGTCGTAATTGAATTTCTCGACATTACGTGTGGGTATTAATTAACTCTGGGGATGAGGTGAACTATGCACTTTGAAACGAAAAGTCGTAAAATGTATTTAATAAAAAATGGCACTGATAATGCAGCTGACTAAATGATGTAACATCGGAGTTTAGTTAGGTCTACAAGGCATATTTATGTTTAAAGATGATAAAAAGAAACCGATCTATATAAAGATTGGCCTAGCTTCTGACAACAATTGACTTGTGCGAGTTTTTCCTTGTTTGAACGAATGCGCAAGGAATATTCAATTTTATGCCGTATTGTCCTAAATTGAGAAGTTTTTTTCAAACCCCCAATTTTATGCCGTATTGTAATAAATTGAAAAGTTTTTTGAACAAATTTTTAACTTCGGATGTGGAAAACACAACCAAGTCAAATTTTAACAAACCAGTTTTATATTGGCTACATAAGATGCAATTTTTCCCATCAAGAAACTTACCCAAACAAATCAATTAAGACAAGGTGCAGCATTAAAAAAAAAATTTTAGCTTTGTCGCTATTTCTTATGAATGAATCCTGACTACCCCTAGCCTAACTACGCATAACTTAACCAATCTTAACGAAACTGATCCATTAGCCATTAACCATTATTCATTATCACTGGGCACACTTACCTCTATTCGAAATTAGTATAAGTCTAAGTCGCCATATTACCCGCGAATGTAATAACTAATAACGTTTGACGTACGTATGCAGAATTGCTTTTATCTTAACGAAACCGATTAAGACGTTTGATTATGTGTGAAGTACACAAATTTCAGAGTCTCGTTCTAAAGACATCGCTACTAATAGTGGGATCAAAATTACGTGAAATTTGCTACTTTCTTTTCGAACTTCGTAATGTTTGCATTGCAAGTTGAAATTCGAAAGTTTTTTCCTCGAATTTCAATATTTTCGCAGGGAAGGGTCTTTGAAGAAATACTTAAATGTAATACGTTCCACAAATCGCACAAACTTAACCTCAATACAAATTGGAATTGTAGAAGTGAGAACAGCGACACATAGGTATTGGAAGAACGAACATTTTCCATGTGAATGAAATGTCTAAATCATGACCAGCGCTGCCAGTCATCTGAAGTTTCACAAAAGTTTTGACATAAACGCGAATCAAATGTCAAAATCTGCAAATATTCTCGGTCGCCTTAGACTATTCGTCTATCAAATTAATAGCCCCTTTGTTTCGCGGACGTTTTGACATAAATGAATAACCAAAATGCTGTGCTAAATTTCAAAGATGAGGAAAAGCTTACTTATACCTCAGATATTCACACATTTTTTCGGGCACTTGACGTAAATCTAGACGTGATCAACTTTACAGAATTTCGTTCCGCTGGATAGGTAATTATAAATAAAACTACATGAAATCAAATCAGTTGAAATGGCGGCATAGCAGGTACAACCAAGACCCCTTCTAGGTATTAACTGTATGTTAGTCATGTTATGGATCCGGTGACGGACCTGTTCACTATGCTCCAAAAAAATAAATAAAAAAATTCAATCGAGTCTGTGGTGTATTGTGTAAGTCAATCAATTACTGCATTTGACGGATATAAATGGTGGCTTTCCGTGCCTCTGGTTATACCGTTCACCTGACCGATTTCAATGCAATTTATATTCACCAACATGAGGTCAATCATCATTATCTCTCAAAGCTGTAAGTAATAGACATAATTAACTTTTGTTCATGATCCACATCCACTTAGCATGCATTGAAGCTATAAGTGAGCCAGTCAGTGAGTGAGTGTATAGGCCCTTTCGGTAGCAAAAGTCCCGTTGACATTTTTGGCGTCTGCCTCTGCACCATCAGAATCCAACGAAACAATGCATTAAAACGCAATTACCTGTAATTTTATACCGATAGAGAAAAAGTATCAGTCCCACTACTCTGCCCTCAGGCATACCATCACTTTTGCACTCCATCACCTTTGTCTACCGTTGGTAGGGTGTTTTATATTTTTATTTCTTCTTAATGAATATTCATTCAACCTATCACTGGGCGGCAGCTACCTATTAACAAAAAACAGACCGCTTTCGATAGAATTTCAGCCGCCAGCAGTGGCAACAGCATAGACCCACCATATCCGCATATCCATGTTATTCCACTTTTATATCCGTAATTTCCGTTTTAAATATACAAAATTATAGTTTAGTGTGTCTGCATGACGGCGCGGCTGCCCGTACTCATTTTCCGCCGCATACTCCTCGCAATGCTAATTATAAAGTATACTACCCCAATTAAACGCGCAAGTACCATGCATGTATGTGGCACTGCTATCGCTATACCTATGGACGTAATTAAGCGCTTTCTGTTTTTCCTTTCGTTTTTTTTTTTTTTTTTCAAATCATCCGCCCGTGTCCCCTCGCGCCCTTAAGTTTGTGTACATATTTGGTTTTGTGTTTTCCCATTTCTGTTGGATCAAAAAACTGTCTTCTGTTCGCATTAGTTGCACGCTGTCTCGGTTGTGTTGGTTTTTCTTATTGCTGTTTTTACCCATTTCCACGGTGTAAACCTCCCAACTGGGATTATGGCGAAGAGGAAGTAATTAATATGGAAACAAACCGACAAAGTAAACGATGACAACAAAAACGAACCGAAAGAGGAGCTAAAAATATATAACAACAAACACGTGGTAGTGCCATAGTGGGGCTCCACTCACGCCGCCGTCGTCGGCCATCCTCCTCGGCCACTATTGCCGTCATCACACACCGAACAGAGCCAGCAGCTCCCGGATGCGGAAGATATTATATTAGGAAATTTCCTTTCCGCCTTGTTCCGTTTTCTCCATATAAACAGAAGAAGACGTGCGTCGTTGATGTTTTGTTGTTGGGTATTTTTAGAACTGTTATTTTTGGTGCTAACTTCCTACCCTGTTGCTTTTCATTTGTCAAACGCTAACGCAGCTGCCATAAAATAGTTGGAACGCAGTCATCGGGGGCGATGGGAACACGACGCCTCTTACTTCCGAATTCGGTTGGTGCTTCTGTGTTCTGTTCTGAGGTTGGCGCGACTTATTTTTAGGCTGCTCCATAGATTTTCCAAAAAAGGAGAACACCAGCCAACGCTGACGGAGTGAGCAGATAGTAGGTGACGGAAGGGCCGTTCCGATTATGGTGGCACAGGCACAGGCACAGGCTACAGCGTGTTTTGAACACTTTGTTGCTGGCAACATGATGCATTGGCGTCGAAGAACGAGACAACAGAAGGGGAATGCATGTTGCAATGTCTCGCGTCGTGTACACACTCGCATATGCAGTTGCACTAATATAGGTGGCTGCCATTTACCCACTGCACATAGCGATTGGCGAGTTGTGTAGGTGCACGGTGCACACCATCGCAGCTAGGTTTGCGCAGAATAGTGTGCAAGGCAGAGAGAAGTGTTCGCTCTACAGCCAGCCCGCGTCACTATGAAGAACGTCGCCGTCTCGCAGCCGCTCCTATGAATAGAACGGGACAACGACGTCGACGAGAGGAATGTCGGTTGATTGATTTAGTAGGAGAAGAGTAAAGTTTGTGGGCGAGGTGAAGGAGGTGCTGAAGGTGTGTTGGTGCGGGAGGAAGATGCGGACGCGGAGAGCTGCAGCGAGCTGTGGGTATCAATGTGTAGTCGCGACGGAGACAGAATTACGAAATCGAGTAAGCATTTTTATGAATGAAAATACACTATACACTATACTGGGTGTATATGGGGTTGTTGAACCCCGTGAGCAGCAGTGCGAGAGCATGGATGCGGCTAGTTCACAAAGTCTCATCATAACCAGCTCTTCGTGTGCTTCTTCTGCGCTGGCCGAACGAGTTGCTGTTGAGGATGTGGCGAGAAACGAACGACAACATGGGAAAACAAAGTAGTTCACAAATTCCGATGGGAGTTTTTTTCCCTCCTCTGTGTATCATGTTTTCTTTTTCTGGCTTTTCTTACAACTCCTACTACACAAGAGCGCAGCGATTGCATGTGCTCGTCCTGCCGCACCACTCCTCTCAGCTGTAATTTCACTCTGCGACTGTTACTTTGTAGCGCTTGTTTATTTATCCTTCCGTTTCATCATTTCCCTTTTGCTTTCTCCTTCTCGGATTGCATCGCATTCCTGTGCCGTTTTTTTTTTGTTCTGAGTCTATTTTTGATTTCCTATCGAATGCAATTACGTTTCGTATGCGATATACAATGACGAAGGAGTATAGTTTACCCTGCTGAAAGCAACTTCAGGTGGGGTTACTACACTGATGCCTTGCATGCCACAGCACAGTTTGAAGGGGCATAAATTAACTGTCAGCTGTATTGAAGCATAACCGAGAACCGCATTGCATTCGATTAATTTGTTCTCTCCTTTCGACTGGCTTCTCTGTGGATGGAGAGGCTTACAAGAAGAACAAGCAATTGGGACAGCACTACATCAGCTCCGGCGAATATTAGTGAGCGGGTGAGTTTATGGGGGTTTAATTGACCTTTTGTGCCGTTGCGGTCCGTGGTATTGTATTCAAAATGATATAGTAGGTACAGATAGTTCCACGGTACCGATAGAAATGAGGTCTGAGAATGAGGCGATGAATGGTTTCCTCATGAATCAGATGTTTTGAACATCACAAAATAAAAAAGAAACCTCAACTGACAGACATGATGATTTGTGTCATCAGCTATTTTTTTTTTTCTCTGGGATGATGGAGCAGTTATCTGACTGACTGATTGTTTGTTTTGATAGATATATCACTTCTTCGGAGCGAAACTTACTTTATGAAATCGGCGCCCAACAAAGGGCCCATTTGTCATGATTTCTTCCAAATCATAAATGCATTTTTTAAACTGCATTGTTGGCAACGGTGATTTCGTGCTGTACTTTAATTGCTGACCACAGGATTACTTACATGGAACACTTGTGGTCTGTTTCAGAAAGTGGCGCCCAACGGTGGGCATAACCAGCAGTTATAATAATTTTTCTAAATCGCTGCAGTTTTTCCTGCGTGATTGATTTTGACTTTTAAGATGGGTAATGAAGTAGCGCACGACAAAAGCTATTTCGCTAAGCGTTCCTGTTCCTGATGTTCTCGATCTTTCGTTGGACTTTCTTAAAAATCCGTAGTTTTTAAAGTTGCGCACAACGAAGAATGGAATTGTCTTTGTCTTTCCTCTTCAATTTCGACACTTGTTTCTTAGGTTAAACATCAAAAGGTCAAGCTGCAGTCTCGCATACACTCAAGTGCATTGAAAATGTACTTTAGACGACACCTGTGGGTCTGTGGTCCCCCGTTAACTAAGTCTAAGCTAGTTGGCAATATTATTTAAGGCAACAACAAAATAATATAACAAAACAAACTTTCTTTCAGATCCATCGGATTAAATTTTGATTTTAATACGTTGGTACCACAAAACCAAAGTAAATAAAGTGCTCTCAATCGCCCTTTAACTAAGTTTCAGCCATCTGAATTTTTGGAATTTCGTGAACACGTTGGGCGCTTCAATGTCGGATACATATTTCTTTAAATATAGTGAAACATTTTATGTTTTTGAGCGGACTTCCATTGGTTCAATTAGTACGATGTCTGCTGCTTTATTTTATTGTGGCGATAAACGTTGTTTAATTGTTTAACACCCGTTTCATCTTTTAATATTTTAAGAGCAGAACTAAGCGCAGATAAGAGAGAAACGGACATGCTGTAAGAATAGGCTCCATTATCAAAATTGCACTAAAAATGGCGCCCAATGCATGTCTGGTTTGTTGATATTTTGTTTTTTTTAAGTGAGCTTAATCTAAAAGTAGCTCACCAAAACTGGTTCACTGATTCTTTCAAGGGACGGCATATTCTTTATTGCTGATTGGAGTTCAACAAAGTATGACTTTGTTGCAAGTTATGTTCCTTCTCCTTAAAGTGGCGCCCAACTTTGGACGTTTCGGGTGAAAACATTTCCTAAGTTTCAATCGAACTTCTACTTAACGTAGCTGTTAGCAGACACTTGGACTGTAAACATAACAGCTATCTTAAAATGCTCGTGTCGTTTGCTTAAAAATGGCGCCCAACGTTGCACTCTTTTTGTAGCTACTTTCACATAGAGTGAAACTCAGTTCATGACGTAAGGTTCACAAGCTTCGACTTCGCAATAATTGTGTGATATACCTCTATCAAAAGTAACTTCAATTATTTTGCCGGAATATTAGGAATTGTCGGACAGATATGAGCTCGCGACCCAAATCAAGTCTCGATGAACCATTTTGATTTGGACAGAACTCAAAAAAACATTCCATAACATCCGAGTCGATGCATGAACCGAAATATCTACCTATACTATACCTATATGTGCTTCCGATAAAGTAATCACGAACAGAAAATAAACAAAATTGATTGAACTACTTTGAATGAAGATTGTACAACAAAATTTCGTTGGCCCAAAGAGTAGGGGGTCGCCCAACCGACCAACAGACCACAAAAAATGTGACAAACAAATAAAAAAAATTCGGAATATCTCAAAATTTCAACATCACAATTGGAATTTGCCCTTCGCACACTTTTACTAATAACATCGCGTACAAACAAAAAAGCCAGATAAGATAGGTATGCCCCTCGAAAAGAAAAGAAAAAAAAAATAATTTAAGACACTCCAGTGAGCCGAAAATCCAACTGAATGCACTTGAACATATACGATCCCTTTCACCTTTAATGTCGAAAAGAGAAAACTCTCGTCGGGATAAATCGAAACCGAAACTATGCTACCGCTTTCCTTTCATCTTAATTTACATTCTCCACATTCCAAAGCAGCGTGCACCAACAAAAAAATAAATGTCTAAAAAAAAAGAAACCAAAATTAATTGCATTCCATTAGTAATAGCATCTATGCCCTTAACACAACCGTAGTGTGCTCCATTCATCAATGCGCGCAACGTCACACAAAAAATACATGGATTGGGCTGTCTATGTGTTGGTTTATCTTGTTGTGTACAGCATTAGAAGTCACACCTTAGTTGATTTTTAACCTTCCAATGAACCCTAACTCTCCCATAATCATAACCATCATGATCGTACAGCGATCAAGAGCGTTACCATCATTGATAACATGCCACAGTCGCACTCGGCACATATAATGGCAATATAACATTGTGGAATGTTGAATGTGGGTTCAAACTACCACCAACACTAAAGCGCAAAACTTTTCATTCAGTAAAATCGGACAACTCGAAGACACAAACGACGACGACTTAAACCTTAGTGTGTGCTTATTGGGGATTTTCTTTTGAGCCTCGTTTCGTCATGTTTGTCTTTTTATTATTATTCAGGTTGCGAATAGAAGTGGCGATAGAAACTTGTGATGCACGAGTGTGTCTGTGCGATCGGAATGTGCGTCCATTTGCTGTTCGTTGCAAAGATCACACAGTTCGGCTTGTAGTGTTGGTTTTCTTAAGAGATGCATTATTATGCAAGTGCGATGATCTTCAAAGAAAATTTTGAGAAAAAAAAGGGAAAAATGTAAGAACGGAGGAACATTTTCCAACACCACTGTAACGAACAGTCAGTTTCCCTTAACAACCGAGTGTCGTGCTCGTGCATGCTTACATGTACGAGAGGAATATGAATACACGATCGCCGCATACACAGATGCACATTATCTGTTTGCTGTCGGGCAGTGTATGAGTGTTGTAATAGAAAACTTATTAGTAGCAACAAGTTTACAATGAATTGAATTCCGTTGGCATGAGTCACTCGGTACGAGTAGTAACTGCGAGACTCGGTTACATTCAGTCACTGACAGACGATTGTTTGTTGCGTTCGGGTTCACGTTGCTGCTCCACCACTGCGATTGCGATGATGGTGGTTGTGTTATTAATTTTTTTTTTTTGTGGTTTCTACTTTACAAGGACTGGAGTCTTAATAAATTTATCAATGGATCTAGTTTATAATGAAAACGGATTTTCTAGCCGGATAAGTGGTGCAATTAATTAAACAAATTCGACAAGAAATTTCTTTCGAGTTGTGTCAATGTGTTTTCGAATAATTATGAACAAAAGTGGGACAGGAAATGATTACTAATTTCGGAATGTGGTTTAGATTAATCATAGACTAATTTGTTAATGTGTGACACATAACACACATTTTTTTCCAAAGAAATGCCAATCAATATGTATATTGATGAGTCGATTTTATGTAAAATACTATTTTGTGGTTGAGAAAGCATGCATAGATAGTTCTGAACAATGGGTGCGTTAAGTATTTGAAATGGGTTCCAAGAAATTTTATCAAAATGTCAAACGAATAAATTAAAAGTCAAATGAGGTTATGCCAGAGCTTGTTAGCTGTTAGTTTTTGGGACATGGATACTCATTCTCTATTTAACTAAAGATTTTCTTTTACTGGCATTGAAGTGCGGATATTGGTTTCTTCGGAATTGGTTAAAAGTGTAAAACTTATTTTAAAACTAGAAAAGCAGTTATTTATTTCCTCCAAGCGAAATTATGTTCGTTTTGATTTTTAAGTGATTTAAGAAGATTTAGTGAAGCTATAGCAAAAACATTTTTTTTGAAAATATTTATTTCATGTAGATGTATAAATTTGTATTCCGTGAATTTAAATAAAACAGACAGAGAAGATACTTAGAACCAGAATTACCGATTACAGACTGCGTTTTTTATTATTGTGAAATCAAGAAATTAGGTAAACAAAAACAACAGAAAATCTAATATTTAAAAATTTTGTTGGAAAAACAAAAAGGAAAAGAAAAAAGAATACAAAATCGGTGCGGGATTTCTTCTTTAGTTTCAACAAAAAATGTAGCTTCCTGATCAAATTAGTAGATTAAACATTTTCGTAAGAAGTTCAGAAACTATTTTCACATACATTGCACCAAAAACTTCTTAAATACTAACGTTTTCAGTTTTTTACATACCTACAAAAAAAAAAAATGATTCAAAATATTATTTAAAAAAATGTGTTTCTAAAAATTTAAAGTTTAAGGTGTTTCCATTTTAAATAAATAATGTGAGAAAAACGAAAAATGTTATCCAAAATATGTGCAGGTCTTCAATTGGTCTGTCACTCATAGTGGAATCGAACACAAAACGAAAAAAAATTCCAAAAAGATTGATTAAAATTTCGGATATTTGGTTTTTTTTAATAAACAAAGGCTTCCCAAAAGCACTTAATTATATGAAAAAAAAAGAAATAAATGGAAATTTACTACCAAAAAAAAAATGTATCTGCTGTCAATTGGCTTCTGGTTTTCGTGAACTATACGTCGGAATTACTGCACTGCAATAAAAAAATAATTATTTATTAGAGTCTATACAGAAAGGTACGAAGAAAACGACCTTAACCCTTCTTAGTTGTGTAAAAAATATATCTTCATTCCACAAATATGTAAAACTCCCCGAAAAACATGCCCATTTCTTTATAGAAGTGGCGCCCAATGTGGGGGCTATGTCCAATTCTTCGATCAAGTACTTACAGCACTTTCGAGTTTCGCCTTTAGATCAAATGTTCGGGCTCTCTCGTCCTGCATTTTCAACATCCTCTTCGCTGATGCATTATCGGACTCTCTTGTCCTATATTTCAAATATCCTCTTCGCTGAAGCATTATCGACCTCAAAATATTGTGGCGTCGCGTTTAAAAAAAAACAAAATTAAAATCCACCCTGATTGACATTTTCGGCCCACGAAAAACACTTTGCCCTCACAAAAACTGTGTGAGGTACGTATAACCCGCCGCCAATCAGTCGATGTTCCTACCAATTTGGCCTAAAAATCTATCGCCACCAAAATGGCGCCCAACAAGAGGTCACAATTTTCTTTCTCAATTTCTTAAAATACATTTATTTTCTATATATAAATGCGAGTGGTATACGGCCAGTCTATGACTGAAGAAACAAACTGGCGATGAATTGTAAAAATGCAATTAGCAACCGCAAAATCGTGATCTTTGCTGGCGCCTGCACTTTATGGCGCATTGAAGAGTTGGAAGGCTACCAATTTTTATCATGCATGGGTGCATTCTTCGAAATGTTGCGACAGTAAGGATTTTGCAATTGTAAATTCAGTTTGGGTGCAAAATCGCCAACTATAGTCTAACACAGATTTGTGGCAGTGGATAACAAATTGCAAAGGGGCTTCAAAACGTTCTCGCCTCGTTTTCAAGTTTGAACGCATTACCACAGTCAACGCGGAAGAAACTGCTCCAAGCTAATTTCCAATTCAAATGCGACTTATTTTGCCAACTGCTTACTGAAAAGAAATCTGATGAAATATTTAACAAAATTAAAAGCACCTCCGCTTATCTGTGCTATATGAACATCACGTGACGGCCACGTTTTTGTGTAGAACATTATTATCAATATTTAGTCAGACTTGACAAATCTATCACAAGATGTTGTTTAAAGAGAAGCCACCCCGGTTGTCTTATAAAATTATAACACTTTTGATAATTTTTGCAACTTTCCATAGAAATTGTAACGAACAGTGTTTTTTTCCATTCGCAAATTGATCCAAATATAGATTCTCCTATGCGCGTTCATGCCCTGAAATAGTTATCCTTCGGATAGTCTAAACAAACAGAAAACCGTTTCCGGTCTTATTTTGTGGCCCTACACTATTTGCATGTAGTATATCTTTGGAAAACATCAATTTGGTTATTTTTATTTTAAAAATAAACTTAGCATCAGTATACCTAAAGTGTCTGGTTGAACTATTTTCGTATCATCAAGATCACAAGAGGGTCAAATGTTTGATATTCCGAAGGAGAAGATCAAGCGTTTTTCTGTTTAATTTTGTTGTCTTCTTATTTAGCACGTGTTTTAATGGGAGATTTTTATTTGAGTTAATCATTAATTTTGCCCGCTATTTCGCTTTTATTTATTGTACCTGTTGCGATCGTAAATTTTTGGTTAACATAGACACATTCATGGCTAGTCGAACAAAGAAGCAGAGAATAAGCTCAGTTGAAACAATTTAAATATGAGCTTGAGAATGAGCAATTCTAAAAATATTCCGTTCAACATTTCGTGGGAACTAAGGGTACACGGAATTCCCCAATGCTATGACACTTGGCTGGTGATTAACATTCAACGAAATACTGCATCCAGAAGGGAAAGATATTATTTATTTATAGCCCTGGTTGTTATGAAATTCGATACGTGCGCGTATCCGTATGTAAGTAATGCGGGACATTCCAAGTAATTTGGAAATCAGAAAATGTTCCCACGCGATAAACTTTTAACACGTCAACGAAGGGAGGACGAAAGGAATGTCATGAGAAATGTAAATGTGAGCGGGACAGTTTCGATCTGTAATTTAAATATACGAACTTATGCAGTCAAGTCAATTGATAACGACGCAAGTGGAATTGACTTGAAAGAGGCGCTGTTTTCGGCGATTGAGTCATTTGTCACAATTTTCCATGCCATCGATTTATATTGGATGGTTCAGCAAACGTACTGTCTTTGCATTTCCATTGTGTAATGGACCCCAGTTCAATGCACGATAAATTTGTAAGCGAAGGCTTTAAGTGAATGAAACTCTTTTCATTGCTTAAAAAAAAATATATCAACTCCACAGGAATAAAGAAAAACCCACATTTATGAGAAAAACTACAGATCGACCAGTCATAGGTATGAAGATCAGTTTCATACCGTCCACACCAACTACTTGTTTATGATTTTCGAACTGACTTGAGTTGGCAGATCAGCTACCATTCAAACAAAGACGATATCTATAATCTTAAAGCTGATTTCACCTTAAACTTGAACAAATTTTTTTGTTCTCGAGGAAAGTGTACCCATGAGATAGTTCAATATTCAGTTTGATTTACACATTCATAGAACAGTAATGCTGTAAAGCTTTTAAGCATCCGAACTGATGTACCACCCTCAGTTGCTTAGTTAACCACCTGATCATTCTCAATAACCTCTTCTTTTGTAATTATCCCACTGTTTGAAATGCCAGATCGGAAAAGGAAAGAACTCTGTAAGAAGAAAACAAAATCATTTTAAATATCGGGGCAGATAATAGAAACGGTATAAAAATTCGATACGAAACTCTATTGAACATGATTCTTAATAACTGTCCTGTTGAGTTGTAACTTATTGAATAACTGATCTAAGCTGATCTAGCAGTGTCAGTTAATCACCTTACTGCTTGTCCTCTAGCAGTAGGCATTTATATTCCAATTATTATTTATTATAATAAATAGTGGGAAAAGGCCAAAAGAATTGGTTTCCTTGGCATTTTTGCAATTTGTGTCATTTTAAATCAAGAATGTCTGTTAGACTAGTTGTTATTCGTGCATAACGTCATCCAAACCAACGGTAGAAGTCGCAGCTCTGGGTTTTCACCCAGAAGTCAGAGCAAATGATTTTAGGTTGCAAATTTGTAACATTTCCTCTCATACATATCTAATTCGTTTATTTGGCAAAAAAACAACTTCTCGAATGGCGCCCAATGCGAGGACGACACCTTATTGTTTTTGAGCTGTCATGACGAGCGATTTTGACCGATTACTACCCTCTGACAATGGCTGCCGACTTGCAGTCCAAATTCCATTGACCAGAGACTCACATTTTGTTGCAAGACAGTTGACAGTTCGACCTGTACACTCGATTTTTCATCACAAAGTACAAATGAAAATCCATACCCTCGCTGTATAAAACCCGCAATAAAACAGCTTAGCATCGACCATGTCAACTGCTTTAATAGGCCACTTAGAAATCCTTGCACTGTGACTGACCAACGGTCATGCAAGTCAATCGCAAAGACGACAGCAAATTCTTTTTGAACGATGACGACAATGATAAAGTAACGAAACATTTTCTGGCGTCGACTCGACGTTTGTCATTGCAGATCGTTTCAGCTGGGCAATCATTACTTGATCCAATCTGATCATTAAACTAATAACGACGCACTACTACTACTGACACAGACGATCTTCACATCGCAGTGCCCTCTCAGCCGCGACGACAACGATCTCTGCAACATATGATCGAAATATGTGAATGAAAATTATTGACCTAATTTTGAACTGCGTCTACTATTTACTCTAGCCAAAGACGTAGTCGTTGTTGTCGTTGTCGACAACAATAACGGCGACGACGGCAGCAGCAAACAAAAAGTGTAAACCAACTAAAATAAGTTTAAAGCCCGCCACCACTCGCTGCTCTGTCTCTGTGCCCTGTGGGCTTCGTTCTTGCTCTGTCGCTCGCTAAAGTATGTGGAAATATGCTCGCTATGGCATTTGATTTATACTTGCACGGGCACACATATAGAGCATGATGTATGTGGAGCGATCAGGCGCATACATATGATCGTCGATCGGGGGCGCGGGGAGCTTTTATGTGGCACGGTGGCGACGTGTGTAGGAATGTGTATCTGCGCTTTATAGCAGATAAAGTTCTTTTACAGTTTTATTATGTTTTTTTGTTTAAGTGCGCTGGCGCTGCTTGCTAACTGTGTGTGTACTGACTTGGCTGGCTGACTGGCTGAATACATGTAGAGTGTGCGGAACACTGAATGCCATGCTCTGTCTGAGCGAACGCGAACGCGAACGCTTGTTCCCTATCATAAATTCTTCATTCTATCATTTAATCGTGAACTTTTTAACTTAAAGGTTGCCCGACCAACCGACCGACTATATAAAACGCGTAGCTATGTTGTATACAAAATTGTTTTAATCATTTTTTTGTGTGCTTTCTGGTGTCATTTCTGTTTTTTTTTTTTTGTATTTTATAGAATTCCTTCGATCAAACTTCGGCGATGTGTGGTGGACATTAGCAACCAGCAGCAAAACGGACTTTGAAACGGAAACCGTTTGGAATTCAGTGTAACTTGTGATAAAAAGGAAGTCGAGATTAGTATACTGTGGGCAAAGTGCTGATCGTGCTCTGGCGGGCGGTGGGACGTAAGTATACTTATGTAGCCTCCACCGCAGTGTTAGTAGGTGATGGCGTTATTTGTGTTTTTTTTTTTTTTGCGCTCGCCGCTCTGTGTTATTTGAATGGAATGCTTGACCGAGACAGCAACGGATGCGCGAAAGTCATTTCCTCTAGAAAAGGACCGATCGGCGGAGGAGTTGGAGTAGGAGGAAGGAAATGACTCGTGTGTAATAGTGTGGTACGAGAAATATTTAACGAAACCGGTTTTCGATTTGGTTTGACTGTTTTTTATAAAGTGAGATCATTTTGAAAGCTGATTTTGTCAATGAATTCAACATTGATCGACGCGTCGCATCCGTTGACACATTCCATTTCCAATTCCCGCACAATCGGCTTTGTCAGTCGATACATTCCAATGACGAACGGGCACTCTCTCCCGTGGTTTGACGTTGTTGGTAGGTAGGTATTCGATATACGAATATGTTTTAATTGATCTCGTATCATTACACAAGATGTTTGTTTGTTTGTTTTTCTCTTCTTTGTTGGTTTTTTTTTTCTTTTTTTGTCTGTCTGTATATAGGGCAGCGGCGAGCACACAGCAAAAACGGTTCGCAAACACACAGAGAGAGCAACATATAGTTAGCCGCACCACCCCGCACCAGTAACCAATCCACTATCCGTCGTCGCGTGTAGATGATGAAGAGGAAAACGATGAAGCTCGCACATTCCACAGGGGCACTCACCTTTGCTATAGTTGTGTGGCTGGCGGACAGTGGTGGTGAACACAAAACAGATGAAATGAAATGAAATTAAACGATTGAAAGAGAGACAGAGCACAAGAGAAATGAATGAATGAAGTGATTAGAGCTGAGACACTTAATTAAAATTTTAATTATAGGTCCAATACATAGATGTCACTCGGGTCGTGGATAAATAAAGCGCTGGCCTAGTTTCGTTCTCAAGTGAAACCGTCATGTTGTCGTCGTGTGCGGCGGTTCACCGAATGAACGAGCTAACTAACCAAACAACAATTGTGCGAGCGAGAGTAAGCACTGAACAGTTGGTATAATTGCGACGATATTTCCACACACTGAACGGAAGTTGAAATTATTTTCTTCCGGTTGTTATGTTCGGAATATAAATTATTTTGTTTTCCAGCTGATTGTGGGAACTGTAAGTGCAGACTGTAGTCTGCAGATGTGTTGAGCTATGGGGATATTAAAATTACCGTTTACTTGCGGGCTGGAGTGAGTTTTTAATTTTTTTTTAGAATTGCAGTATATATTTTGGATTGTGGATTGGCTACTTAGTCGACTATTATGTCGATCAGGCAGTCTGTAAGCTACGAAAGGTTTCGAAACAGAATAGCTTCCACAGGGAAATTTTTCCAAGATAGTGGACGCACTACACAGTGGACTTTGTTAGCGAATAGGTGGAAATATTGGATGTGGAACTTCCATCATGTGAATTGTAATGTGGTTGAACTTCACAATGGCGCGTGTATTGGATTATTCCAAGATTGGTTTATAAATTTGCTAAGTTCAACTGGGTGTGGTTTTTACTTGTATGCGTACAGTTATGGTCGGAAATAAGCTTACAATAAAATAGACGGATAGTCCAGATCCAAACCAAAAATTCAGGTAAGAATTAATTGCAAATAAAATGCCGATTCGCCAAGATTTCATTTCCTGGTGAATTTCGGAAATGTAACGTTATTCTGGAGTTTTTTTTTCTCGGACGCCCCGGGTTTTTCCTCTTTGGCCCATGCATGGATTAAGACTTCAACTCCTAGACCGATGGGGTTAGGAATTCTTGAAAAAATGGTCCATTTTCGATCGTTTTTCTAAAGCGGCTTAAATCAAACGTCAGATGTCAGCCAAAGTGAAGTAAAACAACCAATCTCAACTCCCTTAAGTCAGTATGATTGATATTTGAGTTATAATCGCGCCAATTAGGGAAATTTCGGTTTTGCAATTTTTCGCAATTTTCGTGAATTTTCGCCCTTAGGGCCCGATTCTGGATTGAAAATCCGCGATTCATGGCGGTTCGGGGTTTAGGGTTTTGCGGTGGATATATCGGCTATAAGCGGTTGCCGTAGATGGATGTGTAAATGCTAAGAAAAAATTGCAAATAAATGCCGATTCGCCAGGGTTTTCATGAAACCAGAGTCGGCATTCTGTATGGCGAAACGTTCAAACGTTTTCGTCTGCACGAATGATTTACTTCTGTAACTTAGAGCAAATTATTCGTGCGCACGAAAACGTTTCAACGTTTCGCCTTACAGAATCTGACCCCAGAATTCATCCACAAATCGCAATAAGTAAAAAAAAACAAACCATGATTAACTAACAAACTATATCAAACGCAAAATTGCAAAATTTCAGAGTCGGAGGAAATGCGATTGATTGTTGTACTACTTGTCTTTGGCTGAGTTAGAAGGATGTTTGTTCCAAGTCGTACAACAAAAAGCAAACACAAATGGACCAAGTTCACATTTTTTATTTCTGTTTCTTTAGGGGTTGGAATCTTAAGTTTTGCATTGACCAAAGAATAAAACACACACATTTTGTAAGTCTTAAGAAATTTAGATTTTCCTGTTGAAATTTCTGAACTTACCACAAAACAGTGAAAAATTATGCTAGTCCTCTCCAAAAAGTACCAAACCATATTCACAGTAAACTTAGTTCGTACAAACACCTGGCTCGACTCTATCCAACACAACCACGAACTGAACGTTCCCCTTTAGTCAATATTCGCTAGTGTGAATGAAGTTGCCGTTAGAAAATTAGATTGGTCCGAACTAGATGTGTAACCTGAACGATTGGTAGGGAACGTCACTTTTGCTACGTCAGCCACATATGCTGTCAACTTATTAGTACTCAGTCACGAATTTCTCGACTAGATTCGTCGGGGGTAGCCAAAGACGTCTACTAAAACAGCTGTTCATATGACCGATCGAAGCCAAACAAACCGGAGATACATCAAATCAGCCAGATGTCAGGCTATGGTACTAAACTAGATGCTTGAACGACTCCTTTGGCACTATTGAACAATAAACTTTAAATAAATCTACCCAACCTCTAGATATAGATAGAAATAGTTTACAACTGCTGTTATAGATTAAAGATCGAAGTTAGAAATGGTTAATGATATGGCTGCAACATTTGAACATAGAAAATAACCATTAAAGGTCAGCTTATATTTCCAAAGTGAACTTAGATGCTAGTAAAAGTCGTCTGATTTGTAATAGTTCATACAATGGATGCAAAGTGACAACAATAAATATTTTATATCAGGAAGTGAGTAAGAATTTTTTTTTATCCATGAATAAAACAGTTGAAAAGCCATTTTGTTGTCAAATCAAATATTGTGTCAGGTGAACTAAGAGAAAGAATAAAAGAAAGAGAAAAACACGCCTAGAAGGACATTGAAATCCTCTTTATCATTCCATATAAAGATTGTTGCCAAATGCCAACTGACGGATTTAACTAGACTTCAATACTTATTGACCGAGCTAGAACTTTTGCATACAATTTTTACAACTTACACGACGAATATTAAAGCTGTAATCGATAATGAATACACAAAATTGATGACATGGACAGAACGTCACAATGGCAAGGGAAAGCACGGTAGTTAAGCCCGTATGACATTACATTTCTTCCGCATTGTATAAAAGAGACTGGAAGTGTATTGCGAAAGAAGGGGTAGCAACCACAAATTTTCAAACGAATTTGTTATCAATAAATCTTGAAATGTCAACAAAAAGCTGCCAGCAACTGACAAATGTAATTTGAATACATTTCAATGAATTTTTTTTGCTGTGTCTATATTAGGCCTGTTTTTTTTTAGCATCGTTCTCAGCAAAGCAAAGTAAAGTAGGATTATTAATAAAGTTGGTGTGTACGCACTCACTCCTATCGGAAATTTTCGTTCTAATTTTTCGTACTGCTCTAGTTTCATTTTTAAAGCAGAAAAAATGCCAAAAAAATTTAGTGTCATCGGGCTTTAGGAATAATTTATTTGAATTATCAGTAGAAATAGAAAGGGACTTTGTGTGCCGAGCATTTTGAGAATATCTGCAATCATTCAAATGGAAAATTGGGAACCTAATATCAAATACCACAAAATATACGATAGTGAATTCACCACGGCGGTTTCACTTGTTAAACTAGATTCGCTTTTTAGTACCGAGTGAATCGAAAAAATTAAAGCAATGTGTGAAAGCAAACATGAAAACGATTTATTCGATTTACAGAATTGACACCCCTCCCCGTAAAATTAATTACACATTGTGACCTATAAAATATTTAACGTGAGGGTTAAAAATGTTAGTAAGGCCGTGTAAGTTTAACAAAACTAAACTAATAAAACAGAAAAGTCAGTTGGTACAGTTTTTAAAACCATCCTCTCTACGGGAACGGTTATTAAGTCGTCTTCACTCACGAAGTGGAGGTGTTGACTTATGCCGCCAAAGTACAATTGAATCTTCTCACCACTTAGTAGCTATCACTTGTTTTAGGACAACCAACGAGATAGACATAAGTTTCAAGCGATGCATGCAGTATACAAATTAGACGTATCTACAGTGATATGATTGCCTTCCAAAAAGCACGGAAAAATGCCAGCCAATCAAAAGACCATCGCTGTCACACTTCCTCCACCCCTCACATTTTTAACATCCCTAATGCATCAATGCACTTTATTTAAGAATATACGTATACCAACACAGCTACCAAGGCAAGTGAATGTCCTGACATAGATACAACACCAACAAGTAGATAATCATTAGCATATTTGATGATGCATTGCCTGCGACTTGTAAATCCTTAAGCCAAACAGTTTCTCGATGGTTTTTTGTCACTTTATCTTGTGTAGATCAACAATCACTCCTGTCAATAGCACACCACCTAAGGATGGACAACAACACGAACAGACCGCTCTACAAGCACACTTATTCCAAGTGAGAGTAAACCACAACAAAACAATCGGAAGATTTGAATTGGTCCTGAAATTGAAGTTGGATTCTGGAACACTGTTTCTTCTCCATCTTCAATCGGTGATGCTCTCATTCCCCGAATGCGCACGCATTGTTTATTTAGTGAGTGCGAGTCGAGCGTTACTGCTCTGAATGGAAGTATTTCCACTGTGTGGAGTGGAGTAGTTTCTTTTGAAAAGAATCGAGCGCAGGATCTATTATTATTTGTCACAACATCAATCGGCGAATTGAATGAGAACCGCTTTTCAAGTCGGAACAGTGGAAAACCCAAGGGCTGCTGATATGGTTGTTTTGATCAACCAAACCAAACCAAAGTGGGTTTGCATGCGCAAAAAATATCAAATGGATGACAGTGGGTTATTGAAGAAGATTTTTACGTCTCAATTTTGCAGTTAAGAATTGGTATTTCGTTGGATGACTTAGGGCCGTTTGCTTATACGACTCTGAACGATTTAAGTTCTACTTAAATACTTATAGGCTACTTTTTTTAGGGCATAAACTGTCATATAAGAGTTTATGTGGCACTTAATTCGCGTCGTATCAGCAAACGGCCCTTAATGGTAAGTAACTAGATAACTAGGGCACATTTAGGCGCCGCTCGAGTACAGCGAAAACGAAAGGTTTGGGTTTTGAATTGCTTGTTGACCAGTACGTTTTACTCATAATGGAATAACAATAGGTCAGTGGCAAAAGTGTTGCCAATTAAAAAATACAAATAAATACATCCTATATAAAAATATGACATTTTGATATGAAGACAGTTAATCATCCGAGACAATTGCCACAAAATTCTAGGATCAATATATAAGGAGATCTTTGAGTGCAAAGTCATTAGCTTAAATCTAGGAAAAGGCTTATATTAACACAATATTTTGCGCTATTCTAAACGTCATTCCCGCTGCTAAAGCTTAGTACGATGCTCGAGTTAAACTAAATTTTAGCTGCTCTCCAACTATTCTCTCCAAAATTTAGCAGTTTTTTTTAATTAATACATGGACGAGAAGTACCATATATAAGAGAGAATTCAATTTTTGAAGGAAGTTTTTTCAAAGAACAGCTGTTTTCTGAGACACTTATCCACGTCGTACTCTATGTCAAAATTTAGCTAGGACTTTAGCTGATGTTTGGAGAGATAAGTGGGAGACCAGATAAAATTTAGTTTAGCTCGAGCAGCGTACTACGCTTTAACTAAAATCCGGCTAAATTTTGACATAAAGTACGCCGTGGATAAGTATCGCTGAAAAACAGATGTTAATTGAAAAAACTTTCTTCAAAAATTGAACTCTCCCTTATTTCAACTATTTCAGAATTAAAAAAAGCTCATTCACATCCTTTTCCGTAACAGAACATAACGATCTGCCACAATTTAGCTTGAGAAAATGCGCATTAAATGGACACGCTTAATTTTGACAGGTCCATGAAGTACATTTTGAAACAAAAGTTTGATTTTTTAGCTCGACCTAAAATGATTCGCTTAAATTTTCAACTAAATTTTGGAGAGAATTTTGTATGGGAGCTAAAATTTAGCTCGAGCAGCGTACTTAGCTTAAAGATGAAAATGTTAAATCGTTTTCTCTTGCACGGGCGTTCGGCTTTATGTAACATTGAAATGGAAAGGAATTTCATATATGTAACTACCAATTACGAGCAAATTGTATTTTAACGTAAATTAAATTTATTTTAATTTTAATATACAGAAAAGCCATATGCGGCTGTTAAATACCTCTGGTTCTCCTCGAAATGCGAAAATGGTCGGAGAAGTATGCAGTTCAAATCACACTGTATCTTAAAATATCAGATATGAATAATAAAGCTAAAGAAATTAACACAACGCTACATAAAACGAAAGGAATGTGCAAAACAAAAGTTCATGTAATATTTTCGTTTTCGCAAAATTGCTTTCGTTTTTTTTTTCGGGCGTGAATAAAATATGACGCACACTATCCAATTGCACAGTCGATTTCTTCATAGTTCTACAAAAAATCTAGTTTTCAAGGTACGCAATTTTGAACGATGGCACACATTAAGAAAAAAAACTACAGCCAAATAGGAAAGCCGAATTTTCAACAAATGTGCTTACGCGCTTCTAACATACTGAAGCTGCATCCTATCTGCAAACCATAACCGTGCACTGTTCGATTTATTGCTGGCGACGCAGACGGTTTTATTGCTCGATAATTTGAAGATATCGTATTCGGTGTTTATCTTTAAATGTGACATTTAAAGCGAAGTCGGAGACTACTGTTGTATTTGCAAACTTTCGAACTAAGCCAAGTCTCTTGTTGCGTTTACCGACAGGAACTCAGAAGATTGCAAATTTGTTAGGTCAATACTTGAATACGAAAGATGGTGCTTGAAATCCAAACCTTTTGAGATCGCATTTAAAGAGCGCAGAGGCGGTTTACACTTTACAACATATATTTTCTCTAAGAAGTGTTGATACGTTAGGCTCTTTTATTAAACTTAATGTTAACTCTGATTGAGTGAAACTTTAGGCTGACCTGGCCGGACATAATGTTAGTCCAGTGTCTTAGACTTGTATCCATTTTTGCAGTTTATGCTCCGGAGAGGAAATTGAGAGATCGCGAATTATTGTTACAATGAATGAGCTGATTTCCGAATTATATATTTTATATTTTAAATCCCGGTACACTGATACGTGAACAGTGAGGATCTACATCACCACGGTAAACAATATACCTATACAAGAATACTGTACGACTGGAAGCGACAGTAAAAAACAATTGTATAACTTAAACCACTTTAAAATTATATATATTTACAAGGTTAAAATTCATCGCCTTTCGACAAAGACCTTCATTTTAGTTAATTTATGTTGGCGATTTTGGTTGGGAAAACACCCATCAACAAGTGCAACATTGGCACGCAAGTGAATGCCCTCAAACTTTTATCAAAAACACTTGTTTGAGACACGTTCCACCCTCCACCACCGCCCTGAAATACAAGACGAAAAAGGAGCCGTAAAAAAAAACTGTCAATCCTCTTATTTGTGTTGGTGGTACATGCTCGCACTATTCAGATATCAGATGATAATATTTCTTTCCACCCCCGTTCGTCGTCCTTAATTTTTCCACATCAACATCAGCCAGAGAGAATCCAATTCGTTTGTATAGGTCGAAACCGCCTCTGCATGTATTAGAGAAATTTATAATACAAAGGAAAAGAACACGAAAAAAAACGACTTCTCCACAAGGAATCCCTTATCCTTACGTTCTCTGCAAGGCGAATCAAATGCCACAATTCAGTCTACAGAAAACGCGTTCGTGAACAAGAAGTAGCCGGCTGTGGCTACACTCTCGGCGTGTAAATTTTTGTCGGTATGATAAACAAGTGATACACCCTGTTAGAGTTCTGTAAGTGTGAAACTAAAATTACAATCTGATCGTATCTTTGGCTGCATTTTGTATGCACATGGCCAAATTATTTGAATATTTTATTAAACAACAACAAAAAAAAGAAAAACAGTGCACATTTGAACACAAAAAGGATACCTTCGACAAATTAAAATTAATAACCGAATTCCATTCGCTTATCGATTTAACAAAAGGATACACTGCCAGAAAAGAAACAGGATACGTAGATTATTCGTTTTGTCATTTTGTTTAAAGCGCAACACAAACACCTACGCGTGATTGTGATTTCCGCCCTTCCAAATATATCAACGGGCGGGCATCCCCTATTATTTGTCCTTTTCCATTTCGGCTTCTGTTGCACGTCGTCGTCCTGGTGAGGTCTGTGGTGCTCCATCGGGCGGGGGCTGGTGGTGATTTCCAGAAATTAGTATCTACCTGCCTACCTCGTTTCCGAGGGGTAGTTAGTAATCGGTAATAAGCCATTACCCCTCATGAAATATGAATAAAAATATGTATATTGGCGCAGAGGGGGTTGTTGGTGTGGTTGCTGATCGAATTCACAATTTCAATACATTCCATCGACCCCCCCACCAGTTGGGATACAAAACATATCACAGTAGAACGCTCCATACATGCGAAACAACTGGGGGATGTTGAGTGAGTGGGGGACGAAAAAAAAAATAAATAAAATCCTCGAGAAGAAGACGAAAAATACAAAATCAATAATTTTTGTTTTGTTGTTGGGTTACTTGCTGCTGCTGTTGTTATTATTATTACACTTACACCCCCTTTCAATATTTTGATATACGTACACTTACACGCGTATATAACTGGAAAATAATATTTTTCGAGTGTCAGAAATGGAAAGGAAAATAATTTCATACTGAAGGGGAAAATATGGACAAAAAAAAAGAGTCGTAGAAAATATTTTTCCCTTTTTTTTTGCCGTCGATTTTGGTTCGGGCGGGGGTGATATTCCATTCCACCCATTCGTCGAGTGGAGTACAAGCACAAGGTACAAATACTAAGTGTCGGACAGGGGATACATACATATATTTATTTTGTTATTATGGACTCGCTGCTCTCAGTATAACAAATACATTGGCAATTTTTTTTCTTTTTGAATTTTCATTAATTTGTGTTTTTTTTTGTGCGTTTTGGTGGAAAATCCGATTTTGGGTGTATGAACTGGCTATGGGCTTCTCAACGGCGGGGGTTGATCAAAGTGAATTGAATTCGTATAGAGAAGCTTTAGGATGGGGTGGGGGTGATGCTATTGCCTAGTGGCGTTGCTGTTCTAGTGCGACAGAGCGAGCACGTTTGAAAGCGACAGTCAAACACACAAGAAATGGGAGAACAAAAAAAAATATGAAATTAATTTTTCAGTGGCTGAGAGAAAGTGAAAATGAATAAACGCGTATCATTGTGTGAGGGCGGCGGCGGCAACGGAAGATTAATTAAGGAATACGGCTACGATTTCGTTGTTATAATTGAACTCTGCATTTTAATTGCAATGACTAAGGGTTGAAACTTGAAACAGTGTTGTTGGTTTTTGTTTCGCTATTTTATTCGGTTACTATGTGAATTTTTGTGCTTTTCGTGTTATTAGAAACGTTTGAAAGTGTAATGGAATGAACTTTGGTTTTTAATGAACTTTTCAAATTCAGGATGTGAAATGGATTGTGCGACGGCTTAAAGGTGTGCGAAAGTGTTTTCTTAAATAGTTTTAATTTAATCTTAAAAATGGGAATAGTGTGTTGACACTTGACAGGTGTATGTCTGACACGGCGGAAACTTGCACATTCCTATTAAGCAGTTGCTTCGAATGTGTGTGCGATGCCTGGCTTTACTTGCAAATTTACTTGAGCAAATATGTGATGAATGATCTTTTCACAAGCATTCGTCTAATGTTTACAAGGTTTTTGAATTTTTCTGATCTAATTTGATTAAATCCCACCATGGCCAAGTCGATTGTTGAGTTTATTTTGATATACGACTTCAAATTAAGATGAAGGTATCGCTTCAGCGGTTTCTTTACGATAAACTTGATTGTCTTTATCAAGTTTTCGACACAAAACGTACGACTTAATTTTGTTTAATTTCATCGTTCATTTTTGAATTAATTCGGAAACGATATTTAAATAATAATAAGTTTAAGATAATTATAGGTAATTATATTTAAGAAATATTCCTAATTCTGCACTCGAAGTTGTACCCATGTTATGGGTATTCGGCCGTCGTTAAAGACAAGGCTACGTAAAGAATCATCCAAACTGTAGGTACCTACCTATCTATAGGATTTGCGTGTTAATCGCTTCGCTAGCCGATTCAAACTTTAGTAGGTATATGATTTTGAAATAACTACGCTTTTGGTCGAAATATTATCTCCCCATATAGATGAAGAGTCCGTGTCTCGAACATAAGTTAGAGACCATACAGCAATTTTGATAGCTTCAGCAACTACTTACTCTAGAATGGTAAGGTCAGTTCTGCGGAGTCTTAGCTACAGTTCCGAATTTTTATTTCTACTCAGGACGCTCCCAAAGGTTTCTGCTGATGCCATTAAATACGGAGCGTTCCTTTTATAGATGAACACGAAAAATCCATCCTTGTGCGAACAGAGTTTGTCCAATTAATTTGTTTTTAACATACATTTGACTATCATGTCATCTTGAACAACCGCTTCCAAGACCACACCAAACAGACGGACTTAACGCCTAAAACACATTTTGCTTAGCGCCCAGGAGGTGGATAACCTCAATTGTCATTCTGCACAGCCTGACAAGTTTGGTAGGGATACCGGAACTAGAACTTGCTCCATAAACCTTCTCTCTTTTGAATGCTTAGATCTCATATCGATCTAGACGTCATGTGTTTTTCCCAGGTCTTGGGATGTGAATACTTATGGTCGATTATGGATTTAGCGGACCAAAAACTGAAGCTTCAACCATTTCGTCCCCAAATGGTTTCCGACATTAACACAGAACATCAGGTGGGGATTTAAATTCAATGTCAAGACGACTGATTCTTATAAACTTAGTAGGCGCATCCCGCCAAATTGGAAAGTTTCACTTACACTTCGTTTGAAGCATGCCATTATTTTGTGGGTAGTTTGTCTTGACAGCGCGTCGGTTTCCATTTTGGTTCAACAATAAACTCTACTGTAGTTCGCCCTTTTGAGATGATTTCATTGGAGATGACTTGGTATATTATTATTACTTTATTGATTCATAAATAAATTATAAAAACAACAAACAAATTATAGGACTTGGTATATATTCTTACGTCATATTCGAAACGCGGAAGCTTTGATGGCTATCATCGTCCAGTTTTGCCGCATAGTGGATTTTTCAGTCTTTGCAATTGACAGAAGTGGATCTTCTGACACCTCAACACTGACACTGACAGTGATTCTACCCCATGGTTTCTTTGCTAGTCCCTAAATGTCTCTGTTCGAGTCTTTGTCTTAAAATTTTTGATAAAACTTTCCAACATTGCCTTTAGAGTAGCACAATTCAATTACATTCCATCTTTTCAAAGTCTTTCTTAGAAGTGCCGTCGTTCGAAAAAGAATTGACATAACTTACAAAAAAGTAGCACACCAGACACATCTTCGGATCCAAAGGAACAGATTCTATTAATCATTGAAGAAAAAAACGCATTTAGTGTCGTCGATTCTTCGTAGTTCCAAGTTAGAAAGTTTCGCAACTTACAGCAATTGAAGTGCAGAAGAAACCTTTTGAACGTTCCCATGGACTTAGACATATTTATTGGTCATCATCAGAGTTTCACTTGGCTAACTCGCAAAGCAATGGTGACGTACAGTTACCTAGTTCCTGTAAAACGTCAACTAGATTTTTCTGGACTGTGTATACGAACGCATGAATTGTTTTGTATTCTCGCGGTTTATTTGCAATTTTGAAACTACATAATATCAACTGGGCTTGCTGGCAGGGTTTTCTTGACTAGATTTGTCGGATACTCCTCCATAAACGTCAACTGAAAAAAAAAACTATTCACGACCGTGACCAATCTAGGCAAATAAAAACTGAAATATATGAAGTCAGTCAGCTGTCAGACTTACTAAACTAGAAACGTCCAAAATGAAGAATTCTGATTCTAAAATAGTTAATTCAATTTATTACTTAAACTATACTTTACATTATTTTTTTTTACTACTAGTTGAAGAAGTAGGCTTCAGCTCGGGAGGTTAATGTGCCACATATCCGATTAGGCACTATCGGAGGACTTTTTTTTGTTCGAAGTCACTTTTTTTGTTCTATTGGTACGAACAACGTCTTCTACCGACTTCAGAGCACTTTTGCGAGTCTGAATTTTTTCTTTCAGAGTTTCTTCAGATTCACATATGCAAGTGCGCTTGAGTTTGACAACTGGTGGAGTTATATTCTTTTTTGTTTGCATATTTTATGTAAAAATGTTGAATCGGAGCGCAATATTTGAGTGATTTAATTTCAAGTTTAACAAGTGAATGGAAAACGCCTAGAAAATCGCACAAAGTGTAATTGTAATGTTCGATTAGACACACGAAATCTGAAATCTAAGAGGAAACGGGGCCGTTCAAGGTTCATGTATAAGTTATGGGAACATATTTACCATCGCCAAAATATACATCAGAGTGGCCAGAGGCCCCTATCCTAACACGAAAATAGCTACGGCACTGGCGTAGCGTTACTCCAAAATAATTTCTTGACCTAGCAACAATACTAAAGCTTCTAGAGTCAAACAATACAACAACATAAAACATAGCAGCATAAAACATACAACACCATACAAAATAATAAGCATATATTATTGCAACAACAACTTCAATACACGACAACGCTCCAGCTAACCCGAGTGATAGCAGCACCACAGGAAAGAGAGTTTTTATGAAACGATATGTTGGCCCTGAATTGTTTTCCCTCTGTGAGTTATCTAGGTACATAGTTTAAGAAAGAGAGGTTTTATTAACCGATATGTTGGCCTTGGTTTGTTTTCCCTCTATTCGTTTATCTAAGTACATAAGTTAGTTATTAAGAGCAGTGAGGAGTTTCACTTGCAAGTGCACAGATGTGTAATTGAATTTCTCATAGAGAAACATATTGTAAATACATAGTTGGACAAATAAAATAAAATAATTAAAGAGGCTGTGTTCAATTATTTATTACTTATATCTAGAGTAGTAAGTTTGACAGCTGTCTTACTAGATCTATCCCGGTTTTGTTTAGGTGAAATCGGTCATATAAGCAGCTGTTTCAATTGACGTTTATGGAGGGGTAGCCGACAAATCTAGTCAAGAAGTTCGTGAGCGAGTACTAAGTTGACAGTTCGCATATGTGGCTGACGTAGAAAAAACGTTCCCGACCAATCTAGTTCTTGCGTTCAAGTTACATCTTAGCCAGACCAATGTAGTCGACTTGAGATAACTAGGTTCTTGAATGTGCCCGATCTGAAGAAGCCTTATCGAATAACACATAAGTATAAGTCAGCACGGACCGCGAATGACAGCTCAGAGCAAAAACCGGCAACAATCAAAAATATGACGACTGTAGAAAGTCAAACGGTGCTGCCAAATATAAAGTAATTAAATTATTCCACGCTTTAACCCAACTTTAGAGTTATCAAATGTCTTTAAAAGCTTCAATATTTAGTCATATTTCCGCTCTTAGCAAACGCAGGAGACTTACCGATTAATAAAATCGCATCGCACGCAAGCACCCACCATCTTCCTCTGTATCATCACTCATAATATTCCCGACTCGTGAAAAACACACAATAAAGCCATTTACAACACAGGAAAAAGTGGTTAACGAATGGAACAACATTTCTACACATAAACTTCGCGACATCTTACCAAAGTCGAAGTAGTTTTTCTATATATACCTACAAATGTAAGCCTTTAACCTTTGGATGGCATAGATTAAACGTCATGTGACGAAGTAAAACAATTAACACGTATCAACAGGAAGTCTCAATGAATGTCAATGCCGTCGGCGGAGCAATGTGTAATATACTACAAGCGATACCTTATACACAACCGCAATTCGGAGCAAAATTGTGTCTGTCTGACCCATTTCCATGCGTTGATGACGTTGTTCGTATATAGTTCACCACATCTTACCCGAAAGACATCGCGTCGTCGTCGTCAGCGTTTTATTCAAAAGCCAACCGACCTAATTGCTGGTCATCATCTCATTGGGGTGTCTAACGTTGTCACCCATATATCTAAGGAGTGAAAAGGTAATGTGTGTGTGCCCAGCCATAGCACACATTGCCCACATATATCAATCATAAGGGAATCAAATTTAAAACGTCACATGTCATGTCTAAGCCCATTATAATGACAGCCTTCATCGACCAACTGCCGAGGCGGTGGTGCTCAGGCTTAAACTGGTTGCGTGTTCAACACCACACCGGTTTCTCGTTACAAGGGGTGCATGACCCTTGACGCGCATTCTCAAAGTACAAAGGTACTCACTCATTTAAATAAAAATTTAAAACTATTCTCTGCGCCGTAAAGGACTCTCCGAAAGCAATAAACCCAACCGCACACATACTGTATGACGAGGCCGAGAATAATATAGGGCTCTTACCGAACTCAAATATTATCTGAAATGACAAGAATGTAAACATTGTAAAACACCCACCGCAAACGATTGTATACCGAAATACTTACAACCTCGAGAGTGTGGCAAAGTTATACTGGGGGATGGTTGTTCCATCACGCACGCACACATCAGCCAGCAGGGTTGAGTACATTGCATACACGAATGAAAGTGAAAGTATGGCAGCGAGCTTGAAATTCGGGGGGACATAAAACCTTGACCATTCTTCCGACTGGGAGTCGGAATCGAAAGCCGGCATTTTCCTTCGTAGTGCGCAGAATCTCACTGAAGGGAAAGTTATAAAAATCAAAACCATTTTCACTTTCTAATTGCGCGCACACTGCATGCATTTTCAATGTGTTTGTAAACAGTGATTAGTTGATCGGCCGTTAACGACATCGTTAAATGCATTCTTATATATTGTCAGGCTATCATTTTACGGACGTATAATTGGGGCTTTGAGCGGGCACCTTCTTCCAGTTACACTTGCTATATTATTTGTATCTCCTCTATCAATGGGAATTTAATTTCGAAATCTGTGGTTGTTCAGTTTTGGTCCTTGAATATGTTTATGAAAAATGGCATCGCCACCATTAATTGTTTTTAAATATAAGGGTTTTTCGCATTCTCGGATTGTTGCCCATAATTATTAAAAATTTGCGTTGTCTTTACCGAACACTGTCTGTCTGTTCTACATTCGAATTTGACGGTTGGTTAAAACATAAAATTTGAACTGACTTTGAAATATTTTCAAAAATGTTGTATTGAAAAGGTGCTCAGAAGACAGCTCAAAGAGGGAGCACAAATTGTTGGACTAGTTTGCCAATTGTCAGCCGTCAGTTTTCTCAAGTATAAATTTTAAAGTCACCCAGTCCGTTCCCGCACTCGTCTGTAAATGGAAAATTACCAAAACTTCCTTTAAAAACAGTATGAAAACGTTTGTACCCATTCAAATTGTTCATTTCCATTAAAATCATCATTTCTGTCAAGTACAATACGAATAAATTATTTAACTATTTTATATTAACAGTTGTGGCGGGGTCTCTATCAATGTAGTTGTAGGTATTCATCGTAAGAATTCAGAATTTAAAACACAAATTGAATGGCCCTTAAGCCGAAACATAGATCCAGTACATTAGTGATCTAGTGATCAGAACGTGGGTAATTACCCATTTCGAGGGCATTTTGCCTTTCAAAATAAGCTAAAGGGCAATTTTGTATATCTCAGAACAAAAAAAAGTGTATTTTGGTGTTTTTTAACCCTAGAAAGATAATCATAAAATAAAGAGCGTAAAAGATAATCATACATCTCATACGCCAATTAGTGTATTTAATTAAACATATGAACTTCTTATTATTTATAATTAATTTATTTAATTATATAGATACTATTCAAAAAAACTAAATTAATGATTTTTTTATATATAGTTGAGACAGTCAACGCGCTGCGGTTTAGAATTTAAAAGTTATCACACAATTGTCCCGCGCCATACGTCTCGTGGACGTGGATTATCTTTCTAGGGTTAACGTCGGCCCATGCCAAAAAAAAGGGTATTTTTAATAATCGTCGTGGGCAATACAGTCCGAAAAGTCTGGCATGACTTGTATATATCCAACAGAAAGAGAATAAACAACTAAATAACTCTTTTACCGTTCGAATTTAGCGATAGAATGGAAACAAAACGAACTATTCTTTTTTTCTCAGCTGTCAATTTATTGTGCATCAGAGAAGCGGGAGGCATGATTTTCTGTATATGCGCTTTATGCTTCTGAGCGTTGAGGCTTTTTTTATGTATCAAGAGCAAGACAGAAAGAATGCGAACGTTCGGATACCTAGTTCATGTAAAACGTCAACTATAGATTTGTCTGGACTAGGTATATAAACGCGTTGACTATTCAACTTGATTTTTTTTTGTGTATTGTCGCGGTTTATATCGTATTTTGACATTTCGAAATGTCAAGCTTGCATACCCAAGGCAGGATATTCTTGACTAGATTTGTCGGCTAACCCTCCACAAACGTCAACTGAGAAAACTATTCACGTGACCAATCTAGGCCAATTCAAACTGAAATACATCAAGTCAGCCATCTGTCAGACTTACTAAACTAGAAACCGATGGTGCGTTATAGAAGTTTCAATCTAAAAATGAGAAAATGTGGAAACATAACAAATGATGTATGTATAATTTAAAAGCCTATTGCCTGAATTGATAAAACACGAGTAAACCATATTTGATGCATTTAAAAACAGGAAATTGCAAATTTTTTTGCATGGTAGAAAAAGTGTTTAAATAACCACATTAAAAGCTGTTTGCCACAAATTGTCACATTTTATACACAATTCACAACATTAAAACGCCTTCCACAAAATAAAAAAAAAAATGTTCAAACTTAACGACTATTCATGTGAGAGCGAGCTGCGAACTCCGAAGAAACGAAAATTCTTATTTTCTGACACTTCTTTTTCTTTTTTAGTCGCAGATACCCGAGATTCAGTTTCATTTTTAAAGTTTAAAGCCTAGTATGCTATTCCAGGAAAGCTAAAATTAAGCGCCTGTCCAATGTTTCTCTCCACCAATTCTCTTAATTTTGACAGTGTAAGTTCCGTAAAAAAAAAAACAGTGTTGGTAAAGCTGATTGACTTTGTTCTGTTCCTTTATTTGTACTTCTACAGCTCCATTCTCAAAAACCTCTCCCATTACTTTTCGTTAAAATATTCTATTTCTAAAGGAAATTAAATTAACAACAACGAATTTCTAACCATTCTCCACACTGTTAATAATTTGCTTTCGTTTGAATTTTTTTTTGCGAATACCGATATTTTCTCTGATCTATAAAAATTTAGCTGTGGAAAAATGTATTTTGCATTAATACGCTTACTTAAATTCTGTGGAGATTTTTCGTACAGTGGCTAACAAATTTAGTTTGAACTGCTTGGGTTAACTGCTTTGCTTAGTTTTAGACATTATTGTATGGTAGCTTAATTTAAGCGCGAGCAGCATACTAAGCTAAAGCTCAAAAGAATTTTTCAATCGTTGGCTTCTGTATCGCGACTGTATTTTCAATTCTCTTTAAAGAAAAAGAGAGAGAAAAATGTCAACACACTTTGAAAAAAATAAGCATAGCATAGTGAACTTTGTCAATTCGGTGAAGTGAATTGAAAATGGAAATTATAATTTTTTATTGGCAACTTGCGTATTTTTTGAAGTTAAAACAAACGTCACTAACATCGAATGTCATTTTCGTTTCACTGGCGGTGGAGCTTTAGCGGTCGTTCTCATGCCTAGAATATGATGTGCTAGAAGCTATAGACGACTTGCGGTCAAAGGGTCTTTAAAATCCTAAAAAGTCTGCCAGTAGTCTGAGAGCTGTGGCCTACATTGGCCACAAACCATAACCGCTTAAGTCGACTTAAGACGAAATTGAGATTTCAATGCCATTAGATTCAGCGTACCTAAATCTATTTTGTAAATTTTTTTCAGCTTTGTATCTTTAAAAAAGTGGCCACAATTTAAAAAAAAACAACAGCTTAAGTCACTAGAGTCAATGGAGTAAAAAAACTTTAAACTGCTCTCCTGAACAATGAGTAAAACAGACTTAAGCGGTTTTGCCTTGTGACCACAGTTATCATGTGATAAGTTTTCCAGACGTTTATGAAAGGGACAAATTTATGGAATCTGACTATGTGGTTGATATTTTAATGTGTCAAAGTCCCCTCAGCCCTCCGAAATAGGTATTTTGCTGAAATTCCTTTGGCGTTTTTTTTTGTTTCGAACTGATATTCGGCCGAATAGTTGCAAAATTGTTTTGTGCAAAGTGTGAAGAAAGTAAAATCAAACGGACGAAAATCGTAAATAGTACTTGGTCAAAAGTCAGGCAATTTAATTTAATAGAAGTCACAAAGGTGAAATGATTGACAATAGAGGAGAACACTTTGAAGTTTGTTCGTTTCTTTGAAATCCTCCAATAAGCGCATTTGTTAACTAGTAGTTATTACTTGCATGGAAACTGGACCTTTCGGATAGAGACTAGGTACGCGCCGAAGAAAATGCCCAATTATGCAGTGCGCGTTTTGGCATCACCACTGCTGGCTCACATTACATCATTTGGAAATGATTTGCAATAAAAAAAACTTGGCCCCGATGAGATTCGGCACATAACTAAACATCCATATGTATATTAGCAATAGATATGCAAGCCAACAGCAGAATATGACCTATTCATGAGAATGCGTATTTTCCAATTCACCCCCCACCCTGCTCGAAAAATTCGTTAAAATAAATGAAGGAGGAGAAGAGTCGAAAAAAAAAAATTGGTTTTCCCATTTAATCTTGCGTATGCCTATCACACAAGGACTTAGCATCCATCACACAAAATCTCATATCCGTTGATGTATACTTCGGTTGCCAGCGTATGTAATCAAAAGATAAAAGTTTACTCCCACCCCTGTTGGACTTACCCCCGGTCATCTTGTATGAAATTAAGAGCAGGAAAGTATTTTTCTTTTCTTTGCCTTCACCATACACACATATACGTACGTTCAGTAAAAGGATAAATCCGAAATTTTTTCCTCGGGGCACCTCTCTGTGATTTTACAAGACTATAACAACTATGCCACCCAGTGTTGGCTGCGAAAAGATACACAAATCTTCTTTCTCTTACACCGCTATTACCGTGGCCCAACAACAGTGTACACATCGCCCTACATATGTATATGTATGCAACTAATATACACATTTGAAACTCTCATCTTCTACACACAAGCGAAATACCTTCCGAGAAAAAGAAAATTCCGAAAAGGAAAAACTCGCTTTTCAGTTCTTTTTTGCGTTGCGCTGCTTCCTTTGAATTTCCATCTCCTTAACCATTAGATTGCCAACGCCTCCTGCTCACCCCAACCACCGACGCACATAGTTTTCATTTTCATCTATTTCATTTCGGTTCAAGGAGTCCCAAAATCAAAAAAGCCACTGCCGGGTGGGGGCCAACCAGAGAATGTATTCTGTATACTGTCTGTATGGCAAGAGCGAGAGAAGCGAATGTGTGCAAAATGAAACTTTTACTTTTCATCCGAAAGTTGTTGTTGCCTACGTCCCCCGTACCGGAGGGGGTTGCATCAACCACACGTTCATACATCGCAAAAACTAAAATTCCCAAAAACTCACCCTCACCCAGGATACACTGCCACTACACCCACTACCACCCTAGACACACATTTCTTCTTCTTCATCGTCTTCTTCTTGTGGAAAAAAAAAAGAATTTATGCTCGAAAGTATTTTTCACAAACCAGAGCCAGAAAAAGGAGCAAAAAAAATAAATAAATGAAAGTCAGTATATCAGGACTTTGCAGAATAATATTATAACCGAATATATGTGTATAGTATACATGTTCGACTATGCTAGTATGCGGTGTGTGACTCGGAGTGGGGGTGCCACTGCCACTGCCAATGTGCACACAGGGTTGCTTTAGGGATTGTAGTTGTTGGCGTTCAACACAATTTCTTAAGTTGAAGGAAACAAAGCAAAAAAAAAATTCTTTATTTTCTTTTTCTTTTTTTGGAAAAAAGAAAATTTTCTTCTCTGAATTTTATTCAGAAAAACCATCAACCTCCACCCACCACTGCTACCCGGCCTAAGGGTTCTCTCTCTCAAGCAAATCGTAAAATATAAAAATAATACGCTGTACAGATAGGTATAGCGAACGATAGAGTGTGTACCAGTTTGAAGGTGAGTGCGTGTTGGTTGGATTTGTGTTCGAAAAAAATGCGTGGTACGCGAAGGAACAGAATTTTAATGAGCCCCACCATCATCGTGGAACAAACTAAAACACAGAAAAGGAATTTGCTGAAATTCTGAAATTTCCATAAAAATGCAATTTATTAAAAAATTTTAAAAGGAATTTTTCAATTACCATGACCATGAGGAAAAAGGGAGAATTCGGGAATGGAATAGGTATGCCATATGCCACTTTGAATATTAAGTATTCGACTTAAAAACATTCCAGTTGTCAGTTTAACTTAATTAAATGGTACAGCGAATCGCACAACTATGCCAGTGGATTAGGGAATGGGGCTGCCGGAATAAATTCAATTTAAATTCTAGGTAGATAGGTACATATCACATCAAATACATCAAATTCGAAGTAATGCAACAGTTTGCGAGTCGAGTACGAACTCAGAATTCGGTGTACGCACTTGTGGCTACTTCGAGTTTCTTCCAGTTGATTGATAATAATTTGTGAAAAAATTATTTTTGAAATCATTTTTAGACTTTCCGCGTCTTTTTTAATGTGCAGGCTAAATTTTTCGAATTCACAATGGGAACATTTTCAATACAACATTGCATATTGTGACCTTCAAAAGAAAGGTCATTTGCCTATAAATCTTCAGCCCTTTGACTATAAATCTTTAGTAATTGCAAGAACAGTGCTGTCGAAAGTGATGCTATATTTTAGAATTCTTTGCACGAAATTTTCTAATTCAAAGAATGTTTGGCTGGGATAATGATCTGCAAATGTCACTACGTCGTTGGGGAATCTTCTCTATTTTATGTCAAAACCGTTCTCATAATCGTTTAAAGTTAAATCTACAAAAAAAAAGAATAATAAGTTTTTAGTATACTTTATAAAACATTATCCTTCTTATTTTCAAGTGAGATAACGACGGTACTACTGATATTAGATTGTAATGGTTGAATTTTTCATTTTATCGGTGGTAGTTTTTTAGGGAATAATCTATCAACATTTTCAAAATGTGCTATTCTTGAACAATTAAAAACGATAGCACTGACCAAGAGGCTAATAACTAGTTTCTCATTATGTAGGGATTTTTGCTTTTTCTGTAAACTAGATTACGCCCAGTGGTAGAAATTGAGGATGTTCACGTATCTAGTTTAGTAAGCCCTGTCACTAGATGTATCTGGGTTTTAATTGGGGGAAATCGGTCTTATGAAAAGATGTTTCAGTGGACGTTTCAGTAGCCGACGAATCTAGTCAAGAAATTCGTGACCGAGTACTAAGTTGACAGTTCGCATATGTGGCTGACGTAGGAAAAGTGACGTTCCCGACCAATCTAGTTTTTGCGTTCAGGTTGCATATCATCCCGACCAATCTAGTCGACTTAAGATAACTAGATTCTTGATTGCGGTCATTCTTTCATTAGGTCTGTTCCTTTACTTTTGTAGTAAGAATGGAAAAGACTGTCAAAATGGCAGTAATGGGGATACATTTTAGCACAGATAGAGACACTAACGAAAAAGTTAGGGAACGGTTTTGTAGTAATCTACGAAAATGACAGATGCAGAAATCAAAACTTCAAAAAAGTGGTACGAAAAGTCGTTAAAATATCGTATAAACTCGAAGAATTTGCTAATTTATTAACAAAATTAGTTGATTCATCTACCTAGAGATGAAAGTGATTCAGAATTAATCGAACTTCTTCTTCATAAATCCGGGTATGTGTATGGAAGAGTTTGTACTGTTTGAACTACAAGCATTCGAGAAGAGGAAAACGACACGGTATTAAAAGCTACGTGGAGGCTATTGTCATTTCTTACTCCTTACAGCAAAGAAGAATTTCGTTGCGACATTCGAAAAGAATCTAAGGAGAACATTCAATTTTATTTTTCCGCCTGTTGCTACCATTTTAATACGCAGCAAATTAAACAAATGCACTCAAAAATAGGACAACAAATTTCAAATCAGCTGTTAAATGTACGATGACTGACAGCTTTTTCAATTCTTACACCAAAAAATGTGTTTCGTAATGTCGTAAGATTCTCAGTGGAGGGGTAATGTCTTGCTCTCTCGATAACGCTCTCCTTTACGAATTTTTCGAGATAAGGAACGGCATTGAGTAAACATTCGTAAGAATTATTAAAAATTCGTAAGATGTAAAAGTAAAGGAACAGACCTATTATAGCCACCTGGCTTATATACAAAGATTTGGAAAACAAATTGCACAAAGAGCGTTGCATCTCTGCACAAAGAAAAAAGCGATATGTTCTGTTGAAGGCATAGTTAAAGTGGTTCTTAACTATTCGCCTTCGCCTATTTATAAACCTTCCTATAAGATGTTGATAAGATCGTCAATTAAGCTTGATATACTAAGAGTACACTTATTTTACAACGAAACCACTTTCCTTAAATGTCATAATTTTGTAAGTTTGTTTTACTGTAAATAAATTATTGAAAATTTTATGCTTTCAACTCTTTTGACAAAATGTTTTATGTTCCCGCTCAGAGGTTCAAAAATGTATCACAAATTTATTTTGTAGGCGTGCAATGGGAGCGTTCAAGAATCAAGTTTAGTAATCCTGACTTGATGTGTGTCAATTTTCATTGGCCCGTATAGGTTTCAGTTGACGTTTAGTCAAGACCGTCAATTTTTGTATTAAGTCTTAGTTTAGTTTTTTTTGTATACGCTTGTATTAAGCAAATGTTTATATATGTGACTGACGTAGGAAAAGTGACGGTAGCGACCAATCTAGTTTTGTTTCTCAGGGTGCATGTAGGCCAGTCCAATTAGTCGACTTAATATAAAGATAACTAGATCTTTGAATGTGCCCGATCTTTAGCTTATTAGATGTCAGATGAAAGTGACTTTTGAAGTTATTGGGAAATCGTTACTTTTTTAGATACTGTAAAAATCAGTGAGTGACTTAATAATAATAAATTTAAAAATAATTTTCTGTTTTTCAAACATTTTCAGAATTTCCAAGCACAAAAATGAAAATCTGAGCTTTTGAACTTAAAGATTTGCAGAGCCAATTTTTACAATTCAAGTTGCTTATTTTCCTAGAAATATTGCTTCGATCGAAAGCCCATTTTCCGACGGGATCGGTTCGTATAAATCCAAAAGACTATGGGAATTGCATTCGCTAAAACATAACTTACGTAATTTTGACAGCTTTCAATTAAGATTTTTATGGAAACCTACCTTAAAAAAAAAAGTGATAATCCTGCACGAAAAAGGGAAAAAAGTTTTTTAAAGCTTGGAGCCCCAAGCAGATGTTCAATTCAAGACGATCTGCTTATTTATTTTAAGATACTTCACCGTAGAAGTGACAAAGGTAGTGGAGGCAGTTTCCAACCTCAATGGATCCGTTGCCAGGCGTTGACAAATAACTTGTCCTAGTAACCCCCAATACGGGTCACCGGTTCCCAGTAATGTCAGAAAAGCCTCGAAATTCACGTAAAAAAATTGAGGAGACATCTAAAAGAGGGCAAGGCATCCTAACAGATATTGAAGTAAAAATTATAACATTTTTATCCCAAAGACTCTGACAGATTGTTGTAAAAATATCGAAATCTAATGTCAGACTGATTGAGGTCTTTAAGAAGTACAGCTCTTACACTGGTTTCAAGCAAATGATGGCTGGAGAAAACAGAGAATATCCACAAGGCGGTGTTTTGTTTCCAATTTTACACTGCGTGGCAGCCGACTCTGTGAATATGATCAATGCTTATAGTCGTTACGGTTTTCATCTGGCAAACGTATTTTCACGAATACGCAGGCAGCAATCTAGAAATGACGGATGGATGGTGTACTAAGAATGAGGTTTTTCACCAGGGAGGAATATGACTGGTCTGTCAGAACTACAGACAACAAGCTTCTTTAACCTACAAATTTTGAGACGAAGTATAAAGGTGTTTTTGGCAAAACATTCTAACCAAACAAGGCCACTCTCATATACTCTTTGGTTTCGGCTATGATCTCGCCCAGGTAGGTGCAGTTTCTGTTACTTTAGACAGCATCAGACTTCACTCCTTGTAAGGGGAATGTGCGTTTGCTATTCGAGCAAAAATCTGTACTACGTATACACTGTATTTTAAGAAGGCGTGAAGTGGTTTCGCCTGTAGGGACAGTCAGATTGCGCTTCATGCTCAGTTCCTATACCTACATATCTAAGTTAATATGCGACAAACCAAAAGCTATTTGAACTTGGTCACAGGTCAGAACTTACTTAGTCACTGCAGGTTTTCTGTTCGTTATGGAATTACTGGCAAAATAAGATCTTTGAACATATCTTGCTCGAAAAGCCTTGGAAGAAACTTTATCAATACAATAGTGAGTTTCAGGTCTGCAGGTATCCTTGCCTTCGTTTCTGATTAAGTTTATAGACACAGTTTGCACTGGAATGACTCTTCAAGCTGCATTTAAGATTTTCTATAGTTGTGCAAAAGAGACACGGTACAATCTATCGCAAATGCGGACAATGATTGAGTAAAAACAATCGTCCATAAAACGTAGATAGCTCCTTGTCAGAGACTCCCCAACGTACAATTTGTAAAAACCTAGTGATTGCTGCGATTTAAAAAGTCACAAACAACCCGACAGGCATCCAATAAGGTGGATATCATAAAATAATGTTTTTAATCATATGCACATTTCAAACAATCAGACACCATGACACTAGATCTTATCTAACACAACAATACCATCAGGTATCAACTCCCCCTCCTCGTATACACGACTACAACCACAACTGGCCAAAATCAAATGATACTCGTATACAAATTTTTAAATCCACTCCAATCCGAGAATGCATACTTAATCACTCCACATTGATTCAGTGTCAATAAAAAGTCCGCATTGTCCCGATTGCCCGTGTAGGGGAAACTACAGAAAAACTCACCCCTAAAATGTGAATTGTTTTCTTTTTGTGATACTATTACATTTTTCAATGGGAAAAATACGCAAGGGGCGGAGCGTAGTTTTCCACTTTTTGAGGAAAAACTTATCAGTTGTGAGTTTTTGGGGTGTTTTATCGGTTTTTTGAAATTTTCATTTTTTTTTGGTTACTTTTGTGACAGCGGAGGGCTGATTGCGCAGTTGGAATTCTGATTTCAGTATTTATTTACGCTTTTTACAAAAAGGACATAGTTTAGTGCGCATGATCGACGAGTTTATTGAAAGTTTTTTAGTTGAAATTTGTTTGTTTACAATTTTTGTGCGTAGAAAGTCCGAATGATGTTACAAGTGTCTCGGCCACAAGAACCAATAAAATTAAGTCGCACATGAGAGTTTGTGAACGAGAAGAGGAAGAATTTTGTCCCCCATAGGAGGAGTGGGCCACCGGGCCAGAAATAATAATAAAAATAAATTGAAAGCTCACACGGACGACGAGGACGGCAAAAAGTCGACAAATACAAGAAACTTTACATGAGTACGTACTATAGGCCGATTGTACATATAAATATTATTTCACGATAAATTCTGTGCGTGTGTGTTCGTTTGTATGAGTGTAGGAAATTTGTATCCTTCGGAGATGCTATAGAAGAAGCACACCCACCCACCCACAATTTTGTCCCTTATTAGTATCCTGGTTCATTTGTTGCCTACCAACATCCGTACACACCATGTGCCATGCCTGATGGTTTCTATATGTCGGTTGGTTGGGGGTGTAAAACTATCTTCCATATGGAGACTTAATTTATGTTTGCAAGAGCGCATAGAATTTGTTTCATTTTCTAGCCAAACGAAAGGAATTTATTCCTTTTTTTTTCTTCTTCTTTTGGTCAGAAAAATTAAGAAAGGGAGAGGGAATTTCTTTTTCGTTTTGTTGAATCCCATTAAATTGGATGACTGTGTGTTATGTGCGTGCATGTATGTATATATATGTGGAGGAAGGATATTGGTAAAAAGTTTTCTATTTTCCAACTTGGTATATTTACGCTGGTCGGATGGCCGAAACAAGAAGCCGTATATATTGTAAAGGGGATGCTAACACAAGTGGGAGTATAGAGTTGTGCTCGTATTGTATAGATGGTGCGATATTATGGGCGATAATTATCGAGACAACTACCGCTTGGATGGGGGTATTTTTAATTAGAGGCTGACATTTTGAATGAGCAGCTTTTCGCCTAATGGGGATAGCTAATAAGTGGAATTTTTATAACTGCTGGAATTTTGTTTATTTTTTGTAGATTCGCGGTTGTAGTAAGAATGAAATTCGGTTGAACGAAACAGTTTTTATGAGAAATATTGCCGAAGCAATATTTGAACGACAAATACGTGGAAAAAATAAAACAGTCTTTAGCTTTTTAAGTCAATATACTTCTTATTTAAGATGATTCTCAGGGATAAGGGATAACCTCTTTAGCAGACAGAGCTGGTTTGAGAGCTAAATAGTTGCTTCTGCTAACTAGCATGGTCTTCGGTTTGTGGTCGACTGACCTGCGCTAACTGAACGATGACCACTAGGTCTAGTACCGGGTCATTAATTTTTGAATACAACAGAGAGTCATTTCAACCGGCGTTTGTATTCGATACAATATTATATTTTTAAATAACTTCGAAAATAAAAAACCCACAGCGACTTGAGAAGCCAGACCTAAGGATTAGTATGCCAGCCTATTAGGGCAACTATTTATTTTTAAAAACAACTTTCTGAAATCTATTTTTAAACCAAAGTCAGTAAAAATCTGAAGAAATTAGGTCATTTCCCCTACTTTGTGGTTCAGTATGGGCAATTTGACACATTTTTCGCATTGCGAGAGAATTCTCTCACCGAAATAAAACATAATTGAAAAGAAAAGGAACAGCGTTGAACCACAAATCTGACATGTAATTTTTTCCAATGCGGGAATATTCATATTTATATTATTAATTTACATTTAAGAGCAAGAGTAGAATTAAAAAAAAATGCTACAAAATATAAATGAAATCAAAAAAAAAAATCAGTAACAAAATAGCTTTTTGTTCATTGTTCATTTGACAACTATTATGATTTGCCCAACTTGGGCTAATATTTGCAGCGCTTTTATGAAGGGGAAATAGTTTGTTCTCTCTTTGTGGCTCTCTTTTGCTCTATGTTTGCGTAAAGGAACGAAGTTTGATTAATGTGTTCAAATGCATGCAGGGCACCGACCTATTAATGCTACCTCGTATTAATATTTTCGTAACATCGACTAAATATGTGCGATTAACCGAAAGTGTGAACTGCGATTTTCGACAAATTTAATTTTCATGTCACTCCACGATTTTTTTCAATATTCAATGAAAGTAAAGGACCACATGATCAGCGTTGCCATAAGTGCAGATTTTTCTGCATTTTGCAGACTTTCGCCCTAACTGTAGACTTTCAACAACCAGAAGTCTCCAAAAATTTGGCGTTTCCTATTTTGTCTGCATTCGCAATTATATATTTTGTTCTTTAAAAAAAAAAATGATTCCAAAGTTTTTTGCACACTTGCTTTCGCTGTATGCTATTAGTTTCGTATTCAGCTCTTTAATTTTTGTTATTTTTTTTTTATATAAAAGTAGAACTTTGAAGCAAGTATTTTCCATAATTTCCATTTTTTTTGTCATAATTGAAAATTTTTCCAAATACCTTTATTTATGGCAACATTTAAAGCAGTTAGACTTGGGGAACTAAAGAAATCTGAACGTTTCCCATTCTCTGAGCGCTCGTTATTTTTTTTATTCTCTCTTATTTGCAAATGTTTATGAGTTCGTCTATAGAATTAGTGCAGTTTAAATTGACAGTGGATATTCGAAGCGTTACAAATATGATAAAGTCGCAATGTGTAAAAAGTGGAAGCTACAAAAAGAAAATGAACTACGGTTGTCAACCTCTAAATATCGTCTGCTGGCGCAAGTGACATTCGCTTGAGCCAGTTGACGTAAGAAGTGGCGGATCTCTGCCCGGTAGAGGAGCAACAATAGTGTCGTGCCAAGAGAAATATATAACGATGGCAGACTGTCAGAATTTAAGTATAGTGGTGTAGTCAAGGTTGCCACTTTGGTGATTTGCCTCCAAGTATGTTTTTTTTTTTCACTTGGTCGCTTTTTCTGAAGAAATAAAAAAAAAGAAAACAACGAACTTTAATTTTCATATTCTCATAAAATTAAATGCATGGAGTGCGATTTTGTTTCATCATTTAATGTAAACGATGCATAAATAGAATTCGATAGAATTCGCTTACCAATTGCAACGAACTAGGTTATTCTCCAACGAATCAGAATACTTTTTGTATTTTCTCATCTAGATGACACCCTCCCATTTTCTTCGCTTTCCGTATAATACCTATACATGATCTTTTCTAATTTAATTCCAATTTGAGGCCATTAGCCAATCGAAAGTTAGGACTCGACTCGTATATTCAACAAATGTCCACCATGCCATCACAAATCAAATTATGATTGACCCCTATTTCTGTCACTGTATAACATGTAATTTTACTAAGCACATTCACTTTCTCCAATTTTAGTAATAACAAAGATGGCTGCATCGATATATGCAACACCACCACCCGATTTGAGCAGCGAGGACACAGCACTAAGCGATGCGTCGAATTCTTCCCAACCAAGTAACACAAGTTCACAGCACAGTAGTTCGAAGCACGCTGCTGCAAGTGGAGAACTGCGAGCAGGCGACGGAGGAGGGAGCAAAAAGCACCACAAACGTAGCATAGTCGACGTTCTTATGGGGCACAACCAAGCGCTGATGGCACGCAATCTCACATCATCCTCCAGTTCGGCATTGCTGGATGCCATGCAATTTGATCAATCGAAGAAGAGACGAAAACAGTCCACGCCGATCCGGTTGGCGGCGTTAAACCTCAGTGCCAATGGTGGCATCAAAGCAGGCGAGCAAACAGAAGAAATGGGCGACATGCCGCCGGACTATGATGAAGAGGAACACGACAACGGCAATGGAACTGTCAAAGAAGAGCCGACCACAGAGGATGACAACCCCAGTGAAGACTATGAGGATAGGCTGTCGAAGATGTTTCTACCGAAACTCGTCGGTCAACTGAATCCCTTTGAGTTGCTAAACAGAAACATATCACCAATGGAACATTTCCAGGATCACAGAAAGCCACGGTCGCCGGAAAGAGAAGCAAACGAGCGACAGGAGAATCAGGACGCCATGGCGAACTATTCACAGATATTCTGCAAGGAGTGTGGCGAGAACTTCGACTCTGACCTGAATCTGAGAGTTCACATCCTACAGGAGCACTCCGGACAGCGGTCGCAGGAGAACGATAAACGGATTAGCTCCGATGAACAGCACACACTGGATATACTGTCTTCGGTCAAAGTGAAGCTGGAAAGGACCGATGACGAGGAAAGGACATCGCCGATGCTGCAAGATGGTCGAATGATGCCGAAGCCCGAACAGTGGCTGTCCGCAATGCCCAATTTGGGGTTTCCATTCCCGCCTGAGGCTGCCGCAGCAGCGTTCTCCAGTGGCTACCTGTCGCAACTTCCACTTCTCGGGGTTCCGCCGGCATTTCCGTCTGTCGAAGGGCTGACACGGCCACCACTGCGCATATTCAACCCTGAAGCGTACTGTGACCTTTGCAACAAGGAATTCTGCAACAAGTACTTCCTGAAGACGCACAAGGCCAACAAGCACGGGATATACGATCCCGCATGTACGTCCACAGATTCTGGGATGACGAGTGCTCCGCCAATGGGAACCATGAGTCAGGTATTCCACCTGCAACTTCAGCAGCAACAGCAGCAGATGGAGCAGCAACAGGCTCAGTTCCAAGCACAGCAACACCAACAACAGCAGCAGCAACAACAACACCAGCAGCAACAACATCAGCAGCAGCAGCAGATAGCGCCGCCAACCCCGATGATACCGTGCGATGTTTGCTCAAAGAAATTCACCAACATCTTCGCCATGAAGCGTCATCGTTCCAAGGCACACGAAGTGCCACCGCCGGCTGCCAGCAACCCCACCAACAACACTGCCAACTCCAATGCTAGCACAAGTCCCCACGAAATGAAATACGATCCGGAGACCACATCCTTGGGACTCGCCAGTGACAAGGATAACATCGCCGAGAAGAACCCTTGCACCCCATCATCGGGTAATCTTCGTATGCCAGAGGGATTTCGAGAGGACTTCTCCATGGAACAAGAGGATGTATCGTTTACGCCGGAGCCGCGCAAACTATCACCCGCTTCCCAGCAACAAGCACGCGATTCGAATTTCTCCTTCGACAAACTGAAGCGATTGGGCGTCGTAAATCCCGAGGCATTCTGCGACATCTGCTGCAAGGAGTACTGCAATAAGTACTTCCTGCGAACGCACAAATGGAAGCGACACGGTATCTTTGTGCCGCTAGATGACGCCAAGGATGACATCAAGATGCAGTGGCCGTTCTTCGCAATGCAAACAACCCCGCTCAACCTCATGATGGCCAATGAGAAGCTCATGGAACGGAAGGTTGCCTCCTCGGAGTCAGCGAAACGCTTGAAATTCGACGGCGTCCCTAAGACGATGAACGGTCAAAATGACAAGAACGATGCCGGCACCGCGTCCGCAGAGTCCTCCGAACAGATGGGTCAGCCCAACGACCCAGACGCCGTGGGACTGAACTTACAAAAACTCCAATCGATGATTATGCAGCTGAACGACTTGAATGGCAAGCGGCCGATACCGTGTCATATCTGCGGCAAGGAGATGGAGAACCAATACGTGCTCCATGCCCACATTGCCACCGAACACTCGTCGATGGACAACAGCAATGGAAGCGGTCTTTCGATGCAACCCTACCCGGGAATGAAGCTGTCACCGTCATCGTCGCCAGCCATGCCGACGATCGCGACCGAGGCGTGCAAGCAGTGTGACCGCGAATTCGCAACTCTGCTCGAATTGAAGCAACATATCGCTGAGGCTCACGCTTTGCCCAGCCTCAGCAACAACAGTCCTCTACGCGATGGCTTTGTCACCCCCGAACGACCGATAAACACAAGCTCAGCCGGTGGGGCCACCACCCCAGGTGGGGGAAGCCAAGCCGACAGGGCAAGAGCGCCCTACACCATAACACCCACGAGCAGTTACTGCGAGATATGCAACAAAGAGCTGTGCAACAAGTACTTCATGAAGACGCACATGCAGCGCATGCATGGCATTGAGATCGAAAACGGCGCCCAAATCGGCGGAGTCGTCTGCAACATCTGCAACAAGGAGCTCTGCAGCAAGTACTTCCTGCGTGTGCACAAGCACAACACGCATGGCATTGTCGACGAGGGCTCACCACTGCCACAGTCAAGGCAGAGCAATGGCACCGAACAGCAGGAGCAGCCAGAATTGCCCAGCAACTCCTTCCCCAACGATTCGAAAGCCGACTTGGCCGGGGTTGACTTCAATACCAGATACTTTACACACTACACCGAAGTGTGCCCCATCTGCAGTCGTCGATTCCGCAGCGCCAAGTGGCTGCGCGCCCACTTGATGAGCGATCACGGCCCGTCTGGGGTCGAGAAGCTCCGCGATATGGAACAGCAACTTGGCGGTGGTTTCAGCAAGCCCGCCAGCCCCACCCTGAAAATCCCCAACGGAAACGGGATGCCGCAGCCGAATCCTCTCAACAATATCAACCCCAATCTATTGGTGAAGAATCCCTTCCCAGGACTTTTCGGCGCTGATAATCCACTGCAGCCGCAACGTTTCAAGGAATACCAGTGCTCACTTTGCTCATTCTCCACGCCCTACTACGCTTTCCTGTTCATCCACGAAAGATCGCACTCGATTTTGAGCGCCCCAACGGCGCCGCATGCTACCTCCTCCTCCCCACCTGCTCCGATAAAATCCGAGTCAGCGGTCTCGATAGCCAAGCAGACAGCCACCGAGCTGATCACAAACGACCAACCAACTACCATCAAAACCGCTGTGTCCTCGTCGTCCTCATCGTCGTCAACATCTTCGGGAGGAACTCCGACAACAACGCCAGCCTCAACACCGGTACCGCAAACACCGCAAGAAACCGCCAAACGAGACTCACCGGCGGGCACGGACACAACTCAAGCAACAACTGTACCCGCAACTGCAACAGCAACAACAACAGCCTCAATAACATCAACAACCAACACAACGTCATCAACATTATCGTCAACGCTCGCGCCATCGTCATTCAATATCGATGTTAACGTTCTACAGGAAGTCGCTAACAAGTCCAACCGACCGGTGACCTATGCCGTGCCACAAGATCCCAGCGGAACCACTGGCGAACGGATGCAGTCATTTTTCGTTCAAGAGAACCCATCGTCAGATGGTTCGAACAGGTTTGTCCCAGCTCTTATTTATTTACCAGTTAGGGAACGCATCTCAGGTCCAATCACCGTGTCATTCACATTGACACCAGCTTAAGGTATATATTTTTGGTTCCATGTTGCCAGCGACACATTTTTCTCATACACATTTTCACACGAAACCAACCTATAAAGACTGAGTGCGAAATTTTATTCTACACATTTACCCTACGATCAGTCCTAGTCTACAAAATCGAAAAAGAAATCTTATTCAAAAACTGCTTCTGGCAACACCATATTTTTTTTTCAAAATAAAAACTTAAAATTAGTGATTAACCAAAAAAAGTTCCTAAACATATACATAGCGTAAAAAATATAACTTAAAAAGAAAGTTATAAAAATGCATATAATAGTTAAATCAAAGCTTGAGGTATATTCGATTTTTCATTCTTTCTCATTTGCTTAATTTATTTATTTTCTTGTTTTACCAAAAGAGGAATTCTATAAGTAGTGCTTGCTCAAAATTAAATACGAGAATGTCATACGTGGGTGTGTTCCAGTGGCATTATTTTTTTTTATTTTAAAAATAAAACACTGAGAATTGAATTCGTTGTAAGAAACAATCCTCCGACATTTTAGTAAAAGATTTTCAGTTTTATTTATTATATGCCAAAAGAAAGGAAATAAGAATAACTATTACTTTTGAATAGCACTTTTGTATATACACATTTAAAAATAAACAAAGTCAAAGGTATCTCAGGGCAAAAGTACAATTTACATCCAGTAAAGTTAATTAATCAAATAAAAAGACACACATAAAGCTACCTCATATATACAAGTAACATAACTCTATATTAGTAGGAAAATTACCTCATTTATTATAAATTAATTTTTTACTTTACGATTTTAGTTTTCTCCTTAAACTATATAAGTTTTAATTACTAGTGTAAACAAAAAGAAAGTCGTCACATTCCCCAAAAAAAAAAAAACAAAAATCATTCCTAGTCTGTATCTCATAACAACAAAATCTAGTCACATAAAACCAAACAAAAAATAATAATAACTTACAAGACTACGCTTAGCGCAGCTTCAAAGAAAATATTTATGAAAAACATTTTCGAAATTTCTTCGTAGAGTTTCTTTCTGTTGTAAATTTTTTTTAGTACATAAGGTGTTTTTTCTGGAAAGCAAAACTACACGAAGAAATTTAAAAAAACAAAAAAAAACAAGAAAAAAAATTGTTTTTCATTCAGTAATTGCTATTAACAATTTTAATTGAAATAAAAATGCTGTGTGCCTTATAGCAATTGCTGTTAATTGTAAAATAAAAAAATAACGAAAATTATACGCAAAAAGCATACAAAATAGTGAAATTTTTATTTAATAAAAAAGAGATTTTACAAAATTATAATTTGTATTCGTTTTTATTTTTATTTATTTTAATTTTTTTTTTTTTTTCATTTATTCTATTACATCGACGACGACGACATGTATTAATCCAATTTAATTACGAGATTGAATCATTTATCATTTACAATAAAAGTAGGTACTCAATTTAAAAATTGATTGATTGCATTTTGTACAAACTTCAAGGAGGTGTGAAGGAAGAGATTTCCTTTATTTTTTTTTTGTCACAATTGCACCCCTGGTATTTTTGTGACTCGTGGTTAACACACTTTTTTTTTTCTAAATACACAAAAATCCACCCCAGTGTGAGCAACAGTGATCCGATCGGTCCCCTATTTGTAGCATGTTCTGGTGTTTGGAACAAAACCGAGAACAAAACAACAACAACAAAAAGTAAAATAATATTTTCGATATCAACGAAAAAAATCATTGCAATGTGGTTTTACAAAAAAATGAAAGAGAACAAATAAAATACGGGTACATATGTTGTTATACAGTTTTCACTTTTTTCTTCAACAAAGTGGGGAATCGAAATTGAAACCAAGGGTACCAGCATATGGGTCTAAGAAACTGCAAGCGATTGACTATTATTATGTTGTTTTCATCAATTGGTTGACAAATTTAAAAAGGACTTCTTGATTCAGTTTAAATCGCCTAATTGAGATTAATTTTCCGAGTGAGTTATTGTGGGAAAATGGAAATATGAATGGCTAATGGTCTGAGTCAGAACTGCCGATTTACAAAAAGAAGTGACATAAACTTTAAAGTAAAATTGAACACAATTTAAGCCAATGCTGCTTTTATATGGAGTTTTTCCATTTTGTTGTATTGGAATTTATAAAACTTGTCTAAGCGATCTGTGCAAGGATTGAAGGTCCACTAAAATCAACAAGAAACTATGGAGCGAACTCAGCGCTTTCGGGACACGGAATCATCCTAATTAGCGGAACTGTACTCGTAAAGTTATCCCTTTCACATTTTGTCTCTCTTTTATATAAATAAATAAATGTGAACAAAATTTCGAGTAAAACAACGCCCAGATAATTTGTTTTGCTTAACAATTTGTTAAACAATTCATCATAGAGTTTAAAACTTAAATTTCAGGAATTAAATTCAAACCTTAAAAATAAAGAAATAGGGATCGCGCACAGAAATTGAAGACAAATTCAAGGCAAAAGTTCCACCGAAGAAAACTATGCGCAATGTTATTCAGCTATCACATTTGTTGACACTGAGCAGTTTTAGTTTTTTAACTTAAATGTTTACATTACGCCAGATTTTTGTCTTTTCTAAACCGACAGTTTAAATTAGATTATGATGCGGCTTTCAGAAATGCTACCTATTCAGACAGACCTGTCTGAAAATTTGGGTGCCTTCTTTTGAAAGATGATTCTTGACAAACAAAAAAAACAAAAAATGATAAATTTAAGGTGACGACACAGTTTGTGTTACTTTTAAGCGACTTATTGACCCACCCTCGTACTAGCAATGACGTGGCCCCCACCGCAACATGAGCGCCATTCATATTTAAATTACGTGACTGTGCATTTGTTAAAACAGCGGTCTTCTTCATGTCCAAATCGAATTGACAATCGACAATCTTAATGCGCGAAGCGTTCAGCGAACAAAACTCAAAATTTAATAAAACGTTGACTATGACAGATCACAATGACAACTGAATGACAGCAACATATTTTAAGATATGGCCGCTGTCGGTTGTCAGAGTTTGATCATGCTTCTGAATGACTCTTTAGTCACCGTTAAGCAGATCGAGCCTGTACGAAATTAGGTGAATGACATAAACAAAAAGGATAAACTTTCAGCTTAACAAAGTGCATACCAGGATTTACCAAATCTGTTATCGACCCGTCGACTTTATTCACAAAAATAAAAACCTCTCATTCATCAGTTTTGTTGCAAACAAACAAAAAAAATATATAAATTGAAATGAATATCCCTAGCGGTAAGAGACATGACAACTATATTACAGTTTGTAAAGAAAATCGTTCAAATTTACAGACAAGAAAGTCAACAAATGCACCGACGATTACGTGTATCTGTCATGAAACGAAAATAACTATTAATTTTCAAGCCATTTTTGGTTCTTTTTTGTAAATATGTGGCTAAATGCTTTCCCATCTTTGTGTTATATTTACAAAAATAATTATAACAAATTTCGATGTTAATCTGTTCTCCAAATCGTTTGAAAATGTGCTGTCCCTACTATTCCAAATCAACTGTTCATTCTACCTGTGCAATTTTTTTATTTATTCCCATCAATCCACATGAAAAAAAAAAAAATATTTTTAAAATCCCCGCTGTGCTCTCCCTAAAAAATACATCCGTAGATTTGAATAAAAAAACTCCCCCTAAGAACACATTTCAATTTGAACCATTCTCCATGACAATGCTCTGCTCATGGTCAAACGAATCCATTATATGCCGAGCTAGCTGAACTAAACATCGCAGCTGCTTTTTCCTAATTAAAAAAGAAAATCCCAACTATTCTCCTCTTAAAAAATCAATCAATAGTAGCCATAGCTATAAAGCCATGACTACCCTATGTCAATGAGTTCCTTCCAATCACGGTCATCCGATACAGTTACAAAAGGCTGGCTCTATTTTTTTTTTTTTTGAAAACCTCCAATAATTATGCTCGTCCATGTCACGTGCGAGGGATGCAAATTATATTTTTTTCGGAGAAACGAGATTAAAACTTACCCAAGGACATTTGAAACCGAACACCCAATTTCGTTCTCTCAGATGACCCTCGGGTCAACGTCAACGCTGGATGCATGAATGCGTTTATACATTTAATAGTTCTGCCCTGAAGGAAACATAGAAAAAAAAAATAATTCGAAAATGTCCTCAGATCTTACCTTGCACATGTCCCATATGCATATACGCATTTCCTTTCCTTCTGCCTTTTTGTTCCGGCTATTTTTTTGTTCGTTTCTTTATTTCATGTTTCCCTCTCGATCAATTCCTTTCAATATAGGGGTGCATTTTATTTATTGCATTTTCTTTTCTGATTGAAAATTTAGATTTTCACCCAAAAATTGCACCCTCATCGGTGGGATGCAAAAATGTATCGATTACCATACGGTGAATAAAGATAATTTATGCAAAACCGAAATAAAATTGAAGAGCGCATGCAAATTACGTTGGAAAATCCATTAGGGATGCACAATGCACATTGCACACCCTCCGTCGTTTTATACAAAACGAAATCAATCAATTGGCAGGCATAGAAAATTCGTCTCAAGTCACATTGGATTAATGGCATAACAATTTCTGCATGAATTTTGATTTAAAAACAAAAAAAGAAAACTATACAACATAAAACAAAAGTCAAAAGATATAATAATAAAGGAATGAAGGCTTGACACCTTAGATTCACTTTATTTGCAAAAATAAAAGAAGTACCTTTTAACGAGCAAACAAAATCAAAAGGATAATGCGAAAAATCTATATTTCCATTATCCAAAACTTAAACTTAAGGCAAACAAAAAATAAAAACTATTTTTAAAATAATAAAACTTAGTTAATAAGAACAAGGAAAACCTTTTTTTTGTTTTGTAGAATTTAGGGCAAAAATAATTACTACAAAAAGTAATTATCTATATACAATATATAAAGTAACATATTTATTTCACATTTTCGTATAAGTTTTATCATTTTGTACATTTTTGTAAATTCAAGTTTTATATTTTATTCAATTAAACAGAAAAAGAAAATAAATTTTCCGAATTGCGTATATTTTGTTTGTTTTATTTTAGTTAATTGTTTAGGGTTTCTCCTTATTTATTGAGTGGATTTTTCTTTGATTTTTTTTTTTTACAATTGACAATGTGCAGCCATTGCATGTTGGTTTTTCTTTTTTCTTTGTTGATACGTACCCGCTATGGTTAGCGACGTGAAAAGAAATTGTAAGAAAAGAACGAGTGAGTGGAGTTTTTTTGATTTTCTTCTTTTGTTGGTTTCTCTTCCTTACCCCTGGCATGTGTGTAACCATTTGTTTGGGTTTATTTGATTTCATATCTCCGGAAATGTTGTTTTGTCGCAAATTGTATTTCGGAGATGTAAGAATTTGTGTAGATGATTGATTGGCATAAAGAATAATATACAAATCGCGGTTATGTCAGTTTGGCAGAAATATAAAATAAATACTGTACTGGGGGCACAGTGACTGAATGGAGAGTGTATTATTTTTCGAAGATTGAAGCAATGCGATAATGTCTATGTCAGTTACAGTCAACCTTTGAAGTTGAAACAATTTTGCAAAGAAGAGCTTTTTTTATTTTATTTTCAATTATTTTAACACATTTTGACGATTATTATGTGAAAATATTATTCAAATTTTATCCAAAGTTTTTAACATTTTATAGTTCCTTGCGATTTAAAACCCGATAAAACCTTGATTTTTATAAAGTCGTTCCATGAATTTATTTGTATATCTGTCATTTTTTATTTTATTTTCAATTATTTTAACACATTTTGACGATTATTATGTGAAAATATTATCCAAATTTTATCCAAAGTTTTTAACATTTTATAGTTCCTTGCGATTTAAAACCCGATAAAACCTTGATTTTTATAAAGTCGTTCCATGAATTTATTTGTATATCTGTCATTTGAGTGGAATTTTTAAAGGTTTTAAAATTTCGAATTTGACATAACCATGTCAAACTTTAGCGATGTAGTTTTCTTTGAACGGAACTATAACAAGTTGCATTAACTTGACTCTTCGTTAGTTATTTCTACGACTCTGAAACGCTGTAGTATTACTCAACAGAATACAACATCGGTGCAATGACAGCTACGGCATAACCTATAAAACTAAAATACTACTGTGGGGCAGTGATGCCAAATCCTGGGTAATGGGTAACCATTTCGTGGGCATTTTTCCTTTCAAAATAAGCTAAAAGCAGATTTTTTTATCTCTCAGTACAAAAAAAAAAGTGAATTTTGTTGTTTTTTAACGTCGGTATGGGCAAAAAGGGCATTTTTGGGTATTTTTAATAAAAGTCGTGAGCAATTCAGTCCGAAAAGTCTGGCATCACTGCTGTGGGGTAATTTTAAAAGACTATTCGGTAATTTTCTGGCTGTATTGCGGCCATCATCTTACAGATATTGACATTTAAAATTCTTTAAAGACTGATGGTTGACTGCATACTCGTATGTTCGATCTTTGGGATCGAAACGTAATCCAACTGAGTCACATCATGATTCTTGACGTGACAATTGATGCGGCTAATTCTCAAAACTATACAACGGGGAACATTTTGCACAATACGGTCATATATGCCTGTTGGAATCACATGCCGCTTCCATCAATGTTATCACACATGCAAACAAAAACCAACGTCGGATGGCATTTGACAGTAGCGCAGAGAATTCACCGCGATAGTAGCGCCATCTTTGTTAGTCTGGTCTAAAGCGTGTATCAAACTGACAAACGTAGTGGATTACAATGGGCCCGTTCTAGTGTCTAGTTCAGTAAGTCTGACAGCTGGCTGACTTCAGGTGTTTCAGTTGAAATTTACCTAGATCGATGGCATGAATAGATTTTTTAAGTTGACGTCAATGGAGGGTAGCCGACCAATCCCGTCAAGTATTTCGTGACTGAGTACTAAGTTGACAGTTAGTATAAGTGGCTGACGTAGGGAAACTGGCGTTGCTAGTTTCTGCGTTCAAGATACATTCAGTCCAGACCAATCTAGTCAACTTTTTAAATGTACCCAATTTCCTAAGAAAGACGCGATGAACGAATTCATCGCTGAAGAACGATATTTTCGAAAAATCCTAGAACATTTTCCAGCGGTAGCCCACACTACGAATACCAAACAAACCGACATAATGTACAGTAAATAAAATATGTATATCCGCAGTAACATGATATTGTTCTTCTCCATATCACTGGAACTGGTACATATTCTCCCCAAATAATCATCATATTCCCATCCCCATTCGTCATCCCTAAAATATATATTACACGATAGTTTCCGACATTTTATTGCGAAAATTGCTCACGTGCAGAGAAAATCTCTTTGGTCCATCTGTCCACGTGCCATCAGAGTAAATTGGGCAGCAGCCTCCTAAATCCATCTCATTTTTAATTTTCTATTCGAAATGAATGTTTATCCATCATCGGATATTATACCCCAATTTGGTATACGCCAGACTGGATTTTCCATCTTAACCCAACCACATGATCTGCAACCCCTCTTTCACGACTCGCACAGATTAGATGCCAATGCAGTACCAGCATTTGTGTCGTCAGTTGTCTTGACGAAATTGCTTTCAGAATTTCATTATATAAAAAAGAGAACATATGTAGGTATTCCTTTTCTGACAAAATCACTCTTCAAGTCAAATCGGTGGGCGTATGACCCCATAAATCACCAGTCGTACTCCAATTCGAATAGAGAGACAAAACAAAATCAATATCACCCCATCCCCATTCAATCTAATCACCTGAAAATATAACAACCAACAGAAATAAGAAAAAAAAAACAGGACTAACCTAAAACTGAAATAAATTATAAAAAAGTAGCAAACACATTGTGATACCATAAGCCCGCCACTAAAAAAAAACACGTTCGTCATTCTAAAAACCATATAGTAGCTATATGCCCAAAGCCATTCCACACTATCAGAGTATAATAAGTGAAATAAAAATAAAAATGCAAAACGTGTGTAGGTATGACACCTGCCGTTTGCTGTGGCTGTGACTGTGGAACATGTAGATAAACCTCCTGCCTGAAGTTACAGAACAAAATTATTATTTTCTGCTTTGACAAATACCAAATGAAACTGGAATTTAATTCAATGGATGAGAGAGAATACAAGGCGCACTTCTATTTTACTCGCACACATAAAGGCGCACGGCTTTATAAAAAAAGTCCACCCCCTACATCAACGTCATCATCATCATTGGCACCATCAAAGGTGCAATCAAAATAATGGTGCGTGATTCGAAAATTTCACTTTCCAAAACGAATGCGAGGCCGCACAGCACAGCCATACAGCCAGGGAGTAAGAAAGAGAACAACAATGTGAAAATTATTTTTATTTGAATTTTGTTAATATCCTTTCTAGTCCTTATTAGTTCTTGTTTTCAGTTGAGTTTATTGAAGGGTGGAATTTTTCCATTTATTTAAATTGCTCTGTGCGTCAGTGTCATGTGTGAATGTATGTAAAATATGAATTATTATCCCGTAAAGGCGCGTGCATATGGTGTGGTAGGTAGGTATGTCCGAAAAAGGTCTGTAATTTTCTAGTCGCGTCATTAACAATGGGGGTGGACAAATGGAATCGATTATCATAATTTTTTTTTTGAAATTTGAAAACTGTCGTGACTCGAATTGAGGTGTTAAGGGTTGGACATAGATGAAGGCTGTAATCATGTCACGTCAAATGGCAGCTTTCACCCTAAAATTGGGAGTTTTGTTTTTACACCAAAAATTTAGGCTGCTGACCTTCACTCAACGAAAAGAAAAGACAAAAGAAATTCATCAAGAACAACGATGACAATTTTAAGTTTGACAGCTGAGCTGATACCAGATTGACGAGATACAACTGCCATTTTTTAAATCACTTAATAGGCAAGTAAGTTGTTGAATAATTAAAAAGAATTGCGACAAATTAGTGGCAACATTTTGTTGCAAATTGCACTTCAAACTGAAGTTCCGTAATTGGAATGACAATTTATTTTGTGTGACACAATCGAATGTCAACTGAGTTGTTATGCTGTATCAATATATTCTGACTTTTTCTACATTTGCCGATTATGCTTCCAAATAACTACATTAATTGAAAATCAGCCACATGATCAATCTAGATCTAGGGCAATGAAAAACGCCATCAAATCGCTGTCAACTTTAGCATGCTTGTGTACCGAACACACCCAATGTTCTTCTGAGTTTTTGTAAATGCAATTTTTCATGAAGTGTCAAATTACAATTTGTAAGCTTTCGAAATGGCTGCGGAATACCAATAATCGCCCTCAGGTTTAGGAATTATGAAATATAATGACAAGAGAAATATATTCTTTATACCCCCATTGTGAACTTTTATTTCGATCGAATTTGAACCATTCCTTAATTTCACAACTTCAATTGCAGTTCTCATTATTGTGAGTGTCTACAAAATGTATATTAAAACATCCTAAACTCGAACGGAGAAGAATAATTGTACCAATAACTCTTATCGCTTAATTGCTTTATTTATGCCTATTTATCTAAAAACGATATTTAGGAGCGTGAAAGAGAACAAAACTGACGTTTAAAAAAAGGCGACTTCGATCAAGTGCTTTAAGATGTGCAAATCTCGAACAACTAAGAGTTATCTCCTTTTCACAACGAGCCGGAAACTGGTTTTTCGGCGAAAACACTCGAAAACTTCATCGAAAATAGAAGTTTGCAAAATGAGTTGTTACATGTGTCGTTTTCGATTTGACAAAAAAGATTTTTTGATCTGAGACGCTTTTGCGAATTATTTATCGTTCAAAGGATTGCTTTTTTAACTGAATTATTCATTTTTGCGTATATTTCGAAATGCGTTATTATAAATGTCTGAAAATCAATTGAAATGGACTTCCAGTGCAAGTGAAAAAAATAAATTGTTTGCGGCCAACTCACTACAAACAAGAACCAATAAAATTCGGATTCAATGTTCGATTTGGCAGCAGAAATCTGAAATCTCATATCAAAATCTGAAAAGCTAAATCGAAAACGACAATCGTTGGATTGTTGAAACAAACACACCTTTTGCAATATTCAACAAAACAGCTGACCGAACAGAAGTCACAACTCACAGCTTAAAGTTAATTTCCACTCTTAATTGATGGGCTAATATTATTTTTAAATGCAACATTAATGTGATCGAAATTTGTAACTAGTTTACACAGAAGTTTCACGACTAGTGTATCACAGGTGATTGAAACGTCAAACGAAAACTAGTTGGTGTTCAGTGTGAATGCATCGACGAGTTTTCGACGAAAACACGGTTTTCGGTGCGGTGTGAAAAGGGTATTATATGTTTACCAAAAGCTGTCTTCAACGTAGATATATCTGGAGCATAACCACTAGTACCATCAGTTTCTGGGTCGATTTTATTTTAAATTAAAAAATCGACAGCCGATATCTTAAAAATAACGTCCGCTGTTACTTTGTAAGGTTCACAAAAAGAGTTGCTCGAATGCCTATTCCAAAAAGCCGTTTTCACGAGACATAAATTTAATTATTACATCATATGTCATGACATATACTTACGGTATACGATATACCTAATCTACAGCGCAGAACTTAAAACACTTTTTTAGTGAACAGGTTAAATTTTACAAACTTAAAACTTTCCATTTTAGGTGAAAGGTTAAAAATAGTTTCCGCTTCTGTAACCCGCATTTAAGTCAGAGTTTATTTTAAGCATTCTCTGTTCAAATTTGACATTTAACGCTACAACTGCAGAGCAGCTCTTTATAAGCAAGAATATCCATTTGCTTTGATTCTGATGAATGGGTAATTTTGTGTTGGTTTTCGTCTTTCCTTTTGAAAAATGACACCATAAAATATTGTAACAAAATTTGCACATCCCTAGGTATATAGAGTCCAACATAATTTATTTAACTGTTATGAACATACATAACATAAATGAGTCTAGCTACTTACTTAACCTATAAGCCTCGAATCGATACATATGTTTGTATGTGCAGTTCCAAACAGAGTTAACTGCAGAACCCCTGCAGAACTAGCACACACATTAACCCCTCCCTTTCGTTCCTTCTTACATCGAATTAATGGACATTATTTTAGTAAATATCTTTTTTCCGTGTTATGATTTCGTAGGAAACTACATTTGTCAAATTTAATCAAGTGACGATCACGTGAAAATTAATTTTGTGGGTTCTGAAATGTCCGCTTGGGGAGCTCGTATCGTACCGTACCGGCTGGTAATGGAAATTTTCACCGCAGTGATGTCTACGAATTTGACATGAAAAGTAACACAAAAGCAGAGGGGCTTGTGTAAAGGTGTCAAAAGTTATATTTTTGCATTTGTTTTTCTCACAAAAAACACACTAAGTACTTACTTCAACTGCAAATATTAAAATATCGCTACAGACCGTAATACACTAAATTTTTCTATCATTTTTACCTTATTTTTAACCCATTAAATCATGTTGAAAAGTCAGCTGCGTGTAAAAGAGACAAAACAGGCAACCACAACTTTTCAAACAAATTTATTTTCAAATAATGTTAAAATGTTAAAAAAAGCTGTCAGCTGATGAAACTACATTTATTTTCTTTCATATGTCTACAAGATTGGTTTGTTGGATCACTCTTATCGGAAAATTTCGTTCTGATTTTTTCGAACTGCTCTAGTTTAATTTTAAAAGCATGAAATACAATAAGACATTTATTGTCATTCGGTCTTAGAGCGATAGCACAAATACTCATTTTTCAGTTATATATTACAGATAAAGCAAACTTAACATAATCAAACTTCAGATCCATTAACAACACTTCTCTCATTTAGAACTATGACAAAATACCAAGAATATTTTTACATTAAATTAAAGCTACGTGTACACTACCCCCGAATTAGAAAACCATTTCAACAAGTTAACTATAACAAACGTCAGATAGCACTCATAAATTTTTGACATTCTGTGTAACCGGTACCTTAGTCAGTATTATTTTTACAACAAAGCGAACAAACAAATTAAAATGATTGCTCCACATACATTATGACCACCATCCAGAGTTTAGGCGATAGCATTCTCCACCACAGATTAACCACCACGCCTTTAGATAAACGACTTTTTTCCCCGAATAACGCATAACTCCTTACGACAATGAATTATTCCAAAACACACCACCACCACCAAAATGAATGCAAATAATTATTCGCAAACATTCCGTACCAGCCTCCCATTTCTAATCATAATTAGAAACCCAGCACCAAACATACAACAGCATCCCACAATTACTTCACGCTGTGACCGCACTAACTCAACTCCAGTCGCACTCTCACCTCCCCAAATGCTCCCGCCATGAGTGTACAAAATGAAAAACACTTACACAGCCTCTCTCTGTATTCACGCAAAAAGAAAAAAAATCCTTTAAGTGCTAAAGTCCCACGTTTTTTTTTCCTACCCACCGTTGAGGGTGGGTAAAAACTGTCAGAAACTTTTACCTAAAACTACTTTCAGGCACATGAGGCTAAAAAAAAAAGAAACTGTGATGCGAAATACTCGTAATATATTTCGAAATTTATTATTTTCTCCTGCAACACACAAAGTCCATATTACACTTGTTTTCAAAAAAAAAAAGAAGAAAATCTCAAAGAAACAGAAACTTTCACATCTTCGTCCATCTCTAAGGACTAAGCCATGGCCAGAAGCCATCCCAAAGTTGATATGAAAACCCTACCAGAGAACGTATCTGAATGTGTGTTGCCTGTTGGAAACTGTCGACCATTCCGAATGGAGATAATGGGTTCGAAAAGGGTGGCTGGCGAAACAGAACGGCTCGGTAATCAGGACCAAAGGCAACAACAACAAGAAAAAAAAATGTAATTTTCATCTAATTTTCTGTATTTTCATTTTCTTCTCTTTTTTTTGCAGCTTCTTAACGAAATTCCTTTCTGACCTTAGGAGAAAATTAGAAAGAAAGCAATGTGTGTGCGTCGTCGTCGTCCTTTTTCCACAAACACATGTGGGTGGGTGGTGGCGGCTGGTTAGTTAAAAAGAAAAACCTAACTGGTGACGGTTCTGACGGGTGGTTGGGCACTGTATTCTCTCGTTACTCAAAATGGGGATGAAGTACTATAAATTGTATACACACATGTAGATACTCCTCACGCACACACACATACATGTGCTTATGAACACTATTTAATTTCAAAGTGTTGTATACGTGGGGGAGGTAAGAAAAAAAGTGTTGCAAATGAACAGGCGGAAGGCTGAAAATCAAAAGTTAGAATGGAATCCTGTTTCCTATCGCCCATGATTGCTATTAGGGATTAATAGTACTTCTTCTGCTTCTTGTTCCATCGTCGATGGATCCTTTCTCTTTTCGGTTTTCATTATTGAAAATCAATAAGAAATGTGGGGCTCTTTCGGGGGAGGAGTGTAAACAACAGAAATGAAGAAGCAGTATGAATTTCGCAGGTCTACACCATCGCCCACTCCATCCGCTTGTCACTACGAAGGACATTTTGATGAACCGAACATTCTCATTACCAGCGTGAAGATGATATCCTTTTGTTTTCATCCTTTGATGGTGGGATTGTCATTGATGATAATAAACACTCACCCCCAGGCTCCGTGAGAGATGGTGTAGGGCTACGGCTAGCCAAGCCAACAGGACTCACGAGGTGCTGTCGAATGTGAAATCAAACCCAATGAAGTGATGAGAAGTATTTTATTCTTCTTCTTCTTCTTGCTGTTCGTCTTCATTTTTCTTTTCAATTATTACTTATATTTCTTTGCTGTTCGTTTCCTTTCGATTTTTCGTTATATTTGTACATTTGTAATATACTTTGTATGTATGTTTATATACCTACTGATGTGCGTATCATTGCCTGATTGTGATATAAATTAATATACGGCCAGATACATGCCCGAGTGTGTAATGTACGATTCCGCCGAGAAGAGGGAGGAAACAAAATTTCTGTTTTTATTCGTTAGATAATATTTAATAGAAAATTTTGATTATACAAATACAGAAATAATTTACTCAGCCAGGCATATGTATGTGTATGCGAATATACGATTCTGATTATATTAATAATCGCCAAGAGAAAAAAACAAATAAGAAAACTGGAGAAGAGATGTATCTATGGTTTTTGTGCCGCAGCAACACCACATTAACTGGCAGATACTACACCTCGCCTTCGGTTTAGGATGTCCGTTAAAGGCGACAATCAAACGTAAGGTGGACGACGGTGGTATCTGGTATTTCCTAGGAGGGTGTACAGAAAGTGTGGCAACAACTCTTGATGAGACGCAACTTCTGCGAAATGGGGTTGACTTTTCTCAAATAACCAAGAGGGGGATGGATGTGTGCAATTTTTATTTAGATTCAATATAAACGAGTGACTCTGCATATTATACAGGTTTCGTTTGTATATGTGGTCGGATGGATTTTCATTGATGGCCAACAAGAATATGGCAATTTATATTTTTGGTGGTTCTGTTTGGTCTGATTCTACCCCCCATTTGGAGAGGGAGGTTATATTTAATGAGAAAAAGTACATGATGGTGATGTGGGTGTTTTTTTTTGACGTAGGGTATCAGGAGTTTTCTTATTAAAGACGACGTTATTAACAACTGTTGTGATTAAACAATAAACTATGTACCTTTCTTGCAGAAAAAGTGACTTGGTTTATATGATAGCGGCGTAAGCATTTAGAGTTTGGAATAAATGATTCAAATGTATGGCTTGCTTGTCAACTGCTGCGAAAGAGTAAAGTCGCCTTAAGTTGACTCCATTTGTCTGTACTAAAGTTCGTACATGAAATTTGTTGAAGCCAAACGCTTCATAATTCCTTTACTTTGAATTTGTAATATACTTTGAATACTTAGATGCCTCACGTATTAGTAAGGATTTTGAAAGCTTCCATATTTTTGTTGACCATTTAATGTCCACCACAGTAATTTCCGGTATAATTTATTCTCTTTTTTTCACTAACCCTAATCGAGATATGACAGGCTGAATTCCAAAACGTCAAAAAAAAAATGCGCATTGTGAATACACACTGCTCTTCTGATGCCAGGTTACTAATGCTTTTGCGCTGCTTTGCATTTTTTATGCATTTGTTACTGTAAACCAAAGTAAAATTGGCAAAGTATTACAAAATATATTATTTTACTTACGACTCAGGCCATCAATCAATTTTATTTGGCGTTTCAAACTCGCCAGAATTAAAAATTGTAAAAGAAACATTACGTAGTTTTTATTAATTTTATCGATACCACATTTCGGAGCTTCGCCATCGGCATCCCGTCACAGTTGTTATGTCAGGCATCCTTCCATATAATTCACGTATTATTTTTTTAAAGAAACTGAACAATGTCGTTGTATTAAAAGTAATGATTTAATAGAAGGCCCTGTTCGCATTCAATTTTCACATTTAAATTCATACTGAAAGTGTCAAATATACAGAGTAGACACACACAAAAGTCAAGACAAGATTATGATTGAATAAATTGACTTTACACCTCCGCATGCGCCAATTGAGTAGATTATGTGAGGTAATCTACTAAATTTGTAACATCCTCTATGTACATAGAAAAAGTTAAATTTCAATAAAAATTAAAGCGAAACAGATTTGGAATAATTCAGTTTGTCAGTTTGACATTTGGGTCTGACAACGCTAGCTACATTTTGACAGTTAGCTACACGTTTACTACATTTGGCTACGTTTACTACTTAACTACCTCAGTTATGTAGCGGACGTAACAAGTGCAAAAACTCAAAAATAGAGGCATTTCTGCCTTCTCTGTGGAGGGGTAGCCGACGAATCTAGTCCAGAATTTCGTGACGGAGCACTTTGTTGACAGTTCGCATATGTAGCTGACTTAGGAAAAGTGACGTTCCTGATCAATTCAGTTTTTGCGTTCAGGTTACATCTAGTACAGTGTCCAGACCAATCTAGTCGACTTAAAATAACTAGATTTTTGAATGTGCCTAATGTAAACGAGAATACAAATATTCAATTCCTTCAAAGCTCTGAAAATAGCAATTTAAATTTGTGTTGTCGACATTTTAATTTTCTGGCTACCTTTTAGTTCAATGCTGCTGTTTTGGGTCTCAGAAAGAAAGCCCTTCGTATTTTTTGAATCTTTATTCGTGAGATTATTGGCTGAATTCTTTGCCTCTATGTTTACGTCTACTACAACATTGCCCATGCATAGTCAATCCAAATAAAAGTCAATCGTAAAAAATATATTGTCAGCCATAAGCTGGTATTTTGAACGAAGCATAACCTAAGTTTCACGCCACGATTTAAATAGCTGGCGGATGTATACTTGATTCACACTAAAATGCATATGCATATTCATTACAGTAAACATTAATAGTTCTTTCTGTTGGAGAATGCTTTTTAAACTGGAATAGGTGCACTTCAAAAAGCACAACCTGCAACACACTTGAACTGTCATGCATGTGAAGTTTTTATCTTTCTGCAAGTATAAATTCTTAGGTAAAAAAGACATAACTAAAAGAGGGAAAATCGATTTCTCTTTAATTTTTCTTGTATATATGTGTACTTAGTACGATTTTGCACTGTTTGTAAGAAAGGCTTTAGTAAATTTACGACAAACCGTCCTAAATCGGTCATGTGTCCGCCATAAGAGTCAATGCAAGTTAAAGATCTTTGCGAACATTTTTCATAACTTTTTAGGCTTCTCCATTTCTTTTCGGACGTGGTGCATACTCCTTTTTTAGAGCTGCTAAGGCGTTTAGTTTGTTCCTAAAGAAGCGTTACGTAGAGAAAAATTCAAACAAAAAAGTCAAGAACTGTCAAATAGAAGGACCTGGCGATTTAGTGCAGACTTTCCCTTGTGCTATGTGTACGGCTGCATCGTCATATAAGTACTTGAACCCAATTTGTTAAATTGCGCCACACAAGTAAAATAGTCGACGATGACATGTTGAACAACAGACCAATCATATGTCAAAAACTGTAACGAAATATTTATTTTGCATTCTAGTAATCTAGATTGCGACAGAGTGTGACAGCGAGTGCATTTAGCTTCTGTTTAATTCAAAGTCGCGATGACACAAGATGCTATATGCAAAATCCACTGCTGGACACCTCAAATATCCATCAATTGTACATATTCTCTATTTTAGGACTACCTGTTGTGGGACTCGTCATATCGACCTATGTCCCAACGCAAATCGACCTTGTTGAGGGTCTTTCTATACACAAAAATGAGTCCCAGTGAACCAGACCACCACATCCACGCTGGCTATAACGCGCTTACCTTTATCCATAATAATCATCTTGCTGTCATGTAATTATCTCAATTCATCATTTAAACACCCATTACCTGTTTTGGCTGTCGGACATAAAAACGCAATACAACCCTCCACCGGAATGGATCGTTCCATTCTAATCCATTAATTACACGGTAGTTTTGCAGATATTTCCAATAATCCCTTTTTTTAATTAATGTGATTTGGTTCCCCTTTATTTTGTTGGCCGCTATGCTCGGCGTCCTTTGTGTCAACACTGTAACCTTAAATCTAATGTGACATGTGCCGAGAGGTACCCACTTTTTTTTTTTACCCAACCGAAACAAAAATCACTTTCGCTTAAAGTTTTTATATTCAAAACCGTTTTTCAATTCACCCCATTTGCCATCAATAAAATCGACAAAAATCACCCAAATACAATATCGAAGGGATATTAAGGATTTGTCACACAGCCAGCTGGTGCCACCATCACAAGGATTACTCGCTTGCTCTCTGATGTTTACCCAGTGTCAATACCTTGCATCAATAATATCGAGAAGATTTCCGAGACAACCCTCTGCCGCGACCCATGTGACATCTAGGTCGTCGGTTTAATTTTTAAGTTCTCCTCGCGTGTCAACCTTCAGTCGTTGCACACTCACCCCAATGGAGAGATTTCACCCGTTTTTGGGTGAAAATCGCTAAAAATAACGAGCAAATTTTGTATTTTGTACAATTTCTTTTTTTTTGGAAAATTTCTGCAATGACGCATGGCGAATCCCTCATTCGCTGTATAATGACCTTTTTTGCTCTCGGATTAGTCACATACCTTCTAAGGTGCTGTCTAACTCTTTCCTTTTGTCAGAGCCAGAGGGTTGTGCGTGGAATGCACTGAAGTGTATAACGCGACGGACTGGGTTACGTTTGTGTACACGCAAAAAAAAAAAAAAGTGTCATTGGGTGCGGAGGGTGTCCCTTTTTAATTCGACTGTGCGCGCTTCATTCTTCGACGGGACAGAGAGCACCGGCAAGGGTGTTCAAATAAAAGAAATATTTTTGGGTTAAATTTTTCCACATTTTGACGAAAAACATTGGGAATTTTTCATTTGAAAAATGATAGGGTTAGGACGGCGAAAATAATTTAATGTCTTTCGACGAGACGAGTGCCATTGTAGCACACGCGTCTACTTTAAACACAATGGCAGATGTTTCCGTTTCGAAAAAGGGTTACAACGCACATTTTTCAAAATGTGACAAAAATTCCCCAGAAAACGGTTTTTGATTAAATTTTTAGGGCAATAAAACTCATAGAGCATGCTGCCGCTGCCGGGTGTGTACTCACACATGTATCAAATTCAGCAAGTGTTTAGATAAAAATTTCATATTTCACGATATCAATAGATATTCTCCGTACCTAATATTTTTCCTTTTCAAACACACAGATGGTGTGGGAATTCATTTGCATTTATTGATGTTTTATCTGAGTGAGGTGAAAAACTTTTTTTTTATAATTACGACGTTATCTGTAGATTTTCGTTTGGCCATACACCAGTTTATACTTGACGAGGGGGTGCGTTTGGTTGTTTATTAAATTCAGATAACGTATTCAATTAGTTTGTTTTATTGTTTCGGTGTTTATTTTTAACACGCTATCATACATATTGATGGCAATCTTAAATTTATTCGATAATTTAGAATGTATTAACAAAAAAAATACTTTTCTTTTATTGATGAGTAAAAATAAAAAAAAAATTTAAAAAAAACTTTACTATACTACTCAAAATAGAAAAAAAAATTAGTTCATAAGAAACGAGCGCAAAATCAAAATTTTACTTATACATTTAAGGTTTAAACATACAAAAAGAGACAAAATCAAAATGAAAATAACCTCTATAGAATATATTTATATTTACTAATATACTGCATTAAAAAAAAAAAAAATAAATAAAATACAAACATATATTTAATGTAATTGTATAAAAACAAAAGACAAACATTAAACAAAAGAAAGAACGTACTAGAATAAACATTTAAACATAACAAAGTAAAAGCTAAATGAAAATATATTTGAAAGAAAACTATATCGGAGGCACAAAATCAAAACTAGTATTAGATACTTTTAGAATTACTTATATTATATACATATATATATATCTATATATATACTAATTAAATACAAAACAAAAATATTTAAAAATTATATAATAATACAATACAAAATCAGAAAGAAACAAAAAAAAAACAAAAATTTTAACTGAAACTAAAAACTTATGTGTTATTTTAATCTGAATAAAAATTTAAGGATACGTGTATCCTGAATGTTGGAAAAATGTAGGGCTTTGTGTTTTGCATTGCATGAATAAACCTGGTTCTCGGAAAGGTAGGTGAACGGCATTTCTAATAATCATGTTTAACCTCGACATTAAATATTTTGTAGGCCACAATGGGTAATTTTGTATGGAAAATTTCACCACTGTGACCTCGTAAAATGTAACCTGGACACTACATTTGATTGTTAGTATCGCGGAATACGGAAATAAGGTAAGTAAGTTATGAATTTTGCGTAAAATATTCGATTGAATTCTCTGTTGCTTTGGCGGGTTAAAATAGTCTGGAAGCGATTTAAGGAGAAGGCCAGTCATTATTGAATTTAAGTAAAACAGGTTGTACTTGACGAACAGCGTTTTTTTTTACTTGAAGTTAAACATTCGATTTCAATGGGCCTTAACATACGATTACACGGCCATTTTTTTCCGTCATTTAAATGGCGCGTTGACGTCAAAATCGCGTAACAAACCCGTCATTTAAATGTCGTTGTGTGTGATCGCCCTTTTTGGGATAACCGATTGACTAGGAAAATGGCAGACCAAATGATATGAATTTTGTGCCATTAAAAATGCCGAAAAAAAATTAGCGTGTGATCGCTATTTAATGACGCCTAGGACAAATGACCAAACTTTTGGGCAAGTCAAAGTCCGGTCAAGATGCAATCGATGCAGGTGAAGTAAAATATCCACATTTCCGAGAATTGTTGTTCATTGAATTGACCGAAGTGGAGCAATCGACCAAGTCGGTTCAATCAGGGATCTGGTGATCTTTGTTTTAATCTCCGCATTTTTCACCATAATCAGAAATGTTCTTTTCGACATTTTTTATTTATTATAATAAATTTGTTTTGTTTTCACTGCTAATTAATTTAAGTAAAAAAGTCGTAGCACACTTATGCGTCTTCGCCGAAAGAAAAACAATAAATGACTGTCAAATCGCAAAACAGATAGATGGTGCGAAATCAAAATAATACAAAAGGTGACATTTGTCATTTTGATGTGGCATGTCATTACCATGTGATCGTCTTTTAATGGCATCCCAACCGAAAATTCTAAAGGGTGCGCAGTATCCGTCATTTTTTTCATAAACATTTTTTGTTTCAACTCTTAATTTTAGTAGTTCACAGTGGCTTTATTTTCCATACAAATTTCGCAAAGTCGAGACTAAAATTTTGTATTAGTACGGCGCATATTATGTTTAAAAAAGTATGTCGTTCATAATGATGACGGCGGCTTAATACGACTTTTTTTGTTGCAAAAATCGTATTTTTTTTAAGAATAAAGATATCGGTGCAAGTTTTATTCCTGCTTAAATGAAATTTTCAAGGCTATGCAAATTGTGAGTCTAATGTCGTTTTCCATTGGCCAAAAAGAAGCGTCCGGGAGAGTTCGAAATCGAAAAAATCACTTTTGAAACCGTTCCATTGGCACAAAAAATACTCTTCTGGTGATTCTGAGGAGAGAATTTCGCTTCTCGATTTGAAGTCAGAATCCACTCAAGACGCACTCACACAAGTGTAATTTTATGTATTTTAGTCAACTGACAGCAGCCGTAGATTATTTTTTTGCATTTCACGAATACTATTGTGGATTCTTTCAGAAGCTGTTTTGTTGTTCCATTGGATTTCAGAATGAGTTGATCCCCGAGTGAAACCAATGGAAAACGACCTAAGAAACTTACTCTACAGGTAGTAACAGAATCTTTGGCTGAAATACAAATTTATTGGCTTCTTCATCATTTCTATCGGGTAACCAGATAATTACGATAGAGGAAACAAATTAAATGTGAGGCATGCAATTTTTTTTGATGGCCTTATTTGAAAGCTAGCGTGTTGGACTTCTTAGCGAGGTGACCCGAAGAAACCCAAATTCCAACTTAAGATTTTGTTTTTCCATTGCGCCACCTCTTGCGAACGTTGTAACACACATCCGAGAGTAAAACTGTCATGAAAGAACTTCTCAATTAGCCGTTTGGACTCGGCAAAAAATTGTAGATCCCTTCCATTCGTCCCAAAATTGAACAACTCAAAACAAAACCAATGGATGTGAGAAGCTACGTCTACGAACCTGCTGCGCCAACTATACATTTCATTTATGGCATTATGTGTGGAATAGGACATCATTGAAATATCCGCCTCTGCTTCGCTGGTAGTGAAGCACTACGGTCGATCCAAGTTTTGATGAATCGTTCCAATATGTACGGCGTAATTCTGGCAATAGCGTTTCGAATGTTGGCCTCAAGCTCGTTGGCGTTGACTAAGAACTTGACGTAGCCCCAGAGACCGAGTTGTTAAATGTCTCCTTCACAACTTCGAGCGTTGCGTCGTTTGTATGCCATGTAGCTACACTAAGTATTCACCGTCTGTTCCATTCGAACAACATTGACCTCTATTCCTATAAGGGAGGTCATCTGCCTCTGTTCGACACCATAGAGCCCTCAGGCTCATTTGGCATGTCTCTAGAAGACATCCTACCGGAATATGGCTTAAATAAAACCTCTATAATCATCCCCCCTAGGGAAGACTGCGGGAAAAACATAAATCCATTCCATCACGACTTGACCTCGTCAGGTACACAGACGGTTCTAAGATGGAGTCAGGGACTGACTCTGGAATCAACGGAGAGTCGCCTAAGGTAAATTCGTCAGTCAGCCTTGGGAAATACTTATCCATATTTCAGGCTGAAGTCCTTACCACTGCGCTAAAATAAATCTGAGACTGAGTTCTAACACACGTGGAAAAACTATATTTTTATTTTCAGATAGCCAAGCAGCTCTGAAAGCTCTTGACTCATATTTCATAAAATCTAAACTTGTCTTGGAAATGTTCACAGCCATCTACGATCATTCTAAGAAAAACATAGTCATCCTCCACTGGATTCTAGACCAGAGAGGAATTGAAGGCAACAAATCGGCCTACTCACTGGCTAAAGTCGGAGCAACAACTCCACTTATCGGACCTGTACCCTTCTGTGGAGTCAGCAAATATCATTTTACGAACTACATCCAGAAACTTTCTCACATCCGATGAGGTCTGGCTCAAAACACTTGGGCAGAACTGCACTAGACAATTTCCCCCCAAATTATCCCTCAGCAAATCACTCTTCCTTGGCACTTATTCCGTAATTTTTCTGACGATTATCGTCGAAACGATAGATCTCCAAAAGTAGCATCTAAGTGCCAAAATTACGAGTTTGAGACCTTAATCCAGTTCATTTCCCACAAATGTAATGAAAGCGGACGATAGTGAAACGAATTCGGGCAGAATATAACTTCTTATGATCATCAAAGTTTCAAAAACGATATCGTCCCGACTATTATTGTTATACGGAATCTGCCTAATCTGGATAAAAATAAGCTGAGAATCCTAACAGGAATAATCAGCTGCCACGGTCTCATGGAAAAACATCTCCACAGCATTGGCGTTTCACCGGATCCTACTTGCAGACCTTGTCTTGGAATGTCCGGCTCTAAGTCATCTCAGAAAAAACATCCTTGGTGATGAAATCGTCAATTCAGCAACACTTGCAACCAGAGAAGATCCTTGTCTTCCTGACAGCCTCTGGAGTGAAAAAATGGCTCTAGTACCCTACCAGGGAAGGCACAATATGCTCCTTTTAGAAGACGCAGTGCACAGCCCCTTGAAGGGTCTCCAGCTTCATAATCAAATCTAATCTAATGCCATGTAGCACCGTTTTGTTGGAACCACACCACAACCCACAACGATGTTTTCGAACTGTGGCCATAGAAAGTCGGTTAACGTCGCTCATTACCTGAGACCATTGACGGTAAAAGTGCCTCCTTCATCTTTTTGTCGTTTCCGTGAAATCTTGCAAGTATTTCGGTATCGATATCGCTTCTAGTCTCTATCCCAGACATGTTATTTTAAAGATTGACAGAGGAAATTTCAAAAATAGCTACTGAATGACATTTTAGTTCTCTACAGATAATAAATCCTGCAGATGCAGGACAAACTATTTTCACCCGGGTTAATGGTTGGTAGACGAGTACTGTCATGTTCAAACCCCAGAGAAATTCTGAAAAGGCCTTTAGATTATTTCGACACCTCTCGCGAACGTCTGGCAAACATCCGAGAGTATAATTGTCCTGGGAAAACTTCGCAGATCAGCCTATCGTACTCGAAATAAAAATGATAGGCCCATTTCATTCGTCGCAATTCAAAAATGAAATACTCACACAAACAATTGGTTGTGAGAAGCAAAGCGGGCTTCGTACAACCTGATGCCCCAACAGTTAAGATTCCAAGGTTTCGAGAAGTCGATTGCGTAGGTAAAATGCGAAGTTATCGCATTTGTTTGCATATGAAGAATGACATAATACATAATACAAAAAGTTGGCAATGTTGCATATACAAGGTGCCGCAAAAATAACCTTCCGATGTTTTTTGGCTGTAATTAAAAAAAAAAAATGAAAAAATTTGATTCTTCTTGTGGATGATTTTTATTTGGTCTTTTAATTTTTTTTACATCAAGTCGAGAATATGATGTCATGTAAATGGCCGCCGCCACAGTTGATTGTCATTTGAGCCCTTTTTATGGCATTTTCCATCACTTTGGCCAAAACTTCCGGCGATAGATCCTCACATTCTTGACGTATATTGTCTTTAAGAGCTGCAAGAGTCTGAGGCTTGTTGACATAAATCCGCGACTTCAAAAAGCCCCACAAAAAGAAGTCTGGAGCCGTCAAATCAGGCGATCTTGCGGGCTAGTGCAAATCGCCAAAAACGACCCGGGAACACCGCTTTCAGAATATCGGTTGTGGCTCGCGCAGTGTGTGCCGTAGCTCCGTCCTGTTGGAATCACATGTCCTCCAGTCCTAAATCGTCCAATTGCGGTAGAAAAAAATTGGTAAGCATGGCCCTATAGCGCGCACCGTTCACTGTTGTCGTTTGACCAGCGGCGTTCTCGAAAAAAAAAATGGCCGCGTCAACAGAGGCGATATTCTCGGCACAACGGGCGTTTCGGGGCCCGCCACTCTTGGCAACGTCTCGTGTTGTGCCAGTCTCTTCGCGGCGAGCGGCTAAACCTCGCAGTGTTTCACTAGTAGTCGTTGGACGGCTAGAAAATTTGCGACGAAATTCACGTTGTGCCAAAGTCACCGACCGATTATTGCTCAAATAAATAGTCACCAATATTCCGCGTTCTGGAGCAGTGTAGCGTAACATTGTTTATTAACGTGTATTTCGCATGTGTTTACTACACAAATGTCAAAACAGAACTGACATTAGGGGCCAATCGCAAAATTTATAGCATTTTCTGATAGGAGGATTACTTTTGCGCCACCTTGTAGTTCGGACTTACCTTTTTCACGTTTGTGCTTTCTTTTTTTTGCTTTGACATCAATCACTTCTCTTTCATTTCATCGATCATTTCTGTTTTTGTTTAAATAGAGACGCACTTTAATGTCCAATCACTGCACAGCTACGACATTCATCAACAAGATATGTTTCAAGAGTTTGATAGCAAGATCCATAAAAAAAATAACCGAAACAAAGAAACTTAAAAAAAATAAAAGCAAATTATTGGTTTACTGTTGCTTGTGCTCTTTTTTCTTAATAAAAAGTAAAAAAAAAACAATCATTTGTCACCAACTTCTGCTTGTGTTTTTGTTTCTATATTTTATTTAGGCACAGAACCACCCTGGCTGGCAGTTGCTAACTTCATCACTATCCTTAAGCACTATTTGTTATTGCTTTCTCCATAATGCAATTAATTTACTAAATGTCAGTCCGTTTCCATCTACTTTTGGACATTCTCAAGTAGCTCCTTGTACTGATCAACAGAACCGTCTGCGTGCTTCGAAGTGAATATCACTTCCTGCGGCTTCGTCTGTTCAGCTTCGATGATAGCTTCCTCTTCTAGTTTCTTTGCTTTCTTGGACTCCTTGATTTTATTTCGTACACGATTTCCGAGACGTGAAGTCGCCAGAACTTTGCTCACTTTGCTGCTCTGTAACCATCGTTGGTTCCAGGACTCTGAACCCTGAACGAAAAGCGATTAAATAATATTTTTGTTTTCGATTGCAATCAAATGCTTACCTTATTTGGTTTGATCTCTTCCTCGCTTGAGTCGTCCAAGCAAATAACTTCCTCTGCGGGTGTAGTCACAATGGGCTCGTCACCATCGTCGTCCATATGTTTTTTCATTTCGTTTAGTAAATCTCCGCCTTCCAAAGATATGACATCATCATTGGAGTCGTCTTCGCTTTCTGAACAGACCGCACTTTCTGTCTTGCTTTCGCTTGCATCGGGAGTCTGCTCCTTCTTTTGTTGTTTCTCTTTCTCAATAGTAGCTTCTTGCGATTCCTTTTCAGGCTCAATGTGATCTGTCTCATTTGAAACTTCTTTGTTGTCGTCGTCAGTTCTTGCTGTATCTTCAGTTGGTGGATCCGCTTTCAGCCGGTCGTCCTCTTCGACAATTTCGCCTTCTTCAGCTTCAGGGGGAGTGATTTGCTTTGGTGAATCATTCGTTGCTTGATCATTAGATTCAGTGCAATCAGTTAGATTTGTGGGAGCCTCAATGTTAACTACACTCAAAATTTGCACGTGTTTCGAAACTTCAGCAGGCTTAGATGGGTCCTCAACTTTCTTCTCAACGTCTTCCTCCGAGTCACTAATACAAAGAGTTTCAGGGACGGCTATAATTGGAATCACATCCGGTGATGGAGAACGCGCTTCCTTCTTGGGTTCAACTTTTTCCACAGGTTCGGTGGGTTTCTCAGTTTTCTTGTCTTCGTCATTGCTATCGGTCTCATGTGCTTGTTTGCGGAAATTCCTTTTAATCTTGATTCGCTTTGTGGTCGCACTGGAGGCAGGTTCACCATTTGGTTTCGCAGTCGTAACTGGCGCAGTTGCTGGCCTCTTGGTTGCATCGGATTTACTGACTGAGGGACGGCCATTTGTTGCAGTTTTGTCCGACTTTTTGCGAGAAGGTAGAGCCTTTTTCGTAGCAGCCGCTTCCTCTAACTCTGAATCGGTGTCAACTTCTATTTTCGTAACAGGCTCCAGCGCAAGTTGGGAGCGTATTGCACGGGCTCTGGCCTGCAGTTCCAGGAGTTCCAACACACTGAATTGTTTATCTAATCGGGAAATTTCGGAAGTTATAATAAATTGATTGTTTTAGTAGCATAATTGCCGGAGGAACATGCAAATTGGGAGACACACGAACTATACACAAGATCGGGTAGTTTCAAGGCTTTCAGATTAAGATGGGCCGAACAACTGGCAAGTTCCAGGTCAATCCAGCTCGCGAGAAAAGTATGCCAACTTTCGAAAATAGCACTGAGAGAAAATTAAATCAAAATGTACTTACTGTTTCCATTGTCATTTGCGCCTTTCACTTTTAGTTTCTTTCTGCCTGCGAAAAAAATAAAATTTGCGATTAATTTCAAAATTATATGTCATGGAAAACGTTGGCGAGGACCTGAGAGAAGGCAACGAGCTGATTAGACTTTACGTTCTTCCGCAAGTCAATATGAAAGACTTTCATGAAGTAACTCCGTATCAGCTCGAGCAATTCATAACCGAATGCAAAGGCCAAAACGACAGCATTGGACAGAGGAGGAACCCTTACCATCAGCTGGGCATCGTTGCTAAGGTGGATAAGAATACAACCATAACAGACCTAGAGCGTTTACTTCAGAATGACGTCCGCACACTGATGATCCAAACAAAATGCAACAAACCTCAAGACCTCGAGCAAATCTTACTCAAAATCAACACATCCGTGCACAAATTCTACGGGGAAAATATCTATAGAACGCCAATTGGAATTGCTGTCGAAATTAACGGAGAACTTCTGACTACCGGTCGCTTAAGGAACGACAACAAAGTCTTTCTTGAGGAGGGGCATGTAACGGTTCTCACCACGAGTGAGGACTACAAGTACTGCTGTTTTAAGGAAATCATCTACGTGAGTAACTTGTGGCGATACTTGGCTGTCATGAAGCTTGGTGATGTTCTTTGCATTGACGGTGGTCGGATTTCGGTCAAAGTAGTGAAAAACGGTTGTATGCAATCAATTACAGTGGAAGTGATAGGCGCAGGGATGTTATGCTCGTACATGAATGTAGGAATACCCTACTACATCGAGGGAAAGGAGTTGACGGAGAGGGCTATTGCAGATGTCGAACATGCCATCAAACATGGGGCGCATTTTTTGGTGATTCCAGGACTCAGAAGTGCAGGGTACGCTCGTGCTGTCAGGGAGCACGTCGGTGAGAGAATAAAACTGATCGGATCCATTGACTTTGAATACTTGGAGGCGAAGTTCATTGACATTGCGGATCATCTGTTGGAGATTGACGCTTTTTGGATTGACAATTTGTTCAGTTCGATGGCGCCGAAGAGTCTATCGAGCGCGATCACGCAGGCCGTTACCTTCGAAAAGGCCATCATAGGGAGTGTTCCCCTTAAAAGCTGCAGTGACTTTAAGAAACTTGAAAACCATGATCGATTCAGGCAAATCGATTGCCTGCTCATCGAAAAAAGCCCACTGCGAAAGCAGTTCCCACTCATAGTAAAGAAATTGCTGCCCGTCACGAGCAAACAGATAGAAGTGCCGTTAGTGGATACTCTCTCATGTAGAGATGGAATTGTGAGCTTTGTACTGCGTACGATCTACTCGATTCCTTGCAAAGGTATTGTTGTGAGCAATACCTGCCCAAAAGCAGCGATTGCCTTTGCCATTCCCCAGATCTACTGTCCTGTCATAGCGGTTGTGAAGAACGACGACTTGGCCAGACTCTTCAACTTACGCAGAAATATAAAAAGTGTTGTATACGGGGAGTCCGACTCTGCCACAGAGCACGGTATCTCATATGCCCGCAAGGAGGGTCTCCTCTCAACGGGAGATTTTGTAATTTCCATCTGCGACAGTATGGATGAAAATTCGCAGATTTGTGTGAACCTAAGAGCATACTATCTACCCCCAAATGAGTGAGAATAAAGGAATTTAGACTTACCCTTCAATGGCTTTGCACCTTTTTGCTCGGCAATGTCGCTATCCGACGATATTTCTTCCAGCGAAATGTGTTCTGCAAAACAAATAAAGATTTACTAAATGTAGACACCTGCAGACGGTTTTATGATTACCATCCACACTATGCACTTCTTCTTCACTGGTTTCTGTATCAGTGGGACACTTGGTTGAGTTGATGATGGAAATCAGACGCTTCCTGGAGATGCCGAGAATCTCATTTAAACACTGTTCTTGTATGTCTTCCAGTTTCTTTTCCTGTTGATGAAAACTGTGAGAAAAGTTCTATTGAACTATAGAATATTTAAGGTATGTACCTTCAGGAATTCTGGAGCCAAGTTTGTGATTGTTTTGGGTTTAAGTGAAGCAAAAATTTGCCGAATCAACTCGACACGGTCGTCGACGTAGTGCTCCATGGGATAAATGATGTGGTCATCTTCTTTTTTTATTTTCATTGGTTTGGGAATCATCGATGATTTGGATTTCTTTTTTGATTTTGCAGAACTCATCGTAATTGATTGTTATTTTTATACGAGAATTATTATTCTTCTTTTCGTTTGGTTTCCCCGACCGATTTCTGTTTGACAGCTTCACTGATAATCAGGGGTGTGTTCGATTAGAAAATATTGAAAAGTGTCAAATGCCGAAAAGGTGTATTCAGCAAGTGTGATCATTATTATTATTATTACATTTTTAGTGAGCATGTGGAATTTATTGTTGGCTCGATATTCGAGAGCCCAATACAGTCAAGTCCACAACCTAAATGTTGACATTTGTTTTCAACAGAGCGGATTGCGAATTTCGAACAAGCAAATATTCGTAGTTTGTGACACTTTATTCGCATGAAGTTCTTAGTCGCGTTCCTTCTTTAAGGTTATGTTCGAACAAATTTTTTATTCGTGGGCTTGTGGAATAAAGTGAATAAAGTGTGACAGTTCGCAGCAAGAATTTTCAATTCATAAATGCAGTTGAATTGATTTGTTAGCTATTCGTTCTCATTTGAATAGTCCTTAACTGCCACTGAAATTTTTATATGGTTTCCATTTTCCATTGCGAAAAGAATAAAAAATGATTATTAAGACATAGGTTTTATTTTGCAAATGATATGTTATGTCATATAATATAATAATTTATATAAGTTCAGTAATAAGTTAAAACAAAATAATTAAAAACACAAAAAGTAATCCCTCACATTCTCTTCATTTGGCTAAGCAACTTCTCAGCTTTCTCGTAGACATCATCCATATCGCCTACCATATAGAAAGCTACTTCAGGATAATCATCCATTTCACCATCTAGGATCTTTTTGAATCCCTCAATGGTCTTATCCAAAGGTACAAGTTTACCTTCGTGACCGGTAAACACTTCAGCCACGTGAAAAGGTTGCGACAAAAATCGTTGCGTTTTTCTAGCCCTAGACACAGTTACTTTGTCATCTTCTGACAATTCATCCATTCCCAGAATCGCTATGATATCCTTCAACGAAACCAATATAAAACAGCACAATAATAAATTAGTTCTCACCTGCAAGGACTTGTAGCTCTGGAGCAGCTTTTGTACGTCACGTGCAACTTCATAATGCAATTCTCCCACAACTTGCGGATCCATTATCCGTGATGACGAATCCAATGGATCTACAGCTGGAAATATTCCCAATTCAGCAATTGGACGCGACAGTACAGTGGTGGCATCCAAATGGGAAAAAGTCGCAGCAGGAGCTGGATCACTTAGATCATCCGCTGGAACATAGACTGCCTGAACAGAGGTAATAGATCCACGATTTGTGCTAGTAATCCTTTCCTGCATGGTGCCCATGTCAGTGCCTAAAGTAGGTTGATAGCCCACTGCCGATGGTATTCTTCCCAAAAGTGCTGAAAGCTCAGCACCAGCTTGGGTAAATCGATATATATTATCGATAAACAGCAGTACATCTTGACCTTCAAAATCTCTAAAGTACTCCGCGATTGTGAGTCCTGTCAGAACTACTCTTGCCCTTGCGCCTGGTGGTTCGTTCATTTGCCCGTAGACCAAAGCTACTTTTGAGCTATCGTCATTTAATGAAATCACATTGGATTCTATCATCTCCATGTAGAGATCATTGCCTTCACGAGTCCTTTCCCCAGCACCGACAAATACCGAAAATCCGCCATGTTTCTTAGCGATGTTGTTGATGAGTTCCATAATTAGAACAGTTTTACCCACTCCTGCTCCTCCGAAGAGACCAATTTTACCTCCTTTCACATAAGGCGCCAAAAGATCGATCACCTTTATACCAGTCTCTAGGAGTATTGGCTGAACATTTAGCTCGATAAGCTCGGGCGCCTCCGCATGTATGAACGAGTGATACTTCGAATCAATGGGACCTCGTTCATCGATTGGATCGCCAGTTACGTTCATTATACGACCAAGAGTCGCCCTTCCTACTGGAATTCTGATTGGATAGCCACTATCGATTACTTCCAAGCCCCGCACAAGGCCTTCCGTGCTATCCATAGCTACAGTGCGCACGATATTATGTCCAATATGATGAAAGACCTAGAGTTAGTTCGTCATAAAAAATTCAATGTTAATATACGAAAGTCGTTTACCTCTAGAACAAGCCTGTGGGGAAGATTCAACTTAACCTCGAGTGCATTCAAAAGTTCAGGGATTTCACCTTCAAATATAACGTCCACAACGGGCCCGATAACAGAGTGAATCTAAGGAGAATTACTTTCGTTAAATAAATTTCATTTGCAGCCAATTGAACGAACCTTTCCAACTAATGGGACACGCAGCGATATTCCGTCTGACGTATTTGGATGAACTTCATCTTCTGGCCACGCAGGACAGGATAATCGATTGTTGTCCGTCTCATGTTTGTCATCTGAAAATGTATAAACGAATTCCATAGACTTTGATCACAGTAACTCTGGTGACGTTTCTACTTACCAAAAAGTCTCGGCGACGAAAGCTTCAAAAATCTGTTGGGAATTGTCGGCCTTTTGGCGAAATACATTTGCCGCCCATTTTGACCTAAATTAATTATAAAATATTTAGTTGTCTTCTTAAGCTAAGAGAACCTCACCTAAATGCATAAATTGTTTTAGAAAAAACATTCTTCCTCCTCCACTAATAAATATTCACAGGCATCAACCAAATAAAACATCGGAAAAGCATGGTTCACTTCTTTTTATAGTAACTTCTTTATCAAAGTAGTTTTCCATTTTTATGAGTAATTTTTCGGGGTATCATTTATGGAGTTTATAAGAACGCATACAGTGAAAATAGATTGAGGGAAAGTCGATCCACAGAGAGTCCCTAGAGCAGAAATGACTTCAAAGAAGCAGTTCATATTGGAACCTTTCATGAAATTGCAGGTAAACTAGCAAGCCAAGTGACGTTAGCTTATGGAACATTAGGCCTTTTTTATTATGCTCACATGATCTGTATAGATCATTGATTTCCATGATATACAACAAAAGTTGGATCTTGTACTGTTGTTGTAAACCGTGAAAATCAATGATCTATACAGATCATGTGAGCATAATAAAAAAGGCCTATTCACAACAATGGCTTCCAACATTTTTCATCACACACCCTCCAATCTGCGAGTATATGCGACTGTGATTTATCAGCACACACACAAGCGACACGTAGCACCTAAAATGGGTAGACATGGCGGAGCGCACTGCGCATTATGAACAACGATGGATTTTCATTAGCATCCCATAAGAACACGGCCGTCTATTTGAATAGCAAACATTTTGTAACCGCTATTTTTAGCTCAATTGTTCGTTCCATTAAGACCTGCGAATTCGAATTTAACTAGTGTCGAAAGATCAGAGCACATCCTTAAACTTAATTCCTAACTATGTTAGCCCACGATGAGCGTTTAAACGAATAACAATCACTTGTGTTCCCAGATGTCTGCGAGCATCAATTGACCTGAAACTGCTCGCGAACTCTGACCTTGCGTGGAAAATCGTTTTCTGTATCTTTTCGTCCAAACCAATTGATTAATAACAAATAATTCCCCATGCCCCATTTAACTCTAAGGCCAAACAATTTCCTCTCCTTCCAAGATAACTCATGTTGGTCTAGTTTTTCTTAATTGGATAATGAATTGCCCAACAATGGAGGCAACATGTTGACGCGGTGTAGCTCATTGCCTGGTGCACATTTATCTCACGTAAACGCATTTCCCATATGAAGCACTTGCAACAACCCCCAACCCAACAACAAACTGATATGTTCAATTAATTTCGTCAAATTCTGGTCATTAGACGACTTCCCCTCCCGTGTTTCTATTGGGGTAATATTTTTGAAAATGCGTTGATTAATCCACTGTCAGCTTCACTGTGAAACTGCAAACTGCGATGCTGTGTGTTGAGTCAGAGTATGATACATCAAACATCAGCATATTTGACGGGGGCAGTAGTCTCCGGCGCGCTATAGACTGGCCACAAACTAATTTAAAAACGCCACCGGGTATGGAGAATACGATGCGCGATATAGACAGTCGCTTGTTACAATTGTCAGGCATCGCACTCGATTTAGTACCGCCATAGCGAGGTAGAGTGCAGAGGTCTTCGGTTTTTGTTATTGTTGTGTTTTCAAAATCTGCGCTGTTTGTGTCGAAATCGGTTGTAGTTCTCGATAGTACATATATCTGCCGTCCACATCGAGTCGTGTCGCGAGAGAAAATGAATTATTTTTATTCGGTGCTTTTGATCCTTGGGATTCTAGTCGAACGTCGGCTAGCAGTCGACTTGAATGAAGATGGAACGGCGACCTCACAATCGATGTTTTGCCAGAATGTCCGGCCGCAGCATTCCCTAAATTTGCAAGAAGTGTGTAGTTTTGTTTTTCCATGCAACTAACACGTAACCCATAATAATAAGTAAACTATAGGTTAGGTTAGGTTGAAGTGGCTGTTGGCTAGCCGACACACTCAGACCATTATAAGGTCCCTTGTGATACCACATGAAGTAAACTATAAATATCTCATAAATTTCGGACTGAAGTATAGCTCTTTTGTACAAAAATTGTGACAACCAGCATGTTGACATTTGAGTGACATCACTGTGTGTGCATTATCAATGTACAATTGAAGTTCATTCAATTAGTGACCCAGGGATCAGGTATATTGTTGTGAATATGTTGACTTATGCTGTTAGGTATGAATGAAGGAAATTGACTTAAGTGAGAGGCGATTGAACTCGTTTACTGGGTGTTGTACATAACAATTCGAATGTTAACAATCGGATGTGTCGCGCGGTGTCTTTTATTTGATCTTTCAATTGTTGGTACTTTTGTAGAACTAGCGAACTGATGTTCGCTCTCATCTCTAGGTTATGTCATCTTGTTTCGTTTTCAAGTTTTCGGTTACTTCTAAATTTTGAACTAGCTTAGCCATTTGCTAAAAGTTTATCAAGAACTATCAGAGTTCAGGCGCCTTTGATGTTTAATCTTAAAGTTTGGAATCGCTCCAATAGGAGTATTTGTGGTAAAAGTGTTGAGATCCCAAGCCGTAGCGTTAAACTTTAACAATTAGCAAGCTTTCTGGCTGTCAGTGCCGCATCCGACTTTTAAGTTCGTCGCTCACATTGTCACATTGAAGTATCAAAATTCACGCATATTTCTGTGCGCTTCTGGATGGCATTCTGACGCGAAATTTTCCATATAAAATTACGATTGTGACCAACTAAACTTTTAGTGTGAAACTTAGTATCCTGCTCACGCTAAATTTTAGCGTTCCTAGTCTCCACTTCGATTCTCCACATCAAAGATAAATGGTCGCTAAATAATTATTTTGGATTTTGGTTTTGCGTTTTTTCTTATTTATCACGCTAACATTCTTTGCCATTTCCTCCGAAAATTCCATAATACTCACAACACAAACTTTTTCCTTCTGTCAAAATTCATCTTCGATTTTATATATCGGACATTTATTTCGCGAGCTAAATGAGTGGAGACGTGTCATCAGCCCATCTTAATGAAGTTTAGCGAGCGAACAGGATACTACTACTGTTTTGCTAAACTACCTCGCTAAATTTTATCTTTGTAGACATTTTTGTATGGGAGCTAAAATTTAGCGCGAGCAGGATACTAAGCTTGAGGATTATAAATGATTATTAGCAAGGCCCATTATCTCTTAAACAGGAATTGTTCTATATTTTGTCATAAGTAGAAAAAAAATCGAATGAACCCATCACATTTGCCGGCTGTCAAGTTTCGTAGAAATATAACAAAGTGGCAACCTTGATGCAGTTGCGTGGTTTAAGTATTTGGTAATTTCTACTTATTGGAATAGTGTGCTTGTACGACTAAACCATTCCGGGACATACTAAGTCCAGGAGAACTGAAGAAGTCCTATGCTGAAAACATCAACAGCTACATTAGGGAGGTAGAAACTCTGCTAGCCCAAATACTATTTACTGACAATCCCTTCCGGTCACAATAGATCTACCAGGTCGACGTGCCTTTTCTACGCCTTGGCGAGTCAGTAGTTCAAAAAAGAAAACAATAGAGCCGAGAACTGTGAGAAATATGGAACCATAAGCTCGTCTTCGTTAAATGCCAAGCTTCTCCCAGCTAAACTATTCGACTTGTTTAGGACAAGTCACCACGCTGAAGACCAATACTAATACTACATTTACAACATCATTGGTGACGGAACCTTTGTATTGCCCATAAATTGCCAATGCATCGCTTTCCTATGGCAACTTTCAAACACCTGAAGGCCAAAGGAAATTGTATGCATAGACCTTGTGTAAAAATATATTAAGTAAATAATGAAAAAATGCAATTATGTGTCGGGCCGTCAAGTATGATAGTATTATCGAATAAAGTTCGAAAATAAGAAAAATAAAACACTTTTATTTAACTCACGCCAGGTTTTGCACGAGACGGTACAGAGACATCCGTTTGTCCGCAGTCAATGCTAATAAAGGCGTAGGAATGAGATCACAAATCAGACGCCTAAAGAGTCGATGTTCTATTATAGATAGGTATGTATATGTTCATACACGTATATGTACGTAAAGCGGAAACAAAAACAAGTTCCGGCGAACAGCATTTCTGCAATCACTTGAAAACATTTCTTTTCTGATTCAAAACATGTGAAATGGGAGCGGTAATTAAAGAATTGTTGAATCACTTCCGGAAGATGCCATTTTGTTTTACAGGAAAGCGAGATTTCGTAAGCCATCGCTATAAAAATATCAACATGCATAGCTTTCCCATAATTTCTACCAAGTACACAATATGGTCGAACAAAAAACGTGTCACGACGTATTGCGGGTAATGTAATGCCGTCCCTTTCAGTCACACGGCTATTTAGTATTAAGCATCCCTTTAGACTTACGTGTTAGGAATGTGTGATCATGTAAATGCGGCATTAATTTCTACCAAATAATAAACTTAAAAAAAAAAATCTCAAATAGTACTCATTTTTTAGTACTAGATTACTTTGCTCGTTCAGCAAGAGAGCGCACGTAAGCATTTTGTTCATTGAAATTTGGTTTTCTTAATGTTAACGTTATTGGTTTTAAGAATTTAAAAGAAATACAGAAAAAATAATGAAAAACTTCTAAAATACAGAATATTTATATGTCTTTGTACACAAAATAATTCGTAATCGTCTTCAAATACAGAACTGTTCATTATAATAATGAACGGATGGTCACCGTAGTGTTAGGTAATGCTGTCCCTTTCAGTCACAAGGCTATTGGGCATCCCCTTAAACTTCCGTGTTCGATGTGATGTCTGATGTAAATGCAGTACTATACTACAAAAATTTCTTATAATAATGACATTTAGTGCACCTTAACTATTATTCGCAAAAATTTAAGGCTCGGCTTGGACTTGACTTTTGCTCTTTCTGGATGCATTTGTGATATGTGTTCCGATCCGATCGAATTTGAATTTGGAATTAGAAACGTCATTGAACTGCAGGTCGCTTTCATTCATCAATGTTGCTGGATGTGGTTTTTTGTTCTGTTCATTTTTCTTTGTTGGCATTTTAAAAATGATATCCGAACAGACTTTCATTATAGTTTAAGGTAGTTGTAGGCTTGTAGAGGATAAATCTCACACACTTTATACCCTTAAGGTTGTATTTACTTAACGCTTAGTATCGGCTTAATCTAAATGGTTTAAAGTACAGCAATTACCCCATTACGTTAATTAACCTTCAACTTGATCTATACAAAAACTAGATTCAAGTATAAATCTTATCAGCACCTGCATTTACACAAACAAATTGTGTGATTTGCTAAATATCAAAACAAAATATAATGACGCACCAAACTTTCAAAGTCTACAATAAAACTGCGAACTAAATAATCATCTGCGTTGCGCTTCATTTTCAGATAATGGGACTGTGGTATGGCAGCGAAATAATCACACACACCGAAAGCAGCCCGGGGACATACTACTATGACACTTGTGTTGTAATTCACTTGACCGATATCACGGACCAAGTACGCATCCAGTTTAGTAGCCCTTCTTGTCTTGTTTCTATTCGCTCAATTTACAGATAACTACTACAGCAGCTCCAGACTACAGTACCCATTATAGGAAGGCATCTCGCAGACCTCAGTTGTCATCTAATCGCTTCCTACGACTATCCTGGGACGAAACGAACAACGATTTGGAGTACACACTTAACTACACAGACACGAATCCTGGCCTTTGGATGAGTGTCGGTAATCAACGCGGGTCAATGTTGGATCTGAGCTATAAGCAATTCCGTGGAACAATCCAGGTGGTGAAGGCAGTTCATGACCATATTGTACTGACATTTTGCGACTACAAAGTGAACAGTACTTTCTTCACCATCGTACTCACCCGGCGCCCGCAGGGATTAGGCGAGGAGGTAAACCTATCATCCAATATAAGAAAGGCTTGCTTCTAAAAACTAAAGTATTTTTTTCAGGAGCTAAGAAGTATCCGTGGATTGTTGGACCGCCGAAGTCTAGCAACAGACTCAATTCGGAAGGTGTGCTCATCGGGGGCGGGCTATCTATTCGGCTCGATCACCCTTTCGGCTCTTCTGACGCTATTTATAGTCCTGCATAGCAAGTGATTCTGCAAACCTCCTCTAGTGAACCGTCTAAGCATCACAATTCCACACTAATCCAATCAAAATTTATTTAGTATCTAAGCTCATTTAATTTATTTTACGCTCTACTTGGGCCCGCAAGTGGTCGAATATTTGTAACTTAAGGTTAAGTCGCATTAAATGTTGATGTTGATTAAATTCGGAAAATTAAATTACGTCCCACGCACATCGATATAGTGGAAAGTAGATAGCATGACTTGTTTGTGCTTAGATCTTAGATGAGACATCCGGATAGGAGGACAAATTAAAATTATGAAACAATTAACTCTGGTTGGCCAATTAACTTTAATTGACGATTACTGAAGGGAAGATGCGCGCGAGTAGGTAGTTTAAGATTATGTCTAATTCTGGATGGAATTCATCATATTTATGAGTTTGTTTGTTTGCAATTCTATATCTATTGAGTAGGAGGTTGCCAACAGAAAAATGTTAAAAATTTCTTATAACAGTTGTACATAATAAACAATTAGGCTTTGAGAAATTAACCTTAGACCGAAATGCATAAAATGTGGAAATCATCCATTGAAATCCACAAAAACACACTCAAATAAATTTAGGCTGTGGCTATTAGCCCGTCGTTCGGGACACGGCTACATATACCGAAATGTCAAAGTTAAATTGCGTCAAGTAGGGGTATGTGGCACACTTCTCGCGCAAAAAAGATTCTAAACTCCAATATTTTATTTTCAGTCATGGGTGGTCTGTATCTCGTTTTGAAAGTAACATTTTTCGAAAATAAACGTTTTGTACTCTCTATTTCGAAAGCTGTATGAAATGTACCAATGCTCCGATTTAGAATTCCGAAAGTATTACAGAGTACCAACTTAAAAGCAATTGCGAATAGCAATAGGATTGACTTTCGGAACGAAGTGGAGAGTAGGTCCCCTGTTCGATTTAAGGTCCATAACTTATTTCTTAAAACCCTATTTTCAATGAAAATATCATTACGTTACGTAGATTACTTAGCCGTGTCCCGAAGTCAAACAATCGTCAGTGGATACAAAAATCACGGGTCAATAGCCACTTCGAAAAATGAATGATCAGCGGTAAAAGTTTAATCGGGTAAAGGGGGTATCATGAACAAATTCCGATGGAAATGTTTCCCTTGTCAGCAATGTAAATCAGATTGCTGATTCAAAACATTCCGTGGGAAATATTATTCCCGATAGCGGTGAATATCAGTCAGATGCTTCATTGTCTGAACGCATTCATGGAATTCTTGACGTTTCCATGAGAAGGGTTTTTTTTCATTTTCCTTTGTTGTCAAACAGAATTTCAGAGTTGTGTGCATATTGAAAACAGAAAACGATAGAGACATATGCACATATTAAATATGGACTGCCAGCGAAATGTCATTTTCATACATTAAATAAATATTGAAACAGAAGCGCTAGTGTGTTTAAGCGGATATTCGAAGAAACATTATATTTCTGTTGTTTCTTAAGGAAAGATATTGAAAATAGGTCTTATATTTATAAATTAGTGTATGACATATATTCTAACAACAGTATAAATCGTCTAAATTAAAAACCTATTGTCGATGGAAGGTATATTATAGATATTTCTCAAAAATGAGTACCCAAATCTCGATCTGTTTTCATATTTCTATGGTATATTTTTGAAATAATTACAATCGCCCACTTCCAATGAAAGTTTCCCGGTGGCATGTGCTTCTTCGGTATCCTCTTGACAAACGTTTCGATTTGTCAATAGATGTGTATCGTACACGGTAAGAGTTTGATTGAACCAAATTGTTGACTCTAGCTTAAGCCCAAATAATCCTATTAGGGTTGAAATTTTAGTTAGTAAGTCGGATCTGAATAGCTTTATGCTTTTTATAAGACTTTGGATGATGGTACATTATACTTGTTGTATAATTAAGATACTGAGTAAACTGATGTTCAGTCGAAAACGCGTTATTTTCTCAACAAAAATAAATAAATAATGGGGTCACACAATTATTTATCCTAAGGCGTTAGTTTTTCGCAACGTGTTTTGAAAAACGAACCAAACCACAAAAACCTATCTAATCAGAAGTTAGTATCTGTAGCAAAGTACATAAACTTATTGTTTTTCAAGTTTGTAGATAGTTAGATAGAAACTACATACACTGTACGAAAAAAACCCATACGATTGTTTTCTGTTTTACAGAATAGGTATTTTATATTTGAAAGTATAATTTTGATTATGTATATCTTTTTCATAATTACTATGGCATATAGCCATATTCATCGAATAATCCATTCTTTTTTCACTTAGTCCACGTTGATGACAGCTCCCAATTGAATCACATCCTCCAAAGCCAGTCAAAGCCAAAGGAAAACAATTTAATGAAGAAGAATCTTTCTCTCAAAGCGACCGTGTAGGTAATACTTTATCTGCTTTAGATAGAGTCCATGCCTTACAGCGAGATTGAACCTATACAGAATCTACTAAATTATTCGGGATTGGGTTCCAATCGTCAATTGCCTTCACAGTCCAAAGAGACAGCGAAGTTATTCTTCAAACACAACTCTAAAAAAATTGAGGAAATTTGATGTTTATTCGACATCACACCACTTCGATCGCTATAGCTGTCAACAGCTCATGTGTGTCAAACTTTATTGCAAACATAAGTTTTCGTAAGTTTACTCAAACATTTCTTACAGTGTACATGTCTTAATTTAGATGTTTTTCTTCTTCAAATAAATTTCGTTGCGAAGTAATGACAAATCGGCATTTTATTGACCCCATCCGCTTTCATTGATTATCTCACAAAGCCTTTAACGCAAGAGTAAGATTACACTTAATATTAGATAGCAATAAAATTGTATATATACGAGTACGCGCAACTAACATTGGGACTCATTGGTTGCGATCGCCGAACATGTATTAATATCATGCAGACTTCACGCCTGATAAGCTTTCATAAAAGGTCGTTAATCAGTCGCTTTTGCTCTCAAGTTTTGAGTCCAATTTGGAATACTGTGTACACAAAATTCTAATCCCTAGAGCAACCATTTGAAATAGGGGCGCATGGGAGTCTTCTGCCAAAAAAGCATAGTCATGAGGGGAGTGATAAGACCTGAACTTTTGCACTCAGAACCTGAGTCACAAATTTGATTCTTGCATACAATAATTCGTAATAAATAGGGCTACCAACTTATGGAAATAGAGATGAAAGCCTTCGGCCAAAAATAACACAATGATAAGATTCGAGCCCCTAAACACGGCATGTTTCGAGAATAGTTCAATGATTTCGATCTGACGTCAAAAGATGCCACTTTTCGTTTTTATTTTTTGTGTTAATTAGCTAGCTCTATAATTTTTTTTTAGTAAATAATTCCAATGCTAGGTGGTGATTAAATAAAGGGGTGAACATTGAACTAGTGTGAGTGTGAGAAAAGTGGCGCGACTTTGGACCGCCAGTCTCCCTTATCTGTGTTTGATTGATAACATGCTTCATTGGCATGCTGCCCCACTATGTGATAGCAACTACGTCTACGACCGTTGAATGCTGATAACGAGAGAGCATCTTTTTTATTTGCAGTTTAGGTTTTTTTTAATCGGTCATTGGCAAAAAAATATCAGTCGCAGGATTTAGAAAAATAAAAATTTAAAACTTTGTATGTGTGTGCTGTCGCTTAGTCTATTAAATACAGCAATTTCCAAGTTCGATTTACTGTTTGAAGAATGTGAAAGACGAGAAGTCTTCTTTTGCGTACCAGAAGATCGCCTGAAAGAACATCGCAAATTTCTGCGAACTTATAACTCTTCCATACGATTTGTTGTGGTTGGTTACACTCTCTCAGTCACTTATGTAATTCACGCCTGTAACAAAAACAAATCACGTTTGTTGGGGATGTTAATATTGTACTCATTGTTTGACCTCATACTTGCACAACAAATGCCTTTGTTCGGCTAGGTTAGTCACCCACTATCGATGTTTTGCGAGTATAGAAAGATATGGCATTGTTTATGTGTAAGTGTAACATTTCAATAGGCTCTTGGATATTGAGTACGAAATAGGAGAAACTTCTACTTTTCCCCAGATGGTTGCAGCGATTCGGGAAATGTTTTCAGCTCGGAAAATATGATCTGATTGTAGAGTATACCTATTGAAGTACAAGGTGGGCCAAATGGAAGTTTCTTTTTAAAAATACAATAAAATAAACAAAACTGAATTTTTTCCATTTATTATGACTTTATTAGTAAGGGCAAACATTCTGATTAATTTTGCAACACAATGTCGTTCAAGTGACTCTCATCTGACTTCGCCATAGCGCATTCTGTCACTCAAATATTCCAAGGCCTTGTTGATGGTTTCGGGCTCACGGGTTGCTTGGATGATATTGGCATTAAGTGCTTGAATCGTTTCCAATTGGCTGATAACATGATTTGGGGGTGTTGTCCACTAGCAATGCAGTCGAACTTTTTGCACACAATAACCTATCATTTAAAAAGAAACCACTAGATGGCCCATCCTTTAGAATGTGCGCACCAGCGTTAGTTGATTTTATGTAAGTATGGAATGTTTTGGGCCGAACGCTGTATAATGGAAGCTAATTGGGTAGCTTGGGCCAAACTTTGATCTATAGAGAAATGTGTGCTTCTTCCTTCTTCGCTTGGTTAACAAAATACAGGTCACCATGTTTGATCAGATTGTACAATAAACGGTCAATATGGCAAGGACGTAAAAACGACTTAATGTAAGGGTAGATATGGATGAGCATGGACCTAGCCCTAGCTTCTCATTTCAATTCGTCTTGTGTGAGTTTCTTTATTTTCCGGACAAATGGAAGGGATCTACAGTTTTATGCCGAGTCCAAACGGCCAATTGAAAAGCTCTTTCATGAGAGTAATACTCTCGGATGTTTGCCAGACGTTCGCGAAAGGGTGGCGCAGTTGAAAAAACCTTAAGTTAGAAGTTTGGGTTTTTCTTAAAACTGACGATCCAAAACAACTTATGTCCGAGAACCCATTGACGCAATATGGGATTGTGTGATATGTGAGTGTTAAACAAAACCAAAAACTCCCAAAATGTTGAAAAAAAAAACTCAAAAAGTTTAGATACTGGGGGCCTCAATATCGGGAAAGGGTGATCAGATAAACTCATTCAATATATCAGATCAAAGCGGAATTTATGCAGTCCTTACTTAAAATTGACTTTAACAACTCGCGAAGGTGAAAAGAGTTCTTGTAGTTTCGTGAAAATATTAAAAAATTTGATTTGAAAATGGGTTAAGCCTGCACAAACCAGGACAAATATTTACAAGGTGCCACAAAGCGTATGCGACGTTTTGCAGCTCCTTATTGCGTGAAATCTTGAACATTTTCTTAGCTGTCGAATAACTCAACTGGCAGCAGAATTTATTTTGTCACTCCAATCAATGATATAGTTAACAAAAAACTCCCTCCTTCTCAGGGGTTTTCCATATCACTAAAAGGAATGTTCAAATAGGTAGTTGATATCCGCATAATTACCAAATCAAATTTAGTTTACAGACTTCCAGTCTAGCCAACTGGTTGGGCACGTTCTTGTCGAATGATAACAATCAAGTGTCGATAACATTATGGAAAGATAACGCTATTGGTGCTGGCTGCCGCGTTAGCAACCGTCTTAGAAACGATAACAGGCATTAACAGGTTGAAACCAACTAAAAATAGTATCCATGTTTTTTTTTAGATTCTTCCGTGGAACATATGAAAACTCCGATATTTTATTAAGTTTTATTTATAAATACACTTTTTCTTTTGACAAAACCAGCGACTCTTCTTCACAAAACAGAAATATAATTTTGTACTTCGATCTCGCACATGTCTCGACATCTGCGACCTTTTTGGTAGACCTTAGCAACTATTTACACTACAAAAATATCACAAATTAATCTATACTACTTTTTTTTTTACACATTTTTACAAATTCCTATACTAAAACCAGCTTATTTAATTTAATTTAATTAATTGCTGGGGTTCTTGAAGTTCTGCTTGGAGTTGGTCAAACGTATGTTCTGTGGTGGCATCTGTTGGCTTTTGTCAAACTCAAAGGTCTTGTTGTACTTGTACATCTTTCCGGATTCCGTTGATCTCCAGTACACGGTTTGTACGGCATTACGTCCGACGATGTAACGAGTGGCAGCACCGACCAATGTGTTTACATTATTCGCAACCATTTTTATAAGGGAATGCTTTCTTTTATACAAGTAACACAATTTAGTATAAACGTTTAGCACAATTACTGTTTTTAAATAATATTAGTTCTGTTCACTGTACGCGGTGTCGAAGTCCTGCATGCGCTGAAGCTTTCTGTGGTCTCAACTAATGATTGCCGCCACTGACCGTTTTATAAAGTTTTCGGTTCTAGTGATCAACTGGGTTTTGTTTTGCTAAACTGATACGACGACAGACGGCCAATGGACGGATGTCTTATCTGATCGCGTGGATGGAGTATCAACTATCGTTGTTGTATAAACCGAGGAAGCGTTCGCTTCGGTGTAGTTTTGTAAACAATATACTCGTAATTTCTGATAAAATGGAAATCATTCGCTAAGAGGCTGATTAGAATTATTGTACAATCGTACCTATATAATATCAGAAACCGATGACTGAAAAACAAAAGAAAAAAACATAAGGAAGCATTTTAAATATTGAATCAGCATTTGTTTTCACATTTGAATCTTCTTACGTCAAACCATTGCAGTGCACTCGACCTTATGAACGGTCTAATGGACTTTTTTTTTGTTATAATCAAAACACAACGCTGACGTCGATGTCGATCTAAATTTATTAAGTTTAGGAATTACATAGGCATAATTTTTACCAAACACAAAGAGTCAACCGTCGCGTTGCCGTCGCTGACCGGACTTCAAACAGAGAGTAACAAGCTGTCTAGAGTGAAATCATTTTTGGCTACCCTATTATCAATGGAATTTTTTTTTTCATTGCCAAAATTGCATGCGCCAGAAGTGTGAACATTATGTTTGTTTGTTTAAATATTTTAAATATTTTTTGTTTGGTTTTTTTCCGTCGCGAGATTAAATGAGCTCAAAGAAGTCTGGTAGAACTTCTTGAAACGAGGTAGGTGAATAGCTGTTGAGCAACCTTGACCATGTGGGAACATGTGGAGTTCAATGATAAGCCTGAGAATAGCTATCTGCCACAAACGTTTTAGGAACAAGCATTTGAACGAACTCGAAAAGTGCGCTGCTCGAGCTGAACTAAATTTAATCTGGTCTCCAACTTTTCTCTCCAAACATCAGCTAAAGTCCTAGCTGAATTTTGACATAGAGTACGCCGTGGATAAGTCTCGCAGCAAAATAGATGTTCATTGAAAAAACTTTCTTCAAACATTTAATTCTCTTTTATTTCAGCTATTTCTGATTCTAGGTACTTCTCGTCCCTGTAATAATAATTGATCTGTCACAATTTAGCTTGACAAAAAGAGCCGACCATTGGGGACGTTCAAGTATCTTGTTTAGTAAGTCTGACAGCACTCTGACTAGATTAATCTCGGGTTTTGATTGAGGGAAATCGGTCATAAAAGCAGCTGTTTCAGTTGATGCTTATGAAGGGGTAGCCGACGAATCTAGTCAAGAAATTCGTGACTGAGTACTAAGTTGACAGTTCGCATATGTGGCTGACGTAGAAAAAGTGACGCTCCCAACCAATCTAGTTCTTGCGTTCAGTTTACATCTTATCCAGACCAATCTAGTCGACTTAATCGACTTAAGTTAACTAGAATCTTGAATGCGGCAATTAAATGGGCATGCTAACTTTTGACAGATACATAAAGTATATTGCAAAACAGAAGTTTGATTATTTAGATCGAGCTGCGTACCACTCAGCTAAATCGGTTCGCTTAAGTTCAACTCAGGTAATGTGGTATTCGATTGGGCGCTCTCAGAGCACTTTTTTTTGCTCTCAGAGCAATTTTTACGATCGTTTGGTACAAAAAAAAAGTAATCTTTTTCAGATTTCAGAGCACTTTTGCGAATCTGGATTTTTTCTCAGATTTGCTTCAGATTTGCCAATACAAGTGCGCTTGAGTTTGACAACTAGTGGAGTTTGTTTACGTTTTCGTGACATTTTTTAATTGCAAAGAAATGCGTTTCTGCATCGGGTGGCTCTATTTTTGTTAATTATTTATGTACAAATGTTTAGAAATCAATTTGGGCGCAAACTTCGAATGTTTATATATAAAATTTAACCAGTGAATGCAAAATGCTTAGAAAAGGGTCGAAGACTAGGTACTCATATTCGAACTGCACTAATATCAACACAAAAAAGAGCAAGTCACGATTTTATGTTCGATTAGACACATGAAATCTGAAATCTGAGAGCAAATCTGAAGAAGCCCAATCGAAAACCACATAAATTTTGGAGAGAATTTTGTATGGGATCCACAATTTAGCTCGAGCGGTGTACTAAGCTTAGCTCAGCTAAATTTTGGAGTGCATATTGTATGGGAGCGAAAATTTAGCTCGAGTAGCGAACTTACTTCGGTAACGTGAATGTTACATCGTATGTTAGGTACGATTATGTCATCAACTTTCGTCAGGGGTATATTAAATTGTGCACCAACTTTGTTATCACTTGTTGTTATCTCCTAAATGAGTATTTGACCTAACCTAAAAATATTATACATCCGCATTCAGTGGAATTAAAGGCATGATGATGCCTTGTCTTTTGTCTATTCTCTTCTCTGCGGTATGAGAATCGTGCGGCAGTCGAAAAAGCGTGTTGCAGGTCATTATGCACTATTTGTACAAAAGGTAAACAAAAGAGCGTCGAAATGACTAGAGTAAACTGACAGACGTTGATAAGAAGCTCGTGAGCAACATTAAGTGGATAAGTCGACACAAATCCCGCTCTACGACAGGACAACGTTCAGAGTGGCCGATGAGAGCCCAGACTTCCCATCCCACCAAGCAAGATGGTGTAATGAGATTAATAAAATACTCCGCTGAACTGGACTCACATGCGGGGCACGGGACAGATTCGTTGAGATTTGTTGCCATGACAGGTGCAGGTTTAGAAATAACTCTTATCCCTCTACTTACGAGTAGATAACCAACCTGGTACTCAACCTATAAACTGAAAGTAAAATATTTGTTCCTAAAACATGCTATAGGCGGCCAGATACGCGCATTCACTATAACCTTATCCCCATGGAAATAGTTTTTTTTTTTATAATTCAATTTCCACGCACCGTTAATTGTTAAGTTCAGCAAACAAACAATGGAAAAAAACAAAAAACACTTGTTTGTCTTCACGAATGAAATGACTCAATCAATTCATAGCAAATGTGTTTCTAATTTTGGAGATAAGGCCACGCAATGTCTTATAAAAACACCCCGCATTAGCGAACAATAATTACAAACCGCAAACGCTTTCACATACTCAGTAATAGTCAATACGCACCTTAAAAAGAAGGACTCTTGCAAAGTGAAACAATTATTAATCAAAAACAAACGATGCCCGCAAACAATATACACCGACTTGTTGGAGTAGCAACTCGATTCATTCCTGGAAGGAATGCCATGCAAACTGTTTACTGGAGAACCTCCACCACAGGAAAAATGTACAAATACAGTAAAACCTGCGATTTTGGAAGGGAACTACCACACCCAAAAAGTTTTCGAAATCTAAACAGGCATTTTTTGTAGGAAGAAATGATTTTATAATTATAAAAATAATTTATCTTTAACGTATTAAAAATATAAATAAAACATTGAATTCAATTACGGTTTGATTTTTTGTGTTGGTTTTTTTTGTTGTCGAAAGCTGCGGGAAACGATCAACGTAAGCACGTCCTAAGTCGATGTCCCTGTGGACAAAGTACGAGTTTCTTCTTCTTCGTCTACTATATAAGAACAAAAACAAACGCAAATGAACTTTTAATTCAAACTCGAAATCAAAATGTCCTTCCTTTGCGTGGCTATCTAATGTACCTATCAGTTACATAACGTGCCGGTCGATGACATTTCCAGTATTTAAAAGCAACTAGATAATGAAAGAACCACTACTACGATTACTTTAGTCAAAACAGGGGGCAGATTCCGTACATCAACGGTCGCCTGAACGATGTCGTTTTGAAACTTTGATCTCCAAAATAAGTCGTATTCTGCTCGAATTCTTTTGACAAACTTCAGCTTTCATCATAATTGTGGAAAATTAACTCGATTAAGCTCTCAAATTTGTAATTTTAACACTAAGTTGCTAGTTTTGGAGGTCTATCGTTTCGACGATAATCGCTTGAAAAGTACGAAATGAGTGCCCAGGTAGTTTACATAAAACTCATTTGGAATTTCCGTGACCGTCATGCGTGTCAATATTCTCAGTAATAATCTACGAACTGCGAAGTTTAATTTCCGGAATTTTATAGCTTGAACTGCCCTTCCCATTTATCACACAAGCACATTGCATCATTGTTGTTTTTATGCAACCAATTAGCTCGTAAGCGCAGACCCTTATCTTTGATTGTACTCCACTATTTCTAGAAAAATGCTTACCTACCGTCTAACACAATAGAGCGGTGTAGCAATACGTGTCAACTTTGAGGTTCAATCAACAATTACAACACTGAAATGCGCCATTTCCAATTCACAACGACTTATGTCACTTTATTAGAGGCAGGCATCGGAAACCGTCACAACAGTATTGGCTTAGCGATAAATATTATACTAAATGCATAGTGCGCAGTGTCAGCAAGCTTAGCTACGTGCTTTTCAATGCGTTTACTTAATGTTGCAGTTTGTCAGCTTGCTGATGAGTTTCTCTCCAGCGGGAGTCTGCAAGAAGTTGTCCTTCCACACGGCCACTCCATCGGCGTTGGTTTTTAGATCCCCTTGGAGTTTTTCCCAAACCTAGAGGGGATGATTTATCATGGTTTGTTTGTCGCTTGATGAGAATGACCTAGCTTACCTTCTTCTTGGGGTTGAGTACTTCATCGGGGGTTCCACTGTAGCCATCGACGGCAATGCGATCACCAGCGGCAGACCCACTGGGTACAATGATTGGTTCCACTTCTGTGTGGTCGGCACTAGAAGGCGGTGTTTTGTTAGATACAAGATCGGGTAGAACGACGAGTGAGAACTTACTTTGAAGTACACAGAACCATGCCCTCGGAGAGGATGCCACGCATTTTGGCCGGCTTCAGATTGCACAGCACCGCCACAAGTCGCTGATCGAGCTCCTCAACGGTGACGAACTTGACGAGGCCACTGACGATAGTTCGAGGATTTTCTTCAGCGAGATCGATTTTGAGAACATACAAGGTATCGGCATCCGGATGGCGGTCAACGGAAATAACCTTTCCCACTCGCATATCTAGCCTTTGGGGTCCATCTTCTGCAGAATCGGCACTGTTGGAGGCTGCTTTGACTGCTCCTGCCTTCGCCGGTGGAGGATAAGCCGCTGCGCTAAGTTTCCTAAAAGGCGAGTGGTTACAACTGTGGAAAACGAAGAAAGTTTTTATGGACTTACTGGAGCTCTGGCGATTCGAATGCCTTTCGAATAGGTTCGAGCAGTCTGTTGATATATTTCTCTACAGCCGCCTTCAAGTCGCCCGGATGCAAGTTGTTCTCAGCGAAACTCTTCTCCAGCTCATCGTACACCATATAGGTGGCATTTCCGCCGTTCTTTTCGTTCCTTTCGACCGTGAAACCTTCGCCCTCGGCGAACAGAGAAAAGAGCACATGTTTAACGAACGACAATAGGCCGTTGTCGGTGATGTTTCCTGGTTCGCAGAAGGCCTTCTTCAGCTTCTTTTTCACATTGGACGGCGAATCGAGCAGATCGATTTTGGAGTCCTCCTCGGATGAGGACATCTTACCACCAGCCAGTCCAGGAACTGTCAAGGAACAGAGTAGTCAGTAAGAAAGAACAAATAGCGATTGATTTACTAGCTTACCCATGGGGTTCATGAAATGGATACGCTTCTCATAGCCGAGCTGAGGCAAATACTTCTCGGAGAAGGTGAAAATCTTTCGCTGATCCACACCGCCAAACTGGGCGTCAACTTTTAGGTACTCCTCATCAAGTGCCTGCAATCCCGGATATAACAAGCCAGACAGCAGTGGGTACTCAACTTGTTTTACGACTTCCGCGCCGGCTTTCCTTGCGTCATGCTGTGTCACTACCGATGTTAGCTTGTACACATCCAAAGTGTATTCCCTCGACAGTTGGTATTCTGTTCCCTTAACAAATCTGTAAGAGACAACCTATTACCTAAACACCGTCGAGAGAAGGTCCCCTTATACCCACTTCAATTTGCCAATTGGCACCCCAATGGACGTGAGCATTGCCTTGATAGCCGCTTCATAGTACTGTGTCCTTAGTTCAAGTAGGGCCCATGGGGCTTTCATGTTATCCAGATAAGCATGCAAGTCAGCAAAGAGAATTGTTACCTAGTTTAGTAAATTCGATCGTAACAACTCAGGGTTCGAATTTGATTGTACTAACCTCACATCCAGCTTTAAGGAAGTCAGCGATTTTGGACATTGGCACAAAGTAGGCGACATGCGGCTTTCCTGTTGTAGCAGTGCCCCAGTAAATTTTAAGATCGCGCTCCTTGAGGATGCTGTTGAGCTTCTCTTCACCCAAAAACTCTTGAAGGTTTCTGGTGATGAGATGTTTCTTCTCCTCTGCTGAAAGGTTTGACATTTTGTTCGATACTAGTTTAATCGTTTATGTGACAGAATTTGTGTAATTTGTGAGTTTATTTCACAAATTCTTGGAGTATTTACGCCAGTCGAACGAGATGAGTCGTCGTCAAAACGTGTGGCAGGTGAAAGGATCTTTTTTGAAAGAAACGTCATCAATATTTGTGTTGACAGTTCTATGATACTTACAGCGGCTCGAACCAATGTTGGCAAGTCAGAATGGCATATTTAAATTCCATAGGTTATTAATTTGAAATGTTGGAAACAAGTGGATACCGACAGGATTCAAATTTGCAAGTGTAGATCTTCCGGCATTATTTAATAATTGTCAGTAAAAGAAATGTTCTTAAATGTATGTTTTAATTAGTATTGCTTTACCATATGCGGGCATGGAAAATTAATATTTGCATCTAACAAGAGTTGAATCAGTTTGCAGTTAGCAGGAATAAATAATATTGCATTATCATTTTTCACGACACCATTTCTCTCTTAATAAATTGCATTGTGAACGACCACGGATATCATGGATTCCAATGTCCAACCACTTCCGAATATTAAACGTCAGTGAATTACAGCATCTGTCAAACGTCAAACGCTTCTAGTTTCAACTATTGTGAAATGTAAACAACGCACGTGCGTAAGCAACAGCATTTCACTTTTATTTCCTATTTTTTTGTGCTTTATTTCATTTGTCAACAACAAAATGCCAACCGTGGACACTGCTGATTTGATCAGGCTCCAGAAAGACATCACTAAAGTGCGCAACATTTGCATTTTAGCCCACGTTGACCATGGAAAGACGACTCTCGCTGACTCACTTGTTGCTAGTAATGGTAAGGTGCTCAAAATCGTCCTCTAAGAGTGTTTCCCATTGGATTCGCTATTGTAGGCATCATCTCGCAGCGAATGGCCGGGAAGTTGCGCTACCTAGACAATCGACAAGATGAGCAGGAGCGTGGCATCACCATGAAAAGCAGCAGTATCTCTTTATTCTACCAAGGCGGAGAAGTCGGAAAGGAGAAGGATTATCTCATTAATCTGATAGATTCTCCAGGTCATGTGGACTTTTCCAGCGAGGTTTCAACAGCGGTAAGACTGTGCGATGGAGCCATTATTGTGGTAAGTCTTTTGGCGGCTTCAAATCGGTCAGCATTAAAAAAAAACCTTACAGGTTGATGTAATTGAAGGAGTAGGTCCACAGACAAGAGCTTGCCTCCAGCAAACCTATGTCGAGCAGTTAAAACCGGTTCTGGTCCTCAATAAGATCGACCGACTGATTCTTGAGCGGCAAATGACTGCAATTGATGCTTACTTTCATATCTCGCAAGTTCTGGAGCAAGTGAACGCAGTGTTGGGCAGTGTCTTCGCAACAGATGTTCTAGCAAAGGAGGACACAACTAAAAAGGACAACTACGAGTCTGCACTAGAAGATGTAGACGATTCTGCGTTGTACTTTAGCCCTGAGAATGGAAATGTAGTCTTCTGTTCGGCAGTTGACGGATGGGCTTTCTCGGTTGGCGACTTTGCGGCTACTTACGCTGAAAGGTTGGAAATCCCTCGCCTTGACCTGGAGAAGGTCCTTTGGGGTGATTTCTACTACAATTCCAAGAAGAAATGCGCAATGCCCGGTGCACAGGAAAAGGCAAAAAAGCCAATGTTTGTGCAGTTTGTTTTGGAAAACATTTGGAATTTGTACGACATTATCGCAGTGAGAAAGGACAAAGAGAAACTGCCGGCTATTGCAGAGAAACTTGGAATCAAACTCACTCCTCGAGATTTGAAAATGGGTGACGCTAAAACTCAAATCAAAGCGGTTCTCGGTCAGTGGCTTCCAATCGACAGATCGGTTCTCCAAATGGTTGTCCAGCATATTCCTCAGCCAAATGTGATATCTGACGAGCGAGCCGAGCGGTTATTGTTCCCAACCAATGTGGAGTTGACTACGTATCCGCCCGAAACCCTGGCTCTGAAGGAGGAATTCAAGAAATGCGACCCTTGCAGTGCGAATGTTGTCGCTTTCGTCTCAAAGGTGGGAGGCAAGTATGTTTTCATTCTCATCTAAAAATGTCTCGTCTTCCAGATGACCTCATACCATGTCTCCCAATTACCGAAAAACAAACCCAAGCGTTTGACGGAACAGGAGTTGCAAGACCGGCGGGAACTCATCCGTCAGCGGATCCAAGAACGCAAGCAATTAGCTGAGCAGGCCGCCATGGAGACACTAACAACAGGCGTCCATGCAATGACAACGGAGCCATTTTCTGAAGTTAAACCAGCAGAAATTTCAGAAGGAGAGGCGGAACCAGACTTCGTGTTCATTGCTTTTGCCCGGATATTCAGTGGCACCTTGAAAGCAGGACAGCAGCTCTATGTGCTGGCGCCGAAACATGACCCCAGAAATAAGGAGTAAGTTGGTTAGAGTTGGTACGCATTTGAAGTCGCTCTGACATATTTCTTTTGCAGACGCATGACCACTGATTCGCCCTACATAACCGAGGTGACAGTCGGCGACTTGTATCTTTTCATGGGCGGTGAGCTGCAGCATCTGGATGAGGTGCCTGCTGGCAATATCGTCGGCATTGGAGGCTTGGCACTAGATGTGATAAAAACTGCCACTCTCAGCAGTACGCCATTTTGTCCTTCGTTTAGCGAACTCACTGTGATGGCGACCCCTATCTTGAGAGTCGCCATCGAGACTGTCAATCCCCTCGATATGCCCAAGCTTGTCAAGGGGTTGAAGCTACTCAATCAGGTTTGTGGGGATAAGTGGGTTTTTATTTGGCAGGCATTCCTTTGTTGGAATATATCCTTTGAACTAGAACTTGCTTCCAACATAGGAAGAAAAGAAAACAATTGAGGATGTCACCGGTCTATCTTACCCAATTTGCCGATTCCCCTAAAATTTATTTGAGGGAAGCTGGGCACAGTGCGCCGTTTTCACTTACAAAAAATAATATTTTACACTCAAATCTGTTTCATGATTCGACAAACAGCAGTCGGGAAGTCGTACGTCGACGTTCGCTGTTCGTAATAGTTCAATCGGTCGTTTGTCGTTTCTTGTTATCGTGCGACTTTCAGGATCTTATGGATCTTAACTTTATTTCCACAGGCGGATGCATGCGTTCAAGTTTCCGTAGAGCCAACTGGGGAACACGTCATTACCACTCTGGGCGAAGTTCACGTGGAGAAATGTGTTCAAGATCTAGAGCTGAACTACGCTAAAGTCAAGCTAAATGTGTCCAAGCCTATAGTGTCCTTCCGAGAAACAATAGTGCCAGAGGCTACCATGGATATGGTCAACGAAGCAATCGTCAAAACTGGTTCGTTTCAATACTCGCTACATGCACGACTGAATTAAACACAAACTTTCTTCTTCTTTTTCCAGCCACTGACAGGGATATTAGTAAAAAAGTAGTGACTCTTCAAACCACCAACAAACTGGGCACAATCAAGCTAATTGCACTGCCACTCCCCGAGTCTGTGGTGGAAGTCCTCGAGAAGTTCTCGTCCGTTTTTAAGCAACTCTCCCACATGACAAAATCCTCCATTATTTCCGACAAGTTTCAAGCATTGCTTGCACAAATAAAAAAATCTCTTACCAAAGCGTTCGACGAGCTCGACTTGAAAGCAGTTTCCAACGCTACTAACCTAATCGATCGCGTTTGGTCCATAGGTCCAAGGAAGTGCGGAACTAATGTCCTATTGAATCTGACAGACTACGAACATCCAAACTTGTGGTTAGATGATCTTGACTCTCTTAAGGCAAACACAAATGCCGTCCATGATGTGCGAAGGGATTATGACAGCTCCTTTGTGAATGGATTCCAGCTGACCACTGGTGCTGGTCCGCTATGCGACGAACCCATGCAGGGCGTGTGTTTTGTTGTGCTCGAGTGGTCGGTGGATACCAGCGATGATCTGAATTCAAAGTCTTATGGACCATTCTCTGGTATGTTACATGGTCTGGGGTAACGTTTTGAGCAGAAAGTCATCAATTTTTTTAAACAGGGCAGGTCATGTCCACATCGAAAGAAGCATGCAAGCAAGCATTCCGCAATCAACCGCAACGTTTGGTGACACCAATGTACAGCTGTAATATTATAGTAAATGCCGAAGTGTTGGGTAAGTGAAAAGTTTAACGATTCTTAGTGCTCTTTGACGCTGACCTATCGCGATCGTTGGTTTTATTGTTGTCCTACCTAAATGACCATTCCACTCAAAAACTTGTTCCGATTTAGAGGTTAGAATCGTCTTTTTTTACATTTTACCATGTTCTGCTAAGTTGATCATGTTTATAGGATCTTTTACTTTGAATTCACTTTCCAACGTCGAGGGATAATGTTTTAAAACATAAACTTGTCTACGCAACACGGAAAACTTGAGGTTAGAACAGTCTATTGCATTTTATAGATGTTTCGAACTCGAATATGCACTTAGTGGGGGGTCACTTACATTCATTGCATTTTCGTAACCCTACAACTGATCATCACTCAAGATACTTGCAAACTAGCAGTCGATCAATAAGTTCTCTGATTTGAAAGTCGAAGTGTCATATGCATCACTTGTTTACCAGCCACAACTGACCTTCGCTCTGGAGGTGAAAAAAAAAATGATTTAATTTTAAATTTTCAATATTTTATTTCATTAATCTAGTAAATGCATCTTAGCCTACAGACAAATAAATATAAATAGTTCTTTTGTTTTACCCTAAATTAAGTTTCGCCGTGTTTTTTGTGTCATCACTAATCGATGTGGACGACGAGGGACCAACACCGGTCCACACTTTCCATCGATATAGAGAATGTCAAAGGCATCACCATACACATTAAAGTATACTTATAGTTTTAAACATAAATTTATAGCGTAAATTAATTTAATCGTTAAATATTTATAAAAATCCCGAATTGGGAAATGCCTAAAATGAGTTCCCTCCTTCGATGTGGAACTCGATCATAGATTCTTCCCAAAAAAAAAAAATGCTACTAACCCTACACAAGAATATTATTTTAAATGACGACAAAGAAGGGAGGAAGCGCCAGAGCGACCTTTTTTGTTTAGTTATGATAGCGCGGAACGAGAAGATTTATATAGTGATATGGTGGGGATAAGTGTTCTTCGAGTGTCTTCCTCGACAGAAATTGAATACTCGCATGGATAGGTTTGAATTAAGTTTCTCTCAGTCACAGTCGACACATTCCTTAGTCGTCCCACACTATTGATCGTTGAAAGGCGATTGCTCGTTGCCAGGGGAATTCCGGTGTGCTCTCATCTTCACTATCTGAATCGCGAACTGATCGCCTATCTCGTTTGATGGTCGCCTCCAACGTCGTTGGAGCAGCATCAATTTCATCAGTAGTTCTGCTGATTTCCTCTGGTTTTGTTGCGCTAAAGATGGGACTGCTGCTGCTGCTGCTAGGGATGATACTACTACTGCTACTACTACTGCTGGTACTGCTGCTCGAACTAGAACTGACGCTTGTGCTGGTGCTGTCTTCTTCCGCTGCCGGAATCGGTTTCTCTCCCTTGCGTTCGTTATTGCGACCATAGATGCCACCTCCGCTGAAGCTTAACGAATCTGGGTAATCATTGTGATTGTTGTGGTTATTGTGGCCATGGGAGTTGGACGAGCTGACAAAATGAGAGGAGCCACTGTCGGGACGGTTCAAATACTGATAGTTGGCTTGATGTTGACTTTGGAAGGTATCCTGTTGATGGGAATTATGATGGTTGAGTGGTTGGTAGTTCAGGCTGCTGCTGCTGCTGCCCCCCATCGAGGAGGATGACAACGGCGAGGATGATTGTGAGGAATATGGTGGTCTATTGAAATCCTTGATGGAACTGTATTTGTTCTGTGAGCTGGGAATGTAGTATGGCTTCTGCAGTTGGTAGCGTTTGGGTGGTTGAGCCGATGGTTTTCGCACTGAATAGCCGGGCTTGACGCACATCATTCCAAAGACTCGGATTCCGGGTACACTGGCGTACGTGGGCTGGTCATGTGCCATGGGACCCTCTGTAAACAGTGAAGGGATTTAGAAGTGCAATTGAGTGGAGAGAGTGACTTAGTTTACCCATTTTAAAGTGATCGGGACATCTGCAGATTACCAGGTAGTGTGACTTTCCTGTCCGGGTGTTTTGCAGGGCTAGCAGTGACCAATCTTTGGGTGAACGGCATTCTCTCATCTCTGTTGTAGCTTCGCAGGTCTTAGCCAAGGTTATTGCCTGCAAGAAGGTTGAGAAAAGTAAATAACTGCTATTCGAATTTAAAAAAAAATACATTACTAGAGTTTGGTGATAAAGAAAGAATACACTGTTTAATGCCCAAAACACATGTGCAGAATGCACTGCGCAGCAAGATTATAATACACATGTTTATATGGATATAGGTCCACGTAAATTCTGCACTCACCGCAGCACTGCAACATGACTCTATTTATAAATTCGCTGCAAAATTCAAGCGTACCACAACACAAAAGAAAATAAATTGCAATTTCAAGTATTTGGCATCATCGGCTTTTGGCATTTGCTGATCGTGTTTGCTTTTGTTTTGGATGCAAACACATCAGCTGCTTAGTCGGTGAATGACAGTAGCCATATTAGCCTATGCAATGCATGTCAAATAATTTTCTACACATCTGTTTTACTTGCAGCACTGCATTCTGCGCTGCGTCCAGAATTTCTGCACATGTGTTTTGGGCATAAGAATGGCGAAGTAGAGACAGTAGTATTGACGTTTTGGATGATACCTCAACTATGGCACCAATGAAATTGAACTGACTTTTATGCGTGTTGAAAAAATTCCGAAACGTCAAACGCTGGTTGTCTTCTTTGACATAAATTACCTACTTTTCGTATTTTGTGTATTTAGCCAAATAAAACCGGCAGGAGAAGAATAATTGTTGACGTTGAATCACACTGTTAATTCTTAATAAGCTTTGCAAACTGTCCGTTATTGCAAATAATTGGCATCACTTATAATGTTAAGTATTTGGGACGTTTAATGTCGTTTGCCATGGTTTCACTGTAATCCAAAGGAACACATCGAGAATTCTGTTCTCAGAATCACCGGAAGAGTATTTTCTGGAGTGATTATTTCGATTCCGAACTCTCCCCCACACTTCGTTTTGGAAAACGACATAAAAATTTACCATAAAAGTCTGACACCTAGTTGACTTGATGCGTTTAATTTTTCAACGGCTTCAAGATTGGTGACGTGAACATTTTTTTCAGTTGACGTTTATAGACGGGTAGCGTTCCGATTGTGCGTTTGACGTAGTAAAAGTGATGTTAACAACGAATCTACATTTTGCGTTCAGCGTACATCTAGTCCAGACAAATCTAGAGGACTTAAAATTACCATTTTTGTTTCAATGTTCCCATTCACCATCGCAACATTTTTTAAACTGCAGTGCAAAATCGCACTTCGTGAACTTCTCTTTTCAAAACTCACATACCAATATGTCAGAAAATTTTACGAAATCAACACATGGCCTCGATATTCGTTAAAGTCAGTATCGAACACCTGATTCGATGATCAATGGGTGTGTTCAACGAGAATACAACCAAAAGCTGAATTTAACGAAAACTGTCAAAAATTAAAGGCGCATGAGGTAACAGACTAAAATGTGTAATAACGCACTCTTCTTAATGCACTGCATGAGTTTGTTTGCATTCATCTCAAAAGTATTTAACGCGGAAAGGAAGGAAAACAAACTTGTTTATAGCTAATTTAAAAAAGCAGCAGATTTTGACAGATTCTGCGGAACTGTTTTAAGCGTAGTATGCTGCTCGAGCTAAACTAAATTTTATCTGGTCTCCAACTTTTCTCTACAGACATCAGCTAAAGTCCAAGCTTCGCGTTTTGACTTAGGGTACGCTGTGGATAAGTGTCACAGAAAACAGCTGTTCTTTGAAAAAACTTCCTTCAAAAATGTAATTCCCTCATATTTCAACTATTTCTGATTCTAGGTACTTCTCGTCCATGTAATAATTAAAAAAGCTCACTTTTCCGCACTTTTCCACAACAGAAAAACAAATACACAACGATCTGTCACAATTTAGCTTGAGAAAATGTGCCATCCCATTGGGGACGTTCAAGTATCTAGTTTAGTAAGTCTGACAGCTCTCTGACTAGATATATATCGGTTTTGATTGGGGGAATCGGTCATATGAGCAGCTGTTTCAGTTCACGTATATAGAGGGCTAGTCGACGAATCTAGTCAAGAAATTCGCGACTGAGTACTGAGCTGAGCTGACGTTGATAAAGTGACGCTCCCAACCAATCTAGTTTTTGCGTTGAGGTTACATCTTATCCAGACCAATCTAGTCGACTTAAGATTAGATTATTGAATGCGCCCATGCTAACTTTTGACAGACACATGAAGTACATGCTGAAACAAAAGTTTGATTATTTAGCTCGAGCTGCGTACCACTCAGCTAAACGGGTTCGCTTGAGTTTAGCTCAGCTAAATTTTGGAGATAATTTTGTATGGGAGCGAAAAGCTTGACCTCTGAAGTAGGTGCAGAAAAGTCTCCACTAATCGTTCACACGAAGAGTTTTTTCTTAGATAAAATATCAAATGAAATGGCAACGATTTCGTAGTCAAAATCGAACGCTAAAAAAGGTTACGTATACGCACGGGTGTCCCCAGCGAATACGGAAATATAATTTTTCACAGATTTCATAGATCGATGGTTATTTTTCATCGCTAAAAACACCTTCGCGTTGATTCGCGGCAGCTGAGAATATCGATGGCATTAATTGCAGCCATATTTCAATTACGAAGTCCTGCTGGCCCATGAACAACAGACGATTGCCGTGTCTTTTCCCAGGAATAGCGGTACTCATTCTCCTGCCCGTTCAACATGTTGGCTAAAGTGATAAATTTGCTTCTCGCATCGCGTGCATACGAATTTCCAGTAAACCAATCGCGCAACACTACGGCTGTCTCACATAGTTAGCCTCTCAATTAATAATTCATAACAGAGAATCCCATGCGAGGATGTCGAGTCATGCAACTCCATCTCATTAACATTCGTACCTTTGGCGAAATAGTATCTTCGATCTGATTATAGCATTAGTCGTCATATCATTAACCCCAAAGTCATTCATCATAACCGCTAAGCAGCAACCACTGACTTTCCGTTAGCATTCCATCTCGTATTGTTTCTCTGTGCTGGCCTCTATCTCCTCCACATCATTGCCAGCGTGCACCTCCTCCACCGCAAACAAAAAAAAAATTTCTTCTCGCAATGATATACCTATTGCAACAACGGCTTTGAGTTTGTATGCGGTCATGCGGCTGAGTCCCTTTTTCCTGCGCATCTCTCTCTCTCTCTATAGCTCTCTCTGGGTTTGTGTCGTGCTTCTTTGTGTTACTTTGGGACTAGGTTCTGCTTTGCTCTCTAATTTATCCACGTCGTGAGTCAGTTTCGTTTGGGGTTTTCTCGATTCGAATACGCTCGGCTCTCGCATGAGCAGCATCTTTTCCATTTTTGCATGGCAAAGAAGTCGTGTGGTGGCGTAGACTGCAAACAAAAAGAATGTTCACAACGCGTTCATGTCATGGTGATCCGTTTTGATGTCGTGATCAACAAAGAGACCTTATAGTGTCTTATGCTCCTCATCATCGTCGTTGTCGTCACAATACGGTATCTTAACACAGCCAACCACACGTAGGTGCAGTAACTATCTGTCTATATCTCTACCCCTGGGGATTTGCGTTGCGATTGGGCCAAAAGCAGAAATCAACAAAACAACCACACAAAGACCTTAAGTCGCATCAATATGTAGGTACGTATGTAGCGCATGCTGGTGGCAATATGCCGTAATCGATGGACGAGCATCATAAAGTTGTTGGGGGTTTCCTTTGGGCCTGCTCTTGTGCATTGAATGGGTCGACATTGAAACTGCATTAGCCGCTAATATCTGCCGATACAACAAACAAAAGATAGATGGAGCACGGATAGCCCACTATGTAGCTGCCAGATAGAACAATGCAATTAACCTTTAGCTAATTTAGCGGCTGCACACAGATGTAACATGAGATGTGCCCCTGCCCCTGCCCCTGCTCCAATGCATGCAACAAAAGAGCAACACAATCTTCTACCGCCAGAATACATAATACAGAATTGTAATGCTGAGAAATTATAAAATTGCCAAGGGTCAGCTTCCAGATGCGAACAGAGGGAGCAGAGATGGAGCGAACGGATTGTGTGCCATGAACGGAAATCTACTTTATGCAACATTGAACCTTTATTGCTTAATTATGACAGAGTGGAGAGTGCTCCTCTTCGGCGAGCAAAACAGTGCTGAAGTCTGCAACAGCTTGCAGATTGGAACATTGTTTAGCGATTTAATTGCCTGCGGGCATCATACAGTCGGGCATTCTTCTTCTTTTAATTTCTTTTTGTTGGCTTCCTTATTATGTGAACAATTTGTTCTTCATTTTCAGTCGAAGAATCTAATTTCCGTTTGATAATATGTAGTGATTCTTTTTTTTTCGATTACAACAATTACTTCCCCATTGAAAGTAAGTTGTTTTAATTATGCTTCCTGGTGGAGATTGCGAAATTGAAATTTTGGCGCCACAATCTTTGGGTATTTGCACCCAACATTTAGTGCCAGCCTGGGTATATCGTTTTGTGGATAAACTGCGCAGCAACAAATAAAGAGATTCCTGCCCGGTGGCACATTGGATCGGAGTTCGATTTATCAGTTGTCCAGGGTTTGAAGTAATTTTTGTTGGAATCAAAGTGACGAATGGCGAATAACTATCCCAGGTCAGGATCAGGTTTGTTCGAAAACTAACATTTTGTACTCTCTATTTCGAAAGCGGAGTGAAAGTCGGAATTCCACTTAAAAGCGGAACGGAAAGCAATTTTGAGTAGGATTGACATTCGTAACGAAAAAATAGCTCCAGATCTAGATTCGTAAGTGTAAACGCCTTCATATGCGTCAATTATTATTCGCCGTATTCGGTGTGTTTTTGTCTCGTCCCGTTTTGTCTATTTTTGAAAACTTCTTTAGACGCTTTGGGCATTTCTGAGATGGGATAAAACCATTGAACTCGCGACACCAGTGTTCTATTACCAATGTTCCGACACCAGTGTTCCCGTTGCCAACCACTTTTAACGTAAAAATGCCGAACTTGCAAAAGATGCCTTTTTGGTAAAGTTGAACTCAAAATCAAAACTAAATACAAATATGAAAAAATAAACAAAAACAATTTTTATTTGTACAACAAACATCTTTAAAATTTGTTTCCAATTTCATTCCACTTACTGGAAGTGGACGCTTGAGTTATATTTAAAGAATGACAAATAAAGTGTTCGGAAAATGGACAGAGTTTTGAAGGTGGAAACACATTCTTTAAGACCGAGGTTACACATCATTTTTTTTTTTGGCAAATATTTTTTTAAGAATGAAAGAATAAAAATCGAAAATTCAGTATATTGAATCAAAAAAGAAATTAAAAACATATTTAAAACAAAAAAAATGACTTTTTAAAGAAAACAAGCCTTAAAGCCTGAGCTAATGAAACATGCCTAAAATGCATGAAAAAGTTGGCATTTTTTTCTTGTAGTAGTAGAATAAAAAAAACACTTCAAAAGTAGGTACTTCCTACACAATAAAATATTTCCTGACAATTAAAAAAAAATACACATGTAATTGTTCAAGTTTCCACTTCTGTCGGCACTCTCGGAGTGCCACTGTTTTTTTCATAAATTGGGTATACTTTTCCATCTATAATCAACTCCAAAAAAAATCGATTCATTATGTTATCGACAGATATCGGATCACTACAGCAGGGTCTGAACTGTCAACAAAAAATTCGTGTTACTTTTTTAGCTCAGCTACAAATACGTCATGTATTGGAATTTGTGTTTCTTTTTTTGATCAAAGATCAACTTTTATACTGAGGACTGAGCGTGAGCAGTCTGAGTAAAAATCTAAGTATACAACATATTTTGACAGCTATACTTTTCCATCTATAATCAACTCCAAAAAATATCGATTCATTATGTTATCGACAGATATCGGATCACTGCAGCAGGGTCTGAACTGTCAACAAAAAATTCGTGTTACTTTTTTAGCTCAGCTACAAATACGTCATGTATTGGAATTTGTGTTTCTTTTTTTGATCAAAGATCAACTTTTATACTGAGGACTGAGCGTGAGCAGTCTGAGTAAAAATCTAAGTATACAACATATTTTGACAGCTAACCATGTGATGATCAGGAATGCGAATGCTGCCACAGAAAATTAAAGGCGATTATTAACATTTTAGGAGTACTGTTCGCTTTGTTTTTAATAAAGCATATGACAGTTAGTCATAAAATATGTTTCATAACAAAAGCAGATCGCTCTGAACACGGTCTGTTCAGAGCATGCTCGAACTGCTTAATCTCTGTTCAGTGTTCTGCTCTGAAAACAAAATCCCACTTGACATCATAATTATAAGGCATATGAGATATGATCTCTTCCATGACCAGATATTGCAAATGCACGAATTGAACTCATATGACTTCTCAACTAAAAAAGCATATAGATCTTTTTTGACATTAAAACTAGGGCTACTCCATTTGACAGTAATAAGGAAATTGTTCACATAATTTTATCGCTGTCATGAAATCGTTATTTCTCTTCCAGATGTTCTCAAATAGAGATGTATTGTGTGAACAAGAAAAATCAGAACACGCTTTGATCTGTCAATAGCTTCGATAAATCGTATACGAATTCAGATGAACATTTAATTGACTGCTATTTTTGTGTAATATTCCGACCTCTTTTTATCGTAAGGATTTGTTCCATTGCAAACTGCTCAGTGGCACCATTGCGTTAGTGACAGTTTAACTCATTCCCAAGAAAATTCTCGTTTCTCTAGACTTCATTTAATACACACCATTGCATCGGTAGATAGCCAATTTGAAAAACGCTGAAAATAACATTTCTGTTTGAAAATTGTGTAGTGACTCACATTCACAAATCGCAATCGATAACCAGAGCACTACCCCACCAAGTAATCGAATTGCTTGCATCGCAGTTAAACTACTAAAAATCGATAAAATAAAACATAAAACTGACGGTAAAATACAAATATTTTTAGTTTGAATTGACAAGAGTTGAATATATATATATATTGACCTAAATAAATCGATACATTTAGTCTTGGCAACCACCCACCCGTACCGTACGCAGCTCTTGCATCTTATCTTGAGTGTGGCGGGCTATTGACAAAAATAGAATCACTTGCGGTAAATGATTGAATGTGCAAGATAAAATTATTTTAAAATTGATTTAAAAAAAAAAAAACGGCGAAGAATAAATCTGATGGTTCTTTTGTGGAAAGTGAAGAACCGTGGGCGCCGTGGCTTAGTTGGTTAAAGCGCCTGTCTAGTAAACAGGAGATCGTGAGTTCGAATCTCGCCGGGGCCTTCGCAGAGACACAATTGTCTGTGTGTTTTTTTTAAAATTTAATTTATTGAAACAGAGATACTCTTTGTAAATAACTGCGGAACGTCTATGGAGCTTTTCTTCAGTTATTTAGGGAAAAATCCCTAAAATTGAATTATGTTTTCGACGAAATCCTTCCGGAGTTCTTGTGCCAAAGGAAATTTATCCTATCGCCTAGCTGTGGGCGACGGATCGACAGTCTTTAAGTCAACGTGTTCTTGGTAGTCTTTTAGGTAAAAGCCTTTTTTCAAAATGCTCCTCGAATATCATCTTCACAGGGGATTTCAAACTGTTGAGCTGTTTTGCAATCATGACACAATTTAAAAAAAAGGATTTTTCAAAAGAAAAATAAAGTGCTATTGTTAATAAAAGTTATAAACAGAGCTAACGATATGCAAAACTGTAGATGTCCGCTGTCAGATTGGTTGTCGCTGGTAAAATTATGGCAAATTTGAAAGACCAACCAATTTTTCATTGCTCGCGTGCAAAAGCAAAGTCTGGCGAATTTTTTCCTAATTGTTAATCAGCTCCAAACGTGTCTATGCAAATATTTGATAAACTTTTTTTTTAACAATAACAAGTCGACAGGCAATTTTGTAAAATTACTATATCCGCTCGCACTCCTACAAAGACAAATGACGAAGAATTTTGATTACTAACCGCAAAGATATTTTCTTCCCTAACTCTGCGTAATTTGAGAGTTTAATATATTTGATATAATTAGGGGAAAGCTCCAAAGTGGTCTCTTAACAAACTTACACGCCCTAATTTTGCTTCCATCCTCAAACCAAAAAAAAAAACACGATTACCTATGTATTAGTACCACACCTTCCTCACTTTATAGCTGAGCTTTCCCCGCCACTTTGGCGGGTTAAGTGCCATAAGATTCGAAACTTAATGATCCCCCGCCATATAGTGTTGAAAATTGTTTTGAACTTTGCCACGGCAGTTTCACTCAACGGTTATCCCAATTAACACCTGCAAATTGATTGTTTCTTAAATCATTGGATCCAATCATCGAGGTGGCACCGTGCCTGGCATCTTGGTCTCACTAGCCGCATAATTTAGCCATGTATAACTGTCTAATAAAAATAAATAATCGATTGGCTTGTCCACCGGTGTAATCGCTTTGCATGAGAACAGAGAACCTGTATATCCTGGCGCAGTTGGCAGAGAAATGAGCCTTCCCAGTAGAACCAGTAGTATACTTTCGCGAAGGCATACACAACTCAACGGATTTCTTCGGGCCATGTACAGCAATGTAATTACCCTGCCATAGGGTATAGTGTGCGCACAAGTGCACACCAACTGCCCATTTGGGACAATTATTCTGTGTTATTCGTTATTTTTTTCTATTTTTTTTTTTGGGGAGGAGAAGACAACTCACCTTTTTCTTTCCATCGCCGACCAATTTTGTTGTGTGCTGATCGTCCTCATTCAAACTGGCCGAACATGGATCCCGGTACCTGTAAAACAATCGATTTAGCTTGCATTAATTCTTGAATTTGTTACCACGACCAGGCAGGAGGTACAGGAAGTGGATTTGGCCAATTCTTGTATCTAACATCTTCGTTCTGCCGATGGTTGGCCTGTCTTTTCGGTTGCTGTCTATAAAATTACCTTGATGGGCATGCGCACAGTGGTTGAGTATAGTTGAGCCGAACGTAGACCGCATTGCAGACCTGTTGGATGGCACATTCTGGCAGCAAGTAGATATGTTGATTGTGTGGATAGTAGTGATATTTGGTGGGTTTCGCTGTGGCCGAGGGTTTCTGCAAAAAAAGAAGAAGAACGAATGTCGTTAGTGATTGTTTGTTGGCATATATAATGTTCGTAATACAGAAGCAAGTACATTTTCCAGGGTCATAGACCGGGTGGTTATAGTAATTGTTATTGTACAGTATGGTTGAGAAGAAATGTATTTTGCATACCATGGTGTATTCTTTCAGTTGAACATGGACAGGAAACAACCGAGTTGGATTGTTCGAAGTGGACAATTACGAGGGAAGTTTTAGGTTTCGGTATTATGTGACTGTCACTGATTTTATTTTGACTGTGGATTGTAGTTTGCCGTCAATCAGTTTGGCTTGCTGTCAAAAAAGTCAATTGGATAATTGTTTATTGAATTGAGAAACACGACGACACGCTGCTAAATAAACGAGTATGCAACCATAGCTATTAAGTTGACTTATATGTGACAGTAAGTGTCAGACTCGCCCCATTGTCAAACTTTCAACATTCAGCTGTGATGGTGATGACTTTTAGTTTACTTTTACAGCTGTCATTCTCCAATATTGCAATTATTTACTCGTCTTTCTTTGAACCAACTTCCTTAGATTCAGTTGTGTCAAAAGCAGTAACAGGCCCCTTTGACGTTCAAAAAGTTAGCGAACGCCATCGCTAAAATCTGGAGCCATTGGTCGTCTTTCATTGATTAAAAAAAAATGTGCAAGACATTCTTCTTGAAACACAAGTGAGACATTATCAAGTGCCTAACATCGAATTAATTTCAAGTACAATCTAGCAATCATCCGTCAGTTTTCCTAGAAATCCTGAGTAGAGTCAGATAGTCCTTTATTATAGAGTCGTTTGTATTTCCGTGTTTGTATTACCTTTCCAGTTAAAAGGTATAAGTTCTAATAAGCTCTTCCAAACATTCCCTAAATTTGTCTGTGATCTATAGATTAAAAAAAAATGAAGGGTGCTAGTACAGGACCATGGGGGACGCCAAGATTTAAAGATTTTTGTTCGCTGCACTGAATGTCTTAAATATGAAAGCAAAAACACTTAATTCTACTAAAGCTCAGTCGTAATCTCATCTTGCGGTCGAAAGCCCAACTTAAAGAATTCATCCTCCAGCCACAGAGAGCTTTGATTAAGATCCTATATCAGATTGCCCTTTAGGGTGTTTTAGTGTCCGTCCATGGTAAATTTGTCGAACTCACAATGGCGAAATTTACTATACAAAATTGCACATTGTGACCTAAAAAATATATAAGGTGAAGTTTAAAAATGATTAATTAGTAAGGCCCAATGTTCTAAATAAATAATAAATAGTTGTCGCAACAGCCCTACAAAAGGAGCCTTAGCCAAGCTTCACTCAACCTTTTCTACATGCGATATTTTATTTTTGGCGCGATTGGAAGCCAACTAACATTTTCAGCCGAATTCTGACGACTGAATTGAGAAGATTTCTCTGGACATACTTTCAGAATGTTGTCACACTTTCGCCAGACGTGGCGCAATGGAAAAAAATGTTAAAATGAAATATGAACATTTTTTTCTAGGGGCTCAACCATAAGCCCTTCGCTCAGTAATTGAACAAATTGTCTCATTGTTTGATGACAACCTCAAAATGAAGTACCACCACATTAAAACATTCCTTCGCTCCACCTCTTCAATCTATCCATTTAGCGCCTCTCTCAACCTGGCGCCCATCTGCGTCAATATTGTTATGTTACCACTCGCTTTTCCCACAGACTTTTCCAATTCATCCAGCTGAAGTTCTCGTCGACGCCTTCCTTTTTTCGAAAGCCTACAATTACCCTGATGTGCGCATTTGTGGTCCACCTGTTGCACCAAAGATACCCCTTCTCTAATCGGCGGTCAGGCCTATTCCCAATCACGTGTAATAAGGCTCAGAAATATCCCGTCTGTTCCACATGCGTTCTATGTATGTGCAGTACAATTTTGATGCAGGTACGCCTCTCTCTTAGCCCACCTGATTGCGGAAATGAATATCGAATGCAATTACATTCTATTCTCGCCAGTTTCACCATCTGCTCAAACACTTGAAATCACAGTCATTTGCCCCCCTTCGAAAAGTGTACTCAACTATTTGTCCATCCATTCACTCAGAGCCCGATGCTCATGACAAAGTTGGGCACACACAACAATACCACACCCAACCGATGCCAGATGCGAAAGTGTGGAAAAAATCTTCGTCTGTCCTTTCAGTCATTATGGACACTGTCGGCGGTTCAAACAGAAATACCTACCGCTCCATGAAATTTGGTAATTTTCTCCTATTATTCGGTTTCGCTATACGCTCCAAAGTACAGCCGTCATCATCACCATTGACCAATTTGTTTTGAATGGCGATCGGTAGCACTGGCGTCTTGGACGCTGATCGTTTAGAAGACAATAGATCTTTTCCAGGTAGTTGTGGTCAGAAGTAGAGCCCGCTGGGCAAGTTGAGACATTGGCGATCCGTCCAATTAGACGGTGATTTGTGCGCCGTGAAAACTCGTACAAGTTTGACCCAAAAAAAAGCGTGTCCGGTGTCGGTGCGAAATTATTGTAATTTGGATGAACAAATGAGTTATGAGCTCTCTCGTTGATTTAGTGAATGTGTATGGTATACTTTTGACGTCCCAGAAAGAATGGCATTCGAGGAAGAATTCCACGAATTCATCAGAAGATTGTAGCCAGAGTGGGCAAATATGATGACCACCACCTGATTATTAGCACAGAATTCTACTTTTGCGAGCAAATTTGGATTGACGTCCGGTAGTTCTTAACTTTTAATTTTAAACCAGACATACTGTTGAACATAAGTCTAGATCTGAAGCCTGAAGGTTGACAAAGACTGTTATGGTATGTCCTTCATAAGTGTCTCGTGAGAAAGTGCGCAGGAAGCTGGGGAAACTTTCCCTTTCAGTCAGCAGTGAACTTTCCAAAGCATTGCAAAACAATGTGTGTTGTGGGGCATGAGTGTGGCGCCTGCAACTAATGTACTCCATTTTGGTTTCTGATTGAAAATCGAATATTAATTGTAGTGCTTCACCGCATCTGAACTAGACCACATTCGAACTACTTTCTTCTGAACGTGCGCCTAGTTTCGCTATAATCGGTTAACCTGCTTTCATATTCAAGGTCGTTTGAAAAGAACTTTATTGCTCCAGTGTGTTACAGGAAAGTGGCTCCATAAATTACACATGGCTGCGAGCGTAAAAGAGCTGAGAATATTGAATATTTTGGTTCGCTTACATCTCTACACAAAATAGACTAGGAACTGATCTTTTACACATCGTTATCACATCTGTTTCGATAACTGGTGGACTGTGTATGTACTTTCTTGAGTTTAGCGATTTCAGTATGAAAAATAATGATATAACTAATAATAATAAAAATAATTTGGACAACATATTTGTCGGCAGAGTTGATACTTAAAAAAAACCATAGTGAATTTTATGTCTAATTTCTACTTGTCGGTTTTGAACAACGTCCAATGACTGATTTTAAGAGTGCAGATTGTATGGCATCATACATTTTTGTCCTAAAATGGAACTCTAAAATGTACGCCAAAAATTTATTTGTGCAGACTTCTTTATGAAAATTTTAAACTAGTAGGTACATCTTCAGAATGAGTTGGCCAACGCTGAAATAGCGCCTGAGGGACTATTCACATGAGAGCGAATTGCGAATAGGTAGGTGAATTGCGAATAAACCAATTTAACTGCATTTATAAATTGAAAATTGATATTTGTTCTACCTCAAAAGTATTATCTCAGGGTTAATGCGATAGTGGCGCTGGTGTGTTCAGGGTCACCGAAACATTCTCTCTATTTCAGACACGTTAAGGCGGTGACAACTGCAAAGGTTTAATTAATCTAAAAAAAATCGGAGTACTAATTGAAATAGCTAAATTTAGAATTACAGCAATTTTCCTACGAATTGAAAATTCTTGCCGCGAACTGTCACACTTCACTTACAATCCACATAATACAATCGTGATCCACAAGAACACGAATGAAAAATTCGTTCGAACTTAACCTTTAAAAATGAAACTGAATCGCGGCTTTCTGCTACTTCAATAAGTTTTAATATGAATGAAATGTCAGCAACTATGAATATTCGCTTGTTCGCAATTCGCTCTCATACGAAAAGTCTTCATATGTTGCTCGATGTGGAAATCCATTTTTTATACAAATCTATTTGGATTGAGTGAGAAGATTTGACGCGATGCGGTTACAAATCCACACACTATCGGACAACCTTTACAATTTTATTATGAACCCACATAGTTGGCGCAACAGTTCTAGTTCGCATAACCACCGATTCGTTAGAGTTTCTTTTATTAGGACCTTCAATTTCTTGCTGAATTCGAACGACTCAATTCAGAAGCTTCCTTAGGCACAGTAGAAAAACTCCTTCATGTGTTTTTCCCATCTGTGCATTTTGTTTGTCACATTTAGAACGGTGTTTGTCACATTCCAACGCACATCAAATCGTACAAGATTTTCTCGTTCCGTTCCAATAGAAAAATCAACATTCAGCGCCATACTAATAATAAATTTAAGTTTCGACTTTAAATTTATGGAAGTTCAGAATTGCGAAATTTGTATGGAAATTATAGCCGCTATGAACTACTTAAATTTAAAGTCGAAATTAAAAATTATAATTGTTGTTTATGTTTGCTTTCTATATTGCGCCCATTGCCCCATAGCGGAGCCTTTTGCAGCCTTTTTTGAATATGTTCGAATTTTCCCTTTCTTTTTCGAACGAATGAAGTTCATTTTAATGCAGAGTCAGAACAGATGCCTTTTTTGGGGAATTACACTGATTGTCACAAATCTTTGGCCACAAACCATAACCGCTAAAGTCGACTTTAGACGAAATTGAGATTTTGATGCCATTAGATTCAGCGTAATCAAATTTTGTAAATATTTTTCAGCTTTATATCTTTAAAAAAGTGGCCACAATTTCAAATAAAAAAAACAGCTTAGCCAATGGAGTAAAAAAAACTTTAAACTGCTCTCCTGAAAAATAAATAAAACAAACTTTAACGGTTTTGCCTTGTGACCACAGAAATATGTGACAAGGGTGAAAGAGTTACACACGCCTTTTGTAGTTTACTAATTTTTATTAAATATTAACACGAAAAGAAATTATTTTTTTAATAAATCGATTTGCTTTTTGTAGCACTCAAAAGTTTCGTGACTTTCTCCCTCCTTTGAATCATTATATTTTCTTACGATGACAGCCTTCAGTCACGAAGTCTTTTTCGGATTTTTTTTTGTTTTAGTTGTCGTAAGATGTCGTTGCCGACAACACTCATGGATATATGTCAGACATTCGCTGGAGGTGCCGCAGTGTAAATAAACTTAAGTTGAAATTTATGTTTTCGTGGACTCGAACACCCTCGCTCCATAGTCCAGGGGACAGATAACCAATGATCGTCTGCATATAGTTTTGTTACTTTTTCCAAGTCAGTGGATAATTTGTTTTATTTTAAACCTCTTGTTCTTTTTTGTAAAAAACAAAATAACAAATCTTCATGGAAAACCCTCGTACGTAGTATTGCTTAGGTGTAAGTCAGCTTAAGGGTCGATTACATTGCAACTATACATTGCCATCGTTTTAGCATTACTTGCCGAATTTATGAGTTTGGAAGGGCTTAAGTAGATTGACGTCCCCAATTGACACGAGCTTGCGTCCTTGGTTGATCATTCATGGCTCTACGCAGCGCTACCAAAACAGGCCATGTCATAGACGTTGACTGTGTTTGAAATATTATTTATTTGGCATGCCTACTCTTCGTTGGAGATTCCAGGTAATAGCAGCGTTCCCAGACTTTGAAGAATATATCTGTTTTCTTTCATATTTGGTATCAACATTTCACCCTGAGTAAACTTTGAAACTTGTTTGTAATGAAAATACGTTTTAATTTTACTTTTAAGCTATTTACGTTGCACAGAGATTTTTTACACCTTTCAATGAAATTTGTCCTTCGTTTTCCCCTTTTCCCACATTGGCACTTTTTCCCTCAATCTGTGATCACTGGGTAATGGTTGCAATTTTGTTTTATTTAAGACATTCATTCTTCACTCAAAAATAAAACGCGAATAGTTCACTGTACTACACCATTCAAATGTAAAACTGCTCTGACGTATATAGACTTTTTGAAAGAACTCACAAATATTTCAAGACCTTATATAGTCATCACCATCTGGGATATGTAACCGATCCCGAACCCGATCCCACAACTTAGTGTTAAAAAAAACACTGAACCGCAAATACAGCCACTCGACAACATGCATTACAAGCAGGGAAATTGTGAATAGGCACCATCACCGCCATCAACAGAATAAACTCCTTGCGTAAATAATACAAATTGAGCATTCCCTTCACGACTAAGGGCAGCACGGGCAAAGCCTGAAATACTTGCATGAGAGGTAGTTTCTTGAGATGACAGGCATTATTTTCGCCTTGAAGCACCTACTTGAACATTTTTTCCGAAACGTAATTTCTTTACACATTCCACTCCGAGGATTAGTCCTTCGCTCCGTTGAAAATATTTTATTTTCCTACTTTGACAGCTTGCGTGGAATTTTTTTTTTTGTAACTCTAAAGGTTCTGAGGGTCGTCTATTCTGAGAGAAAAAAGAGACTGAAGTGTTTAACTCCTGTTTACACATTTATTTCTCATTCCTTCGCAAGAGGAATTCAAATTATTCATCCTCATTGTCTACTAGCAAAGCTACAGCAAAAATGTGCGACACTTTTTTTATTTTCTTTTTGTTACGGTCCCGCATTTATGGTGTAACACATTTTTCTACTTCCTACCTATACTTCCGACGACGTTTGCTCCACATTCATCGCAGCATCCATTCATCATGACAGTTGGCTATCTGTGTTGTGCGTTTTATTTTTTTCTAAGGTGAACATGAGAAATAAAAACGCATTTAAAGATTGTTTACGAATATACAGCCGACAAGAAGCAACTGATTTAATCACCTGTACGACGGCGACTCTGAATTGTCGTCGTCTTAATGTCAATGTCGATTAATGTCAGTCGCCATCTCGCTTGCTCTCTGTCATCCCAGATGATAAACTGTAACACGGATTAGTCGTCTGGAATAACAGTACACTCATCTGGAGAGTATCAGAGAAAAAAAAAATGCGACAAAGAAAGAAAACACCCAAGAAACTAGTTGCGAAGGCACAGGCCAGAAAAATACAAACGTCAAAGACACAACACTTGCGTTGCAAGGCGCGTTCGTAGTTTTCTCATTTATTACGTGCCGCTGACCGTATTGACGTTTGCATGCACTGCACTTGTAATGGCCAACATTTCGGTGCGGTGCGGTCTGCGCTCGGTTGTTTTGTATCTACCCGCTGTCTTTCAACCGCCAGTGCTTATGAATGAACGACCGACCTTAAGCCATTAGGATGACACTACATGGCGTTGTACACACGTAATTCGTTCGACGTGAGTGCGACGCGTACTCGGTGGTGCATCTATGGCCTAGACTTACGTAAGTCTCTGCGGGACAAGTACTTCTTTTGGCATGAGAACCGAACTGCGGACAATTTTGGAATGCGCCGCGAAAAGCAAAAAAAATTATAATTTTTTTTTTCCTTTTTACTCACCGACCGGTCTGCGAAGACATTGACCCTTTAATGGGCTGCCATGGTATAGCCATACCGGTGATAAACCACCACCAGCCGCAGAAAGAGTGGAATTTTGCAGAAAAAAAACCCGTAGGTTCTTTTAGGTAATAAAATTTGTTTCCTCTGTGTACGCGGCAAATGTAGTCGAGTCGGATAATTAAAAATCTTTTAATCGGCTTAGACGTTTTCGGTAGTCGAAAGTAACCGTTATGGGCAACTTAATGCAACATTATATCATTTCACAGTTAGAAAGAAACATGTTGTGTTGTCGGTGAACTTTAAATGGCGTTTCTTTGAGGAAATGCACGAATAAGCGTCGATACTTGTTGACATGTGTGCCGCACACTCTAATTTTCATTGGCTTGAAAACACTTTCATCGACAAAAGTGCGGACACCCTTTTTATGGTTCTTTCGCAAGAACTTCTGCGTGATTTTGTTGTATTTAGTTTTAGGTTTAGGACGCACCTTTGGACGTGTGCTAGAGGGCTTTGCCCCGATGTAAAAATTGTACCTTTTGCCGGTTACTCAACTTTATTTGCTTGGCAGAAGATTGAGCTGTCATTGCGACATATGGGCTGCAAGTCAATTGCGCTCGTGCGTAGCCCACTTTATGGAGTTACACAAGATCTGGTGCTGGATTTTGTTTATGTTGTAATTTTGTAATTGGATCGAGTTTTTTTCTAGCCATTTTAAATTGTTGAAGTTTGTTAAACATGCCATTGGAATAGCATTTCAGGGAAAATAAGTCAGTCCTGCTCTGTGTATGTCCCTAAAGTTTGACAGTTTAAGTAAAGAGGGAGCGCCGAAAATATTTAGTCACATTTTCATTGGCCAGTTTCAAAGCTAACTGATTATGAATGATTGTACGTTTCAACATACGGCTTTTAAAGTTCGTGAATAGAGCTGCAAAATTATTTTTGAAATGTTTATAAACGCGACGCGAAGTATTTTCGCTACCTTGACAGAGCTGGTACTAAACGACCTTATCAAACCCCTATAACATGCGTCATACAACTCAATGTTATACTGGCTTAAGATACGTGTTATATTGAGTCTGAGATTGGGATTTTTTGGAACTATAGTCTCATTTAAATGAAAAATACTGTACATCGGGACATCCCATCCATGTCCATGGGATGAGAACCATGACTGGAGAACAGAAGACTATGCAATGGTTCTTTTTCGTGCCGTTAATTCTGATGAAAAAGACATTAAAACTCACTTCAACTTTTATATTACTGATCGGAAGTAATCAAAAAAGTGGGGAAACGTTTTTAATTTATAAAAAGAGCGACAGCAATTTTCTGTATAAGATAATTGGTGCTGTTTTAAAGAGTGGTCTTCAAAATAATGACACGAACTTGTGGCTGCATAGCCAGCTACTGATATTCTTCTTATATAATTCAGGTTGTTAAACCTACTAAAAGTCGTTGGAAATGCACAAACAATTAAAAAAAGGGGTCTGACTTATGGCGCATTTCTGACCTCGGTTTAAAGTCTTCTTAAACAGTCTCTTGTAGGCCCAAACAGTCGATATGTGCATAACAAAATTGTTCTTCTCACTACTAAAATCGTTCTTTTACAAACAGGGTTGCCAGTTTGGGTGTTTTACCTTTAGATTTATGGTTTTTGTTTTGAGGGAAATCTGGAGTTTTCTAAATTCTATTTTCTTTTGTATTTCGTTATCCTTTTTGGTAACTTAAAATTTCCTTCCGCACAGAAATTTAATTTATGGTAATTCTGCAAACGTAAGAAACGGTGAGTAACTTAAACATAAGTATGAGGTAGCGTAGAGATTATCTCCCTTCTGTTCTGTCAAAAACCAATTGATTCAAAATTGAACATGACAATCGAGGATGAAATAAAAAATGTGTCATTTTAAAATGCTGTTAAATAATCGATGGATCCTCCAAAGCTTTATTTGCCACTGAAAATTATTTGTTCTAATATCTTTGGACTATTTTCGTTTACAAAATAAAAAAAAACTAATGCCAGTTTCATTAGGAAAATGTTTTCGTTTTTCGAAATAGTTTATAGTGATATATGGACATCGGGAAGCAGAATACAATAATAAACACGAATCAACTAGCAAACCATCTAAATGTGACAAAGATATTACTTGCTTTAATTTGGGAACTTATATGTAAACAGAGTGAGTGAATACAATACTTAAATTAGCGAAAAGGCACAAAGAAGAACGCATTACATTTCAAGGTAAATTAACTAGTATAAAATGATGGCGGCATTCAAAGAAATATACGGTATAGGCGGTAACAGCGGCAGCGTAAAAAAAGCACAAACATATTTTAAGCACTAAAAATACGCCCAAGCGCTGAATCTACTTTTTCGGCACTAAAATTCAATTTCGAGCACTAAAATTAACGCTGAAAGCACTGACTTGGTAACGCTGGGTGCAGCTACGTTCCCACATCGATGTGTGCTTTTATTTTTCTCACGAATGCAAAGAGTTACAGTTGTACGTCGTTTCTGAATAGCTCCGATGACAATTTGACACTCACTTGTCAGAGTCAGTGCAGTGGAAAATACCTTAAGTTGGAGTCTTACATTTTTTTGGGGGTTGAACCAGTGACTCCTTGTTCAGGATTAAAGCGGCTCTATTACTTTAACCTACGAATGTAGACCATAAGTTTTCTTTTCGCTTGTAGACGCAAGGCTAGGTCTTCCTCTCCTTCCCCTTGTCCATCTGGGTTAAACATTAGTTTACAAGACGGGAGCTTTCATGGGGCTCTGGCACTGCGACGCGTCCTCTATTAAATGAGCTTATTGTGCGTTCCCGCAGTAGGCACAGCGGATTAATTGTTAGTGTGTTCGACTACTAAGCGACGGGTACCCGGATCGATTCCCAAAAAAACACAAATTCCATCCATAAAGTATTTTCCAGTGTGCCACCTCTCGCGAACGTCTGGCAAACATCCGAGAGTATAACTGTCATATAAAGAGCTTGGCCTTTTGGACTCGACATAAAATTGTAGATCCCTGCCATCCTTCCCAAAAATTAAAAACACACACAAAACGAACGGTTGTGAAAAACTAGGCTTAGGGACCCCTTACGGACCTGTTGCGCCAACTTTTAATTTATTTATTGCACCTTCTTAGAGCCATGTTTTCACTCCGGAGGCAGTCAGAAAGACAAGGATTGTCTCTGGATGCCGAAGTGAATTCTGAGTTACATTCGAAGGTATTCCACAAATTTGTTTTTCAATTGGCTTGTGCAACAGTTCTAATAAATAAATTTAATTAAATATATACACTATATGCCTCTACCTTATTGAAATTTCCCAAGTATCTGTCCCACTGCGAATTGTACAAGGGCCTCTCAAAAGTTGACAGGTTCCTTCATAACCACTCCTAGATTCAAAGAACTATCCTTTGTTAACCTTCAAAGGTACGACTCTCATGCTGCTTGACCACAATCGAGCAAATTTCTCTTAAAAACCAATTGAAAGTATTTACATTTGCAATCAAAAAGTTGCAAACTGTTCCACTCAGCTAATTTTAAATTCTGAAACACAAATTCAAGTCTTCTACAGAAAGTTCGGTCCTTGTTTTCGTTCGTCCTAAAAAAAAAGATACCCTCCCCCATTCTCATTAAATGCAAATGGCAATGCAATGAAAAAAGTTGGGATTAGCAAAACAGCAAAATCAAAAAATCTTTTCTTTGGAATTATTTTTTTAATTGCCCTGTACTTCTGTGACACTTAGATTGCAGCAGCACTCGCAACTGCGAAATGAAACGAAAATCCCTTTGAATAAATTAACTTAAGTCTCACTTTCTATGAGCGTTTTCCTGTGTGCAGTTTTTGAAATCGTGTACGTGCCAGTTAAAGTTAATAGAATTCTAAGAGAAAATTCCCTCTGCAGAGTGCACTGTGCACTTATCGGCCAACTGCGGGTATGTGCGGAATTAAAATTGCGAACCTGGAAGGAGGTTAATACAAATCGAGACCTTCACATAGTTTCAACAGTGGAGACTGAAAAGCAAAAAGAAACCGAGAAAAATTCTCCAACAAGAGCGCGCGCGGCGGAAAACAATTGAAAATTAAATTTTCCATGCGAACACACACATTTTCCCATTCACTTTCCCCCCTCCGGCAGCAGAGCTTGGTTCGGATGAAAGTTCACTGCACATAAGAGTACCTGATGATTATCCGCCTGATAAGGCGCATCATATGGTTCCTTCGTGGGGAGCAAAAAAAAAAAAAATAGGTTCCATATTGGCATCACCATTTCCATGGAAACTCTGCACGAAAACCATAACCAAATCGAGTAAAGTATCGGAACGAAGGGGGTACGCGAGAGAAAAACAAAAGAAAGTGATTTCTTGTCTCTTCTCGTTGGCTTTGTTAGAAGTGTGTCGTCGTGAGGAACATAAGAGGTCGCAAATACAAATAACTAGATACGAGAGGAGATCTCCAGCCTATAATAGCTTCGATTGGTTTCTTAATTGCGATCGGGTTCACATTCCTTTAGGTCTTCCAGTACTGGATAGAGGTGGGCTTATCCCAAACTGCAGAGGTGAAACTTTCCATTTTTTTTTTAAATTATAAATAGAAAAACCAAACAATGGTGCAGATGACGCCACTCTGTGTTGGCGGGTGCTCCTCGCGCATAGGAAATGCTACAAATTGTCCAGCGTTGAAGAAGAATACAAATACTCAAAGTCGCCCTAGAGTGTAAAGTGAAATTCCATGAATTTCGACTTGAGTCGGATGGATATTTTCGGAAATCTGCTTTTACACATTCGGATGGTGGGTTTTGGGTGACGGTAGACCATTTTTGTCATAATATTGTGTGCGGTCGTTTCACTTTCATGCATGCAGATTTATCAATGAAGCTAAGTTTTGACTGAATTAACATTTACATTCGGTTGTATGGATGACATGTCAGTGAGTGGAACTCAATTTTTGACGTTCACAAATAAATTTGCGTCTAACTATTGCAATGGGGAGAAAGCGCTTGGAGTGCAGTCATCAGGACTTTTGTTTTATTATATTCGCAAAAATAACCGCCAAGCCATCAAGTGGAATGTTACTCTTCAACAGAAAAAGTTCAAATTGAAACTGTTTCTCTGGCAAATGGCAGACGTGAATTTCCTTCTTGAAAACGCGATGTCAATTGACATTTCACTTTATGGAGTACTAAAAATATTTATTTCATCAAGTGCGTACATTTTCTGCTTTCACTTGAAATCTCTCATTGTCGGCAGTCCTTTTAGGAGGACAACGATTTTCTGTAAGACATCATTTCAGAAGTAGATAGAGTTTTAAATTTGTTGTGTTGAGCCTGCTCCCTTAAACGGGCAAAATTGTTCCTCGTGAATCTTTCCTTGTATTCTTCATATATAAGATCAGTAGCTATGACAGAACTTTGACAGTAGACTGAGGCCATATTTGGAAATATATTTTCTGAGCTGAGCTGTCAGGGGCATAATTTTACCACGGATCTCCAGCACCGCACAATTTGACAACTCATTGCTAATTGGGCTCTGAGCAGTTGGCAACCGATCACAATTTTAGTTGAAACATCTTTTCTTTATCAATTAGCCCCATTTTAGGCTGAAAATTGTTAATTTTGGACAACTAAAAATCAAAGTTAGATTATGGCAGTACATTCAAAAACTTCCTGAAACTCTGACTGACTGTTTTTAATGTAAAATTTTATTTTTCAAATCCGTGGTAACCGAGTTTTTTTTGGTTGGAAATCGATTGTTTTGTGATGGGCGATATCTGGTTTTCATAAAATTATGCAATGAGATACACGTCCATCGAAGCATTCGATTCGCCTAAGATGTGTTTTCTTTGGGGTTATGTTTGATACCTGGACGATTCGCGTAGAGGTTAATATTTACATTTCTTCATTTTAGATTTTAGGATTTGAAAATATTTTCAAGTTCATAAGAAAGCCATTTCTGTTTAAGAGAAATTGACAGATGATATTACAATTGATATTATTTTCTGCTTCGAATTTGAGCAAAAGTTATAAGTAAAGGCATGGCCACAATCAATTTACACTATATTCTTCTTGCATATTCATTTCTGTTACTTGGCAACACTATTATTGGGCGTTGCCAACATCCACGTGGTTATGAAAATCGATCAGCTATTCATTTTTGAAAATAAATTAAAACGAACTGAAATAAAACTTAAAAAAAAAAAAACGCGTCATAACTTAAAAAGGAAAGACCCAAAACACAAGAAATATAACACTTTATTTAAATCACTTGATATTGCTACTGAAAAACTACTCGTAGATCGTTAAAATCCATTTATAAGCTTTCTCTAAGTAATAATTATTCTTGAAAAACTTTCAGCTCAAAAGAGAATATAAGATATTTGAGTGAAAGAGTTGCCATTGCATACATTGTATACAAACTAATATTCTTTTATATTCAATACCTCCACTACCTGCCAAACACATTATTCAAAAAAAAAAAACAACAAACATTAATATCAAATGTAAACAAATAATTAACGATAGATCACAAAACTAAACAAAACTCTTGTGTACAGCTGTCACTTCCAATTACAGTATCACGTTACATTTCAGACTGATAACTACTGTCATTAATTAAAAAACTTTAATCCATGTGGTCTGTCATCTGTCAACTTATATCACTCAGTCTCGCAAATGAAATTAATGACCGATAGACTGCGATTTCCTGAAAAGTGCTTGTGATTTCATAATAGCAATTATTTGACCATTTCAAAGGGAGGGACGCGGCGCTCTGTTGTTCGAAATGATTATACTTTTGTGGTGCAATACAAAAACAACAACAAAAACCCTGGCAATAATAAATTGCAAAATAAATACCTCTGGCAGAAGCTCTGTGCTGAACATCAACCATGTTAAATTAATACCTTTAATATATTTTGCGGTTGATACTAGCCTGGTTAATATGAAAGCACGGCGCATGCCACGGCAAGAGTTTTGGCCCATCAATGACTACGTACGGTGTATAGAAACAAAAACATAAACAACAATCAAAAGGGAAATGATGGATTAGTTTGGTATTTCTATGAGTGATCTTAATCAATTTATTGTGGTTTCTGGGAAGTTGAAAGTGTTTTGGCGTTTTGCAGAAGTGAGCTCTGCAGTGGCATGAAACAATAGGAAATAACAGAGAATCTGTGAAAAGTTAAGAAATGAAACTCAACATCAAATTCTTTTGAGAAACTCAACTCGCTATCCCTTGCCGCTGATCCAATGAAATTTTGTCGGAATCCGCCATTTTGGATCTCCTCTCAAATTCATTATCCATTGTACGTCAATCAAGTGTACAACGATTAGTTTCGAATGAGAAGTTTTGAAGGACCAGCACACCTGATCTTCTTTGCGAAAGCTTGTTGTACATAATTGTAAATCTGCCGACGTGTTTGGATTCAGTGTACCTTACGTCTGGCTTCAACACGATGGCTCAACATACCATTTTGACGGCCAAATTATACTTTCAAATTTCAAGTTCAAGGTCACACAAATTCAGATCAATCGCTAAATCGAGGCTAATCTTTTCGCAAAGAGCTCCATTAGAGACAAAACATCAAAAAAAGCTGTAACCTCACTTTTTAAATTTTCAAGTCCAATTTTATAACCACCCTACAAATTTAACCAGGAGTGAATTTTTCTTGGATTTTTGGGACGTTTTTAAAACCTCTTGTTTGTTATCCTAAGCCTTTTTCTAAATGCGATAATTTTCAATATAAAACCGTACAAATGCATCCACTCAAATCAGCTATACAAATGCCAGGGCAATATAATCATTTTTTATCAGATTTAAGACGGACATGCACTGAATAAATTAAGTTCGTTTTGCTTCAGCTTTTGGAGCAACTTAATCTTGTATGAGCCTTAAGGGGAACATTTTTTTTCTTAAATCCTTGACTAATATGCAAAGACCCATTTGCGGTATACCGATAAACCAATAAATTTGAATCCTTGGCGACACTTCTGTTCTCTATAGGGGCGATAATTGCTGCGCATAAAATCTACCCACGACTATTGTCTGTTACCAAAAGTGTGTGTGTGTCGTTTTAACATTTTCTTATTTTCAATGGCAAATGTATCATTCGCTTTTTTGTGTTGCCGTAGCATTTTGGAAATAATTGAATTTAACTCCATAATTGTTACACATCGGCAACGCTGCTAACATATCCAATAACGACCGGTTAACATGGGCTGGACCTGAAACCCATTTCTACGAAAATTCTAGTGTCTGCACGAAAAATTGTGTACACTATTTTATTACGTATTAGTAAAAGTGACGGTGAAATCGTTTGACAGGTCCCCCCAACGTTTCTTTCAAGTAGTTCACCGGTTACAAAAATATTATATCAAAGAACTATATTTTCGATTTATACAGTTTTAGTTATGTACAGCCTCTGTTCCAATTTAAAAAAAAAACAGCAAATGCAGGTTTGTTTTTGACCAAATGTATTATTGTGACAATAGAGGAGCTCAATAAAGTGGGCCTCGCACTTCTGTCGTTCTAAACTTGAGACGGTCTTGCAATGAACGAGGGCGTTCATTCCGTTACTTTTCGACGATTATCGTCGCAAAGATATACATCCAAAAGTAGCAATTAAGTGCCAAAATTACGAGTTTGAGACCTTAATCCAATTCATTTTCCACAAATGTAATGAATGATGACGATCGTGAAACAAATTCGGGCAGAATATAACTTCTTAGGTTCATCACAGTTTCAAAAACGATATCGTCACGACGATTATTGTTATACGGAATCTGGCCCCAGTGCACATAGTTTTTTGTTTAAAGCCTTCCTGCCAATTGTTGAAAATACTAAAAATAAAGCGGCCAATTTTCAGCGCTTTTTGGTTTAAACTTCATTATTCCCACAGGAGCTGCTTTTGCCCGATCGGCCGGCGTTTCTTGTTTCAAATTGACACAGCTCAAAAAAATATTTTATTTTACATTGTCTTGCAAATATATTTCAAAAAGGGAAGAACAAGAGACAATTTTGTGCTACTCAAAAGTCTTGTACTGCATTTTTAGGCAATTTTTTGAAAAGTTTTATGTTTTTGGAACGCTCGTGTGTGCTCATGTTAATAGTACCTACTCATAAAGGCCATCATCGCGTCACTGGAAAAATGAGTTTGTGTGATTATTCTATTGATTTTCTGTTTACCCATGAAGTGGAAAGTGGAATCAGGGGCCCTACTCTCCATTTCGTTCCGAAAGTCAATTCTATTCGATAATTAATTGCTTTCCGTTCCGCTTTTAAGTTTACTTTCGAAAATGACCAAATTACATGAATTCCAAATCTGACAGTTGTTAATGAATTTTTTTCCGCTTTTTACAAAACGTTCATTTTCGAGAAAATTGTACATTAGGAACGAGATACAGAGTAGGGCCCCAGCACTTGGCCTCGTAGTCGAAAAGAAAGGGAGAGCTCAAAGTGTCTAAGTTCTAAGTTCTTTTTTTAAATCTTTGAGAGGAATTATGTGCCACATTTTTGAACACATACTGTAAAGTGTCGGAAAACAATTATTAAATAAATTTACATTTTTTGTAACATACTCTTAGGGGCATGGTCGTGCGGAGCTTTTGTTCTTTTATTAAAGTTTGGCTTTAAAACTAAATTTAATTACATAGTCTGCCCAAAAAATAATTCATTAAGACATAGGGCATCCTGCAAAATCAGATCAATTGGCAATTTTCAGTCGTTAGGTAAGTTTTGTTGACGTTTGGATAGGTACATGAGTGAAAAACGTGAGCTGACGGAGTCAGCCTCAGATATCTGGACTTGCCAGCTTGAATCTCGCTCAGAAATTGTAGGAAAAACATATCCAAGTTAAACTTTTTAAGGTCCATTGCAGTACCTAGTACTATTTAAAGATTCCCATTCAAGTTTAACCTAATGGGTCAATATCCAAATTTTTCGCACTTGCTTTTAAAAAGTGGGATTCTTGCCTGTAGCTTGTCATTAATATTTTCAGTTACTGCCCGACTGTCCTCCAAACAGTTGGATCCGCAAACAAAGATGTTTGTCACATTTTGAAACGGACACGGATTTTTCAAACCACCACACAAAAGCCAAAGCAAACAGCAGTTTTTCAAAGAGTAACCGAAAGATGTATGTACTTGTATCGAGTCATTATAGTCGCCCACTCACTCTTCACCTACACACAAAATGGTCCTCTACTCCACCTTGATGCCGCATTCAATTTGCCAGGTGCAAATTCTATCGTTCATCATATAAAGCCTTCCAGCTAAAAGAATCTTCAGCACTTGCGTCCATTTCAATGGGACAGAGTTTATGGCCCAAAACCCACGCCTTCCGTTCGAAATCTAAATAGCCGTGAAATTTGTTACAATTTCCCCGGCGATTGGAAACGAATTTTCCGCTTCATTTCGGCATTGCCTCGTTGTCGTCGTCGGTCCGGAATATTACCAACCAGTTCACTTTCGTATTCTCTCCGGCTGTGGTTGGCCTTCCTCGTTCCCCCGCTGTAAATTTGTAGATGAAAATACGAAGAGCCAGCATCGAAACGGGGACACTGGCCAATTCAATTTCGTATTCCGTTGTCGCCAATTCGTTATGGTTTTTGGCTAACAACGGGCAACAGTATCTACACAGATGCACAACTGCCAGTTGCGTGCGTACGTCTAGAAAGTCGGATACAGCGTTCTCGCAGGACATATATGCGTTGGTATTAGCATACCTAATAATTTGCGAATCTCATCCACTGTTGGCTGCATCATTCGCCATATGCGTGCGCCCAGAGCTAATTGAAAATCTTTCTCCATAGCACAAACTACATCCACCATCCACCGTTTTGGTCTTCCTTCGGATTAGATAACCGGCAACGGAGGAATAGATGTTCGGAATGTTGTTTTGCGATCTCTTAAGGCTGTCTCTCGATACAAGTTGGTTGAAATTGGTTCCCCCGCGCGCACACCGGCCGCAGCTTAAGTGGAACTTGTTGCATTGGCCAACTTGGGGCAACTTTGAATAGCCGGAGGCTTGTTTGCAAATCTTTACTTCTATTGGTGGCTTCCATTTGCTAAATGTCCCGCCACCATACGCACCGCAATAATCACAGATCCATCCAAACAGCGAATTGGTCTAAATCGGATTTCTTCTTCTGGTCCCGTGCTCCATGATGAGTTTCTTTTAATTAGGTGAACTGCGGTACCAGATAACCGGTCGCCGCAATACGAATACCTGTTGCAGAGTGCAATGGTTTTAATGATGGCAGTCATTATGATGCAGACCCATCAGTGGGGTATAGATGCGGCGTTTGGTCGATTATTTGTATCTATGAAAAACCGTTTGACAATGGGGATTCCGCCGCGCAGCGCAGTAGGCCGGTAGGCTATAGTGATTGAAAAACTGCCTGATGGGTTAGTGTAATAATTGCACTCCTTTGGCACTTTGCTGGTGGATGGCGGTTAATGTCCGAGTGTACGAGTACATCTCGTTGATGGCTGATGCGCCATCAGAGTGTGGCATCTAAATTTGTTGCCTTAATTAGCCAACGCAGATATGCTGGCGAGTTCAGTTACTTTCAATTAAATCAATTTGTGAGATTTCGTGCCTAGATTAGGAGAGACTCTGATGGTTGTAATATATTCTCGGTGGTAGGTTGAAGATTGCTTCCTCGAACGAAAAGAAATGGTAGGTGCTGCACACAATTTATCTGCGCTCTTTGATGGAAGACGATGGTTTACCAGAAGTTTGTGGTAAAAATAATATATAAACAAAATTTGAGGTCGCATATTGTGGACTCTGATCTTTATTTGTGGTCTGTCGAAGTGAGGGTTGATCCAAGCGACAGGGTTCACTTAGCCTTAGAATGGTTTTACCGGGTTTGTGCTTGTTAAACAAGTTAAATTCAACAACTGTTGAATAACACACTTCGGCGTGAAAAATTTGTATGAAAATTGGACTTTACATTGAACTAGGCATAAACATAGGTACATTTGCCACTGCCATGACGTTTTTAACTTTCTCCAGATATTGTATTCGTACAAAATTTCGAACTCGAGATGTTAATCAACATCAGCGACATTATGATGATAGAGGAACTCAAGAAAGTAGGTCGCAAAATTCTGTCGGTCTGTCTGTCTGTCCGTATCCTCCCGAGGCCTATAGCCTACACGGCTGCCAGGATTTCGTTCAAACTTCGGATTTTGAGTCCTGCAGTTCGGGGCCGTTTCTTTTTTTGCACGGTAACCTCAATCTTAATGGTACTTCCCATATAAAATATAATTTAATTTTTTCGAAAACGACTCTAAAGAGTCATACCAAAATTGATATTTGAAGTTAAGAAGGTGAGGCTAGCATGACTGCATACTCAGTTTTGCGCTAAAAAAAATCGAACAACGGTACTTTTGAAATTTAGACATATCTCGAAAGCGGTCGATAGGATTGCAACAAAAATTCATTTCTAAGGTTACATGGTAATTTCTAACTTAATAGCATACTCAGTTTTTCTATTTATTATCTTTCAATGTATTTTTTTGAAAAAAAAAGTAATTTTTTTGAAAAAAAGTAATTTTTTTGAAAAAAAAAATATTTTTTTTGAAAATTTGGTTTTCTTTAGTTTACCTGAAAACGGTAAGAACGCTTTAGATCAAAATCAATACTTAGAGTAAAATTGGTGTTTTTAAAATTATTGCGTTCTTAATTGTCAATTCGAATCACCGAAAACTTTAATTTTAGATACCTTCTGGTCATATCTCGAAAATCCCATTTTCGATTTGGATGCAACTTTAAAAACCAAGTAAAGCTTACATCTTATAGTCAGTTTTCAACTAAATAGTTAGGTAATAGTATTTCTCAAACTAAATGTTTCAAAAATTGTTTCTATTTTATCTGCATAATTTGACAAAAACAGCTCTAACGATTTTGATCAAAATACATATTTAGGATAATCATATAGTTCTTATTAGGATCCCATGCTTAATTTTTTTCAAAAATTTCGAATAAATCCGTTTTTTTTTTTAATTATTTCCCCAAAAAATGACTACCCAAATCTCCATCTATCTTCGCATTTATTTTTTAAATTCAATACCTTGCTGCCGATAAAAAAAAAACAAGAATAGCTACGCAAAACTTCTTTTTAGCAAATATTACCCACTTCTTCATTTTTTCAACCATATTGAATATGCACCTTAAAACAATTCCAACTACTTGGAGCTTACACAATCAGAAACTCTCACTTCATTTGCACCCCCATACACGTCCATCGTGGGGTATTCAGTTTTCAACTGCTAATGCAATTTCCAAAAACAAATCCCTGAATTCCAATACATAAAATATCTATGTAAAGATATCAGTCTATCGCGAACCCTACTTCCAATTCCAATAGACACCTTAAACCAGCCGGTTCTTTCACTAAAAAATCTTGTGAAGCATAGGAGCGTATAAAATGTACATTAGATCCTTAAAACTCTAGCATGAACTTGCGAAAATTGCCTGTTACTGAGAGCTGAGACTTAAAACAAACTCGCATTGTTATTTGATGTACTGCCATATCAAATGAATAACTTGAAAGTGTATTTTATTTAGCACTACTTATTCTTATGTTTTACGTATGGTTGCTCCTGACCTACCAATCGATGAACGGGAAAGTTTTGTGCGACCCAGTCATGCACTTTATTTAATATTAAATTCGTAAATCAGGGGCCAGATTCTGTAAGGCGAATTCGTTTGAACGTTTTCGTGTACACGAACGAATTACTTACGCAACTTAGAGCAAATCATACGAGCACACGAAAACTTTTCAACGTTTTCGCCTTACAGAATCTGACCCCATATTTATAATTTTTTTTTTGTCTTCTATCAACACTCCAGATTTTTAGTAACTTTTTGTTTTCAATTTTTATCGCTAATTTTTTTTTTGCAAGTGGAAAGGAAAATCATCTACAAGAAGTAGACACGCATTTATTTCTGTCTTTGTTAAGACAACAAATCCGTCCTTTTTGATCATCAAGGCTCCCAAATTTTTTTAAAAATGAGTATAATGGCCGCTTTTTCAGTTTAAGTAAGATTTTATTTTATCTTGAACGAAAAAGAATAAAAAAAAGGTGTACGGATGTTAACCGTTTTACCCGTCAATATTTGTATTTAGTCTTAAGTTTATTAGATTGTTTAGTTTCTTTGTTATACGCTTGTATTAAGTAATATATAATAATAAAAAACATTAATTGGTTTTTGCAATGTTTTTTTTTTTGGTTAAATTAGTATTTTATATGGGCCTTTTTTGGACCGGACAGAGGACCCCTTTTTATTCCCCGTTCTGAATTTTTTCTGCCACAAGTGAGAGAAATAAATAATAAACGAATTATCAGAGAGAAATTAAAATTTTCGTTGCTAACTAACAGGTCCGTATAGGTACCCTAGGCCCAGCTTCTCACAACCATTTGTTTTGTTTTGTTTATTTTTGGGACAAATGGAAGGGACCTCCAATTTTATGTCATTTGTCAGACGTTCGCAAGATGTAGAAAAAAAAAATCTCAATGCAATTTTGTGTGTCTTCCGGGGATGGATCCTGAGACCACTGAGCCACATGTTAATTGCCGGGTACTTCTGTTTTCAGTATAATCAAAGGGGAGGGCAAAAGCGTAGTCAAGTTTATTTAGGCCAAAGCATTTTTTGCCTGCACTACTCAGACCTACTCCACTTGGTAAACATTTTCCAGAAAAACTTTGTCAAATTGATTAGACAAATCACCCACCAGCAGGTAATTTGTTCGCGCATTCATTCATTCTAAATGAATTTCCGATTGGAGAAATATCCTCACGCATCATCTACCGATTCAGTGAAGCTTGACAATAACATATGATTAGATTTTGTAGGACTTGTCGCTTAGTTTAAAATAATCATTTTCGTAAGACATCGAGCGGAGAAAAATCGGCCAACAACAGAGCCGAATAACACAAACAGATCCCCGTCACAGAAATCAATTTTAAATTTCCAATTTGTTCTTTTGCAAATGAAACGGTAGACATTTCCCTTTTCTGCCATCATTTCCGTGACAAACTTCTAGTACACCAGTGACACACTGTCCAATTAATATCCCTCTTCGGATGTTTTTTTCTCCTTTTTCTTTTCAATTTAAATCAAGTGCTTTATCACCACCGCCAAATCAAAACACTGTCCTATTTCCACATCGACAGGCGATGTGATAACTGATTGCCCATTAAGTCCTATGCGCCTAGCGTGCCAGTATAGGCGATGGTCTTCAGCCAACTGTCTCCTCCCCAAAGGTTCTTCGCCATATAGCAATAGCAAACATAAATAGAGAAAGAGAGAACCAAATACACGGATGTGTTAACCCAAAGTGAAAGTTCTTAGTGGGCAACGATCAGCGAAGGTACGACTCGACGATGCAATGCAACCCAGGGCAATAGCACGCCACCGTTCACATATCCCTGACATAAACACACACACAGAACCGCCGAAGCCGTACAGTTCGTAGATAGTGCGGAACTTTTTCTGCCAATTTTCCAGCACTATACAGCGCACAACTTTTACCTGCAACGAGTATTCCATGGGATCCGGTCTCCCCCTCGTTAGTTATGTCTTCTCTTTTCATTTTCGGGCCGTGCAATTTGCAATTCAAATTCAAATTCATTCGACCATCAGCAAGAGCGTAAGTGTAGGCAAGGCACTCGATGTGCAGCGTCCTGCTAGCCTCTTATATGGGGAGTGTGTGTGTGTGTGGATAGGCTCCTTTCCAGGTCGAGGAGAAACAATACAAAAAAAAAAAGAAACATTGTCCATTGATGGATTCTTCTCGAGGAAAATAAATCGAAATTCTGCATAAAGAAACAAAAGCAACTGCGACTGATCCGCATCCGATTGAATGCACACACACACACACACTCAGCACATGATTGCATCGGAGATTTATCACAACTATTGGTTTCACAATTTTTCAGCGATTCATTGTCTGTAACACAATCTGGAACAAATCTTATATTTTATGAGTACGAGCAGCATCGGCGACTATCTCTACGTGCATCTATTTGTGACGACCGCAACAACGACGACTGCGACGAGTTGTATACCTGGGGAGGAAATGGCTGTGGCTAGGAAGTATAATAAACTTGTTTGTATGCGGAAGATTGCATATTTTTTTGTGCTCCCCATTCTATGATTGTCATGGGTGGCAGAGAATGCCACAAGACAACGTGCAACGCAACGCAATCTTAATAAAGTCATAGATTCAGGCAGCCCTGACTCTGACAGAGCATACACAGATCTCTCGGGTCTCAGCCAACTAGTGTAGGTATATGGAGAATCTATGCGCCTCTAAACGTTTTGTTACAATTCCAATTTATATCTTTCTCCTTGCTGGGCATTTTTTTTTTCGTTCATGCAGATGTGATTTTCTAGGTTAGAAGAAGTGTTCCGAATTCTGACGAACACTCGTTCTCGTCGAGTGCAAGGTCTTGTGCACATTGAATTAGCATAGAATGTATATTTCTATTTATTTCCGCTTTTGTTATGTATCTTTTTGTTTTAGTGACGACTCGCGCTCATTGATTTGCAGTTGCGTTTGCGTACTGTCCATCGTTGCGTGGAGAATTGCAGGTGGTGCGAAAGAGTTCGGATGCCTTAGCACAGCGCCAGCGCATAGAGTCATAACCACGAGAGATCATGTCGATCTAAGTGGTCGTTTGAATTAATTGAATTGGACAGTAAATTGTTGAATGTGATTTTGTTATTTTCTCACCATAAATCAGCATAAATTGGTGCTACTGTTGCATATACTCGTGGGCTTTTTGTGATACGCATCTGGGGAGATAATGAGTTGCGTGTTGTTTAAATGGGTGCATGATTTTTATTGCTGCGCTTGCTGGGCGCACATTGTTGTGACCGAGATTTCATCTTTATTAGCTTCGAATGTACCCCATTTGGAACGAGAGATCGAGAGATAACACTCTCGGTGGTTTAATTTCATTCGTTCGGTATACTGATCTAGTAGATATTTCGTGATTTTACAAACTTTTGAAATGCTCTCGCCTAGTTCCCTTGTCAATGTCGTTCTGCAGTATAAAACTTCACTTTCAACAAAGAATTTCAGGGAAGGTAGGTTTGTAGGCAGCCAGTTTAGGGTCGTGAGTGTATGACCTCTATAGCTCCAGATCTTCCGCCACTGATTCTAAATCGTCACCCGACACGGGTAAGAGAAATGTCGAACTTAGTACAGCTATTTTATCTTATAGCTGCCTACAGGCCGGCTTTATGTAGCTCGAATCCCATAGTATGTCTTACACGCTCCAAAATTGGCCTTGGCCGAGTGCGATTTTTTCTCGGTTAAAAAAAATGAGTTAAAATTAATTAAGTCTCTGTGGAAAAAAACGAGTATTCGTTGTTGCAAACTTCCGAGATAAAATGGTTAAATGCATTCGGTTAAATAAAAAAACACACTTGATCAGCTGTTATCAATCCAGTTTCTAAATTAATATCAACCAACCAAAGTTAGTTAGTTAAATTCTACAGAGTTACACCCTGAGTCTGGCAAACCTCACTGAGACCTTAAAAGTCACAAAACTCTCACAAGGTGAGGTGACATTTATCATGTGAGATTTTCGTATTCTGGCACTCACAACTTGTGAGTGACCCAAACATGCCATTTGCTGCTTATTTATAACCATATCGGGGGAAAATAGATATTTATCTAAAAAAGAAAAGAAAAGTATCCTGCTCGCGCTAAATTTTAGCGTCCCTAGTCTCCACACCCAAGATAAATGGTAGCTAAATAATTATTTTGTATTTTGGTTTTGGTTTATTTTTTTTTATTCATCACGCTAACGTTCTCTGCAGTTTCCTCCGAAAAATCCATAATAATCACAACACAAACTTTTTCTTCTGTCAAAATTTATCTTCGATTTAATGTACCGGACATTTATTTCGCGAGGTAAATGAGTGGAGACTTGTCATCGGCCCATCTATATGAAATTAAGAATTTAGCGAGCGAACAGGATACTGCTTTGCTAAACTGTCTCGCTAAATTTTATCTTTGTAGACATTTTTGTATGGGAGATAAAATTTAGCGCAAGCACAGGATACTAAGCTTAAGAAAGGTGGGGAATTTGATTTGTGACAAATGTCGTTAATAATTTATTTCCTTCAGTTTTAAAACATTTCTGTGTTTATATTTCACGTACTTTGCCCAAACAAATACTATTTTTTATATTTTTACCAAATTCGTGCACGATTTCGGACTTTTACGGAAAAGTTTGTGCAAATTTTAAACAAACCAAGCTGAGGTGAATTGTTTCTCATTTGTTTTGTGAGGATTATCGTGAAATTCGGAAAAAATATCGAATCGCAACAAACCTCTCAAGAAATCAACCTCACAAAGATTGTGACTTGTGGCGGGTCACAACGACAGAATCCGAATGTAAGTTTGTCTTTTACGACTGAGAACAAAATTTGGATGTTATTTTAACCGGTTATTTTTAACCGTGTTTCCTTCAACAAGTCGATTCGGTTGTTTTGAATTCACTAACTCTGATTTATTAACAGCATTTCTTGGTAGTTTTTAACCGAAAGTTGATCGATTTAAATAAGTGATTTCGAGCTAGGGACATGCGTTCGAACTGAACAATTCTCTAAAGCATGGCGCTCCATATCTAACCTGTTCTCTTTCTTAAAAAATACTGCGGTTCACTCCAGTAAAATTGCAAGTGAATCTCATTTCGGCGTCTTATAGCCGTATGGATCGTATTCCTTAGGTCAGTACCCAAATCTCGGTTAACGTTGAAACAAAGACCTAGCTGCCTTAAAGGTCTATTTAACTTTTCTTTGACACCAATCCCAGTCAGCACGTTTAAAACCTTTTCCTGTATAGGTTTTTCGTAGGCGCAGTAGTTTGGTGGTTAGTGTGTTGGACTGCTAAGCATTAAGATTACCGAGAAAAACCCAAATTCCATCTCAAGGTTGTATTTTCCACTGCGCCACATCTCGAGAACGTCTGGCAAACCTCCGAGAGTATAACTGTCATGAAAGAGCTTCTAGCTGTTTGAACTCGGCATAAAATTGTAAATTCCAAAAATGAAAAACCACACACAAAACGAATTATTGTGAAAAGTTAGGTCTGGGGTCCCTACGGACTTTTTTTACTTATTCTCGATCAGTTTATTTACAAAAGCTACGTAAATCTGTCATCAAACCAACCGATCTTGGTGTTAAAGCTAAGTTATTGGTCTCAGCATTGCCGCTTCTATAGCTCTTGGGACTAGTAACTTGTAAAGGTCGTTTGCAGCCTTAGAAAGTCGTGCATCTATATACATTTATTTATTTTTTATTGATTTGTTTGCTTATCAACAAAGTACTAGGCCGTGAAATATTAATATATTACGCAAAATAACAAAATTCTATAGCCAAATCTCAAATCATATCTCAGGATTTCTGTCCCGTCCGTATTCTCAGCAAACGAGTCAACCAATAGGTTACAAAAAATGGTGACAAACAAATCCAGTACCATGCGCTACTGCAGAAGTAGGTTCTCTGATTTTTCAGATCCAGTTCCACTGGTGGTTTCCATGGCAAGGCAGAATGAGTTTCGCAAAAGTTGGTCTAGACAAACGCGCCTTATTTTCCACAAGGACAGCAACAACTTATAATTTGTGGCAACGCCATCAATATAAAATACTTGCTTTTATGAAAAGCCTACTGCATGGTGAAGTACTCATCTTGAAATGCACGTCAATCAGTTTTTTTAATCACATAGACGGATTAACAGAAATGGCATAAATGCATCGATCGACTTTGGAATGTCCTTGAAAACTACAACCACTTATAGCCGCCCAACCGCAACTATTGCCTTTCTGAAACGTCTAAGGATGTCCATTGTCGGAAGACGTGTCAAGGCATCACGTGCAGACCAAACCAACATTCTGTCCAATCTACATAATCACTCAAACTCATCATACATTCTCACCGCCAAAGGAACACTAATCAACGGCAGCTACCAGAAAAAAGTCAACAGCAGACCTGTCTCGCCCCAGATGACAAATTGAACGATGAACAGATACAAAAGTCCATCATCCCATCTAAAGCATCGCAGGCCATTTACAGCAGCCACCCAAGATATAATAATTACTCCACCTATATGCAATTGTCATTAGCTATCCTTGCAGCCTAATCATACTATGCCATGCCGGAAACGCCCTTTCTTCTCGCATACTACACACATATACAAATCAACTTAAACACTACGTTTACACATCCATTAAAAGTTCGCTGCATAGACAGCCAGATACAGGCCGCCATTCACTTCGGATCGAGCCATTTACAGTGTGTTACGTAAATTACAATAATCCAATCCCGACGATCTCTCCACAGAGTCGCCCTTTCCATTCAGTGTGTCATATTAAATTATTGGCTCTTTCAATGATTGCCAGACAGAGAGTAATTTTCCAAGAAGTAATATTAGAAAAGAGCCATGCAACGCGACGTCGGAGCCGAGCATAGATCCGAATGTGCGATCCAATTGTACGGCAATTGGTGTCCGTTGCCTCCTCGGCGGAGCACTCGCAATTGTACTTGTGTACTTTTGTACTTGTTGTGTATATCCGAAGCCGTTTATTTGGAAAGGAATGATCGATGGATGGATGGATGGTGCACGGCTCTGTGTGAGATGTGTCTGCACAGTCAACGCTCGAGTTAAACGCAATTTGTGTGTTTGAAATCAAACCTCATAACCTTAAAGGTGTTCAAATAGTGAATGAGATAAATTTGCACAGCCTCCTTTCGTTCAACAGGCAGTCGCCTCGGAAGGAGAGAAATAGGTTCCCATTATATATCTCTGGATGTGGAGAGTTGTTTTTTTTTATTTTGAAAGATCATCAAATGATGATTGTGCTGGAAGAGCAGAGTGCATGAAGACAATTATGATTTATTTGTGCAGGTAGTTGGTTTTATGGTCAATGGCTTTGGACGTATCCTATTACATGGGGTGTGTAACTGCTGCACTTATATAGTTAGAAAATGAACAGATGTGCTGTGCTGGCATAGATGGGTTTTTGTAAAGATGCATTAGCACTGTCGAGTTTTTTGACTCCACTCTTGAATATTGTCGACATTTTCATAAATAGGAGAAGACCCGACCCATTTAGTCAATTTATGAGGAGTCTGCGTTTGAGCTTGGGGTTTGTTCGAACGAATTATGAAATTGATTTCGCATTTTTGTACACTATCATTTTAATAAAAAGGAAAAAGATTTCGTTTCAAGTGTGACGGATGAAATTTCGTCATTTGAATGGATGCACAGCCCTTCGCCGATAACTTTGAAATGGCCCATCGGACTTGAAAACATAACAAACAGTTGTCAGTAATTTCGTCCCCGAAACATTTGAGCCATAAATCAGACTTTTGCTATAATCAGAAGCTGAGCTGCACTAAATCTAAGAACAAGTTTTAGACTGACTACAATTGTTTGAAAAATTCAAGGTTTTCTAACGCTGAAACGAGACAAGTAATTGCGAACGAAACAAATATAGAGTAATTGCGAGGATAGTGGGGAAAAGAGAAAGGATATTCATATTCATATGCGACATTACAGTTTAGTATCTCGATGAAGAAGGATCTCATTATTTAATAACCAATAAATATTAAAGTTAAAATAAAAGTGGTTTTGGTCATTTCTATTGTCGCGTAATAGCTTCTAATTAATAGTACTCATAATGACCGCCAGGGCGTTGGCTGGAAAAAGCTGTTAATGTGACAGAATGTTCTGTTTGTTTACTCATGACGCGCGCCGACACGGGAGGGAGGAAAATCAAGGGCCCCAGTCTCCATTTCGTTCCAAAAGTCAATCCTATTCGATAATTTCAAAATGGAAGAAAATAATATCAATCAATAACTAACGAAATCCTTAATCCGACAGTTTCGAGTTCATTTCATTACGCTTTCGAAAAAACGTTCGTTTTGGAAGCATTTTACTTTAGGAACGATGTACAGAGTCGGGTCCGTGAAACCCTGATGGTATTAAAAACAAAATATCATTTCAGCCTGTAGCTCGTTTTTGGGCGCATACCCGTAGGTATTAAAAACAAAGTAACACAAACACTGCCACCGTGTTGAACTTCTAACAAAAAATGCTTAAGACATGTCGGTCCTAATAGTAGGTTCTAGGCCTTAGTCTATTTAGAGGAGATCTGACTGTTGGATTCACTGCCTGTTGAGAGCACTTTTTCGAATCTGAATTGTTCGTGATTAAATGGTAGAAGCATAAAAGCACATTTCGGAGAAGTAGCTGTTTGGCATTGACTAACTTACGTCATACTTATACAGTCCCTGTGAATCATACCAGCAGTCTAACGAGGGAATCTTTTTGCAGCAGCTTTCATCCACGTTCGAAATTCTACGGCCATTCATAACCAAAAATAAAAACCGATTGGTTGGATTTTGCCACCAGTCTCTCAGCGAAGCGGGTTTATAGTCATATGGGCCTCACAGTAAGCTCGATGGGCATGTTCTCTCTTTTGGATAAGTAGCTGCTGCTCGAAAAAATTAAGTGGTGAGAGACCACCAAACATTTTGAATAGAAATAAATAAAAAAAAATAATTTTGAGTGATGGAAATCTTTATTTGGACATATTTTTCTGTTAAGTGGATAATATGATATCCGTCAAGTGGCTGCCGCCAGTGTTGTTACACATTTGTGCCCATTTTCACGCGGACCTTAAGACTATCAGTGCTGGAGCTGTGTGTGGAGTCTGGATGCATCGGAGTTTTTAATGTCTGGCCTTAAGAACCCGGTTAAATACCACCTCCATCTCGAAGAAGACCTACCCTAGCCTCGAGCTTTTCTTCGCTCTGGAAAGTCTTTACTGTCAATGTCTGCAATCTTGTCTCTAATGTGTGTATAAACACGTTTTAGGCTACTTTTCTACAATTTTCTATTTAACAATATTATGTTTTCGCACAATTAAATGAAAGAAGACTGGATTCCTCTAATTTAAGTGTAAATACAACTTCAAGTTGGATTGGAGAAATCAATAATATCACTAACTTTCTTGAGATATTTGCCAGTCTTAAGAAGAGAAATAGTTTAACTCATTAATACACAACTCACGGTCAATCAGTACTTCCACAGAAGACATGACATTACTGCAACTTATGTCACATAAAATAGGAAAGGAGCAAACAATTCCACTAGCGCAGTGCAAATGCTAAAATAGAAAATGCAAAACGAATTATTTAGCACGAGTTACTCACTAAAAGTAACGGTGGAAAGTTACGTGATCGAAATTAAATCGCAGACTTTCTCCGCAAACTTGATCAGAATTTCGTGTAGTGTTCTACTCTATCGGAAATGAAATCAAAAAGCAAACCAAACCATCGACAAATTTTGTTTTGCGGTTAATCCTTACCGGTTTCAAATAAATTCTGTATAGCTGACCGGAAGAATTTCCGCCGTGCCGATACTTCTTACAAGTCATTCCCCCAGTCAAATCTTACAGAAACAACTTCTGATTGCCGTAAAGTGGAAAGCGATTCAAAGTGCCACGGTGATGAGGCGTACTGACGTTTCACAATTACCGTAGGAAACGCACTTAACTTCATCCAAGAAGTGTTCAAGCATAGACACGAAGTGTACGAATAAATAAATCTGACTTGTTCTCACAGCCACCTTTTGTTGGCCGGTGTCGAATGGAGATGAATGGTGATGCGTTTTGGTAATGGTACCCATCGCATCTGAATTGTCCCATTTATTTGTTTAGCGTCATTTCCAGGGGCCCATGTGTCATTGCATACAACTTGAGGGCTTGTTTGCTGGAATGGATTTCCCCATTTCACTGATGACTACAGTGTATTTTGGAAGGTAGTTGCGTTCGGTGGCAGATGTGAATTGATCTGCGAGTCTTCGCGCATCCATAAAATAGTCACAACCGATTACGTTTCTTGTGGGAGGTTGACTTAGTAGACATTCACTTAAATTTCGGGCCAGAGCCCGGTCGGATGTGTAACTACAGCCAGCTACCTCCATAGTTGCGTACACCGGAGCCCGCATTCCATCTAGACTCGCCACTTTATGTACCTCCCTAGAGCAGATTCAAATTCTTATCGCAGCCTTTTTATTTATTGAGAACGGCCACCCATTGGAATACGATTGTAATTGATAGACACACCGCCAAATCGACTAACCGAGTGAAAACCGACCCGTATCTATTATGGCCATTAATTTACCATCTCCACTGATTTTAACGAACCCATCATCAACACCAAAAGACTCTCAACCAAACCAATTAACATAATCATACCACGAAGCCAACGGCACCTGAAATCCGTACCATCAATCGTTTTTTCGGTTTCCCAGCCTAATTCGGACTATTCTCCCGAAAGAAAATCAGTTTCCTGTTCCACTCGCTGTCTAATGATGCATAATTTAAGAGAGTCATTTCCATAAATCATATCCCGGCCACCTGCTGTAATAATAATTGCTTCATCCTCATACCGGATCTGTCTATGGATGAAAAGGAACACCAACTGGCGGAGGACACACGTAATGAGTGTATCTGTGTCTATTGAAATTCAATAGAACTCATTACACCAGCGCGATATAAGTGCACTCCGCCGACAATGCCACCAGACGAAGGAGAAATAACTTCAACACCCAGAGTTTTCCCCAAAAAAAAAAAAAACACCCGGGCCTGGGAAAATGTAAAAATACCTCCGAGACCGCCTCAGTCTTGCTAGCGATTTGTTAGAAGAAGTTCAACCGCAGACGGATGAGTGACTTGAATCGATTCACTTGCGGCGGGCAGACCGAGGAGCAGCGACTAGACTGTAATTTCCCTTTCGAGGCACTAACAATAGATGCGATCATCGGGCATGGACGTTTAATTGATGATAATATGACGAATCATTGCCGCAAATGGGGCGGCATCGTCGTCATCATTAGTGCATGAAGAGTGCGCCATATAAAATGTTTAAAACGCGCACAGAAAGACAGTGTTCAGAGAACTCGCTGCAGACTTCGATTCCTGGAATTGTAATGTTCATAGCTGAGTTGGTTAATTATGCTAGGAGCGGACCTTGGCCGATGGCATTGGGAGACGTACTTTAATAGTGCACCGAACAGAGTAGTGATGGGGATGCATTGTGAAGCCATTTGGTTGTTGGAACTTAACGTGTTTAAGCAATTTCGCAATGAAACGTTGTAAAAATATGTTTTTACTTGACTGAGCGGAGCCGCTGTATACATGTAAAAATGTTTGATAGCAGTTGATGATTGAATTGAATGGACGTACTCACGAGTACCATTAGCTGGAAGTAATGTAAAAAGACTTGTTACTTAATCGACCTAATTGGGGTGATTTGTTTGACTGGATACAGGATACATGTTTACGAGACTTTAATTTGAGGGATCGATGAGCAAAACAATCAATCTTGTGGTTAACAAAATGTACATGCTCCGAAATTGTTAAACGAAATAACAGTTTTTGTTTTCCATTGGAGATATCTTGCAAAAATCTTGAAGAAACGTCTTATCTATGAGAGGTTCTTTACGGCCTCTGGTATTAGTGGGTTTCTTGTTTGACGGCAATAAATATGCGTACAAGTCGTATTTTTGGCCTTTTAATTAGAGCCTCACTTACATATCAAATTGGTATTTTGGCTGAATTTGGTAAGTAGGAGAAGCGGGGGCTGTGCGGTTAATGTGTTGGCAAACCCACTCTTACCCAAGTAATTATCTATTGGCTATAGAAATTGTACTGTAATTTTACTTACAAATAGTTTAAAAAAACAGAAAACTAAATACTTAGGCATCGGACCGTACTTCATTGAACAAAACTGGTAAACATGGTAAAGGGAAGAGCGCAATGACAAGAACTTTGCTCGAACAAAGTTCTGAACGAGAGCGAATGAGAAAATCATATCTGACATCTTTTTTGGTTTGTTCTGAAGCCGCCTTTTTAAACAATAAATACAAATATTTAGTTATCTGTCTGTCCACACAAAACTTGTTTAACTTCTCTGTAAGTTTACCGCTGACCAATTTTTTTTTTGACAGTCTTTTATATAATTTACTGGTACTGGAACTATCCAAATCTTGGACAGATTTTGTGTCGCTTTTGGTTGTTCCGAAAATGATAAAAATTCAATGCAGTCGCTGCAAAGTATAAGCATATTAAAAAGTCTGCCTTCTTTCAAAGATCTCCTCTCTTATCCAAGTTTTGAATAAAAGAGGTGAGAAAAATATTGTCCAACATCCATTCCTTTAAAGCGAACTTTGGATTATTATTAAAAAACAAAACACGTTTTTCGCATTTTTATACCTATTACTTTGAGTTTGAAAATGATGCAAATTAGTTCCAATGAATTTTAGGACAACCAAATGGAAAACAAAAATGCTTTGCCCATAGCAAAGTTCTGCGAATAAAATAAAAATAAATAGTTGTTGCAACAGGTCCGTAGGGACTTTAGGCCTAACTTCTCACAACCATTCGTTTTGTGTGAGTTTTTTAATATTTTTGGGACGAATATAAGGGATCTACACAATTTTATGCCGAGTTCAAACCACCAATTGAGAAGCTCTTTCATGACAGTTATAGTCTCCGGTGTTTGTCAGACGTTGGCGAGAGGTGGCCCAGTGAAAGAAAACCTTAAGATATAAGTTTTGTGTTTTCCAGGGATCGAACTTGGGACCACCCTCTTGGTAGTCCAACACACAAACCACTAAGCCATTGCGATTTTTCGAATATCCATCTAAATGCGCACATATTGCTTCTGGGAAATATTTTAAAAGTCTATAACTCAAGTGGCACATTTTTATTTTTGCTCAATTAATTTTTTGGTTTTACTTCTTTTCAATCAAAAAAAAAAATATACAACCGACCTCGTTTTAATTTTGAATAAGATTTAATTTAAATTTGTTCCGAAAAATTTTGCATTTTGTCTGGAAAATTAAGCTTTCATTTCATTTAAAACTCCTGTGATTTCCAAGGAAACGTGAGTGTTAAAACATCTCACTCTCAGATTAAAGTTTTTCAAAAGTATGAGTAGTAACAGTGGTCCCAGACCAAAGGGAAAAAATAAAAAGTCTCCATGAAACGGAAATTCTTGAAAAATATTTTCAATCACGAAAAAATTTCAAATAATGAATAATTGTTCATATTTAACTTGAAAGAAACGCCCCATCGAACGTCTACTTAAGAATTTTTGTCTACCTGCCCGCATTCACTCGTTTTGATATTGCGCCATACTAATAACAAATTTTAGTCTCGACTTTAAATTAACGGAAGCTCACAATGGTGAAATTTGTATACAAAATATAGCCACTAAAATTATAAGTCAAAACCAAAAATGCTTATTGGTAAGACCCATTATGTCTAATAGAAAAGGAAATTATTTTATAATATATATATTTTTATGTTATATGCTTATTTTCAGCTTGTTTATAAAAACGGTTCCATTTTCAATTATTTCATATCAAAACAAGTGAATATTTCACTTAGGGGGGAAAATGGATTTTTTTTTGAATTTAGGGCAAAACTAATGCTAATAAGTGTGGGAACACTGAGTAGTAAGAGCTTTACAATTATGATTTAATATTTTTTTTTTAATTTTTCTCTACACGAAATAAAGCCACTTACACGCTTCAAAATGGCCACTATCATTGAAAAATTGTGTGCCCTGATTTAAATTGCCTGTAGCAAATATTTTGGAAAACGTGGGTGGCATAAGACAGCAAAGCGTGGCACCTCTCACTTTACAGAAATATATGGCATTAAAAAATAATTCACCGAAAATACTATGTTTCTATTTTTGCGTTCAAAAACAAATCAGTGGTTGGATTCTCGTAATTGGGTTGAGTATAAGTGTCAGTCACCAATTCACCAATTGCATATAAAAAAAATCAAAATTGAGGCTTCAAAATTTAAATAAAATAAAAATTAAATTGTGTGCTGTATTTTTATTGCCCATGTTAGTCATGAAAGAGCTTCTCAATTGGCCGCTTTGACTCGGCAAAAATTGTAGATTCTTTCCATTCGTCCCAAAAATAAAAACTCACACAAGACGAATGGTTGTGAGAAGCTATCCCTAGGGTCCCCACGGACCTGCCAACTATTTATTTATTTATTTTTTATGTTGAATTTAAAGAACGAAATGTTCTATACAAAACTGCTATTGTGACCTACAAAATATTTAATACGGAGGTTTAAAATCATTTTTAATAAGGTCCTGTGTGTTTGAACACAATGTGGCGCACTTTAAATAAATTTTTGTCTCGACTTTAAATTTGCGGAAGCTCACAATGTGAGATTCGTATGCAAAATATAGCCATTGTGAACTACTTAAATTTATAATTGGAATTAAATTATTTTTATTATTATTAAAACCCAATGGGCTTTACCGATAAACATTAGTTTCAATGGTTATATTTTCCATACAAATTTCGCAATTGTGAATAATTCGAAACTGAAATTCATTACTAGAACAGCGCAATGTCACTCACCATTTGTCGAAAAGAGTTACTTAACAAGTTGTGGACCTGCCTGGCGAGTGCTGACCCGCAGCTATCGCAATACGTCTCACCGACACGCAACAAGAACGTGTGATTCAATAGAGACGTGCTGCATGAAACAAGCTATATAATCCACGAAGGTTAAAGGCTTTTGTAGAAACTAAAAGGCAAGCGCGAGGCCGTGGTCCACCCCGGACTGTAAGTAAGAAAAGATAAGCGCGGTTGCAAATCAAAGATTGCAGAGAGATAACATCACACGATCGCTGGAATAGTCTTGGATGCCGCTAAAAGCACAGGGAAAACAATTATTTCACTCATGTCTGTAACTGAAATTCGAAAACAGCAGGACTGTATAAACAGCTGCCCGAATAAACAGCGCAGCATAGACTGAGACCAGACAACTTTTCCAATGGAAAAATATGATCTCCCATAATTCTTGGAAATGCACTAGGTTAAGTGCCTCCAAATGGCATTGAACTGATAGTATGTCAGGTATGGTTGGGAGATATGCGTTTTTATCCGACAACTTTTTAGATCTCAAGCGATTGCATTTCCCGGTGCGATTAGCTTTTGAGGCGACCTTAAATTTGACGCAATTTTCAGTTCAATGCGAATTGCTCTGCTTATTTTTTTTCTATCCTTTAGATTTTGTGGTAATAAAAATGTTGTCAATTTGAATAGCGGAACTAGAACTATCGGCGAAACGATAGACCTCCAAAATTAGCAAACAAAAATGACAATTTTAAGAGCATAATCCAGTTCGTTTGCCAAAATTATAACGAACGCTGACGTTTGTCAAAAACATTCGTTCAGAATATGACTTATTTTGGTGATCAAAGTTTCAACAACGATATCGTTTAGAGAGACAGTCGTTGATATACGGAATCTGCCCAAAACAATAGACCTTAAAGTTTTTACAACTAAGTGCAAAAGAGCTTAATCAAGTTCATTCTCCGTATTCGGGGAGAATATAATTTAAAAATGGTCATCAAAATTTCAGACGATTATTTTCATACTGCATCTGCTCCCAGCCTTGTTTTAGCTGACGAAGCACATTTCGATGTAAGTCTTAATGTCACCGAATAAATCACACCTCCAGGCAGTTTTAGGCGGTTGATGTCAAGTTAGCTAGTCGCGCATACTTGGATCTTGTTGGGGAAATTCGCCCGTTAAGTGAATTATAACGCAAAAATGATATTTCCCAAAATTTTGACTCCACTCAGAACAGATAAAACTATTTTTTTCAACGCAAATATTTGTACAGCTTTTAGTCCAACAAGACTAAAGCTTGATTTTGTCAAATGCTTTCAAACATCTCTGCAAGTTTAACGAGCGTCATAAAATAAACACAATTTCGACCCAAACTTCTTCGGAAGCCAAATTCGTAAAATTTCCTTTACGAGGCAATAAACTGCTCACCTACGGTCTACAGTCTCTGGCCTGCATTGCCAGGTGCTAAATATTTTTACGACCCTTCCATAGAAAAAAGTACTCCCTCACATGCCTATCGATCATGCAATAGCGCTATAACTCACCTTGTCGTTGATATTGACTCCCCCCTTGTTGTAGAAGTCCTCGCGTGCATTATTCAAGCTTTCGATTATCGAAGATGTATTCACAGCCGAATCGTAAAGCATGTCCGAGCCTAAACTGCTGCCAGCAGTGTTCGTGTTGCCAGCACCGCCGATGCTACTGGCCAGGGTTGGGGTCCGCTGTTGAATTTGAACCGATTGCTGCTGCTGTTGGATCGGCGGTGACACTGTCTGTTTCTCAATTTGCTGCTGCTGCTGCTGCTGAATTGCTGCCAGTGTAGACGCCGCATCTTGCTCCTGCTGATAGCTTTGCAATTTATTTGACTGCTGTATCTGTTTCTGTGGCAGCTGATGTTGCACCTTCATCATGGTCTCTTGTTCCTTTAAGTGTTCCAAGGGTTTTTGTATCTTCACCATCGGCTGCACAGTCGTTATAGATCCCGCCGCATACGACGTCGTTGTCTTCATCGACGAGCCAACCATGGATGATGGCTTTTGACCATTAACACGTTTTATCGATGACGTTGACGATGAAGATTTAGTTGATGACGAGCCTGGCCTCTTTGTTGAGTTGGGTCGTGATTTGGTTTTTCCATTGCTGTTGCTGGTGGAAACTAGGGTACGATGATTATTGTTATTAGATCTTGCCGCAACAAATTGATCGTCATCGATCTCTCCCGATCCGATGGTTGATGTTGGAATTTCTCCGTCCTCTTCTAAGACAGCAGCTTGGGTGCTGGCTTCGTCGGTGGGCATTTCTTTGGCAGCAGCAACATCATCGTCGGCGTTGACATCTTGATTGGTCATTGAGTAATCCTCTTCTTCGGCGGTGGACAATGTCTGCGGCAGGGCATCAACTGTGGTAGTTGTGTCAGGACTTTTTGTTGTGTCCTCCGGCGAGGAAACCGATGCGTATGCCACTTCGGCGCTGGTCGTCTCAATGTCGGACACTGTTGTCTCTTGGCTGTCGGGCGCTACAGTCATTGCCTCGTTGCTGTTGGTGGCATTATCCCGACTGATGTCAAGGGACTCCTTTAGACGCGCTACACGCTCAACAATTCTCTGGAGAATTTCCTTCTGCGATTCGGGGAGATTTTTCGTATCCACTTTGAGCAGTTTATTGTACTTTTCGATGTTTTGCTTGACGGTTTCGATATCCGCTGCCATTTTGGTCTTGGATTTCTGTTCTGATTCCTCGGGGGAAACGTAATGGTTGCGAGCTCGACGATTGCTAAAGCCGACCAATTCAATAACTCCGGGGTAATCGGCACTAGCAGTCGTCTTCACTGAATCGAACAACACGATAACGGAACACATCACTAGCGCACATTTCAACGTGGTTAACTTCATTTTCTAATTAAAAACTTTAGGTTTTTATTTTCTTACAGAAAAAGTCTATATCACACCCGTTCACCACGCTATACACACACGCGGACGATCGTAGGTGGTACTTAGGGGACACTCCCGGATTTCCCGAACGAAAATGCAGTTCGTATGAAGAGTTAGAACACACAGTTACCACGGTATACGGATAGTTCAACACGAATTTTTAACCAACCAACGGAGCAAGGGAACAATAACAAAACAAAATTCACGGATAGAAATCTATCGTTTCATCAAGTAAATCTAGGACTTGCTAGTTTCAATGGGTTTCTCTAATCGCACACAACATACCAGAAGCACCGCTGCGGTACAAATGTTCCATGGAGCGATTTTGCTGCGTCTTATAAAATTTCATGACCAACTTGCAGCCGCAAAAGTACAATCTTTCTCCGGTGCTCTGCCTTTTACTTTGTTTTGTGTTTTTTCTATTCTTTCGCTTAGGTTTTTTTTTTTTTTGCTTTTTTTCCCAACCATTCGTTATTTTCTTCTTCGTCGTCATCACTGGTATCATCATCGTGGTTGTTGTTGGTTGTCTTCGGCAGCATCATCATAGACCATGGCCATGGTTGCAGATGGTCGCGACCAGATCCGAAAGGGTAAAACGTTAAATTCACCAGAATGTTGTACACTGTACAGTGATGTGTGGTATGTAGTAGGTTGCAATGTTTGGTGTTATTGCAGAGGAAGATCATGTAGTTGTTGTTGTTGGTGAGTCGGTGGTATGACTTGGTTGTAAAGAGCTACTGAGGTTGCTTTATGGCATTTCTAATGTCTAGCAAGCAGTCTTTGCGTGTTAGCTTTGTACACAGATGGCATCGGCTTGGGTCAGAGTTGCCAGTAAACTGGGAAGAAGTCATAGCAGTGTTTTGCTGAAACGTTTTGATGCCAAAATTGGATGCGTGCAAATGTCATGGCTATATAACTTTTTTGGGAGCCAACTGACATTGAGATGCTGGATCATGACCATTTCACGTGATGTTGTCGATTCGGTATCGAATTCTCCTTGATACTTTCTCATCTTTAAAAGTGGTTTTTGGGACGTTGGTTCCTCATTATGTTTGCTTGTTTTTTTTCCATTCGAAACGTGGTTAGGGGTCTTCTTTAATTGTGATGTAACATTTGCAGTATGATTCTAATGACTTAAATAATGAGCTTGGTTTTTGCTATCCTAATTGGCCATCCAGATCTTGCGATTTAACGCCATATTGGACTTTTTTTTTGTTTTTTTATGTTTATGCAAACAAGCTCACCACCACCAACGCCTTGAGAGAGGAAATTGGGAGGTGTATTTATGAAATTCAGCCACATTTATGCGAAACGGTCATAGAAATTTTCAATAAAAGAGTACGTACTTGCCAGCAAAGCGGCTATTTATCCGATGTGCTATTCCATACATAACCCCAATCTGTATACTCTGTGAATCAATAAAAAAAAATTAAGCTTTCTAATTCAAAATCTGTATTTTCTATCAAAATTACATTTTGCATGAATTATGGGACACCCTTTATTTTGCTTGTTTTCGAGTTCGCACATATTTCTCTATCAACAGTTTTACCTTCACTCAACAATTGCCTTTATTTGTAAATTCTTTGTTAAATCATGGCCAAATATAATGAAAGACAAAAAGTCAGCTCCATTTAATCAATGACATCTGACACTTTGTACATATTCGGCCCTAGCGAGGTTTCCGTTGGAACAAAAAGTGTAGCCGCAGCGCGTAATCTCAAATCACATTCGAGGTACCCGTTTTCGGAAAAAAATAATTGAAATGCGATGACGCATTGATTTCACATCCTCGTGTTGTTTGGTTCTTGTTTTTTTCCCTTGATTTTGCACTAGAAACACAAATTGAAGCAATAAATACAAAAAAAATTGTTTAAATTTGTTAACACTTCACTGTAAATCGTATAAAAAATAAGCGACTAATTGTTGTCGGATGATATGGGAAACAATTCTTATGAAGCTGTCAAATATGTCACTCAAAAACAAACTTGATCGCACTGCAACGCAAAAGGCTGGAATGCGTGACATTTGTATCGGAACAATTCTCCGAACAGCAAAATCCTCCCAATCGTATAAAATCGGAGAATTTTTCGTTCCGACGGATACCTCGCTACGAGCGATTAAGGAATGCATCGATCCGTAGTAATATATGAGGAACCGCCCCTAGCTTCGGGGAAGCAACAATTTTACAAAAGATGCCACAAAGGTCGTGTTTAAAAAGCGCCGCAGTGAACTTATCGAAAAACTTGTGAAAAAGCGACATAGCAGGTGTAACAAAAAAACAGACCAAAATCCTGTCAGAAAAATCCCCTCAAAATACGTATCGAAAACTTTCCTAGAAGCACGTACAAAAAACAAACAAAAAATGCTTAAGGAAAAGAAATAGAAAAATTCGTTAAATATGTCAAAAAGTTTGACAAAAAAGAATGTGACAAGAAGGTGATTAAAAGAATAAATTAAAAAATCTTCCAAAAGACTTTGAAAGATGTGACGGGGTCATTAAAAAAAGATTAAATTGAAAAAAACTGCCAAAACTTTCTGTTTTTGTAAAATAAAAATATATAGTGTTTTTTTTTTTTGTCTGACATGATGTTCATGACCGCTGATTTTGTGTTCTATTTTTAAATATGCGAGACCAACATCTTTAAGCTGAAGGACTCAAGCTTGTTCTTAGGTTGTTTCTGTTTTACTTGGATACAGGAAGTTAATAATGTCTCCAAATTTTAAGTTACAGCCCTTTTCTACCGAAAAATAAAAAAAATCTTCCCTTTACTTGCCTGAAAATTGCGAATATCCTTCCACCAATCCATTCAAAGGGGAAATACGTGCCCGGCATATGAATCCGAATTACATTGGGTATCTAGTTGCCTTCGACGTGATCAATCGCGGTGCTTATTGCAATTCGTTTCAACATACCTGTCAGCCAAATTGTAAGCCATAAATCAAATTTAACATGGCCGCCAAGGTACATGAACAACCTCCAAAGTACACCGTACTCCGGACAACATTTACATTCCCTTTGCATTGTGTGCTGTTCAACGACAAATCGGTCAGCCGAAGTTCAACTGCACCCAGTCGACTTTTTATCAACTTATCTAAATCGATGGCCATTCCTTCTGCCTCAACTGAACAGGAAACTTAAAGAGATACAGCCACAGAGAATCCCTCTATCCACGTACCTTTTTTTTCAGCTCCGTGTCCATACCATCGATGCCATGCATCCTCTGTTGGCAAATATATGTTCTCGCCGATACTTGCCATCCAAATATGTGTACAAGTACTTCACTCCAGCTTGAACTTTGACCGATTTCAGCATCTATCAATGCGCCATTAACTATGTGCTTGCATAAAGTGTTGGCCGGTCGCCTCGCCAGGAGATTCCTGGCCAAATGCATTCAAGATGTGCAACACAGATCGCGTGCAACTAGTGTCTAATGGACAGTAATCGTTGTCTTCCCCCGATAACATACATCGAACTTTTGAGATTGTTTGCTGCTCCACTCCACGGTGGAGGTGCTGGTGCAGTGGAGCTTCTAAGCTGGAAGTGCAACACAAACTCGTACCAGAGCCATACAAATGATTGTTTTTCTTCCCACGGCAGGGGGGCTCGAATGCAGCTCATCTGGCGCTTCAGCACAATTTGTCAACAAGACCTAATCATGAGTGTGTGTTTGTGCGGATATTACGAAGCACGTACGGTTGCTGCTTCTAAAAACGCGACTTTTCATCGGATTTGGATTCTTGGTCAAACCGCAAGTTTCCTACATGTGAAACCGCACGCATTATTCATTAGAAAATTAGCTGCCTTCGATGGGATCCCAGTCACAGGAATCAAAGTTGTAAGTCTCGCATGGCGTATAAGTGTGGTATGGTGTCAATCATCTGACACCAACATCAATCTCGTGATTCTGGCTTCTAGGATTCCGTGTGTGGTTTCGTGCTCTATACAAAAGCGAAAAGAGAAAAGATGTCAATTATAAATGTAAATGGATTCATGCAGCCGACTGCATGTGTGTGTTTGTATGATGCAATGTGAACAATTGCAACTAATACACAGTGGAGAGACTGTAATTAGAAATTTAATTTGATTTGTGATTAAATCGAGGAAATAAATTCGGTTTTCGGATACAATCTGTATCCGAGTGATGGGATCATACTTTCTGTAATCATCCGACCGCTCAATTAATCCGTTTAGGGATGCTGACGGCGGTTACAATTAGGCAAATTGGCAAAATTTAGCAGCATTAGTGAAGGGATAATTGAATCAGTGAATGTATGGGGGGAATATTTTCAAACGAGTGTATTTTCAAAAAAAGCGAGTTTTGCTAACTCTTCATGCTTTGGTTTGGAAACTATGTTCACGTTGATAAACTGAAAACATATATTATTTAAAATGGCGGTGTCAGAACTTCAAATTGCGACATGAATTTGAGTTGGAATCCCTTCGGGCTCTGTGGAATTTCGCTACACCGTTCGTTTCATGTTTAATTTTTAATTATATTGAATTTAATTTAATAAATAACATTATTGGATTATTAACTAAATATTATAATTAGATTTTTAACTAAATGTAATTAAAACTATTAAATAAGCTAAATATTTGTTTTTCTTCTTTTTTCAGGTGAGTCCTTGAACAAGTTTTTATACACAACACAGGAGTTGGTAAGAAATTATGGTATCTTACTCGAGGAACGCCTGATCCTTTTGCAAGGCTTGCCCGCAAAACAGTGCATAAGTGGAGGGATTGGTAGTAGAGCTCGAAAGTAGCTCCCAACTTTTGCTTGCATTTGGTTTCTTATTCAGGGATAGTACATTCGGCATTGGAAATAAGGTCTTGCTCCGAGATATACTATTTATAGAAGTTTATTGGGAATCGTTTTAGGCCTGGTTAAAAAGGTTTAATCAGGGCAGAGTGGAGGCAAGGTTTGATCAAGATTTGGTGAACTCGTGTTGAATGATTGTTGGTTTATATTGCTGAAACCATTTTTGGATATAACCAGAAAAGTTTTGCAGCTTTGGTATTAATAAATTGTCCAGTATTTCCACCCAACGCTCGGAGCTGACCGTGCCACGTATGGACTGATTTCCACTTGTCAAATTGTTGTCAGTTCGTGATGACCTTGGTCGCCCGGATCTAGGTTCATCCATTATTGAAACGGTCTCTTTAAACTGTTGAACCCATTTCCTGATAAGCTGAATACATCATTTACTATGTTAACAGCGGAACTTTCCACGCACTACAATCACTGTCGTTAAATTTCGAGAAATGTTCCAACACTCAAATCGGATCGAGAGTGCCTAAAAGAAACCTAATACCTTTCGCTAAATATTAATAATAATCGATCAAGATGCGTAATGCTAAATGAAAATATAAAATAGATAAGAGTTCTTGATCAACTCTTAAAAAGCTCCATCTGTTCGTCAATCACGAATTCAGTAATGTTTACCAGAGTTTCAAACCACTGCGATGGTGAATTAATAAAGCCAACACCAATAAATTTGTAACTGTCTCGTCCTTCCCCTCAGTAAAAGAAGAAAGACTCGTATTACAAAAATTACATCGAAATAAACTGTGAAAATTAGAGAGACACCGCACAAAATACCTTATTTCATGATGCGTGATAGAGATCCCTGATTTAACGTGTGAATATTATGCAACACATTCGGACAAGGCCGATGGGTCTCACTTGGCGTAGTATGATTTGGGAAATTAAAAAACGCTTAACATAAGAATTACCATGAAAATGGCTATACGAATCCGATCAAGAAGAGAATGGGAAATAAGCAAAAGGGCTGTTTGCTGTTGGAAGGTGAATAAGAGACCAAATGTTATTCACCTGCATAGTGGCTTCTGTATGGGTAAAGATTGTCCTATCCCAACTCAAGAAGTGGTTGTAAATTTCGCTGGATCGGCGTTTTGGTAAACGGATGGAGGTACCTATGTGGCGTCATTCTTCCTAAGGTTTGAGGTGCTGTCACAAATATTTGGAAATAAACCGAAGACGAGGCTCTGTGTGTCCCATTTTCGATTCTCGGAAAAACCCCAATTCCACCTGAAGGTTTTTTCCACTGTGCAGCCTCTCGCGAACGTCTGACAAACATCCGAAAGTATAAACGTCATGAAAGCGCTTCTCAAGTAGCCATTTGGATTCGGCATAAAATAGTAGATCCCATCCATTCGTCCCAAAAATAAAAAAATACATTTTTTTTTATTTATTTTACACCTAAAACGATGCCCAGTCTCGACCGTTTTAACTAAGGTACAAGCAACAAGAGTCGAGGGATGCTATCGTTGGTGCGAAGGAAAATCGCCTTTTTCAAATTTCACTCGAAACGAAAACCTGACATAATGAGCCTTGTGACAGCCGATTGCTAGCTGCCTCCAACAAGAAGCTGCCCATAACTTTTTGCTCGTGACGACCTCCTTCTTAATGATAGCCTATAATCTTCCAAAACTGTTTGTTACTATGAAGACCGAGCATTCATAGTCAGACTTATTCAAACCTTAAGGGAAAATATTTTTTTTTTTAAATCCTTCATTTTCACGTTTGCCAAAGAATACATGGGAGGAGTAGTTCACCATTGACCATAAAAGAAATCTTACCAAAGCTTGAGTGCTTCAAACACTTCCATACCGCTAATAGTAAACATGGGGGTCAACATCATCCCCGAGCAAACAAGATTCGTATTTTGTTTCGTTTTCCTAATAGCACTCGGAGTAACCCTGTGCAAAAATAATAAAATAAAAATTAAAGTTGCTAATCATTCACATCCAAGCCGAGCCTATTGTCCGACCGAACTCGAGCACCACTTCAAAGACCAGAATATTAAAGAGACGCCGGCTGATTGGGTGGATCAATTAAAGGGTATCGTGCGCGAAAACTACGTATGACACTTGGGCAATCCGGTATTCAATTAATTGGACACGGCCGAGCTGAAAGTCATAACAGAGTATATTATTCGAAATATTCACAACAAACTTCCCAGCCGGTTCCACACCACAGCCACACAAAGGTGCGAGTGCAAAATCACATCTCTTATTGTGCTGTCAGATACTGTTGTAGTTTGTTAGAAAACAACAGTACCTACACCCGAAGTGGAGGATGAAACGCCAAGTCATTGTCGTTTTTGCTAATTAAATTCCAACGGACTACGCTCGAGGGATCCACACAAAACCGAATGCCGAATGATGTACCTATCCGTCCGTGCGCCCGAAGAAGAACTCATTATTCCAGGGCGGAATGGCTCTACACCGACAGTATCTGTGCTCAAATGAATTATAAGCGGATTTGCAAAACAATGGCATGGGTTCCACACGGGATGAGCAGGAAAGAAAACACATTTAGAGTGGCAATAAAAAAAAAAAAAAAGAATCCAAAGAGAAAATTCCCAAAATAGGGGTCAGAATATTTGGCACTGCGCTTAGTCAGAGGTTAGCTATTTGGGACCACTGCTACGATGGATTGAGCCATGATGACCAATATTCCACGCTTGTAGCGAGACATTGGTTTGTTTGGATTCAAAGGAACAATGTGGTCGGTGTTATGGATTGACGTGTGAAGTCTGAACGGTGGCGGACACGAGTGGCTTCAAATTAGGCAAATTGCCTGTTCCTCCGAAGATGAATTTTGTTTCTTTCATAATAAATCAAAGAAGAAAAGGGAAATTCAAGTGGCATATCTAGGTTTCATCTGCTATGTTCTTGTACTTTCACAAAATTAGTCACTGTGCCGGTACAAAGGGGCAATTAAATATTCAAATAATTCTTCGCGAAGACTTTATGACTCTAAAAGTGGTAACAAATTGCATTCAGCGGACATAAACTGCCGGCCACTCGATCGGGGTTAAACTTGGGCTAAGTGCAAAATAAATTGCCCGCGAGTGGGTAACGTCTTGGGTGCTTACTGCTTAAGTATGCCAGTTGGATGTTCCCGTAGGTTTAACAGAATCATAATGCTTTAATTAAGGAGTCTTTACTGCGAGGTGTTGCGATTAAGAACAAACTACAGCGGTGTTTTCTAGTACTGCGAAGTCACACTTTGCCAGCAAACGAAAAGATGAGTTCTGAACTGGATGTGAGGATCCTCTTCTTGGACAATAGGACAATAAGTAAGGAAATTGCCACCATGCCGAAGTTATATTCCTTCATCAAACCTGCGCGTTTTCTTCGTTTGGAATCGGAGTCTCTTGCTGTAGTCGCAGTCTGGAAATATTCCACACATACTCTCATGAAAAGTGCCTTCGAACAACGCCATTCGAAGAATGCCAATGTAGGAAATGTTCCACAGATCTAGGCACAGAATCGAAGCCCTTTGGATTCCTTTGGTCATCAGCGACAGATGACGCAGTGCAACGAACCTTAACAATATATATTTTTTTGTTTTACCGGGGGTTGAACGTGAGAACCCTCGACCAGTGGTTGAGTTGAGGGCGGAATGCACGTCCAGAGTTGTCAAAAATAATTTTTTTCTTGGATTGGTGTGGTGGTTTGCTACTTCTTTAGTGACTTTGGTCGAAAAGTATGGCCTTTCAAAACCGTCCTCTCTTTCGGACAGATCTCCTGGGGCCAGTGCTGTGGGAGCCTTGCTTTTTGCGTCTTCTACAAAAGGGTTTTCTTCGGTGACCAGGGCACTCATTCCGTAACTTTTCAGACGATTATCGTCGAAACGATAGACCTCCAAAAACTATCAACTAATTACAAATTACAAATTTCAGAGCTGAATGAAGTTCGTTTTCCACAAATATAATGAAAGCTGACGTTTGTCAAAAAGATTCGAGCAGAATATGACTTATTTTGGTGATCAAAACTTTAAAACGATATCGTTTAGACGATCGTTGATATACGGAATCTGCCCCCAGCTGACTTCACCTGATCCTAAGGAAGACGGTTTTTTGGTTGACTAATCTGGAGACGCCAAGTCGCCTTGTGATGGCCATAATGACGTTTCTCCTCGCAGCAAGGTCAATTACTTTAATTTTATGTTTTCCCTTTTCAAGGATCCGTATACCCAAGGGGAGAAAACGGAACCCTATTAGTTTCGCTTTTATCCGTCTGTCCCAACGCACTTTTAATTTTTCCAGAGATGATGTTGCGCAGGCTGTTCGAATATGGAAGGAAAGATCCCCCAATTTTCGATTATGATGGCCAGGAACAACATTACCTCCGTACTTGAGGTACATCTTCTCAAGAAAATCATACAATGCTTCCTGGACTGCGTATTCATTTATAATTATTTGGACTTGAACACGAATCATCGGGTGAAATTAGATCCAAATGCGGGTTGTGACAAGATGAGGATCAAATCACGGAAGACTGACATTTTTCCATAAATCCGTAGCCAGACTTTGGGCCCTGTTCGTTGTAGTACGAACCCAACATGCAGGACCGTGCTCGGATGAAGGGCATTGAATGTCTGGCTTCAATTACACACTTCACTGGCCTCAGCCCCAAATATGTTTACGAGTATCTGCTATTTTGACGACACTGCCGTACAAACTTCTTCTGAGGTGCTCACATGCTAGACTTATGAGACTAATTGTCATTATTGTGCAGGCACCTATTTTCTTTCTGCTTAAAACCTGACCTTATAACTTTAGCAAGTCAAATCCGGGTGGGAAAGTACCTATGTCTCTATAAAAAAAGCATCTGTTTCGAGTGAGTCTGCGATCTGGTAAAGACTGTCTTTGTTTGCTTACCGTATTTCAATTTTTCGATTTTAGGAGTAACTTTTGACAGTAATTGCTTTCGTTTTAAAAGGAACACTTTGCTCTGGGACGGAATAGAACTGTTGCAATTTCCAAGCCAACGCTTTCTTATATTCACTGTATTTCTTAAAAGTTTTTGTTGGAGATTCTTCGGTTTACAACTCGCCACGATAACAGCTGCTTTGCGAAAGCTTTCTAACTAAACACTTCCTTAAAATTGACCTTTCCTTATGTGCCAAATATGAACGGTCCCTCTGTGCTCCATATTCACCTCACCAAAGAGCAGAATTGAGTAACCTCAATCCGAAATACTCCACTTGCAACAACTACCTAATAACTTCTGTTGGACCCATCCATACAGACAGACGATTCTCCTCGCTGCTCATGTATATTTCAAAATATTTGGATTTGGGTCATCCAAAGGCCTAGACATTCCATCCATCGATTATAATAGCCTTAGGTTGAAAAAAAAACAAACAATAATGAGCCGTAAACTCTGATTAATGTTCTTCACCGAAATGGATAGCCTATAGGAAAGTAATCTTTAGTCGATCGCATTTCTTACTCATGTATATCGAAACAAAATCCAAATAATTGAAAGACAAATGGAGAACACTCGCCTCAGAACGCCCTTATCTGGAAATATTGCTTTTGCTCCCAGAACAAGATTATCAATCAATTAAACCACCAACATTGGTTCGCATTTAATAATTAATGATTCATCTTACCAGATTGACTAACAGCACTATTAATACGGTTTCGAGAGCCGAGCCATCAAGATCGAGTAGCGGTTTCGACTGCTGAAAGAAGAAAAAAGAAAAAAAAAAACTGTAAAACAAGTTCGATAACCCTTTGACCTACAGGCGTTCCACTTAGCCTAGACTAAAATTTGAATAAAAATTATTTGTATTTCTACTTTTCCAATTAAGTAATATAACAATAATCATTGAATAGAAATGCCACTGGCTCTATGAGAATCGATTGACACTCTTCCATTCGGACGGACTGTGTCACTATGCATAAATCAGTTTCACCTAGAAAGTCCAACTCGTTCAAATGCGCCTATTCGATTAGTTTCGCTCTTGGATGCAGTCGCCACATTAGATTGCTCGGCTTTCTGGTTTTTATTTAAATTCAGAACCCAATGCCAATGCAGATCAGAATGTTCCCCCAAGCTCTAAGGGTCATTATCATATCTGAAAGTTAAGTCGGTGGATTTGGTTCAACGAACTTGGTTTTCTTTTGGCTTGGTAAACAAACGGTGACATTCTGTTTTTGAACAAAAAAAAAGAAGTAGAACACAACCGTGAAAGCTTTTAAGGGATTTAACAGACGACACACACGGTTCCACAGATGATTATACCGAGTTATATAACGAAGCAAAACCGATAATACTGTTAACTGGAACTTTTATGAAAGTATAATCTCCGTGGTGATAAATTGTCGCTTTTGGATGCTAAGTTACTTCATCGATATTTTTGCTTTTGTTGATAGAGTTTATTGTTCCAAAGAGCGAAATAGTTTTTGGGGGCCGCCGTCGCACTCGGAACAACAATTGTGTTTTATAAACTGGAAACCGAAAGCCTGTTTCTTTTTTCTATATGAATATAAGGATTTAGGTTTAAATTTTATTCAAAATTCATGAAAACCTTTTTCGGCTTGTGGAGTACATTTGTGCACTCAAGACGATTCAATTGAAATCAAGTTTTCATATCGCACTTAATTCCTTTGATCTGTAGTTCAAACATAGCGTAGGTAGCTAAGCATGTCTTTGTCTCTGCCTTTGTCTCTGTCTCTGTCTCTGTCTCTGTATCTGTCTTTGTCTTTATCTTTGTTTTTATCTTTGTCTTTGCCTTTGTCTTTGTACTTTGTCATTCCACTCGAAATAGTGTACAGATTCTTGTAGAATTTCCAAAAATCTTCATACCACAAATACTGCTCACTTTACAACCTCGTTACTCTCCTGACTCATCTCCCATGAACTATATCGAAATCATCATCAAAATACTCGACTTTCTCTATCGCACTATGTCCCTAAGCCGTTACTCCTCCTAAAATAATTCTGCACCACTAAATGGCTCTAATAAACCCAACAAAACAAGATTACTAGCAGCAAGGTTCGCATTAGCTAATTCCCCAGAAGCCTCATTCTTCAAACTCATCGGCACTCATCGTGCGGTAAAGGCAGGCATCAACACGCGCACACATTCCATCCCCGCAGTGGCTTTCGTGATTTACGACCTTGCGCCTGTTCATCAAAAACCAAAAGCTAACAAATGAGAGTAGTTACGGCCATTCTGAGCCGACACAAAAATTGGCCAATTAATATGGTAAATTAAGCTCTTCAATTTTGTGGTGTGCGTAAATTAGGACGCCCTGGTGCGGCGGTTAACTGTGTTGCCCTAGTGCCTTTGGGCACTGCTTACCTGTTCCAATGGTCCATATAATCGCATCTGCCTCACTACTCTGAGGGAAGATGACGTGCTGTGATCTGGTTTTAATGGGGCGGCCTGTCTAAGTGTACATGATGCTGCTATGTGCAAACACTACTCGTATCATTGAACACGTTCGTAAATTATGCAGCGCCGTCACTTTGCCGTGAGAAAAATGGCCTTTCTTTTGTTTTCACTGGGGAAGTGGAGGCAATGGTGGCGTCTTAAATTTCATTTTTTTTTTTCGAAAAAGTTCCACGGTGAGATATTAGCAATTTGTGCACCACCATCAAGTAGGCAAAACCACCATAACTTTCCAAGTGCATAGTGGGAACCTATGTATCTGCAATTTTTTTTTTTGTACCTCAATGTGTATAGTGTGCGGTTTCAGATGATGACTGTGCCGGGAAAGACATGCATATATATTATTTGTTTAGATTTAGGTCAATTCAATTCAATTTGATCAAATGCATCTGCAGGGTAAAGCAAAAGATATAAAAAAAAAATTCATCTTCAGCATGTGATAAATGAAAACGGATTTGTCTGCACTTTGGGCGCAGAGGCAAGGGAAACACATTTTCCTTTGCGGTTAATCTTTTAGTTATAAAAGTATCTCATCGGTGGAGAAGGAAAAGCGCGCCAGTAAAAATGAGATAAACGTTGACTTTTGACATGGAAACGTTCGCTCTCGTCGTGTACTATGGCATAGTGTTGGATGAATGTGATTACCGCGTTGTTGAAATGAGGTGAGACACAAGACACAACAAGCCAGCGAAGCAAACAAAGTGCTACCATAACTAGAAACTGATGATCGGGTCCTGTTTAATGGAAAATAAAGGCATCCAATTTCACTGTGCGCCAAATACCTTAACGGATATGGAAGTTGTTGTGAAACGTATTGAAGCGGTTGATGTGTATGTGGGATACAGGGCGCGTGTTGTGATTAGGAAATGAAGGATAGGTTATATATTTCACTTTGTGAATGTTATTTTGATGAATTTTGGTATACTTTGAGTTTTTTTATTAATCGCTGTTGTAAATCATGTTTGCTTGTACTATATAAGCGGCGGAATGATGATAGACGTCGCTCTTCTAGGAATTTACTTCAAACAAGATTGATCTGGGAAAAAATGTCCTTCACATTATGTATGTTGGTACAAAACACATGATTTGACTGTTATATATAAAATGTAAGGTTCCCTTTCATAAGTTATATTGTGCTCGAATTTGTTTGACAAACGTCAACATTCATTGTGTTTGTGGAGAATGAACTGGATTAAGCTCTCAAAACTGTAATTTTAGCACTTTGTTGCTAGTGTTGGGGGTCTATCGTTCGACGATAACCGTCTGAAAAGTTACTGAAATAGGGCCCTGGATGGGCTATTTAAATCATAGGTTTTTTTGCCACTGACAGCTGTTTTCCGCTCGAAATCTTGATAGAAAGTCAGTGTTAAACCCCCGAATGAGTCGCTTTATGCTTGAACAACGTTGGGAGACATTGAAAACTTATTTCCAAAGTAAGTGCTGTGTAGCCCAAACAGTGCGTTTTTTTTACAAAAAAAAAATAGTTTTAATAGAGCTGCAATTTGACCCCCTTGGACTTTTGTTTTTTGGGGAACCGTGAAGGACCGATGTTATGCCAACAATCCGGAAACGATTCAAGCACTTAAGGCCAATATCATCCGAGCAATCCGTTAGCTACAGTCCAAAACCATCAACAAGGTCTTGGAAAATTGGAGTCACAGAATGCGCTACTGCAAAGCTAGCCGGGGCAGCCACCAGAACGATGTTGTGTTGCAAAATTAATGGAAATGTTGCCATAATGAAGCCATAATACATGGGAAACAATTTAATTTTGTTCATTTTATTGCATTTAAAAAAAAAAACTTGTATTTGGCACAGGGTGGGCCATAACTTGATGCGAACCGTTGCAGCAATATAAAATCGAAGTCTTTATTACTAAACTAACCTATGTGGCGCAGTGGCTTAGTGGTTAGTGTGTTGGACTACTAAGCGAGGGGTCCCAGGTTCGAATCCCGAGAAAACCCAAATTCCAACTTAAGGTTTTTTTCATTGCGCCACCTCTCGCGAACGTCTGACAAACATCCGAGAGTATAACTGTCATGAAAGAGCTTCTCAATTCATTCCATTCGTACCAAAAATAAAAACTCACACAAGACGAATGGTTGTGAGAAGCTAGGCCTATGGTCCCTACGGACCTGTTGCGCCAATTATTTATTTATTTTTTAAACCTGTGAAATGCTGCAAGTGTGTGAAAAAGCTGCGCTCATATCGATATCCATATCCCTATCGATATCATTACCTATATTCCTAAATATATTCATATCCATGTCTGTATCCATATCCACATCCATATCCATATTCATATCCATATCAATATCTACATCCATATCCATATCTATATCCATATCCATATCCATATCCATATCCATATACATATCCATATCCATATCCATATCCATATCCATATTCATATCCATATCCGTATCCATATCCATATCTACATCCATATTCATATCCATATCCATATCTACATCCATATCCATATCCATATACATATCTATATCCATATCCTTATCCGTATCCATATCCGTATCCATATCCGTATCCATATCCATAACCATATCTATATCTGTATCCATATCCATATCTACATCCATATTCATATCCATATCCATATCTACATCCATATCCATATCCATATCCATATCCATATCCATATCCATATCCATATCTATATCCATATCCATATCCATATCCATATCCATATCCATATCCATATCTATATCCACATCCATAGTCTAATTTACAAGCTTTCATTTTTCTTTAGTTAATCGGAACGGAAAATAAATTTTTGCTTGCGAAATCGAGAAACGCCGATATTTTGCTTTGAAAAAGACAACCACAAAGCGCCCATATCTTTGGTCGAGGGAAATAGCTCCCAATCCATTCCAAGCATATTCTGTATTTGACAAGTTATTCAAATCTAAATTGTGCACACAAAATAAACCAAGAACCACTTGACCAATATCAACATTTTTAACAGTTCCCCATTCAACCTGTTACTTTCTCATAGACACCCAGTTAGCATCCACCCCATCTACGAAGACGGTTTAGAAAGCACGCTCGGAATGTATAACTATACATAAAGTGTAAAATTACTCGGAGCTCGAATCATTTTTCGGCATCTTCGTAGTGCCGTCTCAGCATGGTTCCGTGTCAAAAAATTATTTTTTTTCTTTTTAGAAAAAGAAAACAATACCCAAACTAGAGAAGAAAACTTTCATTTTCTTCAAATGACAAAATAAATATCAGGATTTTGCGTTCGTATCTCGCTGGTCTCATTATAACTACGTGAATGGTGGTAATCCCCCATGGGGAATTATCATACACCTCTGGCGAAACATGGAATTACCATTGTATATCGCTAAAGAACATGATGACATGACACGCTATCGCCATGGTATACCCAAGCTGCAATTAACTGCTTGGATGCTTGCTTCCCATAACGAAATGCTAAGCACAAAATTTCGTACAAAGATCGTCGCATGCAGTTAAGGTTTGCCTCTGATAGAAGAGCGAAGAATAATTTTTCATATATACCTTAGCTATCTGTCGGATGGCAGAAGTGTTATTTGAATGCGGCGAGACACACCGGCTGTGGGTGGCGGGTGGCAAATGTTATTTCTTTTACAGAAACAATGAGAGAAATCGGTTTCTTTTTCTCCGCCAAGCACCACCTAAGAAATTGAAATTCTATGGAATTAGTTAAAACCACTGTAAGCCGCAAAAGGAAACGGACAGATATTCACATTTATTATTTGACACTGACGGTTAGCTACATCTAAATGGATCTGCAATTAAGAACGTGCGACTGTTTGCCACGAATTCAGACACACTGATTCAAGTGGTTTCAGTATAGATATTGTAGATAAATCGTCATGCTGTTGTTGATATTTGTGTTAGGAAAAGATGGGTGGGATTTCTTCAAATTTATTTGCTCTAAATTTTGGGATATACATCAGAGGGAACATTTAAAATGGAACAATTTTTTAAAGTTTTATGGTAGTCCTTATCATTGTTGGATAATCTGATCAGATATTTGCATTTTTAAAAGTCTTAGTACTTTTGACTAAGAACAGTGGAAAAGCGGTATCGCATGCATTTTGCAGGAAAATATCGCAGTTATTAATTGTAACTTTTTGAATCATTATACGGGCTCACAAAATTCGGATACAATTTCTTGATGGTTTTCAAAATACAGAACTTCCACGGCCAATGCAATCACACCTATCCAAATGAAAATTTGAGCATAATGCATTCAAAGTTGTGTTGCACAGTTCAGGCAGTGATTGAATTTTGAGTTAGCTACCAAGTTTTTTAAAAGTTTTTAAAAAATTGATAGTTTTAAATTCTTTGTTAAAAAAAAACAACTGAGTATACAATCTTACTGCAAATATGGTTAGAAAATATTGAACCAACAAGCGTTTCACCAATGTCCAGAAGAACTTAGCTGTAACCGGTTTTAAGCATCAGGCTCCTCTTTGAAGTGCTTTTTATTTCTTGGGCTTTGACTTGTGAATAGGCCACCAAGATCATGCTAGTTGAACCCGCTATAAAGATATTTATATGTGGGGTTCCCTGAAGTCGCAGGTCTATGGCAGTAGGACTTTTTTAAACATATATAAACCAACTTGTCACTTTTTCTTAAGAAAAATATGTGGGGGCATTCTTCTATTTTCAAATAAGAGTAAGCTTCTGTAGTATCATCAGCTTATAAGGATTGGATAGAAGAAAATATTTGCCAGCTCCATTAAGGATCCTATGCCTAATCAATCATTTGTCGCAGTGGCTTAGTGGTTAGTGTGTTGGACTACTAAGCGAGGGGTCCCAGGTTCGAATCCCGAGAAAAACCCAAATTCCACCTTAAGGTTTTTTTCACTGCGCCACCTCTCGCGAACGTCTGACAAACATCCGAGAGTATAACTGTCATGAAAGAGCTTCTCAATTGGCCATTTGGACTCGGCATAAAATTGTAGATCCCTTCCATTCGTCCCAAAAATAAAAACTCACACAAGACGAATGGTTGTGAGAAGCTAGGCTTGGGTCCATACGGACCTGTTGCGCCAATTATTTTTTTTTTTTTTTAATTGAAACGAACCTGCAATTTTCTGCCGATTCCGAATAGCTGAATCGGAAAAAGTTATTAGAAAAAACTTTCGGATGTTTGGTAGAACTTCGCACATCCTAAGGACTTTTCGTGGTTTTATGGTGTGGTCGTCTTTTTGTTTGAGACCACTCACGAATATTAAAACAATAATTGAAACAATGTATTTAATTCTTTTTTACTTTATTAACTACGTGAATTATTAACTTAAATCTATTGGCGCCCTTCCGTCATCGACATATGTTTTGAAAGTGAAACCCCTATACAGACTTCAGATGAGAACGAATTGCGAACTGCGAACAAGCGAATATTCATAGTTTAGGACCATTCACATGAGAGCTATTAACTACCTACAAACGAACGAATATCCGCAAATTTTGACATTCCATTCACATGATACATTTTATTTGGTCGCAGATACCCGCGAATCCAATGACAGTCGCCGTCATTTGTTTCTACTTTTTGAATAAAAAAACTCGACAATTGAAGGTAGCGACATTCTATTAAGCAAAAAAAAAAATAAAATATTGTTGACCTGTTTGTGGTGGAACAAAGTTTAAAACACTGCAATTAATGCATGTACAACCGCAAATGTACAGAAACTAATTAAACAAAACTAATAACAGCTGTAAACAAATAAATTATATTAAGTCCTTCCCATTTGAAGTATGTTACCTTTTTATGATTCACACCTATTTTTTTATTTTTCATTCGGAGCAAAACAAAACAACACCACAAAATTAAATATGTACAAAAAAAAATGCCAATGACATTTCAAGTTTGAGGTTAAGTTCGAATGTTTTATTCGCTAGTTTATGGAATGCGAATTGAAGGATGTGGATTGTGAATAAACTTTGACAATTCGCGCTAAGGGTGTATTCGTTCACGGTAAAAAGTTTGGAATTTGAAATTTAGTTATTTAAACTGTTTATTTACTTGTTTTCTTAATACATTTTGATAAAAAATAAAAAAAAAAAAAAAATAATTGGCGCAACAGGTCCGTATGGACCCAAGCCTAGCTTCTCACAACCATTCGTCTTGTGTGAGTTTTTTATTTTTGGGACGAATGGAAGGGATCTACAATTTTATGCCGAGTCCAAACGGCCAATTGAGAAGCTCTTTCATGACAGTTATACTCTCGGATGTTTGTCAGACGTTCGCGAGAGGTGGCGCAGCGAAAAAAACCTTAAGTTGGAATTTGGGTTTTTCTCGGGATTCGAACCTGGGACCCCTCGCTTAGTAGTCCAACACACTAACCACTAAGCCACTGCGCCAGGAATACATTTTGATGGGGTAATTAAATATCCTCCTCTTGGAATAGTAAAATGTCTAATTTTCTGTTCATCAAGAGTGGTTTGTACGCATTTCAGCAATTTGTTCGCTCGCTCTCATGTGAATAGTCCATTTCTAACATTTCATCCACATGAAAACTTATTTTAGCAGCAGAAAGCCGCGATTCAGTTTCATTTCTAAATGTAAAATTCGAACGAATTTTTCATTCGTGTTTTGTAGATCGCGTCTGTATTATGTGGATTGTGAATAAAGCGAATTTTGTATTCGCGGGAAAATTGCTTTAATTGTAAATTTCGCTATTTAAAACAATTGAAACTCACGTTTTTCTTAAATTAGATGTTAAATTAATTAAATATATTGCTTTTGTGGCAATTAGCAATTTTCAATTCATTAATACAGTTCAATTTCTTCGCAATTAGCTGTAGTGTGAATAATCCTTTAAGGTATAATTCGAGTCTTCTTTCCTAGAGTTGAACCTTATAGCCTTTGCTCGGTAGTCCACCATACTTACCCGCAACCACTGCGTCTTCAAGACTCGAGTTAGCATCTTATAGAATAACCGATCTGTAGAGGTTTCAGTATTTCATTCAAGAAGTTAGGGAATTTTTAGAAACAGTTTGCGTCGATTTTTAAAACTTCTTTTACAAACAGCTGTCAACGTCTTCATTCAGCTGATAAACACTCTGTTCTGTAGTTCTTCTCTTCAGCTTCAGCTCTCTCTGTCTCTCCCTCTCTCAATCAACAACATTAAGTCAAAAATTAAGTTAAAAATTAAGTTAAAAATTAAATTAAATTTATGAAATAAGGACGTGGCTCTAGACTCTGAAATCTGCTCACTCTTTTCCTCCTGAATTGAGTATACAATTTCTTACCTTCCTAACGTTTCGGCAAGCACGCAGTTACGAATTTCCTTATACCCGGATAGTGTCTTTTGTAAATCTTGATCATTCTCTGCGATTGCTTTGCCAGTGTGCACTGTGCAGTCTATTAAACTGTTTTTAATTAAATTGCTTCATATCCGCTGCTGCATCAAATTGATCTGCACAGCGTGGCACTTTCACGTCAATAAAACGTTTCCAGATACTTTTAGATTAATTACTTTTACAATCTTCAAGTTGATTATCCGCAGAGCGTAATATTAGTCAAATCGGCCACAATGTGATCTAAAGTGCATATCGACTGAACAGCAACACCACCTAGTTCAGCTACGAATTTGTTGTTTTTATTGCAAATGAGCAGAGTTAATTTACCGCTTGCTATTCATTTATCTTTTGCGTTCACAGTGAATGTGGAGCAACAGCGGATATAACATGAGCACAATGCCATATGAATCATAGGCGTACAGCCACTGGGGAACCGCTTCTGTCAAACAATTGACGGAAGTAGCACTTGAGAAGGTACGCGCCACCACATTGTGAGAAACCGAAAGAACTTAACACATATTTTTTATCTGTACGCGGTGATCTAATAACAAAAGTGATCCTCCTCTCTTCCCTGTTCCCTGATGGGTCGGTGAGGAGAAAAAGGGGGCATTTCGTTTTTTCCTATCTAATTAAACGTATGAGTGCAATTAACAGCACTCTCGCACACAATCCTTAGTTTTATGGAGTCATTATTAAATGTGGCTCATATCTGCCTTTAGGGTATATCATAAACAGCTGCATTTTCAGCAATTATATGTTTATAACAAGAAGTTGTAAGAAATTAATTGGCATCTCTTTAAAAAGGGGAGCTTCGTGCTTGCTGAAGACCTTGGGCGTTGGTTGTGATGCCTTTCGCGTGTTGCGAGATATTTTCACACTGGTGAGCGATGGACGGTGGTCGGTTGCTGATTGGCTGGGACCCTTATACCGTGTTTAATGCAAATGACGTACGGAAGATCTATCACTAAGCTTTCTACAAAAAATTGGAATACTTGACTTGTCGAAAGAACTGTGGGCATAGTAGTGAATCTTGGCCTGATCTATATGCAACCGTATTTGTAACAAAGAGTTGAAACCTTACTGATCCCGAAGCGAATCATGAGGATATGCAACAAGCTCTTAGTTCAATCGGTCTTAGATGATGCAACTTCTCAGCTAAGATCGTGGTCGATCAAGACTACAAAAATCAACTAAAACGAGCTCGGTAGCACGTGTTCAATTTAACGAGCTTTTTAGAACTTTACAAAAAAACATATCCTATTAGAACACCTGACGTTTTCATTGTACTCCAGCTGCCTTGTTTTTTGAAGAAACGCCAAAATGAAAGTCAGTGAACCTACCCTATAAAATCAGCATTTACCACATAAGTAACAAAGATGCGGCGTCTAAAATTGCAGAACTCAGAGAAACAGTTCCGCTGCTTTGTCGCATCATTGTTTTTTTTTCGCAGAATTCCCAGATCCAATATTTATTCAATTTGGAGAGCGGGTCGAATTGCTGCTCTCATAATTTTGCTTTGCAAAATTCTGCCTTCTTACACAAAAATTCTGGTTTTTAAAATTCGTTTTTTTTTTCTAGTTCTGCTTTTCAAATTTAAAGCAAAAAAATTCAGCTTACTCTTCTTTTCTTCAATTTTCAACTAACAAATATAAATAAAAATTTAAAGCAGACAAATTCTGCCTTTTCCAACTAACACATACTTACTAACAACAACAAAAAAAAGTAAAAATGAATAAACAATTTAACATTTATAAAAAAAAAATTATTTAAATTAAAAAAAAATGAAATCAAGAAAAAACATCTATTGAATAACAATAAATTTAAAAAAATGCGGAGTTTAATAACAAAAATTAAGAGTATTTAAAAATAAAAAAAAAAAAATTTAAAAAAAAAATACAAATTAAAAAACGAAAATATTTTTTCTTACAAAATTCAGCAAACAATTAAAAAAGGTTTGTGAAATGTAAAAAAGCGCGCGCTTTGGAACATTTTACAATACTTTTATTTATTGTTTGCTGAGTTTTTGTAAAGCAAAAATTTGTAAATAGATTTTCGACCCATCCAAAATGTTGACCCTAACCCTTCAATTTGCAATCAAAGTCGTCCCAAGTTCCAAGGTGTGGAGAATGCATTTTTAAAAGCCGCAGATTGCCGGTGACGGCATAAGAAGTTTGGCGTCAAAAGGTGTGCCTGGATATGATTAAATTGAAGTTAAGTTTATGTTCTTAGCTTAGAAAAGCCTTCAGCCCATTCTATTACAAGTATGTAGGAAACTAGACCTCAAGTCCTTTTTTGACATGTTGCTCTAGCTATTTTTTTAATTTTTTTACGCGTAAACTGCTATCAAACATATGATGGGTGCTTAGCAAACTCAGCCTCACATAGACCGCCTATTGCATTCCGCATCATGGGATGAAATAAGACCGAAAAACCCAGATCTTTGCGTTCACAACGACTCGTTAATTTTTACAACTCGGAGCGATCATACAACGTGACACGTGAGTCGTGTGTCGGTCGTGCAGCAACATGAAGACGTATTGATCCGTTGGCTCCTTGCGCAGTGGAGCTCTAGCTTATCTAGCTTTAACGTCACAACCATGTAGTCATTTGCAAGTTGCACATCAACGTTCACGCAGGCAGGTCAGGGTTGGAACGAGTTTATTTTTCCAGCTAAAGGGGCTCTATGTATAGACCTCCATGAATAGACCTCTTTAAATATAGGAGAACACCATGGAGTTGGAAAAACTCACAATGACAGTTTTACGCCGATTTAGTCCTGGAATTAAAATGTTCGACAAGGTACATAAGGTTCAAGTCCGAACTTCGTACCGCACGGCCTTTTACATCGCATGAACTACTTCTGTCATGAGAATCATAGAGGAGGAGACTGTTCGCTTGTTGGCAGTTGTCAATTAGCGGGGTTAGTTTCGAACCTATATGGATTTATGGTGCAAAATACTCTAAAGCCTTCTTTCTAACGACTGCCCTCTAGAGTGGCTCTCGGTTTTACTGCGCATCTACAGTAGAACTTGACTTTCGACACCTTTATTCGTGTTTCGACAGACGTTTTTCATTTTCAATTGCTGGATAAAGTTAATTCAAAATTCAAATCAAAATTTGTCCTCCCCCGCACCCGCTATAGTTTCAAGTTCATCCCTGCTTTTCACAAGGGCAGTAAAACACCCTTATTCATAGTTGATAACATAATACCTTCCTCTATAAAATCGAGTGGATCCCTCCGCAGATGTGCTGCTTTTGTCGGTGATATTACCAAAGTTTCTTGCAACACGTTAGCTTGGACAAACAAATGCCCTACCACCATGCCGAAAGATGCCAGCCACCGGTCAATCTTTCACTTAAGTACCTTTTACCGACAACTTAACTCATTATAGCTCTGCAGAGTGCAGACTGCTCGAGAAAAGTCGCATTCATTTCGGTTCAAAGTTCGAATCCTGCCACAACCTTTTTATAAGTTTATCGCTAAAGTTTCCCTGGTACTTTGCCTTGCCGCACATTTAACGCTCTCAAATCTGTGCAAAACCATAGCAAGTACCCGAAGGTCACATGTACTCGTACCCGAAGCCAAAGTGTGTATACCGCACTATGACTTTTTCGCGGGAAAATATTTAATGCTCCATAAAAGTCGCGAGGTGTTCCCTTACTTTTTCTTCGCTTTTTTGGTTTTTTTTTTTGTATTGTTTTTTTAATTGCTATAATTGGAAAAAATATTATGACAGCTACTTTGAGCTCGGGGCAGTGTTTTCATCTTTCATTCATCACCATGCCACCGGGATGCATCAATGAGGCATTTCGCAATATTAATGAATTGCTTGCTAAATATTTACAAGCCGCAGCTCCACCTTTGCAAAGAAAGAGAGAAAAAATAAAATAAAAACAACAACCAATTGGCAAAAGCCTAAGCATAACGTGGCTGTTGGTGAAGAAAGTTAACAACAAATGGGTAGACCGTCATCGTAATCATCAGCATCGCATCCATATAGCTGCAAGATCAGAGAAAGTAGTGAAGATTGGTAGTTGTATAGGTCAATAGTGGCAATTGTTTAGTTTTCCTCGTTCCTGAAGCCGCGCACCTACTCCTGACGACCACGACGATGATGATGCAGATGACGTACACCAAATGGCCATAATGATACGGAACCCAACAAAAAAAAAAAACCAAATACGACTTTGTTCCATTTTTGCGTTGCTCCCCAGCTGCATTGTCGACAACGGCGACGAATACGCCGTTGATGAGATGGTTATCAGGTCGAGTGCACTGGCACTCCAAGGCAGTTCCGGTCAGGTTCTTTGTTGGTGCTTTTCTAGCATTACATCTTCATCTTGAACAATTATTTTGAATGGCTTGTCATAACTTTCCTCAGTTATGCGGCGGGAATGAGTGATGCTTTTGGAAGGGGATCGCGCGCACTCCTTCAATGCCGTTGCTTTGAATGGATGCACCAGGTCCAGGTCGTGTGCATACACGCGAGTGTGTAAGTGCGGAACTGCATTGAAATTGGATGTATGCTTTTGCTGGGTGGGCCTCCCAGAGGTTGGGATCTCTTTTATGCGCACAAGTGCAAAGAGGCTGTCCAATGTTCACCAAACAATTGATACACAATTACAATAGATTGTGGGTAAACAATGAACGGGAAATGAGATGTAAATATATCCACTTTTTTTCAGATGAAACAAATCGCAGCCATCTCAGTCAACGTTAAATAAATCGGAATTGCCTTCTAATTGGGAGAACGTTGGTAATCGATTTTTAAATGTCGCTCAGTTTAGGTCTTTGTGCGATGAGCTTTTGTTTACATGTGGCAGGTGTGGAGCGGTTTCATTTGACGCGCATCTGCTTGTCGAATTGGGCTCTATTTTTGGAATACTTATTTCGAAGAGCTACTTCTCAGTTGGTCCGCTTTTTACGTCACGTCACGGTAAACAGCTGAATCAGTTTTGGTTGGGTTCATTTTATCATAACGCGGCTTTGTAAGCAATGCAAAGGTGGTAAGTCTTGAATTGGCTCGTCTTATTTTCGACTTCCTATGGCAGAAGTGTCGGGGTAAATATTACAGGGTCAGTGTCAGTACACTGTAAATAAAGGAATAAAGCCGTAGGTGTTATTTCTTTTATGTTTTTTGTTTTGGGAAACAAGATTGAATTCCGTGGGGTTAATTTACTGTACCTACACTGATACCTGTCCATGGGTTTGACGTGTTTACACATGTAGGGAAGAACGAGCAAATTTAAACAAAAGACAAGAGGTATTCACTTTAAGACGGTTTATTAGAAACTGAAACTTAAACAGCAATCGAAAGCTGCAGTTAAATGTCTAATACAAAATACGGGATACTATATACTAGCGAGAGGATCATACGATCATGAGGCCACTGTTTCCGACTAGAAGATATCGGGTTCTATTTACATAGTATTTAGCAGAGTTACAGTGTGTCACAAAAGTATGTGACTGTTCTATTCAAAAATTACCTACAACTCGGCCATACTGATCGCGTGATCGCCCCGATTACATAATAAATTTCATTAAAAGTATATTGATTCTAAATTCATATAATAACATATAAACTACATATCATTAAACATACGATTGATTACATAAGATATGGAGTCCATGTTTAATTGTTTTCATTAGTGAATAAATAGATATAAAAAGATTATATTATTAAAATATAAATAGGCATTATACAGATTAATTAGAAAGTACATTATGAGTATATTAAAAGTAATGAAATTCATCGACAACATTGGTGTGGATGGGTGATAGTCGATTAAACTTTATGAATTTTCTTTCTTCCTTTTTTGATCCTCATCGTCTTCATCATGCTTCAAGTCAGTATCTGGTACCGCATACAATCTCATGTTATTTGGAGAACTTATACCCTTATAAGGTAACCTTGTCAACTGCATACCGTTTATATCACCAATGGCGTATCTGTCATTAGGCAGGACTTTTTTAACCTCATATGGCCCTCGATACTTTGCAAGTAATTTTTTATTTATACCTGGCGTGGTGATGACATTCTTAATCATGACATAGTCGCCTAGTTTATATTCGGTCGGAGTTTTATGCCGATTGTCATAATATATTTTGTTTCGTGTTTGTTCCCTTTCAATATTTTCCTGAGCCTTATCCCTAACATCCACTATATTTTTTCCTTCAAACCCTGCAGTACTGTTAATGAGAAACTCTTTGATCTTGTCGCAGAACCTTCCTTTTTGGTCTCTACCGAATAATAGAGTGCTCGGGGTAAAACCAGTACTCCGGTTCACACTGTTGTTAATAGCAAACTCAACTTTATCTAAACTTTTGTCCCAATCAATAGTTGTAAATGCTTCACACTCTTTAGCCAGCATAGGTGTTATTATGCGATTAAGCCGTTCAACCTGCCCATTAGATTGTGGAGAGTGGGTTGCCACCTTGACGTGCTGAATATTATTATCTTGCAAAAACTCGGCAAACTCTTTCGAGGTAAAGCAAGTCCCACGGTCCGATATGATTCGGCTAGGTCTAGAAAAATTTGCAAAGTATGTTTTTAAACAACATATAGCTTCTTTGCTTTGAGTGCTTTTAGCCGCATATAACTTAGTAAACTTGGTAAAACCATCAACCACCACTAAAATATGTTTTTTGCTGGAACGAGAGGTAGTGAATGGACCTAGGTGGTCAATATGAAGGGTATCGAATGGTAGATTTCCTTTCGGAATGGGATGGAGAATTCCTTCTGTTTTTCCTGATTCGGGAGAGAAATAAATGCACTTTAAGCAACCCTTAATAAATGTTCTAATCTTGACCTTCATTTTGGGAAACCAGTAAATTCCAGAAAGGTGCTCAAAACATTTATCGACCCCTAAATGACAAAGCGCTTCATGATGGGTTCTGATAACCTGCTCCTCCATGTGTGATGGTACATAAAAGGTAATCTTTTCTTTCATTTTCCTATATATCAGCCCATCCACCATTTCATAGTGCGGACTCTCAGACTTACTCAGCTCTGCAGCAATTGAAATGATCTTGGGGTCGTGTCTTTGTGCAGCTGCTAGAATGAATTCAAAGGATTCGTCGTCTACATGCAAGATATTAAAAGATCTACTCAGAGAATCAACGTGCAACATTCGATCACCTTTGCGATGTTCTACAGAATAATCGAATGATTGTAGCTCTAACGCCCACCGCGAAATACGAGGGTTCAATGATTTTTTGTTCAAGGTTAGAACGAGAGCTTGACAATCTGTCACAACCTTGAAAGGAATCCCAAGTAAGTATATTTTAAATCTCTTTAGTGCGTATATTATGGACAACGTCTCCAGTTCATAACTATGGTATTTGCTTTCAGCATCTGACGCACGTTTTGAAAAGAAGAACACGGGGTGGAATTTACCATCACTTTGCTTTTGCAGCAGCACTGCTCCAAAACCAAGCGTGCTTGCATCACAATGCAGCTCTGTAACATTATGCGGACTATATATTGATAGAACGGGGGCTGATATTAATTTGCTTTTCAACAAATTAAAAACTTCGATTTCCTTGAAGCCAAAAACGAATGGAGCATCCTTCCTCAATAGGTCGTAAAGAGGTTTCGCAATGTTGGCAAATTGGTGGATAAATTTCCTGAAGTAGGAACAAAGTCCCAGAAAACTATGAACATGTTTAGTAGAGGTAGGTAGAGGAAAACATTGAATCGCTTTTAGGTTTGCATCATTCGGGCTGACACCAGCTTCGGTAATTCTATAACCTAAATACGTAATTTCATTTTGTAAGAAAAGACATTTATCCAACCTGAGCTGTAGGCCTTTGTTATCGACGATATCAATGACTTCTTTAAGAATATCGATATGTTCTTCGATTGTTTCAGTTGCGACAAGGATATCATCCAAATATGTCAGAACTTTCGATTTTAAAATCATTTTACCAAACAAATGTTTCATATAGCGTTCGAAAACAGAAGGGGCATTCTTAAGCCCGAACGGCATTCTAGTGAATTCATACTGACCAATAGGGGTAGTAAAAGAGGTGTACTTCATCGAATCCTCTTCAAGGGGAACATGATAGAATCCGTTCTTTAAATCCAGTATAGTAAAATATTTCTTATTTTTAAGCCGATCAATGTTATCCTCGATTAGGGGTAAGGGATAGTTGTCACGCAATGTAATTTTATTTAACTCTCTAAAATCTATGCAGAGTCTAAACTCTTTATTTTTCTTTTCCACAAGTACAATAGGTGATGCGTATTGTGAACTAGACTCTCGTATTATTCCCTTGCTAAGCAGGTCGTTAAGAATTTTATCTAATTCGATTTTATGAGAGTAGGGCAACCTTCTTGGAGGACAATGGAATGGAAACTCTTTGGATAATACTATTCTCATTTTAAATTCATTTTCCACTGAACAAACTTTATTGACATCGGCATAAAAACCTGGCCTCACTATCTCCTTTACACTTTCTCGAATTTCATATGGTAAACATTGATTGATTTTAATATCGAATTCTAATTCATTGCTACATATGTCAATATTAAAAATGTCTTCAACAAAACCAATTTCTTCATGATTTAACGTACTTACATGTACATGCGGAAGACGACTCGGACTTGAAGCACGATGATTCGGAATGTTGGATATCTCGGGCAAAATTATATCCTCTTGATTATCAGTTTTCTTATTAGGTCTCTGCAACACCATACCAATCTTGTCAATGAAATTTCTACCAAGTACAACAGGATAGCTCATGGAATGATTTTTAACTACAAGTAAATGCAAATTAGTCGGTAAATTATCATAAAATATACAAGAATTAACACTTCCCAACACATGAAGTGGACTGCTGTTGACGCCACAATATGAATGACTATGCACTTCCAACGGTGTAATCATAAACGGCGGTAGGAACTTCTCTTGAATAAAGCTGATCGGACTCCCAGAGTCCAAGAGAGATTTGAGAGTAATCGAACTTTCTGCATGGCCATCAACAAACTGATAAAAAACATCTCTCTCGAAATCGTTAGCTGCTGAGTGTTGTTGATGCTGTCTGGGACTGTTTTGCTCCTGGTCCGAAACGCTGATATTGGTCGCTGATTCTCTTTTATTCACGCTGTTGCTGCTTTCATCTTGGAGTGTTAAAACAGGTTCGTTACCGGAACAGTTTTTGGCAATGTGTCCCCTACGTCCGCACTTGAAACAGGTGAACTCTTTCCTCTGATGTGAGATATTGGCAGGTATAGCACTTGCATCACGTTCGGTAGGGCGTTCTCTTGGCCTATGTGGATTAGTTTGATGTTTGTTGCGATTATACGCCTGAGATGTACTAGGCTTTGCATGAAAATTATCACGGGTGTTGTTTTTAAACTTTTCGTACTTTCTTAACGCGTGTTTAAGCTCGTCAATGTTATTGGCGTTGTACAGTATACCCTTGTTGATTTCCGTGTCAGCAATACCTTTGATGATGAATTGAATTAGGTCTTCTTCTTCAATGGGATTATGGGACGCGATTTCTTGCATAGACAAAACATATTGCTGTATTGTTTCATCACGCCGTTTCTTTCTCCCATTAAGTTCACTGAAGATATCCGCTTTGGTCACCAGACGTTTAAACTCATATACAAGCGCGTGTTTTAGTTCCATCCAGTTGGCCAATTTCAAAGATCTAACAAATAACCTTGCGGTGCCACCAAGGAGTCTTTTCCCAAATATGAACTTTGTGCGATCATCCAAACAAAGAATTTCAGCGTACTCGTCAAAATGTTCTACCCAACGATCAATGGGAAAATTATCGTCCCCGCTAAATGGACATAACAAGTCTTCCATGTCTTTGAAATTGTTTGGAACTTGTTGCTTTGGACTGGGAGATGCGTCTTCAATCTGTAACTCCTTAAGTTTCCGCTTCAAAAGAATAATCTCCTCCTTCTTCTTGCATGCGTCTCGTAGTAGGTTGAGTTCCTCATCAATGTCGCTGTTTAAAGTCGCTAAATCTTCCTCCTGCTCAGACACGTTTTCACTCGATGACTCTGCTGCTTTGTCTCCACCTTCGGGCGTAAAATGCGGAATCAAATTTTGAAGATCGTCCTCTGCATAGCCTTTTACTGCATCTTCTACCCGAAGTTTTAATACCGCCTTAGTGCCACTAGTTTGCGCGTTAATCGTACGCAAAACATTTTTTAATGAAGCAACAGTTGCCACTTCTAATAAACGATAAAACTCTCGTGACATATTTACTGGTTAGACACTAAAAAAATTATCACTGAACAAAATCGACACGTTCACAACGTAGAAACAATGTAGACGATTAGTGGTAAATCAGATCCCACTTCTGAAAAATTGTAGGGAAGAACGAGCAAATTTAAACAAAAGACAAGAGGTATTCACTTTAAGACGGTTTATTAGAAACTGAAACTTAAACAGCAATCGAAAGCTGCAGTTAAATGTCTAATACAAAATACGGGATACTATATACTAGCGAGAGGATCATACGATCATGAGGCCACTGTTTCCGACTAGAAGATATCGGGTTCTATTTACATAGTATTTAGCAGAGTTACAGTGTGTCACAAAAGTATGTGACTGTTCTATTCAAAAATTACCTACACACATCCACTGGAAAAGGTCTTTCATGCGATGTATACCTTAAAACTCTTTAAGTGCCAATTTTTTGTCTTAAACATGACAGAGGCCATATAAAAAATAAAATGCGAAATATTTTACTATGTACTATTAAGTTTATTTAAGAAAAAAAATATTCTTGTAAAGACGTAAGAAGTCGAAATATTATTTGGATAATCCAGAAACTTGACATAGAAACACACCAGGTGCATTGTGACAGCAATTGAAATGCACATGAAATTAGAAGATTATCGAATTGATGTCGCGAGCCGCAGGTAATTGCTTCGAGGGCCGGTCATGGCCCTCGGGCCGTATCTTTGACATGCCTGCCTTAAAAGCTCCTGCAAAATGCATTGGAGCTGATAGTCCAAGCCTTGGGCATGGTTTTTCCCACTCATATTTTTAGTTGCATGACTTATCCGTGTTTGAAGAGTGCCACTTGTAAATCATTAGAAACGGCGGCTTTGTTGTCCTTATGTTTTTTTTTAAGTCAACCTCTTTAATATTTGACGGTGGAACAGGCTTTCTTTGACTGGGTTCTCCTCTCTCTATTTTACCTATTTAAAAACATCTACTCCTCCCTCGCCCTTTTGGAAAGCGTGTCTGGAAGTTGTTGGAATTTCCTGTAAATACTCCGATTGTTGGTGTGACTGGTTTTTCTGTCACATTTTTGATCGCGACTGCTGTCAGTGATAAGATTACGTTTAACTTATAAAAAAAAAACACCAGGCCCACCTTTTTCCTGAGCAAAGTTGGCATCAAACTCGCAATTTAACTGCAGTTGGTCGCCAATAAACCGTCCACTTTAAGACGCAATAAGGAATCATCTGCTCAGAAGCGGGGCTGGGTAGATAGGTAAATGGGTGCTCTTGTGGCGGTTGCTTCACTTGGACCATCGGTTGGGTTCATTCTAATAATCATTTTTAGTGTCCAGGCAACATTTTTCGAACTCACAATGGCATAATTTTTCATACAAAATTGCACATTGTGACCTAAAAACTATTTAGTGTGAATGTTAAAAATGATTATTAGTAGGGCCCAATGTGTCCAATTCAGAAGTGTAAGTCGGTGTATTCAGTGATATGAGTTCTACTGCGTGATTGTTTTGATCTCTTCACTCCAGGCGCTTGGGTAGGTGTCTGTCGTGTTCGCAGTAGCCCGCAGTGCCGAAAACTCACCAGCGTGAAAGTTGACTAACGACTCAAACAGTTGGGAGATGGCACCAGAGATTAATGACGTCCCGATGCTATAACCATATACCCGCGGTCACACAGTCCAGAATTTGTTAGTCAAATTGTGTGCCAAATAATCAATCAACCAGCAAATACCATAAATAACCATCACATCACATTTTTCGTATTATAGAACACACATACAGTCACTGTTCTGCCTCTTGCATCTTGTTCTCGTATACCTTAAGTCATATCAATTGGACACCAATTAGGGAGGTTCTGCTTCAACATTTCGGACTTTCTCTAATCCCCGCACCGCAACCGAATTAAAAACAACGAAATAACTGAAACCAAATTCAAATGAATGCCCGTTGCTTGAAGCCGACGTCCGATTCCCAGTATAGGTATCTGTTTCTAACTTGCCCTCAAATGCAATTTACTTAATGAGTTTTGTTTGCATTTAGATAGCCGCCTTCAGCACTGTCATCTATCTTGTTTCATCTTTCATCTGATTTATGAGATTCAAGCAGTGGGAACTTTTACTACTTGTTAATGAGATAATCTCAGCTAATGGCGTTCGACAACGACGACGAAATAAGAAAAATTCTTTCCGGTTTTGTTTTCTGCGTTTCGCCAAAAATGTGGATCCATTCCAAATTACGGGACTCGGAAGCGCTTTATGGGGTCACCGCATTGGGTATTTGGGACACCATCATTACACAGATGATTATGAGCGGCTACTTGTCCTACCTTGGGACAACGAAACCAATTAAATTATATTGTGGAATTTGCTGTTGTTATTTTTACGTATTTTTCCTTTCTAAATCACGGGAATTGGCATTTGGTTCTCTCGCCATAAAAAGGTGTTTAATTGATTTGATCTCGGAGCGAATCCAATTGGCTAATTTTCCGAAGCACAAGTGGAAAATTAGAAAAATGCACGAAGGTGCATGTCGTCGTGAAAGAGAATCTAACATTTAAGTGCATTCCCATCGGCGAACTTTTATTTTACCCCTTCAAGGCAGAAAGAGTGAAGACCTTATATATATTTTTTTTCCTACTGCGAAAATGTGGCTGTCTTTATAGCGAAACATTTTTTCCCATGACAAAGATATAACTTTTTAAAAGTCAGTTAAAATTTGTTAAACCTTTCCATAAATATCTCTCGACGAATCCGTTTTGTAAATTTTTTATATTTAAAAATGTTAACCGCTCCAAATTGTCGCCCCTAGCAGAGTCCCTTCAAAGTCAAAGGGCCTTTGAGGTGAGATCGATCTTAGTTTAACCAACGATAATTTTTTACCTTTGCGTGCATTTAATGTGGGGAAAATGTCACCATTGTGACTTGTGTGGTCCTAAAATGACAGCTAGTAGCGCCCTCTGTATCTAACCTCTGACAGCAATACTTAAATTGACCGACAAACAAGTGAGTAACGAAAACTAATGGTTTATTATACAACAATTTGTCTTGAAAAGAAATTTATTATTATTGCGCAATCAGAAATTGATTGACAAGCAACTACCGTTGGCCTTTTATTGGCATGCTCATATGAGGAGTGTTTGTAATGGCATCAGTTGCTGCAAAGAAACATTGTTTGAATGAGGGGGGTGGCATTTTTGATCTCATTCCTGCTGCCCATCGAAATTTACTGCAAGTGGGACTGTTTCGTGCGACCCAGTCATGCACATCTTTTTAATTATTTTATTCACAAAAATGACAGACAGAAATATTTTCTGTCGCTCTTGTTGAAATCACAGATTAAAACAAATTCAACAGTCAATATTAATAGTCATATTTAGTGCCCGGCTAGATTTTACGAACTCACAATGGCGAATTTTCCATATTAAATCACTGACCTAGTGTGAAGGCTAGAAATGATTATTAGTTAGGTTCTCTAGTTACTGTGCCGTACTTGTAACAAATTTTAGTCTCGACTTTAAATTAACGGAAGCTCACAATTGCAAAATTTTTCTGGAAAATATACCTTTTTTGAATTACAAAAATTTTAAAGTCCAAACTAAAAATGTTTATTGGTAAGCCCACTGTTTTGCATAAAGTTAATGCAAAATCCTGCAAAGGTTTTACTATCCACAAACAAATCTTTGAACCTGGTTTACCAACCTTAAGGCATATTGTCCTCCTTAGACTCCGCAAAGAACTGAAGGGTTATAACATTCCTATTTGGCTCATATCAACGCATCTATTCGAATGTTTCCAGTGACCCAAACTGCTGGCAATTGCTTGGCCGAAATACTAAAATTCCCGTATGTACACAAGACCCTGCAAGTGATAAATCAATTAGCATAATTCAATAGCCAAAAAGGGGGTTTTCCTCCACGATTTGAAATTCCCTTTTGTTTTAAATTAAATATAAACATGACTTACTGGCATATAAGGGCAAGTGTGGTTAAGGTTTGTAAAGGGTAAATAAACTGAGGCGTCTTCAACGCCAAACCAGAGGGAGTCAGAAGCCAAGGTAGACCTCATCTTCGATGGAGCGACCAGGTAGAGGGAGACCTCCGACAACTTGGAGTGCGAAATTGGAGACAGCAGGCTAGAGATCGAGCCGACTGGAGGGGTATATTGAGCAAGGCCTAGGAGCACCACGCTCTAGTTGAGCCAACAAAAGAAAGAAGAAGAAGAAATAAACTGAAGCTATAATTCGCATATACTTCGAAGCATGATTCTTTTCAAAAAAGTCACAATAATTCTGGATTACATCAATGAAAAATGGTCTGTAGAGGATATCGGTTTTCTTGTACAATTGAAAGTGTACCTGTAGATGTGTTCATTTTGGTAATAATCAAACAATTCAATTCCAGCTCATACTCACTAACGGTTGGGTTACCACTCGAGTTAAATTTGCTCTGAAGTTTATGATTTTTGTTGTTCTGTTGACAGCCTTTGTTGAACAGACGATATTCGTCAGAGTAATGGGATCATGAGTAATGCAAGCGAGTCCTTGAAAATTCATAACTATCTTGCACTGAAATTTGGATGCATAGTATTTTGTTTTGTTAGTGTGTGAAAAAAAAAAAACACTTATATCCTTACGACTGCAGGACTGATCGCCATATAAAGAACGAACATTGATATAAGCATGCTTGTAATCTTCATGGTTTTTCTCTGACAACTGATCTATTACTGGTATCCGGCTCAAAATTAAATGTACTGCGTTTCACTTATCAACTAACAGCCATCTGATGTTGCTTATGCAAAATAAAGGTATATTTTAATTCGCTGTAATTAAAAGTGCATAAAACACAGTGATTTGTCCAGGCTGTAAATAAAAAGGAAACCGACCGAGAACTCATTACTGTTCATTTTATTCATGACTTATCGGCTAATTGCATCTTGTTTATGGGTCAAATTTTGTTTAAACCATTGACGGAAAATTAATGGGCTCACAATATGCGATTTTGTGTGGAAAATTTCGCCATTGTGAGTTCGAAAAATTTAGCCCGGTCACTAGAAATGATTGTAAGTATCGCGAAAAGAATTTAAATGCTAAGCTAATTAGTTCACTGTCTGAATTGTGAAAATTAAAAGAACATTCCTCCGCTGCGGGTTGGGACTTGGTTTGCTACAACGTCATAGCCATAATGTTTGTTTATCAGATCGACATTTTTTTTCGTTAATTAATAATCTAATAATTGGCGCAACAGATCCGTATAGGGACCCTAGGCCTAGCTTCTCACAACCATTCGTCTTGTGTGAGTTTTTATTTTTGGGACGAATGGAAGGGATCTACAATTTTTTGCCGAGTCCAAACGGCCAATTGAGAAGCTCTTTCATGACAGTTATACTCTCGGATGTTTTTCAGACGTTCGCGAGTCGTTTAGTAGTCCAACACACTAACCACTAAGCCACTGCGCCGTTTTGTATCGATAACTTTATGTTGCCTATTCATCATCGGTGATAAAAAAAAATTAATAAATAAGACACCTTTGGCAATTGGCAACGTCAGCCGCCGCGTCACAGTCAGTACAGTCACACCACTCTAATTTCGGAAGTCTTTTGGCAAAGAAATAACAATATAATTATTATTCACTAATTGACAGTATATTGCATATAAACATTTGGGAATCGTTTCAACAATTATCTGAAAATATTGTGCTCTAATAATAATAGTTTTCAGTCTGCAGTTTAAGCTTCAACTCATACAATGACGAACATTTCCACCTGAAAATGTCTATTCTGAACTATAAAATAATTAAAGTGAAAAACGATCAAAAATATACTACACAAAAACGGAGAAATAACTATAAAACAAAAATAAAATGTATTTGCATACAATTATTGATATCGTAGGAAAATTTAAATATTTTCGGCAGTCGACTAGATTGGTCTGGTTGAGATGCAACCTGAACGCAAAAACTAGATTGGTCGAGAACGTCACTCTTCCTACGTCAGCTACATATGCGAACTGTCAACCTAGAACTCAGTCACGAATTTCATGACTAGATTCGTCGGGGTATCCGACGCCAACTGAAACATCTGCTCATATGACCGATTTCCCCCAATCAAAACCGAGATACATCTAATGAGAGAGCTGTCAGACTTACTAAACTAGATACTTGAACGTCGGCAATCTTGCAAATTTTTCAAGTTTATCAGAGACATCGTAATAGAAATAAGAAATTCAAACTAAAATATGAATGGAAAACAAAATGCGAAACGGCGCAGGAAAATAAAATTACCTTCAGAGGGGAAATTGTTGCACATTTTTTTAAGTTGCAAACAATTTAACAAAATCATGTTATCGTCAGTTTTTAAAATAAATGTTGGACATATTTAGTTCTTTTAGCATTAAATAAAGTACGAAAAATTGTCTAGTCGTTCTTATCCCCCATGATCTATGTATATCGTTTATTTTTTACGAAAACATTGGAATATATTTTTGTTGTTGTAAACTATGGCTACCTATAAATCTATGCAGACCAAGTAAAAATAAAAAATCAAACGCCTTGTTGTAGTGCTTTGGGATTTTGTGGAAATATTTCAATTGGCAAAACGAATTGTGTGCGTACTTTTTTAAATTGCATCTAGTAACACTGGCCACAAAGTGATTTTTCTCTTCAGCTCATAATTTCTTTGAATGCTTATGGGTATGGTTATGGTATGGCTGTCTCTGTTCCATTTCCATAATTTTATGGTGATTGTATTCTCCAACCAAATGCGCCACTTATAACTGCATACATTTAGGATGTGTTCAGTCAGCTTCTCTTAACACTACTTGTCAGTTGTCAGTGCACAATAATGCCGTTTTCCATTGGGACAAAAAATCAATCTTTTTTTTGATCTAAATCACTTTTGGCGTTCCATTGGGAAAAAAAATCAATCTTTTTTTGATTCGGATCACTTTTTGCAAATCTCGATATTTTTTCAGATTTACACATACTACCACAAATAGAGCACAGCTGTTTTACGTCATTTAAAGAAGTTTGTTTTAAAACAGATGTGCAAAGTTCCATGAAAACCAAAATAAAGAAATATATAAACAGCAATGGACATAGTTTTGGAGGAATTATTACCTTCATTGTTTTCCTCATCATCTGGAAACTACGAATCACCGAAACTACTCCATTTGTCTCTACAATAGAGGAAACATTTTTCAAGCCGATTTCAATGGTTCATTTTACTAAAAACAAATGCAATATGAGCAGCTGATATTTTTGTCAAATAACGCACTAATCAATTCACAAAAGCAGATCAATTTCGTTGCATGTTCCATGCGCCGCATAAAATCTGAGATCTGAAAAGATTTTTGGTGTTCCCAATGGAAAATGACATAAGTCATAGAGATCTAAGCAGTTTATGTAAAACAAAGTCCTTCAGCAAATAATGTACGCAAAGCTACAACTTTTTAGAGAAGCATTTAAAAAATCATTTGTGTCTAGAATAACATTTGTTTATAAAACAAGGATATTTCAATTACACGGATTACTTAACTTGCACTCATGCAGTTTGCTAACACTCAAAATACGTAGAACCTTTCTAGCAATCATTTTTAACCTGTCGGGTAAAACCCTTTTTGCATAGCCCCGCAAGTTTTTTTTTTGTATTTTCATCGCATTAAAAGGATTTTTTGGTATTGCGCTTCTTTTATTTATCTCGCAAATGTTTTCTTCGGCTTCCTCCAAAAAAAAAAATCCAAAGCAAACACAACACAAGCTTTTTCCTCCTTTTTCTTCTGCCAAAATGTATCTTCGATTTAATCTACCGTTAGTTAAGAATTTAGATAGCGAACAGGATACTGCTTTGCTAAACTGCCTCGCTAAATTTTATCTTTGTACACATTTTTGTATGGGAGTTAAAATTAAGCGCGAGCAGGATACTAAGCTTTATACTAGAATAAAGACAAAATTTGGCCTAATCCCTGAACCAGAAAATATTTTCGAATCATGTAAACCAAGAGATGAGTAGTTTTCGTGAGACAGCAAAAACATTACGGTTTGGAAATTTCGCATCCTTCACTGCTATTTGCTTTTTTCCCGAAAAATAAAGAAAAAATCTTTTACAATTGGTTAAAATACGATTCGAATTTGGTTTATGATTCACTGACAATGTTTGGCTGTAAAATCATAACCTTCACATCGAGCAAACAGTGGGCGGAGAGCAGATGTTACTAATTAACAAATGGCTTATTTAGATTTTCAATAATTTATAGCTAAACAGCATACTACGCTAAAGAGAGGCAAAGGGTTAACTTGTAAGTTGCAATCAGTAAGACTTCGGACTGACTTGCCCACGACGAATTTCAAAAATACCCTTTACGCCCTTTACAAACTGATATATAAGAATAAATTATATAAGCCTTGTCCGGGCTCCATAATGAATTTTCAAACCTTTTTAAAAACCATTGCAAGTATTTACCGTTTGGATAGTAATGAATCGCAGTAATTACAAACGATTTAGGAATTCTGTCACAATTCATATATAATTCCAGGGGACTACTGGTAAGGCTGGTCTTAAATTTTGAGCTAAGATTGATGTGGCTATAATCCAATTGTTGCCGATTTGTCTTCGTTTAATTTTCATTTTTGCCTAATTCGGCAGCAGCTCCCACATAATGTCCTTGATTTGTTTGTGCATCAAATAGTGAAATTATTTAAAAAAAAAAACGTTTTAAAGCTCAAAATTCTTCGATGTACATAGTTTGTTTTTTAAATATCAGATTATATAAGTCCTGGGATCCTATGGCGCAAACCGGTTCCGTTCCGGTTGTTAGCCTACCCAAGTATATCCATGATTTTTTATACCATCAATAAGTTGATCAAGTTGAATTGGATCGGTTCGGAATTTCATAATGTGTAGGTTTAAAAATGTATGACCTTTGTTGGGAATAAAATTGGGCAACGAACCGATCCAATTCAATTTTATTTCGAAAACTCTGTGAGCTCCATATACCAGCCAAGTTCGCTTACAAAGAAATAACAAAATCAAAATAAAACTGTCAAAAATAAAATTCCAACAATAATTTCTCCAGTTACACTTTTATTTGTAAGCAAATGTACGTTACGTATGTATAGTATGTATTCCTTACACTCACGCTTAGAAAAAAAAACATACATATTATGTAGGTAGTACTTAATGTCATTAACTGTATATTTTGTTCGTCATTCAATACTTAAATCTACTATTTTCCATTTTTAATAGCAATCAATAAATACTACGTTCTAGGAAGATACATATTATTTTTTATACAGTAATTTCATTTTCTGTTACATGATGTACATTAGATATTCTAAATTGTGTCCTTAATATATAAGTATTTTCTGTCATTTTTGTATTATTTTTAATTAAAGCAAAAAAGGTAATTTACGCAGAAGTTTATATAGCGACTTTTACAATTGCACTTATTTATTTTATTTTTTAGTTTTTATTTTTTGTTCTGGGAATAACCACATTGGGAAGCTAGGGCAAGGAGAGAAATTACGCGTGCCTATTTTATAATTGCTTTTTTTTTGTTAAACTAAATGTAGAAAAAATATACAATTACTGTTGGTCAGGTACATCTATTTTATACAATTGATTACCATACGTGTTTTTTTTTTGTAATTTTATTTGTTTTAGCTGTATCGTCGTTTTAAATAATTTTGTAGTCTCGTACACAACAAACTAATAGTTATATTTATAAGAAAAATAAAATAATGGAATATTTATTCGTTTCTCGTAATCCTGCACCGGCATTTTGGCACTCAGTTAAAATTATGTATAAAAATATACTATGTACATTTTACAGCAACTTGAATATTGTTTTGTTGTTTTTTTTTATTTTCATAAATATCTACGATTATGACAAGACAACTTAGTTTAAGAAAATTTAACAGATTTTTTTTTTATATATATTTGTTTTTATAAATAAGAAATAATAATTACACGATATATAACTAGGGGTTTTGTTGTGTTTCTGTTTTAACTTAAAGCTACTCGCTTCTATCGATTAAAGTTATATAAATATTTTGGTAACTCTAATAGCTTTTACGATACGCGTAAGCATTTTCGTCTTGCATTCTATTGTGGTATCGAATCAATCGTTTGCCATACAATAGCCAGAGTATGTTTGAATATTGTCTTCAATGAAAGTTTCACCGGGAATGACGCCCGAGTTCGTATGATGACTGGGACATCGATGACCCTTCGGACATTGGCACAATGCGTTGATGTTGACTTCGTCGAGGAACTCCTGACGTTTTCGCACCGTGAAGAGTTTGCAGGGTTCTTTTCGTTGGCACCGTATTCGCTGCAAAAAGAGAAAGAGAGCTATTGTTAATTGTGTTTTCTAAAGTGAATGTCAGTAACTAAAATTATGAGCTTAAGTCAGAGATGGCAAATATGCCTCTTTTTATTGAATAACTACATTTGTTATGTCTGCTACGTAACTGAGGTAGTTAAGTAAACGTAGCGCTAACTGTCAAAATGCAGTTAGCGTTGTCAGACCCAACCGTCAAACTGACAAACTGAATTATTCCCAATCTGTTTCGCTTTAATTTGTATTGAAATATTACTTTTTCTACCTACTTATGGCATGTAACAAATTAAGGTAGTAAATGAAACATATCAGGCGTGTAGTTTACTCGATTAAGTACGTGCCATCTCTGGCTTAAGTGAAGGCTATCTTGTGGAAAAGTGGAGGTTTATTTATCTTCAAAATCCGTTCAGTTCTATTTACAATAATTATATGAAAAGACAACGAAGTATAGCAGACAATGCTGCGAACAGTTATCTCTCATTCAATTTCCGTTGAAACGCCTACTTTTTGGGGGGCGTTTTGTTTGTCGTTGTGATTTGAATGATATTTTTTTATAAAATTCAACGGTATGTGAACCTGTATTTCCGGCTACCGTTGATCCTACTGATCGCTCAGTTTGAGAAATCCAATTTTAGAAATCCCAAAACGTGTACAGTATGTGGCGCAAGTAACAGCCCACTGTCTGTTGCTTGTGGGCAAACTTTGAATTATGTATTTCTCGTCAATAGTAGGAACAAAGTGTTGGTTAGGTGTATTTTTTAAAGTTGCGTATTAAAGAAATGGAACACTCAATATATCGACATCCTTGGTCGAATGAATATCCAAAGCAACAGCAAAATACTGCATATAATAATTTTCAAGATCAAGACTTACGTCTGCAAAAACAGTTAACTGTATATCCGAAATAATTTTGCCCACAACAACTCATATTTTAGTTAACAAAGTGTATAATTTTTTTCCGCACAGATCCTGCACCAGGGTAGATACCTACTACGGATAACAATGATCCAATATACTTACAGTCAATGGCGAACAAGCAAACAGATAGGTATATCCATTGATACCATCTGTCTGGGGTTCTCGTTTCGTTAGATATGTAACCGAATTGCGAGGACACCTGCAATGGACAATCTGTTCGGTTACATTTGTTTCCGCCGATGTTGTCAGTGTCCACGTAAAGTCCCGGAAGTGTCTGTAAAGTAACAGAAAAAATTGTAGATCATCTCTCAAGTGGATTACGATGTCTGAACGTACCTGCAAACTGGTAACTTATGCACAGGATTGCATAGTTTGTAGTGTCGCGTCTTGTCGACAATCGTATGGCCGTCTTCAATTCCCAAACTGCTAGGACATCCGCCAATGTAAGAGATTTCTTTGCCCCGATGACCATTGTGACCGGAATGGCGCATATGTGTTCCCCGATTCAATGCAGCTTGTTTGTTGTAACTACTACGATGCACAGGCATCGGGAATTCATTATCATGAATTTCGAATGCACCACCATCGTCCAAGAGCTCATCGCTCGAATCGATTTCTATGTCGTCCTGATAGACAGCACCGAGTTTCTGCATTAATTTCTTCAAACGGATGCTTTCGAATTTTCGACTACCCTCGTTGAAGTCCAACAGCCGTTGGTGTTGCATTAGCTTTTCACTTTCATAGTAACTGTGTAGTTTGTCGTGGTTCATGTAAGTGTCCCTGTGGTGGAGAATCACGTTCGGTATTCGATTTATATCCGAACATCGGCATTGTCGCTCGATCCAAGGAGTTTCGTAGAGATCGATCTTGGAGCAGACTGCATTTGGTGCACAGATTGGTAGGTCTTCTTCGGACTCCTGAAAGTAATTGAGAAATGTTGTTGTGGTTAAATATTGCATACTTTTAGGTGGGGTGGTTATGGACACTAGCGGCCATTGATTTTATTATTTTTTTACTTTAAATTGTGTAGATAAGTTTCTGGGTTTGAGTTATGCTTGCTGTTTTTCAATGGAAATAATTTTTTGATTGATTCCTTTTATGTGTGAAATTAACTAGAAATTGTACACGCAAATTTAACATCAATCTGTGGGTAGGAACTGAAAGTGACCTCTGGGAAACTGTGAGTTGACATCGCTGAACCATGTTTGGTTCTTAAATAGAACTGAAACCTCTGTCGCATATTTGTCAATCAATATATGTTAAATTTACAACGTAATTGGTATCTGACTTTGTTGTTGCGGTTGGAATAATTATTGTTTGTTACCGGATTGTTGATTGGATATTTGTGCTTTGGTTATTTTTAAATACATTCGACGGTCTTTTGGCACCCATCTTCCCTTTTTCGCATTTGATATCAACGATTTCGGAAATCTTGTGTTAAATAGTTGCGTCCGATAGTAATTGAATTATTCGCATTTTTGTTAGACAGCGTTTCGAGCTTTTTCAGCTGACTAATTGACATTTTATTACTTCGTGATTTGAAGCGGACTATACCACAATTCAAATATACAAAATTGATAACGAACTTGTGGCATTGTTTGGAATTGCTGCATTTCCAACCAAAGTGTTAATACTTCACTGGAATTGCGCAATTTATCTAAACATAACCCTATTCAAAAAAAAAATTGTTAGTCCTCGTTTTGTGGCATCCTACAGAGTTAATGTGTATTCAGCTTCATTATTCCAACAACTAATGTAGTGTCACATAATAAAAATAGAGAGGGTCTAGTGCACTGTGACCTTGTGGTCTATTGTGCCCGTAGTGCCACAAACACTTATAAATATAAGTATCAATTCGTGACTTAAGAAACGTAAAAAAAAATGTTGTTCTATGTTTCAGGTACGTTTCGATATAATTTTTTACTAAACTAATGCGCGATTTTGTTTGGAGAAACCTTTGATTCCTGATTGTATACCTAATCAGGCCGCAATGTCGCAAAGAACGCGCTTGATTATTAATCATATTCTATCTTATTTATTGAAGCTCCTCTAAGCAAATTATTGAACGAACGAGTTGCATATATCGCTAATATATATCCCCAAGGGCCTGAAACATGAAACAATAAATCCACAAGGCTTACAACTGCCTGTTAAAATGATCCACAATGTATTACATGTTTTGGACTTGCAGGCTAATTGTAGCTAGTGTTAGAGAATTGTGTAGCGCGATACCTCCACAATGGAGAACGACTACCGTCCGAAGTCCTTCGGCAACCATCTTCCGCATGATTTCTACTGAAATTGGCTGCTTCTCTGCAGAATCTACCGCACCTGTTGTTTTAGAAGGCCTGATTGAATTGCTAATATCCAACAGCAACTGTCCCCCAACATGCAGCTCACCAAAGGTCAGCCCGAACCATCACCTGCTGCTTTTAAAATATTATTCTGTACTCCCTAAATCTAAGGAGACAACAAATCAGATTCTTGGTCCTTTTAACACACAAGAAAAAGAAATAGAACCCTACAACCAAAACATGTTCTTCTCGATTGCATCCTTTTCCCCTAAGTGTATAGTCACCCTCCGTATGTCTCGACAGACATAAAAAAATCCATGGGAAAATCAGATCCTATTCCATATTCAATATCCTCCGATACAACACAGAGGAGTCCAAAAAAAAAAAAAAATGTCACCACCTGCGCGCCCATCCACCTAATCAAAAACCCATAAATTTTCTTGAATCCCGACAGCATATGGTGCACGCAACGCGCATCGTACCATGTTAATCCCTGCGACACATGATATCGAAAAATGAATACCATATTCTGCGCTTAATTGCTTACATAGAGCGAGCAGCAGCTCGGAGCTGTGCCTAAGTTGTAGATGCGACTTTTATGGCGTTTTTACGACCAGAACTCGAAACATTTAATTGACACCTTGAGAACGTGTCGGGCCGCTTCCGATCAGTGTGATGTGTGAGTTGCCCACTTCCGATCTAATACAGGTTGCTGTTGTTGGCTGTATGCCTGCCGAGATTAACTGCAATTCGATGCAAAAAAGAGGAGAAAAAAAAACACAAATTTGTAATTTTCTATCAACATCCGCTCAATCAGTCAAAGGTTTGACCTGTGTATGTCGTCCGGCAGTGGATGGCTTTTTTTTTCTTTTCACTGTTCTCTTGTTTGTGATCTGCTCTTGTCATGGCATCCTCTTTCTCTCGGTGGTATGAAGTGGCTACTAATTATCATCAATCGTAACAGGCAACATGCAGTCAGGCAGCCAGGCACTTGCCATGCCATGCCACGCCACGACCACGACCACGATTCGATACCTGCCTGTCGTCGTCGTTGATTTTTAGTGTTTGTCCTGCACACGCTGGTGTTCTGCTTTTGTGTTGTTTTTTTTTATCCCTGGCGAGGAAGTTTAAAACCCAAAAGCGATACATAAAGAGAAAACCAAATCAGTTTACGTCAACGCCCACAGACATGATGCGGTCCTTTGTGTGCGCTTTCATTCATTTCATTCGATTCCGGAACATCTATTGTGTTCGGAGCTGTAGTTTGACATTGCACAGATAGTTTATGGACAAGGGATTTGAATTCCATTTCCAAGGCAGCAGTCAAAACAGGAAGAGACGATGATCGACCGGACGTAACCAACGGAATTTATTTCCGCATTTTGTTCCTTTTTTCCCTATATTTGGGATTCTCCATTTTTTTGTTTGTCCGAACAAAAGAGAATATCATTCCACCTGCTGTACCGGCCGTCTATTACACATATAAGGAGAAGAAACTATAGGTGTGGGAGAAAATACCGGAAGTCCGGAAGTGATTTAGGCAGGTACCTACACATATAACCAATGGCTTGGTCGAAAAGGATTACCCTACAACTACCTTATGCGGTGTTAGTTTGTTGTTGTCATAAGGCCAGGGGTCCGGAAGTACACTTCTGTGTGTTACTTCCGGATTTTCTGATTTCAAACAAAACAAAACTACGACCGGGAAGTACGTCGACGGCGACGTCAATATAATGACAGAGGAAGTAGAACGCTTAATAGTTCCAAACATGAATGGTAATGGGTGTGTGCATGGACACATCTGGAGATGGTGAGATGATGGGATTATACGTTCTAGGCACAATTTCGAGTGCGAGTTTACACAAGTGATTACGATCGACGACCCTCGATGTATGTGCGCATATGATAATGCGGTTCTTCCGTTTCTTTTCTTTACTTTGGTAAAATAAAATCTGACAGGCGAAACTCCATCAAACATCGAGAAGAACTGCGTCGCCTTTCATTGGCATACGCATTAGCTTCCTTAAATGTAGTTTAGTTCAATTCATTGGTACACATTCATTAAGGAATCCCTGCATGTGCGTATGAATAAAAAAAGGAACAAAAAATGATAATCTGCGATGGGAACCATACAAGTGCGTCACTTATTGAGAGCCTACAAAAGGATGCGCGTAATAAAATGTATTTTGAATATCGTCGTCATCGGGGATTCGAAGTTGAACAAGAACGAGAGCCGAGGACTTCGCACAGGTATTATTTATGAACATCTGCGATATGGCGTTTTGTTTACTGTTCCCTAGGCTTTAAATCAAATCCATGAAATTCAGAACATCCTTTACCTCGTTGGCTGTGTGTATCTCCTGGGGCACTTGTTTGAATTTGGTGACAATTAGCTGACAAGGAATATAGGGGGATGATATAAAGGGATGGCTCGTCAAAGAAGGGTTGTTAACCTCCCGTATTTTTTTGTGTACACATTTTTCTTTCTGTATTGTATTCGCGTACGCATTTGCTTCATCGAAGACAGGGGATTTATTAAATAAAAAAATGGTTCACGGTTTAAAATGTCGGACATGCGTGGCACTTACAACGCTTTTGCAAGTAGAAACAAATTCATTTTTTGTGCATTGAATTAATGGGTCTTTCCAATAAACATTTTTACTAATTCCAAGTGGCTATATTTTCCACGCAAATATCGCAATGGTGAACTCCCGTAAATTTAAAGTCAAGACTATTAGTACGGCGCAATATGTATACAATTATTTTTCTGAAATAAATCGAAAAAAAAGTGTCAGATTTGAGTGCACAGTTCGAAACACATAGGATACATTGCAGACGACAGTAAGGCCGGTTACCAATGTACAACGAAGCTTAATAGTTGTAGACCTAGGTATTTTTAGTGATCTACTTGTGTGGACTGACGATCTTCCCTTAACAACGTCGTTTTCGACATTTCAATAACCATAAAGGACTAAGAGACTTGGCGCGATACTCAAAATCATATTTAGAAACCAGGCTAGATTTTACGAACTCACAATGGCGAAGTTTTCCATATAAAAGTACCCATTGTGATCTACAAAATTGTGTTTAGCGTGAAGGTTAAAATGATTATTAGGAAGGCCCTTAGTCTCTCTCTGCGATGCTTGTTTAGTGTCCAGGCTAAATTCTTCGAACTCACAATGGGCAAATTTTCCCTATAAAATTGCATATTGTGACCTACGAAATATTTACTGTGAAGATTAAAAATTATTATAAGTAAGGCCATCTATTTGTTAGATTATATTACATTTTTTTTTTTTTTACGGAGGTTGTTACTAACCGTTGGAGCACTCAGACACAACTACAGGACTATTGTACTGCCAAACAGACACCTTACATTATTGTACTTAGTGTTCCCGTCTTTCGAAGAAAGATGATAAGGAGCTTCAGTGATGAAGAGCTTATATGTTCGGCACTCACCACATCAACCCCAAAGATCCGCCACCTGATGCGAGCAAAGGCGGGAGATCTACAGAGGAAGTGTCGTCTCCCTCTCTGCAAGCAGGACAGATGGTGGCGTCGCTCAAGCCCAACACATTTAAGTGTTTGGCAAAAGCTTGGTGGCCCGAAAGGATGCCCACAAGCGGTCTGCAGTCGATTCTCCTAAGAGACCGAAGGAAAGACGCGGACCTTTTACAGATGTCCGGACGCAGTCGTTTGGTCTGCCTACACCCAGCACAGTCACGCCACCGACGCTCGTGTTCACGAGAAACCCAAGTATCAATGGATGACCTAACCACAGATGCAGGCAGACCAACGCAGGTTCAGGTCCTGAGAAAGCTTCTTCTGAACCCCGTCTGACAAGCTCATCAGCGATTTCACTGGATACCAGTTTGGAACTACTAGAAAAGTGAGTTTATAACAGTAGGATGGTGCTATCCTTACTTGCGGAGTAGGTAGTCTATTTCCTATCAGGTCTCAATTGTAGCTGGATATAGAATGGATTGTTAAGACGATCTTTCGGAGAGTCTAAAGTTGTTTTTTATTCTAACAAGTCTCTAAAAAAAAACCGGTGGTCTTGCACTGCAGCCGAAAATCATCACAAATTTGAGTATTAATTTTGAGCGTACGTCTCCGAAGATAGAATTATTGAGCGGTCCTAGTAAACATTTTTGGAGGTAAGTTTAAAGTTTTCGAACTAACTAAACTAACTAAAATTTGTCTATTGTAAGCAACAAAAAATGTAAACAAACTCCTTTTTAACAATATTTGGATTGTAAAAGATCGTTCTAAAAAAGTCTTGAAGGTAATCATAGCTTCTTTGGTGAATGTGACAATTTTAGAATTATTTCACTTTACTAAACACGCTCACCGTTTTATAAATTTATACGTAAAGAGCTTAAAAAATAAAATAAATAGTTGGCGCGACAGGTCGGTAGGGACCCTAGGCCTAGCTTCTCACAACACTTCATCTTGTGTGAGTTTTTATTTTTAGGACGAATGGAAGGCATCTGCAATTTTATGCCGAGTTCAAACGGCCAATTGAGAAGCGCTTTCATGACAGTTATACTCTCGGATGTTTGTCAGATGTTCGCGAGAGGTGGCGTAGTGAAAAAAACATTAAGTTGGAATTTTGTTTTTTTTCGGGATTCGAACTCGGGACCCTTCGCTCAGTAGTCCAACACACTAACCGCTAAGCCACTGCGCTTAAGGCTTGTACTACATTTCGAATGTGTTGTAACTTAGTCAAAAAATCACACAACTGCCTGAAGGACCTGACCTAAGGCGTATTTTATTTTGAAATAAAAAGACCCCTTTGTCTGCAATGAGTGGTAAAATAATCTTCTCTTTGGTTGAGTTTTTTTTTGAATAAAAATTGTTTTCCCAATTTATTCAATTGGTTTTCAATTCATCTCCTGAATGAATAGAAAATATTTCCATTCCTGGAACACCATGTATGATGACTGGCCTTTTGCGTACATAAACACATCCGAAATGATAGACACACATCTCTCACGCACATCGATCATCATCCAGTTCAATCATTCAAACTCCCTAACAGAAGGAACAACTCTCGAAGAAAACTTGTTGTGGCTAAAAATGGATGCGGATGCAGTATAAACGTTGATTTCCGGGCAACTAGACAAGAACTTCAACTTTTTTTTTCATTTTTTTCTTGATTGCCCCCATCCCGCCCTGTCATCGTCTTTCCTGGCTCTCTTTTAAAACAACAACACATAGCTGGTTGGTGCATGCTTGTAGCTACGCGTACATGGCGTACATTCGTATGGAGTCCCATGTGCGGTTAAAGGTAGGCCACCTTCCCCTATTCGATTGGTTTTGATTGTCTTTTTTTTTGTTAACCAGTTTCCCCCTGATCGGCTAACTGTCGACAAAAATCCTTGTCCTGTCAATTTACCCTCTATCGGGCAGCCAAACCACAAGCTACCTTTCAAAAAAAAAAAAATCTCCACAACATAAGGTCAATCGAGTTACCACAGTGCAACCAAATACGTATACGCACCCAAGAAATGGTTGTCAGGCACCCCCCGCGAGTAGCCGTGCCGCAGAAACGCATTCTACTCATGGTGTACACCGTCTTCTGGTTTTGCAAGGTTTTATGAATGAATGCGAGAATGAATTGTAACGAGATACAAAAATGAATGGAAGAAGACGACGCGCCATCGCGCGCTCGATCATCAATGGATGTGTGAATGACTGTGCGGCGAGATGTGTGACCGCGTTGCAGATGCAGACGACGCTCGGTGGTGGTGCTGCTGCTGAAGCAGTGTAGCTACCATGAGGAGCATTCTCTCCGCCCGCCCGTAGCAGAACTTATGGAGCGGATGAGGAACAAACGCGCCGGAACGGATCTATGGATGGGTGTGCGCTGTGCGATCAATCGTTGAAATAACGATAATTTCAAGATGATGATTTTATGAATGAATGGGAGACGTTCCACACCGATCGATCGATCAATCCATCGACGGGTTGTACTTCTTCGGGACACGCAGAAAGTTTTGGAATTTTTTCTGTCGCCGTCGTTGATTTTCTGTGTGCGTACGACACGTAGCGCGATGTACATTCCACCATCGCTCACTGGCCGTATATTCTTGGTCTTATTGGCGGTTCTTATCTGTGTGTGCGTGTGTGGTGTCCGTTTGTCCGGATTTTTATAAGACTTCTTCATCTCATTCGAAAAAAAATCGGTCGCTGCCAAATAAGTGGTGAAACTAGTTTTACGTATACCTATACGTATGTGTGGTTACATCCGTTGTATGGTAGAGGTCTCTGTTTTGGAGAGTACTCCGAAGCCGTTGCTCCTCTCGTCATCATCATCATCATCATCATCATCAGCAGCAACAGCAACAACATCTTCCTCCTATTTGGCTGTAGCTGGCTCTGACTCTGTCTCTGGCCTGTTGCCATCGTCCAACTGGACGTTAAAAAAACGACTACGACGAATTCGACAACACGACCACGACGACGACGACGACGATGACGACGTCGCAACAGCAACAAGTTAGTTGTAGTATTTATTATCTTTTTATTTTTCGTTCTGTATCTACGGATACATTTTTTTTCACTTTTGTGGTATTTTTGGATTTCATTCATTTCATTCATCGATTTTGCGGCGACCAGCAAGTTGCTGGACATCCGACGACGATGACGATAGACGGGACAAACTGGATTCCAGTGGTCACACTGAATGCTGGAATCATTTCGTCGTCGTCGCCGTGGTACATCCTCTCTTCAGGTTAATGTGGATTTTTTCTTCTTCTTTTTGTTTTTGTTGTATCGCCGTGATTTTGTTTAGTAATAATTTTTACTATGGCGACGTAAATGGCGATTATCGTACAAATATGTACGTACACATACCAAGCGTGTGTGTGCGCGTGCGCGCGCGCTCGGCGGATCTGCTGCGCACCGTACTCCACTTGTGAGTTATGTATTAATCTGGAGCCGAATAAATTACAAGCGGGGTCTTCTTTTTTTTTTGTGGTCTTTTATTGTATTTCATGTTTAATCTTTTTGTTTTCGGATTTAACTTTTTTTCCTCTGCTTTTATCTCATTTAAAGATGAAACGTCGCGTGTTTGACGCGAGCGATGGAATTCTTTCTAAGGAATGGGATTCGTCAGCGAAATGGGATTATTTTTTTTCTCTTGTTGTTGTTTGTCTTCGAAGATGAGTGGTAGGTATATTTGGTGGAATTCTGAATAAAGAACATTTTTAACGTACGGTTTTGTATGTCGGTAGATCGTCTTGTAGCAGTACTTTCACTGCAGACTTAAATTATTATTTTTGACAGCTTTTTGGAAAATTTGAAACAGAAATCTCTAACTGGGTGGTTGAATATTAAAAACTGTACTGCAATTAGGATTAATGGTTCTTGAAACAGAGAAATGTGTGCAAGTGTCTCGAGATAGTTGTAGATAGATCTTCAACGTTTGATGGACTACGGATTGAACACTGTCCTCTATTGACTCTGTGTAGGTGGCAATGTGCGACAGTTCTATCAGAATATGTTCCTAGGACACAGTGCTAAAAAAGAGAAGTCTCCGGAGAGGAGCATATCATTGATAGTTAAATTAAAGTCAGTCTTTAAGGTCTGATGGAAAGAACACTTTTTCAGACTGATGAACGTCAAAGACAGCCATAATAGTCCCTGGTTTTGGCAGCAAAATATTGTTTTTGATGAGAAGATTCGGTGTGATGTCCGTTAAATGGAATGTTAGTACTTATGTGCTTCAATACCAAGAAAGGATGCACTCTATACTGCGCCATTTACATAGGAAGCACCCTCTCGTCGGATATAGGTATACCTACTATGTAAATGTTTACCTTTCACCAAGAAATAATTAATAGACCGTCCAAGGTCAGTGCGGTTTTAGTCTAGGATAGAGAATACCATCGAGAAAATATTCGCACTCCAAGAAATCTTAGAAAAAAACCCAGGAATTCCATATCGATACACGACACAAGACCCAACATCTTTATGGCCTTTAGAGCGGACTCTAATATGTAGTGAAAAACTGTACAAAGTCATGTCAGATTGAGGGGTTCCAATAGGGGTTGTCAATAATATTAAAAAAAAAAAAAAATATTCGTGGCGCAACATACCCTAGGCGTTTCGTTTTTGGGACGAATGGAGGGTATCTACCTTTTTATGCCGAGTCCAAGCGGCTAATATTCGGATGAAAAACTTGTTATGTTTACCTCATTTGCAGCACTTTCTGCATTCTGCACAAGTCTTTAATCCTGTCACGTCTTTTTACAAAGTTTTTGTTTTTTTCTTTTACCTTCAATGGCGTCCGATTTTCTTCAATGTTCTTTAGGTCTTGTGGGTAAAAAATCGATTCTATGTTCCATAAGAACGCTCTCTGTTCCATACATATCCATGCGTATAGTTCATCAAGATTTGCTAAGTGGCACTTTGTTTACAAACTTAAAACAAGCTCCCTGAATTTTTAAGTGATTTTGGTGAAACATTTTTAAGGATACCACTCACTCTCTTTTGCTTAATAACTATCCAATTAACTGTTCCACAACTATGCGTTGCTCTTTTATCTGTAACGCATGTGCGATCTATAATTTATAAAGAGTTGTGGCCCAAAAAGGCTCCCCTGCGGTACCCAAGAAGGTGAAACATTGCTGTTGTGCATGGGGGACGATTGCAACACAAGAGATTATGGGAATTAAATAAGAGCGATACAAAAATGTTCCGCGCTCATCTGAACTTTGAAATCTAGTCCTTCCACTATACATGGTCTAACGATAAATGAGGTCAAGAGACAGATTAGTCGTGAAAATAGGTCTTGCAGAGTGATTATCTTTTCGAAGTTTGCTAAATTTGGCATACAAATTTTTGTTTTTACGGGCTTAGTTAAACATTTTAAGAACGGATTGTTTTGCGTATGCCAGCCAGCTATTTAATTCAGAAGGAACAAAATTGAAACATACAGCTACCACTGGTAGAACTCTTCATTCTTTTAATTCCTTTCGTGTTTTGCTTTTTTTTGTTCTCGAAAGAGGGTCGCCTTAAAATTTTTAAAAGGAATTTGTATTTTTTTTTTAGCTTTTCACGGGCTTTCTTGGAAGTTGCGTTAAATATTCTTACGCAACGTTTCAATCGTCTTTTGCTGTACGTATTGCAGCGTATCGGCGTTTGAAGCACATCTCGGGCGAGTCGTAGTTTTCAATTGAGTTCGACCAATCCGACGAATAGTGTGGGCATCTTATATCTTATATATAAATAGGCGAAGGCAAACAGCTGAGAACCACTTTTACTGCTTTAAAGACAACATATTAGCTTGATTTTTTTTTGTGAAGATTGTGCAGAGATGCAAAGCTGAGATTTATTTGTTTTCCAATATTTTGTGCATAAGTCAGGCCACTTTATTGGTAGAATTTCCACCGCTGGTCGAAATCTACTATTATGGATTTTATCGATTCGAATGTACCCTATTCGGGTCGCTCTAGGGTTGGGGCTAAATTATTTTTACAAAATTCTTCTTTAATAATTCTGTTTTAGAAATTCTGGTTTGCACAATTCAACAATTCAAAAGCGCGCGCTTTTTAACATTTCTCAAGCAGAATTTTGTAAAACAGAGATGGAGAAAGCATTTTATTTTTTAAATTTGTTTTTTTTTTTCTTAATTTCAAATACTTTTTATTAAATTTTTATTTTTTTTAAGAAATTCGCATTTTTTTCAAATTTTTTTCTTCATTTTGTTTTATGTTATTTTTTGAATACGTAATCTACTTTTTATTGTTTTTTTTTTTAATTTTTATTGTTATATTTTTGTTTTTTTTTTTCAATTTAAATTTTATATTTCTTTTAACTTGTAATTTTTTTTAAATTTTAAATTGTTTTTTTTTTTATACATTTGTATTTGTTAGTTGGAGAAAGGCAGAAAAAGCAGAATTTTATGACTTTAAATTTGAAAAGAAGAATATTGTAAAGCAGAACTAAAAAAAAAAATGTAAAATTTTGAAAATCAAAATTTTGAAAGCAGCCTTTCAACCCGCTCCATACACTCTACCCAATACACCATATGCTAGGCTTTCAATACCATTTAACAAGTCGCACTTGGAAGCTTCAATAGGCCAGCGTGTGTTGGCGCCTCACCCAGTGCGACCTCTCTCACTTGACCTTTTGTTCGGCAACCAGACGAAATCAGTTCCACAAAGCTAATCAGCCACACATTGTTTTCTAATTAGTTTTCCCCACTTTAGATCATTTCATGGCGACATTTAATCATGAGGTACATGCTCGTATAAAGAACTTAAAATAAATAAAGAAAAATCTCACGTTCAACGAACAGCACTCGTCTCCACTCTCCACACATGCAGGGTGCACATATATATGCGATAGCTAAACACAAATGATTGCTCATTTCCTTTTATTGAATTAATTAACCAAACAAAAGTCAACCATATACCATTCGTACGGCCAGCATACTGGATGTACCTACATTAACAAAGCCAACTCCGACTGGTGGGGCACATATGAAAATGCTCAATAGGTCACCCGAGGCAATTGTATCTTTCGGGTTGCACTATACATGAACCGTGTTATCGCAAACGATTTAATCCAAAGATCGAGTTACATTGTTGGACACTGCATGCACATGCACACATAGTTAGTCTGACTGTGAGGACAGACAAAATGTCAGCTGTTGTCCGTATCAAGTTGACGTCGCACAACTCCAACTCTTTATATGGCGAAAAATCGTCATCCACCGCATGTTGGTGAGAATCCGTATCCTTGGTATGAGAAAATTCCATAGTAAGTGATTTTACATGCGAAGTCGGCCACCCCGCTCTCCATTGAAAAGTGATATGAGGTTGTTTTTTTCAACAATTTTTTTTTCTTTAATTTGATATAAAGTCTTCAGGTGATCAAATTACAGGAATGCGGAGAACTTACTCAGGTACTCATAAAGTTGCACACACATTCCCCCGGAATAATCATGGAATGCTTCCTGTCTGTCACCATTAAAACCCGCCACCACAAGACACAATGTAAGCATGTAGGCACCTAAGGAGTACTCGTAGTTGTTGGGTGGTGCCTGATGGTGCGCCTCATAATACACACATTCCATTCTTTCTGATTCTTGGTTTCGATCCGTATAGCTACAAAGATACATACTTTACAACTTATGTAGTTATTTGTCCATTTCACTAATGAACATGACAGTGTCGGTGTAAATGGAGCCCAGTTCGTTCGTTCCACCCCATGGGGGCTGACGGGAAACGAACAACAACAACAACAACATAAAAACCATGAAATTCCATTCGAGTACGTTCCGAGATAAATAAGCACTGAAATGCATAATATATCTCCGTACGATGTCGTCGTGTTGTTAATGCGAAACAAAAAGCTTGTACGTGCCTTGGCATTGGGTAACCTTTTTCCTGTGTGCTCTGTAATTACTGCTCATTCTTTCACCCGAACCCGATCTCTTGACATTTTACCTTTTGCGGAATTCCTTGACTCGACACCATCCACCACCGTAACCATCCTGGAAGTTGCTGGCTACTGTATATATAATACGCTTCGGCTGGGCTCTGCTTGCCATTTAAGGGAAGTGCGACCGCAAGTGCTCTACATTCTTTTGCAGTATTAAAACCGGACATCCGGTGTGAAGCAGCTTATAAACGCAATCACACACAGAGGGAGCGGAGATAGAAAGATACAACACCAACAAGAAGACGTGCAGAGTTTGCTACATCTATATAAATACAGCATAATAAAGGATTAAACTGTGACACCGGTATAAGCAGAACAAGAGAGCGGCGGAAGAGGTCGAACAACAAGAAGATGATGATGACGAAGAAGAACGTACGCCGCCGACCCTATTAAGTGAAGATTCTCTTCCACAGCCAGCTACCGGTGTTGATGATCCGTGTGGCGTCTAATAATCACGTATTGCGTCTGCCATCCAGCCAGCTATTTAATTCAGAAGAAAAAAAAATTGAAACATTTTTTTTTTTCTTTCTACACACAGTCACCAGTGGTGAATGAAGAGTTCTTTTAGTTCCGTTCGTGTCGTGCTTTTGTTGTTCTCGGAAGAGGGAGGCCTTAAGATTTTTAAGAGGAATTTGTATCTTTTTTTTAGGGTTTCACAGGTTTACTTGGATGTTTTGTTAGATTTTCTTACTGCCTAATTGTGGTTGGAAATAATCTATTGGAGGGCTTTCTGGCGGAAATCTGTACTCAAAAGTTGTTTAGATTTAGATTGTCGGATTAGGGGTGAACGTACTTGTCCGTCGTTTTTTTTAGCTTGTTTTAAATACTTTTCTTCGTAAATCCAAATCAGTAACGTTTCAGCTTTAATATTCCTAAATGACCCCCACCAAAAGGGGGCTGCAAAGACATTTATTAAAAACAGTTGAACAGTTTTAGATTGTCGGTTTAAGAGAGAACGTACTTGTTCGTCGTTTTTTTGTTGAGCTTGTTTTAAGTACTTTTCTTCGTAAATCCGAATCAGTAACGTTTCAGCTTTTATATTCCTAAATGACTTCCACCAAAAGGGGGCTGCAGTACAAACATTTACCACGAAATTAAGTAATTTTTGGTACATTACATGCGTTAATGTCTGCCTGAGTACTGATTTTTTAGAGTCAAAAGAGGGAAGCATATGACATGATGCTGCTTCCGTATTTGCTAAGATGCCCCCCCCCCCCAAAAGGGACTTCCACTTTTCAAATGAATTTCGCATCCCATTCAGTCCATTTCAATCAGTATCTACGACCCTTAATATTTACCATTGTCGAAATCTGTTGACCTGATGCCAGAAACGGAAGTCTAGTTCGTCAACAACAACTCAGCAAAGAGAAATTATTTGTACAATCCAATCTATGGGCGAATCGCTGCTCCTACTCGCTCCCTCGCATTTCAATAATTGTCAAAACGGTTCACATTTGGACTCACTCGCATACATTGCGCAAACATTTCACGGATAAGAGCGAATACAGATTGACATTAAGTTTATTATCTGTTGATAGTGACAAAGTAAAGACAACAACACCGATCAGCACAACTTGTTGCTGCATCTAAATCCAGTTGAACAATTCAAAAGCACGACAGGCCTTCAGATGTTATTGTTACAGATTCTTTACTTAACCTATGTATGTGCTGAAATCTAAATATAGAAATGCCATTACACTACTTGTGATGCGTAAGTTTTCTTTTTATAAAAAAAAAAATATATATAGAGCAGTGCTAAGGCTGTTACAAAGTAGAGTAGATTTCCGATGCTGCGGGACCTATTGACATTTTTTATCGCCAATAGGTATTTTGTTGCCCTAATGTCGACGTTGATGCGACGTCCAGAATTTTCTCTGGCATGGATTATGATTCTCGATGCAGACTGTAATGAACCTATTTTTGTGTTCCTTTCCTCACCGTGGAGTTGATAGTTAGAAGGCGGTATGTTTTATTTTTAGTCAGTGCAAATTTCCCGTGCCAATTTGGGAACTTTTTTTTAAGCCTCCGAACCGTTGTCAAAACGATTTAGTTGCACGTCAACCTATAACATCTATTGTCCCAAGAGGGTCAGAACTCAGAAAATATAATCAGGCTAGCAGAGTTTCTACTTTCCCAATGTAGCTGATAATGTTTTCAGCAGAGGATTTGGACTGTACTTGGTATTTTCCTGAAAAAGAACCTCTTTACATTTGCATTTGATATGTTCAGTTGTTTTGTCCCCCTCAAGGTAGTCGGCACTCCGAGGAGCTGGCTATCTGATTTTTGCCTAGATACCGCAAACCGTGGTGACCCATAAGGTAGAAAATTATTTTTTTTTAAATCGTGCCTTCGTAGATTTAGAGTTTTCTTGGCCTTGTTGTTAAGTGGGGGTATTGGCCTGTTGAACTGCCTTAGGCCTGGGATTTCCTTCCGATATGGGATTCTCATGTTGTATTCCCATTTTGTTTAGAACAACACCAATGTAGGTATTATGAAATGACCTTGTTGTTGGCTATCGGTTCAACCCGATAAAAAACTGAATTTGCGATTTTCTACGAGCATGTTTTCCAACGACAATATCTGAAGAACGACTTGAACTTCGAGTTTTATTTATCAACGACTGCAAAACCGCTCCAAAGTTGAAGATTCTCGTGGCTTTTAATCCTAATAGGATGAATTCCCAACCATTAATAGCTATTATTTCGAATTTCGAAAAATCCTCCCTCATTTACAAAATATCTGTCATCTTCAAGTTCAGTGTTAGTATGCGCGTTGGATAAGTTTTCCCTCAGGCAGTTGCGATTTCCACCTTTGTTCTCAAAATTGCTGTTATTTGCTTGTGAGGAATGCCAATTGTTGTGCTATTTAATAAAACTTTTTGTATTAACCAAATATTTGTCAATTTTTTAAACGTCTTTAGAGTTTACTACTCTAATTTATTTAGAGTAGTATTAAAAGTCTAAGAGTCCTAATGCTCGCATTTAGGGACCTTAAAACTAAAGGTAAACCAAGCATTGGGTAAACCGATTAAAAATAAAAAAAAAATATTATAACCGCAACTTTTTCGGGCTTTTTCAGAAAAGCCATTCCAAAATAAATTGTCTAGTCTACGTTACTTTGATTTTTCTTTTTCTCCAAACAATGATTTTTGAAAGGCTTAAGACTTTAAAAGAAGTACGATAAATTTGCAATTATTTCCTTATATAAAAGTATATATTTTTTTAATTTGCTTTAACGTCGAAACTTCCTACGATGTTATAACACTGTCCAGAAAAAGACTAGTTTCTTAGGAATAAATTATAAATCAATTTTAGAAGCAAATGGTCGCCTATATGGCCTGTCAATTTTTCAAAATTATTATTGACAAAGCGTGATACTAGAAATCATTATTTAGTGTACAGTTTAAAATGATTTTTAGTAAGGCCCAATAAAAACTTTTAAAACCAAAAGATTAAAACAGAATTTACAAAAACACCTGCAATCGAAGATCAAAGTACTGTAGTATTTGTTTACGTTCAATATAAGAGCGGGTACCTGCTTTTAAGTTCAAAAGCGAACAATATACGAAAGGTATGACCTATGACGGCTCCTAACTTTAGGAGTAGGACAATTTAAGAAGGCCTGGTTCGGCATTCTGTAAGACGAAACGTTCAAATGTTTTCGTGTGCACGAAGACATTTGCTTGTGTAACATAGGGCAAATCATTCGTGCGCAAGAAAACGTTTGATCGTTTCCTCTTACAGAATCCGACCCCTGATATCCTATATCTTGGTGATATGTATATTTTAGCCAATTTTTAAATAAGTTATGGCTTCGCATGAATAAGAACTAACATTTGCTTTGAGCAAAAGGTTGAAGCAAAGTAAAAACCCATAGCAATTGTTTTGAATTGGTATGTATGAAAACTGACTTTGCTAAAGTGAGTTTGAAAATTCGAACAAAGCATTTACATCGCTGTACTTGAACTTGCCTTATCAAGTTCCTGTCAAGCCTGACCAGTTTATTTGAAATTTTGAATTTTCGTTGAGATTCTAAAGTCTTTTGTGGAAATTGAAATTGAAACAAGTAAAAGTCTTATCATCGAACTGGCCGATGATGTGATACTCTCCACTGCATACTGCATGCAACATTGGTTTTGTATGAGAGGTACCCGAACTACTTGACCGACATAACCCATTTTGAATACCGTCCGAACGACAATAAAAAAAAAGTCCTTTCGCCAAACTTCATTCGCCTCAATCCCTTTGGGCGCTATCGTGCTTTCAACAGACAGACAGACGGAAATGGCTAAATCGATTCAGAATGTGATCATGATTCAGAATGTCTACATATACTTTATGTCTCCGGTGACGCCTTCTTCGCGTTACAAATGTAATGACAAAGTTAATATACCTTCCTGTGAATGGTATACACATATAATTCCGACATGAGGGTTCTGCCCTGTCCAGTAATGCAAATTTTGTTTATTGACGAAGCCGTTTAACAAAAAATCGCTGAAGATGATTTTACGATGAAATTCTTCTTAAAATTGCGACCACCGACTCGGAATTTTGGTAGTAATTTTTAATTACTTGTTAAAGTGTACTTCACCATGATGAAAATTTTAATTTTACTGAATATTTTGACATTGACAGTTCGGTTTAAGGGTGTGTTCACACTGAAAGTTTGAAGTTGTCAAGTCGACCCTTTATATATGCATCTCTGTTAAATTTTTCACTCACTCGCTTACACTATTTTTATTTCTTTTTTTCTTCTGTAAAAATGTAGTTATAAGTTCGTAGGGAAATTCCAAAATTCAACAAGTGGCTCGTAAAAGTCACCTCCAAGCAGCCCCCTTAACTTTTACACTCATTTCAAATTCGTGGCCATATTTAACCTAATGAACTCACCATAAGAAAAATCGATTTAATTCATATTATCAATTTTATTGGCACACGAAATGTGAAATAAAGTCGCCGCTATCGAAATAGGAGAAACAAAAAATCCATAACACAAACAACATTTGTGTATTAAAATTTGCATGAATTTCATTCAATTCGTATAAGAGTATCGAGTAAAAAAAAACCCCTCGCCCCATTCATGTTTATTTTTTTTCTGCGCTGTTGTTTTCGTTATGTTTTTATAGCATTTTAGTAGCATTATATCAATTTATGCAAATAATCTTCAATGAAAAACGATGGGCATATCCCATTAATTTATAATTAAATTGACCAATGAAACCGATCGGGAAAAATGAGTAGAAATGTGCATATTTCCATAAATATTGTTGAAAATTGTTAAGGATGACATTTGCTGTAAATTGTAATTAAGGGCGTGTGGCGTGTTTCAGTTTTTTTCAAAATCTACTTGTTTTATTGATTGTTTTACAGGACAACCTGAGTTATTTAAAGAGTGTGGTGCAGCAATGGCAATTGAATTTAATTGAATTGCAATTTATTCATTCGAAAAATGAAATGAAATGTGCCACAAAAACGGAAATCCCTGCGGAAGAGTGTTTGCACATGTATCTGTTCTGAAAGTGACTCTTATCCGAACACAAACAAAACCATTGAAATTCATATTGGTGGTACAATGAAAATACACATTCATTGTAGTGACCTTGATTTCAATGCCAAATGCACCTGCATTACGTCTCTAATTAGATATTTTTATCAACTGACAGTTTTCAGTATCTGTCAATACAATGTGTGTTTGTCTCGCTTTCATTGACGAAGATGCACCCCATAGCTGCACGAATATGGCAATTCGCCAATAAGCCAACAAAGGCTCTACAAATAGTCTCCTACAATGCTGACGATTGATTTTCCCAAACTATTGTAACTCATGACGCGAATCAAACCAAACGTCAACTAGCAAAAAAAAACCCTCATCATCATCACAACCAAAAACTTAAATCTGTCACGAATGCAACTGACGTCGTGACGTGATAAAGATTTCCGATTTCCGATTACCGATGTGATGCCAAAAACTCGTATCTCCGTCACTCTGATGCGCCTTGCACAGGCCCAAACAAATGTCACAGGTGTGACGAATTCAAATCAAATGCACACCCCAGATGCCAGCAGATGCTTGTAGATGCGCTCCACAGACACATTTGCATTTGCATGTGGTTGGCCTTAACAAATCTTCTCTCTGGAGTGTTGTGTTGTTTTTTATGACAGAACGGTGATAATAGCCTTTTGTGGATCCCACTCTCTAGATTTTAACTACCAATCGACCGACGAGGAACCGTTTACGAACAGAAATGTGACGAAAAACACTAAAAACCAAACGGCAAGACGAGTCCAACACCTACAAAATGTTGGTCAATAAAGCGAAGGTGTTGAACTTTTGTGTTCTGTTTAATTACGGTCCACAAACAGATTGTTGCTTGTGAATGGATGCATGGGTAGGGAGGCCGGGGCATGTAGGAGAGAAGTAACAAAAAAAAAAAAAAAACAACGCCAGGGTGTAATTGCTTCACACCCCTTTCGACAGTTTACGGCCAGAAGAACCCCACCCCGCTCGCGCTCGCTCCATGCAAACAGTACCAAGTATTGTACAAGTACGAACGGTATGCTCCCACATATGTGTCCCGTATTATCATCGTGGGCCCATCATCATTATACTGCGGAGTGTGGAGTGTGTAGTAGGGAACTATCTTCCCGCGCATTTTCGTCGAAACAGAAACTCTTTGCAAGTTTGGTTATGATGAAGGTGGGGGGGGGGGGGGGTGGAGGGCAGGGTGCCTGGTGGGATACTGTCGGCTTTAGAAGGCTATTTTCTTTTTATTATTACGATAATATTGTGTGTTCGCGTACACACACTTCCAGTCAATTGGAATTTCGAATTAGGCATGCCACGCGTATTTTCATTCATCCGCACCGGATTTGGATGAAGTTTTCTGAGATTTATATTTTTCCAATTCGATTTTTTTTTGTTTGTAGATATTCCAACTCAACTTAACACAACTATTGGTGTGGCTTGAAAAGAACGCGTTTTCTTTCATCGGAGTCGTAATTTAGTTTTTTTTTTTTACTTCTCGGAAGTTATTTGTTTTGGAATTTTTTTTTTCTTTGAGTAGTACTAGGAATTTACCATATTGATTTTTAATGGCGGATTCGGTGTGATCGGAAGTTCAATTAAGATAAGAGATGACTCAATAGACATCCAACAGTTGGATACTTTGTATTTGTATGTGCGTGTTTGTGTGCAGACTATGCGGAAGGAGGGCATTTTTGTTTGCTTTACTTGTTTGTAGCTTTATTAATTGGAAGTTTTGTTTTCGGTAGATACCTATTTATAGGCCATCTAGACGGCAAGTGAGCTTAGTGAGGGTTTTCGGCGGGGTGAATTCCAGCTTGTTCTATTTCTTTTGCGGTATCGTCTAAGACCGATAAACAAAATGTGTGGGGGTTTTTTTATACAAATTAATACAGTACTAAGTGGGCCTTGGGAACTCATGGAAAATGTATTTCATTCATAGATTGAAATGTAATTTAAGTTGTAAGGTATTTTGATATTCTGGCTGTGTTTTTATTCGGTTTTGCATGCTGCTCTCAGAGCGAGCACTGAGTTGCTATAGTTTCGAATGTTTATCGGTTCGTACGTAGTAATCTTAAAAATAATTCGATTCAGTAAAGTTGTTTTCTGAATGTGACAAAAAAAAAAAAAACATTTTGTATTGAAATAAGGATTTTCCACCGAAGCTTTTAATTTTCCTGGTTATTTGTGGATTATTAACGCAGAGGGTCAGGGCTTAGGCGGCCCAGACAACTTTGCAGCGGAAATTGTGAAATTGGCCGGTGCCGGTTGAATAAGGACCGGTGCTAACTGGAGTGGCTTTCTCGCAGAGATTCTGGTCGCGAAAAGTACTATTCGACAATTTTACAGGCAGGCAACAACTTTTTGTATTCTTTTGTCACCCTAAATGCGGTAGTTTTTATTTTTTTATTCAGCATTGAACAACTCCTCTTAACGTTTTCTAAGAGAATCAACAACGATTCAATGTAAGCGCTGAGTTAGTTGTTCCATGGATATGGATAGGATAAGGTCTTTTCTTGAAATAGGGCCCCGAATAAGTGGCGTTAATTTCTCAGTAGTTCAGCATAGTAAGGGCTGGCAATTACTAAGAGAATTATAACTCAAAATGTATCAATAAATTTGATAAAGCCATCTATCGGAAGATGGGAGTAGCTAAAATAATATTTTACGCAGCTATTCTTGTTAATACAAAATGAACAGAGTCATAATCAGTATTCTAAGATATAAAGAATATAATTAGTTACTTCTCTTTTGCCACTTAAGTACAAATTTGATAAAGCCATCTATCGGAAGATGGGAGTAGCTTAAAAAAATATTTCAAGGTGAAAGTGTTCTACGCAGCTAAGTTAATACAAAGTGAACAGAGACGTAATCTTTTTTTTTAGATTTACGGAATATTATATGTAATCATTTAACCAATAGTATTTGTCAAAAATAATTTCTCCTATTCAAATTGAATCGGTTCTATTTGATCGTTGTTTTTATATTCGGTTTAAAACGAGGTTCTTCATTTCTTATTGCATTCTACGATTCCAATTGAGTTATGTGTCGAGTTTTATTTAATTTATGACACACAAAGAATTCAAGATAAACAAAAAAAAATAGTTAAATAATAACCTATGGCAGCTAGAACTTACAGAAGATTCCGAGCCAGTACTCTTTGTAAGAACCACTTTCCCGCGACTCGAGTAAATCCCTTGGAACTTAGGCTTTCGACGAATTTTAGTTTCGATGGATTCGTAAGTGTGAATATTTACTTGGAAGTTGTTGGATACATTTTTTGTCAGAATTAAGGCGAATTGGTTCCTGTATTTGCTAATCAAGTAGCCTTTCGTGCAAGGGAAACACTTGCTTCTTGCATAAAGTTCGTTGCTATTGAAGTCCATCGAAAATGTCTCTCTCTCTCTCTTTCCCTAGTCTTTGGTAATTTCTATCGACAAAGACAAATCTATTGCGGCAATCTTAAACTTCGAACTTACCCCTCGGAATGAAATTACTGAAAAAGACCATGAACTCTCTGCCAGTCAAAAGTTGATAGCTGCTTATAGAAAATGAAAAGCCATTGACAAGTCATAACTGGAAATAGAATTTGTAGTTAGGACTTGTCGATATAGTCGATTTCCACCTTTTTTCGAAGTAAAAAGTTGTCTATAAAAAAAAAGGAATTTCACAGAAAAAGTCTGTAAAGGATTTTCGCAAACTCACGATACACTAGAGCACTATAGAGTGACCCCACGCAATACCCTACCCGTAGAAATATTGTAAAGTCTTGCACATGTCTAAAAATAGAACTGACCTACATTTCCAGAATATATATGGCAAACACTACCGGCACAGCTCAATGATGCTTCCTATTTTCTCAGAAATGCTAGTAATAGGTTGGTATACTCACGCAGTCCAGAATCTTGACCTGCAAGATTATCGAACATTGAAATTCCTTGCCCTGAATCATCAACGTACGCATTACCATACAGCATTGGGTTCGTAAACTTACATCCCCCACACCATCGGCCGACCAAAAATGTTCTCGTCAGATACAAGTGACCACATTATAATGTACTCCCACCCACAAAACTTGGACGTCTCACAGACGTCCCATATACCGACAGACACTCAAACACCATACTGTAGATTTATGGCAATTAAAAATTCTATGAAATTGATTAACTTAATTAAGCTCGGTTCAATTGATAGAACCCATGGATACATCTTCAATTGACACGTATATAATGGAAGAAAAAAACATGAATGTTTTTCTGTGCAAAAAAATATTCAAAAATCTTACCCCAATCTGGTAGAGGATTTTCGTGGGCAAATGTTGTGCTTTTTGGTGATCCCGCAACTCATTTAGCTCCACTTGATGATGCTGCTGCTGCTGCTTCTGCAATATGTCCAACATTTGTCGCGATCGTCTGCGATCCAATTGATTGCTGCCACTGCCGCCGATCGATTTTTGCTTCAAGTAATTACTATTCGCCTCAAACACTTGCTGCTGATGTGATGTGATCGGTGATGATTGTGGCAGCTCGTACACTTCCAGTGGCAATCGTGTACCAACCGCAAGATCGGTCAATTGACAGAAAACCATTAATGACAGTGTAACTGTCAGCATTTTGTTGTTGTTGCAAATGACAAAGCAAACACAAAAGAAAAACGTCTGTTTCTTAAAGTTCGAAACTTCAACACTGTATATACTTGTAGTCCTTGAGAGTGGCGGCGCGCGAGGAAAATTCACCGCACAAACAAGCGAACAAAAAATAAAAAATAAAAAAAATCACAAAACACGATCAATCAATAATTTTACACGATCGTGATCGTGAGTTGACGTACGTACGTTAAAGTCACTCAAAGATCATAGAGACGAGATCGTTGGCTAACTGACTATGGCTATTCACGATACAATTCAATTGCTGTTGCATTTTCATTCATTAAAAAGAATTCGAAAAAAAAATAAACTGATCCAAACAAAAATCGTTGTCTTTCCCTTTTGGCTCGGTTTGGTTTAGGTATTTTTTTTTTTCAATCGGTGCGCCCGTATTTTTCTCTCTTTCGACTCGAGATTAAAGACCAATAATAAGCGAGAGTACGAGTATGTGCCTTATTCACGACTTTAATAGATAATATACCTTTGTTGTTGCTGCGAGACACGGAATGTGTAGTAATTTATAGATTAATGGTTGGATTTGATTTTCTTGTTTGAAACCACACAACGACGTTTCACATTTCATTGAGGAATGCCCAGTAGCAGTAGCGCGAATAGGAAAGCATAATCAAATTCACAGCGACACGACTGGTACTCGCAGATATATCAGTTGGTTATATTGATTTGCCACAACACACTGCTATTTTAACAAAACAAAAACAATTTTTATTCGCATTTTCATGTAGACACCACTGATACTGTGGAGTATCTCTGCAACTTGAACTGACAGTTTCACTGAATTTTTACTGAATGAACATACGCGACTGAGGGTATGAATGAACGACAACCACCGACTCAAATGTCACACGGAATGTATCTGATTGGTGTACTGTAATACGATTTGCAAGTTATCCTGAATGGAGGAAATCACCAAAAAATTCGTTAGATAGGTGGGTATTTTCTTTGAAAAAATGTGCGCGCGTCAAACAACTTCACTTTCCGAACTGATCAAATAAACTAAAAACAACACGTAAAAAAAAACACAACATCGGGAAGAACTTGAATGAAAACCAATACATTGGCGGAAGGAATTCGATTTTGTCGATGTCTGCATTGTGGCTGCGTATGTGCACAGTGTTGAAGTGTCTTCACAAATACAGTGAACAGTGGTGCGCGGCGATTAAGCATAAGCAGCGCAGTTCAGTTGAGAGTTGAGACTTGAGACTTGAGACTTGAGAGTAAGTAGTACGGCCACGGCGTGGTGTCTAAAGCGACCTGATGTTATGAATGAAGTTGAGTTGTTGTTGCTGTGGCTGGTGGTGGTTCTGCTGCTGCTGCTGGTTGTCTTCGGCTCCGGCGCAACCTAACCAGTACAGCAGGAGGAGGAGTATATTATCCGACAGTTGGACGGTGAGAAGCTGCAAGGGAGGGAGTACTCACTACTCAGTAATATATGGCCAGTCCTTGCGAATGGGAGAACACACAGCATCAGTGTCAGTGATGCTGATGCTGCTATTGCTGGTGATGATGCTGGTTTTACTACAGAGAGCATCGTCACGAGAGATACTTCTTGCTTCATTTCATATGGCTACCTGAGCGCGCGATCGTGCACTACACACAGCGCAATTTTTACACACATACACAGAGAGAGGTGAGAGGCCAAGTCGTACGGATTGCTTGGATAGTACAGAGATTCGAATGGAGTTCGGTGTGGTGTTGGAGATTTAAAGCGAGCTTGAGATTTCATTTAACTGGAGCTGCTCTTCGGCTAACTCTTAAGGGTTTAAGGCAGGTTTACACTGAACAAAATAGTTGCGCCATTGGCGAAAACAACTGAGCCGTTTTCGTTTGATGAATTATTACTGATTTCTTTCAAAACGGGTCATAGTTTTATAGATAGTTCTTGTGTCTTTTTCTTTTCATTTGTTAATTTGTAGTTTTGCAGTTACCTCATGCGACCTTTCAGGCTTTCCGGTCGTTTAAAAAATATAACCGAGCTTATTCCTGGTGCACAGACAAAATTTGGTGATACTTAACTGCAGCGATCGTGTGCCGCAGTGTATCTAGTACACGTGGTCAAACGTTGTTTTGAAAGTGATTTACAATTCACATTTCACAGTCAGGTCAATAACTCTTAACGTGATAGTCAATTTGCAGGAGAACATTGGCGACCTCGGCTTCAGGACTTGTCCTGGGGGGAGATTCCGTAAACCAACAATATCCTGGGGGCAGATTCCTTATATCAACGATCGTCTAAACGATATCGTTTTTGATCACTAAAATAAGTCGTATTCTGCTCGAATCTTTTTGACGAACGTCAGCTTTCATTATATTTTTGGAAAATGAACTGGATTAGACTCTCAAACATGTAATTTTAGCACTTGGTTGCACGTTTTGGAGGTCTATCGTGTGACGAGCAGGGCGGGAATAAGCCCAATTTGCGGAAACCGTAATTTTTGGCTCAATTTAAATAAATTTTAATCAAAGTGTTGGCAACAAATCAAGTAGGTATTTAATTAATAAAAAAATAATTGTGCAAAAAATTCAATTCATTTTTTTTTTTTTTTTTTTTTGAATTTTGGAATCTGCTACGAAAAATTTCAATTAAAGTGGCAACTCTTCCAGACAGATATCTGAGATTAAGAACATCTTTATCTAGCTATTCAATATAACCTTTTGGATACTGAATAAAATGTGCATGGAAGGGACCATTTGTTTTAAAATTTTAGAATAAGAAATCAATTTGGGAAGACATTTTTTTTTTGTTATATTTACGACTCACATCATTTGTGTGGACTTTCTGAACATAGTCCCAAGCTAACACCCTCTATTTTCCGGAAATGCCTTACCCAACTCGCATGAAATCAATTCAGCCCTCAATTTCCTACGCTATATTCAATTTAACATTCAAATTGGTATGTTGCAGCGAATATTTCACGCGCATCCCATTCCCTATTACGCTTTCCAATCGCGTATTGATTACATTGTATCTTCACACTCTTTAATCTATCAAACGGAACAAGCGCAACAATTCTCTACAATGTTTAAAAACTGTTTTTCTGGGTTTCCACATCTTGCAGATAGAGAGATGCGTGGTACATTATCTTTAACATGTTAATGGTAAATCTTGAGACCACTGCCAACCGCCGACACCAGTATATGTGTGGCTGTAATATGTAAGTTTATAACTTCCGGGTCAAGATAACATCCGGTGTGTGTGAAGTGGAAGAGAATTAACCAGAAAAAGATGCTTCATACTTGAGCGAGGTCAATGTAGCTTTACAAAAACGAATACAAATTCTAGAAGCGATGATATTAGTATTCTTTTCCTGTGCGTTATGTCTTCATTAAAGGCAACCGGCCACATTTTTTTTTATTATTTTTGGGCTATTTGTTTCTTAATGAGTGATTGGTTTCTAATTTAAAAGAACAACGCTTCACATAAATCATTTGGAATACGAGTAGGATTGTGTGAAAATTTGACAATGAAAATTGGAGAAATACTCGTAAGTCGTTACACGACAATCGCTATTTTTGCGGTTTATTTACTTTAAGGTATGAGAATTATAGATTTGTATAAAGTCGCTTGACCAGCGCTACTTTCGGGACGCTTTAGAGTCATTTCGAATTTCGACTCATTTTTGAACGCCTAGACTCCGGACACATCTTTTGAAAAATCAGTGAATTCGGACTCCTTTTAAAAATGTGGAACGTGTTTCCTATAGTTCAAAATTGTTTGGCCCATTTAGTTGAATTCGAAAAAAATTTGAATTACGATACAATAAATAAATAAAAAAAAATCTCCTTTTTCGGACTCTTTCCGAGGTAACACTGCGACATGACTTAGGTCCGCTTCATCAGTGATTAAATTCATAGTAGTTGGATGTTTCGATATCATTATGGCTAAGTTGTTGTAACTGAGATTGAATAACAGGTTTTTCTTTTAGGAACCTACGCATTTTCTGACTAAACGTCAAAGTTTTGAATATTCGTAGTTGACATCAGTAAAAAGTTGGCTACATATACAAATTTTATTGGACTACTACTTTAAAGCAGGGCTAACGATATAAAATTCTAAATACTCAAAAATAAGAATCAAAGTCAAATGACAATATACCGAAAAGTTCATTTCTGCATCTGCAAAGCGTTACTTTTGACAAAGCTTATGCTTTTTTTACTAAGCTGCTCTGCACAGCTCCATAATTGGCACATGTCAGACTTGTTTCTGAACTGCTCTTTCGACTCTATGGTAGATCAAAAAGTGCACAATGGGACAAGGACGTTAAAAACAAACCTCTTTTAAACAACACATGTTACTTTGTTAAACGATTCAATTCTTCAATTAGTCGCATAACACTAGAGGCACACATCATAATGCTCATCTTAGTATTTAAGATTATATACAAATTCGACTCCATCTTGAGTGAAATTCCGAACAAAAAGGATTTCTAGTCCAAGTTTATATGTCCACATGAGAGGGAGTTGCTAGACGACTCACTATAGACACGGAGGTAAGAGCTCTGCTCATTCAGTTTGAAAGGCGACGCTTAAGAGTGTCCCAAATTTTACGCAAGGTTTGCCGCCATTTCGGCGGTAAGTGTTGACAACCAACAAACAAAAACAGTTTGCCAGGTTAGGGTTGAAAAATATTTCGAAAACAATAAAAGTTTGGCTGTTACAGTTTGATTTGGCGTCATGGAAAATAATTGTAAATTTGAAGAAGCTCATCACAGCGTATAACATCTAAAAATCGATGTCTTCATTCTTACCAAGTTAAATTGACACAAGAACTAAACCTTAATGACCTAGCACAGCGGAGAGAGTTCCTTGAGTGGATTTTTGAACATCAAAACGTGGATGTCTTTTCTTTTATAGCAAAATCATCGTAAGCGATTAGGCTCAATTTCACAATGATGTCTCCGTTAATCGTGGAGGTCATTGTGTTATTCCCAACATAACCCTATCATATCTACTAAATAAAATGTAATTGAAAAAAAATTGTGTTTTCTATTTAATTAAAATCTTGCGTGAATTTTGCGACACCCTATGAATATAGTAGACTCATTTTTAACATTTTTCAAGATTTAAAATATTAGTTAAATTCTTAAAAAAAAAATATAAATGACTAAAGAACTAATTTAAGGAAAACATAATTTAAAAAAAAAAATTATAAAAACATTCGTTACTTTCTTTATAGGTTCCTTTTCAGTGCGGGGTGTAACTCGTGGTCCCATTTTTAACTTACTGCCACAATTACACCAAGTTCATGTAGGTGTCTTTTACGGCATCTAGGGTGGGCTTTGATAGAACGTTAATTTGAAGTTTAATATTCGCTGCTTTGAAGTTGAAAATTTGTGGAGAGTCTCTAAATCTAAAACTGATTTTTGGACACTGAAACTCTTCCCAAAAATATGCACGAAACAAACATGTTTTTTAGAGCTTTTAGTTTTCACGTCGACTGACATTTCCTGAATTGATTCTTCATTTTCACACAATTACTCAATGAACACAGCCCGATTTTCAAATGTTGTGAACATTTTAGTAAATCACCTGCATAGACAAAGATTTTTTCCATTTCTTATCGAAATAATAAGCTCCCGATCACATCTGACAAGTTCCCCCGAAAACTCGCAGTGACCGTATGAACACATCCCAATTATACGAGGAATTTTGTAGAGTCCACCACCACAATATGTAAATTACCTAAAACTAAAAGGAAATTCCATTTATTAATATCATCGTGCATAGTGCTAAAATTATAATCAGCCTAATGGCGATTTCAATCTAATACTTCTTCCCAAGGAAAAAAAAACCTTTAAAATTCAAATTAACTTTTTTTTTCTCCCATTTGCTCCATTGGATTTGCTTTTATTTGTAGCAAAGAGTAAAAAGGAATAATACGAAATCTTTTCAACCAAACCGGATATCGAAATTTATTATAAAATTACTCTCCGATCGACCCTTGATAGATAAAGAAGCAGATTTAATAATCTCGTATTATGCTTGCGAATGTCCAGCTGAAGAATGTGTAATTAATTTTATTATATCATTTTGTTAACATACCGAATATTTATGTGAATTCCGTGGCTATATATATGCACATACTCGTACTGTCTAACTGACAACAAATATTTCTTGTTATTATTCAGTTTTTTTTTCGTGTTTTTCACTTTTTCTATTATTTTTTTTTTAATTTTAGGAAAGATGTATGCCGTCATCGGTCGTCGACATGGTAAAATCGTATCTGGTGACCTAACACAGGGAAGTGGGAATTTCTCTGTAATGGCATATCTTCCTGTGATTGAATCGTTTAATTTTGCGCAGGAAATTCGGAAGCAGACATCGGGACTGGCTGCGCCACAATTGGTCTTTAGCCATTGGGAGGTGAGTTTTTTTTATTTTAATATTATAATCCGAGTAGTGAGGGGTGTTTCATAATGTATGGAGCAATTTCAGACGGCTGTGATTTTGGAACAAAAAACACATCAATTTTTGGAGAACATGGCAAATTTTGCCCACCGTTTTGATTGGAAGATCCTATTAGCAAGGACGAAATATAATTGCAACGTTTAAGGCTGCGGTTACAGGTTCTGAAAAATAAATTCTATAAATTCGTAATTTCTCTGACAGAACTCTTCAACACCCTCTCCACTTTTTTAAAGCTAAAATATTTTTGGCGAATTGATATGTTGGTATGCTGTGAGAGAGAAGCGTACCGAAAAGTCAAACGCGCTCATATACCCAACTTCTCAATCAACATTCCCAGCACTAGAGTGTTTTAAGCGTTACTATTTATGTCGAGGTTGTTTAAGTTTTTATGTTACATTGAAACGTGCATAACAAAATATGAAACGCGAACGTTAGTCCTACTCCTCACCCAGCCACCCGGCAGTGGAGTGATTTAATTGGAACTATCGATATAGTGAAAGGGTGAGTTAGATTGTTGTGAAGTAATAAAAAGTTGAACGCAATTGGTCGTAGCACTCCTCGATTCTAATAACAAATATTTAATGTCCAGGCTTGATTTAAAAATAGTTGGCGCAACAGGCTCGTAGGGACCCTAGGTCTAACTTCTCACACCCATTCGTCTTGTGTGAGTTTTTAATTTATAGGACGAATGGAAGGGATCTACAATTTTATGCCGAGTCCTTTCGGCGAAGCTCTTTCATGACAATTATACTCTCGGATGTTTGTCAGACGTTCGCTAGCGGTGGCACAGTTGAAAAAAAATCTTAAATTGTAATTTTTTTTTTTTTCGAAATTCGAACCTGGGACCCCTCGCTTAGTAGTCCAACTCACTAGCCACTGCGCGACTGATTTAACGAACTAAAAATGGCGAAATTTTCCATATGAAATTACAAATTGTGACCTACAAAATATTTAATGTCAAGGTTAATGTTCTTTATTCAATCTTGAAATTAACATTGCTAAATAATATAATTAATTCTTTGAATTGAAACTTATTTACTTGTTTTATAAACCACAGTTATTTGAATTGACAAAACAGTTAAAAATGTTTATAATAAGGCCCAGTAAGCTTAGCGAAACTTTTCACGTCCCACATAGCGAACAAACATTGATTTTAGCGAAACAATCGATGCCGCAAAAGGGTGAGTTAGTAACTCATGAGATTGGAGTGTAACGAAAATAGAAACACGATATGTATGCCATGTCTTATAGAGCAACTCATCAGTTGCTATTTACTTATTTCACAGTATAGGGCAACTCGGTTTATTAATAAATAAGAACGTAACGAAAAGTGAAACGCGGCAATTTAAATTTTTGGGACGAATTGAAGGAACCAAACCTTTAACGACAAATCCGAACGAGTAAATCTTAAATTTTCGTCAGACTTTCGCTACAGGTGACGCAGAGGAGAACCCTAAAGGTGTAAGTTCGTGTTTTTTTTGCGGGAATATAACCTTATTCCTTCCTGGTGCCAATCTTAATCTGACCCAGTACGCTGGAGATAGCGAATCTTAAATATACCCGACTTGATCAGAGCAATACTGCTAACCTAATGTGGCCAAAGCTAGAACTTGATCTTTAACTAGTTCGATAGTCCAACACAACTATTTTTTTTTTTAATGCTTTATAAAGAATTTATTTTTATTTTAAAATTAACACATTCTCATTACAAAAAAAAAACAATAATAATATTGTTGTAGTTGATTTGAAATGTCAAAATCGAGGAGTGAAATCAGAAAATAAAAAGTATTGGCAAATTGGACATTCCGTTAAGGGTGTTTTGGGGAGAAAAGCGCTATTGAAAAATAGTCGCCCACGGTAAAACAAATACCAGACCGAATACTAAATTTGGGTTCGGAAATTTAGGAAAAAGACAACCCAATTTCTGATAAATAGCCCTATCTGCGGCAAGTCTGGCTAGATCACAAAAAGGTCATTGGGTTTTAAGACAAACAATTAATGTAGGTCACTCAGAAAAATATCTAAATTCTAGTCCGATCAAGCTTATTCTTAATTTTCTTCATACTTACGTGCACAATCTCAAAATAAAACGAATGATTCTTAAAATAATAACAAAAATCGAAGATCAAGCTTTCTATTATTAAATCAAGCCTATGCAATATTAAAATCTGAATCATATCACCTGAATCATTTTTTTTTGCACACAAATACTGGATCGAACAAGAGTTTTACTCTCAAATAATCTTAAACTTGCATGATGGATTAATGTGCATACCAATTAAGATCTAAACGATCATGATATACGAATTTATATTCTCCAATCAAGCCGCACAATTTAAAACTTGCATGATGGATAAAAAAAGTTAATTCATTCCGATTAATATCTCGTTCAGTTTAGAAAGACATATTTTATATTCAACTCCATTTCTGCATTTTTGTTTCAATAAATAAATTAAAAAAAAAAAATACATTGTTTCATTTTCTTAAACAGGAAAGTGAGTTGATAAAAAAATCGCCAAATGAAACTGCGCAATCTTAAATTGAAATATGACATTCTTGAAGCATACCGAAAAGAATTAATATAACGATAACTTGTTCTTATTTAAATTTTTGTAAGTTTATTTCAAAAGTTATTATTCACGGTTTTAGGGAGCGATATTCTTATACTGTTGATACATAGGTGAAAAATAAGGTGATTTTGAGCTTAATTTAAGCTCCCACATTCTTCATAGCGTGACGTTTAAGAATAAATATGCTTAATTTAAGTTTACATCCATTTAAAACCAAGTTGTTGCATCTTCGAATGAAATGATTTTCGGCTTACTTTAAGCTTAAACGTTCTTAATACTGCTAAAGAACAATCTTAAAATAAGAATAGAAGGTTAATCAAACAGCAAACTCAAAGTAAGTTTTCTGTATTTGGATTAAGAATGTTCGAGCTTAACAGACTGTCGCCAACGGATAGGCTTAATCTGACCTTGATTTTATCTCGTTTTTTCCCTGATGCTTGACAAAATACATACCAACAAAATATTTGGAAATAGTGCGATAGAGAGGAGCTGCAGGGAAGAACAGGCAATCGCAATTGTGGCCTTTAAGTCCATTTGTCAGTATCCTGGGGACTATGCTTACGGTGACCACTTTTTCAATCACATAAAAGAGGACACCTTTTTTAGATGAAGATATTTTCGAAAATGGTTAAAGCACATTTGTATTATCACAATTTATACGTTTGATAAAAGGAATTGACTTGGTCTTTAAAAATTAATATGTACATCAAGATTACCATCTAACTCCAGCTTTGTAAGAATTGAATAGTTTCCCTCTCAATTCCTGCAAAGCTTGCATATTTGCATGTTTCTTATCGTAAGAAAAATGTTTTTTTTTCAGAGAAAAAAAAGACAATAATTGGAAGTCAGTTTAGAAAAAAAAGGACAATGCATAGTTTTCTTTTAGTAAAAAAAATCAGATAGGACATATTGGCGAAAAAGAGGACTGTCCTCTCAAAAAGAGAACTAATGATCACCGATCAAGAGTTTTTTACGATTTATACGGTGTAGAAGATGGCGCTCGCAATGCACCATTTATAAATGACAGTAATTGGTCCTAAGAGCGGACACCTTCCCAGTGGCAGTGGACCCACTGTCTTCTAAGTGGAGGACCACTTTCAGCCAACTATTCGTCGTATTCCGTTCCATCGAAATGGGTACAAGTTTCCGGTTCAAAGTCACATTGACGACACACCTTCACCGTAGATCTTTTCGCGGGAATTCAAAGCTCTGTCACAGGAATGCCATTCAATCTGCGATAAAGTGATCAAGTTCTCTTGAACCAACCCAGAGTTATTCAAATACCGAATTTCAACTTCAATTCTGTTCCGGATCTGTCACTATGCTCAGTAATCAGTTGTGTGTGCAGAGCGTGATCGCGTGATCAGATAAGTGTCTGAGGCTTCTGGTTGTTAAATTTCAAAATCTGATCATGACTTGTTTTCCGAAAATTTACGACGCCGATTTGAAATTCCACTTGACGAAATTCCGAATTGAATTACATTGACCTTCAGAGGGTATACCTCCTACCAGCTCCTCCGATCAGATTCGGATTAGACAACTGATTTGGAATCGAATCGCGCGGTCAAACACACATCTGATCGAACACAAGTACGAATTTGATTTTAAGCCGTGCCATAACCTGCCCTGGGTGAAATGCTTGACACCTAATCCCGCTTGAAAGTGTTTCACACTGTAAACACCTAACTACCTAACTGGCTACTTAAATCTTGGTCAGAACGAACGATCAAACCGACCAGAGGACAAAATCAAAAGCGATACGCATGTAATAAATTAACGGTAACGTGCACTATGCGACATCGACTTCGACAGGGCCATCGCGAGCGCGACTAGGTGGGGAAGTCACGTGTAGAGCGCAGAGGCGTGGTATTATTCGCCCGATTTGAAATCCTGCATTCAGTGTGTATTTAGGCATTTATTACAATATATCTTGGGTTTGTTTTCTTTCTACCCGTGTCGTCGCGTCCGTCTGTTTAGTGTGTTTGCATTTGGTGGTGTGTGTGTGTGTGTGTGTGCGACACACTCCTATAGCCTGGCTACTGTTATTTAAATGTCGAGTGTTTGCGGTGGGGTGGGAGAACAAAACAAATAACAAATAATCTGATAACCCGTTTTGTAGAGTAAAGTACCACGACACCCTGTACCAGCTAAGGCACACACCGACCGACTGCTACTGCTACTGTACGGTGGTGTGCTGCTGTCAAAATGACGAGGCTCTCAAAAGATAATCATCTTTACGTATTTCGGTAGCTGGTTCGTAAATTACTCTCGAATCACGACGTTCTTAATCTGTTTATGTCACGTAGTATTTTTTTGTTGTCTCCTTTTTCCCCGTCCTCTTGTCCGTTGCCTCCTTTGCCGGGAAACATACTTATATAGCGTTAGTGAGTGTATTGCTTTTAGTTGGTTTGGTTGGCAGTCGATTCCACCTTATAGCCTTCAAGGTGTTTGCTTGGAATTGTGTCCGCTCCTCTGGATCGCTGGACGTAGGCCGCGTGCATATATACCTAAATATAGATACATTGTATAGCTGCTGTTGTCAGTTTTTATTGTTATTCAGGTCTCTTGTGACCGGGTGATAAAGGTGTAAAAGTGTTCTCCAGTGTGATTTCCTTCTTTTGTTGCCCTCAAGAGGTGAGCGGAGACGGCAGCGCGCAGGTAGGAGTAGGTATATAGAACTAGCGTCTTGAGGTCTTCGCGCATCTTCGCCATTGGAGCGCAACACAATTGATCTGTATTTCTAGAGGTCGTCTCGTGGACTACCTGTATACCTGGGCACGCTCGTATAATGATGGCCAGCGCGCAGTAAAAATCGACTTCGAATGCGCGCTAGCTGTTTACACACCTTTTAAGAGAATCGAAGCGCGAAGTGATTTTTATATCTCGACACTTGAGCGCTTTTGTATACTCTGGTGGAGATATTTTTACAGCTTACCCTCTTAAAAGTCGAACAAATGGATCAACAGGGCGCAAATTGCCGATTCAGCCGGTACGAACAGATGTTGGGCCCGCGATGGTCGGTATGCGCTAAGCCGGTTTGGCTTAACTTGACTTAACTCTCGAAGGAGCGTCGAGAGTTTTTATTACCACTAAACGGAGTTGTTGGCCGAGGCGGACATAACCAACGTTTATGACTGACCTTTTCGGTGAAGGGAAACCGATGCTCAAAAGGAAAAAGGGCAAAGGTGTGAGTTATGGCTAGTTGAAGAGGAATTTCGTAGAAACTACCAAAACCGACTGGAATGCGATCCTCTATTGTGTGTCAAGTACTCGGCATTGTTTGGCAGTGAAGAACAATGCGTCAGGTGAGCGGGCACTTGTGCGTGCGAACAATGGGAATGCGAATTAATTCTGGAAAATTTGAAAAATTAAATGCACACCGGGAGGTGTTTGTTTTTTTTTGTTCTCCGAAGCAGGAAACCACATCGAGAGGATGATTTCCCTTCCCTATGGCAGTCTTCTGGGAAATGCGTTTAGTGGCGTTAAATGCGCTTTTGTTATCGCAATCTTGTTATAGGTATCGTATTGAGAAATGCTATCTTATAGCAGGAGTGGGCAAACAGGATGGCATGTCGGCCATTGATGAATTGTCGAGGGGATCTTTTGTGACAACTACGGGGTAGAAGGAATCATTAGTTTCGTCAATTGGATGACGAGAGATACGGTGCGGCGAAGCACACTCGTTTTGAGGTCGAAAGGCCTTCTGTGTGTGTGTGGGAAATTTTATACCAACTCTGTGAGAGGTTGTCATTTTAAACTGTACAGGGGGGCAGATTCCCTATATCAAAAATAAACATCGTTTTTGAAACTTTGATCACCAAAATAAGTAATATTCTGCTCGAATTTTTTTGACAAACGTCAGCTTTCCTCCAAACTTGTACTTTTAGCACTTGGTTGCTAGTTTTGAAGTTCTATTGTTTCGACAATAATCGTCTGAAAAGTTACGGAATGAGTGCCCAGGAGCGCTTTCAGCTGTCATAAGACTTGCTCAAATTTGAAAAATCCACTAAAAACCTCAATAGAGCCGTTTGAATTCGGAAGAAATTGTGAGTGCCTTCCATTCGTCCCTAAAATAAGGTCCCATAATGAACCTGTTGTTCAAAACCATTGTATTACAAAGAAAGCTTGCCTTGAAGTTTTTAATTAAGGCACTGCGATCGGTAATTGTTTTTAGGATTTTTTCATGAAACTGATCCTCTGTTTCAGCGAATGACAGGAAGAATTGTCTACTGACTGTCAGAACAATCTCCTCGTCTCTTTACCAAATGAATATACTCGTTTAAGATCTCTTTATGTTCCTGTAATTTTGTCCGCAAGTTTCGTGAATAGGGGGAACATTTTTAAAGTCGAAACAATAAAAGTATAGGGTTTTCCAATGAGAGGTTTTATTGTGAATGACCCGCTATTTCGGTAGCTGTCACTTTTGAAGCTTTTCTTCTTTGACATTTGACAAGTAGAAACTACGCCATTACTAAAAATCAAACGATACACGCTTCAATAACGCATTGAAATTATTAAAATTCACTACAAAACATGATGATGAAAACACAGTAGCAACGAAACCATTGATCTTTTACGGGAAAAGTTTCCGGATCGTGTTATCTCTCGAAGAGGTGATCACAATTGGCCACCGAGATCTTGTGATTTAACACCTTGCGACTTCTTCCTTTCAGCGTCGATTCAAGACCTCAAAGATAAAATTCGTGAGGCTATCGAGGATATAGGGCAGCCACTTTGCAATTTGGTTATGGAAAATTTCATGAAAAGGATATGGTCCTGTATGCGTGCTAGTGGTGGCCATTTGGCTGATGTTGTTTTTCATTATTAACGGCAAACCTTCCTCTTTATTATGAAATAAACATCCCATCATTTATCTCAAAAAATGAAATTTTTCTTTGAATACCAAAATAACACCTCTTATTAGAAAACGCTTTACATGAACAATATGGGAAAAAAATATGCACATTATAGGTATCTCCTTAGATTTCAAGCCGGAAACACTTAAACGTCAGTTCATTCATTTTATTCGACGGATTATAGAATAATCAACAGAAATTTGTTGAGTAGATAGAAAGGATTTTTTTTTATTGAGCAAACATTTTGCACTTAGTTTCTCTTTTACGAAACTTCTCGTACGGGAACAGAATCTAGTAAACTTTTGTTAGATTTCGTTAAACAAAATACAAGAAATTTGTCTTTTGAGTGACGCAAGGAAATAGTTTGGTAGATTTTTGAAAATAATTTTTTTTGTCATATATAAATAAATGGGAACCTCTAAAAAAAATTTCAGCCGATAAATTTAAAATTTTGTCCCATAGCATCAAGAATCATTTCATTAGGAAATTTTGCACCTAAAAAGGTATTTATTTCACCTCATCTTAATAATTCTGTACAAATTTAACGGATAAACAAGAGGACTACCTACCGACTTCATGGTATATTTAAGTTTGCACAAATCAGTTTATTAGCTTATTTAAATTTTTTTTTATTTTTAAATACTTCTAGATAATCGATATGGATCCATTTTGGGTACCCTCAACTGAGGAAGAGTACATGCATTTTGGCGAGAAGGCAGACTCGGCGAACCGTGCAAAGGTTTACATGGACAGTGTACGAAGGCGTAAAGGTCTCTATGTGGATGACAAGATTATTGAACACGCCGAGAAGCAAAGGACTTTGTCGAAGAACAAATAGATTTTTTTTTAGAATTACTCAAATCAGCGCTCTGTACAACATTGAAAGAAATTGAAAAGAAATAATATTTCCGCCAGTAGTTTTAAATTTGCTGTTTGTCATGTTTTTTCTTGCTTCGTCCATCCCCAGTGCAAATATTAATTCATAAATATGAATTGCAGAAACGAATATCTTCTTTAATAAGAATTCGCCACGCATGGCATATTCTTAAATCAAAATTAAGGGTGGAAACTGTTCCACAAATTTTTCCGAAACAAGTTATGTTTAATAAGTGCCAGAACGATAACCAGATGTGCATATTCTGACTGCATACTAAAATTATATCTGGAAGCACATTTTGTGTAAAATAATTATATGCTCTGGCAGTGCTTCGGCTAAGGAGGACTCCTAAAAGTATGCTAGAGATGACAAACATCTGAAAGTACTAAGTTAACTCCTAAATGTATGCACAAATATGTGTGTCATTTCAAGCAACCAACTCAGTTATTACAAAAACTATAAATACAGTCGACGTCCAGTATAACGAATGATATAATCAGAGCTATCGTGAAAAAAATTTCCTCCATTTTTCAAAAATAGGAATCGGCAATGAATTTCGAAAAAGGGAAAAAATTCCCCCCGGAATAAATTGGTATCATGAACAAAAATTCCAAACGGGATATTTCCTTCGTAAATTTGTAGATGGAAATTCAAAATGTAAGCAGTTTCTATGGGACTTTAAAGTCTTTTGCGTTTTTTTTTAATTTGGATGAATTGAACCGAAAAAATAAAAGTGCCTTATGAATGGTATATGTACTTTAAGCAACGGAGCGAAACAAAAAGCAATCATTTTTAAGCACATATTTTCTTTAAAGTCCTTTTTTCAAAGAACCACAGGTTTGAAGATGACAGGAGTTTTTTTGTTTTTGATTTTCGTTATTCGTGTTTTTCTTGAATGCCTTGCTCTTCAACTGAATTTGTCTATTGTTACATCGCTAAAACGCTATTCTGTTGAACTATTCTAATAAAATCATTTTTACTAGACTATCTATTCTAATAATTCACTTCAAAACAATATTTCTTTAAACAATTCTTATCCGACTTAAACCAATCACTTAATTCACTACATTCTTTAAACTGCATTTACACCAGCATACATTCCTAACACGGAATATTAAAGGGATGCTAAATAAAAAATAGCCGTGTGACTGAAAGGGACGGCATTACATAACACGCAAAGATACGTTTTTCGGTCGGCCATCTTGTTTACGTGTTAGGAATGTTATGGGAAAGCTATGCAATTTGATATTTTTATAGTGATGGCTTACGAAAATTCGCTTTCCTAAAAAACAAAATGGCTTCCGGAAATAATGAACGGAGAATTATTTTTTATTTCGTATAACTGATTAATAAATTGTTGGTTTAATTTACTGAAACTAATTAACACTCTCAGTTCACATGTTTTAAATCAGAAACAGAAATGTTTTTAAGTGATTGTAGAAATGCTGCTCGCCAGATTTTGTGTTTGTTTCCGCTTAACGTATCTATAATTATGGGTAGAATATTCATGACACTTTACGCGTCTGATTTGTGATCTCATTCTTACGCCTTTATTAGCATTGAGTGCGGACAAACGGATCTCTCTGTCCCGTTTCGTGCAAAAATGCGCGTGCGTGATGGTGTAAATGCGTCATTACGCTTCTTTATTTTCACAACCGATTACTATCTCTAACTTTACCAATCACTGTTTAAAAGTCAACTGCCCCTCCTTGTTCTCGAATCTGCCCTTTTATATCCACTCTGCCATCTATCGGGAACTTTCACTATATGAGGAATATTTTCCATGAAACAAAAAATGTTCGGGGGGAATATTTTTTTCCATCGGAATTGCCGATAGCCCTGAATGTTATTTACTATATCGAGCGGGCTCGTTATATCGATCGATTTTTTTTCTACTTTTTTTCATAAAAGAAGTTATTAAAAATGTGTTTTTTTTTAATGCTTAAATGTATATACTACCATTTAAATACTTCCAGTGTCCTTAATCCAATTTATATTACGTTCGTTATATCGGATAGCAAATCGTGGGCACCCTTCGAAAAATAGAGCTACTAATGTAAAACTGAAAAACCTTCGTTATATCGCGAATTTTCTATTCGTTATAATGGACATCCACTGTATTTCCACTTGAGGTTGGTTTTTTTTTTCGCGAGCGTTTTCATAGATCGCGATATCAGTTGACTCCCTTCGAGATGAGCTCGCTGACGGACAAAATCCTCTTCCGGCGATCTCGGAGCGAACTAATTGCGAATCGTCTGGGAGCAGATTCCGTATAACAATAACCGCCGGGACGATATCATTTTTAAAACTTTGATGATCATAAGAAGTTATATTCTGCCCGAATTTGTTTCACTTTCGTCAGCTTTCATTAAATTTGTGGAAAATGAACTGGATTAAGGTCTCAAACTAATAAGTTTGGCACTGAGTTGCTGCTTTTAGAGGTCTATCGCTTCGACGATTATCGTCTGAAAAATTTCGGAATGAGTGCCCTGGTTTGCTGAGACAACGTGCCGAATTTTATAAAAAGTGTACTCTATTTTATTAAGCCCATAAGGTACCTGCGTTAGTTCTTGAGTTTCAAGTAAAGTATCCCATAATGTTCGTTCGATTCCTGAAACCCCCATTTTCCACTGCGCCATCTCTCGAACTTCTGACAAACATCCGAGAGTATAACTGTCATGAAATACCTTCTCAATTAGCCGTTCTGCATATAATTGTAGATTACTCCCAAAAATGAAGAACCCACACAAAACGAATAGTTTTTTAAAACAATTCACAGTGTAAAGCCGACAACTTTGCAGCCGTTCCATTTTGAGCGAAAGGTTTAAGTGTTTTCTAGGGAAGTTAACCACCCTAAAACATTTTTGAAGCCCGTATACTCATACTCACGCAAGCTTTAGGCTCTTCTGAACATTTCGCTGGAAAAAAAACAACGAAACTTGTTTTTATAAGTAGGATAGGATAAGTTGGACAAATGTATGTTCTCTTAAAAGAAAAACTGGCATCCCAAGAGCAAAAACAAAAAAAAAAAGTTGCTATTTTTAAGAAATGTAAAAAATTTATATATTTAACTGCCCATTTTTCTTTAATCTTTGTGCTAAATTGGAGAGTATAGCTAACAACTCTACGAGTCTTTTTCCCGCTTACTGGTGTTTGCTTAATTCTTCTTTCGAACTGATCGACGCTTTCTCGTCTTTTTCTGCTTCTGCGTTTTGAATCGGCTCAGTCATAAGGCCATTACCTATATCTGTTTCTGGGATAGCGAGTTCATTATTTCCCACCGCCACATGAATACCTCTGCAAAATGAATGGAAATATTTTTGTCATGTTGTAGTAAATATTTGTTTTAGGAAAATGTGCTATAAAAAGTATTTGCTTCTGCCTACGTTCCATCGACCGCTGCGCCCAGCGCCTCGTCAATTAAATGCCTATGTGCCTCTATACACATTTTGCCAATGTGTGTTGGTGAGTTCAGGGCAATTCTCTAAAGATATTCCGGACACTTCTCTTGTGTTAAGAATTGACCTGGAAGTGCACTTTATTTTTAAATGAAACATAGAATACATCGAAAGAGCACTTCTAGATTTGCTCTTTTCATAGAAAGGACAATTCTTCACTTCAATCGGAAACGCCATAGGGCTAGATCTTTTTCTACGAATTTGAAGTGAGTTTGAAGTACAGCTAGTTGTCAAGCGATCATTGGAACGCCGGCAATAAAATATTTATCATCATATCAAAACTTACAAAATTAAGACAAACACCGCCATCTGTGTGGCGATTGTTAACAAAAACACCCCCGATCGCTGTCCGATCGTGGCGCGGTATATCTGTGAGTAGCATACGCCACTTATGAAGGGCACTGCATTGTCACAAACCGATAGCAATGCGAAGACTTTTCCTCTTTCTGATTGTGGAACGATTTTTGACGTTATCGATCTGATCATAGGGCCGACAATCGGCCCCAAACTGCACACGACAGCACCTGCGTAGAATAACTTTGGCGTTTCAGCAAAATAGAAGAAAAGCCGAGCTATTGCGTGCGCCCAAGCTCCAATGAAAATGATTGTCTGCAAAAAATAAAAACAGCAATGAAATGCGCATAGATAGAAATGTGATGGGCGCTACTTACGGTGTCTCTCCAATCGAAGATCTTGTTCATGAGCGGCACTGCAGCGAGCATGGCGATCACATAGGCCGTAGATTGGAAAGTCTTAAAATTACTGAAGATCTGCACATTCCATTGGAATTTGAACTGTGTATAGAGGTATAGATAGGGCTTCTCATTCCGCTGGAATGTATACAAAGCCATTGTGATCAGTAGGATGATCAGAAATGTTCGTCGATGTCCAGGACGTTTTTTGGTTAGAATGCCAAAAGAATCTTTTAGATGTTTTATGTCGAAAAAGTCGGGAAAGAAGCCACAGCAGCCGAGTTCTCGCAGCGATCGCTGCTTCGACGTTGTTTGCCACTGAAGGAGATAATGTGTCACGGATGTAGGATGCTATGCGAAAGATAGGACTCACCTTAAGGAAGATAACTGAATACACAATCGCCAGGAACAAAAGCGATGCGTTTATGGCAAACATGGATGCGTGCGACCTTTTCAAAATACCGTTAAAGAGATAGGAACCTACAAATTCACAAGAGGATTAGTAAAACGGTCTTGTAAGGCGTTCGGCGTCACCAACCCAACGCCACTCCTGTTGGCATAGCACTCAGATAGCAAACATCCAAGATTGTGACTCGCATTGTACGATTTTTCACCGACGATACATCCGAGATATACGCAAAGCAGGACGCAAAAATAGCAACGTCAGCTCCTGTGATCGCACAGGGTAGCGTCGCTGTGAAGATAATATTTTCGACCGGCCAGGTTGCTGCAAGTGCATTTTGAATAATTAAGAGACCATCTCCAACAATTACAGCCGTGAATACCTACGCTGCTTAGCATTCACCACCATCATTGTCGAGTACATGAATTTCCCAATCAACCCCATTAGCATGGGAAATTTGCGACCCCTCTTATCAGACCAGGATCCTAAGAACAACGCTAATATTATTGGGAAAATGTGCGCTGAGATGTTTTCCCATTGGTGGAACTTGGACGTTGTGATCTGGCGGAGAGATTCAAATTTTGTTTCTATTTCAGAACAGCATTGATTCACTTACCTGTACTTGCTTTTTGATTTCGGGATATTTATCTAGGTTCTCGCAGATTGCCAAACTATAATTATTATTCACTAAGCAGGACTTACGAACGAAAAAATCCTCTTCCACCACGGAGGTTATCATAAAAGCGAACATGTAAAGGAACATTGTTGGTTCCACTGATATGTCCCGGTACCAGGGTGACAGGAAGTTTCTTTTCCATCGTGAGAGCCGACTTTCTGTGAGTTCTGGTGCCTGAGAAATTTCGTCCTAGAAAAGATAGAAAGTGCAAAATGTGTGAAAATATGAAAACAATATATTTCCAGATATTGGACACTGATTTGAGGAACTAATTCTATAAAAGACTTAAAAAAAATTAAAAATATGAAATTTGCTTGGATTTGCTAAAAGAGGGAAAGGACATTTTAAAAAAATTCGAAACACCCGCTAAATATTTTTTTTGAGTAGGCTACCGTAGGAGAAAATGTTAAAATAGTTAGGCCGAAACCAGACTTGTAACGTATCGTGTGTTGTGGTGTGGTGTGTCGTGTCACGTTCTGTGTTATGAATTCAAATGTTGTTTGTTTTGCTTTTTTGACATTGGCCGCATTCAAGAATCTAGTCATCTTAAGTCGACTAGATTGGTCTGGATGAGATGCAACCTGAACGCAAAAACTAGATTGGTCGGGAACGTCACTTTTCCAACGTCATCCACATACGAGAACTGTCAACTTAGCACTCAGTCACGAATCTCTCGACTAGATTCGTCGGCTACCCCTCCATAGACGTCAACTGAAGCAGCTGCTCACATGACCGATTTCCCCCAATCCCAAAACCGAGATTCACTTAGTGAGAGAGCTGTCAGACTTACTAAACTAGATACTTGAACGTCCCCATTGTCAATTTCCTAGTTCATGTGTACCTACTCTTTCTTTCACATAGGAAATTTCATAAAATATACTTGTCTCGTTTCATTGCGCCACAGAGCGGTGTGGCGCAATCGGAACAGGAGCGATTACGACAAAACGCGCCAAACTTAAAATTCTATCACTGTACAGGGTACATATCACAATAAATTTTGAAGTAGATCAGAAAAGAATACACCTGAAAAAGCCCGTATTTAATACCAGATGATTGCTTAAAAAGGGGGAATTTTCAAAAACGTTTGGTGAAAAATCAACCCATCGTATCCACACACCACTTCCTCTTCTTAATTTTTTTTTTTCAACTTCAAATCAATGCAAAAATTAAAGAATTGGCCGTCCTCACGAAAGATGTCAGCAGTTATACTTTCAATACCAAAAGTATTCAAAAAAATTAAGTTACTCCTCGCATAGTGGTGCAATAAGCTTAAGCGAACTCTTGTGATGTCAAGATGAATACCATTCATATAACTAGAAGAGACGCCCTCTGATTTTTATTTACTTCGCCTGACTGATTAAAAACACTTATCAACGTTTAATTTGCTGTCAAACAGTTTAAGCAAATCCCATGCGAAGGAAAATGTCAAATAATCATCATCAGAACAATTTATTGGGGACATTCAAGTACAAGTTTAGTAAGTCTGACAGCTCGCTGACTTGATGTGTCTCAGTTTTGATTGGACTAGACTAGCTGACGAATCTAGTCTGGGATTCAACTGGGCTTCTCAGATTCTGCTCTACGATTCCATGCGTCTAATCGAACATAAAAAGGTCGCTTGCTCTCTTTTTGGTTAATATTCAAAATATTTGTACATAAAGCTAAGTATCCTGCTCGCGCTAAATGTGTTTTTTTTATTTATCACGCTAACGTTGTCTGCGGTTTCCTCCGAAAAATCCATAATAATCAGAATACAAACATTTTCCTCCTTTTCTTCTGTCAACATTTATCTTTCGCGGGCTAAATGAGTGGAGACTTGTCATCGGCCCATCTACATGAAGTTAAGAATTTAGCGAGTGAACAGGATACTGCTTTGCTAAATTTTATCTTTGTATACATTTTTGTATGGGAGATAAAATTTAGCGCGAGAAGGATACTAAGCTCAAGTAACAAAAACTGATTCATCCAATGCAAAGCCTTTCTTTGAAGTTGAAAAATTTACCGAAAACGTAAACAAAATCGACTCAGACTTGTCAAACTCAAATGCACTTGTATTATTAAATTTACAGCAACTCAGAAAAAAAAAATCCAGATTCTCGAAAGTGCTAAAAAAAATCAAAAAGAAAACGAGTACAAATCGAACATTAAAAGTGATTTAGAGTAAAAATAAAAAACCCAATCGAATACCACATAAGTTGACAGTTCGTATGTGTGGCTGGCGTAGACAAAGTGACCTTACCGACCAATCTAGTTTTTGCGTTCAGGGTACATCTACTCCAGACTTATGATTATGTACTAGGTTTTTGAATTTGCTCATTATATGTCTAAGGGAAGCAGGAGCAGTTTTGTGACGGCTAAAATTTTCGTTTTTCACCACGATAATGTCAAAAATTTGATCCACGGACGGCCCAAGAGTTGCTTCTTCGAAATCTAGGTAATACATTTTTTTTCTTGGTAAAAAATAAAAATACACATTCAACTCGTTTTGAAATCATGGCTACTGTTTTCAAACAGGTCTAACTCGTATTCCGGTCTCTTGAATTTCAGGTAACCATAATTCAACCCCTAGCACTCGAGTATCTTTTAATTGATTTACAAATTAACAACTCCATATGTACCTGGTACAAATTATTTTTCTTTTTCCACCACGTACGTAAAATTGTTGGAGCATTTTGAATTTTTTACCCGGTATAGTTTCGACTTTTTATTAATTAAACTCACGTACATAGGTAATTATCATTATGGTGGCAAAAATAATTTAACGAGTGATTTTCACTTGACATTCAAATAGACGTCCAAAATTGTTACTTGTCACAGTTTCAGATTGAACTACACTCAGGAAGTAACTGAAATTCTTCTTTAAACAGAACTACAGTGACACCTTCTGAACACAAAAATCATCCGCTTGCACTATGAAGTCAACGACAATTGCGAGACGCTTACTATAATTAGGATAATAAAGTTTCTTAAAATAACCGAATTACATAAATGGACCTTTATAGAGACTGGCAAATTTGTTTTTGAAACAAATAAAATAAAACGGCTCTCCATAAAAATTGCATTTCTGTACACGCGCTGCCATTCATATTTATAAAATGCATTTATTGCCGGTGGATTGTGTTGTGGGGATATAAACGCATTTCGGTAAAAGAGAAATCGCTTCAAAGAGAACAGCAAAAAGAGAACTAAACCACGTGCTATTTTCGTTACTACGTAATGAGAATGAGAAGCTACACCATAAAGTAAAACTGTTATACAATCATCTGTTGACTTGTAAAATCGATGAACGCAACATTTTTGGATAGTTCATTGAATTCAGAGCTTTTATAAAAGATCTTACCTCTTTTTCCATTGTGAATCTGTAGGAACACACTCTTTAAATATTAACTTCCAGTTACAGTGGATGGCGAAAGCAGCAAACACTCAAATCAGTCACTTTAAACAAGCCCAAACAACAACTAGTAGGTGCTGTCAAAGATGACACTATGCCAATAACTGAACACAATGAATTGGCTCAGTATTGCCATACACTCGCGAGCAGCATTCTGTAAAATAAAAAAAGGTCTACAGATGAGTTAAAATATTTATTGTTGTTCTCTTTGGGAGTATAGTATTAACAATTAATAGCTTTTAAACATTTTGTAACATTTCCGGGGCCAACAGACGACTTCAGTTAAATAGCTGTACGAACAGATATTGAATTTTTGTACAAAATGCTAATTCTTGTGGTTTGGAGAATCATTGTCATCACATGAGTATTTTGTTAGCTTATTCTTATAGAAAAAATGTAGTCCCCACTCTCCAAACTTGGAGCTGAATTCTCTATACCAGAACTGTCGGCTAAAAATGAAACTATAAGGCTCACGACCACTTAACATTTTACTCAACCGCTTGCTTCACAAGCACCATACAATATGGACATACTGATACAATTGTTGAACGTACTTTGTGGGCTAAGTGGTCACGCAAATTACATCTTAGCTTAATTCAGTCGTTTAGACATTTGCTCCCGTTTTGATTAACGAGAGCAAAATTTGCACAAGTTAGTTAGTGGACGTCAAATATTTTGCAATTGTCCTGCAACAGTGCTATGCGGGACATTTTCACCAACTATTTTGACTCTGCGCCTCTATCAAAAACAGTAGCGGTAAGAAATATGTTTAGCTCCTATTAAGAATATCCTTAACCACTCCGAAAATGTATACTTTAAATTTAAATAATTCACAAAGGACATATTATCCATACGAATTTTATAACTGTCAGATTCTGCAAATTTTAAGTTGACTTAAATTTATTAGTAGTACGGCGCAATAAATCCGCACTACTTTTATGTAGCTAGTCTCTGCTAGAGTAGAAGTATTATTGAAAACAATTGCGCACTTCTTTATCGAGAGCTGGCAGTACTGTACTGATGACACTTGTAACTTGTATGGTATAACACTAACCCAAAGATGATTCAAGAGAAATCACAATCCTCCGTATCCGTATATACTTTTATCTTTAAACCGGTTTCCTGTTCTTGAATATAAATTTGTAAGCAAGTTTCTGTTCCGAATGGAAGCACTTTTTTTATGATTCAGTTTGTTTTGATTATATTTTAGTTGACAGTTTGTTAATTTTTTTGTTCTTCCCTTGCAAACAGTCAAATAATGAAGAATCGTCGAAAACAAGGTACCTAGCTACCATAGTATTTGGTTTGCTTTAGAAAACTGATTGCAAAGCAGTAACCATAATAATAGGACTAGTTTCATACCTACACAAGAAACGTTGATACATTTTCAAGTATTTATGGTGTAATTATGGATGATCTTAAAATGGGGAGTATAATTTATAGGCATTTGAAACAGTAGATAAATGAATCTTGTTATGACACCACAAGGTTAAGAAAGCAAAATACAGTAGATATAAAAGGTCACTGAAAAATAATACCAAGATAACCAAAAATGAGGCAGGAAAACAAGTCCTTGATATACATCAATCACTTTGACGGTTTGCGCCTGGGACACCTACTCAATCGTTTCATAATCCCTTCCAGCTATTTATTATTTAAAGGTAAACACTAAACATTAGAGATGAATGATTAAAAGAGATGAATATCTTTCGTACGTCCCCCCAAGACCCATTTTCCAATTTGAATGACTTAAAAAAAACAAATTGCTAATGGCCGGCCACCATTCCATTTGCTTTTATGGGCATCGCGCTGTTCAATTGTTTTATGGTTTGTATTGAACTTGTTTGGTTAAGGCTTCGTATAAAATAAAAACAATAGTGAAATGCACATTTCGGAATAGCGAATTCTTGCAAGTCCATTTCATGAACTCACATATACTAGAAAAGAAATGAGCATAATAATGGGGACGTTCAAATATCTAGTTTAGTAAGTCTGACAGCTCTCTCACTAGATGTATCTTGGTTTTGATTGGGGGAAATCGGTCATATGAGCAGCTGTTTCAGTTGACGTTTATGGAGCCGACGAATCTAGTCAAGAAACTTGTGACTGAGTATTAAGTTGACAGTTCGCGTATCTGGATGACGTAGGAAAAGTGACTTTCCCGACCAATCTAGTTTTTGCGTTCAGGTTGCATCTCATCCAGACCAAACTAGACGACTTAAGACAACTTGATTCTTGAATGCGTCCAATGTGCTTAACTTCATGAATTTTAGGGGAAAACAGCCGCCTTTCCACTGGAAAGTTATATAATATAACTCTGTATTTCATTATCTTTGGTAAACATTGTGGATCTTAAGCTACGATAACACATGTCACTTTTTAAGCCAAATTTTGGCTTGCCGACGTCATTATGACGGAAGCATTTGTCCAAAATTTGTCACTACGTGTGATCGCCTGCCAAGCTTCGCAGCGCACTTCCACGAAAGGCACACAGGTGACCACTGAATGACCGAATTTTAGTGACGACTGACGACAGTAGGTCAAAATTTTCAACGAAAAATTACACGTGTAATCGTAGCTTTAGATATGTCAAGTAGAGTGCAGATGTTGTACTTGCGTGATGAAGATTCTGCTTAACTTTGCATTACCTTTCATAAAAAAATACCTTATGTGCAATGAATTGACTTTGAAAAATGAAGCATTATAAAAAAACAGGAATTTAAGTGCAGAAGTGGTGTAACTAGAAAAAAATACGCTTGTGCCACCGCGATATTTTTGTGGTGGGTTATAACTGCCATCACATTTATCTCTCTCACAGTGTGTACAGTATTTTAAGCAAGTTCCTAAAGTCTTTAGTGCATTAGTCGAATCATGAATATAGCCTCCAAAACCCGGATTAAAGGGAGTGAATAATATGGCCGTAAAATTTAAAACGATGTATCTAAAAAATAATAAAACACTTCGTTCACAAGCTTATACCAACACACAGATATCCAATTAACATTATTGTCAGATAAAGGAAATAGCGACGGCAATCGATTTCGAAAAACGTGTCTTAAATTATAACCTATCACAACAACGGATTAACCTACAGGCATCGGTAAACAAAAGTAAGCTAATTAACACAGTCACAACTCGCAGAGAATATCTAATGATATTGTGTAATATTCAATTTCAAATAATTTCTTAATAAACTCGGTGTGGCTTATAGTGAGGGCTTTATTTTATAATTCGAAATAGAAGGTACTCCGGCGCCGTTGATTAGTTCTTATCACCAACTATATAACGAACTTTAACTTTTGTTTAATAGACTGCGATTAGGGTTCTATGCATCTATAAGTTCTGTGAGTTTTCCGCATCACATTTTTACTTGCTTTCACTATCACCACTCACAACTGAATTAAATATGTACGAAGAAATCGAAATAAAAATGCTGTTCACTTATAAATATTTATTCAACAGTTCTCGCTGAGTAGGTACGTACTCATGTTTTTATTTGTGCTTACTTCAGTTCGAGTAGTCCATCTCAAATAATTTGCAGGCAGTTTTTTTTTTTGAGAACGGAAAAAATGTCAATGCAGCTATTTAGTACTGTCTGACCGACCGGCATTAGTGTTCGACAACCACTGGACTTTATCAGTTCAGTTTGTGTGACTTTCAACTTTCAAGTATAGCCTATCTACGGTTAAATAATACTCCAATGTGTTTGCACACTATAGGACATTTATTTATATTTTAATAGGCAATTAAGAGGCTACCTAACATCATATCAAACGATTTATGATATTTGATAAGAATTTCGATTTGTTTTTATTATACTACTTTCATAGTGAGACAAATAATGTGCCATAGTCTCTGAACTCTGGGAAAAATAACAAATTGTCCTAACAATAGAACTGTCGAAGAATAGATACCTACCCTATTCAAGGGCGATACTAATGAATCATATTTAGTGTCTAGGCTTAATTTTACGAACTCACAATGGTGAAATTTTGCATATGAAATGAGCCATTGTCACCTACAAAATATTTAGTGTATAGATTAAAATTGATTATTATTACGGCCTTAAGCGCCGTACAAATTCAAGCCTCGACTTTAAATTTACAGAAGCTCAAAATTGCGAAATTTGTATGGCAAATAAATCCACTGTGAACTACTAAAATTTAAAGCCGAAACTAAAAATGTTAGTTGGTAAAGCCCTAAGTGTATATGTGTTATTTTGAAAAATAAAAGAATAGATAATTTCATATCTTTGAAATTTTTAGCCGCGCTATGATGGGTTCATACGTCCAACGATGTAAATGATATCTGTCAAACAGCCAGACGACGTCTAAATCTAGTCGACTACATTGGTTTGGGCAACTCGTAGATGTACTTTATACGCAAAAACTAGATTGGTCGCTAACGTCACTTTTTCTGCGTCAGTCACATATTTTAACTCTAACATATTAGGCACTCAGTATCAAAATTCTTCACCAGATATATTCGTAGGCTACTCCTCTATAGACGTCAACTGGAAAAATTGTTCATGTGATCGATTTAAGCCAATCAAAACTGCGACATATGAAGTCAGCCAGCCGTCAGGCTTATTAAACTAGAAACTTAAGCGTCCCCAACTTCACTCTTTTAATTATTGTTTATGCACATGTGTTAGTTTCGGTTAAAGATATGTCAATCTTGACAAAAATCTAAAACTGAACTATGTTGACGTCGCGACGCGGAGTGAATGAAAAAATCGCTACGCCGGCTATATGCCAAAACCCACGCGAAAGAAAAAAATGCTCGAGATTATGTAAAATGGAAAGCGCTGTAGTGCAGTTCACAATAAGCTTAATCACAAATTTTTCATGTAACTTATTAGAACACCAAAAAGCATGTAACATTAATCTGACAAGAACAACTCACCCTATAATAAAAAAAAGCTGATATGCTGATTCACTCACTCACTTGTGAATGAGCATAGCTTTATAATGCAACCAATTGAAGGATAGCTCTGCGATATTGTGCCATATTTATAGTTCAGCGAACCTAACATTGTACTCTCTGCTTTGATTTGATTTTGCAAGCGTAGTCGTAGATATCTAAAGAAAAATAAACATTTAAAGTTCCGACATATTTATTTAATAGACAGATTCTGACGGCAATTAAACTCGTATCAAATAGGACACGGCAAAAGAATGTGCGAAACACATTTATAGTTGGAGCACTCTATCAAATGTTTGGATGTTTATTATTATTAGCTACAGCCCAATAAACATAATCTCAAGGTGAAAATTTGACACATGTTTGACACTAGATCGATAATGCAATCATACTTTTACAATAGTAAAACTGAAATTCTTTAGTCGTCGAAATAAGCACTGTGGCACTACAAAACGAATCGATTGCGTTCCTGTGGGATTTCTTGTAAAGTCTTCTGTGTCTTATCCATTATAAATTAACATCTGCAACAGATTATGATAAGGAGGCAATATGTATCTTCATATACCAGCAGATGATAAAAGCAAAGCGCCATTGTGATTAAATGAGTATTTTCAGACCAATTAGACTCATACACGATGTTTGTTTTAGTTTGATTGACTTATTTCAGATTGGTGGATTATAATGTCTAGAAATTGTGATTTGACAAAATTTAATCAGAAAGTAAGTTAACTATTTTTGTGCGTTTACAAAATCTGCTTTTTGAGTCCAGGCTCAGTTAAAAAAAATTATTTGCATAACATCACATGAAACTGATTACCAGCACCTTAAGTCCAGTACGCTGCTGTTTAAACGAAAATTTGGATTACAAACAAACAAACCCCACAGAAAAAAATCGAACGGTGTTAAATCGCATGATCTTGCTGGCCAATTGACGTCGCCAAAACGTAGAATTACGCGAACAGGAAACTTCTCACGCAATAAGGCCATAATTGGTCATGTTGTGTGGTTTGTTGCCCCGTCTTGTAGTAAGTTTTAATAATTTTAACGCGTTGTTCGATTGTTAAGCGATCGCAAATGGAAAAACATTAAACTAATGTTATGACACTTCAAATGAAAGCTGATTTTGACAGGTTTTAAATGCCAGCGCTACCAAATTGAAATTGAAATATTATTGTTTGCTGTAAAGATTGAAAACAATAATAATAATATATACGTCCTAATATTTATTGTTCACTTCGTGGGATTAAATGTTTACAAAAATAAGTGCAAAAAAGAAAGGTTAAATATCTACCGGGCAATAAATTGTTGTGCAAAAAGAGAGTGGAGAATTGTACAAAGCAAAGCAGATTCAGACTGTGAAAGTCACAGAATACTGCGAAACGAGAAGATCGAAATTTTTCGTTCACGATTGCGTTGTGTCACTTAAGTAGGTATGCGATTTTTTGTTCCACAACAGTAGCGTACTAGACTTAAATAGGCACCGCGCACAAACTTTGACACAGTCGGCCAACTGAATTAGTTAGGTCATTGCCGCATTTCACATTAGGCGTTTTTCTTTTTTTAGTTCTGAACCGAGCATTATAAGCGCACTCTGAACCGAGCATGCTCAGATCGTTCGGATGTATTTATGAAACACAATTGAGTATACAGCTGTCATTTTTAATAAATATATGTACAAATTGAATATTTATTAATTGTTATTTATTAAATTGGTATCCAATTGTTCCAGAACAACAAGGTTCGTCCGCCATTTCAACTATTTTGTTTATCCTGTTTTTTTTTTCTGTCAAATGTGACTGTGAGTGTGTAATCAGCTTTTTACTCAGCCTGCCAATTTATTCTGAGAGCGCGTTCTGATCATTCACTGAACGAAAAAAGATATACAAATTCTGAGCTCTGTTGTGTCTGAGCTAAAAAAGAAACAGAAACTTTTTGTATAACAGTTCAGGTTCTGCTCTGAGCTAAAGAAGAAGAATGGCCGCATTCAAGAATCTAGTTATCTTAAGTCGACTAGATTGGTTGGGATGAGATGCAACCTGAACGCAAAAATTAGATTGGTCGGGAACGTCACTTTTCCTACGTCAGCCACATATGCGAACTGTCAACTTAGTACGCAGCCACGAATTTCTTGACTAGATTCGTCGGCTACCCCTCCATAAACGTCAACTGAAACATCTGCTCATATGACCGATTTCCCCCAATCAAAACCGAAATACATCTAGTGAGAGAGCTATCGGACTTACTTAACTAGATACTTGAACGTCCCCAATGCCTATGGAAAACAACTGTTATATTCCATATGCCAGTTTTAAGTGCTGGCTCGAACCGATGGGGATGAATAATGCCCGCGGAATAAAATGAATTCAGCACTTTCAAGAGGTTCCTGCAAGAGATATTAACACTAGTCTGTATTATCGACAGTGAATATCAGATATAGTTTATTTTCGAACCATGCATACTTTCTTCAAGGTTGGGTGTTGTCTTTATGTACATTCTTAAATTTAATATTTAAAAAAAATAAAATCCAAATAGAATTTGAGACGACGAGGGCTAGATTGACAGAATCGGGCTGCCTGTTACCAGTTAACAGTATTTTATCGAACTGCTCGCCTTGACGCCTTCATATGCCATAAAAAAAAAGTAAATATTTCAAATATGGATGACTGATTTGCAATGTTAATTTAGTTAATTTGGTATCGGTGTAAGTCTATTCAAGATGACTTGCCCTACTATGCATTATAATAAATTTTGAAATTTTAGGCTTTTCCGTTTCGAGATTACTTAATTAATTTAATACCACTTCTTAGGACGTACTTTTTTTTAGAAGTTGTAAAAAGGAAAATGCTTTGTTTTGACTGATATAAAAGTTTGAAAGGAATTACAGTCGAGGGTGTAGGCGGTAATTTTCCACGATTTTTTTTTTAAGACGACATTATTGCAAGGGACATTGACATTTATAGTATTACAAGTGCTTTCTACAAAAACCAATGCATTTTTTAACTATGCTTTCGCAATGTTGTTATTTATTGTCGATATTTTTGAGTTGCTTAGTTCAATTTTATAACAATGCTTTTTTAAGTATTTAGACAATTTCAGATGGTGCCTAGATATGGGACGACATACGTATCGTACCCACGTTTACGAATATCCTCAGTTTTATTAAATGAAATAAGGGAATACGGATCTAAAAGAAGCTACCTACTTTTTGAAATTTTATTGAACTTATAAAATGCCTTGTGTGACTAAAAACTGCCCGCGATACTAATAATCATTTTTTGTGTCCAGGTTAAATATTTCAAACTCAAATTTTCCATACAACATTGCATATTGTGACCTAGAAAATATATAAGCTGAAGGTTAAAAATGATTATTGTTAAGGCCCATCGCCTCTACCTTCTTTCTCGAATTATCAGACCAACTTAATCAGGAACACATATTTCAGTAAATGGATTTCCAAAATCGTTATGCTCCAAAAAGCTCATCTCCTTACTATTAGAATTAATGTCAAATCGTAACCTCAAAACAGATATTCAATATATCCAACCAAATACTATCAACACACCAGTCTTAAATTTTTGAAAGTTGTACCTGTGATCTTCATCAAAATTTCTTGTTCCACTTGCACTCAGTCACATCTAGTGGAGTAGTTGCACACCAAGCTGTTTTCAACTCATTATTTTTAACATGACTCTATAAGCCACAGCCGCCATAATCCTTACCACTGTCTCACAAGAAGTACCGCCAAGAATAATCGTAGCAAAAAAGAAATACCTTCTTAAATCCGTAATAAAATCAACTGCATTAAATCCATCCAACGTTTGCCATTTATTGTGTTTTTTTTTTTTTCTGGAAAGCACTAGAAGAGGCACAGCTTCGTATCGGGGTACCCTTCAAGGGCTTCTCTATGCACACTGCCAGAGCGTGTGTAATTCGATACACTTCACAGTTTGTCAGTTCTCAAACAGGGTGTGTGTCTACTGCAAATATGTGCATTTGGGGTTTGTACGAGTACGGAGCTGTTGCCCCATCCGTATATACTAGTGCACCCTGCCAACTACAAAACACTTCTCGTACTCGAACTGCCGTACCGTGAGGAAGTGGCTGAGAAGGTAATTCCACACGTCTCCCTATGATTCACACGAACCACACAACCTCAAACATAGTACACGGTACACGGTACACCTCTTGGCAATGAGTACCTACTTTTTGTGTGGCAGATAAAACTATTTACTCTGGAGCTGGGGAGAATTGCTACAGGAACCGTCACAACGGCTACCATCGGATGTGACTCTGTTCAGTCATAATTCAACCGCGATTACAATCGGATGCTAAGTGCGAGATACCTGCTTACCTACTGAGAGACAATCTGTCGGAAATTGTTTAAAAAAAGAAAATAGAGGAACAACAATCAAAAAATGTCGTCCGAAAAGTTAGCGGTCGAGAGCGACCTCGGCGAAATGGAAATGCAAGGCTTCGAGAACGGCTCGGACAACAAGACGTCCAGCGAGTCGAAAGTTTCCACGCGAAACAGTTCTGAACGTAGCTTACACGTAAGGAGCTACAACAAATGGTCGCCTGCAGAACAGGGTGCAACATTGGTGTGGCGCGACCTCTGTGTGTACTCAACCGCCACCGGTTCGGGCTTTAATAAGTTGAAAAGGATTATCAACAATTCAACAGGAGCCGTTCAGCCGGGCAATTTAATGGCGCTCATGGGTTCAAGGTGAGGTTCAACGAACCAAGCAATTTTTACAGTCCTCGTATGTGTGTGTCGGCTTTGTTATCTAATGCACGCGTCATGTTACAACGGTTTAGATTACAGTGTTGCTGTGATGAGCACATGGTGTAAACTCGCGGTGACACTGAAAACTCGCTACTGATATTCATTTACCATAATTATCTTATGCGATAAAGACGTGAAGATAAAGAATGTTTAAGTTTGTCTAGAATAGCCGAGAGTAATCTGAGCGTTCTTGTGTTGTGCTGAAGCCATAACTAAAGTCAACAAACTTGATGTTAGTGTTTGAAGAAGTCCAAAACGAGCTACACTGCTCTGACATATTGCACTGAAAGTGAAAATAATTATACGCATTTTGCTTGGGTAAACAATACATATGCAGCCAGATAACATTATGGACGCATCAAAATACCCTCTGCAAATAAATAAAAAAGTGTTTTATGTTGGCTTGGCAATAATTAGGGCAGAAAAGAGACTGATGTTATGAAGGACAATAAGCTTAGATAGGAATGTGTTTGTCTATCTTACTGAAACTTATAAAGTTATCTTTATGGCAATATTTTACAAACGCGCAAAGACTCTTAGAAAAACTATATCCAAAACCCGCCCAAACGCTCTCAAAAACCTCTTTCAATGTAGTGCACAAAAACGGGCCCAAAGCTTTTGAAAAATTCTTCCAAAAACTTTTTAAAACACTTTGCTCAAAATGCTTGGGAAATCTTATTCGAAAGGCGTTCAAAACCGTTCAAAACATATCCAAAAGGGCAAAAACTTTTAGAAAAACTGTGGTGGTCCCAAATTTAAATCTCTTCAATATCGCGTACAAAACACGGGCCCAAAAACTGTTGAAAAACTATTTCAATATTCGAAAAACAATTTTTTCAATATTCAAAAACTCATAGAAAAACTGTCCCCACAACGCGCCCAAATACTCTTAAAAATTTCTTCAAATATAGAGTACAAAACGGGACCAACGCTGTTGAAAAACTCGTTCAAAAACATTTAAAATTTTGCTAAAAATTCTTCGTAAAAAATATTCGAAAAGGGGTAAAAAAACTCGTCCAAAACATGTTCAAACGCCTGAAAACTCTTGAAAAAACCTGTTCGAAAAACGCGCCCAAATACTCCCAAAAAAACTCTTCAAAAAATGGGTCCAAAGCTGTTGAAAAAATCTTCCAAAAGCATTTAAAACGTATTCGAAAAGGCTTTCAAAACCGAGTCCAAAAACGTGTCCAAAAGCACAAAAAAATTCTAAGCAAAACTATTTCCAAATTGCGTACAAATATGCGCCCAAACGTGTTCAAAAACTCTTCCAAAAAATTCGAAAAGGCGCTGAAAAACTCTTCAAAAATGCGAAGGAAAGAAAAACCCAAAAACTTGAAATGATGTCCAAAATCCCTTCATAAATGAGTCTCCGCAGAAAATCGGTCTCGTTCGTTGGTGGATGGACGAGATTACGGATCTCGGAGTTGCCTTCGCTTCGCACGACGCTCATTGGAACTTCATCAGTCAAAAAGAAACAAAACTGATTTCGAATCAATAAATTGCGAGCTTAGAGCTCTAACTGCTGTTGAGCTGTTGAATTTATGAATCGGGAGTACCTTCCGTCCTACCTTAATACCTAAAAGACACTAAGGCATTTTTACATTAACCTAGAAGCTGTTTAAAAAGCGCTCCCATTCCAGTACCGATTTTGGATTCATTCGTAGGCCACGACCATGCGCACTCTTGAGATTTAATTATTATTTTAATAACCAACCCTTCTCGAATTGGCATCACTGAAGAGTGAAATTACCAAAGACATTGAGGGGTCTTTGGTAATTTACCGTGCAGACCATTTCGCGGTCCACTGCTTGTCATCACGATAAATTTCAAAGCGAACGAATTTTTAAAACAAATGTCCTTCCTCGTTGAGCTTTTCAGCCGCCCCAAGCTGTAGCCACCATCAGAAGCATAACAAGAGCAAACAGCGCAATTTTGTCATATTTTCCAGATATTTAAAATTTGCATTTTAAAATTTAATTCAATTTTTAGTGGATCTGGAAAGACGACCCTTATGTCAGCCTTGGCATTCCGACAACCTGGTAAGTTCGAAGGCCCTCCAAACGTACACGCATTCTGCATTCTGAGTCTTTGCAGCTGGAACCCTCGTCCAAGGCGACATCCTTATAAATGGGCGACGAATTGGTCCGTTCATGCACCGCATTAGCGGATACGTTTATCAAGACGACCTTTTCATCGGAGAGCTCACAGTTCTGGAGCACATCAACTTTATGGTAATTATGAAGCATTTCCCCACTCGACTTCTCCAAAACCCTTTTTATGCAGGCTCATCTCCGTCTGGACCGTCGCGTTAGAAAGAGCGAACGCAGGCTAATTATTGCCGATCTGCTGGAGCGGACCGGTCTCCTGGGAAACGCAAACACTCGCATCGGATGTGGCGATGACGAAAAGGTCCTATCAGGTGGGGAGCGAAAACGCCTCGCCTTCGCTGTGGAACTCCTCAATAACCCCCTCATTCTGTTCTGCGACGAACCAACGACTGGCCTAGACTCGTTCAGCGCACAGCAGTTGGTTCAGACTTTGTACGACCTCGCCAAGAAGGGGACAACTATCATCTGCACGATCCACCAGCCCTCGAGTCAGCTGTTTAATATGTTCAACAATGTCCTTCTGCTGGCCGATGGGCGTGTCGCCTTTACTGGTTCGCCAGAAGACGCGCTCGCTTTCTTCGCCGAGAACGGCTACCACTGTCCAGAGGCGTACAACCCTGCCGACTACCTGGTCGGTGTTCTTGCAACGGATCCCGGCTACGAGCAAGCATCCCAGCGGTCAGCTCAGTACCTGTGCGATCTGTTTGCAGTCAGTTCGGCGGCTAAGCAGCGAGATATGCTAGTCAACCTGGAGTTCCACATGGCTCTGACGGGTGACTTTCCCTTTGACTCCGAAATGGATACCTTCCTGCCGCCACTGTGGCTGAACAAGTTCTTCTGGATATGGCGGCGCGCTACAATGTCCGTGTTTCGAGACTCGAAGGTGCAACTCATGCGATTCATCCAGAAGATGGCGATAGCCATCATCATTGGGGCGTGCTTCGCGGGCACCACAGACCAAACGCAGCTGGGAGTGCAGGCCGTGCAGGGAGCGCTTTTCGTGATGATATCCGAGAACACGTACCATCCAATGTACTCGATTTTGAATGTCTTTCCGCAAGGATTCCCAATGTTCTTGCGGGAGACGCGTTCGGGCATGTATTCCACGGCGCAATACTACATTGGCAATATTCTGGCCATGGTGAGACACTTGACTCCGCTCAAGCCTTTCATTTAATTCCGTTCCCTTTCCCCCCTAGCTGCCCGGAATGATAGTGGAACCTCTGGTCTTTGTAATCATCTGCTACTGGATTACAGGACTGAGAGCGACATTCTTTGCCTTCGCCATCACTGCCATCAGCGTAGTGTTGGTAATGAATGTAGCAACGGCATGTGGGTGCTTCTTTTCGACGGCTTTCAATTCGGTCCCACTGGCAATGGCATACCTAGTGCCATTGGACTACATCTTTATGATTACGTCGGGAATTTTCATAAAAATTAGGTGAGTTGGCGATGCCGATATCCTTTGAAATAAAAGTATCCTCCTCCTTTCGCACAGCACACTACCGATGGCATTCTTTTGGACTCAGTACTTCTCTTGGATGTTGTATGCGAATGAAGCGATGACGATTGTACAATGGACAGGCGTGCAAAACATAAGTATGTGTATGGGGGTGTCCTTTTTGTGGCTCGGTTTAATTTGCTATTTTCTTTTTACAGCGTGCTTTGAGGAGAGTGACGATCTGCCGTGCTTTCATTCGGGACAGGATGTTCTGGACAAGTACAGTTTCAACGAGAGCAACCTATATCGGAATCTGTTGGCTATATTGGGAATCTACCTGGGATTTCATATGCTCGCGTATTATTGTCTCTGGCGCAGAGCTAAGAAGATATGAGGTGTGGGGTTCTGGATTGTATTAATATTTTATGCGACGAGGGCTCGATTCAATTTACAATTTTCCAACTTATTTATATTTTAATAGCCTTTTTAATAAAGGGTGGCGCAAAGTGTGTGATGTTGTTTGTCCTTTTGAATTCGAATTAAAGAGGAGGTGTTCGTTTTATATCCTTGCATATTATTGTGGGCTTCAAAACATGGGTTTTCTAGCGACCAATTTCTGTCAGAAGGGTGCGTTAATAGTCCTACGGAATATTCTTCGAGAAGAGTCTGTTGGTCCTACAAACATTATGAACTAATTTAATCTTTTTCCGAAACTAAAATATCAAACAGGTGTGGGATTGGTAAGCACTGAACATAGGAAGAACAGAAGTTTGAAACTGACAGAGGTAAATTGGGGTTTAGTTGGCCGGGCCGGGGTTGGTAATGTGACAAGGTTTTCAGATGACGCAAAAAGAACCGGCTAAGTTGCGGATGAGCTCCGAGAGACTTTTAGTTGATTACGTTCTGATTCACGCTGAGCTAAACGCCGCCTAACAAAAAGAACATGAACTTTTTAGTTACCTTTAAGTTTCTGATTTCAATAGTCACTTTGTGTAACTATTGACAGCATCATTAAATTTGTCTAATCCTCATTTACCAATTTTGCCCTTAATTACTTACTTACTTAGGTGGCGCTACAGTCCGGGGTGGATCTGGCCCTTAACCAATCAATTTCGTACACTTAAAAGCCTTTTAACGGATGGCCTGCTTGGAGCACCTATTGATCTTAATACCGTACCCATATCCTAGCAGCTCAGCAGAACTATTGAATTCAGTGGTGACATCTGCCCCGCCCACTATCTGCTCCAGAATGAGATTAAAGAAGCACATCTCCTTGGTTGGTTGGTAAAGAGTTTACGAGTCTCGACTTGGAAACCGTTTGTCTTTTACAGAATTTTCTCCAATAAAAAAACGTAGGCTATGGTCGATGTGCCACACTGTTACGTGACTTTGACAGATGTCACATTTCGTGTAAAATTTTAAATATTAAATTTTGAGGTTTAAAACCTTAGCTTTGTTTTATTTCAATAAAAAAAAAATTATGTCTGCCCCAGGCCAAATGGTCGTCCACTTCGACGATCAATTGTAGATAAAGTTGAAGTGGACAACCCTTTTTTCGTCCTCACAATTCTTCAATATCGCAATAACAACATTTTTTCTTTTAAAACGCTTTGTTTTCTTCCGTAGCCACGTTATATGTATTTTTTTTACACTCAAATACGTCACAGCACTTCAAGTAACTTCGCTATATATTTGTGTCGATTTGAATTATTCTCCATTTATTAGTACTGTACTACTGTGAAACGAAAAAAAAATAAAAATATAACAATGTGACAGCTGACACTTTGGGGTTAGTAAAAATGGAACTCTATACGAAAGAAAAGCATTTTCATCGTTGAGCAATATTTTAAAAATAATGAAGGTTTGTCAGCTTTTTCAAACAAAATCACTCTCAGTGATGAAGCTCATATTCATCTTGATGGCTTCGTTAATCGTCACAATTGTCGCATTTGGGGTTTTTAACCCACGAGTAATTGTTGAGAAACAAATGCATCCACGACGCGTGACTTTTTGGTGTGGATTTTGACAGCAAAGCCGTGGCGGCCATTTATCCGATGTGCTATTCCATATCCCAAACTCTCAATCCCAATCTGTATACTCTACTCCATGACTCAATAAAAAATGTAAGCTTTCTAATTAAAAATCTGTATTTTCTATCAAAATCTGTATTTTCTATCAAAATTACATTATGCGTATTAATGCAAAATACATTTTTCCACAGCTAAATTTTGACAGATCAGAGAAAATATCGGTATACGCAACAAAATTTCAAATGAAAGCAAATTAACAGTATTGAGAATGGTTATTTCAACACAAAGAACTTCGTTGTTGATAATTTAATTTCTTTTAGAAATGGAATATTTTAACGAGGAGTAATGGAAGCGGTTTTTAAGGAGGGAGCTGTAGTAGTAGAAGTACAAATAAAGAAACAAATCAGCTTTACCAACACTTTTTTTTTTTCTGACGGAACTAATACTGCCAAAATTAAGCGAACATTTAGCGAAGTGGTGGAGAGAAACATTGGCGAGGTGCTTAATTTTAACTTTGCTGGAACACCATACTAGGCTTTAACTTTAAATCGACGAAACGAATTTTAGTCGAGTTCTATAAATTTCCAAAAAAAAAAATCTTCTTTTGTTTTCTCAGCACTTTTTGGAGAACAGTGAAAATTTTACTTCCTTGATAGGAAAGAGAGGAAAATAAAATAAGGGCTGAGCTGGAATATATTTTGTCTTCCAATGATCCGGGATTGAGGGGAAAAGCGACAGTTTTGGCGCTTTTATCAAGAAAAGGGGAGAAAGGGTGAGACAAAGGGGACAATATCGAAAATCTTTGTGAAACTTAAGCTGGCTAAAAGTTAAATTAAAACGCATTTTCATTATAAATGAATTTCAAATATTACTCTGAATGAACTGTACATATAATCTTATATTATCTGTTTATTTTAAGCTTGTTAATAAAACTATCTTGCATTTTTAATATTTTTCAAATGAAAATAAATACAATTTTTACTTAGGGAAGAAAAAGGTGATATTTTTATAGAATTAAGGGGAAAACAAATGTTTGCTCATAAATAAAAGAACTGTCTTCGTGATGAAAAAACTTAATAAACTTTTCAAATTCAAATCATTGATATAATATATTATGAATAATTGATCCAGTAGTCTGGGAGCACTGTTTGTTTGGAGGATTGTTTTTGACTCTTATGAACGCAATGCTGCAAGTAAAACAGATGCGCAGAAAATTATTTGACATGCCTTTCATCGGCTAATATGGCTACTATCATTCACTGACTAAGCAGCTGATGTGTTTGCACCCAAAACAAAAACAAACACGATCAGCAAATGTCAAAAGGCGATGATACTTGAAATAGCGATTTAAGTTTTTTTGAGTTGTGGTACGTTTGAATTTTGCAGAAATTTAGAAATAGTTACATGTTGCAGTGCTGCGTTGAGTGCAGATTTTACGTGGACCTATATCCATATAAACTTGTGTATTCAAATCTTGCTGCACAGTGATTTCCGCACATGTGTTTTTGGCATTAGAGATCGCTTATGACTCAACCGATTTTTTTTTGCAAAGTCCGCGATATTTGGCGTATAACTTCCTTTGTACATGTACATACTTACATTAAACCACTGTCCTATTCTTTTACCCAGCAAAGTGAATCACTAGGTGATAGTTCAATCGAACACAACAAACAGCCAAGCACGGTCGAGTTCATAGATGTAAAAATGCTGCATTCCTGTAAATTTCGTGATAATTATTATAAACGAACTGCATTATCATTGTAAAAGTTTGGAAGTACTTGCGTCAACAAGAAAATTCACAGTCAGCATGCTGTCAATAGTGCATGTGTTTTTGTTTTATTGCCACGCTGCTAAAAAAATGCAGGAGAGCAAATTTAAGTAAAATGTTTGCAATTTATTTAATAATTTTTATTGTTTAGAAATGAAAAAGAGCAAAAATACTGGTCCGATAATGACACAAAACTCCTTATATCACTTCTGAGTTGTCATTGACAAAATTGCTTCTACTTCTGTCATTTATGACTTTTTATATTCAAATACGAACTCATTTTGCCAATGCAGGATGCCCGCATTCAGGCATCCACGAATATTTGTTGCATGTCTTGGGCAACATTATTTAAAAATATAAACTCACACCACTTTAAAACATTTAAGACGATCTGAAAATTTGCCTCTAATTAATAAAGACACCACATTTCAATAGTTTATATATTTATGTATGTTCTTTTTTTATTTATTTAATCTTTTTTACAAATTTACAATTAACAGCTTAGCATTTAACAATTACATTTACAATTGAAACAGTTTTGTTTGTTTATATAATACTATGCTTGTAATTCGTTTCACTTATTACAGAGGAGTTAAATTATTTATAGTTTTTTCTTTATTCCAGTAACTTTGCGTAATAGTATAAATATATTTAAGATTTAAAACTTAAACTTTTTCAACAAACTTTGTACAAAATAATAACTTTTCAGCTCAGAATCTTTGAGTCTTAGAGTGTCTAGGGAAAAGTTGACAGACAGGAAATTTATCTAGACATTGACAATATAAATTAATTCTAGTACTTTTCTGGCTTGTATCAAAACGATACCTACTATCATATTGCTAAGTAGATTTTCTTTAAATTTGAGAAATTGAATTGATCGCAGCAATCACAGATAAATATGCAACAGACAGTTTGCGTGCATTTTGTACACATAGACGAACGCGAAAAGGTAAGTGTCACTTTAAATTGTAAATTTCTAGTACTTTTTAAGTTTAAATTTAGGGATAGACTTTTGCAAGTTAAATAAAAAAAAATTTAAAAATTTTGCCTACTTGTAGAGATATATGTAGAGTTGTAAAATTTACTTCATTTGTTAGCATAAATAAATTGTCTAGCATTTTTGTCTAAATACCCTGTAATCGTAAAAAATGTATTCTCAAATAATTGGTTACTGTAGTGCTTAACTGATTCGTTTAATCTAACTGTGGTTGAAACCTCATTTACAAGAAAGTATGGCAAGGGGTTTACAAATTGTTTGAGACGTATTGGTTCATGAGCAGTTAACGTAACCATAGAAATAGGAAGAAAGACCCAAACTACTCCATAGTGTTGGTGACATCCAACAAGACATAATTACCGCCACTCTTGCTGTTGATCAACGTCAAACTTCTGCTATTCGGAATGACATATGCCTGTGTTGCCAGCCCAATTGGACACATTGACTGTGAGTTCTTGATTGGGCTCCTTTGTGTGTCCAATTTCAACAGCTTCGTCCAGTCGTGATGATCATGAGAGCCGTCCTTATCCTTGGCATCGTCATTCTCAATACTTTTACTGGCGCGTCGCTCCATTGTGGTGGTTGTTGTTAGTGTCGACGTAATCGATTTAGTTGTATAGCTGGTAAATTGTATCGTCCGTTCCGATTTGAAGTTTACCACTGTCTCCTTCTTGACGAGATTCTTGGTGGATTCAGTTTGTCGCAGACTTATTTGTTGCTTGTTGCTTAGATCCGAAAGGCTTATGTTGTTCTTTAGGAGGATTTGTAGATTCTCAATAGAGTCCTTGAGGGGCGCCTTCTCGCCCATCATCAGGTCGTGTTTCAATTCAGTGATTTGTGTCTTGGGCGCAAACGATTGTTTCACTGACGACTCTGGCGTACCACTGTCACCCAGCGGCAGTGCTTTAACACTGGGTACATGCTGACTGCCAAATGCCGTCATACCAGAACTATTCGATTGACTAGGAGTGATGCCTGCACTGCAGGTGGTCGTACCAAAGGACGATGAGATATTGTGCTGACGGCATAATGATTTGCGTCGCTGTGCTGTGAGGTTACTCATGTTTGAGTTCATGTCAACATCTTCGGTGGATGCATCCTCGGAATTGCCGCTGTTTTGGTTCGGTAAATTGGGTGCATTCGGATCAGCAACAGTGTTCGTTTGGGGGCTAGTGACAGCTGCTGGTTGTTTTCCCTTGAGGAAGTAGGTCACCATCGTACCCTTACCTTTAACGTTGACATTACCACGACATGTGAGCAGGTAACCGCGGCTTTCTAGGATTTGATATGTCTCTTGAGTGACCTGTTTGTGGGGTGAAAATTAAATTTATTATTAGCAATATGACATTTCAATCTAAGAATTTTTAATATTTATTCCGTTGTCAAATATGGACAGATGGAATAAATTCAAGTGACAGTCGGAAGACGGGGAATCTATTAAGTAAACCCATTCACGAAGCAGAGAAGTTTTATTTAAATGAATATTTTGTTTCCTTAATACAACTGAGAAATGGACTTAAGGATGAGGTCCTTAAGAAAATTGGTAAGATAAATGTATAACTATCGCAGATGACATTAATTTAAAATTCACTTCAGCATTCAACATTTGTTTTATAGGAATTTGTTTTAGGGAATATATTTGTACAAAGGTAGAAGAGGTGGATGAGAAGGACAACTTTTCTGTTTAGAAATTATGTTTGAGTTCTATGATCAGCTATCCACTAGTGGCAATGATACAGAGACATAGGTATAGGCTTATTACATTCGACTTATACATTGCGAGAAAAGGCCGGCTAATACGATTTTTTTTAGTAATTTTGTTTTGGCAGCACTTATTTCAGCGAAAGCCATTTTGAAAGCTGATTTATGCCCAGGCAAGCGGTCAATGTTTGGTCTGTGTTTGAAACTGACAAATGGACTGGATACATTCCAGCTAATGAAGGGAGACCATTGGGCGATGCATATTCTCAATGACAGATAAAGTAGTTGACAGTTGTCACAATTTTTTTGGTAAATTCAAACGTCAAGTCATTCTAAGTTGACTAGATTTGGACTGTTAAGATACATTTTACCGGAACACAAAAACTAGAACTGTATCGCTAGTTCTGCTATTGCTAACTACCTAACAGAGCTCACAGTTGTGACAGTTCAAAGAAGAAAAATCTAACCAAACCAATTAAAAAGTTGTTGTTTTCGCTTTAAGCGGTTATCAACGCACAAAACCTGTATAACATGTGTTTTCTTTGCGTGCACATATGTAACGACATTCGGGCCTGTGATTATTGCCATTACCAACAAAAGCTGCCTCATGTTCCGAAAAGTAACTTTGTCCCTTAATTAAAATAGGTTACTTTGAAATGCAGCGTAGATTGGTTGTCAACGTCAAATTTACAACTGAAATGTCAGGCGATTTGCTCAGTCGAGAAATTCTTGAGAAGACTAGTTAGCTAACCCTTCATAAAGAGCATATTTATACTTAAATCTAGTTATCTTAAGTCGACTACAATATTCTGGACTAGATGTACCCTGAATGCAAAAATAGATCGGTCGGTTACGTCACTTTTTCTACGTGAGCCACATGTGCGAACTGTCAACTAGTACTCAGTCACAAATTTCTTGACAAGATTCGTCGGCTACCCTTCCATAAACGTCAGCTGAAACAGCTGTTCATATAAACAATCTAAGCCAAGTAAAACCCAGATACATCAAGTCAGACAGCTGTCAGACTTACTAATCTACATACTTGACCGCCGCCAACTACTCAGACACTTCTTGTCAGACTAAGTAAACTAGAAAAAACAAACAAACAAACAATGACAGTTCTATAACAACAAATTCTGTTGGTGAAATTATTTGCAAAAAATATTTTGTGCGATATGTGACTAATTTTTTAGTACGGCTTGTTGCGTTAGATACGAAAAAACTATTTTCTAGATCCGATAACTTTGATATCCAAATTTTAAAGGGCCACTTCTGCAGATCGATAAACGTCCATGACGTCAAATATCCAGCTACTAGGCAGCATTGCCAATGACAGAGAAGAATGATTCCAGACTGATCACAGTGAATTTGGTGGTGACCAGCCATTATAATAATGAAGAGTTCTGTATTTGAAGATAATATTCATTATGAATTATTTTGCACGCAAAAACCAAAAAAATATGTCCTGTATTTTAGAAAAATTGTTGACTTTTTGTTCTGTTTTTTATTGATATTCTTAAAAGTCTTTCCAAAATTCAATGAACAAAATGATAATGCTTACGTGCCCTAACTTGCTGAACGAGCAAACAATGCATTCTAGTTAAGTTTTGTTTTCCTAAAGTAACTATTTGACTAAAATGACAATTTTGTTGAAATTTGTTTCATTTTCTATTGTTCATTATCTGGAATTCTCAAAAATGGTCACCTTACTCATAGCAAGCTGCAGCTTAGTATTGTTTAAACATTAGTGTGGAAGGGATTTAACTTCTGATTCGGTTGAAAGTGAGTGTAACAACATTTAACATTTATTTCAAAAAATCTAAGCAAGACGTTTTAGTCTCAGAAACTTTTTGAATTGCAAGAGGAGAGCATGGCCCACCTTATCTGCAAAATTTGGATAAAGAAATAAATTAATTTCATCAGTTACACGATACAAAAGAATTCATGTTCTCGTCTTCTCTAAATCTGCCAAATCACAGGCGACGTAATTGTGTTGTCTGACTCTGCTAAAAAAGCCATTTAAACTTCTATGTAATAAAATTCGTAACCAGCCTAATGGGCTCCCATCAGAGCAGTCTGAAGCCGAGTGAGTTCACAAAATGCCAAAACTTGATAAGTGCGCAAAACGTGTCAATTTCTGAGTCCCCAGAAAGCCATTCACCCCACCATCATCCCTTAACAAAATTACACATAATTAGGCCACCGAGCACATACCCACCCACATCAAGAGCTCAAATCACATCCTGGCATATAAATTATTTTGACAACATTCCCTCTGTCTCTCATTACTCAGATTACCATCAATTTTATAAACAGTATCCTTGGTCTTTTTTGTCACTCATGTGGGCCTTTTGTCGCCCACAACATGTCTCAGAGTTAAATGCCATCCTCCTCCTGACTGAAATTACGCACTTATTGTTGCGTGGATTTCTTGGGGCATTTCCCATTCCCAACAAATGAAATAACTTCTCGCTTTCAAAGCCCAGCATTTCATTAAAAATATATCATCTGTCATCTGAACTTGCCAATTAACTCGTTGACAGGGAACGCACTTTTAAAACCATCTATACACATAACATAATGTATGTTGCATTATTGAATTACCTGTATGTGGTCAATTAGACCAGTTGAGTCCATGCGCGACGCGACATTAACAGCATTGCCCCAAATATCGTACTGCGGCTTCCTGGCTCCAATTACGCCTGCGACCACTGGACCAATGTTAATACCTAAAATCGGTAAACCCATCATTGATATGCAAATGTTAATTACGCTAATTGTATATCTGCGGATTGAATTGGCAAATAGCGTACACTCGTTTTGCCTTACCTATTCGCATACGGAAATTGTTAAACGAATGCTGATTGAGATCGTCGATTTTATCGAAGAGCAGCAGCGCATAGTCTGCCATGGCAGTGACATGTCGAAAATTTTCCATATCGCATGTGTTGGCTGTTAGTCCCGATGCGGCCATGTACGTGGCTCCAGTACTTTTTATTTTTTCTATATATCTGCAAGTGGAAGGGATTTTTTTTCGATTTTGATTTTATTCTCTTTTTTTTTGTGCGAACTTAAAAAAAAATACACCGAAAAAAAATAACCGAAATGTGAAACATTTTTCTCGCAGCATACTCTAATTTTGTTTGCCAAAGACTCGATTTTGATCGTCGAAAAGATTCAAGTGTTCCACTTTTACGTCTTTGACCAATGACATAGTAAAATATCTGCCGCAGCACGAATGTGGTCAATTGGGGACATTCGGGGTCTTAAACTGCATTGAAAGCCAAGTGCCCAGTGGCTTAAAATCGGCTTTAGCTAGATAGAAATATTGACTACGGTGCTCCGCGAAAAAAGACCTCAAGAAATAATTAAAAAGGGAAAAAATTAATAAACCCTAAAATTGGGGCAAATTTTGTATAATGATTTCATACATGATTTCCATTTTAAAAATGGAGCTTAGGTCCCAATTAAGAAAAGCATATATTTTTTATTAATGGTTTTCAACGCTCGATTTTTTCAGTTATTCAAGTAAGCCTCGTGTAATTTTCTGCTACTCGCTGATGGTTTTCAACGCGAGGACTACAATTTAAAAAATCGTTCGATTTTTTCAACTATTCTATGACCTATTCACTTACACTAATTTAAAATTTAAGCCTCACGTTAAAATCAGAGCTAAAAAATAAAACACGTTTTGCAGCCATTCTGTTACGCAATTTTTTCAGCCATGTGTTATTTTTAAAATTATAATGAAATTGGGCCTCAAAAATAGCGCTGGGGCTTTAATTCATTGGGGCCTTATTTCATTATGAAATTAGGCCCCAATTAAGAAAATAAAGCTTCAAAAAATGATATTCCACTCCAAATTTAGACATTTTTGTTTTTGTTGTTATTTTGTATGTGCATTTTTGAGGCTTAAATTCATTTTTAATTTGAGGTCTTATTTCCCGTGGCTTTATTTCGCGGAGACCTGCTGAGGTGACTTTTATTGGATTCGATTTGAGCCATCAGTCGGATGTGTTGCTACATGCCCCCCTCACCAAATTATACCCTCCAGCTTTAATTGGCTCTGCCGCCAATTGGTTTCGTTCCAAAAATGAAAACTCACACAGAACGATTCGTTGTGAAAAGCAAAGCCAAGGGTCCTTACGGACCTGTTGCGCCAACTCTTTTTTTGTAGTCGTAAAAGAGCGGATTCTTGCAAGGCATTATGTAAAACTGCGTTCCGAACTGAAATTTGATTTTTACTGCCGGTTTTAGGTTCTTTAAAATCTTTTTACTTAATCCCAAGTTATAGTTCGACTTTCTTTCTTTTTTGTAGGCCCAACCTTACTACACTTTTGCATCACAGAGAATTCATGATGGATCCGCACTCTAAGTTTTATCACAGGCTATACTTAGAATCAAGGGTTCTTAAGAATATGCAACTCTTACCTAAATCTCTCGTCACTTAGGAGCTCGTCAAAGTCAGCTATGATCTCATTGAGCAGTCGCAAGCACTCAACACCTTCATTGTTCGACTCCAGCTCGACGTAAAACTCGGAAAAGTTCGGTATAGAAGCGAACAAAATACAAACGCTGTCACATTGTTCGTGGTACAAGTCCTGTAAGTAAGAAAAAACAAAAACACGCACACTCATTGGATTATTATGTGTCCCGGAAAGGGTTTCCGAGAGTAATGATCCTTGAATCCCATTACCCAACTACAAATTGTTTCGTTAAGCTACACCACCCCGCGCAGTGCACATCCGCACAGGATACGGCTATAATATGCTGCACTCGTGCATCATGTTCAATTTGAATAAATGCACTGCACGTAATGGAATTGCAACGGCATCTTTTAGAGTGCATCCCCATTGGATATACGAGTACTCACGTCAATATTCTTGTCCCTGCTTAAGAAGTGTTCCGCCACATGCACCGGCAGGATGTTCTCCAAAAGTTTCCTATTGTACGCTTGCAAGTGCTCCATGTCCTCCTTCTCCTCTACAAACAGACAACAAACAAGGAAAACAAAAAAAGCCCCAAACAGAGGAAGAACGTGTAAGTCATTTGGGATGAATTGAAAAGTACAGAACAACATGTTTTATTTAAAGTTTCCCATTCGATCCGTATCCGCACCACAGAATACCCCCTCTCCAAAAAGTCAAAAACTTACCGGTGGCTTGGAGCTTCCAAATAAAATCCAACCTGTAAGTCGCTTCCGTTTGATGGCTGTGAAATAACAGCGCCAGGACGAAGGTGAGTAGAAAGATTAAATCAATTATGTATCGAAACAGTGTTTCCTCATTCCTTTGGCGGGACGGAAGGACATTCATACGGAGGTAGGGGCGAAAAAAAAATATCCAGTGCAATTAGAAGTGTGGCAAAATACCTCGCATCCGGATACTCACTCGAATGAGAAACGGATTTCTCTCCTTGAATAGTAGTACATCGAATAGCCGGTGTAGAATAGGCCAGCCGAGAGCAGTAGAATGATTTTGAGGAGCAGCCGTAGCACTTGGTAAATGGCACATGTCATCGTGGATAACAGAGTAAGAAGTAAAAAGGTCTGAAAGCCGGCCAATTAGTGAGAAGCGTAATCAGAGAGTGGACTGCACTTACATTAATGACTAGGTAGTGATCACAGAGCATAATGTTCTCTTCCACAGCATCTGGCTGACTGGTCCCCAGCGAAGAGTTCTTCGATTCAGAAGGATGCGTGTCGCTGACGTCCTCGAACATCTGAAATTGCGAAAAATAATTAAAGGCGACAGCTTACCCAAAGCGAATCCTTTTGTTTTTCCATCGTTCGGATAAGTGAGACGATGCTACAGTAGAAGTTCGGGATTGTAATCCTAAATAGGGATTTGCCTCTGAATGGATTAGGCAATGCGCCCCAGTGCTTTGCTTTCATTAATTCTTTGCAGTGGGGTGTCATGGAGGTTTTGGGCTTTGTGTCACCAAAACTGTGACAAACGAAGCTTCCCATACATCAGCCAGAGGACTGAGGGGGTGTGAGTTCTTAAGTTTTCAATGTTATTCCGCCAGCTGTCCAATACTACAATAATGAGCAAATATTTGCCGCCCTTCGATGTGGAGTGGGAGGGGAAACAACGCGTTCAATTTGAGTGCTCTACCAGCAATTTGCATTTTACTAACTCGGCGATGAGTGTCCTCGCGCTCCTATTCAGAAGAGCGCGGCAATCAAATCGCTTCGCCTTAAAGGGCCAACAGAACAACAAGGATCTCGGGCATTGTTTTCCGTAATTATATTTGAGGTTGTGCATGCGAGTTGTAAAATGCGCTTCAGGCTTAAAAGAAGTACGGTACAAACCTATGGCGGTTGGCTTTTACTGAGCTCATTTACGTACAACCAACTCTCGGGCTAATTGCACCCTTTGTTGCGGCATTAATATACTCGCCCGAAAATTCAACAAAATAGTGCTAATAACCACTTTGTTCAAGTATAGGATAATTTCCTGAATTGCTTGAAAAAAAAAACAAACTGAGGACAAATGTTGGAATAGATTTCAATTTCAGTATCAATTATTTAACTGCAGGCATTCTCACATTGGAAAAAGTTTCAAAATGTGACTTAACATGGTGGGAGGATTGGCAAAAGTCCTTCAACTGATGATGCCCCAAACTTTAATGGAAAAAGTTTTCTTTTTTTGCCCCCAGTGCAACATAAAGCGACGAACTGATAATATTCAATTTGAAAGAATTTAAAGCGTCATTGCCTTTAAATATTATTTTCAGCGCAAAGTTAAAATAGCATGAGAAAATTTTTAACTGAAACATAAAACGAGGGAGAGATATTTGCTTTGAGTCCTCCTCCAATGGAGGATGAATAGAATTTTTTTTTTGTATTTTTTTCATCACCAACAGGATGCAATGGGGTCTATGCAATATTTAAATTTACATCTTTTTTATGGGAAAAAAGGATGCGCCATCGGCATTGCAATAAGTGGCAGGTTGGCCGGATCAAAAGGAAAAGTAAAAGGAGGTTGAGTTGAAAAGTGAGTGCAGCCATTGGTGTTTTTATTTTCCTAAATTAGTTATCTATATTCCTGCAGCATAAAAGTAACAAAGTGGGTAAAGAAACAAAGTTCGATAAATGGTCTGACATAAAGTGGGAGCAATTGGCAATACAGAGGAAATAACTCATCGCAGTTGAATTGATCGCGTTTGTTGGAATAACCAAAGATAGACTGCCTTCGGAGTTTTAGTTGTCTAGCAGTTGAATTTAAGCAATATGTCTCTGGATGTGGTAGCAACCTTAAAGTCGCCGCAATCGTTGGCTGTTAAAACCTGCCAATAGAGGATAGCAAATAGTAGAAATAACCGCTCAACCTTGCCACAGATGGCTCGCCTTTATGCACCCAATGCCCAGAGAAAGAAGAGAGTACTGGTAATGAAATATTCCACTGCAGGCGCTTTTTAATAAAGATCGATGGAGATGAGTGATTGAGAGATTCCACTCCAGGAACAATGTACGTAAGTTTTACCAAAAGTTAAGAGAATATGCCAAGGCAGCAAATCCCGCACCGAAACCTGGAGATATGCAAAAGGAAACTTCGTAGTAGAAACACAGTCGTTGATGAGGATATAAAAAAGCTTTTTGCGGTCTCTATAACTGCACCGAAGACCGAATTTGTTCAATAAGTACGACGATATACAAAATTTCCATCCACTTGATTAACCCGAAGCAAGGATAGTAATATCCAAGCTAAAGACCAGTAAACCTGCTGACGGTTTAATCGCGGAGCTACTTAGAATTGTTGGAAATGGTTTGGCAGAGAGAAACACTCATTTCCAAGATTAAGTCAAATGAATGCATGCCCTATGTCCACAAGAAAAGAAATGCCATTAGCTACACCTCTGCGAGGTACAGTAAATAAATAAATAGTTGGCGCAACAAGTGCGTAGGGAACCTAGGCATAGCTTGGCACAACCATTCGTTCATTCATTTTGGGGACGAATTGAAGGGATCTGCACATTTATGCCGACTCCAAATGACTCTTTCATGACTTTCGAATGTGTGTCTGTCCGAGAGGTGGTACAGTAGTAAAAGACTTAAGATGTAATTTTTGTTTTTTTCGCGGATCGAACGACCACTCGCCTAGTAGTCCAACCAACTAACCACTAAGCCACTGCGCCTACCTCTGCGAGGTAAAAGTCTCCTTTACACCACATACAAGATTCTATCTGCCATATTGTGCGAACGCCCGAAACCCTTTGTAAGCCACGTGATTGGCCCTTATAAATAAGGTCCTGGCAAAACCTAGAGAAGCCCAAATCAATAAGCACCATATTTTCATCGCTTATAACAGCGATATAAGCTATTCAGAGCCATGTGTAGTTTTAGCATCCCTAGTCCGTCTTTGTAGGATGATGATGTAGAAAGTGAGCTGCTCCCTCAAGGTCGGTTACGACCCCACCTAAAGTTGTGATATCGAATAAGGATTAAGGCTGTCATGCGACTTCTTTGACATTATGTACTTGAAAGAGTTTTGCGCAACCCATAGATCAACAACGAGGCGCGATCTCTCGATCAAGATGATATAATATTAATATAAATAAAATAAAAAGAAATAATTGGCAGAAAACAGCGAGCTGTCACTGATGGCTTTGTTAACACAGGAATGGAAGCGGCAAAAATGAACTTGCCGGTTACAAAGGGGAAAACCACATATGTGTGCTGTACACTAGAAAGGTGACCCATTGGACAGCCACAACTTTGTAGTAAGCGACATTGATTACTTCCGCGTACAGTATTCGTACAGTATTATCTCAGCAGAAATTAAACAGGCTCATTAGTCAATTGATTAGTAGAGCCCTATTTTTATTGTTAAAGTAATTAGTTTATTCTGTTACAAACTAAATCCCTTGAGTCGCCCTGTATGACAAATTCAAATTGTTTCATCTCGTATGTGACTTATCTTTGTCACATAATAATCTCTCATGTAAATTGTGAACAGTTTTTCCTGCAATGTATTACTGAAAGCTTGATATGAAATACATTGAGTTCAGTTCCTTCTGTAGAGTCATAAAGAAAGACATGTTTTCTCTTACTGCGACAACATTTATTAACCAAGAAAAAACTATAAGACCCCCATCATTCGAGAACTGCTTTGTGGCGCTGCAGCTGGGACTTGGTCCAAGGCAGATGAATATATTCTCGATCGCTTTGAGAGGAAGAATCTTCGTAAAATTGTCGGTTCTTGGAGGGAAAGATTCAAATGCCCACAGACGTACAGCGAGATCGACTTGGAAGGTTGCGCATCAGCAGTAAAAGATGGCTATGACGTGTAGAGCACATTGCTCCGTTCCCCCGTAAATCCTTCACAGAGGGACTACGCACCCGTATAGAGGAAGACCCCGCATTAGATGGCACGCACAAGTCTAAGAATACCTCAAAAGACTTGGAGCGTACAATTCCACGAATCGAGCATGCCAGCACCTACAGCTTAATATGCTGGTGTCCTCGTAGAATTACCTCACTTTTAGGACACATCCAAAAAGAAAACCTTTCACATTACGATGGAGTGATGGATGCTTTAGATGCGTTTTATTATTTACAAAAAAATCGCTGAAAAAAATACTTTCAATTTCGCCCGCTTAGTACTCACAATTGACAGCCCAGTCATCAGTCCAATGAGACTCACAGTGAAGAACCCAAAACACTGCGACAGCACCCGATTGCTGTGAATTCTCTCCGAGAAACTCCTCGTACACCTAAGAGTCTGAAAGAAACAAACAATATCCCATTCATAACTCCACAATACCACTCCAAATGAGGATCAAAATTTTGTCATTCTTTTTACAAAAGCATACTTTCATATTGAGATCATAAGAAGCGACTAATAGAACTACAAATAGCAATAGGATAATAGCAGCACCGGTTGATAGATAAGTAAAATAATTTCTGAAAATATACGAAAATAATTAATCTTGCTAGCGGCTCGAATAAAAGGTCCTTGCACCAAACTCACTGCTTAAGTACTAAAAGACGCATAACCGTTGTCCCTATCAGCACAATAAAACTGCAATAGAAATATAAGCTCAGCATTCGATCCGGTTCGGATGAGTACTAAGAGAAAAAAAAATCAAACAATTTTTTGAAAACCCACTGAACTTGTTTGATTCTTACCTTTCTCTCGAGGGAGGACTTCTTAAAGGACAACAGCACCGACTTACAGTGCTCCGATCTAAGGTGATCGATGCTTCGTGCGTCAATGGCTCGCATCAGGTACTCATTGACTTCGTCCTCTGGGTCTTTCATCATCTCCGAACCGTCAGTGAAACCGAGTCTAAAACAAAAAGACCTCATCATTGATATGCTTGGTTCGAAGAAGGTATCCTTCTCACTTTGAGGCATTTTTCTGTGTTCCATGGCCCATCATCCGCAGTTCCTTTGATATGTTGCCATTCACCTGCAGCTTGTTGCGAGATTTCTTATTCTGAAAATACTCAGACTGAAGAGTAGTGTCTGTTTTGGAAATAAGTACCACTTACCGGCCTGTAAGTATCCCCAGGTATGATTAAAAACGTTTCAATCTCGTGGTCCTTCAGGTATGAGTTGCGCTCACTGCCTTTGCCCTCCTCAACTTCGTAGTCGCCATCTAAGCATTTAAGGGTTTCCTTCGTAATGTGGACGCGACTGATGCAAAATAAAGATGAAAGTTATCATGATTTCGTTTTAATTGAATGCAAGCAAAATTGTATCTGCTGCGGCTGTCCCGCTTGTTTAATTTATCCCACGCAACAATGACAAATGTGGAAGGCAATAGAGAGTTTGAATTTTTTTTCCAACGAATGGTATATTTTTATTCAACTTTCTGTCGGTTAGATATTCTAATTGGAAGCCATATTAATTTCGAGAAAACAAGCAACGCTTGTAATAAAAATTGTTTACGTCCGAATTAAATGATTTATTGAGGTGGGTAGCTTTAGGTTGATTTTAATTCAAGGAAATATTTGCTAATGATGATGACTTTGCTTTCATAATTGATGAGGATGAGGATGAGGATTTTATGTAAGCAACGCCAGGGAATGGCAGACTTTGAAAGGGGTCTTGCCATTGAGAGTAGGGTTAAGGAGATTCTCAGCATTGCAGGTTGGTTCAATTAATTTTAGCAAGTGTTTTTTTTTTTGCTTTCAAAGCCATTAATTTCGATGGCTATAAATATCTCTTTTATATGGATAGTTGTGGATTTAATGCTTACTCAATGAGGATTTAATAAGAAGTGTGCTAAAGTGAATTGAGTTGCTAGATCATTTAGAACTATCTGTGCCCGCCACCTGGATCGCGTGTTTCAGGTAAAATCATGTCTTTTTCCAACTCGATGTAGACACCAAAATATCAAAAAGAAACTATAATAAAACTCGCGTGAGGGAATGGGTAACAGGTTTTCGTAACACTTGACGAACGCAACTTTTTGTGCGTAAAACTTGCGCCCCAACTCTCCTACTCAATTTTCATTCAGATTCGCATCACTATCGGATATCTGCGAATTTTCTAAAAAATATATTACAAATGTTTGCATCTTCATACGCACATGGCATACTTCTATTTCGTCCCACTCTAGCAGGGAAAACAACGCACAATGCTTGCGATGTGCACTCACTTCCAAAAGGCAGAACAACGGTCAGAACAACATTTTGCTGCTGAAGCAAACTCAATTTGATCATCGTACTAAATTTCGGTCTGCGACTCAGCTTGTGGCAAAAGCAAAAAGCTTATTTACAGCTTAAACTATTTTAGAAGTTGTTGGCTTCTGTTAAATATGCAAATTTGTTTCAATTCATTAAAAATTCATTCAGTAATGGCAAGTTTCAATGCAGCAAAGCACTAAAAATACATTTTAGTCAAAAACGCCCCGAAAAAGTAGGCGTGGCGATAAACAAAACACCCTATAATCTGCTGGGAAACTTATGAAATATTTAAAAAAATTCAGTATTTTTCAGGGCAACCCGTAACATACATTAACTCTCTACAGGTTTATTATGTTTCGAGATAGAGAATTGCCATTAACGAAATAGCTCAGATAGTTCTTAGATCAAATCGAGTAATATTGGAAGTAGTGTAAAAGTCGTAAAGTAGGTCTGCGTGATAATTTGGCCACTGGAAAGTCTCAAAAATAGTTTAAAAATGTGCACGAGTTAAAAAAAGAGGCGCCCAGATATCATACCAATAACGCAAAAGAAAAAAAAAACTGGCGGCAAAAACATTTTATAAATATTTAGTAATAAAAAATATACAAATAAAGAAAAACTTTTTTTGCATTCTTTTTAGTTAAATAAAAAATAAAATCTTACTCAAGCTGAAAAGGGACAATTTTTCTGATAATTTAAAAAAAAGACGGAACCCACGGGTCTTGAGCCTTAAAAAGGAAAAAATGTTGCTGGGTGATATCTTCAGAGTCCGTCTAGACTTTTACAAACGTAAGGGGCGTTTTACTTCTGATTTATGCGACAAGCTCTGCAGCACTTCAGGTATCCAGAAAAGTTTATAATAAATAATTAAAAACAGCAGACACTATGGCGCCTGAAAATGCGCCTAAAATATCTGTAACATATTACTTTTTAGAAAAATGCGCTGAAAAGTGTTAGGTAAGCGTCAAAATTAAATATTGAATAAAAGTATGGGCAACCGTAGTACAATACTTGGCCGCTCACATATAGTTCGAGCTAAGAACCTAGAGTACGGATTACAATTGACATACCGCAAACAGCAGGCGCTATCTTAGCCAAGTAGCACCTGAGGCCACGACCGACAAGGTAGTACTGAAATTATAAAGTGAAAAGGGCAAAGACCTTGAATCCATTCAGCGCAGAATTAAAATGTAAGTCGCATGAAAAAGATATATGTAGAAGAACTGAACAACTAACATTTGGTTACTTAAAATTTATTTCAAGCTTAGCTTCGAGAAAAAGATCGATATTTCTGATGTAAGCTATCTTGCTGTGGACTCGTCATAATTTTGGATATCTAAATATAATCAAGGGAAGTGCAATAGTTTTCGCTGTCATATTGAAATATGAGGAATTAGAAATTCATAAAAAATAGCCAAACACAATTTTTAAATTGAACACTCAGACCAATCTATCGAGCTGCTTTGTCAAATTTAAAAATTGTTTCTCTTCAATAAAGGTGATCCAGAAGACACTAACTATTTAAAAATTTAGTTTCAGGTTTAAAATGTAGGTCTGTTTCTCACTGATTTTAAAAAAAAAAGAATACATGGCTTCAAGCCATGAGTGAATTTCTGTCCAGGATTATTGAGTTGGCAAAACAAAAGGCAACATTTTTGTCTGGCTCGAGATCGGCTCTGTTGACTTCGACGCAATTGAAGGAATTTCCTAACCTAATAACTTAGAAGTGTTGTCAAATTTTTTTTTGACAAATGACAGCAGATATTGACAGTGGTAGCAGTATTTCTTGAACTTTTGAGTCGCAGCGTCCGAAGAGTCTTAACAATAAATAATTCTTCTTTCCTTCGACGACTTAGAATATCGCCCAAATAGACTGAAATTCGGTTAGGTAAAAGTAAAGTTGAAAATCTATGCGGATGACATATTTATTTGTCTGCAATGTGACGCCGCTGGCTATTCTGTTTTAATGCGCTCAGTTCTGGAAAAGATGCCCGGGACTCTGTTTAAGAAAAACCTTTTTTTTCCCCATGAACTTGACAATAACATTTATGTGCCCTATGTGCTCACCAACAGTGAGCTCAACTTCACGTCCCCACCGTAATGAGTGGTAAGATCCCCGCCAATTATGCTTGAATTACCTATTATTTAGAACTGGTCATGCAGACGCAGCTGAAGTTGGTGGATAAATTAGTTATATTCATTCCATATCGACGGTTATGGGCGCTCAATAGAATTCGCAAAGTTTGCGGTTTATAATTATTATTACAATGAATCAAAATTGTAGCAAAAGGATCACAAATTCACATATTTTCTGATTCTCCCGATCAACTACAGTTGGCTGCATATTCTTTTCCAACAGTCAACAGTTTGCAGGACTCAGATATTTAACAGACGACACTTGAAGTAGACGAATACCGTCAATTCTTTCATTTTTCCTAAGACACGAACCCCCACACATTTATGCACTTAACTAAAATGCGTCAACGCATTCGAAGCAAAATAACAATCAAAATGATTGTTAATTTCAAAGCCATAAAACGCCAGCGGTCCATATTGAACTATAGCATTTGACAGCTCTATGGTATAATTCCCACAAATGAATACATTCAAGGGAAAATTTGAATATATTTCACTCGATTGCTGTGTCTGTGTTTCGTATGCGAATTTCCCACAACCGCATTGCTTGTCGCCGACGATGATCATCATCATCTGCTCGCCTCCTCGATATTTGTATTCTAAAATTGAATAATGATTGAAACGTCAAGCCATGACACTCCGCCCCCAGTAAGGGATGTGCAATTCCAGGTGAATACTCAATGACAACAGCCACAACCACAACGACACAATGACAACAGGATCGATTCAATGCGGAGGATGCGATGGTCTCTTTTTTATGCTTTTCATTTGGGAATGCAATTTCCGCTCCATTATCTTGGCTATTTTTAAATGAAATTCACACCATGCCATTGAGCTGTCATTGTGACATTTAATTTATTCGCAAAAATAAACACAAAGGACGCGCACTTACCCCGGGATGCCGCCACTCTCCATGTAGTTGGCCAGCGTAACGTCGTTCGACCAAACATCAAATTGCCATTTGACTAGACCCAACACTCCGCAATGCACTCGCCCCGTGTGTATACCAACCCTCATGTTGACATTAACAGCCATAACCTCCCGCACCAGCCTACGAGTGAGAGTAGATTCGTGTTTTTTTTTAGTAGTAAAATCATCGCGATATAGACACATACGCAATGGCATCAATCATGTCCAAGCCCATTTCGACAGCACAGTGTGCATGGTCCGGTCTTGGTTCAGGTAAACCAGAAACACAATAATAGCAGTCTCCCAGAAGTTTTATGCGTAAGCAGTGGTGCTCAGCTGCTAATCGATCAAATCTGCAAGGAAACAAGGCGATTGGATAGTTATTTTCCGTTCCCGAGACGATGATAAATGTTCAAAGTTCACCTGGCGAATAATTCATTTAGAAGGCGGACAAGCTCCTCAGCTGTGCACTGGTCCGACAGACTTGTGAAACCGCAAATATCAGCAAACAGAATACTACAAAATAAAGGAAAAGTACAAGAATATAGTAGGTAAGGAGATGGGTTCCTTGCAATTAATCCATTAAACTGGCGAATCACGAAATTTCATTGGACTCGAACTGAACCAGTTAATAATATGATTTATTCTAAAAAAATTCTGGCTGTCGTATATGTGCGCTTGTAATCGAACAGTACAGGACACATGCATAATTTTGAGCCAACTTACCTCACGTTTTCGTGTCGTTGTATGTAGATTTTGTGGAACTGTGTATCTCGGGGCTGGCCTGCTATATCGTCTTTCATTTCCATAGCGACATGACGCGGCAGCACCGACAGGAGAAGACGCTCCTAAAGAGAACAAAATATTTTCGGGTGAGTTACTTTATTTATTTATTTTTGCTTTTAAATGCATGCGTTATATGGGAAATTGCATCGAAGTTTCCGATTAAATTTGAATACACGGCAAATAGCGTATGCCACTCTGAGGTACGTTGTAGATCAAAGCGACTTGTGCTTTTCGATTTGCAAAAAAAAAATAAATATTTATTAGGTACTGAAATAATTTTGGTAAACGTAGAGTTGATGTCTACGTTTCATAACAGAGAAGGTTACGGGGTACATCTTTTCACTGAACCACCCCTTCGCGAATGTCTGGCAAATATTCTAAGGTATAGTAGATAAGGCGTGTTTTTCTGAGCTTCGTTCTCAGCAAAGCAAAGTAAAGTAGGATTTTCAGCACACAAATTACAATAACTACTGCGAGTCTCGAAATGTCAAGTAGAGCGTAGGTGTTGTAATTGCGTGCTGAAAATCCTACTTTACTTTGCTTCGCTTAGATCGAAGCTCAAAAAAACAGGCCTATAATTGTTTCAGATTTTTTTTTTCAGTTATATGAAAGAGCACGTACGCAATAGAAGTATGCATTTTATAAATTCCTAAGGAGCTTCAAAATCACCAAACTGTAAAGTGAATAACGTAAATTAGGATAAATCCCAATTGACAGTTTTAAGAAGCCAGTGAAAATTTCGAGTTGCCAAATCCTTACTATAATAAAACTGTAACTTTTTTTCGGGCCGTAATGTGTTTGCTCGGGATAGATTAAAAAAGTACTGCACGAAATTGAATCCGGTTTTCATAGTTGCATTGCAAATTGTCGATATTAAAATATTCGATATGTTTTAACATTGTCCGCTGTCCGGAAGCGGAGATCTAGCTGATAAATTTGTAATTCTCGAATGCCTTTTATTTCCTAGCTTTGGAATGACTCATCCAAATGAAATAAGATTTTTTTTTTAAATAAAGTTCAATTACGTACAAAGATTTTAAGATATAAATCATCTTTGTGCGTCATCCTGAAGTTGAACAATAAGCAATAAACTATAAATTTTATACAATTCAAAAAATTAACATGCTCGATTGAAGCTAGATTGTTGGATTTTCCTACCGTTGAGTGGAGGGAATTCTGTGTGTGTGTGCGACAAAATCTGTTTCTCTCTCTGAGCTGTCAGTGTTGTCGGTGTCGCTGTGTGCTTTTTCTTTATTTCTTTTATGCAGCTTTTGTGCTTTTTGTTGTTTTTTGTTTTTGCTCTCCTTTTTAAATTGAACTGGAGAATATATGAGTATATGATATGACAAATGACATATGAGTAGTCGAGTAGAGCGAATGTGGCGCATGAGATTGAGAGGAAGTCACACTCAATTGTGATTTAAATTAAAATGCGCTGGCGAAGCAAGGCGAGCACGAGTCAGCTAGTCAGATATAAATAGCCTGTGCTGGTAACACTACTACTTGTGTATCAGCTGGTGGAACTCTCCACAAACTACTTTCAGATGACTTTTCGCAGACGTTTCGTTGTCCATTTGGCGACCAGCGGAAAATTTCATTCCGGAACAGGTGCATACTAGGCTTTAAGACGGCTGTTCAGCTGAAAACAATTATAGCGTTAACTATATAACGTAACTTGGGCCTTCACCTGCAGTCAATGATAATCTAGTACTTTTTGTTAGCCGTAAGCCACTGCACTGAACTTTGCAATTATAACTTTAATGCCTTAACTTTCCCGGTTCTTTTTTTTTCGAAGTCGATAATTTGTGTTTTGAATCATGTTATAGTCATTCGTTTTTGTAACCTCAAAGTCGTTTGGTGGACAGTGTTATCAATCTTTCAATCGTTCATAAATAAAATTCATTTTAATACTTTTCTTATGATGGCACTACCGATGGCGCTATCGTGTTAAAAATCAAGTGTTTTAGTTTTTTGTGGCGGGAACCCGTTGGCACCATCGGTTTTGATTCATTGGATCACAGAAAAATAAACAAAGGTTTTAAGAAGGCATTTATAGTATCAGTAGTGGACTTCCCATAGTCAAAAAATAAAATTATATTTTAGGCAAGATAGCGGTACGATTTATGTTCTCTTTCAAAAGAATTTAGAACCAAAAATGGTGTCCAGAAAAGCTGAAATACTTGCACCAATACTGTCTTTAATGGTGTTCCGGGGAGTACTTCACTCTGGCGGCTCTAAACTCAAACATATCGGCTATCCAGAGGAAGTATGCACATTTTCTTGCAGGACTATGCAAGGCAGCAAGTGTTGATAGAGGGACAGACTGCGTGTGCCTAAGAATAAGCGGAGAACATATTATTACCAACCTCGAGACTAACTCATCAGTTGTGCTGAACATCCTTACCAGAGCAAGGGACAGGCACCAATGAACAGTGACAAAAGTGCGAGTAGCTTAACCTTATTCGAAAAAGCAATATAACTCCACAGGTAGTTAGATGATTCAAGAAAGAAGAAGAGCTCGACCGAGATTTATATGATACAGCACAGTCGAGAATGGGTACCGGCAATTGAGGAAGTGTTCATGAGAGTTGATGCATTGTACTAAATATTGGCGTAAGACCCACAAGTAGAGAACAGGAAAGCGAATAGTTTTCTAAAGGTATGCGTTGGCGTTTTAACAGGAAGCCTTTAAATAACATTTAAAAAAAAAAATGTTACGTATACGCCACCGTAACTTTTTTAAATTACTATGATAAAAATTGTAATGGTGGTCGTTTTTTTTAACAACATACAAGCGTTTTTAGGTAAGCATGTGGACTTTAAATCACTGCAATAGTTACTACAGTTACGTGTAATTTTTTAAGAGACCGCAACAGGGTTAACTGCATTTGTATATTCACCAACATAAAAGACCCAGGTCCAACCCGGACTGTAAGTAACATAGAAAACGACCCAATTTGTTGATCAGACCTGTTTGCTGTTCCTCGCCCATGTCGTATTTGAATTATTTTTGTATGCCTAAGCAGTGCATACAATCCCCATGATACACTCTTACCAAACCCACAAACTCAATAAGTAAACCAACTTTTAGTCATATAAATTCGTAACAATACCCACAACTGATTTTGTTTTCTGTAAGCACCAAGAATATGAACAACGTATCGACGAACAACAAGCGCAATTTTCCGCAAATTCGTTTTCCAAATATTTACCAAACTTATGCGTTCATAACTTTGAGCACAAAAATGCGAGCCAACCCAAAAGCAAACTCAATTTTAGTTTCCAACAAGAAACACAAACAAACGAAAAAGAGAAGAAAAAAGAAAACTAAGAATTCAAATATCCTTACCTGTTGTTGGTTTTCCCTCTGCGTTCTCAGACGCGCTTCAATGCATTGGCGCGTCTCAATAAAGGCTTTCCGCTGTGCCTTCTCCTTGGGCCAATGGGTGAAAACTCCCGCCAAGTTGGTGCACAGCAACGCTAATATCGAACATAAAAGCTGCGAAATTTTCCATTCAATAGAGAATTTATTATACTCAGACATCGTCCCTCAGCAACAATGTAATCCTTTATCGCGTGCTGTGTGTGCACAGAAAACTTACCTCCTGCCATAGAAACCGTTCCGTATTGTGAAAGGATGAATAAAAATGCACCAGCGAGAGTATAACCCCACCAATAATCGCTTCCCTCAGCCGTACCGGCAGCATTGTATACGTCATGTAAACGAATATCAGACAGCAAGCGCTACCGTTAAAGGATCTCCTGCAAAACGCACACCCGACCAAAGGTATATATTGTTATTAAAATACACAGACACAAGTGCGAAAATCTGTTGTGGGCTGGCGGAGTAAATGTTTACCTCGGTACTGTTGCATATCCCACTGCCACCTCAATGGCTAGGAAAGTAGCCACAATCACATACGAGACCAGGACGAGGAAGATCTCGTTCATTGCCGGCTTCGAGAGGATACACAGCAGACCTGTTGCAGTGGGTGGTGGATGAATAAAATTTGATTTATAGGTTTTGAAAATGGAATAAAAAATTTAATCGATTCATTTTGCATATACTCCTGTGCGGAAGGATACTACGGATGGATTTAGTAAATCGATTTGGGATTTCGGACGGGATGCACATCGTATTTACGAATTAGATACTTACACACATAGATGACCCCACATATTGCCAAAACCACTAGCAGGACAATAACTTGATCCGTTATTGGAATCGTGGACATAATGTTAGAGAGCTGATCCATGGAGTTGTCGGTGGACAAGGACGAGGCATTCTGAACGGCCACTTCATCGACGGCCAGACTGGATTCGATTTCTTTCTTCAGGTACATAAGGCGAAGGTCGTTGTCATAGCTTAGACCATTGGTCACTTCTATCCATGTGCTTATCTGTCGTTTGAATCTACAAGTTGCACAAAAGAAAAAACGAACAAGCTCTTCAAGATGAGAAGTTGAACAACGTCCAGATGGGAGTGGACAGTAGGGAGGCCTTTTCTTATATAAAAAAGTTTCTGGCTTGCTGATTTATGTTCCTCGGAAAAGGGGAAACTGGACAGCCAAAGTGGGTGTTCTCATTCAGTAAGTACGGGATTTTGTGAGTTTATCGTAGGAGAGGCATTCCTGTCCTTTTTGAAAGGTGGCATTTGATTTGAAAAGGAATATGATCGTGATGGGATTTTAAAATTGAAGTAATGATTATTTTATTTATTGATCATGGACTGCAGTAGTGATGGGTTTATTCGGAAAAAATTTATAAATGACGCCTTATTTGGTATTTGTAAATTAAATTTTTGTATTTGTGCAAATATGCAGCAAATTGGTGAAGATGAACATTAACGTTGAAATAAACCGCGTATACACTTTTGTAGGTGCACTTATGATGTAGGCCGAAATGTTAATGGAGACAACTATAACCATTAGCATGCACTTTGCAATGAAATTTGAAAAGGTTATATATGCTGAAGTGGGTTCCAATAATACGAATTTAAGTTTCCACAAGTCTAAGAGATGCTTTTTGAATTTGTCTACATTTGATGACTGATCACTAATAGACTACGCTGTGTTAACAAAATGTGTTACATTTTCTGAAATTAACTTGTGGGTCTTGGCTGAAGGAATAGGACTACAAAAAGTAAGCAATTTTATGATGGTTCAGTGATAACCCATTCTGGCCACGGTGTTTATGCAGTACCACGGAGAAAAGTTTGCGGGACCACTGGGGTGGAAGCACGTGATTTGATACAATCGAGTTCAGTCGATACGAGCTCTGGCAGTACCTAATTTGTATCAATCGAGGATAATCAATCGAGAATAATCAGTCGAGGATATTCAATCGAGGATAATCGATTGAGACAAATTAGGTGCTGTCAGAGTTTGATTGTATCAAATTACGTGCTTCCACTCCAGGACAGCGAAAGGAACAGGAAGAACGTTTTCTGTTTCTCGCTCTCGTAATCTGGCTCTTCCATCAACATCTCCATCCCGTGTCGGTCGTGTTTTTGGAAACTTCAAAAGACCGAAGATTGAGTTTTGCCTTTATGTACATATTATAACCAGAGCTCGAAAATATTTCTAAACCTTTTCAAATGTTTTCAAATTATGTTCTCTCAGCTATTTTGATTTTCAAATATGATCTAAGTGATATTAGCCGACTTTGAATTTTTCTACATTTTTTGATCTTAATCGGAGATAAATTTTTTATTTTTAAGTGTTTGTCAATCACTGAACGATTTCACTGAGAGAAAAACTAACAACAATTAAACATTTTCGATAGTTGTCCTGGCTACGCAATTAATTCCCGAAATAAATTTCCGACTACGAGCTTTATATATAAATAGCAAAAGGTACAGCTCAATTTCAAATACACTTGAGAGTTGACTTTTATTTAAACTGATTCCTAAAATATTAAAACAATTCTTTATATCCCTTCATCCTGTGACAGCACACGTATAAAATGTTTCTTCGCACTTATACGTATGTTAAACAAAAGATACAACTGATTTCAATGTACGGCAGATTTTTAATTTTTGTTCTCTTCGAAATAGGTTTTGGGTTGATCACTTCCATTTCTTTGCCATAAGAAAAATAGGAGTGAAATATTTGGAATTATATTACAACTCTCAAGCAAAGAACGATAGTTTTAATAAAGGGTCTTTCATTAAGCACTTGACAACTGCTTTTTTTTAAATAAAATGCAAAACAGATATCAGATAACAGATGAGATATATCAAAAAAAAAGTTATTGGCTTGAATTACTATCAAAACTTTTTCGAATGGAATTCGACTTTATTCATATGCCCACTACGGACGTATGCATCGGTCGATTCGTTGAACGCAATTTTCGATGATTCGACCGATACGACCGATATTTCCCGTTCAATATTGGCTCTGAGCTCCTCTAACGCGCCGGCTTGTTGGCATAGACCAATGATTTAATGTAGTTCCACGAAAAAAGGAAAAGGAAGCTTTAAATCACACGATCTTGGCGGTCCTTTTCTCGAGATAACACGTTCACCGAACCGAGACTTAAATGACTCGATTGTTGCACCTGCTGTGTGGCTTATGGCACCGTCTTTTTGGAACCACATATCCATAATGTCCAATTCATAGAATTTCTTCAAGAAATGACGTTCGAACATGTCTCTGCAACGAATACTATTAACTGTAACTTGATGGTAATTTTCATCGACAATCGAAAAAACGGCCCAATGACGCCACCGGCATGAAAACCGCAACAAACAGTGACTTATTCCGGATGAACTGCTGTTTCATGAAGCACATGAGGTAATAATTGCTAACCTGTCTAGTAACGCATATTTTGTTTATTGACGAAGCCGATTACCAAAAAAGCGCTTCATCGCTGAAGATGATTTTGCGATGAAATTTTTCTTAAAGTTGCGACAACGACTCGGAATTTTTGTAGTAAATTTTAATTATTTGTAAACTTTGTTCCTTCGTGGACTTGATAAAAATGATAAAAATATTGATTTTGCTGAATATTTTTATATTGACAGTTCGGTAATCGGTTTAAGTGTGTGTTCACACTGCAAGTTTAAAGTTGTCAAGCCGCTCATGAAACCCCTTTATATTTCGGTGCAAGACATAAATATCAGTGCCAAATGTAACATCTCTTAGTGGGAAACCATATGAAAATAAATGTTGAGACTTATTTTCGAGCTCAATAATTATAAATAATTTATATTTATATGTAAGGTACTACTGAAATAAATTGTACTAAAACCGAAACGTTCTCAAAGACATAAAACTGCGAACCTAACCTACTTACATTGCCTCGCTAGAATCACGAAAAATAACGAATGACACGCGGAAAATCACTTATTTAAAAATAACAAACTTTCCGTTAAGAACTACTAAATATGACTGTTAATATAGCTCCTACAGAGTTAGTGGATTAAAAGTAGAGCTGAGTCAACTTGTTGAAGGAGACTCGGTTAAAAATATCCGATTTATCAATTTTCCCTTCAAATTTTCTCGGTTCTAAGAACCAAAATAAAACTCTTTGGTTGATATTAATCTCGAAGTTGATTAATAAAAACTGATTTAGGGTATATTTTTAACCTCTTTATCTCAGTAGGTTTTAACAACGATTACACAGTATTTCAACAAAGATTTAGATAATTTCAACGCAATTTTTTTTAACCGAGCAAAACCTGCACTAGATCAGAGCCACTTACCGTACTAATAATAAATTTAAGTCTCGACTTGGGGAAATTTGTGGAAGCTCACAATTGCAAAATACCTATTGAAATACACATAGGCCCTTACTTATAATTTTTATTTTTTATTTTTTTGTTGTCGGTCCCAAATATATGGAAAACTTCGCCATTGTGAGTTCCTAAAATCAAGCCTGGACATTAAAAATATTATTTTTAGTATCGTGCATTGTGAAATACTTAAATTTAGAGTCGGAACAAAAATTGTTTATTGGTAAGGTCAATTGTTTTACTCTTTTAAATTTTAAAGGAATTTAAAGTTCGAAGTTACGTAGTCAGGATCGGTATTCTATAACGCGAAATATTCAAACGTTTTCGTGTGCACAAAGAAATTTTGTTTGTCTAACATATGGCAAACATTCGTGAGCACGAAAACGTTTGATCGTTTCGCCTTACGGAATCTGACGCCAGGTTTTTTTATATGCAACTATTGCCCTTAAACTTTGATTTCTGGAAAAAATGCCCGAACGTTTTATTTAAACATTTAAAGTCCTGTTAGGCTTACGGAGCTATAATGGGTTCTTCAAACCCTGGCCAGAGGCCTAACAAAATTCTTGAAATAGAAGGACATTCGTGTAATAACGAAAGCTCTGCCAAACGAGTTTGACCCTTTTCAGAGAAGAAAAAAAAAAGTACACCATAAAGCAGCAATTACTTAATGTTCCTGTTTGAAATCTAGATTGACCCTGGAATGTAACAAGAGCTGAAGAAAAAAGTTCAAATCCACTTCATTACATGCCAAAACTTTTTTAAAACTGAGTGACACATTCCATGCGGGCCGGACCCGCAAACGATTGCAAACCCCTTCACACTGACCACTGTGACCGTCATGAGGGCAAATTGGAAATAAATAATTCTTTTTCATTTTCTGCAAAGGGCACAGCACCTTGATAAATGGGATTTTTGAAACAATGCACCCTTTTTGCGAATTCTCTGAGTTTCCCGAAATTTTGTTGTTTCTTCTATGAAAGGAGAATAAATTATCCCGTTCGGTTCCATTCGATGCCGCCGATGACTACATGCTATTGCTTCCTTCTATAAATATTTACTTGGGTCTTCTTTCATTATGGAGGGATTATTGTTATTTTTTTTCATTTTGCCAGTCCTACACTCATACATCCTTTGCTTATGCCAGACGTGTAAAAAAAAACTTGTCGTTGGCACACAATAGAACGAAAAAATCAAAACCTTGTCAAAATAAAAAGTATATACCTTGAGGCTTTATAGCGATGTTTGTGGAACTTTCTTTTCTCTCGAAAGAGCGAAACTCCTCCATTGCGAGTCAATTCGGGAAGGGTTCTTCGCATCGATCCAAGTGGTGATGATGAAGATAGGCTGGCCTCCTCCTGCCGTCGCCATGCCTCTATGCTAATTGGAAAATTGGTTGAAGTCCTTTCAGTGTCGCCATATTCCCCATTTTTATCACCCGCATAGGCACCATTGAAAGTGAAATTAGATTCGTCCTTTAGGCCACGCTCCATTGAATTTGATACGGAAAAAGTTTGTGCAAAGTTTCTGTAATGGATATGCAAAGTTGCCAGAACTATGTGCACAGCCGACAGCGTAAGGATCAGCATGAGAAGCAGCCCAAGGATGTGTGTCGTGTTGCTTTGATTCATTCGCAGAAAGTAACGTTGGTAGAGCATTTCCACCTGTTTGAGGAGAAACAAGTAAAAACAACATGATTCAAATTTTCGCATGTGAGAGCTAAAATTATGATGTGCCTGAGATATTGTCGTCTGCCCTGGGGTCACAGACAACAGAGAGACCGGGTTTTATTTCAATTTACCTGCAAGTTTTTAAATTGGTGGGTACTGCACATCCTTATTACGACTTTGCTCAGTCGGAACCAGAATGAGATTGTGGGACTGCCGCCGTTGGTGTTGGCTTCAATGTTTTTGTTATCCGCGTCGGATCCTGAACGAAGGGCAATTGATGAAACGGAGCAAATGTAAGTTGGATATTTGAATTCGGGAGGAACAAAATAGGGGAGACCCTATTAGTTGATTTGCTATTTTCATTATGTCGGATCGTTGGTTAATTTTGCATTTGTTCAGTTTGAGTGGGAGTGAATCTTTCAGGGGCTACATGTGCTAGTGTAGTGGGTATCATTTCAAATAATTCTTAATTCAGTTATGCAATGTCTACCATGTGGAACCCTTGGTTAAATTTATACAATCAGAGCTTGCAGCTTGCAGCTTGCGCTCATGCGACTTTTAATGAGTCCAACAATTTTCTTGACAACTGCTTTTTGTTTGATCAGATCAGAGCCGTACTGCGTGGCGATTGGCGAGATGTTGGCAATGGACATATCTACCAATATGTTCCGCAGGATGTGGTGCGGTGTCGGATGGCGTTTCCTTTTTTTTTGGTGCTGAGTACGGTTCTAATGTGACGCTTGCTAGGTCACCCTTAAAAGGCGGTATATTAAGCGTTCTTTGATGCTATCGAGGGAAGAAGCATTTTAGACTTATATGTTGGAGTTCTTAGCCTTAATTTTGAATGTCGTTTGGTATTATTTCTGAAGGTTAAAGAGTCTTGCCTAAGTTCGCTTCGGGGGACTTGTATGCTTCCAAATCTAGTTACTTTCGCTCCCTTGAAACTGGCATATGTATTTGAAATCGTCTTTTTCTCGTGCCCATTCCTACAATCGTCAACCGTCAACTGAGTTTTCCCAATTAGTTTCACCTCCGTAATACGACTTTAGAGGTTTAGATACGCTCAGTGCATGGGCACAGAAAGAAAAATGTCATTATGCAAATCCACCACCATCGAGGTGCATCTACATATCTCACGGAATAGTTTGGGAGCACCCTTTAAAGTCCGTGAAAACCAATACGAAGATGTAAGGTTTGAAAACGTTTTAGCTTGAAGGCTACCATAACATATAACGTCCTTCGCCGATCGTGCTTATTCTGCTCTTGATGACAAATTTTCTGTGAAATTTATCATCAAAAGACTGGATTGTATATTTGCACATTTGTCGAGTTGAGATCCCATCATTCACGAGATTATTTCGTTCAAGTCGCACCAGATCAAAAAAATAAAAATAAAAACAAGTCAAAGGACTCTTCCCAATTAAACACATCCAATAACAAACAAAACAGAAAAACAAATAAAAAACTACACAACACCCCTACAATGCAATGATTATAATCAACATCTGCAACACGATGCATCATGTCCTTGTGCAATTTAAATTCTCCACTATATTTTGTTCCTCTCTCTTTTCAGTGTGAAAACATAAACACAAATACGGATGTTCATCCGCATTCAACGTACCTGGTTGCAGTAGTTGCGCTTCGTCCCTTTGACAAATCATCGGACTTGTACACGTTGAACCCGAGTTGGTTGAATCCAAGGACTCATCAATATTGCATCGCGTCACACCTACCTGGGGACCAGAGAGAAAGACGAAATCCATTTTATGATTATAATATCTGATGCACATGCACAATACAGGCACTAATGGTGCTCTTTTGACAGATGAATCAACTTTTTCTTGCAATCATATGCACAGAGGTGTACTCACCGCAATGAGACTACTGCTAACAGACATTTTGCCTCCTTTCGATGGGTTAAAGTGTTCGATAACTTCCCAGTTGGATTTTTTCGGTGTCGTCGGGTGAGTTGTTGGCAATTGAATTTGCGGTTGAGTGATTGTGGGCACTTGCAGCTCGAGTGTTGGCTGAATAGTTCTTGGCTGCTTAAGTGAAGCAGATCGACCGGAAAATTTCCCAGATGTCTTCTTGTCCTTTTGTTGGGAGGGGTGGTGGTGGAAAAAATAGCAAAGGGATTTAAAAGTAAGTGGACGTTACAAAGAGTATCTGATGATATCTGTACAAAGGGTTGTCAGCTTGCAATGTGGCTTTCAAGTGGTCACTTGGTCAGTGACGAATGCTAATAAATGCAAACGCCTATACTTACATCCTTCTGTGAGTGGCGAGTGCCTCTCAAGGACAGTCTTTTGCTCCATTCCTTTTTCTGGCTTTCCGATGAGAACGATCGAAACATGGCTGGGTTGGTATGCGAAGCCATTGCTGTAATTAAAAGAGGAAAGACGATTTTTAAAGGGCTTAATGTAAGAAAAAAATGGTTTTGGTAAGAGGCGGAGGCGGAACAGCAATAAATTCGGAGGTTTCTTTTTTCTCTAATTAAAACAGTGAAAATGATATCAAGGTTGTTATGCATTTTTTCAACATCCTCCCAAAATTAAGGACTAGCACAAAACGAATGGTTGTAAGAAGCTAGGCCTTGGTTCCCTTACGGATCTGTTGCACCAACTATTTATTTATTTTAAGAACGCAATTGAGTAGTAAAAAAAAAAAATAATTGGCGCAACAGGTCCGTATGGACCCAAGCCTAGCTTCTCACAACCATTCGTCTTGTGTGAGTTTTTATTTTTGGGACGAATGGAAGGGATCTACAATTTTATGCCGAGTCCAAACGGCCAATTGAGAAGCTCTTTCATGACAGTTATACTCTCGGATGTTTGTCAGACGTTCGCGAGAGGTGGCGCAGTGAAAAAATCTTAAGTTGGAATTTGGGTTTTTCTCGGGATTCGAACCTGGGACCCCTCGCTTAGTGGTCCAACACACTAACCACTAAGCCACTGCGCCGACTAATTGAGTAGTAAGGAACTGTAAGAAAAACGTGTTTTGTTTTATAAATTTTTCGTCTTAACCCCTAGTGATATGTTAAAGGTTTGGAGCATACTTTACTTCTAAAAAAACTACGCTATAGCGAAGGGAGAATTTATTTCGTGGAAAAAGCAATAACTCTACTACATATAAATGCAAACATATTCCCCAAAAAATTTCTCAGATTATTGGTCTAGCCCGTTTAATTTTTAATCAGATATAAAAAATAAAGCAAGTCAAATGACACGCTCATTTCTACAGCTCAATGCAATTCTGTCAAAGCAACGTATTTTCATCTCAGTTTAAGGTTACTTGCGAATTGTACAAATCTATTACAGACGAAAACAAAAGGTTTTGAAGCAATAATTCACATTCCGTAATAACGATATGGCTGCATTTTCCACAAAATTAAAATGAAAAGTGCAATCCACTGGTGGTAGGAAAACCAACTATCCAAGTACTATATAACTTTTTTATTAAAAATACCATAATACATAAATATTACGGGCAAATGCAAAATCAGTAGCATCGTGGTGAAGTGCAAATTACAAAAGTTCTTGCAATGCAAATCATTTTGCCAGAGTTGGAATTTTTCAAACAAATTTGCATAATTTAAAAATTGTGTAACAAAACGACGTTATGGACATTTTTCACTTTTTCCTACGTGGAAAACGGCAACAGTGAGCAACCTTTCGCAGAACTAATTCTGTTTGAAAAGTTTTATTCTGTTCACCCCGTATTTCGGAAAATATTATCATAATTGGTTGAGAAGTTTTTTCACCAAAAGGTATTTTAAACCAAACGAACTGAGGTGACTGTAGTATGCGTCGATGTAATTTTATTTACATTATAATGACAGGGGATGCTATTGCTGAAATTGTTACCAATTAAAATTTCAGCACAGGCCTGTAAAGAACTATACACTTTCTACTTCATTTTATTTATTTTATTTTATTTAAATACTTACACATTAAGACAAACTATTACTAATAAAAATACGTAATTTAGATAAACATTTAAATTGAAGGTTGTATTTTCATTACAAACTTCGCAATTGTGAGCTTCCGGCGCTGAGGATAAATTTTACTCATAACAAATCTGAAAAAACAAAATCTTTCTGACAAAAATAGTAGTTGCCCAAATTTAATTTAATAATTAATTTTTTAAGCAACCTTTCGTCAAATCCCTGCCTTAAAGAAAGACTTCTTTGTTAAAATCTTATTGCCGATATTGTCCTATCGAATAAATTAATTCAATCAGTAAATGTACATAAGCAGAGCACAAATATATTTATAAGCAAAATAAACATCCTCATTATCATGCCGCTTTTCAAAGTCAACACATTTGCTTCCTTCTGGAACAACAATATTTAAATGAAATAATTTCTCCTCGACTAATTAAATTTCTATTTATTGAGTACTATGGGAATTTGCATAATGTGGACTGGAATTATTCCGATAATACAATTTAATTACATGAAATGAACTAATTGCATGCCAGACAATTTCAACTCGTTCGCGTTTATTTTAGCAAATAGAGCTTATAAATATTTGCGCAATTCTAAAATACGTACGCACATATCGTCCCTACCTGGTATATTCTAAAAATTTCGTTCAGAGTTATTTATTTCATATATTTGATGTAAACACAAACATTCCAAGTTTGCTGGGTGCGAGAGTCGTTTCGATTGCTCTTCATATAAACATAACTAACACAGGTCATAAAGGACTATGTTGATGTTGGAAATGAACTGGGTTTGCTGCAGACTTTCATATGAGATTATGCGGCTTTTAACTTTTGTTCGTAGAAAAGACATTTCGAACTCAAGATATTAATAAAATTTAATATAATGATAATTTCATAAGCCTCTATCGCAATTTTTAGTTATTTTTTTCGCAAAAAACCGCAAAATTACATAAAAGTTATCGCAAAAATCGCAAAATTCTTTAAAATAACAAAAATAACACATCAAACTTGATTTTCACTTGATTTTTAATATTTTTGGTTAGGTAACAGAAAACAATAACAAAGAAAAAGGAACAAATGAGTATTAGTATTTCAAAATGCAAATAGAAAACACCGTAAGAAATTTGAAAATGAGTGCGTTTAGCAAATATTTTTGATAAAGCAATAAAGGTTGTATTCAGTGTTTTCAAATGGGAAGAATTTTATTGAATTAGTATTTTATTTTGTTTTAATAATTACTAAAACAAATTATCGCAAACATCGCAAAAAATAAGAGATATTGCAAATTCTAATTTAACACCGCAAAATAGAAAAAAGTACCGCGCGTTTTGCGATATATCGCGCAATCTGGCAAGCCTGATAATGATGACAAGGAACCTTAACAAATGTACATGAAGCAATTTTTGCCGTATATTCATAAATGTACCGATGAACGCAAGTGAAAATACTACCTACACGTGCATTTACAGCTTTGGTGTGAAGTTTTTGAATTAACATGTCAGGGTCGGATTTACATCTTTTTTTAGGCCCCAAATGCGAATTTGATTGAGTTGCCTTATAAAAGGATCGTTGTTAATTGTATCTTACTTTCTCTCTTTAGCAACATCGCTCCTACTTTAGACAGTTGTTAAAAATTATTTAGCACAAAAACATAAAAACTTAAATACATAAAAAATAAAATAAATAATTGGCGCAACAGATCCGTAGGAACGCTTGGCCTTGCTTCTCATAACTATTCGTCTTGCGTAAGTTTTTATTTTTGGGACGAATGGAAGGGATCTGCAATTTTATGCCGAGTCCAAACGGCCGTTTGAAAAGCTCTTTCATGACAATTATACTCTCGGATGTTTGTCAGACGTTCGCGAGAGGTGGCGCAGTGAAAAAAACCTTAAGGTGGAATTTGGGTTTTCTCGTGATTTGAACCTGGGACCCCTCGCTTAGTAGTCCAACACACTAACCACTAAGCCACTGCGGTGACATAAATATATACATAACTTAAAAATGGGCACCATAACTGGGTAACTTTTTTTTCTCTGATACTACGAATAGAGGCATTTTAAGGACTTATTTGTTTGTATGTATATACATAAGATCTTACTAGTATCTATTTGAAAAAAAAAATTCTTTTCTACAATTTTTAGAAAAATTCAACTGGACCTTGTTGACTGTCTAAGTGGCATGGTCATCTAAGACATGTGTGTAATGTAATGAATTCAGTATAGCTATCAAAAGTCAATGAGCTATATATTTCTGATGTTCTTATATTTAAGCATATTTATCATATAAAAGAGGGTCCCCTACCACTTTTCATTTCTTTAGTTTTATACATTTTGATTCTAAATAAAAAGGGTAATTTGCTCATCAGATTAATGTTAATGTTCGACGTGAAAATATAAGTTTTTAAAAATAAAAACAGCTGTATTTTAAAAATAAAAGTAGCCTGAATTTTGCGCACATTTATTTTACACATTTTACTCAAAAAAAAATTTTGGGTCGGTGGAATTTTGAGATTTTTTTTATGTATATAGATTTACTAACAACAAAAAAGAATAAATAAGAAATATAAAACCAATCGCAGACTTTATAAACAAGTTGCTGTTCATGATTTCTTTCTGAATTCAGATTAAGGTAGTTGAAGCGCAATTTTATGAATTGTGTGCTGGTTATCAGCTTTACGGTTGATTTCTTAGTTCTTTTTTTTTCGAATTTATTTGTGGGTAGATAATAGAAATTTGAATATATCAATTTGACGTTGGTATATAGGACTTTTTATAAATTTGTTTACTTCAATTTTATTTGAAGGTTTATTTATTTAGCTATCGCTTAAGAGCTTTAATTGTGAAAAAACTAAACAAAATAAAAAAATAAATGGTAATATAGAGAGTATTCAGACGATCACTGCAGCCGAAACTCAAATGAACGAGAAAGTTGCATCCGACCCAGTTGCGTACTTTATTAATTATTGATATTTATTTGATTTGTTCGTTTTATATAGTTAACATTTTATTCGAATAGTTTGTTCGAAAACACGCTTAAGAGATGACTGATGGGTATGCGTACTGCAAAGAGCATTGCGATTTATGGGAAGTACTATTTGTTTACGAACCGATTGAATAGTGCGACAGATGTTACATTAATGCGGTGCTCAAAAAAATTAATACATTTCTACGTTTACTACATATCTGTCTAGATTAATTTAAACAAAGGTGTTGAATCCCATATAATAGGCATACTGTGGTTTTAGGTTTTCGCGCACGAACAAACCATGTACGAGGGTTGAATACCCAATTTGAAACAAAAAAAACTTGTTTCTAAAGTGAGTAGTGTTATTAGGCTTTGAAAAAAATGTTTACCTGACTTAAAACCAATTTTTGCCCAACATTAACAAAAAAATATCCCTCTTTTCCACGAAAAAAAAAGTATAAACTTCTACATCTACGTTAACTTAAGTAACTCCTTGCCATCGCAACACCTACTTCATCATTGCTGACGTGGTAATCGCAACTTTTCAAAATTCTTATATTTTGATGAATTTATTTATTTATTTTTCAGAATTTTAACTGAAGTAAATAAAAAGTTTCTGCATCATTTCAGTATTTAAGTATTTTGTTTTCTAAATCTTTTACCAACGTGGTTTCAGTCACAATTTATCTTTAAAAAGTTTTTTGATTTTTTTATTACAACAAACCGCACTACACCCGATTTCTATTAGTTGCGATAATCGAGAATGCACTAACAATTTTATATAAAATATAAAAAAAATGTATATAGCTTGTTTCAGACAGCTCTAAATAAAAATAAATCATTCATCGCCCATTTTTGTAATTATTTTGCCGCGTTTTCACTACTTTCACTAAAAAAAAACATCTTCAAAAGTGGGATCACTGCACAAGAGTTATTTAAAATATTTTTTTGCATACGGCCAACTATTATTGTTGCAATTACCAGAACCAACTTCAGAGAACGTTTTCATTGAGGATACCAACGAGCAACAATTTTCTTGACAAAAAAAAGATTTTTTTTTGAAAAAAATGTAAAGAGAATGTGACTATCCATATATTGTTTAAAAACACGTGAATATATAAACTAATATAAAAAAAAAAAAATTTGGTGGAAATAGTTATTAAGCTTAAATTTAAAAAAAAAACTATAACAACTCAAAAAGTGTCATTGTCATGTTCTAAATTTGTTTGTAATCAGTTTATGCAATCTTGTTTTTTGCTATATAACTTTCTTTAGTCACTATAGCTACATACAGAAGGGACCCCTGTTTTAATGCAAGAAAAAAAGACGAACAAACTTTAACTAGCGACACGGCCACACGAGAATAATTCGGTGCTAAACAATTGACTCTTTTCCTAACACTAACTTGCAAAATTTACACAAATGTAAGTCTAACGTTTTACATTTGTCTACAGCTCCTTAAGGTATCACCGTATTTAAATTTGTATTCAAAGCATATACGTCCTACAGGTAGTCTCGTCGCTTCTTATATTTACACGCAGCATCATTGTTTTTTTTTTTTTTTGTCGAAATTATGCCAATGGGTCCCAAATGGGACGTTATTTTGCTTTCTTTTGCCTTTACCGACACCTTTAAGTGTGTATGCACTTAAGAATAATAAATAAACAATTTTATTGTTATTCTGGAAGAGCAAAATATTTTACTTTATTCTCACTGATGCGTATGTGAATGTGAATGGCTTGGGGAAGAGTGATAAAAGCGAAACTCTGTTCCCCCTGAGGATAACTTTTCCTTTGCCAATTTTAGCTTTGTGTCTCAATTTCATTCGCCCTTCTGTGCGTGGTCTTTGAAAGGTATTTCAAATATATCAATTTCGATGAACAGTATATTTCGCTTGCATGTAATTTGTGTAGTTTAATGTTTTAACCAAAATTTCGCCTTCGGAACTAAGAGATAATCCATATTATGAATTTATTGGAAATAATAAAAAACGCTCGGATGATAAGTTGTGCAACAGAGTTTGTGATATCCTTACTGAGTTATTGGACTTAAAACCTGGTAATATCTCATGGTGTAAGGTTTATGAAAAATTACTTTAAAGAGTCCTTAACCAGTATGGCTAAAAGGAACAGTTTTCCTAAATCTTAGATTTATTCAACAAGGAAAACCTTTCTGTATTTCTGAATAATTTTCCTGATTACTTTGGTAATCAGGAAAGGTGCCGTGGAAACCCTTATAAAGACGGGTAAAGCTGGATTTAATTTGTTCTGTTTCTTGCAGTACATTTGGCCCAGAACAAGCTAAGAAGAGAAAGAACAAAAGGTAGAAGCGGTGGGTATTTTTGTCTCCAGTGGTGGTTCTAGTAAATATGCGAAAATTCAAGTTTCTCACTACCTTTTACGTGTCGCTAGAATTCCGCAGAAATTGGTTCGTTATATTTGAAACACATAACCTTAAACTCAACTTTACCACTGCATTAAAGCCACCTGGATTGGAAATAATCCACTTATTGACGAAAAAAACTTATAAATTCCTGATCCTCCCTTAAATTTTTCTTCGTATTTACCAATTTAAAATTTCGATATAACATCAACAAAAACAACAATTATACATGTCATCATCTGGGACTGTTTACCTTGTTTCCCAACTCCAAGTACGATATCTCCCTCCGATTGATTTTCCCAAGAAGAAAAGGTTGAAAACATGTTACAGAATTTTAATTCAACACATAATATAATATATGTACCTATCCTTTTTTTTCGGTTCACAGCACAACGATGAAATGATTTGTGTAAACATTTGAGGAAAACATTAGCTTCTTTGTGGAAGAAGACTCGACTTGATTTATATTCAGCTCAGTATCTATGGAGAAATTGATATCGTTTTTCTTGCCGTAAAATTAAATATAATAGATGATGTTTGGCAACACACTTGTGCTGAAAGCAATTTGTACCGGTATAAGGTTGACGCAGGGTTCTCCCACCTAACCTAAGGTTGACGCTGTTAAAATGTGTACACGCGCTTTAGGTGACAAAGTTGTGAACTTGATTTTCAACTGGATTTTTGTGCGCTTTGTGAAATCAATTTTCATTGTGGCGAGTGGCGGCAAACTGGTTGAATAGTTGAAGCGATTAAAGTTGCAATTTGGCACTTTTTTTGAGAGATTGTCACAATTTTTTGCTATCTTGGGCCTTTTTTTAGTTGGATATGCGCTCCCAACAATTTTTCAAATGCTGTTATTTCTAAATAAAAACCTTTTAATTTAGCGCAGTTACCTATACCAACATTGCTTGGCTTCCGAAATGACACTTTTTTCCATTGGCCCTTTTTCTTGCGACTTTTCCGAATTATGCAGCGGTCAACCTGTTTGCATTCAATAAAAAATTCTATATCCGCATTAGCCTTCTAACTTTCTGCAATTGGATTGTGTGCAAATTGTAACATTAATTTTGAGAAGCACTGTGTATTGCTATAACCAATTGTAGCAACTGCATTTTATACTCGTCTTGTCATTTTGACTTTCACTTTCAGTTAATAAATATCTTCCTTTTTTTACCAACCATCAGCAAGTAAAGACCTTTTTCTGATCTGGCTCAACATCTTGCAACCGTTTCGACGAGTTTTCGCAACATTTCCACAGGACCGCCATCCCAGAGCTTTGTTTCTACAAAAATGATCTACTCTCTGCTCCGTGTCAGAGAAACAGTTATTTTTCCTTTGTGCAACCTCATACATATTCAATAACATTAAATCTGCACTTTGGGGTGGCCAGCTGTGTGTTTCTAAATTCAATATCCCGTAAAAGTTGCATCGCAACTGGGCTTTTGTGACAAGGCGCGTTATCCTGTTGGAGAATAAATAACTGCTTGAATAGTATCGCTAGATAGAATTGCGTAGAAAGTTTGTGCTGGATCATCATTCCATCGATTGGAACCAAATCTGCACATTCGTTGGACGGTGCGTTCAACCCTGAAACATTACAAACCCAATACCATGATAACTGGTCTGAACGACTGGTGCGTATTTCTGACGAGATAGTTTCGACATCCGAACAAGTCTTCTTATGGCTTCCGTAAGGCTCCAATGAACTCTCTTCCGTAGATTAAATCCGCTTCCACACCTCATTGGGTTTATTTTTAAATTCTGGGCGAATTTCAGCCTCTTTATTTTGTTTTCGTAATTATATACCTACGGTACTTTTCATACAGAAAATGTATGCAAATCGTATCCGTATCCGTTAGAAAATTGCGTTTTCAGCATATATATTTTTATTTAAAGCTCGAGAATTTTAGGAGTTCAACAAGCTTTTAACAAACTTCTCCAAAAAATATACCTTCTATAAGGGTAGCGACCCATTCTTGAATGAGTTTTTATCTTTAGATCCAGCTATGACCTAGTGATTATGCATCGGAGGAGACTCCTTGTAATTAATAAATTTTCTTTCACTACAAAATGAAAAACAATGATACGGATCTAAATCCTGATGATTCCAGCAAATGTTAGTTCCAAAATGGAAATATTTCATGGGATGGGAATTCAAATAAAAAAGAAATACACCAATATCACTTACCTACTGTTCCATATGTTCCTCAAATTCCTGCTATAAGATTCCGATGAACAACGTGTGTTCCGCTGACATATTAGAAGGCTCCTCCTACGACTTCGCAGAAAGTAAAAACCACAAGTAGCGCGTGATCTTCTGCTTCAACAAAAATTATGATAATAAAGCGAACGTCTTATGTCTGACAGTACATGACTTTGTGATAAGAATTTTCAAAAAATTTAAGAGCAGATCTATAATCCTCTTCCTACTAAAGGGTGATTTTTTAGCTGGTTTGGTTTTGGCAACACCGGTTTTGACAGCTGACGTGTGTTTAGTACCTTGTGTCACTGTCAAACAGCTTCAGTTTGGTTTGCAATTTAACCATGGATCGTCTTAGAAATGAACAACGCTTGCAAATTATTGAATTTTACTATCAAAATTCGTGCTCGGTTCGAAATGTTCATCGCGCGCTGCTTCCATTTTATGATCGGCATTCTCGACCTTCTGAGCAGTCTATTCGGAAGATTGTGACCAAATTTCGCACCAAATTTACTTTGTTGGACATTAAACCACCAACACGTTTACGTACTGTGCGTAGTGAAGAAAATATTGCGGCCGTATCAGCTAGTGTGACAGAAGACCGCGAAATGTCGATTCGGCGCCGTTCCCAGCAGTTAGGCCTTTGTTACAGCACTACGTGGAAAATTTTGCGGAAGGATTTGGGCGTAAAGCCTTTTAAGATACAGCTGGTGCAAGAACTAAAGCCAGCCGACCTACCACAACGCCGAATTTTTGGTGAATGGGCTCTTGGAAAGCTGGCCGAGGATCCGCTTTTTTATCGAAAAATTGTGTTCAGCGATGAGGCTCATTTTTGGTTGAATGGGTACGTAAATAAGCAAAATTGCCGCATTTGGAGTGAAGATCAGCCAGAAGCATTGCAACAGCTACCAATGCATCCCGAAAAAGCCACTGTTTGGTGCGGTTTATGGGCCGGCGGCATTATTGGGCCATATTTCTTCAAAGATGATGCGAATCGCAGCGTTACTGTCAATGGTGAACGCTACCGAGCGATGATAACAAACTTTTTTTTGCCCGAAATGGAAGTTCTTGACTTGCATGATATGTGGTTTCAACAAGATGGTGCCACATGCCACACAGCACGCGAAACAATGGCGCAATTGCGAGGCGAGTTTGGTGAACAGTTAATTTCACGTTTCGGGCCGGTCAATTGGCCGCCTAGATCGTGCGATTTGACACCATTAGATTATTTTTTGTGGGGGTATGCCAAGGCTAATGTGTATAGGGACAAGCCCGCTTCGATTGACGCACTGGAAGCCAACATCCATGCATTCATTCGTGAGATACCGGCCGATATGTGTGAAAGAGTATGCCAAAATTGGACTCAGCGGATGGGCTACCTGAGACGCAGCCGCGGTCAACATTTGCATGAAATTATCTTTAAACATTAAATTGCAAGGTTCAAACTATCGATTCACTATCGACATTCACAAATGTCACAATTTTGTTTCAGTCAGTTGGTAAAATGCAGTTTTTAGCAAAGAAAAAAACCCCAAAATTGTGTTTTATATTTATTCATTGAAGAACTGTCCAGAAATAAGCTCAATGAGCTACTATTCAAAAAAGTACAAAGTGTTTTGATGTACATTTTTTTAAGTGGTTCATGCAATGAGAATATTCAATTATACCAGCGCTCGCTTCTATCCAATGGCCTATTGTGATTCAATTGAGATCTAATTAAGTTTTCCGCCAACGTTGTCCCTTTAAAATATCGAAAGTCCTAATTCAAGCACCCGAAACTAAACGTTTTTCTTTGTAATAATAAAGCAGATACTGCCGCAAGCCATTTCAGCCGGTGTGTATATTTACATTCGCATAAGGATGACGCTTTCCTTATATTATTTCCTGTTCCTAAGTTCTCTTGCTGAGGACTTCTACTCTAAAAATATCCTACACAAAAGATTCTTGTAATTCATTGAACCGTTTGGCGCAACAAGGTCAAAAAGGTTGCCTAGCAAATGCGAATAATCTTTGTACAAAATACGATTTAAGTCAACAAAAGAAAATCGATGTCCTTAAGGCGAAGCTGTTTGAATGTTTTTTTTTTTTGCATTGTTAGCATTCCTTATAATCTTTGAAAGAACATTAAAATCAAGTTTTTCGCTTTCATCGGTGTTTGAATGAACACCATTTGTTATATGAATTGGCTTGGACTTTGACTTTTATTTGTAAAGGATATTATCGCCCCTGGAGAAGTTGGTTTGGTGTATAATGCAGGGTGAAGAAAAATAAAGGGATAATGTGCACGTATTGAAAATAAATAAAAACAACTCGGGCACGTATGTTTGGTGGTAAATAATGTTTCAATTACCCATGAGAAATAATTCATTTGTCAATCCCAACAAAAAATTGATTGTCTGTTTTATTTGAGCATTTTTTTTTTTGCATTCTTGTATACTTGTGGATATTGTTGAGCCTTATAGTCTTATATATAAATAAGCGAAGGGAAATAGTGAAGAACCACTTTAACTGCCTTAAACACAAAATATTCACTTGATGTTTTTTTTGTTGTTATGAAGATTGTGCAGACATGCAATGTTGTGTGTAATTTTCTATAATAGAATTTCTACCACTGGGCGAACTCTAGCACAGTAAAATCTGTTTTAGCTTTCGCCCAAGTTGGGCCCAGTTGCCTATAGCTTATTTAGCCACCAGCTGCATGCAAGAGCATTCGCATAGGAGTTGCTACAGTTAATATTTTATTCACAAATGTGGAAGAATTTTAAACAATTTTTGGCTTGTAATTTCCAGGGGGCAGATTCCGTATATTTTTTTTTAAACTTTGATCACCAAAATAAGTCATATTCTGCTCTTTTTGTTTTTGACAAACGTCAGCTTTCATTATGTTTTTGGAAAATGAACTGGATTTAGCTCTCAAACTTGTAATTTTAGCACTTGGTTGCTAGTTTTGGAGGTCTATCGTTTCAACGATAATCGCGTGAAAAGTTACGGAATGAGTGCCCTGGATTGTTTTTCACGAAACCACAAAATAAAACTTATCAGTAAGATTGAACAATTTGCAAATATTAAAATAAAATTCTACGAGTATATTACCAGCTTCTTAATTCTCTGGTACAAAAGAAGTGCACGACTGGATCGCACGTAACTTGATATTATATGGTATAACCGTTATATGGGAAATACTGTTAGTTTTAAACAAAGTTTGGAATTTAGCAGAGTGGACACACGGGCTTAAAAGCAACAATTAAAAAAAAAAAACGCAAACGTTTTGTTGTTGGTAAGAAGAATGACCATACTTTCTCTCAGTGGTAGTCAAGAATCTGCTTCTCTTACACTTAACGAATATAAGATAGGAACGGTGCGTCTTAAATTTATAGCTAGTCTCGCTTGTGGTCGTAAATCGACCCATTTTTTTATAAGTATGTAATACTAAAAAAAACGTACCACAATTTTCAATATTTCTTTTTTCTATAAATGAAAAAGCGACATCTAGATATCGAGAAAAATACGCCCCTCACAGGTATATGCCCCTGGATTAAAATCATACAGTTGCTTACTTTTAGGGGTAGGTTTATTCCATTCCTTCGAAAAATGGTCGCAATCTAAGAAGATTCAAATTTGAATAATTTCATTGGTAAAATGGCGTCGACAAAATGAATGACAGCAAAACGCTTTCAATTATCTGATGAGCATTTTGTATGGAGTATTCTTAACTTGATATTACCAACTCCAATGGCGTCATATATAATAATTGGCGGAACAGGTCCGTATGGACCCAAGCCTAGCTTCTCACAACCATTCGTCTTGTGTGAGTTTTTATTTTTGGGACGAATGGAAGGGATCTACAATTTTATGCCGAGTCCAAACGGCCAATTGAGAAGCTCTTTCATGACAGTTATACTCTCGGATGTTTGTCAGACGTTCGCGAGAGGTGGCGCAGTGAAAAAAACCTTAAGTTGGAATTTGGGTTTTTCTCGGGATTCGAACCTGGGACCCCTCGCTTAGTAGTCCAACACACTAACCACTAAGCCACTGCGCCGACAATGGCGTCATATACGCACGATTAATAATTCTTCTCATGACTTTTTTCCGTTTTAATTAAAGTGAGTTCTTTAAAAAATGTAGAAAAGGACCTCAACGCTCAATCGACTTTTACTGCCTATCTGGAGTTTGTAAAAGGTGGGATGTGTTGAGATGTACCAACGCAAACTCAGACTATAGTGCAAAGAACGTGGGCAAGTAAAATAAAATTTAAATAATCGTCTTTTTGCAATCATCAACCGAAAATATTGGAAGATTGTCAAAGCCTAGAATCACCAATTGGGATCAATTTAAGAAAAATCATTTTTTAGTGGCTATTTGGCAGCGAAATCATAGACAGATATTTAACCGTGATCAGTTTGCATAAATGAGGGAAAATCGAACCGCAACTTCCCCGAATCCATTTTTTTTACAAATTGCATTCGTAAAAAACTTGGTTATCTCACCAAAATCGTCACCTTTTAATTTAAATATTATCAGAAACACAACCTCATTGCTGCTCGAACTGAGTTGCTAAAAGAGTAAAAACATTCACCACAGCAACACAACGCGAAGTGGGCCCTTTTTTTCAATACTGCGATGAATATGATATTTAACAATTCAAGTCTAAATCCCACACAAACCCACCTACCCACGCGTAATCAAGAGAATATAAATAATAACATCCAAAATTATGACATGAATATAAATAATGAACAACCTCCCACGTAGTCTGTTATAAACAACTCCTTAGCATTAAACATACACTCGACTTCATTGAACCCTCTTTCCTGTAAAGCTATCACACAAAAGGTTTCCAAATCAAAATTCAGTAATTACGGCTTAAATTTGAAGCAGGCATAACTACTAAAGAGCGGACGAAGAATAGGCTTCAGGTTGCTGCAGCTTATTGATGATTGTGTTTCATATATAGGATCCTTAAGCCGAAATCGATACGTTTAATCCTAGAAACATTAAGCGGTAAACTTAATGGAAAATATTTCTCGATTCCATCATTCTACAGAGGTGATTGAATGCGCAATGCAATAGCTACTGCCTTTGCGGTGCCAATAATGCTTGCCAAAGCCAACTTCCATTCTAAACTAATATCTACTCGTATCCTTCTATGGGCGGAATGCCATATTAAAATTTAAATGACTGCGTGCCTAGAACCATTGAAATACGCTTCCACTTGGCGACTGCATTGCCAATGATGGGGGGAAAATACGGCTCTTTGGGTCAAGGTTGTTCATAAACGCGGCCCATGAATAGTAGAAATGGCTGAATAATTTTCAATATTGGCTTGATTGCCTTTAAGCAGACACTTGGCATGGCATCTTTTCGTGTGACTGCATTCTTAAATTTAAGTCCACTGTTCCTCATTGTGGAGTGCATTTCAGGGTTTTTCTCTCGTTACAAATTGTAACCAAAGTGAGCGGTACACGAAATTTGCCTTGCGGAAAGCAACTGCATAAAGCGCTCGAAAATAAACCTCAACGTAATATCGAATATTTGGATTCCATTCAAGTGGCGGAATATTTTAGGAATCATCTCGATAAATTGTTTATTATTGCCTTGACAGGGGTGATTGGAAATTAGTTCGCTCTATTGTGAGACAGAACTACAAAATTGGATTATTTTGTCATTTACTGTTCTGGTGGCTCTTTGAAATTGAATAATAGAATAGTATGGATATCTACATCAGATTTGCCGGTGGAACATATGTAACCTATTGTTAGAATGTGTACTTGGCTTGGATTTAGCGCTGTCCTTTGAGATTGTGCTTTTTCGGAAAGCAAAATAAATGAAATTTCGCAGTTTATTTCCAAAACCAATTGATTATTCATACAGATAGAGAAATTCGCGGGCGGAAAAAATCGTATGTTCTGATTTATGCTGAATTCGAGTATCTGAGTAAAATTGGAAAATAACTCTGGAGTGTGAAATGCAATAAACAACAGCGGCACCCCAGGCAGGGCGATTTTCCTTAGATCTTTATTGTATGTAGATGTGAATAAACATTATTTTCGAACTTAATTTATTGCATTTAAAATGCTCTATGAATGTGAAAACAGTTTTGGGTTGCTTTTACTAAACGTTCCTATTCTCATGAACATTCACAGGGTGGGTAAAAACAACAAAGTCTTTTTTCGCTATGCCATGTTCAAAAATAAACGCTCGACAGTAAATCTTTATAACAACCCTTGTAAAACGCTTTCTTAGGTAAAGTTTAAAAACTCCTTGCCGTATTCATCATTTTAGTCATTTTAGACTAGCAGAGAAAAAGAGTAGTAGGTGACACTGTTTTTGAAATTAAAAATGCATAGAAGAGTTTCGAGCGAAATGCTCAGCAAAGGACTAGGACAACCTTTTCTGTTCATTCATTTTCATGCGACACCCTTCGACATTTTAGCAGGAAAACAGTGGGCCAGCCCAACAATTGGCCAAGCTGAATATTTTCAGGTAAATTTAAACAAAAAAAGACTAAACCACTCTCACATTTTGACAGAAGCTTTAATACCATAATTGCACGAGTCTACCTCTATAGGGATGTATCAGTGGCGTTGATAGAGCTATCAGTGTCTTCTTAGAAAGGCACGTGAACAAGTGATAGACTCTTAATCTGTCTAGCGACGAGGTAGATGTAGCCAAAGCTACGCTCTATGAGATTGATGCTTCTGGACAGACGACATATGCAACAAGGCTTGGCGCATCAGTCGCTGTGGCAGTTCCCCAAACATTGATTTTTGCTAATTTGTTAGCATTATTATAACCTACATCTGCTGCATGATTCGTAGCCACATACGTCGCAACTTCAATGTCTTCAAACTCAGGCCAAAAATGGTTGGATAAAATTTGTCAGGAAAATTATTATTAATAAAATATTTCCGAAAAAATTTAATACCTTTTCAATCTTCAACAACACTATTTATAAATACCCTTTTATCTGTTGCAACATAGTGCATATTGATAGCCTTAACTTATAACTCTAAACGTGACACTGGTTAGAGCAACCCGTATCTAACGCTTTCTATGAAATTATTGTCACGGAAAAAGTAAAAACAGGAAACGACTCGAAACGATTGGCAATTTGTATAAATATTACCTTCATTCCACATTGCAGCATTTTTAAAAATCCCAATAAATTTTGTCGATAGACATAATAGTTTTGTAAGTAAACCCTTTAATTTCGGGTACCAGTTCTAAATGCAGGAATCATCGAAAAAAGCATTCGATTTAATATTTATTAGTTTTGGACTATAACTTTCGTTTACACAGCGTCTTCAAAAATAAACGAATTCCCGTATCACTAGGAAAAAGTTGTAGATTTCAGTAATATGTCGCTCCGTTTTTTTCCGTATTTAAGCATCTCATCTGTAAGACTTATAAGGGCTTGATAAATTCTCTTACAAATTGATTTCGAAAAGAAAGCGTAAATACTTTAAAATTATTTGCCACTTTTCAGGCCAAAAAGAAACTTTTGCATTCGCATTACCGCATTTACATGTTGCAGGTGAAAATTAAAAATTCATATTCTTAAGTCGCACATAAGACTTGTAAAACAAAATAATAACAAAAAGTTGTTTTTTTGGGAAAAATATTCAAATCTGGGGATTTTTCAGATTTATCGGGGGAAAATATTTTTACCGTTTGGCACCGCTGACAGGGACCGAGAATGAAACAGTTTAATTTGTATGCAGAACGCCACATGTAAAAATTTAGAACATATTTTCATCAGTTTATACGCACCACTGTTTTAAAAGCAACAAACTTTATTGGTTTTAGTTTTTCTGTATTATCTGTTGAATTTTCAAATATCTGTTCGGAAGTAGGGACAGGGAAAAGTCAACGAAATATAAGTCCACTATTTATGTCCCACAGAAGTAGAATATCAGTCCATAAAAACTTTTACAGAATCGTGTCCCACATTTTTTTTTTTTAAATGCCAAACATGTTGCTTAAGTTAATTCAAATTAATAGCAGAGCTGCCAAAATCTTTAGCATCCATCACCCACTATGTAAGCTTTTAACATTTAACATTTGGGCTATTTTTCATATTGAGTAATTGCCCAAATTGTTTAAAATGGAAATCAACCCAAATACTTTGTGCGATCGCGGATTTTTTTCTTCTATTTTCTTAAATTCTCTAAAGCTAGAACAAAAAGTTTTTTTAAGAAAATAAATTGACTTTTAGATGTAGAGAAAATAAAATTGATAGAATTTTGAACTTCTTTTTTTCTCCAATTCAATAACAATAAATTTTCGTAAATAAAAAAACAAATCATTATATTAATACGTGATTATCCAACACTTATTTAGTATTTATTATGAAATGAGTAGAATGAAACGTATGCCAGTCGAAAGGTACTGCGACATAGATGTGGACAAACAAAAGACTGGAGGTTATACATATATCGCCATTTAAATTCTCAACTCATAAGGAATTACTACTTTAAAAACACATTCCGCGATACAAATAATAATTATTAGGGTCGAGACTAAATCTGTCGAACTCACAATGGCGAAATTTTCCATTAGAAATTGCATATTGTGATCTACAAAATAGGTTAAACATGAGCCTTACTAATAATTATTTTTAGACTTCACACTAAATATTTTGAAGGTCACAATGGCTAATATTATATGGAAAATTTTGCTATTGTCAGTTTCTTAAATCTAGCCAGGGCACAAAAACATATTTTTAGGAGAGTTGATTGCATAATGCAATACGCTGCAAGGCCATAATTGAAAACACATCCTTCCAACCGCAAGATGCAAAATGCAAGTCCATGAAATAAATATTTTCAACAATAACCAGAACCACGAAATCATTTACAATTTGTTTAAAAATTGCCCCCCTGAATACGGGTTCTAAAACAACTTTATGGTTTCCATATCTCACAGGAACTCTGTACGGTGTATCTCGCAGATACACAAAGCAGAAACTAATTAAATTGCATTTCCCCATGGTAATTTTGTAACAAACTTAATGGTAAACAGCAGCGGCAGTGGCATCTCTCGCTAAATAAAATTCTAATTATCTACAGCGCCATATACTATTAGTAGCTCAATTAACAAGGTAACTCATCTTGATTTCCATTTTCAAAAATAATTATTTCGAATAATCCCTCCATCCGGTAAGTTGCTCCACCGCGCGCACACAGAAAATTTTCAAAATAATTTCAAAACAATTACGATTCCGCAAATTGAAGCGATTTTTTAAGAATTCGCTCGCACTTTCATTCGCCTTGATTACATTCTCACTAAGCGAAAGCACTTAATTACTTGGGAAACTAATCCCCCTAGCCGGGCCATCCGAATTTCATCTGCTTTGATGCGAAAACCCGATTCAGCTGAAGAAAAACTTTTTCACGAGCATTTTCCCAATTTAATTGGCAGTGGCACCCTCGTCTTTTCGCCTCATGCGCCACCGCCTTCACCACCTGCCTGTTGTCTGCCTGTGTGTCTTTCAGTTAATCACCGCAAAATCCATAAAATCCAATTTAAATTTCATGAATGGAAAACATGAAATCTCATCATACAACTCGAAGTTGTATCTACAACAAAGTATAACAAAAAAAAAACGCACTCCACTGAGCAAAAACAATTTCTTCCGGCAAAAAAAAAATTAGAAATGCGAATCGATCGAGTACTATTATATGTGTCTCAATTCTCGAGCCATTGCACGCAGAGATTCGTCTGTGGCATTAGCATATTTTACATCCCCAATGGTAAGTGTAAACAAAACGTGTCGAACCCGAAAGCCAAGAATACGATTAGGACTCGTATCCCCCCAAATATCTGCATGTGTATTTTTCGAAAGAAAATGGAAAAGTTTTTTTTTTCATTTCATTTTCTTTGGCATTTTTTTTTGTGCTCTTTGTTTTTCTTTCAATAAAATTGAATATCCAAATATTGGCCCAAAAATAAACCACTACCACCCACCTTCATGTGAACGTATCCTCTGGTGCTGTCGAATTGTTGTTCTGGCTGTACTGGTTCTGGGGTGCTGTTTCTGATTATCGTGATGGATAAAGGTAATCCGCGTGCGACACTGTTTAGCTGGTATCCAAAATCAATTACTTGAGGATAAAACAAAGTTCGGCATGGTACACTCACGACGGGATGAGCTCGGAATACAATTTTCCTCCTTAGGATCTCAATACATTATTTTTTTTTTTTTTAACAATCGAAAGTTGATGGTTTCGAACAAAAAACCAACTCCACAACAACTGTTTTTTAGGGATACATATTTATACTGACCTCGCTTTAAATAGCTTGGCCTAAAAATAGAGACTCACTGTCGAATTGGAAGTGCATCGCATGCACTTTAGCGTTTCCGCATGCAATAAATCGGCACTGCATGCACTAAGGGATGGTACTGTATCCTTTTATGCAACAACGGCAACAAAAACAAAACTAAGCCTGCAAAATTCGAGTATAGGATTTCAGGACGCCTCAGCGGATGGCCAAAATACCACTAACACTCATACACTTTTAGCTCTAACACATCTTGTGAATCCCTTTTGAAATTCATATCCATCCGATTTTTGAAAATGCGACCGAATCCGACGAGGGATAACGCGAAACTAACTTTACCATTTGAGAACAGGAATAACCGAATAACCTGTCAGAGTAGCTTTTCGAAAAGATACAAAAGCTCTTTGAGAAAAGTTTCATTGTTTGGCAGAGAGAACGGCAGAAATAAGGGTAGATTGGGCAAGGAGCTGCTTGTTGGGCCTAGACGATACCACCCACCAGCCACCACCTGTTGCCGTTAGATATTTTTTTTGAGAGCGAGAGAGCACTTGTGGATTTCGTTGAGTTTTTGTTGATATCACGGCAGTGGCTCCCAAACGGTGACGAAATTAAGTTAGCGGTTGAAGCAGTTTCGCTGAGGATAGTTACAAATGACAGGGAAATTACAGATCCATAAGCAAATACCACAATTACGAGGACGAGTACTTTGATTTTCTGTTACCGTTGGCAGGCAATTAATTGGAGCCGTGACAGAGGTGGGAAATCTGAAGAAATATCACAGGCACTGAATTTATATTCGAATACGCATCTCGGCCATCTCTTGAAAGAAGGGCGCACAAGAAAGGAAAACGACTAGAATGCTTATATTTTTAAGGTATAATCCACTACAAAAAGGCGCCGTCGGTTTGCTGATAGGTGTTTGTTCCGTTTGCTGGAGGTTGTAAAAATTTGGAAATATATATGTGATAACCCCGCGAAACATAAGATTATGTGAATTGAAGGTCTACCTTGAAGGGCAATAATATGCAGCATCTCGTTAAGTGCCCGTAAATATCTCCCATGAGTGAAATAATTTGACTCCGGCTGAATGTGAGCGATACTATAGTTATATGGGCTTTAGGGGCAATAGGCGATTGGGGTTGATTGACATAGACCTGCAAGGTTAGGAAACTCCACAAGGAAAAATCTAGCAAGTTTTGGTGGGCAATTCACACCACCTCTGCAAAAGATAACCATACCTTTAGATCGTCCATGCAGAATGTCCATCATGGTATCAGCGGTGTGCGGGATAGCCCCATCCTGCTGGAACAACATGTCGTCTATCTCCGCATATCGCATAAAGAAGGCAAACAAAAATCGTTTCGGTCTGAAGCGCTTGCTTGACCTCACCAACGTCCTTTTTTTTTTTTTTTAAAATGTACGGATCGACGACACCCAAAACATTTGTGGGTGCAAAAAATGCCAAAATCCCCCAAGCGGAAGTCTGCCAAAGGCCGACTTCTTGGGCACTATACGAAGAAACGGGTTCTCCAGTACATTTTCACTGACCGTGGTAATAATCGCGGCCGCTCTGGGGCTCCTTTGGGTGAATGTTTATCGAACCGGTTGCCTAGAATTCGGCCACCAAACGTTGGACAGTCGACTTAGAAGTGCTGTCGTAAAATGGACGCAATGTTTTTACAGACGAACACTCATTCTGATAATAATATTTTATCATTTAGACGCGAATTAATTTGGCAGCAGTGACTGAATAATAAACACCAGATTCGACAGACGAGAGCAAAACAACATGGCGCAGCCATAATCGATCCGTCCCAATTGAAAAAACCTTGATAAGAGTGCTGTCATCAGTAAAACTGAAAATATTAATACTCACAGCTCTGAGCAGATCAATTAAATAGAGGAAAGGAAGTCTGCATAGATCCTAGAGGCACTTCTGTATTTAAAGCAAAGAAATCCATGCTTATTTTTTGTCTTTATAAAAGCTGCACTATTAGTGTCAGAAATTTGTCCTTCCCGATTGGCACACATCTTCTGCGCTAGACACCACAGGCTCTTAAACATAGATTGATGTTATTCCCAATCTACTGAAATTTGAATCGATTTGCGAAGAAGACTGTTGTGTGTTCATCTGCAAAGTTGCATAAAAGGCTAACTTGCTTAATGCCAGTTCACCTTTGCCTTTGAATTCGCCTTTTTCGTTGTTCCATTGCCTGCGCCCATCAGAAATGTGTTGCAGAGCTCAACGGGTACTAGAGTGACGGCTTACAAATTCCTATTTTTTTTTAGCCAATTCCACGGCTTCACCAAATTTAGCAATTTAATTAAGTTCCTCAACACATCACAGTGTAAACTATTTTTACCCCTAAATATAATACTACCAAATAACACATCACATAAATTCAGCTCCAGTTTCTGACCTATATAAGCAAAACATTTTGTTTACAATTTTTTAAATAATTGATAGCTTCCTTCATGTTTATCAACAACGCATAATATATTAATTTCGATTTTCGTTACAGAGTTCGTTCGTGTTTACAGAAAACCATGACAAGTAAAAAATTCCCCACACATACTCAGGTACATTTATTTTCGAAACGAAAGCAAGTTCTGTCTTCATAAAAATGTGCATTATTCCGATCTGTAGAATAAATCGATCGCTCTTTTGTTTACCTTAATTCATCGCCCGACAAACAAATAACACTACACAATAAAAAAAAAATTAAACCAAAAATACGTCAGATTGGTTTATGGTCTATGGTCAACCATATTAATGGATCTACGGATGATTTATCACTGAATTAATTTTCATTTATTTTCCATTTTGCATCTGATTAAATTTTTATGGCACACGATTTTGTTTTCTCACAAAATAAAATGTAAACAGAGACTAGTCAGCTAGACAAATGCGAGTGTTGGGTTTCAAAACGACATGATTTTTTTTTGTCGGAGCTCCTTTGCGGGGACGAGTTTTGAAATTTAAAAAAAATATTTCTAGGTAGTACGTTGAACTCAATATTGATTCCTTTTCAAAGAGCACTCTCATTTCTATTTGTTTTCTTTTGTGATTAAAATTTCAGTGGACATGAATCTAAGGCTCGAATCTCGGTCAATCTTGCATGATGTCCCTAGAGGGTTGATTTTGTATAGGCAAATTTTGTATAGGTACTTACAAGGTCCTTACATACTTGTTATCAGAATCACAATGACCTAAACAGCCAATGTAAAATAATTGACACAGATACCATACACAGATGGTAAAGAAAATCGATGGTTTAATTAGATCGAGAGCTTCTAGAAGAATTTTATGGAACACAACGCTATAATAGTGCTTATCGTGTAGGCTCATTGTTGATGAAATAATAATAGAACTAATAATCGCCTTAAGGTCCGTGACCTCTCTGAGGCGTACAGTAGACCAAAAGTTCAGAGTACAACAACCCGTTTCACATAATAATAATAATAATCGTGTTACGTTTATTTTATCTGTTTATTGCGATTATAGCTCTAAGCGTTATATGCAAAGTTCGCAATGCAATTGCTAGTGGAACCCGGTTACTGAAATTAAATGTTTAGAGTCAAAATGCGGCTGTAGGGTGCGTATTGCGGACAAAGCAAATCATTTGTATGGAGACACCGCAGCTTAGTAAGTTCAGCCAATTGTAGCTCTTCTCAGTCATCAAACAATTTTAGGAACTGGGGCCATTGGTCCCGCCAATTATGGCGCTTTTTCAATGAAAAAGATGAAAAAGAGCGGAAAACTTAAAAAACAAATCAAAAATCTCTTAGAAACTTAAATTGCATTTCCATTACAAATAAATTTCAAAATTTACTCAGAACGAAATGTTCACACGTAATAAGAAATAAAACAGCCCATCGAACGTCTACGTAAGAATTTTTGTGATTTAATTTATGAATTTTTTTTTATTTTTTTTGTCAAGTTTTAAATTTTAGAATTAGCTAACTGATCCTTTCATAATATGTATATTTTTATGTTAAATAAAGACAGTTATAAAACGACTAAAACGACTTTAAATTTCTAAGATTTTCCTATAAAAATAAAGGCATATTTCACAAGGGAAGCATTTTTCTTCGAATTTAGGGCAAAGTTATTGCATTTACTGATAAAAAAAAGGGAATAACAGTCTTCACAGTCTTAAACCACTAGCTGAGGCCCTGCTCTGTATCTCTCTTATTTTTTCGAAAACTAACATTTTGTACTCTCCATTTCCAAAGCGAAATAAAACTACTGTCGGATTTAGAATTTTGAAAGTGGAATTAGTATTATTTGATATTGGGCTTTACTTATAATAATTTTTAACCTTCACCTTAAATATTTTGTAGTTCACAATATGCAATTTTGTATGGAAAAATTTCGCTTAGACAGTTAAAAATGATTATTTGTAAAAGCGGAACAGAAAACAGTTTAGAACAGCATTGACTTTCGGAACAAAATAGTGAGAGAGGCTCTAAACGTGCAAAAGATATAGCTTGTTTGTGGAGAAGGTAATTAATATGAAGGTTTTGTTTTTATTTCTTTGTCTTTAAATTCACAACACTTGTTTCGGTGGCAGACAATCTGAAATTATACGTTTAGCCATTTTGCAGCGAAATACTTACGCGAGAACAGTAGTTAAAGGTTGTGCAACTTTATTTCACAAGTCGTGTATCAGCTCGCAAGCTTACCAAACTTGAATATTTCCGAGTAGGTGATTCGACACCAACCATCAGTAGTTATTTACGCACCTACAGAGCAGTGATCCCAAATTGGGGAGAAAGTCGTCATTTTGTCGATTTTTTCTAACAAAAGGTGAAAAAAGTGGGAAAGGATTTTTTTGGGTGAAAATAATCCAAAAAGGGGAAAAAACATATAAAATTTGCGCTAGAAAAAGGCTGCTTAAGATTTCGCAATAGTGCAATGTACAAACTTTAAGGTACATAGTTATTGATTTAAACATAAAATATTTGATTTTAAAATGAATAACTACATTTGTTGTTTGCTTAATTCTAAGATATTTAAATAGAACATAAAATGTTCAAATTAAACTTAAATAAGCGTTTTTCTGTATGGAGGAAAAAAGGGGATTTTAATTTTTGAAAAAGAGGAACAAATATCGTTTTGGTGTTAAAAAAGGGGGATTTTTTTTTTAGTCTGGGATCCCCGCTACAGAGATTTCGTACTGTTCGATGAAAGCGCATATTGCTAATGTGGTGTGTAGTATTAAGAAGGACCCGAATGAGTCGTTTACTTTATGAAACTATCGGGTAATATTGGCCCAAAATAAAAATTATCCCTTGCTTAGTCGTTGTTATAAAAAGAGGTTGCTCCTTTAAAAAGAAGTGGACAGCAATCTTATGGCTTGGACTTGAGAGCAGAATGCCTATTAGAGTTAGTCAACCATAAACAAATCATTGGTACTGAGACCAGCAACTCGCACTCCTCTTGCCGCTGGCCCCACGAATTTCTACGTAATAATACCATCGCATCAAATTGTGACCACTGCATAAAAATATGTATGGCTTGTAGGCAAGTAACGGGAAATCGATCGGAGTTAGTGGTCTCAGTATGGTTTGACTATGTAGTCAACTTTAAACCAAGCAATGGTGGGGTCGCTAGAATGTCCAAAACTTGATTTATCAAGCACTGACTTAGGCTGAAAACACACCGAACCAAACAAAACGTTTTGCAGCACTATTGTCGATAATTGACTGCTTTCTTTTGGCGCAACACACACCAAATGAAACGAAACCTAAAAAACAACGCAAAACAGAAAAACATCTTTCACTGCCGATAGCTGACCTATTGTTTTTTTTTCGAAAAGATTTTGATTCTGTTATTCTTCTTTCGTTCAGTTGCTTTTGTATTTATTTTGCGTGGGAATTTGAAGAAATATGGACTAAGTTGGAGAAAGTTTTTTTTTTTTTTAAATGCGACAGGAACCCTATGTGCAATTATAAGGATAAAGAGTGGCAAATAGTTTGGAACGACTTTCATATACACAACATATGCGTTTGATTTGGAGAATTCTGGAGAGATGCAATGATGTGTGTAATTTGTTTTCAAATATTTTGTGTATAAGCCAGATTACTAAAATGGTAGAATTTCCACCACTGGGCGAACTCTCGAAATTCCATTTTGTTTTATTTGAATGCACACCAAACAAATCAAGAAAAAAAAAATATTTTGTTACATTCTGTTCGCTTGGTTGAATAATGTATATAAAAATATAAAAGAAAGTGTTTTTAACTTCCGAATCAAAAACGTTTTGTTTGATCCGGTGTGCCTTCAACTTTAGGAAGCAGATATAGCTTTTACAAAAAAATTGACTCTCGAGCTTACAATATCCAGCTTATGCAGAATGTCGAAAATTCGGTGATAGGGCCCACGAGAAAAATGCCTTTTTGTTCGACAGCACTTTGTCGAGGATGAGGCTCATTTTTTGTCAAACGGCTATAAGTAGAATTGCCAGACTCGGTACGGAGAAAATCCGGAAGCATTAATTGAGATGCGATTGCGTCCACTAAAAGTCACTTTTTGGCGTGCTTTATTTAAAAACTATGCCGGCCAAATAGAGATAGAGTAATCCACAGCAAAAAGCCATATTCAATCATGATTTAAAGGTGTTTGGTTTTAAAATAAATTTATTGCGTGGAATCTTCTTCTACTGTGGGGATTGTGACTACGCCAATAAACCGCAGGCGATGGAATTTTGTATTATTATTATTATTATAATTTATTTACATACGGTCAAAAAATATACAGCAAGCGCTTTTGGCTGAACTTTTTTTAAATCAAAATTCACCGCATTCTCATTGTGGCAGCAGTTTTCTGCTTTTCATGAAAGCCAATATCACGGCCATTATCAGCACCACCTCCCGTTACTCGTACACATATCTACTCGATTATCTTCTCCCCATTTCGTTTTCATATCCAGATCGTCCCTTTCTGCTTCTACTGGACCTGACCACTCAATTTCTGCCAAGTCCATTACGATAACAAAGTCCTTTTCATTTATGTGATTCACCTTTCAAAATCGTGTTCATAATAGAAAATGGACGGATACCTTTAGTTCCTTTGGCTAACAGATCAGATACTCGTATGTGGGGTATTCTCACAGTGAGTTGGGCACTCGTTTGGGCATAAAATTGTTTTTCTTTTTTCTTTTCTAATTCACGTTGTCTCTCCCTTGACACAGTCGTAAAGTAGCCACTAAGCTGATAATATTTTGAAGGAATATACCCACCGATGGGAACAGAACAAATATCGAATAAGCAGCCCACCAACCAACGTCACTCTGCAGCTGTATACAGTTTAATCCTGTGGGAAATAACATTATCATTTCACAACTAATTGATACCTAATGTAGGTAGCTGTCCATAAACGTTGATTTCAGAGCTCATTATCGTAAATTTAATCGATTTATCGTCAAGCAGGCTCAGGGCTCACATAATTGATAATTCACAATACATACGCGCACTACTCGTATGTTTGAAGGGTTAAACTTGTGTGCAGATGCACGCATTGAGGGCAATTTGTCATAGCTTGCAGTTTGGCATGTTCTCGACGCAGTAGATCCGTAGGCGTAGTACGCAATCGATCCACACAAATGATAAAAAAATTTCGACCCTGTTGGCTGATTCGAGTCACGTGTGCGTACGCAAACCTTCGGTAAATGATGTCGAGAATTGGCACACGAGTTCGCTTGGGGGTAAATTTATTGTTATTCTTTCTAACCAACAAATTAATTTTTTTTGTCTGGCAAGAAAGTTCAACAAGTTAGAGACCGCATTTGGGGGTTGAAGCAGAAATGTCTGCTGGGGGTTGGTTCAATTTAATGAATTTTTGGGTTCAACAACGGATTCCCATATAATTAACAAAATTAATGAAGTGAACGGACGATTTCATTCCTCTTGGCTGATCCATTTCAAGTCGGAGCAGGCAAGATGTTATGAGCTGTGTATGAAGGGGGAATTGAAAAATATGAATACTGTTGACATTTAATCTCTCACGAATGGATGGTGGATAAAATTAAAATGTGATAACGCGAAAGAGAATGAGTGTCTGAAGTCTGGTTGTTTTTTATTATCTCGTTCGGAATATTTTGTTATGGAACTTATTAAGATTCTTGGGCCGAAATGTGAAGTATTTTACTTGGAGGATGGTGAGTGAAGATTAATTGGCTTGTGTGGTATATACTTTTGGGGGTGGCCTTTTTTGAATGCTCGAAGGATATTTTTTTTTTGTGGTTTGTGCTTACCATTTGATTTATATTTTTAAAAGGTTGTATATACATATTTTGGTGTTCTGAATTTAATAAGGAGCATTTTGTTACGGGGTGATGGAATAAGGGGAGCATTTTGGTGCTTTTCAGATATGAATCCTATTCATATATTTGGACATGTAATTCATCTACAGACCGAACTCATTTAATGTTTGAAAATTACTGTCGGCGGACTCAAAAGATCACGCAAAACCCCACCCGCTTCATATTCTTTCAATGGAAATGATCAATTTAAAGGAGATCCTAAGTCTTTCCCCTACTACGACGGGGCAAGAAGTAACACATTTGAGAAATGAAAAAAGGAAAAGACGAACCGTTCTTTACATTATTTTATACTATTTATTAACTAAGAAGAATGAGAGAGAGACGATATTTCGCAGACTCCCAGACTTGTGGCCCGTGCAGCGTATTTATATCTGGCCGCGACAACATTCTAATAAATTTGATGCTGCTTCTTCGATTTTGCAAATGAGTTAATCAAACCTATTTTCAAACGGACATAAATAAATATTTAAGGTACAAAATTACTAAAAAGCCCAATAAAGTCTGCTCAGGAAATGTCAAAATATTGACATTTTTAATAAACGAAGCGGTGATTTCAACATATCCGTGCTACGGTCTTTTCTAAAGTGAAAACTTCTTTAGGTGCCTTTGGCATTTTGGGATAAAACCAATGAACTCACGACACCAGTGTTTTGTTACCACTGTTCCGACACCAGAGTTGCCAACCACTTTCGAGGATAACGTGTCTAAAATATATTTTTTTTTGGTAAAGTGGAACAATAAATCAAAAATTAAACACAAATATAAAAAAAAAATTAGTTTAAAAAAACCGAAATACCCGACTGACTGCAAAAAAAAAAAAAAAATTCAAAAGTTATGAACAAGACACATTCAAGTTCCTATACTTAACAGAACGTAATTTATTTCACAGTTCAGTGTATTCCATATCTTGACATTTCTCACTGACATTTGTGTGACAATTGGCTTTTTTTTCGTTTTTCTTTAAATTTAATTTATATCTTTTTTGTTTAGCCTATGACACTCCGGGGAAAAATACGAATCTTATGACACCTCACTCTTCAAAATCGGTAAAGTCGTTTAGGCCACAGGGTGCCCCGATAGAACGTACATAGGATACGCGCGAAACACATAACCCTCTCTGTGTGCAGTCGGGTAAAAATAAACAAAAACAAATTATATTTATGCAACAAACAGCTTTCAAATTTGTTTCCAATTTCTTTCCACTTACTGGAAGTGGACGCTGGAATTATTTTTAAATAATGACTGATAAAGTATTTGGAAAATGGACAGAGTTTGAAGGTGGAAACACATTCTTTAAGACCGAGGTAACTTTTTGTTGGCAACGTTTTTTTTTAAGAATGTTTAAAAAAATAAAAATTTAGTTATGTTGAATCTAACAATGAAAACATATTTAAATCTAAAAAATTGGCTTTTTGAAAAAAAGCAAGCCTTAAAGCCTTAGCTAATGAAATAATGCACGAAAAAGCCTTAGTTGGCATTTTTTTTTGTAGTAGTAGTTTATAGTAATCAATAAAAAAAAACACTTAATTTAACCCTAGAAAGATAATCATATAATAAATAGCGTAAACGATAATCATACGTCTGAGGGACGTATGACACTTAATTAGTGTGTTTAATGAAACCCATGTTGGTAATTTTGATCATATATTAGTATTTTATTTAATTATGTAGGTAATATCGAAATAAATAAATTAATGAGTGCAAATAAAGTTTAATATGAACAATACAATGTTTCCGCGCCATACGTCTCGCGGACGTAGATTATCTTTCTAGGGTTAAAAGTATTACCTACACAATACAATATTTCCGATTCAAAATGAACGTTTTCACTTCTGTCGGCACTTCCGGAGTGTCACTGTTTTTTTACCTTTCTTGGAGTGAGACCTTGCATCCTTTTCTTGAGTGTGAAATGCCAAAAATAAAAAAATAAAAGTTACAAATCATCCAATTTTCCTCACACAGTATGGCTCCAAATGGCTCATTTGCCTTCCAGGAGGCCAACAGTTTTCTCTTCCACGCGACTCCTAATTTTAAGGGGAACAGTTCAGTTTTTAAATGTTACAACTTATCCCTGTTCACTTTAACTCTGTCTTTTAATACAACGCTCCAAATGTCCAATTTTCAAATTTATTCCGACGCTAACTATTGCTTCGATGTTCTGCCTATAACAAAACTCAAATGGCAGCTTTTGTGTATTTTACTTCCTTTTTTTATAAAAAAAAACATCCCCAAAATTGTATAAACCACACTTCCCTTATGAACCAATCATATAGGCGTTTAAATGTTTTTCTTATATGAAAAATGCCACGCCCTGGTATTCAATCCCGCCCACATTTGCAGAGAACTTCATAAAATAGGCCTTTTTGATTATCCTCACATGATCTGCATAGATCATTGATTTTCACGGTTTACAACAACAGCACAAGATCCAACTTTTTTTGTATACCATGGAAATCAATGATCTATACAGATCATGTGAGCATAATAAAAAAGGCCTAATATATCGCCATGTACCAAATTTGGCAACTTTCTTTGAATATGTGATGTCACGCCCCCTGATTTGAAACCCTTCAGGGCTTATAGCCTCCTCCAGATATCCACGGATGAAGATATGTTTTCTCGTTGGATGTTAATTCAAATGTATATTCTGAGAGTTTGTAAAGGCACAGAGGCAGGTTTGGCTGTTTCCATTTCATATACTAAATGAAAAAGACAACAAAAAAAGAATAAAAGAAGGATTGGAATGAGCAATTTTACATCTGTTTTACTTTGTCGGTTTCAGTCGATTATGATAAACAGTTCGAAAATATGAGATACTCAGTGAGTGAGTTATAAAAATAAATATTTTACGGAGGACATGGCTTCCTTTGCCCTTGAGCTGTGATACTTGAATTTGGTACTAAAGTCATATCCTTCCTCAAGGAGATGGATTTTCCAAGTTCCACCTATGTTGGGAACAAAACTCTTCTACTCGAATTGATCAATGGGTATGCCAACGCTATGTGAAGTCAGTTATCAGCTAATGAAAGACCAACCAGGTCTAATAAAAGGCACATCCAAGTTTAGAATAATCAAGCGTTTGTTCCGATGTACGTCACAAAAAGTAGGGCAGTCTTTCCCTTTTTCTGTCGGTGGTTCAACCGTACAGCTCCTGTTTGATAGTTCAGTCACTGATCCACTACTTCTCGGAAATAAATTCAATTTTCATCCTGAAAATCTTCCAAACAAAAAAGCAGCTACCTACAGAAGGCAGGAAATATTTTTAATTTGCTCAGAAATGAACAGTAAATTACGAGTGATGAATATTCATTTACACAGGAAGCTGTAACCCAAAATATAAAAAGAAAACAGAAACCCATTACCAAAGAGACTCGTATCTTGCTTAATAATTTACACTCACCTTCAACCGCTGTCTTGTTTGGTTACGTTGCGAACCCATCTGCAAAGGTTATGCGAATTTTCGGATGTTTTACTGTTTGTAATGAAAATTTATTGCCTGTTCGGGATAATAACACCGCTTACATAATAAACAGCACGTCGCGATAGCTCAGACTGTCGGGATTACATTGAATTAGGTTAACTTCAAATGGATATTTACTTCAAATGGATATTTACTTGCGCAACAAGTAGCTAAACATTTTCTCTTTTGTTTTTTATTACACAAGCAACAAGGACGAATAGGATGAATACCTACGTTTGCGGTAGAAATCAACTCTGCCCAATAGTTTATCCGAATGAAACACTTTTGTTGACGAAAATGTGAAGAAAGGGTAAATTGTGATGACTAGAAAACGAATTGACTAACTTAGTTTGCCGCTCATAAAAGTCAGCCTCCCCAACCTCGCAAAGAAGAAGAAAAAGGATAATCGGTTTAACTCAAGAAGGTACACAGTAAACTGATAGTTAACCAAGTTCAATGGAATTGATTGGATTATCGAAAGGCAGCTGCGACAAGACAGGACACTTAATCCTTAATTTTGACGAGGCAGCTTAATCACATTGGCAATTAGCTTTTTGTTGGCTAAAGGGTTGTCGAAATAATGCACTTCTTTGTTAAAAAGGAAATGAAGTATTACCGGAAGAAGTAATCTGCAAGTGATTAGGACGGGCATAAGTTTGACGAATTGTAAGACTTATTCAAATGTGCGTTTATAGTCAAACGTGTACCTTTAAGAAAGGTCTTCTTGACAAAAGTGCGATGGGAATATTTGTAATCGGTACAGCGTTTAACTCATTGTAATGAAAATCACTGCATACTTTTGGGATTTAGAATTTTTTGAGAGCTAATTTTCTGATTATTATTGTGATGCTTATAATTCTGATTCAGTTAGCGAAATTTTCTTACAGAACGTTTCTCGTTTTTCGAGAGTTTTTATTTTTTGTTAACCATTTGGAGCTTTTTTCTCAAGCGATTTTTGGCTGGGGACATTATTCGTCACAAAGACTAATATGAGCGAAGCCTTTTTTGACTGCAAAAATCGAGTTAATTTTTGAGTTGGCAGTTCGCTTTGAGTGAACAGCATGTTTGACTATTATTCGTCGAAGTTGACAAAAGTTGTAAAATAAAACATCGCTTATCTTTTAAGTAATTGCGGATATTATATTTGTTATAAACTCTACAACTGCACTACCTTAGAGAACCCGAAAAAGAAGCTCAGTAAAATTTTAGGTCTATAAAAGTTTTGACAATTTATTTTCTTTTCTTTAAGAAGTCCGGGGTAGACCTGGACCTCAACCAACACGATCTTTAGTCAGCTGTCTTCAATTTCGCACTCTAAGTTGGTTAAGGCTCACGGTCTTCATCTACTGCGCCGTCCATTGGGTGTGGGTTCGAAGATCTTCCGGTCCGGAGCATTCGTGTCCATTCGCTCTACATGACCCAGCCACCTCAGTCGTTGAACCTTCGCTCTTCTGGCTGGGTAGATGTTGCTGTATAAAGCCCGTACACTTCGTCGTTGTATCTTTTCCTACATTTAGATGGGACCAAAAATGACTTGAAGAATTTTCCTCTCAAAACAACCAATAGTAACCCCATCCGCTTTTATTAGAGACCATGCCTCTGCGCCATAGAGCAGGACTGGGACGTTTAGGGTCTTATAAAGGGTCACTTTAGTTATTCGAGAGATGGCTTTGCTATACTCAATTGCCTTTGTAGTCCAAAGACACAGCGATTGGCAAGAGTTATTATGCATTTTACCTCAGAGATGGTGTCATTGTATGAGTTCATGACAGAGCCTATAGGTGGACAAAGCCCCCAACAACATCAAAGCCTATGGTGACTTTCTGTCCGAGATGTCGGTGTTGGTTGTCCTTACTTTGAAAGCCAAACCCATAATCTTTGTACAAGCAGAATTATCTGCTTGTTTCTTAACATAAAACTCGACGGAATTATTAGTTCTTGAAAGTGTCATCATAGTGAGTCCGCCACATTTATTATGTATAACGTACTTTTTACACTCGTCACACGTAACATTACTTTTCATAATGAATGTCAAATATTTCAACATGGTTATGGATTTCTTTTGTGGATGAAGAGCTATACTCGTTTAAATACACAGTAAGGACCCATCTATGTACGTTCAAATGCTGTGAATACTGAATGAGGTTCAAGTACATGATATTGAGCAGAAAGTCTCAATGGAACCTTCATAACGCTGGTGGATATGGTGTACCAAGTACCAACCCACAACAAACGTCCGCCTATCTGTCTATTGAATTTTTAAACATTTACAGGCAGTCTTTGCTTTACCGATAGAAAAGCGTCAGAAGCAGGAAGGATTTGTGGTTTCGCAATGAATGCTGAGTTATGAGTTGTTTAGATGCGCCTTTCCTTTTGCATTGAAATTCATAGAACATCAATTGCTTTCCCCGACCAATGCGCAGATTTTTATATATGTTTGTATTTTATTGAATTAGCTTACCATTTGAATGCATTTATCAATTTGTCTGTAATTTCTTCGGTTGGGTTTCTCACATTGAACAACCCCTGCATGGGTGCCACTGCAGGCTATATCACCGCATATATTTCAATTTTAATAACCTACCTATCGTGTCCTTGATATTACAAAATAAAAGGATTAATCATCTCCATAAGGTACACATGTCTTTCTTTGAAAATTTGTTCATTCCTATTGTCTGCAGAGGTCATTCCTATGGGATGTGCATGCGTACCCATAATTAAGGAACTCAAACATGTGGTTAAAGTTGTTACACCTGAAATCTGAGATTAACTGTGAGTGTATATAAGTTAAGGGAATTAATTGACGCAACATGACTTGCTCATTCCGAGGTAAATTGTATTCTCTGTATAATAGGAGATTTATTGCAGTTGTAATAATAGATGCTTTGGGAATGCACAATGATAATATGATAGGATTGCAGGTAGTAGTGCGTACTTTGAAATATGTATGCTCACATAGAGCATCGACTTTCGGCTGTTGAAATGGCAATTCCGTCTTGCCCTGTCGTATACAATTTTATAGCAAAGAATGTGAATAAACACAAGTTTCGGCGACCAACATTTCTGAAATCACTTGAAAATATTTCTATTTCTGATTTAAAGCATGTGAAATAAGAGTGGTATTAGTGTCAGGAAATAAAACCAACAATTCATCAATCAGTTATACGAAATAAATAAATAATTGGCCGTTCATCACTTCCGAAAGACATTTTGTTTTATAGAAAAGCGAAATTTCGTAAGGCTTTGCTATAAAATATCAACATGCTGAACTTTACCATAATTCCTACCACTTAAACAAAATGGCCGACCTATAAAGACTAAAAAAAAACAAAATTAACGCGAAATTTGTTTCTGAACGGCTGTTGCAAACGGTTTGCTTGATCATTTTCGTACTTTACTTTGATTTGCTTAGATCGTAGCTGACAAAAATCACGCCTAACATAATTTTAAAAATTTAAGATTCTATTCAGTAATTTTTTTTAGGTATGCAAATTTGTGTCCCCTATTTCATCCTCTCAAAGTTTTATTTTTGCAACAAAGAGTAATCTATGTCTAGCCCTTCCTTGGACTAGTTCGAATCTATCAAGCCCAAAATCGTTAAAATCGAACGCTCCGTTCTCAAGTTATGCATGCACACACGGACGTCAGTCCTTTTTATATACCAGATTTTTTAGAATGTCTATATAATGTATTTTTATATACAGCATAAAACTGTGGTATTATTTTGGAAAAAAATATTATGTCGGCGTAAACGCAGTTATTTTCTAAAACTTTTTGGTTTTCCTTCATTACCTTCGACAAAAGTAAACGCAGGTTGGGCCACCAAGCCAACGTTCTACCTCAACTATTTTGTTGCTTTACTATGTTTCGAGTTCATGAAATAAATGCAATTTTATAATTCATTAGTAAATTAACTGCCGGGTGGGAAATAATTCCTTTATTTATTAACTTATTGAATTTTTGCTTATTTCAGATACCTAAATAAATCTTTTGGAAATGGAAATAAACATTTATTATTCACTCATTTAAGAAAAAAGAACCTTGCTAAGTCAAAGAACATTCCTTAACATTTTTTTATTTTGGACACTTTTACTGCTGAAATTAGGACCAAAATCGTTCAAAGTGCCTACATTAAAGTAAAAAACTTTCTTTTAGACTCGATTAAACTTTGACTCTTGGCACCGGCTTCGCATTAAGTTGTAAAAAAGTAGATGGATGAGCAAAGTGTATTTATTGACAGCCTTTCAAAACATGCACGGCAGTTTCAAAAATCAAAACTTCTCTGAAATTTGTCGGAAGACTGAATTCACTAATCCTTTTCTGGGTTCTGAGTTCTAGGTTGCACTAAAATCATGGGAAATGCAATTAATGACGGGGTTGATAAAAAATATTTGTAAAAGATTTCTCAAGAACTTAGCCCTATAACTTTTAGAATCACACAATTTTGTATATCTGCTGAAGTTTGGTCACCACAGAAATATGTTGTTTGGCACAGGGACATAAGTCCCTGGGACATTAGTACCAATTTTTACTTTTGGATTCGAATCGAATTTGGGATTTATATCACACACCATTGGGACATAAGTTCCCAAATTATTTTTTCGAAGATGTTCATAATTCTCAAATGCTCGGAGGGATAATTGATTTTTCCACTAAACCTACAATTGTTCTTAATAATTTAGAAAACTAAAACAATTTGATAATAACAATAATCATTTATTTATTCATAGTTATAACAAAAACTGTACAACCAAAACATTTCAATATATCTAACCAAATATTTAAGTTCTATTATCTCAAATTCTCAAAAACTAGAATTTTATTTTTCATTTTGATAAAAGAAATTAACACAAATATTTTGAGAAATAAAATTCTAGATTTTGAGAATTTAAGAAAAATAAACTAAAAGAATAGGGTGTTGTTACGAGGCGATCTCAGATGCGTTAGTCCTTTTATAGAACGTCGCTCTCCACGTCACATTCATTAGTGAAGTTATATGAAGATTTTGTTAATCATACATGGACTTAGACCTTTAATAAAGATACCAGATATAGGGACACACTAAGCATCGCACATTAGAGGTTGTATCATATAAAAAACAGCCCAAAGGTTAACTGTTGAGACACTTCCTAAAAGTGGAATATTTTTGTTTTTTCCTGGTTTAATGATGTTAAGTTTCATATATGTCTGAGCAGTTTTGCACTGGAAGCAAGAACGCTTTGAAAAATCACCAATCCTTGCGATTTGCCACCAAGTTTTTAAATGGCAGTTGCAAATAGTAAGCTAAAAGAAAATATAAAAAAAATGTTCTTTTGTAAGTAATTTTCGTAAGCCTTGATTTTTCGTCAAAAAAAAATACGACTATATATTTTTCACAACAAAATATTCAAATAATTTAAATTAAAAAAATAAGAACATTTTCATCTTAAACTGAAATTGAAACCTCTTCAGACGAGGTCAAAGTCATAACCAAATCTCTATCTATCTCCTTTAACCGCCCCTAAACATTAATCACACATAACAACCCTACACTGTCTGAATTGGAACAGTCTCACATTCATAAATAATGCAAATAAGCCTGTCGTCAAACTTCTTCGCATATTTACGCAAGTGACGAAAGTTTAGGAAATCAACGAGGCAATTTTCACCCGATCCGCATCAGGACGCGTATATTGTGTGAAGTGAGGCATAACTCAAACCCAATATTTACCCGACCAGTTAAAGAACAGAAGTATAAACTTCAGCACAAGTTGTTTTATTTTTGCCACTTATCACTTGAGGAAAGTGTTTTACTTGCAAAATACCGAATATATTTTCCCACTTGCCAAACTATGTCAAAATGGTTATTAACTTTGCGACAGAGCATAGCTAATAAAGTCGTTGCTTCTGAACTCTGGAAAGAGTTCACTGAAGTGATGTATATTGCTGTTAAGTTTCACCCACAAAGGATGTTGCAAGAAATGCACCACTGCACAGGCACATCAGTTGCCTTGATATTAGCATCGCAGCAATTTCAATAAACGAGCACGTATTGCAAGAATTTTCTAACGAGAAAAAGTTATTACGTGGAAGACTCTTTTGGAAAACGTACAGCTTTAATTGAATTCCGGGGATTTTTATTTATTACATACACGACGGAATCGCAGGTTCATGCAGCAAAACAAATCCAATGTCAAACTGTCGTTTTCATGGGAATATAAAAAAATGTACACGACTGGGTCGAACGAAATTTTCTCGTTCATCAAAAGTTTGCTTGGTTGTTTTCTTATTTTATTAGGTAGGTACATGTAGGTAAAAAACTAAACAACAATGCTAATTAAAAGAAGAAGAAGAAACAAATAGGTTTGCCAGTGCTTTGTTACTAGTTGATTTGTTCTTGTTGCTAAATAACAGTTGTTTTGCTAACAAGACTTGCACCAGTGTAAATTTTTATAAAACAATGCTTAGTTCCGTTAGTATGACGCCAAGCTCAATGCATTTACTAAGTGTACTGTTAAGTATTTTATTAATTTTCGTTGCAATACAATTTTGTACGTTTAAGAGTTGGGCAAAAAAATAGGTGTGCTTAAATAAATTGTTTAAATTTATCGATTTGTTACAAAAGTGTTATTAAAAAGTGATTATCTTTAAAGGTTAGTTTGTTTTTTAATCACTTTATCACAATTTTTGTTTGAGTTTTTTGTTAAATCATATTTTAAGATAGGTCGAAAAGTTTTAGAAAAGTTTAAGATAGAAAAGAAAAGCTCTGCGGAAGAAAGCCTAGTAGTTCAGCGGTTAAGGGGTGACGTTAAAACCTATAAATTTATAGCAGATGCCCTTGGAAGGTCACAAAACTTCGTAACCAATGCTCTTAAGCCAACATTAGAAATAGAAAATAGAGGAAGGCCGAAAAAAACCACAGCTACTACTGACCGCCGCATTTTTCTTTTAGCGAAGTCAAATCCGTTTGTTTCATCACGGACTATAGGCGCATAAATTGGGGATGGAACCAGTGCACGCACAATCCGCCGGAGATAACAGAACTTCAATCTCCCAGGAAGAATCGCCAGAAAAGTTCCACTCCTAAGAGCTAAGAACGTAAGGTCCCGAAAAGAATTTGTCTTTAGCCATAGATGTTGGAATGGACCTGAAGGTGTGAAAAAATGGCGGAATATTCTGTGGAGTGACGAAAGAAAAATAAATTTGTTCTCCTCGGATTGTGGGCGTAACGTTAGGTAACCAAAAGGAAAAGAATACCATCCTCGCTATACACTGAAGACCATTAAACATGGTGGAGGAAATATAATGGTATGGGGCTGTTTTTCCTGGTGTGCTGTTGGTCCTATATTCTGTGTCAATAACATCTTGACAAAATATGAATATAGGGACATCTTGGAAAATTTAATGCTTCCATTTTCCGATTAAAACGTGCCCATCCGATGGCATTTCCAACAGGACAATGATCCAAAACATACAGCCGGTATAGTGAAAGATTGGTTTCGGGATCAAAACATCTCTGTAGTTTCATGGCCAAGTCAATCTCCAGATCTCAATCCCATTGAGAACTTGTGGGATGAACTGAAAAGAAAATTGAGGGGTCAGTTCTGCACTAATGGGAATCAACTGTGGGAAGCAGTGCAAAAGGAATGGTATTCCATTCCTCCCGAAACGTGCCAGGAATTGGTAGGTTCAATGCCTCGTCGACTCCAAAAAGTTTTGGAAACTAATGAAGGAAATTCATGTAAGTTAAAAAAAAAACAAAAAAAAATAATTATGAAATCTATAATTATAATTATTTAGGAACACACCCATTTTTTTTGTCCAAGCCGAAAAAAGAACTCCAAAAGTTTTTGTTATTTTTTTGTTAAATTATTCGAAAAATAAACAGATAACTATTTTCCATATTCAAAAATAATGTAAATTTTATTAATATAATTGTAAAAACAAAAAACAAATTCAAAAAATATTAAAAAAATATGAAAAAATTTGGTTTTTAAAAAAGAAAGTTCTCACACCTATTTTTTTGACCAGCTGTGTATATATAATATGGTTAATGAAATTCACTTTTGTGTAGTTCATCTCATATGATATGTACCTACATATCAAAAAACAATGTGAGTTTTTAAAAGTTGAAAGGTCTCAGTAAAAGGCAATTGTAGCAAGTTCTGGTTAGAGAGTTATAAGTGTCTACTGTACTCTTTTATAAGCTCTTACGCTTTAAAAGCTTTTTGAGTCCGAGGACAAGCGTTATAGGAGTTTCTGTTATCTGATCTGTAAGGTCATGTTTTTATTTTGATTAGTAACGCTGGTATACGGTGTCTATGATTGGAAGCAGGGTAATATTGTAAGAATTCGGAGATTTGTTTTTGAATATGCGTTAGCAGTTATAAACAGAATATCCCAATTGACGTTTGTGGTGTGAAAATGTAGTGAAAGTTTCTGATTGCGGTTGGTATTATTTTAAGGTGCATGCTCAATATGTTTCAAAAAAAAAGAAATGGGTTAAATTTGTTAAAAATAAGTTTTGCTTAGCTGTTATTGCATTTTTATTAGAAGTAGAAAATTGAGATTATTACAAAAATATACATATATAATATATATAGATATTTGTATTTGGATTTGTGAAGTAATTTTTGAGAAATAATTATTAATTTGATTTATTAAAATTTTTTGAGAAAAACTAAGTACGGGATCATATTTAGAATACTTTTATTATCCTTAATAAGTATTTTGATCGAAATCGTGAGAGCGGTTTTTGTAAAATTTGGCAGACAAAACAGTACTAAATATTGCAATATTTAGTTTGGAAAATACTATTGCTTAACTATTTAGCTGAAAACCGAGTACAAGTTACTGTTCGGGATTACTACGTTTTTAAATCGAAAATGTTTTTTTTTTAGATATGAGCAGTTTTTAAAATAAGCGTTTCCGGATCGAATTAAAAAATAAGAACGCAATAATTTTTAAAACATTAATTTCACTCTAACTTTGCATTTTGGTTGAAATCGATGCTGTCGTTTTCAAGTAAACTAAAGAATTTAAAAAATGACTTTTTTCAAAAATCCATTTTACGATAATAGAGAGAGAAACTGAGTTTGCCATTAAGTTGGAAATGACCATATTACCCTAAAAATTAATTTTTGTTACAATCGTTTTCGAGATTTGTCCAAATTTCAAGTACCCTGATTCAAATTTTTAGCGGAAAATTGGGTATGCAGTCGTAACCTCACCTAATTAAGCTTAAATATCAATTTCGGTTGGAATCGTTAAAGCCGTTTTCGAACAAATTAAACTGATATACAAATTTTGTATGGGAAGTACCATTAAGGTTAGCATGCATAAAAAAAACGGCCGCGATCTGTAAGTCCCCAAACTCCAAATCCTAAGTTCCGGGCAGGCGTAGGCCTCGGGACATATAGACAGACAGATGGACAGAATTTTGCGACCCACTTTTTTGAGTTCTTCTTTCATCGTAATTTTAGAATTGATTAACATCTCGAGTTCGACATTTTGTACGAATACAATATCTTTCTCTTACTACGTAATGGAGAAAGTTAATAATAAATTGCAGCTAAACTACGACTCAAGTTAGACAGATCTGAAGCACTCGTTCTCTTTTCGTAACGCAGGTGTCAGTAGCATTTTGAGCATCCTAGATTAATTTCTAATTATTTTTTTCCCCTGTTGCCGTAAGGACGTGGACATGGACGTTTAGCAATTACGAATGGATTCAGCTCTTCTCGGTATAAGTTCTGTTGTTTATTTTTTTTTTTGTGTCAAACCACCCATTTATCCTGTAGTGGCAGAAAACGATGATAAATTGTTATTTATTCAACTGGAATGATTAATGATGCTCCGGGACGACAATCAATTTGTAGATAAATAATAAATTCCAAATCAATTGTGCTAAATAAATCTCCCTAGGTTGATCTCCTGGCAGACGCGTTTTGTGTGGACATGCACATATAACATAGGACTTGAATTTTGTGAATTTTTTTTTTCGTACAGGCTTTTCGAATTAGTTAAGAGTGGTATTTTAGAAATGCTGTATGAGGGAGCAAATGCAAGCTTTGCATGAGGCGATGACATTTAAAAAATAAATCGCAAGGATATGGAAATGGACTGAATATTGTATGTCACTGGGGCCATGTGCACAAGGGTTTGCAATCGGAAACCTTTTACTATAATTTATGCATGCGACCCATTTTGTATTCTCTTGCGTTTTTGTTTTGTCAGCTATTGACTCATTTTGAAAAAGGTTTTATCGAGGCTTTTAGACGAACAATTTTTGTCGATCGATTTTATTTCTGTACGAACAATAATCTGAGATGTGTATTCAAAGAGCAAATAGTGTGCCTGCTGAAGTTAGTGGGCTTGTTAAATATTTACCAAATTGAGTACACAGAAATTTGTCGTCTAGATTGTACCATTTTCCACTTAGCTGGTATTTAAAATGTATCAAAGTATAACAAAAAGTTATTTCCATGGTCAATAGGACTCGTGCTTAAGTTAGAGAGCTCATCGAACTCACTTTCAAAATGAAATTCATTCAAAAAGGACTCTCAGTTTATTTCATAGTGGACATTCTGCGAAATGTTTACCTTCTGGAATTATAATTTTATTTACACTAGGAAAACACTGCTTTCTAATATTTTATAATTACTATATACGCGGGAATTTACCTACCGAAAATCACCTTTTATTTGGTCCACATTCCATAAAAATCGGAATTGTAACAACGTTACGAAAAAAAACCTGTAGCCTATTACATATTTAATTCGTTTTTAAAATTTTTAACCAATCATTGGCCGAGGAAAATATCAAAAGCGCAATATTCCCCATCATTCCACCACTTTGGAATTTTCAAACTCGTACCTCCGCTATCAACACAAATACAAGTGATCATCACCGCTCCAAAGTAATTTACTCTGTCTCAACATGTTCAGTAATTCATGGAGGATACCCAACCGCTTGGTGTCAAATGTTGCTGAGTTCAATTAAATATTGTTTGCAGTTACCTAAGCAAACAGCACCTAAAGTCACAACATATATCAAGGCTCGAGTTGTTTGCTTTTATTATTTGAAAAGGTCTCCAGTCGATGCCAACACTTCCACTGAATAGACTACCCTACGGAAACAAAAAGTTTATTCAACTGATGAAGAAAACTTTTCCACGAAACAACGAAAACATCGTTGACAGTGGAATGTGGACATTTCTTCAGAATAAAATTTGAAAAGAAGAATGGCGATAAAAGAGAACCTATCCCTATCCTATCCCTTGGGGACACAGAGTTACCTTTTTCAAAAGTTTGCTTTTCTACATGTGAATGTGATTTGTTACTTTCTTTTAAAGGTAAACATTGTCCTAGAATCAATTTCAAACAATGGGAAATAGTTTGCTTGTACTTGAGTGAAGTTGATTTTTCTTCTGAAGACGACATGTCTAATTAAAGGTCATAAGTTTTGAGCGTCAAGATTCAGACCCTTTCAGTGGGACTTTTGTTTAATTTTACTGTGGTACATGGTGGAACTGTGACTCAACCACCAAACTATTTTGAAAGAAAAGGAGATTACAAAAATTAAAATAATAAGTTAGCGCAACAGGTCCGTAGGCACCCAAGGACCAGCTTCTCCAATCGCTTTGCGTGAGCTTTCCATTTTTGGGGCGAATGAATGGGATCGTCAATTGTCCAATCGGCCAACCAACCAAACGGATAATTAGGAAGCTCTTTCATGACCGTTTTACAGTGTGACAGATGTTCCCGAGAGGTGGCGCAGTGAAATCAAACTTTAAGATGAAATTTGGGTTTTTTCAGGAATCGAACCTTTGACCCCTCGCTTAGTAGTCAACCAAACTAACCACTAAAAATGATTATTAATATCGTGGTCTGTCTTAAAAAGAACATTTCCAGCTGGGGCTATTATTGCAATTTTGCATAGGTTTTATTATTTTTAGCTTAATTATTGAAAAACAATATCTGCCTAAAAATATAAATTCAATAGATCACCTAAAAGTAATGGTTCAACTTGTTCAAAAAATGTTGATAGTGAATTTTTGGTCTTCCATCCGTAGTGTTGGTAAAATTTAAGGCCTCGCAAAAACACATCGGGGACTCCTCCCCAATTTAGGTAAGTCAGAAACATTGTTACTCCTTCATTCAAAATGACAAACAGTAACGTTAATTTATTATAAAAGTCGATGCTAAAAATATTGGAAGCCTGTTTGCACAGACTTTATGATGAAGAAGAAGGCCAGTATCCCACCATGCAAATCTGACGAAGTGAGGCAAAACTTCCAACTTCCACCTGATCAAAAGGGAATACGAAACGCATTTTCAAGGCCAATGACCAACAAAGCTGATGGATCCAATAATTAACTTGCAAACTTTTTAGAACTTGCATATGACTTCTATGAGAGCTGCCTTTAATACGACCTATATAATGATGAGTTGAGCTATACAGAGTTACGTCCATAGTTTTGTCAAATTTGTCCGTCTGTAATAAAATGTCGGTAAAGAAAATTCGCAAATGTGCTTAAAAGTTAAAATCATTTTTTTCTTCTAAAGAAATAAGTCTCATTTCTTAATTCATAATAAATACTAAAAAAGTGCAAGGAAACTTTTGACGTCCACGTATTAATATACTGATAATTATATCTGAGCAGCAATTGGTAAGCTATGGCTTTAGCTACGTACTTGTTAACATTTATTATTTTATATTTATTTATTCGCATTCTCTTAATTTCCTCAGAAGTTCAGGAAATTGATCTTTCTGCTCCTGTAACTTATTGTTATCTAAGTTAATTGTTTATTTAATCATCGACAAAGTAATTTCATTGAAATTTCGACAATTTAATTATAGAACAAATTAAGTGCAACTCGAGCAGAAAATTAGACAAATATTGCCCGAAAGCTTTTTGTGTTATTTCCGTTAAAGTTTACAATTTTATTAACTCTTTTGGACCGAAAATGTTGCTTGAGGTCAAGCGATGGATAGTAAAACGTGTCAAATAATTAATTATTTAGTTTGCGTAAAATATTAGTATTGCCCTTGGGTGATGACAGTTGAAATTTTGAAGACTCTAATTGTAGTTCATGAAGTCCGAAATAATTCCTAAAGCGCCTTGCAGTACCAAACGCAGAAATTGTGGCTCCAGTTTCGGTTTGAATATTTTTCTGAGCCTTGCAAACTGTATTAATAGTTTATATCAGCTAAATTCAATACAAATATTATGTAGGCTTCGAAAAACCAGATGACCTAGGAAAGCCCAATTGATAGTTTGAAAACACTTTACTTCCGCCGTCACCTCAGCGAGTTTTTCTATCTCGATTTTTATGAAATATGGACCAAACAAAAGATGCATTTACCTAAATGAATTTTCGTTTTGGTTTTTTGGCACTACAAAAAAAAAATATTACACATCCACACAATTGAATGAAACAAAAGTATAAGGAATTTTGATACACTGAGCAATGCCATTCATTTCGAACCAGAATTTACCTATTTCCCGTAACATAGTCAAGGTAAAAAAAAAAAACAGTGGCACTCCGGAAGAACAAACATCAACAATTACGTGTGTATTTTTTGAATTGTCAGGAAATATTTGATTGTGTAGGATAAACTTTTATATGGAGTGATTTTTTTTTATCCTACCACTACAAAAAAAAAATACCAACTAAGTCTTTTTCATGTCTTTTATTAAGCTAATGCCTTACGGCTTGTTTATTTTCAAAAAGACATCTTTTTTTTTATTTTTAATGTGTTTATAATTTTTTTTGATTCAACATACGGACTTTTTAATTTTTTAAACATTCTTAAAAAATGTTTTCCAAAAAATAATTATATGTAACCTCGGTCTTAAATAATGTCCGCTTTCTTTCCTTATCTTTTTAAGTGCCCAGGCAAAATATTTTCGAACTAACAATGGAGAAATTTTCCATACAAAAATGAAAATTGTGACCTAAAAAATATTTAGTGTGAAGGTTAAAGATGGTTACAAGTAAGGCCCTGCGTTTCCACCTTCAAACTCTGTCCATTTTCCGAACACTTTATCTGTCATTATTTAAAAATAATTCCAGCGTCCACTTCTAGTAAGTGGAATGAAATTGGAAACAAATTTGAAAGCTATTTAATGTATAAATAAAAATTGTTTTTGTTTATTTTTTTAATATTTGTGTTTAGGTTTTGATTTTAGGCATTAATTTAGGCGTGTTTTTTTAGCTTCGTTCTCGGCAAAGCAAAGTAAAGTTAGACTTTCAGCACACAATTACAATAACTACTCCGAGTCTCGAAGTGTCAAGTCGAGCGTAGTTGTTGTAATTGCGTGCTGAAAAGACTAGTTTACTTTGCTTTGCTGAGAACGAAGCTCAAAAAAAACAGGTCTATTATTTAAAAAGCCATCTTTTTATCAAGTTAGAAATTTTTTAGTCAGAAGTGGTTGACAACCCGAACACTGGTTCAATGGTTTTTTCCCATCTCAGAAATGCCCAAAGCGCCCAAAGAAGTTTTCACATCAAAAAAATGGTTAGCTCAACAGGTAAGTAAGGGACTCTAGGCCTGGCCTCTCACAACCATTTGTTTTGGGTAAGTTCTTTCAAGGACAAAGTATATATACCGCCATTAACTGATTCTAAGCCTTGATAGTCTGCAAAAAAATATCAACCAATTTAAACGACCTTCAATTTCAATAGTTTCAAATGATTAAACCCAAAAAATGTTTTATTTACATTATATTACAGTTAGGTTAGGTTAGGTTGGGAGGGCAGTTTTGCAGCCGATGCAAATTTCACCCGGAAGCCGTGAGGGCCCATTGTGAGTACCCTGTTTGTACATGTAAGGACATGTGGCTAACAAAACCACTTCGATCTGTTTAGGAATAGTTTTATGTCTGATAGAGGTACCCCCGCCAAGTCTTCCAAACTTTCGAAGAACCTTGCTCCCATACAGGATGAGCGGCGTTCCTGTAAAGCTGGGCAGTGGCATAGAAGATGTTCCACCGACTCTATTTCCTCTTCTGCAGAAGTTATTTGCAAAAAGTCCCAGCCTTTTAGCCATGTTTCCTATGGTGCAGTGCCGGGTTAAAACCCCGACGAGCATCTGGATCTGACTTCTATTAAGGGAGGAACTTCGATCTTTTGATGTCAATCACAGGCCACAGACTTCGGGTTATGACGCAAGCGATGGTGTTGCTCCATTGTTCCTTAGCCAGTTGTGCGATGACGCCTTCAATAAAAGTCTTTATTACAGTTTGTTTGTGAATGAAAAATTTCGCTTAAAGAATAGTTCTCCTGTTGAATTTCTATTTTCCAACTATAGGGTCAGCTGAGTTGAACAATTTTGCTTTTTTGTTACAAGTTTATTTCTCATTTAAATGTTGCTGCTATGTTCTTGTCACTAAAGTCATCACCCCTTTCCCAGTCAGTATAGTCACCTACGTGCACCTGATTTACAGATTCAATAATAAATCCAGCCTCCATTCGTTTACACACTCAAAAGGCAAATTACGCTCCAGTAGCTCCTCGCTGTGTAGTGGCCAATAATTTCATCAGCAGCCCACAATATTCCGAACAAAAGCGACTGCCAGCTAATGTATCATCGCCTGCCTTTGACTCCAACTAACAGTATGTACGTACGAGCTCTGTTGAAACCTACTCCAGATAACTAGGTAATGGGATTTTTTTAAATTAACTAATATTTCATTACACCTACGATGGAAACTATACTTAGTAAAGTATGTTTTCCTTGACAGCACTGTAGCTATGGCAGTGCGAAAATAAAACAGTGCACACCACCCTTTAGTGTAATGGAGACTGCGTTGCGATTATGAAACTAAATTAAAGTGGTTTTGAAAGAAAATTGCTTGCCGTACGCAAGGATACCTTCAATTATAAGCGAAATGTGACTCAAGGTGAGCGGAATTTCATTACGTCTATTCCAAGACAGATGATTTTCTGTTGATGTTGTCTGTCATGTTACGTTGATGGAAAAATAAACACAAATCACATCCATCAATTTGTTCCATAAGCCTGCTTCCGACACATGTTATGGCATACCTCATGGCAGAATTTTTTTCCCATCAATCCTCCCATCAAATAAAAACCTCTACATTCTATTGTATCAGCACAAACAGAGATATGCCCCTAAAAGCTTGGGTAAGCCCTGCCAAGCAGAAAAAAAGCCAAAACTCCACTCTGAAAATTGACTGTTATATGACTTGCTGAACCCACCCTCGTGTCGTTCATTCATAGTCGGAGCAAATTCCTGTCAGCACGTTAATTATAAGAGTAAATCCACCAAATGGAGCTTATCAAATTGACACATATGTATGTACTAGGTGCTGTTTGCGTTCCTTAAGCCCCTCGTACTAATGGTACTCCACTCGTAAACAGGACATAATTGGATTTGTGCGGCCAACTTAACTGGATTAGCAGGTCAAATGTATTTTGCGGCTTCCCGATGCTTGGACCCGCACTAAAATGCAAATATTAACATGTGCACTTATTGGCATATTTTGGTCATGACGCACGTTCCATAAATCGACTGCGGGACATGTGTTTGCGTGGCACGCTCCATCGGTGCAGTAATGAGGCAAATCTGTTTAAATATGATGTCCGGTCTGATTGGTATCGGCGCACTATTGTGTGTATGAATAAACAACGAGTTTATTTGCTTTTTTAAATTTGAACTTGATTGATGGGAGTATTTCCATTCGTGCCGGCACGATTACCCGAACGGTTGAATTGGGCTTTCAGCTCGTCCGTGCAATTGTAAAAATCAATTCGAAGTGCAAGTGTACATGAAATTAGGACAACCATTTTTGTACAACTGAATTTTCTTTTGGATTTCTCGGCAAAATCTATCCAAATTGATCTGTAAAACGTTCTCTTCAAAACACACTATCCACCATGGAACCTCAAATCCAAACTGTCAGTCAAAAACGCCGGTAACATACAGCCACACTCCGCTCCTATCGCATGCAGCGTCATTTAATCGATTGATAGTCGCAGTCTTGACACACTGCTCTTTGCACCGTCATCATATGGTAGAGGTGGAATATTGCTCTTGTCAGCTCGAGCTGAACATAGCCTTCAGTGTTTGTATCAGGTATCCCGTTCTCTGTGCTGTCAAAATTGGGTTTATTTCTGATTGATGTTAATTCCCGGGGATATATTCCTGTGAGTTGCTCTAACAAAAACCTATTAAATCGGTTCCTGCAACACAGCGTATAGGCTTTATCACGTGAGTCCTTGTCTGGCAAAGACACACAACCGTCAGTGTCTGGAACATGTATTGTTAAATTATGTTGTACGATGGCAGGAGTGTGCAAACTCAACCAATATTGGCTTAATGTGTTGGTGGCGGAGAGAAGAGTACCGCTTGTCTTCTCGTAAAGTTCAGAAGGCAGTTCGGATGCAAAAATGCATTCAGGAAACACAAGGACAGCCATTTTAATACTGTGCATCGGCAGATAATTTAATGGCCATTTCCTGTAGTGCAATAACAAAAAACGGATTCCATTGTATGATGCGTTTGTTTTTCAATATCATCATTCGTATGTATTAAGGTATTAGTGCTGGGACTTTCATTACTACTGCGCAAATTTACTTCGGAAAATGGATTTAAATGTTTCAAATCCAAACACCGCAAGAATTGCAATACCCCGGCAGGCGCTCACATACGGGATTACATGAAAAACGGGATCTGCTATGTGCATTGTGCATCTACAGGCTGCTATAGTATGGTGGGGAAATTAAATACATTTAACAGTTTTACAGCATTCGAGGGTTGGCAAATATTGTGGAATTTATATGAATTATGATCGCCATTGGGGGGACATTTTCCTTACATTTTACGATATTTGAGGAACAGAAATTCGCAGTCGAAATGCAGCATCATATGAAACTATCGGGTTAAAAATTATTTATGGTGCCTTCCACTAGGATGTGCCGTCCGATGAATTTTTCTTTCTTTGTTTTGTGGTGGAGGGATTTTTTCTGTTGTTTTCGTCCTTTTAAAGCAATCAAATGAATTTGCTGCTACTTTATACGAAATTCACAAGCAAGCACTTTGTGAAATTTTTTTTTCGAGCGAAAGCGAATTTCGTTTGCATACTTTTAGGATCCTTTTGCCGCAAAAGTGTTTGACATTCGATCTATTTTTTGTGTAGCTCTCTTTTGGCTAGATGGTAATGCAATCAAACGGGTTTGCTTCCGGTGCACCCAGAGCGCATCAACGAACTCCAACGCCTTGACAGAAATTTATTTGTATTAAAATAAGAAATGTGACTGTTAATGGCATCAATATGTGATGCAGAAAGCCCATCGTCATCAATATGGGAATGCAGGCCTTGGTTTTTACGGCCAATTTATTTTTTGTGAATTTACGACAGTATAATAAGCCAAGGAAGGTATCGATCTAAAAGTTTCTAAAGTTGGTGCAGTTCAGATTGGTAAAAGGTTAGTTTCTACATTCGCGGGTCTCCTGACGCGTGGTTGATTGATTCCTTTATAGTTGTAAACGCAAGGTAATCCTAGAATGTTTCGCACCTTTTGAAAGATAAAAATAAAATAGCTGGCGCCGTAGTCCTAACCATTCGTGATGTGTGGGTTTTTTTTTTTTTTTTTAACGAATGGAAGGGATCTTCAATTTTAATTTTATGCCGAGTCCAAGCGGTCGATTGAGAAGCTGTTTCATGACATTTATTCTCTCGGATGTTTGTCAGAAGCTTGCTTGAGATGCCGCAATGGAAAAGAACTTTTGTTTTTTTCGGGGATCGAACCTGAGACTCCTCGCTTAGTAGTCAAACACACTAACCACTAAGCCACTGCGCCTACAATCGTAGTGCACTTTATATTGCCCGCTATTTGAACTTCTCTTGCAAGGCCCGTCAACGCCAAAACGATCCAAAATTACCGCATTCAAAACGACCAAAAACGCCCTCAGCCACTTCAAAGAGATTTCATTCCTCAGTCCATCGAGAGCAGACATTTCAATTGGAACACACTAGGTAAGGTTAGGTTAGGCTGAGTGGGGTTGTGGGATCGTCACAAAAGACCAGGCACCAAAACAGGCCGGGACCATCGCCATCCCCAGGGCACACACTAAAACGTTTGAAAGTGACTCCAAAAAAAATGCCAGCATTAAAATTTCCTTCAATAGATATACATTGCCCAACCCAAACAAATAGCACAGGCCCATTCTTTTGATTTCTAATTAGATGTCATTTTTAAGTGAGATATCGAGTCGTGGAAAATAAGCCCTTTGTGGTAGAGCAATAAGTAAATTCATTTTAGATGGAGGTTCTAAAGTACCTACTACTCCCAATAGAAAATCACCCAGTTCTCGCGAGAGCACCCTTCAACTATATTTAAAATATTCATCCCAGGATCCATGATTACATCTCCGAATAACTTAGTAGGTCGTATAGAAAATACTTTTTTTCTTTATTTTTTTTAAATGAAGTACATATACAGTAGTTACAAAGAGGCCAAAGATAAAAAAATACAAAACAGAAAATTTTATTTACACAGCACTGGTATAAGAAACTTGCTTTTGCACTCCAAGCGGCTGCAAGTTATCCCTAATTGACTGCAAAATTCCAATTGGGATCTGTAAATAAAAAATATTCATATGATTTCCTTCCCAAACACAGAGAAATAATATGATTACGTTAAAGAATGGGTTCAATGAGCCTGGGTTTATTTGAACATTCTTGTCGGCAGTTTGATACACATTCTGATTGGCAGGCAGTGTTGCACTATTGTCCAGTAAAGTTGTGCCTGTCACTTTAGTTTCGCCTTTATATGTAGTCTTGATTTGTCCTTCTTCGTTGTTGAACCGCTGTAATTATATTGAATTTTAATTGTAAGGTTACTTAGCTAAAAATATACCAGAAAACCTGCCACAGCAACGCCAACACTTCGTAAACGGAAGTTTAAGGTAGTAGGCCTTACCAATAAACGTTTTTAGTTTCGACTCTAAATTTTAGTAGTTTTAAGTAAGTGGCTAAATTTTTCGAAATCACAATTGCGAAATTTTCCATGCAAAATTGCATATTATGACCTACAAAATATTTAGTGTGGAGGTTAAAAATGATTATTAGTAACGCCAAGTGGCTATATTTTCCAAACAAATTTCGCAATTGTGAGCTTCCGTAAATTTAAAGTCGAGTCTAAGATTTGTTATTGGTATCGCGCAGTATCTTTAGAAAGTTCATAAAAGTTTCATGCATGATTCTCTGTGAGTACTTTTCTTAAAAAGTGTATTTGTTCAACTTATATTTTAGCCAACAAAATAAATTCTAATATTTATGGGTAGCCATGTGCCAAAATTCTAAAATGCTTTAAAATCCGACCAGTTAATAACTGATAGTTCGTTACACCAAAAAGTCAAGTGGAAACATGATTGAATATTTACTTTAGTTATTTTAAGAAATTGCTAAACGTTCCTAAACACCTGTTTAGAAATGCAGTATATAAGTATTTATACACTCTCCCAAGAAATCATATTTATAAAACATTTTCCCTTGAGTCCGAAGTCTGAAAAGTAACTAAAAAGGAGAAATCTATTACATTTATCTGCCAGAAAAAATTAAAAAAAAAACTTAGCAGCTTATGAAATATACAAATTCAAAGCAAATAACATTTCTTTTTTTTTCTCAAATTAAATGTTATAAAATGCACAACACGCAGAAAATCCCTTATTAAAAATTAACCAACTTTCGGTCGGAAGAGTTAGTGGATGCCAAATAACCGAGTCAACTTGTTGAACAAAACTCGGATAAAAATTACTGATTTATCAATCTCCCCTCGAAAAACCTAAATAAAGGTTTATGTTAGCCTAGAATTAGCAACTGACAAAGTGCGTTTTTGAAACTTTTTGCCTCGATAGTTTTTAACAACGAATATTGGTTTTCAACAGAGACATTGTTAATATAAACCCATTCATTTTTTAACTGAGTAAAAATCGCACTCAGTTAGGGCCAATTTTCGAGCTAGAGGCTTTATAATAGTTTAAATTTTTAGATACAAAAAAAACTATAAACCGTTTCAAATCTGTGATCTAATGGCGTGAAAATTACTGAACAAATTTTACTAGAACTGCCTTTAGACTCTGATAATTCTGAAAAGTCGCAAGGAAAAAGGCCGATGACAAAAGTAAATATCATTTCTAAAATTTAAAATACAATTTTGGAACGATATTTAACAAGCATTTGCTCTCTGAACCTTATAAAGCTTTGTGATAGACAACTGCGTTATTTGGAAATAAAAGCATTTGAAACATTTTTGAAGCGTCAACTCCAACTAAAAAAAGGGCTAAAATAGCAAAATATTGTGGCAGGCTCTCAAAAAAAGGACCAAATTGCTACTTTAGTCGCATAATAGTCCCGCTGTCCGATAATAATAAAGACAATGGCGTTCATTGCCACGCCTACAATTTGTGAAATTCTACCTAAATCTTTGGTTATGCCCGTGCCCTGGAATGTATCGAAATCAAATAGAAAAAAAGTACTAAAATATCCTGTACAATACAAATGGTAGGTCTAACACCACCACCACCAAAGCCTTATCCGATTCTCTGATGCCGTAGAGGTTATGTTCTTTAGCCACTTCCATAGAAAACTCCCCAGCAAGTAGAAAGAATTTATAAACCACCTTCAAAACCAACCTGACTTGCCAAGGGTGTGTATAAAATGTGTTTGTGTAAATGACGTCTTCCAGCCGGACGTATCTTTTGGAAGCGTCGTAAATGATGCTGATGATGATGGCTTTTTACAAAAGGGGTCACTATTACATTTGGCACCTCGGCTTCGTTTCGCAAATCAACAGTTTGTTCGCCAATCGTAATGGACTTTTGGAAAATAAGAAAACATATTTAACATGGAGAATTTCACATTTTAACATACCTTCTCGACGTTGGTGTATTTTTTGGGTGGTTTGATTTTTTGAACACCGTTTGTGGGTAGATCAGTCGGAACAACTAGTTGAGGCGAGTCAGATTGAATTTTCGTATCGATGTTCGCATCAGTGGATATAGTTCTGGTAATCGAGTTGCCATTGGAGTGAGCTTCAGCCCCGAGTAAACCATGCTGTCTAGGTCCAGTGGAACCACCAATTATGGCACTAGCACCGATGGAATCAGTTGCCTGAGCCCCGGCGTATGCTCTGCCTGCGGCTTCACCTGAAAAGTTAGAAAGATGTACATGATTGCGCTGCTTTTTCATAGATGACACACTATATCCTACCATTGACAAGTCCACCGATACCGGCAGCGGCGCGTTGTCCAAAAGGTGTGCCCGCCGATGCACTTAGACCTCCATGGGCAGCATTTCCAGTTAAAAACCCACCAAGTCCTGCTTCAGCAGTATATCCACCGAAATTGACTCCGATCTTTCCATCTTTGAACGTGACAAACTGGAAAGAAATTGACATTTTAACACCATCTGTCAATGGGTTTATTAAATACTAAAAAAAAAATGTGTTGACTTAGTTCTGAAATGCAAATGTGCAACTCTATCCAAAAGTTGGTGCGATCAAGTAGGAGGTTTATAATATGCTAATCGAAATCGCAGGCTGCATAGCTAATGCGTATATGCAACTATAAAATAAATGACTAAATACAGAAATAGGAAGCCAATATGCTCCACAGAATTATACTTTACTTGCAGCTTAGGAAAAATGTGCTTAGAATCGTTAACATCTTAGGAGAAGCCTATGAATATTAAACATTTTAAAATTAAAAGATGTAATTATGATTATAGGCCACATATTATTTCCTGATATGACATACACACACATATCTATCACAACAACTTTCCGTGCCTCAGAGAGTTGCTCCACTCAGCAGTGCTGTAGAATAAAAAAAATGCTCACAACATCAGTCGATTTTTGAAATGTGAGCGAAGTGATTTTATTCAACAGTCAAATAAGGCAACTATGTATGACAGCTGTCATAAGGCAATTCAAAACAACTACTCACTGAGCTTCTCTGAGACGTCATTTGTTCGTACTAAAATCCATCTGTTGACGTTGAATTTAATTTGGCTGAGTTTCCAATAGCTTCACTAATACTGCATTTACAGCATCACTCATTCCTAATGCAGAAGTTTAAAGGGTTACCCATTGCCCATTACTAAATAGCCGTGTGGCTGAAAAGGATAGCATTACCTAACACGCAGAAATACGTGACACGTATTTTGGGCGGCCATCTTGTTTAAGTTGTATGAATTATGGGAAAGTTCAACATGTCGATAATTTTATAACGATGGCTGACGAAATGTCACTTTCCTGTAAAACAAAATGGCTTCCGAAAATTATGAACGGGCAATTTATTTACTGATTGATGAATTGTTTGTTTAATTTAGTTTTAATAATCACTACTCTCATTTCACATGTCTTAAATCAGAAATATATATTTATTCAAGTGAATGCAGAAACGTTGGTCGCCTATTTCCGTTTTACGTTTCTATAATTATGGATAGAACATGAACATCTTACACCTTTATTAGCATTGAGTGCTTAAATAGGATCTCTCTGTTCCGTCTCGTGCAAAAATGCGCGTGTGTGATGTTGTAAATGCACTATGGCTCTATTTTAAAAATAAAATATATTTATTTATAAATAAATCATATTTGTCTTTCTCTTCCGATTTTTTTATAATTCTACTTAAGTATATATGTATATTTAGTATGTATATTTTTCGTATAATTTTATAGGTGGAGAGTTTTTGCAGTATATTTAAGAATCCGACCTGTTTTTTACAAATTATTATGCCAGTAAAAAATAAAACAGGGCACTCGTTCCGTAATTTTTTAGACGATTATCGTCGAAGCGATAGACCTCCAAAAGTAGGAACTAAGTGCCAAAATTATGAGTTTTAGACCGTAATCCAGTTCATTTTCCACAAATGTAATGCTGACAATAGTGAAACAAATTCGGGCAGAATATAACTTCTTATGATCATCAAAGTTTCAAAAACTATATCGTCCCGACGTTTCTTGTAATATGGAATCTGCCCCCAGAATAAATAATGTTGTTACTCGCGAATTTAATAAACTTCAAAGTGAAAATAAAGCGTGACAAAGACTTATTCAACTGTCTTTTGCTTTATTTTTCAATTGTGAGCTTCGACTTTTGAAAAAGCATATAAGGATTCCTTTGGCAATTTCGAAAAGATACCTACATACTTGTTATTGGCTCAAATTTTTAAGGGGCACTTATTGTTTTGAAAATTTGCAAGTGGTTTCGGATGTATTTGCTACTTTTTACATAAAATACTTTTCAGCGTTGTCAACTTGAAAAATCCTGAAATACTTGTCTTTCTCTTTCTATTTTTTTAAATTCAACTAAAGCCGGGTCATAGGTATAATTTTAAAGGCGGAACATGGACAGTTTCCACAGAGTTTTTAAAATTCCAGCTCGTTCTTTTTTAGTTGTATAAATCAACTGAAGTATTTTCGCAGTGAAAATTACTCTTAAATATTAATACGAGAGAATATAATTGTTACTCGTAAGAAAGGTGACTCCAGAAAACTTAAATGCACCTTGTATATTCAATTTTCAAAATGCAAATGGTATTTGTTCGAATTTTTGTAAAAGTGTCCCGCATAAGATAAAAACGTCGAAATGCTTCATTTCTCTTAAATCTATTTTTCTTAATCATAATACAAATTAAAATTTATTGTGCGAATTTGCATTTTTTTAATTGTATTTCCTTAACAATTAAAAGATTATTAAACTGTCGTTATTTATCACTTATTAGACCTTTAACACTCACGCAGGTGATTATTTGATCTACGTGCAACTAAAGGTAATGATGATTGCTGTCTTGTTGTTTAATCGATTTCCACGTAATGCGTTTTCAACTTTCAAGTGATGCGTCATTGATGTACGAGTTTGTGATTAATGTTGAATACAATTAACAGAACGTCACAATGATGAACTATTTTAGCTACACTAATAATCATTTTTAGTGTTCAGGCTAAATTTTTCGAACTCACAGTGGCGACATTTTCAATACAAAATTGCATATTGTGACTTGCAAAATATTTAGTTTGAAGGTTAAAAGTTATTATTAGTAAGGCCCTTTGACTGTACCTGAGAAAGAATCCCAGAATTACTACATTTCATAGCAGCTGAAGCTTTCCTTTTTCCCTGTTACAAAAAGACTTGATTGCTTAGTAAAGATGTTGTTCTTTCTAAAAGTTCAGTGTTTGGTTATCAGATGCGATTGAACAGTGCCAATTGCCTTATTAAATTTTACTCAAAATCTCGTCAGCAAGGTCTTTGAAATAACATTGAACAAGGTCAATTGGCCCTGAAGCCTTAACTATAAATAATTTAAAAATTGATTTTTTGTAAATTATTTAGATAAATAAATAAATAAAATAAATAAAGGTTAAGTGGATTGTGACTCCACCAGAATTTACAGAAGGGACTTGATGGTATCAGCACTGGCGAATATCCTCATCGCCCAACGCGTTTCGTGAAATCATTCGTAACTGAATACAACTCGTGTTACCTTGCAAACGTTTTAAAAAGTTCTTTGAAAAATTAGCAGCAAATTGATCGCCGATTTTGATTGCCCGAATGTCAGTAAGTGCAAGGGAAATAAGTTTTAAAAACTATTTTTAAAGCCATTTAAAAGTTAAAAACGTTACATAACCTTTAAAACGCCATTTGGCATTAGTCAGAATATAAGAGAAAAAAAAACTTCACAAAGTTTTGCACTTTGCACCTATTTTCCATTGCATGAGCAAGGTTTTATAACAAATGAATCTGTTCTTGTAAACTCGTCTTTTAAAACTGGTTTAATTTGATTCAAACAAAAGGGGTAAACTAGTTAATTTCTTCAAAGATATATATTGCGTAATTAGAGCAAGTACAAAAACGTTTTAAAGCGCGTCAGCTTCCTTTGAATTAATTCTCCATTGTTTCTGTATCTGTATAATGCATACACATGGAGACGACTCAATCATACCGGTTAAGAATAAAACGTTGTATTTAAGTAAGACAAGACATATCCCCATCATCACAAAGGTAAACGAGTTTGCTTTCAATTACACCAACCTAGCACAAGGTCATCTGTTCGATATACATCTTAGTTTTGTTGGAATAGTCTTTGTTTTGCACCGTGTAAGGATCAACTTTTTGAATGCATAACGAAAAATCGAAAGGCACAATTACAGGCTTACGGCCGACTTGGAGAATGTGCATCACCGCAGTGTGTATACCAAATTTCAGTTTCGACTTCATTACCGCATGCACAAAAAGATTGCACAAGATACCAGATGCTAATGAAAACGAGTTGTGCGATTTGAAATCGGGGTTTGCTGTAAACAAAAACTTGTTGAAATGTTATTTCTTTTTTACAGTCAGCTACGAACGAACAATGAAAGACTTAGTAGCGAATTTGTCCGCTTCGATGACTCCATGCAATGAGAGGCTCAAATACATTACCCTATCCCCATTCTGACTGAAATTCATGTGCCATTTTAAGCCGCACACGTGAATGTGATTTTTTGTACCATGACCTTTGGTTTTTCAGTAATAAGTATTTTAATTAAATTTCGCAATAAATGAATGAGTAAATAATTTGCATAGACAATTAAAGAAATAAAGACTAGTGTTTGGAGATATTATTACCAACCAGTGTTGTCTAGATGAATGAGTAAATCAATTTCAGTTCCCAATTAATTCTATTTACACATTTTGTGTTGCTATTTTCCTTATTACGCAAAGAATTAGACTCGTTTTTAAGCAATTGTGTTTAAAATGTTGAAGACAAACATTTATTAAGTTTTCCCTGCGGACATATTTTTTCTGCTCACCTTGTCAGGCAACTACGACAAGTCGTTCAACAGAAGTGTTACATTTTTGGTATAGTTACCATCCATCTGTACATAATTTTCATATGAATTTAATTTCCAATTCGTCAAAAGTTCCTTGCAATTGACTGGCTCCTTTGAAGTTTTTTTTTGCATTTTACTGATTAATAAAAATAAATAATAGTAAAATATTTCGATTTGTATTGTACTGTATTATTAAGTATTCAAAAAAAGTTATGAAAAAAATTCACTTTTTGAATAGCAATATTAAAAACTCTTGAAAATTGCAAACTGATAACTTAGCTAAAAAAAAGGTAAGAGCACAAAAATCCGAATCGCATTGAAGAGAAGTTTCCCACCCTTATAACGAAGGTGGGCAACAAATTTGTGTGAAAAAAAATCCTTGTTCAGATTATCTTAAAACTTAGAATATGAATTTTGCAAGACTAACAGTACAAATGGCCCCATTCAACGTCAAATTTTTCTAAGCTTGCTTGACTATTACATTATTTTATTTATACAACAAAGAGCTCTTTAAATTTGTGTCCAATTTCATTTTTTTCATAGATTTTTTTAAGAATGTTTAAAAAATTAAAAAGTCAGTATGTTGAATCAATAAATTAAAAAAAAATAAATAAGTTGTCTTTTAAAAAAAACAAGCCTTAAAACCTTTGCTAATAAAATAATGCCTAAAATGCATGAAAAAGCTTTAGTTGGCATTTTTTTTGTAGTAGTAGTAGTATAGTTTATAACAATGCACTTAATTTAAAAAACATTTGCTACACAATAAAATATTTCCTGATAATTCAAAAAATACACACGTAACTGTTCAAGTTTTCACTTCTGTCGGCACTCCCGGAGTGCCACTGTTTTTTTTTTCTTAAATAAATCTACGTGATCTACAATCATATACAAGTAATACTTTTTGATATTATGGAGTGGAAAAAACCCTTAAGATGCAGTTTTTATGTCTCTGTGGATTGCGACCCCTCGCCCAGGTATCCAGCATATTAACCACTGAGTCACTGTGAACCAGGTGATGGCTGTTAATTCATTAATTACCTTGCTGGTTCCATTTCTTGTATGCAATTTCGAAGAATTGTGTATTTTAACATTTTGTAGGAAGTGGACAAAAGTAGCCGTCACTTAATTATGAGCACTAGTTTCTAAAACTAGAAAATATATTGAGCCTCACTAATGATCATTTTTAAATAATTTCACAAAATATTTTGTAGGTCACAATGGGTAGATAATTTTAAATGGAGAATTTCGCCAATTTGACCTCGTAAAATCTTGCCTGAGCAGTAAATATGAATATCAGTATGGCGCATTCAGTAAAAACCGTCGACTCATGAGTTCGTTTTTTTCTACATTTCATATTTTCCAGATTGTGCGGATTTAAATATACTGCGCAACAGAATATAATAAAAAATAATATAAATATTTGCCGCAGCAGGTCTATATCTAGGCCTAGCTTCTCACAACCATTCGTCTTGTGTGAGTTTTAATTTTTGGGACGAGTGGAAGGGATCTACAATTGTATGCCGAGTCCAAACGGCCAATTGAGAAGTTCTTTAATGACAGATATTCTCTAGGATGTTTGTCAGACGTTCGCATGTGTTGGCGCAGTAAAAAAACACCTAAAGTTGGAAATTGGGTTTTTTCGGGATTCGAACCTGGGACCCCTCGCTTAGTAGTCCAACACACTAACCACTAAGCCACTGCGCCGACAGCAGAATATGTTTGCGACTTTATTACTAACATAAAGTGCAATAGATAAAATTTCGTAAGAAAATTATAAAAATGAATTATAGAAATAAAAATGTTTTGCTATTTTAAATTTATTGATATCGTTCACATTTTGCATTACAGCTTTTCCAATAAAATAATATTAAAATCTGAGCAATCCCCTTACTTTTGTTTTCGGTATCGTTGCTTTTAAATATTAAATATTAGTATAAAAATGTGCTAAATACAATCTAAACGCTTCAAATCAAAAGCACAACAAAAATCCATTCTTAGGTCAACAACTTGAAATACTTAGATTAACTCGTATGTACCTGAGGAGCAGCTGTGATTGTACCAACAGCTAAGGCGCAAATCAAAATCGATTGAATCATTATTAATTGGGACCACGCAAGTAATTATTTATAATGAATTGTATAAATTCTCGAACAAATTTCTGACAATACAATGGAAAACTGACTGAAAATTAAATTAATTGCACAAAGTCCGGAATGATATTCACTGCACGTCTGGAATGTAAAGAATACACCCAATTCCGTCACACGCGAGTAGATTTTCAAATTGTGTCTTATTAAAAAGTTCGAATCATATAAAATTCAAACTGAAATTCAAAATAGAATAAGAATCGGTACTGAGCGTACGAATGACTGCTCCTAACTGTCGGCTGGGGAATAACTTAATCGAATGAAAGGCTGACTTGCAAGAAGTCCGTGCTACCGATTGAGTTTGTTGTTTTTCTTATTTTTGTTTTTGTTTTTATGCGATACCTGCTACGAAAAAAAAATACACTGGAGATAGAGATGTAATGGAGTTGACGAGACAAACAGGTTATACTATGCATAGCTACTACTGGGTGATAATAGAATGACAGTGTAAACAAGTATTTTAATTTTGGCGGGTATCGCAGGTGAATAGGCTTGTTAATTTTGCTTTGTGCTAAACAAACAAATATGGGCTTAAAGAATGAGACTGTCGTGGTAATTAGTTTTGAATTATTTTCTTTATTCTATATTGTTGAAGTAGTATTTGGTTGAAATCAAGGGCCTTTAGCAACAATAAACAAAAGGTGGTGGCATGCGTAGTACAATGTACCAATTTAAAAGTCATCTGATAAAGAAGAGGTAGAGGACCTAACGCAATTTTTTTTTTTGAAATTAATAGACGACTTTGATTGCATAAGTCTTCACAAGGATATTTGGCTCATCCTTTATAATGGGAAATGTCGAACGTCTGAAATTTAAAAAAAATATCGTTTGTTTAGTAACTTTTTCTTTGTATTCCAGCTTTAACTACGGTAAATGAAAATAATTAAAACAAGTCACGCGCCACTGATGATCGGGCTCGTTCTTACGATTTTTAATGTTTTTTTAGACAAATTCCCATATGTTTTGCAAAATAAATTTCCTGCTGTAATATCCTAAGTCGCAATAAAGCACACTGCTATTGGTAAGATACTTCTAAAGACATGTGCGGTCTGTCTCATTTATATTAAGAGAAGGTGCTCCAAAGAGCAATTTCGTAAAAGTAGACTTTGGACTGTGAACAAAGACTGGAGAGCAGGTCGCGGAGGGTGTTCTCCGTAAAGATAGCAAGAATATTATTTTTTATAACAAAATTCCGACTTGTTTTTTTTTTTCTTTTCCCTATTCACGTATAGGCTCGACCTTTACAGATATAGTTACCCTCAAAGTCTAGAGACTAGCATCAAATAGCTTGTTTGCAGGTAGACATATTAATCTTAATATAGAATAACCATCATTTTCAAATTAATTATATTGGACTTAGTATTTCTGTTGAGGTTCGTCAGATCTCTTTTTAAAAGTATTTCCTTACTGAGAATCCCATAGACTTTAGTCTAGGGTTGTTTTGTTAAGGCCGGTGAACGAGGTGTCCAATAAATCCCCATTTCTATTTTATAGAGATCTCACTGCCTGGCATAATCGAAGAACAGCCATACACAGGGCAAAACTTTGGAGCATTGCTGTTCATAAATTTTCATCGCTATTTGATCCGTTTTTGCGTCTTCATAGAAATAGAATCGCCATAGCCTTTAAGCAGAGCTACGGCAGCCAACCTTGACTTTAATTTGATGCATCATCAACGAGAGGTTTACCGTATCCTCCACACGAATATCTTGTGTAGCTGAGAAGACTATTATCGAGGTGGAAATGAGCTTCACCTGAATGTATTTTTAACGCCGATCTTCATTTTACTTTCCAATTTGTGTGTCCCATATGACTTGAGCTGCCTCTATAGCAAGCAAATGCGGAGTAAATTCGATTTTCTAAATGAAGTTAGGTGTTTAGCTAGGACAAGAGGATTGGGTCTGTCTGTAGACCTGCAAGAAATATATAATTCTAAGAAAAATATGTTAACCTCTGAAAATTGGCACCAGACAGCAGGTGGCCATTGGTTAATTGACGTAGAAGCGAAGTTTACGGTTCACTTCCTAATTGGAAAAGGGATAGCTTCTCAGATGACTTTATGCTTAACAGGAAAGCAAAGTCGGTAAAAATATATGGTCTTTGTAGAGTAAGGAATTTAAAAAATGGTGCCCGATAATTTTGACTTAGTTCAGTGAACTTTTGTGTTCAATTTTTTTAAGTTAGTAATTACTTGCAACTGTTTAGGTAAAATGGTACCGAAAAGTAAACAACTTTTAGGAGAAGCTCAAAAAGAGGGTTCGTAAACTTTTTCAGTCATGGAAACTAATTTTTATTTGGAGATTGCAATACCTTCAACCTTCGTATCAGTCTAAATTTTTGCATAACTATTCACGTATAAATCTTAAATAAATAGTTCCACCCATTTAACGAAAATGTTAAAATTTTCATAACAATTTTTACATAAAAATAAAAACCAAATGATAAAGTTCACACATCTTGTCTTTTATAGAAAAAGTGTGTAAAAAATAAGTTCTTAAATCGAAACCACAGTTCTTATATTTTTTTTTAAACTTTATTGAAACACCTTTGAATGTTAATAAATAATTTATTTAGTTGCAGCTCTATTTTAAGTCGCATCGTAAATGTCTACGATGCTACTGCCAAAATACTAATTTCGCCGCAAAACGATAAATTATTTCTGGTCTATTCCAAACAAAACACGTTTTCATAAAACCTTTCTTAAAAACTGTTTATATGACATCAATAAACAATGTAACCATGTTGCAAGAGTGTTAGCAACAGGAACTTGTTTGCAGAAATTATAAAAAAAAAAGTCTAAGTAGCGGTGTTCCCCTGACGTTCATCGTTCGAAATAAAATCGAAAAGATTACACTTATTGAAAGGCAAAAATATCTAAAAGCCGGTTAATTTAATTTATCATCTCACAGGTAGACGTTTTTGAAACAATAACATCCGCTTCATTTAAATTGAATATATTCAACTTGCAGGATGGAAGAAGACAATCGACTGATATGGCTAAAGTACACCATTTCCAATGTTCTAGGTGTCTTCGATGCCAAATACATTAACCCATTAATAGAGGAGAATTACCAACAATTTTACAATTTTGTAAATACAAAATATGTGAAAACGGAAAACATTGACAGCATCATGCTGACGGTTTGGAGAACATTCTACGATAAACTGATAGAAGAAGAGATCACAGTGCTGGAAGAAAGTGAGTAATTTGTTGAAGACAAATTTACATACACGAGCAATATGTAAATTGTATTCATGGGTGGGGTAATTAAATTTAAATGCGTGCCCTAAGAAGGAAGCTCTTTATGTAAACATTCGCGATTGATATTCACGCCGTACGGTGTACTTTTAAACACCAGAATCTTCTAATACGGCTGGCGTTTACTGTTGCCGCGACAATAAATTTGGCATGTGCCAGTTGTGTGTGCCAATAGTTTGTTCACCTTTTATTTGATTGAAATATGGGTCGCAGCATAGAATTAAATATAACTTCTGGTGATATTATTAAGGCCTTTACACATATTAAGTCGCAGCGGATTTATCTGTTTGAGAGTTGAATGGAATATCTACATTGATATGAGAAGTGATTTTTAAATTTATGAAGGTATTGAGTTAAGGTACAGTCAATCCTTACTATATCCTATCTATATCCGTACTTTATATTCCTTTTCCTACCGCTTTTCGTGCAAAGGAATAAATAACGCACCACGGAAAACATAAAAGGGAATCTAGCTTTAATCTTCTTTTGCACTTTTAGGTGATTGAAATGAGATGGCAGAATATGATTATACTTTCACCTAGAATAGAAATGTTTTTTTTTGTACTTAGAAGCATAAATTGCAATAACTCTCAATAAATTTAAATCTACGTTTCAGTAACGCCACCACCAGTAACAACAGAACCTGATAAGAAGGATAAAAGGTCGAAAAAAAAGGATGCTAAAGGTAAGCTTAGTATTTAAACAGTTGAAACACATTTTTTTTTTTAGTTTTGTATTATAAATTAACAGAGTTCTATAACACAACGCTGCAATTCATACAACTGCATTCTGATTTTATGTTTGTTTTAAGATCAGCACTGATATTAAAAATCTGTGTTACAAAAATTCATTACACTTGCAGAAGTTCTTTTGTATTACTTACTACAAACACCTGTCGCGTATAGTTAGAATAAAACTTAAGGACGGTTTAATTTATCCTTTTAATTATTTTTAGCGAAATCCAAAGCAGCTGCAGTAGTTCCATCAAATCTAGAAGGCATGAGAACTGCAGACGAAATAATTGCCAATACAAGGAATGAACCAGGAAGCCCTAAAAGTTCCATGATGTCGGGTAAAAAAAAAATATTTATGTCAAACATTTCATTTTTATCGCCATAATCAAATCATAAAATACGTACCTACTTTATTTATATAAGTTACAAATTGAATCACATTCAAAACTATATAGGGGAAGTGAATACCTCCACATTAGAATTTCTTTCACCAAATTAGCTTAAATAGAATTTTGAACAATTTAAATGTGATTAAATTATATATACAGATGTTAATATGTAAAAAGAAATAAGTTCATACATAATCAGTCCAAATTTAGATGCAAATACAGGGTGCTTCATATCCAGATACAAATACAGGAAGAGGAGTTTTCTGCAGCAACATACAGACCAACTTGCCATAGAATTTGTTGAGGTATAGTCATTAAAATGTTTTAAGGCCAAGGACATAGTTTTAAAATTATCTATTTCACATCTCACTATATGAGATTTGGTAAGTTTTAAAAAATAAATCGAATTATGTGTCAGAAAACAATTCGTTTAGTATTTTTGAACTGCAAACATTTTCCCCTTTTTTATAAATGATTAAATGGGACACATCGGAGATGGGACATGTTATAAGCCAGCTGTATCCATATTGCATTGGCCATCACCAGAAGTAATAATATTTTAATACGATCTTGTTCATCACAATCTTAAGAAGAACGTGCCCCGATTTTTTTGGTTTTTCGAAGGCAGTTGCAACTGGTCATCGTCTCCACTGATGAAAAATTATTGCTGCTGACTTAATGAAATGTTAAAAATTTTCTAAAATACTACAAAGTTTATTATTGGTCGCAAATTGCATACGACCAATAACAAACTTTGCAATCTTTCAGAAAAATCTAAATTCGCATAGCTCCTGGATGAGTCGTCCGATTAGAATTAAGTTAAAAACTAGATCTTGCCTCTGTTATGCCTGCCATTCAGATCCGATTCATAGTTTTAGCGTGTTTCGTTAACCAATTCATATCCACATAAAAACAGACAAATAGTTTTATTACAATAGTTGTAGAGATGGAAATTTTAAATTTTTAAACAACTCTATAGTTTGGCTGAGAGAGAGACTGTTGCATGTTGCGTCATCCGTATGACAATATTCGTCTGGACGATATCGTCTTTGAAACTTTGATAACCGTTATAAATTATATTTTACCCAAATTTTTTACGCTATTGTCAGTTTTCATTACATTTGTGAAAAGTTAACTCGATTAAGCTTGAAGGGCCGTTTGTTCATATGACTCTTTACGATTTAAGTTCTACTTAAGTACTTATAGGCTATTTTTTTTTACGGCATAAACTGCCACATAAGAGTTTATGTGGCACTTAATTCGCTATGAGTCGTATCAGCAAACGGCCTTCAAACTCGTGATTTTTACACTTAGTTGTTAGTTTTGGAGGTCTATCGTTTCGACGATAATCGTCTAAAAAGTACCGGAATGAGTGAACTGTTATCAGCAAATATCTTCCAGATCAGTAGCAAATACATTTGTAGTGTTGGGTGACTACTGAAATTTTAGCGTCAGAAAAGATGGGTTTCACTTCAAAATAATTAAAACATGTAATAAAAGTGTAATTTTTCGTAATACGCCTAATAAGCGGATGGAAAAAGGTCCATTGTCTGTCGATCTTCAGCTTCAACTACACTATCGGTACTGGAGCTATTTTCTTTACAATGTACTTTATTAATTAGCTAACAATTTTTGAATATCTTTCCAACTCAATACAGAACCGTTATTTTTCTTTTCTTCAACCTGTAAAATATTTTTTATATTTTATTTTTTCTAATAGCTTTAAAAGGCTACTTCGATCGCAGAATAATATTCTTTTTTTTTTTTTGTATTATTTGTTTGAATTATATTTTTTTATTTTTTCTACACCAAAGTAATAATTCCTTGAAGTATTTGTTAACTGCGCCGAAGCACCCTGTCTATTTTGCCGTCCACCAGAGGTAGTTTAAAAAATGCACTTATTTGCTTTTTAAGCCTATATGAAGAATTTTAATTTTTCTAATATTAAACTACTTTTGTTTAATTAACAAAAAACATACAACAAATTAGGAAGTGATGACGAAGATGACACTGGTAAATATTGTTAACTTTAATACATGAAATTAATAAATACTGTTTCAGTTTTTAGGGTTGACAAAACACTGAAAAATAAAATTTCCACTCGAAAAATTAAATGTTTCTTTAATATACATATTTTAACGCAGTTTCTATTTAAATATATCCCAAGTTTTTATTCAACCCAAAAATTCTAAACACAAGATTTCATGACTGCCTGTGTAAATATTGTTATATGTTATTGTTAAAATTCTATGAACCCGTTTTTTATAGCAAAAAGTACCGTAAAAGGCAAAAAGAAAGGAAAAAAGGCCAAAGTTCGAGAAGTACCCATTCACCCAATCTATGTCGAAGTGAAGGTAAAATTTGTTTAAACAGTGAAAAAGGATAAATCTTTGTAAACTGAAACCTCCGCAGAAAATCATACAAAGCTATGTGAAAACGCCTATACTGCATTGTCATTTCGGAAGCATAAGTCCGTCACAACTGGACCCAAACATGAAGTATGTGTACATCATACGCAACTCTTCAGAACCGATAGGTATGGTGTGGTTTTTTTTTTGGCAGAGCTTTAAGTAACAGTTTGTATATTTCTAGTGAAATATTCAAATCGCGACGAGTGCTTTATTGATATGCCGAAGCGATTTTACTTTGGCACCTTGAAGGGAAATCTGATAGAGAACTTTAAAATGACTATAAACGAGGTATGTATTGCCTTTTCAAGATAGTAGCATTAAATACACTTTAGACGATCATAGCAAATATCGTGACTTTCCATGGAGGCAGTGTGACCAATTTAGCATATTTCCTGCTAAATTTAGCAGGAATATTTTCTTTTTCTTTTATAAATCATGCCAGCATTTTTCGAAGTCAAATGATGAATTAAAATAATAAAATAAAATCAAACCAGACGAACCTTAGCGATTACAATTCTCATTTAACAGTGAACACTGAACACAGCCATTCAACGAATTCAGCTAATAGTAATAATATTTATTTTAATTCAACAGAGACTGAATTTAATTGAATTAAAATATTTGTTTATGTAATACATATTAAGCGTCACGAAGTGGTGTTTTTATTTAATGATTTTTTTTTTTTAAATATATCTTATTTTGTCCTGTAAATCTATTTTCTTATTTTTTTTTTAAGTTTTTAGCAGGTTTTGATTTCAAAAAATACTTTGCATGACTTTAGCACTTTTTTATACAAAAAAAAACATGCTACACGGCTGAGCTTAGCATGATTTTAAATATTGAATTGGTCACACTGCATGGAGGTAGTAAATTGGGCTATAAAAAATCATATATTACTATTTATTCAAAAAAAAAATAGTTAGTATGAGACTTCTCGAAAAGAACCCGCTGTCATAATGCGCGATAATTATTGCGCAGTACTAATAACAAATTTTAGTCTCAACTTAAAATTGACGGAAGCTCACAATTAAAATATTTGTATGGAATGTAGAAGCCATTTTGAATTACCAAAATTTAAAGGCGAAACTAAAAATGTTGTTTATTGGTAAGGCTCATCCCGCGATTACTATTAATCATATTTAGTGTCCAAATCTCTATATTTTACGAACTGAAAATGGTCAAATTTTCCATATAAAATTTTCCATTGTGACCTACAAAATATTTAGTGTGAAGGTTAAAAATTATTATTAGTAAGGCCAATACCAATAACCATTTTTAGTGCTGACTATAAATTTTAGTTATTCACAGTGGGCATATTTTCCCTACAAATTTCGCAATTGTGAGCTTCCGTAAATTTAAAGTCGAGACAACAATTTGTTACAGAAAGGCGCAATGTTTTTATCATGCAGGTATAACTTAAGTGCTCTCACAGTACGATTTGTAATTTTTACCAGCTTTTCCAAAAAGTCATAAATTTGTTGGTCGTGTAAGGTGAGTTACACCCAAAATGACTATTTCCCGACGTACAAATATTTCCACAGCTTTGATTATGAATTTTACTAACATATTTAATTGGAATAAAACATTCTTCTAGATTTACAGAAATGTTATTAAATTTCACTTTCAAGAGCCCACACTACCCACCAACAAACAGCCACTAGAAGAAGTGGAGGAAAATACCTCCAAAGACAACAGTCCGGGACTACTAGACCTTGCGAAGCCGTCTGAACTCCGCGCACTGGCAATAATGAAGCAAGAAAAGTAAATGAAATACCCATAAATATGTAACCCTTAAAGATAACTTCCTTTACTCTTTGGTCATTTAAAGGAAAATCGCGAAACTAAGTAAAAAGCAAACGCAACAGGAGTCAGTGGCTGTGGTGGAGGATAATGAAAGTGGCGATGACAAGGAGGCCGAGGCAATATCTCAACGCTCATCAGAGAGTGCTATGGGCAAGTAGCAAATGAATCTCACACATTGCATAGAAATTGTTTGTTTACTTTAAAAACTGTCTGAGACTTAGCCTGTTGCATTTGAAGCCACTAGTCGGATTATGGTCGCGGCATAGAATTTCATAGAATTTTAATGCAATCCCACAAGTGTTTGCAATGAATCCAAATTTTATCCTTAAAATATTGATTTAAGTCATTGAGCGATTTTTTTTTATTTGTGCAGCAGTCTATTACTTCTTCGTGGATATTATGTGTCCCTTCTTGTTCACTGAATATAAAGCGTAGCTAACAGCGCTGGCTTCTTTTTAAATTGCTTGAACATAGGCGCCGTTCAAAGTCTGCCTAAGGCTACCGACAGCCTCACTAAATCAGCTAATTAAACGGTTCTGAAATATGTCCTCTGCTGCTTTACCGGCCTTAAAAAAAACGCTCAAACTAAACATCCCGTCCAATGCTCAACAATTGGTGGGACAGATTTAAAATTTGAGTGACACTACATCGTCATCTCAATTTGTATGTTTAACTTTCTTCCAACCATAGAGACTTCTCCCGAGAAGCTGATAATAGCCGAACGTTGGGAAAATCTCCTCGCCAGCACACATGAAAAAGCTCAACGACTTCGTATGCAAAAGGACAGTGCCTTCAAGAAGAAGTCCTTGTACAGCAACAACCTATTGCATTGGGTGAATGAGCTCAGCGCGGAGGTGGATTGGACTATCGAGCATATAGTTTGGGCGTTTAACCTTCCAACTGCATACAACGCTCCGGGTCAGGAGGAAATCGAATTTGAAGAATCAAAGAAGAAAATCCCCATTGATACCAAAAAGGCTGTGATCAGTTCGTTCAGCAAGGAACAGCTCGAAGATGTTGTTAATGGTTGGATGTACCACATAAAGAAGTTGCTCAAAGAACTTAAGGAAAAAGTAAGAAAGCCGTGGACTTTTTTATCAGTCCTGACCTTACCGAATATTTTTTGATTTTCTCAAGCAATTGGAGGAGTTCACTCCGATGGCTGAGTACCGACTCTGGTATCAGAGGGAGTTGGAACTGTATTCGATTTTGGAGGAGTTGAAGACGGACTTTGTTTTGTCTGTATTAAGTAAGTAGCATCAAGAACTTGGGATACGGGCCATCATTTAATTCGCAAGCAATATTTGAAGGAACTCTCCAGAATAGTGGATCTTCGGTCACACAAACTTGGAAACAATTTATAGAAGACCTGGAGGTGAACTTTAAATTGGCGAAGGAGAACTCCGACTACCTTTCGACAATAAAAGACTACTTGGAGGTAAATCAACGAGCACATATTGCAGAGGCAGAATTTTCGAATACTTGTGATTTTCAGAAAATCCGCTCTTACAATAATTTTAAATTCATGACAATGCTCCTGCCGGATCTGATGGTGGGCCTCAACCACATTTGGACTATGTCTAGTTACTTTTGTCGGGACGACAAGATGCAGATTCTTCTGAACCAGATCTCAAACGTCTTCACAGAGAAGGTCAAGCGGATTGTCGCGCTAGATGATATATTCAAGTAGGCAGGTCAAACAGTGTCAATATATTGCTGCTCACTTTTCCTTTTCAGAAACCCTGCAAAGATTGTCCTCGAAATGGCAACAAACTGCGCGAACTTTCTGGTCTTCTGGAAAAGTTCGTACATGGCGACTCGGGCTAAAATTGAAAATTCAGGGGTCGGCTCTCGTTGGGAGTTTGACAGAAATATTCTATTCAACGACGTCGACCATATATGCCGCATTAGTCAGGACATAGCGTACATTGCAAAGGTCTTTGTGCAATTTGAAAACCTCTTTGGATTCCGGCTGAAATCAATTGTGGTCGACCCGTCGATTGTTGACACAATGATGGAGAAAGTCTACTGCCTTCTGGGCGACATCTTGCGAGTGGACTATGATATATTTCGCCCGGCCAACTGGGAAAACTGGGAGGACACTTTGGATGGCTTCAATCGCAAACTGAATAGCGTCGAGTCAGAGGCTAAAGGTGTGATTGATCAGTGTATCACTTCATTGAGATCGTCGCACTTGGGACTGGCACTAATCACTGACATTCATTCGATTGATACCAGAGAAAAGTTGACAGACTTTATATCCGCAAAGCATGAGAATATTCTTCGTTTCTTTGTGTCCGAAATTAATACCGTCGAGTATGAGTTTATGGTGAGATATTCCACATTCTGTAGGTCAAATTATGGAGTTTTTCGTTTTCTTTTTTTTTAAAGAACAACAAAAAGAAGCCACCGCTTGCCAAACATCAGCCGGCCAGCATTGCAATCATTCGATGGACTCGCCTATTGAGTAATAAATTGAAAAAGTCTGTTCTGGCTTTCAAACAGGTACTTTCGAAATATTTCTATATAAAAAATTCAACGTACTGTGCAAATTTGCACTTCACATTTAAAACCTGTTCAATTAAAAATTATTTGATATGACTTGAAGGTACGCTTTTAAAAGACAATTTAACAGAAGTACGTTTTTTTTTTGGTAGTGAATTATGAACTTGATTGAGTAGTCTGACGTTTCTCCAAATATTCAAATATTTGATGGCACTTTGGATTCGACTTATGCACGGCTGAATGAATCCAGTTAGTTTGTAATTTCAATTAAATTGATAGACTTTTGTCTTTGCAAAGTGCCAATAGATTGTTTTTCGAAATCTGTGGACTCTAATTTCTAGATTGAATAAATGAAATAATTGAATATACTCAGTAAATTTAATTTTCATATGTGGGAATCACTGGTCTATTCACGATTTAATACAAAATTTAGTGTATTCTTTTGGCATTTAAAAAGTGGCTTACGATCATTTTCCTTTTGGAAAAATTATACACGACTGGGTCGCGCATGACTTTTTTCTTCATCGGAAAATACGAGGCATATTTTTTGGTGCTAAGTTAAAATTACAAATTTCGCGGAGTGTATACTGTATACCTAGAGTCGTCTGAACCGAATTGTGACTTAAATCGGTTAAATTTAGGCCACAGTTAAGAATCAAAGACAACAAAGAAAACACGCAGTTGCTTAACTCACGTTTGTGGAATCTTGCATCATTGTTATGTCACTTCTAGATAAAAACTCCAAACAGGTACAAAAATACGGCAAATAGTAACAGAAGCACGCTAACAAAAACTGTCGAGGACTAGCCTATAATTCGGAAATGTAGACTTCAACTGCGGCTGTAGTTGTTCCCAGTTTGACCTGATTCTTACATTATGTGGAAAATATTTTCCCAAACGTTAACTTACTTACTACTACATTCACTACTAATGGTTTATCTCGTTACGAATAATAATATATTACTTATAATTTGTCTGCATCCATAGCTGGAGCACATGCCCAATCTGAAGAACAGCTACTTGAAGCGCAGCACCTTTAAGCAGTACTACGAGCTCGTTAATCAAATGTATTTGTATGAACAGGATATATATGATAAATTTACCAAAATTTCAACATACAGCGTGAATGCAATTATGCGAAACAATATTTTATCAATTGATATTTGTAACAAGGATGCTGGTGAGTATATTTGAGTTTTTTGTTCGGAGGAAAATTTTGTTTATAATTTAAATATAATTTCGCAAATAGTTATAGCCAAAAAAAACTTACTTTTTGAAAATGTTTTCAATGTTCTGATGTCGGATGTTTTTTTTTTATCATTTGTAACTCAGTGTTTCTACAAAAATTCAGTTTGCGTAGAATTATAGTGTGAAGACAAAAAAGTTGATTCTACAAGGTGGGCCAAAAGAAGACATCCGATGTTGTTTGGCTCTCATTGTTTTTCTAAATGAAAAACTTCGATTCTGTTTTTTGATTATGTTTATTTAAACCATTAGAATTTTATTGGTCAAGTCGAGAAGATGATATCGGCCAAATGGGTGCCGTCACAATTGATTGCCATACGGGCTCGTTTTATGGCATTTTTCATCACTTCGGCGAGAACTTCGGGCGACAGATTCTCGCACTCGTGTCGAATGTTGTCCTTGTGGCTTCTAGGGTCTCGGTTCACGTAAACACGGGACTTCAAAAAACCCTTATAAAAAAAAGTCTGCAACGGTTAAATCGGGCGATCTTGCGGGCCAGTGCAAATCGCCAAAAAGGAGAGATGAGGCGTCCCGGGAACGCCGCCTTCAGAATATCGGTTGTGGCTCGCGCAGTGTATGCCGTAGCTCCGTCTTGTTGGAACCACATGTCCTCCAGTCCTAATTCGTCCAATTCCGACAAAAAAAACTCGGTTCTCGAAAAAAATGGCCTCTTTAACAGCGGCGATATTCTCGGGCGTTCATGGGGAGTGTATCGCTCCATAGCTTGTTCACTTGTGTTCTACATCTGACTAGTCCACAAATGTCAAAACAGATTTGACATTGGCGGCCATTTGCAAAAATAAGAACATCTTCCAATAGGGTGATTTCTTTTGACCCACCTTGTATACCGATTTTATGTATTAATGTTCCTCTAAAGTAGAGCTGTTCGCAGCAGTGTTGCCAGATTGGGCGCTTTGTCGTATTTGGGGCTATTTTTTTGCTTAAAAAACTATAGAATTTTTTTCCATAAGCGCCCAACACAATTTTGGTCTATATAGCGTTTAACAAATTTTGTGCAGATATTGTTTGTTTTATTTCTTCACAAAACTACAAAAAATAATTATTTTCATTTGACACAAGCCACAAAAGCCAATTGCATATGATAGAAGTCAAATAAAATTCGCGGCGCGCATAAGTGAGACGGGTAAGTGGGAAAAATACCAATAGAAGTACGTAAGGAACTGGGAACATTTTCAAGGATTTTTAGATTTCTACCTGGGCATGTAGGGCTAAAATTTTTTAAGGCTTGGTCGCTTAGAGCGAACTAAATTCTGGCAACCCTTGTTCGGATTCTGCGAAAAATTGTAGGTCCATTCCATTCATTCCTTCCAAAAAAAAAACACAAAACGATTGGGGAAAAGCATGACATAAGGTGCAACCAACTTTTCTACATCGGGGACCAATATTTAGGAAAACCAAGTCGTTTAAAACTATTAAAAATAAAAACCAAATTGGGGAATATCATAACGAACCTCAAAACCGGTTGCGGTTTGTACGTTTAAACGAGGATTTCATGATTTGTCAAGCTTAGAGAAAGATCGAATAATATTTAAAATAAACTACGCTCGATATTCAAAAAATGCTGAACGAAAATGGCAAGAAAATCTCTAAGCCTAACTTCGAAAAATTGGTATGGATGATTTACTGCTCCCTATACCGCTAAGTTAAACAGGTAGCTTTTCAGACGACATCACTCTTTACCTTCACTTAGCATTTCAGCGGCTCCCAAAAATTACGACAGATTTATTTTTGGCAAAAATGCCAAAAAATTTTCCATACAAAAGTCTGGCTTTCTTTCCTAGGAAAAAAGGCCTGACTTTTCTGGCAATCTTTCCACAATTTCAGCCATTTTTACCTAAAAGTTTTCTGGCGTTTTTACAATTTCTGAAAATGAAATGGAACGGCCGTTCGCTTCGGGGCGCGTCGTTGGGCTTCGTTTTCCAAAAAAAATTCTGGCGTAATTTCCGGGAGCCCATTTCAGCCCCTGTATTATTGATCGATGTGCAGAAATTACATATCACATTAGTTGCACAGCGATTTGTTAATATGTATTCAAGCTATCTGACGATTTGATTCCCTAGTGCACCAAAAACTAGTTTAGCCCAAAGTTTACATATCGACTTTGTAACGTGGTGACAACTCTAACGCAGCGTTAAATACGTAGATTAAATGTCTTGGTTTAGTTGACTTGGGTTTTATTTTTTTGGTATATTTCCAGTGACTTTCATCGCACGAGCCACAGAAGAAACAACCTCCCGAAAAGTGAGTACATACGAAATTTAGAAATTTCAGGTATTATTTACATGAAATGTTTACGTGCATTATTTCACACATGGACATTGTTACTAGAATAAACAAATAAAAAACATCAATTTCAAACGCGAAACTAACAATCATTTTTAATGACCAACTTATTTTTTACAAACAAATCGTACTACCTAAAATAAATTTAAGTGCATTTTTTTTAAATTTATTTACTCAAGTCAATTTTTATTTTCATTCTTTTTCTCTATTGTTCAAGTTTGATAAAAATAAGGACGAAAATACAGTATCTGGTGGTGGCTTCATAAGGAATATAACAAAATTCACAGTCTACGCTACCCTTGTTCAATGGCTTGTAAGTCGGCCGCAGCATAGTGACGCCTTGGTTCGAAAGACGAATGCATTTTTGAAAGTTATGCGTTCCAAGCCTACAACAGCTGAAGAGAAGTTTCGAATAAAACAATGCGAACGTAAAGAGTCACAATTTATTTATACAAATTATAAAAACGAAGTTTTCTTTTTAGTTGTGGTTAAGGCTAACAACCAGGAATACATGCCTACATGGAGGGAGTTAGTCGGCGATCAGGTTTTGATTGAAATTGAAATGCAGTTTCAGGTTAACATCTCGAAAGGTTCGTTGATTAGTACAAAACCGAGTGTTTTAGTTACAATAAATATTTGCAAGGAACAAGACTAAAATATTGTGCTGTCTTATTTCTTTTAAAGAGATCTTTAATGTCTTGTATGAGGGTCAGGAGTTCGAGCATATGGGCTTCAAGTTGCCAAATGTTATTCGAACAGCTATCATGAGAAAAAGTTTGCTTTTCACCGACTTTGAAGCTATTCAGGATGCTATCAGCGAGTACAATTCAATTATTGGTTTGCTTTCGCTCTCAGAGGTAGGTATTTTACATTTTCAAATTCAACTAAAATGAGAAGCCGAGTCTACCTATAACAGCTGCCCAAGTCCACTGATTCTAAAACTGTTTTACCAAATACTGCTGTATTGGAAATATATTACTACTTCTGAATCTCTTGCATCGTTATTTTTGATTTTTATTTATTACTTTTTGTCTTATACATCGAAACCTGCACTGTAGACAGTTCGGGTAATTTCGAGTGATTCCCATTTTACTCGCTGCTTTCCCCGAAGAAAATGTTGTTCATCAGCGAGTTTAGAATCCTAGACAGCACATGCTTCTTATGAAATAATTAAAGTCGCGGTTTTTGACTTATTTTCATTTCAGGTCGACTTCCTTCGTGATCATCTATACGAAACCGAAGTAGTCGTACAAGCAGGCGTGGGACGCTACACGTGGCAGTCTTTTAATATACAACGATTCGCTGCCAATATAAAAATACTACTACGAAAACTGGTTTCGATTGTATCCCAAATTAACAATATCCGAATGGAAATCAAAGCCAGGATCAACAAAATTGAGAATTTCAATTTATTCGAAATTATTGATCCCGGTGGCAGCCATTCATTTTCAAACGAATCTCCCAGTGGAGCCGATGCTGACGAAGAAATTCGCATGCAGTGCGAACAAATTTATCCATGCGAGGAGTATTTAATGAAATTGAAGGAGTCCCGTGACGAGAAAATATCGCATATGAAAAGGATTGTCGATTCCATTGGTCCTGTGCTGGTGAAGTTGGAAAGTCTGGTGTTGGGGACCTTTACAGGACGATCGGAAAAAATGCGAGAATATTATGTGTATTGGGAGAAGGAGACTTTTGATTGCATTTTAAGGTCTGTGAGATTATAGTTTTACTTATGTCTGACTTCAGTCTTTTTCGTGTCATTTAACGCACAGATATACGCACAGGAACTTTGAGAGGTTCTTGCATTCTCTAATGGGGAACAGGCCAATATTTGAAATAAAATGTCTCCTGCAGATGCCTGAGATAGCACTTTATCCGAGTGCTTCAGAGTTGCAGAACATTTTTGTGCAGTCAGCAAAGGATTTCCTCGAGAGGTGTGTTCATTTTTCTTTTTTTTGTAAACTAATAGGCGATGATGAGGTTGTGGCTGCTCTTAAAGTGAAGTGGAGCGAATTGATTGATCTCAATTCCCTCTTTTTTCGATGCAGATTTGTGTTAAATGTTTGTAAATCTAATTTTTTAGGAACGGTTTACCTAATTAAAAAAATGTTGCTGAAAACTTAAAAAGAAAAACGACTTCCAAATAAATGTTCTCATGTTTAGCAAACAGAAAAATCTAAAACCTCCTCCATTCCACAGAATTAGGGTCTTCCGACGCTGGATGAGCGGAACGTGTTTGTTGTGTCCGCCAATTGACAACAAAGGCTCTAAATACGTGTTCACATTTTACGAAGACATCCTCAAGGTGCAAACAATTTGATTTGTTATTGCAAAGTAAATATTACAGTTATTGTTTTCAGAAAGAAGAAATTCTTTCCCTACTCAAGAACATACACCATCTAGCTAATAGGGTGGTTGACGAAGCGCAGTCCTATGTCACAAGGTAAGATAAATATCCCATTTATTGTATTTAATTAACAAACTTACTCCTTCTAGGTACAAAAAATTCTTTGGCTTGTGGGCTTACGACAAGGCAGCAGTTTGTGAAAAATTCGTAAATTCCGGTGTACAACTGGTAGAATTCGACGAGAAATTTACATTCTATGCCAATGTTATACAGGAGTTGCGTCGCAGTCCAACATGCTGTGACATACGTTGTGTACGCATAAATTTGAAATCATTACTGGACAGTTTGTGCGAACATGCATTTGAATGGAAAACCACTTTGGGTGAAATTTTAGCCAAGAAAATTCGAAAGAATATGACCTTGTTGAGGGATGAGGTCAAAGTGAGTTATTTTTTTATGATGGGGTGTCTTAGTTTACCCGCTGATTTGTTTTCCAGCAACTACAACATAACTTGGATAAGAGTCCGAAAAATTTAGACGACTTCAAAGTAGTGATGGCGGCTATAGTTACTATTCAATCGAAAACACTAACAATTCAGTCGAAAATAACTGAAATGCAACAGTCGTATACAATTTTCAGTGAGCACAATATAAAGGTAGGGCTTGCCCCCTTACACCGGAGAGTGTTAATCAAACACATTTGTTTACTTAATACGAATATTTTTAACGTTCTGTAGTTCGATTACAACGATATGCTGATGGCACACCATTTGGAAAAGAGATGGAAGCGACTATTTCGATCTTCGTTGTATCGATCAGTGAAGTTGAGGCCAATTAAGGAAAAGTTCACCCAGATTGTGACCGGAGAAATAAGCCATTTCTTAGAAGAGGCAAGTACAGTTGTGGTCTTTTAGATATGAATAACGATGCGAGTCAACTCCTTGGGGTTTTGCTTACAATCTTTCCAAACAGATTGATTTTAAAATGCATATAACTGCAACAAGGAGAGTTTGTAAAAGGTTGCCCAAAATATAAAAAATATTTCCTTTCAGTTGCAAAGCTTCATAGACGATTTCGAACAAAACGGTCCCGGATCCGTAGGAGCGGAACTTGACAGGGGAGTGAAACTACTCGATACCTACAGCGGCAAGTTTCAATCTTTAGAAGAACGACGCGTAGAGCTGTGTAAGTCCCCTACAGAGTTAATTTTCGAGAATAAACATTTATAAAGCAATCAATAGCGAATGCTGAAAAACTGTTTGACATACCAATTGTGGACTACAATAATTATTTGAAGGCGAAAAGCGACTTTGACGGAATGCAGTTAGTAAGTACAGTGGTCACAGAAATATTGCTCCATCTGATAGTTTTTGGTTTGAAGATTTACAGGCTCTATAAGCAGCAAAAGATCGCAAGAGAAACTTGGTCAAAAACCCTGTGGGCTGACTTGGATCCGCAGATTTTGAACGACGGCATTGAAAGTTATTTGAAGGAGTATCGGAAAATTCCGAAAAAGGTATGAAATTCTCAACTGGGACTGCATTTTCACACAACACACACGCAGGTTAATTTCACGTTTAAGTCTTATATGTTTATTTATTTAAACTATAATAAATTGAAAGTTAATATTAAAATAACTTATAGCGCTTAAAACCAGGGCTTCCAGATAGGTATAATGTATGTTTAAGAATATAATAAAATATCCCATTTGAAGGTACGAGAGCTAGCAGTTAGCCAAATGTTGGAGCTCCAAATGAAGCAGTTCAGAAATAGTGTCCCACTGATGGTAAGCCTCAAAAATGAGGCCCTAAGGGAGCGGCATTGGCGCTTACTCATGCAGAAGACGGGAAAGTTTTTCGACATGGCTCCTGACAGATTTACGCTGGAGAACATGTTTAATATGCAGCTGCATCAGTACCAAGTAAAATAAGAAATTCTATTGCTCTTGTGTATTTTATTTTATTTTTTTTTGTTTTATCAGGATATTGCCGAACAAATTCTTAATAATGCATTGAAAGAATTGTCAATCGAGCGAGGTATTAAGGAGGTCGAAGATACCTGGGCAACAATGGCATTTAAGGTGCACAAGCATTTTAAAGGCAAGGAGGACCGTGGCTATATTCTTGGCAGTGTAGAAGAAATAATGCAAGTTCTGGATGATAATTCAGCCAACCTCCAGTCAATGGGAGCGTCGCAGTAAGTTTATGTTGGTGTGGTGGAATATTCTTAAGAACAAGATGTTTGGTTCGGAGTTTTTGTTCCTTTTGTGTATCGAGCTTTAAAAAAAATCGAGTCTGTCCAGTGGTAGAAATTCTACCATAAAAAATAACACACAGCATTGCATCTCTGCACAATTTTTCCAGCAACCAAAAAGTCAAGCGAAAATGTTTTGTTTTAGGCAGTGGGAGTGGTTCATAACTATTTGCCTTTGCCTATATTTATTTATAAAGTTACAGTTACTTTATTAATTCTGACTTAGGCCCAACGATACACCAAATTTCGCACCACCAAAGTTTTTAACTATACAGATATCTTCCATCCGGTTAAACTGATATTTTGCCTAAAAGTGGCGCCCAACGTTAGACACTTTTTCGGGAGTATCTTACGCCAAGTTTAAGCATTCTAACAATACGAATTTTATTCTGATGTTTTCAGTAATACGTAGAATAAAAACAAAATCAGCAATATCTTTATTCACTTTTAAAAGCATAATATCAAAATCTTTTGGAGTTCTTCACACACACGTTCACATGAGTTCTAGGAAAACTTTATAAACAAATTATTTAAAAAAAAATTAGAGACGGTTATCAGATAAGCGACGAAAAAAAATCCTAACGTCGCGGACAAATGGTTCAAAAAAGAACGGAAATTCTTTTGAATGAATATGCCTGTGTTAATTTTACTTTTAATTTCCTTATCGCATAAGTTGAGTGTTTTACAACTGAAACTGATCTAGAAGCAAATCTTCTGTTGAAGTTCAAAGCTCCAAAATGTTGTCCCGATGACGTTCCGAAAAGTATTCCAAATCTCTGTTTATACTCATTTATAAAATTTGTTTTGATGAGCTCTGGAAAGTACTTGACAAACTGTCAACTCATCCCAGAGTCTCGATTTGATTTAAAAATTATTTGAAGAACTAGAGCCAAACAAAACAAAAAATGTACACAATTTTATAAGAGTTCTGGAGTATACTCGATGAATCCGATTTTAAAACCTTTTGTCAAGAGCTCGCATGAGATTCGATTCCGATTAGAGTTCCAGTGAGTGCTTTGGTAACAAAACAAATTTGAATCACCTCAAATATTCTTTTACAATATTCGTCTGTTTACCTTCGAAGTTTAAATCGGTAAAGTAACATTTAATGTTTTGAAGGGTTCTTATAAAATAAATAGAAATTTTAGTTAAAGGGATCCTTAATTAAATCAGCCTTAAGTGCACTCGAACCCCATTTTAAATTGTTGACAATATTTCTATTAGATTTATTGGACCTTTTCTTCAAACTGTCAACAAGTGGGAAAGGACGCTGGCACTAATTTCTGAGATTGTCAACGAATGGACTGGTCTACAAAGAAAGTGGCTGTATCTTGAGGGCATTTTTATTGGAGGTGATATACGCACACAACTTCCGGAGGAAGCAAGGAAATTTGATGGCATTGATAAATCCTACAGACGGGTGAGTATAGGGAATGTGAAAAGGAAGTTGTTTTCTTTTTGTTTGGTACTGCGATGAAACAGGTCTTAAACAATTTTAATTTTATTTCGTACAAGTCTACAAAAACATTAAAATTCTAAACTAGTGTTTTGAGAGTTGCCAGATTTTATTGCGATCAAGGTTTATTTAAATATTGATTTTAATTCGATGTCAGGCCTGAAAAGTTTTTACATTTCAAATCAAATCACTTCTGGAGTAATTTTTTTACAGTAAAAAAAAATACGTTAGTTTAAGCGTTTATCTTGTTGCAATGCATTTTCCTGATACTATTAAATCGTCAATTTCCACATTATTTCAAGTCATAAAACACTTTAATTGATGTAGTAGTGCTTGTTATTTTTACTGTCCAATTTAAACATCACAATTCGCAATAAAAATTATTTAAATTTAAAAAAAAAATCACATATACGATAAATTCCGACCAAAGACATAATTACGACCAACATACAATTTTAATTTATTTAAATTTACAATATACTCAATACATTTTGTTAAAGATAATGACCGATTGTGCGAAGAATCCACAAGTGGCCCCTATTTGTACAGTAGCCGGTCGATTGGCAGAGTTCCAAACGTTGAACATTGGCCTGGAGGACTGTCAGAAATCATTAAACGAGTACCTCGAGTCGAAACGTCGGATATTTCCAAGATTTTATTTCATATCTACTGATGAATTGCTGTCAATACTGGGAAGTAGTACTCCTACGATTGTACAAGATCATATAATAAAGGTTTGTAGTCTTGAAATTTGGTCTATACCAATTATTTGACACCTACTCTTATTTTTTTCAGATGTACGACAACATAAAGTCCTTACGGTTCTCAAAAGATTCAATGGATTTGAATATAGTCTCAGGAATGATTTCGAGTGAAGGGGAAACTATGATTTTTCAGAATATTGGTAATGCTGTGGATATTGAAAATGTTGTTTGGTATAATGTTGCATCTTTGCAAAAACAGTTATTGCACAGGGAAGAGTTGAGAATTGGATGAATGACGTTCTCAAAGAAATGAGGCTCACAAATCGGTACATCACGAAAGAAGCAATAGAAGACTACGGGAAAAAGGATGACTTGTCCGGGAGCTTAAATAGGTATGTTAAGTCTAATAAGCGATACTAATAATCGTTTTTAGTGTCCGGGCTAACACTTTTGAACTCAAAATGGCCAACTTTTTCATATAAAATTAGCCATTGTGACCTATAAAATATTTACTGCGAAAGTTAAAAGTGATTATTAGTAAGGCCCAATGTGTTCAAATTTGATTCTTAAATCATTTAAATAACGAGTTGACAACTTTTCAAGCTGTTTATAAAATATGGGGTACATATTGACCAGAACTTGTAACCGGGTCGCTTCATTTGGAACGAGCTTTAACTTTTTTTTGCGTTTACATTACGAGTATACAAACTAAGTATGCGACTGGTAATAACACAAAATATTTCAGTCCTATGCGGCGATACTTCCATATAAAATACAATTTAAATGGCCGCCGGTGGCAGTGTTGACAGGTTGTGGGAATTTTTGTTTTGTGGCAAATGTCACCAAATAAGGTTAAAAAAAATATTTTTCTCTGGGATTTTGTGGAAAATTCAAGGCAAATTATGTCGGTTTTAAGTATATAATTACAATGGTCCCAAATTGTTTTCATTTGAAGTTTTAAAATGGAAGCTGCATGATTCCTAAGAATCTATAAATCAAAGTTTCGAGATCGGTCTTCTTTAAATACAACTGGAACTGCAAAATGGGGTAAAATATTTAATTTTTTTGTTTTAAATACATTGTTTTGGAATTTTCCATATTTGAGAAAGCAAAACGCGTTTTATTTTTCTTTGAAATACATCAAAACGTTCGAGAGTTTCCACTAATTTTTTTTAATTTATGAGAGTATTTCGTTTATTTATTTCTGATTTAAAATGGTGCAAATGAAAAGGTGAAATTTCATACATCAGAGTGGGAATTTATATTTCATAAAGGTGCGAGCACTGAACTAATTTTTGAGCATGCTTTTTTGTGTCTTAAATATTTAATACGATTGACTTCTTTTTTTTTAGAAATGATTGGATCATGAAATACCAGGGAATGGTAACCCTAGCAGGCAGTCAGCTATGGTGGACTGCGGAGGTTGAGGAGACATTTGCAGCCCTGCGCAGGGGACAGAAACACGCCATGAAGGACTTTCTTCGAGCACAAAACAAGCAAATCGAGCAGTTGGTGATAAAAGTCCGTTCGGAACTCTCTCGAAATGATCGACTGAAATTCAAGACAATAACAACAATTGATGTTCATGCCAAGGACATTATAGAGACATTTGTGCGAGACAATATCGTGGATGCGCAAGAGTTTGGATGGGAAAGTCAGCTGCGATTTTATTGGCTCACACAGTTCAATGACTTGTTTGTGGTTCAGTGCACGGGTCGTTTCAACTATGGCTATGAATACATGGGTCTCAATGGTCGATTGGTGATCACTCCTCTAACAGATCGGATCTATTTAACAATAACACAGGCACTCGTCATGAACATTGGCGCAGCTCCGGCCGGGCCAGCTGGCACGGGAAAAACGGAAACCTGTAAAGATCTAGCCAAGGCAATGGCCCTGCTTTGCATTGTTACAAACTGTGGCGAGGGAATGGACTTTCGAGCTGTTGGAAGTATATTAGCAGGCCTTTGTCAGTGTGGTGCATGGGGATGCTTTGATGAATTCAATCGTATTGAAATTTCCGTGCTCAGCGTTATATCAACGCAGCTGCAAACTATCCGGAGTGGTCTGCTGAAGAAGCTTAACACGTTTGTTGTAAGTGTCTCTTAATAAAAAGTAGGGTTTATCACAAGTAGCTTTGTTATTACCATCGAGGCCATTCACAAGATGGACTTTCATATCCACATCAAACGGGGCAACAAAATAAAGTGACTTTAAGGGGGTTGTGACAAAATGTAAAAACGCAAATGGCCTCGCATTTGTGTGACATCAAACCGATTGTACTTTCAAGCGATGTGAGAACTATCCGGGTTCGACTGCATCAAATAAAATCCTGCTCATCCTTACATAAGATTCCACTTAAAAATTAAACCCACCCCATCCCCTATTTTTATCCACGCACTTATGAATACTCATATAGCAATCGACCTGCCAAACGAAAATGTTCATTTATCAAACATAGCTCCTTACTTATCCTTTAAATTTAAGTGTAAATGAATTTAATTAATTTTAAATGGTCCGTCAAAACCCATTCTCTCTACTACCTAATTCAGTTTGAAGGCGTTGAGATCAACCTTGATCCGAAAGTTGGTGTATTCGTCACTATGAACCCAGGCTACGCCGGACGGACAGAGCTCCCCGAGTCGGTTAAAGCCCTTTTTCGCCCAGTGACCTGCATTAAGCCTGATCTCGAGCTAATTTGCTTGATATCGTTATTCTCCGATGGATTTTTAACATCAAAAGTAAGTCACACGAAATAACAACAATTGCAAAGAAATTGGATCTCATTGGAATATTTTAGGTTCTAGCTAAGAAAATGACGGTTCTGTATAAATTGGCGCAGGAGCAACTCTCCAAGCAATGTCACTACGACTGGGGACTTCGGTCGCTGAATTCTGTTTTGCGCATGGCAGGTGTAATGCAAAGACAGTCCAGTGATCTACCAGAAGCGGTGGTACTCATGCGAGTACTACGTGATATGAACTTTCCAAAATTTGTCTTTGATGATGTGGCCCTGTTTTTGGGTCTAATCAAGGTAAAGTTTATAAATTATATTTCCTTTAGAAAAAAATGCTAAGGTGGTGACCAGATCTTCAAAATGCTATCGGATTAAATATGAGCAAAAATGTTAATGAACTTGATACTATTTCTGATATTTTTGTTTCATTTTAGTTAAAGTGTTAATAAAATAATCCTGCTTTTTAATTTTTTTATATTGTGAACTAAAATATGTCCTCTTCTTTTATTGAATACAGGATCTATTTCCCGGCGTTGATTGTCCTCGTGTAGGATATCCACAATTTAATGCTGCAGTTCGGCATGTTTTATCCGAAGATGGTTATATAATACTTGCGGAACAGGTATGTTAAACGCTCTATTCTGGAAATAAAACTGTCCAAATGAAATACATTACAAGTCAAACATATCGGAATTCTTAATATGTAGGAGGTTGATTCTTTAGTTAGAATTTCAACCCCTGTATTAATAAAAAAAATGTGCGCAAGTTAGTTAGGTAGTCGAGGTCAGATAGCATACAAAAATTGCATGTAACTGGTGAGTTGATAACTGTTACGCATTGTTTATTAATGCGGTGGCAATAATTTAATCTCCTTTTAGTTTCTAGAATAGAGGCTTAAATTTGGTTTTAATTCACTCGAATTTCCTTGTGCTAATGTTAAAAATTATATGTAATAGTCTTAACATAGTATTTTACACAAATCTTTACCACGAACTCAAAACAACAATATCCATTTATCCCAGATTTTCATTCGAATCAGTATTCTAAATATTTTGGCAAAAAGTTCTGACTTTCACTGCCAGATGTCGTTATTTGCATTTAATAAATAAAAATATAAGTAGTTGGAATGACAGTTCCAAATAAGCCTCTAGGTATAGCTTTCAACAACCTCTCGATTGTGTGATTCTCATTTTTGTAATAATTTAGTGGCACAGTAGAATCTCAGAAAGATGAACAGCCATAAAACTGGTCCCGTTCATCTTTTCCAATTGTTCATCTTTTCATACATCAACATTTAGTTTAAAAAAACCTTTAGCTATAAATAAAAACAATAAATTAATCAAAATAGCCATTCATTACATTTCAAAAGAAAAGTTAATTATATATGGTATAAAAATCTTCCTCTCCCCCTTTATTTCTCATGTTTCCGTGAATTGTGCGTTATTTGTGTCTTTCCCTCGTACGGGAAATATAGCCACTTAAACCAACCAACCAGGGTATGAAAACAGACTTATTTATATGTTTTTTTTACAAGAAAACTGCTCTATGGTAGACTTTCGAAACAATTCAATGGCGGAAAAATCGTTTTGTTAACCTTTCCGAACTGTTCGCCTCATAGAACATGTTTCCGAGACTCTACTGTATTTAAAACCTTATTCCGTTTTACAACTCTTACCGCGATACTAATAAGTTTTGTTTAGTGCCCAGGCTAAATTTTTCGAACTCACAATGGGGAAATTCCCCATACAAAATTGCATATTGTGACCGACAAAATATTTAGTGTGAAGGTTAAAAATAATTATAAGTAAGGCCCTTAAACTCTAGCCTCTGTTCAATTAGTGCATTATTTCAATAATAATAATTTCAATATTTTCTAGGTCACAATATGCAATTTGTATGGAGAATTTCCCCATTGTGAGTTCGAAAAATTTAGCCTGGACACTAAAAACGATTATTAGTATAGCAGAATGATTGATAACAGACGCTTTGAACTTCAAAATGCAGCTTTTTATAACCAATTCCGTTTATTCCTTCTTTAAAAAAGAAGGAATAAAATTCCGCCAGAATAAAACAAGCAGTATTTTAAATTAAATACTAAAATTAGCTTTTCTTGACTTAGACACCAATAAATGAATATCTATATCTACTTTCATAGACTTGAGAGTCTTTAAGTTAACTTTCGCTGCTCTTTAATAATTAAATGCCAAGATGAAACAATCTTTATTTCAATATTGATTTCCCTTTTCGTAAAAAAAATTCAATCGAAATGTGAAAAATAAAGCGAAGATAGAAAAATTAGTATTTGTTTATTTTGGTGAGCTGTAGCACATTTTGATAAGTTTTAAGGCCAAAAATCACCTTGAAAAAACGAAAAAACTGACACAATCTGTTGCCACTCGATTGGGGTTCTAATAAATCATTTATACAAAGTTTTTAAGTTGCGGGAAGAGTAAATTGTTGTTGTTTTTGTAGTATCGAAATTGGAGGAGAATATTGTACGCCTGATAAAGTGGGTATGACGCAAAGGAAATAGTTTTTCCATTAGCTTAAAAATCCCACAAAAAAAAAACACAATTGGTGCAAAAAGGCCTTAATTTAGCCATCCATTCAATTAGGTTTTTTTTTATTAATTTTGGTTGAATGGGAGGGCTCTACTTACTAAATCAAACAGTTGTTTCAATTTCATTAGAAAAGACTTTAGAAAATCATCAACTACATAAATTTGTTCGACTTTTTTCTCAAAACTAACTACCAATTGACAACAAATTTCTACAGGAAGACAAAGTCGTTCAAATGTATGAAACCATGATGACCCGTCATTCAACAATGATTGTAGGACCAACTGGTGGTGGGAAAACAGTTGTCATCAACACACTGATTAAGGCGCAATGTCATCTAGGGATACCGACCAAGTGTGTAACACTAAACCCTAAGGTAAGTAAATTTAAATAAAATGCTTCATGCCAGATTTGGAGTTTTTTTTTATCAATAAATGCCTAAGCCGATAATGAATGACCACGAAAATTTGGCGAGAGCTAGATAAATAAATTCCTTGAAGATTTTAGGCTTTTATTTGGGTATTTATTGCAATACCATAAAATAATATTCGGTTGCAGAAGGATAAGACCACATGTCATACTGCACAGCTAGTGAAACATTTTTGTATAGCTTAGATTTTTTGGTAAAACTTATTTTTACTAAGACAGCCGTCTTGCCTATCAACAACATGAGCCCCAACCACAACCAATTTGCCTCTCAAGGTACATAATTCAGGGGCAAACGCCGAGTTCATTGACATCAAACTCAACTTCTTCCACTCCTCTCAAAACTTCTATTCTCAATTTGACCGCTCATGGGTCTGCCATGGTCAGATTTTAAAAAAATATTATTTAAACTTTGGCTTTTCTAATAAAGATTCTGATTGGATATTTATTTTTGTAGGCATTCTCTGTGATCCAATTATATGGGCACCTTGACATGACCACCCGAGATTGGATTGATGGCCTCTTCTCCAGCATTTTTCGAGAAATGAACAAGCCAACGACGAAAGAGGTAAGCCGTTCTCATTAAAGTCATCAAAACAAGACACACAAATGCGTACGTACCCTAGGAAATGCAATACGTTTGCTTTGATGGAGACGTCGATGCACTTTGGATCGAAAACATGAACTCTGTGATGGACGATAATAAACTGCTCACTCTGGCGAATGGAGAACGAATTAGATTGGAAAACCATTGCGCACTTTTGTTTGAGGTAAGTTTGGTCAGCCAATTTTAGATACGTTTGCTAACCTTGGCCAAAGGTAGGAGATTTGTCATATGCCTCACCAGCGACGGTGTCCCGTGCAGGAATGGTATATGTGGATCCGAAAAATCTTCGATACGCCCCCTACTGGCAGAGATGGACGCAGTCCCGGCCCGAATCGGAACACGAATTTTTGCAAGTATATGTCCTTTTTCAAAAGTAGGGCTAGCAGAAAGGAAATCAAATTTTTGCAGGACATGTTTGAGCGGATAATAGCACCGGCAATTACATTCATCACAGAAGGTCTAGATGGTACTCAGCAAGGCAGGCCTTTGAAAACTGTTATTCTGCAGACTGATCTCAATATGGTTGTTCAGTTTTGCAACTTGTACGATGCCATGTTTCCGCTACCCACATTTACCGACGACTCTGAGGAGCCTTTTGTGGACTACGATCTGTTGACTTTGGAGAGCGCTTTTATTGAGGTGAGCTTTCTTCATTCTGCTGCTGTCTCTTTAGCTTGAGTACATCATTGCCCAAGACCAAGGAAAGATAGGCTGGAAGACAGGAGAAAAATGTTACGCAATGTATTGATATAAAATCATATTTAGTGCGTGTACTGTTCGTTGGGCGCTTGCCTTGCTGATTATGAAAGGGAGCGCTTTGACGAGTTTATCAAACGAAGTTCCGGACTGACATTGGTACAGGACTCGGAAGTTAAACGTGCATCAAACGGACAATTGCCTGTTGGAAAACCTACCCTCTATGAGTATTTCTATGACGGCAAGTCAAACTTTTGGACTGCATGGGAATGGGTTGTTCCGGAGTATGAGCACGACCCCATTACAAAGTTCAGTGAAATTCTTGTTCCAACTGTCGACACACTGCGGACAAATAAATTGCTGAACTTGATGAGTCTTGTAAGTGCATAGATGCCTCTCTGTTAATGATCACTTGTGTAAAACTCTCCTCTAGAGAAAACGACCGGTACTCTTGATAGGCGACGCGGGCTCGTCCAAAACGGCAATCATAACCAAGTACCTAAGAGAGTTGGACTCGGCTACTTATGTACGTTTTTGCGATGCATACTCCCATGAATATTAATTACAAATAATATAATTTATTCACAGATTGTCCTCAATGCAAATTTTTCCTCGCGAACCACTTCGCTTGATGTTCAGAGAACTATCGAGGCCACTGTGGAAAAGCGAACAAAGGACACTTTTGGGCCGCCGATTGGAAAGCAAATCGCCTGTTTCATAGATGACATGAATATGCCACAAGTAGATGAGTGAGTTGCTTCTGATTGTGTCTGATATGATTGAGAGAAAAAATGCATCCATTTTCAGTTATGGTACACAACAGCCTATAGCTCTTTTGAAGCTGCTCTTTGAATACGGAGGAATGTTTGATCGTGGCAAGGATTTGAATTGGAAAAAGTTTAAGGATCTCACTTTCTATGCCGCAATGGGCTACCCCGGCGGCGGCCGAAACGAAGTCGATCCTCGATTTATATCCAAATTTTCAGTCAATAATTTGGTTTTTCCCAGCGAGGACTCGCTCAGGCTTATCTACTCTTCGATATTCAAGGGCCACTTAGTATGCAATAGATTTGCCGAAAACCTACACAAAATAGCTGACGTAGTTGTTCAGATTACGCTGAATTTGTTTAACGTAAGTTTTTCGCAGTTACTAAAGAAAAACAATTGGCTCTGTAAAATTACGAAAAGCCGATGTTCGTTTGCCACAGATTACCATCGCTGAGCTTCCACCAACTCCGTCAAAGTTCCATTACATATTCAACCTGCGGGACCTTTCGAGGATATTCGGTGGTATGTTGCAAATACATCCAAACTATTTCACTCTACCTCGAGAGATTATCCGAGTGTGGCGTAATGAATTTACAAGAGCTATTTGTGATCGGTTAATTACGGACGATGTAAGTTAAAATAAAATTATATTTAATGAAAATCTGTGGGAATGAATTTATGCACAGGACATAAAACTGATCAGAAAACATATAGAGTCGGAGGTAATGAAAAACTTTCCACCATCATTTGAACTGGATGAGGGGTATACAATGCCAAAAGTATCATCAGCAGTTATGGATGATCGCCTTGATGTAAAAAGGGAAACTCTTATTGCAGGTAAACATTTGAAAATTCCTGAGTTGGGTTTACATTTTTATTACGACTGTAGAATTTTTTCTTTTAATATTCTTACAGGTGAAATTAGTTAATAAAAATCAATTTCGGAAAATTTTCTCTAAATTTATTGACAATTTTAAAAACTAAATTTAAAATTAAATATTCCTACATATATCAAGTCAATCTTTGGCCCCGTGATTGGTCGTTTCTATTCAAAATGTTAGATGCTAAATTTTTGGCAAATTTTGGCCCAGGAGTAAAGCGAATATTTTTTTTTAATTAATATATTAGAAACAGAAACACAGAGAATATACAGTATAACAGCACTTAACAGTTGAAATTAAAGTGTATTCATATTTCTTGTCTTTCTTTCCTAGCAAGACAAATAATTCCAACCAAAGGGTTGTTTCGGAAAATGATTGTATTTTGTAAGAAATAAAATTATAAAATTTAATTTCTATTTGATTTTTTCTGGTCTCCAACCAGGAAAAATGTCTCTTTCTTTAGTTCTAAATTTATATAGAAAAAAAGGCTTGAACAAATAAAAAAAAATCTCCCACTTCACCAGCCGACGATTTTAATAACTTACTCGCGATTATTTTCCTGTAGCTTGTGTCTCAAAGAACCAGGGCACTTATTCCATAACTTTTCATACGTTTATCGTCGAAACGTTATACCTCTTAAACTAGCAACTCAGGACAAAAATTACGACTTTGAGAGCTTAATCCAGTTAATTTTGCACAAATGCAATAAAGTATAGAAATATTCAAAAAAAAATCGGGAAGAATTTAACTCAGAGCAGACTTTTCGTCAATTGAATCATGCTCGCTTTTCATGTTTATAATCGTAGCATACAATTTTTTCAATGCTGCTCGTTTGTGGAACTCACAATTGAGAAACATAATACACCAGGCAGTAACAAATTATTAAAGGTAAAAATTTTGTAGAAAATATGAACATTAAAAACTGTATTTTAGTATTTAAGAAATTATAAATATTTTTTTCTTTTTTGGAGCTCTCTGTAAAATTAGATACAGATTAAATTAAAATGTGCGTAAGACGAACTTAAAAGATATAGCAATGTTTTTAAGTATTCACAAACTAATACAAATAAAATTAAGTAAAAAAAAAGTATAAAATCATTTCAAAAACGATATCGTTCAAAGATATAAGAAATCTGGGGTGAGATTCTGTAAGATGAAAACGTTCAATCGTTTTCCTTCATGTAACTTCGAAAACGAAAGGAAATTTCATTTGCGTGAAAGCAAAAAAGCGAAAGCTATTTTATGGACGTTTTCGTTTTCTTTGCTTCATATAACTCCAAAAACGAAAGACGTTTTCGTTTCATGCGAAAGGAATACAGCGAATGCTATTTGTTTGACGTTTCTCGTTATTTTTGGTTGTTGTTTAATATTTATTTCACAAAAAATATGCTGGCGAATTATTATTATTTATTTGTGGTAATTTAAGAACAACCCTAAAAAATACTCGAGATTGTTCGGGATCCTCTTACTCTCCCCGATGAAAGATTAGTTTATTCAATTGATGTGCATTGAAATTGACAGTTTTGTTTTGGCCTGGTATTTGTAATTTGCCCATGTAAAAAAAAATGGTACAACATATACGTGTGTATAACAAACAATATTTTGTTTATGGGCGGGCCATTTTCATTTAATATTTTACACAACTGTTCCCATTTTTCTGTAGTTTTATCTCTTCCCTGAGCAGGGCATTGTCTTGTGTATTTTTGGCTAGGAAGGGATACTTCTGCATCCACTCGATCATAATATTTTGTTGCGTTTGTTTTGTTAATTAAATAAGCAGTCGGTAATTTTCGATCGTACTTTACTTAATATTCGAATTTTCAACTTTTATTACGACCAAAATATCAACAAACGAAATATTAACATTGCAAGCGGTCAGCTTTTAGCCGTCAAAACAACATATTTGATATATACAGCTTCTCAAACTTTAACTTTTTTGTCACACCGTGTACTTGAAGTTTTAAATAGGTACTGTTATTTTATTGAATTTATTTCTTACTCGCTTTTATCTTGAATGCGTAATATAACAATTAATTATTTTTGTAAATTTTTTTACGATTTTTTGCCAGACAAAATTCAAATTGATGAAGGTGAAGACGCTGTTGATCCAGAAGAGAAAAAAATGATACCAATAGCTGAATACGTGTTGCGGAATCCACTTCTCTTTGGCGATTACAGAAACTCCCTAAATGAATCGGAACCAAGATATTATGAGGATCTGCTTGACTACAAAGCAATCTATTTCCTTTTCCAGGAGGTATTTTTATTGAACTACATTTTTCACTTTAACAAATTTTGGAGAATAGTACCAATTGTTTGGAAATTAAAAATTAAATGTCTGTAAGAAATATTTACAACATTACTTTGGGAAGGTTTTCACAAACTGCACCATTAACTCGTAAACTACTCTTTCAGATTGTGGAGGAATACGGCGAAAGAAAGGGGAAGCTCAACTTAGTGCTGTTTGAGGACTGTCTTGAACATTTGACTCGAGTACATCGTACTTTGCGAATATACCGTGGCCACATACTGTTGGTTGGCGTTGGTGGAAGCGGCAAAAAGAGTATAACCAGATTGGCATCTTTTGCAGCAGGTATGTTTATAAAATTGGATTGGTTTGAATCGAAAATTAATCAAGTACAGGTCAACTAAATTCATTCAATTCTGGATTATCCAGTATTTGGGCAGAGTTTTCATATGTATATTTGAAAAGGCCTTCTGTTAAAATGAAATAAATTTAATTGACGTATTTTGTTATCTGGCAACTCCTTAACAAAATTAATTATTTTGCTGCGATAGCTGTTAGCACATGCGACCTAAGAATGTACCAAGTTTTGAACGAGAAAGCTGTATAGAGTTATGACGCATACAATCAAATTTGACTTCTTTTTTCCAGAATGTGAAATGTTCGAAATAACAATCGCGCGTGGGTATAACGAACTGAGCTTTCGTGAAGACTTAAAGAAGCTATACTATCTGACTGGATTGGATAGGAAAAAAGTTGTGTTTGTATTATGTGCGGCACAGGTGAGTTTTGAAACCCTTCTTAAATACTGGACATTAGTGCGACCAAAGCAAAAAAAAAATCGGCATTTTTAGTTTGAATAGACAGGACGTGTAGTGGTTTGTGTGAGGAACTACTGAGCTACGCGCATCAGGTTCAACCGCCGGAAACAAATAACATAATCATAAGATTTCTTTCCACTGTGCCACCTCTTGCAGTACAGCTGTCATGAAAGGGCTTCTCAATTAGCCGTTCGGACTCGGTAGGTTCTTTCCATTCGTCCCAAAAATAAAAAGCTCACACTAGGATACACGGACCTTTTGCGCCAACGATTTCTTCACTCATTTAGACAGGACAATCAATTAATTAATTTTTACAAAGCGGTTACATTGTGACGCCGAGAGCTTTATAAATTGTTTAGTAATTTCGGATGTCCTGTGTCATTTTTTGACATTTTGATTAATAATAGGCCCGACTTAATTCGCTTTGTCGGTTTGTTTAATTTAGTTAAATCTTCGAACTCAGTAACAACAATTTTATTTTGCGAAACAACATTGATTTCAATACCGGAAACAGGATATTTGACCTACTTCTGTGGGGCTATACAAGAGATTTGCAAATCAGAATAAAATCAGAAAAATACGCAGCTTATAATTGCATTTTCAGATATACATACAAAAATTGTTAAATCTTTCTTGTAAATTTCACTTCTTTCCAAATGCATTTCATGCCCAACACCAGATAGTGGAAGAAGGCTTCCTGGAAATAATTAACAACATACTAACAACTGGTTCGGTGTCAGCATTATTTGCCGATGACGAGAAAGACGGTATCATTGCCCAGTGCCATCCGTTAGCAGTGGAGGCAGGATACTCAAGTGCTCGGTAAATTACATTCCCCGAACAAAACATGAGTAGCTACTAAATCCCATCTATAGAGATTCGGTGTGGAGCTACTTCATAAACATGTGCTGCGAGAATCTTCATGTGGTTTTATGTATGTCCCCCACTGGCGAATCACTAAGGAATCGGTGTAGAAATTTCCCAGGGCTTATTAGCAGCACAACTATTGATTGGATTTTCCCATGGCCCAAACAAGCACTCTTTGCGGTTGCAGAACTCTACTTGACTGAGCATCCTATGGTATGTATTTCGAACCATCCAAACAAAATAGAAGTGCATTTTTATTTTCGTAATTAGATTCCGGAGAATCATCGAGATAAAATCGTAAGCCATGTTGTACACGTGCATGGATCGATGCACCATTACTCGGTGGAATATAGAGAGAAACTACGTCGCAGTAACTTTGTGACTCCGAAACAGTACTTGGATTACATAAACACTTACTTGAAGCTATTAGGTAATTGTGTTATAACTTGTACTTGTACTTGAACAATTTGGGGGTCATAATTCCATGCAGCCATTCGAAAACGTAACGTAACAATTTCTAAAGATTCAAATGCTACCCTCTGAATAGAAGTCTAGAAATGTAAATTGTTGTCTAGTTCGTACAGTTGTAATATTTATTTAGTTTAAAAACTATAGACCTTCAAAAACGATTTTCTAAAAACTGTATACCTACAAAACAAAATTGTCTTAAACGGACATAGGAACACTGATTATATGCAAACAAAGTCACGAACTTGCTAAATAATTGCAAACCACTTGTAAGAAAGGATTTGCCTGGATTGGAATGGCACAGCTCACAAAATAAATTCAATTAATGTTTTTTGTTATGAAATTGATGTTTTGCTCGCTAAAATATAACGAGTGCTTGGAAAGCGTAGTTTTTGTCTCCCATTTTTAAAAAATAATTATATAAAACATCTACTACTTTATTGAGCATCTCCAATAATTTTCATTTAACAAAGACGCATCTACTTACTCGTCAAAATGCAGCGAGTTCTATTTGCAACACTCTCATTTTTATAACTCGTTATTTTTCGCTATATTATGAGGAGAACTTATAAAATACACTATGAATCTTCGCAACAGAACTTGTTGAAATGATATCGCAATCGCCGAAATGTAACGAGTTGTAATAAAAACTTTTTTATTTTTTTTTTTTTAAATGAGTGTTTATGAAAATTCCACAAAACTCAGTCCAGAACTAATTGCACTACGGCAAGCCTTGAAACAATTTTGGCTCTTAATAATTATAAGCCACATGTAAGAATAAAAATGTTGCCTCTTTTGCTCGCTAAAATATAACGAGTCCTTAAAGAGCATAATTTTGTACAACATTTTTTTTAAGAATCTAATACAATAACACACATTGAGCATCTCCAATAATTTTTTTCATTTAAAAAAGACGCATTTGTTAGTTCGTTCAAATGCAGCGAGTTCTATTTGTAAAACTCTCTTCTCTATAACTCGTTATTTTTCGCAACATTATGAGGGGACCTAATAAAAAGAACAAGTGTTTCGTAACAAACACTTGTTCAAATTATTTCGCATTAGTCCAAATGTAACGAGTTGAAATTGTGCCTTCCTTATTTATTCCAAACACGATCATTTGTGTTTGTGAAAATTCCACGAACCTCAGGGCACCAATCTTCACACCAGTGTTCGCTTTGAAACGACATCAGCTCTTCGTTAAAATGTAACGAGTTTAATAATACTGCATCACGATTTTTCCCTCTCACATTTCGAAAGTAATAAATTTTGAAATCAATTTTTATAATTTGCAACGTTGGTCTTTGAGATTTTTTTAAAACTATGCATTTCGAGACAGAAAAGTCGCTGAATTTCTAATTAAGTGCAAACAATTAAATGATTCTTATTAACTTGTAAACCCTTCCTGAAATCTAGAGGAAGAGAACAACTTTATCGTCACCCAGAGCAAACGTCTTAGGGAGGGCATTATAAAAATAGATGAGGCAGCTGAACAAATAGATCAACTGCGAATAATTGTCACCGAGCAGAAACAAAACGTCGAAGTAGCCTCGGAAAATTGTGAGGCAATGATGGTTGATATCGAAGCGTCCACCCAGAAGGCTAACATTAAAAAAGCGGAAGCATCTGAAAAGTCGATTGAAGTCGAAATCAAAGGCAAACAAATCGCAATCGAAAAAGCCGACGCAGAGGTAGCTCTGGCCGAAGCTATGCCAGCCTTGGAAGAAGCAAGACGTGCCTTGGCGAATCTGGACAAGAGCCAGATAACCGAAATTCGTTCGTTCGCAACTCCTCCGCCGCAGGTACAAGTCGTGTGCGAATGTGTTGCCATACTCAAAGGACTGAAGGAAATCAATTGGAAATCCGCCAAGGGAATGATGTCTGATGTGAATTTCTTGAAGAGTCTGATGGAAATGGACTGCGAGCTATTGACCGCACGACAAATTAATGCCTGCCGAGCTCATATGAAATCGTCGGCGGGACTTGATGAAATGGAGAAAATATCCCTCGCAGGGGCAGGACTTCTGAAGTTTGTGCGCGCTGTTATAGCCTTTTTCGAGGTGTTCAGAGAAGTCAAGCCGAAGAAGGAGCGTGTCGACTACTTGGTTCAAGAGCAAGAGCTGCAAATCAAGATACTGTTCAAGCTTAACCAGGATATCACACAGCTGGAGGAAACACTGACGGAACTGAATAGCAAATACGCCGAGTCCATCCGACAAATGAAAACGCTGACGGAAATGATGAATCAGGCCGAAAGGAGATTGGTAAGTGGAGAGGCTTCTTTTTACACAAATAAAAATAATAAAAACATTCCCACTTTAGACAGCCTCGGACAAGCTGATAAGCGGCCTCACGTCCGAGCGCATACGATGGAGCGAAGTCCTTCTGAAGTACGGCGAACAAAAGGCCCAGCTTGTCGGCCAGTGTCTCATTTGCTCGTCGTTTCTTGCGTACACGGGAGCGTTTTCCTGGGAGTTTCGCAGAACCATGCTGTATAAGGACTGGCTCAGCGATCTGCAGGAACGAGAAATTCCCATTTCCGACGAGTTTGACCTCGCAAACTCCCTCTCTACGGAGGTACAAGTGGCCGACTGGATATCCAAGGGTCTACCCCCCGACGAACTCTCCATTCAAAACGGCATCCTCACTGTGCGTGCATCTCGTTTTCCACTTTGCATAGACCCACAGCAGCAGGCCCTGAACTGGATCAAGAAAAGCGAGGCGCACAACAATTTAAAGATCCTCTCGTTCAACGACTCGGACTTCCTAAAACAGGTCGAATCGTCCATAATGTACGGCATACCGGTGCTGTTCCAAGACGTCGACGACTACATTGACCCCGTCATCGATCCCATACTGGAGAAGAAAATCCACACAGCAGCTGGACGAAAATTCGTCATACTCGGCGATCGCGAAGTGGACTACGATGAAAACTTCCGCATGTATCTAACCACGAAGTTTACGAATCCAGACTTTGATCCGGCAGTCTATGCCAAGGCAATGGTTGTCAACTACAGTGTAACGCACTCCGGTCTGGAGGATCAGCTGTTAAGTGTGGTTGTGCGCTGCGAAAGGCCCGATTTGGAGGAACAGCGTGAGACACTCATAACGCAGACTAGTGAAAACAAGAAGCTCCTGCAACAGTTGGAGGACTCCTTGCTGCGCGAGCTGGCCACGTCAACTGGAAACATGCTAGACAACGTCGAGCTTGTCGAAACGTTGGAGAACACAAAAACCAAAGCGACAGCCATCACGAAGCAATTGAAGCTCTCAACTGAGACTGTTCTTGACATAGAAAAGCTGCGCGACGGCTATCGTCCTGTGGCGAGGCGTGGGGCAGTTCTCTTCTTTGCCCTATCTGACATGGCAGCCGTCAACTCGATGTATCAGTATGCACTCAACTCCTTCCTGGACGTATTTGCATATTCTCTGCGGAAGTCGGTTCCCGATTCGATGCTGAACAAGCGCATTGCCAACATCATCAAAACGTTGACCGAAAATGTTTACTCATTCGGCTGCATGGGGATATTTGGCCGGCACAAGCTCCTATTTTCGTTCCAATTGGCCACCAAGTTGGGGCAAAGCGAGGGCAACCTGTTGCAGCCTGAAATTGATTTCTTTATAAAAGGTTCGGTTTCGTTAAAGAAAAGCGAAAGGAACTGTCCCGCTCCGTGGATAACCGAACAGAATTGGAAAAATATCGAAGCGCTTTCTGCTGATTTCGGCGAGGTGTTCCCCGCTCTCACGGAGCACATCGAGCGCAATTTAGATGCGTGGAAAGAGGTACGTAGAAGACAGCAGCAACTAGTTGGAGTTTTGCAGCTTGGCTGGGCAGTAGAAGGTCTGTCAACAGATGAGCTTTATTACCCTTCCATTGACGCATTTTTTTAAAACAGTTTTCAAAGTCAGTAGGTTGCTATTTATTTTCTTTTCCATTTTATCTTTGCATGGAACAGTGGTACGAATCAGAAGATCCGGAACAAACTGGCTGCCCCGGTGATTTTAACATGAACTGCAGCTCTTTCCAGGTGAGACTTATTTTGTCGATTTGCCATAAATCAGTTAAACAATGTGAAAGTAGACAAATCACCCCAGTTTGGGTTGTTCGAAAATCGTCCCATAGTTAAAATAGGTTAAAATAATAAATCTCTGCTTTTGCTGCATTATTTAAATACAATTTTTTTTAACAGAGGTTAATGCTGCTTCGATGCTTCCGTGAGGATCGAGTCTTTCTTGCGATAAACAACTATATCATCGAAGTAATGGATGAATTCTACATCACCCCACCAGTGATTAGTCTGCCGCTTATTTTCGAACAGTCGACAAGTATGGTACCAGTCTGCTTCATCCTAAGTGCAGGCTCCGATCCAACGAATGATTTGATGAACTTCGCCAGTCGTTTTGATCATAAGGTATCGCATATTTCCTTGGGACAAGGGCAAGAAAAGGTAATTAGACATTGTGTCGTTGCAGATGAACAGTCTTACCACCAATTTAATTAAAATTTTATGATAACAATCAAAAAATTTACAAAAAAAAAAAAACAATTGGCTTACAAAAATGCAAAAACAGTCGAAACCAACACGAACAAATTAAATTGAGTTGACCTGTAAAAGCAACTCATAGCAGAAAATCGTTCGACTGATTTCTTTAAAACTTTTTTTAACTTTTAATTATTTTTTTTAATATATGACTTTAATTTATAAATTACGAAAATAAATATTCACTGATGTTTATGTTTCCTTTAAAGACCGCGCTTGGTTTACTGGATCTTTCGATACGTCAAGGACAATGGCTTTTGCTGCAAAATGGCCACTTGCTAATTTCTTTTATACGCCAGGTGGAAAAGTATTTGGAAAAAGTTGAGAACCCCCATCCAGATTTTCGACTTTGGATAACAACAGATCCCACACCGGCATTCCCCATTGGGATTCTGCAACGATCTTTAAAAGGTTTGTCAACAGTTTCAACGTTTTGCAGTCTTATGGAGATAACTCACAAAAAAGACTGCAAAATTTTGCTTACCCTTCCCCTCCATAAAGGCACAAGCCAATTGTAGTCCGTGGAGTTTCGTTGAGCTTCTTTGTAACAACAGTACATTAACTGGGAGAGGTACAATTTAATTTTTCTTTTACTAATGCGTACATTTAAGTTTTAATGCAGACTTTGTTCTTTCTTTTACGAAAAAAAAGGGCAGAAATTTTGCAGCTTTGTATTGTCGTATTTTTCTTCAGAAAAAAAAGACAACGAATTTAAGACCATGATAACAAATAGGCGGAATATTGAGAATTAATGTATAAACATCTTCTGTGACATTTTCCAAAAATAAAATAAAGTTCTGACAAAGTGCCTAAAGAAATAGATTAGAAGAGACTCAAAAATCAACTTGCAGCATTCATCCTTCATCCTTCATGTCACAGATAGAGACAAAAAACAGTCTCTAATCATACTAATAATCATTTTTAGTGTTCAGGCTAAATTTAGTTAAAAAACAAGTAAAAGTATTATCATCGACCTGGCCGATGCTTTGATACCCTCCACTGCATACAAGTCATGCAAAACTGGTTTTGTATGGGAGGTACCAGAAGTACTTGACCGACATATCCCAAATTTAATATCAACCTGACGACGATAAAAGCAGGTCCTCTCACAAAATTTCACTTGCCTACGTGGATTCTTTTGGACGCCATCGTGTTATCAACAAACAGAGAGACACATATGGGTCTAATATTGATTATGTATGGGTGGTACCACAACTACTTGACCGACATAGCCCATTTTTAGTAACAACTTGACGACGATAAAAAGAAGTCCTTCCACCAAATTTCATTCGCCTATGTCGATTTCTTTGGGCGCTATCGTGCTTTTAACAGACAGACAGACGGACATGGCTAAATCGATTCACAATGTGATCCTGATTCAGAATATATATACTTTATGAGGTCTCCGGTGACTCCTTCTTGGCGTTACAAATGTAATGACAAAGTGAATATACCTTCCTGTGGTATATAATAACATTTAGCTATAAATAAAAACATTAAATAAATCCAAATAACAATTCATTTCATTTAAAAATAAAAGTTAATTATATAGCATATAAAAACAGAATTATTTATAGTTTTTTTTTTATATGAGAAAACTGCTGTATGGCGGAAAAAAAATCGTTTTGTTCATAGTTCCGAACTGTTCACCTTATAGAACCGTTCATGTTTCCGAGATTTTACTGTATTTAAAAATTTATTCCGTATTAGAGCTCATTTAGGACTCTTACCGCGATACTAATAATCATTTTTAGTGTCCAGGCTAAAGGCGAAATTTTCCATACAAAACTGCATATTATGGCCGACGAAATATATAAGCTGAAGCTAAAAAATGATTATAGGTAAGACCCAGCAATCCGTGTGTGTTGAATATGTCACTTAAGGTTTTCCAAAATCCCTTATTTCATAAGTTTGTGCTATGCCGAGTCTGCTGAAGTGGCCCTAGAACTAGGACACGACAAAGTCGTTACAATACCCATTTTTTCGATAAAAGAAGTCCATTTTAATACATACAATATTCAAAAGATTAATAACAATAGATGTAACCTTTTTTTCTTTTTAGTGGTGACGGAACCTCCAAACGGACTAAAATTAAATCTAAACACGACCTTCTTTAAGTTGGAAGATGAAACATTTAACTCGTGCGCTCATACCGCTTTCAAGCCGTTGGTTTATGTGCTAGCCTTCTTTCATGCTGTAGTTCAAGTAAGTTATAAAAGTCCCTGCGCGTACTAATAAATCCTATTTAGTGTGCAGGGTAGATTTTACGAACTCACAATGTCGAAATTTTCCCCCAAAAAAATGACCCATTGTGACCTACAAAATACTTACTGCGAAGCTTGAAATGATTAGCAGTAAGGTCCTTTAAGTGTTAAATTAAATTAATAAAGGCTGCGTAAAGGTTTCGCACTAGTTACACAGTAGTTAGCCAAATTATTGTATACTAACTGACATCTACTACATGAATTACTTATGCGAATTTGTTTTTCAATTTTCATGTTTAGCTAAATAATTATGATGTACATAATATAAAATATTCTTGACAGTGATCCAAATAGTTGATATCTACATGATTGTGTTTAATTAGTTCACTTTCAGGACCCAGATAAATTATTATGATATTATCATGGTTAGACAATTTCAAATGGTCATGGATAGAAAATATCCAACTAGGCATTTAAAACACACTCAAACTCATGTTTCTCCGTAGAGCAAGAGTGACGCTGACTCCAACGGCAGCATCGATGGGACTCGCACGTGTATTTCGTCGCATTCAACATGTGGGTAGTGTTGTATTTATTTTTAGGATACTAAAATCCGTCTGACTGTCAGTTAAACTTTCCTGTGTTATTTCGTGGGCGATTTTTGTTTACCTTGAAGAAAAGCAAATATTCACATAAATTTATCTTTCATATCTTCAGATACCTACATACTTTTTGAATCCCTTTTCCCTTTTGTTCTGAGATATTTAATGACCGCCGTAGCTTCACACAAAATCAAGGCATCAAGACATTTTTTGCAGAATAGTGAAACTAAATTCATAAGTACATTTTTTCATCGTCACTTTGTCAACGTTAGATAAAGATTTGTATCAGAAACGAATTTCCATTGGGTGAAAATAATTTTTAATACTGCATTTTTGGTGCAACCTACATTTTTTTTTACTCCCTCAAAATTTAGCAGTCTCGCTAGACATGATACATATTGCATTCTATTAAAGCTGAAATTGTTAAATTAGGAATGAATGCGTTGCACTTGGGGAAATAAAGTGCATGAAAAAGAATTTCGAAACCAGAAGACACAATTCGCAATCAAAATATTTCAACAGAAACGCGACTGTCTCTGAAAATTTTAAACTTCTTAATTGTGTTTGCAATTTGTCCCAAGTTTCGCATTCAAACTAATTTTCAACTTCTCAAATGTTTTGCAATTGTTTGTACGCAGTTTATTCTACAATAAATAAAGATAAAATCACAATTGACCAAAGTTTTTTTTTTAACGTGTCCCGACCTGTACCCATTCGAAGGCAGGGATATTATTACCGATTCCATAAAAAAATTCTATTTGTACTTTTTACTATATATTTTTGTACAGTGTTTCTTTTATCGTAATATCCCCGTATTATTGTCCTGATTTTATTTCTTTCATTGACAGGAGCGGCGAAGATATGACAAGCTGGGTTGGAATATAAACTACGACTTCAATGAATGTGACTTTGACGTCTGTTTGAACATCATAAGGACGTATTTAAATAAAGCCCTCGATGCCAAGGACTCTCGTATACCTTGGAAATCGCTCAAGTATTTGATTGGAGAAGTACGTCAGAATGTATTTGCAGTACCCACTTTAAAAATATTCTAAGGACGTTTCCAATTTGGTGCATAGTAATCTTGACACAGAAACAATTAGGTTTTCAACTTTAATAGAAAACTCCTCCCATAATTCGTTAAATTCTTTCCAGAAACAAACAAAAATTGTTATTACGAAGGTTATTTTTTTTTAAATTTCAGGTTATGTATGGTGGGCGTGTTATCGATGACTTTGACCGACGTATCATTCAAACGTATTTAAATGAGTACATGGGAGACTTCATATTCGACAGCTTTCAGCCGTTTAATTTCTACAAAGATAATGATTTCCAGTATAGCATACCCCAAGAGATGGAGCACGTAGAAGATGTTGCAGGTATATTTCTCTTCTCTTGATCAAAAATGTTATTTTTTGAACTGCTCTCTGTAGCATTTGTGGAGCAATTGCCGCTGGTCAATTCGCCTGAAGTCTTTGGACTGCATCCAAATGCAGATATTGGGAACTATACTCAGGCAACCAGAGCAATTTGGAGTCATTTAATTGATTTACAACCCCAAACTGGTACGTAGTTCATACATTTTTAGATTCTTACAATGTGATATAAAATAACTTATTTTTAAAATAATTGAAAAGTGCCACAACAATTTTTTCATGCGTTCTAAAGTTTTACAATGGAATGGAGAAACTAAGGGTAATTTTTTTTATAATAAATGAATGTGTGTGGCTTTATTTTAAGCTATCGATTTTTTTGCACGCCAATCCCTATCCTTATTGCTCCGTGTGGGCAGTTATGACGCGAAATATTTGTCAAGCGTATAACAATAATAATGTTTTATACTGATCCGTTAAAATAGTACCTACAATTTATTTTCCTGCTCACTTAGGTACTCTGTGCAATAAAATGCAGTATAGGTTGAAGCTTGTTCCAATAGTGTGCGCGGTGAATGTTTGGGAAGACCTTAATGAAAAGTAAAAACGGTTTTTTGTCTAGGAGCTCAATACAATACTCAGGAGGAGGGGACTATCCCGCTCCATGTAGGAGGAAAGGGTAAATTTAAAAAATAAAAAAATACTTCCTATTAGGAAATAAATATAAAAAAAAAGTGGTAACACTTACAAAAAAGTACTAACTATATCATTTTTGAAAGCCAGGAATCAGTTCATATTTATTTTTAATCAAGTTATTTTTGCTAATAGTTTTTTGGGGAACAAAAAAATACTTTCAGACTTTTAATTTAGCGAAAAATATAAAAAACAAAATTGTATGCTGATTTCTTACAATATTCCCATTTATGCAATTTTGTATGGAAAAGTTTCGCCATTGTGAGTTCGAAAAATGTAGCCTGGACACTTATTATTAGTATCGCGATGTGTACTTAAAGTCGTCACTAATTCAAGAAAATATTTAAAGCCGTTTAGCAAATGTGATTGGATTTTAGTACATTTTTGAACACCACTGTGTTGACTATTAGAGACTTAAGCTTAGTATCCTGCTCGCGCTAAATTATATCTCCCATACAAAAATGTCTGCAAAAATAAAATTTAGCGAGGCAGCTTAGCATAGCACTATCCTGTTCGCTCGCTAAATTCTTAACTTCATATAGATAGGCCGATGATAAGTCTCCACTCGTAGCTCGCGAAATAAATGTCCGGTACATTGAATCGAAGATAAATGTTGACAGAAGAAAAAGGAGGGAACAGTTTGTGTTCTGATTATTTTGGATTTTTCGGATGAAACCGCAAAGAACGTTGGCGTGATAAATAAAAAAAAAACGCAAAACCAACATACAAAATAATTATTTAGCGAATATTTATCTTTGGTGTGGAGAATCGAAGTGGAGACTAGGGACGCTAAAATTTAGCGCGAGCAGAATACTAAGCTTTAAGTTGTAAAGAGGATACGTTGTTAAACTTAAGCTCATATAATCAAAGTATGCTGAGCCGATTTTCAAAGACGTTTCCAAATTTTTTTATCGTTTTTTTAACTGACATTTTTTGAAAAAAATCCACTTTTTGCTATCACTGTCAAATAATAGCAAATATCCACATTTCAAAATGTGGTTAAGTGGAAAAATGGATTTGAAATACCACAATGCACGCATATCACATTTTTTTTTGAAATTTGCCACATCTGACGTGTTTTTTGTTTTACTTTAAATTTGAAATTTTTAGGTAGAAAACAGTTTTTGTAAAATGTCAGTTGTGCGGTTTTCTCATATACACAACGTAATGATTGTTTATCCCGCAATTAAATTTCATTGGCAAGGACGATGTGCAGTTCCAACTCAGTATGAGGAAAAAAGGGAAAACTAAAAGCGAACGCATATTAGGCCATTTTAAGTGTGTTCCGCTCTTTGTTTACCTCCTTTTGTTATACTGAATTGCGTAGCATTATAGACCACTCAACTTGCAATAGAATAAATACCGAAATATTACTTTCACAGTATGTGCCACGAGTGCATTCATGTTGGGCAATTTTTTTGTATACAGTTTTATCACAAGGAACCTTTTAATAGCTTGAGTATGCCGGCTTTTGGTCGACAGCCACTTTAACCTAAACTTCTCGCAACTTTTATAAGCGACAGTGGCTGGTAAGCATTTATTTTTACATGCACATGCACAAGTTAAATAAAAAATAAATTTGGACCCAACAGTGACTTGACTAACAGAATTGTCTGTCACAATTTGTTTCCACAATTTGTTTCCTAAAAAGAGCTAAGCACCTTATTGAAGAAATCGCAGCTTGGTAGAAGACATTTTCTAAGCATTTAAAAATGCCTCAGTATGAGCTGTATGCCTTTTAAACTTGCACAGCATTTATATGTTTAAATTCACAGGAGACGTTTTGGGTGGCACCAGCCGAGATGACTTCATTGACAACATAGCTGCCGACATTCTCAGCAAAATTCCACAGTACTTTGAGGTTTGGCGTATAAAGAAAATGTTTCAGATGAACATCACTCCAACTGGAGTTGTTCTGCTACAGGAGCTAGAACGTTTCAACATGCTAACTGTTCGCATAAAGAAAACATTGGAATTGCTTCGAAAGGTGAGGCGAACTTTATTTTTATCATAGCTTAAAGGATTTTTGACCCAGACGGTATCACAGTGGACCAACTTAAATTTCTATTAAAAAAATGTTCAATATTATTTGAAAAAAAAATATATATTTAACCAGCTCAAAAAAGCTCCATATAAACTGAACACATTATTTCACTCCTCGTTTAAAGGCACTAGCTGGCGAAACTGGTATGGACAATATGCTGGACAATATCGCCAATTCTCTACTAAATGGAAAGTTGCCAATTAATTGGGCAAATCTAGCTCCAGCAACATGCAAACAATTAGGCAGCTGGATGGAACATTTACTGGTAAATATTTTCCCCCTTTTATTTTATTCGAGAATGCCTAGATTTGTTGTGAGTAGTGTATGATTGTGCGACTCACTGGGTTGAAGGGTCCAACCCATAGAATCCAACGCGTATTCCACTGACAAGTGGATAGAAAGCACAGCATCTTATGAAAGGTCAGCCATTAACAGCGCACCTCCAGGATACGACTGATAAGGTAGGTTCAGTTTCGCCTTTTTTGTTCGTTGTACCCGATGAGGCTTTGAGAGTGGGCACAGCGTGAAGGGAAGCACTTTTATCAGTGGGAACATTAAGAGAATGAGAGAAACTGTCATCGGATGTCACCGTATCGCATACGGATTCTATGGGACTTTTCGTTCCGTCGATTACGTCAATATTGACGGACGGAGGCAACGGATATTACGAGCTGTATCCCTTAGGGAAAAACAAAATTCCTTGTTTCGGTGTAACAAATTTATTCGTACCACTTCCAGAACCGCGCAACTCAGTACCACTACTGGTCACTATCAGGCGAACCGATGGTCATCTGGTTGGCAGGACTTCACATTCCAGAGAGTTATCTCACCGCTGTTGTTCAGGTAAAAGCTTTTTTTTTGCATTTCATTTTCATAATAAAAAAAGGGGGGAAAATATGAATTGCCTTCAAATGATTCCTTTTGTTAAAACAGATCGCATGCAGGAAAAATGGATGGCCTCTGGATAAATCAACACTATACACCAGTGTTACACGATTTACTGATCCTGACGATGTCGAGGAAAGACCGGGATGTGTAAGTCTTTTCGCCAGTATTGCCAAGTTAGTTTAAATGGCACAAACCAAACCAAAATTAACATTCGGTGTTTATGGCAACACTGACCAGACCATACATATATGTATAGTTATAAATAATCTCCAACCGGGCCGAGTTATAAAATTCTAAACTTATTTTCATTCAATTCCATCTAGGGCTGCTACGTTCACGGCTTGTATATAGAAGGTGCCAGATGGGATACACAAGACAGTGCGTTGGCACGTTCCCATCCCAAGATTCTGGTCGAAGATCTACCCCTTTTGGCTGTTATTCCAATCGAGGCCCATAGAATCAAATTACAGGTTTGTTTGTTGGTTGAAATACCAATCAGTTAATAAAATTAATTTTACAGAACACTTTTCGGGCTCCTGTGTACACCACGTCGTTGAGGCGAAACGCTATGGGAATTGGATTAGTTTTTGAAGCCAATCTAGAAACGCATGAAGATCTTAGTCACTGGATACTCCAAGGTGTTTGTCTCACACTCAATAGAGACTAAGATTTTTGTTCTGTGTTTTTATTTAGATGAAATAATAAAATTATTTATTTTTATATTCAACTTGGAAGTTTTTCGATAAATTTGATGGGTGTTGTTCGGTGGTTTGAAAAATATAAAAACATAAAAATGAAAAAATATAAAAATATGGAAATATAAAAATATAAAATAATAAAAAAATAAGTAAAGGGTCCGCCAAATAACTTCTTTTATTTTGAAAATGCTAAAAAAAAAAACTACTGAATATTTTCTCAAAATTCTTTTTTTATTTGAAAGTGCATTTCATACAAATGGCTGCCTCGGCTGGCCATGCAGTAGCCTACACGATCGGTCCAATTTTTAAGCAAATTATTGATTGTGTGCAGCTGTATTTCACCAATGGCTTCACGAATATTGTCCTTTAAAGCGTCAATTGTCTCTGGCATGTCGGCGTAAAACTTATCTTTTACGGCCCAATTATGCCTCTGGACCAAAATTTTAATTTTCTCGGGTGTACGCACTGTTTTTGGCTTTTCACGCTTTGGTTTATCGATGAGGATGCCAGTTTCTTTCACTTTTTTCACAAGATAACGAACATACGGAGCTGACGGTGCTTCTCTTCTTCCAAACTCCGTACGCAATTTTCGCACACATTCTGCAACATTACCATGATTTTCAAAGTAATGTCGCAATATTTCCCAGCGTTGTTCAAGCGCATACACAACCATATTCGTTCAGCGGAAGGATAAAACTAATTATCTGTCAAATCAGACATGAGCTAAGTGTTACCATTCGCGAAATAAGCACTAGTTGAAAAAAAAAGTTAGATGGCGGACCCTTTATATACCTTAAAATATTAAAATATGAAAATACAAAAATATTAATTTGTAAAAATATAAAAATAAAAAAAAAAACAAACAAATAAATGTAAAAAGTTGGCGCAACAACAACTATTCGTTTTTTGTGAGGTTTTAATTTTTGGGACGAATAGAAGGGATCTATACAATTTTATGCCACGTCCAAACGGCTAATTGAGAAGTTCCTTCATAACAGTACTCATTGGTGTTTGTCCGACGATCGCGAGAGGTGACGCAGTGGAAAAAGCATTAAGATGAAATTTGGGTATTTTTTTCGGGAATCGAACCTGGGACTCTTCGCTTAGTAGTCCTACACGGTGAGTGTGTACTCCCAAATATAAAAATACCTAAATAAAAAAAATATTACTATAGATAATATATTAAAATATTGAAGAATAAAAATATAAAAATACGAAAATATAAAAATGTAAATGTACGAACAAACTAAATTTGCTGACTTTAAGTCAAAACGCTGAACGACTGCACTGTGCATTTTGTTTAGGCAGTGGACAAAAACATTAAGACCTACTTTGTGCTATTCCTGGGGTCGTTAAACCTGATATTCTTGGCTCAGTAATCAATCAGACTAAACACTGAACAATAGCGTCCACATTTACAAAGTACAGTAGTCCCTCGATAATGTGAATTACCGATAATGTGAATTTCTCTAAAATGTGAATCGGCAAAACTTTACATTGTCATGTCTATAATGTGAACTTCCGAAATTTTCAACCTCTAAAATGTGAATTTTTTTGTAAAAGTTTTTATATTTCTCTTGTTTCTTTTGCTCGTTTTGCTTGCGATTTTCGTTTTTCTTCTAAATTAGTAAACATTTAAACTGTGTTTTAAAAAATCATTTTGTGTTGTTTTTAATAAATTTGAAAATCGTTTCAATCAGTTTAGTAAGTACTGAAAAAAAGTTCCAGTAATGTGAATAAAATTCGAAAACGCCTTGTTTTAATTAGTTCACATTATCGAGGGACTACTGTACTTAGAAACTAGAAACCATTAAATGTCGGGCGAGTTCATAATTGCAACATTATTGCACATGCAATTTTGGAACATCAAAAGTTTCGGTACACTTTAAAAGTATTTATCATGAAATGAGTAGAATGAAACTTATATCATTCGAAAGGTTCTGTGCCATAGATGTGCACAAACAAGAAATTGTGAGTCTATGTCTTCATTAAAACTGGTAAAATTGAGTTTACTATTCCCTATACAAAATGCTCATCAGTTAAATGAAAACATTTTGGTGATATTCAATTTGTCGCCGCCATTATTACCATAGTAATGTATTCATCTTAGATTAGAACCTATTTTCGAAGGAATGCAATTTAACAATCCCTAAAAGTAAGCAATTGCATAATTTTGTTTCAATGATTGTAATATGGAAACGAATATTTTTCCACATAAAATGGTTGCTCTAAATTTTTATAGTTATTTCTTATTAAAATGTAAATCATAATTAGGTAAAATTTATTTTTAAAGGGGCGTATTTTTTCGACATCTTGATGTCCCTTTTTCGTTATAAAAAAAAAACAACTTAAATAGTATTCCATTTCAACCATTTCATTTATTTTACACATATTTTTCTCAGCAATCTTCCTGCAACTCGGCAACAAAACAAAATTCAATGTAGAGTTGATCGCAATTTGACTGTGATTTTGCTTATATGAACGCAGATACCAACTACCGTCATGCAAATATAATGCAAAAATTGCAGTGCTGCCGCATTTTTACTTTTATGAACTCAGCCATCCTTTCAAAAGACACGTTTAGAAAAAGCAATGTGCATGCTGTCTTAATTCTTTGTTAGGAGCCTCATCATGGGGACAATGAAACCACACAAGAAATCTTAAAATTACCGATCAATTTCGAAATAAGGATGATTGTGGGAACTGGTTTAATTCCTCTTAGCTGCAATGTAAACGGTACCTTACCATATGACGATTTTGATGAAAAAGTATATTTTTTTTAAATATATCCGTCTTAAGCTTCGGACAAACTGAAGAATGAAGTTTTGTGCGAACCAGTCAGTCGTATGCTAAATTGGTAAGGTGAACAGTCGCAGATTTTTCTGTTCCAAATAAAAATAACTAGACTCGATTTAAGCTACTTTTTGATCACTAAGATCATCAGTTTAGAATAATTAAGAGACAAATATTTCCGAAAATAAAACAGTTTGAATAGTTTGATAAAAAAAAAAACAAGTTTCAAGTGCACACATAGGGTCTTAATAATAATAATTTCTAATTTTCATTCTTAACTTTGATTGCAGGTCAGAGCTGGTTATAAGTATTCTCTGAACTTTGAAAAGTTTCGACCGAAACAATACCTACCCTGAATAGTTCAAATAACATCCATAAAAATATGTCGACAAAAGACACAGGTTAATGATGTTAAAGTGGGCTTTATCTGCGATTGCGATTTACGAGCTTACTCATGGTGGCTGGAAGTAATTTTGTTAACCTGTACTCGTCCATGCGTGGCCTCTTCCAGACGAGTAACTCTTAATTATTTTGTAATTAAATTAACCTGAACGCCGATTCAGCAAGAGAAGCAATTTGACTGAGTATTTCTTTCCTCCCACGTTTAATTGGAAAATCAAAGGCAACAGGGTAATTTCTGTCAACACCGAGCCATTACGTTAAATTTACTTATATACACACACCGAAACCACAGTGGATGGCAGGAACACGCATTTTATTGGATTTTGTGAAAGGGCTTTATTGAAGTAACGAAAATTTGCCTGTTCCTTGCCAAATTTACATTTTCAATGGTAAGGCAGACAGCCGAACTGCTACTTTATTTTTAAATATATATTTTTTGGATAGGCGAAGCTTTAACAGCACCTCAAAAAGCTTGCAGGAAAATGTTGCCCCCAAATGCTTGCCGATGGATGTTAGTTCCGCCTTTAAATTGTGGACAGCTGTGCTCTTATTTAAATATGTTCCCAAAAGTGATGCCAAGTGTACCTACCGCTACTTCTACTGTTACTATTGCTTTTGCTGTATCAAATATATTTCACATCAAAATTGTTTCGGATTGCAACAGTTACTCTTTCTTACATCACAATATCATCTTTGAGCAGATAATTCCACCTACCTACCCTTGACAACCAACAAACCAACGATACAAACCGAACCCGATCCCGACAGAAACAGCTCTCAAAGTTGGCAGACAACAACAGAAAATTTCTGTGAAAATGTTTAAAAGGATTCAATTACACTACTCAGTCAATATGAAAAGACACGGCTGGTGCGGCGTATCTTCAGGGTGTAATATCATCGTCCTTCGGTACGCACAGGCACAATGAAGATAGAAATCTACAATGGGATTAATTTCCCTCTTATTGCACGACAAGCAAGTGCGACAACAAAAGAAACGACATCGTTTTGTAATACAGTGCTAAGGGGACACATCTCGTATTCGTGGATCTGTCCTTTGTTCGCCCTCTCCTTTAGCTTTACCTTTGTGACCTTTTGAATGTAACGCATGTTCACAGCTGCACAGGTGTTGGCTTGATAAAAAATTTAGCAGCAAATAGTCGTTAGGAGGAAATGCAAATTGACACACAATTTAATTTGTGATCAATTAAATGGCACGTACGAGGGGCATGTCTGGTGCTCTAAAAATAGTTTCAAGGATGTCTGCTTCTTTATACATATGGATATTGTTGTACTTTATAAGCTTGATTAGTGGTGTTCCTTTCTTTGACTTTAATAGCTGCAATTCAGGGAAAAGAGTGTAAATTAATCTTTTTACCTGATGTAAGTGGAAATTTCGGTTTTACATCAGCAAGCTCAATGGCAAAGTCGCAGGTCTTCGAGCCGGCATCGTACGTTGGGGCAAAGATTCTGTTCCTATCGGTTTGAGATTTTTGCGTCTCATAGAATTAGGGACTTCTAAATTTTCTTCATACCGGTGACTAAAAAAAAAACCCTTTTCATGTAGTAACGTTTACCACCAGTCAACACACTCTCATTTTTGAGACAATAAAAATCAAATTAATTCGCTGACCGCTTCTGTGGTATACAAAATAAAGTGCACGACTGGGTTGCACGAAACTTTCTCGTTTATCAAAAAATTGGTTGAGAAAATTGGTAGCTAGGTAGAAAGTTCAGAAGCAACCGTACATAAAATATAAGAATAGGTACTCTTAAATAAAATAATTTGTTAGGCTATTCTTTTGATATGGCAGTACAAATATTAAATAAGAATGTAAGTTTTGTATAAGTTTCAGCTCTCAGTAACAGACAATTTTCGCAAGTACTCGTTAGAGAATTATAAGAACGTAATGTATAATTTATCAGCTCTTACACTTTCCTCGATGTTTGAGTACAAGGACGAGCGTATAAGGAGTTTTTCTTTTCAGATCTGCTTAAGTGCTTACATAGGTATATTATGAAAGTGGGATTTGTTTTTACCCGACTGCACACAGAGAGGGTTATTTGTTTCGCGCGTTTCCTTTGTACGTTCCATCGGGACACCCTGTGGCCTAAACGGCTTGACCGATTTTAAGGAGTGAGATGTCATTATATTCGTATTCTTCCCCGGAGTGTCTTAGGCTAAAAAGATAAAAATAAAAAAAAGTTAGTTTAAAAAACCAAAAAACCCGACTGACTGTAAAAAACAAATTAAAAAGATATGAACAAGACACATTCAAGTACATATACCTTACTATTTGGCACTCGGAGGGTACTCAATACTCATATATTTGTTAGGCTGTGTAGGTATATAGTTTAGGATAGGTACTTGAATGTGTCGTGTTCATATCTTTTTTATTCTATTTTTTTTTTCAGTCAGTCGGGTTTTTTTTTGTTTTTTAAACTAACTTTTTTTTGAATATGCATTCGCAGTTATAAACCGAATACGAAGATGTACGTATTTGGGGTGCAAATAAAGTGGGAATCCAAGTGGTTGGAATTATTTTAAGACACATTTTTAATATGGTGGAAAAAAAAGAAGTGGAAAATATCTGCTAAAAAAAAATAATTCGCAGTTCTTATTGCATTTTTTCTGGGCAGAACTGTATTGAGTTTTGCAAAAATACATATTTTTGATAAATAATTAATTACTATTTATTTCAATTTTTTGAGAAAAAATAAGTACGCGATCTTAATTCCAATAATTTTTTTGTTATCCTTAATATGTATTAAATCCTAATATTTATCCTAAATATTAAATTATATTTATCCTAAATATTAATTTTAGTTTGAGAAATACTATTGCTATTTAGCTGAAAACTGAGTAAAATGTATTGTTCGGGATGTAAGCATTGCTTGGTTTTTTAAGTTTTATCCAAATCGAAAATGGGGTTTTCGAAATATGAGCAATTCCAAAAAATAAGCGTTTTTGGGGACACAAATCGAGAATTAAGGACACAATCATTTTGAAAACAGCAATTTTAATCTGCTGACATTTTGCGCTAAATCCTTAGAGGCGTTTTCAGGTAAACTACAGAACTAAGTTTTTAAAAAAAATCTTTATGCAAAAATGCACTGAGAAAAACTGACTTTGCTATCGAGTTGGAAATGACTATATTACCTTATTAATGAATTTTAGTTGTATGGACCGTTTTCGAAAAATGTCCAAATTTCAAAAGTACCGTTATTCGATTTTTTAGCAAAAAAACTGAGTATGCAGTCATGTTAATCCCACCTATTTAATCAAATATCCATTTCCGAACAAATAAATCTGGTACGAACATTTTATATGGGAAGTAACATTAATTTTGAGGTTACCGTGCAAAAAAAAAAAAAAAACGGCCCAGCACTGTAGGCTCAAATACTCTAAATTTGAAGTTGTTTGAAGTCCGCCTCAGGAGCGGACAGACAGCCGAACGAAATTTCGCGATCCACTTTTCTGAGTTCCTCTATCATGGCAATGTAAAAATTGATTAACATCTCGAGTTCGAAATTTCTTACGAATACAATATCTTTCTCTTACTGGGTATTAGGGAAAGTTAAAAATGATTATTCACCGTGGCAAATACTGCCATGGAAGTCTATTAAATGGAACAACCACAAGCCCCCTTTAAAATTAAGGCAATCTGTCTTTCCATCAGCTTTAGGGAGCTGGCTAGAGTGTTTGTTTTTCTATTAAGAAATAATTTAATTCTGCTTGTGCACTGCAACTGGAAGAGTAGACAATGGAATCTAATTAAAGCTGCATTGTTCTTATGCACAGGATAGCGTCGCTAGTAGATTTACGTTTACCTGGTTAAGCAGGAAGGATGGCAGTGTTTTGATAAGCACAGTATTTAAATGAATTTATATGCCAATGCAATGCAATGAGAATTTTTACTTAATTTTATTTATTATTATTCCTTTTTTATTCGCATAACAATAATTAAGCTAATACAGGAAAATTGTGCACTGTGTTTTTTTATAAGATCTATTTTCACAAGTGCAGTCTGTTAATGCCATCTATGGGCGATTAGAGAAATTGTGACAACTAGAACAATTTCTCTCTTGATATTTCTCTGATCGAAATGTCGAATCACTACTAACTTCGCATTCAGGCACAAATATAAAATAGAAAACGATTCTTTCCATCTTCTTGTTTCTGCTTCCGGCTCGGTAGGTCAGCCAACCAATTTAACCAGCTAACTGTGTGGCCTTTTCTGGGGGGGGGGGGGGGGGGCGGAATAACTTCGAAAAGTTAAATGTAATAAAGAAAAATATACGGACTAATTTTATATGTGTAACAAAATAATTACTTTGAATACGTGCGTCATCACAATCCAGAGTTAAAACTTGTGTCAACAATTTGAAAAAATGTATCGGGCTTTGCATGGCTTCGTTTATGCATATATGCTGTAAGTTTTTTATACACGGTGGCGCAAAAGTCAACAGCATCACCATATCGGAAGGTGCTACAATTTTTGCAAATGGTGGCAAATGTCAATTCTACACCGAAATTTGTGAAGAAAACAGAAAACAATGTTAACAGGCATGAATCGGCGAACTCCTAAAGACCGCGAAATAATTGTTTTTATTTTTTTGCGGAATAATTCGTCGATGGACTTGGCCCAACGTGAATTTCAGTGCAGATTACCCGGTCGTCCGACACCAACAGGGCAAACACTAGACGACGTTGAGTCGCTTGCATAGAAGGGTACGTATGGGATATCACAAGATGCCTGGATGAACCCGGAGCAATCATTCCGCTGAGAATATGATGATCCCGGATAAACGATCAAACGACGTGTGATCCAATTGAGCATGAATCGGATTGAAGTGAATGTTACCTACGCTCAAGCCATTCTGAATGTCGACCCTGAGGGAGGCAACTTTTCATCAAAAACCATCATGAGCGACGACCGTTCCAGAACTATTTTTGTGGTGTTTTTTTTTTTAATTTTCGAGTCTATTTGCACAAGCCTCAGACTCTTGAAGCCCTCTAAGAGAATGTCCGAGGCAAGGACCTATCGCCGGAAATTCTGACAAGAGTAATGGAAAAAGGAAAATGCCATAAATTGATATCGATTGGTCATCAATTTCAACGGCGACCACTTAGCCGATATAAATTTCTCGACTAAATGGGCACAAATTTAAGACATGAAATAAACATAATCCAAAAGCAGAACGAACGTTTATTATTCAAAACAAAAAATACAGTCAAAGAACATCGGGTGACAACTTTTGCGCCACCTCCTACTCTTGTGCTGCCTGTGATATTAAGTTAAAGGCACATCTGCCGACAAATCTCCAACAAGGATGCAGATCCTTTTAAAATAGCTATCAGTGGTACAAGATTCACTACCTTATTTAAACTGCCACCCTTCAATTTTAGGGCACACAAAACCCGCCCATATCCCTGTTGATTTAGTTAAATAATCTCTCCTTCCACTTGTCAAAGTGCGAAATTATTCTATAAATGAACACAGAAAAAAAATCTCTTAGGTTTATTTTTTCGTATTTTTTTATTAAACGAACTCCAGATAAATCAAATCACAATTGGTACCTGCTGTTGTTTTCCATTATTTATCCCCAACATCACGGCGGGCAATGTGCAAATAGCTTTACATCTTTTCGATTGCTATCGCTCAATTGGGTGGAAAATGTGCTACTTAAAATACTGATCGATGGGTAAATGGTTGTGCTTTGTGCACTGCAAAAGAAATAACATTTTTGAAAAAGATAAATTGCTGCTGGTTTATACAAAAAAAAACACCCAAATTCCGTTTGATGTAAAACACTTATCCTAAAAATAACCATCACAATTTCTCATAGTATCAAATTTATCATATTTGAATATGGCAGACGTTAGTACAAGGTGTTTCCCCTTGATGTCAGCTATTTGTGTCCTGAGAAAACAAAGAAAAAATGTACAAATTGCTGTCTGCACCCAAAGGTGATATATATGTTGACTTATTATGGTTTGAAGAATAAATAATGGAAATGACAAATTTACGTTTGTTTTTCTTAGATACTCCTGTGAACACATTTCTTTGTATTCAGTGGTTGAAGGTCACTCATTTGATGGGCCACCCCAAACACATTTTTTCTTAAATTGCAAACAATTTTCATAGTCTATTCCATTTAACCTATTTACACAGGATGTACAGGTAAGGGCAACGCAACATTAACCAGCATTGACAACTTAAACCTATGCCGACAGATTGGATTAAAAAAAAATATCCACCCACCCACCACTCTTGCGGTCCAATGAACATAATTGGGACGCAATTTTCATCTGCCTCTCTACCCCTGACAAAAGTAGCAATAAACCGGTGGATGATGTGGCGCTCCGAAAACAATTATAATGTCCTGTTGATTAGTCGTCACAATTCGGGTCACGTGCAAGCGTTTTGATGTCGTGAACGGTGACTAAATGAATAGGGGGGAAAGTAAACGAAAGTAATTTTCCGCAATAAAAGTTGTGATTTTTTTTTGCTCGTCAGTTTTATTAGCGTTTTTATTTTTTATTCACCGCGAACCATGACAAAAAAGGAAAAGTCAAGGGTGATGGTGAATGGTTAAGTAAGCAGGGTTTCAACAGGTTCAAAGGCGAAACACTTTAACTTGTGACCGTAATTGCAGGAACAGGAAGCTTAATTAAAAATACCGCGAAAAATAAACGAAAATTCCTTGAACAATTGGTTAAACGTATTTAGGCTGCTGATGAGTACATTTAGTTTTACCTGCAGCTGGAGGAAGTCTATCAATTTTGAATGAATGAATGAGGCTGCTTTAAGTAGAGAGAGCGTGCACCTACATACGACACTTAAAAGGCAATCACACACTAATCCTATTCATGAGTGTTAACAGATTCGTGAGGGATTTTAATTAATTTACACACATAATACATTACATCAGTTTGGGCGGAGAAAAATAATAAAAGGACGTCAGTTTACAAAAAAAAATCACTGTTTCAGCAACGCAAGTGTAAACAAGTAAAATAAGCCAGCAGGCATTAATTTTAGTTAGGGTTGCTTTTCAGTAAAAGGTAAAATAATTGTATATTCAGTTCGAACGCACAGGCTGGGATATACAATACCATTCGCCTGGCGCAGAGTTTAAATATTTAACGATTACATAAGCGAACGAGTTATCCACTCGGTAAAGTGTAAAAAAATGGTAAATATGGTTCGAAAGGTAAAACAATAAAATATCAACAAAAAGCACTGCAATTAAGTAACCACAAGAATGCCCACAGCAATGTCCATGTAATTGAAATTCTGTGCAGGTGATTTTTGTTTTAAAAAGGACAATCAACAGAAAAAATCGCGTGTTCTATAATTATTAATGGGGGAGTGAAATAATTAAACAGATATTGTTGCTCATAATTTATATTTAACAGAGTTTCAGTCAGTTCAGAAGCTAAAGGTGGAAATTCAAACTCATTTGATGGGATACAAAAAAATCGCGTAATATGTTGCAAACATTTAAATAAAAATTAAAATAAAACACTTTTTGTAGAAGATTTGAATAAAACACTTTTTGTAGATAATATATTTTTTTCTCAATGACCAATTGAACTTTATTATGTCCAGAATAAACTTAGACCGAACTGTTATAGAATAGAAATTGAGGTTGCCGCATGAACCACACGACACTGCTTTTTCGTGGGAAACTTTCTATGGAATTTGACTCAATATTTGTTCGTGGGAAACTTAGCGTTCCCATAACTTACATTTAGCCCACTCAATGTTAACGAATTCCATGCATTTGTCCACAAAATTTTCGACCACTGGGCAAACCTAAATATTATTCTTCCGCTTCTTAAGCAATGACTACTTTTAATCGATATTACCAACCGTCAAGTACTAGACTCATTTTTGAAAATAGTTCTACCGTTTCAATAGAGACTGCAATTGCTGCGGGTAAATTTAAGTTTTGACTCAAATTTTTGTCAGTAGTCCTTTGTTTTTTTTTGTCTGCTATTGAGCTCGCTCATTGAGCGATTATTTGGCAGCAACTATTTGGCAATTACAACGGATGCATATTAAGACATCCATCGTGAACTGCATTTCTGTCTTTCACGAAAGCTACTGGCAAATGGTGTGCAACGTCTGAAAATTGTTTGGCAATGAATTCTTTGCTCATGAACTCGTGAAAAATATAACATTTAAGGTCCGACATGAGAAAGACTCAGATTACTGATGCAAATTTGATGCGAGAAAGAACTTATGAAGATACTTTAAGAAAACTGACGAAATATAAGGAGAAAACGGATACAAAGACCCTGGAAAAACTCATCTAAAAATCAGTTTAGCGTAGCTACTACCATGTTGAAAAGAATGACCAAATAATTCCACAAAATATTGAAAATATTACATGAAAGTATACCTAAATCTAAACTAAGATGATGCTTATATCCCGACAATAAATCAAATTACATATTGAATAAAGTGTCCAAAATGGCGCCTTTAGGAGATTTCAAAACATGTCAAAGAATATGATAAAAAACGTCGAAAAAAACCTTAAAAACCTAGAATTCCAAAACCCAGAAAAATAAATAAATAAACGTAAACAGAACAGCTACCTAAAAATTGTCCAGCGAATTGCGTCCCAAATTATTTAGCAACCGTCCAACAGAAAGCTCCCACAAGAGGTCGTTTAAAATCGACACAAACGCAGCATACAAAAATAAATCTGAAAACAAGCTGTATATTGTGGGGGAAAAAATAAATAAAACATGTCCATGAAAGCTACCAAAACAATGCATATAAGGCTCATCAAGAAACGCGTCAAAAATGCGGCAAGAAAAACGTAATCATGCCTCCGAAAACGCGGCTCGAAAACCAGTCTTAGAAGAGGAAAAAGTGCACCCAAAAGTGTGACGAAAAAGGTGTCATCAAATGCAAGAAGATAGCTTTCAAAAGGTGTTCAAAAATGCAAAAAAAAAAAAAGCATCAAAAAGCTTTTATAAGATGGTGACAGGGAACGCGCCAAAATACATGACAATCATGGGAAAAAAAAACCTGTTGGAAAAATTCAAATAACACACCTAATAAAAAAATGTAAACTCGACAAAAAATCATAAAGACAGCTAGCAAATTCGCAAACAAAACACCATATAAATAAATCTAAAAATGGCTCCGATAATGAGACAGCAAAAGCAGTCAAAAGAGAGAAAATGGCTCCAAACAAAAAGCAACAACTTCAAAAAATTATTAGAAAGTCGACTGAAATAAATCTGTACATGGGACGCAAATGAAAAAATTCGAAAAATTCAAAGAACATAAATTGCGTAAAAAACTTATCAACATTTCAATCGAATTATTTTCCACGATCTGTTGACATTATAATTTTGTAGATCTTAATGAATAAATAAAATTTGATACCCCAAAATCGTTCTTGAACAAAATTCAGAAAAACTACCTCCAAAAGGTGTTCTCTGACACCTTTCATAGGCATTTTCGACGGGTAAGGCTGATTTTTTAAGAGTTGAGCTTTTCAGGTTGGCAACACTAGTTAGTAATGGCGTCCAAACGTCATCTGTCAAAGTGAAAAGTTTTCAGTGTACTCTGCCATTCAATCATGAAAAGACTTACAAACAAGCAACGATTGCAAATTATTGAAATTTATTGTAAAAATTCGTGCTCTGTTAAAAATTGCCACCGTTTGTTATGGTCATCATAATTGACCTGGTGAATCCGTCAACAGCGAACGATATTGAGCCATGATACGCGACTTTTTCTTGCCCCAGTTGGCTGAGTTGAACTTGGTTGACATGTGGTTTCATCAAGACGGTGTCACATGCCACACAATTCATGAAACAATGGAAATGTTGAAGGATGAATTTGGTGAGCAGCTTATCTCTCGAAATGGCCCTGTGAGTTGGCCGCAAAGATCTTGCGATTTCACGCCTCTTGATTATTTCTTGTGGGGTTATGTAAAGTCGTTAGTCTATGTGGACAAGGCGAACACGATTGAAGCCTTACAGGATAACATAACACGCGTAATTCATGGAATACAGGCCGAAATGCTCGAAAATTGGACCATTTGTAACGGTGCCGAGGACAACATTTACATGAAGATGTCCTTAAAACATAAATGGCAAAGGCCTTCCTATCGATTACAATAACAATTTTGAATATTTGATGCAAATTTGAGTGTTTTATTCGATTTTTGAGAAAACTACGGTCAACAAATCAAAGGGTGTCAAAAATACGCCATCAATAATAACTCTTTTATAATTTAAGGGCAAATTTCTTGGTTTATTTATGCAAAGTTTGAGTTGGATTTGTTGTCGTTGATTCGCCGTCTTTTTTTATTTCCAAATTGCCTACAAATATGTATTTTCTGTCAAAAAACACACAATCAAACAAAGCTGTTCATATTTTAAAAACCTGCATCGACACCCGTTTACTAGTTTTCAAGTTAATTGCAGTTACATAGAACAATAGTCCTACTTTTAAATAAATAGGAATGTTTTGACATGACAGAAACTAGAAAAGTCAATTCCGTTCTCAGATTTCAATCGAACGAAAACTCTTCTTCTTCGAACTAACCAGACTGTCAAATTGAATTTGTCAATTTATTTCCGCCAACAAATCTCAATGCCATGATCCATGTTCAATGAATCACAACAAAGTGTATTTGCTAATACACTTCAGAATTTCTCTTGTCTTTTTTTTTTGTTGCCTATTTTGTTGGACTGGAGGGAAAAGTCTTATAAAACGATAAAGCAAATTGAATCACTCTTCACCACTCAACCAATGGGACATCAAATCACACTTAAGCTTCAATTATGGAATCACTGATGTGGGAGTGGATTTTATTGGATTTTCTATCCGCAATTTTTCAAATACTGTGCTCAAATAGGGGTTAACCGTATATGCTCTTTGATATACGACGAAGACGACCTCTATGTGTTGTCACTGGGTAATGTAAATAAATTACGACACTGAGTCGGTGCGGTATTTTTAAGTAAAAATCCGTGTGAGGAAATCCCATTGAAAACAACTGGATTGAAAGAACTTTCCCTTTTCCCCCTCAAATCTGACAGTTGTGACACATTTACGAGACTGAAACTTACATAATGTGAGTGGTATTGCAATTCTATCCCAAATGTGTACAACTTTTGCAAAAAATAATTTCATAAGCGTTGTTTTAAAGAAGCACATTTGCAGCATAGAGGTTATGAAATTTATTTCCAATCTTTGTGGTTGCCTTCTTGGTTTGAAAATTGACGAAAGTTATTCTTCGTTTGATCTATGAGGTGATCGAATTTTACAAGCTAAAGAAGAGCTCGAGAAAAAAAGTTTTTCCCTACTATCAACTGGGACCAAAAGTTGGACTCACGGAATTATTCAATTTATATATAAAACTAAATGGTCATTCTCTGTTTTCGTACGTTTTTCTTGGCAAGTCACTTTCACTGTCAGCTGAAAAAAATCAGTTTCAATACCTAAACCAAAACAATGTCGACATTATTTGCATTCCATTTGGATTGAATATATTCGCCGACATTCTACGACTTCCCTAGAGAAAAAGTTGAAAGGCATTCCCACCATAAGAATACGAAATCGCTCAGGTGTCACCCCTCATTGTCAAAACATTTTCAATATTAAAGGCAATTTATGCTATTTCAATGAATTCTCAAAAAATATCCCACTTTGCAAATAACTTGCAAAACTATTTCAAGGGAATTCCAGCCCGTATATTCAAATAAATAAAATACCTGAAATGTGAGGCGACCCTTTTCAACTGGAACTTGCTTGATACATAATTAAAATGCCTTCAACCAGGGGAAGCCTCAGGTGTCCTACCCTTTTAATACATATTCAATTTTTAGATTGTTGCTGTCACGCAAGCTATTGTTAACAAAAGTAACTAATTGTCAGATAGGAAAGTAAAAACTTTCACGATAGGAATTTTCAAATGAAATTAACTCTGACTCTCTAAAATTCATTTTAACTATTTCAATTTGAAGTCTAAAAAGGTTGTAACTTTATAATTGAAGCGTTTAGAAGCTGTGACATTTTTTGAGATTTGCCTTTTTTCTTACGAATGAAGGTTCTATTTGAAAACTTAAATTTCTGTCTCCTGCGGACTTCTCTAATGCCTCTAGGTGTTATATGCAACCACTTAGTCCATAAACTTAGTGGAAGAAGGTGTTAAATGCTGATTACTTTAATTTTTGAAAATTTCGCTTAAGTCCTTCATCTTCGAAACGCTTCAATTGTAATTCCAAAATTATCGTCAAGAGATTTCCAAAAATAAAAAGCGGTGCATATTAACAGGCGTAATTACCATTTAATTCGTTTTAAAAATTAAAATTAAATTAGTTCGTCAATAAACTACAACTCAACATGTCCATTAAATATAAACGTGCCTACTTCCAGCACGCAAACAGATATGTCAAAAATGCTTGCATCTTTGTTTTCTTATGAAATTACAGCGTCAATTTCAATCAACCAGGCCTGATGAAGGATACCATCATTTGGAGTTTTTTTTTGCCTTAGAACATGAGGAGGCAACAAAATACCATCTTAACTGGGAGTCGAAAAATGTTTGCATAAAAGATAAACACCCTTCTAGCGGCAAATCCATGAAAAGAGAACGCACATATTTATTCATCTGTTGCTTGGAAAATAAATATTTTAACTTCGTTGAGAGGATGAGATTGAATTTAACAGGATTTCATAGAAAATGATATCGCATAATTTGATGTCTTTTTTAGACTCCTAACCAAGGAAATTTTATATACCATCAAAAGGTTTTATGGCGGAATGTTTATACCACCCTCTGGGTAGGTTCTCAATAGACATGTAAAATATTTATTTTACTTATCGTCAATAGATTGGATTATCTTGCCGTATTAGAAAAAGGAAATATTCATTGTCAACTTCTTATAGACGTATTTCACAGTAGTGGGTTGAAACCCATTGCAAGTGGTACCAACGCTTTTGTGGAGATTTTTTTTCCCAGGTAGCTGGTATCCATATTAAAGGATTAACTACTTTTTTTCATATGATTATTAATGGGTGATACACAACACACAAGAAGCATTCAAGTGACTTTCGTTGACGGATTATTAAAAGGCAATTGAAATCGAAAATGACTTGGGCTGCTAATCTGGGAGTGTCCTGCTGCATAATACACACTCGGTGGTTATGTGGTTTGAACCTTTGGCTTATTTCAGTGCTACAATTATTTCGGGCCCACGAAATGACGCTTTTGACACTTTAAAAATGAAAAGTTATTCAATTTTGTTTATGTTTTTCATTGATCTTAAAAGTGGGTAATAAACAAACCGCACCAACTTCGACATGATAGGCTAAAATATGAAAAGAGAGAAAAGGCTACTACGCACGCAGTGTACTCTTGCAGATGTTTCCACAACAAGAGTGAAACTGCTTCGCCAGAGCACCACGTAAAATAAAAAGTTGGAGCAGCAGAGGGAGCGATATTGCATTCGAACACATTATTTAAATTTGGTCCAACTTCGTTCCTTTCTACCCAACTTTGGCGAGGCTGAACAAAATTTGACTAATATGTTGAAATGCATTTATCGTTATGGAACAGACCTAACATCAATTCAAACACAAAGCGACTCATTTTGAAATATATTTATAGAAGGAGATGAAAAACGAAATATGCCTATGCTGACAATATTCCGAATTTTCATTTTTTTTAAACCATCCCTAATTCAAGACAAACAATACAACGAACAAATCATTCAAATCCGTCATGATGTTCTTGAGTTTTTACCCGACTAACGCACAGCAATTGATTTTTATATAATATATAATGTGTGGAAAAAAAACCTAATGTACTGAAATTCATGTGTTTTTTCACGCACGCACAACACACGCATACGTTTTCCGATTTCAACAAAACTTCACAAAACCTATATATAGACCAATACCAAATACGTGTGAAAGTTTGGTTGAAATCAGTGAATGCGTTAAGGCGTGAATCGGCGACAAACGAACACAATTTTAAGGCTCAATTTTTATATATATATAGGTAAAACAAATAACGATTTTGATTTATATTTTCCGAGGTTTGAATATGAGACCCCACGTATTTCTGTATGTTACTTTTTTCAACCAACTCTAATGGGCTGATGACTACAGCAGCGTATTCCAAGCTTAGGTACTGGCAGTGACAACAGCTGCTAAATAGGTTACAATGATGGCAAAACCTCATGCAGATATTACCTTTTTCATTGACAGCCAAGCGGCACTAAAAGCGATCTCTGCTGTTGAGTTAAAATGGAAGCTTGTAGGTCGCTGTCGCGAAGAGCTGCTGGTTCTTGGCGCGCAGCACAATGTAAGACTATGCTGGGTTCCCGGGCACAATGGTGTGTCTGGAAATGAAAAATGTGATGAGCTGGCAAGAAAAGGGCCTTCCTTTGAACTAAACCAGGCCGACACCACAGAAATGATTTCCCCCTGTAATCTCAGACAGACGATTGGAAATAAAACACTAATGGCGACAAATGAAAGATGGAGCAAGCTCGACTCCTGTGCCATAACCAGAAAAAAGGGGCCAATCTACAACAAACAGAAAACGGAAAAAATCCTACAATTGAACAAGAAATCACTGTCCTCAATTGTGTGCATTATCAGCAGACACAACACACTGAAATACCACACCAAGAAAATGGGAATCAGTAAAGATGACCTATGCAGAGGAGTATGAGGACTCTGCCACATAAGAAATAAAATCCTCAGTAGTTACTTCTGCGAGGATTTAGAAAAACTTTCAGACAGGTCCATTAACGACTTACTTAAATTTTTAAATAAAACGGGGTGGTTTACCAATCCGGAGGTTTTCCATAGGTCTCCAGTGTATGGGGGTCATACACCTCTAGGGCTTCGCAACGGATCTCCATTGATCTAAGTGTGGCGCGTACAGGTTTCTCTTGTCCTGCCAACCCACTAACCTAACCTAATGGGCTACAGATTGCAACCCACTGTGGAATATAATTCTGCCTGTAAAACTGCCTTCTTTTATTTCGGTGATGACATATGGTTCTATGTAGTAGTACCTACATTCAAATATGCACATAAAAATCGCCAGAATATCACTTCGGATATCCTTGTCCTTTAAATACATTCTCGTCAACTTAAGTTTATTGTAAATTGGACTCACGAAGCTAATGTCGTCTGCTTAAAAGCATTTTCATTCAATTCCAGAGACATTCTCCGACTCTACCTCAGCTTGCATAATTTTTGTTGTCACAAAGTGCTTTCGTATAATCTTATCTCATCGTAAAATCAGACCCCAGGAATAGTGTGTATAGAATAATCTCCATAAAGGCCTCGGAATTATGTTCACAAATTGAACACAAAACCCTTTCCAAAGCAGGCATTATCGCCAAAAACCCAAACTGTGTATCGTTGTAACTCCCTTTGGAGACAATCTCAATAAACTAGTCCTTTAAAAATGGAAGCCATAACTATATATAGATATCGATACCCCTTAAGGGTTTATGTTCGTTTGCTGGGAGGCTTTGCAGGTCCTTTGAGGATTTCGTAAAAGCTGGTTTTGCAAAACATTCATTTGGCTATCCCTTTATCGTTTCAAGTGGATTTTAAATGTTACGTATACGCCCTCGTTAACATCCAGAAGTAGCAAATTCGCTTGCAACTATAACGATACTGACTTGTATGTTATGTGGGTGTGGTTCAAAGAAAATATATTTAACTATGTTTTGGTAAGTTTTTTCGCCCCCCCTCCCTTTCTTGTGCTTGGTGGGATTTGTAGAGAGGCAGACGAATGAGTACATTTGTAATGTGCAAATGACTGCTTGGAAAATAAATTTTTCGGAAAAATAAAATCGGATGTGCATTGTTCGAGTGCAACGGCGAATTTCCTCTTCGCAATTTACAGATATGGCTCCAGCGCAGTGCGGTTCTGCTGGCATTCTTTGAAAATCTATGGGCGGTTATTTTTTATTCACAGTTTTGTTGTGACTAGTTATCATGCCGTTCTGCATCTGATAGAATTCCCGAGGATACTTTAAATATCCTTTCGTTACTCGAATTTCGATTGGGGAATCGGCGGAGTATTATTTACATCGCATTAAGGAACACTGTAGAAGGTATATGCTCAGTGACAAGAGTCAAAAGATGTAACTTACTACAAGCACCTCGGGCGGTATGGCGATGATTTCGCCACAGAAGCTTGAGCTTGTCCATGGTCTGAGGGTGGATTATGTACACTTTGCTTTCAAATAACCCCACACAAAGAAGCCCGGAGGGGTCTTGAGATCTGTGTGGCCAGTCAATGTCGCCATTTTTTGACAACGCACGTCCAGACTGCGGAAACTTCATTGTTTGATGTCTAGTGTGACTGAGCAGTTCATTGGAACGTCTTTGGCGTTGATAAACGGCATGTTGACGATCTCCCACTGTCCCGTGCTCAACCAAATCTGACATGAAACGACGAATAGTATTCCAAGACGGTGCATGTTGGCCACGATATTTTCGCAGATTGGTTATTTCTTTTTATAAAACTCTCTAATTTATAAAGGCTTCGGTTTATTTAATCAGCTCTCTAAACTTACAACTAGTTTAAGAAGTTTTAAAAATTGTGTAGTAAATTTCGTAAAACTTAAATTTTAACCAAATACTTAATATAAAAATGTAACAAATAAAAAAGAAATAAAGAAGAAATCTATCTATCTATCCTCTAACTGAACGATTATTTTCAAAATACAGCGTCACTATTTCGGCACCTTGTTAAAATTGATCTGAATTGACGTTTAAAAAAATTTTTCTATGGGTCGCGTAGTTTCCCCAGCCAAGCACTAAAAATCAGTCAAACTAAAAAAATTGAAACTCTCTCAAAGAGCGAAATATATTCTCAAATACAAATTACGTTTATATAGTTTCAGCTAATTTGAGCCACTTACACCTTTGACATCTACTTGTGTCAAAGTAAAACAACAATTCGGCCACCATTGAATTTTATATATTTTCATAATTTAATTTTTTTTTTTTTTGAGTGCAATTGGGGACGTTCAACCATCTAGTTTAGTAAGTGTGACAGCTGGCTGACTTTACTTGACTGATCTCAGTTGGCTTTAGATTTGCTTAGATCGTTCACATGAACAGCTGTTTCAGTTGACGTTAATGTAGTAGCAGCCAACAAAACTAGTCAAGAAATTCGTGACTGAGTACTAAGTTGACAGTTCGCATATGTGGTTGACAGTTCGCATATTTGGCTGACATAGGAAAAGTGACGTTCCCGACCATTCTAGTTTTTGCGTTCAGGTTACATCTAGTCCAGACCAATCTAGTCGACTTAAGATAACTAGATTTTTAAATGTGTCCGTTAACTTTCAAGGGATTTTCAATTTGTCTCTTTTCAACATTGTGGATTTGACATATTTAACAGTAGTTGCCGGTTGAAATTCTCTGAGCTGTTTCGAGCCAAGAGAGGAACTGCTCGTTACTCGTTATTTTGCTCACTTTCTCTATTTTTGTCATTTTTGATGAGACAGCGATTTATATCGATTGTGTTCGATTTAAGCCACGTTCGTGAATGAACCTATTGTTTACATACCGACATAAAAGATGGTGCACCCTGGGCATTCATTACGTAACTTTTCGGACGATTTTCGTTGAAACGATAGACTTTCACTAGCAACTAAGTGCTTAAATTACAAGTTTGAGAGCTTAATCCAGTTAATTTTCCACAGATATAATGAAACTTGACCTTTTTCAAAAAAAAAAAAACAGCAGAGTATGACTTATTTTGGTGATCAAAGTTTCAAAAAAGAAATCGTTCATCGTTGATATACGGAATCTGCCTCCCGTACTTATCATGATGTCTTGTCAACCTCTTCGACCATGAATAGATTATCCTTCTTTTCTCCAATAAAAAAAATATGACTGCTTTTAGCTACATAGAGCAGTCATACTTTTATTCTTTAGATCTCCTCAAACTCTTCTTGATAATTTCCAAAGGCAATGTTTTCATGTCAAATTGAAATCTCCCCGTGTACGCCCGCAAGGAAAGCCATTCGTACAGTAATAAATGTAATGAGAACAAAATATTATCCCGCACATACTCAAGTCCCGGTGGAGTCCCACTGCCAGCCTCAATCGAATTGGGAATAACTTCGAACAACAGACTGTTAAATGATCAACATACAATTAACCATGTAACGTACTTTGTCAGCAAAATAACTTCCTATCAATTACAAAACAATCGCTCCAGCCCCAAATGAGACCAAGGGATCCTAATTGGTGTTGCCTAGCAATCTGACCGAGTTAAGGTACGGCGACTTCTCGTGTACCATTTCAATTACACCCAGGGGCTAAATTTCATAACATTTGATCCCCATTTCAATGTTTCCATTCTGGAGGGTTAACTAATTGACTGTTTCCCCATAGCAATTGGCACGGTTCTTTGTTAGTTTGTTGTGTTGCTGGCCAAAAGGTGTATCCATCCAAACGTGCATTTGTGAATAATGACTCTGGCAAATAACATTTTCCTCCATTCAATAGACGATATCGGGGATAAAGAGTATGTCCATGCCCACCTATAGCTCACGGTCACAAAATAAGCACGGATAATCCGTCAAAGTGATAAATAATTACAAAAGCCGGAATAAAGACTATGAAAATCCAATTGGAAACACCGCATTGCCTTTTAGGAAGCAGGGATTTTCCCTGCCCGCGGCAACATTTGTGCGGAAAAGTCGAAAGTTGTTCAAAGGGCTTAATGGAGTCTTAAATCACAGGATTATAGGAGCTCTGCAGCTGCCAGCAAGTCCACACACAACCTACAACTGGATGGAGGAACGCAAAGCTCCGAAAAAAGTATATAATACTTCCCAATGTGGTTGCAGTTTCTTTTGGGGTTAAGTCGGAGGATATTTTCACCACGCAAAGGACGCTCCCATTACCTCTGTGAGTGCAAGCAAATACATGCTGTAAAGAGGGGGAACTTTATTTTGGTATGATCCTTCAGAATGATTGTTATTAACATCAAAATCACTGGAGTTTCACGGGGAACGTCTATTTTTGTGAAACAACAAATTTGCCGTAATTTGTAGGCCTTCATTCGAGTGCTGTCTTTTGAACTTTCTCTCGGGCGGATACAATCCAATATCCAACTTCATCCACCTACGAGAGTTTGGTACATTCAACGTGACTGCGGATCAAATTACCCTCAGCATATCTAAATTGTTTGTGATGCTGTCATGTGTAAGCATGTGTAATATTTTCCTCTTCAATATGTGTGCGGCGTGTTTTGTGCTCATTTTGTTGGTCACCAGTAATCGGCCTACAAGTTCTATTGCGATGAAGTAGTATTATTTGTCGTATCTTCGTAACAATACTGACTAATTGAGTTTCTTGTTGTTCGTTATCCTTTTGTGATGTAAGACGATTTAAGGCCTCGCAATTGTAGGCAGCAAAGTACACTTAAGTCAATGATACTGCCGTGTATAGTTGGGAGACGATTTCGATTGACATGATACTGGCTGCTTGAAGTAAAACTTGAAGTGAAAATTTGAAATAATTGAGAATGGGTAAGTAGCCGTGCATCCCTATGGAAAGGACGCATATTTTGTACAGAAAGCATTGCTCAAATTAACAGAACAAAATTTGTAATCCTTTACTTTTTGTATAGCTGTTGCCCCGGAGCTACGCTCGCGCATGTTCACGCTGCTACAGACGCGCAATAAATTTACAGAAAAACAACGATGATACTCATTATCAGCATGGCCGCAGTCTTTGGTAACTAAGCGCCTTACCCTTTATGTATGGTAAAAACTGAGTGCCGCTGAAAGAGTTTAATGAGAATGAAAGCCGTTTCTTTAAAAATATTGCTCTTTCAATAAAACGTTGAAGCAATTTTTTGTATTGCAAATGTCTGACTTTGCGCCGCGGTTTTAAGACCTATGGCGAATAGGAATCTCTTACTTATTATATTTGACTTTATTAAATAATGCAGATTTAACATTGACAGCTTGAATGACAGTTTAAGGACCAAGGAGCTTCTTCAGTGTTCAATTTTGAGGGCTATTCCAGTTGATAAGAATACCTCCGCTGTATTTGAATTTATCTACTTCTACTACGCTTATTAGAAATACTTTTACAGTCAAACTATTTTTCCTCTTTCAATAGTGACACGCCCACATTTCGTAAAATACTTCCAACAACAGGTATAGGTCAGTTAACCGTATTTCAAGCAATAAAGTGACATACAGCTTTTTAAGTAACTTGATTTAAAGCCACGCCCCATTATCCACGCCCAATTTTAGCAAAGTGCCTCGCACGGCCAATATAAATCCAAATTCCGCAACTATGGCTGCAACAGGTATCAAGATGTACCGTTTTAAAAGTTTATATTTTGTGACTTGGGAGGCGTGGCCCTAATCTTAAAAAGACCCACAGAACCCATGGCTTTAAAATCGGACTAGTTTTGGAAACTTCACTTCACTAAATGAAGAAAATTGACAACTAGAGAGAAGAATCCAGGCAAAATCCTTAAATTTTTCGGAAATAGGTTGTAATAGTTTTTTACTCATGCATTCCCTATCAATAACAGAGTCACGGGTGCAGAAAGCTCAATTGGTGGACCCTCTATTCTCCATATAGGTACTTGGAAGGCAAACATTCAACTGGCTGGAGAGACAAAAAGCCAAACCGATTCACCTGGCTTCGGTGACTTTATAAGTACAAAATTCAACATCTTTTAAAATTTTGGGAGATTCTATTACATTTGACTACTTTTCATGAACAGAGCACAGCAATTATCCAGGAGTCTGCAAAAAGAGCCAGTATTTAAATTCTGCTTACAAAATTGCCATAGACAGATTACCGGTGACCAATTTTCTAGAAACCGACATTCGTTGATCAAGTTGCAGCATTTAACTGCTATAATTGTGAAGAAGGAAGAATTTTGTGGAAAGGATCAGTTCTTGCTTAGGGATAATGTCAGTCTCTGTGAAACAGTAAAGACAGTAAAGTTTATTCAAAATATCTATCATGTATTTTTTGCAAGGCCTTACTTCTTTTTAAACGTCGTTTTTAAGTTCGCTCTTTGGAATCTTCAGTTATCTAAGAAAAATGTACGCATGAAATCGCAGTTAATGATATTCAAAAGCAGAAAATACGCAAGCATGTTTGTGCTAATAAGTTTCTAGTATATAGAATATCTCCTTTAGATAGTTTTATTAACCAAACAAATCAAATCATTCGACTTTTAACAATATATAATCGCATTTAGTAACGCAAAAATGTGGTATTCCCGAACTCTAGCGTATTTCCCCACGGTTGCCAGCATTTATTTTTGTATTTTTTGTATGTTTTTGCATGTCACACGGATTCTTAATTGACATAACACCGATAGGAAAAGAAAATGGCGATTTTGAAAAAAAAAAATTGAGGGTGCCAGCGGCAAGAGGATTGTGAGTTGGGGGTCTCAGTATGATTTGTCTATGGTTAGGACCACCCTTAGAAGGAAAGTATCCCTTATCAAAAGTTGATTTTTAAATATTGCCTACTTCAACAGCAGAAACGTTAACAACATTCGGCATTCTTATATCTTTGTGCGGTTGAATGCGGCGAAAGTATAACAAATTACGATGGGCCTAGAAAATTTTGTGATCCTTAAAAAGTTTGCCAAAGAATTTTGGTAAATGGTTTTTGAAATATTTCCTTGGCACTCTCTAATACAAATAGGTCCGAGAAGAGTTTATTTATGGAAGTTAATTAAAACGAGAAAAACAGAAGAACAGCTCAAAAAGGATATACAGGTTAGTTGGGCTGGGTTAAACCATTTTGAAATTAGAAGGAATTTTTGTACTTTACTGATATGAAAGTAGTCTTTAAGATTTTATTTTCTTTTGGGGTTAGAAGGGGGTTGCCCTGCTGAGACAAATATGATTGGTATATATCCTTACTTCACTAAGGGATTTTCAAATACAATATTGAAAAGGGAATGTAGACTGTGAAAGGAGCCAAATTTCAATGAAAAAATTGTACAGATCTCCCCATCCGTAAGTGAGTTTGATTTTAGAGACCAATGGAAGAGACAAAAACAGCTCTAGGCTGTATGAGGACAGCTATACCCTCGACTGTTTGTCAGATGTTGGCGAATAAAACCCTGTTTATTCGTTCGCGTTTAAAGGACTTCAATGGTATTTAGTTTTGGAAGTTTCCCAGCTGAAAGCAATGTAACCAAACTAATTTTAATTGAAAATATGAAAACGCCTGGGTATTCGTTCGAACAAAGGAAAGTGATTCAATTTAGTACCAAAACAGAAAGAGAGAAATGCAATTTAAAGAGTAAAGCGTTCAGCGGTAAAATGACGCGAACAAACCACTTACTCAGTTTTCCACTTCACCATTGTACTAAACTTTCGACAAAGTAAACATTAAATAGAGAAACCAACCCGAATTCGCAAATCAAACAAACGTCAAATTGCAATGTCAAACACTCCAATAAACAACATAATCGATATTTTAACGCACGACATACCTAAAATTATTTGATAGTCAATTTGTCAATTCACTGTTGGTCGAATGCCTCAAGTGAGACCGATTACATAAATAAGAGCTGAGTATTATGATTAATGATAAATGTCAAAGCACACTTGGTTATGTTTACTATTAATTATGAAGCATTAATGTCGCGTTAGGATGCGTTGAAATATAGTCATAGGAGCAACCAAATAATGTCCATGTCAATCAATTAACAAAAGTTTGCGACATTTCAAATAACGTGTTGCCACTGCTTACCATAATTTCTGTATTATTGTAGTTCTTATTGGATTTGTGAACTTTGCGAACGTTCCCCTTGACTAAACGCCTGAACGCGAACGAATCGTAATTATTTATTCGTTTTGTTCAGAACTTAACTTCCATTAAGGCCTCATTGCTTTTCTCCAGCCATATTTAATTGAAATCTGTGACGGCGCTTAAGCAGGGAGCACGCACAAAAAGTGTAAGTTGTACTTGTATAATTACACCACTATCTCGTTGTTCAGGAAATAAAATTTGGGCATCACCTGTTATTATTTTTTCGAGTTTCCCTCACGCCGACAAGGGGCCGACAGAGAAAGTGTGTTCGTTTTCAATATATTTCGCAGAATTGAATCGCCAAAAAAATATAGAAGTACATATTTCAAAAATACCAAATTTTGAAATCATAACTGCAGCGATTGAAATGCTGAAACAGTCACAAAAAAAACGTCTTTCGAAGTAGTTGCAACTAAAGTTTTTAAATTTTTTTCCAATTAAATTGGAGAATACTTTCCCAAAGCAAAGTCCAGTCCAGTCTCCAATTACGGAGAATTTATTTTACTCCTAGGAATAGGTTAGTTCAAACATAACTATTTCATGTCGCAACTGCCTAAAAGTCCTACCACCAAACGACTAGGACTCACTCATCGCTCAATCAAATTTTACTATTCCCCAAATTCCAACGAAAATACTTGCCTATCATAACAAACAAACAAAAAAAAGAGAAACATTTCATCAACACCCCTTCATCTAAAACTTTGTCTATTTTATATCCAATCTGAACTTAAATACTTGTGCACAACAAGCATCATCCCATCTTAAGCGAATCACATTACTAAATGTTATTAAGTACATCACCTCCTCCAGTGAGCGGAAGTCGCCCGTTTGCAAATCGCTGTGGCCAAAGATTTGCCGTTTCTCTGTTTAGCTGATTCCACACCCAGGACCAAATGTCAGAACTGATAAAGTTTTAAGCATAACTTCTTCCTGTAGCTGAGAGTCAAAAGAAATCGTCGCCTGATTGCGTGTTAATTTTCCTTTCACTGGTGAGAGTGTTTCCCTATACAAGACTTTCGAGATAGAAAATTTCACTTTGTAAGGACGAAGTTTGGTGTTTTGCTTTTATACCCCCGATGGCATACAAGAGTGGTTTTTAGCGTTACTTGCTGCGGGTAGATGGAAGAAAAAAAAACACACTCGTGTTATCAGTGAATTAGCGCAGATGAAAATCTTTAATGAATGTCAAAGAGACTTTGAATCAGACGCTTTGACTGTTCCATTTCGTAAAACTTATGACAACACTTCTTTGTGAGAGGAGATGTACTTCTTTTAGATTTTCAAAAGTATTCCAATCTGGGTTAAACGCAATCGAGGCTTTATTCTCTATGCCACATCAGCGACGTGTGCGAGAAGAATGCAATTTTTGTCTTTTTTTTCTAACCAACTCACTTATTTTCATCAGTAAATAATCCACAAAAATTCAGTTTCCAAAACTGATTCCTACTATACCCCAAGGAATAACAATAACAGCAACATGAGTTAAGGGAGACTATAATCAGCTCCAAGCTCGAATATCATATTTACGTTTCCACCTGAGCTCTCACCCCCAAATTGGATTTGTAAAATGCAAATGGAAACACGTTACATATTCAGTAACCACTTACCCTTGTGTCATAATGTTGCGCGAGTGCTATACGAGCACCATGTGGCTGGTCGTTGTTTTTTGTTTGAGTAGGCTCAATCAACCCCAAAAACACCACAAGGGATTATATTGTGCAAACTTTGCGGGATTTGCTTTTTAACTGGCGGTATAGGTTTTTTTGTTTTTATGTGGGTAGTCGCTGAGCCGCGGGTCTGTGAAAAAATATAAAACTTTTGATGATGTTCGTCACAGATGATTATGGGCGTTCCTCTTTTTAACGACAGATAATCTGCCTTCCCATCGATAGAGTGGATAGATTAAAACCGTGAGACTGTTAACATGACCTTATGCAAAGCGACTTACAACGGATTTGTCTATAAAATATTTAAAAAAATATTTCACCGCCAGTACAATCCGGCTAAGTGCTGTCTATGCTCTTACCTTACACGGTAGGATCATCAAGCTACAGATTTTCCATAATTATTACATTATTCACTCGATGTTAACCGACGGCGAGGGCGGCGTTTTATTACTTTCGACTTTTACGACCCAATTTCCGAACCTTTGTGCAGTTGCTGTGTGTAATGTACTTACTCACATGAGTAAATTTTAGTTGCTAAAAAAGAAAATCACACCCGCGAAGCACACACATTCCATTCCATTGGCGGTTTTTATTTTCATTCACAATTTAGCTAGAAATGTATTCAAAACTTCAAGAACAAACACGGTGTCGGGTAATGGGATTTTCCAACAGACATTTATGCAAATTGAAAGTAATGATGTTGAATTTATTACACATATTATATACTCTACGAAGGACCCGTTCATTTCATATCAAACATCACGGAACATAAAACAACTTTTTTATACTGGGAATATATAGTATGGTGGTAAATGAGCAACGGGAAAGCGTTGCCATTCTTAAGCTCACGTTCCACTGGTTATTCATCCAGCACATGGAGGTGGAACATCCTTTTGTTCAATTGTCGTTAAAATAAATTCAATATTTAAAGAAAATTGCGCCTATGAATATGAAGTAAGTTGTTGCCGGCGGCGGCCGTGTTTTGTGAGGCGTATATTAAAAAAGCAAATTAACAATTAACGAGCGCATAATGTTACCGCTCACATGAAAGAATTCTCGTGAATTCTCGATTAAAAAACAGGGATCGGATTCTGTAAGCCGAAACGATCAAATGTTTTTTTTTTTTTGTATTAACGCTCAACTGTCATCTGTCTGTCTATTCAACTTAATAGGAACACCCCTGCACTACTTTTATTGATTATTAATGTAATTTTTACTTCTGTAATTATCTTTGAATTCGTCTTTGCAACGACAGTCATCGTAAATCATAAATCCCCACACACAAGGATCCGATTCTGTAAGGCGAAACGATTAAACGTTTTTTTTTTTTGTATTATCGCTCAACTGTCATCTGTCTGTCTATTCAACTTAATAAGAACACCCCTGCACTACTTTTATTGATTATTAATGTAATTTTTACTTCTGTAATTATCTTTGAATTCATCTTTGCAACGACAGTCATCGTTTTTTTATAAATCCCCACACACAAGGTTTGTGACAGTAAGTTTAAAAAATATGAAACGCTTGAAAAAAAAGCCCAATTATTTGCTTTTGCACTACTGCACTTACAGACAAAGAAGCATAGTACTCTAGGAATTATAAAATTACGACATTACTTTTACATTTTTTTGACATCCGCATCTACATTTCACCAAATCAAAAAGCATATACTTGGCATTGCATTGTGTTTTCGATTCCGCCACATGTACTTGGCATTTCGTCTCATTCTGCACGTCACTATGGGGACGTTCAAGAGTCTAGTTTCAGTCTGACAGCTGTCTGACTATATGGATTTCGGTTTTGATTTGTTTCAGTTGACGTTTATGGAGAGTAGCCGACGAATTTCGTCAAAAAGTTCGTGACTGAGTACTAAGTTGACAGTTCGCATATGTGGCTGACGTAGAAAAAGTGACGTTCCCTACCAATCTAGTCTTTGCGTTCAGGTAACATCTTATCCAAACCAATCTAGTAGCAAAAACAAGGAATCATTTCAAAGTCCTAATATTAAATAGGAAGAACCCCCAACTATCAGTGTTCTTGGTGGCGAGAAGAAATTTTTGTTTCGTGTTAATATACATCCGTCAATTGACATTTGTGTAAGTAGCTTAACATTTTAGACAACTGAGACTGTGTCAGTCATATTGTTGTGCAAATATGTTAGCGAGAGAGATTTCTAGTCGTCGAGTACTTTTTTTAGTTATTCTGAGTTCACCGCAGAACTATACAGATACACGTGTCCCATGAGTAAAAATACTTTCTGCAACTGTTCAATGTTTTTTCATGAACTGTCACAAGTCTGCTCCAGTTAAGAAGTTGGTGCAAACTTCTTAACTGGAGCAGACTTGTTTAATGTGTCAAAATGATCTGCTCAACTTCAAATTCAATTTGTTTTTTTTTAAAGTTAGTTCAATCTGAACTCATTTTATCTACTTACTCGAAGTTTACCAAGTCTTATAAAATTTCTATCGAAGAACTAATTATGCTCCAGGTAAGAAAAGTCCCAAATTCAACGTCACAATGAATTTCCATTTGGAATAATATACAAAAATCCCTAAATAATTTTAACAGCAGACAATTGAACGCAAATCGTCTCAAATACAAAGAAGGCACATTTTAATGACCAGCTTTTCCTTTACCAAACTTCATTAAGTACTATAATCCTCATTTGTGTTGAAAAGAAAGGAATTATCACAAAGAACGAACTTTTTGCCAAACCTCACCTTCGCATTCGTTTAGACTCGTTGTGTTCCTTTAAAATTAAGGGTTAAATTACATTGTATCACAATGTCGAAAAAAATCCACAAAAACAGTTCATGTGAAGAAAAGGGCCTAGTCCATAGACTCTCAATCCAATTAACGAACTTCACTATAACCGAAATAACTCTGCTTTGTGGGATATTCCATTCATATTTTTCCACTTCGGTGACACTGAAAGCGTGACTTGTTATCGGGTTTTCTTTTTCGGTTAACTAAATCAATTTGTTGAACTAATGGCAGTAATCGGAGTCCCTTTGTCGAAACGAAGTTTAACCAGTTGTTGCTGTTGACAGTTTTCGTTTTCTTATCGTTACTCCAACTGTCGCGGCATTTCAAAGAACCATTGTTAATAACAATGAGGACATTTTTACCTTCGAATTGGTAGCATTTTATTTGAGGGATTATTCTTTTGTTGGCATTCAGATGCTAAGAGCGAAATGGAGAAAACTCACGATTTTGACGAGCGGAAGTTGTTCTTTGGTTTTTACTTGCATAAAGATTTCCCAGCTGCAAAGCACAGAGGCATTATTATTCCGGCGTTTCTTTGACTGCTAGCTGAAGATCATTCGAAATGTTAGATTATGGAACGCGCACCTGCCGTGTCTTTTTTTCATTCGACAACTCCATTTAGTGTTTCTGAATGAACTAAGAAAAAAATTATATGGTGCGATTACAGACTTAAATAAACTTGTTATGAGCGAGAAAGCGATTCAGTCGTTCATTTTATTTTCTTATAATACCTTTGTATCGATCTATATCCTTTGAAATCTTTCTTAAGGAAAATTTCTAAAAACTTGATGGTATTACTAAGAGGTCGAACTGGTTTGGCTGTTTAACAAGTCAGTTCGAAACTTCTAGTTATAGGCTTGTTCTGCGATCTTGCTGTTCAACCAGCGAGTTCCACCCTCCACCTTCAGTTTTGTCCTAAGACTAGTGGAAAGTTAGCAGTTTTATCAATGTCTTCCTCATTTTTGATATGAAATTTAGGGCCGTTTGCTGATACGACTCATAAAGAATTAAGTGCCACATAAATTCTTATGTGACAGTTTATACCCTAAAAAAAGTAGCCTATAAGTATTTAAGTAGAACTTAAATCGTTAAGAGTCGAATGAGCAATCGGTCCGCAATGTTATACTTGCGATCTGGCAACGTTGCCGCACACCTATTAGTTTGAATGGCTGCTTATGATCGCTGATGGACTCAACACTTAGCCACAACAAATCTTAAGTTGGAGCCAACTTTCTTAATGTTTGGTTATCCTTGATATTGTGTTGAGAGTGAAAGTGAAACAAATTGCCAAAAAAAAAAAGAATTAGACTTGTAAAATGTGAAGCAGATAATTTTTTTATCATTCACGCGTATTTTTAAACGAGACGGGGCAGAGAAGCGGCCAATGATAATTAAAAAATCAGACGCCTCAAGTATCATGGGTGTTCTACTCATAATAATAGATACGTTAAACGGAAATTAACACAAGTTCCAGCGACCAACATTCACTTGAAAACATTTATATTTCTCATTTAAAACATGTGAAATGAGAGTGGAGATTATTGCCAGAAAATTAAACCAACAATTCATCAATCAGTTAAAAAATGTCCCGTTCATCACTTCCGGAAGTCATTTTGTTTACTAGGAAAGCGAAATTTCGTAAGCCATCGCTATAAAAATATTAACATGCTGAGCTTTCCCATAATTCCTATCACGTAAAGCCTAGTATGCACCTGTTCCGGAACGAAATTTTCCGGTGATCTCAAAATGAACAGCGAAACGTCTGCGAAAAGGCAACGGACAACAATTTGTGGAGAGTTCCGTCAGCTGATACACAACTAGCAGTGTCACCAGCACTGGCTTTTTATATCTGATTTAGCTACTCGAAATTTTCAATCATTTCTTAAAATTGCCATTTGGGATTTATCCTATGTTTACGCTATTCGCTTTAAAGTTTTGCGATTTTTAGGCTCCTTAGGAATTTAATAAATCAATGTTTCTATTGCGAACGTACTCTTTTCGTATAACTAAAATTTTATAAACAATTTTTGTAGTTTTCGATAGGATTTCAGATTTCTGCTGCCAAATCCAATTAAAACCGAATTGTACTGGTTCTTTTGCGTATTGAGTTGCCCGCAAAAAAACACTTTTTTCACTTTCACTGGAGATGCATTGCAATTGATTTTCACACATTTATACCAATACATTTCGAAATAATTACATAGATATAAAAACTCCTTTTAAAAAGCGTTTCTTCTCTTTTAACATTTTTAACATTGAAAAATGGAAACTAAAAATGTCTCTCAGTTATGAGTGCGTGTTATATTGTTTATTTTTAATTTTATTTTTAATTATAATGTAATCAAAATAATTTTGCCTAAAGAATTGCAAAACAAAATGTGCACTTTAGATCTTTGTATTTGTGTTTGGCTTTTTTTTGGCTCGAAGATTTTTGAAATTATCTTTCATACCTCTTATAAAACCTGGTAACACTGCAGTACAAATTTTCACAAGCAAATAATGTCCCGGACAATAAACGTGAGCGAAAAGTTAGTGGAAAACTGTACCAAGCAATCTACTACAACTATCCACTTTTCCGCCATCATTTCGCAGCTGCTGCGTACTGTAAAGCTTAGTATCCTGCTCACGCAAAATTTTACCGTCCCTAGTCTCCACTTCGATTCTCCACACCAAAGATAAATGGTCGCTAAATAATTATTTTGTATTTTTTGCGTTTTCTTTTTAATAATCACGCCAACGTTCTCTGCGGTTTCCTCCGAAAAATCCATAATAATCACAACACAAGCTTTTCCCTCCTTTTTCTTCTGTCAACATTTATCTTCGATTTAATGTACCGGACATTTATTTCGCGAGCGAGTGAGTGGAGACTTGTCATCCGCCCAGAAGTTAAGAATTTAGCGAGCGAACAGGATACTGCTTTGCTAAACTGCCTCGCTAAATCTTATCTTTGTAGACATTTTTGTATGGGAGATAAAATTTAGCGCGAGCAGGATACTAAGCTTTAAACGACAAGGGGAGCGAAATTTTTCGTTGTCATTTTTCGTTCCGGAACAGGTCCGTACTAGCCTTAAACAAAATGGCCAACCAAAAAACCTTTTTTTTTTTGCGTGTTAGGTATTTATAATGTCGTCCCTCTTATTCCCATGGGTTATTTAGTATTTAGCATCCCTTTAATCTTCCGTGTTAGGAATGTGTGATCGTGTAAATGCGGCATAAGGCAAAACAGATAATGAATGTAGTAGATTTTTGCGATGATTGCATTCTGATCAAGCAAGTAGATTTTCCGATTTGCAATAATAAATCAATAGAATGCCTCTTAAATGAAATTGTAAACGTAAAGCTTCGTACGCTGCTTGAGCTAAATTTTCGCTCCCATACAAAATTCTCGCCAAAATTTAGCTCCCATACAAAATTCTCGCCAAAATTTAGCTGAGCTAAATCTAACGGCCATATTATTCACACCTTTAATTCGGGTTAAAGGTTACACCCGGGTTTAATTGAGTTTAACCCAAAACCCAAGTCCCAAGTTTTTTAAACTTGACAGCGTTTAATCCGATTGGATTTAAACGCACTTCGGAGACCAGTTTAAGTACTTTAACTCGGGTTAAAACGCAGTTTCATAATATTGGCATTTCTTCGCTCGTAGGGTGCGAGAAATAAGAAAAGCCGAAAAGTGAAATAGAAAATAAAAAGTAGCAAGAAGCTACAAAAAAATGGATTTTATTTGTGAAATGAAATGTTGTTGCCTTTGTCATCAGAAGACGAATTTGTTGGAGAGCTGATGGTAAATCAACGTCGTCCTCGTCGTCGAAAATATCGAATGCACAAACTATTGCGTCGACGATTACGATGTCTTTGATTTTCGGAAATATTTCCGGGCATTTCGGATGCTATATTCCATGATTCGACAAAAAAAGTCTTTATTTGTGAAATTTGAAAGTGTTTTAAATCCGCATTTAAATCCATTTTTAATCCAGCGGGCTTAATGCAAGTTTTCCAGTGAATAATATGGACGCAGGTTTAAATTATCGGGTTTAAAAAATGCGGATTACTGATCGGGTATAAAATTAACTTAATCCTGAGTTACACCCGGAGTGAATAATATGGCCGTAAGTGAACCCATTTATCTGAGCGCTACACAGCTCGAGCTGAATTATCAAACTTTTGTTTCAGCGTATACTTCATGTGTCTGTCAAAATTTAGTGTGGCCATTTAATGCATCGGAACATATTCTCAAACTAAATTGTGACATGTCGTTGTGTTTTGTTGTTCTGTTGCGGAAAAGTATGCACGGGTGAGCTTTCTCAATTATTACATGAACGAGAAGTACATAGAATCAGAAATAGAGAGAATTCTGTAAGAAGAAAGAGATGACGCGACAAGAAAACGAATAACGAGGGGCATTCGAGAACGAACCTTGGCTGCGAAGAGTCGCTCAATTGCTTGTCGTTAAGAATTATTAATAAAAAATAAAATAGTTATTTAAAAACGGTTTTGATTTTGTTTATTCGGTTAATTTAAACTTTATAATTCAATTTCTGAAAGAAGTTTTTCCAAAGAACAGCTGTTTTCTGTGCCACTAATCCACTGCGTGCTCTATGTCAAAATTTAGCTAGGGCTTTAGCAAATGTTTGGAGATAAAAGTTGGAGAGTAGGAAAAATTTAGTTTAGCTCGACCAGCGTAGGTACTGAACTTAAGATAAAAATAAGTTAAACGAAGTAGAAATAAGTTGCTACATAGCAGGTGAATAAAAATAAATTAATAAAGTAAATCGACTACATATGAAGAAAAATCCACCCTCTGATTTGTGAAGTCTATTACATGTGAGAGAAAAACATTTAATACCTAAAGCTGAAGCCTTCAACACATCAGCGAATTTTTCTGATCTGAATCAAGCCGATAATTTACCAACGCTCACGGAAATAGAAGGAAACTCACGTCGTAAGAATTTTTCAATCTCCTTAATGAGAATACACGATCATCCCTGGTATTGGGCTCCTTCGTCAAATTACATTACGCCTCCGTCGGGTGTCGTCATTCCCGTAACGTCTTTCCACAGATCACATAAAACTAAATTGCTTTCCAGAAAATGCTCCAGCGCCAACCATCAGTCGACATCACCACTTGTAAATTGCAAATTGTTGTCGAACTCTCAGCGGAATCACATCGGGAAGGAGCCATGAAAATTGCACAAGTGCTTACACACTATCATTTTATGTGCGATTTGAGAAAATGAATTACCGTTAATGGTATTGCATCTGTGTCGCATTGCACATACTCTCTACTGCTGCACATCGATTGAAGCAGTTAATGCTTTTATCCTCGTTAAGGAACAGGAACCCACTGCAGACAGCAAAGAATGCTTTCAAGTCATTTTCACAGCGAATATATAGCGTGCAAGAATATCAGACCACACAGTAACCTTGCTCCACGACAAGTTGACTGTTTGCTGGTGGAATCGCATTTGTCATTCCAAGCTGTCACATTAAAACGGAATTTCAACGCGATATGCTCTTCTCCATCGAATTTAATCGACTCTGCACATAGATTTTATTTAAGATCATGTATCTGGGTGTTGTAAAAGCGACACGCTCAATTTAATTGCATATTTCGTAGAAAGGAGCTCGCTTGGCTTTTTACGATATCCTTTATTGAACTTCGCTGCCATTTGACTGGTGCTAAAAATGTTCACAATGCACTAAAGCTTTGAACAGTCTTCTGGAATGTTGCTAATTAAATTGTCCTCCTTCGCAAAGTCGGAAGCGCACAACTTGGCCTCCGTCCTTTTAAGAGAACTCTCCAAATTCAGTCAACTACATACCGGCAAATTGACTCAATTTCAATAGCATCCCACAACTATCCATCTGGCTTATATCAATTAAAGCTCGTGTGGGTTTCCCTTCACCGGTCTAGCTATAGATACGACCAAGTCCTTTCGCAGATGACCTTTCGAAAACAACCTGTAGAACGGATTTACCAAATCGTATTACCCGACTGAGTACATCGAGTATATTTCAAAGGACTTTACCATTTGATGCTGGCAAGCGATGTGGGGACCAACTTTGATGCGAAAAGCAATTCCATTTGGGAATATAAGTGACAGGCATGCCAAAATATTCCACTTCCGAAAGTGCGCTATAATACCGTAGGCAAAAACGGATGCGGGCAATCACGATAAGGGACTCAATACTAATTCAAAAACTCTGTGCATTTATTATCTGTGATTTAATTACGGTCACTTAAATTACGTTCAAGTGATTTTTGGATGTTCATTAAGATGGCCCTCAAGTTTGTTGGTGAATTTTTCGCAGGCTCTTTAAATATTTATTCAAATGAATTTTAGAGAAGCGAACGAAGTGCTTCTAGCGATTATCTCAACTGGGTGAGGTATTTGGGTTATGAATAAAAATGGTCATTGATTGGTTGTTTTAAGGGCGGTTTATATAGGGATCTTGAAAAATATATTTTAAAAAACACTATGGACATAAAAAAAGTTCTCTGAGTGCATCGTGTTTTGTTGTTCCTTTTGGTAGCAAAACTTATTAATGTAGTTTCAAACTGTGTAAATCACTTTGGGTTCCTTAGTCGGTTCTTGTCTCCCCGCACAGTTCCTCCTGACGTATTCCAAGGTGCCTCCCGTCCCTGTCCCGAGATCTGTTTGATGTGTAGTTTTTCGTTTTGTGCCATTCTCTATGGCACTGTGTTTCCGCAATCACTTTCAACGTGCCGCGCAAACAAAGTGAATTCAGGTGAAATCAAAGAACTACTGCGCCCACCCATCGCCCACCTTATTCCTTGATGTTGTAATGATATCATCCCAACATACAGTCACAGTACTTTACGGAGGTTAATAACAACAAAATGTAAATCCCCTCCAGCGACGACAATGAATTTCGCTCTAAATTAGATGGAGCCATCGCACCTTGTAACAAAGAATAACGAGCTTCTCTTCTAACCTGGCAGATAAACCACAGGCTTAGCTTTGAAACATCAAAGCTTATACATTTTGTGTGTTCGTTTGCATTAGCAACAGACGAAAGCGTTCCAGGGGGGGAGGGGGTTGGGGCTAAATCAAGCCTCAGAAAACTTTCCAGTGACAGCTCGGCTTTTGAGGTCTGTGAAACTTTTGCCGCCACAACTGCTCGGTGTTGGTGATTACTATCTTCTTTGTGGCTTCTCAATCTCAGTACCAGAATAACCTTCCATTGTGTATCTCGTTACACGAGTGTTTTTAATTTTTCAAAGGTTCCGCAGGAGCTATGCCAGTCTTTCGAACAGTAACAGACAAGCTAATTAATATGCAACGAGGCACATGCATGGTTGAATTTTGGACGGATCGATAAACCCTTTTGGCGTTCAAATTTTCAAATAGGAATTTGTCAGCCATAATATTTTTCAAAAACAAAATTGCTGCGCTGGGCATTGACAAGGGTTGTGATATAAATTCTTGAAAAACCCAAGTAAAATGTTTGTGGCTCTGTGGTTGTTTTGTGCGAACCTTCGGGCTACATGGGGCAAAGTCGACCTTTTATGACGGGAATTCAGAGAGAGATTTGTTCATGAATAAACTGATTGTAAACATGTAATGAGGTGGTTGTGATTAAATGCATTTACGGGAATATCGTTTTAGGGGGTTAGGCCTTTGACACACGGAGGTGGAAAACATAGTTGGGCATTGAAAGTGGCTGCTTTTTTTTTGGCAAGATGTGGGAGAAATTCAAATAATGACTGGTGATTATTGTAATGTCTTTAAGGATCTAGATTTTGGCTTTTGCGTACACGGGAAGAGGAGTGTGGCAAATATTGCAGCCCCTTGTCATCCAACGCACTTTATTCCTACTCGGAACTTGGTGTCGAAGCTTAGTTATCGGTAAGGGTTTGTTACAATTTTGCACTATGGTCTTGAGATTTGAGTATATTTGCCGATACAAGCTCCCGATATTAGGCCTTTTCTTTAAATTCGTGGAAAGACTGACTGAGATCGCATAAAGAGGCTCACACTGGTGAGAAGTGGAGTCGGAGTAGGTGCGGAAAATGCAGTGTTATCGAAGTTCATAGGCACCATTCTTGTGACAGAAACTGATCGCTTAAGGAACTTCTATAGACATAAAACTTTGGCCTGTTAGGTCTTCGTCTACTGCGTTGACCTTCCAGATTGGCATTGCAGACTCTTCTTCTCCGTGAGTGCGCGGAATCTTATTCGCTCTGCATATCCTAGTCATTTAATTTACTGGCTAATGGTAATGACTTAAAGGAAGTAGGGCCGCAAATCACTCGAAAAATGTGCCTTCAAAACAATTAAACAGGTATTCATTCGCCCTCACGAAGGTGTATATTTTTTCCAGGGCCAAAGTGCAGGACGCGAGATGATGATGGTCTTATTTAGAGCCGGCTTAGTGGTCCTTAGTATTGGTGTACTACCAGCCAACATTTTCTTACAGCAGGAAGTTACCCAGAAGTTTGAGAAATGGTGTCTCTAAGTTTGGTCAGCTTGGAGAGTCTCCTTACTTGAAGATCGGCTACACTATACTTAGGTTCAACAGGCTTTTCCTTCAGCCCGAATCTTGGAAATAGCTTAGTTTTCATCACAAAATGCTCAGTCCTGTTTGCGTTGAATGGTTTCAATGAAGGTGAGTTTATAACGAACCTTTCAAGCTGTGTTTGACCAAGTCAACGTATAAACTGCGCATTGGATGTTAAAGATAGCAAGGACTTGTAGACTGTGTGATTATCAATGCCGCGGCCCGCAGAGTCTTCATTTATAATTTATAACCTAAAGGGTTTCAGTAGAGATAAAGAAAGACCTCGTGTAAGGTGGCAAGCAGATTAAGAAAAGTACCTACACCAACCTGCAACTGGACGTAGTAGAACGTAGATAACTACTTATTGTAGGCCCTGATTCTCCTCGAACTGTGGCGTTGGTCTGGGAAGGAGCGGAAGGTGTTCATCTAGACCAAGTCAGAAGTGTTTTTGGTTATACATTGCTGTTCTCGCTTGATTTTGGTCAAGCGAACGGAGCTGTTGGCTTTCGTGGTCCAGCTTGAGTGGTTCGTTGTGTTTGACTGGGAAATTGCTGAAGTCGTTTCTCAGGGCTGGACTAAAATTCCCCTAGGGCTGGTGCGTCATTTCCCATAACCTCGACTTGACTTAGTCATCCATTGCATTTAAATCCTTTTAATTGGGTAAACGTCGCTCTGTAGTCGCCAAACAAACTGGACCAAATTTTGAACGTAGGATCTTTCTCCCAAAAACTCTCAAGAGGTTTCAATCCGCTTTCGACAAAGTCTGTTGTTGTCACGTTGGATCTATGCAAGAGGCCATCTTTACTGAATTTCTGTGTCCAAATAAACAGCAAGAGTGATGATTCTTCTCCTGATCTCTGGGCCGATGTCGATTTGCGACTGAACAGTGTGTGGAAGTGGTATTTCGCTCTGTAAATCATATGAAACTCAGCCCATCAGTCGCAATGTTCTTATGGTTCCTTGACATGGATGGTACTTAGATAATCATGGTACCTTAGCACCTTTGGAGGCTATCACTTCCCGGTTTCCTCTTTTCGATTTGCAATTCATTAAAAGTGAGTAATTTTTTGAAACTGCTTATACTAAAAATTAACAGAATACAAAAAAAGTTGATTGATTAAACGTTGAATTATAAAATATTGCTTAATTTTCAATATTGAATGGGTTCTATTTTATAAGTCACCTGGAAATTGTCCTCTGATATCAAGACCTGCAAAAAAAAATGTCGTAAGGATTCGCTCCACCACACCAACTCCTCTACTAACAAATGACAGGTCGGAAACTAGTCGATGCAATCATCCAATATATAAGAGAACTGGACGTACATTTAAAAAACAAAGCCGCAGTTCCATTGTTAATCACACTGAGAAATAAAAGTCGTATAGAACTTTTTTTCTAAAAAAAAACCCTTACATTGGCACATGGTAATGGCAGCCCCCAAAGCCCTGCAATGAGATACAAAACAAATAATTAACAAAGTTTTACGCTAATTGGTAATAATTTGGGATCCAAGCTCCCATCCACATGATTCCCCTTGCTCACCACGAACGTTTTACTGCTTCGTCTTATAGAAACATAATACTTTTGCTTTAATCATCTGTCCGGTGTCATTTTACAAATGTCGCCTTTGGTTTATGTAGGTAAATACAATTTATTGTCCAACATTATTACGGTGACACTCGGGCAATAAACTGAGCAAAATACCTTAAAGCAAACACCTTGACATAATATTAGCATCAATTACCCCCCCCCCCTGATAGTCGTTATGCCTCGCAGAAGTCGTGTAAAAGTTGTGAAATTAAATTCATCCTTAATGTGGACATAGGACGCTTTTATTATATTTCTTCCCATAAAAAAAAAATACAAACACACACGTGCCCATAGTTACTTCATTTAGGCGGGATACTTGAAACGGTGCACGCAATTGAATTCGAAGGAAAGCCGTTGGTATTAACCGCAAGTGGGAATAATGCTCAGGATTGTGTACGTACGTCCAAAAGGTCGTTATCATTGAACATCAGTTTATTGCCTAATCCTGTTGTAAGTACATAGAGACAAATGTCTTTTTTCGAGTGCCCACAAAAAGTAAGAATATCTTTTCACATCATCTCAATGGCTTGGTGAATATTTGATTACCGTCGATGTAACGATGTAATGTCTTATAAAACAATCAAGATTCACTTGTATCCTTCTGCCAGCACCATCCACCGTACCGCATAAAGGGGGAGCAGAAGGATAGCTTTGGGGGCCCAGTGTCTAGTTTAGCAAACATGATATAGGGATACTGTGAAAATTAATTTCCGGCTTTTGTTTACAAAAAGCTATCCCCTAGGATGTGGCTGTGTATGGCAGATGTATCCATAATTAGGATAGCTATCCAAATAGTGGGCGGTGGATTAAATGCTATCAGGGGATGAAGGCGAACCCATCCCGGTAAATTGAGATCGAATGGCTGCTGTGCTGTGTGAAAATGAACGAAAAGTAACGGTCGCTCAAGGGATGACTTTTGCTTGTTTAACCAATTAGCCAGAAGAACTAATATGGACAAGACGAATAGAGGTGTTGAGGGGCTAATTTTGTTGTTAATGGATTGGAAAGGTGATGACTTTTGTATCGAAATATACTGTGGCTTCTGTTGCTTTCAGCGTGTGTTGAAATTTTGGAATATTCCTCCCTGTCCTTTTTACCAACAGTCGGACTTGTCACGTAAAAAATTAGTCGACAGTTGTAAAGCCTCTGCAAACTTGACGAAGTCCCTTGCAATTATAATCAAACAAGTGGAAAGTTTGTTCGCTTTCGCATTTCTCCTTCCTTGGGAATGCAATTTGCTCAACAGCTTTTCCTACAAAGCTTTACATCCCCCACCCCAGTGGTGTGCTTTCTACTCAAATCTAGTCTGTTTCAGTTCGTAGTTTGAACATTATGCTTCAGTTGGCTGAGTGTCCGTTTATTTAATTTTTTACGTATTTGCCTTTTGCGAAGTACCTATCTGCATTGGCTTGTTAATGCCGGTTCTGGAGGGTACAACTTTATGCCACAAGACATTTCAAGTTCATAAGTTCCTTGAAGAGTATATTGGGTATAAGAAAATTTAATTAACAAATGTGTAAATTACTTGTGAGTTTCGTGTTTCATCGATCGATACAATCATTGGTTTAGGTTTCCGCGAGAGCCCCATTTAATGTAAGAGGTAAAAGGATACAGACACAGACGAAAACATGAATTACGGACAGTTTGGATAAACAGAAACGAGAAAGATATCAAATCAAATTGAGTTGTTTACTCGTAACTGTCGAAGAATTTTCCGCTGTTTACATCCTAAATGTAATACGTAGTAATGGATTGAGGGGAAGGACAATAAACGTAATGCCAAGCTCAGACTTTAAGTTGAATTTTTTACGCAGACTTTTACACAAAATACAGGGAGGAGGAGTCTCAGTTGTTGGTCGTAGTTTGTCATTATCCATACAAAATGAACGGTTAGCGCGAAAGACTAAATGAGCTCCTTGGAAGGAAGACGTGTATGGCGTATGAGTCCACTAGAGCAATGCAGATACCATTATCGGAGGTAGATTTCATTGTTTTGTCTAAACGATAAATCACTTTATCCGGGACATGAATTATTAATCATTAATTTATAAAGGAACATGACTGACATCAAGTTATTAGACCTTCTGCAGTTTTCTAGATGTCGCTCATTTAGAGCTGCCAAAATAGACTGAAACCACTGCGTAGTTGCAGACAAGATACGTCGATGGATACCTCTGATAGCCGGAGAAACACTGTGAGGGGATTCAAATTGTAAACATTATGTAAAAATGGGAGAGAATAACATCGGCTTCGAAAATAGAGAAAGAAAAAGAAGCACTTCAGACGTTACACGCAAAAGAGGTGCCGAATAAGAAAACTGTTGGCAACAGAATACTGTTATCGTCGAATAATTCTCGGAACAGAATACTGCTCGGGACATAATACTGTTGGGAACAGAATAATCTTCGAAACAGAGTACTGCTCGGGACATAATACTGGTGGGAACAGAATAATCTCTGAAACAGAATAAAGTTCGAAACGGAATAATTCCTGGAACTGAATAATCTACGAAACAGATTAATCTTCGAAACAGAATACTGCCCTGGACATACTAATTCCTGGAACAGAATAAAGTTCGAAAAGGAATAATTCCTGGAACTGAATAATCTTCTAAACAGAATACTGCTCCGAACCGAACAAAGTTTGGAACAGAATAATGTTAGAACCAGGATAAAGACCTCCATGAATAAAATAATAAACATAGTGAAATTCAAAATTGGTGTTGGGATTCTTTAAAAATCATTCATGTGATCTTTTAAACAGCAAATATGAAATTCCGCTAAAATGCAGAAAATAAAAACTGAAGGCTAATTCCTAGGACCTCCGTCCACCCGATCTAAACAAGTTCGACACCCTTGTTTGCCTCTGTTATAAACTCTGCAATCAAGCAAAGATTTACATTTGTCAGTCGCTGTTTCTTTGACCTAAGAAAAACCCTCAGGAGGCTCCTTAAAGGCTCAAAAGCAACTTGATAACGCGAATGAAACCTATTTAAACGCATTGCAGCAGTACAAACTGACTTCAATCGCGGACGGACTTTGGAGACGGAAATTTAACATTCGAAGCATTTTTAGTGGCATTAACTTGGTTAGAAATGTGCGGAATCAACGAATCAACATGTTTATCGAATGAATTCAAATGCCGAACATTTTTCGGTTCCCACCCGTTGTATTAAAAAAAAAAAAACTGTCCTGGCCTTGGAGCGGACGCACGAATTTTGTTAACAGTAAATTAAGTTACTGTGGTTAATTTAACAAATTACCAAATGAAATTGTGTAGCACGTAGGACACATCTGTTTTGAAACTCATCTTTCCCGTAGGCATAGGGGTACACAAAAGTCCTTCCACTACCATCTTTCACATAATGGGATGCATGTATGTAAAATGATCAAATAAAGGACTCTAACAGACGACAGCTTCAACTTTTCTACAGCTGCCATTCTTGTCATAGTCACTGCAAAAAAAAAAACATTTCGTCGCACATTCGGAATGGATAATGGCCACCTTTCCTTGGAAAAATGACGCAATTGACAAATACCCAGTGAAGCCAAGCGTAATGAGGCTTTGTGTATTCACACTTGCTCTGATGTATGTCCTCATGTCAACATCCAATTTGTAGAATATGCTACATGCATTGCTATTGTGTCACATATATATCACAACTCACAGCTCACAGAACTTTTTGTGACCAATTTCTTTACATATACTTCAAGTTTGTATAAGCAAAAGGTTGATGCCTTATTATGCAGTTCCAATTTATTCAGTTCAAATATATAGTATATGAACTCTCCGATCGCAGGATATTATTCCGGGAACCAGTGTCACATAATTGAGACATTTTTCCACTCATCCAAGTGGAAAGTGCACGCCAAAGTTGAGAGTGCAAAATTGGCACTATTGACACACAGACTGATGGCATGAGGAGGTGGCACTGAGAGTGAAATTAATTGTGTTTGGTTTTTTTTTATAATATTATTCAATACTATTTAATTATGTATTAAATTGTGCTGACGCTATAAAAGGAGTTGACTCAAACCAATTATACTGCACAATGAGCCGTATAGTGAGAACTCCAGCTCATTAATCTTTTAATTCAATTAGGTGTCCATTCAATTGGCGTTTTATTTATTAATGTGAAATTGTGAAACTGTATGATACGTGGAAATGCGAAAATCAATTGGCATAGTAATTTTAGCACAGAATAACATTCAGATCCTTGGCGAATTTGTACATTTTTCATCATATCAAGATATCAACGAAAGTCTTGTTATAAACTTCGGTTGTCAGCACAGATCAGATTTATTTAAAAATGTAGTAGATCTACTTCAATTATTTTTTTTATTCATCTGCTACGTAGCAACGTATTTATACTTCGTTCAACTTATTTTCATCTTGCGTTTAAAATTTCATTCAAGATGCAAATGTATTGATTCAAGTTTGCAAATCGAAAAAGCCACTTGCTTGATCTGAATGCACTCATCGCAGAATTCTACTACATTCATTGTATATTTGCCTTCAGTTTTTCAAACATTTCTTAATCCTTATCATAAGAAAAACAATTATCTGCTTCTACTTCGTTTTAGTAATTTGTTTTATTTTTTTGGGCTGAGAATGTAAACAAATTTCGGAGACCCAAAAGAAGTTTGTAATGTGTGGTTTGATTTTGCGAAACTCAAAAGGCAGGGATGTCAAATAAACGAACATGGTTGTGCTTTTTATAGCCGAAGTTTGATTTATGTCTGTATATGATTCTGCAATATTTGCAGTGCAGTTTTTGGTCATCTATACTAGAAGACAGAATTACTGAAAACTAGCTGTAGCTGTTCCTCTTTGGCTGCTTCCATCAATTGTATTGTTTGAATGGTTTTTTGACGTTAAATGACTGACACAAAATCAGAGCTGATTCACTTTACTCGAGAACACGAATGTGCTCTTTGTTCTAAATTTCACGTGCGTAAACACTATGGCCACATAAGTCACATCTGCATCTGTCAGGTGCAACTGGCCTTATGCCTAAAACACATGTGCAGAATTCACTGCGCAGCAAGATTAGAATACACATGTTTATATGGATATGGACACACGTAAATTCTGCACTCACTGCAGCACTGCAACATGTCTCTATTTCTTAATTTGCTGCGAAATTATAGCGTACCACAACACCAAAGAAAATAAATTTCCATTTGAAGTATTTGGCATCATCGGCTTCTGACATTTGCTGATCGTTTTTGTTTTTGCTTTTGTTGTAGACACATCAGCTGCTTATGCCGTTTTCCATTGGGCATTGGTTTTCAATTGGGCATAAAGAAGCGTCCGGGAGAGTCCGGAATCGAAAGATCACTTCTGAAACCGTTCCATTGGCACAAAAATATTCTTCTGGCGATTCTGAAGAGAGAATTTCGCTTCTCGATTTGAAGTCAGAATCCACTCGGGAAGCACTCACACAAGTGAAATTTATGTATTTTATACAAGTCAGCCGTTGTAGATTATTTTTTGGCGCTTTACCAATACTTTTGTGGGTTCCATCGTAAGCAGTTTTGTTTTTCCATTGGATTACAGAATGAGTGGATCCCCGAGTGAAACCAATGGAAAACGACATTAGTCGGCGAATGATCGACGCAATGCATGCAAACATCTTTCTGCACATCTGTTTTAATTGCAGCACTGCATTTTGTGCTGCGTCCAGAAATTCTGCACATATGATTTGGACAATTGCTTAGACACTGCCAAAAAATAAATCTACTACATTTTTTTTAGAGAATCTACAACGAAAAAATTGTCCTAAATTGGCAACGCATGCTTAGATATTTTCTTAATTGATAGACACAAATTATAGCCTATCTTCTGATACAGTTGACGCGCCAACAAATTCACATACAAGCAATTTGACAAATATCTTCTTTTTCTTCTTCTGAATAAAGTCAAAAATCGTTTTTTGTCCTGGTCAAAACTATCACAAATGGTCTAAGTATTTTGTGTTAGCCGACAGCCACTTCAACTGGCTGAAAATAAAAATGTTGCTCATGGCTGGGTGGTCCTAAAATCTTTTAATTTCTATTTTCGGTGCCGAAACTAGAATTCTTCTTGTGACCAACTTAAGTGCAAAACTTCCAGAATTATGGCGCGAACGACAAGTGCTTCCTTCAATAATAAGGCTCTACGATCTGTCCTTTACCCATCAATTAGGTCAAATGAATTAAAATTCTTATTAAATCCAGGATCTTTATGAACATTTTCCTTAAATTATTCGTTACAGTAGGTATGGAACAAAGAAACAGAATTTCCAAGCAGATATCTGCCTAGCAACGAAGTGAATATAGTTATTCCAAAGTCGATTCCATAAGACACATAAATTCAGTCGCCATGAGTACATTATCCAAAAATTTCCAAGTTCAAGTTGTCCGTAAAATGCTAAAGTGACTCCGGTGGCACCCTCCTCAAATCTAAAAGTTAAATCGTATTTTCAAAGATCAATGATGTGCATGAGCAATCAACCCAATGATGTACGCTCAAGGACGTGGGCAATTAATCCAGTGTCAGGGTCGTGTCGCAAAGGTGGGGGAAGCTTCTTGATGTCTATTCTCGATTGCCAGGACAAACATAATTTTATGTATTAATATACTAATATCGACTGTTGACAATGAGTCAATATTTACCATTGGCAGGAAATGGAGTCGAGTTCCTTTTGCCATGAAATGTGGTTAAGATTTATGGGGCCTTGTGTGATTTTTGAAATTGCTTGTTGATATGGAAGAGCTTGTATTTGATTTGGAATTATGTGTTGAGTGGATGCACAGAAGATTCATTTTACGTATTCCCTTTCAGTCGAAAGTGTGGCCTTCACTGTCGATGGCATCGCTCTTTATAAAAATTTAATGACTTTTGAGGGCTCCGTAAAATTGAACAAAATGCAAAAAACTTAGCGATTTCCTTTTAAGGGCGCGTTCTTTTTCTGTGTATTAATTTCATTATTTCCACGACATCCATCGAATAAGCAAATTACGTTAAGCGCCTTAAATGTAGAAGAGCGCCCACTTTTGCAGTGAGTTCGCGAAAATAAAATACCCATCCCTAGCAGACTGACATAATTATATTTGCCGAATAATGTAAATGACGACCCAATAAATTTGGGCCAGTCTTTCCATAAGACTACCCTATATGTTATGGTGTAAATTATCATGATTGCCACACTATGCTTGCGTGTTTTAATCCAACTGTGATAAGCTCAAAACATCCTGTATAGTGGGAGTAGGTGAACACCAAACCACTAAAGGATTTTCGGGATTTTCTCTTATAGGCAAGATCATATATCTTTCCAGGTTGAGGTTGCTCTTGCATGGCAAGCTTTAACCTCTATGAAAACGTTGGCACCAACAGCCGGCATTTGGTTGGATGTGGAGGAGTAAGGTGGTTCATTGTTGCTCTTCGCAACACGTATCGTGGATAGGTGGTTTGTGCTGGTAGACTGTAAAGTTGAAAATCGATTTAAGGACTTAAAGTATATTTATAGCATTATTTTCATAGTCGCATTATGGCAGCGAGGATGTATGAAAGTTGGGAGACAGGTTGACAGTGCTTATTATCGAGTCATAATGGATGAACGCTGGCGGATGCTCAAAAATAGATGCGGTCATGGAGGTAGGTTGGAGCGGATTTTATACGGTGCATGTGTACGTTTACGGAGGGCAAGTTGAACCTCATGGGGTTTGAATTTAAGTACGGAGTTATTGAAAGATGTGAAGTATCGTTTAATGGGTTTTGTGATAAAGGTTATGAGCAACTTAGTAGTTGGAGCACTCTGGCATCCCATCTAAATGGAAAATAAAGTAGCGGAAGTAGTGCTCTTCGAGGCTTATGTATGTAAGTAGTTAGTGCGGTAAGAGTGGACAAATGCTGGAGAGCTGTAGTTCATAGTTTTTACCTGAAAATACTAATGCATACACCCTTTTTCAGATTTAAACTGTCGAATTTGAAATTTGCTAAGACAATTGGCACATAACTGCCTCGCATTGTCAATGGTATAGCTATCATTCGCCGAAAATATGTCTATTCGCGTACTTTCCCGAGCCAAGAACTTAAAATCTGTGAAAATCTCTCTCTCAGAGAGCGGAATATATACTTAGAAGTACTTGGATAGACTTTGAGCTACTTTGGGCCACTTACACCTTTGAATAAATATATAACTTACCTTTATGCAACATATGAAACGTTCTAGGACAACATTCGACCACAACCGAATTTTCTTTATTTTCACAGATTTTATTATTCCGTGCAATTCATTTTTAAAATGATTTTGAATTTGTTTCTTGTCAACTTTATGCATTTGACATACTTATCAGTACTGCCGGTTGAAATTCTCTGAGCTGTTTCGAGCCAAGAGAAGAACTACTCGTTACTCGTTATTTTGCTAATTTTCTCTTTTTCTGTCATTTTTGACGAGAGCGTATATAGACTTTGGGCGGTAACGGTCGATTTATATCGATTGCGTTTGTATCATACCTTCTGACAGGACCTGTCTGAAAACTTCGTCAATGGTATTGTTATCCGATTCGTCGATATAGTGTATCCTACTTGTGTCCACATTTGCGGCTCAACCCATTTTTGTCGCAGACAGCTCAGTGAAGTTTGCAAACGATGGCATTGTCATCGGCGAGTGTCAAATAATTCATTCGGACATAAATCAAGAAGTCAGTGACTGCGCATCACCTCGTCTAAATCCATTTTCATCATCAAAGCGATTTGTGAGAATTATCAATCCATTCAGCATAACCCGACCTGAAGTTTAGTGCTTTTGGAGCTAAATATGATGCTAGCAGAATTTAGCACTTTTTGTTTAGTTTTGTATCTCCCTGTGGTAAAACCGACCTGGCAGCACTGAACCCTACGTATCTGTCGGGAATGCGAAAACTGGACAACTCGTTTGTATAAATGCTGGTCAAATTAACCCCGTCTCCACATTCTGTGCAGCGCCGCCTTGTAGCCGAGCTATTTTTCTGCATGTACACTCTGCTCTCCGATTCTCTTCATTGAACCAAGAGTTTCGTTAGATGATTGGGGTGAATATCATGCCGTAAATTCCGAAATATTTGACAAATACCCGGTAGCTACAATTTTTAAATGTCAACAATGAAACTTAATTAAAACCTCCTAGCTAAGCAATTTCTGACGAAAGTTGAAGTCGAGAGTACATCCATTAATTATGAATTCAATAACGTTTTGCACAGTCCCTTGGTAAAAATAAAAGGATTCACCTCACGTATACAAAACTTATAAAATTACGCCTTCAGTCCTAAACACTGGATCAAGGTCAATCGATGCCGCAAACTTACAATCTATCAACGAAAGGTAAACAAACTTTTGCCAAAGTTTTACAACAACAACTGATGTCTAGACGCATACGAAGATTTTTCGGTTGGATATAACTTTTAACAACAGCTGGGAAGTCATGCAGCTTCTAGGAATTACTTCAGTGATTAAATAGGCAGTAAGAACTCAGAGGAAAATCACATAAGGTGCTATGGATAATCAGATCTAGGTACTGTCACTGTAACAGTTCAGAGTTCAGGCAAGGGTAGGTAAGCGATTATATGCCCTACACATGCGGCTATGGATTACTTGGAAATTGAAATTTATATAGATCCGATTGGGCTCTATTTTGGTACAAGCACTAAATCAGTGTAAGTCCACCAAAGGAATTGTTCATGTATAGTCGCCTTAGTTCAACGTTCAATTGAGAATGTTGTAGACACGAATCGAAATCCATTCCATGCTTTGGGACAACTTTCGATAAAATATTTCTCGAACCAATATTTCATTTCGGTGTGAATCGAGCAGGTGTAAAATTTTGCGTGAAGAAGCGAAATCCTTTGGCTCAAATATAAATCACATTGCACTGGAGGAAAGTTGAAATGAGTTGGCTTAGCCAATTCAATTCGCCGGAACATTTATCAGAAAAGTTTACTGCACGTAAGAATGAGTACACCCAATTTCTCAAGAGTTTGCAGAAACATAAGCGATCCGTCGGAGCACCCTTGTACAAAAGGGACATCAACTATTTGCCAACTTAATGGAGAGACGGTTTTTTGATTTATGTACTGGCAAGTTTGGAAAACTTTTCGTGAACCATTGAAGTTTGTACGTATTAACCGGTTTTTGACGACAAGTCAGTTAAAATCTGTGCAGCGACACTGCTTGTTAGAATACGCTTTGAGCCTGAGGTTTTCGATACCAAAAGGTATATAAGTGATAGTTGGGAGAAACGCAGCTTTACGTGAAATTTGGTTGAGCAAGGAAGTTAAATGATAATAGACAGTGTCAATGTTTGTTTTCAACTCCGGGTTTTGGGATTTTTTAAATTGCCACGCCTTCTTTTTGTGAGATTTTTTCGACAAGAATGTATTTTTTTCTGACTTCAATACCCTCATCTTGGCATTACTCAACAAATTTTTAGGCCTTAGCCTATTTTCTACATTGCCACGCCTTCTTTTTGTAAGATTTTTCGACCAGAATGTATTTTTTTGGCATTACTCAAACAATTGTTAAGCAATATAGGAAAAGAAACACGAATACTTGAAGAAACTAGCAAAAATAAATATTAATATAAAAAATCCAACGTTCAGAATGAAAAAAACATTTTAAATTAAATAGCTGTGCTTTTGGGCAATGGGTGCACATTGAAAGCATCCAGATTTGAGTTATTTTCAAAAATGTCAAGTCTCTCGCTCATTCAGAACCAGTTAAAAATCGATTGCAAACTATGTACCAAACAGAAAAGCGAACTAGAAAAAGATGTAGTAAAATATGGAAAACACGGAAGATCCTCCACAGAGGAACTGCCTCGCTGATTCCATTTGCTGGAATACAAGATGCAAAGTTCACATCTAATCCAACGGAGGATGCAACATTCTTTTTCCATTTCAGTAGCAAAATGATTTTCAGACAGTGATAGAAAAACTTCATCTGAAAAGATGTTCACGTACAAATTAGCATCCTAACTACAAGCCATCTACATTCAATACACTGTACATTACACGATAAATTGCCTCCAACGTCGAAGGAGTGCCATAAGCACGTACAACCCGTGCTATGTGAAATCCCTCCTTGAATCACATTCCATACACTACGTGCTATCCAATAAAGCCGGCACAAAAGCGCAACTAACCGATTCCATAATACAAAATTTATTTGATTGCTCCATCCTACAGAAAGGAGAGTATGGCTGCCGAATGTGCTGATTCGGTAACGTTTTGAGCATAACTTAAATTCCAAAACCACTCGAGCGTTGGAAAACACAAAGAACGATAATGTCAACATGAAGGGAATCGAGTGAACGTAATCAATTGATACAATAACCCAGAAACGAGCTAAAGAGGCCATTTACCAAATGTACCTTCCCGCAATAATGTCCTGCTCGGTTGTTCGGCTGTCGTTGGGTTGCCCGATACACCCCTTCGTCGCTGTGAGTTAAGTAATTGGGTTTCGTATCAATTGATTGAGCCTCGGTTATGGTTAGTTTTAGGCGGTTTGTCGTTTGATGTGATTTCAACTGCGATATGGTGTCAGCACAATTTACAATGGAATGAGCATATTTCAACATAACGCTTGGGGACTATATCCTGTTTTATATCATCAGATTGCGATAGGATTGGTGTTTGTGTTTGGTTGGCGGTAGATTTCGATAAGGATATTAATGTTTATCTGACATTATTATCCCCGCACATTGTCAATTCGAACACGTTGTCACCGCGGGATAAGTGAGAACAAAATCCCACACGTAGCGCACCATTGGCAATTTCAAACCGAATTCAATTAACGGGATGAATCGGCTGTGACTACATCTCTTTGAAAGTTTTAATTAATATTTCAAAATCAATACACAAATCGCACAATTGGCACTCTTGTAACTGTGTAGTTACGCTAACAATATTTTCGTTATGAAATATCAATGTCAGATTTTGGCAGGCACCACCACATACCTCCAGTGTTTGCGCCACCGCCAGTCTGCCTGCCTTTACAACGAGGATTTAATTAATCGGATTCAATGTCGTCGGTCGACCTTGTTCGTGAATGTTCTCTCGAGGGCCTTATTCCTTTTACACTCAAAGAATAAATAGAATTCACATCAGAAAATAATAATAATAAGGATCTTGTAATGCGGAGATTAAAATCATGGAATTCGATACAACCTGAGATATTTTCCTTTGTGTGGAACACACAATGTGCGTCGCTTGGAGCGAAGCTGAAATCAGTCATAGAAATAACTGCACAGAGACGCTTCCTGTTTATCCATATCGACTTATTAAATATTTAATATGAAAGAGATGCAAAGTTTTCACGAGTTTAACTTGGTTAATAGATGGAGGGTCCACATTAAAGTGGAATTGATAATTTAAAAAAAAAAAAAAAACACTGTAAATGTTATAAATGTAAATACATATATGCACCCAGTGATGCCAACTCAGGCCTTTTCGTGCCTTTTAGGCATTATTTCATTAGCTTAGGCTTTTTGTTTTTTTAAGAAAGCATCTTTTTTTATTTCAAATATTTTTCTAATTGGACTAAAACAATATTTGTTTTGTTCCATACTTTGTTCCTACTTATGAAACTAAACAGTCATGAATTTTGTTCCTATTAAGAATTTCTTCGGCGATTTATAATTTAAGTTTTTTTTTTTAAATTAAACTTGTTTTCGTTTATTTTTTTATATTTGTGTAGAAGATTTGTAAACAAATATTTTAGTCATGATTTTATTGAAAAAGGAATCTTTTTTTCGTTAAAATTGATTGGCAACGCTGTATGCACCTCAAATCATGGAACCGTGACTTATACTGATATAAATTTTTTATTCATCAGCACATATCCCGCTTGCTTTTTGTTAGAAATTTCATGAATGGGAGTACGATATGGATACGGCTATCCTACCTGAAAACTTTTCGTAACCAATATTTTTGTTTTTTGCTAAATTGTTAAATTGTTCAAGTGGTTTTAAATCATTAAAAAAAAAACATTTTGACTATTAAAATATTTCTATGAACATAAGTCGTTTATTAAATAAATGTTGTACCTTTTATCCGAAGATAGTACTCCTTCGAGGGGACCCCGGAACCGCGAATTATACACCCCACACCCTATACCCAAAGGCGGATACAATACAACGGTTTTTTTTATTATTACAAGCAGTGTTTGGGACCCAATATTTCTGTTTAAGAAACAGTATACCTACTAGTATTTTTTTAGTACACGTTATGCTTGGACAGTGTTATTATTGCGTGGGAGTTTTGTGGAAAAGGACATGTTCACATGTTTTAGTGATGAGGTAAAAAAATTGAAATGAAATATCACTTTTATCACTTTAGTGACAGTGAACCCAAGTTGAGGGGAAAAGCGCCAATTCTTGCGCTTTTATAATGAAAAGGATAAAAACGGGGGACAAGCTTAACAAATTGGAAAAAAAACAAATATCTCCATAGATCGTTTAAAAGTATAATGTAAACGTATTTTCATTATAAACAAACTTTAAGCTAAGTATCCTGCTCGCGCTAAATTTTATCTCCCATACAAAAAAGTCTACAAAGATAAAATTTAGCGAGGCAGTTTAGCAAAGCAGTATCCTGTTCGCACTCTAAATTCGTAACTTCATATAGATGGGCCGATCAAAAGTCTCCACTCATTTAGCTCGCGAAATAAATGTCCGGTACATTAAATCGAAGATAAATTTTGTCGTAAAAAAGAGGAAACAATTTGTGTTGTGTTTACTTTGGATTTTTTTCAGAGGAAACCGCAGAAAACATTTGTTCGATAAATAAAAGAGAACGCAAAACCAAAAATTCCGTTTCATGTGATAAAAAAACATAAAAAAAATTGCACGGCTTGTGGAGGAACAATGCAAATAAGGATTTACCCAACACGAAGGAACGTGTCGTCTTCTGTTTGGTATTATAGAACTTATTTGAGCTGCTGCAGCAAGGATAATATCTTCTCCAATTTTACTAATATCTATTGTTTTGGAACGATTCAAACAATGCATTTTCTTTAAAGTTTGAAATTCGAAAACTGTATGTACGGGAATAATTAAAATAACATTTACTGTCATGATCAAATGGTTTTTGTCCCATTATAATTTATTATTATAATTTAACGACCATTTATCTTTGGTGTGGAGAATCGAAGTGGGGACTGGGGACGCTAAAATTTAGCGCGAGCAGTATACTAAGCTTATACATGAAAGAAAACTGCCATCAAATGTCTACTTAAGAATTTTTTGTACTTTGATTTGTTTTCACATTTTGTCTAATGCTACATTTACGACAGCACACGGAAAATTAAAGCGATGTTACCAAATAGCCGTCAGACTGAAAGGGACAGCATTACATACGCAAGTGAGACATTTTTTGGTCGGCCATCTTGATTACATGGTTGCAATTATGGAAAAGTTCAGCATGTTGATATTTTTATAGCGATGGCTTACGAAATTTCGGTTTTCTATAAAACAAAATGGTTTCCGGAAATGATGAATGGACAATTTTATTCAATTAATGTATATTTTTATATTTTATGTTTATTTTAAGCTTGTAAACAAAAAAACTTTCGTTGCATTTTTTAATTTCTTCGTATGAAAATAAATTCGAACTTCACTTACGAAAAAAAAGGAGAACTTTTTTCGAAACTAATGATTTTAAAACAGTGATTTTCGCTTTTTTATTACAGCACACAAATATTTGACTTCGCTCTTCGCTGATTCCAACTTCAAAACTCTGCACAACAAATATGTCTGAATTGTGAATTTAAAGTTTATTTCATAAAGCACACACTATCAGCAAATTTACATCCGGTGAACGTTTACGTTTACATCTGCAAGAGAATGGAAAAGCACGATGATAGTTTTAGTCGGCGACACCAAATACCCAAAGTCAAAGGACACCCTTCAACTTGATTATGTTATCTCAGGTTTTCCACCGAACAAACCCGTGAAATTGAATTTCACGATAACTGTCTGAGGAAGAGTATTGTCAGGATTCCTCCTCCGCCACCCCTCCGGATGTTGTTGCTTAACAAAGGGAGCCACCAACAAAGATTGCGCTGTGTACGCATCGAGTTGTACCACTGGCAATATTTCTTTCTGTATGTCATCCCAACTGATAGTACAGTAACAGCAAACAGAGAGAAATAGAGAAACAGAGTAAACCAACAGAGTCCTTAAACGTGAACTGAATATCAATCGATTTCGAGGTTGATTCGAATGCAATTTGTATTCCATTAGATGCATATGTTATACGCCATCGAGGCAGAATGGGCGACCAAGACATTTGTTTTCGAAGTGGGTTGCCTGGAATACTGAATTGTGCTAAGTGCAGCAATTCAATGTCACTACGCTGTACGTGGTTGAATAAGTGCACAGGGGGTTCCTAAGTTTGAGGTTATGTTTATTTGGTAGATGAATATCAGAATGTGATTCCTGGTGATAACCATGAATGAAGACGAATTAAATTTATTACGGGTACTGAAATTTAAATAATACTTTATCAACCCGCTGGAAGAAATTAGTCAAAGACAGCGCCATGGCGGTAGAGCAACCTATTTAGGTGAATGTGTTTCAATGGGTGGTATAGTTTTTGTGTCATAATTAGTTAAGTTATTAAGTTTGCGGTTGAGAGAATTGCTGGACATAAAAAAAAATCCCCAGTTGCTTGTTAAATGTTACTACCATCCACTCGAAGGCCTCCTTATTCGATGTTCCCTTAAACGCTTTTCTACGAAAGATAGATTTGTCATAATGCAGCCAATTAACGAGGTCCTTATGTATTCTTACATATACGTAAGCATACTTCTAAATAACACTCCACCCAAAGGTTCGACAAGTAACATAAAATCCATCTTAAGCAAATTTGGCTTCTGCCCACCACATGCACAACAAGTGCTTTTACGACTTAAAGGACTTACATTGTCATTTTCGGAAAGTCCACCTCGTCATATGCACAACTTACACCATCCCTCGATGGTGCATACAACAGAATAGCTAATATCCCAAGTGCGCCATAAAGTACCTGTGGGTATGATGTAGGGATAATAGAAATTGTAATATAGAATTTATCACCTCCGGACGTTATAACTTGCCAGACAAAGTAATTTATTATTCAGCACTCAGCTGAAGCATACAGCCCTTTGGCCAAAGGCACATAATGAGAGATTATTACATGACGTGCAGCCACTCTCATCACTGGCATCCACAAGGAATTACTAATGACTCAAGATTCAAGACTTGCTTCGCTAAAAGGATCTTGTAATGGATATTGTTTGACGAATCTTTGATGGATTATGAGTTTCGTGAATGGATTGGCTAATTAGATATGTACAACACACTGCAAAGTCCTTGTGAGTCGTGGAACCGACCATTACAAATGAAATGATTGTACTTTTAGGGAGATTAATCAACGACAGGCAAAGCTGACGCAATTACAAAATGGATCAATGGTGGCAAATCCATCGCACGAAATTTCTTTGTGCCATTAAATAACCATGCGTTCGCGTTGCCAAGACAATTATTATTTTGGTATCCAGTGTGTGTGTAAGCTTTTCAGCATTTCCCGCAATATGAGGATATTTGTAATTAATTCTGATTACCGCTGATTGTGTGGAAGCAGTAAGCAGGTCTGTTAATGAAGAGAAACATTCACACAATTAACATTGCGAAGTCAACACGTCGTATCAACAGTCGGCTTAATGTGGAAAATTCGTTTGGGTTCTGCGGAATATTTTCTGTTTTAATTAAAATTGGAAATTCATTTGATTTTCGTTGGCAAAGAGTGACAGATGGAGTTTGGAGTATATCTTGGATGGGTTACGAATTTGTTTATCTGGTAATGAGGGTAAATAAAATAGACTTCCTTATGCCATAAATTAAAGAAAATGCATTTTTCTTTTCCTTTTTTCAGAGTAAACATCAACTTTTCCCAAGTGACAAGTGGATTTCCGAAGAACTAATCTATGAACGAGTTCATAAATGTAAAAAAGCTGCATTCCCGTGAACTTTGCGTTCATTGTTATAAAAGAAGTGCATTCTCATCGCAGAAATGTCTCATAAGAATGTAGGGCGTTTTTCATTGAAGATCCGAGAGAACCGTCCCGAATTTCAGAACTGCTCTTTTCAATGAAAATTTGTTGGAGCGCACTTTTGCAACATTTTTGAAGTGAACACTTCTTTAGACGGTTCGGGCATTTTTGAGTAGGGATAGAACCATTGAACTCGCGACACCACTGTTCTGTTACCAATGTTCCGACACCAGTGTTCGCGTTGCCAACCAATTTTGACGAAAAAATGCCTAACTTGAGAAAAAAGATGCATTTTTCAATAAAATAATGCCTTAAATATATTTTTTTTCGTAAAGTGGAACAATAAATTAAAAATTAAACACAAATATAAAAAATAAACAAAGACAATTTTTATTTATACCACAAACAGCTTTCAAATTTGTTTCCTATTTCGTGTAAATTCAGAAACGTCAAACATTTGCGCAGTAAGCGGCATCACTGCTTATTTGCGATGTTGATGCGATGCACAGTTTATGCTGATGCAATGCTGATTGAATATGACGTTTGAGCTTTAGAACGCACTTCTTACATCAAACAAAATTTATAAATTTTTCTGTAAAAAGCATATGTATCAATGGATAAAAATGTTTATTTACTTACTTTTCTTTCTCTTTCGACATTTTTCTTACTTTTTTGCCGGCGAATCAACAGCGCATCAGGTATTTCTGTGATGCTATTTTTCGTTATATTTTGGCATCAGTTTGATCAACTTTGCATTAATGAACAATTGACGTTGAGAGTGATGCCAATATTTGCATTAAAGAACATTTTGCAAAGCATCATGATGCGAGTGATGCGTTACAGAATTTACACTTCATTTCACTTACTGGAAGTGGAAGCTGAAATTAATTTTGAGGAATGACAGATAGTGTGTTCGGAAAATGGACAGAATTTGAACGTTCATACATTCTTTAAGATCGAGGTTACATCATTTTCTTTTTTTTCAGTCAGCATGCTGTCAATCAGAGACAATGATTTGTCTTTGTTGTGTTGCCGCGCTGCAGTCTTGTCTCCCAAGTAAATTGTTTGAAAATGAATTAATTATTTAATATTCTTTATTATTTAAAAATGAAAAAGACCACAAATACTGCTCTGTAGATGACACTCCCTCCCTCTAACTTTTGTTTTTATTTCTGTCATTTATTACTTTAGTTAATATACCTGTGGCGCAAAAGTAATCATCCAATTTTATTTTTGAATTACTTTATAACTTTACTAAATAAGTTTCTGTTTAGTGGCTGCCGCCAGTTAATATACATTTTTTCCATGACTTTGCGCTAGATTTCCGGTGATAACTGTTCGCATTCCCGTCGAATATTCTCCTTAAGGGCTGCGATTGTTTGAGGCTTGTTGGCATAAGCCCGCTACTTCGAGTAGCCCCAAATAAAAAAGTCTGGGATTGGTAAATCGGGCGATCTTGCTGGCCATGCCAAATTGCCAAAACGGGAGATTACGCGACCAGGAAACGCTTCCTTCACAATATCCATTAATTATTCTTGCGGAGTGTTGCGCTTCCTTGCATGTCTATTTTATTCTGCAGTTGTCTAGTTCACAAATGTCAAATATGATGGACGTACGACGAAAATTTTAATATCTTTTAATAGGGTGATTCATTTTGCGCCACCTTGTATGTAAGGGGTGGGCCGAATACAAGTTTCTTTTAAAAAATGCAATAAAATGAACAAAAATAATTTTTTCCATGTATTAATGGCTTTATTAGTAAGTGAAAACATTCCCATTAATTATGTCGTTCAAGTGGCTTCCTCTGCTGGCTTAGCAGTACCTTGTAAGCGAATAATCCGAGATCTTTGTGCTGAATTCTTCTCAGACTATTGCTTTAAATGTTGAGCTGTTAGCTCGATGGCGAGTTGATGTTGGTGAATTGAGTCTCACACTCTCGGCTACAGCAGTCACATTGTCGTCTGTGCGCACTGCATGACGAAGGGAACCATGAGTGTTGTCCACTAGCATACCAATCTTATGAACTTCTGGCACCATCTTGCGTATAGCAGGCGAGGAATGTGCTTCATTTCGGCCAAAACTTATTTTCAAAAAACGCTTGGGTTACACAGCACTCACTTTGGAAATAAGTTTGCAATATTTCCCAACGTTGTTTAAGCGTAAAGCGACTCATTTCGTTCCGCAGAGGTATGATATACTGACTTTCTGTCAAGATTTCGAGCGGAAAACAGCTGTCAGTGTCAAAATAACCTATAATTTAAAAAGAAACCACTCGTTGGCCCACCATGTAGTTACTTCATGTATCTCATTTTTTATTGGCTTAGATCGGCAATATCAACATCTGTTTCAATTGACGTTTATGGAGTGGTAGCCGACGAATAGTCATTCGTGACTGAGTACTAAGTTGACGGTTCTCATATTATGTGGTTGACCTAGGAAAAGTGACGTTTCCGACCAATCCAATTTATGCGTTCAGGCTACATATAGTCCAGACAAATCTAGTCGACTAAAAAAAACTAGATTTTTGAACGTGCCCATTATGAGCTCAGCTTTGTTAATGCATGATGGCCGCATTCAAACAGATGTAGTTTGCTTTCATAAATGTATTGATGATTATTTGTTGTATGATTTGGGCAACATTATTTACAAATATGAACTCACACAAATTGCCACTACTTCGGTTTGGCAAAGAAAATTACCTAAATCGAAGGGCTATTTGTATTCTCTATCCAACAGCTTTGAGAACCCAATGAAATTGAGCTAATTCTTATCTATTAACCAAATAAATTTTCCGCCTCAATTGAATTAATTGCACAGGCCTGGGTAATGGGTATTGTCTGTCTGGAGAATTGTCGTTGCACCTCATTTATGTTGAGAATAAAATAACTGGCTCCCCCCAACTATCTACTTATTTAAAAATCTCCTCTGAAAGGGCGCTTCGAATAAAATTAATAGATTCGAAAGCAGCTTTTCGCAAAAACAAACGAGAAAAATGAAGTTGCCTTTTCAACAACTCAAATACGATTCATTTCATGCATTTGAATTACTTATAGCATCCTTATACTTTGAGGCATATACTCGACTTACGTAGTTAAATCATACATCATCATGATTTGAGTTCGAATTAAGATTTTGCTCAATGATTCACTTTAATCGCGAAAATAAATAATTAATTATGGAAACATCGGAGGTAGATCCGACTTTGTATTGAAATTCTATACATGGTGCACACACCGACAACTTCAAGGTGAATTCCATTTCATACCTACATTATTGAACAGCACTCACTGTTGGCTGTTTGTTATTTTTTTGCGAAATAACATTTCATTTCGCACTTAACCGAAATTGTTATTACCTTTTCAGTGGTGAATTTTCTACTGAATCGGAGTGTATACTTTTGAGACAAACGAAAATTGCCTCTAAATTTCAATTCGAAAGATCCTAAACATCTATCGGCATTTTACTTTTACTCTTTTAGGAAAATCAAGGCACATGTGCACGATACAATTTCAATTGACTCTGAATGTCAGCAATTTTCAATGTAATCTTCGGAGAAGGTAAATGCCAACTGCTGATAGCTGCCACATGTGGAATGCTTACTTTGTACAAGTACACTTTTTGCCAGAGAAAAGAATATTGGAAAATATTCCTTTTCTTTTCTTTTCTTTTTCATTTTCAAGCAATATCCGATTTTTGAAGCAAATTTGTTCATTCTTTGGCTTTTGGCACTGTGTGAGCGGAAATGTGTGACGGAATATTTGCAACAATGATCGACTTAACAACGAATTCTAATTAAGTAAGAACTTGCATGATGTGCCAAACAAAAAACGAAAATCATTAGGAACTTTATTAGGACTTCCTTACCATTTACATGCATAAAAGCAGATACTCTCGTTATTATCCTTTAAAATTCAGCTTATATGGCACACACATTTTGAGTTCGCATTTATGTCGAACGAGGTATTTTAGAAAAAGACAATCTAAATTCCATGTGGATGCAATACCAACTTTATAAAAAGTTTCTTCAATTATAAATGCGAAAATGTTTCTCGTCCCGAATGTGGCTTGTTGTCGGTGCAAATTTACAGTTAATGGAAAGGTATAAGCCCTGTTAAGCCAGCCGCATAGATTAGGGTAGCTGAACAGTATGCTGCTGAATTAAAGGGCGTTATTGATTTTTGCAGTAAACAGAGTAATTTTATGGCAGAGAAATAATTTCATTTTAATACGGGGTTTTAAAAATAGAACTGAATTTCAAATCGTGACGTACCTACTTTTGTTAATGCAACGTTTATGAATTTAATATGAATAGAAAATCAAGGGATTTATTTTTCCCAATGACATTTTTAGTTTCAATTTCAGGTGGGATGACGCAATGTTGAAATGATATATGATATCATGTTCATAGGAGACATCATTTGCCAATAAATTTTCTGCTTACTTTAACAATTGATGATTGATCAAAACAAAATTTAGAAGACATAAAAATTCAATTATGTGCACAAGAAGGATATGCGGGATGGAACAATTCATGCAGAGCAGGAGAGACCAACTTGAAAAGATGAACGAAGAACAAGGCAATGAGAAAATGTAACCTCTAATAAAAATCGAAAGGTGCACTAGTGACTGCCAATTTACTTGCTGGGTATCTATTGTTGTGTCTTTTGCTGTTTTACTGGCATATTGCGGTTGTAAATAGTCGTACTGAGTGTATTTTTGTGATTAGTTTAAGAAACAGAAATGCGCTGAAATTAAAAGTGCAGAATCGAATCTGCTTACAAAATCAATATGCACCCGAAAGCAACAAAAGGAATTGAAGTTAATAGGGACAGCCGAGAAAATGCAGTCAACATGGATGGGAGCGTATACGTAATATTTGTTTAAAATTATTAGATCAATTTCTTGTTTTTGTGTTCATCAACAGCCGCACTTGGACAGGGTTAACCCAAACAACGATGCATACTACATTCAACAAATTCAGCAGAACAACGTCACAACGCACAACTTATGTCGTTTCCATTGGGACCACCAAAAATCTTTTTCAGATCTCAGATTTTATGCAGCTCATGGAACATGCAATGAAATTGATCTGCTTTTGTAAATGGATTAGTTCAAATTGCATTTGTTTTTGGTAAAATCAACCATGGCAATCGACTTGAAAAATGTTTCCTCTCTTGTAGATAGAAATGGAGTTGTTTTTTTTGGTGATTTGTAGTTTCCAGATGATGAGGAAGACAATGAAGATAATAATTCCCCCAAAACTATGTCAATTGCTGTTTATGTATTTCTTTATTTTGGTTTTCATGAAACTTTCCACATTTGTTTAAAAACGAACTTCCTTAAATGACGTAAAACAGCTGTGCTGTATTTGTGGTAGTATGTGTAAATCTGAAAAAATATCGAGATCTGCAAAAAGTGATCCGAATCAAAAAAAAGATTGATTTTTTCCCAATGGAACACGAAAAGTGATTTAAATCAAAAAAAGATTGATTTTTTGTCCCAATGGAAAACAACATTAAAATCATTTTCCACACCTAATTGATTATTAATTTATTTTAAATGCTCCGAATTCATTTTATTTGTTAATTAATGCGATCAAAATTTTAACTAAACTAGTTCACACGAAAGTTTCACGACTGGTGTCTCACAGCTGATTGAAACGTCAAACGAAAACTAGTTCGGAGTAGGTGTTCGGTCTAAATGCATCGAAGAGTTTTCGACGAAAAAACGGTTTTCGGTGCGGTGTGAATAGGGTATTAAGTCACATTGTATATATTCAAAAAAAAATTAATAATGATCTGACACCTTTCGAAGAACCTTCACCTCATCAGACCACGGCAGAGCAGTCATAACTTCCGAAAAAAACACATATCAAAAGTTCAATAGATTTTATTCACAATATCGGGTGTTCGAAGAAAAAATTACATCCTGTCCTGAATGATTGGGTACGTTCGAGTACTTACGTACTTTAGTAAGTCTGACAGCTGTCTGACTAGATGTATCTCGGTTTTGAGTGAATGAAATCGGTCATATGAGCAGCTGTTTCAGTTGACGTTTATGGAGGGGTAGCTGACGAATCTAGTCAAGAAATTCGTGACTGAGTACTAAGTTGACAGTTCGCATGTGTGGCTTATGTAGAAAAAGTGACGTTCCATCTTATCTAGATCAATTATTGAATGTGTCCATTCCTAAAAATTACGCTGACATCTAGCAGATTTTCGTTTTAAACCCAAAATGTCAAATTTCACAGAATAAAACAACACCTGGCCGTTGGAATAAATCATGCAGATTTCTGCAACCATTTTTGGTAGATGACCGGAGGCGGAGGGATTTGAATTTTTTAATTTTAATTGAAAATTCACCTGTTGCCGAAAATTAATTTATGCTGTTGAAAAGTGGCAAGTTTTGTTTGTTTTTTTATTTTTTACAATCAAAGTCATAAATAATTAATTCCAACAGACTGTGTTAAAGTTAAATTAAATAAAAACAAAATATCAAAAGCAGAAATCCTTAATTCGTCCTTGCATCATAAATAACACTCAAATTGTTTTTATTACTTGTTCCTTTACACCGGTCAAGCTCGCACAATGGGCAAATGGGAAGGGTGGAGAATTTTTATTTTCATTACTTAAAACAATCTGATAATTTCTTGGAATGAGCTACATACAAACAGCTCGGACTCCAACAGCGAGCTTTCGTTATTCGCACACACAATCCACCTGTATAAAGTGTAAAAAGGGAATACATGAACTTGTTCATTAAATTAAAATAAATGAAAAGAATTTCAAGAGGTGAAGCAACCAAACAAAGTCAGCAATCTCACAGGAGGTTTATTATTTTATTGTGCAATTTTATATGTATTCAAAGAGCACAGGAAATGTTTTTTCACCAGGGCTAAAGGATAATTGCATGTTTTATGATGCTGAATTCAGTTGGTAATTGTGGAACGGAAAATGTAATTTAAACCGGAAGGGACGTGTTGGTCTAATTAATGGGAGAATCGAGAGAGGGTCGCCATTTATAAGCATCAAGTATCATGATTATGCTTTAAATTAAGGAAACAAGGATTTGCTTTATGGCAATAGTTTCAAAACAGTTTAAGTCCGTCTTTTAAGTGCTATTGACAATGATTTACGCTTATAAATTTTAAATGACCACAACCTCCATTAAATTCAGTTAAAATTTTCACAAAATTTACCAGAATTGGGTTAAAACTTTGCCAACGTTTAACACCAATTTCGAAAACTTTGCCAATATACTTCACATGCTACAATAATATCGATTGTGTGTGGCCCCATTCAAATCACTTGAACTATGGGAAAGTTTTTAATGAGTTTAAAACCGCCGGAATTCTGCACTGGAGGAGTTTCGAACACTTTGGAATATACGAATTTATAGCGTTCGATATTCTTTGCCCCTACTCTAGGTAGCTAAATGTTTGGCACGCAAGCACTCATCTCACACTGTGAGTATAGTTAATCTTAAGCACTGGCGATAGAAATCACCTAACCGCAAATTTAAACTCCAACTTGTCTTTGTAACCGAAAACAGTTTAAGGAATCTAAATTGCCTGTGCGGGGAAACGGGGCTAATCAACTTGAGCCAAAAAGTTTATAGTTTTAGGTTAGTCCTCAAGCGTGGTTATTGTTTGAGGGTGTGTATAAACTAATGGATTTCACAAATCTATACAGATAACTGTTATTAGGCTATTTTAGTAGAGTGAAATAAGCCATAATTGAGTTATCGTATTTAAAGTGAGTGTTTTAAGGGTTTTTCTTTTTTATCCCCTTTGGGGCATATACCTACAAGCAATAGAATAAGCGTCATATTTTTATCGGATGTATTTGCAGTAACCATGTCCTACGAGTATCGCTACTATCCATTTAATTATTTGTCGGTTCATTTTTAGAACATACCGGTTGGGATGGCAGACTGTCTGCACCTTTGCCAGTAATCAGCTGTCGACAAATTTTCAATTAATCCATCAACCATTCGCTAAAAGAGCATTCAATAGTTCCGAACCAAGATTTCGTGGTTCGTGGTTCGTGCATGTGTGACTGACGATATGATAATCACCTGTTTATACATATGGAGCGATCGCTTATCTCTCAAATGTATCGCCAGCTTCTTAAACCGCATCAAAAATAAGACAAACAAATTGTAGACCATTTAAAAGCGATTTTCTTTAATATTCTGAATAAACAACAATAATTTTCTCTTATTCATATCATCTTCTTCTACACAAATGTATATGTGATGTTTTCTATTACAATTCTTGTGGAATACAAGACACACACTTTAAAATTGAAATTGTTAGTTCTTAGAAAAGAAAACTCTCACTAAAGACGAATACATCTAGTAAAACATGATTCTTAGTTTGTAAAATTGAATTATTTTATGCTTAGAGTAATCTATGCTCAAAGTAGAGCCCATTTCATTCTGTCCAAATTTATTTGTAAATAATCAGTTGTCTTAATTGTTCTTACTATTTTTTAACAGTCCGAAAAAGAAAAGATTTAACTGTAGCCCAAAAGTTTTATAAAATAAACACGATAAAAAAAAGAGGTTCATGTACGTGTTGATTTTCTAATCGAAATAATCACTTGTATCCTCCTCGGAGCTGCCGTTCTCCTCGACGTCGGCATTCTGTGATTGGTTCTCTGTTATGCGGAAATTAGATAGAAAGTCCCTCATGGCATCCACAATTGAGGTCAGCGATTGAGTGAGCTCTCGGTACGAAGCATTGGCCTCGGCACCAGCTGCGCCTAAAGAGAGCAGGTAGAGAAATTAAAATTTCAGACGAATAACATCCTGCAACGAGGCTCACCATCTGCAGCAGCGTTTTCCAAATTCATGTTCAGCTCTTGTAGATGCCTGTCGACTTGTGCTACTTCATCGTCAACGACTCCCGGTTCGGGCAAGGGTTGTGCCGGTAATCCTATTCCACCGGCGGCGATACCGCCTCCTGCTGCTATTTCAACTCCACCAGCTCCTGCTGCTGCTGCGCCTGCATTGGGTTGGCCGCGTAAATTGAAAGATGGTAGAAGGGATTGGAAAAACATGGAAATCGAACGATTGTTGTCGGTCGTGGGACTACTGCTGGATGATTTTCTGTCGTAAATAAAGAAAATAAATGTTAATTTGATTCGCATTTGCAAGTCGATGTGCTAGAAGGCACCTTTCGTAGAAGTTGATTGACTCCAAGGGTGGCAGTGGATCGTAGAGGTTGATTTCTTTTTCGCCAGCTACAAATTGTGCCAGAGGAACCTTTTTGCCGTAATCGGAGAGGATTACATGCCGAAGGATTGCCCTCGGTGGTGAAACGTATCTGCAGGAAAATGAAATTATTATGAATGTATGTCAATGTTTATGTGGATTTATTCTGCTAAATAGATGTATAAGAGACAGATCTACTGCAGCTACATCCGCCACGAGCCAGTAAAAAAAAAAACTCTTTTCAGTTCGAACGAGGAACTTAGACCATTCCTTTTACATAGAGGATTTTAGCGACAGTCGTATAGATATAACGAATCAAAGATCTGCATGTTGATTATATTTCTCAGTTGAGTAAAGGTTAAGGCTAAGGTAAAAATAAATATTCGGACTTGCGAATTATCTACCGGAGCACTTAGACCAAAAATGAAATGAAAAAAAATATTTTCCAATCACCCCTACCTCTGTGACCTCTTTGAGTTGTAGTCATTGACAGCCTCATCCTTCTGGTCGACTCTATCCAAGACCGCGTTAACATTTCGCTCCAACCAGAGAAGAACATTTGTATCGCGCCAAACAACTTTGGCTCTGCAAACGTACAGCGACACCAACTGATGCAAGGCCGGTGATTGGCTATACAATGAATAGAGTTACAATCAAATAATTTTCATGTGAAAACACACTTGAAATACCTTCCAGAAATGCCCGAGTTAAAGTAAGTAGCTGCGATAACCCGAGAATCAGTCTGAACTGATAGCTCGTCTAGAAGTGGCCTCAGTACACCGGGAAACATGAGCAGGGCATACTGCAACGCCTTATCGGCTTTCTCGCAGTCTAAAATCCAAGTGCATTGTTTAAATTATTTATTATTTGTCACACGATGCGAATGCTCACCTCCAAGTAAGTAAAACAATGCTAAAGCATACGAATATGCCATATTCGGCAGCTGTGACAAATTCCTCTTTGTGTCCCATTCTTCGTAGAATTTGACCAACCATGCATACTGTTTGCTTCGCAGTGCATAATAGTCAATGATGAGCACCATTGCCAAAGGATCTACGTCGGGATTCAAGCTCAATATCAGCTTGGACAGCTCGAACGCGGTGCGGCAACACGACCTTGCCTCCACATATTGTGCCTGCTTGAATAGCACGATGAAAAATCCACGATTCTCTTGTCGCTTGTAATCTAAGCGGGAATTGCCCGACACAAGGCTGAAGCTGGGGTGCAGCGATGTTTCCAATACCAAGACTGCTCTTTGAATGAGATCCGAAGCCATTGCGGTGTCATCAGTTATTTTACCTGCAGCGACAAAATGTAACACAAAAGAATATTTTTTTTATAAGTTTAAGGCGTTCTACATACACATTTCACTTAATTGAATTAAAGTATCCACATGGTAGGCGCATCGAGTAAACAAATGAACTAGTTGGTCCGAATCTGATGTCTCCAGAGCAGCCAGGAACATGTTTTGCACACCCTGATAGAATTGGCTGTGCTCGAACGCAAACCACTGGGTCTTGTCACCAGGAGTGGCATGATTTTCTGGTGCTGCACAAGGTTTCATCGTGATAATATTCTTTGTTAGCGGTGGCCAACTCTCTTTAGCTGTGACGAGATACGTTGATTTTAGAGTCAGCTTTTGACGACCTCGTTTGTTCCTGCAAGTAAATTGTGTTAAGTGGCGTTTTTAGAATGTGGGCTGTCGATGTTTACTCAAGTTTAACAACACGTTTGCCAAAGGTGCGTCGCATTTCGTTTACCGGATGCAAATTCTTCAGCTCGACGCATAATAGAGTTTTATCCAAATCGACGCGAGTGGGTGTTGCTGTGTTGCCAGACTCGCAAACTTTTCCAATAAGTGAATCAATATCGCTGAGATATTTGTCCGTCAGCTGTCAGGGGGAAAAAAATTGCAATTAATGCAGGACATGAGGACTATTCTTAGATCTATAAGAAGGATCCAAATATCTGTGCATGTAATCGATCGTTATCCCTTCCTTACCTACTTTCAAGTTAATGTAGGACGCAAATACCGAAATTAAATAGGTATGTACAAAGATCTGCAAACAGGTTGCGGACTAAGCCTGGGCCCTAACGTTTTTGCAAAACAGTTAGCATAGAAAAACACTACGCATACCCTACAAAGGACACACACAATACTCTATGACTGCCCTAGTGGACGTCGTCAGCGGATGATGATGTAGATTTAACCCTTTATGTCATATTTTTAATCCAGTTTTTAGAATTATTGATAACATGCATATCAAAGCAAAAAATATATTGCAAGTCAATACACGTGATGTGTATTGTGTCTTACTGTTGTTGTAAACGTCCAAATGAGTCATACAAGAAGTTGTTGCGCAAAAACTGTTGTACACTTGCATAATACATCAACCAGGCCACCTGGAAAACGTAAAAATGCAATTGACCCAATTGACGGCACGACACTCGACAGCCGGATACAGGACATACGGTTATTAGTGTGCCTTAACTGGGTCACTGAACCATCAATTGAGAACGAGGCAACGTCGATGTACACAATTTTATGAATCTAACATACAATTGCAAAACACTATGCCGTAACTCACATCGTTATCCTCACTGCTTATGTGATTGCCATGATGTTTGGCGCTCTTCTTCTTCCTCTTCTTCTTCTTTTTCTTGGAAATAGGTCCTGATGGGAGATTAGCTGCTGTAGATGCATGTTCCGTCTCGTTGTCATCCTCCTTGACTTCACTCTCGGAGAGGCTTTGCTGATTCAGCTGATTTTAGATTGAATAACATAAATATAAACAAAAATAGAATTAAATGTAATAAAGGCTAGGATGAAAATATGACCGCTGGCACGGTATACACAAAATTTGTGTGTACAGTACAGACTCTCCTGGAGCATGCGAACTACCCAACCAAACTAGGTTGCGGCGCATTATGTTTGTGTACACTGTACACCTATAATCGACAATTATTATTTTTTCCACATACGAGGCTGCCCACGAAATCAAATAAAACGAGGCCAGCCACTTGGGAGAAGAGTTTTTAACACTCCAATAATATGGATCTAAAACTTACCAAATCAAACGGATTCCTGTTCAATTGCCTGCGCTTATCATTTGAAGAATCATTTTCATCTGCATCATCGGATCCTTGATCTTCGATCCCATCGTCTGGCTGCAATTCCAGGTCGTTGTCGCCCTGCAGCTTCTTAAGTACTCTTGATGACATTGTTCGTCAACTTTTAATATTATTAAGAACAAATTATTAGCCGGGAAACCCTTCACCAACGTTATTCGATAAGAAATATAAAATAATTGGGAGCAAAATCGATAAAATTCTTGTTGGCAAAAATGTTTGCGGAAAATTCCTCGCTCCTTCAGTTTTATTTTTTTTTTGCTGTCAGATGAATAAACGAGAGCAAAAACTCAGTTGGGTCGGTAAGAGGTCGTTTGAAGCACATTTTGGAGACTTTCAGTGAAAGTCCATTTCAGATGATTTTCACACATTAAATAATGCATTTCGAAAAAATTTAATATAAAAAATCGTTTCCATACGCGAAAAATGAATAATTCAGTTAAAAAGCAATTTCCATTTGGCAAAAGGATCAATTTTTTCGAGAAAAAATCAATTTTTTTTATCGAGATTGCTCTTCATGTTCGATTTGCCAAAAAAATTAAACTTATTTTTGATCTGACTCTCTTTTGAGATATCTCGATTTTTTTTTTCTAAGATTTCACACATTTTAGTTAAATACCAATGTGTATGACATACAGCTGGGGCTTACGAATTGTATACCGTTGGAAGGTTTGGTTTTTTAACAGAATTATTAATTTTTAGAGTATGGAAACGATTTTTTATAATAAATTATTTCGAAATTAGCCTTTTTTATTATGCTCACATGATCACTGATTTCCATGGTATACAACAGCTGGATCTTGTACTGTTGTTGTAAACCGTGAAAATAAATGATCTATGTAGATCATGTGAGCATAATTAAAAACGACCATTATAAATGTGTAAAAATCAATTTCCAGTGCAAGTGAAAAAAAATATTTTTGCAGCCAATTCAATACACACAAGAACCAATAAAATACGGATTTTATGTTCGATTTGAAATATCAGATCAAAATCTGAAAAGCCAAATCGAAAACGACATTACTTTAGGTACTAGAAAGGCCCAGACTTCCTTCAAAAAGACTATTTTGACCTTGTTTCATATCTTCTTTTAATAAAAATTTGGCATCACTGGGTATTGATAAAATAGAAAGTAATAGATTCGTTGCCGGTTTCACCGACGACAATCGACAACTGTGAACTGTCAGTGGTCATCAACAATTTGCACAATAAAAATGTCTTCTCCGGCACCAAAATCCCCGGAATTATCGGATAAAAGCAAGAAATATGATCGTCAAATTAGGTAATTTACAAACAAAAATGATGTTAGTAGTTTCTACACATCCTATTTCCTTAGGCTTTGGGGTGAGAACGGTCAAAGTCTTCTAGAAACTGCAACGGTTTGTTTGATCAATGCAAATGCAGTTGGATGTGAAATCCTAAAAGGGCTCGTTTTGCCTGGTATTGGAGGATTCACTATAGTTGACGGATCGGTTGTTACTGACGAGGACATCGGAACGAAGTATATAACACAAATAATATTCTACCAGAATATTAACTATTATTTGCTTAAAGTTTTTTCTTAGAACAGTCCAGCGAAGGTCAATCGAAAGCGTCAGAGTGCATGCAATTTTTACAGGAATTGAACACCGATGCAAATGGGGACTACGTTGATGAAAGTATTGAATATTTACTCAGCAACCGTCCAGAGTTCTTTAGCACGTTTAATGTAGTCATTGCGTCTAATTTAAACGAGAAAATTCTGCTTAGTCTCTCCAATAAGCTATGGGATGATAATATTCCATTCATCTACTGCCGATCTGTGGGATTTTTTGGTACCATTCGAGTGCAAATCAATGAACATTGTGTGATTGAGGCGCACCCAGATAACAGACAATACGATTTACGGCTGGAGAAACCATTTCCTACGTTGCAGACACATTTAGAGGTTTGACTTGGATTTAATATGAGTTCGGAATTGAATATTATTCTTTAAACAGTCAACCGTTATCACACCGAAAGTACCGTGGCTATTTGTTTTAAACAAATTTCTACACGATTGGATGGAAAACAACGATGGACGGATTCCAAAGACCTATAAGGAAAAGACAGAACTGAGGAAGATGATTCGAAATGGTAAGTGCGAGTTTTTGGTTTGTGATGGGAGAATGTTGAGGTACAGTAGGTAAGTAGTTGATTTTTATAACTTTAACCTTTTGAGCATGGAAGTGCTGAACGCTTATGATTCCCTTTATTATCGATGGTTTATATATTTAAAAGGAATGTCCGCCGATGAAGAAAATTTCGAAGAAGCCATCAAATCTGTGAACACTGCCTTCGGAGCTGGATTAGTTTCCTCCGCAATGAAATCAATTCTTAACGATGATGCATGTGCCAATATAAACAAACATGTTAGCAGCTTCTGCACTGATAAAATTTCTTTATTTACAAATTTGTTCTTCCTAGAGCAATCCTTTCTGGATAATGGCTAAATCGCTACAAGAGTTTGTTACCAATGAAAATGACAACTACCTTCCTCTACCAGGAGTTCTACCGGACATGACCGCAAACACTGAATCTTATATTAATTTACAAAACATATATCGCCAACAGGCGCTTCAGGACTCGGACAACATTTACAGAAAGTGCCAGCGTTACTTAAAGGAGCTGGGATTGCCTCCGGACACTATAACTAACAAATTGGTTCATCTTTTCTGTCGCGAATCAGCGGGCTTAACAGTGATTCGTGGTACGAAGATATCGGACGAGTATGAGAAGTCCAGTAAAGTTTCTTCTATTGGTAACTACTTTGTTATTTTAGCTAAGCACTTTAATTTGAGCTAATGCGTTCCCATTTTAGTCGATGGTTTTGAGACCCAAGGCACCCTAACCGAATACTATGTAGGATTGGTGGCTTACGAGCGTTACCAAACAGAGTTCGGCAACATTCCCGGTGAATGTTACGTGGAAAATGACACGTCCAAGCTGAAAGGAATTGCGAATAAGATGCTGGCGGAATGGGGCGTCCATAGTCAAGTGAGTGATGATCTGATCCACGAAATCTGCAGCTATGGTGGCTCTGAAGTGCACACCGTTTCGGCATTTATTGGTAAGGCTAAGGAGTGAGTCAAGACTGTATTTGAAGCGTTTTTCTTTTGCTTAGGTGGATGTGCAGCCCAAGAAGCTATCAAAATAATAACGAAGCAGTATATACCGGTTGATAATACATTTGTATACAATGCTATAACATCGGAGACAACCACAATCAGATTGTAATTGTTAACATTATTTGAAAAATAAAGAACAGAAATCAATCTTTTTATTATTAAAAATAGGTTGGAAACGTTATTTCGGTGACTTATTAATGGTATTAATAGATCGATACGCATTGCAATGCGACTTAAATAAATTAGCTGTCACCATCAATAGTACTGACTGCCAATCTAAAGAGGTTACTTATTTTAAAGTTTTTATTTCTTTATTATTTAACCACTGTCGACTGCTTAAAATTACAGTTGCCTCTGCACTAAGTTCTTTAAAATTAATGCAAAAAAATTCAACGTCATGTAAAAATCAGAAACAAATTTTCTATTGAATGGTAAAAACAAAAAGTTTGATTGCTGCTTCTATAATTTTGAGGATTACCAACATTGGATTCTTTCATCTTCTTAACAGCCGGGAAGATACATCCAAAACAACTTTCAGATAAATTTTTATCTTTTAAATTTTTTTGCAATTCCAACATGTGTTAATTTTGTGACGGGGATTAATTTGCTGACCTACATTTCCGCTGCAATCTACGCCTTTTTGTTTTTGTACTAGATTTCTTCTAGAAAAACAAAATCACCCGGCATAATGAACGCACCCATACAGCAGGTGCTCTACTAAACTGTCACCGACAATTGTCATTATTTTCGAATTTGCATCAAAACGAACGCAAAATTTTCTAATTTTTTAATTTTTAGAAGATTTTGTATCTTGTATAAGAATTTCTAGGCAAGAGTATTCGAATAGTCATTCCTCACGAAATACCTCTACGGGAACAACATCAAAATGATTATCAAGTAAGGTTTCACTTGATCAAATTTGTGCCGTCAACAATTCACATTTACGTAACTCCCCGAGTAATATCTTTTATTTGTTTCAACAGACTTGCAGTGAAATCTGGTCTAGCCTATGGTGCTATGTACTATGCCTGTAGCTTGGGTGTCTGGAGTAATAGTGTCCAAACGGAGAAACTCTACAATGAACTCAAGGGTCATGCCTGTCCCCATGTTAAAAACTTACAGAAACAGTTACCATTCGATGTGCCAGCATTGCCCAAAACTGGAGAGGTGCGCTACTTAGCCAAGCACTACTATAACCAGGGTGTGAAGAGTACGTTCCGTTTTATTGAAATGCTGCCATGCTATGCTGGTCAACTGGCCAAGAAAACAAAGGAAACAGTAACTAAAGCATTGGATGCTCCGGCAGTGAAAAACTGAACAGCTCACGAGTGTAGATGAGTAATTAGACGACTTGTTTGTATATAAGTGGGGCTCCTCGGATTATGTGCTATTTTGTTTTATTCTTTATGTTGTCCAATAACTGTGCTGGGTATCAAGACCATGTGCTTAATAAATAAAATTCTTTTTAGTTAACTGTTAAATATAACTGCGATTTTATCGCGCGTTGGACTTTGACAAAGAGCAACATTTTCGCATTGCATCAGAGGGCAGTAAGATTTTGCATATTGTTGTTTGGAACAGTTGAAAATTGCTCAGCTTAGATTTAGCTGGGGTCCTACTCTCTCAATCCTATTCGAAATTGATTTTAAGTTGGTACTCTATAATACTTTCGGAATTCTAAATGGGAGTAGTAGTAGGTACACTTCATTCAGCTTTCGAAATGGAGAGTACAAAATGTTCATTTTCGAAAAATGTTACTTTCGAAACGAGATACAGAGTAGGGTCCCTGATAAGGGAAGGTTTTAAGATATTCTTACAGGTGGCAAATATTTGTACGTATTTACTCTACCCAGACAAAAATCCAAACTTAAACTCGAACCATGACGCATATTATAACACAAATAGGGCAACCATCATGGAATTGGCAACGAAGTGATGTGATTTAAACGCAGGCTTTAGGACGAATTGGAAAATAGACTCGGAAACTTGTCAACAATCACTCATCAATTGAGAGTTAGGATTCATATGCATTTTAAATGACCAAATAATTTTTTTTTTTGTCCTGCAAACATATGCGCCGGTGCAAAAAAAGTCCTTTTGGTAGTATTTTTAGTCAAGAACCATATAGGTATCTATTTAGATGTACTACACCTGCTCGAGCTCGAGGAATACTTCCCAACTATGTGACAATGGAAACCCCAAATTTCTCATATTTAATTCTTATATTTCCTCGGATCAAAACACAAGAATTCAAATAGAAAAATAAGAGTAGATATCAAGTAAAATAAAAAGAATAAAACAATATATGTATACAATAAACGAAACAAAGAAATTAAAACGATACGTAGCTGAAATGTTTCATGGATTTTTCCCTTTCATTGATTGTGTTCATAAAAAAGGCGGCTACATTACATAAACTTGTTAAAGATTTGAAATGACCAAATTGCTTTCGAAGTTTTTTTATCATTTATGTATTTATTTTTTTTTATATAATTACTTGATTTTATATAAACAAGTATCATAGGCTGGCTGCACATTGTTTTTAAGATAATCTTATAAAAGTTTTAAGCCTTTCGCGAGGCGTTTTTATTTTTTTTAATTCGCAGAATTTTTTTTTTTTTGTTAAACTTAGAGGAAAATTAAACGAAGAAGAAGATGAAAAACGAATTGTCAATTATTTTTCCCATATAAGCAGAAAAGGTTTTTTTATTCTTTTGTTTCAGCTTTTGTTTCAACGCTTGGAGAGGATTCAACTGTTGCTGACACGGCTGGTGTTGATTCCGACTCGCTGGCGACCTTCTTCTTGGTGCCCTTGCCCTTCTTGGCACTCTTAGGGGGGTTAATCGGGGTGCTGACGAGTTCCTGAAATTAAATTTGTAATTTATTAGAGATGTAGTAGTTTATACGGCGAATCTTATCCATGGAAATGATTTTTAATAAACAAGAAATGTTTGAACTTTCTTTAAGTTCAAGAGGTGCAAGACCAACTCAAATTTTAGAAGACGCCACAGAAAACTGCGGCGCAAAATTTTCAAAATTTATTTAGCAAAGTGTCTGGACGCAAAAATCACTAGTACAATTTTGACGTAATTATCCTTGCTTTGAAAGAGATTGATAAAATATAGAAAAACATACGAAAAACAAATAGAAATGTAAATCAATTAAAATTGAATTGGCGTAGCTACTTTTCAATTCAAATTCGCGGTTGAAATTATATGACATAGCTGTCTGTAAACAGAAAACGCATTTCAAATGCAGGATGCAGAAGAAAAATTACTTTATCTCGACGTTGATTTTTTGTAAGCCACACTAAGTCGGCAGGCATTGCTATTAAAAATGTCATTTTTGAGATTTATTGCTCTAATTTAGTGGTTATCCATTGAATATAGCATTCACATCAAAATCAGACATTGGATGCTTCATGTAAATGTATAATTCTGCATAAAATTTAAGAGATAATTCAACTCAAACTTTGTAAAATATCACAGAAAACTGCGATCGCAAGATTCAAGTTTTTATTTAGCAAAGTGTCTGGACGCAAAAATTAGTGATACAATTTTTACGTAATTATCTTTGCGGGTATGTACATATCTTATGAATGGACCGTTGAACCAGCGCACATGGTGGCGCGTTTATATACGACTCATGGCCGCCGTAGCACCAATCCAATAACAAGGTTTTTCGAATAAAACTAATAATTAAAATTGTAAAAAGTTTTATAAAAACATTTTGAAATGTCTGCCACTCACCTTAAGTTCAGGCTGAGCTATACTGTGTTCGCTGACATAGTTCTCTTCAGCGAATGGGATTCCGGTAACCAAGTTAACACCGTTTGGCATCAGAAGGACAGTGTGTTTAAATTGAGCCACATATTCGCCTATGACCAAAGAAAAATCCGTTAATTTCCTTTACAACATACAAGGACGTTTTGTTACTCACTTGGTTTTTCATACAACACTTGGAAGGGTTCGATCATCTTGTGAGAGACACATTCAACAACACCCATTCGTGCCTTGGTCTCCTCATCAAAGTGACGCAGATTGAAAGGCATATTTCCATATTTCGTCTTAACCTGCAAAATATAAAACAAAAAATTTGTGAGTTCCAATTTTGTTACACAAATAAAAGATTTTCGTTTCATGTTCAAAGCCTCAGATCTCATAATCTTGCAATCACAAGGAGAACAAGCAGAAATTTCATCAACCGATCATCTCTCCACAGAACACCTCAAAGACGATTCCATCTCCACTCGTTCGAACCCTCAAGCGCGTGTTTTTAATCATTGGCTATGTGAAATCATCCATATAAAACTAAAAGAAACTAAAAATACTTGCCTCAGCTAGAAGCGCTCTTGATGCCTTCAGCTTCAGTTGGTAGTTTTCATCGGTCTTCTTGTAGATTGAAATTTTAGTATCCTTCTCGCGACCCTTGAAAAAGGAATACATACGTTCGTAATTGTTTTGCGAATATATACCCAATTTTGAACTTACAACACCCTCTCCTGAACTGATAATAACATCGATGGCGTACACCTCGTGTTTTTCAAAATTGCACTTCTCGTGCTCCTTGCGCTGAGCTTCGCTTGGATTCTGTATAATTGTCTTCTCGCCATCGATTTTGAATTGCTTCAGCTGATGACTCAACATACCTTCGATTGGTTTGCATTTGTATGATTCGGCAACCTGCTGTACGGCTTCAGTGATTGAATAGTTCTGCAAGGCAAAATGATAAGCGTTATGTTAACTAGGTACTAATAAAACTTGGGTAAAACAGAAATAGGTATTTCAGTAGAAAATATTTTAACCATTCAATAGCGAGCTTAATTATTGACAGAATCAAATTTAACACTTTCTCTCTTAACCAAAATCATTCCACTCCAAAGAAACTGCACGAATAGAATTATGCGGCAGTAGATTATCCTTTTAAATTCAGTCACGTCACGACTTTAAATGAAACCGCACGTAACCTTAATTGAAATGTCCAACATTCTTAACGAAAAGCGTAGATATTTCCCAGTGCCTTTTCACGGTTAATGTGTATTTCGTTTGACGGGTGTAGTAATACAGTTTAAAAGAAAAGTTTCTCAAACACCTCGAACTCAAGAACTAGCCCGTGATAGGTTCATATACATACCTACATGCAGATGCAGTAGTTCAACAAATGTATGGAGATATTTAGGGGGAAACCTATTGACTAGAATTTCTCCATTGTGGCCCTCCAAAATGTTTTCTCTTGCAAAAATTCAACATTCAATCCGATAGTAGTTGTCAAAGAGTTGTTGAACTTCTGCGGAAATTCATAACCAAAGTTAACACAATCAAATAATATTGACTTACCGTAGATCCATCCTTGATCAGCCTAAGAGCAGCTTGCACGGCCCAATATGCGGCGACAATGACATCAGCCTTTTTGCCCGTCACCTTCTTGTCACTCGATGCTCCGATTACAATAGTATGGGCAGCCACGGCAATAAATCCGTCAATATGCGCGCCCAAATCTCTACGATAGTAATCAATAGAATTTTATCGCATTCGGAAGGAATGATTGAACTTACATTTTAACGACATCGCCTTCTTTGAGAATGTAATCAGGATCATTCTTCGTTGGTGAAAAATGACACACACAATTGTTTACTGATAAACATGTTGGGAATGCAATTCCTTTCTTAAGGTCCTTCTCCTTTTTGTACACCTACAAATAAAAGATTTAACAATCGGTTACAACACTGTCATTCTGTCATATCAAGAAGTTTGTTTTGTATATCATGTTGTCCTCAGATCTCATAATCTTACAATCTTCGGAAATCCGCTTCAACTCAAAAGTGGGCTGTCAAAAAGAGAAATTGACACGAAGCGTTATACCATTCCCCATCATCCCAAAAAGGGAGGGTCCGGAAACACTTTCACTTTCTTGTCGTCACTTCAAATCCTCAAGGGCGTTTCTTTAATCATTGGACATAGTTTTGTCTTGCGTTTAAAAAATATAAATAAAAACTTACTTTGCCGGTTTCTTTGATGATTTCACTGTCACCCAGAGTGCAGATATCCCTCACGGAGGCTTCAGCAAAACAGACATCAATGAGCGATTTCAATGTTTCTAAAGCGAAAATAAAATCTCATTTTATCAAAAATCATTCATGGGTCTAAACAAGTGTTTGTGTGTGAATGATGTGAAGGTTTGATTTGTTACTGTTAGGATGTTAATATCTTAACATAGGGATGAAAGTTAAAGTCAAACTGGCTTACAATGAGACAAAAGAAAAATTCACGGTGCAGTCTTCATTGTGAAGGGCACAAAAATTTAAGACTACTTGTGCATATCTAGTTATAAAAAGGGCATAGTGTAACACCGGTATCTAACTTTGTAAGACATCTCACCAATTCATGAAAAAGATGGATTACTTAAGCGCCAATTAATTTAGAATAATAATACCTACTTATTCAAAGTTCGTGGAAAGTCATCGAATATTAGTGGAAAAGGAAAGGCAGAATACCAAAGCAAACCAAAAACTTAGAAAGCTGAATTCGCAGATCGGACGTCATTACTTAGATAAGATTATCATGAATCGTATACAAATCAGGCATAAGTTGTGTGTTTTTAAGCCCAGATTTCGTTTTCACAGGCTCCTTTCATTTATAAAATTTTTTTTTACTAAAGCTATGTTTTGTCAGTAAGGAGTTTGCAACGGCATTGTGGTTGAAGTGTTTTTTTTTGTTGCTTTCACTTCACAAAACAGAAGCGAATCATTACAATGAGATTGAACAATTCAAAATTAATTTAGTATCGTTTTTCCATTTCTTAATTTTTGATTTCTCGACACTGAAATAAATCTACAGAACATTAAATCTGTGTCCACAAAACATAATATTAGCCAATAGTCTAAAAATAACTTCGCCGCGTGGCATACAGAATTGCATAGATCCAACCGGTCTTTTGAACGTAGGACAACAATTAAATGCATTCAATGAGATCGGCCTAAGATTGATAATTTCAAACAAGTATTCATACATAAACGCTTACCAAAAAACCAACCAAAGTATGAAGGCACCTGAAGTGAATTAGATTGTTCAGCGATTTACCGCTTGTTCGGCGCTATAGCGTTTGGTCAGCGATTTACCGCTTGTTCATACATTCAGCCACTGCAATACAAAATTTAAACGAATTGTGCAATTTTTTTTTAAATTGCATACTCTTAACAAATGAGTAACTTCAAGATTATGAAATTGTACAAAGTGAGAAACTTTCATGAAATAGGAAAAGCCAAAGTTTTGAAGGTTAGAATTCGGCAACTATCCGCGTGGCTCTTTTCGAACAAAAGGGTGGAGGTAGATGGTTTAGTGCAATATGTTCCATTTTTATGATTATAACGCATATGCGACCTACATTAAATTGTTTTGAAACGGGCATTCACTCATTGTACTTACTGTTAACAATTTCACCAGCCAATTTATATTTGGTTACAACTAAATCCTCAGCAATGGTCTTCTCTTGGACTTCTGCTTCGTCGGCCATTGTTGTCGATTGGTTTTTTCAAGTTAGGAATTTAAAAGAAATACCGGAATTATAAGATAATGAAAATTGTATGTTTATTATTTCGGAGCGCGGAAATAATAAAAAGAATACTTTTAATTAATACGACGACGAGGTAAAAAACAAAATCTAAATGACTTTTTTGTATTTTTACATGCGACGCGGCAGCAGAATTTTTAGCAAAAGAAAGCTAACGAAACGGCAGAGCGCGAAGAAAAGAAATAAAGAGGAAAGAGGAACGTCATAATATGCATATATTCAATATATTAACAGTTCAGTGAAGTTGTATGTGAAGTAATATGTTGAGACGTTAGATGGCAGGTTCACAAATTGAAGAACTTGAATACGGTACCTAACTTTGGTTAAGGGTACACAATCACAACTGGCACACAATGACAACTGGAAATTTTTGTTTTTTTAATAGAAAATTGCACAATTAAGTAATTTTCTTGTCAAACAAGTTTGCGTGATGTTTTTACTAAAAATCCAGCTTATCTGTGAATGGGCAGGCTTCGTGAAGCACTGAATTTCAATATTTATTTTTTTCATCTCCTTATTTGACAATAACATTGTAGGAAAAAGCAAATTATATTAATTTTTAAGCGAATTTACAATTTTGTAAGCTTTAAAAAGCCGCAGAATGAAATTTGGTTACTACTGTACAAATGTACTAGTTTCATAGCTTTGCACAGAAGTGACAAGTTGCTTCATTCGATTTTGTTTTTGGCTGCCACGGCCGGCTGAGCTCAATTTTGATAAATTTATTTAAAAACAAAATAATGGCAACAGAAACACTTTCGCCAAATTCCTGTGCCAAGCATTTGGACAAACGATGGAACAATTTGAGGAGGATCTTAGAGCGTCCGCGGCCGTTTTGCAAGGCAGATTTCACGCCGTCTGTAGATAATCTGGAATTCCTGTTGAACACTTGCAAAATCTTGGTCATTGGTAAGCAGCAAAAATCCATCCATATTTCTAGATCTTGCTTATAGTATTGGTTCCCAGGTGCCGGAGGTCTGGGTTGTGAATTACTCAAAGACTTGGCATTGATGGGATTCGGTGACATTCACGTAATCGATATGGACACCATCGAATTGTCCAATTTAAATAGGCAATTCCTATTTCGTCGCAAGGACATTGGCTCCTCCAAGGCGGAGTGTGCTGCGAATTTTATAAATGCAAGGTGAGTTTTTTTTTAATTTACTACGGCTAGGACTATGCGAATCAAATATTTTTTGAAGAGTTCCCACTTGCAAGGTAACTGCACATTTTGCCAAAATTCAAGACTACGACGAGTCATTCTACCAACAATTCCATATAATTGTGTGTGGCCTTGATTCCATTGTCGCCAGAAGGTGGATAAATGGAATGCTGATTTCGATGCTGTCCTATGAAGAGGACGGAACTATCGATCCTTCCACCACCATTCCTATGATCGATGGCGGTACTGAGGGTTTTAAGGGCAACGCTCGTGTCATATTGCCTGGTTACACGGCATGCATTGAGTGCACCCTTGGTCTATTTCCACCTCAAGTGAACTATCCCCTATGTACTATTGCAAATACCCCTCGATTGCCTGAGCACTGTATAGAGTTTGTGAAGATTATTCAGTGGGATAAGGAAAATCCATTTGCAGTTGCGCTGGACGGTGATGACCCTCAGCATATTTCATGGATCTACGAGAGGGCTTCGGAGAGGGCGAATCAATTCAATATCTCCGGGGTTACCTATCGGTGAGTTGTGATGTTTACCAGCCTATAGATTGTACGAATCGTTTTTTTTTTGTAGGTTAGTTCAAGGGGTGGTGAAGCACATAATTCCGGCGGTAGCTAGTACAAATGCCATTATTGCAGCTGCATGCGCTACAGAGGTACATTCAGTGCTAGCCTCTCATTGTTTATATATTTTGTAATTTCCCTCAAAGGTATTTAAGCTTACAACCAGTTGCTATGACAGTATGAAGAACTACATGGTATTTAATGATTTGGATGGTATTTATACGTACACCTATGAAGCCGAGAAGAAAGACAACTGCCTGGCATGCAGCAACGTCCCACAAACCGTTTGCGTGGACGATCCCAACACGACAACTCTGGAGGATTTCATCAAAATGCTCTGCGAGAGTCCTAAATACCAGATGAAGAGTCCAGGTTGGTTGTTTGCAATGAATTGCTAATATAGTGTGTTCAACTATTTTGTTTGAAGGCATCACTGCTTACATCGATGGAAAGAGCAAAACCCTTTATATGTCGACTGTCAAGAGCATTGAGGAGCGCACCCGACCGAATTTAACTCAATCGCTGTCCGAGCTTAATCTTCGAGATGGTCAGGAGCTAATGGTTGCGGATCTGACTACACCGAACACCATAACTTTGAAGCTCAAGTACACGTACAATGAAATTGAAATGAATTAATATCTAAAGTAAATAAAATGTTAAACTTTGTAATAAAGCAATGTCCATGCGGTCTTTATTCGCTCACATTATTTTGTTTTTAATTTATGCCCAGCTGGTCCTAGGAGAATGATGGTTCAGGGTGGTCCTGTGGTATATGCAACCATAGATCACCTAAAGTGCATCCTCCGCTAACCGATGTGACGTAGTCGACTTTGCAGACCTCAGCCTGTCGTCTTTGATGTTTAGGTATATCGGAGGCGACAGCTCACTCAGACCATGAGCATTCAAATTCGTTGGCAAATAAGTTTAATTTGATTGAATAAATTACAAGCACATGTATATAATAAATGAAGTTAGTCCTATTCACTAATTTCGTCAATAACTGGAACATTTAGCAGTTCAGAACACTTTCGTTTCCACAAAGACAACTGCAACGAAAGAATTGGTTTAATGAACTCAAGTAAAAAAATAACCGCTGCTAACCCACCTGCTCTTTAAGAACCTTTTCCTTGGCTGCGGCGCGAGTCAACAGAATTTTTGCCTTCTCCAGGAGTTGTGTCTTTTTCAGCAGTTGATCCTTAATCAATCGAACTTCATCGGCCGAATAGGTCTCTAACTGAAATAGGATTCTGTGCATTAAATGTGACAAAGATTGCGAACAGTCCTTACTTGACTATTACTGGTGCAATTTTGAAACCTTCCTTTCAGCTGAAGCTCTATTTGCAGAGCTGAGATCTTGTCTAAAGACTCTGTGTACATGTGTTGTAGTCTCGCTAGTTCAGTTGGATTCGCTTGATCCTAAAAGAGGTTTCATTTAGTTTATTCGACTTTATTTAACAATGTGACTACCTTTGAAAGGCACGGTCTTTCCTTTAAGTACTTGTTATCGACCCTCAGCTTTTCAATGATGTTTCTGAGCGATAAAATCGTTTGTTCTGCTTGGCCAGGTGCGAATTTTCTCTCCTGTTTGTGTTCAAAATTCAAATGTCTTCTTGCTTCAGCTTGAGCGATTTCCTCTTTGAGAGCAATGATGTAGCTACGGGAGAATGCATAAGTAAGCGAGTAAAAAAATAATTGCGATGTAACATCTCACTCTTCAAGATGCTTCACCCGTTTCTGCATTCTTTCTCCAGAGTCTCCCTGCCTAAGCAGATCATTGTCGAGCTGCAACTGTAGATTTCTGGCTTCTAGACGAATGTTTTGCGCTTCAATAGCTGAATATTTTTCCTGCACCTTTTCAAGCTCTGTCGTAAGGGCATTGCTGCCCTTTCCTTCCATTTCCATGGCTATAATCTTCCTCTGCTGTAACTCTATTCGGGCTTTCAAAGCTTCGATCAGCTCAGTGTGATTGCTACCAAGAAAATGCAGTCCCCGAGCTGGACTACTGCACTCACTGTCACCGGTATAGGTTTCGGGAGTCTCGGAAGGGGTGTATTTTGTTCCTTGTAGGTTTGGACAAGATGGTGTGCGACAGCATTTCATGGTGTTGAAACCTACAAAAACCGAGTTACAAAGACAGTCAAAAAGTCAAAAGTTGTTTGCTTACCCTTTCCAACCTTAGCCTCCAGAATCTGTTTATCCTTCTCGAGGCGTGCTATTGTGGTTCTTGCCGAGTTCAACAAAGCCTTGTGCTTTTCCAACGCAGCCTCGGTCTCTTCCAGCTTGCCTTTGAACTTCTCGGCAGTCTGCTGCCAACGTTTTTGCTTTTCCCAAAGACCAATCTCATTGTTGCTCTTGGCACGTTTAGCATCGATTATGACCTGCTGGCGTTTTATTTGGATCTGAGACTCCTCCAGCTCTGCTTCCAGTTGGTTAACTTTCTTCTGTAGGTTCTCCGTTTTAAGTCGGGTATTTAGTTCAGTCTTTATTGAGACTACTGGGCGCTTGATCAATTGATTCCGAAGGTTGGTGTTAAGGTCTCTCGCTTGCTTTTCTCTTTGGTTGAGATTGGACAATTGTCGACGCAAGGCTTCAAGTTGGGCTTGATAGATTTTATTCGTAGCTTCGGATCGTGTGAGATTGGCCGCTAGTTTGGATATCTGGTCGGCAGAGTACGTGGATGAGTCGTTTAGGAAGCGCTGTTGATCATCCTGTTACAAACAAAAAATGTGGAATACGTAATATAAAAATAATGAACTTATTTTTCGCCAAAGTGGTGATATTAGTTCTCCTTTGGTAAGTCGTACAGCTCACAAACAATTCGTCACAACACACTCTGGGATTTAAAATCCGACTCCATTTTTTTCATGTTAAACCTATACTTACATGAAAGTTGGTGAGCGTGTCCATCAGGTCGTTTATGTGTTTGTCCTTCTCCTCCAAAAAAACTCGCAGCTGTTCCATTTCAGGATTTATCCCAGAATTAATCTTTTCCCTTTCGTGGTACAGATGAAGCCTGCAAATGAAATGTTACTACCTTTTCAAAGTCTATACACAAAATTCTTACTTCTCCTTCAGTAGCGAGATCTCCTCCTCCTTAACTCTTAGCGTATTCTCCCAGAATTTCTCCTTATTTTTCAGCTCCCGTACACAAACATCTTTACTGACTTCAGCAGGCTTTTTCTCTGAAACCTCACTCACGCCATCATCATTGAACATCTCCTCGATCTTTTCATCGGAAAGTTCCTGCAAACTATTATCACCGTTGTCATCGACACCAGAGGCAATGTCAACCTTTTCCTTGTCAGTCCCTATAGCAGCCATCATTTTTGCATTTAATTCCAGAATTTGCTCATCCTTCGACTTGATATTGGCATTAAGATTACTGATCGCGTGGGCTAAGCTTTCGAGTTGTTTGTCATATTTTAGGCAGGTTGACTCGTTGTGTTTTCTTTCTGAGGTGAGAAGCTCTTGGTACTGATTTATAGATTTATCCTTCTCCGAGAGCAGGGAATGGAAGGACAGGATCGTTTTCTAGCAAAAGAAAAATATACTTTATAGGGCATTTTGGGTTTTCGGAAGGAAGCTTACCTCGACGATGCCAGCTTGGTAGTTTGTTTTCTCTTCGGTTTCGTTTAGTTTTTGTTTTTCAATTGTATCGTGCTGCTCTTGAAGTTTCTTCTCCATATCTTCGATTGATTTCTTTGATGCTTGTAGCCTAAAGGAAAAAAAGGTAAAAAATCGCATCGACTGCTATTTTTCGTTTAGCTTACGAGATCTCTGCCTTATCGAGTTTTTCTTTCCTTTCTTCTGCTAATGCGTTTATTTCTATTAACTCTTTTTTCAAGTTTTGAATGTTAGAATCATCTTCCACCAGTTGCTGATGCTTTGGCGATCCTGTTGGAGAAGTTTGTACACTTTGCGTCTCCACTGTTATCAGCTGCGCTTTTGAATTTTGTTGCTTTGCAGGAGAAGTTTGAATTTCCAGAGTTTCGTAGCCTTTTTCTAAATTTTCCGTTTGTCTTGCAGGGCTTCCCATTGGTGACGTCTGCTTGCTGGCCATTGCCATAGAATTAGTTTGTGTTTCTAGACTAGCGATCGTCTTTTCTGTATCCTTTCTAACTGGAGAGGTTATAGGGGATATGCTTCTGTCTACTTTCGGAGTGGACACATGTTTTATGTCTAGTTCTTCTTCAGTGTTTGTAATGGAGTCTGCAACATCTGGAATGAAACAATGTTAAAAATCAAATATGTAAAGATTTGCACGAAATATAAATCTCACCGATAGCATCAGTCTGTGCTTCCTGTTCTACCAGGGTCTTGGAATGATCATCAGAAAACAGCGCTTCTATAGTTTTCCAATGTTCACTTTCATTAACAATCGACAGCCGTAATTGGTCAATTTCAAGCTGAAGATTTATGTTTTTCTGATTTAAGGCTTGAACCTGATCATCCAGATATTTTGCTCTTGTTTCAGTCTTTATTAGCTACAAAGTTGGGTTTTGAGTTATATCAATCAAATACATGTTTCTGTGGAACTTACTTTGATCCTGTCCTGTGACTGGTCACAGTCTTCGCCGAAGGAAGCCCCAATTTTTGAAGTCAAAATTTCATCTATTTGCTTTGAAAGACTATCCTGCAACTTCTCTTCTTCTTCTCTTGCGCGTTTTGTGAATTTCGCGTATGCGTACACAAAATTTGATAAAAATATCAGCGGAGTGAACTTAAAGTACTTTTGGCGGAGATTCTGTAGAGCTTTCTGGAGGAATCTGCATTAAAGAAACAATGGAATGGTCAATGGAACCAAGAACCATTAAAAGCTTATTCTTAAGTTTTTTAGAGACGTTTTGGCTTATAACCAAAATACTCTTTTGAGAAAGTGCGGCAGACAAAACTGATTATTTTACCCGATTTTTAATTTTTTCCCTTCTACTTACTTGCTCCTGATCTCAACGTTTCTAGTTTTGTGTTGAAAGCTTATAGTTACATCTTCTAGTTCCCTTTCTTTCTCCTTGATGTTGCTCTTCAGAGCTTCTTCATTTTGTTCGTATTGTTCCTTTTCCGACTTGAGAGAAGATATTTCCATTTTCGCTGCCAAACCAAGCAACAGTATACAATCATGCTTATTGAAGGGGTCATAAATCCGACTTACCAGCATTTAAATCGCGCTGAATCTTTGCTAATAAGAACTTGTCTTCACTGGAACTCTGCAAATCGGCCACTAGGTGGCGCAAATTTATATGATTATCAGTTATTTCCGTGAGCAGCTTGTGTTGTGAAGTCACCTGTTGAATTTAAGGCAAGATTCAGTCGTACTTTACATCCCTACTTGTTACCTGTTCCTGTGCAATCATGAGAAGACTCTCCAAATGGTCACACTTGATCTTAAGGTCCTTCTCCCTGGCTACCAGCTCTACCCTTTCTCTCTGAATGCCTTCATACTCTTGAACTGTGATTAAATCCAGTTCGAGGTTCTCTTGAATCACGCCATAGTCGGTGCAAATTTCCTCGATTTTAAGTTCGGGAGTTTTCCCAGAGAAAACCTGATCCATTAATGACGCCACTTGGAATTGAAGATTAAAAAGAGTTTTCTGCATCTCCGCATACTCGTCATTGTTACAAATTGATGCCTGTTTGGCCAAGGATTCCCTTTCGGTCTTTAAAAGGTTTATGTCGTGTTTTCGATCGTTTACCTGTTTCTTCAGGTCAGCGATCAACGTCATATTTCTCATCTCTGAGGCCTTAGATTCGTTTAGCGCTCGATCAAAGTCTTCCTTAAGGAACTCATAGGTCTTGCTTTTTACACTCATCTGAATTTCAAGCGCCGAAAACTTCTCCACCAAGGCAGAACAGTGTTTGGTCACGTCACTCTCAGATGCAGCCATCTGAGAACTTAGTTCCTCGAAGTGTGATTGAAAAATTTGTAGCCGCTGAATCTCTTGCTGCAGAAATCTGTTCTTTTCGAGTGTTTTAAGGAATTCAGTCCTCATGGACTCGTGTTCGATGTCAGCTTCTACGATGACCGGATAAAGTGATTGATCTAAGGCCTTATTGGGAGTGGTTGGTCGTGTGGAGCTGTCAAATGCATTAAATGGAAGCGATGGTGCGGGACTATCGGGTATTTCACCAGCCTCTCGGATTCCATCTATAGACTCGTGTTCTGGTGGGTGATCGTCATTTGCGGCGGCAGCATTGATTTGTTCGCGTAATGCAAGCTCGCGCTCCTTGAGAGCTATTAGTTCATTTTGAATCCTCATTGCTGGGTGATACCAACCACTGATGCTTCGTGCATCCAAAGCATGCAAAAGACGTTCCAGAATCTCGCAGTCAATCGTTATGTATTCAGATGAGGCTGGAAGGAATTTCGTATGACATTGTGAAGTGGGATGTTTTGACATGACTTACCGTCATATTGCCGAATTTTTTCAAGGATTTCGTGCATTCCAACGCGAAGATTCTCATTCTCTTCAATAACATCGGCGTATTTAGTTTCCCACTCTTTGACTACATCTTGCATCACGATGTCCTTGTTTGGAAGAGACTGCGGGTGAGGTTAAACATAGTTTATTGGTCCAGAATTATAGTTATTATTTGTTTACTTACTTGGATGTTTTTAAGACAGTTGTCGCAATAAATCTCGGGCCTAGCTTCCTTGGGTGCTTTTTCAATGATTGTTAGAACACTATCGTCAGAATCTGCGGGTTTGGGTGCGTTCTGAAGATCTATTAGTTGTTTTCTAGAAATTTAAGAAGGAAATAGTTTCAGTTATAAATTTTTTGACAAGTAGAAACAAATGAATCCGAACTTACCTCAAATCGGTCTTTTCGAGCTTCAATTGCAACCGCATTTCTTCAGATGCCCTCAGCTTAAGCGTTAAACGTTCGATTTGCTTGTCCTTGCTTCTCTCTTTGGCTATGACATTTTTTGCCGTAATCATCACATCGTCGGGAATATTCAGTTTTTTCCTCAGCAGTGTATTCTCACTTGATATCTCGTGCATTGAATTCAGTTCCAAGACCAGGCCGCGGATTTGTTTCTCGCGTGCATTTAATTTCTGCTCCAAGCTTGAAATCTTTTTCAACGCCTTTGGCAGACCATCCTCACCACGCTGATAGGCGTCCAAAGCAGCAAAAGCTTGAGCGGCTTGTTGCGACTTCATGACATTATCCTCTTCAGATTTCTCAAGTAGATCCGATAGTTCTCGACAGTGTGCACTTGATGCCTTTAACGCTTCCTCAACAGTTTTACAACATTGACGTGACCGTTTCGAGTCCAGCAGTCGTTCATCCTCACGTTCTGCAGAAAGTTTATTCATAAGCCGAGTGGAGGAGATCATCTCCTCCGCCATGGCTTTTATTTTTGTTTCCATTTTTTCAATAATATTGTCACGTACTTCGATCGCCTACAAACGAAGGATTAAACTACAAAACTTATTGCGACAGATGAGGTAAACTTACATGCATCATACGAGTGGACTCCTTATCCAATCGCTCTTTGTCGTCTTCACTTTGGTGTTCCACCTCTTCCTCGGTTTCCTGTGCGGCCATTTCTCGGTATGATTGCATTTTCGATTTCAGTTTCTTAATCTCCTTATCCTTGTCATCAATTGTTGAGCGCCAGGATTTCGCTTTCGTTTCGAGTTTATCAATTAAACGCTTCAAATTAGTTTCGGATTTCTCACGCTCGTCTTCCAGATATGTTATGTTGCCTTCTAGTCTGGTTAGTTCCGCATTGAGTTCATTAACACTGTCACTTAATGCTTTCTTCTCTCCATCTACGAGAGCAATTTTCGCATTTTGGTCCTGAATTTGAATCTTAGCTCGTTGGTAGCGCTTCTCCAGATCAATTATGGATTTTGATTGCTCGATGTTGTTGGCTTGAAGTACCTGGGAAAGATTTTCGTTTGCGAAAAGTTCTGCAAATGTCGACGAAGACTTACCTCAATTTCCCTTAATAGTCTCTTAATATGTTTGTTCTTAGAGTTAATGTTCTGGAGCAGTTGTTCCTGACGATCTAATTCTGAAAGTGGATCCGAAGAATCTTTGTCACTTTCAGCTGACTGTATTACCTCTGATAAACGTTTCTGCAGATGGACTATCTCTTCGTTCATCTATAAGGATTTCGAGTTAAAAGTTATCACTAAACAATAGCACGGATACGACCTACCCCCTTCATTTTACTCTTCAGTGAATTCTTATCCTCTTCCAGCTTATTGACCATTCGCTTTAATTTCTCGTTTTCCTCTTGAATTCGTTCACTGCGCGACTCATCTAAAAGTTAAATTTAGAGATAACTGAGATTTCCTCCCTGCGATTGTTCATACATACCTGGACTCTCTGGTTGGGTTTTCATATCAAGCTGATCCTGGAGAGTATTCACCTGGGACAAACGTAATCAACAGAAACCTACGAGTTTACTCAAAATGATATACCTGTTCTCCTTTGTGCCTCATTATGAGCAAACAAATAGCTAGAGTCCTACGTAAGTTTTTTTTAGGAACATCATCTATGTTCTCAACTTTCACTAATGCATCGAATACTGTGTCCTTTATTTCATCGCTTAGATCATCGGGGTCCAATGCAAATATTTCGGGTAGTTCCATTTTAGTATTTCAGTTCAAGAATTTCGGAAATTTTTAACAAATTTTCTTAGGCACCATCAACCGAAAGTGCAAACGAACGAATTTGTATTTGTTTTGTTTTGATTTTGACAGGACAACGCCGTAGTTAAGGTAACTATGAGGCGTAAACAAATGTACTTTCGAAGCAGTTACGGGTCAAGGTTGGTTATGACCAACTAACTGTAACTTTCAAAGGAAGATTTATGGGGGTTCGTTAGAGTACCCAACAATCTCTGCAGGTGGCGGTACCTGCTTCAAATTGATCAAATGTTTCTTGTGGTACAATACCCCATTCAAAATGTTCGACATATTTGGATTAGATTCAATAAGATCTTACCCCTTCATTGTTCTAGGTACAACTATCGAGGATTAGATTTCGGATAAACATATCAGCTTTCAGCTACCTTCTATCAGTTAAATATTTAAGTTAAACTTCCTTGCTGTATGGATAGCCTCTTAAACCGGTTGGGGGATACTTACGTAAGCGAGGATTTCTGAAAGATTACAGTTCCAAGGCTAAACTAGCAAAAAAAATGGCATCAGTTATTAAAAAAAAAAAAACTGGAATCGAAAACTGCAGAGCCGGACTTTACACTGGAACATTGACAAGGTTTTGCTTTGCGCTAATACTGTGTAAAATTACTGTTGCTTCATAACATCCTACGATTCGTTTCATTCCATTACAACAAAACAATTGTTTTCCAGAGTTTTTTCTCTCACTTGTTAAGTTTGCGGGTAAACTCCTTCGGTGTAACTTTGTTACTTCGGTATTACAAAGCGTCATTTCAGACTAAGTCAAGAAAACACACCCAAACACATATCTAATACAAATGTTTATTCCATTAGATATAGGTATGTACTAGAGTTGAACAGAAACACTTTCAAAGTTAAAATCAAATTTTGAATGTGAGGTGGGAAGCATCCCATACTCTCTTAAAACAAGCAATTTCGGATAGGTATAACATAAAAAGCAGAAGAAGCTGCAGGCCTTCGTTTTACGATGTCTTCACTGAAGTGGGAACCTTTGGGAGACCAAATTCATCGACTTCGATTCCACCCTGAAATATGTGGCACATAAAAATCAATGTCCTCATTATGTAATCTCAATTTAAATTACCGTTGGCTTAATACTATCTGCACCCGGTTCCCTGTCAGGAGCTGCTGGTGCCTTTACCACGTCATCCAAGTAACTAGTGTCATCATCCAATGCAATCTCATCGCCCAAGGCCATTAGTTCAGATTCAAGTTCATCATCATCGACTTCTGGCATTCCGTACGTGCGGCCCAATGCCTCTTGTACTTCATCGGCTTGTTCCAGCATATCAGCCATATCATCATGGATGTCCTGCAAACGAATGTGTTTTATCTGAAAAGATCCACGAGAATAGTAAAACCCACCTCGATGCTATCAATGTTGATGTTCTTGAACTCCTTCTTCATTTGTTTAACTCCATCTTTCATGGCGATAACGGTAGCGTTGGTATCTTTCAACGTTTGTGCAGCGTAGTTGGCTTGCTCCATATTGAAGGATTGATTGCGAAGGCTCTCGACTTGCTGTTCATATCTAAAACCAAAAGTGTAAAGTGATTTCATCCATGTGTGACGAAGATAACAACTTACGCCTTTTTCTGCTTCAGCACACGCAAAGCCTTTTGCTTGACCGAATTCTTTGCAGGGCCTTCTCGCATTTTACTCATCTGTTCACGGTATTTGCGTAGTTCATTTTCTAGTTTATTAATTTTTTCTTCGATTGAATTTGCTCGGCTATCAACCTACAGAAAATGTTCATGAAGATTTTTTTTTTCGGAAAATAAGCACTTGGATACACCTACCCCACTAATACAATCGTTGATATTTGGTGGCGGAACTTTTGGTTTTGCTTTACCAAATAGACGGTTCATTTCGGTTGTGTTTTTCGACAAAGAATTAAGAATAAGTTTGAGTACATACGATTTAAAGAATTTTGGAATCAAAAGATGACTAATTTCTTGTTTGTGTTTTGACAGATAGCATAGAAAACAAATAGAAAAACTGTTACCAGTATATTACTTAAGGTTCGGGGATGTGCTTAAGCAGGGTTGTAAGAGTAAAGTAATCGCAATCGTTTTATTTGATTGGTGCACAAATTTTAGTCCAGCAAATAATTTATTTGGAATGCAAAAAAATTTGTTGAAATAAATGTACATTTTTTTTTTCATATTTCAGATCATACGTGAGGAAAATCCTATTTAACTTTGCTTAGCTGAGATAGTATTTAAAAAAAATAGGCCCATTGTGATTAAACTATTTTATGTCACAGAGTTCACTTTTTATCTCCAATCAAACATAAAAGCCCGAATTGATCTCTTTGTTGTTGGTATTATCTATGCATTGGTTCAATTTGATATTTAATTATTCAAAATGTGTGCCCAAATTGATTTAGATCATTTCTATATTAATAATTGGGAAAAATAAATCCACCTGATACTTTGTGTCCATATGTGTTCAAAATATTAAAAAAAAAAAAAAACATTTTCACTCGGCCTTACAACTGATCCCACTTCGTTGTACTGTCAGCAATTAAGTGAAATGTCAAAGTCACAGTTTGCTCGCAAGTCACAACTCACAAAACCTCATAACAAAAACTTCTCTCGTTGGCCTTTCACTCGTAACGCGCTTCTTCTTCATCGATTTTTCATTTTATCGTCTAGCTATCCAATTTTTCAATCTTTCGTTTATCTGCATAAGTAGCTGTCCAACTGGAAGAACCTCGCATTGAAGAAAATCTGTATACATAGACGGTAACACAGTGACGTGCATATTTATCTCACGTGATAAGTGAAAGTATTACACCTGTTCCGCCGAAAGCTTCCTTAAACCCTTGATCAAAATCAAGGTCTCTAAACATATTTTTCCAGAATTTTTCCCCAAAAATTCGACATTAATGGAAACAAATAGCGAAACCTTGTACTCACCGAGATGTGTAACTTCGTAGACAAAGTAAAAACTAGACTAGTGCAGCAACACTATTGCCAAATCATATCACACTTTGTCCTTGACGAGTGAACTTTTCGGTGGTTCTCCCCGGGATATTGACTTTAGTGTCAACGGGTGTAAGTAAACAAATTCAATACTTAAAGTTATCGACACTTCAAACTAAAACAAAAGTGCTTTGCAATAAGTTAAAAACAAATCCTCGAAAATGGCAGATAACGCCACATTAAGTCCAGTGTCTTCGTCGTCGTCGTCCACGACAGGAGTACCGGATTCAGACGCACCATCTGTTTCAATGGACAACTTCTACCCGGCTTTGGTTCAGTGCTTTGGAATCATTATTTGTGGGTAAGTTTAAGAATGCTTTGTTGTATTTTAGAAGTCTAGGTCTGGGTCATGTCAGCTTGTTGAGCGTGGGTAGTTTGCTGACGCAAGGCTTTTATATACAATGGTTTCACTAAAATATAAGGGCCAACGACAAACCCACATAAATTTTGCATTGCTTGTTGTTCGTCTAAGTTTTTCCTTAGTAGTTGGTGCCTATCGCACGTGCCAAAAGATTGTGGGCTAGGTGTGGCCATAAGGTTATCATATACTGAGCTTAAAATAACTAAGGGCCGTCTGCTCATACGACTCTTTTTAAGTTCTACTTAAATATAGGCTACTTTTTTAGGGCACAAACTGTCACATAAGAGTTTCGCTATGAGTAACAGCAAACGTCCCTAAAGGACGATAGGGCGTTGAGCAATATATTTTTCGAACCGCAATTTACAATTGAATGTTTGTGCACTTGGGCACTTATATGCACATATCAATGCCCTTAGGGCAACGAGACAATAAGCAGTGTATAATTTCCGCTCGTTTAAGTGCTTTGTGTGGCTGGATGATATCATTGTGCATCACAGTACGCGATAACTTTTGGTGTATTTTTATTTCTGCTATCACTGTATATCCAATCAGCTCAGTATGTTAATGCTAACTGACAACGAGAATGTTGCTCGCCGTGTTATCGCGTATTTAGGTGTGTAGCGCAGGCTTATCAAGACGATATTATATACACGTATTCAGATTGTGATGTTGGCACTTGGTGCCAACTTTAATACATAGTTTCTTCAACTTTTCGAGAATCTACAAATTTGTTTCCAAACAATTTTTGGACGACTATTTTTTGTCTTCGAGTTTATGTATATCATTAACAGTATGGAAATTTTGTAGGTATAGTTGGCAGTCCTTTCCACTTCATAATTCTATATATGTGATTGGGTCCAATTCAGATTAGATTTACAAAGCTTGTCGGCAGCATTTGCTTTATAAACCTTCTGAGCTGTAACAGTCTGTAGTAAAAGATAACCGACGTCGATTCATTGTTAACATGAAAGCAAATCGATTGTGTGTCCTGATTGTGCCCTTTTTGTCCTTAAACGACCTGTACTCCGAACAAAGAATACTGATATTTATGTGGTTATCCATTGGGACCACCAGATATTTTTTCACATGATCGCAGACGCGGTTCGTGGAACAAACAACGATATTGATCTGCTTTTGTAAATGTATTAGTGCGTTATTTGACAGCGATGTCAGCTGTATAAATTGCATTCGTTTTTGGAAAAACCACAAATATGGATAAAATGACGTAGGACAGCTGTGCAAAGTATATTCGAATTAGTGGCAGTATGTGCAAATCTAAAAATATATCGAGATCTGCAAAAAGTTATCCGAATCAAAAAAAATTGATCTTTTTTCACAATGGAAAACCACATTTTTAGTCTTTCGTTTGCGTCGTCTATGAATTAGGTAGGTATTGTTGACAGAACAACACCTTTTTCATTATTATGAGCAAATACTTTGGTTGGAAATATAGTGGTATAGACTAGAGCATTTGTTACAGTTTATACACTATACGAATCCTTTTATTCGTAAAAGTCCCAGGTCAAATTATTGTCTAAGGATGTAAGCAGCATTACAACAACACAACACAAAAGTCGTGTGCTTAAGAATAAAAACAGTTAACAGTGTAATTGGCATGCCTGAAATTCCAAACGGAAGAATTGTTAATAATAAATTATATACGAATTATCTACACCGACAACACTGTAATGATTTACCCATCGATATCTGCGGAATGTATACGTATACATATCTTCGAGAACAGAAACGTTTTTCTCTAAAATTCCAAACCCTTGTCTCATACTCATTTGCTAGATAACTGAAAACCCACTCTGGTTGTTTCGCTCAAATGGCAAGAGTATTCAACTATTGAATGAACTTCTATTCCCAACGCCATTTGTTGTTTGCGACCGCAAGTTAATGGACTTCAACGACATCCGTATGTTATGAGACAACTTCAGACAAAAAAAAATATTATTTAACATTTTTGATAAGCCACCGAGCATCGACGTCGATTAGAAGCCGTACTTCATGCCGCTTGCACACTTGAGAGACGCTTACATGATAATGCATCACTATCGATTCAATTACCAATCAATTAAGTTGTTTATTCGTTTGCCCACAAACGGAATTGAATTTCTGTTTCAATTAGATGAGGACAACTGTGAGTGTTATCAGCGTGATTGCAAATTGGGGACATAACTATACCGATACCCGTACGAGTATATAATCTTTGTTCGTTCAAGACAAAGGCGCTTGAAAACCCACCATTGAGGAAGAGCATGTTTATTTGAATGCCGATTACTAGTTAAGAATTTTTTTTTATTTTTGCAAACTTATTTGTTTAGGAATTAATAACCGGCACACCGCAAAATCCATGTTGTTGTCGTGCCGTGTTGAATTGTTAATTTGCATCCATTACTAGGTACAGTGACGTGTTATCATCTGCCAGAGTAAATCACAGTCCAGTTGGTGTGCACTTTGTTCCAGCTACGTCAATGCACTGTGTGGCAGACGACTCTGCGACGGCAAATGAGAAATCGCCATGAATTAATGATTAGTTTGATTCCCACGCTTGGGTCTATGCTGTGTCACTGACTACGGTTATTATCTTGTTAAATTCAATCATTTGCTGACTAATGAAAGTCAAGTCGATTATGGAAATTCGGCTTTTATTTAATATTCTGGCGGCAAATTCAACAGATCTATTTAGTCATACAAAACCACCGGACCGGTATCATTCACGATCATGATTGATTTATTTGCAACATACCCGATCTATTTAGGGTAAGGTCAGTCGGCAGCTCAGGTAAAAAGCACACTTTCTGCCTCGCGAAGGTGTGAGAGGCTTTCCATTGGAAAAACAGGCTAACAAAGTGCCAAAATCCGCCCTGAGCTAGATATGTGTACTTAGTGTTGTTAGGTAAACAACTGATAATTATGCAGAATAGAGGTTAAAAATGCAATTCTAATTACTGTCATTTAATTACACAGTGGAACGCCACCACGTATGTTTTTCTTGTTATGTAGTTTGTCAATAAATTTTTATCGCTGACGGCTTCGAGCGGTGCACGGTGAGCTGGAAGGCTTGTCAGGAACCCAGTAAATTTGACTTGCATTTCACATTATTCAGGAAATTAATTTGATTCTACTTTGTACAGTGTAACCTTAATGCATTGTTAGTAAACATGATAATCTGCATGCTAATTGAGTTCCGTCGACTTTCTAATTGTTTTCGGGCGTTTAAGTACCGCCACACAATTATTATGTTGCTTGCGGGAAAGGGGAACAAAATGCATCATGTATTGGCAACATTTGTGTACTTTGAATTGTTTTGCTCGACGTTTTTAAAGAACTCTTTCTCTCACGCATACGTGAGCGGATTTGTCATGCGTCGGATGGTATTTGAAAGTGCGTGCGTACTTTATTTGATTGGTTATGTTAATATAGATATTTTCTATCATTTATAGACTGGTTTATAATTCAATCGTAGAATAACTAGTGGATACAATGCCTCTAATAAGTGTTGACAGGTAGTGACTGTGATACCGTCAGCAGTTGAATCGTTATAGGCTACTGTTTATGTGACTTGTATTGAGTAAGCCACATTACGCATTTAAACAAATTGATTTGTTGAGCACTGAAAAACGGACACATGGGTAAGTGATCTTCTAAACTACTTCGAAGTTATATTCGCGAACAGTAAACATGAATTGTTCTATTGTGGGGTAAATATTTCTTTGTTGGTTAACCACACGTACTGGGCGGTAGCCTAAATAACCACAAGAGCCATTAGTTGCACCAGTTTTTTAATTGCTGTTAAAGAAAGCGCATATGACGTGAGTCTGTGGACGAGGGGAATGATTTATGAAATAAATGACCTTGTGGCTAAAGACCTCACGCGCATAGACATTCAATACAACTTAGGGAAATGTCCTTGGAATTCAGTTTCGTACAAAACTGTTAATCGAGAACTATGCGAAGAGCGGAAAAAAAAACTATTGGCTGCAGTGTTGCTTGGTGGAATGCGTCCTTCGATGCAAGTAACAGTTTGTTATGAATACCACTCGTCTATTTTTGACACTTTTCACATTGAGAAACATGGAGATTCTAATTTTGCATGCGCACGAAAGCTGCACCTTAAAAGTTTGTGGTACTAAGGTTGACGTTAAATAGGTCTCTAAAATTGCACACACTTCAGGTAAAACCGACAGCAAGTTCAAATTATGTTAACAGGCATCGCTCCAATATACCAACAAATCAGTCAACAAATGAGGTGCAGAAATGAGGCTCCGGTTTCATAATACATGGCAGTTGAAAATAAATGAATTGTGCCCACTTCAGCAAGTTGGACACACCTTTTGTTAAATGTTAATAACAATAAAGTGCGCCCATTCATGAAATCGTCTGCAATATCTTATAAAATTGATGTCCACTAATTTAAGTGCGTATGTTTTGACGTAACGTTACCTTAACGTATTTTATTGCATCTCGTTGTTTGCTTAATAATTATTTTTCGATTAAAAATTATTTACCAACCGTGCAAAAAATATGTTTATTTCCATAACCACAACAAATGTCACAACATATCAAGAAAATTTACGCTGCTACGCCGGCCGGTACTTTGGTAGTCAATAATAATACCGCAACAAGTATAAGACCAGTATAACGGCTTCGGAAGTAGATTTGCATAAATGTACACTAAAGTGTATTCATGCCGACTATAGCTAAACATGGATAAGAGTTGTACTGTAGGTACAAGTATTTCATAAGCGGTTTAGAGATTAAAACACTTCAGAGTAAAGAACTGCCATCAACAATAATTGCAATTAGCATAAAACAATTTTCTTCTAAGCCAGTAATATTAAATCAGTAGCTCTTAGCAGGTAGCTCTTTATAAATTTGAGTTAAATTATTGCGTTAAACACTTCAGCAGATTGATTTGACAGGTGTAATTAATGCGTGCTGCCAAGTTTGTTAGTTAAAGCTTGTGTGGTATTCAATTGGGCACCTCACTTTTTTGCTCTATGTTCGTTGGATAATCTTTTTCCGATTTCGGAGCACTTTTGCTAATCTGGATCTTATCTCAGAGTTGCTTCAGATTTACCAATGCAAATGCGTTTGAGTTTGACAGCTTGTAAAGTTTGTTTACGTTTTCGTGCATATTTTCAACTGCAAAGAAACGAATTAATGTCGGGTGGATCTATTTTTGTTAATTATTTATATGTAATGTTTAGAAAATCAATCTGAGCACACATTTCGAATGTTTCAATATAAAATTTAAACAGTGAATTGAAAAGGCTGTGTCAAAGGCTACACATATTCCAATCGCACCAATATCAACAACAAAAAAAGGTAATTAAAAAAAAAAAAAAAAAACGACTAACTGTAAAAAAAAAAAATTAAAAATATATGAACAAGACACATTCGAGTATCTATATCTAACTAATTGACAATCGGAGACTGTATACCTACACAGCCTAACAAATATATGAGTATTGAGTACCAGCCGGCTTGAATGTGTCTTGTTCATATGTTTTTTATTATTTTTTAACAATTACAGGGCGTCACGTAGGAACGCACATAGGATAGGTACGCGGGAAACACATTCATAACCCTCCCTGTGTCCAGTCGGGTGAAAAGAGACGTTTATATGTTCGATTAGACACACACGAAATCTGAAATCTGAGAGCGAATCTGAAGAAGCCGAATCTAATACCACATTAGTTTGATCTTTGATAAGCTACTGAACAAGTAGGGGACAAATAAAAAATAAGTTTGTTTGTTTTTTTTTATGTACCGACCGTGTCATTTTATGTCGCAATTTCCAATTTTTTCTATGGTTCTTGCGCAGCTGTTAAAACGTAAAGGCAAGAGAATCCTCCATTTCCTGCTGTCATAAGAACCTATTTCTTTCTTGTAGGTCCATTTAAAAATTATTAACATAAACATTCAGTGTCCCTAAGTTAAATAATACTCGACTGAAAGTATCCAGCTAACCAGCCATTATATTAATGCCAAATTTATTAGATAAACAACAAACACAATTACATTCGTGCCTACACATTGCGCAATGTACATGGGATATAATGTACCCCCCTCAGGTGTTTGATGTCGATTATCTGTTACTGTTTTCTACGTCTATCACGGTAGCATTACTGCGCATTACTATAATGGCGCTAACAATAACAACAAAGTAATACATATTTTGCAAAGTTTCGTAACGATACCTACTGTTGTGACATGTTAAGCGATCGTGAAGTAACAAACCATTAGTCTTTTTCCCGTGAGTAAACTTTGCAGGCAGGCACTTGCTTCGATTTTTCCTCTGTATCTGTATCTGTCAATTACACGACTGACTTCCTAGGTTTTGGTTTTCAAACAAAAATCGACTAGGACTATGTGCATTCTACCAACTGTGACTATTTAAACGGTGTTTGGTTTCGCTGTCGTTTTCCATTGGGACAAAAAATCAATCTTTTTTTTGATCTAAATCACTTTTCGTGTTCCATTGGGAACAAAAATCAATCGTTTTATTGATTTGGATCACTTTTTGCAGATCTCGATATTTTTTCAGATTTACACATACTACCACAAATAGAGCACAGCTGTTTTACGTCATTTAAAGAAGTTTGTTTTAAAACAAATGTGCAAGGTTTCGTGGAAACCAAAATAAAGGAATACATAAACAGCAATGGACATAGTTTTGGAGGAATTATTATCTTCATTGTCTTCTTCATCATCTGGAAACTACGAACCACCAAAAATACTCCATTTGTATCTGCAACAGAGGAAACATTTTTCAAGTCGATTGCCATGGTTGATTTTACCAAAAACAAATGCAATTTGAACTAATCCATTTACAAAAGCAGATCAATTTTATTGCATGTTCCATGAGCCGCATATAATCTGAGATCTGAAAAAGATTTTTGGTGGTCCCAATGGAAAACGACATTAGTGAGAGAGCTGTCAGACTTACTAAACTAGATACTTGAACGTCCCCATTCCCTAACTTTTTCGTTTGTGTCTCTCTCTGTGAGAGAATTTATCCCCACCACTGCCATTTTGACTGTCTTTTTCATTTTTACTACAAAAGTAAAGAAACAGACCTACAATGTCAGCCACCTGTCAAACTTTAGTGGGCTTAGGCCAAAAGAGGGAAAAAAAACTCCCTCTCCAATTTAAGCTATTTCTTATGTCGTTTTCCATTGGTTTCACTCGGGGATCCACTCATTCTGAAATCCAATGGAACAAAAAAATAGCTTCTGAAAGAATCCACAATAGTATTGGTGAAATGCCAAAAAATAATCTACGGCGGCTGTCAGCTGACTTGTATAAAATACATACATTCCACTTGTGTGAGTGCTTCTCGAGTGGATTCTGACTTTAAATCGAGAAGCGAAATTTTCTCCTCAGAATCACCAGAAGAGTATTTTTTGTGCCAATGGAACGGTTTCAGAAGTGATTTTTCGATTCCGGACTCTTCCGGACGCTTCTTTTTGCCCAATGGAAAACGACATTATTATGCATTTAAATTTGTTGGCAACGCGTGTCAAATAAATTGATCCTCATCAACTCTAATCAATCATATATCTGAATTGCATAGTCATTATTTCTTTTCTTTTTTGTAAGAAGTCTGATAAATAAGTAATCTGCCGGTACCTTGGGAATGGATTGGATAAAAATAAGTCACACATCTCATAAATTTTACATACCTAGTTCGTGCATTGTTTTCGATTAACAAACAATGGCTTTCCCGCTGAAAGATGAAAGTGCAAAACACAACAATTTCGTTCATCAATATGTATAAACAAACTGTCCATGTGTATGCGATTAAGGACTACAATTATAAATACCATCTTTAAATTAGTGTTATGCTTTTTTTTATATTTGATTTTTTTCATATCTTTTAATTGTGGTGCAATTATAGTGTGAATTAAATTGAATTATTCGTAGGAATTGTTAAACTAAAACAAAATTGCTCATACTTTGTGGCAAGCAAACAATTGTGGTTACGTATTGTGGAAATTCTACTGCCTAGCCTATTCAATTTGAATCAATTAAATTTGGACAGATTGCTTACACAAAATAGATAAGTTGACAGTAATTACAAGTTACAATTATTACAAGTACCTATATCGCACTTATCGGATCGGCACATAATTGCAATTACTGTGTATAAGGGCTCCCGTGCTACGTCATGATGCGGGTGGCTTTAAGAACAATTTCGCACGATGTATGCGTTTTGCATGTTAATAACTTGCGCACATGGGAAGCGATTATATACAAAATATAAATATGCATAGTATAGGTAGATGAGCAAATTAGTTGCTGTCACTCTGCAATTATCTGTAGTTCGAAGATATAATCTTCCGATAATTGTTATTACAGTTCAGCTACTTGTCGGTTATGTAACGGCTAGAGATGTCTGATCTACTGGGGTAGGAGTTGATATAACTACTCTTAGACAGGCATGATTGCGGCTTGCGGGTGCCTGCCTCTCTCTAGGGAAAATATGAGTGGAGTTTTAATTAATATACGCATATGGCTGTCATTTGTTGTAGTCGCAGGGGGCGCGTAAACATGTAATTTATTTGTTTCCACCTTAATACGGTGTGTCATGATTACATTTGAACTTTTTGGTTTCGGTGTCGATTTGGAGAACAATTTGGTATATAATTTCAGGATTTGCTCGGTAGACATATATTCGCTATTAGCAAATTTAAGTTTGAATAGTTTTTTGTTTGTTAATCTGTTTTTAAGTTATGTCCGGGGATCGTATTGATCTATTAATATTATGTGGTTTTCGATTGGGTTTCTTTGCAGAATTGCTCTCAGATTTCAGATTTCGTGTGTCTAATCGAACATAAAAACGTCACTTGCTCTTTTTTGTGTTGACATTCGTGCGGTTCGAATATGTGTAGCCTTCGACACTTTTCTAAGCGTTTTGTATTTACTGGTTAAACTTTATATTCAAACTTTCTCAATTTGCGCCCAGATTGATTTCTAAACATTTGTGCATAAAAAATAAACAAAAAAAGATCCACCCGATGCAATGCATTTCTTTGCAGTTGAACAATTTCACGAAAACGTAAAAAAACTCTACTAGTTGTCAAACTAGGGCTCCGAAAGATTGTTTTTTTTTTTGTTTGTACTAAACGAACATAAAAATTGATCTGCAAAAAAAGTGCGCTGAGAGCCCCCAATCGAATACCACATTACTGTCATAGCGCTTGATTACATGTCAGCAGTCAGCTCTCCGCAATTCAATTTAAAAGTCTAAAGATCGCATTGTGTGTCTTCTTTCCCGTACAATGGGTCAAAAGTCATCCCGCGACACCAATCGTTTTTAGTGTCCAGGCTAAATTTTTCAAACTCACAATCGAGAAATTGTCCACGCAAAATTGCGTATCGTGCCCTACAAAATATATAAGATGAAGGTTGAAAATGATTATTAATATGGCCCATCGTCTTTTATTCAAAATCTCAAAATAAAATATGTAAATCATATCAGCTATACATATTGTCAGACCGAACGATTGTCAGAAGAGTGATTCAATAACCCTGAGGAAGCAGAGTAGAAATGACTTAATATAAAAATGCAGATGATTTTATCTGAATCGTATGCCTCGCTCTCAGTGTGTCGACCCATGAATAATTTGTATTCGCTCGCTAATGTGCTGGTGGACTTTGAAAAACAATTTTTTTTTTTTAGTTGACTTAAATTAGTTTAATTCGTTACGCATGAACTTCCGAATTTAATAAATATGACTATAATCGGAAGTTCTGGGAACAAATTATTTCAAAAACAATTTAATTGCGCATTTATTTGAATATTTGCCGTCGCCTTTTGTTACAAATTGACTGCTAAATCATAAATAATTGTCCAAGTGTGTCGCGCCTTGCGACTTCCTATTTTTTTTGTTGCAAATTTGTTAACAATGGACACGCTTACCAAATAATTCCATACGAAATTAATGGATCCATCGGTTTTAGGAGTGTTCAGCTATCAAATAATAGATTGGAATTACAAAGCCAACCACTTTTTAAACGAACTTAACGTGGACCTTGTCCAATAGAAAAACTGTTTCAGCAAAGGCTTTAAGGTTAGTTGTGACATTGAAAATAAAATATGTTTGATTGGAATCGAACTTTTGGGTCAAAATTTTAGCATTTTGTCAATTTGCAGGCTTTCTATTCTTCTTTTAATAATTGCGCGTTACTGTCAATCATTTGTAGAGTCCAGCTTATATTTTACAAACCAGCAATAGCTAAATCTTCTATGCGCGATACTAATAATCATATTTAGTGTCCAGGTTAGATTTTACGAACTCAATGGCGAAATTTTCCATATATAACTAACCATTGTGATCTACAAAATATTTAGTGGGAAGATTAAAAATGATTATTAGTAAGGCCCATATAAATAAGCTGCTGCAATAAGTTTAAGTGAAAGTTAAAAAAAATGTACTAGTTGTCATTGCAAATTTTAGTCTCGACTTTAAATTTCCGGAAGTATGGAATATATTGCCACTGTGAACTACCAAAATTTAGAGTCGAAACAAAAAATGTTTATTGGTAAAGCCCATTAGGTATATTACAAGGACATGCTACTTTGATGTTGTCGATAAGTTTGATATTTGGGGAGTTCTACCACCTTACATCATAAAAGGCGCCGCAAGCCCTTCCATGGGCACTCTTTAGTTATTTTGGAGCGATAAGTTAAAGGTCAACAGCTGAATCGGAGATAAAGCTTTGTCCCCGAAGTTGGCTTAGAGTCTTTTGCCATATGTTTGAACTCAAGAATTGTGGCAGCGTAATGTGTACTTTATGCGGTCAAATATGAATCTGTCGCTTGTTACAGACATCTCTAATCAAATATCGGGTCTAACTTTTTCTTTTATATCAATTTCATATTATGCGAATGAGACTTATCAAATTATTTTTTTAGATATGTCGCTGGTCGATTAAAAATCATCTCAAATGCTGAAACTAAAGGCCTCAGTACCTTTGTTGGTACGTTTGCCCTACCCTCCCTGATATTCCTCTCTCTGGTTGATCTGGATTGGAGTACTGTTAACTGGATGTTCCTACTTTCGGCGTTTGTCTCAAAAGCAATAGTTTTCTTCGCCGTCATCATAGTGTCTCTACTTATCGCTAGACCGCTCAACTATGGTCGTGCAGGACTGCTGGCAATCTTTTGCACTCAAAGTAATGACTTTGCAATCGGCTATCCAATTGGTAAGTTTAATCTTAATGCAGTCGTACAGCATTTGACTAATTTGATAACCTTTTAGTGGACGCATTGTACAAGAAAGTGCATCCGGAATATGCCGCCTACTTGTACCTGATGTCACCAATATCCCTGGCCATATTGAATCCAATTGGGTACATCCTAATGGAGATTTCACAGACAACTCAACAGAAGAGCAAGCTCGACCACAGTCTGCCTATATGTCCAGCCTCTGAGCAGCAGAACAATCGCAACTGCTTGTTTAACGAGAAGACAATGGCTGTCCTGAGAACGATTCAATCGATTTTCTTCAACCCAATGCTGCTGATGACTTTGCTGGGTGTTTTGGGCGGATTCGTTTTCCCCAATGGAATGCCAGAGATCATAGCTGGAGTGTTGCGAGTGCTGGGCAATTCGTTCTCCGCAACGGCTCTGTTTTTACTCGGCTTGTCGATTGTCGGCCAAGGGTCAACGCTGAAGGGATCTGGACTTCTGATTCCTGGCATCTTGATTCTAGTAAAAATGTGAGTATCACAATCTCTGAGTTTATGTCTTGCATTTGACAATGTGGTATGGCTTTAGTCTTGTTCTGCCGCTGGTTATGCGTCAGACGGTAAACATCATGCAAGCTGGCGAGAATTTCAACGAAACTACCGAGCTGAGTACTTTCGGATTTCTTTATGGAACCTTTCCGGCAGCACCAGGTGCGTTTGTGATAGCATCGCAATACAATGTGGATGTAGACTTGGTAAGTGTTATCCAAAAGCAGATCTTGCATGTTCTCATTTTTTGTCTGTGCAGATTGCTAAGAGCATGGTAGCCTGTACTTTCATAAGCGCGCCTTTGATGTTCATCTCTGCGAAGATGATTTCGCTGACAAATTTAAATCCCACTGATTATCTTCACGAGTTGGACGGATTCTCGTTCGACATAAGCGTCACTGGAGTTGTAGCTTGCGTATGGATAATTCTTTTGCTGACATTTACCAAACGACTTCGACGAATGCCTCACAGAATAACGTTCTGCTTGGTTGTATCGCAGGTAAGATAATGGCTTTTGTTTCCCCGGAAGTGGCTTGTGATATCTTGAATTTGTGCAGCTTTTTTGTTGCGTCGGGGTGATCCTCTGGTTCAAACTGGATCACGTCAACGATTGGGTGCTGTATGTGCAGTTCTTCATGTTTAATATCGGAGCATATAGCAGTAGACTTTGGACAGCGATTTTGGCCATTAGCTTGCTCTTTCTCCAATGTAGAAGCCTTTGCTTCGTTCTAAAAATGTGGCCGTACATGGTGAGTAGGACAAATATGAATGGCAAAGCTTACGTTTGTTTTTTTCTTCATCTTTGCAGATAGCATTTGCGTGGGGACTTCCGGCAATCATTTCTGGCCTGCTGATTGCTTTCGATGAGAATGTTTTCTCAAGGGGAAGGCATAATCCCAGTTTTCAGTATGGCAACGCACAAGCAGCGATTTCTGTGTTTATCCTTGTTATGTGCTTTATTGGTAAGTAAAGTTGGTAAATACATATAGTTAGTGTTGGGAAGCTTGTTGTTTTCTCCCAAATGATGACACAAAATCGTTCCGACAAGTTATAACAGACTCTCCTCTATCCAATGCGATCCCGTGCTTTGAGTTTAAATCTAGAACACTCAAGCAGGTTGCAGAGTTAAAGCGCAGCCTTGAACTTTTCAGATTTACAATTCGGCAATCGAGTAGCATTGGGGGGGACAGTTTTTAAGTGACGACTAAGTTTTCAAACTGATCGCTCCACTTTAAAAAGGAATCGATCACCATCCTCATAGGCATAACTAATTCGATTACTCTGTGCACTTCGTGCACTTCTAGTGACCGTTGGCAGTTTAGTGATGCACCAAAGATACAAGCGCCGCTTTGAAAAGTATTTGACTCTGACTCGGGAACTGTCCAATCCTGAATCAGGTAAGATTTCGCACTCGAAGACTAGTTAACTGTGGCTAATAGCTTTGATTTTAGAACAAGCTGATATCATTGCCTCATCGATATCGACAGCAGATCTATTGGGCAATGCAGCCGAGCGATCGATTGCTGCTGCTCGTCGTAGAAATGCCTCGTATTCCTCGTCAGAAGATGAAGAAATCGCAAAAACCGAAACCGGTTGTGGTGGTAATGGGAACGGAAACTGCTGCTCTTCGTCGACAAACACGACAACCGTGGTAGATATTGAGGACTTGTTGCATCGCGGTGGTGAACGCAGTACTAAGACTTCTGAGCGACGTCGACAAAGTCAGCAGTTTGAGGATGATAGGTGAGTAAAATCTTAGCAAGGCTTGAGTTCAAATGCTAACATTAGCTGTAGGAATTTCGGAATACGTGCTAGCATGTGCAGTCCATCGTTTAGTTGTGCCGGAACATCGCGACAGAACTGCCAGACTATCATTCAGCAGTATGAGGAGCAAGCGAGAAAGGGACTGGAACCACTAGAATTCCCCAACGATGGCGATGAACATCAGACACTTAAGCATACTGTGCTCTTGATTATTCTACTTTGTTCGATGTTTGTGGTGAGTTTTTGCGAACGACTCTAGTAATTATTATAAGAATTGTGGCTCATCGCTCTATCCATTGATCAAGAGTCTCGCTGTGTCCATTTGGACGTTGGTAATGGAAGGGATGTCGGGAATATATTTAGAGTTGAGTTTTCTCGATGCGTTCCTCAACTTTGGACAGAGTTTGATTGTGCTGGCTGTCTTCATCACCGACACTAGCGAGTTGCTCATTCCCTTGGGGAAATACTGGAGAAAGATGTGGTGAGTAAAAATGCAACTACAAATTATTATATTTTTTTTTTTTTTTGAATTTATCTTTTGTTTTCATCAAAGGTATGGCGCCAGCATGCTAACCTTGCCGCATTGGGCTTTAGTTACACCCGAAACAAAGCATATTTGTGAGCAGTTCCGCAATCATCATTTGGAAAATTGCAAAAAGGATATCGCAGCCGATAAGAGGTAAAGAAATTCAACTATACCAGTCCGATAGAGATATAATTCTCCCTTGTAGGTGGCGCATCAAGGTCTACCGCAAAGTATTTTACGGGAGCGACTTCGTCAACTGGTTAATAGAAGTCGGCCTAGCAAAGGATCGTTTGGAGGCTATTCATTACGCAAAGCATTTGGTAGATGGCCGAGTGCTGAGGCACATTAATAATGTCTACCACTTCGAGGACAAGAATTTGCTTTACACATTCTGTAATCGAATGTAAGGCAATGGGAGGCGATCTGTAATTTATAACCAATGTGGTGCTGTGATTTTGTGATGGACTGGAGGTGAACTAAGGTAGTCTCGGAATAGGGATTGATCTCTGTACACAGCCATCAGGGATTGACTCTACTCTAAGATATTTCACTAAAAGTCCTTTTGATTGTATGTTTTATTTTTGTTGGTTTTAAATACTGTACTAAGTAGTTATTATTTATTCTGTTTGCTCGATTACAAAATTTCTTTTCTTTATCACAAAGTTTTCTGCAACTTAAACGAATTTTAATATATTATTTATTTCTCTAACAATTTTAAATCAACTAAGCAGAGTACTGTATATTTTTCGTTTTTATTATATAAGACAAAAATAATAACAACATACGAAGACGTGATGCATAAACATTTTAGGGAAATTGTAACAAATCGTACATCAAATCGCTTTGCATTAATAATAATATTGTATTGAACTACATATTTGTAAACAAATATTCAACAAAATATACTGTAGAAAACAAGATAAAAAGAGTGTAAATATTTTAAAATAAATATATTTTGGTCATAGAGATCAAGCAAAACCAAATTTAACTGTGTTTTCAATAGTTAGGGTCTAAGAAAGGTTTTCGCTTTTGAGGGCTCGGGTTTTTTATATTACAACGTAAAAGATTTATCTTTACATTTATTATTTGTATTCTCAATTGATGATACGGCTTTAAAAGTGATTGTCGACAAAATACAGATGTTTTAAAATGGCGCCCAACGACGGATCGTTGATAATAAACTGAAATAATCCATGAATTTATGTTCTGTCCTTGGTTCGCGGGCGTACATCTATTTAGCTTCGTCTTTCGCGTGAATTTCTCATACCCAACTTGCTCATGAAATATCCTGTGTGAAGTAGTAGTTCTCGAGGTCTATACAGCCAAGTAGTACATTTTGTTTTAAAAACACGCATAAAGAGAGTGTTTCCTTTTTTCTCAAAGAAAGGCGATGTTACTGGCCTACATATTTTTCCTGCAAGGAACTTACAGGCAATTTTGTGGTGGGCATTTTCTCGTGATTTTTCTGTTCGGAATTGGACCTTTATTAAACACAGAAAATTGTCAAACCAGAGCTGTTCTGCAAGCCAAAGGAATACCTCCAAACCTCTGTTATCCTCTTCACCGTTTTAAGCCAGCTGGTGATGTACAACCATTGAAAAAGGAAATGTATCTATAGTGGAATTTTGAAGACTGTTTAAGTGTTTATTAATGTGGTATTCGACTGGGCTTCTTCAGATTTCAGATTTCATGTGTTTAATCGATCGTTAAACGTCATTGGAATATGTGTAGCCTTCGAAACTATTCGATGCGTTTGAGTTTTGAAAAAATACAGATTCGCAATAGTGCTCTGCAAAAAATAGTTTTTTTTCGTACTAAGCGAACATAAAAAGTGACCTAAAGCAAAAGGAGTGCTCTGAGAGTGTGCAATCGTATACCACACAAGAAATCCAAACGCCAGTTTAACGTATGTAATTAAAAAAAAATACAGGAAACAATCAATTTTTTTTCTGGTGAATCGGACCCTTGGACATTTCTCCAATCCCCATTGTGAATTGGTCTGTCACCGTAGGGCGACATCGTGCGACAAGCACATTTAACAAATGGGGCCGTCACTTTGACATCCAAATGACACTTTCAAAACTTTTGTTTCTTGGAAATAGATTTTTTTTGTAATATTTCCTCAGTGCAGTTGAATCGTGCAAAGTGTTCTTGCGACAACAAACCAATTGAAAATAATTCGTTTGGAATTGGAGGTGTATTTCCTTTTTATCGTTATCGCGCGTGTAAAATCTATTTCCCCTAGTGAAATGAGTTACAATGAGTGAAATAATATAAACATTAGAACAAAAAATAAAGGAAACGCGAGTGTTCTTGCCCCGCTTCAAAGTTCTCAAGGTTGAGTGCTGCATTTGTTGTGTATAATTTTCTTGTGTGTTTGCTAATCGAAGCTTATTAAATCCCTTTTGACATGCAAATACACAAAGCACACCTCCTCAGTTCATAGTCGCCGCTGGTATAATGTCGGATAATCTCGCAGTGCGATGGATGCGCCGCTACAAGTTTTTCTTTCTTATCGGCCTGTTTATAATCGGGTTGCAGGTTTTTCTAGCATACAAGTCCCTCGGTATTCCAGAACTGAACTTCAGTGCTGGCAGCAATGTCTTCTCTTCGTCCGCAAGTAAGTCAAATATTCAGCAAAGTCCAAATCATAATTCCGTTTCTGACGATGAGGATTTGATTGGAGGTCCAGCAAAGCGTGATGTTAACTCAGGCGGCCATAGTGGCAATTTAAATTTGGATCAGCTGGGCTTTCAGCCTCCGTGTGATGTAGCCGCAAAAGAAGCAATATCCGCACTGCATCGAGCCAAAACGAAAGACTGCCGGAAACAAATAGCGAATGTTGCGTGTGCCATACAATCGGGAGAGTTTTATGCACGCCATTTGCCTAATTACTGCGTTACCACTAATTACACGGCAAACAAACCCCTTGGCTGTTATCGCGATGAAAAGGAGTATCGTCTGTTGTCCGGATATTTTACAAATTTCAAGCGCAATAACTCGCCAAAGAAATGCATTCAAATGTGCCTTCAGTCGGGATTCCCCTACGCTGGTATACAGTACGGGACCGAGTGCTTTTGCGGAGCTGATATGCCTCCAACCGCAGCTAAACTGCCCGATTCAAGCTGCAACATGAAGTGTCCTGGCGAAGCGAAGGAGGTGTGCGGCGGATACTTCAGTATGAATGTTTTCGAGACTGGCATCGCAAGTAAGTACATTCCAGTGCGAAGTATAACTTTAAAAATTCAATATCAACTTAGAAAATATAACTATACCGTTGATTGTACTAAATTCTTTTTGTCGTTTCGGCTTTGTGCGTGATCCTATTACCCAACGGCTGAAACGGAATACTTACCTATCTCTGTGAGAGTAGGGTGTTTTTTTTCTGGTTGGAATCAAGTTGAAACAATAAGCATTCATTTCATTAAGCGCACATGCATAGGTACTCTATGTTTGTTTGAATAGGTACGACTGCAACCAAACTGTCGTCCTTTCTTTGACGAATCCATCAAACCCTCCAAAATAAACCAGAAAATACCTCAGTTGAGAATACAAGTACAGAACATTGCGACACCTACTGATTTATATGAATGTGATTGAGGAAATTTATTATTTATTTATTTAATAGTATCAGTAATGTAATGGATATTCGTTTTTGATTTTGTATGTGCCAACTGCCACTACCTATCCTATTTATATATCTTACATTTTTCCGAGCACATGTCTGAACTCTGAAGCCGATCAGAATCAGTTCTGTTCATCCATATTATTTTGAAATTAGTCATTCCTTTGAATTCAAGTCAAACGAGACCAAAACAAGTGATGCAAAAGTGCCCATTAGGTCGAGCTGATAACGCTTAATTTTTATCCCAGCAATCGCAACCTAGATTTGCGGAGCAATACAATGCACGGATTAGTTGGATTAACTATTTCCTCCTTTCCCAACCTGTCAGCAAATCAGTTACAAAGCCAAACATTTTCAAAACTAACGTTAAGAATAATATTACTTCAATCCTATTGCAAATGTTCCGAAAACGTGAAACATGCAAATAAAATCGTTACGACCAACATATTCGCCTCGAGTAATAGCTGTATGAAGCCCTATTGTTCAAGTGCGTTCCGTTGAGATTATTAAAAGTGGGTACCATTTAATATTTATAAATATTCAACAGAGAACATTGCACACAAAGATCGAACATCGATTTAAATTAACCTAAAAAAAATTTGTCCGAACTTAAAACCGACCTGTCTCGCCCGACACAACTTTCATGCACATGACCTTGTACGCATCACATGGGGAGCTGCTACGTCAGGAATTGGCCCCTACTACATACGAATATTTTTTCCGTTAATTCCAGGATCACCACGTGCACGTGTTCTTCCTTCAAAAATTGAATTCTCTCTTATTTTAACTATTTCTGATTAATTAAAAAAGCTCATCCTTGCATACTTTTCCGCAACAGAACAACAAATACATAACAATCTGTCACAATTTAGCTTGAGAAAATGTGCCGACCCATTAAATGGTCACGCTAAATTTTGACAGGCACATGAAGTACATTCTGAAATAAAAGTTTGATTATTTAGCTCGAGCTGCATACCACTAAGCTAAATGGGTTCGCTTAAGTTTAGCTCAGCTAAATTTTGGAGAGAATTTTGTATGGGAGCGAAAATTTAGCTCGATCATAAAGTCAACTGAAAAAGCTGTTCGCTTGACAGATCTACACCAATCAAAAGTCAGACTTTCTATAAAATAGTACTTGAAAGTCCGCAATATTGTCACATTAAAAATCACTCCTAATATCACACGCTATTGGAATTAATTATAATCACTGAAAAACTCCATTCAACAACAAAGATGCTATCCCGTTTGCGGACTACATAAAAACAAAATAGATATTCGCTCTTTCCTCTCTATTTGAACGCATGGTATACACAAAACACAACTCAAGGAAGTTAATGTCGAAACTTGATAACTTTATCCATATATCTATGGACGTTTATCGCGTGTTTTTTGACGCGTTTTTTTAATCGAAGATAGGTATTGATTGTTTTTAGGAAGACTGAGAAAACGTCCTTGTCTGTCCACCAAACCATCAATCGCAGTGCAACAGTAATTACAACGAACCTCCTAGGAAAATCGTTTTAGAGTATTCGAAGATCCTACCGAGTCGCTTGTCGAAGGAATTTTGATTTTATACTGCCGAAATGAAGTATAAAAAAAAACAAATGCAATTATATTAAATTATCACATAAGCTGCATCGCAGTCACGTGGTACAGAAAACCAAAAAAAAAAAAGAAGAAAAATAGAACATAAAAAAATAAAATAGATTATCGCAATACTCTATCCTGTAGCTTTCTATTAGTAAATGCATTTTTGAAATCGGTTCAGTAGTTCCGGAACTTACCTCTTACAAACAAACATTACAGCCTTATTCATTAGATTCCTCTAATCAACAGATTAAACAGTGTCTCTACTATTTCACGTCAAATGAGTTAATTTGACTTGAATGTTCTTGTCGAAAGTGTTTATTCATAAAAACAATTTTGCCATGTAGTAGCTAATCAGTTAATTAAGCAAAACTACTCCGAAAATCTGGCAGCACTCGCATATTTCTGTGTGAAAGTCATCTAATACTTCTAAATTTCGAGATGACATCAATTTGTTCTGAAGTCAGTATTGGCATATTTATATAAAGAGGTCTTTTCGAGGCAAATGCCTTAGAGACTTTCAAGCTTAGAGTGGGTTGACTGAACTCATGGATATCTGTGATGTTCATTTTCCGGAAGTTAAAAACGGTTAAGACGGGGTTTATAATATTTTAATCGCCTTTGGTTACTCATTTGATAACTTGAAATATTAAAATTATCTTTAAAAAATCGAAAATATATCTGCCATCTAATTTCATTTTGAGCACACATACAGAAATTGGAAAACGAAAGTTAATTCACCGCTAAATGCAAATTTTGGCATTTAATTTTTTGACAGTTGATTAAGTGTGAATTAACTTTAAAAAATCTTTATGAATAAGGTTTTCTGCAATTAAACCCAAATTAGTTCTAATTCAGCTTTAATTAAATGTTATGAATAAGGCTGTAGGTCTATAATAGTGTGTGTATATTAACACATGAACATCAAAACTTGCCGTACACTTTTTGAGTATTTATTATAAAATGAGGAGAGTGAAACTTATGTCGTTTTCGATTTGGCAAAAAGATCAAATTTTTTGAGAAAAAATCAATTTTTCTTTTGGTCTGAGACACTTTTGAGAAATCTCGATTTACACATACTTTCACTGTGTTCGATTTGGCATTAGAAATCAGAGATCTCAGATCAAAATCTGAAAAGCCAAATCGAAGACGACATTAGGCCTGTTTTTTTGAGCTTCGTTCTCAGCAAAGCAAAGTAAAGTAAGATTTTCAGCACGCAATTACAACAACTACGCTCTACTTGACACTTCCTCCTTTACTTTTCTTTGCTGAGAACAATGCTCAAAAAAACACGCCTATTATATCATTCGAAAGGTACTGCATAGATTTGCACAAACAAAAAATTGTGGGTATATGTGGCCATTAAGGCTGGTAAAAATTAAGTTAGCAATTCCCCATACAAAATGCTTATAAGTTCTGGTGACAGTAAATTTATCGCCGCCATATTAGGTACCATAGTAACGCAGATGAATAAAAATCATCTTAGATTAGAACCTATTTTCGAAGGAACACAATCTACCTACCCTACTTTTAGGGGTAAGTAAGCAACTGTATAATTTTCTTTCAATGGTGATACTGTGGAAAATATTTTTCGACATCAATTTGTTGCTCTAAATTTTCATAGTGACATATGAAAATGTTAATCATGATTACAACTTTAGTCGTTTTCCATTGGTTTCACTCGGGGATCCACTCATTCTGTGGTCCAATGGAACAACAAAATTGCTTCTGATTGAACCCACAAAAGTATTGGTGAAATGCCAGAAAATAATCTACGGCTGCTGTTAGCTGACTTGAATACAATACATAAATTACACTTGTACGAGTGCTTCTCGATTTGATTTAGACTTTAAATCGAAATCTAGAAGCGAATCACCAGAAGTGTATTTTTTCTGCAATGAAGTATGTTTAGGGGATGAAAAGTGCTATAGAAATCGACCAAGATAAAAATGCTCAGATTTATAGCCCAATTTGAATTCGGCTATCATACTAATTTTGTTGTCGGCGCTCTTAATTAAGTGCTGGTTTTATAATACAGAAATTTTCCAAAGTTTCACTGCGTTACTGGATATTTTTAGTGTTCATCATGATTTTTATAATTTCTTTCCAATCACATTGCACACATCAACGGATTAAGGGAAATTCAAATGCTGCAGCAGAATATGTGCTACTAATGGAATCTTATCTACATTTTTAGTTATTTGAAAGAAACAACAACAAAATTTGAACGGTATTTTTAACCTCACTATTTCACTGAACGCAAATGTGGCTAATCGGGTGTAAAGACTGTTGTCACAGGTGTACTTCCATCTCGAAAGCTGAAGATTTTTACATCGATCATGTCAGCTGTTATTAACATTTTAAATTACACAACGTTCTACATTTCTCTCCCCATGTAAATTAAGAGTTCACCCAAGTAATTCCGGCCAAACTAATCACAAGAGCGATGCATATCTGCTCCGTTTCGAATTTGTATCGACCTTTGAAACGCATACAAACCCCATCATAGATTCCAAACGATTCCGTTATAGTTTGAATTGCGATAAACTTTCATTTTACATATTTGAACTCACGGCTGGTTTGTCTTACATCCTACTCATACAAATGAATCGTGTTATACCTATGCCCATAATGAAACTGATCCGATCGCCCACTTTCTAATGATCGATTTTCTTTCCAGAATTCACTGCACAAATAGCCGAGACGATTCCAAAACCGGAAACCGAACGTGTCCGAATCGCATTCCTACTTACATTAAATGGCCGCGCACTGCGTCAAGTGCATCGTCTAATCAAAGCGCTCTACTCGCCCAATCATGTGTTCTACATCCATGTGGACTCGGTAAGTACCCATAAGTTGGCACAGCATCATCTTATAGCACTCGGAATTGCCGTATTGCATAAAGTAAATTAGGAGTGCCGCCATCCAGATGGGCATATGAGCGCACGCACTTGCATCCACACATTTGTCTATTTCGGGGGAATTGGCTTGCTGGCCGATTGAGTCCCCTGATCTAGGTTAGTAATGGAATTATGCCAAGTGGCGGCATATTGCCATATGTAGGAGCGATTAAGTAACTAAATTACGACGGTACGTCCAGCAACCGGCCTCTCTGACGAGGGTTGTCGCGCGGTGATTGTGTGCTCCACACGCGGGCTTCATTAGCATAATGGAATGCAATTACCGTTCGCTGCTAAAACTTGATCTGGGCGAGGACAAATCATCGTATAGGTGGAGGCAGACACAGTTGGTTGGGTATGTGGGCATACCCTGCAGCTGGGGCGAAATCAATCGAATGTCATCGTCGAATCGAAGTGCTTACGCGCAGCAAACAAAAGCCTTAATCAAGGAATTAGGCTTAGCTGATGGTGAACATTTTCTGCTGAATTTCGGTTTCAGGTTGCGAGAATCAGCACAATTGGAACACATCCATCCATGGCCGTTGGAGGAAGTACACAAAACGCAAGTGGAATGTTGCTCTACTACATTCACACATAGTGTACGTTGTGCTTTAATCAATTCTACTTAAAATGCACTTAAAGGTACACATCGCGCGCAACGTGTAGTATGATGGTGGTGGTGGTGCCATGGAGGAGTACCTACTTGGCTTGCGGCTAATATTCTCGAGGCAAATGTTGTATCATTTGCGGTGAACAAGTTCTTAAATTTCCTTATATTATGAAACCACACTTAGTTGGAGTGCATGAACGTATGGGAGTTGGCCGTAAGCCAAACTGTTATCTATCGTATTTGTTGACCTAAGCAAATAAACTTGTCATGTTTATAGTGTATGTGACAAGAAGTTAAACAGTTAAACTATTCTGTTCTTACTTTTTGAGCTAAACAGCATTTCCAGTGAAGGAATACCACATGTTTATGTAACACTCATTCTTTTCTTTTGTCGCAGAATTTAGTTGAGAAAAAAGAAGGTTTATTAACTCCTACTAAATTTTACTAAACTAATTTAATTTAAAAATCAAAAATAAAACAAAAAATGTCTCTGGAACTGTTTACTATGTATAATTTGTTTACAATAATAGTGGATTGCGCACGCGTTATTTTGCACGAGATGGGACAGTGAGTGTCGTTTGTCCGCAGTTAATGCTATTAAATGCGTACGAAGTCATCACAAATCAGTGTCGTGGATACATGGATATGTAAAACGGAAACAAACACAAGTTCCGTCGACCAACATTGCTGCAATCACATTCTCCAATCCATTTTGATTTGAAACATGTTTAAACAGAGTGCTAATTTGTTTCAGTAAATTAAACTAACAATTTATTAATCAGGTATACGAAATAAATAAATAAATAAATGTCTTTTCAACACTTCCGGAAGCCATTTTGTTTTGTAGGAAAGCGAAATTCCCTAAACCATTGCTATAAAAATATCACCTTGCTGAACTTTCCCATAATTTTTACCACGAAAACAAGATGGCCGACCAAAATATGGGTCACGTATATTTGCGTGTTAGGTAGTTCTGTCAGACGCCTATTTATTTCTGTCATCCCTTCAATCTCCCGTGTTAGAAATGCGTGATTTTATTAAATCCGCAGCTGCCGGGTTTTTGTAATAAAAGAACTCGCCTTTTCAAGATGTTCGTAAGAGGGCGTTTCTTATATGCAGTAAATAAGGACGGGAACTTAAATATACAGTATTCTTGTGGCACACACTGTACACAATTTGGAATGTTGTTGCACGTTTGTAACTGCTTGAGCGTTTGTTCAAGTGACTTTTGAGTTTGTTTAATGCGGGTATCTAGAGTTAGTTAAACAGGAAAGAAAATTTAAGTACTAGCCAATGATTTGGAATGTGTTGTCCTCACTAATTTGTGTTCTCTTTTCATTTCAGCGGCAAGACTATCTCTACCGTCAACTGTTACAGCTCGAGCCAAAGTTCCAAAACATTCGCTTGGCTCGTAATCGGTTTTCGACAATTTGGGGCGGTGCCTCATTGTTGACAATGTTAATGCACTGCATGAAGGATCTACTCGAGTCTGCCTGGCAATGGGATTTCGTGATAAACCTCAGTGAGAGCGATTTCCCGGTAAAACCAGTCGAAAAGTTGGTAAACTTTCTCACGGCAAACAAGGGCAGGAACTTTGTCAAGAGTCACGGTCGAGAAACGCAACGCTTTATTCAGAAACAGGGTTTGGACAAAACATTCGTGGAGTGTGACACGCACATGTGGCGCATCGGTGACCGGGTACTACCTGACGGTATACAGGTTGATGGAGGCAGCGACTGGATCGCCTTGTCTAAGCCATTTATAAAGTATGTCACAAACGACGAGGGAAATGAGCTCCTTGAAGGTCTGCTTACAATATTTCGCCACACCTTGCTGCCGGCTGAATCATTTTTTCACACGGTGCTGAGGAATTCTCAGTTCTGCCAAACTTATGTCGACAACAATCTTCATGTCACCAATTGGAAGCGAAAATTGGGATGTAAATGCCAATATAAACATGTCGTGGACTGGTGCGGATGCAGTCCGAACGACTTTAAGCCAGACGACTGGGCGCGTCTGCAGGGCACCGAACAGAAAATGCTTTTTTTCGCCCGAAAATTCGAGCCCATCATCAATCAGGCAATCATCCTTCAGTTAGAGGAGTGGCTCTTTGGTCCGTACACCAGTGAGTATGTTAATTTGAACTCATATTGGCAGAGTCTGTATCATCATGAAGACAAGCGATCGCCCACTGATGATCTGTTTCTTACCATCGCGAACAGCATATTAAGGATTAACGGACGAAAGATGAGATATCGGACGTTTTCTCTTCACGAGATTACGAACTTCATCAGCAATGAGGAGTACAAAGGATTCCTGCTGCGGTACAGCGCTCAAATGGCATCGACCAACATGACTGTGGAGTATGAGACGCGAATTCGACCGACGCAGTATCCAAAATTGGCGCGTACTTCAAAATTTGCCAAACGCGTACGAAACTTTGAGATAAGCTCGGATTTCGATCAAAAGGAACAGCTGTCAAGAAATTTCGCCAAATTTCTGGGCCCTTCCACAGACATAGTATTAAGCTTTACCTTTGCCGGTTCGACGCACACCGATAGTCATTCGTACAACTTGACAGTGCTCTGGATCGATCCGTCTGGAACGCTGCAGGATTTCAATGAAATCCACGTCGAAGATACCCAATCGGATGCGATCAATTTTTCCAAAGCCAACCTCAAGCATCCTCTAACTCCTGGCATATGGACGGTAAAACTGATTGGTCGCTCATCCATCTACGCCCAAACAAAATTCCTTATATCACCACTGACTTTTGAGCACGGTAGAGCGATAAAATACTCCCGATCACAAGTATTACACCTGGGCACTCCCCAGGACATATCATATCCCACTGAATGGCAGCAACACTTGCCACCAGCCGAGGACGTTAGAATACTGAAAGAGCTTGTACAGGCGAATGCTAAGCGTTCTGCTGGTAGCTTACTCAATTGGGTGGATGAACTGATTAGTAAGTTTTTCCACATCCGCGAGACATGCATCGTCGGTGATTTAATGCCAAATGAGTCACTGTTGCAGCGTTGTAAAGAAACTGACTGGAGTTCTCTAGCTCCTGACCCCAAAAGTGATGTAGACGCCCTACTGCACCGTCGCAGATAGGACAAAGAAGAAGCCAAATACTTATCTTATTTATTTAACATTTTTTGTTTTTAGTTTTATGGAAAAAAGTTTGTTTTTCATGTTTTTATTTGTAGATTGTTTATTTAACTTGTAGGTATCTTCCCCTTTGGCCTTGTAAAAAGCACCATCATTCACCTCCTTAGAGGGTAAATTCAACAAACAAAAAATACAAACCAACACAAAGAATAACGCATTTGGATGCACGCGAAGCGCAATGTATTTATTTTTGATAAGAATATTTTTTTAAAAAATAAAAAACAATTGTACAGTTAAAAAAGAACATAATTAAATATTTTATAGAAAAGGGAAAAGGAACAAATGAGGAAAAATGACAGAGAAATCGAAATGTCCCAGTTTAATCGGTAGTAGAGATTCAAATCCAGAATTTTTTTCTTTATAATAGGTAAACAGTTTGAAAGAACAGTAGGGCATGTAAAAATTCTGATTTGGGTTTTCAACAATTATCATTATATTGCCGGTGGTCCAGTTGTCGAAGTGAGCACAATCGGATCAAATGTGTTTAATATAATATCTAAGTAACCGAATATTAATCTCGCCTCGCATGTCTGTTCTTTGAATACGTTTCTTAAACCAGTAATAATTCCTTTGGTATTGTTTTTTCAACCCAAATCAATTTAGTCTGTTCCGTACGATAATGCATTAGACAATTTTTAGTCAAACTCAGTTTCCGTACGCAAAAGTTCGACAGAAGATACCACCAAAAGATAGAAAAACCCTCGCTCTCCATAAAAAGACACATACACATTTTAGCCCAGACAATTTCTGCAATGGATGCAATGAAACGCCTGTTCTGTTCGTGTTTGAATTTGCTGCCAAAAAAATATTCACATTTGCAAATACGTGGGTTAACGCGCTCCGGTGCTTTTTGTTTGTTTTTCATTCAAATTGTCTCGCACTTTGAGATAGAAATGTGAATGCGAATGGGAACATATTATCATATTTTTAAGAAATATTAATTAATACTGAATTGTTTTTGTTTTAAATAGCTAATTTTTGCTTCTCGATTGACTCTCATCGATTTCTCTGTCGTATAATCTATTAGTATTCAGCGCCATTTAAATAATGTGATATACCTATACAGATATATTATGTATGAAGATTCAATTCAATTGCATTGTAATATACCTATTCAATATCTTCGAAAAGAAATGTAAATGTTATTTCTAAAACTCTTTAAATACCTTCTTCTGTACAATACATCCCTTTCCTGTCTCCGTTGACTTCATATTATATTTTATTGCATAAAGGCTTTCGATACATTTTTGTATATACAAATAAAATAAAAAATAAAAAGTAAATTACTCAATTCGATTATTAATATTTAAAGAAACGACATTTACGAAAATGTATTTTAACATTTAACTAAACTAAACTAAATTCGATTTTAGCAAATAACACGAAGTTTAATTGAATAAAACAAATGTACATATCTGAATGATATGAACGAACGAAATTATAAGCATTTGGAAAATTTATGGAAAAACAAGTTTTTTAGTTCAAATTCTAAACAGTTCAACGGATAAATTTATTTTTGTACGCACAATTTAGTGATCAATTTCTGTTCGAAATATATAATTAAGTGATCTTTCACCATATTCACAAATGAAAACTGTCGGCTCTGAACTGATTTAGAAATGAAGCTCTAATTATGCAATTCTTCCTTAAAATGTTTAAAAGTTTCTCGGTTTTTCCTTTTATGATGGTTAAAATTATTGCAATGTCGAATTTTAATATATTTTGTAAATATTTAAGCAATATAAAATTTGTAATGTTAACGAAGAAATCATTTTTTTTTTATGTCTTTCTCTCAATAAACAATTTAGCAGACGGAATGCTAGCGCGATAGCCGATCGTTTACGTGGAAACGTTATTTGTCAAACTATCACACTTCTATTTGTTTGGTTTATTTTAGAATGAATTTCCAACATCCCTGAAAATTGCAGTGCATTGGCCATGACAGACTACCATTTATTTTCCTTAGCTATGTAATTAAGTAGCGAAAATTCATTTGAAATAGCAGAAAATAGCTAGTGAAAAATTGTACGTTGTATTTGGGGGATAAATATTTTACTTCAATTTAGGCCAAGATTTATTTCAAAAGACGTAACTCTTTCTTGCATTGCAATGTCTTTAAACAAACCAGGAACTTTTTAAAGTCAACCATTGCCTTTGATGCACTTGCATAGTTTGGCGGCCATGAGCGGGAAAATCGCATGAATAGATTTTTTTTTTGTTGCATTCAACACACTTAGATCGCTTGGACATTTTTATTATTTCATTTCAACATGACTCAATTAATTATTTACAACTTTCACTATGCTGTGACGGTTATGATGGGCATGCACACTGGGTGCTAGTGTTATATATATAAATCGTCATCCGGATCTTCCTCATCGAAGTCATCATCCTTTTCTGGTGTATAAATGATATTTCCACCACCAGCAAGTTCAGCTTCACTTGTCCTGCAAAAAGGAATTTAGCACTTATTTCTACACCCAATTAGTTTTGGTCTTACTTTTCATAAGGCATTTTCAAAGCATTTCTAGCCACCAACTCGTCCTCCTCGAGCTCGATCTTAAATGTACCCAGTTGCACTGGTTTAACAGCAGCCTTTTCCGGGTTTTTGTTTCTTTTCTTGAGCACTTCTATATGGAAACTGTCTTTGGATTTAGTGTAAGTGTAACGCTTTAAGAAAAATTTAGTCTTTTGAATTGGCATAAACAGAATGGGTTAGTCAACTTACTTTATTTGTTACCGATCCTCCAGATTTGCGAATTAAAACCGATAGAGTCTCCATATTTTCTAAATGCAGCACCAAGTCTGCCATATACTCAAGGCAAGCTAGTGTAAATGTTTCGAAGAGATGCGATGTGGAAGCCCATAGAAAGATTTGCTTAATATTTTGATTCTTCTTCATCGTATGAATGAATTGAAAAAGATCGGATTTCTTTGGATGGTATAGTGTGATATCACTTAATGTTGGTAGGATGACATTTACTTTATTGTCGCTAGACGTACATTCTTCTAAGAACGTTGTATAACCAGTCAAATGGTCAGCGACTGAGAGATTCAGATATTTTATGGCATCACCCTGACCTTGTTCCTGCAGCAAACCTTCAATTGTTTTCGATGCAATCCGTTCCTGGCCAACATTGTCTGGAAACGGAAATACATATAATAGGCAGTAAAAAAAAGACAAATGGATTTATTTACCAACAATTAGAACAAATTTTTGAGTGGATATAATAAGATTGGATAACATTTCTTTGTTTTATGTAAAATTGGTTTGCATTTGTTTACCTTCTATTCTACTGAGAGTTAAATCACACTGTGCACATGGCAGAACGCAGATGTGTCATTTTGATTGAACCATTGTGAATGATGTGGCGAGGTTAGTGATTGGAACTTATTGAAAGTTAGATCACAAATAAGGGTAATTCATTATTCGGTTTAAAATTTAAAGCTAAATAAATCACACATTGCGATACATATATAATGAATATTTTATTTCATTATAAAGTTTGAACTTTGCCATTAAGTGTGAAATACAATATCATTCAAATAGCCGCTTCGGGAAGATTCGCAGCATGCGATTCTTTGTGGCCAATTGGCGCCCTCAAAACCTGAAATTACGCGACCAGGAAACTTTTCACGCAATAAACCCATAATTGGTGGTGTAGTAAGGCTTACTACCACTTTTGTAGTAAGTTTTTGTATTTTTAAATCGTTCGATTTTCAAGCGATCCATTATCTTAAATGGCAAACTTATCTTATGACACTTCAAATGACAGCTGTCAAAGGAGCGCGCTACTAACTTGAAACTGCGAAATGAATGACTCGGTATATGTAAAAGGGGCTTTTAAACTTTTCTCATCAATAGCCCTGTTTTTTTGAGCTTCGTTCTCAGCAAAGCAAAATGAGACTCGCAGTATATGTGTGCTGAAAATCTTACTTTACTGTGTTTGCTGAGAACGAAGCTCAAAAAAACACGACCAATATCATTCATTAGAGGTTTTTTTATTTTACCCTCATGAGCAATGTATAACAATAATACAAGGTCTAATTGTTATTGTTAACCATGGAAATCAATGATCTATATCGATCATGTGGGTAAAACTAAATTAGCTAATGTGGTAGCCAATTAAGATTCTATTATTTAAAATCGGGTTTTGAATTTGTCTTGTTCAATCCGACGCAAAAAAAGCAAATTAATCTCTTTTTTGTTGGCTTTTGTGTATTAAGAATATTTGTAGCTTTACACAATTGATTTTCATACTTATATTTAGCCAAAACAGAGAATGTGCCGATTGTACCCATCAATGTTGTTCTCAGTGATGTCACACCACCCTTAATCAATCCACCATTGTGACTTATAAATTTTGACAAGAAGGACGTCATTCTTTGTCTCGTCAATTTTTACTTCTTAAGAAATAAACAATTTGCGGTCCATTTTGTGTGAAAAATTTAATAATTAACTAATATGGTTGATCCAAATCGCAAAATAAACCGTCTTACTGACAAAGACATAGAATTTCTTGACGAATGCGAAGAGGAATTCCCATATAGATTCACTGACGAGGATGAAGAATTTGTAAAGCACTGTGCTCAGGCAGTCCCAGATCCTCCAGTAGTACAAAATTGGGGCGAAAATAGGCCCTTTAATCGCAACAACCAAGGGACCGGAGATTATCGAAGTAATCGACGCTGGAACAACAACAAAAGACGTGGTGGCAATCGACCGTTTGAGGTCAATCATAGTGGCAGAAGAGATCAAAATCGTGACCATTATGAAAGGAGGGATAACTGGAATAGTACTAGATAAATACGTGTTTGTTCATTTTAATTATTGCTTAGAGAGAAAAAAAATACTTTTATTGCTTTGGTCACTCCTAAACCAGGAGCAGAAAAAATTGGACGAAAGATAAAAGAAAAATTAAAGCTATTTTACTGTCTGATTATTTGTGTGTGTGTGTGTGTGTACGAAATGATAATGCTTGAGGAAACCTTTTTGTTATAAGTACTTGCAGGTGCGACACCCTCAAACAGTTGATTCAGTCAGATCGGCGTCCTTTTGAGAAACATCGGTGCTTCCCATTCCCACGCCCATAGCATTCAGCAGATTCGATACTGGTCCGGAGCCGCCCATTTGCGACTTGTAGCTGTCCATCATGTTCTTAAGAGCATTCACGTTAATATCGATAGGTGTAAATGACTCAATGTCGTCAAAGTCATCGTCGGCCGACGTCTTGGAACATTTCTCGGTGGTTTTCTCAAACGACTTGCCAATAGTTGTTTTGGAGAGCTCCTTATCCATTTGTTCCATGTACGACTTGATGTTAGACTCGATGTGCATCTCAGAGTTCGTCATTTCTTCGATATTGCGCTCGAGGTCATCCTCATCTTCGTAGTCACTCATCTCCGAATTGGATTCCCAGTTGTCCTCAGGTATGACAAAATCTAGGAAGTTTTTCACGTGCGTGGAGAAAGAATCCGGGTCGAAGCTTACCGATTGGTCAGGAGACGGTGCGGCAATAGGGTTTTCCTTTACAGCTTTTCGCATAGATGCATTTTTCCGGATGTTCGACTTCTTAGGCGATTGAACAGGAACTTCATCATTATCGATGCAATCGAACTCGGAATGTTTGTCGAGAAAGTCAGTGATGTTAGAAGTAAATTCTTTGGCGTTCATATCGCCAGTGGAAGTGTATAGCTTCTTGACGCCATATTTCTGAGTAAGTATAGTGTCCAGTTCCTCAGAGGAAATGTTAAGCCAAGCATCGCTGTCGCTCTGCTGAAGATTGTTCTCCTCTTCGCGAAGTTGGTCTGCGCTGTTGCTGTCCACAGTACGCAATATTTGAAGAATTTCTTTGCCCACCTCCGGACGGGTGCGAAACCTCTCTAGGTTGGTCGTGAAGAAGGACTTTGCGTCCTCCAAAAGTTGATTGTATTTCGCTGAACCTTCAAGGTTGTCATTGAAGTAGCCTTTGTTGGTCAGGCTCTTTAAATAAGTACGCCAGGACGGATCGTTCTCCAGGCAACCATCTTCTCTGGCCTGCGAAGCTAGTATTTCAAAGCCACAGGCAATCTTTACGCCCAGCAGATCCTCCTTGTACTCATCGGAGCCCACATCTGCCAGGTTCCATCCCGTGCGACGATCCGGCGTATACTGGTTGTGCATCACCATAGCGTATAAGCATCGTGTGAACTTGACCGCTGTTCTCACCCTGTCCTCTGGCGGAAAAAACCTCATGGCGCGACATGCCTTTGTATCAATTGGGTCGCGCTCACAAAATGCCCTACAGGCAGGTGCAATCAAAGACGGGCGATCTTTTAATAATGCTGCCACGCCCATGGGAAGACGTACGATTTGTGTATGAATTGCTGCTGAGCGATTTTCGGCAGTGAATTCCTTGAGCCGTTCATCGATGCAGTTCTGGATGTCACTGGACACCCGGTAGAGCGTCGGATTTTGAGCAATTTTTAAAAGAGCAGTCGCTACCGGAAGAACACTCGCCGAATTCGATGGGGAATTTTGCACCAGTTGCAGTTGCCCCTCTGATATGTACACCTGTTAATAGGAGAAAGGGAGAACAAGGGAATTAGACAACAATAGAACCCAACCCCACCTACTTAACTTCTTCCGCAACAAAGCCACACAAATGCTGCTGCACCCACTTACCCTTTGTTCGCATGTGTCGGGGTTAGCCCATTTGGGCAGAAAGTCCGCTGCTTCGATGACAAGGAACTCTCCGTCAGCATCAATAACACGAGCCACTACTCCTGGGTTTTCACGTGTAATTTCGTAGAGTAAATGCACTATAAACCATTCGTCTTGGATGTTATCGCCGTAATGGCTAATGCCATGTAGGTGGGGTGGAAGGGCCACTACACACACACACACCAGAAAAAGAAAACTATAAATAGGCCAACAAAACACAAACTCCAACTTACCCTGTTTTTCATTGTTCTGGTCTTCGATTAGCGTCTGATGGGCATTGGTACGTATGTTAAGATTGAATTCATCCTTGTGCCAGATATAGTCTCGTGTATATTGTTCCAGTTGTGTGGTTATCTTCTGGAGAAGATTCTGCAATTCTTTGTTCGAGTCATCGTCTTCCTTTGTGCTAGATGAAAAGATGAAGTATTCGACAAAGTCCTCCTCACGTACAAACTCTAAATTGGCGTTGATTAATGGAGTGCGGGGAATATTGGTCGGGGTGCTACTGGTACTCGCTGTCGATGACATATTTGCGTGGAATTTCGTTTATTTTTCGTGGACACTCGGAAGATGTGTCGTTATTTCTAAGAAGTTCAATGAATGAATGCGGATTGCGAAAGAATGAAACACCTATGATGCTTTTTACGGGGAATCCAAATTCAATACAAACGATGACTGTCGCCAAGAGTTGCCACACTCATCGATTTAGAAAGAAAAGTTAACCCATTTGGCTCTCATCTTAAATTTAAACGACTTATTTTGCGATTATTGGTACAAGGTCGAGATCCTTGTCTTGCTGAGAAAACGAAAAAAGAACTGTTATATATCGGGAGAATAAAGAACAAGGATGGGTCTCGTAATTTTGAAGTTTTAGCACTGGAATACCCACACATAGTTACACAAATTTCATTCACAGATAAAATTTAACAAAGATTTTGAGCGGGCGTAATAGAAAAACATAGGACGTTAACTGTTGAACAACGAACTAGTAAAATAAATAAAAAGAATATATAGCTAATAAATGAAGATGTCACATCACAACCCACATAACAAAATAAAAGTGCGAAATAGAGAAAAATTAAAAGGCAACACTATATGAGTTGACAGTTGACACTGAAACAAACTGAAAGTTGGAATAAGTTCAAAATATAAAATGGTGTTGCTTGTTGTTGGTGCTACTGCGTGCTGCTACTGAGTATGAGTACTGACTAACTTCACGTTGTCCTTGTCACACGTGAGAGAGGAAAAAAGCCCTGAAGCTTTTAGATAACAAATTGAAAATGGACTACACGGTTGATGTACAAACTGCGTCTTCTAGTGTGCTTTCACTGGAAATTATTTGAATTTTTAAAAGCAATGGTTCCTACATTGCAATGTCAAAAAGGGCGACACATAAGGCGCGTAAGTATAAGAATCTACCTGCTACCTATGTCAGTTGCGCTAAATAATGGGGACGTTCATGTATCTAGTTTAGTAAGTCCGACTTGATATATCTCAGTTTTGATTGGCTTATGTGGTTTTCCATTGGGACAAAATATCAATCTTTTTTTTTGATCTAAGTCACTTTTCGTGTTCCATTGGGAACAAAAATCAATCGTTTTATTGATTTGGATAACTTTTTGCAGATCTCGATATTTTTTCAGATTTACACATACTACCACAAATACAGCACAGCTGTTTAACGTCATTTAAAGAAGTTTGTTTTAAAACAAATGTGCAAAGTTTCGTGAAGACCAAAATAAAGCAATACATAAACAGCAATGGACATAGTTTTGGGGAAATTATTATCTTTATTGTCTTCCTCATCATCTGGAAACTACCAGTCACCGAAACTACTACATTTGTATTTACAACAGGGAAAACATTTTTCAAGTCGATTTCCGTAGTTGATTTTTACAAAAACTAATGCAATTTAAACAGCTGATATTGCTGTTAAATAACGTACTAATCCATTTACAAAAGCAGATCAATTTCGTTGCACGTTCCATGGGCCGCGTTAAATCTGAGATCTGAAAAAATATCTGGTGGTCGCAATGAAAAAGGGAAGGTCATATGAACAGCTGTTTCAGTTGACGTTTATGGAGGGGTAGCCGACGAATCTGGCCAGAGATGAATGAATAAAATAGATGGATATCTTTCGTACGTCTATCCCCCCAAATTTTTGTAATTTCAACCCGCTTCTGTGAATACGTGTGAGCTACAAAAAAAAAAAAAACACGTTGCCAATGGCCGCCCAACATTCCTTTAGCTTTTAACAAGTGTTGAACTTGTTTGGTTTTTTTAAGGCTTCGATTAAAATAAAAAAATAGTAAAATACGCATTTCGAAATAGGAATTCTTGCATTGAAATCCAATTCATGAACTCACATATACTAGAAAAGAAATAAGCGTGACTTCATGAATTTTTCGGGAAAACAGCTTGTAGGCAGATTTGCACTGGAAAGTTTTGTATCTTTGTATTCAATTATCTTTGAATCTGGCCAAGAAATTTGTGACTGAGTACCAAGTTGACAGTTAGCATATGTGACTGACCTAGCAAAAGTGACGTTTCCGGCCAATCTAGTTTTTGCGTTCAGGTAACATCTAGCCCAGACCAATCTTATCGACTTATGGCCGTTTTATTCACTATTATTGACCAACTTCGGAGTTGATTTGAATATTATTTGTGGATATTTGTGGCAGATGACAGAAAATATGACAGTTTCAACTTTGAATTTGAAAGCAAAGCATACTTTGTATACTTTTTATTTGTTGTCTATGATTTTGATTTGAAGAAGTGGACATCCACATAAAAATCAAATTTGTTCCAGAGAATTTTGCTTTTGCGAAAAAGTCATGTGCTGTTTGGAGCAGTGCCCAGCGCAAGTTTGTTACTGCTTTAATTCACGTCTCCGTGGTATTATTTTGTATTGCCGTCTCTCACAGACCAAATTCTTATCCTCTCCAATTATAAATCCTATTTACTACTCGAATCAGACTATGTATGGCGAATTCTCAGAACAATAATTTAAACGACATATTATTTCAAATTTTAATTAATAATAATTACTTTCGTCACTTGATTTGAAGAGCAGTCAGAAACCCCCAAAAAAAATCTATTTATACGTAAAATCCAAAGATTGCTCTTCTAACTTCTACTATTTCGGGGACCAACTTTCGGTTTCCTCAAGTCCGGAATATTCAAAGTTGAGTGAGTCAACTTTGAGTGAATAAAAGCAAATTCGCAAGTTGAAAATAAAAATCCCCAAGTTCTACTGAACTTAGTTTCTTTGTTCTCTCTTGTTTTTTCCAAACAGTAACATATAATATATACATTATTGAAGCTTGCACAACTTTAAAAGATACTGTATCTTCCTGTGTTAAGATTATTGTAAATAAATTAAATTGAAAATTGACAAGTTGTGTTCAAATTCGAGTGAATAAAACCGGCCTTAAGATAACTAGATTTTTGAATATGACAAAATGATTTTTTCTTTTCTTTTTTGTATTTATACAGTAAATATAAAATTATTTTCAAAATTTGCGGGGGAATCGCGCAGGTACGCGGGACCGGGAGCAGTGACAGTCTATTCAATAATTCTGTGGCAACAAGGAAAAACAACATAAGTCGACTTATCAAAATTGAGTAAATGTGACGAAGTACCCTGTACACTGTCATTCAAATATCTCTTATGGGTCAGGAAAAAACGCATAAGTTATATTCCCACATTGAAAATCAAACCTTTAACCTGCGCTCCTGAAAAGTTACTAAAAATGACTTATGCTGTTATTCCTTGTTGCCACAGAATTTGTTTATGATCTAGCCCACACGCATTTGTCCCCATTGTGGTTTGGGATTGACAAAAACGAACACTTTAATGTAGATACAACGCACATACTTACTTAAATTATATACTTTTGTAGAAATGAGCAAAGAATTTGTTCAATTTGTCAGTTTCTTCTCTTATCATGTCAAATGACCAGTTTCAATTAAATAATTTAACAACTCAATACAAGTTTAACTTTATACTATAGCTTATTTAACAGTCGAAACGAAAATCGAATATCCAGATGTCAGTTCCGCCTTAAAATAATTTTTTTTAATAAAAACCAACAACCCCATTTATTTTTTCGATATATTATTTTATTCCATACCTACGTATTTTTTTTGTTTATTTACAAAATTTCCAAATTTAATGTTTTGTAGTTTATTTATTTGTCATTTTATAATAATAAAAAAATAGTAAATAAAAAAATTGTTAATTTACAGATTAAGAACAAAAATATATATAGTTAGTTACTTAAGTATACAACAAGTACAATATGTATTTTTCAATAAAATGTACAGTCTGTTACACAAAAAAAAAATTATATAAAGTTAAAACAGGTTTGTTAACGGGTGGCTCCTGTTAAACATAAAATTATACTTAGTTCATTAAATCGATTACAAATTAATTAATATTCTTTGTCGCAACTGACTTAAACCCTCGGGGCACAGGATTAATAACTATTTATCGTCTTATTCCCTTTTAGGGGTCATTATTATTCATTATTCTATAGCTACACTCTTTCTAGTTGGAAATGTTAAACACCCACGTTCCCGGTTATGGCATTTTGAAAATATACGCAGGCGCGCAATCGAATTTAATAGCGATTGCTCTCTCTGTCCGAGTACTTGCCGCTCATTTTGCTTACAGAATATCGATCTGAGTATCCATCGTATTTGTCAGCTTTGTAGTTGATTTCCTGAGGTGTATATCCAATGTTCTTTTGCCAATGACGCGTCCAGTAAAGATCTTCATTGCGTACTTGCGAGGGTGTTTTCGCATCACGACATACGTATACGCAGTAGACCATACTTCCGATTAGAGTGAGAAAGCCAAAGATGAGGAAAATGATTCCCAAAACCCTAAAAGAAGAGGAAGTTAGCCATTGAAACGGCATTATAGAGATGCTTCGAATTAAAACTCACCAAACAAATAGCGGCTCGAAAAATTGGATTACAATTACGAATCCCAGTGTCACTAGAATAAGACCTAAGTTCAGGAGAAGCATCAGACAGCAAACGCCTTTGACATTCGGACAGAATGGATTTGGGGCTGACATCGCTTCGATTTTGGCACCTCTATGTTTCTGTGATCGACCGCTGCGACCTGTTTTTGCTGTACTCGCCACGGAATAGACACTGCGTGGTCCACCTCGAGATTGAGGACGATGACTGTAACGGCTGTAACGAAAGGTGTATTTTAGAATTATTATCAAGTTTGACCTAGGATTTTTAAGTTTTTAAAAAATAAAGTTGCTAAACTGACATTCTTTTCGGACTGTACTAGAATTATCTCTCTCCGTAATTCAGAAATACATGTACAGTCAAAGAAGAAAGTTTTGAATATTTAAGCGTAGTACGATGCTCGAGCTAAACTAAATTTTATCTGGTCTCCAACTTTTCTCTCCAAACATCAGCTAAAGTACTAGCTAAATTTTGACATATAGCACGCCGTGATAGGTGTCACAGAAAGCAGCTGTTCTTTGGAAAAACTTCTTTCAAAAATTAAATTCTCTCTATTTATGGTTCTAGGTACTTCTCGTCCATGTAATAATTAAAAAAGCTCATCCTTGCATACTTTTCCGCAATAGAACAACAAATACACAACGATCTGCCACAATTTAGCTTGAGATAATGTGCCGACCCATTAAATGGGCACGCTAAATTTTGACAGACACATGAAGTACATTCTGAAACAAAAGTTTGATTATTTAGCTCGAGGTGCGTACCGCTTAGCTAAATGGGTTCGCTTAAGTTTAGCTCAGCTAAATTTTGGAGAGAATTTCGTATGGGAGCGAAAATTTAGCTCGAGCAGCGTACTAAGCTTTATTGCAAAATGGTGCTCAATTAAAACTTTTAAATTTCGAGTAATTTTTTACTATATGTTAACTCAGCGAACTCACTACTAAGTGAATCAAACAATTTTTTGACTTCAGCTCTTCAAACCAACTAAAAAGAAACGTTTTTTTTAAGCTACGAGTACTTCAGTAAAGTATACAGCTCAACCTCAAATTCAATATAAAAGTGGACACAGATGTTTTATTCGATTTAATGTTAAAATACAGATAAATCAATTGTTAAAACCTAGCTTCCGTATGCAATTCCACCAATGATAAAATTAAGAACAGGATTACAGCAGAGTTGTAGAACTCTTGGCTAGGACTAGACGAACATCTCTTCACAGTTTAAGCTGTCTCGCATGTAAAGATGTAAATGTAATGTGCGCATTTATTAATTCACTTGTTTTTTTTTTGTGGTTGTGGGGGCGCAAGCCCTCAGTGTTCAGCGGGTTAGTTGCGCACAGAGACAAATGATACTGAGACCCCCAACTCACAATCCTCTTGCCGCTGGCCACCTCAGTTTTTTTTCAAATTCGCCATTTTGTTTTCCTATCGGTGTTGTGTCAATTAAGAATCCGTGTGACATGTAAAAACGTACAAAAAATACAAATTTAAATGCTGCCAACCTCGACTACCGTGGGGAAATGTGATAGAATTCGGGAATACCACCTTTTCACATTACTGAATGCCATTGGTTAGTAATTATATATTGTTAAAAGGCGAATAATTTGATTTCTTTGGTTAATAAAACTAGCTAAATGAGATGTTCTATATACTGAAAACTTATTATGACAAACATGGTTGCGTATTTTGCGCTTTTGAATATCATTAACTTCGATTTCATGCGTAAATTTTTCTTAGAAAACTGAAGAAAATTTGTTCAACATATTTCTATTTTACTTCAAATAATCTGCATTGTTCATTTTTCATATATATTTCAAGCAAATCTCCACTTATTCCTTAAAAAAAATATTATGCACACGTAACGAATAATTTCAAATTTAACGGATGAAATTCTATGAACACTGTCAGCAACTTTGCCCACAGCGGAAGTGGCATATGCAAGGTGCGAGTGTGTTGGTGAGCCGAAATTTTTGAAGTTACGTGACATTTGTCAATACGAATTTCTATGTAACAATACAAGCGCACTTAGCATTTGCCACCCCATAAAAATATAGCTTGTAGGCTAAGTAACGGGAAATCGGTCGGAGTTGGTGGTCTCAGTATTGTCTCTGGTTGCGCACAGAGACAAATGATACTGAGACCCCCAACTCACAATCCTCTTGCCGCTGGGCCCCTCAGTTTTTTTTCAAATTCGCCATTTTGTTTTCCTATCGGTGTTGTGTCAATTAAGAATCCGTGTGACATGCAAAAACATACAAAAAATACAAAAATAAATGCTGCCAACCTCGACAACCGTGGGGAAATGTGCTAGAATTCGGGAATACCACATTTTTACATTACTGAATGCCATTGGTTAGTTACTATAAATTGTTAAAAGGCGAATAATTTGATTTCTTTGGTTAATAAAACTAGCTAAATGAGATGTTCTATATACTAAAAACTTATTATGATAAACATGGTTGCGTATTTTGCGCTTTTGAATATCATTAAATTCGATTTCATGCGTAAATTTTTCTTAGAAAACTGAAGAAAATTTGCTCAATATATTTCGATTTTACTTCAAACAATCGGCATTGTTCATTTTTCAAATTTATTTTAAGCAAATCTACACTTATTCCTTAAAAAAAATATTATGCACACGTAACGAATAATTTCAAATTTAACGGATAAAATTCTCTGAACGCTGTCAGCAACTTTGCCCACAGCGGAAGTGGCATATGCAAGGTGCGAGCGTATTGGTGAGTCGGAATTTTTGAAGTTACGTGACATTTGTCAATACGAATTTCTATGTAACAATACAAGCGCACTTAGCATTTGCCACCCCATAGAAATATAGCTTGTAGGCTAAGTAACGGGAAAACGGTCGGAGTTGGTGGTCTCAGTATTGTCTCTGGTTGCGCATATCTACCTCTAACGCAACAGACAATCGTTGAAGATATTTTAAACAATTTTAAAGGGCTCTTGCCGCCAAATGTAGTGTTTTTACCTAAATGCTATTCATTTGCAGAATTCTTCATTTTATTTTATAAAATAAAGCGCTGAAGCATGGAAACCGAATTTAAATTTTTTTATTCCCTTGATAAAGTACTTGAAATCCCACTCAACAAAATGTAAATAATTAAAATATCTGCAAAATGTGAAGCCCTTCAACACGTCGACGACGTCAGCCAAAGAAAATATTAATGAAGAACTGCACGAGAGAAAATCCTTCTGTTTGGCTCATTTTCATGGCAGCTTCATTTTAACTTTCATCGTTATTAATTGCAGCTACATTATGCTTCCATAACTTTTAGCTTAGACCTCTGGTCATTAATAAAATGCTTGCAACGACTACGGCAGACGGATCTGGCATTTTTTATAATAGGTAAGGATTTTTAAAACCCATGTTAAATGTTGTCCTTTTTCTACTTTCACGCACTCCTTTCTTGCCCATGGCAATGGTCATACGGACTTAGTATGACACTACGTTTATTTTTGCATTTTCAGACTTTTTAAATGAAACTATAGCAGTAGACGAAAAATTAGAACGAAAATTCCCGATAGGAGTGAGGGCGTACACACCAACTTTATTAATGTAGAAATATCAAAAAAAAAATGCATTAAAAATGTATTCAAATTACATTTTTCAGCTGCTGGCAGATTTTTTTTTTTTTGACATTTCAAAATTATTTGAAAATAAATTCGTTTGAAAATTTGTGGTTGCTTTGTAAACAATTGCTACCCTTTTCGTTATACACTTTTAGTCTCTTTTAAGACGCATTTACACCATCACGCATGCGCATTTTTTTGTCCGCACTCAATGCTAATAAAGACGTAAGAATGAGATCACAAATCAGACGCCTAAAGTGTCATGAATATTCTACGTATAATTATAGATTAAACGGAAACAAACACAAGTTCTGGCGAACAACATTTCTGCAATCACTTGAAAACATTTATATTTCTGATTCAAAACATGTGAAATGTGAGTTTTAATTAGTTTAAGTAAATTAAACCAAAAATTCATTAATCAGTTATATATAAATAGCTAAATAATTCTCCGTTCATTACGTCCGGAAGCCATTTTGTTTTGTTTTATAGGAAAGTGAAGTTTCGTAAGCCATCGTAATAAAAATATCAAAATGCAAAGCTTTCCTATAATTCCTATCGAGTAAACGAGATGGCTGACCAAAAAACGTGTCACGTTTCTTTGCGTGTTAGGTAATGTCGTCCCTTTCAGTCACACGGCTATTTAGCGATGCTAAAATCCCTTTAGTCTTACGTGTTAGGAATGTGTGACGGGGTAAATGCAGTTTTACACACAGCTGACTTTTCAACATGATAAATATGAGGAAAAAATGAGAAAAAAATATAGTGTCATACGGGCTTTAGTTTTGATCTGGAATTTAATAAGATTTTTTTTTAATTTATCGTAGGTTTACTTATTATTGGCTGGATTTGGTCAAACTTTCTCTCGGTAGGTAATAAGATGCAGTTTAACAGTTTACTGCTATACGAATAATTAAAGGAAAGCCTGGCGTTGGCACTGCATACAACATTAGGTTCGTTCGCGTACGCGGTTTGAATCGAACGCAATCGATATAAATCGATCGCAATCGCACAAAGTCTATACACGTGCTCATCGAAAATGACAGAAAAACAGAAAATTAGCAAAATAACGAGTAACGAGTGGTTCCCCTCTTGGCTCGAAACAGCTCAGAGCATTTCAACCGGCAAGTGCTGATAAATATGTCAAATGCACAAAGTTGTCAAGAAACAAATTCCAAATTCGGTTTTAAAAATGAATTGCACAGAATAATAAAATCCGTAAAAATAAAGAAAATTCGGTGGTGGTCGAATGTTAGCCTAGAACGTTCCATATGTTGCAAAAAGGTACGTTATATATTTATTTGTGAAATGGATGAAATGTCAAAGATGAAACTTGCTCAAAGTAACTCGAGATCTATTCAGCTCTCTGAGAGAGTTTTGCTCAATTTTTTGAGTTTGACAGATTTGTAGTGTTTGGCTCGGGAAAGTACGCGAATCGACCTATTCTAACAAAATTCGTCTATCTAAACCAAATTTTGGATCAGGTCTTTTTTAATCTTTAATTTTTTTTTAATCATTTATTTTTCTTTTTAAATTATATACCCTACATACTACTAATATAATAAATTTATCATTTATTATGTACAACGATCAAATTAAATAAATAAATAAATAAATAAATACTATACCAGCAATGTCGAGTCATTGGGACGGCCCTAATGTCAGTCCTAACTGATGGAACCTTTCTGTACTCTTAACCAAGTTCCATATTGATTATAATCTGACAATTTAATTAGTTTGCCATTTGCGGTACAAAATTCATATCTCAAAATTCTGTATCCCAGAAATGTCAGCCTCGAGTCATTGTACATACTTGGTATACGTAATCGCGTTAATTAATTTTAATTCATTTTGACAAGAATTAGACAATCATAAACATAATCATTAAAGTCATCACTCTAAAAGACCAAGAGACAACTAAAAATCGAAAGTCCTTCTGCAGTTTCCTATTTCTATGGAAGCATCACTACATCTATCATTAAAAAAAGAAAACAAATTGGCACTTGAAATGCAAAAGCCAGGGTTGCTTTCTTCAAAAAGGAAGGAATCGAGATTCCACTTGAAAAAGTAATTTCAATATGAAAAGAATCAAGTAAATCTTCTGTTGGCTCCGTCGTTGGCAGTGGCATGGCAAAGTTCAACTTCTGTATCGCTTCCTGTTAAAGAGGAAACTTTACAGGAAGATGGTCGTGGTTTAATTTATAGACCAGAAGTATAGGTACCTACTCGAAAGGGAAAAGCATCCTGGGTCATTGTTTGCTTTTAAGACCGGCCTTCACATCCATCTTGTATAAATGTGTTATAGCTGCTAATTGCATATACCTTCCTAATGAGATAAACTTTTGAGCAGCCGCAGGGAAATCAAGGACTCCCATTAATATTGCTGTTGAACGAACTATGCCCCTTTGCGCCCGCTTTGATTGATGTGACATAACATGAAGGATTATTATAGCTGCTGTTGGCAGTTATTTTAATCAAGAACTTTTCTCTAATTCCATCTACGTATATAGGTATCATATACCAAGTGTACTTACAGGAGTTTCCGTTTGCATTCGAGGCACGTTTTTGACAGTTTTACTTGACATACGGAATTGGCTTAAGGAATAAGGGTGACTGCGAACTGGGAATGAAATTTGCGTACTTCTCTGATCTGGACATACGACTTTTACCTTTTATCGGTGAGATGATTGAATATTTTTGATGAATGAAATTGAAATTACCAACCAATTTTTATGGATGTGGCAATTTAGATGGCTACCTGTTGTGATAAATATTTTTAAGGTGTAAGTTTTAAAAGAAACAAGTAAAGCTCGTTTTTTTGAGGGCGTGAAGTTGTAAAAATGTACATATCACTCAGACTTTTTTGTTTTTATTAAATTATACGCTCGAACGAAATTTGACATTCAGCTCAATTCGATCGAGATAGAAAATTTCAGCAACATTATAAACATAAATCCCTTTCCCTTCTCTATCAATAGGTCTGTTTTTTTGAGCTTCGATCTCAACAAAGCAAAGTAAAATAGCATTTTTAGCACGCATTTACAACAACTACCGTGAGTAGGTGTCACGTATAGAGCGTAGTTGTTGTAATTGCATGCTGAAAATCCTACTTTACTTTGCTTTGCTGAGATCGAAGCTAAAAAAAACAGGCCTGTCCCTTTCCCTTTCTATCAATACCAAAAGTAGGAATATATCGATTTAACAAAATCAAATAATGGCCGAAATGAATTGACAGGCTGTCAAAAATAACAGATATGTGTGTAGAAGAGTATACATTTTCTTTCCTATTCGATTATATAACTTTCAATGCATTTTAGTTGTCAGTTACAGCTCCTTATTTCAGAATTTCTAATCGTGAATAATCCCAGTATATATTCACGTTTTCAGTTTGCAGCTACAATTCTCCCACAACCATCTCGATTCCTCCCTAAATAAAATTAAATACGATTCAGTGCGATTCGATTTCAACGGCATTCAGCGAACTAAAGCATTTTTGTCTACAACAACTGTCGGATTTTATTCCCAATTCTTTCATATTTGAAGTGCTCCCCCAGCGAAAATAGTTGAAAAGTAACCTCAAAATACAAAATCAAATTGCAACTGTCAAAAATGAAAATGACAGATCTCTGAGCAAGAAATGTTTTTACATGAAGTCTTCTCAAAATGTAAAACAAGTTCCTGTGAAATGTCAAAACCTTGATTTCTCACTCGGTCGCTATTTACTGCTCTCAATCATTTAAGCAATCATTTCAGTTCTTAAATAAAAACTTTGTTGCCTCAAGTAGGTAAGAATTGCGAGGCAAAACTGATCAAAAATCTGACAGGTCAGTCAAAAAGCAAAATGGACTTCGATTCGCATTTACTATTATTGGCTTGAATAACGCACAAGTTACGATTTTATTGTTTTCAAAGGCCAGCTGCATTTTAAAGTTGTCCGTTAAAAAAAATTGTTTTAGTCCAGTGCAGGGTTAAAGTAGCTTCTTTTTAAAATATGCTCTCCTTTTTTTCTGTGGCTTCTCTATCTTATAAAAACCGGTCCTAAATTTATTCCCTACGATGCCATACGAGTCTACTGCACCCATTCAACTGTCATCATTTAAAAGCTAATAAATAGTCATGTACTGTTTAACAGTCATAGGTGGTATTCCGAAATTGAGTTGCACAACTCCTTACCTTATTTCCGATGGCGCCTTATAAGCAGCACTCGTGACATAAATATCACTTCCAGCATCGCCACCATGGTCATAGCTCAGAGCGGATGGCGCTCTGGGTGGTATCCGGGTTGGTGGACCGTTCATAGGACCTAACGACCTCGGCCCACCGTTGCTTGCCGACCCACCACCCACACCGATCCCACTGTCCGTGGTATGCACACCATTCATTCGGGACTTTCGCGCCGAATTGTAATGTCCTGGAGATGTGCGTTCATTTGCCATCGTATACTCCGACATCGTACGTTCCGAGGGCGCACGATGGGACTCCTCTCCATCGGTGGAGTAGCCTCGATTCGAATGAACATACGGTGGATCGGGTGTGAGACGACCATGCGTCGCTACATAGTGTCCACTTTTGAGTCTGTAAAAAAAAGGACGAATTAAAAAAAAGAAAAAAAACCGGCAATTGTTTTGAGGGTTATGATGGTACACTGCTTACTTTTTCACTCGACGTTCGTGCATTTTTTGTTCCGTTTCGTGCAATGCTAATGAGTTTGCGTTTGGCCAACAAAAGAAATATCAAAATCAACACCTTGTCTGCTTGTTCTGTTCCGTTTTTTTCTAGCCGGCTTGTATTTCTCGCAAGAATCTTTAAAGCGAAATGTGTCCTTGATTGAATATCATTGGCATTTCTGTTCCTCTTTGGATTTTAATTTTAGTCAAGGAGAACGACGAGACGCAAAAAAAAACACATTCCCTGGAAATTCCAAGGAATTCCTAAGGAAATTTTCCCTTATGCTAGTTTTATTTCCACTTGGATATCCCTAAGAGGATATTGTATTTTCAGTGATTACTTCCGGGCATTTACCATCCATTTTCATCTGAAACAAGAGAAAAGAGCGAGAAGATAAATTTACTGAGATTTGAACAAGTATACCAGATAAATAAATAAGAAAAATAAATGAACAGAACCATAATCGCTAAGCTTAGCTGCAGAGCCGTGTCTCAGAAGACGGGAGAATCATGAGCAATGACTACAAGGACTAATGCAGATACAAAAAAGAAGAAGAAATAAATTAATGCGAAATCAGTTCTTATGCCAGGCAGTGATTTGCCATTTAAGGATTTCAAAAATGTGACAGATTAGGGCGAATTCAAAGTGTACCTCCATTGCCTGTTGCAAAATATTTAAACAATTCAAATCAGAATCAGTTGCATACTGACATAGTACCAAATGTGTGGTATACGTCTTCGGATGAGGGAAGGCCGCAAATACATTTTCCCTTTGTAAGAAAACAGCGGCAACTCTTTTAATTTGTATGTTATCAACTGTAACGTCTGAATGAATATTTTATCTCTCTCTCTCTCTTACTTATGTTTTTGTACATATTTTCGAGATTCTTACATTCGAGCGGTTAGACAGTAAGTTGCGTGACATATGAATCAGTTCGATTCATGAAAACATTGTGAAAAATAAATGTAATAAGAGGATTAAAAATGTTTTTATTCCTGACCGTCCTATCATGGTGGCATTCATTTTTAAAGTTCAAAGACAGAGACAAAATACTTTAAGTTTATCTTGATGTACAGCGTTTCATATATCAAAAATAAAAGTAATAGATTTTCAACATAAACCAACAAACAAAAAAAGAAATTATGCTAGAAGTGGCAACACTAATACCAGACAAATATTTTCAAAAGCAATCGCTGGCAGATTTAAATTTATTGAAGACCTTTGCAGATATTTCCAAGGACAACGTGGACTTCGAGAACAGAGAAATGCGAAGCCTCTTAAGGAGTAGGTACTACCTTACTATCGCAATCATAATAAAACATGTTATACGGCCATCTATTTCGTTTTTACAAAAGCTCCAACTCAAGAAGTAGTAATTCCAAAATCTACCTGCATTCAAAATCAAAGCGTGTTTTTCCAAAAAAAAATTGTTATCCTCTCAACATCGAGTCAAACAATATTTATTACATGCAGAAATAAATTCTTCCCTCCGGCCAAAATTCAATCAGGATAATTCTGGAGTTATGGGAATTCCCCATGAACTGTCTTATTGTGTTTCCATACCGTGTTGGGCGCCACTTTTATGAGATTGTAAGGTGGGAAATCGTGCACCTTCATACTTCACGATTTAAGCTTATGGATTGAAATTGACAACATAAATTCTCCATAATACGCTTTCCACGAAATTCCCGCTCCAATAGAGTGTTTTATTAACACGCACCAACCGCTCTGCTTAAACAGCATGAATTTCTCTGTTCTGCTCCTACTGTGCACTCATGTTTTTATGTCTCCCGAAAATTATAAAAAAAAAAACTTCGAATTTAATTTTATTACAGAACGTACATATTATTATTTTCCATTTCGCAGTGAACCCCTTTGGGATAAACAACCAACAACGCCGCCGACGACGATGACAAAGTTATAGTGCTGGTAGCTGAAGACTGTTTACCTTTTCAGCTTTTTTATTTATTTATTGTGTGCGGTGTATCCTTGTTGGGACTTTAGAGGACAGCATAACAAATAAAAAAAAATGAAATCTTGATCCTTTGATGTTTTGCCACTAAGAGAGAAACAACCTTCTTCATTTTAAAGTCAGAGGATATCCGACGAATTTTCGTCTTTTTTTTCTCGACTCTCTGGCCTCATGGATTGCACCAATAAATCCACAAGGCACAGAATAAAAAGAAAACAAAACGAAAAACTTGCGGAACACAGCCACAAATCCACACAAACAAAAAATAAAAACACAATGGAACATGAGGACATTATATACTCGTATTGTAGGGAAGATATTTCGAGTATGAAATTTGCTTTGGACCATACAATACCTCATCATAACAAGTCGTTTCTTTGGCATGAGCGTCGCTGGCTTTTGTGTTTTCCTTTTACGTTTCATTTTGCTTTTGTGTTAACCTAATTGCTAGTTGGCATCTAGGGGATTGTGACGGGATATCCTTTTTATGGGATTAATGAAACTGCATTTTAGTTTGGGTCTTTTGTGTAGTTGAGATTTTCCGGTTTTAAGTTTATTGCTTGAAACGGCACGTGCTCGGAGACTGTAGTATTTTTTTTTGCCATAATTTGTCGTTCGAGCTTGGTACAATTATATGAACTCAAATGTGAAGCTTCGGAGTCCATGTTAATTATGGTCTTCAAGAAAAAAACAAAGGACTATGCAATATTGTGAGGCTTGACATTTTATGAATACGTTCGGTCCTTGTAACTTTGACCCTAAACTGGGCAGTTCTTTGAGCCGAAGTCAGTTAAAGTTCCTGAACTTTATACAGGCAATAAATCGGACGGATCGGTTTACAAGTAGAATTTGCGCTGTGAACAAAAGAAGACATTCATGTGCATAAAATGTCAAAACCTGCGATCACGCTTTTCGATTTTAAGAAAAAGTGTTCATTTCTGGAACTCTTTTCAGAATTTTTACGAGTTCATTAGAATATTCTGAATTTGCAGAGGTTTGTTTATTTTACTATTATTTTTCGAACTTTAATCAGAACTAATGGAACTTCGAAAGAGTAGTTTTAAATTTCTATTTTAGTTTTTTGTCAGCCACTTTTCAGAACTCGTGGTAGCTTTTAAAATTCGTAGCTGCTTTATATCATTTTTATAGTTCCGTAGCCTTTTTTGTGTTTTTAAGAGAGCAAGAATTGATGTACTAATGCATTCACATTTTGGTTCTTATTTGAAGGATTCTCATTTTTTATAAATAAACTGTGAAGAAGTCCATACGGAAACCAAATGAAAATCAAATATTTTCTCAAATCATGTGCATTGTGAACTCAAAAATAAAATAGAAGTTAAACGCTCAGAACTATTGAAAATGTTTATCAGGAACGTTACAGAACTCTTCCTCATCTATTCAGAATTTAAAAAATAACTCAATTTCGATATCAGTTACGAATTGCAATTTCATTTTTAAAATAAAGGTCTATTCATATGAGCGGAAATTGCCGACAGGTGAATTGCGAATAAATCAATTTAATTGTATTTATGAATTGAAAATTGGTATTTCTTCTACCTAAAAAGCGTGTTATTACCTATATATATATCTAAAATTGATTTAAATAACAAAATTTACATTTACAGCAATTTTCCCGCGAACTGTCACGATCCACATAATACAGTCGCGATCCACAAACCCACGAATGAAAAATTCGTTCGAACTTAACCTTTAAGGACCATTCACATGAGAGCGACCAACTACATACGAACGAACGAATATTCGCAAATTTTGACAGTCCATTCACATGATACATTTTATTCGGTCGCAGATAACCGCGAATCCAATGACAGTCGCCGTCATTTGTTTCTATTTTTTTGAATTGAAAAAACTATAAAATTGGAAGAAGCGACATTCTATTAAGCAAAAAAAGAATATTGTTGGCACATTTGTGGTGGAAAAAAAATTGAAAATACAGCAATTAATGCATGTACATCCATACATGTACAAAAACTAATAATATCAATAAACAAATAAATTATATTGAGTCCTTCCCATTTGAAGTATGTTACCTTTTTATCTATTGATTGAGTCATATTTATTTTATTTTTCATTCGGACCAAAACAAAACAACACCACAAAATTAAATATGTACAAAAAAAATGCCAATGACATTTCAAGTTTGAGGTTAAGTTCGAACGAATGTTTTATTCGATAGTTTGTGGAACGCGAATTCAATGATGTAGATTGTGAATAAACTTTGACAATTCGCGCCAAGGGTGTAATCGTTCGCGGCACAAAGTTTGGAATTTGAAATTTCGTTATTTAAACTGATTATTAACTTGTTTTCTTAATACATTTTAATGGGATAATTAATTATCCTCCTCTTGGAATAGTAAAATGTCCAATTTTCTGTTCATAAATGCATGAAAAGTGGTTTTTTTCGCATTTCAGCAATTCGTTCGCTCGCTCTCATGTGAATAGTCTATCAAAAATGAAACCGAATCGCGGGTATTTGCGACTAAGAAAAGGTTTCATTTGAATGAACTGTCAGAAACAACGAATATTCGCTTGTTCGCAAATCGCATATGAGAGCGATAGTCCTTTAGTTCCATGTTTGTGGAACCCGTTTCAAATATGTGCATTGTAATGAAAATTTATTCGTGTCTCATGTGCATGACGCTTTTACTTTATTGCTCGGAATTAACCTACCTTATCGAGCAATGCAATTGGAATAGGTTAAGGTGCGACAATATCGTAGGCAAACCTATACGTATGCGGTATGGGTATAGATTCACCTCTCTGACATCGCATTCGCACTACTTCCACCCTTTCCTTGTAAATGCTCGCCGACAAATCGTAACGTGATTGCAAATTTCTGCTCCAACATCTTATTACCCATTTCAGTGGTTCCATGTTCAATGCATGTCGGCGGAAGGGTACCAACCAGATGCTGCGCACAAGAATGCCCCACAGAATGTGGATACCAATGTGCGAAGCCCACTGAAAGAGCGTAAGAACAGCAAACTATAAAGTATTGATCGGAAGCGATAAGGTCCGCTGATTCTGATTCCCAGTCAACAACTTGCCGCAACCCAGCTATGCCGTGAGCCTAGTCTCCCGTGTACGCGAAGCCGAAAATGGAAACAATGAATTTTCACATTATTATTACTGTTTTTGTTGTTGTTGTTTGAGCTGTTGCTGGTTCTTGGCTGTTTCCTATTTATAGGTCCTTGTTGGACCATGAAGTTGCCGCTGGTACGAGTATACTGTAAGTCAGGGAGGTACATACATGGGTATACGCTTGTGCTGACGCTGCTACCTCTGGAATAGGCATGCTCGGCATAATGGTTGCACATGGTTACACAGAAATTGGTTTGTTTTCCTATTCCTTTGGTTGTTTTCATTTGTTTACATAGCTCGTGCAGAAGCGATGGAATCCCTTTTCGGCATGAAATGGAATTCGTGGCGAGAATATCATCTTGGCTGGTTTTCTTTTTGTCTTCTTATTTGCGGATGTTTTGTTTTCTCTTTTTGTTGTCTTGCCCTGATGGGACATTTTTATTTGCCATTTTAATTGAATAATCAAAATGGAATAGGGAAGTTAAATGGTGTTGATTTGATGTTAGCTTTTTAAATTCTTTGTGTGAGTAGCCAGTAATAATATACCCTTCTGTGTTGTGGGTGTTTTTTAGAAGTCCTGGTAAGTAGAAGGGAAGTCACACTGTTTTTTTGAGAAAATACCTTAATCAACTGCACTAATGTTAAGAAAAGGATTTGATCTAATTTATTTCAGTAATAATAGTGGTCCGTTCTCTTGCTCCTTTCAGTGACGTTTAATGAATTCACACCGAATGAAAGCAAACATGCCTCTTTTTGACAGGTAGTCTAAATTGAATTTCTAGTTTAGTAAATCTGACTGGACACATTAAAAAATCTAGTTATCTTAAGTCGACTATATTGGTCTGGACTAGATCTAACATGAACGCAAAACTAGATTTGTTGTAAACGTCACTTTTCATGCGTCAGCCACATATGCGAACTGTCGACACGAATTTCTCGATAAGACTCGCCGGCTACGCCTACATAAACTCCAAATAAAACAGCTATTCATATAACCGATCTAAGCCAATCAGAACTGAGATACATCAAATCAGACAGCTGTCAGACTTACTAAACTAGATACTTGATTGTCCCCACTGACTTGATTGGTCACGTGAATAATTTTTGCACTTGACGTTTATGGAGGGGTTCCGATATACCGATAACCGCATACTCGGTTGACATTTCCAAGTGTCAAAAATAATTAAAATTGATTGCAACATGAAATATAACAAATCATAATAATATTGAAAACATTCTGGTGTATTGAGCCACATATTAAGCTAGCGTTCCGCAAAGCAGCGGAAAAAAATCGCTCAAACTTGTGTGAACTTTCCGCTTTCAGGTTTTTTTTCTTATCCCATTAATTCTTACTCTAGTTAGTGCCATTGCTTTCACTTGCGCTCGCCACCTGACTTAAAGTATAACACTCTGCGTTGTCACCCCGGAACCGGATTTGGATCAAAGACTCTTCGGGTCGAGGCATTTATTGTCATTCCCCCTTCATCTTTATGTTCTAAGCGAAAGTTTATTTTTTAGTGTTTTCTTTTTTAATAGTTAGGAAGTCGTTGTTGATACGTATATTTTTTATAAAATTTGACAATTCACAGTGAATGTTGTAGTTCGCAGAAAAAAACTTTTAAATTCCAAAAATTCAAAATAATGACAATTGCAAAACTTAGACAGTGGGAGTAAATATTTTTATATCTAAACCAAGTAGATTTTACTTGTTTTGATGACTCCCAGAAAAGCTCATAATCCCATTGTCAAGTTCAAGTAAAGTCGCTTGTGTTAAACGCCAGCTCCATCTACTGGAAAACTTATTTCATATACACGCATAAGAATGTAATAGTGATATTTTTCTTCAACCTCAATCTTTTTTTCAAGGAATTAATTTGTAAATAAATCGCATGATATTTTTCAATTGACATGTATATTCGTTTTTGAAATCGGAAAATTCCTGCTCTTGTTGATTTTTTAAAAGAAAACATGGACTTTTCTTTGTGAAAAGTTTCACAAATAATAATTTGCATGCCACAGTGATAGTAACGCTGTTTTAATCACCCACTACCCATGGGAACCAACAGCTACACTGGGGATGCTGGGTTATGTTGGAAGTTTTTTTTCTTGTTTGTATTGTATTTCGTATGGAAATATTTTTAAAAAGTTCTATAAGAGCAATGGCATGAAATTCACTTCAATTTCAATATTAAAGCATTAAGGAGGGTGCACGAAATGTGTCTCCCTCCTTTTGCATAGCGACTTAATTTTGTATCATGTTTCAAGATACAAATCTATCATGAACACGAAAATCTGTCACGTGCGTTGTTGTGTCTCAAACTTTAAGTGCGTTTTAAATTATTAATGGCCGTTAGTTCTTTTATTGTATCAATTTCCATGTACAACAAGTAAACATGTCTATTGTGTTTGCATGCCACCCACACCAAGAACATACAACTAAATAATTCAAAACACGGCACTATCGCGTGTCAGTATTTTTATAGCGCTAGCTATTTCGTAAACTTAGCACCTGAACTGCAAGCAACATACAATTAACATAAGACTCGAAAGAATGTCACCACATTTGTCCAACGTAAATCCTTTCTATTAAGTCGGTCTCATGTAAAAGCTCAAACCCACACCACACGCTCGATAAAGCCCACTTAAATATATATTCCTATCTCCGACTCCATCTGCTACAGTTTAACACAACAACAAGTCCAATTACCGCATATGGCTACTGTTTCAACGGCCATATCCGGTGTGCCAGAGTAGAGTGCAATAATTCCACCCCAGCTAGCATACAATGCATGTCCGCCAAGGGATATGCTATGCTACATCGTCTTCGTTGTGTCGTTCGTGTCAAAATCGAATTTCAAAAGTGTTTCCGAGTCGAAAACCGCAATTTATAGCACGACTTAAGCTCTTTTATTACCCCACAAGAACGGGCTGCTAATTAAATTAGAAAATCTAACAAGTATCGCAATTCGCATTAATTAAGCCAAACCAAAGTACGTTGTGTATTGGGTCAGATATAGGAAGGAATACCGCACTGACTGGGACTGATATTCAGGACGCCTGCGGACGAACTTCAAATGCAAATTGGATCGAAGAGCCAACCGATGCAAGTTGTAAGGGAAAAACAAAGAAATCGATTCAATCCCGTTGGCAAACAATTGTGCCAAGTCTCTAATCAGCACGACAGGTTGTGAAAATACGAGTATGTGCGCATGAGGTACAATTATTGTTGAACTGCCGTTGCATTGAGCTCAAAAAAAGGTGGACCACAGGAGGTGTGTCGTGTGAAGCCGCCATCATAGTTAGAGGGAGAGAGAAAGGAACAAAATCAAAAAAAAAAAAAAAAAATGGACTAGAATCGCTCTGGAAAATAAATCACAATCCACCTGTGTGTTTTTTAAGCCATTCACGGTGCGTTTTTGTTGCACAGTGCAACAAAAACGCTGTTTATTCTAGGTATGGATTTCCTTACGAAAATTTACGATTCGCTAAAATAAAATAGAGCAATCGGGTTCTGTGGATGATGAAAATGAGTGTCAGTTCTTGTTTTTGTTGTATTGGTGCGCAAAATAAGTAAATTAAATTACATTCGAGGTGTTTTTACCACAGTTTGTTGATAAGCTTGTTCCCATCGTTCGCATGGATAAGTATTATTCACGTTAATGAAATGGAAAGACATTTTGCTGAGGATAATAGCAACATTAAGTTAAACGGTCTAAGACGTTATCAACAACATTTTTCAATTTTCACAAATAATTAGAACGCCATAACTTTTCGGACGTTTGCAATTTGTCAAATCATATCCGTCAGTACAGATCTCAGATTAGCGGACTTTAAACCTGCATGGGTACGAGGTGCATTCATGGTTCGATGTTCCCACAAATTTCAAAAGAAAGCTAAACAATTGAACATAGAATTTGGAGTTTTTTGAAATATTCCAAGAGCTGGACATATTTTTTCTGTCAAAACTATGTGCAAGATGTCACTGTACGATGTTTTTAAAACTCTTAACTGTTAAACTTTTATGTCCAGCTGCACTTTTTCACCTTTGTTCATAGTGATATGATTGAAAAGCAAGTTGCGACCGCTTCCTGCCAATATTCCAACAGCATGCTGAAAAGTATTTAAAACCGCTCCGCCCCTGTGGATAAGCAAAGGCCCCACTGTTCCTTTCTCAGTTGGGTGCAATATCACCGATTTTTCGTTTATATTTACTTTCCTTGTTCCTTTTTTTTTTTTGTTTTGTAATGGAATGTGCCAACAACATTGACTTCCACCCATTTTTTCGTTTGTCGGATCCGCTCCCATGAGAGATCTTATATGCGAACTGCAATGGCAACGGCAGCAGCGTACCACTCAAAAACAACATCGGGGAGAGGTCAGCGTCAGATTATCAAGTCACGCTATTTTCTTATAACATTTTTCGGTCCGCCGAAGTAAGTACCTGTCCAGAGATACTAGTGAATTTATATATATACGTACCGTACATCATTGTGGTAATAACAGTCACAGCAGAGTGTATTCCGTTGCCGATGGCAAAAGAGAGAAGGGGAGGCAGAAAGAAAAAAGTGTATCAAAGCAAAAACACACAAAAACGGGACCAGTTGTAAACTGTGAGTTCTATACGGTTGCACTGAATTAACTCTGCACAAGTTTACAACTTTGACTTGGTATGGTTTTAATATATTTTTTTTTGTCCAAGTTGACGGCTGTTGCATTTGTTGGTCGGCGGTGCGGTTATACCGGGTAGCGGGTGGACCTGGACCTATGGAGTATGGACAGTGGACTCTATACTCTATATCAGAACTGGCCGTGATTGAAGCAGCTTCGTCAGACTGTATCTGTTTGCGTTCATCTGGAAAATTGCTGGATAACCACTAGAGTTAGTAGTGGAACACACAATGAGGGATTTGTGGTGGAAAAGATGGGGAAAACTGTGTGGACGGTTTGTGGCGGACAGGCGGTGGGGTTTCCATTGTTTTTCGTTGCGTTTCAGTTTTAGGGGAAAGGCGATTAATGATTAAAATGAATTTTTGTCTCTGTTTTCTTTGTTTCACAATCTGGAGCAGTGATGTTGTTGAGTTTGTTTTGTGGTTATCTTTGAGGATTGGATGTGCCGTAGAAATTGGAAGCAGAAAATAAGGCGCAGTGAAAGGAAGTCAGATGGGTAATATTGGGAGTAGGCTTTCGAGATCACATTGTTACATTGTGATTACGTTTAACCTGGTTTAGAATGGTTACTGCTGATGCAGGGAATTTTCCAGAGTGATTCGCGATATTGGTAGTAAGTCGATTGTAATTTATTTATTACCTTATGGAATAAATCGTGGAGTTGGGAAGTTGCGTATTCATGTTAGAACTCTTCGCTTTTAAAGTAAAAGTGCAGTGGGACATAATTACCTCTGGAAATGGGCATTAGGAACGAAAGAGGGTCTAAAACCGGACCGTTTTCGGGGACTTTCGAAATGAGTGCGGTCACAAGAAACACGCTCTCACAATTAGTACATAAAACGTTTGATTACTGAACGACAAAAAAACTATCCTTGGTCAGGCTGATACGAGAAAATGTAAAGATAATGTGTTGAAGTTTATTTTATCATTTGGTGGACAATTATTGCAACTGCAGATATACATATATATTCTACAGTATAATTTAAAGTTGTGACGCATATTTCATATGCAAGAACCAGTCCCAATTCGCATAAACTTATTTGGATGTACGCCTTTTGTTCTTCCGCGTGTGTTTCGGCGAATCGCCTGAGATTTTATATAATCAGGGCTATCGGCAATTCCGACTGAAAAAAATTCCCCCCAAAAATTGTTCTTTTCCATGGAAAATATTCCTCGTATCGTGAATCTATATGGGAATTCATTTCCTCCGGAATTTTCGAAGTTATGTTCGAAGGCGTTGACAGTTGTCAATCGCAATTAATTCAATTATAATTTAAGCTCATATTTGAGGAGATTTTGGTAATAAATTTCTTAAAATAGAAAATTGTGTCAATTTATCCTTATTTTATTAAACTCGCGTTCGACTTAGCGAAGTGATATACATATAAAAATTCACTAATATGCACAGTTTAGCATTAAGATTGCTAGCCGATCAAAAAGGCGGCAAGAAAAATAACGAAAATCAAAAAACCAACAAACTCTTGCCATCGTCAAGGTGAGTGCATGCCCGCGGTTCTTTGAAAAAAGGACTTTAAACAAAATACGTGCATTGTTAAAAATGGTTGCTCTCATATGCCACTTTTATTTCTTTTGGTTCAATTCAACCAAAATTAAAAAAAAAAACCCAAAAGACTTAAAATTCCCATAGAAACTGCTTACATATTGAATTTCCACCTACAAATTTAGAAAGGAAATATTCTGGGGAGAATAACATTTATTCCAAGGGGAATTTTTTCCCTTTTTCGAAATTCATTGCAGATACCTATTTTTGAAAAATGGAACATATTTTGGGGGAAATTTTGTTAACGAATGCCCTGAAATATTCCATGAACATCGCCTACGATTCTTAGATGAACTCGCAGGTGAACGAAATTGTCCATCGGGGAACTCAATGCGAATGAAAATATGGTTATAGATGAATGAATAAGACATGGTTATTCGAATTCAGTTCTGGTATCCGCATAAAATACTTCGTTCACCGGTAAGTCACTAAACGTTCTAGAACTTCTGGGACTTAAATAAATAAATGGATTTAAATATTTTTCCTTTTTAAAGGAATATTCTTTATTAAAGTTTATTCAACGTAAAATCAAATAGAACATATTACATTTTAGTTTGCATTTTTTCCCTGATTGTACCCAAAGATAATCAAGTGATTGTTACTCAGGCCTCGCAGCTTGCAACTTTCTTGGCTGCTCGGCAACGGTGAGTCTAAATAAATGATGATAGTGATGAAAAGAAACGTATACCTAATGAAGTCGAACGCGAATTGTTAAAGTTACTATTATTTCATCCCTTTCGTCACTAAAACTTTATTGCTTCCTCGAATACTACGAAGGAGCTCTCCTTTCTGCTAAGTTTGTAATGATTCCTTAAGAACATCTTACAACGCCAAAACATATTCAGATTCCCATTCAAAGGATCCACTCATTTGAGTTCTGTCTGACTTTCGAAAGACGTTTAGCAAGTTTTCGCGACCTATAAATAATAAATGGGCCCCCTTCAGCTATCACCGCATTCATTCTTCCGAAAATATCTTCAAATGAACCGTCCACTTGAGGGAACCCATCGAACTTTGTCGTCGTTTTAAGTGCTCGCTACTTCATTTGTATAATGATTTGCTACTCCATCACACCATACGTATAGAAAAGAAAGCCTTAAGCAGCCGCTCCGTATAAGAAGACTCTTGAGCAACTCACATACACGAGGACGACGGCATTCTATCAAACTTAATTGCTTCCGCATACTCAACGAATTTCTTCACAAATAAGCTCTGGTCATAGCTGCTGCTGCATCCGTATGGTTTGCTGGTGTTGCATATTGAAGTCCTCACTTATCTGGTTCAGTCAGTCCATAAAGTTTCGCTCATTGCAACAGTTCAAGTACGTAACTCTCCCTCTCTCTCTCGGAAACTAATGATGGGGAACATCATTTCCAAAGACGGGATAGTTTAGTCGAATTATCTAGCTCCCCCTCAATTTGTATACAGATATAGACCATGGCCACAAGTACAGGAGAGTTTGAGAAATTAAGTTTCCCCCGAACGGGGAATACGTAACCTAATGGGTGAAATTATGTTTGCTAAATTATACGAGGGCAATCGTTCGTACTTAGTAGCTATGCGCAGATACATTGCTATTGTTATGGAGTGGGTAATAAAAACTTCAGTGTGTCGTATTAATTTGGGCGAATTTATGTGTTCACGGATTGTTGGCTTGGCCACACAGCGAGCAGTTTGTTAGTATAATAGAGGAAATTGCGATTTATGCCGAATTTCGCGGTGAGCTGCAAGGTGATTTTGAATTTATTTGCATCAACCCTGGGAGGTTGCATAATGATTTCCTTGTGTTTTATGTGTGCGAATACAATTTGCAAAAGCTAGCACAGAATCTGAGGAATGTAGTCGTATGGGTTTAGTGATTTTGCTGTTTTTGGTTAAGTTATTACATCCTGGGCGATGGTTGCAGTGAACCGTTTAGGTATTCTTTGTAAGATTTAAGACGACGAGATGATGTTTTATCAGCGACAAGAGCTTGATAATTTATGTGCTAGAAGAGGAATGAAAGGAAATGAAAGGAATGTGAGACGCTTACATAAGTGTTCCGTCATTTTCGAATCATCACTTCGGTTACAGAGTTTGACCATTTGGAGAAGGTTTGTACCGAACTTCAGATGTCATCTATTTAATTGGCAACTTTCTGCTTGCATCCGGCGGAAATTTTACTCAAACTCAAGACGATTTTGTAGTTTCAAGCATGTTTTAACAAACTGGGCTGCTGTCTAAATAAAATACACTATCGAAGCGTTAATTGTCACTACCTTTATATTCGCTGTTGTAAATTTAAAGTTGGCTGTACTCAGGGGCTTTTTTGCACAATTTTTTCTTAGACTCTATTCTTAATATGCTTTCAGGGAAAAAAATCACAGCTTTGATATGTCTCAGCATCTTTTTGACAGATGAGGGGAGTAATGAAACGGTACCAGATTTGTTAAATATGGCTGTCATCATTTTGACGTTTTATGAACATGTCACTTACAAATTTCTAGTTTAGAAAGTTTGGTTACTAAGCTAACATTTCGATTGTGTGCATGTCATTGTTAAAGTATTTTTACATTTTGTTGCGCATCAGTAGATATACCCTATAAATTGTTTGAGTTATTATATTTTATATGCAAAAGTTTAGGAAAGAAGTAAACGGACGGAAAAATAATAAAATATTAATCAAATAGAATATAAAATATATATTTATAAAATTAAATAGAATAAATAATACATTTTTTTTTACAATTACTATGGATCTTAATTTGCATAAAAAAAATCATTACCATCATCGTCGCCGTATCTTCGTATTTGTTTTGTTCTAAAATGGTTCTGTTTGGAATATTCAGATTTATATAACATCATCTATCCATTGCGTCATGGTTTATATATCTGCACGCACAAGGATTGTCTTACCTGTGGAATTTAAGCCTCTCAATGTGGGGTAACAGATGAAAATGAATATTTCTAACTTTTTTATAAGATCATAAAATAATAATCCACTTTTTGTAATGTTTAGGCAATAAATCAATGAATCCCTTTCTTGTAACAAGTTAATCCATATTTACGTATACTTTAAGAATAAGAACAATAATTATTTACAATAATTTAAGAAACTCAGTTAGAGCATGTGTACCTCAAAAACTCTTTTGGTTTAGGAGAAATGTATTAAAAAGAGTCGTTAAAGTGGGCGGTTTTCACAAAAACTAATTGGCATTTATATAAAAAGGGGCATGGAAGTGGGTGGATTTTTTAACGATTTTCTTTTGGTTTACGAGAAATTTATTAAAAGGAGTATTTAAAGTGTGCTGTTTCCACAAAAACCAATTGGCATTTATTTTAACGATTATAACACGTACAAAACTATTTCTAATTAATATAAGAAGACAATTTCACGCCCTCTCTTTTAATTAACAAAACAATTCAAATATTCCATAAGGAAATTTGCTTTTAAGGCAAAAATGTCAGCACTGGGAACACGACTTTGTTTAAGCAAATTACAGTTTCTCCGAATATTGCAAACAGTTGCAGCTACAATTTTGCATATGGTTTAACAAATAGTTAGGGTCAACTATCGTGGTCAATTTTCCGCGGGAACTCGCGAGATTTTTTTATAGCTCTACTCAAACCAAGAAAAGTGCTAAAAAAATATGTGTTTTGTTTTATTTATTCAAAATATTATATAATTTTTTTTAATTTAACTAGATACATTCAATAATATTAAGATATTTCGTTTAATATACCATAATTGTAAAAAAGAGAATAAAAAAGTTTTTTTTCACTCTCGAAAAATTGACCAAGCTCATAAGTCAAACTAGTTCGGAGGAAATTATTTTGTTTGCTGGTTTTGAAGCTCTAGTTATATTTTTATTAGGAATAAAAACCACAAAACAATAAAAACAAAACATCGAATTTAGTACAGCAGACATAATCTTTGATGACACAAAGACAAATGCTAGATGGTCAAAATAAACAACCAATTCATGGACCAGAAGCGCTATCTTTACAACTGCTGAGTATTAATGAACGCATCCATTTATTTATTCCGCAAAACAATATGTACATAGCTGTGGTTTATTATTTCTGAAGTATAACTGCCAAACCGAAGCATTTTGTCAAATTCAGCTCAATATCTATGGATAATGTTCTGTTATTTAATTTTGTGTTTTCTGGTGTTTCGTTTGACACTTTGTGGATTTTATACCAAAATAATGAAACACTAAAAAACTTCGCTTGCTAAAAGCTTATTTTATTACTTCCATCTAATTTGGGAGAAAATTTCCAAAAAATTGCATCATGTCAAAATTTCACCAGTCACTTTTTTTATTTAATATTTAATTCAACATTCAACGCACATTGACACAAGCGATAAAAGTTATTATCGCTCGTCGAATTGAATTTGTGTTTACACGCTAAACAAAAAAAGAAAGACCAAAATTTCGCGATGAAATTTTAAAACGCCATTCCAGACGACAAAGCAATGCAATTCGCATGACTATATGACATGAGATGACTTTTCCTTTACTGTCTGGTGTCTGCTCGTCTCTGTCTTTGTATGGTTTCGGTGCTGTTTTGTTTTCATTTTGCGATTTCTAATACGAACGGTAGAATGCAAGGCACGTTCTCGTGATACATGTCAATATAAAGTCAGCAAAGAGAAGAAGAAAGACAACGACCAAAGTTATTCACCTCTTTTGGGTTGTTGAAAGGGAGTTGGACCGGCACTCACAATATTTTGTGCTCTTTTTTTTTTTGTGAAACCGAAATCAAAACAATGACAAAATTTAAATGCAAAGTGTTGGAATCATGTGTCGCGATTGTGTTTTCCTAAGAAAGGTAAGTAAACTCTGATTAATTCTAATTTTGGAATTGTATATGTTTTTCTGTTCCTTATTTTAATCAATCCATTTTGTTTTCTTGAATGTTTCATGAATAGCAATTTCGGGAATGGATTTGGGTATATATACATTATGTCAGAAGTTATGACAACTTAAATCGACATTATTTTAAGAGGCTGACACTCTGACAGCTCTTGTACTTACACATCAGCGTGCCAGCATGGTTGATGTCGACATATCTGACATTACGTTATCATTCTTCTTGACGGCACATGTTTATCTTTTATAAATGGGGATACATGTAATTAATAGGGTAGTTAGGCCGTGTGTCAGTTGCGTTAAGTAATCATCATTCTATCATTTTCTGACAGTTGAAAAGAAAGTTCGCCGACCTTTTAGTTTGAATTTTAAAATACAAATTTCTTTTAATTTACGTCTTAATCAATTGATTTTCAGTGTTTTATTTCCTCTTTAACAAAACGGAAAATTATTACAAGTAGGTGAAAAAAAAACATATCAAAAATTGAGGAAAGTTGGTATTTACAAACATTTCTCAGACTTAACTCGCCACGGTAGTTTAAACACATTATTTAACACAATTAGCAAAGCCAAAGAGTATTTTTTTCTTATTTTAAACATACAAAAGGATCAAATGCCAAATGAGCTGTCATTTGTCATGAGTTCGCTTACTGACATTAACGATCAGAAGTTTATTCAAAACTGATAGCATCATTAGAGCTTTCAATGAGAATTGTTTTTACAGCATGCTTATTGAGTCTTTGTTTGTGAATATGGATAAGAAAAGTCAAAAGGATATATGACTTTCAACAAGATGGCGCTACGTGTTATACGGTGACTGGTACCAATGGACTTTCTGAAATCAATATGTCGTGAGAATATGTACCGACATTATTCGTGTACACTGTCCAATCATTTATGTTTTTAGTGTTTAATACTTTTGTATTAAAAAAACTGACAAAACATTTTTAAAAAAATGAAAATTTTAAATTTGTGGGCCTGTTTTTTGTTGGTGCTATATTTTCATATTAGGTTGGTTTCAGAATATTTTCAGCATGGAACGCGATGACAAATAAGTGATTTATAATGAAACTTGCGATTTATATTCAATCTCGCGATTCATAAATCTAGATTTCACTAAGTTTTGTACTTGACGAGACTAACTCGTCAGTGAAAACATTGTATTTGAAAGCCTTTCGTCACCATTTTGTAGAGCGTCAAAAAGGTTAGCCTTTTACACTAAAAATTGGACAACATTTTGACTGGAACACACAACTTATAAAAGTGAATTTTCATCTCAAACAGATCAAAACTATACTTGAGAGCTTCACTTCTTAAAATCCCATTGAAAGTATGAACAAACAACCCAACTTTGCTGTCTTTCACCATCGACTTGGTCATTCCTAATTATTCCGCTTATATCACATCCATGCAAACTTTTCAAATGCTTTCGCTCTCAGGACGAAAAAAAACACATTCTTTTGTAAATAAAAAGAATTAATACCCACTAAGTAGATACCTACATCGCTGTATATTAATATTATCGAAGCAATAACCTTCCGTCCAATAATCAGGACATAAAAGAAAACCACTTGCAACTTTTTCATAAAGAAAATAAATCCCAAAAAAGAGAAGAAAAATGTCAGATACAAACTTTGAGCTGTGCACAATAATTAGGCGACTTGCCTGAAGGAAACTTTTCTAATTAAACATATTTCCTCCCCTTCAAATAAACGCCATTTCAAATCTCATTTTGCTTTTCATAATCAATTTATTGATTGCGCCTGATGTCCTTGTCAATAAGTTGGATTTACTAACGTCTGTTCATACCTACATTCATACTGATTAATGATGAAAAAGTCCTTATGGCTTATACGGCACCGCATAAAAGTGCAACGAACTTTCTAAGAAGGTGTCCTTAGACAAATTTCATTTATTCCGTTTGTTTTATACGAACCAGAACGACTATCTGGCTAAAGTGTTAAAATAACACTTCGCCATCAAGTGGTCGTAAGGTAGAGTTTGCACTGGTGCGTTATGGATTGTCGCGTGAAATAACTTCATTGTTGGTTCACGTTGTGTATTGGATGAAAGTACACCACAGACCAGACGACTAGCTTGGCATGGAACTCAGCAAACAGAGAATGGGGATGATTTTAATTTGGACGTGTTGCTGGGAAAACAATAAAAATTAAGTAGCTATACTTGTGTGTGATGGGACAATCAAAAATATTTGGCGAAGCAACCATCACGATTCGTGAAGATGAAAGGATGTACCTATTTATAGACAGTGGTGAACAATAAAGGAGCATGCCAAATAAAGGGGTGGGTTTCAGCGCGGTTTATGGAGTCTGGGACAGTGTTTTATAAAGAATGGGCAGCACTTATAATTATTTTAAAATTTGATCAGAAATTTGAGGAATTGCTTTGTGAATTTCTATACTTAAAAGGATCTATATACTATAAAAGACAAATTTCGCGATTTAAATCAGTGGCGCAAGGTTTTATTAATCTACTACATCTTTTTTAATGTACAGGCTAAATTTTACGAAATCATAATGGCAACAGTTTCCGTACGTTAACAATTATCTATTGAGGCCTGCAACAGGTACATTTTAAACACAAGTTAAATAAAAAGCTTTTGGTAAGGGAAAGGGGTAAAAACTGATAGAAACGCGGATTATTTTTCTACTGAATCGGTCACCTCGTCAGCGCCAACTAACTCTCAAGCTCTAAATGCATATGTCGGTAATGAAGTGAAAATTTTATTACTTTCATTAATTTTTAACAATTTGGTAAAGCTTTGTTACTAAGCCCACTGTTAGTTTAAATAATAAATAATAAAATTTTAATATTTTCTTTTCTAGTGTACAAAGCAATTTTTACAATAAAAGAATGGCTATTAATAACGAAATCGATAAAGCAGTTCAAAGGTTTGTGTATTTGGTGCTTGCTCGAATAATCTGATTGTAGTTCTGTTCGAATGTGAGTCTAAACGATCGCTTACCCGAAAAGCGGAATCGGAAAGCTCGTGACTCTCTGAATTTGACAGATGATTAGATAGATGAAAGATTGAATAGTTAGTGTATAAAACAGCTTAGTGTCTTATACTGCGGATAGAAATTTGCAACTTTAGCATTCGAAATGCATTTGACATTAACCGATTTTTTTTATTTCAAATTAAAAAAGAATAAGAAGAAAAACGTCCTAAAAATGAAAAACTTACACAAGAGGAATGGTTGTGAGAAGCTAGGCCTAGGGACCCTACGGGCCGGTTGCGTCAACTATTTATTTATTTAAGGTGTTTATATAAATGTAAATAGCTTTGGACGATGATTTCTTAGTACGAAAAAGGATACAAAATCCATTTCCAGAAATCGAGAATCCAACCTTTTGGTGTAACTAACAAGTTACTAAATGTTTTACATTTAATAAGAAACATAAATTTGATGAAGAAGAATGCTCTTCATTGGGAAAACTTAAAATTAAATCTACCAGGGTTTTTCAAATTTAAGAGCGGCAATGTTGAAAGAATGAATGAGTTTTGTGAACCATCCCTGATATTCTTATCCGGTTCAATGGCCGCATTCTAGAATCTAGTCATCTTAAGTCGACTAGATTGGTCTGTAACCTGAACGCAAAAACTAGATTGGTCGGGAACGTCACTTTTCCTACGTCATCCACATACGCGAACTGTCAACTTAGTACTCAGTCACGAATTCCTTGATTAGATTCGTCGGCTACCCCTCCATAAACGTTAACTGAAACAGCTGCTCATATGGCCGATTTCGACCAATCAAAACCGAGATTCACTTAGTGAGAGAGCTGTAAGACTTACTAAACTAGATACTTGAACGTTCCCAATAGAACATTTTTCACATTTTCTAGATCATGGAGAAGCTCTTTATCTTAGCAAACTGTGAAGCTTAAGTGTTCTTCTAGATGAATGTATGGCCAACATTTAAATGTGTTGTATTATTTTCAACTTGAAAACTTTCGATATTTTTAACAAATGGTTGAGGTTGGGGAGAGTCTCAATGGAAGAATCGCCAGTGATTCGCAAATGAATAAAATACGACCATATACAAGAATACAACCAAATGACTAACAAATAAATCAATAAATGAAGAAATACATAAATAAATTAACTTGGGGTGTACCTTAACAGTCCGGGTGTACCTTGGACTCAACCAATACCCTCTTCAGTTAGCGCGATCTTTAGCTAACTGCCTTGTTCAGGTCGTTGAAAACATTCTCAGTCCATATCTAAATTTGCCCCTAAAGTCTAAAACATATTTAATATCACATTTCTTATAACATCGAGTCGTTTCTGTACAGATCCAAGAACAATTTGTTTGCCTGACATTAGTGACGTTTTTCCAAATTAGAGTGAGACGGCTTATGGGCTTATCGTAGTTCTTGGTATTGCATTGGCCGCATTCAAGAATCTAGTCATTTTAAGTCGATTAGATTGGTCTGGGGAGACGTAACCTGATTTCGACCAATCAAAACCGAGATTCACTTAGTGAGAGAGCTGTCAGACTCACTAAACTAGATACTTGAACGTCCCCATTCATTTCGAAAATTTAAAGAAAGAGAGAGTGAGAGGGGGATAGAGGTAGATAGAGAGAGAGTATAGAGATAGATAAAGAGAGCGAGAAAGAGAGAAAGAGAAATATAGAGATCACTTTATGACTCTTTCTAAAGGTGTAGTTAAATAAAGCGCAACGACGTTTGCGTATATTTCTTTTTCATTTGTTGCGTAAATTTGAAAGCTGCATGCTCTTAAGTTTTTTCATTTAAAAGGTTCAATATACTTGTTTGCGCAAAACGAATTACCAAAAAAAAAAAAAACAATATAAAAGGTATAATAAAGAAAAATATTTCAATACAAAAGAGAGGTGAGACATTCGTTTGACAGTACTGGCCTTCCTCTCTGTTGTATTTAATAATTGTGAAGTGAAGTTCAAGGTTAACTTCTTGACAGTGGAAAATATAAATGCCAAGAGGAATATGGACAGATAATCGACTGTCAAAATTCGACTGTTAAAAAACTTATGATTCCAGTCAAAGGGTGTTACTAGTTACTCGCACTAAATATTTTGTAAGTCGCACTGGACAGTTTTGTATGGAAAATTAGCTTATTGTAAGAACGTAAAATTATCTCTAGACGCTGAAACATGACTATTAGTACCGCGCAAATTGTTCGCAGACAAAATATTGTAATCTTAAAAGAACGCATCAATTGACTTTTAGTTGACATTTTGCGGTGCATTATAGATGATTTAGTTTGCCAGTGTCCTGGCTAAATCGTGAAAAATTACTCGACTGCTCGTGCTGGAGAGGGCCTCTCAAACTAACGATTTTAACCAGTACTAAGATTTATATCGCGCTTCCTTCCAACAGCCAAAACTGGTTCAATTGCTCATGCAATCAAATACCATGTCAGCAGCATCTACCACAGGAAGAAAGAAATATAAGTGAACGTAAAAATAACCTCGCATCCATTTGGATTAGAAATCAAACAAGCTGCAACTGGCTGAGGCTCTTCTGCCTTCTCGCAGTGTGCTCAACACTCTTAAGAACAATTAATTGTTTAATTGATGTATTTAAGAAAATTTTAATTGCTTCACTTGTTGCATGCTAATGAGGCCTTGATACGCGATGTTCTACAAAATACAAATCTGCACACACAAACGCCTGCTTTATAGGCACTCTTGTCATGTGCACACTCTGTTTGGCTAAAGGACATGCAACAGGTTGGTATATAACGATTAATTAGATAAACGACGCACGGCCACCTTATTCGGTTTTATGATAGATGGCGATAGCGTATACCCATTCGTCTACATCTACACAGCGAGTCCCCTTGAGATTGGACCTCACAAGGATGATGCTCTGCCTGTGTGTTTTGATTTTTTAATTATGATGCCAGTTAAGTTAGAGTAATCATCTTCATTGATTACCTCGAACGTACGGAATTAACTCATTCTGCGGATGGTGATGCAGATTAATTGATTATACATCCGCTCGGGGGTGGGCATTCAAAATGATCAAATTTAATGGAGCTGCCTGATGGTAGTTGAGGCTATATTAAACATTTTCAAGTTGGTCGTTAATATCAGAACACAAAGTTTATCGCCTGCGGCTGTATGGTGCTGGGAGGGGGAGTCGGGCTTTTAGTACACAGAAAAGTTTTTCGCAGTCGAAATGGGTTATTGATTTCCTTGGGAACCAACTTAAACATGGTTGGGCTCTTAAAGAAATTGAGGAACCATACCTTCATTTTGTCCGCTGTGTTGTGAAAAGTATTTAATGCAATTAAGTGTGGGAGTGAAATAATGGAAGGTTTCACACGAGGAGCGAGGTGTACTCTTGAAGTCGGTATCCGCACGGTATCTAAACGGAACAATGAGAAATGTTCCTTGACCTTGAAGAATTTTTTCAGCCATAGCAACAACAAGGACGACTGTTTTGAATGTACAGCAACAAACGGTTCAGTCAACTCATTCCAAGTATCCAAGTAGTTTTGTTTTAATAGACTCTGGCTTTATATGCGTTTTTTGTGCTACCATTTACGGTCGGAAAATGTTTGCCTATTCAACGATCTGTTCAATTGGGCCCACAAGCATCCTGGTCATGTTCCAATCACAAACAAGTGGATGTCCATATATGGCTCTGGCAAATCATTCGCGATATGGTTACTACAACCCCTTTTCGTGGCTGCAAAAAAAATCCCCTGAGCCCTCTATATCTTACTGCAGGCCACCGACTATTACTGGACAGAGGTTTGACAATGTATCTGGGCCAGGGAGATTGTGGGTCGCCTCTGTCGCTTCACACCCTTACCGTTTGATCCGCTTTATTGTATTCCACCATTGTTATTGCTTTAAAAGTGATTCAATTGTCTATTTGAATCGATAACAATTTAAACACACACACCGCTATACGCTGCTGCAAAGAGGTAACAACTTGATAAATGCCTGCGCACTTGAAAGAGCCTCCAAACCGAAACGGATGCAGACAAACAGGAGAGAACAACTACACAATGGCAGTGTGCTATAGAGCAGCAATCGAATCGTCGTCGATGCAATAATACAATTTTATCGGCAACACAATACACGTCGCTGGGCTTAGATAGCGCTTGTTGCCACCAATGCCATTGTTCTATAGAGAGAACAATTTGATGGCTCTATATATTTTACGGTCTATTCATCAGCAATATTTTCGATGGTAGTGAGATGATGAGGCAAAGGGTCGATATCAGATTGCCCCAGTTGAATGAAAACGAAATTGGCTACAGAGCTGTTGGCAAATTTGTTTTTCAAACTCAGGCTGGCCAATTGAATCGAATTCCCGGTGGAGATCCATCCATCTCAAGCTGTGAATATGAGCATTGATTGGATCACCATCTAAACAGAGAGTGGTATCAATTCCTTTAACGGGTTTGTAAAAAAAACCTCTTGTTTCATGCAGTCCTTTAGTCCCTATCCGACATCATCGTTATGGCAAACTCATTGAAGCGCAAACATGCTTATAACTTTGCATGGGTATGATTCGTCACTGTGATTCCCCTCGTTTGTGATGACAAAAAACCACAACACATCATCAACGATCAGCATTCTCCATCAAGTTTCTTAGGACCCTGTGTCCACTGAGGCAGAGCGGACACTCTCCCCCGGAGAAAGAGGACACAAGGAGAACTCCAGGTCCAAACATAAAGGCCCCAGCTCACTCTGAAGTCTGATTATATTATTGGACCATGATCCCAACGTTGCTCAGTGAGCATAAAACCAGAGGACAACAACACCCCATCATCTACTGTTACCAATGTATCTGCGACGAGCTAATAATGAAATTTACGAAGCCGCAAACTGTCCCATTTCTGTCCCCAACTCAGATTGACTACGAAGAGACTACGCGTGCGCACCGGCTTGAGCACCCACTGATCGCCATCGCGCCATATTGAAATTTATCGCGCCCCATAAACATTTCCCAGTTGCATAGTCTATCGGCCGAGGACACGGTCGTCGCTGTATCTATTGTCGATCGCAGCAAACTGTGATGACGACGAGAAATTGCTGTCGAGCAGCTCCCTCCGGGCGGCGGCGAGTAGGGTTGGTTCTTGAAGGCGCGTTCATTGTTTTTGTCCTTTCTTCTGTTGCCCGCATACTGTTAGCGCATTAATGTGCTAATCGTGAAATTTCTGTCCCAGAGCAGAGAGCCATTGTCACGCCTGCAGAGTGCGCGGCAAGCGTGAAATAGACGTCCGTCGCCTTAACCGGATTTATGTTCAGATTCGAATCACTAGTAGTTATTGACTCTTTGCATGTCTACCGAAGCGAAGTGTGCAGCTGGAGAGGAACAGTGGTGCATTGGTGCAGTGGTACTGTTGATACAGCGCGCACGCTTCCGTCAATTGCCTCGGCTCTAGAGATATAGTGATTGAGTGCAGCACACGGATGTAACGAGTTCGAATTAACGCTCTTGGCTGGGGGCCTCGGTGTTTTCCTAAATTTAATCGATGACGGCACGTTTGTTCGATATAATGACAGAAGACAGAATAATGGACAACAGGTTGAGAGGCAAATGGGAAATGGTCGTGCATTTTGGATTTGCGAGCTCAAGGGAGTTTTACAAATTATTGAACAAAAATTCAGAAAACACCTAAAACTGTCATTAGTTGGATACGGATAGCTACTGTGACAGGCGTTGCATTAAAGATTAGTGTATATTTTGTCAACGGACTAAAGCGCCACCTATATGTAAGAGAGTAGTAGTTTTGCAAAAATATTATGATGCCACGAATCTCCTATAAATATTTGTAAAAATCTCCAAAGGCAATCCTAGAAAACACATTTCTATTGGCAATGTGTTAATCAGACGGCACTCTATCATTTCGCAACAGATGGCGCTGTTTTGCAATGTAATCAGAGTATTTCTTTTCATTGGAAATGAGTTAGTTGCCTATTTTAATGAAAATGTCAAAAAACAAATTTGATTCTTTTAAGTTGAAATAAAGTTTCATCTATTACATTTTTGCTGTCAAGGAAATGGGAAATTATCTGTCAAAACTCTGCTGTATTTTTAATATATTGTACATAGCAAAAAGGTGCTGCTGGTTTACAGTTTAAAAAATAGTTCCTTCTGTTTAGAAGGAGAAAAAAAAACCGAAATAAATGAGCAAGTGAGCAGTTAGCAGAAGAAAAACAAGAGCAATAGCAAACTCTGCTTATGGCTTAGAAGTCCATAGAGTCAAGTTCATTTAAAATCTCTGAGGATGCAGTCAGTGTGGATTTTTAGCAAAAATTCTACTTTTGAACTTACTAGTTACTCCATCTACTGTGCTGCCAAATATTAAGCTATATCTCCATCTGTTGGGTATTTTTGTAAACAACTGACTCCAAAAATCGTTGAATTAAAAGCATGATTTAAAGGAAATCATAAATGGTTTGAGCTAGCGTAAAAATGGTTGCACAGGCATATAAATGTCAATTTATAAAAATTTGACGGAACTGATGTGTAGCCAGTTGACAACTTTTACGCAACCCATATAAATACGGTTGTATATGTTATAATAATAGTTTCATGTTGCAGTTCAAATTGATAAAACAAACAAATAAATAAAAATATAGGAAGTAGTTTGTGGGCAATGTGTGCCCAAACAGCGCCATCTATTTGCAAGTGACATAAAGCTGTAGGAAAGTATGTATATAAATCAAATTCAAGTTTAAAGATGACGATCGTTGTTAGATGGGGAATATGCTCGTGCAATTTTGAAGAGTTAAAGGTGTATCGTAAAAGGTACTAGATAAGCTTACTTTGTAGTAGAAGTTGTAACAGTCTTGGGTGCCATTACAGCCCGGCTTTCTTGTAAGAAATGCTGACAGCTGTCTGACTTGTTGTATCTCAGTTTTGATTTGCTTAGATCGGTCACATGAACAGCTGCCTCAGTTGACGTCTTTGGAGGGGTAGCCGACAAATCAAGTCAAGAAATTCGTGACAGATTATTAAGTTGACAGTTCGCACTGACGTAGAAAAAGTGACGTTTCAGACCGATCTTGATGTTGCATCTATTCCCAACCAATCTAGCCCACTTAAGATAGCTAGATTTTTGAATGTGCCCAATGTTTGCTGTGACAAGATCTGTCAAATAGTTTTATAAGGATTTATTTGTACTACATTGACAAAAGCTGTCAAGGCAAGGAGCCTGATCTCTGATGAAAAATTAATGACGTGTGGTTCGAAATAGATATAATTTTAAAAGACAAGTCGTTATGTTCTCCATCAACACATTGAGTTGAACTCGTTTGCTCTGGCATGGATTTACTGGTTTTTTTTTTAATAGATAAATGATAGAAGTGAAAGTTTGGTGAAGCCAATATTTGCCTCCATCGATCATTCGAATACCTGACATACTTCCACAATCATTTTCACCAATTTATCTGTCTTAATGATGTGCCGTGATATTTTGCAAATGGTTCATATTGATGCCGCTAATGAGGGTCAACTTGTGAAGTTCTAAAACACGTGTCGTATTCTTTTAGACCAATCTGTTCAATGTATTCGCATTTAGCAAACCTTTTACAGCGATTTCACACTCACACAGCACTCTCCCTTGATGTTTGAAATTCCTTCACGCGCTCCCATTTAATACCTTTCAACTGATATGCCGCATTCCGTTCACGTAGTGTTTGCCTTTCAAATCCTTTTTTCATATCCATCTCTGGTCTGCTGGCACGAACAACGCCTTTTAACCGTACAGCCTGATGTTAAAGTCTCCTTCCTATAGTTGAAGTTCGCCTTTCCGTAAAAATTCGTCCTCTTTCGATTTTATTTCTTTTTATTCAAATTGAAATTAATTTCTATTACTTAATTGCCGCCCTACGCTGCTGTGCAAATAAACGCGCTAAACATTCTGCTTTGCATAAATAAATCAACCGACTATCCTTACACCTGCGCTGCCGCTGGGTGTGCCGGAGGTTCCTTTTTCCGAATCGCAGTCCAATCACGTAGTAAATAACTAAATTTAACCGCACTGAATTGTTTGCCATCAAAATTGTCACAACTCATCGTTGGCGTTGCGTTCCCGTTGGCGCTTTTAATGAGACCCATTTGGACGCGCACAAAAAACGCATAATGACACGGTCCTCACGGGTTGGCTCCATCCAAATCACTGTGGTTGTGTTATTTAAAATGAAGGCGCTCATGTACCAGGTACACGCAGCTATAGGGAGTGCGGATCTTCGTGGCTTCAATGACAGCCTAGATGGCAGATGGCAGTCCGCGTGTCAATAATAACAGCCGGCCTTCATTTTAATCGTTTTGCTGCGGTAGCGAAGAGAGCGCGATCCAAGAACTAATTACAGCGGTGGTGTTCCAGTTTGCAGTGCGAAATTTAATTTATATCCACCTCGCTAAGATGGCCCCCATCACCCTAATGGAGGCAGGAATTTAAACTCGAATTCAAAAATTAATTTGCCACTGTTCGGTTTAAATTTTGGCGCGGTGACACAACACACAAGAGAGTATTTATCACTGACTACGGAGGGGTTTGTGCCCGTGTCACCATTCAAGGACGGCAAATTAATCCGTCTACCAGCTAAAGAGGCATTAATTAAAATCCCAAAGTTACTACCTTGTCGAGCGATTTAATTTATATTGTGAACTAATCATGTAACTAAGATGCGAGGTCGGTAATTTTCGTGGGAATTCGTAAGCGTTGAATTTATATAATAGGCCAAGTCGCGGCTGACAGCAGATGTTTGTGATTTCGGTGCAGAATTTGAAATCCTGTTCAGAAATAATCAGCCAAATTGACGAAGTAAAAGTATTGCCATGAACCAATTTCACTTTTGTGGTTTGCCCGTCTCTATCTCGAATTTCAGAACGACATCAGGCAGGCGCCTCTCTAGGTGTGAGTTCAAGTCCGATATATATCCAACACCTACATCTAGATGGATGATCGATCCGCGGTGGGACTTTGTGACGATGATGACGATCAACATGTGGATCAGCTTTCAGCGCATTCAAACCGAAAACACAGTGCGCCTCTTTACGAACATTTTTCCCCGGGCGCCATCAAATCAGAAACCGCCCCTGGGTACCAACACTTAAGCTGCATATATTTAGGTAAAATTTAATTGATTTCGGTTCTGTCCCAAATGCTCAGAAGAACATATATTTTTCACACGCCACTTAAAAAGCCAGCTCTATTATAGCCCCGGCGGCGCCATGCGCCTAACAACACAAATTAGACACATGAACGTCCCTATAAACCTTCCTGTTTGTTACCTCCAATGTAACCACATTCATATGCCAACTTTGGCTAACTAAAAGCGGATGGAGAAGGAAGCCCGCTGGGGATTGTTCCGAAGTACTATACCCGCACATGTGTGCCAGAGCGCCACAAAGAGTCCACAGGCACAACAGAACGACGCAATAAACTAATATAAACTTTAGTTAATTGCGACGTTACAGTCGGGCAGGTTAATTCGTTTTAAGGCTTTTATCTAATTTTAGTAAATTTTCTTCAACTCGTACTCGGTCCTTTCCTGTCTCACTCGCATTGGCTTAATTTTATTTTCGTTTTCGTTTGAGGGAGGCAAAACTTTGTATATCCGACGCAGACGACACGGAACAGGAAGCGATGGCGAGGAAATTTCTTATTTAATTTGGCGAAGGTTTCAAGCCATTGAGCTATTATTAGCGACTGCAGAGACTTATTTCTTGCCCCGATAACCGTTTGGGGGAAAAGATTTTCTTTTCGGCATTTTAATGAGCGCCTTACACAATTAGATACAAATAATGATTGAGTGCAATAATTGTTGGTAAACGTGTTGCGCGCACGATTGAAGATGTAATTTGTTGCTTGTTCGCACGAAATGCCTGCGTTAATCGTACTTTCGCTGTGAATAGTGAATAATTTGTTATTGTGCGTGTTGGTTGGTGCTCTTTTTATATGGCCTCAACTAACTAGAAAAGGCTAAGCTGCAACTGAAAGAGTTGCTTTTGCATTTCGATTGTAATAAGCATAAGACCGTTGTCGGCATGGGTTTGGGAATACATCACGCAAAATTATTGATAGGATTTATTACGCTCTCATAGTTGTAGGTAAGGTGCTGCGGATTTCAATAAATTTAAACCCGACATAGAAAAACAGCTCCCGTCCATTCGTCTCAAAAGTTGTTAAACACTGGACAAACGGGTTGAAGGAGTTATAGGCCTACGCCTAGGGTACACAAACTAATTGTGTCTTAATTTTATCATAGTATATTTTATTCATCGTAAATAAATTGCAAATATCGTCACAAAAATTCGGCAAACCGTAGAGGTTGTGACAACTCAGGCAGAAATTGGCCCGTCATATTTATTTGCTCCCCAAAGACGTAGCAATTACGATATTTACGCTGACATAACAACTCTAACCACACATCATAAAACAGAACAATTACGCTGAAAGGATGATTTAAGATAATATTCAATTTTCTCTGGTATCCTTCGATTGGCTTACCAACTGAACTGAGTCAACAGTCCACAGAAATTCTCGGTTAATAGCCAAGAAAGAGATAGTAACACAGTTTAGAACATATTGTTGCATAATTCAGAAGGATTAAGGCGCGTTCGCCTGATTGTCAATGCGGGCGGATGAGGCACGTTGCAAGTGACATGTCACGTTCTTGGTCCGTCATTGATTGACCGCATTCAAGAATCTAGTCATCTAAAGTCGACTAGATTGGTCTGGATGAGATGTAACCTGAACGCAAAAACTAGATTGATCGGGAACGCCACTTTTCCTATACGTCATCCACATACACGAACTGTCAACTTAGTAATAAGTCACGAATTTCTTGACTAGATTCGTCGGCTACCTCTCTATAGACGTCTACTGAAACAGGTGCTCATATGGTCGATTTCCCCCAATCAAAACCAAGGTACATCTAGTGAGAGAGCTGTCACACTTACTAAACTAGATCCTTGAACGTCCCCATTTATTCCCAATATTCACGAATCGGCGCGAAAATTTATGCGACAGGTGACACTTGAGAGCAGCGTTGCCAAGTCATTTGGGCGTTTGATCATCGTTTTTAAAATTGTAAGCGTTATTTAAGCGTTATGTAAGCGTATTTTTTTTTAAAACAGCTCCAAAGTAGATACAAAAAAAAATAAAAGTAAAAAAAAAAAAAAAAACAACAACATAAGTTTATTCATTGCACAGCGAATTTGAAATAATTATTTAATTTTTTTTCAATAAATTAAATTTAAAGAAATGATAAAGGGATATCACAGAAACTCAACTGGTATAATAGGAATAGGATGGGCAAAAAGCAGAATACAATAATAAACACGAATCAAGAATCAACTAGCAAATCATATGTAAATGCGGCAAGATATTATTTGCATTAATTTGTGTATACATATTTATTTGTATACAGAATGAGTGAATACAATACTTAAATACAAGCGAAAAGGCAAACAGAAGAACGAATTATATTTCAAGAGAAATGGTATAAAAGAATAGCAGCGTTCAAAGAAAGATAAAAAAGGCGGTGTGCAACGGCAGCGTTAAAAGGGCACTAAAATATTTCTTTAAGCACTAAAAAAACGCGCAAGCACTGAATCAAATTTTCGGCACTAAATCAAATTTTTAGGCGCTAAAATTAACGCTGAAAGCACTGACTTGGTAACGCTGCTTGAAAGACTACTTCTTGAATTTACAAACTTTATAAAAACGAAACTGTAAGCCGAAGAGAGCACGAGAGAGAGAGAGAGTGTGTGTGTGAGAGAGAGAGAGAGAGATGAAGAGAGATAGAGAGAGAAATACCCAGCGTTACCAATTTAGGACTATTTTGTCGAAGTAGATTCTCTAAAAAAATGCAGAAGATTGAATTTTCTTGCAATGTTTTTTTTTTAACGTACCCAAGATAAATACAAAAAATAAAATAAACAATACACAATTAACAACCGAAAAATTCATTAATTCATTAGATAATTTTGTTGTCATTTTTTCTGCTAAAAGGGATACATTCTCTCGATCTAGATGTACTACAAAAATGCAGTAGATTTAATTTGTTGCCAGTAGATTCAAATTCCGAAAAAAAAATTCCGTAGATCTACAGCCGCAAAGTGGCAACGCTGACAGTAAAAACGGAAATACAAAAAAAAGTTCAAGCGGTGATTGTGTAAGCTGCCTTAAGACCTCTTCGAACAAAACTATTTTCGTATGCACGACGAATGTCATTCACGTCATTAAACGTCATCTCACATTGGTTACAAGGATTTAACTTGGCTGTTCCGAAAGCTCGTATATTTTCGCAACTGTTATGACTCCCGCGCAGTTGTTATTATAAGAAAAAAAAAAACACTGACAACGGTTTTACTCGTCCTTAATCTTGATGCTGGTAACTAGGTTTGTGTTCCCTTCCCTTACTCGGATTTTTGTTCTAATTCGACAAGTAAATTATTTGGACAAGTAAATTATTTGTTTGGCTAAAGACCGACGACCGACTTTATCGCATCGAAACAGATACAGAATATATATATCTGCGAACATCACCAAAAAGTTTTCTGCATCATCTTCTTTATGTCAGAATTTTGCCACTGTATACAACCATACACATAGCGCTTAAAAACGTCGAAAGAATTCGCATGCCATTTAGTTCATAATCAACAAGTCCGTATGGCATAGGTGGGTGGGCGGGTTGGCTGTTAAGCCAGATGGCATTGTACAGATACAGTTGGGATGGCAACGATGTTGTGTATGTATGTGTCTAACGACCGAAGCGACGTGAAGGGTTGAGAAATTGAACAAAGCATATAAATGGAGTGGAAGCATATATAATGCTACAACTCTGCAGTTGCCTTGTCCCGTAAAGTGTCCTTTTTGTAGGTATTACCCCCCGGGTGCAATGACTGTTATGGCGAAGCATGAGCTTACGAAGGAGTGCTTTAGTTTTGTGTAAATGGATAATGTCATTTATAAATGGAGTCTACCGTCGGAATTGTAAGAGTTTTATGAGATGACGACACTTAAAGGCTAATGTCACATAACTCGATTTGCAACATTTTTATGCGTAGACTCGGCCATTTGAGATGATGGTGTTTTTGTGGAGATATCTTAAAATACTTACGGTCATTTGATTAGGATAATCTGTAACGACAAAAGAAAAATACAAAATTAGCTGACCCATTGGTTATAGGAGGCGAGTTGGATGACTTTTTATTTTAATAAATTATTAGGCGATGAGTCTTTTTAAAGAGAAGAGTCATTTCTGTATTTTATCCATGAAAACCTCCTTTCGGCGCTGTCATAATAAAGTTGAACTTATTCTACTTCGCTGTCAAATATACTGAGCAAATTAATCTCACCATGGTTTCCTTTAAAGTGCTTGCTATATTCATGATGGCAACACTTAAATGCTTCTTTTGACAGATGTACAATATGAAAGACTTTGTAGCTACTGACTGCTTCTCTGCGGAGATGTTGAGTGTTGCGTGAGGCTGGTGAGTAGATAACAGGTACCCACATTGAAAAGCTAAAATGGGACATTTTGACATTTGTTTTGATTCCAATGATTTGAATGCAGCCTGGCTGACTTAGAATTGTGTTACTTATGAGTTATGACTGAGACAGACTGTTTTTCTTGTGTTATGTAATTTTCCCAGCCCCTCAAGGCGAACAAAAAAATTATTCCTGTCACCCATTCTTACAAACGTCAGCTTTTATATCAAGGAACAAGATTTGGGCCCACTATGTAGGCCATTTTTTTTTTTTAAGGAAAAAAGAATTAAGTAGACTCTGCAATTCGCAAGCTCTCTACACACTTTACTTGATACTTCTCGGATTTCTCCCAAGTAGAACTGACATCTGGGTATAGTTCATTGTAACACATTTCGGCAGATGTGTTCATGAACTGCTAGTAATCCGCTTCAAGCGCCATTTGCTTTCAGGATGCGGGTTCTAGAAGAACGTCGAATCAAACCAAAAGTCGATACATACACCCAGTATGCCAGTTTACACCACTTTATTACAAATGTCACTCTGTGCCATTTTACTGGGCGTTTTTCTATTTAAGTTCAGAGCTGAACCTGAACTGTTATACAAAAAGTTCAGGTTTCTTTTTTTAGCTCATCAGAGCTCAGACTTTGTGTTTCTTTTTTTCGCTCAGAACATGATTAGAGCGCGCTCTATGAGCTCAGAATAAATTGACTGAGCAGGCTGAGTATAAAGCTAATTACACACATATACACATACACTTACAGTCACATTTGACAGAAAAAAAAAAAAAAAACAGGATAAACAAAATAATTGAAAAACGATCTGAGCATGCTCGGTTCTGACCGCGCTCATAATGCTCGAACTCAGTTCACTGCTCAGCTCTGAATTAAAAAAACAAGAACTACTACTGAAACTACGATTACACGTGTCGCTTTTCGAGGCAAATTTTGGAAGGCTACGTCACAAAAATTCGGCCATTCGGTGGTCGCTCGCATGTCTTTCGTGAGAGTGCGATGCGACGACCCGCGTGACCAAATACTTGACAGGCAATCACACGTAGTGACGTCGTAATGACAAAATTTGAAATGCAAAGTGGCATGGAAACGTAGCTTAAGGATTCGGCTACTTAATTTTGCCGAGAAAGGTGTTCATTAAAAAAGGCCTATTACAGTTCGCACAGTAGTGGCTCTTGAAATCATCTCTCGCGTGGAAAATGGCAGCCTTAGGCGTTTTTCTTTTTTAGTTCAGAGCTGAGCTTTGAACTGAGCTCGAGCATTATGAGCGCGAGTTAAGTATCCATAGCAAAACATATTGAGAAAAAAGATAACATTATTTGTATTCAATGATATCTTTAGTCTCTAGTACAGTCTTGCACACAACGCTACAATGATAACATATGTAAAAGAGATAATATCGTTTGTATACAATGTTGGAATATTATCTCTTCTTCATTATCAAGCAAGACGATTGTACGCTTGGGTCTCCTTGTAGATAGATAAGAAAAGTATATAAATACGACTGTATGATGAATTTATCGACAGTCTTATTGTAACTACATAGTAGCCTTAAGCTCCTTTTAGAATTAGTAAAAAGTATTTCAATAATAAAGGACATAGTTCCAAATAAATATTGTTTAATTTTAAAAGTAAGAACCAAGTGTTTTAATTGGCGATCCTGCCAGGAGGTTAAATATACTTTTTAACTTCAATCGAGCGGACCTCGGGAACAAGTAGTGAAATCTAGTATAAACAGAACACTCGCGTTACCGGTTACAAGAATTACCTAGCATAGCAGGTACAAATATAGCTCCTTCGTACGAAGCAGCAAAGCAATTCAGTGAAAGTGTATATGTGGAAAAAAAAACACACAAATTCGACGACAACAGACACGAGTTCAAAATGGAACAACTCGCAGTATTAATGGCAAGATTAGAAGCTTTAGAAACCAGGTGCAACACAGTAACACAAACCCTAGAGCACACACGCACAGAGAATGCAAGGTTAGCAGCAATAATAACTAACCAAAATCAAATAAACACTAATTTAGAAACAAAACTAAATGAAGTAAAATCTGGATTAGGCATAGTACCAAACATACCTGTGCTAGAGGAAATAAGAACCACATATACAGATGGTAGTGAAATACAGTTAGACGCATTTAAAAGCCTACCTATTTTCAACGGCGATCAATCAAATTATCGGTCGTGGCGCGAAGAAGCATCCAGATTAATGGACAGCATTAAAAACCTCAAAACACACAGTAAGTACGCAGCAGCATTGACTATAGTGAAAAGTAAAATACAGGGTGCAGCCGCGAATGTGTTAACTAATTATAACACAATTTTTAATTTTGAGGCGATACGTAACAGATTAGATTATACGTACTCTAATCAAGAACCTCTATACGTGCTACAAGACATGATGAAAGCCATCACGCAAAAAAGAAGCACACTGTCTGAATACCACGACGAGATAAATAAAAATCTCAATTTAATAATATCAAAAATCACTATGTCAGGTGATCCGCCGAATATAATCGACAGACTAATTAAAAATGCTAACGACGACGCAGTTCGTATATTCATTGATGGTATGAGTGACAACTTTACAAGAGGATCATTATATTCAGCTACAATAAATGATCTAGAACACGCATTCGCAATTGCTCGCAGAATAGAACATGATAATGTGCACAGGCATTTACATCTCACTCAAGATAAGCACCACAAAAATATGCCACATGAACACAGAAACGAAAGAAGACCAAATTATTCGAGCCAAACAACGAATTATCAACCCCAGAAGCAATACGATAATATGCAGCAACACAATCAAGGACCACGCCTAAACCCTTCCAAGAGAAATGACGGACCACAGCCGATGGAGATAAACTCGAGACAAATTGTACATGCACAGCGACAAAATTGGAATCAATACAAACCCGATGTATATAATCCACCAGCGAAACGTGAACACAGCGGGAGTTTCAACACACACAACAGACCGCAACGATCTTATCAGCAGAACTTCAAGCAGCAGAGAGTAAATAACTCCCGACAACAACGCAGAGACGATGTCAGCAGTACATATGCAGAAGCAGATGAAACGGAATGTATGGTAAATAATAACATAAGAATAGATCATTTAAACTAGTAGACGGGTTGCCCTGCTTAAATTTAACTAGTACTATTTCTAAGAAAATTTATAAAATTCTTATTGATACTGGTGCAACCCATAATTACATTAATAGAAAATGCGATTCTAGCGAAAAAATTAAAATTAAACCTATAAAAATAAAAACAATGCATGGTTATTCTATGGTAGATACAAAGAAAGTAGTTAGGATATTAAAGAAAAATATAACATTTTTTGAATTAGAGGATATTCAGTCTTTTGATATGATATTAGGATATGAAGGACTTAAAGTTCTAAACGCGGAAATAAATTTCAGTAATATGACTCTAACTACCATAAGCAGTGTCGAATCTATTCAGAAAATTAATTACATAATTGGGGAAAATAATATTTATAAAGCAGACATAGATAGACTGATGAAGATTAATAACAGCATAGGACCGTTACCCTTTACAGATACTATAGAAGCAAGCATTAGGACGACCAATGATAATCCGGTTTATGTTAAACAATATCCATATCCCATAGCAGATAACGAATTCGTAAACAAAGAAATACAGAAACTCTTACATGACAATATAATAGAAAAAAGCCATAGTCCTTATAACAGTCCCATATGGACAGTACCTAAAAAAGGTTTGGACGAAAAAGGAAAACCAAAACGGCGCATGGTTGTTGATTTCCAAAAACTTAACGCTCACACTGTAACAGACAGATACCCCATTCCGGATGTCAACATGACAATTCAAAATTTAGGTAAAGCCAAGTACTTTACAACGTTAGATTTGGAGTCAGGTTTCCACCAAATTAAAATCAAAACAGATGATAAAGAAAAAACAGCTTTTGCTATAAATGGCGCAAAATATCATTTTAAACGAATGCCTTTCGGGCTCAAAAATGCACCAAGCATATTTCAGAGATGCGTGGACGACATTTTGAGAGACTTTGTAGGTAAATTCGTACACGTTTACATTGATGACGTATTGATATATTCTTCATCTGAGGAAGAACATATACAGCACATAAGTCAAGTATTCGACGTACTCAATAAAGCCACATTAAAAATATCTGATGAGAAAAGTAAGTTTTTTCAAGAAGAAATAGAATACTTAGGTCACATAATCAGACATGGTAGAATCACTACGAACCCTGAGAAAATAGCAGCTATAGAAAATTTTCCAGTCCCACAAACGGTAAAGGATTTGAGAGGATTTTTAGGTCTTACAGGTTACTATCGTAAGTTTATAAAAGGATACGCAAGCATAGCCAAGCCCCTGACATTATATTTACGAGGAGATAACGGTAAAGTAAACAAAAAACAAAGTAAAAATATTAAGTTAAATCTGAATGATTCAGCATTAGAAGCGATTAGAATTTTAAAAAATTATTTGAAAGAACAAGTCGAACTTTTTCAACCGGATTATAGTAAACCATTCGAGCTTACTACAGATGCATCCAACATAGCTATTGGAGCCGTACTAAGTCAGAATAAGCAACCTATACACTTCTTGTCAAGAACACTGAGTAAGACAGAAGAGAACTATAGCACAAACGAGAAAGAGCTATTAGCGATCATATGGTCCTTACAAAAACTCAGAAACTACATATATGGTATAGCAGACTTAACCATATATACCGATCACCAGAGCCTTATATATTCTGTATCAGAAAAAAATCCCAACACAAAGCTGAAACGTTGGAAGGGAATCATTGAAGACTTTGGAGCAAAATTAGTTTATAAACCAGGAAACCTAAATCTTGTAGCTGACGCATTATCACGTCAACGCATAAATACTTCTACCATAGAAACAGCACATTCAGCTGAAAGTTCTTCTAATGATATAATAAAAACTGTGAATCAGCCTTTTAATGCATACACTGCACAGTTCGAACTTATTGAAGATATAACAAATAATATCGAAACACAAATCTATTTTAGTAACAAAATAAGACTCATAATAAAGTTTAAGGACAAAGACTCTTTACTAAGGCAGATGAAAGAAGTTATACAACCCCAAAAGATTGTAGCTTTGCATACGAAATTTGAAAACATATACAAATATGGTGAAAACATAAAAAAAGAATTCCCACTAGTAAGATTTATATTCACACCAAGAAAACTTCAAGACGTGACAAATTTGGAGGAACAACTAAAACTTGTAAGGGTAACTCACGAAAGAGCACACCGAGGGTTACGTAACAATATACAAGAAATCTCAGAGAAATATTACTGGCCCGATCTAAATAAACAAGCAAAGAGTTTCAACAAAAAATGCATAGCATGTCTATTTGGAAAATATGAAAGAAAACCTATCAGAGAACCTCTGAATAATTCAGAAATACCAACACATGTGGGAACACACATTCATATGGACATATACTTCAACGACAAGTATACTTTCCTTGTAACAGTAGATAAGTATTCTAAATATACAATCCTTCGGGAAATCGAAACTCGAAACAGACTGTACGACGTTATGGAAGAGGTCTTATCTAATTATTTCCCAAAATGTGAACGACTCATGACAGATAACGAGAAGGGATTCAAAACAGAAATGGTGAACCAAATGTGTTTGAAATACAACATAACTAAAGTAGAAACTCCAGTATACAGATCGACAGCGAACGGTCAGGTAGAACGTGTAAACGGTACAATAACTGAACTGTCTAGAATATTCACAATTCAGAATAAAACAAGACTTATCGAAGAAATATTTAGAACAGTGCGTGAATTAAATAATTCTATACACTCAGTTACCGGTTTGAAACCTAGAGACATTTTCTTTAATCAAAATAAATATAGCAATAGTGAAATTATAATAAATAAACTAAACTCAGCATCCAAAAAAGTGATCGAACGTCTAAATAAAGGAACTCGACACAGAGAATATAAAAAAGGAGATAAGATAATGGTAAGAATCACAGGTCTTAGAAAGAAATCTAACGCCAGATACATAACAAGAATAGTAGAAGAAGATAAAGGAGACACTGTAATCTCTAAAGAGGGAATAAAAATTCACAAGGATAACATAAAGAATTATCATTTTTTAGATGACGAAAATATTAATATTCCTAACATTACTAGGAATTGTACAGAGTCAAGAAGGGCAAAGAAACGTTCAAATAACTGAGTTACTAAACAAGAAGTTTATACTTACGCAAACAGATGACGTGTATTTATTCAAAGAACAAACTTATTTGTTACATGCCACCAACCTGACTTCGATATTTCAACCTTACGTAAATATCGTAACTAGTAACTATCAACCTACACAAGAAGAAAAAATTTGGTTAAGTAAAATTAAGAATTTAGCAGACCAATTACAAGAACATACTAGGCATACTAGATCAATTAACTTTTTAGGAACAGCTTTCAAATATGTGTTTGGTAATCCTGACCATTATGACTTAGTTAACATAGAAACGAGTATAAATAATCTCATAGAAAACAATAATAAACAAAAAACTATAAATTCTAGATTCGAACAAATTTTGCAACAATTCGAAGGTCAGAGCCTTAAAGAACATTTAGTAATAGAACAAGTGTACGAACAATTATTATTATTGACCAGAACAATTAATGCAGCAAAAAATAATGAATATTTATCAGAAAGCCTAGACTTAGATGACATTAAAAATATTATTCAACATGAAATAATTCAAGTACCCATAATAAATATACTTGAGTACTCTAAAATATTATTAGCTAGAACTGATGAATTCTTCATCACAATATATAAATATCCAGTTCTAATTAAATCATGTAAATTGTATAAAGTAACACCCTTAAATTCAAAACATGGAAAAATCATTACAGATAAAACAATTGCCTTATGTAACCAAACTTATTTAAGAACAAGAAATTGTCAAAATCATCTAAGTAAAAACATTTGTGAAATTAACTTTGAAGAAGAAAATTGTCTTATTCCACTTTTAAAGAATATAACTTCAAAATGCAACATTAAACAAGAATACGATTACGACTTAGAAATTGAATCCGGTGTTATGTTATTAAGCGGTAAGCATAAGCTAAATAATCAAACAATTAATGGTATAAACTTAGTTACTTATGAAAATACTATAAATCTAGATGATAAAATATACAAAAACATGCATAAGCAAATTAAAGAAGTTATATTAAGAAATCATAATTCAGAGTCTTACATCGACCAAATAATTAAAGAAGATACAATGTACAAATTCGATAACATAGATACTTTAAAAAAACTAATTATTCCTTTTGAAGAAAAACCGATATTATCAACTATATACACAATTGTAACACTGATTGTTATTCTAGCATTTACGTACGTAATGATAAAAACTATACAATGTATAACAGATCGTCAAAAACAAAAAAAGATTGACGCATATAACAAAACTTATGAAAGAGAGATGTTAAAAATAGCGTCGAAAAATCGGGACGATTTCGTTTAACAAGGGGGGGAGTTAAGTATCCATAGCAAAACACATTGAGAAAAAAGATAACATTATTTGTATTCAATGATATCTTTAGTCTCTAGTACAGTCTTGCACACAACGCTACAATGATAACATATGTAAAAGAGATAATATCGTTTGTATACAATGTTGGAATATTATCTCTTCTTCATTATCAAGCAAGACGATTGTACGCTTGGGTCTCCTTGTAGATAGATAAGAAAAGTATATAAATACGACTGTATGATGAATTTATCGACAGTCTTATTGTAACTACATAGTAGCCTTAAGCTCCTTTTAGAATTAGTAAAAAGTATTTCAATAATAAAGGACATAGTTCCAAATAAATATTGTTTAATTTTAAAAGTAAGAACCAAGTGTTTTAATTCGCGCTCTGAACCGAGCGTGTTCAGTTCGTTCTGTTGTATTTATGAAACACACTTGAGCACATAGCTGTCATTTGTAGAAAATATATGTATAAATTGAATATTTTTTAATTGTTATTTATTAAATTGGTTAACCTTCAGTTCCAGAGCAACAAGATTCGTCCGCCATTTCAATTATTTTGTTTATCCTGTTTGTTTTTTCTGTCAAATGTGACTGTAAGTGTGTCAGCTTTTTACTCAGCCTGCTCAGTCAATTTATTCTGAGCTCATAGAGCGCGCTCTGATCATGTTCTGAGCGAAAAAAGAAACACAAATTCTGAGCTCTGTTGTCTCTGACCTAAAAAGAAATACGAAATTTGTGTATAACAGTTCAGGTTCTGCTCTGAACTAAAAAAGAAAAACGCCTCTTGACTGGTGACTGAAACACTATATTTCCCAATTCTTTTCTATGAAGTGTAAACTTTACCCAAGCATTAGCATTCCATTTGTAGCCCGGATTCGCCCTATTTATGAGTACAGATTTAATACAAACTGAAGCACATTGGTAGACGTTTATTATTTAATTTCGTCGCACTTAATAAGTAATGAGAGCATACAGCCCATAAGCTCAACGAAAAATCGTTTGCGGCTGGCTAAAACCATTTCAGAGATCAACTCAGAAAAAAAAGCACACGTCCATAGCAGGGATTCAACGAAACACAGCAAATAATTTAACAATTCCTCAGGGGGTCCCATTTTTTACCGTTTGATTCCGCGAGCCAAAAAAAAATTCATACACGCCACAAAAATTGCGTTCGCCCACAAATGGAAATGGAATTTCGTTATTCAGTCGGATTTGCAAGGCCTTTCCCCCCCATCCATAAATCCTTAATATTACTGTTTGTTGTAAAATATCCAACAGATAAAATTACCAACGCGTAGGCGTGTGCTAGGGACATATGCAAATTGAAGCACTGATTTCGCGCGGAGGATTTGTGGATATTTGCGGCGCTAAAAGCATTTTATTTCCATCTATAGAAGTCTACATCCGTCCGTCTTCTAAATTTTTCGAATACATCTCCGAATGGGCGGGATAATTTATTCCTTGCAAAATTTCATACACTTTATGATGTTGCTCGTCCTTAAGGAGCTAAATTTCTGGTACTCGTTTCTTGATCCGTGGTGCAGGGCAGAAAGGTCGCACAAAGTGGGAAATAGATGTAATTATTTTTTTTTTAAATGGGATACAGCAGTGACACCGACGCTGGATTCCCATTGCTATCAAATTAGCGCAGCTGATAAAATCCAATTTCTCAGATAATTTGTAATGCTTACCAGCAAAGTGGTGTAGTCTTTCTATGAAACGGGCATTTTTTTTTGGTCAGCATACTCAGCGAAAGCTTGAGGGCATCATAAACGTCCGATTTTGGGTCATCGTGATCATTATCGTCGTGGGGCTACATTTCAAAATATTTTCAATGCAAATATAAACAATAAACTGGGAGAATGATAAACAAAAGGCCAGAGACGTGAATTGAGTGCGAGAAAAAATAAATTCAGATTGACATCATAGTTCGAAACGTGAGTTGTCCGCTGGAAAATACCTCATTCCGATGTGGGAACAAAAACATCTCGTCTTCGCGCATAATTTGCGAATCGTTTTGGGGTATAATTGAGATAGACAGAAAAAAATATTTCGTTAGAATATAATGAAAGCGAAGGAGAAGCGAATGTGTTTTTTTTTTTGAAAATCACTCGCTGGAGAGACCCCATATCGATGGCGTGATTGACTTTCGCCAATTAATTGTGAAAACAGCGGATCCAAAACGATGCTGATTAGGCAGGCACAAAGGAGAGCATTTATCATACTTAAACAAGCTGAGTGGGTATGCTTTGATGGCTGTCATCTGTGGTGTATCTTGACGTGACCTATAAGTATGTCGAATGCGTTTTTTTTTTTGGCGGAAATGAGAGAGCTATTGTTGAAAAAACGACCTAATTTTGGCAGAGGAAAATGCCTAAGGCGTGCTAGAAGTCGAGGGCTAAAACTTCATGCAAGGTGCGGCAAAAAATGCAAAGGCTGGAAGGCGATCAACTTGAACGGATCAAGTACAAGAATTACAAAAGTATGATTTTTTGAGTGTTCTCTTGGCCAAGAGATATAGGCAAAACAGAAATCTAATGCATGGCGCTATTTGTGTTAAAGATTCCGCCACAAGTGCTTTCCATATTCCTTTACAGTGTGTAAATACGTCACAAGCTGTAAGCTCACTAACATTGATTGATTGACATTGCAGGGTGTCGACGAGCTGCCAACGTTTTACAGCAAAATCAAGTATCCGTGGTACAGATATCTAGAGAAGAAGAGACCGACGAATTTAAATGTAAATTTTTGCATATATAAACTTTGCAAGGAAGTTGAAGTCTAACTCCTGTTCGACGCCGAATTTAATTGACACAAAAGAGGAAACAAAACAATACTTAGAAGTACATCTGTTTCAAAGGGATTCAAAGAACGTGTGAAAACGAGACAATTCTTTGCATTTGTCGAAAGTAATTGTTCTACATTGGCCAGCCAAGAATCTGTCGACATGGAAGAGCTTAGGGGTAAATCTAGTATCGCCTCACCAAGCTACTTAAAGACCATTGGGGATAGGTGTGTCCATCTGTGATCATAATAAGAAGAGATCATTTTACTCCTGAAGATATTAAAGAAGACAATACAAAAATAAAGGAAAACAAAGAGAGCGAACAAAATAAAAATATGCTCTTAAAAAAAACATTTTATTTAACGAGAACACGAGAAGTGATTTGAAAAATTCCAGTATACAAATTAACGTTTGGGTTGACAGCAGCAAGCCGCCAGCCCTTAGCTTCTTTCTGTCTAGTTTTCTGAATTTTTGAAGTAGGTACATGTAGATTAAAACGAAATACCTAACAGCGAGCTTACATCTCGTTATAAGTAACATGAATTACCAAACCTTTTGGAAAATGATATAAAATTTATGTAATTTAAAAATGAGGGACATTTATAGCAAAAAGAGAACAAAAATAGATACGAAATAAAAAAAAAGATATTGCAAAACAGATCGGACTGAAAAAAGAGAACATGTTCTCTTTAAAGAGATACGATGGACACCCTAATTGGTGAATAATTTCAGAACTCAAACTGATTCAAAGCCGCCTTCTCTCGCTACAAGGTTGCCAACAAATTAAACAATTGCCTAAATAAGAAAATATTTCCGATAAAAGATATGCAGCCAACGCTTTAAAATCGATGTAATAAATTTTCTAATTTCCAGAAGACCCTTCGCATTCGCATCTACAAAAACTTGCACGTCGGATGTCAGAAGTCGACTACAGGAATTCAAATATTTAAAAAAAATAAAGCTTGTCAAAGCAGTTTGTGGGTTCGTATTTGAGGAACGCAACATATCATAGAAGCGTTCTCCGCTCAGAAATATTGGAGAATTGCGGTCTTCGTTTGTGTAGCAGCTCAGCTGCTTTCAAGCAGTCTCTAGTTGGACGTGGCTTAGCACAGTGACTTTTGTAGTATCCAAATATTAAATGTTCTTGAGCCATTGTAAAGAGAACCAAAGTCGATATAGCTTAAATAAAACGCTGAAGTTCTACCAGCTCTATTTCTGGAAACTTTAGAAGAGACTTATCTAGAGCTTAAACGGTAATGCGGCATGAAAAGAAAATATTTGTATTTACGGTGGTGCAACAGAAATGTGGAGCGTTGTGTTTCCAACGAACAAAAAAAATTAAGACTGCAATTATAATGAACGAAAAGAAACGTCAACAAATGTCTACTTTAGGATCTCTCGCAAACAGAGAAAATTTTTAGCCAGTGAAAAAAGCGCCCTCTAGGCGCTAATAGCATAATTGGTTGCTGTCAGCTCCACTTAAAGGTGGATGCAGCGCTTGGGTGGAATGTGGAAATGCAATTGAACAAACGGGATACAAGAGACAATTTAAGATCTGAAAATTTATTGAAATATTTTTTAAACACCGACGAGAACTTTCAATTGCAAGATTTCCCATTTCGTGCCACTGACAGCTCTCCGCGTTTTCCTAATCTTATATATTAATAGACGAAGGAAAATATTGAAGAATCACTTTCACTTTAATACAACATAGTCGCTTGGATTTTTTTTTTATTGGGAAGATTGGGCAAGGGTTCAATGCTATTTGTAATTTGTTTTCCAATACCCGTATGTCCACTGGGCGAACTCTAGTACTGTTAAATCTGTCAAGCGGTCTTTTGAAACAATTTAGCTCTTATAGTGCTGGGTTATTGTAAATTTCGTACCATTGCTTGAAGAATTAGGTCAAAGAAATTCAACAATAAGGCGATGCCTTGTTTTAATCCGTTTTGTCAATAAAATGGCCTCCTACGTCAGGAGGTACCGGCGGTAGATGGTCACCACAAGTACACAGTTGTTGACTGTGATTACTAACACGAAGGCACGAAGACCCTTTTCAACGATGTACTTAAAGTTCGGTGGTGTTCTTGCTGAGAGATTTCTCAAGCGTCCTCCTTCCCCGATGAACTGCGGATTGTTAAGGATACTGAATATGGACATGGTCTTGTATAAGTCGTTCTTTGCATATGCTAACGAAGTCTACTTTATTGTCAATCAAGTGGCTAAAGCGATGTTTGACTTTTCGAACACAGACGTGGAGACATTTCCTTTCTGTTTTAAGACTTGTACGCACCTGTTCCGGAACGAAAAATCCCATACAAAAATGACACATGAACGAAGAATTTCGCTCTCCTTTTTGTTTTGCGTACTGCGCAGCTACTGCGAAATGATGCGGTGGAAAAGTGGGTAATTGTAGTAGATTTCTTGGTACAATTCTCCACTATTAATTTCACTCATTAATTGTTGACAATTGTACTGCAGTGTTACCAGCTTTTATAAGAGGCATGGAGCTAAATATCAAAAATCTTGGCGAAATCAAATATAAAGATCAAAAGTGCGCTTTTTTTGAAATTCTTTGGGCACACTTATTTTGATTACAAAAATATTAAACTAAAAGAAACACCACTAAGAGACTTTTCTAGTTTCCATTTTTCAATGTTAAAAAAGTTAAAAATAAGAAACGCCTATGCAAACGAGTTTTTTTTATATTTAAATATTTCGAAATGGGTTTATAAATGTGTGAAAAGCAGATGAAAGTGAAATAATGTGTTTTTATACACAAAATAACCAGTAAAATTCGGATTTAATTCGATTTGGCAGCAGAAATCTGAAAACTCAGGTCAAAATTTGAAATGCCCAAACGAAAAAGACAAAATCGTTAAGTTTTAGTTATACGAAAAGAGTGTGTTCGCCAAAGAAGTATAAGTAGTAATAAATTCCTAAGGAACCTAAAAATCGCCAAACTTCAAAGTGAATTCGGATAAATCCCAAATGACAATTTTAAGGAGCCAGTGAAAAGTTCGAGTAGCCAAATCAGAGATAAATCGCCAGTGCTGGTAACACTGCTAATTGTGTATCAGCTGTCGGAACTCTCCACAAGTTATTTTCCGCTGCATTTTCGCAGACGTTTCGCTGTCCATTTGGAGACAACCGGACAATTTTGTTCCGGAACAGGTGCGTACTAGGCTTTAGCAAAAGTTCGTAGGCAAGAATCAGCGTGTTCAAGTAATTGCATTTTATTACACTTGGCCAATATTTGTGAATTGAAGTGCAAAAGGGACGACCCACTCTAATGTATCTTCAAACGAGACCCAAGGTTAGATAAAGCGCAAACAAAATCAACTGCCGCAGGAAATTGATTTTTGGATACAAGTTAAATGTAAAACGCATCGAGCAGGACCAATCACAACAGCACTCTCATTCCGGTTGTTTCGAGGCGCATATTGTAATTTAATAGCAAAGTTCAAGTTGACGCATTCATCGGTCTGAAACACAACAAACTTCGCTCACAATTGAAATCAGTTTCATTTTACGCACAGACATGTGTATTTTACTTCCGCTTGAAATCGTACCACAGGTCTACCTACGCATTCACCAGCGTTTTGCTCTTGATGTGATGAAAGCAACTGAGTATTGATTTCCAATTGCTGCGAAATAGATTCCTTTACAACTTGAGAGCAATATTTACCATAACGTGTTATTTTGGTAAATTAAGGGAGTTCAAGTAGTCGTCGAACATAATTGGAAAACGGAGGTGAACCCAGATATGAGAGTACCAGACCCCACCCTATCCATGATTTTGCTGAACATTTAACAACTCCCGTGTGTTTTTCATTAGAAAGGAACGATTGAAGTACAACTTCGGGGCTTCCAGGTATTTTATGTCTCATTTAATATTTCGAAGGGAATAATTTTAAAACACTTGTTTCAAAGAAAGTTGTAGATGTCCAGCCCACACTTGAAAGTTATAGCCACTCGCCTTGGGCTTCTTCCGATATTTCTATTTTATTTTTGTATACACCTACATAAGACGTAATGTCAAAAGTCATATACCAGTTGAGTAATAGCAGGTCTCAGGGGCTTTCAGGAATTTCAATTTATCTTCGATCTTGTGTAAGGGATGAGGGGTTTTCAAAACTATGGCTTGATGTTATTAAAACAAGCAGAAGAAATAACACATTTGTCCTCCCACATTTGTCAGTGCTTAAAAAGCGATAAATTCTAGCAGGCATCATTACCATAAAGATAGCCTTGAGTGGGTAGGCGGAAAATTGGGGATGAATTGGCCAAGGAAAAAAAAAAAGCGTTGGATGTAAGAGAATTTATTTTTATAACCTATAAATTTGGAATCTGTTTTTCTGGCGGCTTCTACAAGATTTTAACTCAAAAGTATTTAAAAAAAAAACAGTCACTTTAAGAACTTGGACTGTAGTTAGTAAGTGCCTAATTTGCAATTCCAACCAAGATATTTGTTTGCATACCTATATGATTGCGAGAACTTCCAGGAAGTTCACAGCTCTGGAGAATCTTTAGTAATATAATTTTTTGGGGGTTTTCTGTGGGTCAGTTTTTGGAAAGTTTTTTAAACAATTTTCAGGGTGATTTGTACTTTTTCTAACGGCCATATTATTCACTCCGGGTGTAACTCAGGTTTAAGTTTCATTTACACCCGATCATTAATCCGCAATTTTTAAACCCGATAATTTAAACTTATATCCCTATTATTCACTGAAAAAAATGCTGGATTAAAATGCGGATTTAAAACACTTTAAACCGTTTTTAATCCGTTTTCAACCCACGTAATGTCAAATTACACAAATAATGACATTTTTTTTTGTTTGTCACTTGGAAATTAATTTCATTTGTTTCGGACCCAGTTATATTTTAAGGTGCATTAATTATGCCGAAATTTCTATCGAATCATCGAATGTAGCCTAAAAAATTACTCTTTTCTCAGCACGAAATATTTCGAAAATATACCACATCGTAATCGTCGACGCAAGCCCGCTTGTGCAATCCATATATTCGACGACAAGGATGACGTTAATTTACCATCAGCTCTTCGACAAATTCGTCTTCATTTGGGACAGTTTTATGCTTGTATTTTCGAAATTTACGAAGTTGACTTCTTGAGGAATTTTTGGGGTAATTTTCCAACTGAGTTTTTGTTTTTTTTTGCTAACTTTTAAAACGTCGGTTTGAGTTATTTCTGAAGCACATTTTCCAACTATTTTTGTACCGTCTCGAAAATGGTATCTGTTGCTACGGTTTTTTGATTACTAAACCCAAAAAAAAACTCCCAAAACGTGGTTTCAAAAAGTTGGTTGATTGGTTTCTTGGCGACTTTTTCAAGCAATTTTTCTGACATATTTGCGAATGCTCATATTTTTCTGCTTATCATGCGGCGATTTTAGTGTCGAATTTTGTTTTATGTTTTTTGTAGTCACCCTTTGGCAGATCTGTTATATTATTTTGGGAGCTCATTTTGGAGTGATTCCTGTTTACATTCAGAAAAAAAAAAAACATTCTTAAGCGAAGATTAGAAAGTTTTTCAAAAATGTTTGGGCTAAAATATCGTTCTTTAACAATTATTTCTAATAACAAGAACTCGTTTTCAAAAAGCAAGTCATTCAGCGGAAGAATAATATACTTTCCATAACCATTTGTTTACATCACTTGTAACAATTTAGATATTTGGATTCATGTTAACCAACGAAAATTGTTGGCTTTGCAATGTTTTTTTCGGAGTGTGGAGCATATATTTCGGTAAATATTTCAAAACCGTTTTAAAAGAGTGTGTCAGATGTGTTTATGTGTTTGTGTTTATGCCATTTTTTGTAGCAAGTTTAGGGCGATCTTGAACTGATTTTCGTGCAGTAAGCTGAGACGCCTCTACGCAATTTCTGTGCGTATTTTCTAATAAGTTTCGGAGCTACTTTTGTTCGCCATTTCTGGATTGAATTTTACAGATTTTTGAGGGAGCATTTTCTGGTTTGAAAATTGAACTAATTTTCAAAGAAATGCAGATTTCGTTGGCTTTTTCTTGAGTTCTATTGTTCTATTGTCATCAATATTGGTTGAGCTGTATTTTATGATTTTTAAAAGTAGTTTTTGGGGCGTGAAAAACTGTTTTTGATTTAATTCTGCTTTTTTTGCTAACTTTTCACCAAATATCTGCGTTTTTTTTTAAGCAATTTGTGAGCCATATACGTTGCTACTTGCAGGTTATGTTCGTTAAGATTATACTCGCATCTGATTGATCATGATTCTCTGTGCATATTTTTTAAGAGCTGATTTTTTTTTTGGTGTATTTCTGAGCTTGACTAATTTTTTCTATGTTCGAATATGTGACAGATATATAATATTTTAAAAGCCATTTTTTGCGTGTTCTTTAAATCAATTAAATGTAAATATATGATTTGAAAGAATATATTTTGACAACTATTTTTAGGCAAACTTTCGCTTTATAGCTGTTTTTCGTAGGACTTTTCCAAAGACTTTCTAAAGTATTTCTGGAGATATTTTCAGTGGATTTCGGTAGCAATTCCTAAAGCAATTTTTGGAGCGAGATTATTTACGTTTTTGTTGCGATTTCCATTCGGACTTCTAAAAACGCACATGAGGCAATGTTTTGAATTATATTACAAGGAGTAAGTCCCACCCTTCTTTAGAAGGGAAAGTTGGAAAACCCACCTTGGGCTATGTTTTTATTTGAATAATAATACCGATCTGATAATTTTTAAAGATTTTGGCTAACATTGTCACAGCGAAGGATCCTTTCACAAATTTGTATTGGGTCTTACTAATAATCATTTTTAACCTCCGCACTAAATATTTCGTAGGTCACAATATGCAATTTTTGTATGGAAAATTTCACGATTGTAAGTTCGAAAAGTTTATCCTGGACACTAAAAATGATTATTAGTATCGCGGATTGTCTCTCAGAATTGTGTGAATTATATGTGGAAATGCAGGATGGTGACCTTAGGACTGGTTCTCTTATGTTTCATTTGGTTCTATTGGGAAATACAAACTACCCACTAAAATCAGTGTTTCGTTGAGACTTAAAGAATAATTTTTAAAAGGAAAGCAAATAATTCTTCAACTGAATTGCGCTGTTTGAGAAGATTTCAGAAGGCATCACTTATTCATCGGAGGACTTATATTTTCGAGCAAGAGGGGTAAAAGGTATCCAGTTTTAAGAATTAATTTTACGGAACCCTTTTAAGTTGGATCTTAATAATTTATAGTGACGATGGAGGTATTTCTGTTAATTACTGAAAGGTACATTGCTGATGCTTTCACTCAGATGAAAGCACTGGACGCCATACCCTACGGATTACATTTTGTGGCTATCGAAACATAGCTAGGTGGTCACGTTTTAAATAAGAGAAAGTATTAAGCATTCTCTCAGGTCATGCGTTCTATATCCATCTTATCTGTATGTCATGTCCGACATGGTTTCTATCTATCTTGAGTTTAATCTATCAATTACCCATCGAGGCTTATTTTTGGTAAAAGTCACTGCTTTGCATTTCGAATAAATATTCTCAAAACTTCTGCTAAGAAATATCATATCCCCGAGCTCTGTTTTCATGGCTAGATATTTACGGTTGATTTGCACTCAAAATCACGTATTTACCCCGCAGCGCCATCGCAAATCCATGCAGCCCAGCAAACAATCCCAAAACCGTACCGAATTAATAAATTGTATCTGATAGCATGTGTCTGATATCCATCAGAGACACACGCACTCGTTGAACCCAAATACCTTTGTCAATCAATCAAACCTTGTTTGTCCCCAAAATTCTATTAGCCGCCCGCAGACATTGTCATCGTATCCCTCCCTAATTAAGTTTACATTTGCTACTATCAACCATCTCTCATGTCCCGCCCCAAAACTGAAAGCATTTCTGTTTACTCGACACAAATCACTATTTTGCATGCAAATCAGGGGACTCTTCGCCCCCCGGCCCCATTTCCGTCACATAAAAGAAATACCGATACTCAAATTCAGATTCAACATTCAAGTGCGCATATAGTGCTGCGCCGCCATTGTAAAACAAAAACGACCTCCATCGGATACACCTAAGAGATACAATGAATAATTTATCGCAAAAAATTGATTTATTTTAGGCGTAAGCCCAATGCACACGACGACCCTTGGGAGAGTACTAGGTATCGCATATATAGGTGTACATTATTTAGACGAGCAGGGCTGTGAAGGTGCTCCCCAAAGGATTATCGGATTCGAACATGTTTTGCATTGAGCTATCCTTTTTGCATTCCTTTAAATAAATATGTAGTGGTGCGCGTTCTGTGTCGGTCGTCTTTATTACCCTTTCAACTTTTTATCTGATTTTGGGTTATTACAACAGGGGGGAATAAAAAATGAAAACAGAAAATAAAGTCGTAGATAAACCTGTGTGTAGTGGAATTTTATGCAAATTTTTTCCAACATCGTCACCGCCTGAAATTATCCTCCGGCGTTTGTCTGCTCCAATACAGGACAAAACAAACAAAGCACAGACCGAAACGCATACCAGCAGCAGAAGCAGTACAATCGGGGCAACAGTGGAACCGGAGAACAACAAGTTGTAAAATTTTATGACCGCTCTTAAATGGTTCATCCCCATTGTGGATGTGGGGTTTGAGGGCAGAGCCCTGGCGTTGCACGTGTTACTCCCAGAGCCAAATCAAAGCAACCAGTCCAAGGGGAATATTATAAAGGGAAAAATAATAACTCAAATGGAGGTGTAGATATACCTGTATACCAAGAGGCATGGAGAACAACAAGTTGAACACAAATAAAAGCGACACGCAGCATCATAAAATTGCGTGGTAGTGATGGCAGCGACAGACAGACTTACAAACAGACAGTCTCTTCAGTAATGGAGACGAAACCCAGTTGACAGGTACATAAATGACATTTCTCTGTTCAGGTGTTAATCGCATTGCGGGGTTTATGCTGACTGTAGGTATTAATCAAGCCCTGCAACGTATGAGATGTGTTTGAATTAACATTTCGCAGCAGCAATTGAGGTCTGCATTGTTTCGGATGTTGCCACAATTGCTGCTGAGACAATTGTTGATGATTTACAGATGACAGGATGACATTTTTACTGCGGTAAATAAATATTTCGTCAACGACTTGGTGGCGTTTGGTAAACAACATTCAAAGAGTCAAGGTTATTAAAAGAGCTCATGCGAATGAAAGTAGTAAAAACACATTTAAGTGCTTAGAGTAGGGGAGATCGGGGCTAGAAGTAACAATTTTGCAAATCAGTGAGCCAAACCTATTTTAAAACAAACAGCAAAATTTAAGGTACAAAATTCACCCAAAAAATTTAATAAAGTCTGCGCGGAAGATGTCAAAATATTGCATTTAGAAAAAAAAATGGTTGTTACAACTAACCCCTGATGCGGGGTAAATTTTGAAATAGTCATAAAAATTATTAAAAAAGCTTGTGTCATTTGTTTTTAAGAAAATTCATTAAAAAAAAAAACACCTCTTAAAAATAACAAAATCACAATTCACTTGCTGAAAAAACTCAAAACAAAGTGGAATCTTTTCCTTTACCTGTTTTTTACCCGACTGCACACAGAGAGGGTTATGTGTTTCGCGTGTATGCTACGTACGTTCCATCGGGACACCCTGTGGCCTAAATAGCTTGACCGATTTTAAAGAGTGAAGTGTCATTAGATTCGTTTTCTTCCCCGGAGTGTCATAGGCTAACAAGATAAAAATAAAAAAAAGTAAATTTAAAAAACCAAAATACCCGACTGACTTTAAAAAAAAAAAACGATATAAAAAGAGGGTACTCAATACTCATATATTTGTTGGGCTGTGTAGGTATATAGTCTTCGATTGTCAATTAGTTAGGTATAGGTATGTACTTGACTGTGTCTTTTTCATATCTTTTTATTTCCTTTTTTTTTACAGTCAGTCGGGTTTTTTGGTTTTTCAAATTTACTTTTTTTTTAATTGCGTCGTGGCTACCTTTTTGGCAACGATTTTATTTTGTTCCTCAAGAAACGCTCTTGTGTCTCGAACGTCGGTTAAATGGCTGATTTTTTTACTCCCCGCGAAACCGTTCTCTTTCTTGGACCTGTCTTTGACCTCACATCCTTTGGGACAACTGATGCATTCTAAACTCCATGCCACGACTAGCCCCGCCATACAATTTAACATAAAGAACACTATAAATTATAAACCGGAATCCGCACAAAACACATATAAATACACAAAATTCACCAAAAGATAAACGGTGGCTAAAAAAAAAGAAAACAACCGGCACTGTGTTTCTTGAGTGTTAAAAGCATTACCAAAAATACAAATCGTCCAATATTCCGGACCTCACAAAGTACAGCTCCAACTTGCGATAATACAAAGCTCGTAGTAGGCGCCAGTGTTCCCAAATGAATACTCAATCTGAACATCTTGTCTTTCCGAAATAAAAAATCTTTTTTTCTCAAGTTTTTTTTTTTTAATATAAAAAGAACGATATACATAAATACAATTTTTAAGTACTTTAAATAAGACTTGTAGGTATTTATTTTTTCGACAAAACTGTAGTATTTTTAAAACTTTTGAATAATGAATTAAAATGACTTAGAATTTAATTTTTTATATCAAGATCCTATTAATTCTCTTTATTAAATCGCAATAAATCCTATGCAAAGATTAAACTTTCAACCGTTTCAGTACTGAAACGATTATGAATTTTTGTTTTATTTAAATTTTACAGCAGAAAATATTGTTTAATAGAAAACGTTTTAAAACAAAAGTTTGTTTAAATTTTCTTAGATTTAGAAAATTCTTGATATCAAAAATCTTGGAATTTGATACATATTTTGGAGCTCAAAAATCTTGAAAAAAAATATATCTTGTAATCTGGAATCACTGGTAAGCACCTCGTTTGCTTTGGAGAAGCCCGACATTTTTCTCTTTCACGCGACTCTTAATTTTAAGGGCAACCCTTAAATTTTTAAATATTCCAAATTCTCCTCTTACTTTTAACTCCGTCTTCCCCTACAAGAGCCACTGCTATTAACTATCGGGTTATACCGGCTCGAAATAATTTATTTTTGGTGGGGGCAAAACCCCCATTTATTTGGCTTATTACAAGCTATTACAATGACTCAAAACTAACTTAAAACCTAGGGCTTAAAGCTAAGGATGGTGAAGTAGGTCAGTTTTAAGGGAAGAGCTATTGCTGTTGAAGTCAAAAAGAGCAAGTCTTGAATTAACCTTCCGCAGCATACGGGAGATTGGTTCGTTTGAGCCATATGAGGTGCGGTGAATTGGTAAATAGAAGAGACGTATACAACGAAGATTCCGAGGGTAAGTGTTGCAAGAGATAGAGTTGTAAAGAGACGTATAGTCAATGAAGCCTGAGAGCAGACGGTGAATGAAGAGGATGTCTGCTACGTCCCTGCGTTCCTCAAGGGTATTGAGGTTTAAGTTTGAGATTGTCTTGATAGGGAGGTAAAATTAGTGGATCATTCCAAGATAGTCCCCGAAGGGCAAATCGAAGAAAACAACGTTGGATGCTCTCAATTCTGTCTATATGAAAACGTTGAAAGGGGGACCATGCTTGGCTAGCGTAAAGAGATCTGGTCACGTACGGGTCGGAGAATTCTTTAGAGCATAAAGAAAAATCTCATCCGTATGCGAGCGGAAATTCAGTTCCCTCTTCCTGTGGTATAATACACCAAGGTCACGAATATATTGGGCGATGGATATAGGTTGACCGTTTAGAAGGTAAGTTCGAGGAGGAGACCTGTTGCACTTATGTGAGAAGGTAATAGAATGGCATTTGGTAACATTGAGTTCTAAGTAGTTTTTTAAGGCACCAGGTGGAAAAATTGGCCAATTTTAAGTAGGCTGGAGTCAATGGTGTGAGGAAATGGGTTTGAACAATTTGGTATCGTCGGCATAGAGAGAAATTGATGAGTGCTGAATGAACATTTCAAGGCTGTTTATGGTTAGGATGAAAAGAAGGGGACCTAAATGGCTGCCTTGAGGTACGCCAAGAAAGGGGTCGATAGGACGGTCTGATGCGAACACTATAAAAGCGGTTTCCCAAGTAAGAATTTAACCATTTAAGCAAAACAGGTTCAAAGCCAAGAGCAGACAATTTGAAAAGGATTAATTTATGGGATACTTTGTCAAAGGCTTTACTGAAGTGTGTTGTGATGACGTCGACTTTTTTTAGCACTTTCTAAGTGCAGAGGACACGAATTCGACGAGGTTAGTGGTAGATAAGTTAATGGGTAACCACCGGATTTTTTTTATAGTTGACGATTCGGAAAAAAGACTTAGGGTCGTTTATAAGGTTGACTTAAGCGTTACGGATGTATCGCCGGTAGAGAGAGTTATAAACCTGGGTGAATTGCAGGTATGAACCGAGATAGTTTGAGAAGTCAGAGAATGAATTGGTGCGAATAGGAATTAAAATCAATTGCGTCATACCTTCTGCTTGTATTTCGAGATAGTCACCCTTTTTGCCAATCAAGTAAGTCGATGTCGCGTCTTGTTATATGTGAACACCCGGTGAATAATTTGAAGAAATATATGAGCTTCGGCAGGCTTGAATGGGTTCAGAGCTATGCCGAAAAATAATAGACTTTACGGAAAGCTTTGCAATCAGGTACGGCTTCATAGACGGATTTGATTCTACAACCCAAAGCTTCAGTTCAATTTCCACTGAATCTTTTTGTGAACAAGCAGCAAACGGATAGTGAAAGACTTATAGGTCTTTAACTATGAATGAGGGTTGTATATACGATCGAGTTCTTCCGTAACCGTTGGCATCTTTAAACAAAGTTAAGGTATCGCAGATGTATAGCATCAAGTTCTGTTTACAATTTACGGTTCGTATTGGCTATCAGGAGAAAACTGCCTCTTGATTCAGCAACCCATCTGATACTGCGATGAGATGTTAGTTTTGAAGTAGTCAATGGCTCGACGTACCGGTCCAAGACTGTATAGATGCCATGGCCATTTGTTGATGTGGTCACTCTGACTTTCTCATCATTTTCGTCGCCCTCTTTGCATCGAATTAGTATCGTTCTATGTTTATGCAGTCACACTTATCTCTACTCCATGGTGATCACTAACTATCAACCAACGGTCTTCAGTTGGAGAACTCGAATGCTTTCGGAATTCTTCTGAGTTCGCGACGTAAAGCTCCCTAAGACAGTATCCGTTTTCCGTATAGGGTTCAAGAGTACAGAACTTTTGGCTTAAGCTGTTTGTGCCTTTTAACCGAAAAATTTGAAAAATGTTCTCATTGTACCAAAGTAAAAAGTGCCCTAAATTTCATTCACCCTTACCTTGTGTGGAAACGGACAGCAGGAAACTGGAAAAATCGCAAGAAACATCAGCAGGAAATTAGCCCCAACTTATCCACAATCTAAAAATACTACTGCCGCTGTGTAGTGTATATCAAAGAACCTTCCGCGAAGCCCAAAATAAAAAAAAGATAAAGCCTCGTATAAGAGCTTAATAGAGACTTACAGACCTTCAATACGTAACGCTGTCAATGGGCCTTCTGGTAAACCAACAAACCCTCTTTCTAAACAACTTTGCTCGGCTGCGGTATTCTCATTCTTGGTTAAGAAAACTTATCCTGCTTCCGTTTGTATCGAAAACCGCACAAGCCCTCAAGCACTCAAGTCGTTCACCCGTCTTTACAAAATCCAACTTCCATCGAATCTATAGCAAAACTTGCATCAAAACGGAATTTTCTCACGACTTCAGTGCGGGATAAACGGTCCTTGCCAAACAACTATCCATCCTCGCATTGCTCAAGCCTTACATTGTATCACAACTGACTATCAGACATCCACTGGCAGTCAATTATTAAATGCCTGACAGAAAATGTGTACCCAGGCCCAGTCGTCCCCCAAGCTAATTAATTCTGATAATTATTTTTTTTCTTGTCCTGCACCGCTTAAATTCCAAAAGACTCACGCTACTGCAGGACATTGTCAGACCACCCAACGGGTGGACTTGCTCAACATCGTTCCATTTCCTCGGCCGTGTGTTTAGGCATCGGTGTGATAGCTCAGATCGAGAAAATCATTACAACTGTCAGATCGCATAAGTGTCTCGTTCGGTCTGCCCTTTGTCGGCGACCACTACTCAATAACTGTAGCAAGCATTCAAGGAATGTCCAGACAGATAGATACCACAACGACGATGGCAGTGACACAAAACAAAACCGGAACAAAAAAAACGATCGTTAATTACCTCCATTAGTCCTGCGACTAATTCTCGAATGTTATGTTATATCACCGAAGCCGAGTCGGCCATAATTTAACAATTAGTCGGCCCTGGATCTAGGCTGAGTGTATACTGTCTGGGTATGTGCATGTGCATGGCTTTGAGAGATTCCTCTTGCGGGCCCACAATGTATCTACCAACGTCGCAATTCATCGGGATTCGTTGAAAGATCAAAGACTTCGATGGCAGTCTGCGAGAACTACACCTCCAACTCGTCCAACTAATCATTCTCAATCAATGTTAAGTACACCGAAAAGACATTTAGCCGTCCGTGCAAGAGATGGAGGATTACCCCGGCCGCCATGCAGTGCATACACCCATAGCCATACCCACTGACAGCAGGAGGGAAGATGGACTATCTTAGGTGGTTTTCACTCTCTGTGGAGGAATTTTGTTTACAAATGGTTATGTGCGGATGGAGCTCGGGCATATTGGCCGAAAGGCTTAATTACATGTCGCGATAAGTGATCTTAGGCGGCTCTTCCATTGACTGCACGTAATTGCATGTCAGAGCGTTTGTTCGATATGAATCGTCCGGCGATTTAAACTTGAAAAGTGCGGTCGGTAAACGTTTAAATAGGCTTCGTGGGACTAAGTCGGTTTTTCAGGGTAAAATCAAGTCAAATGTAGAAGCCTGTTTAGCCTATGCTTAAGTCGCGTTGTTTTCGTCGACTTTACAGAAAAATTAAGAGCCCCTGGTATCTCTTAATTTGTCGAAGTCAGGGGATGGAGAAGCGACTGAAAAGCCTTTCAATCTTTTAAGCTATCGAAGTCAGGGGCTGTCCACAAGCATGCCTGGTGAAAAGAACCCATAGCAAAAGACGGCGTTGTACGTGCTGCTCCTAGAGGTATGCAGCAGTATTCACATCTTTAAGTTTTCTAGATACTATGACAGCTTAGTTGTCGATTTTTAACAGGTATCCCAATCCCCAAGCTGTTACTTGATGAATGGCCTTAACTTCAGCCTAAAAGTTACAAATGAATATAACAAGATCAAGATGTAATTTTGGGGAAGGTGCCAGCTCCATATTGCTCACCAATGAAGATTGAAAGAAGTTTGTCGTGGAGGACACTTTGTCGTTTTGTGTCTGTCCAGCTGGTCATAGTTGGCAGTCGACATTCGTAGGCAGCCCAACAAGTCATATTCCCATTTGTTACCTTCACTGAGCCTGATTTCTAGAATATTTCTTACCACCAATGCCCAGAGAAAGTAGGTGAAGCTCGATTTTAAAAGCTGCGGTTTTAGCAGTTCTCAGTAAACTCTACATTTCAAAAGGTGAGCCTTTTCTGTTGGCTTGGAGCCACTGTCCACAGCGGTCTATGTATATTTTTTCAAGGCTTATGCAATATTTTGACTTTAAGCCGCCCTTTGTAAGAATTTAAAAAAATACTTAGTAATTTACACAGAAATTTTGTGAGAAGCTAGGCCTAGTATATACGATCTCTTGTGCCAAATTTTATATATTATAAGAATATAATGTAACCACAACCCCCGACACTTGGTGAACGCACTTAATATCTGTAGCTCGAGTTGCGCCACCTAGTTGTCTCCAATAGTTTTAAGTGAGTAGCCGTGGCAAACTTCACTTTTAAAGAAATAAAGAAGGAGGACAGACGGACACGGTTTGTTTCGCCATTAAAAAAAGAATTAAAGAATAAATGCAGTTTACAATATATATATTTTCAAGTAATTTATTATTAGCGGGGGCGCAGTGACTCTGTGGCTAGGTCACGTAACTTTCGAGACGACGATAGACCTCCAACTAAGTGCGAGTTCAAGAGTTTCATCTATTTCATTCTTAAAAACTTACGATAATAAAATCAAAACCGGCCTAAACATAACATATTTTCATCATCAAAGTTTCAAAAACGATATCGTCTTCTTAATACTATCATCGTCTTACTGAACTATGGGTTTCAGGTCCAATCCACGGAAAAACAGAAACCAATTTAATGCATTTTTCACTACGCCATCTGAAGCGAACTGCTGACAAGTATCCAAAAGTGTAACTGTCCTGTAAAGCTTCTGAATCTAGACGTTCGCATACGGTATGGATAAAATTGTAGGTTCCTTCCATTAGTGCTTATTGTCTTATATACCTATGATGCGCCAAGTACTTATTTTTTTTAAGCACAAATCACTGGGCAAACAAAGAAAAAAAAACCTTTTTCGTTATATAATTCACACTCGCTTTATGTGTCATTCGGAGAGTTCTTATTTGAGCGGTTTCGTACCAAACTAGTGGACAGATGAATACATCTCGTGCAGAAATTGATTACTGCCAATTTTCGGAATATTTTGACGCCTTTATTATTTTTATTTGGCAACGTGAACAATTTTTGGACCTACATTCTTCTTTCCATTATCTACACCCTGGAGTTCAACAAGCCCAATTCGGCCCTACACACAAGGAACAGTGATGCCATTCTAGCATTTTCGAATACTTGAAAGCATTTTTTTAAAAAAAGAAAAATGTCAACTCCTGTTTTAGCATTTTCTGATTTTTTTTTTATTTTTTTGATTTCTGCTCTTTTTTTTACTGGAATTTTGGTCATTCGTGTACATCATGCTGAGAAGCAATGCATCGAAGTTTTATATGTTTCCCACTACTTGTACTTTCCAAGATGGAATGTGACATATGAGCGGGTGGTGTGAGAGCGCGAAGGACTTATATCTTTTCTATAATGCACCTCATACATAAAAAAAAAAAATACGACCACTGTAGTTAGATTTCTCGAATTGAAAGTGTAATTTTTATTTCTGAGTAGGTATCGTAAATATTTCAAAAATTGGTGCTGTTTCTTTTTGTTTTTCTGAAGTCTTTAAAAATAAATTTCAAAAACATGTTTGTTATCTGTTATTATTTTCAGGCACGGAATTCTCTACTAAAGCTTAGTAGCTCGCGCTAAATATTATCTCCCATACAAAAATGTAAATGTGATAAAATTTAGCGAGGCAGTTTAGCAAAGCAGTATCCTATTCGCTCGCTAAATTCTTAACTTCATATAGATGGGCAGATGACAAGTCTCCACTCATTTAGCTAGCGAAATAAATGTCTGGTACATTTAATCGAAGATTCATTTTGACAGAAGAAAAAGGAGGAAAAAGTTTGTGTTATGATTATTATGTATTTTTTTGGAGGAAACCGCAGAGAACGTTAGCGTGATAAATACAAAAAAAAAGAAGCAAAACCGAAATACAAAATAATTATTTAGCGACCATTTATCTTTGGTGTGGAGAATCGAAGTGGAGACTAGGGACGCTAAAATTTAGAGCGAGCAGGATACTAAGCTTAAAGAGAGATTTTTATTTTATAATATGCAGAGAGGCAGGAAAAACACATTTGGGTGAATGTGTACAGTTTAAAAGATAAAATAATATTTTTGTTTTGAAAAAAAGCTGATGAGGACACATTTTCTTTTGTTTAGCATTTTTTCTAGATTGTTTTTTACAGTCTATCAATTTCCTTTTTGTAGTTGTGGCCACACTGATTCAGTAACCTCTCTTTTTCGTAGGGCCCTTTCAATACCATGTTCGTTTTTGGACAACTTTGCATCGCCCTTACCTAGTAATAACACTCGGTGGTTGGGCGCTTTCCGACACCACGCTCAGTCGCAGAGCCTTCTTGAAAAATGTTTGCAGTGTAAACCTCTTATTTGAAATTTTAGAGACTCCGGATCTATCTTATTCAGCGGAAGCTTCGAGATCTCGTGATGTAGCCGCGTGTGATTTGTTCGGTCTTTACCATAATAAATTTGGGCGCCACGTTTTTTTTTGTCGTACCGATTGCGACACCATTTCAAGACCGATTTTTATGAAATACGGACCAAGGGGAAGGAGAATTTTTATATATGAATTTGCTCCAGTATTGTTTTGTCACAAACGACAAGATTAAGAAAGTAGAGAGTTGTTCAATTGCATGAAAGGAATAGCCCAATACTAATAATCATATTTAGTGTCTAGGCTAGGGTTTATGAAATCACAATGGCGAAATTTTCCATATAAAATTACCCATTGTGACCTACAAAATATTTAGCGTGAACGTTCAAAACGATTATTAGAAGGTTTTTTTTTAACTACTATTTGGGTTGAAATATTGAAGTCTGGTCTATAAAAAAATAAAAATGGCCTCCCTACTCTGACCCCAACATGCAAGAGTCCAAACCTTAATCGGTTTTTGAATTGCTTTCGAATCCCTACACAGTCGGTCAAGGAGATAACTATACCAGCAACTCCTTCACTGGAGAGTTGCGAAAATGTATTGCCACTCATTTTTTGGGAAACAGCACGGGCTAAAAACCCAGACCCTTTATCACCCGTCCGACGCCTGGGTAGGTGCTATTCATTTTCACCCAACGTGCAATTATTTTCCATCACTGTCCTAATGATGCCATTAGAATCGAGAAGAAGCCCCCAAAATTGCCGAAACCTCAATAAAATGTGTCCGCACACTCGAAAGGGTTCAGTGCAGTGCCACCAAAACACGAAGGATCGACCTGCGGCACAATTACAGGGTAGCACGCAAAGTGACCAGACCATACACACAGAGGCAACCTAACTACTGCTACTCCATAAATGTGACTAGAAAGAAGAAAACAAACTTTAAAATGTCACGTACTTCGAACAGGGACAGTAAAAAGGGCTGACCCACAACAACAACCTACGGCGAGTAAACACCATCGCAGCAGCCCCGCCGCCCATCGGTCTTCGTCTTCTTCGGTGACCTTTGCTTTGGATGACCCGTTTTGTTGTGTGTGCATTGGGTTCTGCCAAATAGCCCCGGGACGGGACTTTTATTTGATTTATCGTGAAAGAGTATCTCTAAATGAAATTTGTGAGACCTTGGCACTTGAAAATCCAGCGGAACTGGAACTATCACTTTCCGGACGGTGTGAATGGGAAAATGTTGGAGTCTCAGAGTTTCCGGTAAATTGGGCTTCATGAGTGTTGTAATAGCCGCACATGAGTAGCGAGCAGTCAATGGCTAATTGGTCACGTTTGGTGTTGGGATTATTACTTCATAAATCATTTCTGCTCGTACTCGAACTTTGAACTGGGTACTCAGTATGTGTGCTTTGCAATAACTAACAACGAGCCAAGCATCGATAATTGAGTTGTGAATCAATCGAAATGTCTTTCGGGGATTTATCGAACACATCGGAGTCGTAAACGTAATGAGGTGTGACATGAGGCATGGAGGCTGTTTTTCGGGTATACCTACTTCGAATTAGAAGTTCGCGCAACTTATTAGTGGGTACGGCCTAATAATGTATAAAGTTCTGACAAGCTGTCAGAAATCTGGGAACAGGTTATCAAATTTGACAGTGATTTATAGAACGCAATATCTATTCAGTATCAGTGCGGAGTGGTTGTGAATACTGACCTTGTGCAGGCACTTAGGTAGGTACTGCGGGTATTCCGGCTGAAAAAAAAACAAACAGAATTGATTAATAGCTGGATGCGAATTGAATCGAATAAATGTAATAAAGCTACGGGTGGCTGAAGGTATTTACAAGTTGAAGTGGCTGTCGGGCCTTTGACAAAATTACTGCTTCTGTCATTAATTAGAATAGTAATGGCGGCTATGAATTTGTCACCCAGTTGGCAGAGTAAACAAGTTTGGAAAGGTGCTTGTTGCACGTTTACAATGTATCGGTTTGCTATAGAGCTTAGCTAGCTATTGTTGAAATATTCGATGCTGACAATAGGTACTGGTTTTCCACAATTCCGGGGATAAAAATACCAGTGGGTACGACTCTGATAAAGTTGCGCAGTATTGAGTTTTTTTTATATGTCATTTACTATTTTTGCATCCCAGAAACTATACAAGAAACTGGGAGCAACAACCTGAGTAGTGAGTCAATAGCGCGGATATAAGGCGAATAACCACACTTGCTAATAATTCGGGCTAAAAAGGCTTCGAAAAAGTTAAGCTCTCTCCCATAGAACGAAGGAGATATTAATTTTTGCTCTGCTGTGGGGTAGAACGCAGTGTTCCCAGACTTTGAAGTATGTTTTCCCCCTTTTTTTATTAGCAAAATCATTAGTTTTCCCCTAAATTAGAAAATTATTTTTAATAATTTTTATGTGAACAAATAAAGATATAAGTAGTTTTTTAATAAATATATAGCATGAAAATATAGAAAAATGAGTTACCTACTTGAATCATATAAAAACAATTGAATGCATTCAGAAACACAAACGTTTTTATGCAGACGTTTGATGGGCAGTCACTTTAATGTTTAAGCTTAGTACGCTGCTCGAGCTAAGCAAAATTTTATCTGATCTCCAACTTTTCTCTCCAAGCATTAGCTACATTTTGATATCGAGCACGCTGTGGATAAATGCCACAGAAAATAGCTGTTCTTTGGAAATAGCTTACTTCAAAAATTCAACTCCCTCTGATTCCAAACATTTTCCATTCTAGGTACTCCTCGTCGAAGTATTTATTAAAGAATCCCATACCTGCTTTTCTCCGCAATACAAAAACGCAACAGAATAACAGATCCCAACAATTTGACAAACTTTATCCACCCTATTAAACGGCCACGCTAAATTTTGACAGATACAAGATGCCAAAGTTTTAGTTTTCAGTGCGAGCAGCGTACCACTCGGCTTAAGTGATTTGCTTAGATTTAGCTCAGCTAAATTTTGGGTAGAATTTTTCATGGGAGCAAAAATTTAGCTCGAGCAGCGTACTTTAGTATGAACATTTCATTACTTGAAATTTGTTCCTAATGAAAATAAGTACGTTTTAATTTTACTTTTAATCAATTTACGTTTCACTGAGATTTTTGATTTTTAATCATTGGACGGAGTATTATTTCAACTGATAGCAGGGCTTCAGGGCGGAAAGTGCACAAGTTTGGCAAAATTAAGACGGCTTCTGAAAAAAACTGAGCTATTCCGTTCTAATCTTTAAATTTATGCTGCTATTCCTTATTGTTGGTTCAATTGAAGGTCGTTCAAAATGTTTGTCAAAAGCTACCTAAGAATTTCCTTGCTCAGTTGTATTTCTAACGCCAACGACTATCTTTACCAGAGAGCGAGATGCCAGTAATAGCCACAACCAGTGACGCCAAATAAAGCGTATTTCCGATGTCATTGAGGAATAATTTTGAAAAAAGGCATACATTTTTGTGCGATATTTTTAAAATCAATCCATACAATTAAATGTTGTGTTCTGTAAATCTGGTACGCGTCACTCATTTTCATTCACAATTGTACGTCAAGCCTATTTTCCAATTCGCCACTTTACTTTACTCGATTTCGAACAAAATTATAAACAAAAGAGTGGGAACAAAATCCTCTGTTAGCTTTTGGGATTACAGGGAGCAAAAAAGTTTTAAAATACTATTGGTCGACCAACATTTTTATTATCAAATTTTATTAAGAAATTTTAAAGACCTGCGTTGTACTACCATGTAAAATATGCAATTTTTATCTTTATCAACAAAAGGCATAACTTTTTTTGGGTTGGCATCACTGGCTACAACTGTCAAATAACGAAAGCACCACTGCATTGGTCACACGTTTCGGAATGGCGACAGTTCCATAGATAACCACGAGAGGCGATACTACCTTATAGGCTCAAGTGGATTAAGATTGTGTCGACGAAGAAATTATATATCGAGAGAATAGCTTAGAAAGGAGTTGAGGTATAATTGGGGAAGATAAAGTTGAGGCGTTTTACCAGAAATTTTTGAATTTGGTGCGCACAAGATCGATTGTGGCATGGCGCACCATCCTGGCCCAAAATCGGTGTCCAATTCAAGCTGCGAAGTGATAACGAAACGGATGGTCGTGCGCCTTCAATTGCTAAGTCAATTGGACCTTGTAAACGAATAACGCGAGATCTTCCAAGAAACTTATTTTCAAAAAAACGCACTGTTTAGGCTACACAGCACTCAATTTGGAAATAAGTTTTCAACGTTGTTCAAGCGTAAAGCGACTCATTTCGTTCCGCGGAGGTATGATACTGACTTTCTGTAAAGATTTCGAGCGGGAGCAGCTGTCAGTGTCAAAATAACCGATGATTTAAAAAGAAACCACTAGATGGCCCACTCAAGAGCTTTATGGTTCACAAGATTTCCTCTTGGACATAAGCAAAGTGCCAAAATTGTCACCAAATTCAGATTAACTCAATGAAAGGTCGTGGATGTTATGGGGTATTGTATAAGTTCGTTTACAGCAGGAAATGTAGCAAATAACAGCACCATTGATATTTCTAGTTGTTTGTGTCTTTGTTTTGCTTTTTTCACATTTTAATTTAAATCACAATTGAGTGTGACTTCCTCTCAATCTCATGCGCCACATTCGCTCTACTCGACTCAACGTTGCCGGAGAGAAATATTATTAGGGAGTACTGCAGCCAGAAAAGTGGAGTATTTTTAAACTAATAGGAGTACGGATATTTTTATTTTTATTTAAACAAAAATCATAAAAAAATCAGTTAAAAAAAACAAAACAAACTAGAAAGATGGAAATTCCCCTTTAGACGACAGTTTCTACGATAAAAGTGCTGCCAAATTTGAATTAAATTTAAGGTGAATTAAATTTATTATTGTTGAAATTAGGCTTTGCTGCAGGTGTAAGACATTTTATGACTTCAAAAAGCTAGGAGTTCGAATGTGAAAGGAGGAGTACGGGATTACGGAGGTGTTACAATACTCCTATGGGAGTACTTTCGTCAATGCTGACTCATTGGATGAGTCATTCCAAAGCTAGGAGCTAGAAGACATTCGAGGATTACAATTTTTCTTAGATATCAGCTTAGATCTCCGCTTCCGGACAGCGGACAATGATAAGACATATTCAATTTTTTAATCTCGACAATTTTCAATGCAACTGTGAAAACCGGAATCAATTTCGTGCAGTACTTTCTTAATCTAAGGCGGGCAAACAGCTTACGGCCGGAAAAAAAGTTACAGTTTTGTTATAACAGGCCGAAATGCTCGAATAAGTGACGCAAAATTGGACCTTCCGAATGGACCATTTGAAACGGAGCCTTAAGTATGCCCATTTTGTCCCCTCATCAATAGTTTCCCTTAAAGTTTGTCATCTTTCAATGGTTACGTGTCATGGCTAAAAGTACGTGTGTGGTTGTTGAATGGGCTAACCAAAATAAAATTTTGTGACAACCTCACATGATTAATAGTGACTACTAAATTCCAAACGTTTGACTTTCGCTTAATGCTAAACAAGGCGTCTATTGCTCATTCTAAAAAGTGAACAATTTCCCAGCACATTTAGTAAATTTACAAACTTACAATTTGCCCCCCGGGCATTTACCAGCTGTGCTTTCCATCAACTCTAACCAGAAAATGGCCACAGGCCTTCGGCCATTATTTTACATATCCACAACCGATTGTGATTTTTCCAATTTCCATTCCCACAAGAAGCGATAGAAAAAGCTTACGCAACCATCAGTATGACTCACAACTGGCATTAAACATACGGTGACCAGAAATGTGACTTAATACGCGGGCGCACAAGTCAGCCACACAATTTAGCCGCACTTAAAACTGGCTCGCTGCCCAGTGCTATCTGGTATGACCAACGGCTATTAATAAGTCCAAGTGGGCGACTCATGTCGGTGTTATCTAATAGCGCGAATATTAATTTTTCGGGGGGTGTGGAAGGAAGAAAAAATGCCTGCCCCACAAATCACAGAACCGCGCGCTCATTGTTCCATTTGCCTTGGCAGAGGTGCTGCCTGCCGAAGGCGATAGATCATTTTCTACGCCTCGCTACATCCCTGCAATCAAGATGTTTCCTATCCGTCGACCGAAAACCCAAAAACCGTAACAAAACAAAAACATCAGACACAACCTTATGCAGGTGGGTGATCGTGTGGCAGTCAGCACAGCATGAAGCCGACATAAACGCCAGCGAAAACATAAACACTTGCGTAACATCAATGCAAATGCAAGTCGGGCTGTGCACATGGAAAACAAACAAACGCGCAGATACGGATACGAGGACGGTGTGTGTTAGATTTTCTATTTTAATTTCATCGGAATAAAGCCTCGCGGAACTGGCTGGGGCTGCGTTCTCTCCCGTGGGGGGAATCTTAATTGAATCAGTTCAGCAGGCAGTCTGATAGCGCACACCACCCCATTAATTGTGCCCATCAGCGAGTCGGACTAATGCTCTGTAACTCTGCGTTCCAACTGATTCAGCACCTTTGGGCCAGCAACTGGTGAATGGTACCGTTGCATGATGCACTACTGACTGCGCGCTATAGAATACCGCGACGAGAATAACCGTCAAACGGCGAGTACCGGTAAAACTACAGTGGTGGCTTATTGGCATGGTTACATATGTGTGCAGTCGGTCATTACGGTGCGGCGCGAGTACCTAATCTCACATGCAGTGTGTGTTGAATGGGCGCCATTAATTGCGGCATACACACCGGCACCGACACCGCACACCGCACACATACTGATGCGGCATTGCGCATTCCGTTCTTTCAGATTAATTAGATGCAGTTCAAGCGCGGTGGCGAAAAACGTGGGAAAACAATTTCCCCGCGCACAAATTGAATTCCATAAGCGAGGACCTCTTGTGCAACCGCCACCGGCAATATGAGTTGTGTCTGTGGGTTACTCGTATTGTGCCCCAATGGAGCTGGCACGATAGCCAAGTGAACCTCGCGCGGTATCGACAACGGATCTGTGCACAAAATATGCAAGGCGGATAGATCACGACCAAAGTCGGTATCGGGCGGGGTTTAATGGTGATTCAGGGTCCATTTGGGCCGACTTGCAACCGTCTTCCAATTAGGAGTAGGTATATACACCCACTGCAATGGCTTTGACATTTTTTTTTGTTCATGGCGGCTGCTGGGCACAAAAGTCATGGCACCTGACACTGCATAAATTACACGGTTCCGCGGGTTGTATCTGACGTAGTTTTTCGCTGGAGTCGCAGCCCCCACCGCACCCATTTCGTGCAACGAGCACCGGCAGAGAGGTTGACAGACACAAATACACACTGGCTCACATCTGTCACAGAAAGTTGTGGGTCAAGTAGTTGCGTTTAAGTTGAGGTGTACCGACAGGTTGGTGGGGTCACAGACGAATGGGTACTTTCAGTGGATGTGACATATGACACGTTGCGGCTGTGGTGGGCTGACGTTGGAAATTGCAAAAGCCACTAGGCGAAGCCGCAGCAGTTTCTGGTGGAGTTTGGGCGTTCCGCAGATATGTTACACAATGTGTTGGCGAATTTGTTATCATTTGTCAAATGTGTACCGCCGCACCCTGTTTGAATATATTTTTTTTAAGTCGGTTTCATTTGAGAAAAGCGCTGTTCCTGTAAGTCATTGTTTGTGGAACATTCCACACACCTACTGAACCGAGGTCTACCCGCATGAAGCACATTTTTCACTGTCATCGTTCGGTTAAGTCATCCGTAATAAATATTTATGTGGGCTCCGTAAAGTTTTTTAAATTCATCGCGATGCTGTTGCCCTAGGTCGTTTTTAGACTGTCACCACACCACACAACACACAAGTTGAATGAATCTAAATTAGCAGCAGTCTTTAATCTGGAAAATTCGCCAACGAAGGCCAAATGCGAACAGACTCTGTTGAAGCCTGACAATCTATGCGCTATTTGAATAAACCGCTTAGATCAATCATCCGCCCACCTATAGAAAAATTTAAATTGGATAATTACACGACACTGGGCTGTTGTCGCTGGGGAACATTGAAAAAGATACATTGACATTTCATTAACATAATAACGTGCTACAAATGGCATTCGTTGCGAGTGTTTGAAATTCATTGGGCGTCCGTGTCTAAAAACAGTTACAAAGTGTTTTGGGATATAATTTATACGTTGAAGTTGGTATCAAGTTTGTTTGAAGTCTTGCAAAATAATTGCGGTCTCATTTCCGGACCGCTGCGCGAGTACCAACGAGGGAGATATATAGACAGAGCTATAACAGTTGGAAGTAGTGTTCGGTTTGGATGGTAAGTGAATGGCTATGGAATGACAAGTAGATGGCGTTTTATAGGAATCGCGTTGGTATGTATATCTACATTTTGCGTGAATGGATCAGCTTGAATTAAGTTCGGCATGGCTGTGACCTTGATTACGGATTTGGATGTGTAGGTGAATTTGTAGGTGGCGATGGAATAAATTATATTTTCTTGTTTTATGGACGTATTTTCCATGGGTCGCGTCATTTTGGGACGCATAGCACAATGGCTTGCGAATTTAATTCGGAAACCGTTTAAAATGTTCCTTAAAAATTGAGCGGCATTTCGAAATGCGTCATCGACGTACCACATCGTTATCGATGTACTGTTTACCGGTTGTGAACTATATACACGGAAAGAAAATTTGTATCTATACAAAGAAATTTTATTTCGTAAATCGATAACATTTTAAAATTCAGTTTTTCCTTATTCGAATTTTATTTAATTAATTATTTCGAAATAAATACATTTTTGCTATTTAGAGTTTTACGCATTTTGTGTTAATTTTCTTTGATTTTTTAAAACTAAAAAAAAAAAAAATATTTTCCAAGAAACCCACACAAAACTTGGCAGCACTCTTGCAGCCAAGTGACGTCGAACATTTGTTGAACTTGCACGCACACCAATTTTGCAGGCCATTTGATTTGACACAAGCCACAAAAGCCAATTTCAGAAGATAGAAGTCAAATAAAATTCACAACGCACATAGCTATAAATATAATAAAATTTACAAGAACCGAATTATTGTCAACGATTTTTGGTGTACATTTTTGAAGTGATAACTTTTTAATAATGCGCGTGGGGTATTTTTGATATGGGATAAAATCATTGAACTCGCGACACCAATGTTGCGTTACCAATGTTGCGACACCAGTGTTCGTGAAATTGGAATGAAAGTTGAGAGGGTATATAGAGTAATTGTATAAAGAGAAATGTTTATATACAATGATAGAGAAGATAGATGTACCAACTACCAACCAATGAAACAGCGACACCTAGCAGATAGCAGCCCTATCATACCTCAAAGACAACAACAGACGCCATTGATGGTGTCACCGGAAACTTACCTTCTCACTATATCGTTTGGATTGCAGTCTATGATATTTAATGTGGGAAATAAGTTTTACCATAATACAAGACATTTTGTGTTATTGTTTTGGGAAACATTTTGTGAAATAAGAGTAGGATCTTCAGAGAATTTGAAAAAAATTAAAAGTAAGAAATTCGCCCGAATTTGAGAAGGTAAGTTTCCAGTTCCAGAGCTGAGATGTAGATGTCGCAAAGTGCAGGGAATGAGTTGAATTCGCAGCACAAATGTTGTGCTAAAATATCAAAAAAATAAATCAAAAAAAAATTTGTATTTATACAACAAACAGCTTTAAAATTTGTTTCCAATTTCATTCCACTTACCGGAAGTTGAAGCTGGAATTATTTTTAAGGACTGACAGATAGAGTGTTCGAAAAAATGGACAGAGTTTGAAGGTGGAAACACATTCTTTAAGACCGATGCTATATTTAATTTTTTTTTTGTCAAAGATTTTATTAAAATGTTTAAAAAATTAAAAAATGGGAATCGTGGTTTAACAAGAGTTAGAAAAAGGGAATGCTTTCAGGAGTGCTGCTACCATAAAAAAGGACACTTCTTTTGTATTTTTTTTTATGTTTTTTTTCTTATATTTTTAAACATTCTTAAAAAATCTGGCCAAAAAAGAATTTTATATGTTACCTCGGTCTTAAAGAATGTGTTTGCAATTTTAAACTCTGCCCATTTTACGAACAACTTATCTGTCAATCTTTAAATATAGTTCCAGCTTCCACTTCCAGTAAGTGGATTGAAATTGGAAACAAATTCGATAGCTGTTTATTTTTTTTTATATTTGATCTTTGATTTATTGTTCCACTTTACCTAAAAATATTTTTTTTTGTATTATTTTATTGAAAAAGGCATAACTTTTTTTAAGTTATTCATTTTTTCGTTAAAAGTGGTTGGCAACGCTGCCGCAAGCTCAAAAAACTTAAGACGCTGTTTTTCCTGTTAATGTGGGATGGGATGGGAAAGTGTGTTTTGTGTAATTTAAGAGAGAATTTTATTTTCAAAATTTGCTGGGGCAATCTGGTTGGTGCGAGGAAGTGGATGAATAGATAATAAAATTCATCATAGGTATTTATATTTGGTAAGAAATAAATGCATTTGCTGTGTATTTTAACAATAAATGTAAATGTGTAGGGCTAATTGGTGGGCTTGAAAAATAGAATTGTTTTTGATCCGATTGATATAAATATTTTGATGAGTTACTCGAAGTACCTACTAATTCTACGCAGACCAAGTCGCGGATAACAACTAATATGCATTATATTTAATGTACAATAGCGCATTAAGGGAAATTGAAGATTATAGTATAATTTTTGTAGTACATATTATATTTATAATAATGAATAAGAAAACACTTCATTTCAAAGAATTTCCCGCACATTAAAATATTTCCTGACGATTCAAAAAATACACACGTAATTGTTTAAGTTTTCACTGCTGTCGTATAATTTTTGTAGTACATATTATATTTATAATAATGAATAAGAAAACACTTCATTTCAAAGAATTTCCTGCACATTAAAATATTTCCTGACTATTCAAAAAATACACACGCAATTGTTTAAGTTTTCACTGCTGTCGGCACTCCCGGAGTGCCATGTTTTTTTTTAAACGTTTGGGCGATTAAAGCAAGCCAACTTCTGGCAACTCTCAGGGGTCAAATTTGGCGGAAAGTTTTTAAAGTTGGTTAAGATTATTCCCAAAAAAAAACAAGGTACCTTAGTGAAGGCTTCAACTCTGTTAAAATGCACTCTTTGTTTTGTTTCAATAATTGGGTACAGCTCGAAAACGCATAATTTCATTCACAGGCCCGTACCAAACGCTTCGCTATCAAGAGTGTGTTCACGGAGATCCAATTTTTGGTAAGAAATATAACAATAACAGACAAGCAAGTATATTTCGTCCACAAAAAAACTATCGCATCAAAAATATATGCCTCTCCAGGGGTCCACGGAATAGCTGTCCCAATAGCCCTTTTCCAAAAATGTCCGAATAATATCCAGTCCAGACTCGTTAAAATCGCATGCACGCAAGACGTTCCGCCGTCCACCTAAAAAAAAGCCCTATATGCACCTACCAGTCAGATGCAACCTCCGCAAAAACTGCGTAACGCAATCGATCAACTTATTGGAAACCGCAACTGTTACATGCATGTGCGAATTGCCAAACACGCGATGTCGAAAAATTGTAAGTTCAACTGAATTTTAACGGCGCACCGCCATTTCGTTTGCAAATGTTTGCATAGCCTCAATAGCTGGAACGTAATTTCAACAGATGTACGATGAAGACGATCCAAGCGAAGACATACAGCAAACACACATGTGTACATTTGACACACAACTGCAGATGGAACGTGTCTCGTACGAGTATGATGAATCCATCTTTTGAGTTCCATATGCAAAGTCATGCGAAAGAACCTGATTTCATCTAGTAAACGTATCTTTGACGTCGTTTAGTTCCGTTAACCCCCAAACGTGTGTTACACACACACACGGCGGTCGTGCTTTATGTGGATAGACAAAAGATACCCCATTTCGATGGAGACGTTATCCGTGGCATTCATCAAAATGCTCAAATAATTCCGCTATAGTGCTCGCATCAAGCAAACTCTCCGTGCCAGTGAGTTAATTACGTCATAGCAATCGATGGCTCAAATTGAAGTGGAAACTGTCAAAACAGCCACAAGAGGAGAGACTTCAATTAATTGCGACCGAGTCGAGTCTTGTTGCCATCGAGGCGATGATGGCTAGGAACAGAGCAAGGCGAGGACCGAGGAGTAGTTGCAGCCAGTCATAGCCGATGCCGACGTCATTCGCAATATAGTCACTATCGCGGTGACAAACAAACGTCAACCTGCTGCGAGATTTTTGTCGCTGATAGTTTCGTAATGATGACACAATTCTCCACAGCAGCCCAATGGCATCGGCTTCTACCAGCATCGATGCACACAGTCTCAATGTGTGTGTGCGCCATTGTGGATGGTATAGTTTTTGTGTTAAAGTTGAAAAGCCAGTTGAGTTTTGAGCGTAAACGCGATAGTGCCAACGCCAAGTGCACTTATTCATTCAGGTGCATTCGCAATGCCATGCGGCGCACCCTGCACCCTCACCCTCTCTGCTGGTGTATCCCCAGATGCTGGGCTGTATGGCTGTTGCCGCTCGACAGCAGCTGATGAATGCATTCAGTTATTTTAAGTTGTGTATCTTTGACTGCACCTTGCACACTGATGGATTCAATTGAATTTTCTTGTCATTTGTATTCTGGGTGAAGTATTCATTGAGGGTTTCTTCTTTGGGATTTTTGTTGCTTCTTTTGATGGCACTGGTACGTACTACGGGGTTATAGCCATGCATATAGGTGAGGTAAATTTGCATCGTAGATTGGATGTGCTAACTGGTAAGGCAGCATAGAGATTGTCATGCATTTGGATTATGCACGAGATCATAATTTCAAGTACGAGGTTACTGTATGGATGCGGCTCGAAGGATCAGTTTTCTTTTTGTATTTACTTGTTTGTCGGCGGTGATGTATTCATTACTGTCGTGGGGACCGCTGCGTCGGTGAATTGTTTGATCCCTGTTGCTTGAAATTTGTTGCCAGTACGGTGGTTCAGCTGCTTGGCATTGACTTGTGCATAGTTTCCAGTAGTGCACGGGGAGCAGTTGTTAATGACCTTTGGGTATGGTTAGTCGTATAGCTTTGGAAATGTTTCCAAATTTGTGTTGCAGTACTTGGATGGGCGAAATCAGTGCGCTTTATAAATCGTCTTTAAATCCACCAATTCGATATACTTTTCAATGCTTCCTTCGATTAGGGAGTATTATTCTATGCAGATTTTTGAACGGGCGATCAACAGCGGCTTCTTTGTCACTCAGCTCATTACTGTCCTGGAGATATTTTTTTGAGGTCACCGGTTGGTGGTTTTTGATTCGGTGGGATGAGGCCAATAGGTTAAGGGCAGCGCAGTTGGCAAAGGCTCTACAACTTGACGCAAAACTTTTCAGACTTTTCCGAACTTTAACTATATTTTCCTCCCACCTTTAAACATTTAAACTCCTGAAACCCACTACCAAACTCAGCTTGAAGGTGTCTCCAAGTGTTCCAATTTCAAGCGACACTCATTCGTCAGTGCTTGCCATGACCAAGTGGATCTAATGCGTGTCATAATTTAATAGCCACCCTGACAGAATGACATAGGTACAGTGGGGCCTTTCGTAGTAGTAATAGCCTGATCGGTTCCCATCCTACCGAAGAAGCGTTCCCACGTGTCCGTCTGAGATAATTTATATCACCAGCTGATATTAATCACTTGACATTAATTTACATGGCAGTTCCGCTTTCCCACACACGCACAATCAAGGACATTTACTGCGCGCCGATAAATCTTCATAACGACAGCTAATAAACTTATTACATAATTTATGGTACACAAATTACAACCAATTACGTACGCCATTGCATAAGCGAGCAGCTCCCCAGGAAGGATATCTGCCATTATATACCCCTTCCGCTAAGTCACACGTCCCCAGTCCAGCTACAGGCAGCGCGGGCAAATTAAAATCACGATTAATTTTCCAATAAATGTTGTACGTTTTTTTTTTTTTTTTTTTGTTGAATCAGCAACCTCAAGACAAATAACGGTCGAATGGTTATACAACTAATGAGCCAGATTATCAGGACCTGTTCACTTATGTTAGTAATAAGCATCGATTAGTTTTTAATATTCTTCCGAAGCTCGTTTAGTCGTCGTAGATACGCGACCCTATTTTTGGAGGGGAAGGGATAGCCCGAGAATTCGATGGAGATAATTTATTGCCACAGGAAACAGATGCGGGACAGTCATGCCGAAAGGAAGCACAAAGCAGCAGTTAAAGTTTTGATGAACTGGGGTTACATACACTGAACGATGTAACGACTGCGGCACCACCATCGCCACATGTGTCGGCAGCTTAATCGTCATGGGAATTTCATTATGCAGACATGAGCAGAACAGTTTAGAGGAAGATGGTTCATCAGTATCGCGGCATCTCCTTTTGACATATTCAAAGAGGAAACCGAGATAATGCTGAAGAGGTGTTTACATTGTTTTGTAAGCGAATTGCTTGGAATTTCAATCAAAGCGGAAGCAGGGATGGTGAATGAGGTGAATTGAAATTGGAAAGACATTTTAAAGGCCGACGCGATGTGGCATTGTGGCAGCGATTGTCACTTTTATCAACTTATGGGAGCAAGAGAGCAAGTTCTTAGACTGATTTTTATTCCTGTGGGCAGTTCTCCTTACTGTGCAAAGAAGTAGGTATGTTGCAATGAACTTTCTAAGGCTTCACAACACTCCCTCACATTCTTGCGGTTTACTTGTACGTGCTGCGTCCCCATCAATGTGTATAGGCTCCCGAGAAATATACACGCAAGAAGTTACTTTTACTTTACATAATCAACAGCCGAACTGTGACTAAGGCACCATCCTCAGTGGAAAGAGGAACGAGAGGCACTGTGGACGTTTCTACTTTCGAATTCCTAATACGAAGACCCCCTTAAACCGACTTACGGATCTCTAATCAGCTCAGCCAATTTCAGGTGGCCCTACGAGAAGGAAATAGGTTCGAATGAAATTCCATTCAGTGTCCACCTTTGTACCGCTCCACGCCACATTGTGGGCCCAATGTACATAAATCTCGCTCGAGAATTCGCACACAATTCCATAAAAAGGAACAACCACTTCTCATTTCTCAATGCCTTTGTGGGGGCTTATTACTTTTTTTTTTACCCCTCTAATTTCCCATTGTAGGCAATAGACAAGTTTCCTCTCTCAATTTCCAGATAGGCAGCCAGAAAGACCTATGCCAACACTGCCCACACATCGCATCGAATCTGGCAAGGAAAACTTTATTCAACCTGTTTGTCGTATGTCGACGGCAGTAAGCCCACAAATTCGGCTCAGAAAAAGTGTACATGTACATATATCGAGCGCACAATGTGTGTGTGTATGCCTACACACTGTACGGCTGGGTGACGAATACGACGCCATCGACAATGGACAATAAGTGAATCATTTCCGAGTGTGTAACATGGGATTAAGGACTTCCCTCCTTCGATATGGTAGAGGCAAAAATGCAAATGCTGGTCAGTTCGTTTGACAACTGGACACAGTGGACGGTGCATGTGCCACATCCTGAAGAGGGGTGGAATAAATCACTCTGGCTGAAAGCATCACTAGCCGTCCACCTCTGCGTGGCTTTTATGGTGTACATGATTTAAAGTAAAGTCCCAGCTCGACAGACATAGATTCAGAGATGTTGGCCAATTGCAGCTTATCTTCTGTGCATTCTGTGGCCTACAATATACCCTCGGCGGTAGATACCCAACACAACACACAATGTTGTGCAAAAAAAATAACGAAAAAAAAAAACAGATATGTAACTAAGGCAAGAGGGCCGTAAATTCAAGTAGATTGTGGGAAAATCCACACAATGTTAGACAGTCTGCACGGCGTGCGCGAGGGGATTTACTTTTAGTATTATTGCATTGCACCGCCTTTCCTCGGTCGAAGCAGGCAAAATAACAAACGAAAAGGGCAGACAAAAAATCTTCGCAATATAAGATGTGAATGAGATGCAGTTTACTTCAGATAGCGATGCTAATAGTCGAAGTAGGGATTTTCTCTTTGGGAGTTTTTCTTAGCTGCAGCACGATCTGAATGCGATATGCAAATATCTTCCTCACTGAGAAGGAGGGGGGGGTTTTTTTTTACCGTCTGTAGAGATTTTTTTTGCACTTCTCGGTGGATGTGCGATGTCTTGGATGATTTTGGGTCAGATTTTAAATTGGGTTTGCGAAAGAAATTCGCCAAGAGGAATTGCGAAATGATCTGTAATCAAAATTTGCTGAATCTACACACTGCAATCGCATTCGGATTGATGTGGATTTAATGTTTGCGTGATTTAACAATAACTTTGATCTGAAAGACAGTTTTTCGAATTTAACCCTAGTCCAAAAAAAGCTTGTCACTGAGGAATGTTTTGTGTGAAATCACTTCCATCGTCGGTTAGGGGAGAACGGGACTGGAACTGAAATTTTCGACTAAGATTAAGGCTGCTCCTTCGATCTTGCAAATGAGTGAGCCGAACAAAAATATAACAAACAAATAGTAATATTTTGCTAGATTCACCATAAAGGTCCAATAAAGTCTGCGCGAAAGATGCCAAAATATTGCTGTTAAAGATTATAACTCGAATTAATTGTATAATTATAAGATTGTTATTCTAGTACTTTTGTGCATCAGCTGTATTACCTTTTTTGAGAGTTTATTGTTTGGTATCACTGATAATATTCGAAGCTAAATGTCAAAATTAATTGCCACAAAAAAACGCCGTTATTTTTGGCGCTAAAAATGATATATGTATTATATTACTACCAACTACTATTTAAGTGATTTTTACAACGAGAGGTGCGTTTTTTATTTCTTTGCTTTTCTTAAATGTCAAAATGAATTGTCACAAAAAAACGCCGTTTATTTTGGCGCTAAAAACGATATATGTATTATATTATTATATTATTTAAGTGATTTTTACAACGAGAGGTGCGTTTTCTATTTCTTTGCTTTTCTTAAATGTCAAAATGAATTGTCACAAAAAAACGCCGTTTTTTTTTGGCGCCAAAAACGATATATGTATTATATTATTACCAACTACTATTTAAGTGATTTTTACAACGAGAGGTGCGTTTTTTATTTCTTTGCTTTTCTTAAATGTCAAAATGATATATGTATTATATTATTACCAACTACTATTTAAGTGATTTTTACAACGAGAGGTGCGTTTTTTATTTCTTTGCTTTTCTTAAATGTCAAAATGAATTGTCACAAAAAAACGCCGTTTTTTTTGGCGCTTAAAATGATATATGTATAATATTATTACCAACTACTATTTAAGTGATTTTTACAACGAGAGGTGCGTTTTTTATTTCTTTGCTTTTCTTAAATGTCAAAATGAATTGTCACAAAAACTCGGTTTTTTTTTACGCTAAAACGATATATGTATTATATTATTACCAACTACTATTTAAGTGATTTTTACAACGAGAGGTGCGTTTTTTATTTCTTTGCTTTTCTTAAATGTCAAAATGAATTGTCAAAATGAATTGTCACAAAAAAACGCCGGTTTTTTTGGCGCTAAAAACGATATATGTATTATATTATTACCAACTACTATTTAAGTGATTTTTACAACGAGAGTTGCGTTTTTTATTTCTTTGCTTTTCTTAAATGTCAAAATGAATTGTCACAAAAAAAGCCGTTTTTTTTGGCGCTAAAAACGATATATGTATTATATTATTACCAACTACTATTTAAGTGATTTTTACAACGAGAGATGCGTTTTATATTTCTTTCTTTTTTATTTCTTGAAGTAACGTCGAATTCATACAATTGCATTTTTGAAATGTGGGGGTAAGTTACATAGGTGGGGGTAAGTTATAACAAATTAAAAAAAAGTCTGTATCATCTGTTTTTAAGGAAATTCATTAAAAAAAAACCTCGTAAAAATAACAAAATCACAATTCACTTGCTGAAAAAACTCTGAAAACAAAATGTACATCTTTTCTTTCATCTGCTTTTTGATTTAGTCTTGGCGACCTTTCTGGCAATGATTTTATTTTGTCTCTCATGAAACGATCGTGTCTCTCGAGCATCGGTTTAATGGCTGATTTTCTTTCTCCCCGCGAAACCCATCTCTTTTTTGGACCCGTCTTTGATTAAGACCTCACACCCAGAAATGTTGCATTCTGCAATCCATGTTATGAATAGTCCCGCCATGAAATTTAACACAAGGAACAGTATAAACTAAAAACCAGAATCCGCACAAAACTCATATAAATACACAAAATTCACCAAAAGATAAACGCATGGCTACAGAAAAAAAAAACAACTGACACTTTATTTCTTGAGTGTGAAAAGCAGTACCAAAAATACAAACAAAAAAGGAAATTTACAAATCATCTAATTTTCCGGATTAATACGGCTCCAACTGACGATGAATACAAAACTTATAAGTATCGTTTGCTTCGGAGAAGACCGAAATTATTGCCCCTTAGACGCGACCTTTAATTTTAAGGGAAACTATTGCATAGCAAAGCTCCGACTTATAAACATGAGGGAGATAAAGAGAGACCTCGCTTTATCTTGCGTAAATATGTTGTAAGCTTCGTGCAATTTGGAGTGCGAAACTGGAGCTAAAATGAATACGTTCGGACTAGTCTAAGAACCTTGTCGGTTAAAACGGAGGTAGATCTGATTTACTTTTTCATAAACGGCAAAATAGTTGAAATTTCATTGATCTAACCATAACAAAGGGATCCGGGTGAGTCTTTTGAAATACTCATAAGACAGAACAATACAACACTTTCAATCTTAGCTTAAAGAGCTTCACTGTCTTGTCTCACAAACAGATGAACGATTTTTTCTTAAGAAAACGACTGAATGTTTGGAATGAGGTTTCAAACCGAAGGTAAGGCTCATTAAACTTTTGACTAAATTAAAGCCACTCCAGACGTCTTCGGGCACTACAATCGAAAGCCCAACGAAAGCCAGAGTCACTTATAGTTCAAAACCTCTTAGCCCGAATAAGAATACGTCTACTTAAGTCGTGTGAACTGACTTTGAGTTCGTTAAGTGGGCAGCCTTTTCTTGAGCACTGTTTGAATTTCATGAAGATGCATGCAAGCCCTTTTACCGAAACTTTGGTTATTAAAGGTGTCCAATCCAATTTTTTGAACTCATAACTCAAGATGTTAAGGTTGATCATGCAGCCTATTTGGGTAATAATTTTGGAAAATGCAGAGTTACAAGGGTCTTCAGTAGTATTCTAGAAGACTGTTATAAGATTTAAGGAAAATAATACAAGCAAAAATAACTTCCCATCCAAAAGAGCAGAGAGCCTTACTTGTAATCATTTTTAAAGTCCAAAAATGTTGCCATTGTAAGTTCGAAAAATTTAGCCTTTGGACGCCAAAATTTATTATTAGTATCGCGGAGAGTCTTGTATCGAAAAATCACTAATTTAACTAGCTGAGTGGAAAGTAATATTTTATTGGATTAGTTTCTATCGACGGTTGACCAAATTTTTGCTCCAGAAATAATGGTTAAACAAATTTTAGCTGTATGCTCACTATTCTCAGTTTTGGTCGACTTTAAGGCGGCACCATCAACAGGGACTCATTTATTTGTAAAATAAGTTTAATAGGAGTTTCAACAAAATTCCTACAAATGTATCTGAAACTGTTACACCTCAGCGTCTGTTTGTGAAGGAAGCGGAAATGAGATATTCGCTTTTCTGTGACAGATGTCTACTGGTGTTCCTCAAAGTTGTGTACTCTGCCCCATTCTTTTCGCAGTTTTTATTGATTGCCTAATGTTGCTTTAGGAGAGATATTGCCCTGAGTTCTGCTTTTAAATATTGACCTAATTATTCCCATAAATAACCGTACTATGCTGCAGATGTAAATTAAAAAACAAAAGCAGTATTTGGAAACCTGCAACTTCAAGGCCAAAGCTGCAAAGGAAAAAATCATTATTTTCAATATGGTATCTCAATATTACCAAATGGAAGATGACAACCCGCTGGCCAGCCTATAGAGGTGGTTAAAAAATTAAAAAAAAAATACCTCATTCCACGAGCCCATTGTTTAGTTTTGTGTCCAACGTACTGGAGATAAAATAATCAAGGCGAGGACAGCGCAACAAACCTTTTAATGTTAATAATGCAAACTCGAAGATTTAATTTGAATACTAAAATGATAACTTTTACTATTACATCGCAGTTCTAAAGAATCTATTACAATCTTATAGTCTGCAAGATTTTTGATTAAACACCCTGCAACAGTTCCTAACTTGATAGTTCACGTGGACTGAGGAATTCCCTGGATTTATTACAAAACTGTGAAAGTAAATGCTGACTATAGGCCTTTAGATCATTGATTTTCACGGTTTACAACAACAGTACAAGATCCAACTCATGTGAGCATAATAAAAAAAGCTTTATATTGTTAGAGCAATAAGGGGTCAGTGTACCAATATAATAATCGTTAATAATAATCATTTTTAGTGTCAAGGACAAATTTTACTTACAAACTTTTCGAAATATTAAAAACAGAAGCAACTGAAATGTGTAAAATCGACACCCATTTCTATTAATAAAGTAGAAACTGATGTAGATTTGTATGCTAATTGGTTAAATATTTTACTAACATACATTTTTTTAGTTTATGAAATCTGTCACGAAATATCAATCAACTGACAGACAGACGGCAACAGGAAGACAGGCTTTTGTTTCTGTCTCCGTACATAACCACTTCTATTTTTGTTTTAAATATAGCCAAAGGGCCTGGTAGCTAGACCGCATTTCCCTTGAATTAGAACGTAATTTATCTTTTATTATAATCTATAATAAATAAACAAATATATAATTAAAATATTTCAAGTAATGAGCTAAAAATTAAAAATTAAATAATTCCATATCTAATGGAATGCATCGTCAAAGTTTGATAACAGCGATTGAAGCTCGTCGTGAAGTCGATCACAAGCTCTTTTATAAATAGGTTTAGATAGGTTTTCCCAAGTTTTGGCGACTTTTTTGGGTGCTAAAACTTTTTAACGAAAATGTGCAGGCTAGTAGATAAGTGCATTTGGAGCCTTTTGGGCTCAAAGCCGCCTTACTAATAATTATTTTTAACCTCCACACTAAATATTTTCCAGGTCACAATATGCAATTTTGGAAAATTTTGTGAGTTCGAAAAACATAGCCTGGATACAAAAATGAATGCTACTATCGCAGATTGTGTAGTACTAATAAATCAATAGTTCCATTCGTTCCAGAATTGAAAAACTCACACGAAACGAGAAGCTAGACCTAGGGCCAAATAGTTTTTATTTGAATTTAAGTGCACAGTTTTTATTTTATTAATTTCCCCCCATTAATACAACTATTGTGACCTCAAGCATTTATGGGGCGAACTTTGGTAGCTTCCTGGCCATTACTCAAGCTTGTATCTTGATGGTACCGATCTCATTGATGATCATTAAGCCCTGCACCATTTATACAATTTCTTAGATGACCCTATTAATTCTTATGACATGGTCCCCACCCTTAGCGCCTACTTTTTAACACTTTCCCGCCCATAAACGCATTCAACAGACAAGCACAAAGTTCATTACATTGACTTACGGCCTTCCACTCCATTCCGTGCGCCCTAAGCGAATATTCTATCTCCAATTTGTTTTTTTTTTTTTTTTGTTTTTACCAAAACTCAGTCCCACTGTTCGAAGGAAATAAAATATCGCTGGGGTGCCATTCACCAGTATATAATGGTAGACCAAAATAATGAGACAACCAATTAATTATGTAAATTCCCAAAAATTATTAATTCCCCCTCGAATGGTCGGACAATCAATCAATCCACGCTCAATTGGATATTGGACTTTGTGGCGAGACCCACACACACACAGATACTGTCGGTCGATTGGGCTGATCATTGGTAGAGCCAAACCAAGCGAGGTACTTCTGCTACTTTTACTTTACAATTACCAACTTCACACCGGCTATCAAAATGTGTAATTTTTTTTTACAATTTATCTCTTTACGATGCGGTGCTGATCATTAGTGTGGATTCTCCGTTATGAATTTTACTTATGCGCATAAAGTTGGGAAAGGGACATAAAATACCGCCGCTAGTTCAATGACTGCTTGTATGGTAATGCGGATGCGATACCATTAGCAAAAGAGGTGTAGGTAGGTGCTCACATCTGCGCGCATGCACTTACAATCTGTTTGCGGTAGTTCAATGTAATAGTCTTGAGAAAAACTGCGTATGCGGTTGAAACTCATGCGCAATATTATTTTAATTTTAATTAAGACACCATTAGGATCACACTTGGGGTGTGTATACCCGAACGACGATGGCTGTTGCTTGATCCAAAGTTGTTTACAAGTGGCTGTTATTTTTCGCAGTTTACTCAGTTTATCCATCGGATCTTCGTCGCCGAACTGGAATTCCAATTAGAGCATTAAGCTCAAATTTAGAAACAAGTTTTGAGCCGTGATTGTTGAAATAGTTTTACTGAGATGTGAAATGGAGACTGCGTGGACTTGGATGCCGTTTCCTTTTCGCAACATAAACTGACAGTGACAGCAAATAAGGCTTGCCAACTACGCTTTTCTAAATCATGCGAGCTAACATGAGGCACGTGCTGGGAATTGGAAGCGACTTTTCAGTAAGCCTACATAAACACAATTATGTAAATTAAATTCATTGTAAGCAATAAAGCACACGAGTAAATGTAACATTCATTCTATAATTATAAAGAATCAACTTGATCTGTGAACGAAATCAACTCACGTCGTCACGAAGTGTGAGTCGACTAGACGTGTGTGCAGTATGGCTGACTGATCAACAAGTATTGCTGCAACGCAATCCGTATTAGATCTCGTGATCGAATTGTAAGAATCTGACAAGGCAAGCACTCTGATGATGGAAGAAATAAAAATCCATTAAAACGCGGTTAAGCGTTGAAAATTGTAGATTCTGTTAATAAGAATGTTGATGTTGCAAGTGAGCGGAACCATGGACTTGGAGTGGGTAATCACATTAGGTCTTTTTTATTATGCTCACATGATCTGTATAGATCATTGATTTCCATGGTTTACAACAAAAGTTGGATCTCGTACTGTTTTTGTAAACCGTGAAAATCAATGATCTATACAGATCATGTGAGCATAATTAAAAAGGCCTATTATGACGATCGCTCTGGATATTATTATCGATCTACACACTCATTTGGTTTATGCCTGTGAAAACAACTGGGCACAAGCAAAAAGCAGAATTATTCCTTTTGGTGCTGATCTGGCACCACTGTCGCGTATATCAATATGGTATTTTCGTTAAGCCGACTTTAAAGAAGCTGTCAAAAAGAACCTGTTGCTTCTGAGTCTGAATCTCCACTTGTCTTCCCGAGAGCTCACAGATTGTTACACGTAGGTGTAACATTGTATGATGTAAAATCGAACCCCAATGAGACTTTCGAAGCTGGTAAATTCAATATTGGCAAAGAAGTCAACTATCAAAGGCTAGAGTCGTATCGAAGAATTTCGGAAACACAGACAACTACGGAGATCTCACGAATAAGTTCTCTAGAAGGCTTTCGTCTGAAGTAGCCAATACGGTTCACGAAACTACTGTAACAGAAATAGAAAATAGTTCTATGAAAGAACATAAGACCTAAAGATCTAAAACCAAATGCAACGAATCTGGCTCCAGTAATAGCACAAATAGTGAATATGAGACTTTTGCAGTCGTCAGTGCCTAAGTTGGTGAAAACGAAATAGAAAACTATAGGCCAATTTCCATCCATTCATCGATAGATAAGGAGTGTTGCTAAAAGATTGTACACATATTTGGAAAAATACAAACTTTTGGCAAATAACCAGTTCGAGTTCCGAAAAAAATAAAAGTATAAACCGTTTGCTTGGAGACTTCACAAACAATTTATACTCAAGTCAGAATTCAATAGTAATATTTATCGACTTTAAGAAAGCTTTTGACACCCTAAGTCATCCAAATATAATAGAGCAGCTAGAAAATGTAGGGACCCATATTGAAATGGTTTGAAAGCTACCTCCAAGGGAAAAAGTTTAAGGTCAAAATCATGCACAAGCATAGTGAAGAAGAAAACATCATCTATGGAGTTCCGCAAGGTTCAACACCTGGTCCACTGCTTTTTATAACATATGTAAATGAATTACTCTCAGTTCTTAAACAAAGCCCGGGATTTGCATACGCTGATTACACAGCAATTGTAGCAAGTCATCGAAACGTGGAGATAGCAGAGGAATAATGCAAAAAGAATTTGATGCTATTACAGCATGGTGCCAAGATCACGGCCTTAGTAAATGTCCAAAAAATACATTATAAAATACAAGATTAAAATTAATGTGCACAAAATTCAATGTTTGCATAGAGCACAAGAGCATCTTCATCTACAAAGGGAGGACAACTCAGCTACAATTGAAAACGTATCAACACATAAATACCTCGGAGCTAGGAAACACTTGATTATAATCTCAATTGGAGTTACCACATAAAGGCGCTGATCACGAACTGCGGCAGAGTGCGTACGATCTTTTTCACCTTAGCTACCATTGCCCAGCAGAGGTTTTGAGGCAAAGCTACTTTGGACTGGTTGAGTCACATCTAAGATATGGCATACTTGCTTGGGGAAATGCACCTCAACTTACAGGACTCAATATCATTAATTTAAAAATACAAAATACTATTGAGCTACATTAGGGCAACATTACAACAGGCGTCAAATCGACAAGGACAAACGATTACTTAACATATTACAAATATATCCAACCGTGAAATAATATCAAACTTTCATGACGATCATACTTGCAAGGTGTCTACCCAACAAACTGTAAATACGCGAAGAAGGAATCAACTGCAATATAATATCGCAAGATACTGGAACGAATATGGGCGAAGGTGATACGACGTAGTAGTGCCGACAGTATTCAATAAAATTACTACCGAATTTAGAGACCTTACAAAAACAGTATTGATTAAAAAAATTAAACAATTATATTTAAATGAAGACACAAAAAAAAATATTAATAATAAGAACAGTATATATGAATTATAGCAAAACAAATTAGAACTCAAATATAGAAAACTATACATTTCTGTACATAGACTTCTGCAGACAAGCACTTAACGCTTTGAAGCTAAAAAAAATTAAAAACTGTAAACTTTGTATGTTAAATATCAATAAAATCTGAAATCTAATTGAGACATTAATGATGACACTTTTCATAAATAAATCGATAATTGCGGATTTTCGTATAATATTTATTTATTGAGAGAAATCCTTTAAAATATTTGATAAGTATTCTGAAGTGGTGCTAGACAAAAATTAAAATTTGAGCCTCAACATGAAGGGAAGAAGGGAGAAAGCAAAATGGCTGATGGGGTCCAAAAATTACCACGTAGCAGCGTCCGTTGCAAGACTGATGTTGACAAATTGTAATTTTTGGTATGGTGGGATGTGATTTTCAAAGCTTTCAACCTACCGACTAAGCTTGGTAAAGTTACCTGCGACTGGAAGCTGGAAGCTGTATTTCATCTTAATTCCCATGACATTTTCATGCAATCACAAATTCAGCCTTTCGGCTGAGGCTTCGGCCGCGTCATAAACTAACTATTAAATAGACCGTCAGCTCCCGCTCATCCACCTGATTCCACCCACAAATTTTGAAAAGAAAATTCTCTCTTAAATTTCCTATCTGTGAATACGTGTGAAGCAGCAAAAAATTTAATTCTAAATGGCGGGAGGTGTAAAAAAATACTGACACTTAGCAGTGTTCCTACATCGTGGGATCTCTACCTTTTTGAGGGAAATTAAATTTTCTTCACAAACTTTCTGTGCGCCAAAGGAAAAAACATCAAAATTGTGGGAATATCAATAATCTGACAAAAAAACATTCAAACTACATTTCACCATGAATATCAACGCACTAAATGTACATAAAATGGAGATTTGCCTTTGGCAACAATTTCTAGTACCAAAAAATTATCATTATAATGTTAGGAAACTGCGATTTTTATATTGAAGATTAATTTTGTGTGTGTTTTTGTTCCGAACAATACAAATACTTTTGAAAGTATGTCTTTTTCATAAAAAATCGAGGTAATTTGAGTTTAGTGAAAAGACTAAAATGAACACCCTTAGTGGGAAAAATAAAGACAGATTGCTAAGAACACTGACTGCCACTGACTGAGAGTTATTGCATTTGGTGAGTTTCTGTCAGCTGATGGATGCGTTCTGAGTTTTTATATTCGTTGTTGTATTTCACCACGGAAACATGTATTTTACCAAATGTAGAATAGCGAACGTAATCAACATAAATAAATGAAAGAGTAAAGTGTGAAAATTCATTCGTTGAAATAAAATAAAATATTTGTTTCCTATAATTGTTATGTCTGTTTTCGTTTGTTGTTTTTGGCGAAAAATTATTTCACCGGCGAATGTCGATGGAAAAAGTGCAACCAATATAAAGAGAAAAATTGATTAAGAATATTAAAATTTAAAATATGTTTCAGGGGAAAGCTATAAACATTTCTGTTCGGGTATAATTTTTGAGTTATAGAGTTTAGTATCGACTTTAAATTTACGGAAGCTCAAAATTGCGAAAATTGTATTGAAAATAAAGCCACTGCGAACTACTTGTAATAAGAGTCGAAAATAAAAATGTTTATTGGTAAGGCCCAATCTTTCCATGAAGATTCCGTTTATTAATGGAAGATAAATTAAATTTATTAGAAAATTTGAAACATATGAAATTATTAATTATGAAATTACATTTGAAATAAAATGTCGAGAATATGAATAATGTGCATTTATAATAAAAAGAAAAAGCCTATAAGACACAATCAACGAAAATTTATTATCTTTAAAATGTACGGGAAAGAACGAAACTCAAAATGTATATAAGCAAAATTTGAAATAAATATATTTGCTGATTTGTACCCTGATATGTCTCACGCATTTAAGTTTTGCTGCATACAATTTTTTTTTATTCATACGAATACTGATTAGTAAATGGATATTTTTTTATTTTTGTCGATAATTCATATATTTCATCGATTTCCAATGTTTACAACATAAATGTAAATATCCCGTACTATATACATTATCTCTATACCTATGCGTTTTAATAAATTTGGTACTAAATTCAGCACACTACCCACCGTTTTCTTATCACGACCCGATAACAGCCAAATATTTTAATTATTTGAATTATTGCCAATGTTACCACAGAATGAACTGTCAGGCATCTGTCAGGTTCCTAGGTGCGAGTGTATGCGTGCGTCTAATCTACTTTAATATGGCACACATAATTTGCCACATAGTAACACGGAAAACAGCTTGTAGGCAAATTCTCTTAAGTTGAAAGAGCTGACGGTCTATATAATACTTAGTGTATGGGCCGCGTAGTGAGCCATTGAGCAACGTAAAAGAGAAAATCAAAACATATGAAGTCATAGGCCCTGACCGATTAGCGATTCGTTAATGGCATTCATTCGCTTAGTCGTGCGACGTAGACTGCGTGCCCGCATCCTAAGCTTAACAAAAACTCAGACTGGCGGTGCATGAGAAAAGTTAACAAGTTAATGATAGCAATATATAACTCAGATTTTGCAAAACCATTCGTTTCTTTTTGTGTCAGCAGAGATGAATGACACAATGGCCAACACAAGGACGATGGTTCCAAAATAGATATTTGACCAATTTGGAACCGTGGTCAAATATCCAGTTTGTGACAGGCTTCTCAGATGACTAGAGCAGTGTTTTCTAAACTTAAGTCCTGGTGTCCAATAAATACCCTTTTATTTGAAGCCAAACGGCAAGGGACTTCTGCTATAGCAAAAAAGTCAAAGCCTTTTACTCTCTGTTGCGAATAGCTAAAGGTTTTTGAAGTGCAGTACATGATAAGGACCCTTTTGGGTGAGCTGGGATAATAAACGATTATAATTCAAATTTTGCTTTATAAGCCTTCAGAAAAGTGGGAACTTGAAATTTTGCATACCTAGCTAAAAAAATTGATTCAATAGGTCCGTATGCCTAGCTTCACAAATACGATTCGTTTTGTGTGAGTTTTTCATTTTTGGGACGAATGTTTGTCAGACGTTCGCGAGAGGTGTTTTCGTTTTTGCGGTAATCAAACCCCCAGGTTCCCTTCCCTTAGTAGTCAAACACACTAACCGACTAACCAATAAGCCTACAAAATTTTGCGTACAAATTTAAATTTTGCCTACAGATGTAAGACACGAAATGGTTTTCTAAAATTTGTTGTTCAATTAAGAGAAGGGGAGCGATAAATTCCGATTCCTAATCATGCTCAATACAAAAAAGGAGGAAACAGAGCCAAAACTTTACTTGCCCTTGAAACGTTTGCATAACCTTCCAACATGCATCCACGCAACCTTATTTTTGATGTTCGCATTCAGTACCTTCGCGTGCATTTTGGTGAAACGCATCTCATTCTTCAACGGCATCGCCTGCGGTTCTCAAAAGAACTTATTTGCAAACAAAACCCTCTTCCAGGGAACTCGAAGTGAACGAAATGCAAATTTAACAAGTTCCCTGGCAGTTTGACAAAACTGACCTCAAATGTTCGAAGAAAAGCGAAAATGTGTGTTCAAAAATCAGTTCACAGTTCAGTTTCTCAAAAAATGTTTTCTTCGTTACAAAATTTGGAAATTCTCCGACGAATTTTTTTTTTTTTTTTGGAAAAATGTGATAAAATATCCGGATTTGAGTTCTATTTCGGGTTTGGTTACATCACACTTAAATGAATACCAACAGTTTTTCTGAATGGCAAACTCTTAGAAATGAGCAATATCGCTTCTACGGCTTTTGATCCATTTGTACCTACGATCTTCCCGATGAAAGTCGCTCTTTAAGGAACAACTCGAAATAAAACTGCCGGTGAAAGCAGAGCTAATTATGGTCTGTTTGGCTTACAGTTTACCAATTTAATAAATTCCCTAACTGAGCATAAAATCGCAAGAGTCATGGTGATTCATTAAAACAATGCTAAAGCCAAACAGCCAGACGAACATATAAGGAAACAATCTCCATTGTCGGCAGCGTTTGACCTTTAAATTTCGATTAGCTCAGGTTAATGCCTTAGACTTGACAGATTTCCGAAAATGCGGGGGCGATCGTTTTTTTTTATAGCCACACACCCGATTACGAAACTCACCAAAATTCCCAAACGTAGGAAGACCGCTGAAAGCGAAAGTTATAATATTACGACGATGAGTTACGACGGTTTTAGAATCGAAGCAAGTTAAATATCCACCCCCCAACACCGAACCTTTAGACACACAAAAACCCAAGAATAACCAGAAAGAACACAAACAAAGAAGCATTCAATCACAAAACACGACCTTCAGCGATTGCATATGCAAAAATCGACCGAGCGCTCGCACACACAGAACACAACAGCCAGACAATGACAGACATTATCCCCACATCATCAGTCCCAATTTCGACGACTACGCACAGGTGAACCTGAACACATTCCATCATGGCTGCCTATATCTATTAACTACCTTCGGATTGAAGCCATTCAGTCAGAAGACAATCAATCGGGAGCCGACAAGTGACAGCCATTCGGTCCAAAATGAAAACGAAAAACGAACAAAAATGTTCCCAGAGATGTTGCATAATATCTTGCGAGTTGGAGCCGCCTCCACGTAGCCACAGCTTGTTTCCATCGCGATGCCATCGCATGAATCAGCCACCTGTGTGTGTGTGTGTGCGTTACAACTCCCTCCGCGCCGATTACATAAGCTGCTCATGCGGTAGGCAGCGTGCACATGACTGCTTCCATCGATGATAATGGCGATAGTGTCGCACTTGGCATTCCCAGGTGTAATCGACTGATACTACCCACAATGACGGCACTTTGCATGCAGAGCCATTCAGACGTCAAAACCACTCAACGGAAGGACCCACTGTGATGAGAATTTAAATCCAAATGCTGGTCTATATGCGAATTTCTGCCACTCCGAGGTTGGGTGCATCTGTTTCTACGTGCGGTCCACCTGACGTGAGACGGCAACCCACCGAATGGGGGAACTGGCAATTTTCTCAATGAAACGTAAATCTATTGCGCAGTGCAACCGAACAAGGCGAACATGAAACTGCAACTTCTCTGCATCTGCATGCGGTTGTGGGTACACGGTGAGTAGGAGGATGTGTCACCCGTGTACCCACCACCACCATATGATGTTCCGGGTCGGCGAGCTCATTTACTTATGCTGCAAGGAGTGTTTGCGTTCAATTAAGACAAATTGGGTTCAGCTCAAGGTCAGGTGTGCTAAACTTGTCACCATTCGGCTCAAAGTGCTGCCTGTTTCATCTGCTCGAACCGCGAAGCTTTTGGGCTCGCTTGACGTGAATGAGCGTCTTGTTTTCGTTCATGCGGTGATATCATACGTACAGCCAATGATGTCACCTGAAAGAATTTACAGTCTTGTCATTCATGTCAGTTGGGTTTCGTTTGGATGAATACTGTGACCTGCGATTGTTCAAGTTTAATTGCTTCGAAATGATTTACTCGCAAAGTATGATGTGTCGTGTAAACAGGCCGTTAAATCAGCGAAATTCTGTCGACCAACTAAGTAGTTGGAGGTGGTGTGTTGAGTTTTTGCCCAATCCCACCGACCGACAGAGGAAACGTCAGAGTAATAAAATTTGCTCCACCCAGAGGTTCAATTTAATATAGCTTCGTGAGCCCTCCTGGTTATTTATGTTAATGGTTATGATATGAGTTCGTCGGACCTTGTTAGCCTGCAGTTCACGAACCGTGTTATTTTATTTTATAAAAGTGTGATTAATGGCTTCGCATCTTTGTAGTCAGTTTTTGGGGTTTAGGACTATCAAATTAATTTTCAAAGATAGTATGTGAAGCTGGGTAGGCAGTTTGATGGTAAAGTTTGCTTGTTTTTCAAATTATCAACCCTTTTTTAGCGACCGATAGCTGATTTTCGGTCATACTGCGTTGCCATTTCACCAAGACTTACGTTCGTCATTTCCATCTGAGCGAAGACTAACGAAACACGACACAAGCTGATCGGAAACTGTACAAAATTTAGACTCACAGGCTGTCCTTAATCCAAGACCAATATGCTGAGCTTATATATATACGTACCCAAAATCATACTCAAACAATAATGGGGACCAATTTTTCCCCCAATAAAGTTAACACCGCGGTCCTAACCTAGATTTGCATGTGTTTCGTGTCATTTTAAATATTTCTACCTCTAAAAAGAAGCTTTTGAATGAGTTTTAATAGCAGTGTAGATACGCATATCTCCGGCTTCAGATATTCTGAGAAGGTGCAGGGAAATAACTTCACATGGGAAATAACTCCACCTTGACTGGGAAATAATTTCACTTTTTTATGTAAATTTTATGGTTAGGCTATAGTTGAGCCTATCGCACAATATGTTAGTCTTATCTTTAAGACATAAATCATCCAATATTAACGAGCGTTGCAAATCCTATGTGCACTAGAATTGAAAAATGTGTGGACTGCTTGTCGCGACGAACTTGTCGTGCGATGGAAAATATATGTGCGCGCCTAGCCTTAGAAACGAACGAAATTTTGTCGAAAATTTTTGATAAAATTCAGGCAAACTACAGTAAAAGCCCCCGAAGTTGGAGAGTGATGGTGACACAATTTTTGTCGGTTATCCGTTCAGGATTTGTTTTTTAAAACAAATAAACCTTGTATTAATAAATCCAAAAAAATTACTTTCTGCGTTTTTTTCAGTTCACCATAAACATAAGAAAAAAACAGAAAAGAGGCTCTCCAACTCAAAATATGGTTAAAAGAGTTCTCAACTGTGAAACGTTTATGTTAATTATAATAATTTTAGTTTAGAAAAATCTGTTTTTTATAAAAAAGGCATTTGAAAGTCAATAAGAAGTTTAAATATCAAGGTCCCATTACTGGAGGATATTTTTGTCCGTTTTGGGGAATTAAATAAAATAATTTGTGTCCACATTGTCCAAGAAATCGTAAAATGTATGAATTCAGAAACAAAAAAGATTAGTTACGTCTTTGGGATCTGTCGGCAATTGGAGATTTCTCCATACAAAGACCACACTTGGATGTGCCTTATTTCCCTTGCCACTGTAGCTTCTTTTTACCAGAGCACTCATTCCGTAATTTTTCAGACGATTATCGTCGAAACGATAGACCTCCAGAAGTAGCAACTAAGTGCCAAAATTACGAGTTTGAGAACTTAGTCCAGTTCATTTTCCACAAATGTAATGAAAGCTGACGATAGTGAAACGAATTCGGGCAGAATATAAGTTCTTATGGTCATCAAAGTTTCAAAAACGATATCGTCCCGACGATTATTGTTATACGTATAATTTTCTGACAAAATTTTGGTCTCAAAGTTTTGATCAGAAATGACATTTCGGTGATTGGGGAACATTAAAAATTGGTTTCGGAATTTATTTTTTTGTATACTCAGCCAGAATTAGAGGGATGATGAACTTGTATTTAACATTGTACCACCGGTTTTTGGGTTCACACCTAGAGGAGAAATTCCCATCCATTTATTGCTGACATTCTTATTCGTTGTTTTCTTTAACCCTTGTAGGCTAATGTTGCTGACTACGCGTAATCTGTACTAAAATATGTTTTTTTTTAAGCTTTGTTTAATACATATGGTTCTATTTTTTTTTCTGAAACATAAGATTGTATTCCCAAATAAAAAACTTGATTTTATTAAGCATATTCTTCATTTTTTAGCAGTCTTATTAAGCAGTCTTTTAAAAAGCGCAGCATTTTTCAGTCTAAAATGAGCATGTTTTCACAATATTTAAAAAAACTGAAAAAAACATTCCTTCTTTGGCAATTAAAAATAACAGGTGATAAGAAAAAAAAATAAAGGAACTAATTTTTCTTTGCGCAAAATCCGCAAAAGTCAATTCGATGTTGAGCACAAATTCCAATATTGCATTTAAAAATATAAATAAAAATAGAAATATTGTTTTTACCTGCCGGACACAACAGTCTTTCGCAAGAACGCATCGGCGACTGAGTTAGTTGTTGAGCATATGTTACTATGTGCCCGCGTGAAAAGAGACAGGAAAATTAAGAATGCGACGTCGTCGAATCGACGAACATTAGCCTTCTAGGGTTAAGCTCGTTTTAGCACTCGAATGCAGCCTTAGTGGATAGAAGAATGAGCCTCAAACTTCCCTGCAAAGTACCTTAGGCTCACATCCAGAGCTCTTAAATTTAAGGTAGGTACTTGCTATATAGCGACTATCGCACTAATGTAAAAATGCAATAATAATTCAGTCTGTTGGTTACGAGTAAACCTTTTGAAGTCTGAACCAATTGTAATGAAATTTGCCCAAAAGATAGTCTGGCACCTGAATTATGGCATAAAAATAGTTACGTCAAAATTTAAAAAAGGGGCGTGGCATATCCCATACAAAAATAAAATCCAAGTCTTATGTCTCGAAAAGTACTGAACCGATTGACCTCACTTGTTGTCAGATCATCTTTGGTCTTTTTGTATGAAGTATGGCAAATCGGAAAATCTGAATTAAGAAACATTGTCAGAAGAATTATATCCTCTAATGTCAGACCTAAGGTGGTAGGCGCTAGATGTTAGCGTAAGATGTTGCTGTGGGAAAACTTTAATGTGGGTAAAATATGTGCCTTTTCACGGGGATAACACTGAGACCGATCGCTAAGATTCCTATACAGATGTCACTTAATACCTAAAGTCTTGCATATTAAAAAGCTTGACGTTTATATAAAAAAGAAAACATATCTATAATGAACATAGCAAATGAGTATACGATTATCTTCATAATTCAATTATTTTAAGCTGAAATCTTCAAATTGGTAAGGCCGCCAGACTCCCACTTACTTGCAAAATGTTGACTTACGTCTTCCGATGTAAAGTTTAAAATGCAAATTAAATACAGTTGCAATAAAAAAATGTCACTGTGCTTTTATTAAATTGCTGCAAATTTATTGACCGCCTGCAGTTAGCGCATTAATACATATATATGTAGGTATGTCTGTAAAAGTGACCCAGTCGTGCACATTTTTCTACTAATTCTTAACAGCTGTTAATTGTTTTGATTACCATCCTGTTATTATTTTGCCCCCGTTAACTATATATAACTTTTATGGAAAGCTTGAAATAACTTTCTCTGTAAAATTATATATTTTAGACCTAATACACAGTTATTACCTAAGTCTTAAAAATCCGAGAATAAGCGGGGAGAGAGCTATTAGGATTACCGTGTATTTAAAACAATAACAGTTCTTTAAATAATGGTGCATGGGTAAGAAATAGACATAAAGAGGCAAGCGTCAACTGCAATTTGATTTGAATGTCTATTCAACCACAGTTGTTTACAATTCCAGTTTTGAGGGGAAAAACAAAACACTTGAGCGGCATAGGAGCTTAGTAACTTCAGCATCATCTTGAAAATTCATTCCTCAGCTGAAAATTTCTACGAAAAATTAAAATTCACATAAAATTCGTAAGTCAGCTCAAATAAGAAAAATGTTACGTCAAATTTGGATCCCCTAATTGTGACATATACGCCCACAGTTTTTGTTCATAATTGCACCAAAAATAGATGACATTTGGATTAAAAGTTTGAAAAGCTCATAATTCTTACACGTCAAAAGATTATTTTATCAGGAAAACGTTTTTGTTAGAGCTTCTGTTACATCTGCAAAGATTCACAAGTTAGCAGACGTCACTTAAAAAAAAGACCAAATATTTGGCGCAACCGGTCCGGTTCTATAAATAATTTCTATAACTAATTTAAATTCTTATATTACAGAAAATTCATTAAATTTAAATAAACTTTATAATTACCCTACAGATATCAGTGAATAAATCCAGCCATAATAGAAAAAACCTGCGGATATAGCAGCTCCGGACCCTAGGCCTAGCTTCTCACAGCCATTCGTTTTGTGTGAGTTCTACATTTTTGGGACGAATGGACGGGATCTTCAATTTTATGCCGAGTCCGACCTCCGACCGACTAATTGAGTTATACTCTCGAATGTTTATCAGGCGTTAGCGAAAGCTGCCGCAGTGGAATAAAACCTTAAGTTGGTCCAACTCACTAACCGCTAAGCCACTGCGCCTACACCAAATGTCAGTTAGCTCATACAAAACGTTTCGACGTAACTAGCGTGCAATGAGCTGATAACTCTTACACAGCATACGAGATTAAATGCATATTTTTAAATTTTGATATGAAAACCAAAAAAAATATTCGAAACATTCAAAAATGCAGACCCCAATCCATTTCTGTACATCCAGCCAGAAAATCAAACCACAGATGTAAAAAAACCACCAGCAAATCCTGCAAGGTGCAAACAAAAAATGTCAAACATCTGCGCACACTTGCTAAATACCATCCAAAGTCTCCATCCCAAGCGAACTAAATTTGAACTCCAATTAGGCCTATTACGGTGTAACAACTCTCGTTACGACCATAAAATAAAATCGACATGCCAGGCTTCCCAATTTGGCTGATCAGCATCATCATGCGACGAGGAGCCGCACGCTGATGTAATCCAGTTCGACTCATCTGGTGCAATCACCTTCACTTTCACTGCGTCTTGAGTTACTCTTTCCATCTCCGCCTCGAGACGAGACGATTTCGTAATCTCAAAAGCAGTTTTCAAAGACTTCCTATCCAAAACTGGAGGGTTTGCATTTTCCTACTCATTTCTCGCTAGTACCTACCATCGCTATAGCAAAATTGTTTGGAAACTCGGCACAGTTTTGTCGACTTTTATAGCCAAATCGTGATATTAGCATTAATTTGCGTAAATTTATTTGGCAAATATTTTCGCTGCATTGTGCGCAGACAATGAGACAGAAGCGAGAGAATTCTGTGCGAGGATGACATCACCTTTGGCGATAGTCGCCTTGAAGTGCGCAGCAGGTTTTCAGTTTTTTTTTTTTTTTTGTTAATCGGACAGTGGTTTGGTGGGTTTTTTGCTTTTGGACCACAACAAGATGCACTGAGAACAAGTTCTGCGTTGAACTACCAAATTCGAAAGATATACTAAGAGAGCGCGTAGCCCAACTGACCGAAGGGATATTTTTGGCACAATTCAAGGTCGAGGTGTGCTGTTCTTTTTGGCTGTTCACTTTCTCGTCCGTTAACATGAACTCAGCAGTAGATACTGGAAGAGATGTCTCAAGAGAGTTGGGACTGTTTTGGCAGTAACCAGTAAGACAATTCATTGGTTCATTTGGCTCAACAAAACTGGAACAATGGCTTGGGACATATGGGAACAGGTTGTCGAATTGTTTTTTCGCCACTTTAATCTAGTCACAGTCACCTAAAAACTATCACAGGAACGAGGAACGAGCGTGGCTTTGGAAGAAAGCCGTTTTTCCCATGTTCCCAATTTTGACCTCTGCTTTTGAGATTTGCAATCTAAGCCGAAAGCGATGTGTGACGAAGAGTGAAATTTGCCATAAAAGAAACGTTCGCGCTGTAGTTAACCCACATTCTTTGATATATGGCGGAAATATCAAAAATTTACAGCTGTGGTTATGTGAATGTGGGAAAGTGAGGAGTAAAAGTGGCTTCACGCTGTCAGCTTTTCATATTTAAGCTTAGTACACTGCTCGAGCTAAACTAAATTTTAGCTGATCTCCAACTTTATCTACTCTCCAAACATCAGCTATAGTCCTAGCTAAATTTTGATGTAGAGTACGCCGTGGATAAGTGTCACAGAAAACAGTTGTTCTTCGAAAAAAACTTCCTTCAAGATTTGAATTGTCTCTTATTTTAACCAATTTTGATTCTAGGTACTTCTCGTCCATGTAATAATTTAAAAAAAAAAAACTTGTTTACTTTTACGCAACAGAACAACACAATTTAGCTGGAGAAAATTAAATTGGTACGCTAAATTTTGACACATGAAGTACATTCTGAAATAAAAGTTTGATTATTTAGCTCGAGCTGCGTACCACTCAGCTAAATGGGTTCGCTTAAGTTTAGCTCAGCCAAATTTTGGAGAGAATTTTGTTTGGGAGCGATAATTTAGCTCGAGCAGCGTACTAAGCTTTAGTATTGAATTCGTTTACAAGAATGCTGGCGGCAGTGTTGCCAACCAATTTTGACGAAAAAATGCCAAACTTGAGAAAAAAATATGCCTTTTCAATAAAATAATGCCTAAAATACTTTTTTTTAGGTAAGCCCGAATAATAAATTAAAAATTAAACACAAATATGAAGAATAAACAAAAAAAATGTTAGTTTAAAAAAATAGAATTAAAAATCACAGAAGACATTTTTAATAGAAACAAAATTCGTGACATTTTAGTTTCATAAGTAGGTACAAAGTATTGAACAAAATAAACATAGTTTTAGTCTAATTAGAAAAAAATATTTAAAATAAAAAAAGATGCCTTTTTGAAAAAAACAAATCTTAAGGCCTTAGGTAATGAAATAATGAAAAAGCGTTAGTTGGCATCACTGACTGGCGTCAAATTGGTCAAACTCTACTAAAAAAAACGGGAGAAGAGTTTTAAGTTTATGTAAACGGGTTTGAAACGGACTCTTCATTTTGTGGGCCCTAAGTTTGAAATAAGCTAAAGATTGCTGTCCCAATTGAGGAAGGGGTAAAGTACATTCCTATATTTATACCCAATGATTTTTCTCTGCTCGTGTTTTGTAACTTCAATTATAAAATATCATTTATGAATGGATAGTGCTGCCACCCCAGTTAAAAATTGTGGATCCTTCAAAAAAAGAGCAGTAGTTTGAACTTTTGGGCACTAGGTTTATATTTGACAACAAAATCAGTATTTTTTAAGGTAAAACTATAAAAGACCACTTTGTGTGATATAAGAAAACTTCATTTGTGTTGTGGGAATGAGTGTGCTTACACAAAAGTGGCTGCGTTCACAATAGAAATATATTTATAAAGGGTTTTTTTTTTTAGTTGGGAACAATGTTATAATGTTGATTCGAGAGTATCCTGAAATGGGCATTAATTAGGTGGTTTATGTTTTGCGCAAAATGCAGTACACATGCTGAAACTGTAGTAAAGTGGCAGCCCTGGACTTCGTATTTAAAGAGTCTGCCCTTAATTTTTTGATTTTTGAGATGTACCGTTTGCAACAGATCTAAGTGCAGAGAAACCGAATACCTAACTTAGACTAAAATGTGTTTAGCCGCCTTTATTGGTTTCGCAGCCTCTTTTAGTCAAGTGGACATAAAACATTTGGTGGGCAAATTTTGTCTGAGCATCCATTTGACAACGAAAAACATATAAGCTCTAAAAGCGCTGCTTAAACCACGAGGCAATTGTATAAGAAAATCTAGCTTCGGATGGACACAATCACATTAAACAGTGAGAACCTTTTCCTGTGAGCACCTCTCAGCCTGATGAGCAGTGCAGTTAGTAGTGGCGATGGGGAAGTGGCACAGATAACAAGACGTCCCTGCAACTGAAGCGCTGGGTTTCAACCGACAACGATTATGGAACCATTACATTAGTTTGGTTGGATTGACAGCAAAACCACCTACAACGATGCCAAGAGGAACAAAATGGGCTCTACGCGAGCGAAGGAAGGAGTAACAGCTGCTTTGTATGAAAAAGGAAGAAAGTGAGAAGCACTCGTGTCAAGGCAGTAAAAACCATCCAAAAAAACACCTGTCTATTTTTTTTTTAAATATTCCAGGCCCTTGCAGGATCTCTGTTAAAACTGCACGTTGGATCCTCATCTAACCATTATTAGATGAGGTTCAGAAGATCTAAACATGGCCCTTTCAATATTAATATTTACTGCACCCGTTTTTCGAAGCTCGTGGCAATGTTTTATAATGTACATTTAAATACATACTTACCACACGAATAAGTACCTATCATATTTCACAATAGAATTGAGTATCACCAGCAACACAAGTTTAAGAAAATTTCAAGTGCACGACAAAGTGAAGAACGAGTGAACTCTTGAAGGCTGCTGCTGGAGCTATTAACATTCTTTTGTGCTACTGTCACAGTGTATTAAGTTGCTCCGAACTTAGTTCCGTATATCCCCATAAACGTTCATTTGTACAATGAACATATGGAAAGGGTGATGCAATTTGTTGTTAATTAAGCAAGCTAACAAAGTTTTTCTTGAACTGCGTCGAAAAACTCTGTCTGAATAGACCAACTTTGCATACATACGTGGTGCTCACGTGAATGCTGAGGTGAATGTAAGTCATGCGTTGAGGTGAATTTTGCCCACTTACGAGTTACGAGTATTCAAACAATTTGAACGACGAGTGGACGTCGCGTGACATTAAATGAGTTTTCCTATACAGGAAACCATATTTCCACCAACTTATGTATGTGGATCCACTGCTGAACTGTTGAAAACAAAAGCCCATCACAGTCGAGGAAGTTGACTTGGAAACTTTCCAACCTAAACCTATTAATTTCAGTTCCTTCTGTAGCGTTCCCTCGCCTAAACTTAGCGGTTTCCTCTCGGCGGAACTAGGCAACAAAATTAAGAAACCCAATTACCATTGTGTAATAATAACAATACTAAATTTGCCGCCGCCCTCGCCCCCGCTCCATCTTCCGCCATAATAATCTCCACAGAATATGACCAAAAATAGCAAATTCACTGATGGAATGGAAATGGAAACCCCAACGATACGAAGAAGAAGAGGAATGCCTCGCAAAGAGGAAAACAACAAAAGGCAGAAATAATAAAAAATAAAGTTGTTCACCTTCTGCGGTCGTTTGATTTGTTGCTATTGCTGTTGTTTTTGTTGTTGGTCATACCGTAGGGTATGCCTACTTCTATTTTTGAAGTTTCGCTTATTATTGTTCACGCTACCCACTCGCATACAGCAAACAGACACAACACATACACGTTCATAATAAAATAGATACTATACTTCATAATCTAAAAGTGTATCGCCAACTTACTTGTCCGGCTTTAAACGACTTGTCCGTGTGTAGAAAATAAATAAAAATAAACAGCTCCCCTCGCCTTGCCGCCCACCTTGAGTGTGTTGCCTATTGTAACCGAATAAGTGCGGCTTACTGCGGCAGCATCAGGGCGCACCACACACACTCCACCATACAGTAGGCACTAACTTGCACAAAAGATTGCAATCGTATTTTTTCTATTATTTTTTTTATGCCTTTGCATGGAATTGACACAAGATGATATAATAGCACCACAGATACAGATACTTTTCCTAACAAAACTGCCGCTTCTTTAACTCTCCTTTGGGATATTTCTTTTTATTTTTATTTTTATCGCCTCTTTAGCACTTGGTTTTATTTTTATTGAGATTTTCTCAGCTTTGTTGGCCGATTTAACTTTTCATTTCATCTCTATTTCATTTATGCAATATGTAGCGCATTTATTTTTATTTTTAGCGGAAGTGCACGATATTTTTGCAGACACACTTTCCGGAAATCAGTGAGGTTTTCGAAATTTTCTTTCTTTTTTTTTTGTGCGCAGATTATATAATGTGTCGTAGGGATGCGAGAGTAAATTCTAATTTGAGAGACGGAATAATGAATTTGCACTTGGAGTCGCGGGAAATACGTTAGTTGGTTTATGGGGGAACCGCCGCACCTGAAGTGAGTTCGAGAAGCCGCGTTTCGTTTCAACCGACGCGAGGGTAAAACTGAGACTAAACCAGGTTGAGAAATCAACGTCGGCTTAGACCCAGATAATTGCGGTAAGTGAGGTTTGTTGTTTTACTAGAGAGCGCAGCGCGTATGTCTATGGGCCATCTGACAGGTTGCGGTGCGATCGGTGTGGCAGAGTTAGTCGTTCTGGTTTTGTAATGGAGTTGTACTGCTGTTGGAGTGGAGTTTGGATTTGGAGTACACTACGCAGCTTTTGTTCCAGAGAAAGAGAGAGAGAGAGAGAGAGAAAGGGAGTCTGAAAACGTGACTAATCCGACTTCACAGGTGGCCAGTGGCCAGTGATTTGGGTGGGCAACTTTGGAGTTTGGTATACCGATCCACACCGTTGGTATAATATTTTGGGCGGGAAAAAGCTTCAGCGGTTGTTGGATATGGTGCGCGTGGTTCTTGCATCGAATACGATCGTTAAATGGGCGTTTCGTTTAGTCAATACCGTATTTATCGTATTGGGAAGTGTTAACGGACTTTTTTTAATCAACGAAATGATTTGTGGATTTTTGGAGATACCAGGAAAGAGTTTGTTTTTTTTTTCTGGCAAAGCAAGCCAGTTAGTCATTTGCAACTCGCACCATTTCTAGGGAAAATTTGATGAAACCCTTCATATCATGCAGGGGGAGGTTAAAGTTAACCTTGAATGGAACCATATGGCTGGAATCCACATAAAGACCCAAGAGCGGTGAAATACCTATATAAGAGGCGAAATATTTTCTAGTTTTCAACTAATTTAGTTGTAGATTAATATACCTTGTGGTTTTGATGCTAGTGGACTGTTAAAAAGAAAGAGAAGAAAACCATTCCAAGTATATGAACGTTTATTTCACTTATTACTGCCTCACACGACAGTTGAAAAATGAATGCAAATCAATACATAATACAGGACGCAGGACACACACTCGTGAAAGGATCGAAGGATAGGTAATTCATGGTCGGTCGCCCATATACCGATAAGTACAAACGTGTGCAGCCACCGACTCGCTTCCTTGAGATTAGACAACCGCGGGCAGCTCAAATTCAATATTTATATGAATATTGAACAGTTGTCTTTCTTTTTTTTTAAATGTAGAAAATAACGCTGATGGGCATAGAACAAATTACAAAAGCATTGGAAATACAAAACCATCAACTCGATCTATTTCTAATTTGGAAGTATTCTTCGGCATTGACCCGGCAGTTCCTGTTCCTGTGAAGTTTGGTCAAAATTAGACAAAAGGGTGTGGACATTCAAGACGTTATTTCTCGACACTTATAGGAGAACTGTTGTGAAATTTATAACTGAAAAAAAACAAAGTGCTTTGAAAAAAAATAGGCGAAATCGAAAAACGGGAAGTGTCACTTCCCATGGGGTGTTCCCTTACATTCTGGTTTCATCTTTGGCAATATGTCACATTACGAGGGAATTCGCTAATCGAAATTAAAAATAATCAAAAATAAAAGGAACACGATAAACCACAAATTTGAGAAAAATTTGTCACTTCCCATGTGAAACATATTTAGCAACTCATCGTTTTCTCATTTTGCCTTATTGCGTCTGAACGCAACCAATCTATAAATGTAACTAACTTCACAAGGTACTAAGGGAACAGTCAACAGTGGTCGGCAGCCATTTTGGAAAATGACGGACACTTATATGAAAATAAAATCCTCTTACACATGCAACAAAATTAATAAAAAAAATTTTAAATTTGTCAGTTCAAACTGTATTTCCAGAAGCTAGGTAAAGTTGTAAAACTTTGATTATAAATTTCGGATTAAATACGAAATATAAGGCACGGGCAAGAGCAGCTTGATATTTACAAGGAAGAAATCTATTCAGAGACTAAAACCAATCCGACTGTTGTAGGAAACAAAAATTATAATGAGGGTGTAAGCAGGTTTGTCGAAAATAGTTGGAAAAAACGTCAAAGGAGCCCAAACATGTTCCCATTATATGAACAAGACGTCAACGTTTTTAACTCTGGATCCAGCCATTTGTTTTGCGTTAATTTTATTTTCAAAACGCATGTAAGGGAAAGGGTCCTACAATTAAGAAGCTTTGTAAGGACGGATACCGCTTTGGATATTTTTTAAACGGTTGTTAGATATGAGGCAGTGGTATAACTCGTAAAAGTGTATTTTGTGGTTTTCCCGATATTAATATCATCATCTGAAATTGATTACCAGTATTTTGAACCGCCACAGAGACAGACTTCAGTTTGTTGTTTGTCACCATTGTTCCCAGTTAAAAATTATAAAATCTTGTTTTTCCGAAATAAATAATCTTTCTTACAAGATTTTTTTTTTAAATATATACGAGTATAAAAAGAATGAAATATAAAACACAATATTAAATACACAAGAACAGTGTATTTAATACCGTTACACAAATAGTTCATTGGTCATCGAGTACAATCGAATATCGTAAATGTCCATTTGTCACTTACATACGACAAAAAAATTTCCTTACGTTAGAGTCGATGGTAACGTTAGAAAAACAGAAGATATCCGATTCTGTTCGACTGACGTTATACTTAAATGGAAATTATAGTAAACCGTTTTCTTCAATGGAAGAATATTATTCACTCCCGGGTTTAAGTGTGTTTAACCCAAAAACTAAACCCAAGTCCATAATATTCAGTCTTTAACCCCGAATATAAACCCATTTTTTTTTAACTTGTCAGCGTTTAATCGGATTGGATTGAAACGCAATCCGGAGACTCTTGTTAAAACTCAATTTCATAATATTGAAATTTCTTTGTTCGCAAGAAATAAGAAAAGTAGAAAAGGGGAATTGAAAAAAAATTGCAATAAACTAAAAAGGACTTCATTCGTGACGAAATAAATGTTGATGTCTTCATCGTCAGAAGGCGAATTTGTCGAATAGCTGATGAAACAGCAACTAATGGTAAATCAACGTCGTTCTTGTCGTCGAATATATCGAATGCACAAGCGGGCTTGCGTCGACGATTACGATGTGGTATATTTTCGGAAATATTTCCGGCTGGAAAAAAGAGGAAATTTGAAGGTTACATTCGATGAGTCGATAGAAATTTCTGCATAATTAATGCACCTTAAAATATAACTGGACCCAAAACAAATGAAATAAATTTCCAAGTGACAAACAACAAAAAACAGATGTCACTCTTTGAAAAATTTGACATTACGCAGGTTTAAAATGGGTTACAATCGGTTTAAACTGTCTTAAATCCGCATGTAAATCCAAATCCAACGCATGTTTTTGAGTGAATATTATAGATATGGATGTAAATAATCGGGTTGAAAATGAACGGGTGCAAAATTACATAAAATCTGTTTTACACAGGGAGTGAATAATGTGGCCGTTAGAAAATTAGTGATTCTGAAATTTAATGAATTTGAGGTAAAAGGCCTTACACATATTTTGGAGCTTAAAAATCTTGAAAAAAAAAATGTTTTGTTATCTGATCTGTTTGTCATTAGGCTACTAAAGGTCAATATTCAGTGTCAATCTCCTGTCTTTTCCATCCCTTTTTCCAAATGATTGCGCCATGTTTTTCACGCAGTGTATTATCACAACGAAAAAATATTGAGGGCCATTTTCAAAAAGTGCGGGCCACTATACCTATTAGAAAAAATTAAAAAAAAAAAATAAGAGTCCTAAGGCAACATAAATATAAAGATACAGGTTACGGGTACGAGACAAAAAATACGAATTTGACTTATTATGACGGGAACAAACGAAAATGAAACGTCAGTCAGAATGAATGATTTCAGTGTCGCTTTCAATAGTGAACTTGGTTATTGCTAATTTTTGTGATGATATAAGAATGTGTGCTTTTTAGAATATTTTGTTTAAGGAATATAAAAAAATTAGATATGCGAGCCATTTCTTGTTGGCCAAATAAAAAACAAACGACCAAAGGTCCCGATCGGGCACATTCTGGCAACGCTGATTGTCAGCCTTCTCTCTTTATTTTCCATTTTTTTCCCCTTTTCACCATACTCAAATTCCCTCGATACTTATTAGTGAAGAAATCTAATTTTTAAAAGTAAAATATGTACTACACGAAAATGAAATCATAATAAATAAACTTTAAGCATACATTTCGCATTACTATGAATACTTTTTGGTACTCGAAATATATTAAAAAATATTTCGATTTTTTAATTTTAATAAATTACAATTGACATGAGTTCTTTTTAATCGACATTCAGTGTGTCAATAATCATTCTGAACAGTAGATGTTTTGATGAAATTTCACCAACAATTTTTGACAAGTTCCTGAAATTCCTACGATTTTGCGACTTTTCGGACATCGAAATTAACACAAAAAGGGATAAATACCACGATTCCACCAGAGTAGTCATAACGTCTCCTTCACGTGTCTATTTTCAAAGAAGGATACAATCAGTTCATTGACAAAAAGTGTCCATCGTTGATTGTAACAATTTACAAAATAATAATATAGTAGTTTAAATATTTTTTAAAACATTATAATTTAAAAGGATTAAATGATTCAAAAATATTTGCCTTAATTAAATTGAAACAGATTCGGAAAAGCTATTAACAACATTCAATATTTGTTTTCCCGAAAGTCGTGTTGGTGCATTTAGAACCTTCTTGTTATAGGCTCGCATATTGTATTCAAAATCGTATGGCTCTATTGCTGGTGTGCTTGAAAGATGTTGAACTTTCAATGTTCAGAGACACGTGCCTACAACAAAATCGTAATACGATAATGTATGCTCTTCACTATACCTTCCACCGACTGAAATAAGTCAGCAGGTCAGTTTCACAGCAACGATTCCCATTTTTTTCTTAAAAAAAAAAACCTTTGCGGATCCATTGTGGTGTATCAGCAATACTATTCTTCTGCGGTTAACCGGTGATGATTTGAAAAATTTGCTAAAGCCAGCAAAGTATTTAAGCGATTGAAAGCAGTCGAAGTGGCTTTCCATAACATGCATAAATAATTTTAAAACCATCAATCACTCAGTGAATGATTCCCCTATGGCAATAGGACATATGGTTTGCCCTAAATTATGAGGAATAGTTATCAAAATTGATGAAACGCAAACAACACACACACCCAGCAGTGAATTGGTTCCATGCTAGGCAAAATTTTTCAGCCACTTTTCCACCATGTCAAAATTATTCCTTTTGTGACACAAATTCCCTCATTGCATTCCACATTTTGAATTTGTGCGGTCGAAAACATTTGAATCAACTATTTGGGGTCACATTAAATTCGCTCCATTCCTAAATACCCTTAGGGAGTGTCCGCCTTGTTCGGGTACCTAATCAAATATGCGAACTCTAACCACACACCCGAGCCACGTGTAAATCGCCCTGTTCTGGTGTCCCACTCGCACACAGTGCACCATAAATCCGTAACGCTGCAGGAATTTTATTTATAATTCACCACACCACCATTATATTGGACAACAAAACTCAAAGGCATTCCAGGAAATCCATGCAACCACAAATGCGAGCGCGTCGAAATGCTTTAATTTGCTGCATAATCTGGCTTTATGACTTAATACCCCATTTAACCAGCTGCACACGGGTATATTCCTAACAAACATCTTTTGAGGTGAGCGCCTATCGCTGCTTGCTGGCGGTCACCTTCAGTCACACCCCCTGCTCCGACACCGAGAGAGAGAGGGCCCCCATCAACGCCATGGCGCAAATTATTATGAAAGTACTTCTCGCGGCCCGTCTAAATCAGTCCAGCAGTAGAAAATGGGCTCTCGAGAAGCCCCGTTAAGGCAATTCGCCAACAATCCATCTATCCACCCATCTAATCATCACCCAACAACAATATACGCACAAGAACTATATAGGACCGGCAAAACTATGGATTACCAGTCATTTGCATAATTTCATCGCGAGCGCTGTCCCGCGCTCCGCAACTGGGTCAGTTCTACTACATCGTTGACGATGATAATGAGAGGGGGGCCACTCCACTCCACTCGAACCGAGTCAGTTCAGTCTTCAGTGAACACTTTAACACGGTCCAACCCTGTACCCTCGCACCGTGCACTGCGCACCGTGCCCAGGCCATAATCGTAAAACAACACGGATAAGTGTCTCTAGGAGTTCTCTGAATGGTTAAATGATTCTTCAAATTGCTAGCCGGGAACATGGGATAAGCGGGCGTCCCGCCCGTTCGTTCATTTCATTGTGTGTGGGGCGAGTGTTGTTCGCTTGTTCTGACGTACCATGGCGGCGGAGCACCAGCACCAGCAGGCAGCACTCTTGCACATTTGTTGGTTGAGCGTTGAGCGTCGTTGACTCGTTAAAAGTGGAAACACAGAGTGCGCGCCGACTTAATGTAATCATAGCCATAGTTTGGGGTTCTGTTCTGCTATACACGGTTGGAACTGGATACATTTGAGCTGTAATTTCGCGCCTCATCTGCAACATCTAAGGCGCATTGGCAAATTGCAGATGCAGAGAGTGGCACATTAGGAATAATTTCCACATACGAATGTGGCGACCGGAATCGGTGTCCCACCACCCCCCGCCGCCCTAGGATGCTGATGATAATGATGGCGGTTTGCCGGAACGGATTTCTATAGCGAAATTACAGCCCAAGCATTCGTTCGTTGCGTATATGAATGGTAGTATGAGGCCGGCGGCAGCTACTGCTGTGATTGCTGAGTGCAATTAGAATTTAGGAAGAGTGCATCTGGTAATAGCGCCTCGAATAAAAGTGTTGATGTTGAGTGGTCGGAGGCTTAAAATTAATTACGGCGAGGGAAGCGCATTTGTGTGCGGCAGAGTGCAGGCTTTAAATGTCTATCGCGAGCGGAACAGTGTTTCTCTGATTCGGATGGCAGCAGATTGCTAACATTATCCCCTATTGCATCATGTCGAACAATCGAGATATAAGTCATCACTTATACTTTCAAGATCAAGTGATACCGGCGGTATTGGCCTGCGCAGTGACCGTAGTTGGAATTGGGATGCTAGGGCTGATGGCAAAAGAAAACTTTGTGAATGTACTCATCTGGAAATGTGTAGGGGGCGAGGTGGAGACCATTCCTCACTCTTTCTATATTTGGCCGGCTTTCTCATGACAACTTTATGTGGGTGCCTTCCTCTAAATGAAAACAGTCATTCGAAGTAACCCACCCTTGATGTGATGCCTTTGACTAATTCAACGACAAACAATTTTCTGAACTCATGTGGCGACACAAGAGGCAAAGTGTCGCACCTAGCCCATATTACAATCAACTAGTTTTAAATTGCTATGAAATCCACCAGTCGGAGTGGGGCTATAGGGAAATTAAAATTCATTCAATCACCTATAGAAGTTGTAGAGCGAAGGGACAACAACGCTTCGTTTCGAAAAGTCTTCGACTCCTATACCTGGAGGCATAACGCATTAGAGGAAGACGTCGCCTTAGCTGGAGTGCAGAAATGGAAGGCGACATCAATCAATAATCAACTTTCAATGCTAACTGGCCGACTATAGAACTACCTAATCAAGTAAATAAAACACTTTTACTAAGTCAAGTTTTGGAAAGACTGTGATTTACGAAAAAATGTTGAAAATAGGACTTTGCCCAGCTTCGTGTATCCCTTTGTTCAAAGGAATTTATTTTTTGGAATGAATGACAGAGACTTACAATTTTATGAAGATTCCAAAAAGCTTGTATGGTAATTTTACATTTGGCCACATAATTCACACTGCCTTGTTGTAGGAAATGGTGCCAGTGCCATTGAAATAAAATGGTGGAAGCAGTACATAAACCATAAGCATAAACTAAGTATTAATACTAAGTATTAATACTTAGTTCATGCCATAAGTAAAATACTAGAAAATTTAAATGACCGCGGTTGTTAACAAGAATTTGCAATAATTTGTAAAAAAAAATGCATTTTAGAGCACTGTGGCAGAGATGCCAGATTACAATGTATATTTATTTTTTCATGATTTTTTAGCTCCAAAATATGTACAAAACTTTTTACCTTAAATTTATCAAATTTCAAGATTTTTGGTATTAAGCATTTTCTAAATCCAACAAATTAAAAAAACCCTTTCGATTGAAGAATAACGTTTTCTATAGATTTAAATTTAAATAAAACAAAAAACTCGTACTCGTTTTAGTACTGAAACGGTTGAAAGTTTAATCTGATTAATGATTTGTTACGATTTAATAAAGATCTTTACGATCTTTATATAAGCAATGAATTTCTAATTCATTATTCAAAATTTTTAAAAATCCTATAATTTTGTCGAAAAAATAAATACCTACAAGTCTTAATTAAATTACTTAAGTTTTTTTTTTTATATTTCGTTCTTTTTATATTTTGAAAAAAATCCTGAAACAAAAAAATGCTATTGCGGAAAAATATGATTTTTAGATTTTTCATTTGGGAACACTGCACTGTGGTCATCCCACAGTCACGCATCGACGGAGATTTCTGCTCACGCGAGAATAGGTTACCACTCTGGCGGGAATCACGTATAGTAAGGTTCGAGCTCACGAAATAGGGTAGATATCTTCTTACGTAAGAGCCACGAATAAACTAAGGTCCCGGCTTGGACAGGAACCACTCATGGACGTTTGTCTCAGCTAGTCAAGATTAATAATAGTTATCTGAATATTGTACGAGCTAGTAAATTATAAGTTTGACTGTCCCAACGAGTCATGCATTCTCCAGTCTCCAACAAAAGTACCGCTGCGCTAGTTTAAAGGATGACGTCCCAATTTCCTATCTGCGGCTAGGGTTACCATACGTACCCCTTTTCCGTCTTAAAAATGACTTTTTCGCCCAAAAATTCTACCACTTTGGCTATTTTTGTCACTTCCATTGTTCGGATTTGCATTGCTATAGTGAACACATGCATACAAAGATTTTTACAAACTTTCTCAACTTAATACATCCACTTAAAGAATTTATTAAATAAAATATTTGAAAAAATTTCATTATTTTTTATATTTATTTAATCTGAAACTGAAAACTAAAAGCATTTTTATGTTCGTTAAAGGTGTAAAAACTGTCCCCCATAAAATGTGTAAAGTGACACTTTTCTCGTTTTCCAATCTGGTAACCCTACCTAAAATTCGTCTTTATAATCTCAAAGTCCCCTAGTCAGTCCCTTATGAATTTTCTTTTTGCTGTCAATAATAATCCGCAAGTTTGACAGACTTGGATCAGTTTATATTCTTACGGTAGTTTTTAGAAAAGATTTAGAAACATCTAAAGCAAAGCAACTCATTTTAAGGTTCTCAACAAAACAATTAAAAAAAAAAACTAAAGTACGTACTGAAACTAAACAAAAATCTTTCATTTTCAGATAACATGTCTCACTTTATTCTGACATCTTAAAATTTAATTTAAAAGACATTGTGAAATTTGGAATAGCAAACATATTGTCGGCGCAGTGGCTTAGTGGTTAGAGTGTTGGACTACTAAGCGAGGGGTCCCAGGTTCGAATCCCGAGAAAACCCAAATTCCAACTTAAGGTTTTTTTCACTGCGCCACCTCTCGCGAACGTCTGACAAACATCCGAGAGTATAACTATCATGAAAGAGCTTCGCAATTGGCCGTTTGGACTTGGCATAAAATTGTAGATCCCTTCCATTCGTCCCAAAAATAAAAACTCACACAAGACGAATGGTTGTGAGAAGCTAGGCCTAGGGCCCCTACGGACCTGTTGCGACAATTATTTATTTATTTATAAACATATTGGCTTGAATGATTTTTGCAAGTCGTCTGAAGATATTGCTTCAGCTTTTGCAATTACTGAACCGATACAGAAAGAGATGAGCGCTGCATATGATTAATGTTGTTATGTTGAATTTTAAGTAAGTAAAACAAGCTCTAAGGCTACGATTACACGTGGCATTTTTCGTGGCACATTTTTACATGCTGACGCCACAAAAATTCGGTCATTCACTGAAAAATGAGTCTAGCTTAACCATCCTTCGAAGTTATAGAAGAAACCCATGCTTTGATGAATTATACAGAAGCGGTCTTGTATGCATTTTCTATATATTCGTACTATTATTGTTAAAGGTGGTATTTATTATTTTTTTTATCCAAACGGTTATTCTTTCGGTAGGAATTCCAACTTTTATCGAAATATTCTGAGAATGCCAGCTGTTCACCCACGGCTGCATCCACGAATCGGAGACTAGTTTGTGTACACTCCTGGCATTTGTTATAAACTAAGGAACTCCATTGAATAGTTGGCCTGTTCCTGTTCAGCCGATTTTCATGTTGTTACCCCAGCTGGTAGCTAATTCTGAATGCAACTATGCTTATGTAACGGCTATAGCAAAGATATGTCTCACTTTTGGAGCTACAGATGGTTCTTATAGTTCTTGGACATATATTATATTTTACTTAGCTCCTCAGATCGATCGCTAAGTAAGATACATCTGTTACATACCTAACTCAATTTATTGCAGCTCTTATTGAACTCGGTTTAATTAAAGAGATTTTCAAAAGGAGACACCTGACCAATCGGACTGTAAAGATTAAATGAAAATACTGCAGACGAGGGCACCGGAAGCTCAAAGGCTAAATAAGAGTCTTAGAGCCAACTGCTCTGGTCTTTCCCCTTTTGAAAGCATGGTAGCTACTGTTCCCAGACTTTGAGGACTGTTTTTCCTTTTCCGTAGCACTAGTTTTCCCCTAAATTTGAAAAAATTCGCATTTTTTTCCCTAAGTGAAACTTTCACTTGTTTTCATATAAACAAATTAAAAAGAGTAACCGTACTTATTATAAAGCTTAAAATAAGCATATAACCATGCTTATTTTGAGATTCGAACGAATAGACAATTCTAACGAATGTCTCTATTTTTTCGAATGAATTTTGTGTATTTTTAAATTCGAACGAATAATATTCATTATCGGGAATGTCATAAAATGAATTCAATTTTCGAAATCGGCTGTTAGACATTTTTTTTTATATGGAGTGACCATACTTTTATTTTTTTTGGAGACTGTTTTTTCACTGTTTTTTTTTTTAATTGGTATAAATATTCAAAATTTCTTTTACTATTTATTGATAAATAAATGTTAAAAACTAAAAAATTATTGAGTAGCAGTCTTATCCCAAATGCAACCAGGTGTAAAAATATTAAAATGTGTTATTAGTAATATTTTGTCACACTAAAGTCTCAAATTTAAATACGAGTTTATCTAAAATAGGTTCGAAAATTTGTTATTAAATTCCAAACCCATATTATCCAAGTAAAGAATGCAGAAAAATAAGGTATATATTTCATTAAATATCAAGTTTTCGCTTTATTTATTCAACTCAATTCTGTTCACACTACCTTCCAAATATGGTTACTGTTCAATTAAAAACAAATTTGTTCCTGATTGATTTTTCTTCTTGTATAATCGGTGCACAATAACAACAGACATGGCGATTGTTTTGCTTATGGATTACGAAGAAGAAATTCCATACAGGAGGACAGTAATGGATGCCTCAAATCCATTTCCAAAAAAAAAAAAAAAGAATCCGGTCGAAAAAAGTGGAATAACAACAATTATCCCTGTTAGCGTTAGGAATATACAGACGAATAAAAAATGACATTTGTTGCGAACGATTAGAAAGTCGAAATATACTCAAAATTCAAATGAAAAATTAACTTTCGATTGATGGAATGAACTTCGTATCTGTTGGTATGTCAAAATACAGATTCTTCGAATTCGACATACTTTCGAATGATATCGAATCTCAAAATAAGGATGAACTTAAAAATAAGCTAATTACACAAAAATATATTTTTCTATTGGACATAATCACCTCGATTACTGTTGTCATTTCCGGCTCAAAAATACACGACTCTTCCAAATCTGTCTACGCTCAAGGGCGGATCCAGGATTTATTTCTGGGAGGGGCACAAAGGCCAGATACGTGAAGAGTATAGGTACCCAATAGTATTGCATTGCAATTTGTTTTTGGGATTCATTCTTTATCAATGACATTGAAGAATAACAAAGAATAAAAAAAACTTTTTATAAAGGTGTAATAATGAAAAATTATATGAATAATAATGACAGTTTTCTTTTATGTTTTCTGCTGCAGATACCTAGTACTTCTTCTTTGAAGCATTGCCTTGATGGATATGCATTAGGGCTAGTCCATTCAGGCGATCTTCTCTCATATTGCTGCGAAGATATGTCTTTATCCGGCGTAAGGTGGAGAAAGGTCGTTCGGCAGTGCTGGTTGTCACAGGAAATGTGCACAATAATCGTTATGTTTGGCAGAGCTGTTGCTTTTTTATAAGCTTCTGCTGGTGACTTAGGAATATTTTCTTTCATCTGTTGCCAAATTTGTAACTCGTTTTTTTACGGCCGTCGGATACACAAAAATTGTACGATTAAAAATGTGGTCTATACGACTTTGCGCTTAAGGCTAGAAATTTCATGCACGCGCCCCAAGATTCACATATATTTTTAGGTTCTAGCATATGCAGACATAGATTTGGGTGATTTTTCGTCTTGATTTCCATCGTTTGTTAGAAATGTGACTTTTATTTGCGCACATAGGCGAAGTGTCCGTGTTGTTTTGATAATGGAATGAGCAAGCAGTTATAATGCTCTCTGGGGGGGGCACGTGCCCCTGTGCCCCCCCTCCCTGGATCCGCCCTTGTCTACGCTTGTCGTTTTTACACCACAAATGTCGGATGAAAATGTCAAATGTCTCTTTTGTACTAGTTTTGTAGTCGTCGCACGACTGTAGTTTCTTTTACCCACGAAAAGGCGACACGACCAATGATCTAAAAACGACCTTTTTTGTAGTTTGCAATCTCGCTTCTGACAAGTACTTATAGGTTGGATTAATTAGGCCGTGTGTGTGCGTTTGTATTACGTTTTTTTTTTGTTTTTAACAGAATTCAACAATTGGCAGTTTTCATTCACAAAACCTTCAATTTGATTGCGTATGTACGTTGGATAAGTTATGAGAACAAAAAAAAAAAAAACAAAACAAAAAATATGGAAAGAAAATTAAAAATAACAAATAATAAAAAACAATCGAAAGTTCTTACTTCATTAATGAAGAAGAATTTCCATCTGGCGAAATCATTCAGCAAGGAGTTAAATAAAATCGATTTTGAACGTTCTTGGAATGGTATTGCTGCAGCTTTAAATAGCTATGGCCCCTTTGGCCCTCTGACAAGAGACAGAGAAAAGGTAGGTCCTCATTTTGATACTGAATTGTGTATCTTATATAATATGTTTGGCACAATGGCCTGACTGTAACATGAATTATCCATCGACGTCGCAGGCAGTTTCCACACTAATCCCATCACAATGGGATGAGATCAGTCAGTCATCGATCTCCTCACAAACTCGCAAACACCATCCAATTCCTTGTACTAACAAACTCGACATACCTACTTCTGCACAAAAAAAAAAAGAATAATAATTTGGACTCCCCAATTTCTTCTTCGGTCATGGTGGCACATATCCATTGCCGACATTATATGCGCTTCAATGACGTAAATAGTATGTGCAAAGTATTTGCTTACGGTTGGCTGAGCAAATCCCAAATTGAAATCATTTCCAGCACTAATTTAATATCCTCCTTCCGCAAGAATTCTTAAAGTTGCTCCTAGCCTCAACACAGACAACCGGAATGAGTAGGAAATTTTTCTTTTGTACTTCACCTAGGAAGTATTTATTTTTGGCAATCTAAAATATTTGACAAATCTATGAAAAAAAAAATACGAAAACCCTCAAGATTAACAATACTAAATACAAAATTCGTTTTTACTTACCTTGAATTTTAAGTGCTACTTGGGTTCAAAGCTGAACCGCCACTTCCACCTACCTACTCTAACTTGAATTGGGCAAATCAAATGGATTTGAATGATCTCTTATTTTCTATCTTGTTAAAATTAAATCTATTCTTTTGCCTTTCACTGCTGTCTTCTTTCTCAATATCTGAACTGTAAAATATTTCAATGCTTTCGTCTTTCGAAAACTGAAATCTTTCGAGAAGTAAAAACATTTCCAGACAAATTTATTTTCAGAATAAATAAAAACAGACTTTTTGACAGTTTCATACGCAAGTGCTACCAATCCCTCGAAAAGATTTTACTACATTCTAGTCTATAAATTTAGCGGATCGTCTGTGTTAGGTAATGAGAAAAGTCGTTTTCGACAAATGACAACTACAACGGCAGTCGAGGTGAATATCAAAACGAGTGAACGCAAAACTTCTTACGTAGACTTTCGATGGGCTGTATTCTTTCATGTTTTATATAAAAAAATAATTTCGTAATGAAAATACGTTTTAATTTTTAAGCAATTCACGTTTCAAGGAGATTTTTGATTTTTTCGCTTGTCCCTTCCGCTTTTTCAATCAAAAAGTGAATCACGAGAGGCATAAGTTTTCATATCTCTGTACAGATGTTTTACGAAATCCAGTTGAGAATTTGTTTGCTTGCCCTGCCATCAGACTCTAACGCCTTAACCAATTATTGTTATAAACCAAGCAGAAAGTTAGTTTGTAAGTTGTGGACGAGGCTACATTTTATTGCAACAAAAGCAATAGCCTAAATAAAAGCTCCAAATGTTTCTCTTTTCTGTTCTTTATGAGTGCAAACTCCACAAGAAAGAAGTTTTTTTTTTGCCTGGCACTAATATCAGTCGCATAATAAATATAAGGGCCAGCAAAATTATTCTCGTCGACCCATTTAAGGAACGATTTATTTTGTGTTGGCTCGAAGTCGGTAAATAAGTACACTCTTTTTTTTGAGGCTTCGTATTCCACTCTAAGCCTTAAGGGCCACCCTCGATTTGTATTCAATAAAACTTAAGCCCATCCTGCTAATCCATTCGATTTTACACCTTATCTAAAACACCCCCAAAGATGTGGCTTGGGGAAATCCTTACGAATCACCATCGATTGGGCTGTTTCCAACATCCAATGATCCCGAGAGTGCATACAAAGAAACCATTCAACAAGAACAATGCGCACAATTTTTCTCTGAATTCCCACAAGATGGGACGCAGCAATGAAAATAAATTGATACAGATGAACCCGCCCTCCCCTTCAGCAACAGCAAACCTTTTATCTAAATGAAACGAAACGTATCTCAAATGTTTTGCACTCACAAAGAAATGGCAACAAAAAAATGGGAAACTTCCCCTTCGCCCGGTTTGAAGATCTAATAGATACAAGGTACAGCTAAATTGCTGGAAGCCTGTAAAGATGTGAAAGGTGAACCTCGAAGCACTGTCACACACAGGATGCTGACTATCGCAACCACAATCGGCGGAACAAGCAGAGTAACCACTTCAGAACTTCGGCGCGCTTCAGTAGCTACTGCTCTTACTGTAGGTACCATCGGGGCGGGGGTAAAAGTGTGTGCACCACAGCAAGGTGAAGTGGCAGATGATTCTGACGATAGTCAACCATTAGTTGCTGCAGGCGAAAGGGGAGGCCAGCCACCCCCGACCCCAACCACACAAATGCTTCTGACGACAGTGCGACTAGAATTATTGTGTTGTGTGAGAGGTGGGAACTCCTTTTTCTATCTGCGGACATTATCAGTCAATGTCGCAGGACTTTGTGCGCGAAAATACGCTCAGCGAAGTGGCAACCACGCACATTCATATGGGTGAGTGCGGTTGACAGTGGGAGGTCGATCGGGCGAAGGCTTCAAGACTCGTTTATTGTTTATCATGACCCCACAGAGCGAGGAAACGTAAACGTTCACTTAAGAAAATTGAAGACAATTTTATACCGTATTGTGTTGTAAGGAGCTGAAGTTGGTTTTATGCAAATTATATTGCGATACGCGAAGGACATGTCACCGGAAGCTCGGAGCGAATGAATGAATGTCATAGTTGGGTTTGACATTGCAGGTTGCGGTGGTAATGTTGATGTGTGTGTAAAAGGCGTCCTGCGTCCTCGCATTGGCCTGTATGTGCTAAATGTCATTTATGCACTGTAGCTTGGAAGGCGTTAATAAATTATGAATCCATAGAACCATACAGCTGACGGTTTATCCATGAAGTGCAAGGTATATAACAATTGTTTTTATAAATGGTTTTAGTTAGCACTTGAGGGCCGTTTGCTGGTACGACTCATAGCGAATTTAAGTGCCACATAAACTCTTATGTGACAGTTTTTGCCCTGAAAAAAATAGCCCATAAGTATTTAAGTAGAACTTAAATCGTTAAGAGTCGTATGAGCAAACGGCCCTGACAGTTGTAATGTAGGCAAGGAGTGAATGCGCGTTTGGTGTCGAGGCGAAATTTTACAAACACCCAATGAGGAAATTTCCCATGTAAAACTTTTCATTGTGACCAATGAAATATTTATGTTGAAGGTGCTAACAGTCCGCGGTTGGCCAAAACCTCAACCAGAAGGCTCTCCAGCCAGCTTGGTTCAGTTACGCACATCAAGTTGGCTCAGGTCGCCCTTCAATTCGGCGCGGCACCTTAGAAGAGGTAATTCTCTGCTGCGTTTTGTCCCTCAGTGTTAGACTCAACGACTCGTCGGGCTAGTGCGTTGCTGTCCACACCTTCCAAGTGTCTCAGCCGCTGTATCCTCAGCTTTTAACCAGGTAAGGATCGCTGCGGTGTTTAGCCCATGAATTTTGTGTTTAAATGTTCTTCTCCACACTCCATCGATACAAACTTTTCTGCCAAAACATGCCTGGAGGTTTTCATCCGATTTTGACAGAGTCCATGCTTTTCCACTATATAGCAGATTAGGGTCTTTTAGATCTGTGAGATCCGGCAATACTTCTTAAATTACTTTTAGGCCCGAAGAAACAGCGATTGGCAAGAGTGCGCCAAATTCTGCGCCAGCGTTCCGGCTGAAAAATTTCAAAAAGGGAAATAAAAAGGATACCCAACATAAAATACTTATATAACTGAAAACAAAGTGCACGACTGGGTCGAACGAAACTTTCTCGTTCATCAAAAGCTTGCTTGATTGTTTTCTTATTTTATTAGGTAGGTATATGTAAATAAAAAAAAACTGAAAAACAATGCTAGATAAAAGAAACAGTTCATAGAAAGAATACAGGAAAAGGAATAGTGTTAAATAAAATTCACTTTGGGCAGTTAAAAATAAATAACAATGTGAGTTTTTAAAAGTTGAAGCCCTCAGTAAAAGGGAACTGTCGCAAGTTCTTGTTAGAGAGTTATAAGTGCCACTGTACTATTTTATAAGCTCTTACACGTTACAAGATTTTTGAGTACGAGGACAAGTGTATAGTACGAGTTTCTGTTTTCTGATCTGTTAGGTCATGTTTTTAATTTCATTAGTAACGCTGGTGTCTATGATTGGAAACAGGGTTCGTGATAGATCTATATCTTTTTATAGATATATATTTTAAGAATTGGGAGATTTGTTTTTTAAATTGCATTAGCAGTTATAAACTGAATATCCCAATGGACGTGTGTGGTGTGCAAATGAAATGTGAGTTAAGATTGCGTACAGCCCAAATGGTTGGCATTAGTTTATACCCAATACGGTTAAAAAAAGAGGTGTGTTATATTTGCTAAAAATAAGTTTTGCTTAGCTGTTATTGCATTTTTATTAGAAGTGGAACATTGAGAATATTTCAAAAATACACCGTAGATATGTGTATACAAATCGGGATTTGTGAAGTAATTTTTGAGAAATAATTATTAATCTGATTTATTCGAATTTTTTGAGAAAAACTAAGTACGGGATCATATTAAAAATACTTTTATTATTCTTAATAAGCATTTTGATCAAAAGTTTTGTAAAATTTGGCAGAAAAAACAGTACCAAATATTGCAATGTTTAGTTTGAAAAATACTTACATTTAGCTGAAAACCGACAACTTATTGTTCGGGATGTAATCATTACTAGTTTTTTTTTTTGAAATCGAAAATTGCGTTTTCGAGATATGAGCAGTTTTTAAAATTAGCTTTTTCGGCGAATCGAATTGAAAATTAAGGACACAATAATTTTGAAAACATCAATTTTACTCTAAGTTTGCATTTTGGTCGAAATAAATGTTGCCATTTTGAAGTAAACTAAAGAGAACTAAATTTTAAAAATAATACTTTTTTTAAAAAATCCAATAACACAGAGAAAAAATTGAGTTTGCCATTAAGTAGGAAATGACCATATTACCTTAGAAATTTTTGTTACAATCGTATGGACCGTTTTCGAGATATGTCCGAATTTCAAAAGTACTTTTTATGGATTTTTTAGCGGAAAACTAAGTATACAGTCGTGGTAACCTCACCTACTTAAGCTTAAATATCAATTTTAGTTGAAATCGTAAGAGCCGTTTTCGAACGAATCAAACTGGTATGGAAAGTACCATTAATATTAAGATTACCGTGCAAAAAAAAACTGCCCCAAACTATAAGCCCACAAACTCCAAATCCTAAGTTTGAAGGAAATCCGGGCAGGCGTTTAGGCTGTAGGCATCGGGACATACAAACAGACAGACGAACAGAATTTTGCGACCCACTTTTTTGAGTTCCTCTATCATCGTAATACAAGGTGGCGCAAAAATAACCTTCCGATGTTTTTTGGCTGTAATTTAAAAAAAAAAATGAAAAACTTTGATTCTTCTTGTGGATTATTTTTATTTTGTCTTTTAATTTTTTTTACATCAAGTCGAGAATATGATGTCATGTAAATGGCCGCCGCCACAGTTGATTGTCATTTGAGCCCTTTTTATGGCATTTTCCATCACTTTGGCCAAAACTTCCGGCGATAGGTCCTCACATTCTTGACGGATATTGTCTTTAAGAGCTGCAAGAGTCTGAGGCTTGTTGACATAAACCCGCGACTTCAAAAAGCCCCACAAAAAGAAGTCTGGAGCGGTCGAATCAGGCGATCTTGCGGGCTAGTGCAAATCGCCAAAAACGACCCGGGAACACCGCTTTCAGAATATCGGTTGTGGCTCGCGCAGTGTGTGCCGTAGCTCCGTCCTGTTGGAACCACATATCCTCCAGTCCTAAATCGCCCAATTGCGGTAGAAAAAAATCGGTAAACATGGCCCTATAGCGCGCACCGTTCAATGTTGTCGTTTGACCAGCGGCGTTCTCGAAAAAAAAATGGCCGCGTCAACAGAGGCGATATTCTCGGCACAACGGGCGCTCCGGGGCCCGCCACTCTTGGCAACGTCTCGTGTTGTGCCAGTCTCGAAATTCACGTTGTGCCAAAGTCACCGACCGATTATTGCTAAAATAAATAGTCACCAATATTCCGCGTTTACTACACAAACGTCAAAACAGAACTGACATTAGGGACCAATCGCAAAATTTATAGCATTTTCTGATAGGAGGATTACTTTTGCGCCACCTTGTATAAGAATTGATTAACATCTCGAGTTCGAAATTTTTTACGATACAGTATCTTTCTCTAACTAAGTAATCGAAAAAGTTAAAAATAAAATAGAAAAAAACATTTATTTATAACAAAAAAAAGAAAGAATTCATTACAAAAAAAAAAAGATTTTTTTTTATTTTTTTGCATTCCTTTACGTTCAATAAAGAATAAAATCTTACTTAAACTTAAGTTTAAGGGCAGTTTCGATAATTTAAAAAAAAAAGTGGGGACCAGGGGTCTTGTGGCTCAAAAAGGGGCCATTTGACCCCCTACAGGGGCTGCTCTGCGTTGATGTCTTTTTACGAAGTAATAGTGGAGACCAAATAGACAAATTCTTTATCTACTTTTGAGTTGAATTTGTCCATTGTGATGTTTCTTCCTAGTCGTCGATGCTGAGAGTCCTTTCTCGTTGACAGCATATACTTCGGTTTGTCCTTATTTACAGTCAGACCCATCTTGGCGGCCTTAATACTTGCAAATGCGCAACTGACAACTTGCCGCTATCTTCTCATAATATAAATTTTGTCAGCATAATGCAACAGTTGAAAATACTTTTGATTTTGAAAATTGTACCTCTGATGTTGGGTTGTGAATTTGGTACCATTGCTCCGAGGATGGTGTTAAAGAAGTCGTCGCTGCCCTTTTTCGACATGGAAGGGCTCGTTGCTGTTTTTGCAAAATAATTATTAGTAATGCCCAATGTGTTCAATGGGACAGACAAAAAAAAAATCACCTTTGAACAAGGCTACACAAGCTCTCTTTAAAAATCAGTCAACGCATTACGCATCTTAAACGTTACAAGTTCATTAAAAATCAGTCAGCAAATTCTCACTTGGCTGAAAAATGAGCAATGCGACCTATGATTTCCAAAGAGAGTTTGTTTGATTTTGTAGCCTATCTGGAGTCTCTTCATGATGCCTCGAAACAGTGGACTGAACATAAATGTCAAAAAAAGAGACAGTAGAGAGAGCAGATCCAAATAAATGCCTTAAACCTCACTATTCAAGACTTTTGAACAGCAGACTTCTGCTTCGAAAAACATTTGAGATCGAAATGTCTGCTACGTGGCTAATGAATTCCAACTCTGAATGAAACCTCCTTCTAAGAGGATAGAAGTAAATAGAAGGAGGTTTTATTTGGAGACAACAGAAGTAGCTGCACCTTCATTTTGTTCTCGCATCTCCAGGGACACATTTTTTATCACTTGAAGATAATGAATTTTCAACCACTTTGTACACACACACATTTATTGTGTTGTGAGTAAATCTAATTCCTGTTTAACCCATAATTAGAGTCACCGTGTTTAAGCGCGTCTAAGCATCCTTAAGCGTTCCCCCTATATACTCGTATAAAACGTTCATCCAATTTCATTTCAAAGACACCAAGGACACGTTTCAATTAAAACTCCGAGTAAACAACACTCATACTCCCACACCGGCGTGTCGTTCAGTTGCTTTGAGTTCAACTCAAACATCAAAAGCATAACACAACATTACAGAACAGTGTATTACAGAGAGAGAGCCATATCAAATGGCAGGAGGAAGCGAGAGCCAACACCACTCCGAAGGAACGGCGGCTGTTTTAATAAATTATTTTCCTAGTAGGTGTTTGTTCGTATTTATCTCCACGCCACCGTCTGGATTATCCAGTTTGTATTCGTTTTAAATAAATAGACTTTCTGCTGCTCCTACACGAGTACAATCATCTGTGTGTGCTACTGCTGTCGACGGATCCCAGCGAAGGCTTCATATTTAAAAACAAAAACAATAAAACGAAAATTATCTACTAAATTTCGTAAATATCCGTTAAACATTTGAAGTATTCCCCAGCACTGTCCCTCTCTGTGTGTGTGTATCATTAATTAAAATCTGATACAGATTTCGCTATACCTGGGGGGTTGGCTGTGTGCCCGCTCAGTGAATGGTGGGTTGAGTTATTACATGTGTTCCGATTCCGAGCGGGCAGCGGGCGATGGAATTAGGAGCTCAAGTTTGATATTTTTGACGGATATCGATTTCTGTGGCCACACATGGCACACAGTTTGGGTGTGTGCGCAACGGTTGGGGGAGCAGATTTCCCTACTCGGTGTCGACATTCAATATTCGGTTTGAGTTTTGCCAACCGAGATATAAGTTGCCAAACTTATCGATGAAGTTTGTTGGTCGTATAGATTGAATCTGGGGAACTTGTCAAAAGGACTAAAGTTTCATTAACTAGAATTACATGAGTATGAAGGGGTCTTTGAGTTTCCGAAGGTGCGGGCCAAAGTCTTAGGGATGCCTCTCTGTCTATGACAAGGGCAAAGTTTGATTATTGAGCCCAAAGTTATCAATCGCTATGGGTTGAATTTGTTATGTAGTTTGTGCAAGCTAAAGCAGTGCACGTTCTTGTGAATGGGTTTTGACGTTGTCAAGCATTTTAGGAGACAGTTTTTAGTACTTTGCAAATTGCAATGTAGGGCAGTGAGTTTAAGGGAGAACCTAACAAAGCAGCAGCGAATATTGACAGGTATTTGACTGTTTCCAGTTAAACCAGTCTTAATTACATACCTTATGACTGTTGTACATAAGGCTAGCTTTGTGCGATTGACTTTTCAGCCATATTAAACTTTCCTTGCCGTATTACGATAAATGCGTACAACATAACACATTTCAGCTGTCATAGTGTCATCGATGTTTCACTAAAGCTATGCTTAGGCATAGCCAAATACGCAGCTGTTTCGGAACGAAAAATCCCCATGGACGAACAGTTTCGCTCTCCCTTTTATTTAAAAGTACGCTGCTGCTGCAAAATGATGGCGGAACGTGGGTAGTTGTAGTAGATTGCTTGGTTCACCACACTTTTTTCGCACACATTTATTGTCTGGGACATTAATTGCTTCCAAAAATTGACATATTACACCATATAATATAAAGCACGAGTATAATTTAAATTATAATAGGTTCGTTCGTGTACTTTCAGCATATCAAAATTAAAATATTAAACGTCAAATATCAAAAATCAATAGAGTAATCTTTCAATTGCAAGAGAAGAACCTACCCGGTTTTCTTATAGAAAGTTTAAGAAATGTCGTTTTGACATTATCGTAAACAGCAGTGTCTACGAAATAAGTTGGAATTACATTTTTTATAAGCTAAATACCTATTAAACTTACCATTTTGATTGCGCTGATATGTTCTGGGAAAACATTCAATTACAACTTCTTCCTCCGACATAGTTGAATACGAAAATAAATGGAGTTTTACTTGTCAAACTTTTGAACTGTCACCGAGTTGTCAGTTTTCATTTTTCACTTTTCAGTCAGTCGAAATTCGGCGAGTAGAAAATTACGAAAAATTGAATTCTCCCAGAAGGTGAGGGTATTCGCACAGTTTCTTAGCAAATTTTTAAAAATTTTACGTTTGCACAAAAGTACCCCAACGAACCTTATTGCTTTCAATTTTAAAATACAATTTCTGGCTATTGTGAAATGTCATTTGTACTTAGGGTGACCAGATCTCCCTGACTGAAAAGAGGACATGCTTAAATACTTGTTATAAAAATTAAATGTAAAAGGCGAACGCTTTTATTTACTATCTCTTCTTCTCTTCTCTCTATATATAACACAAAGTGGCAAAAAGTGTATGTTCCAATTTATCGCCCGTAATTTTCAACCATTTTAGTTGATTTTTTTTTAAAAATATCCGTAATTAAGCTGATCAATTGATAGGCAAAAAAAATTTAAAAAAGCAAAAAAGAAAACACTTTCTTCGTTACACTTTTTACCTACTTTAAAGGCGGTTGTTTTGGATGAGTTTCGGTGCGTGCGTATGTGTGGTGTGTACATTTTCTTTTGTTCATACATAAGTGTATTCTCTAGATTCTAAAACTCCCAACCCATCTGTAAGACCTAAATACATTAAGCACTTTAATTTACGAAGTAATTCAGTGATTTTTTTTAGATTTGTGTCCAACTATCGTTTAACCAAAGAAGCATTCGTGCATATATTGGACCAAATAAAAGACCAATTCATATCTATGCGCACTTCTACAATCCTTCCTATTATAAAGTTGGCCTACGCAACCTTCTTATTATACCCTCCACAGGAAGGTATATTCACTTTGTCATTACATTTGCAACGCCAAGAAGGAGTCACTGGAGACCTCATAAAGTATATATATTCTGAATCAGGATCACATTCTGAATCGATTTAGCCATGTCCGTCTGTCTGTCTGTTAAAAGCACGATAACACCCAAAGCAATTGACATAGGCGAATGAAATTTGGTGAAAGGATTTCTTTTTATTGTCGTCAGGTTGGTATTAAAAATGGGCTATGTCGGCCAAGTAGTTCGGGAACTTCCCATACAAAATCAATATTAGACCCATGTGTCTCTCTGTCTCTTGAAAACACGATAGAGTTCAAAAGAATCCACGTCGGCAAGTGAAATTTTGTAAGTGGACTTCCTTTTATTGTCGTCAAGTTGTTACTAAAAATGGGCTATGTCGGTCAAGTAGTTCTTTAGCTCCGATACAAAATCAGTATTAGGCATATGTGTCTCTCTGTCTGTTGAAAACAGGATATCGTCAAAACAAATCGACCTAGGCAACTGAAATTTTGTGAGAGGACTTACTTTTATCGTCGTCAGGTTTATATTAAATTTGGACTATGTCGGCCAAGTAGTTCTGGTACCTTCCATACAAAACCAGTTTTGCATGACTTGTATGCAGTGATACCCTCTATACCCTCTATCAAAGTATCGGCCAGGCCGATGATAACACTTTTACTTGTTTTTTTTATATTAATTCTTCGAAAAAGTTTTTCTTTTGCCTGGCGAAGCCGGCGTGAACCCCCGCTAGTAATATATAAGTCAATGGTCCTTATTTGCATTAAAATATAATGTTTTTTTTAAATGTTATCGTAGAATTCCGTGAAAGAAATTCAATTTAAATTGTGTTTGGAAGATATATATATATATATATATATATATTATAACTTTAACATTTTCATCAGGCGCGTACTGCGTACTGCTTTGCCTAATTTCATCTTTGGAGACATTTTTGTATGGGAGCTTAATTTAAGCGCGAGCAGCATACTAGGCTTAAGCATACTTTTTTAAATATCCCACCAATTTTTCATGAATTATAATACAAAAATTGAGCCGCCTCCTAGTTTTGAATTCATATTCCACAAACTAAAGGCAGATAAGCAACCTGTCAGTGCGTCTAATCGATCCCACATGTACGTGTATGAAAGGAGAGACTGAGAATAAGAACTAGGCCTCCGCTATCTAACCGATCTTACTGTCTGGATGTTGAATATCTATCAAATGGAAGCAAAAATGAAAATCCTGACCAGTAAACAAGTCAATTCCAAAGCCACTTGCAAGCAACTTTTCAACTATCTGCAGAACTAATTTAAAACGCGTTCCACAAATCCCTCAAGCGATTTGTAACTGTCAAACAGTTTACTCGCAGTCGTTTGCGGTGTGCAGATCCTTTGGCTGACCATAAATCTATGCGCGGATTTGCACTGTAATGCTGTATGAATCAAGCTAAAACACGTCTTGTGGACAAACTTCTGGGGGCAACATTAGCACCTTTCATTTGCATTCCACTAAAAATCCAGCCAAATCCCGAATTTATGTCAACAACTCAACCCAGCAGAAAGGTGATGTTGACGGCGATGCTCCTTGAAAACATTTCAAGTGAGAGCAAACCAAGAAGCAACAATTATTCTATCGGATTGATGGAAACCCGCTAGATAAGGATGTCAATTTGTCTTGACGCAAAGAGGGTGTTGGGTGGAAAACTATTCCTCTGTTGGCCATGTCAGGTGGAAAATGCACATCATGAGTGCAACATCGAGTCCGATTCGATAAGGGAATGCACACCAACCGTTCACTTGCTGAACATACCACTCAATCACACGCCATGCTACTCTGACCGAGATTCGTGGTTTTACGGTGCACAAACACCCAGCCATCCGTATACGGTGCACCCGAGGTGGATGCGAAAAGTGAAATCTGAAATATTTTGACAATGTCAGAGCACAGCCTGTTATCCACTGCAAATTGGAAGGCTCTCCGACGTGCGCTTTGTGTTTGTGAAATCCTATCAGATGATGTATGGTCGGTGCAAACGGATTATCAGGTTGGGCATATTTAATGCTGATTTGGGACTGCAAAGGCGGTATTTCCAAGCACATGAGCAAATCAGCATAAAGTTAGGAACGGGCAGCAGTTGATGTTCTTCAGCCTTTTGACGACATTGATGGGTCTTACGAGCTCGGATATCATATCGCTTGGTCTTTTGAATACGAAGCGTGTCATCGTCTTCGTCTAGGGAGGACGAAGTCTACCGAAAATGACATATGCACAACATTCAGCTGTTTTAATGCTCACCAAACAGATAGAGTATATGAGGATCCCATACAAGTCCATAAACATCTGCACACTTACGTGAGTATTTTTAGAACAGCTGTTGAAAATCTCCTCGAAATTTACCGCCGGTACGTAACTGCATGTGATATGAAATAAAAACCTGATCCCAATTCAAACCGTTTTCATATCCTGGATTAAACCGATGACGCACTCAACATCCACATATAATAACAGCAAAGATACAAAATCCGTTCAACCAAAAGACTCTACAACAACCACACAACCGTTTCCCACATGGCAAGGTGAAATTTCCCCCAGGTAAGACGACGTAATCCCTTTAAAAATGTCTCCTGCTCGTACGTGCGAGCTCAGACCAAATCCCCATTTATAGTAAGCACAGAGAAAATCGGAAATTGCCAAAACAGAACAGTGCTGTGTAACGCGACGCCCGGAATCATATGCAAGCCAACCGAAGGCTCCTTCTCTCCGTTTTCAAAGTGACAACAAATGGGAAATGTGCTGTCGCACCTAATCCGGCAGTGGCGCTGCGAATAAAAAGAAATTTATGTACATTCCATGTGAGCTGTGTGTGTATGCAATTAGGACACAGAAATCGCATCGCAAACTACAACAATCACTCCCACGAGTAAAAGGAAAACTTCACAAGGACTTTTATGCCTACGCTAAGCTTTCCGTTTGCCTGTTACCGATGGAGATCTCCGCAAATACCACTGTACATGTACATTGCCGACTGTTTTGGAAGTAAACGTTTTCCCATGCGTTCCTGTAATGTTTGACAGAACCATCCGCCTAGCCGGGACGTGACCAGAATTCTCCAAAACACCACCGTAAGCACATCACATGAGGGTTTCCTTGCATGTCGAATGATGGAATCCATAAGACACACAATTGTCGAAGCTGACATTCAAGCTCAGTACTTGTGCTCTTTCGCCCCCCGACTTCTGGGTGAAATTTGAAAAGTCTGTGATTGCATGCACGCTTCGGGGGCGTGTGTGGAATTTATTCAAATTTATTTGATTGCTATTTAATAATAATCTTCTGCACGGCAGCGGTGATAGATTGTTTAGATGGTGATCGAAGTTGACACAAAGCCAGCAATTAATTAATGCGTTCGTTAAGTTTGTGTTTACACAGTGATGCGAGCTTTTGACGCTTTGTTGTCCTTGGTGATTCGTGTGGATTGATGGCTGTATAATTGAGTCACCTATTGTGTGCTGGGAATAGTGTTTTTTTTTTTTTTTAACACGTGTTTACCTTCGACAACAGTCATTATGTTTTAATTACAGGACACGCACGATAATGGCGTCCCTTCCAAATTACATCAATTTCTTCATCAACAAGTAAAAAGGACGACATGGATCGGAACTGTACTCATACACAGACGTTGGGTAAAGCGCGAGAATTAGTCTTTCTGAGTATCCACGTAAAAGCTGTCTGTTGGCAGTGTGGAGGGGTATAGGTAAACAGGTATTACGCTACACGGATATCTGAGATTTAATTATTAACCCCGGTACGCAGGTGATTGCAGTTGAGGCATTTTTTAGAAGCGTTTTTGACGAGTTTTTTTACGCGTTTTTTAAGCGTTTTTTGACAAAATGTTGGACTCGTTTTTCGCGTTGTTTGACATGTTTTTGTTTCGTTTCTTTGAAGCGTTTTTTTTCAATTTTTTGACTCGTCTTTTTTTCGTTCTTGGAAGCATTATTTGGTGCATTTATCACGTGTTTTTGGAGGTGTTTTTGACGCGGGCTTTCGCACGCTTTCTGACACATTTTTGGAAGCGTTGTTGACGCGCATTATTAAACCTTTTTTGATACGTGATTTGAGGAGTTTTTGACGCTCGTTTTTTGCGATTTTAACACTTTCTTCTGCGCGTTACTTGATGCGTTTTCACGTGATTTTTGGTGCTCTTTCCACGCATTTTTTGACCCGTTTTTTTCTCTCGTTTTTTACGCGGTATTTCACACGTTTTTTTATACGTGATTTGAAGTGTTTGTTGACGGTTACTTTTGCGATTTTGCAGAGTTTTTTGGCGCGTTTTTTTATGCGTTTTCACGTGTTTTTGATGCTATTGTCATTCGTTTTTGAATGTTCTTTCGCACTTGTTTGACTCGTTATTTTAAGTGTTTTTGCGGAGCTTTTTCACGCTTTCAAAATTCAACTTTTTTAAATTCTGCCCAACAATAAACAAAGGCATGGAAAATGTTCAAAAGCGCGCGCTGCTGAACATTTTCCAAACCTTTTTATTATTATTTATTGCAGACTTTTGTAAAGAGCAGATTTAGAGAACATTTTTTCCTTTTTAATTTGTTAATTTCTCTTATCTTAATTCTTAATTTTTTGGTAATTAAATTTCCCATTTTTTAATAGAAATAGGTAGTTTAATTTTTCTATTTTCAATATTTAATTTAATTGTTTTTTTTTTTCTAATTTTTTTTTGGTTACATATTTTATTTTTAATTTATAATAAATAAATTTAAAATCGTTCTTAAATATTTATTTTTCTTACATTTGTTTATTGGATAAAAAAAACACAGAATAGGCAGAATTTGAATGCTTTAAATTTGAAAAGCCGAATTTTTGTGTGAGAATATAGATTTTTGCAAAGCGGAATTCGAGCCTCGTATCTTACCTCTGGTTTCCAAAACGGTGTCCCAACAATAAAAATGTCTTCTAAAATTTCCCATTACATTTTAAAAACTTTGTATATTGTTCAGTAATATTGCCTAATAGAACATGATGACGTTCACTTATGTTTCCAGTAACACCTAAGCCCATATGGTGAATAATAAGAAATTTTCAATCCAAAAATCAGATCCACGCCATTGAAAAAAACCTCAGAAATGTACTCAGGTCAAATTAATATCCTTCCTTTGTCTGAAGACCTCCGAAACCTCCTGCCTGTGAGTAAAAAAAACACAATCGCTCAATTTATTTCAGTATATGCTTTTATTTTATTTTTGTTTTGTTTTTAATTGATATATTGTATTTTGTTTTTCTTCTTAAATATTCACATTTATCATAATAATATACAAATAGATTGATTTTTGTTACTTCCTGTGTACATATGTTGTTTCCTCAAAGTCAAACAATAAGAATTAACAGAATAACAATTTCTCTATAACTATATTGTATTTCTTTGCATTTTCATGTATATGTGTCTATGTAAATTTAACTAAATACATTTATATATAGGTAGTGTAGTTTGTTGGTTCGAAATTACTTTTGACATATTCCATTCACTAAACAAATTGTTTTATTTGATTCCTTAGAATTGCACGAAGCGACAGTTTTACAGTTTTAGTTTGCTGTATATTTTTTTTTAAATGAATTTATTTAAAACTACATCGCAAATACACTTTTTTTTTATAGGATGCATGTGTATAATAGGTAATTGTTTATTGATAGTGTACATGTATAGAAATGTTTTAATTTTCTAAGAAGTATATTTATATATATGTTTAAGTGTGTATCAAATGTTTCCCTTATTTGTTCCATTCAAAAAATAGAAAAAAATTAAAAATTCTAATTGTAAAATAAATTCTTTTCAAAAATATACATCTTATATAGGATTTTTGTTTTTTTCTTGTTTGTTTATTTCTTTTGTTTTGTGTGAATGTGATCTTTGTAGGAGGGTTTCGGTTTGTAAATGGCAAAGTGTAAAGCAAATTTGTTTGTAAAGTAAATAGTTTACTGCGTTAAGCAATAATAAAAATAAAATAAAATTATCTGTTTAATCAAAAATAGTTGAAGCAATAAATTGCTGTTTCTGGTGGTTGTATAGGATATATTTGCGGCGGTACTTCTTATATCTAACTACGTATACTTATATCTCTAACTCCTGTTCTATTATTGGTACATACATTTAGGTATATTGTAAGCTTTGTTTTAGTTGTATAGTTTTTGATTCTGGTTTTCCTGTTTTCGGTTAATTCACTTGTATATGACATTTTTTGTAGTTAGTTTGTGAAAATAATATAGCAGTTGCATTGGGCGTTGCTTATTATATGTATTTTTGTTTAGCGTTTGTGAGTTTATTTATGATATATACGTACATAAGAAAGGTATAAAAGTTTAAGTTACACAAGTGTTGTTGTTTTAAGTTGAAGATTGTTTTAAGATGGCGCACTGTTTCCTTTTTGTTTACCCAAACACCGCGCAAGGTTGGTGAATTAAAAATTAAAAAAAAAAGTGATAAGAAATTGATATACGTGATGAGAATGTCTGTAATGGTTTTTGACGGTTTAGGATCTGTTAAGTCTGGAGACTTAAAAATTATATTATAAGAACTGTGGCAAATAAAATTTCTATCGTGCTGGTGGAAATTGTCCTTTAGTTTGCTCTTGGCAACATAACATAACAATAACCTATATTGAATACTTTAATATTTAGAAAGTATTAAATTTAATTTTCGGTTTTTAAAAATACGCCTGAAATGTAAAGTAACTGAAACAAAAGTCTTGAGTCCACACAAAAATTTCAACTGATTGAAACGTTAAACAAAACTTATTGGGTGTTCGGAATGAATACTTTGATGAGTTTTGTTTAAGTCTTTTTGTCGGGACTCATGTTTTGAACTCAATAATTCGCGTATGTTGAATTGGTTATGCCACTTCCAATTAATAAATATTAATTATCTCACTTGCCTCTGGGGTGACGTTGGGCGCCACTTATAGCAATATTTAACTATATTATTTTGCCCTCGGAAATGTTGACAAATATCAGTTTTAGTTAACAATAATCCGTCAAAATTAATGATATTTGTGGTAAATCGCTGATGTGATCCAAGAAAGGCTAGTTTTTTTTACAAAAATTTCGAATAATTTTTATTTTGCAATCATTTCTAAGGCAATAAAAGAAAATGTGTTTATCTAGCTGACTATTACATTTGACATTCCCCTTCACGTACAAAATTTTCGCAGGTGCTCGTGTAAAAAAAATATCCTTTGTATAGTAAAATTCTGTTCAGAAATTTTATTGGTTTAGTTTAGTTTGTGTGTATAGAAATAGAAGCTCAACTCACAGATACGTTTATTACATTTATATAGTTTTGCTTATTAGTTTTATCTCGAAAGTATAAAAAGCAATGATTGATGAGCGATTAGACACGTTTTGCTTTTATAAAAATAGTTTATACCATATTTTTTTTTTTGTTCTTTTTCAAAGATATTCCTCTTTCATTGAAAAGATGTGCGCTAGTGAGAGAAATTGACAGCGTTTATCATATAGAATCCATTTTTGTATTATTATTTTTTTTCTAAACATATACAACAACAATAAATATATCTTTACATTTATATAGATTTAGTTTATGTATGCTTCTTAGTTTGTTTAATTGTTACCATACGGTATATGTAGTTCTAATTTAAATATACAAGTTTGATAGTCTTAAATTCTTTTTTTTTGTAAAAGATGGAAATTAAAATGAAATCAAGTCTGAAATTCGATAGAGAGTTTAATAATAATAGTTTAATGTTATTTAACACTGCACAATGGGGTTTGAACTTAAATTTTGAATTTAATTACATTTCGCAAAGGGTAGAGACAACTCACCGTAGGTACATAAAATGTTTCCACGCACAATAGCCATTCGGATAAGCCGTAGAAAATAAATGAAAAGGATTACATTGCAGATTGATTTGGATAATCTGATGCAATTTGTTGTATTATTATGCAATTATGAGGAGAGTCGTGCTTTTTGCTTTCGTACAAAGTCTATCGCTTGCTTATCCATGGCTCTGGATTCTAAAATTTGCAATATTGGATGATCTGAAATGGGAGGTAAAGATTGAGTAGATTAGAAATATTATATTTTGTTTAGTCGTTACAATTAGCGCGATATTTCAGTTTAGAACTTTTTGAAATACGGACCAAATGGAAGGTGAATTTCCGTTGGTCTATTTGCGAGTTTATTGTTTTCTCTCAAACGAAAAAGAACGAAACAAAGAGTTGTTATAGATTTGTGACACAAATAACAGATTTTATTATTTATTATTAACTTTCATAGATAAATAATGAACACTGCTATTCTTTTCAAAAGAAGTATCATTGTCATCCGACTCTGCTAACATTGCTACAAATTGAAATGAATAAAAAATATTAATAATAAAAAAAATTAGTAAATGTTGCGTAGTAATAGGCTGCACGTTTGTCTCCTTGTGTACCTAACAATTTTCCATCAGACCACAGCTCAGGGGTGGGATTCTGTAAAAAACGAAACGAAACGAATTTTCGAGTTTCAAAAAACGAAAGAAATCACGCGAAATCGAAAATTTGCTTCATGTAACTGCTTTCGTTTTCTTCTTCTCGTTCGCAAGGGTTGAAGAAACGGTGTGACAAACAAGTTTAAAGTTTGAGAAGCTGTATATATCAAATATATTGTTTTGACGGCTAATAGCTAACCGCATTCAATGTAAATCTTTCGTTTGTTGATGTTTTGTTCGTAACAAAAGGTGAACATTCGAATAATAATGTAAGTACAATTAACAATTACTGGCAAACAAACTTTTTGTTTGAATTAATTTCATTCTTATAGGACATCAACACGCAACAAAATATATTGATCGAGTGGATGGACAAGTATCCCTTTCTACCAAAAAATACGCAAGACAACGCTCAAGGAAGAGATAAAGCTGCAAAAAAAATGGGAACAGTTATGTAAAATATTAAATAAAAATGGTCCGCCGCCCATAGGAACAATTACTGGACGGAAAAAGGTTTTAAATGTTGTATAACACTTTTTTGGACAATGGGCATATTACAAGCACCGGGCGAAAAAAAACTGTCAAAAAACCAATTATCATTAAACAAATAAATAAAAATTAGTCGCAACTCACAACCTCTAATTAAACAACCGAAGTTAATGGGAAACGTGAAATAAATAGCATTCGCTGTATTCCTTTCGTATGAAACGAAAATGTCTTTCGTTTTTGGAGCTACATGAAGCAAAGAAAACGAAAACGTCAATGAAATGGCTTTCGCTGTTCTGCTCACGCACAAATTAAATTTCCTTTTCGTTTTCGAAGTTAGATGAAGCAAAACGTTCGTTTAAACGAAAACGATTGAATGTTTTCATCTTACAGAATCCCACCCCAGGTCTGTTGAAAAATTGTCGGCGCTGATTTTAATGTATTTTTTTCCCGTGCCGCTTTTAGAAAATTTTGTCCGAATGAGTGGACGGATTCAAATAAAAACTGCTGGGATGAGTATTTAAAATGAAACGCGCTAACGAATCCACATACAAATATAAGTCTTCATAATACACACATTTGTACTCACTTTTATCATACTGCTGCATCAACGCCAACTCGACCTGCTTCAGGCCATGGAAGTTCTCGACACTTGTAGTGTACTCCGCCACGCCGGGTATCGTGCCGAGTGCCAGGAATGCCTCACCAGCAAAGTCATTTGCCGTCAGCACATCATGATCCATAGCCGTGAACGCAATCATTGCACCCTCCGTCTGGCACTGTTCCAGCGTGACCGAGAATTCGAAGCACTCGTCGAAAACAGGATTCAGGGTTTTCTACAAAACAAAAAAACAATTCACAATAACAGAACCACAGCAACGTTCGTGCGACAAACCTTATGAACGTTTGTCTGCTGTTCCGTGCAATGAGCAAACACCCTCCTTGGAAGCAATTCGATTATGACAAAAGGATCACTGAAACCATTTGGATCCAACGGAATGATATCCCTCGCATGCAGCACCTCGACGCACAGAGAATCGTGATTGAAATAGGCTCGCACCGACAACATGCCATAGGGTCCCGGCGGTATGGCCATCAGTTGCTCCTGCAACCTCTGCATGTAGAACATGTCGATGAGCTTCTCCGTTTCGGTCTTGTGATACTGCAGACGCTGTTCGACGCGCCAAAATTCGCCTGAATGCAGATTTTCCATGGATAGACCCAGACCTTCGGCATGAAAGAATTCCACCAACAGCTGCAATGCCTCGTAGAGTCGATTGTGAAAGTTCGATGGTCGATCACCCTCGGCGCCGGTGTCCATTTGTCGTGACAGCTCACTTAGGACCGTGCTCCAGATGAGATTCAGTGATCGATTGAAGTTCTTTGTTAGCAGCGCGCTATTTAAGGCAGAAAGGTGGACATCGAGATACTCTAGAAGGGGTACGATAGCCTGGTTAGCTGGCAGAGAGTCCGGTGACCAGGCCAAGTGGAAAACAGCTTTTTGCAAGGGCACTTGCATTAGGGGGGCGAGCTTGGAGAGGACTCGCTCAGCTCGAGTCTCCAGCTGCGCGAGACTGGACTCCAGCAGAGCTTCAGCATTGTCGTGCAGCAGCTGGCCATCGGGTCGAAACTCGGATAGAGACCGGCGAACGTATTCCAAATTGTTGACAGTCACACACATGTCGTCCGAGCATCGGAAGGGACCCTGCTGCTCGTAGTATCCACTGTCGGCCAGAGCCTGATGAATCAGATCGCTGTAGTGCATCGCCGCCGAACAGACGACATCGATGAGTTGCGCCTCAAAGTGTGGGGCAGTGTTGTAGTCGGGCCATTGCAGCATCTTCCAAAACTCCTTGATCTGGTAGAAGCAGGAAGCGGTGTCAATCGACGACGTGCTGTATCGCACTATCCGTTCGCCCTCGCAGATTTGGTCCATAGTTATAGCAGCGCGCACTCTCTGAAGGGCACGCGCCTTACTCACCATCATCCAGCGCTCAACAATCGGAATGAACCACTCGTGGTACATCTGCATGGCTAAGGGCTTCTCGGGGGGTTGCGGCATCACCGACAAGTGCTGCTTCAGCGAGGAGAACTCCTGTAGGGCGAGGAACAGCTCGAAGGGTCGAATATCTACGGGCTCCTTGTCTCCCTCGAGAACTGCAAATTGACTTAGAGTTTGAACACCTGGCACCTGGCCCGTCTCCATTCGTGACAGCACCTCTTCGGCCAGCATTGCGTCGAACTGTTTGTAGATAATGCTAAAGTATTGGATGCCGTTCGTTCTGGAAGGGAAGGTTGAACCACAAAATAAAAGCCGAAGGGAGTAGGGCAATCAATGTAGTCAAGAATATTTCCCGCAACTGAAAACTTATTTATTAGTTTGGCAGGATACCTCAGATGACCCTCTCCCGCACAAGCATCAGCCCAAATGGAACGCACCGCAACTACTTCCGTGTGAATTGTAGGTTCCATTGAAGCTGCTCCACCTCAATGGCCGCTCAACTGCCGCACTACTTCGGCAGCGAAATACCATGAATCTAATTAAAATGCCACAATGATGCTTCAACAATGTCGGGTGCGAGACGCAAAGGCCCCTTCGGCATCAAACGCAAATTCATTAAGTTTACAAGGACTATGCGTTCTCTTGTGCCGTGATGCTGTCAAAAGTTTCGCCCTGCTTTCGCAGAGTTCGTGGAAAAGCCCGTCGATTTAGCTCCACGTCCCATATCAACTGTAACTCCCACACACTCGAATATCACACAAGGACGCTAAAGGATCGCTCTTGCGACACACACTACACTCCTCCGCATGAGTGCAGTCTATAGGGAAATATTAACGTAATAATTGTCATACAGAAGCACGTATTCCTCTGGGGATACACACTACACAGGCGCGTCGAAGAGGAAACTGAGGACCAGTTCTTGGGGCACATTTAATGAGCTCTTTGAATGTTTAGTATACTGAAGCCAGGGCGAATGACATCCCAAGTGAATTATGCAAAAGTCGAGGTTTAGCCAATTTAAGCGATTATCATTAGGCGGAGGTGGGTAATCTGAGCTACCTCAAAATCATGTCCTTGAGGGACAATCTAATTTCAGTGTGTATATTGAGTGTAAATAATTGAATTGTTTGCGGTTGATAGTTGGCAGTGAAGTATGAAGAGAATTCGTTTGGAATGCGGTCCGCTGCTTGGAGATAGCATACCGAAAAGTTGCATAGATATACAGAGTGGATTTCGGAAAAAACAGTCCTATTGACCTTAAATTAGATTCATTGTTTTTTTTTTGGAATTCCGCAATCTAAAGTATAAATTTGGAGAGGCTTGCATTTTATTGAAATACCTATGACCAAGTTTTATTGAGAAGGAGAACGAATTGCTCTCGAAACAAAACGAAGCAATCCAAAAAAAGAACTTCAATATTTAGACAGGAACTGAGCTTGGCAGCTTGTTTCAAATTTTTGCCTAATTTACAAATTTCCGTGGAAACATTTTGAAATTTTACCCTGAGCTGTAAATTTTAAGCTTTAGGTCGAAGTCGAACAAAACTTCAATATTTAGACAGGAACTGAGCTTGGCAGCTTGTTTCAAATTTTTGCCTAATTTACAAATTTCCGTGGAAACATTTTAAAATTTTAACCTGAGCTGTAAATTTTAAGCTTTAGGTCGAAGTCGGAAAAAGAACTTCAATATTTCGACAGGAACTGAGCTTGGCAGCTTGTTTCAAATTTTACAAATTTCCGTGGAAACATTTTAAAATTTTAACCTGAGCTCTAAATTTTAAGCTCTAGGTCGAAGTCGAATAAAGAACTTAAATATTTAGACAGGAACTGAGCTTGGCAGCTTGTTTCAAATTTTACAAATTTCCGTGGAAACATTTTAAAATTTTAACCTGAGCTCTAAATTTTAAGCTCTAGGTCGAAGTCGAATAAAGAACTTAAATATTTAGACAGGAACTGAGCTTGGCAGCTTGTTTCAAATTTTACAAATTTCCGTGGAAACATTTTAAAATTTTAACCTGAGCTGTAAATTTTAAGCTCTAGGTCGAAGTCGAATAAAGAACTTCAATATTTAGACAGGAACTAGGCTTGGCAGCTTGTTTCAAATTTTACAAATTTCCGTGGAAACATTTTAAAATTTTAACCTGAGCTGTAAATTTTAAGCTCTAGGTCGAAGTCGAAAAAGAACTTCAATATTTAGACAGGAACTGAGCTTGGCAGCTTGTTTCAAATTTTACAAATTTCCGTGGAAACATTTTAAAATTTTAACCTGAGCTGTAAATTTTAAGCTCTAGGTCGAAGTTGAAAAAGAACTTCAATATTTAGACAGGAACTGAGCTTGGCAGCTTGTTTCAAATTTTACAAATTTCCGTGGAAACATTTTAAAATTTTAACCTGAGCTGTAAATTTTAAGCTCTAGGTCGAAGTCGAAAAAGAACTTCAATATTTAGACAGGAACTGAGCTTGGCAGCTTGTTTCAAATTTTACAAATTTCCGTGGAAACATTTTAAAATTTTAACCTGAGCTGTAAATTTTAAGCTCTAGGTCGAAGTCGAAAAAGAACTTCAATATTTAGACAGGAACTGAGCTTGGCAGCTTGTTTCAAATTTTACAAATTTCCGTGGAAACATTTTAAAATTTTAACCTGAGCTGTAAATTTTAAGCTCTAGGTCGAAGTCGAAAAAGAACTTCAATATTTAGACAGGAACTGAGCTTGGCAGCTTGTTTCAAATTCTACAAATTTCCGTGGAAACATTTTAAAATTTTAACCTGAGCTGTAAATTTTAAGCTCTAGGTCGAAGTCGAAAAAGAACTTCAATATTTAGACAGGAACTGAGCTTGGCAGCTTGTTTCAAATTTTACAAATTTCCGTGGAAACATTTTGAAATTTTACCCTGAGCTGTAAATTTTAAGCTTTAGGTCGAAGTCGAAAAAAGAACTTCAATATTTCGACAGGAACTGAGCTTGGCAGCTTGTTTCAAATTTTTGCCTAATTTACAAATTTCCGTGGAAACATTTTGAAATTTTACCCTGAGCTGTAAATTTTAAGCTTTAGGTCGAAGTCGAACAAAACTTCAATATTTAGACAGGAACTGAGCTTGGCAGCTTGTTTCAAATTTTACAAATTTCCGTGGAAACATTTTAAAATTTTAACCTGAGCTGTAAATTTTAAGCTCTAGGTCGAAGTCGAAAAAGAACTTCAATATTTAGACAGGAACTGAACCTGGCAGCTTGTTTCAAATTTTACAAATTTCCGTGGAAACATTTGGAAATTTTAACCTGAGCTGTAAATTGTAAGCTTTAGGTCGAAGTCGAAAGTCGGGATTTTTTTAGAAACGTTTAAACAATTTTGTTTGCAGTAAACTGTTGAGTTAATTAAACGCCAACCGAGAGCAAACATAAGATCTCTACAGTTTTTGTTCATGCATTATCGTTTCTAGGTCATTTTTTCAAAAGCTTCTCTGACTATTGGGTCGTAATCTTAATGTCCCAACGCTAGAGTTTCGTCAGGACATTCAACTGCTAAATATTTAGAAAACACATGAGGTTAAAGAAGGTTGCTCATAAGCTACGCATATATACCGGGTGAGACTAGAATTACTTTCCCCTATGTTGTGCGTTTAATTCCAATGACAATTTTAAATAAGTTAGAAAAACCCCACCCATTGTTGGAAACACTGAAATGCCGATGAAAATTATAATAAGAAAATTGAAAAAAAAATATATTTTGTGCAATCGATAGGTAGAAAACTTTCTTTTATAGAGCTTGTTTGGGTATAGACCTTTAACTTTCAATCACTAAGCTTCTTTTTTAAGGTCCTATATTCTATTTAATTTATTTGTTTTATTAGACTGTTTTAGAAAGTGCTAGCTGCGCCCTAATAAGTCTGCCCACATTTCGGAAGATGCTTTTTTACATGCATTGTCCATTCAAAATGCATTTATATTCAAAATTTTAAAACTTTAGCTCCAACAAATAGCGTTTGACAAGTTTGTTTTTTTTTATGGGAAGTGGCACGCCCTTTTTTAATTACTGCCCACATTGCATAGAACACAACTGGCAATTTAAGTCCATGTACAAATGTTAAAGCTGTCATGAATGTCAAGATATAGGGTTACGAATAACTTTGTTGTATGAGAAGTGTGTAATATGAAACAAACATTGACATATAAAAAAAAAACAAAAGCTCAAATGACAGATTTCATGCAATCACAACCGAGATACATCTAGTCAGACAGCTGTCAGACTTACTAAAATAGATACTTTAACGACCCCATTTTGAATTTGACTTTTCGAAACGTCAACTGAGCTTGCAGGCAGGATTTTCTTGACTAGATTTATCGACTTCTCCTCCATAAACGTGAACGTGAAAGGTTTCGCAAACCTATTCACGTGGCCACTCTGGGCCAATAAAAACTAAAATACATCTAGTCAGTCAGCTGTCAGATTTACTAAACCATTGTAACTGTCCTACCGATAGAAAACATAATATAAAAATGCATGAAAAGTTCATATTTTTCCTTGCAGTTTATTGCTTGTAAAACAAAGTTCCGCAAATTATAAAAAAATCAATTTAAACAAACCAATTCGAATGGATATTCAAAAGATTTGACGGCAGCTCGTATAAGCTTATTTGTTACATTCCGGGGCAAATGATTGATTTGCACTTTTTGGACTATTTGACTGTCGAAAATAAATTCAAGCACTTTGAATTGCTCCTGAAGATTCTGGAGAATGGAGGCATCAGTACCAAGCGGGCCCCCTCTTCTGGTTCTACCATTTTCTATAATGCCGCCAAGTACGATGTTTGCGCGACCGAGATCCTTCGTCCAAACCACGATGTTTTTGCTCTGTAATTCTGTGTTATATGTTTGTGACAAGGCTTTACTTTTGTGTTACCCATTTTTTCTGGCGTACTTAGACAGTTTCGTATTTAGCTACGTGAAAGAAGAATTTAAAGAACAACAGCCTTTAAAGAGTTTTTTTTTTTTGGAAAACATCTCTTTCTTTGATCCGGTGGTGTTAAAATACTTTATTGCCTCCTGTGTCATTAATATCACCTTAAAGCATTCTGGGCCGCGGTAAGGACATCATTTTCCCAAAACATGTTTGGCTAGAGGACACGAAAGCTTTCGAACTCTATTATTGTGTAGAAATATTTCCCGAAAACGATACGCTTTGTCTTTCCTGAACGAAGTACATAGTTTATTCTTGTCTTATGTTGACAAGACCTTTCTATCCTTTAAGCACCTCACAATATCCAGACGACTTTTGCGTTTGCAGCCACAAAGTTCAACAACAAAGCAACCCACTAGCATTTTTAGTGTGAATGTAGACACATCTGCAACGGTATATTCGACTACCTAATGAATAGCTCCATTCGTATCCTTACAGAATACAAAAGGCACGTTTGCAAAGAAAATCATTGCAAGTTTACTACTAAATTCATATTTACGTAACCCGAAAGCGAAGCACCGTAAACATCGAGTAAAATGTATACCAAGTCCATCGTAACTAACAACCCCCACCCAACACGTTGCACACCCAGATGGATAGCTTCGCTGCAATGAAGGAGCACCATTCACCTACAACGTGCTGCAAATTTATGATGCAATTAATCCCTCCCCAAGACATGTACCTCAATCCCTACACGATCCAATAATTGCCAAACCAATGTCGGTTCCAGTCTCGCACCATAAAACGAGGTCATCGCATCCAGGCAATCGTTTATCGCCTGAGCGTGCTTAGCCACCACCGATTAGGGCGCCCGTATTTAAGCCAACACAATGGCCGTCACACAACCACAAGAACTCATAAAGAAACAAGCGCTGCAACTACCGCTACTTACGTATCGAACAGCGAATGATAGTAGGTGAGTCCCAACTGGATGTCCGCTATCAGGGTGGTGGTGAAATTGACTAGAGGATTCGGTGAGCGCTGTGAGTCGCGCAACACCACCTGGCCCCATTGAATGGATCCCTTCCGCAACGAGCCCACAATCTCGCCTCGCACACCCTTATTGAACGGGCATACCTGCCGGAATGCCTTCATCGAACCCAACAAACCGAGGCATCGCAACAGGAATTCCAATCGCATCAACGAGGGTGGATGCAGCGACGGGAAGATGTCTCGGTGCCGCCGGATTTGGTTGAGCGACCGCTCCACCATATTCGTCATGGCCTCGGCCAGCCACTGTTCCAGCTCCCGGGTAAGTGCCTCCTGATTGGGTTGGTTCCACAGTTTGTCCACATCGATTAGCAGCCGGTGAATGAACTTCGGATCGATGGGAGTGGTGCGGTTTAGTTTCACAGCTGCCACAAACCTACAAGGACACGACAATCACAATAATTAATTCGTTGGTTCGTTTTCATACTCACCTCGCCAGAGCGCAATGCAGATCGACCAAGTCCCCCTGCACAGCCATCTGATGGAGAATGGTGAGAGCCGGTCCGGGCAGTTCGCCAGCCCAACCCCATGACGGATCATGTGACAACACCTCGTGTGCCATGAACACCGTTTGTAGCTTTTCAATTTTACTTATTTCGATTTCGTTATCCTCCTCGGATGTGCCGTGGTCCTCACGGGTCGACAGCCAAAGTTTCAAGCGTATACGCCCCTGCACCGTGCTCCGTTGGCTACGTGCCTCCAATTTAAACCAGCCATCCAGGCCGGTCGATGGTATATCGGCAATGGGTATGTTTACACAGCCAAGGAAATCGTCCTGGGATCCCTGACGTGCGGACTGGCACACCTGTTTGAAGAACCGCCCCAGTCCTCGAACGCCGCGCACCTCATTTAGGCGAGACACTGCGTCCATGACACAGCTCTCGTCGTCGTGGTCCCATATGTCGAGGTGGAAGGTGTCGGTGTTAATGTCGTCTATGTCACTGCACAAGTGGAAGAGAAAACAGAAAACACGGTTAGAAAAAATTATTCAAATCATGTCCCTGTTCGTCCTGGGTAACGCTAATCCAATTATGTTTCCCTCCCATCGCCATGTATGTATATGGGAGTGTGCTTGGCTAGAATCCCAACTCAAGGTGTCAGAACGAAATGATTCGGACGTAATCTCGTTGCTGGCATAAGAAATAGCTGGCGCCCAGTGTGAGCCGGACCAGTGATTAATGAATATCTATGTACCTTGGTTGAATTCATTTTCATTTTCACTCCATTTGGGCAACAATGAGCAATAACCTCCAGCTCCAAGTGGTTTCGAGTTCTATTTGAATGCTCGATCATAAATCAAATTCATAAGTCATAAAATTTTGCGACGGATTGACAAGATGGGCCTTTTCTGTGGTGGTCGTTTCTTTTTTTTCGAGTTGAAATGGAAATAAAGCGGCGATAAACGCACAAGTGTAGAGCTCAGCAATTTACTTGGAGTGAAAGGTAATAGCGGTGCTTGGCATTTTTGACAGGCTGACATTTTTTTCCATTTCCACGTTCGATGTTGTTTCTATTTTTAGACCATAATTGAAGGGGGAATTACCGCAAAATATTATAAAAAAATGCCATCGAATCGATGGGAACAATAAGATACCGACAGAAGTTAAGCTTCCCAGGCCAAGAGTGTCAATCTAGCAGCACATTAAATCGGTTAATTGGCAGGCGGATTCAGAGTCGCAAAATCATGGGCGCAACGTGTTTTCGAAAATATTTTCACGGTCACGTTCGTGCTTTAAATTCAGGCGGTTGAATTATTCAAAAGGCGATTGGGGTTAGGGTAGGTGCTTGTTCAGAAAAACTGCGCGCTCCTTTATGTAATTTTGAAGGACAGGTGTCGAGGTTTGGTTTGGTGTTGAAGCCGATCGAAATTTCTGAAATTATGCATGCTTTTTGATGTGTCAATGCGAAATTTGTTGGGCTGAATGAGGGACTGTTCAATCTTTCTACAGGACAGCTATACTCTTGAATTTTTGTAGCGCAGCAGATCTTTAATGGGACAGGAAAATAATGCTCGCCCCTAACTTCGAAGTCAGAATCGTAGCACATCGATCTACGTTGGAAATCAAGTTCGCAAAAGAGTTACCGTATTTTTCTTTTTCCAATTATGCACACAATTATGGGCTGAAATCTACAACCGTAAAGGAAAAATTGTATGTACCACCCACGAGCAAAAATCAAAGATGACAACTTTCGGGCAACCGAAGACCGTAAGTCTTCTGAATTAGTTGCTTTGAAATAAAACCTGATTATTCCTCCACGTTAAGTCCAATACTGTTCTGATAAATTCAACCAACTGAACGTAACTTAAACTACTCGATCAAATTCAAGCTCACCCTTTTCGACATTAAATAAAAATTAACTTACAAAAGTCCTCTAAACAGTTTACAAAAATGTGCCCAAAAAAAACGCATTAAGGTGCCTAAGACCAGTAAAAGGAACAAATTAAATTCACCATCAATTTCGTTAATACCCCCGATTTACTATAATAGGTATAAGAGGCGAAATCAACTTTCACAGAATTTACCAAGCGGATACCTTTCGGAAATACCCAAACCACCCGTGATTACTAAAGAATTGCAATCCGCTCAAGCTCGCCCAATTGAAATCAAATCCAACGTCAAGAGAGCCACAGATCCCTAAAGAGTATTTCATTCCAATCAATTGGTGTAATCCAATTAAGTCCCCTGCCACACTGTCATTGAATTTCAGTCACTCACTACCGACCGTCCGCTTGGTGTCTACACTTTTCCTGATTCGAAATTAAACCCCACCCAACTCGACGTGGTCAACGCAGTCGCCAGGGGACACCAATAGATTTCAAATTTAAATAAACCTGATTGACAAAGCACGCCAGAGCTATTAGGTATCCCATTTAAATCATTGGATAACTGTGTCGTAGCGTGCGGCACAGATCCACCGTCACGGCAATAATGACGAAAATAACAAATTGCCTCATTTCGTTTGGGCCATCTCTGTGTTCCTGTTCACTGATGAAGGCGATTATTTAGAACAGACTCGCTGGGTTTCGATGAAATCACATCGGGGACAACAATAATAAATCCCCAAGCTGTATATGAAGATCAATATGAATGTCCTTGAACAGGACGCGCTGCGTGTGCTTGTACCTTGTACCATTTCGATTGAACTCTAATATTGTTTCTGGCCTTATTTGAAATTTGTTCGCGGGACAATATGAGAAGGAGAACAGTAACTTGCAGGCCACGGACGTACGGTATTGTGCGATAGCCTGTATGTGGAAGCTATAATTTCTAAAAAGGACTTACAATTTGAATTTCTCGTTCCATTTGGGGCAGAGTGTGTGCGGCTTGATTGATGTAGCCCGTATGAATTTTGCTGGCACCGGGCCACCTAATGAGTCCCTTTGTTCTCTCCTGGCTGTTGCCTCCTTTCGTTTGAAACTCAGACGAAAGCTGTGCTTACGGTGTGTTGGCGAATCCGTATTGTTGTCGTAGCCACCCATTCCGCCTCCCAATCCGATGTCGGAAGACAGAGTCCTCGGTGTAGGCAGTAGGGGTTGCGGTGATACTGGTGGTCCTCCATCTGGTTGAATTCCCAACATACAATAGGGATCACTGAAGCCTGTGAATGTAGAAACAGAAATATAGTGATGTGCTCAAGGAAATTCAGAGGAAATTTGAGATTTTCCTATCTTTGTGTGTGAGGAGCAAGTTAATCCTGTTGATATTGGTCATGAACCGAAGAACATGCAATAGAAATTTCAACATGCAGCTGCTATGGGAGATGGTATAATTCTGTGGTATATGTTTCTAATGGAATACGTAGAATGCGATAGCTTATGTTGTTTAGCCTGGTGCCTTAAAATGTTCAGTGGTTAGTGTGCTGATGATGGACTCAGGTTCAACAAATTACGCCTTAAGGTGACTATTTTATATTCTGCTGCCTTTACATGCACCGAACCGTCTTATTTGTTAGACAAGGCAGAACCTAGTTGGCTTAATTAACCTTGACTATGATGATAAAGAGCTGAATGGATCAGGAACCCTGTTCCAAGTGACCTGTCCTATGACAAGTGGTATCTTAAAATGTCATTGAATGAGACTTTTTGGACTCACGAATCACGACCGGAAACATGAGCACGTTGCCTACTAGTATAAGTGCAGCGAAAAATGTTTTTTTTTTTTAAATTTCCCTCAGGATAGGCCAAAACAAAATTGGCTTTATTTCACTTTAATGCCAATTGAATTTTTTTGCAGACTTTTTGGCCAATTTTTGGACGGGTTTTTGGTTTTTTGACTTTTTTTTTGAATGTTTTCTTGAGGGGTGTTTTGACGCGTTTTCCATTTCGTGTTTAGAGCGTTCTTGATGTGTTTTTCGTCTCGTTGTTAGGGCGTCTTTGACGTGTTTTGGTCGCGTTTTTGACCTTTTTTTCGAAGCATTTCAAAGCCGTTTTTTGACTCGCTTTTGAACGTGTTTTTTTCGTTTTCATAGGACTTTTTTGACTTTTTTTGGGAAGGCTTATTGACTGATTTTTGCACGATTTTTATTTACTTTTGGGTGAGTTCTTCGATGGGTTTCTGGGCGAGATTTCGAGGTGTTGCATTACTTGATTATCAACTTGTTTTCTGACGAATCTTTTGCCCGGTCTTTTAAGAGCATTTCACATGTCTTTGAACTCGTCTTTGAATTGTTAAAACGGTCGTTTTGGACGAGTTTTCCACACATTTTTAGAAGTTTTTTTTTTGTTTTTGTTTTCTGAATCGTTTTCTTTAAACTGTTTCTCGAAATTTCTGAATACATTTCTCGGGGTTTTTGAAGCATTTTTGTATGCATACTTTAAGGCATTCTGTGGCAAAATTGTATACCTCTTTTTCGTAGCGTTGTTGGGCGAATTTTAGTACGTTTTTTTTAAGCGTATTCAAAACTTTTTGGACGCATTTTAAGGTTTTTTGTTGCGGATATTTCGACAAGTTTTTAAGTTTTGTTTGACTTGTTTTTCGACAGATTTTTTTGAGCTTTTGTACGAGATTTCCAGATTTTGCATGACAAGTTTTTTGACGGCACTTTTGTTCTGTTTTTTTGAGCTTTTGTTTTTTTTTTGGTACGTTTCTGAATTGTTTTTCAGACGAGTGTTTTGGCGGAGTGAATTGCTTTTGAAATTTGACGCGTTTTTTTAACGCATACTTTAAGACATTCTGTGACCAAATTTTATACCTCCTTTGCGTTGGGTTTGTGGGCGAACTTTTGTACGCTTTTTCGACGCCTTTTTGAACGCGGTTTTAATACTATTTTTTGAAGCACCCGTTTCTGGACACGGTTTTTAATGCTTTTTTTTCTGACGCGTTTTGCTTAAGCGTTTCTGAACACATTTTTGAACGCTTATTTACACTTTTTGGGTAGGAGTTTTCTTTACCGATTTTAAGGCGAATTTTAGTACGGTTTTTCGACGCCTTTCTGCGAGAGTTTCTGATGCGATTAAGTCTCTGAACACGCTTTTACTGCTTTTAGACGCTTTTCGATGCACTTTTGCAGGATTTTTGAGGCATTCCCGAACGCGTATTCGACACGGTTTCGGATGCGTCTTTTTTTACGCATATTTGATCCGTTTTCGACGCGCTTTTTGGTGCAGTTCTTGGTACGATTTTGGATGCGCTTTTTAACTCATTTTTGGACACATTTTTGACGCGTCTTTGATGGCATTTTCCAAAACGTTTTCCATTTTGTATTTTGAAGGCCACCAGTATTGACGATCCACCTAACACCTTGAGCAGTCTAACGTATTGTTTCTTAAAAAATGTATACTTTACGTATTAAAGTTGAAAATCGACTGAATCGTTCCAAGAAGTTCTCCCAATTGAATTTTGATAGCACGGACATATGAATTCACTTTGCAGTATGGTCCGTGTCACCATTATAGGTACCTCATTGTCTGCAAGGATTCACAATCCCCAGCATCCTCAATTACAAAGATTAGCTTTATTCGAAATATGGAAATGACTTGAAAATACTTTGCATAAAGTATAACAACCCTCGTCTAACACGCCACACTTAACCCTTATTTGATCAAATTGGCCGGCTAATCTCTGCAATGTCGTACAACATTCGTTTTGATAAGCGCAAAACAATTCCAGCCCAGCTCTTTAAAATAAAATTTTTCATGTTGGCTTGGGTTAAACACAAAAACCTCAAAAACCCCGTACGCCCAAGCACCCTATCCATCCATAACAGCTTGCGTTATACCTACTTCTGGTTGGCTATTTCGAATTGACCGCATTACATGCACTGCACTGCACTTCACATCGCACACTACATGATTAGTGAACATGTTTTTTTTTTTTTTGTGTGGGTTGGTTTTTGTTTTTGACATCCATCGTGCGATGCCTTATCGTTTTGTTACAATCTGGTGAACCCTAATTAAGCAGCAGATGTCGGCAAACGCACGAGCTTATCATCCAAGTTAATAACACCAGCCGCCTGAAGAACTCCAACCCTCCAGTCAGATAGGGAGCCAACAATCACTGCTCGTTGATTGCTCTTATCTGCTGCGAGCAGTGCAATCAATTTAATTGCATTTGACTATACCCTACCTCCCCCCGGGATAGTGACGGAGCGGATGGTGATGGCAAATTGAAATGTGTATGTATACCTGTTGTGTGTTCGTTGTAATTTCAATTAATCCACAGGACATTATCGATAAGGATTTGAATTTTCGATACATGGTTCTGCTGTATATTTATCACTGGCCAACCAAGGACAGGCATGCTAGGCAAACAAAAAACGAGGCCAGTGAAGTATGACCTTTTAATTTAATCCCTAATCACATTAGCCGATTGATTAAATCAGTCAGGAAATTATCCTCGTTCAGTTATTTCAGTAGGCGGACACCGTGTTTGGTGTCCTTCAATGTTTATTATTCCTCTGCTCGGCTATATCGGTCGTTTATCATTCGGATTGTAACTGTACTGATTAATACAAGTTACAGTGAAATACTTGTACATATTTGGGACAGATGTGGTCACGATATGCCGATCCTTTTTGCGTGAAATGAACTGTGTATACACGGTAGTGTGCTTCATCATTATATTCCTCGAGGATGGCCTGATGCTATGTGCTCTCGTTGTTAGGGAATATCGCACGCGAAGATAAATCACGCAGAATTAATGTTCCTTTTGCCCAAAAAAAAAACAAGAATTTCGTCCCAAATGAAACAAATGAAAATGGTTGGCTTTTATGGGGGTCGCCCTAGAGACGAGATTGACACAAGATTTATTTGACTTTCGTGTTGATCTCTTTTCGTTGATGAACTGGAACTCTATGTGAAAGACTGAAAATATTATTCATCCTCAATAAACGTAGGTATTCTCCGTTTCGGTTGTTTATTGAATTCTTGTCGCTATCTCTGGTATGGTCGACGAAATAGAGGTTACTGGAAATGGTTTCTTCAAATGGTTTGCGAGCATTAGGTGCGGTTATCTCATTGCTGAAGATTGTAATCGACTTCAACTGTGATGAAATTTACGGGCTTATGACGACCATTACGGATTTAAAACGAGACCTGGCCCGTCGTAAAATGGGACGCAAGGTACTCACCGGTTTGTACTCCTGGTGAAACGGAGGTAAGAACAACTTACTTTTTTGTGACCTCAATGAATCTTCCCATTTGTAATTGATTCAAAAATACCCTTAGGACGATCAAACAGTTCCTGAGTCAAACAGTTGTCTCTGCCTAATCGTACAATTTTGACTAAGGCCTCAAATTCGAAATACCTTACCAAACTAATGGGGCACTTAGTGTTTTCTGTGCAGGACTATTAAGTACGGGGTCTCAGGTTTAGTTCCCGGAAAAGCACAAATCACATTCTAAGGTTCGCCGCACCATAAATGAAAGTCTGAACCGACTCCGTGCCGTTCTCGTTTGGAAAGTAAATCTGCTAATGCCGGGGATCTCAAGTCAATAAATTGTATTTCCCCAGCAGTCTTTCGGAAGCCCAAGTCAATAAATTCTGTTCCTATCTGAGTTAGCACCTGCATACGGCCATACATTGCGAGATTTCCATATAAAAGCCTCCGTAACGACGCACCAGGCACCGTTCAGTTTAATTGCCCTTTCAATACAAAATTTACTCCCAGTATCAGAAGATCCAGCTGACACGTTGAATACCAGCAGGCAGCTGCGTAAGGACCAGAAGCATTACACACACACAAACAACTCAACGATTGGATGTAGTGGCCGTATAATTGTTATCGACAACAGAAGAATGCACACGAGGTATCTCTCTTATCCTTTTAGTTCCACACATGGCAGGGAAAAAGGAAACCAGTCATATACTCGTAGAATCCACAGCCGCAGGCAATCGAAAAACAAAAACAAATCTGCTCCGCAAGTTGCCAATTGGATTTCGGATATCAGGCGAAAAGCCATACAAGACTGACATTTGGACTTTTCGCATAAATGCGCCCCGCCTTGGGCCAAAGCGATAGCCGAGCCGACAACGAGCACTTAAGTTGGAATTCCAAGAAAAGGATGCGATATCATTTCCCAATTCACATTAACCTATCCCGGGCACTGTTGTAGGGGAGGAGGGGCGTGTTTTGTATGCCGGAGGGCAAGATTTCGACGGTTCGCTTGTGTAAATGTTGTCGTCTCAGCCACCACCTAGGGTTGCAGGATACTTGCCAGATATCCGTTTTAGGTAATATAATGTGGGTTACATGGGTTTCGAATTATTTTCTATACATGTTCTTCTGGAACTTAGTTTCCATTCCAAGGTTTGTTTGGTTGTTTGTTGTTGCTGTTGTTGTTTGAATAGAATAGTTCGATAAGGACTCGACGGCTTAGAATGCTTCCAATTAATTTAAAAAAAAAACCCCACTCCAAGTGTGTGTTTTGTGTGGATTCATTTCGATTAGTAGACGATTAGAATTTATTGCTCGATCAGTGAAGTCAGAATCAGAAGGGAAACCATGTAAACAGCTGAGGGCTGTGTGGCACAATGGATGACAGGTACTACAGACGAGCCAGGGATTTGGCAGATGAATAACACTTTTGTTCGGAATCGTAGTCCTACAGCTTGCGGTTGATGTAATTATATCATGTAATCGATTTAGAACATTTCCGCTGTGTGCCAGGATATTACATGTCTTTGCGAAAGGAAATTGAAAGGGACTTCTCTTGCGAAACAAAGGAAAGACATTTTTATTCAGCCAGCTTTGGGGGAAATTGTGTTCATTCATAAGAACCAGTTTGTCCTGTAGAATTCCTTAACAAACTCATATAAGACGAAGGGCGGTTTTGATGTAAATACACTGAATAGCGTATTAGCGCTGATTGTTTGCGGTTTGCTGAGTTTCCACAAAAAGGAGCAGAAGTTGGCGCACAGATTCTTATTTTGTATGAGATTCATTAACACATGTGCGCTGGATTTGATAGACATTTGGTTTATATTGCAAAAGGCTACTGTTGCTCATTAGTTGATGATTCGTTGTGGCAAGCAAATCCATTCATCTCATAATCCGAATGATTTGTATCTATTGGTTTCCAACACAAAAGGGACTCTGGTTCCAACGAAATAATGACGGGAAGGTAACGTTTTTCGCATATGGCTTAATGATGAAATGGATCATTGGCTTAGATGCGCCAATTCTCCGTTTGGATTTGTTTTCACGGAGAACGTTAATGAGCTATTTTCGTGGTTGGCTGAATTTGAATCGTTTCAAGTAACTGTAGGAGATTTTTTTTTTTTTGCATGAAATGAATTCAAGGTCAGTCTAAATATTACAATGAACTAAAGGGGGGGCAACTAGCAGAACAATACATTATCGTACTAATTTAGTGAGACGGTTTTGTACATTCGTCCGAGTGGAAGGTACAAAACCGTCGTCTATTGTTTGGTTGATTCTCCACGCTATTGCCAGTAAATTATGTATATTTTGAGAAGAGTCCAAATGTTTCAAGTTAAAAAAAAAAAAGAAAAAACAAATCAAATGTTGGTGCAAAAGGATCGTGTACCTTCGACGTAGCTTCTCACAACCATTCGTTTAGCTTGAGTTTTTAAAGGGTGTTTTTTTTTTAAGGTACCTATAGATCTTTGAAATGGAATAAAACAAAGATGATTTTTTTAAATTGACATTAAATTTACTTTATTCGAAAGATAACCTTTTGGCATTATAATTTAATTATGATTTCTGGCATATGACCGCCACGGCTGGATCGGACGTGTTCTCATCTGGGGGACCAATTTTCGATGACTTTTCCCAACATTTGTGGCCGTATGTCGACATTAACGCGGCGAATGTTGTCCTCCAAGTGGTCAATTGTTTCAAGCTCATCGGCATAGACTAGCGACTTCAGATATCCCCACAGAAAATAGTCAAGCCAATTCACGGGTCCGCAACGCGATTACCAAACGCTTCCTTCAATAAATCAATTGTGGCACGAGCTGTGTGACATGTTGCGCCGTCTTGTTGAAACCACAGCTCCTGCATATCATGGTTGTTCAATTGATGAACGAAAAAGTCAGTAATCATGGCTCTATAGCGGTCACCATTGACTGTAAGGTCCTGGCCAGCATCGTTTTTAAAGAAGTACGGACCAATTATTCCACCAATCCATAAAGCACACCAAACAGTCAGTTTTTGTGGATGTAACGGTGTTTCGACACTTGAGAATTATCATCACTCCAAATACGGCAGTTTTGTTTATTGACGTATCCATTCAACCAAAAGTGAGCTTCATTATGTTGACCGCAAAATGGACGAAACGTATTTCGAACAGAAGCATGAATTTCAAAATAAATTTGCACCATTTGGAAGCATTGTTCAGGCGTCAGTGTTTTTATGTTGAAATGCAAAACCAAACTAAAAATAAATCACTTGACAGCTGACAAAATGGCCGCCAGTTAAAATAGTGTTGCCAACTTAAAGTTATATATACCTCTGAAAAAAAAAACACCCTTTATTTTTGGGGCAAATGGAGGGGACCTATACAATTGTATGACGAGTCCTAACGCCTGAATTGTGAAGCTCTTTCATGACAGTTATACTCTAGTATGTCCGTCAGACGAGAAGTGGCACAGTAGAAAAAGCCCTATAAAATTGAATTTGTGTTTTTCCAAGGATCGAACATGAGAGCCCTTGCTTAATAGCAGACTACCTAAGAGTCTAGTCGTTTTCATTAAAAAACATTGGATGACGGCTCCCTAAGCAAACTCTAATAAAAAGCTCTCGTTAAATATAATGTGAACTATTTATGGCAAGTACCATTTGTGGTCGTTTTCTTCTGACGCTGATGAGGAATCGCCTTCGCACTGAAGGTGCTCACTTTAGGCGTTTTTCTTTTTTAGTTCAGAGCAGAACCTGAACTGTTATACAAAAAGTTCGTGTTTCTTTTAGGCTCAGAATAAATTTACTGAGCAGGCTGAGTGAAAAGCTGATTACACACTTACAGTCACATTTGACCGAAAAAAAAAGAATGAACAAAATAGTTGAAATGGCGCACGAACCTTGTTGTTCTGGAAGTGAAGGTTAACCGATTTAATAAATTACAATTAATAAATCTTCAATTTATAATCATATTTGTTAGAAATGACAGCAATGTGCTCAAGTGTTTTTCATAAATACATCAGAACGATCTGAGCCAGCTCATATTGCACGAGCTCAGTACAGAGCTCAGCTCTTTTACAGTAAACTCTGAACTGCCAGTACTATCAGAGCGCGCTATATGAGCGAGGACTATAACCTAAACATTTTTGTTTTCTCTAATTTATCCAGTTACTACCTTAAATTGGCTTTAGTTTTCGAGCTGTTTTTGGCCAAATTACACTTCTCTTGTGATCATTACAATTCCACCTATAAATCATAAAAACCGCCTGGAGCTGTATCCTTTTCTTAAACCGGGATCATATAAAATAAGCCGATTTTTTCAAATATCTATCAACTGATGGACGTACTACTTTATATTGAAACCAAATCAGATTTTGATACTCTCAGTGGAAATATGTATTTCTATATTTTGCAAGTTAGCAAAAAAAAAAACAAAAGACTAAACATTTTCGTATTACCCAAGGCCATTTCATGAGTCAATTTAAAAAATGAATCTATTCTTCAATTCAGCTGGTTTTTGTTGGAGCTTTTTTTCAACAAAATCCGAGCAACAAGGGAGCGCAACATAAAATCGACACCCATTCTGCCCTTTGCACTTTGCAAATATTCATCTGAATTGAAAGTACACACTGATTGAAAACTGCATTTGACGGAACAACAAAAACATCGCTCTGCTTAGAAAGAGAACGAAATTATTCCAACACCCGTTGAATTGAATCCACAATCTGTATACCGAACATCCAAACAGAGCGCTGGCTGTCTATACCCTAAAAGTTGCCTCCACACTCAATGAAACCCCCCCTGTGCACGAAAAAGCACTCACCGTTGGCATCCTTTGCCTCGAGCCCTTCAGCTTCCTGCACAACAACCGATAGGACGATTATTTTTGGCTTATCCTCGGCAGCAGCATGCAGCAGACGATAATGTCGATCCGGATTTACACCGAACGCTCGTTGTGCATATAAATACATCTCCTCCTTGTAGTGTGCGAACTGTAAAAGAGAGTAAGAAAAAAGAAACACACACAATTTTTCTTTTAAAAAGGATATGAACTAACAGAGAAGAGAAAACTCATTAGGATCATAAAATTCACTGTAAATAGTAACAAAACACAAAAAAAAAAGGAACAATGAAAAACGAAAAAAAAGTCCAACAAAAGTACATCTGAATACGAGTATCTACTTTCTTCGTTCCATTCAACCGAGGCATTGGAATCAAATTAAATGAAATAAAGCGGTGACTGGAAAATGTACTACTAACTCAATTTGTATCAATTCCTATGTAGTCCCACCCCCATAGCCATCAGCAAATAGATTTCAGTATTTCAGAAGCCACCATAAGCATCCCAATTCAATTAACTAAATAAACGAAGGGAATCCTTTCAGTGTCCTCGACATAAAGGACGAGAAGAAATTGCCAGCAATTAAATTTACCGCACCAGAAAACGGGTTAAGGGTTGTATTGTCACAAATTTCCCATTCAAAGCCAAGAGTCCATATCTATCCGTTTTCAGTTTGGTAGCATTTTGAAACAAAACACACAAATCCAATGAATAGACGGATAGAGAGAAAACGTGGACACTACACGTGAAACCCACCCAACGTGATACACACATACAGCCCACACAAGGAGACGACGAACGGAAGGTATCCTTTTTTTCTATTTTTCTTTCACAGCAAATTGATGAATTCAATTGTGACTTTATACAGGTTTGCTGATGTAACATCATTTGCTGTATGAGTGTGTGTGTGTATATTATACGTAATAAATAAATTGTATTAAACGGAAAGAGGTCCTGCAAAATAAAATTTCCATTTATATATTTTTTTCCCGAGGAAAGGAACAGCATGAACAAATATACACTTTGTATCTGTTTGATAAATGTGTCGGAATGCAGAGTTGAGAGCTTTCTTCGGTGCCGGAAGATGGGTTCCGTAATAAATTATTTTGCGAATGATTTTATAAGTGAGCAGTATAGAGGCGGACGTGAGGAAATACTAAAGAAACGGGTGCAAGAAATGATCCCGACCCGTGAGCACGTTGGAGCTGCTTTCTATCGCAACCAATAAAACACACTTAATTATGTAAGCCGGGTCTTTTTACCATCAGTCATCAGTCGAAAGGGATGTCCTGGCTGGAAAATAGAGGGCGTACATTCTGGGGAGAATACGTTCTTAAGCGGAGTCCATGAATGTCGCAGAATGCCATTGATAAAATATGCTGGAGCTGACCGAAAGCACATAGGAAACCTCGTGGTACGTGTCTAACAAACCAGAAACCTTTTAAACAGATCAAGTCCCTTGAAACTGACGAAAAACTTTGCATTCTTGTGCTCAATTGATAGCAAGTCCAGACAGAGAGCCAATTTTGTGTAGGGTGGTAACTTCACGGACCCGAGATATCGATGTGAATATGTTAGAATAAAGTAAACGGTGCGGTTGGTATTTTCAAGCACAGAAGGCTGGTAAACGTGGCTAAACGTTTCGGAAAGTTTCTCAATTCCCTAAACAGACGATAACTACACGAGAACGAAAACCACACGATAACTACACGCTTACTACGCGGTAACTAAACGAAAACCATTCGAGAACTACACGGTATCTGAAACATAACCACATCACATTCGGCGGAATTGAATAGTCGAGTCGAGTGGTTTGTCAGCGCTTACAAACCGCTGAATTTGCTGTGCAATAGAAATACACAAGGCAAATGGCCCCACACTGAAAATAATATTGACAAAATTTTATTGTAAAATTTAAAAAAAGAATATTTATTTATTTATTTTTGTTTAACTAAAAAAAAATGTTTTAAATGATAAATGAAATTTATTAATACAACTTAAGTTTTATCAACTAGAACGATATTTTGTCAAACGGATAAAACGTTTACTACAAAATTACTATGACAGATTGACAAAAAAAAACAATTTTCAGTTTAATAAATCGATATTGTATCCAATTGAACAATTTAATTGTTGAATTTGCAAAGTTCTTGTAATATCAATTAAAACAGAACCAAAAATTACTTTTGTGAAATTGACAAAATTTGTGCAAAATGTTTGTTAGCCAAACAAAATTCAGATTATAAATAGGTACTACAAATATTCTGTTGAAATGAACATTTTTGTTTGCAGATTTGACATAAATTTTGTTGAATTAGTAACACAAGTGTTGAATTGAAAAAAAAAAATACAATTTAAACAATATGCGAAGTAAATTATAGTATTTTAAACAGGAAACTAAATTGGAAACTCAACGTCCAGGAAAGACTCCGTAAGGCTCATAACGCCCTGTTCATCTGTAAGAGGACCGCAGGAAAGAAATGGGGCATTAGGTCGTCAATGTTATATTGGCTATACATAATGGTAGAAAGGCCCATAATTAGTTATGGGGCTCTTGTTTGGTGGAAGGCTACGAACAAGAAGTATGTACGGGATATCTTGACTAGGGTACAAAGGGCAGCCTGCATTCTGCATTGTCGTTACGGGTGCTTTACGTACCACACCAAGGGCTGCACTGGACGCGTTCTTGCATCTTTTACCACTGGATTTGCAAATACAATCAAATGCAGGTAATAGTGCGCTACGGCTTACCAATTTAGAGCTTCTTAAAAACAGTAGTTTAGGGCAAAGTACTATTCTGAAGGAATCATTCTCCGATATGCCGGAAAAAGCGGATGAAAGTCTTGGTACACCTGATTTTGACACTCCATACGATGTGTACCCTGACAGACAGGGCTGGCATAGGAACTTAGTTTCGAGGGACGATAAGAGCTCAATATATACTGATGGTGCCAAAACCGGTAATGGTACGGGGGCAGGCATATACTCCAGCAAGTTGGACCTCCATTTGGCCCTGAGACTTCCGGACACATGCAGTGTGTTTCAGGCAGAGATTCTGACCGTACTCAAAGCTGCGGAGGTACTTGAGATGAGATCTATATCCAATAAGAATATCGCCATCTACATTGATAGCCAGTCTGCGCTTAAAGCGCTAGAATCCACCAAATCTGAAATAGTTAAAAATTGCCACACAATGCTTAATCATAATGCATTCGCATAACCATGTCAGATTGTGTTGGGTACCTGGGCATTCTGATATTGAGGGTAAGGAAAAAGCCGACGTTCTGGCTAAGGAAGGAGCGGAGCTCCCACCCAAATACAATGATTAAGGGTATCAGATCACCTATGGCCGTTGCTACAAGAGTTGTCATCGAGAAAACCTTGAATAAAGCTACACAGCTACACCCAGAGAAAAAAACAACGTAAAATCAAAGAAACCCACTTTAAATATTTTTCGGAATGATTTAGCATCTAACTTATTGATTGTCATGGCAGAACAAACATTAATAGGAAATTGAATCCGATTAAACTGAAATGGATAATTGCTGGGGATTATTTTTATATTCCTGGTATAAACACCGTATCTCCTTTACCAGACCCAGATAAAATTAACGCCTCAATAACGTTTTTCTGCAACGAAATCACTCTCAATCTGGTTCAATCATTACAAAGCTTAGGGGATTCAAATTGCGAAGCAACATAATGGGAACTCCAACTTTTAATTCCAGGCCATGGACTGTAATTCTATTTAAAAACTCGACCGGGTAATTTGCTGCCTCATCTCGATTGCAAATAGCATTTATAAACAGGTACGACGTGTATCATCAGGAATTTTCCCTAATAATACCACGATCACTGATACCTATTTGACATTCCTTTGATATATTTGACATTTCTTTTATGGCTTTGTTTGTGCTAGCACACCCAAAAGCATACTGCCTCTGTCTATCTCCCTCTCCGTCACAGGAGTAAAATAAGGTTAAAAGAGATGTCAAAATATTGCGCGGTTAGTATGTTTGATTTGAGAATGAAGTGCATATCTACTCATGCAGGTGAAAATCGTAAAAATGTTTCAAATTTTGCCTATTTATTTAAAAAAAAACTTTTTAAGTTATCGAGTTATTCGATATCCTAAGTTGTACCTGCAGATGTCCTCTATAAGCTGCTGTTAACTATATTTAAATGCTCCCAGTATTTTCGAACGGAAAGCGTGACAAGAAAAAAGCAAAACGAAACGAAAAAATAAATTACTCTTGTCCAAATTTTTCCGAAGTAGATATTGGATTTTCCAAAGTAGATATTGTAGGCCTAGGTATTCTCTATAGGCTTGTGGAAAATGCACCAGAATATTCTGAGCAGTTTCTAAGATTTTTGCATTTAAATACATGCAGTCAAATTCAATCTTAGTCGAATAGAACTACACCAATTTTATTTATATGATACCAGGGTTTTATTTTCAGTGCAGGACTACCCTTGAACAAGTGCCTCAGTCCGGGGCAGGATAATCAATCAAGGTACAAACGATATGGCATAGAAACAGTCACATTTTAAGAGCTGACACATTATCAATATCCAAGAAGGTTCTTAATTTGACTATGGAAACAATAAGGCATCAAGTTCACTCAATTTCAAAATACAAGACGAGTACCAGAGACTGGCATGACACCCTCCATGAACATTTTTCGCACAAGTTAAAAAAGAATTCTTTAAATCCTATCCTGATCAGCATTTCTGTTCATTTTTGTGTCATCAATGCATCTATCCTGAATAGATTAGTACCGATTTCGCCATCAGAAAATGTGGCAGGGCACTTGCGGGGATGGGGTGCTCCGAGCCGATATCTAGTTATCAGTTATAAAAGCTCCTACACAAATGACAGGGTCATCATTACGCAGCCGCTTGCGTCTATATGTCAATCAAAATGAATCTCCGGAGCTCTAGAGTTCTGTGCCCTAACGACCATTTCCTTTAAATCTTTTCATCCACTTTTTTTTCGAATCTACTTCCTACTACCGCACCCCTGCTGATGCCTTACATGCATCTACACAACATACCTGACATATTCCGAACAGGATGACAAAAAAAAAACCGCCAAAACCTTTGACATCCTTCCCAAATATAGGTAGGTGGGTATAATTTGCTAAATATTCTTGAAGCCCGCTGTCTTTAATTGGTTTGTCAACCTCTTTTATTTATCTTATAGTCGCCCTCGAGGACGAAATTTCCTTAAGACGATACTTTCTGAATTCTTTTCAATTCAAATTTGACGTACCAAGCGATTGGCAAGTGAACATGTCCCCCTCGTGTAATCTTTGCATTCAAACAAATCACTCATTTCACTGGCCGAATATCCTTTTAAACACGCATCCTAAAGATAACAACAACTACAAGCAAAAATCGACAATATACATTTTTCATCTCGCCTCGGGTGTGCAAAAGGATGTCGAACGAGCAAATAATGTTGAAAATCCATCAATAGTTTTCCATTATCCTTGGGGAATGACTAAGAACAGAGTGTAACAAAATGTGCTTGTTACATTGTAAACATCAGAGGAAATATGTATAGGAACTTGAGAAGTGTTTTCGTTTTCTGTCTGAAGATATAGACATCCCTAGGGATACACTGTCTTATGCTGAAAGCCCGCAGTTACACCATACGATAAGCTACTTCAAGGATACCATGCAAGCGACTGCAGGTTTCAATTTCAGATGTTATATGGTGAATGTGGTGGTATATGCTTACCTGTCCTCCAGGCGCCGGTGCTCCAACCGTATTCGCAATCGTGTGCAGGACCTCGACGTAGAGTTTTTCCTTCTCCTCGAAGCGATCGAGTATCTCGTCGACGGGCTGTTCACGCTCGCCCTCTGGCAGAGTTTCGGCGCGTGTTTCGGCGGCACGTACCGCTGACATTCGTCGATTTTCACGCTTCCATGCCAAAGATGTGAAGCTCTCGAAATATGAACCATCTGTCTCTTGAACACTGCAATGGAAAAGATGAAGGATATGCATGGGGTTTATTATTAATGCTCTGGACTCGTGTGAAAGTGGATGAGTGAGATCGGGAGATTGAGAAGAGGGGATATTCTAAGCTTGTTGATGGTGAATCTTGAGAATTGATTTGGGGATTCTATTTCTGGGATTTGATATTTTTTTCTCGTCGAACTACGGTGCTATGACGGGTTGGAGTATGGATCTCTGTGCACATGGATCTCTTCGTATGAGGTCATTTAAAATTGGCATACAGGATTGTTGAGAAATTTAAAAAAACATATTCCTTAAACGGATTTAATTTTATTTTTTTTCAAGGATCTTTTTTTATCAAAATGTCCTTAAAAATTAGATTTTAACCAAAAGGTTATTGAAATTTCTAAAAAGTGCCTTATAACGCCAGATTTGGCTTTTCATGCATATGTTGTATTAACTCCAAAAAAGGACATTCCTTCCAATTTTTTTTTTGCAAAACGAAAAATATTGTTGTTTGATTTATGGAATGAATGGAAATTATGATCTTGAAATTTACTTGAATGTCCTTGAGATCCTTAAAAAGGATATGTTACTAAAATGATCTTAAAATGACACTAGAGACCGATTTTTTGCATCCTTACGTCCGTAAACTCTAAAAAAGGACATTGCTATCGTAATTCCCTTCAAAAAACTATAAAGGAAGAACTGTCTTAAAAAAGAGCTCTTTGATTTAACCGAATTGTCCTTGAGGTCCTTAACAATTACATGTTTACTAAAGTTCTCCAATTAACGGTAGACTTTAATTTTTATACATATTTTGCTCCAATGTCATTCAGGCCGCAAAAAAAGGACATTGATACCGGCACACAAGAAAGGTGGTAGGTACCTAAATAATGAAAAGTAGGAATAATATTTTCAAGAATGTCTCACTGAAAGGTTCTTGGGTTGATTTTTATTTTACAGATTGTTAAGGAAAAAACGATGAGGGGCAAAACAAAAGAAGGAGAAAGAAGGATTAAGCACTACAAATGAAAACACAAATGTGTTGTGTTGTGTTGTTAGTTATTATCCTTTTGATTTTCCATCCTGTACAAAAGGGTTTTTTTTTTAGCCGCCAAACAGACAACTTTAGGACACGCTTTCAAATAATTCCTTCAACATCATACTTGAAGAAATTCCACGTAGCTTGCGCAGCCATATACTTTTTAACTACTTAAACCTGTTTCTAAAAAGCTTTAAATTTCTTCTCCATTTAAAAATTACCCGCACATGTAAACCCTTTTTCCACCGAGCCGCCCGGCCGGAAGGGTGTTTTCTTTATGAGTTATTGGCGAAATAAATTTCAACCGTATTTATCCGAAAATGTTTACATAACTTTTCGCGATGGAACACATTCCGTGCGAACCCTTTTTCAAAGCTACAGGCTCATTTGGCGAAACCCATTTATTTGTTAAACCCCACCCAACACTTCTCACATCACTACTCCCGTTCTCGTTGGGGGCGAAAACAAAATATATTTCCCAAATTGATTTTAATTTTTCCATCCAAACATGACCCAAGGCAAATGGTAATCAATACCAAACAGCTTGCGCAGCACATCAAGGTCAACTTACTGCCGTCCTTCGAGGCAGCAGTTCAACAAGTCACCTCCCGTTTGATGTGCGGCACAAACGAATATTTTACGCCCCTGCAAAAGGACAGAGAAAAAATTCAGGCGACAGCTCATGACGAAACTATTTGCCGAAATACGTTAATCCTTTCAGTTAAAGGCAAAAGGATTTTGCCACTTAAAACTTGAACATGCACTCGGGCTGTATTAAGTGTATACGCGTGTAGAACAACACCCTTCGCCCACGCAATTCCGCCAACACAATCCGAGTCACTTGACTCTGGGAGAATTACAAAAGCTGGAATAGGAGTGTATGCGCAAAATGAATTGAGTTCAAGCAGAGCACAACATGCAAAATGAACAACGAGATGTCTTTGTTGATGGACTTCCTTTGTCCCATTGTGGAAGCCATTTTGTATAAGAGTCGTCGCTCGAGTGCACGTTCCCAGTCATACCACATGGCTTGGTAATCACTGGGAACGTGCACTCGAGCGACGACTCGGGTATAAAAGTTAGAATCAAATACTTTGGCCAGCAGCGCTACTGCTACTTCGCGTGCCTGTGTCATGTTCGATTGATATTCCTTCAGTTTAATGTTCATGTCTTGATTAAGAGGAACATTGCTGTTCCAACATTTCGGGGGAAATTGCCCGAATGGATGTTTGTGGGCTTTAACTATTTGGCAGGGTGAATCGGTCTGGCATGGTATGCATTACAAATTGTTTTGTATGTTAGGCTTTTGGAAATTCTGTCGTTTCTTTTTATTTATTAAGATTACCATCAATTGGAGTGTATTGGTACTGTGAGTGATCGCATGTTTATCGGTGTTTATGTTCTTCAGTTCGTGTCAAATGTTTGGTACTGAAACCATTATCGAATCGTTTTGTTGATGAGCCAGATGCGAGATTGAGTTGTTTGTTTTGTCACTTGCATGCAAGTTTTTTGATTAGTTTTTGGGAAATTTATATGGCTATCACTGCCACAGAATGTCATTCTCAATGACAACACTAATTGGTTTAATTCGGTAGTGAATTAACTGTGAATAGGCCTAATTTGGGAAACATTTAAAGGCACGCTATGCAGGGTGATGTAATCTGATTTTTCTTTCCAATTTCTTATAATGGGGGCAAACATTGCCACCTGAATTATATTTACTAATGCTTATTATGTTGTGACGTAATCTGTCGAGTGGCACAATAACTCATGAAGAAATACGCCACATGCATATTAAATATTTTTTTTAAAACGATTGTTACCGAACGTGTTAAAATCTTTTAAGTTGCTTTAGAACTAATGTTGCATGTCCCATAGTTAAAATGAGATTCGTCCATTTCTTTGGATATATTAAGTGCCCTTTGTTTGTCAAATAAGTCACAACTTTGACTAACCACTGTCTGCGCGTTTTGATCGCTATATACCATTACTTATAAGCTCATCCACCAAAATAAGATGGAGTTATCGCAATACCTATTTCGAGCTGAGGTCTTTATGGTTTAAAATAGTTTTAAATTTGCACTAGAAAATAAAATCGAATTGGTACAGTATAGTGCAAAAGAAGTGACTCACATTAATTTTGTAATAATTGCTTTAAAAAATTAAAAAAAATATTACTTTCAACTTTATTATTTAGAATTTGGTTTACTTGAGGGCTAAACATGAGATGATATTTTTCATTTAATGGGCTTCAGTATATGCATATAGTATTCCAAGTCGGCGAAAGTGGGCTTCAAACAGAACAATAAAATTCTATAATTCAAAAGAAAGGCTATTTCAGGTGGAGTAAACTAGTTGGGGAATATAAATTGTGAAACCGGGAGGTAACAATTTCGACACGTATTTTTTTGTGACGAATATTATATATACAGGTACACTGGCTACATGCTGTTGAAGTCTGATGTACTTCAACTCTATTTGAATAAAAAAAAATATGGAACACAAGGCCTGTTTCGATGAACTTTTTGCTCACTTTTAAAGTTAATGCAGTCTTCGTTCTTCACTTCTGAATCATGATATTCACACTATATATTTATTTTAAGTGGAAATAACTTCAGAGTGCTCAAGAAAATACTTATCTCATGCTGACACATTTTTGGTTAAATATTCTTCTTATAGCGAACTGCCTTTCATGAACACCAATGAACACCATTCATTTTCAGCGAGCGGACACTAGGAGAGCGCTGAATTAAACCGAAATTCGAGACTCCCACCAATTTAACCAGTTTATGGCACTTCATTAAAAATATTTGCATACCTGCAGGCTCATTCAGAGCTATTCTGAGTTTCTTTACTAATCATTTGTGCAAAGGAAGGGTTTGCTGAGATTCTCAATCCGCGATATGTAGTAATAATCATTTTCGGTGTTCAGGCTTAATTTTTCCAACTCACAATGGAAAAATGTATATTGTGACCTACAAAATATTTACTATGAATACGTATAACAAACCTAGGATTTAACAACACTTGACAGCAACTTTCAGTGGATGTAAGAGCAGTTGATCAAAACCAATTCTAATCCATGCTCTGTATTTTATTTCGTAGGTAGATTAAAACGAAAATAGGAACAGGATTCCATAAGGCTCTAAACCGTGCTCCCAATCTGATCAGATACGTCCAAAACGTAGATATCATTCTTAGTATTGCAATTTTCTAAAACTTCCAATTCCTTCTGTAGACACACTAAAATTCGAACTAGAAAAAATACCACTTGATGAACATGGAAGCTGTCGGTCAAAATTATTTATATTAAATATCCCGTAGGTACTACCAAGAATACCTACCGAACACTTATGCCGTATGCAATCCTGCTTCTATTTTCGTTTTAATCCACCAACGTAATAATATACAGAGCATAGATTAGAATTGGTTTTGATCAACTGTTCTCTGCAAGTCGCTGTCAAGTGCTGTTGAAATATCAACCTGCAATTGAAAATAATTTTGGCCATATTTCCCTGAAATTTTATTGCGTTTTATACGCTTTCTTACAATTTACTTGATTTCCTTCTGGAACTATTTTCGAAATCTTTTCAAATTATTTCGCAGTCCAATTTAGGCAGTCAAAAGATTGGGTGATTTTTGTAAGTTTTTCACAAGCTCTTTTGCCAGAATTTTTTGTGAGATTACTTAATTGGCCCGCAATACAAATTTCCAGTTAAGTATCAAATCATTTTTGCAATCACCACAGATCCTTGTAAATTTCTTAAGGAATCCTCTTCTTCAACTAACTCACAATCCATCGCAACAGTTGCGAGAAATAACCTTAAGAGCTTAACTTTTATAAATCACACTGAAATATTGCAATAAGGTGGAATTTATTTTTTAAAAATCCATATTCAAAAACAGGGCTCTTTAAAATAAGAAAAATTGTTCTTGCTGGTCACCCGCCCATATATCTTTCCATTGTACAAAATTGCATCACAATCCGCACACAACTCTTCTGGCCAACTCCTACACAACACAAGTTTAATCTGCAACGGAATAACCCCAATTCAAGTCAAATAAATGCCGAACTACCACAACAAATAAGCTCATTTTCACAGAACTTCCACCCACCAGGTAAGTTATGAGCTTCATTAAATGCAGGAACACATTTTGCATTCCTGCAGCGAACACATTTCCTGCCTTAAACAAAATTGCAGATTATGCACCTGTTTATACGAAATACATACCCGACTGCCACACCCATGATCAGAACCGGAAGGTATACGCGTATACCTACCACGTCGATATAAAAACCGCAACCGCAAAATTTTGCATGTCGAGGAGTCAGCAGTCGTACCCAGTACCCATTCCGAAATGGTGAACAAAACCATTAAACACATCCCACGTCATTACATTGAGGGTGAGGAGAATGAGTGATTCTACCTTGAACCTGCGCACCCTCCAAATTACAGCAAAAAAAAAACCTTCATTAGCATTTCGCTCATAAAATAGCTCAAGTTCAATCCCGATCTCTGCGGAAAATTACATTTTTGCCAAAAGGTCCTTCGGCGTTGATACACTATTGCCACGGGACTGGCTGTTTAAGTTGTGTAATTGAAGTCACCGTGAGTGGGTATGGGGGGAGGGGAAGCAGAAATCTGCACTTAATGGAGCGAAAAGAGGGTCTGCGGTTGGAACACCTGCTCGGGGCTATTCCCCAGTAACGGCCAATATGCGAATTTAATACACGTCTCTCCGGTGAATGGCTTAAAATTCAATTTATTATCCATACATAGAAACAGCCACAGAAGGGACTATACTTTCATATAGACCTGGCGGAGTTGGTTTGCATTTGTGGCAATAAATTTACATGGAAATAAAAGTATAACCAACGTAGGGGAAAATTGTTAACTGACAAAAGGAACGAGCGCGACAACAACAAATTCCTATTTGATCAGGACCATAAACTCATCTCTAAGGTAGAGAAACGAATTTTACACCTTTACAATGCAACAGACACATCTGTCGCGTGACTCGAATGTGAAGTGGATCTGGAGTAGTTTTTGGGTTTTTTTTATTGTTCTCTACCCTCATCGAGATAAAAAGTTATATCCGAAAAAGTAAAATAGGGACGAAAATAAGGAGACCTGCACACAGATGACACGGACGTGCAAATGGTAGAAGGATTACGAGGCGAAACGAATGTGTGTCAGCGTAACATGCAAGTTGACGTCTCTTCTCGTGTAGTTGGCAGAGGAGAGGCTGTAAAATGGTGGATCTGTTGTTGAAGTTTGTCTATCTCCGGGTGGAGTTTAAATTGCTGCGATACTTAGATATGGAGGATAATGAAATTTAGTTTAAGGGATATTTTATGACTCAATTTTCGTCTGGGAAAAGTTAACTTCCTTGACAATTTTTCGACTGACAAGGATTTTACGAGGTAAACGGATTAAAATGATTCGTCTTGGTCGGAGTTGTAGTCGCCTTACTTTCAGATAGCAGAAATAACTTGTGTTAGGGAATTTGCCCCAGGGTGTACCTGTCATTCCAAATTTTATCTGCTTCGCAATGTCGGCATCAAGTGATCCCCAATGTGGACTGTGCATTTAATTCCAGCCCGTCGATTGTAAGCTCTCTCTTGACGTTAAAAAATAAATACTTTGGAGATTTTTTTTTAACAAAATTCACCAACACGCACCCTCAATTGGATATGGCTTCGAATGAACAGGCATCTTTTGCTCATTAGTTGATGTTTTGTTTAGCAAATCCATTAATCTTTTAATCACTACCAACGCAATGCTTTGAGTCTATTGTTAATCATTAAAACAAACAAAAAAACGATTGTAGTTCTATGGGAATGTTATGAAGGTGACGTGCCTATTATATGACTTAATGATGAAAAGGATTATGAGCTTAAATGTCGCCCACCCCGAATGACACCATCACTAGGTTTTGTAAAAGAAGAAATTAAATGCGACGGGTAGCTATTGACAGGATTTAATTTAATTCATGTTAAGCACCCAATTATATCGAAACAAGACAGGCCTAATACATCTGTAAAAAAATTATCACCAGGAAGTGAACTGAAAAAAAAAAACATTTTTCTTGTCTGACAGTACTTTGAAAGCACATGAAAGTACGCATACACTTTGGTCCGAACTGCCAAATGTCGTAGAAATTCAAGCAACCCCATGGCTTTGTTAATATTTTTGATACCTGATACGAGTAGCTATATATATTCGGCCTTACTAATAATCAAACACTAATGTCGGCTGCCAGCTTTAGTAAAAATGTACAGCATTAGTGAAACGGTACCAATAAACAATTAGACCTCCACATTTGCTAGTGCGACAACTTTCTTAGAATCTATTACATTTTTTGTCATCGCAGAATTCAAATTTCATAATTTGTTTTCGTGAAAAACAAGGTCAATCTTTTATTTCAGAACGAGGATTTTATTCTAAGAAAAGGAATATATAAATCGCAAATTAATTTGCCCAAAGATGTCATTCAGAGGCCTTTTAAAAATTTTATAAGCAAAAACAAAACACAAAATAGGAAATGCACAAAATATCAGCTGATCTGTCAAATATCATATGCAAATCAGTGATGCCCTCTCCTTCGATCGGACACAATTTTTGGTACATTTTATAGTACACTTTCCTTTGTTTTCTAATACTTCACGATTGATTTATGAGTGAATTTGTGTCGCAATAAGATCTCTTTCAAATTATTCAATAAATGGAACACAGTTTGTTAGGCTGATTATGCAAATCGAATCTTATTGATCTAAAGTTTGAACGGTTAGCCAGTGAATATTTTTGAAAAAAGTAATAAAGCCGTTTTTTTTTTCTTTAGAATAAATTAAAAACTCACGTAGGAAGCCAAAAGCGTTTTAAGGACCTATCGCTTCCGTTTTTGAATTTCAATCTGCCAAGCAACGAAACTGTGCTTGTAAAATCTTGTAATGATCTTTTAAAATTGGAAATAGCTCATATTACTTAATTCGGGAAACTTAGAAAGCGACAAAATGTTAAATTCATTCAGAAAAATATAAATATATTTATATAAATATATATATTTATATAAAATATAAACCCGTGGACATTTTTCTACACGAAAACTGTCATGCGTACTCCTATGAATTCACACTAAATGAAACAGAATTCTGTTTATCTTGAATTCGCACATACTACCTGTTATTCCTCCAGAAGTTCCTAAATTTATTATTTCGCCGGGATTTTGCTGAATGCTGACAATTCTTATATCTATATTTCCGCGAAGTCAACCTTTTCACACCAACCAGTGATTCATTAGAAATTTTCATTTTCTGCGAAAAAACTCCATTTCCAAATGGAGCCAAATATCTACCTGATCCGCCTAAGGTACTGAGAATTGTAGAAAAATGTTGGTATTCGGGTATGAGCTATCCAGCTATCTTAAGTGAACCAGTATTTTATTCTCTTCTCGACGACTCTCCAGACGGTCTTGGAAACATCCTAAACTTATATCAAATTTATTTCTTACTAAAAATACACTCGTAACACTAACACTCGTATGCAAATTTTTAAAAAAGGAAAATCAATTAAAAAGCAAGCGCTAGCGGTTAAAAAAGATACCAAACATTTCATTTAATGAAAATATTCGAAATATATATTGCAAGTGTTTAGAAATAAAACAAAACTGCAATATTTTTCAATTTTGTGCGTGCATTTGTAAAAATTTGTCTGTGCTAAGCTTAAAAACAACTTACATTGTTTTATTCCAACGAATAAAGTCCGAAAACATTTACAATTTACTAAAATTAGTTTATAATTGTCAACGTTCAACCGACAACCGAACAAAAGTGTATTTAAATTCGCTATTATTACAAAATTCCATACCACCATTTATGGTGGTTGGGCAACACTGCTCTTGAAAATGACATTTAGGGAGCATTTATTTAGCTAACGCCCGAGATAAACATGAGTTTCTGAACATTAACATTTAACCCTACAGTTAGCGATATTCTCACAACTATATTTGTTTATTGGTAAAGGGATTTTGGAAAGTGCGGAGTCTTTGCGCAAACTGCCAGACTAAAGTTGATTATTGGTAAGGCCGATTATATATATTTATATTATAAAGAGAGCTTCAAACATGACAAACAACATAATTTGTTGTCAACCCGTTTGGTTTATAGAGCTTTTCAAATTTTGATCTAGAGTAAAAAACCAAAAACTCGAGCCTCTTCGTTTGCTATTTTTTCAATTGTTGAAAATGCAATATTTCTTTGATAGAATTTTTAGTTGTTTAGATTGTAAGTAAAGAAATATAGAAAATGCTATATTTCCTTAAAATAACATCGTCGTGTCGATTATAAGTATTATAATACTAGTAATGAGTTGTACTAAGAAGGTAGGGCTATCGACAAGAATGAAGTCGCAAAACGAAGAAAAGCGGACATACACAAGGAATTAAGGGAACACTCTGTTGAAACTGTCATGAACTTTTTTCCGCATTATTTAGCGCTGTTTTAAATGTTAAAAAATCTGGGTACTCATTCCGTAATTTTGCAGACGTTTATCGTCGAAACGATAGACCTCTAAAAGTACCAACTAAGTGCCAAAATTACGAGTTTGAGACCTTAATCCAGTTCATTTCCCACAAATGTATTGAGAGCTGAAGATAATGAAACAAATCCGGGCAGAATATAACTTCTTATTGTCATCAAAGTTTCAAAAACGATATCGTCCCGGCGATTTTTCTTATACGGAATCTGTTCCCTGATTTTTCTCTTTTCTGAGAAAATATCAATTACGCCAACATTTCTGCAACACCCTGTGGAATGATTTTCTCAATATTCAGAGTTTCGATAAACTTGGGAATACCGTTTAAGGAGAACAAAAAGCTGTACCCAATCTTAATTCGTTCAAAAACTATATTTCTTGCAATGAAAAATGTTATCCGCGTCCACAGTGGGGTCGTCCCTATCAAAACCTTGCAAATTTTACACAAGCACGAGATGCAGTTTGAAAGTTGTGAACAGTAATAGCTCTAGCCTTTGCTTTTTTTTTTTGTTATATAGTTCAAAAAGGAAAATCTTTGCTCTTTCGGTAGCGCTCCATTTTTAGTACTGTCAGCTGTCACGGTGGTTTTTGTTTACTTTGGCAGTACTTTACGCGAATTTCGAAACTTGAGTGACGTTTTGAACACCCTTTACATAAAAATTAAACACAATTTCTATATCTTATAAAACAAATAGTCGAAGGCAAATAGTTAAGAATCACTTTCACTGCTTTAAACATTAAATATATTTTTTTTTTGTTGGTAATTGTGTAGAAATGGAATGGTGTGTGTAATTTATTTCCCAATGCATTGTGTGGTCACTATAATGGTAGACCTTCTACCACTGGGCGATCTCTAGTATTTGTTTATTTCCCAACTGTTGTCCAGCCTGGAAAGTACAATTGTCCTCTGTCTAATAATCAACGAGCAAAACTGAATTTAAAAATTTAAATTCCATTCCACGGTCCGTAAAAAATGAATAGTGACCGCAAAAACTGAATAGCGCACAAAAACTATCCGCTCCTCCGGAAAAGACACGAACACCATTCAAAACACACGGCTCGTTATTATTTCCCATCAAAAAATATGGTACTGTGGAAATATTTTCAATAACAGCGCAACACACGCGGTCGGGCAAAAACAAAACATAATTTAAAAAAAAATGGAAATATATAGGTATTCAAAATGCAAATTCGTCCTTTCAACACTCAGCAAATCGATGAGATGAAGTGGATTTTTCTTAAAAAAAAAAACTTTTCATGCAGCAAATGAATCACGAGTGTATGCGTATTTTTTTCCAGGACTAAAATGTATGCTAATGAAGTTGTTTGTTTATACCGCATACCCGCGACAACACAAAATGGTATATGTGCATGACTTGTGTCACACAGGATGTGTTTACCCTTCGGCAGGCGGTACGAGTTTTATTTATTTCAAATTGCTTCATTGGTGGCATTGTTATTCTTCGTGAGTTCTTAATAACGTCAGAGAGCTGAAGACTGTGCTACCACAATTATGGCAGTTTTACGTGCTGTTCATATGTGTACCAAGGCAAATAACTGATTATGCACCCTGCCGCCCCTAATGGGACACAATAATTCGAAGCTAATTGGGAATGATAGTGTGTCGGGACGAGCATATGCAGATGTGTGATGCTTTTGGCATACAAATGGCCATCATCTATGGCTGGCGGGATGTGGATCAGTGCTACTGCTCTAAAGTTGACTGAGTTTGGCAATCAAATTCTCAGACGAGGACGAGTTTGATTGTTTTTTTTTTTTTCGGGCGAAACTTCTAAGTGCCTTACAGGAAGGGCCGTAAAAGTTTAAGCACTGTAATCTCTTTATCTGGGTGACGGAAATGCGTGTGGGTGGCATAAAGTGTGTGATAAAATTGTGAAACTGTTTGGATGACTTTTTAATGTCATAACTTCTGACGAAGGATGCGCCCGAAGGCAACAAATGCGACATGCGACGGTTGACACAAAATTGTGGCTGAATATGGTAATTTTTGTTATTCGCTATGTTGTTTTTGTTTTTCGGTAAATTGATTAGCACTCGGGGTGGAGCTAGAGCACATTTTGTCATCCTGTAAGTGGAAGAATCAATTTTGGTATGAAGCAAATATTAAAGAGGACTAGGAGTGTTGTTATTAAGTTGCTGGCAGGTCATGAGGTTCGCCTTGGCAATATGTGGAGAATTTGAATTTGGAAAGACCTCTTTCTGTTTCAACACAAAGAACTGGGTGGGAGAAGTCAGTCCGAAATGGATGCATTCTTGTGAACTTGTAAAACATGAGAGTGTGATACGACCACCTCCGCGAATTTTGCTTAAAGCCAACTATGGTTGATAAGTCAAAGTTTTAGGTAAATAGGAGACATGGCTGTCTAGTTAAGTTGAACAGGTTGAAGTCAGCGCTGATATGCTGCTTTGAGACCCTTTTTGAAAGTGAATTTTTATCTTTGGATCTCATCAGATAATCGCTAAATCTCCTCCACCAAAGCTGAATGTCGTGTAAACGCAAAAGAGACCGAACATTGTACGAAGAATCTCCCTATCGAAAATCACTTTACTTGTCGATGTTGAGTGTCCCTTCTTATTGACAACATGTTCTTGGTTGTGCCCTCGTTAACAGCCAAACCCATTTTTGCTGCTTCCGTTCTTATCCTACAAACGTACCAGTGACATCTTGAATTCCTTCAATTAGCATATTAAGGAAGTCGTCTCATTGTATGAACCTTTTTTGACATAAAAAGTTTCCTTGTTGCAGCAGCGAGTTTTCTCCATGAGTTTTGTAGGGATGTCAAAAGTGGACATGGTTCTGCATAGCTCGCTTCTTAAGATGCTGTTAGAGCGGCTTTGAAATCGATAAAAAATTGGTCCGTATCGATTTGGACTTCTTGGGGTTTTTCCAAAATCTATCTTAGTGTGAAAATTTGATCGACGGTGGACTGTGTGGCCTTAAACCGCACTGATAAGCGTCCATCAGGTTGCTTATAAAGGGTTTTAGGCAGAATATGACAGGCGGGACCTTGTTTGCGATGCTAAGAAGAGTACTACCTCTATGGTGGGCTCTGCTGAAGGTCTCTTTTCTTGTGGACGATGCTGAGGTTTCATTCATCAAGCACCTCTCAATTTCAGCAATCACTCGCTTTTTGTGCTCGGTCTCGGTCTTGGTCTAAAATCCCGATTTTTGCAAGATCTATAACCTAAATCGCGGCGACATTTTTATTTCTATTTTGCCTTCCACTTGTCTTTATATCCGTCCCTGTTTCAATGTCGTCTTGGCACGAGTATATTTCTCCAGAGAATCAGCTCAATTCTTCCTACTTTTTTAAAAAGCAATTCATCCCTGACTAGTTCTCGATATAAATCGAAGCCTCGCCCACCACAATGTGACTATTCATACCCTTCTCTCAGGGGATACCTGATACCTGGTTTCCCACTCAACCGCACTTCCTGGTTCGGGTACCCTTGCCACTTTCCCGCTGACTGATTCTAAACATTCATAGAAAATTCAATTTCCTGTTGAATGGTTCTGAGATGAAGTCAGATAAATTCCCCGAATCAGTCAACTGTCACCCATCTGTCAACACCAGATGAAACCAATTTAACATTTAAGCCCTACAGAAGCGTAAGCCTCTCCAAAATTCACTTAAACTTTTCAATACCATTGTCGGCGAGAAGAATTCCCAAAGTTAATCCGCCCGAAAATATAGTCTTCGGCTTCGACTGCGGGTCATTGTTGTCGCATCACTGACAATCGTCTAACTTTCACAGTGAATAAACAATACCACTTTGGCAAATCGCTTCTGTTGATGACAAAACACAACAATTCGGTTTTGGAATTTCAAAAACTCCGAACAATGGCAGCCGCCAGTTTCGTATCGAAAAAGATGGACAGGTTGACGGTTGTTTGGTGAAAAATTCTGATTAAAGATAGATAAGAGTATGTTATTGGAAAATTCTCATTTGTATATCAAGGAACTGTTTTTTTAAATACGTTCCCCATCCCGGAGGACACTACTTTGTGTTAAATACCCTTTGGAGAGACTACGGCCATTTGTTCGTCTATTATTCAGAGGCAAAAAAATCCTCCAAGTTTTCGAAATCGTTCAAAGAGCTTCTCAATTAAGGACACCCCCCGCGTATTTGAATATTTAATATAGGTATGTATAAATATTTGAGCAATTAAGTTAATGAAAACTTCCAGAACCGACTTAGGTTGGGAGCCTTTCAGCTGTCCACGAAATACCCCACTACTGGGTGTAATCCATTCTCGACTTGTAATTGGCTTAAAGACGGATAAAGGTAGGAGCTCACCTGAGAGACAGAGAGAGATGATGGCGATTATACGAACAGTAACTTTAATTACTTAAGTGGCTGTTATACCAGATGCTTTGGGCAGACGAAGGACAGCATCTAAGTGCTGAGACGCTCTTGTAATCCGCTTAATGGATGCGTACGAAATCCCTCTGCACCTATAACCAGGCCGAAGATGACGGCTAATGGATCTTTTGTATGGTAAATGAGTTCAAAGCAACAGTCTTATGGGACACCATGAATGGCTGATGATTATGATTATGATGCCAATCAGTGTTGAAATCCGGCAGAACAAAGCGGAGTGCATGTAAATCCACGTCGTATATGTGCCCTCTTTATAGAAAGCAACTTATCTGCAATGGAGTACGAACTACAGTGTCGATATGGTCGGTGGCGTTGGGCTCTTGGTTGTGCCATACGTTTGTCACCCTTGTTGTGGTTCTATTGAGGGTTTCGAAGTGCTGACGTCAAAAACATCACATGAAGGATAAGGATGTGAGATCTTTTTCATGTTTGGAGCTTGATTTGGTTTTTCACTTTTAGTCAGTGTCAGTCATTTGACAAAAAACTCGAATTCCAACAAAGTAGGAAAGAAAGATCTAAACCTCGTTGAATCACCTGGCTTAATGGGGTCGAAATGAAATCTATTTGGCACAGTTGTAGCGTATGCAGGATTTTTTTTTAGGGTGGACTTAATTTTGTGATGAAATGTTTGCCAATACATTAAAGAATTTTTCACTGTTGAGCTAAAAATTGTGGAGGGGCCCAAGGACCTGAAACCCCCAGTGCTCACGTGAGATTTTACATTTCGGACGCATGGAAATGCAATTGCATGATATACCCAAAGGGCTGAATTGAAAAGCTTTTAGTTTTACTCTCGGATGATTGTCAAATTTTTCCAAAAGGTCGGGTGGTAGCAAAAACCGTAAGGTAGAACTTTTATCTATCCGGGAGGTGAACCTGACACTCGTCGCTCAGTGGCTAGTAAGTCCAAAAGTTATTCCGAGAAGAAGACTCTTGTCAAGTCGGTCTCATTTATATAAACTGCTAGAAGGGACTTAGACACATTGGTTTAGTGTTAGATTACTAAGCGAGGGGTCCCAGGTTTGATTCTTGAAAAAAACCGAAATTATTTTTTTTTTTTCCAATTGCGCCACCTCTCGCGAACATCTGACAAACATATTACTTTCATAAGTGCTTCTCAATTAGCCATTTGGCCCGGCATAAAATGGCTAAAAAACTCACACAAAACGAATGGTTGTGAGAAGCTATGCCTTGAGTTCCTACGGACCAATGGCGCCAAATATTTATTTATTTATTTTAGAGTTACTGCCTAACTAACAAAAGTGGACTTTATGATCGAGTTTCTAATTTCTGCTTCAATGGATTGACTTGGAGAACGTAAATTGCAGCAATACCCACTTGTACACCCGCACCGATGACCACTTCGTTAGAACAGGTTAAAGGATAATTTATGCCTTGAAATTTAACAAAAGAACCATTCCAACTTTTACCACGTTTATCAACCATTTAAGCTTACTTCGCTTACTTGATCACAGGAAATTCGTTTAATGGTCGAGGCCATAAACCAGAAAGGACAGAAATAACAAAGATCTATTGCTAATCATGCCAATTAAATTTTTATCATGCTTCTGATGAAATGTTTGCACAACGCAAATGCAATTCGTTCTGTATAGAAACAGAAATACAAGATACAACCATACATCCAAGAAGAATGGAATAGAAACTTCTTTAAAATTCTGAACGTTTCTTCATAAAAAGACCATTAAGTGGGTAAATGTTTGGAGCTCCTTCTCAAGGCAATCGTTGTGTTAAAAATAATTACACACTATGCAGTAATTTTATAATTTTAGGATCCAGAAGAGGAAAGTTTGGAAAACCTGTCGCACTTGTAACGCTTTATTACACATGTAGAGATTCGCTTTTTTTAGTCTGGATCCAGATCATGAAACTGGAAACGGAATGCAACCTTTATTTTGATTTAGATGTTGGCTCTGATTTTTGAAAGATTGCGGTAGTTCATTGAGCGGCATGGACATTGCCGCTCAATAGAGTGTACACTTGTCTAGGTTGTAGAAGCATCAACTTGTCAGCTGTCTGTGAGCAAAGCCAGTTTACCAAAATTTTGTTCAAACTGTGGATTATAATAACATCGTACGACTTTGTTCGGGAATCTGTTTAGGGAAGACTGACTGCCCTTGCACTGGTTATCTGCTTTTTTATAGATCACTTGTAGTCAGATGGTCCCTCGGCAACCTTGGATCTGTAGCTTAGGCACAAGTTAAGAGAATCCATTGCTTGGGAGCTTGATATTAGATGTAGGGTCCTATAATATCAGCGGCCATATCTGCTAGTTTGCTGAGTAACTTTGCAACACCGAAAGCGGCTTTCATCTCAGTGAGACGGAGCAATCCAAAATGCAAACAATTCTCCGATACGCGATGTCAAAACTTGCGCTTTCTTAACGTCAACTGCATTGTTATTGAGCATTTAGAAATTGAGGAAAGGGTGTTCTTGTAGGTAGTCCACAAACTGTGACATTTAAGTCGCGAAATTTATGCATATAATAAAATTGTAAAGGGACTTTCATGTTTGTTACCACTTGACGTCAAACTCGTGGACAGATTTCAATGACACTTTTACCGAAATGTTTCTTTCGACTTCGACAAAGCTTAAGAATAAGTCGTTCATTGCCACTTGAATTCAATTCTTCTGACTTTGCTGCCTTTAACTGGCTATCGCTCAAATAGTTCCTAAACTATCCAAAAATAAGTAAAACTGTTATCATCGGCCTGGCCGATGCTTTGATACCCTCCACTGCATACATGTCATAAAAAAATTGGTTTTGTATGGGAGGCACCAGAACTACTTGGCCGACATAGCCCACTTTCAATACCAACCTGACGACGATAAAAACAAGTCCTTTCACCAAATTTCATTCGCCTATGTCAATTCCTTTGGGCGCTACCGTCAGACGGACAAACAGGCAGACAGACAGACAGACGGACATGGCTAAATCGGTTCACTCATAACTTTATGAGGTCTGCGGTGACTCCTTCTTGGCGTTACAAATGTAATGACAAAGTGAATATACCTTCCTGTGGAGGGTATAAAGTGGTCGAACTTTTAACAGAGCCAACAATTTTATAGTTATTCAGATTTCAGCCTCATTCAGAAGCTAAGCTATGGTTACAGACCATAATTAAATTAAGGTATTTCATTTATTTCACTATTTCACCAAAGTTCTGCTTTGAATTGATGAACGCACTCACTACCAGTGATGCCATTCTGGCATTTTTAGAATTGGATCTAACATTTTCTTGAATGTTTTTTTTTTTCGAATTTTGCTCTTTTTTACTGGAATTTTGATCATTCGGGATCATTAAGCTAATATATGTGATAGTTAAATTTATTTAATTTTTTTGAAATAAATAAAACTCACTACTCACACCGAAAGCACTCTATGTCGTTTTCTCTGTTGAAGTGGAACGAGAGGGAAGTATGCGATGTGTCAGTGAATGGAATCAACAGAGAAACAGAAGGAAACACTCGACTTTGTGTGGGTTGACATAATATATATAATGGACTGCTATAGTGAAATGTCAGTTCCATACAAGCCCTGTCCAAAAAATGGCGCCAACATAACTAGCGCTCTTGGTTCAGAGCAGAATAAATTGGAAACAAATTAAAAGAAGCAGAAATAAATTAGGTGCTATGGGCTTCATTATTAGTATAAGGAATTAAGAAATATTGTCCTTACTGGACAGATGCAAAAAATGATATGAACTCAATTTGCCTGTCGCATCCACCGAACTGCGTTTTGCAGCCTACTTCATGCTACCAATTAGAGAAGAAGGGATTTTCCTTCTCTCTTTCTCCCTCATGTGATCGATTTCGTCGTTAAACACAATCGATAAACGGACGGAATCTTCTTGCACATCTGAAAAACAGCAATCAGTGACATTAATTCGTAGTAGGGCCACCCTGTTGCAAGTACCTCTACCTTTCCTACGCACCAGCTGCTGTGGATTTCACCATCCTACTACAAAAATTCATTCTGATTTCAGAATCTGCAATCCAAATTGGACTTAGCTTTCCCCAAACCAACATTCCACAAGTGAATGGCTCGTCAAATGGGATTTTTTTCCAAACAACTTGGGAGTGGAATTTTTAAGGACCACCGAAACTTTTACCCAGCAACTCAGCAAGAGTGCCAATAATTCTTCTAAATCTCCAAGGGATCCTTGGTCTTCTCCTTTACTATAGGCAACGCAGTTTACACAAATTTACCGTGATAATCGACTTCAGTAAATATTTGTTTAGCCTTCTTTATTGGATGGTTACCTACACAGTCAATGGGCACTTCGCATACGTTGGAAGGGTAGGGGACAGCTGTCACTGGATAACATTAGCAATATCAACCGCACTGCTGTCAACACGTGTGTTCGAAATTGAAGTAAGACTATTTCATGTTCACATGCACGAATGCCGATGAGAGGTTGAAGGGGGCTGAATACAAGCATCCTTGAAAGGGTTGTTCCCTTAGCATTATAATGGCAACTGGAATAGGAAAATGAGCTTAATGGAAGCCATTAGACACGCATGGCAAAAATAAACACACAGCTAGTGAGTAGCAGCTGAACAATATTTACGAATGCAAAAGGTGTGAAGAAACACAGCTAAAAATATCCTCGTGCTACGTCAGAGGGCAACTTAAGAAGTGGAATGTTGTGCTCTTTTTAAAGAGAATGCCAAAACAGAGTGTCATCCTCAAAGCAACCACACAAATCAAATGGCAACCTGCACCTGCCTTAATCCTAAGTCCGTGTACAAATCTATTGAAAGTAAATAAATTAAAATTCATCAGCCACTTGAAGTAGGCTGCTATCAGCTTACCCAACACGAAGTTCAAGTGAGGACACAAAGGAACGCCGCTGTCATGCTGACGTGCATAAACGAGGCGATTTACAAATGCGTTTCTCTATCTTACATGAATCCAACATCAATGATAATGAATGTAAGTAGTACAGTAAAAATATCGAAAATCTCCCACATCCTTCAAAGGGATTCTTGAATGCCAATCTTTCGTACCCAAAAGCTTTCCCATTGTAATGGTAACCCGTGGCAAACCCAATGACGCAAAAATATGCGACTACACCAGGACCAACGGCTGCTACTAGATAATTGAAGGTATTTCTGCACACGCTGAGATTTTTGCCTTCCATTCCCATCTGCGTATAATGATGGTCGGAACATTTGTTCACTTTCCTAAATCTTGATAAAGCGAATCCATAAATTCTCTCCTACCATTCACCTAATAATTCATTCAATTAAGCATGCGGTTACCATCCAATTTCACTAATCCATCGCAATACCAACAGTATCCCCTCGAAGCAGGAATAAAAAAAAAGCCCCAGCAAAAAGAAAAAGAAAACTGTGCTCAGCATCGGCCAATCTCCTGCCTAAGTGAGCAAATCTAATGGATGGGTAAATTAACTCACCACAATGTGCAATGCCAACGCACACACAAATCTGATTAAATCGTATCCTTGAGCAGCCCGCTCACCAACACACTCGAGCGAAAATCAAATAATCCCAACAAAAGGCAACAAAATCCAATGAATGGAAATTATTTCACCGAAATTGCCCAGTTACTGCGTGAATATTACCGTATCTAGGAAAAACTATCTTGGCCATCTGTACTGTCTACTGTCAGCCGGGCGGCTAAAAGAAAGAACGGGAAAAACTTCCGCCAGCGAAACTTTTGTCCATCAAAACTCACCGGGAAGGCGGACTCGTAACGCAGATAAAAATCGATCAAGTGTCCTTTTTTGCTACGTCATCCATCGAACATGAAGTATAGACCTAAATACATTCTAACTGAGCGAACGACTCGAAATATAGGCAGGTGTGTCTGTCTCTCTGTGTGTATAGATGCAGACTAAGCGGGATTTTATTAATCGTCATGGGCAACTTTGTTAGATTGTCACTTTGACAAGTTGTAGTATCATTACCCACCGTTAGGGGATTGTGATTCATCACCAAGTTGCAGCCTTCGTTTTTCTGCAGCAGACTTCATCAATTTGCCTCAATTGGATTGGATTATGTAATCGTACCTTGAAGATTCTCTGCGAATCGTTCTTTAATAAACGGAAAACATTGAGGAAAAAGAAAGGATAACCAGTCAAAGGTAGATTGAGTTGCATGCAAATGTCTGATTCGCTTTAATAGTTCCCCCTTAACGGAAGACTGAAGACCGAACGCAACATGTGTTGACGTTGAGATAGGCATGGGAAAGGAATTATTTAAATTATGAATAGTGTAAGGGGAGGGTCGAATTTTTTGAAGTACCACCCGCACGAAACTATAGCAAATTTAATTGCTCCGCCAGAGGTATTCGACGATGAGACTAATAAGTTCCTATAAATGGAGATTGGTGCGGATGAAAAGGTTAACTCGTTGTCCTTGCCCGTTAAATGGAAGTGAAGGGGAGAATTACAAAACAAAAAAATAATGCTCAGCGGAAGTAGCACGTTGAAGTTTTTAATTAAATTCAGTTTAAGGACGAAGTTTTATCAGTGAAAATTTTGTTTCCCGTTCAGAACTTTAGATGAGAGTTTCTTTTTTTGTATTAGTAGTTGAAAAAATCGGGTTCTGTTTATTTATATATAAATCGCTTGTACTGCATTTTATTTGACTTTTGAGAGTGTACTTAAGTTGAGCATAAATCAGTCTGAAATGATGCTGCAAAGGGGCATGGCATTAAATAAATGTGTAGCACATAGTGACGTTTTGTTCTGAAAACATTTATTTAAGCCCGTATGACACTAAATTTTTTTCTCATTTTTTCCTCATATTTTTCATGTTGAAAAGTCAGCGGTGTGTAAAAGAGACTAAAAGTGTATTACGAAAGGGGTTGCAATTGTTTGCAAAGCAACCACAAATATTCAAACGAATTTATTTTCAAATAATCTTGAAATGTCAAAAAAAAGCAGCTGAAAAATTAAATTTGAATACATTTTCATTGCATTTTTTTTTATGTTTCTGCATTAATAAAGTTGGTGTGTACGCACTCCTATCGGGAATTTTTGTTCTAATTTTTCGTACTGCTCTAGTTTCATTTTAAAATTAGAAAAAATGCAGAAAAAATGTTGTGTCATATGGGTTTTAGTCATGTCCTTGACTTCTTCAAATCGTAATAAAAACCTCCGACTACATGATGTCGATATCGCCAGCATTACCCAGCAAGCGTTTGGATTTTTCTTGAAATGTAATCTTTTTCATCAATGCGGGGAATATCCGGAATAGTTTTTCTGCATTTTGTCAGGGATTTTCCATTACCCTTAAATGATGAGTACTTCTCTGATATCCTTTATTTATTGCCTACTCAAGAAATCAGTCGGCAATTACGCCAGCCAAAGGAGCACACAGATACCAGTAACTGAGAGAAAGAAATTTTCAAAGCTTTTGAACTGTCAAGTGTCAAAACAATCCGAATGTTAAATTGATTTTAGGCTTTTGTAAGTGATTGAAGTTTCAGCAATATATTTCATCTGTAATATTCAAATGTGGTGGGTTCAAAACGGTGCCGTGAAATATCACCGAGCGAAATAATGCCGAGTTCTCAAACTCGGCGTTATTTCACTTTGTGACAGTGAAATAAAGCCGCATTTTGGAACTCGTCGTTATTGCACATTGACAGAGTGAAATATTGCCTGTGAAATAAAGCCGAAGCAAATGTTTGCAGAATGGCCGAGAACTTTCAGTATATTTTCAATTTGCAGAAATAACTATACCTAAAATCTAAATGCTGAAATAACTAATTTGAGAAAATAATATTTTGAAATTCGCAAAATTGTCACGAAAACAACTCTATGGTGTAATGCCTCTTAAAAAGTAAAGTTTTTTTTTGCGTGATAGGCTAGATAGCTGTAGCCGTACTTCCTATGATACCGTTGCGTTATATTAAATTGTCAATGGCTACTTTTGCGGCCATATTATTTAATCCGGGTTAAAGTTTACACCCGGATTTATGTGAGCTTAACCCAAAAATTAAATCCAAGTCCATAATATTCAGTCGTTAAAACCGAACCGAACCCAGTTTTTTTTAATCCGACTGAATTTAAAAAAAACTGTACTCCGGAGACCAGTTTAGGTACTTTAACTCGGATTAAAACTCAATTTCATAATTTTGACATCGGTTCGATGTGCGAAGAAGAGTAGAAAAGTAAAAAAGGGGAATAGAACAAATTGCAAGAAACTAAAAAAAAAGACTTCATTCGTGAAATGGACGTAATTAATGTTGATGTCTTGTCGAAGAACTGATGAAACAACAGATTGTAGTCGAATATATCAAATGCACAATCGGGTATGCGTCGACTATAACGATGTGGTAGATTTCGGAAATGTTTCCTCCTGTTTCGACAAACATTTCGGCATAACCTTAAAATATAACTTGGCTCAAAACAAATGAAATACATTTCCAAGTGACAAACAACAAAAAACAAATGCAATTTTTGGAAAAATTTGGCATTACGTAGGCTTATTATTTACAATCGGTTTAAACTGTTTTAAGTCCGCATTTAAATCCATATTTAATGCAGCGGGCTTAATGCATGATTTAAATTTTCAGGTTTTAAAAACTAGGATTCAATGTTTGGGTGCAAAATTAACTTAAACCTGATTTACACCCGGAGGGAACAGCAACTGTTCGGCTTCTCGAGCATTATAAAAAAAAACACTCAAATTAAGTACAAAATAGGTTTGTTTGACGTGAGCCCTAGTGCACATTAGTGCGCTCTGGGTTGACCCTAATATGTTCGAGATAGCACTGAACTCGCCCTGTTACTGAAAACTTGCGTTTTACATGACTTCTAGGGCACCCCAGTTGTGCCCTGAACTGACCCCAGTTAATTTGTCGGGGCAAGAACTCAGTGATGAGTTTTCTGTCATTTCGCTAGCTATTATTCATTTTCAAACTCATCATCTATCTTCCGAACGCTTTTATCAACTAATTGCAATATGGCAAAGTCAAATTTTGAATGGAGTTCACCCATTTTTAACAATAATCGGAAAAAAGTGTTACCAGAAGATAAATATTTGTCAATGTCAAAAACTGGCAACATTTTGCGTTCGATATAGAAGCCTAATTTTCAAGGCTGTGCAGGGTTTTTGACAGGCGTGAAAATTAGCTGACACTTCTCAGTGCGTACTAGTGCTGCCACGTCAAACAAACCTAATGACATCTACGCTCTTAAACGCGTTTATTTGTACTCGTAAAATTAGAAAATACGACAGATACGATTTTGAACCGAGAAAATATACGATTCACAAACAATATCCATAACAACACACTTACTGGAAGTGGACGCTGGAATTATATTTAAAGAATGACAGATAAAGTCTCCGGAAAATTGATAGAGTTTGAAGGTGGAAACATATTCTTTAAGACCGAGGTTACATATCATTTTTTTTTTGCAAAGATTTTTAAAGAATGTTTAATTTTTAATTTTTTGTTTTAATTAATGTTTGAATCAAAGAATAAAATAAAAACATACCTAAATATTTAAAATTAAAAAAAAAACAAGCCTTAGCTAATAAATGCTTAAAAAGCATTAAAAAGTCTTAGTTGGCATTTTATTTTTGTAGTATGAAAAATGAATAAAAAACACTTCATTTAAAAGTATTTCCCACACAATAAAATATTTTCTGACGATTCAAAAAATACACACGTAATTTTAATTATTCAAGTTTTCACTTTTGTCGGCACACCCGGAGTGCCACTGTTTTTTTTAATAAATAAATAGTACTTAGGCTTTTGTCATCTTGTTGGGATTATTATATGAAAAAGTCTGGGTTTTTTAGCTCGATGGACGGTTTCTTTAAAATGCTCCCAGGAACCCTACTCCAGCGGTTATGGGACCTGTCATGCACACTATGTGCTCTAGAACCTTGTAAAAGAAGTTACATGTGAAATCTTGTCAATTTATGGTGCGTTTTTGAACACATCGGACAAGAGCTAGATCTGTTTAACACTATGTCTTAAGTGATTTCAATATTCTGATCTGAAAAGACATCTTGGGTAGAATAATCGGAAAGCATTTACCCTACAAGACACCACTTACATCTTAAAAATAAAGACTAAGTCTGAATGATATCATTTTGTTAAAGAATTTTGTTTTAGCTGTCAAAACATGGTGTACAAAACATGGTATACACGATGTCTTTAAAACCGATAACCAAATTGTATCGTGCTTGAATTGACGAAAGCTACGTTTCCACCGGAGATTAACTTCGAGGTTAGGATTAATTTTCCTTAATCTCGTATAAATCTTGAAATTTATCATACAAATTTTAGGGTCGTTTGCTGATACGACTCATAGCGCCACATAAACTCTATTATGACAGTTTACGCCCAAAAAAAAGTAGCCTAAAAGTATTAAGGTTGAACTTAAATCGTTAGCAGTCGTATGAGCAAACGGCCCCTAATCTCATAAATACGAGACTAAAAAGTAACCTCGAAAACCTACCAGTATGTAGAGTCCGTTTTATGAACACACTCTGCAGTGCTTGGGACGTCAAAAATGTAAAAAAAAAGAGCTGTATTTGACAGGAATGCAAAAGAAGACGTCAGAAATGAAAAATGGCTACCTCTCTCCCATGTGAAACGTCATTATATCTCTCGATTCTCGAATAGAAAGTGCGAGAGAGAATACGTGAACTTAATATTCTTTTATTCAGTGGAAACACTTCAAGATTTATTTTAAACAGCTTGTACTTAATCTCTGTACTTCTGCCCGGTGGAAACGTCTTAGATGTTGTAGAGCCACCAACATATACTCAAACCGCTTTCTAGTTAGTTGGCAGATAATGAGGAAAAATTCTGTGAATTTAAATAAATAGAAATTAAAAAAAAATATAAAACTACTGCTTATTGACATACACTGCAAGGATCGCGTTATCTGCTGCAAATTCAGTTTCCCGGCAACCAAATTGCCACCGAAATACTTTTGGCAACAAACTTTTTATCTGAATAAGAATGGTGATAGGTAGCTCTCAGTGTGACTGAAAGTCGCCTTGTGCTTATGGGCTCTTTCGACAATTCCACTTTTGACACAGTGAAGCCCTTCTAAATAACAGACTGCGTATAAATAAAACGCGTTATTCCTTTCTATTAAGGCCATAACCTCAAAAATAGCAAACCATATGCGGAATGCGGTAAATGTTTAATGACATATGTTAAAAGATCTTAAGGGTGCTCTTGGTTTCACCATGTTTAGTAGTCAACTGCCTTGATCTTGATATGGCGAATTAAAATGACCCAAAACCGTAACCAATTTTTTGGTAGAATAGAGGGACTTGCCGACCAACAAGGGGTTTTCGGCGAAGATATCACTTTTACGAAAACTATCCGACCCAGTGGATGGTAGCTGTATGAATAGGGTTGCGCTTTGACTGGCATCAACTTGGTGATGTCCAGTTGTCGTAACTAATTCATACATATCAATTGTGCTTATTTTACCACCCCGTGGTAACCACCGGGTACCGGGTCGCGCCCATCCGGGTAGAACTTGCTAAACTCACAAGCGCAATTTTTGAACACGAAACAAATATCCAAAACTATAAAGCTCTGGCTGAACAAGAGGTCTTGCATGAGCACCTCAGACAGAGGACATACAGCGAATAAATCCACAAGATTGAATCAACGGTTTTGTCAACAGTCAAGATGGTAAATACCTTGGGGAACTACTCTGACATGGAGCAGAGATGGTGGCGGTTGAACCACTTACCACATCATGTTATATTAATTAAGCTGTGAAGAGCTTAGTAAAGTAAAGCCTTCTCAAAAGAACAACTAAGACCTACCACCTTACTGTGCCGCACATTCATCCCCCTTTTCACGACAAAATAGCAACATTTTGAATTTTATGCGTAGGTAAAAGGATTTCACATTTAAAAACACCAAGCTGCCAAACATTCCGAAAGTATAACTGAATTGACAGGAAGCTTATTAAGATTACAAGAGTCAAGCAGTCTACCTCTTCAAAGTAGAGTGTCAAAAACTATTGATGTCAAAAACTATGACATCAATCTAATCAGCGTGTTATTCCCTAGAGTACCACTAGACTCCGAAACAATTCATCTCTTAAAATTACAATAAGCTTCCCAGCTTTTGACATGTCCCCGTGTATTTCTTTGTTAGTTTCGACGCCATTGTATCTTGCTCAGTGGAATACGTCCCAAAGAGCTTCATTTTACTGAAGTGCATACGTGCAAAATATAGTTCTGGCATTCATCACCACCCGGAAAGACACATATCGATCAATTAGCAACTCATATTTTCGAGAGACTATACATTAAGTGCCATTCCGGACGCCGTGAAATATCTATACGAACTTCAAGGACCTCTCCGGCCCCTTTTTCATTTGGAATTCATTTCGCATCCTTCAAATTTTTCCATTACACCCATGGAAAAGAAATTAAATGAGAAACACATGAGCACACCTATACAGCAGCAGCCCCATCACCTGGCGCAATGAAAAGAAAATTTAAATGTTCATTATACCTTCCTCTGTACAGCGGCAGAGATAAATCACCAACTCATCGACGAAAACAAAACCTTTTGGCATCCTTCTACGTCGCCATGGAATGTATTGAGTTTTTTTTGGTTATTTTTTTTTCCTTTTTCGCTGAATAGCTCACGTGGATGTGATTTACTCCGGAATAATGTGCTACGGCGGAGTATGCCGAAACACGGATATACACCTTCATTATGAACGCAGTTGCGTTCCAATGTACACTTCGGATTCTGACACCTATACAGGCAGTATAGCGTGCCTCATCAATTAAAATTCGCATGCGATTTATGTGCCGCCGGGTGGTGAGAAATTCCTTTCTCCCTGACAATGGAACAGATAATCGCTATTCGCCAATAATGAGGAAAGGATTTATGTTCAGGACCTACTCTGACACTACACAACGCAACTTCATTCCCCATATGAATGATGATGAGCGTCAGCGGACCGTGAGTTGTAAACAGAGATGAACAATGGCCGGTGGTTCCGGTTCAATTGCACTGTGTGTACACAGTGTACAATCAACGTACTTGCGGCGGTAAATGCTCGCCACTGAATGTCCTCAGTGAATCCTGGCCGCAGAAGTTTATGTATCTGTAATTAAAATTCAATGCCAGCCTGTGCAGCATGGTAATAAGCAATTTTTGCATGTGAACAGGCCTGACTGACACAATGCGATGGTGTGTGCGCGAAAATTAATTAATGACTCGGGCGCATGAGGCCTTTGTTTGTTTCCAACTCTCGATTGGTTTACTTGCTGTGGCATATGGAAAAATATTTGCCGAGGGGTTGCTTCTCTGAGATTAATTTCGGTTATTAATCTGATTTTCGTTTAATATGCAAATTAATTTGTTCCCCAATGGCAGGCGTATTTTGAGCTAGGCTTAAATGACTGTCATGGGAGTATAGGGGGCGTTGGTAGTTAATTGCAATTTAGAGCATGGACCATACAATTGTTTTCAATTCATAGTAGGTAGGTGGTACCCAACTGTTAGGGGACATAAAGGCTAGGGAAAAACTTTGCACTCACCCTGACGTCGATCTGGGATCAACTTCCGGCCACGATAGTCTTCTCTTGCAAAACGCCAACGGCGGTCGATCCTGCGGTGCTGGCTGATGCACGGGCGATGTTCGCTGGCGAAATGAACCGGTTCGTGGCGGAGCCAAGCACTCCAATGCGCGTGATTGTCGTCTCGAACCCAAGTTCTGTGTTGGTGTGGTGCCGGGAGGCGGCACAACCTTCGGGAAACCTATAACAAAAGTAAATTACATTTATTCCAAATGACTTCCCCACTTAATGGCATTCAGTCAAATCAACTATTATGTGATTCATATTAAAAGTTCCAACCGCATGCATACATTCATTCGATTTATTCATGCACATCCTCCCATAGTCAGTGGTACAAACAAAAGAAAACGTGTCCCACCCAAAGGAGTAGAGCATACCGCAACCATCGACCAGTAAACCTGTAAGTCAGGACAAAGCTGATAGCATTTTTTGCATGCGAGCGATGACAAGTATATTGGATTTTGTAAATTGCATCCCAAAACTCTTCTAGTAGTCTGTCCTTCGCAACACACAAAACTATGCTACAAAAGGATGCAATAAATGTATTCATGGTTACGTGGATCCTCTTCCTTTTTACTTTTCCTCTTGCGTATGTGTAAACCTCAAGAATACAACCATAAAGATAAATCCATAGGAAAGCAAGGAACTAACGACTCCATGCAAATGTGCTGCATTTTGTGCGACGACCTAACCTCAATGTACCGACATCAGACTCAAGTAAGCCATATCATGCAAAATTGTCAATATTATATGAGCGAAGAGTGACTTGCAGCAAATTCCTGTGCAGAATTTATGTACTCTGTGTGTGGGGATAATGTGTGCTAATCATGATCATGTCCTTTTACTCACAAGTTAATGGCTAATTGAATTATGTTTACCAAGATATTGCTTGGCGTTTATTTATATATCAGTCCGTAATGAGGAGCTTGCAGTGGAAAAGGTTCAAATGAGTTCCAAGAAAAACTATGTGGGGTGGTTCAGAAAACACAAAATACATAATGAAACGTCTGGCAAACATCAAAGAGTACAACTGTCATTAAAAGGCTTCTCAATTCAGTCCGAAGTCGGCGTAGAATAATAGGTCCCTTCCATTCGTGTCAAAAATAAAACGACGAAGGGTTGTGAGAAGCTCTAACCAATGTAGGGGTCCCTTACGGTCTTGCCGCGCCATCTATTTTAGTTTTAAGAAAAACTCAACTTAAATGACGAAAATGACTGACTAAATGAGTCTCAAAGGTCCAACATTAGTCACTAAAAGTCACTAAAACAAAAGGGCGTACGGCGGATGAATTCCACAGTTTGAATCAACAGGTTCGCCAATAGTCAAGATGTCTACCACACTCTGACGTACTCGTATTTGGAGCTTATGTCAGAGCACACACTTTTTAAATGTGTTCTTGCCATCAGAATATACGGCCGTCTTTCCTTGGACTTGAACAAGAGCCACCCTATTTATAAAGGTCTCTTTTTATCTTTTTGCGCAAGTCGGGCTTCAACACCACGGATCATATAAATAGATCCTTGAAAAGACTGACGAATTTCAATTCGAAATTCTGCACATTTAATTCGACTTTAAAGTGCCATATAACACCATTCTTTTGCCAAAGTTTCATACCGCGATATGGTCGGACTTAGGTCCTCTCAAAACTGATCCAACTGTGTGGTTGACGTTCAAAAACACCCGAGGCAATTCGACAAAAGCTATTCAAAATTATTTACAACTTGTACCAGACATCGGTGCTTTTAAGTGGGTAGCATTTTTTTAAGGACAGATAGCGTGCAGGGTAAATACCATAACACGGAGAGGCTATCCAAAACAGGCCCGTCGAACTGCTGGGTATGTAATAGAGGTTTTCACCGTCGGTACCGTGGTTAACTAGAACGTTCCATCAGAGACAATGAAAGACGGAAGTGCCTCGTGAAAGGCTTTCGCGAGAGCTATTTAAGCAACATATTTGGAAGCGGCCGAGTATTTGTCTCTGTAGCAGGCCTTAGTCCCAACCTGTATCTACTTTCAGGAAGAGCTTAAGACATCGAAACTTCACTGACTTCGTTTAGTGCCTTCCTGTATCAAAATATGATTGGGTGTCTCATGACAAAAGCCTCTTGTGAAACCACTTTTCGCTGCAAAAAGTATGCAAAAGGCGGTCCTAGAGGTCATAAGTAGAAAAGCAGAAAAATGCCAGAAGCTCCACATTGGTGTGCATCATCTCTGTGCCGACTTAAAAGTCGCCCAAGATATGATATGTAGGGTAGAGTCTTACATGCCTCCCAAACACAAACTCGTTTGTTTATGCAAGATACCGTGAGAAATCGCGCAGCTTCCTCAAAGTCATTAAAAATACCAACCAAACTCTTGATGTCGAAAAAGGTTTAGGAAAACACGGCGCAGCAATTGTTTTTTAACTTTACTTGGACTTTCGAAAAGCTGTGCCTACCTCTGATGTTAGTTTTTGAGTGTTGTGATTTTTGTTGGCACGAAAGTACAAGGTACAATATTCTAAAAGTCCGTTCAGGTAAACTTTTAAACGCTGTTAGTATCGACATTATCGGGAGTAAGTGTTGGAATGGAGGCGTAGAAAAACGGTCTGGCTGTATGGAGAAATGGAGTCTTAACACTCTGACACCATCACATGAATCTAGCGAATAATCGCTCTTGCTTTTCATTGATTGTTTGAACTAAGATGGGATGCAAGCAGACCTTTCTCCAAAAGAATCCAGGCCCTACCTCTTTTATATATATGGCCCGGAACATGGACCTTGTCGAAAGTGGATAAAAGCCTCTTGGGATGTTTCAGTCTTTTCATTTTTTATCGGTGGAATGTGGTGGACGATAGGCAGACGCTTCCACGATGAGCTTTACTGACTGTGCATGGAGGGTTAAAATGACCGGGAGCACCATCCCTACGAGTCTATTGTTACGCCGCTAAGGGACAAAAGCGGGAGTGGCAGACCCCAATTGTGGGGAGAGCGACATCAAACAAATTTACATTCTCAACTAACTACAGGCTGGACCGCACTGTTAAAAAGGCTTAAATGTTGAGGCCATGGTCAACCTTTGACGGTGACGTGTAAGGTAAAACTGACAAAAGGTATTCATTTCGTAATTTTTCAGACGATTATCGTCGAAACGATAGATCTCTAAAAGTACCAACTAAGTGCCAAAATTACGAGTTTGAGACCTTAACCCAGTTCATTTTCCACAAATGTATTGAAAGCTGAAGATAGTGAAACAAGTGCGGGCAGAATATAAATTTGTATGGTCATCAAAGTTAAAAAAAAAAAAAAAAATAAATAAATAATTGGCGCAACAGGTCCGTATGGCCCCAAGCCTAGCTTCTCACAACCATTCGTCTTGTGTGAGTTTTTATTTTTTGGGACGAATGGAAGGGATCTACAATTTTATGCCGAGTCCAAACGGCCAATTGAGAAGCTTTTCATGACAGTTATACTCTCGGATGTTTGTCAGACGTTCGCGAGAGGTGGCGCAGTGAAAAAACCTTAAGTTTTGGGTTTTTCTCGGGATTCGAACCTGGGACCCCTCGCTTAGTAGTCCAACACACTAACCACTAAGCCACTGCGCCGACTATCAAAGTTGCAAAAATAATATCGTCCCGATGATTATTGTTATACGGAATCTGCCCCCGATTGGGAATATTCACTTCTGCACTCCCAACGAAAACCTGACTGGAAATATATTTTGAAAGGCGGGCTACGCAAATCTCTATGACCTTTCAGGTTTTTTTTTTCAATTCTGATCTCTTAGCATTTTAAGAAGTTGTTTTTTTAGATGAGTGCTTTAAAATCGCACCGAAAATTATAATTTTACCAAAAGTTTAGATATTCTGGATTGTGGATTCCATGGCTTTGACTTTCGGAAAAGAAAGGGGAAAAAATAAGTTCCATCGGATAAACTATAAAAAGGAAAAGGGCAATAAATAAGTTCCTAAGCGACAGTCTTTTACGTGCATTAGCAGCACCGAAGAAATCAGTACTCGAAACACTAAAAGCCAAGATGCCTTCACTGTGCTGCTTTTTAATGTGCGGCACATGTCCCAACAGCAGGCCATTACGTCTTCCAATGGACGCCACCTCCAAGGCCTCCGCTAAATGCCTTAGACTCCCCCTGGCTCCATTCTGCTGCAGACAGAACTCTGGCAGCTTTAGGAACTCATAATCACCAGCCTCTGTGTCGTCACATCGCCGACCATCTCCCACTCCCCGGCTTTAAATTTAATTAAAACACCCAGGATCTGCAGATTTCCGTTGACGTATAAAAGGAAAAAAAGAAAAAATGCTACACCTACACATCCCCTCGCGTTAAGTACTTTTATAAATTATGCCGTTATCATTATCATCTCAACAGGCTCCAACTATTATCCGACAGAAAAGCCACTCCCGCCAGAGATGCTAATCTCATTCACAGCAGCATTCACACTCATCATATCCGCACTCAGCCACTCCGCCAGGACACTTACCATGTACATGAGCTGCACCGGTAGCATTCGCAGAATTCGCACCGGAAGCAGATGCTGGTCCGCCCGCATTGCCGCCACCACTACCGGAGGATGCTCCCGATCCAGTTCTGTCCTCGTTCGAGTCCTGTCGCGAGAGTGAAAACCGCCGGTTGCCCAGACCCAAGCCAGCCACCCCACTTGTTACGTACTGCTGAAGGGAACTGAAGAAACTCATTATCGCGCCGACCGAGTGCAATCGTTTGGAAAATCACTTCTTTCTACTTCTCGTCCTTTCTGCTTGGTGGTAATAATTTTGTGTGGCTTAAACTGTTGACTCCCCTGATGGATGCCCAAAATTAAGCAGTATATATTCGTCGAAGTTGGTGATTCGGTTGTTGTTTTTTTTTTTTTTTTGATGATGTGTACGATGAAGAAATGAATAAAAGTTTTGCGGGCTTTTTGTTTTTTTCCTTGTTTCCCCTGCTGACGGGGTTCGTTTATTGCGGCATCAACAAACAAAAGAGGCAATTTCGTTCAGTCTGCCGCTGGTGTATCCTTTTAGGCTCCAAGGCGGGTTTTTGTTTTTCTCCAGGCTGTGCGTATGTTTGGCGCTTTTGGATTAATCTTTGCCGATACTGTTCTGTTGGGTTCCCATTGTTAAGACGAATGACCGACAAAATTAATCTTCGTCGAACTGTACAACATTTTACATTACTCAGGTTAATGCTGCGTTTGTACGATAATCGTCCTGATGGGAGTTGGTTGTGTGGGTTTTTGTTCTTGTGTAATATTGGGTGGATCGCATTTGGACTGGAATTTTGTAGCTGAAAAGAGAACGAAACGGGAATCACGTCAGCAAAATGAGAATTTGCGGAATGTATTTGATTTAAAATGTTATAAGGTGTTAACTTTGAGAATTACAGTTTCAAGGATATTTCATTTTTTATTAAGATTGTGCCCCATGTTGGGTGGTATAGAAGATGTCGAATCGTGATCTTTTTGAAATGAAAAACGGAACTTGAAAAATGTCAGGTATGCTGACGGATGATTTATTTTATTACCCAAGTCCAAGGTTTGAGGTTAACAGTGGCAGGAATTTGCACGACGTTTGTGGACACGAATATTGTCTTTTGGTATATATTCGGAAATAGCGTACATGGTGAGCTTTTGCGGGTAAGATCAGGCGAAATTGGTTGCTCCACTCCACTCCCTGGATAGGAGTGAAAAACTACGAACTTACAGCAGAGACTCCTTCAGCAGCAAGAAGAAGCACCGCTGGTTTCAATTAACGAAGAACGGATGTCCGCATCTGGTGGCGATTTAAACGGGACTACCATATGTCTGACTACCAAAGTCAGACATATGCTCTTTCAAACTCGTACTGAGAATAGAAGCCTGAACAAGTTGCAATCATGGGAGCTGTAACTACCAGACTGCGGAGTTTTTAGCCGACAATGGAAGATATCAGAAATACCACTGACACTGATTTAGTCAGAACGCCTCACCCTGAATTTTCTTTTTTAGTTCAGAGCACAACCTGAACTGTTATACAAAAAGTTCGTGTTTCTTTTTTAGCTCAGATCCATCAGAGCTCAGAATTTGTGTTTCTTTTTTCATTCAGAGAATGATCAGAGCGCGCTCTATGAGCTCAGAATAAATTGACTGAGCAGGCAGACCTCAGCTCTGAACTAAAAAAGAAAAACGCCTATTGTGGAGGTTTCCATTTCAGTCGGGGGAAGGTTTGTACAAAGGTATATATCGGCTGACTCTTCATTCCACAAACAGTTATGCGAATCAAGCATGCATCTGCTACAGGCATCTACTATTCTACGCTTTAGACCAAGTCTGACAGTTTACCGGTTACTCAGGCTTGAAGACGTCTGACGTTGTTCCGGCTTGTAAGCTTTGATGTGGTTCTGGGAGTTTTTTAGCTAAAACTTTGACAAAGACTGATGTTTTTTCTGGCTGTTAGATTCCAACATGGTCTGACGTTTCTCCGACAAGAAGGTCAAGTCTTACCTGGTACAACGCTTGGACGTGGTTCTACTTAGCCCTAAGGTAGTGCATTCGAACAAAGTTAGCAGACAACGCTTGTTGTCGGAAAGTAATGTCCAGTGTACATGGACCAAAAATGTTGGCTTAACCTCAAGTTTAAGGGCCAATACATTGCGAATACAAAAGTAACTACCGTGGTTAACTAGAACGACCCATCAGAGACAACGAAAGACGGAAGTGCCTCATGAAAGGCTTTCGCGAGAGCTATTTAAGCAACATATTTGGAAGCGGCCGAGTGTTTGTCTCTGTAGCAGGCCTTAGTCCCAATCTGTATCTACTTTCAGGAAGAGCTTAAGACGTCGAAACTTCACTGACTTCGTTTAGTGCCTTCCTGCATCAAAATATGATTGGGTGTCTCATGACAAAAGCCTCTTGTGAAACCACTTTTCGCTGCAAAAACTATGCAAAAGGTGGTCCTAGAGCTCATAAGTAGGCAGGGGAAGTGGTCGGAGTTTGAAAGGCAAACAGAGTCACTTCTGGTGTCACACGGAACTTTACTGAAGCCACATAGTGCCTGCGATACTAAAAAGGTGAGATTACCAAAGCAGGTCTTCTAAGAAGAATATACTTTCCCTTGATGGGGCCTGGGCCAGCTTATAGGACAATTAGGGCCGTTTGCTCATAAGGCTCTTAACGATTAAAGTTCTACTTAAATATGGGCTACTTTTTTCAGGGCATAAACTGTCACAAAAATCGTATCAGCAAACGGCAATTAGATACAGAGGTCGTATTAGGTTTATCAACTTCTATAGTTTAGGCTTTTGCAAAAGATCCAGAGGGACATTCAGTCTTTTGTTATACAACGTAGGTATTGAAAATATGTGCACGCAAATTTATTCAGGCGACTTGCCCAGACCAGGTGCAAACATAAACACTGCCCGTCAATAAAATAGGTTCAGAGCTTTAGCAATAATTAAGAGCTTTCTTCTCATACGAAAGCTCGAAGCAAAGCTTTTTTTTTTGCATTGCGAAAGTATGTCTAATTGTCTATCTATTTCCAAGAAGAAGATCAACAGTAAATCTTTGTAACGGTTATTTGCAAACGTTTACCAGTCGCATTGTTTTTAGCTTTTTGAAAGCGTCATTTGAATAGGTTAACTTGCTTCATTTTCTTTATTCATATTTTATTTATTGCTTATTTAAAAATTAGTACTACCTCCTTTATTGAAAATAATTTCGAAAATTCGACTTGGAATGGATTTATAAAGCTGCATCAAGTATTTTAAGGAAATCTCATTCCAGGCTACCCTAGGTGCAATAAGCGACTCCCTGTCCTCATATTGTTTGTGGGACTCGTAAACTTTACGATCAAGCCACCCCAAAACATTTTCAATTATGTTGAGGTCCGGTGAGTAATCCCTGTTCGCTAATCCAGCTCTTTATAGGTCGAGCAGTATGGATTGGAGTGTTATCTTGTTGGTAAATCCATTGTGTCGATCCAAAAAGCTCAGAAAACTTTGGAAAAGTCCTCCGGAGTATATTTTTGTAAGAGCTTGCTGTCATTCTGGACGATGGAAAATCCAACTCTATGGTTCCATAATAGAATATTGCACCCCAAACCATAGCTCCCCCTCCCTACTGTGATGGCGGTCCAAACACCGTTTTTCTCTTCTTATGTCGTGGAAATAAAAATTATATCCATCCGGCCCATCTAAATTGAACTTCTGTTGCTCGTCTGAGAAGATCACAGACTGCCATTGTTCCTCGCAAGTCGTATGGTGCCTACAGAAATGTGAAAGTTTCTTTTGAAGTTTGAGTCTGTTTAGGTGTGGGACAACTTTTATCAACCGACGAACAGTCGAAATGCTGGCACTAATCCCAGCTTTAGGCCTGATCTTTGGCACTGAGTCGCAAGAATTTGAAGCCATCCGCAAAATTATTCGCCTATCTGTACGTCATTTCTTGTTTTTTCAATAGTTTTCCTTAATCCTGAAGATATTACGAACCATGTTTCGCGATCTTCTGATTTTGTACGAAATTTCCCGGGTACTCAGTCCTTGTGCCATGTACACTTCTATTTTGACCTTTTACTCCGAGTTCAAAGCTTTTGATCGTCTCATTCTTTACTTAAGATCTCTAAAAACTAATCCCTTTTAACAAATTTGCACCGAACTTTGCGAAACCAATAGAAACACTAAATACATAAATAGAGAACCTTTTCAAATGAAAGCTAATTCTTCACAGTAAACGTTTGCAAAGAGCCGTTACCAGGATTTTATGTTTATCTTCTTCTTGCAAATACATATCAAAAATTGGACATACTTTCTTAAATTCTTATCAAGATTTTGTTCTTTGATTTCAGAAAAAACACATCCACTTTTTCGTTAAACGTTATAAAACTTCATTTATAAATGCTCAAAACGAACGCTTTAAAGGTTGACAATGGAATGCAAATTGTAACAATTGAAGCAAGAAAAGAAATGAGAACGACTGACTGTGGTGAATTTAATCTTTGGGGAAAATCTACGGTATATCTACCTTAAGTTTGTACATAAGAAAAAGGTTTTTTATTGGGCGGAAAATTCAAACTTTTAACGTTCTTCTCTAAAGTGATTATATTTTTGGCGGCAACACTTTCAAAATGCAACAACCAAAAGCTTTGCTTCGAACTGCCTTAGAAGAACAAAGCTCTTAATTATTGCTAAGGCTCTGAACGTATTCTATTGTCGGGCAGTGTACAAATTGTTTGCTCGTCTTTTTATTTACAAATCGAATTTGTATTCAAATCAAATTTCCATCTGGGCGTCTTATTATGCAAGGCACAACAATTCTTCCACCCCATGCGATCCTCAGTTACAGTGCACAACAATTTCTGTCTAAGCATATAGCCCATGCCGAGGGCATCGTGGTAATCCACACGTCAGCCAACTCTCGTCAGAAGCATTCCCTGTTTCCATTTTCCCCAAAGGGGGATACTTAGCTACAGATAAACCACCGCTTTCCCCGATGATGAGAGCCAAATACAAATTGAATAGCATCACCAGCACGAGCAGGATACACAAAGAAATGTTGATGCCAAGTAGCAGCAATCATATGTCCTTTCGTGTAGCTTTTCCGCTTTTTTGTTGTTCGACATCCACTCCCATCCGTTTATTGGTCTTTTTTTGTTTTGTTCTGAAAATATATATTCCATTGAATTCGGTTCTAAGGATCAGAGGAACATCCCCCCCATCGATAATAAACAGCAACAACAACAATATATGGCCAAGAGAACTCTGCACAATCCGACGATAGATTCGCTGGCGTGGAAAATTCATTTACAAAGATATATTTGATAAGGGACGGACGGCATCCTGGGGTGGCGCAAAAAAGACGAACGCAAATTTGAATACAAACGTTGGAACCAGATGGTCCTGCTTAATTCACCAGTGGATCTGGCGATTGAAGCTGTGGCAGCGCGGTGCCAAAATATGCTCTCAGAAGTTGCGATAAGACTTAATTTGATGTGACAGCAGATTCACTGGGTGGAGTGGGCGCAAGGGTAGTGCTCAAAGTAGTTTAATTCCTTTGCCGATATCTGCAAAGCACACGATTGTTCTATTTAGATTGGTTTGTCTTTTTTTTTCATTTTTGCTCTCTCCCTTCGTCCGTGAGCAAGGGAAATATTCAAAGATTGATCTAAATTTAATGAAGACTAATGATAAAGCTGAGAGCTGAGAGCAGGCAACAACAAGGGAGTCTGTCTGCACATCGGTTTCTATTTGCGCAGGTATAGTCCTTGAGGATAGTGGAGGCATGACTCAACAAACATGTTGCACAGGATACCGATGTTTAATTACAAACAATTCGCTAATTGAAAGGAATGATTAAACTGGGATGAAAGTGGCCGCATGGCGGGCAGACGGTGAGAGATGCCGGCAGAGCTTCCAAAAGGCTAATAAATCTTCAAGTCCTTCAGATTATCGAGTAAACTTTGCTGAGGGTTTTCTATTAACTGAAGAAGGATTGCATTTTATTGCGATTTTTTTGTCTTTTCTGTCAAGTATTTAATTAATCAGCAAGAGGGGGAGGATAATGGGAAAAGTACTCAAAAGATTAAACCACAGAACTGCTGACGGAATATTTTACATTAAATATTTACTCCGATGAAGATGAAATTTACTGTGAGGCGAAGATTGTCTGCAACTATGGGTATTTGTAGACGTGTTGACTTTTGGAACTTGAAGTTCGTTGCTGTGCAATTGCAGTCATTTGAAAGTTGGAAGGATTTGGTTCTGTTTATAAAGGGTGCCCCATAATTCACGCAAAATGTAATTTTGTATCACAAAATACAGATTTTTAATGAAAAATCTTAACGTTTTTAATGATTCATAGAGATTGGGGTTATGCATGGATTAGCACATCGGATAAATTTCCGCCACAGCTTTGCTGGCAAGTATACGTACTCTATAAATGTGGATGAACTTCAATAATACACCTCGCAATACCCAATTTGTGGTCGTGAGCTCCTTTGCATGGCGCTTTAACTTCAATAAAAACCCCAAAGCAAACAAAGTGCAATGGCTTTAGTCACAAGATCTGGATGGCCAATTCTGATCGCAAAAACGGCCGATTATACGATAAGGAAATGACTAATGCAGTAAATGAATTGTTTCTCTGGCTGTATGGAATGTGGCAACTTCTTTGTGAAACCACATGTTGGTCACATCACAATAGCTTGTAGGCAGTCGCCTTTACACTGGAAAGTTATATATCTCTGTATTCCATTATCTTTGGTTCCGACACCAATGTTCGCGTTGCCAACCACTTTTGACGAAAAAATGCGTAACTTGACAAAAGTGATGACTTTTTCAAAATAGGTATGTCAGAAATATTATTTTTTAGTAAAGTGGAACAATAAATCAAAAATTAAAGACAAATATAAAAACAATAAACAAAAAAAAAATTTTATTTATACAACAAACAGCTTTCAAATTTGTTTCCAATTTCATTCCACTTATTGGAAGTGGACGCTGGAATTATTTTTAAAGAATGACAGATAAAGTGTTTGGAAAATGGACAGAGTTTGAAGGTCTAAACACATTCTTTAAAACCGAGGTTACATATAATTTTTTTTTTTGTTTGCAAAGAGTTTATAAGAATTTTTAAAAAAGTTTATAAGAATTTTTTTCGGTATGTTGAATCAAAAGAAAACTTAAAACATATTTAAAATAAAAAAAGATGCCCTTTTTGAAAAAAAAAACAGGCCGTAAAGCCTTAGCTAATGAAATGTTTAAAAGGCATTAAAAAAGCAGCCTTATTTGGTATTTTTTTGTAGTTGTTTATAATAGGTAATGAATAAAAAAACGTTAAAAAGCATTTCCTGTGCCGCGGTTTTTTTTGTTTTCTTGGGGAAAATGAATTTGGAAATGTGACGAGGTTTTTTTACTTCTGCACTTTCTGCGAAAATGTGCCGGCGTAATGTGACGTAAGAATGCAAAAATGTCGGTAACCTTCAAATACTAAGTGTAAATATCGCAAAAACCTTAAACCTTTTTCCACTGTGCCATCTGTGGTGAACGTATTACAAATATCACAGGGTATTTTATTTCACTATGTTTTATTATCCTGAAGGGGTTGCATGTATGGACTTATGTATGTATTTTGCAGGCTCTAATGTTATTTTGCGAAAAGTTTGGTTTTGTAGTGAACTAATAGTGAACGTGGACTGAGTTTGGCCACTGAAGTAGACCTGACCACTCGGATCAGCACAAGGTCAGCTGAGGTGAATTTCAGATTGCATGTAGAGGTTATTAGTTTTCAATCGATAGAGGGGATAAGTCATCGCAGGATATTTATGCGGTGAGGAGAAGACAACAAAAACTTATGTTAACCTGATCGGCTCTTATGCGTCTGAAATGTCATTAACAATAATAACGGGTCATTGAGTGCCAGCAAGATTTACAGACCTTAGGACCCAAAAGCTTATGCGAAATGTAAGTTGTATGAAAAAACAGTCTTTATTTGTTTAACTGTTGTTGATGAGCCATGCAAACGAAATAAGCACAAACACTTTCAGAACGTAATGACCCTCAATAGCCGACGGACGTGTTGAACAACCTACGTAAACCATTGGAGGCCTGCGAAGCTGTCATTAGCGCCACCCAACCAACTGTGACCTTCACAGTGGTGCTTACTACCACGAGCAGAAACACCATTTGGATGTGGATTTTTCCAAAGAAGTAGACTTAGGTGGTAAAGGAATTGAGCTGAAGGCATGCAAACATGTATATAGACACCAACGGAGGACAAAGCGGACAGTGCCGAAGAAGTGTTTTTGAGCTTCTGTCGAGGACCTTTGACAATTGCCCTAAGTTCTGTCTGGCTGCAATGCCAGAATAAGAAGAGGAGGACAATTTTTGCAGTATGAATACTTACACGAAACCATGTTCGCGGACAGAAGAATGTTAATTGACTCCACGTCGGGATGAAACATCTTAATAGTAACCACGATTTTTTCTCATCTTACAATCCACGCGGCTGTCACCTAATTCACAAAGCAAAATCTCAGAATGGCTGCTCCACGGCCGAGGGAAGTCATTTCCCCAACACTTAGTCCATGCAATCAAAGGTTATAACATCGATTCATACCATAAGCAAGTAGCAGCTAGGCCAAGCTTGCGCATATCTCGAACGAAAAGAAAGTTCAACTGAGTTTTCGCCGATCGCGTTTATCCCAATCTCTTAAGAGGTTTCATGTCGTTCCAAAAGATCAATGGTTGGTAACGTTGCCAGAAAGTCATTAAAACTGTCGTCTCTGATGTTCTCGGTTAGGTAACCACCTACAAGACGTCATGATTCTTTGCAAGCTTACTAAAGAAGGGGCACACAAGAACCAGAGATGAAAGCAAGGCTGACGAGAAGTCAAAAATAGCACAAATTACTCTGTGGAAAAAGAATCTGAGACGCTCGCGGTTGAAATCACTCCAAGAATGAGGATCGAAAGTTTTACCAAAATTTAAGAAGGACATGTCAAGGCTTACACCGAAACGAAGCATGCAAAACCAGACTAAAAATTATGTTTAGTGTCCTTGTTGGGTTTTCGATCTCACAATGGCGAAATGTTACATGTTAAACTGGCAATTGTGACATACAAAATTTATTTAGTGTAAAGATTTAAAATGGTTATTAGTGAGGCGGCTTCAGAGTTTCAAAAGACGACTTTCGAAGGCTGCTAAATGGCGATTCCCGAACCACGATCAAGATTTGAGGCTTTTGGCTGCTTCTTAACAGAAATGTGTTGATATTGCTTTGAAGTTCAATGCAGTAAAACCTGAAGAGCATGTTCTTTTGGGACTGTATAAAAAAGTTGGATAACCCGTAATCAAAAAGATGCTTTGGGGATATAAAATCGTCCGCCGTTTCTATTTCGACGCACTTACTTTAAAAACCACTAATGGCCTGTGCTCCAAAGATGTTTAAGTACAAGCAGCACCGTTTATATTAAGTAACTACCAGCGGCAGTACTCGCACAATCGGTACTCATACAGAGCTTTCCTACTCCGGGTCTATCGTCAAATGCCAAATTGAACGTAGGCGCACCCACCTCATTTGTAAATATCAATATTTTCAACGACCCTGAACGGAGAGATACATCTCCATTGCGCTTTGGCATAACTCTCTGTTATACTCAAACCCTACCCTTACTTTTGTGAGCCTCCATCCCCACAGATCAGCCTTGAACTGAGCCTCAAAATATCTCTCCCCGAAACAGTGTCAGAAGGAGCTCCCTCAAAAATATAAACAAATTATTTCTAATTACACACCAGCCTTCTGGCTGTTGTTAATATTGCCTTCACTCATCTCAAAATGTCCTTGTGGCAGTCAAAGAAAAATTTAATAATATCGCGCACTACAACGCTTCTGAGTTTTACCCTCATTTCACCTCTCTCACTCAAGCAGGCTTCTGTAGGTGGAAAGTTCTGCCATGAAACCCAATTCCGTACCTATGTTGGATGACAACACATCCGACATCCTTTCAAATTAAGAATTAAAAATCTCTCTAACTTCACCTTTTTGTCTCCTCAAGGAAAATAGGACGAAAATCAAAACCAAGGACGACGAAAACCTCGAGTGTTTGTTATCGTTGTTTGTAATTTTCTTCTGTGTTGTTTTAATTAAAAGTTTTTAAGTGCTTCCCACGCCATACACCGGCGCGATAAGATGTCCTTGAGCATGATCCTTCGGATCTCGGTGTCATCTACTTAACCCTCAGTGTGCCAAAGTTTGTATTATGTATTGTGTAAACACATGAACTCAACAAAGGACCTATTCCATTATATCCTTATCAAGGCAGCAAGATGTATATGAAAATATCAATCCTGATATTCAAGTTGTTGGCACGTGAACCACAAAGACACAAAGCAGCACACGTCGCGTGGTGGTAGGAGCAGGCCCATACCTCGTGAGCTGATAGAAGGGCTCAAGTTCAAATTAAATGCTTCGTGTGAATTTCAAGTACACCAACGAGGTGAAAGTGTGCTACAAAGTGCAGCAGAGAAACATGATTCAAAGCGTACACCAAAGACGGCGCACGAACTGAAAGCGAATAAAGGAAATATAAGGAACACCGGGAAAGAAAAACATCACACGTTATACACTACGTGGAGTGTGCCATTACCATACACATTTGTGCTGATCCTTGTCAAGAGGAGAACCCTAAAATTTAACTCACACTTTTCTCCGTCGCTCTCTTTCTGTTTCTTTTTTAGAAAATTTAATCGGGTGTTTGCATGATGAAACATTTTGGAAGGATGTGCAATTTTCCGCCAAGAAAATGTAGCGGAAAAGGATGCTTCACACACACTCGTCGGTTATCTGGATTTTTATTTAAGATTATTATCTGGGAACGGTTTTTGGGCTATGCGAATCCGAAGGACCTGCTCAAAACTGAAAGACACCATACTCTTGACAAAATGTTCGTTTGCAGCGTTCGTGCGAAATTCAATTAAGGTGTCGCTCAGACGTTTATTGAGCCAAGTTAATGGGCCAAAACGAACATAATCGGTTGAGCGGTGGTTGTAACTCTGCTTTATGTGACAACGCAATCGTATTCGGTGCGGGTGGCTCAGTTGAAATCGCGCTCTTAGTGCAGTGTTAATGCCACTTGATGAGGCCATGCGGCAGTTTACAACACAGACTAAGGGTGATAAAGGCACTTGATGGGCAGCCATTACAAGTTTGTAGAACAAACACCTATTACACCGATGGAAGAGGACTTTTCGGCGGATTAATGGCGCGCTTTGGCAGCCGAAGGTGGCATGTGTGTGGCGTATGAACTTTTTTTATGGGATAATTCAGGAACAAATACTGTTGGCTCTACTTTAAGTCAGTTGAACTTGGTCCCCTTCGATTGGTTAAAGTGAGTAGACCAAGCTACTGTGTCACCAATCGTCATCCGTCAGAAAGAGCCATACCCACTGGAATTGGCAGCCTCCCACGGTATCAGTTTAGGCGGTGAACCAGGAATTGCCATACCGAGCGACTTCCCTATGAGCTGCGAGCGATCTTATGCCAAAAACAAACGAATTCATCGTCCCGTCAACCAGCATGATTATTATCAGCCTAATAGCGCAAGTTTGCGATTCGATACTCCGCAAACGACATTTTTTTTAATCGCGAGAGAAGTAAACATCAGGCTTGCCAGATGGTGCGATATATCACGAAACGTGCTGGTTTTGTATGGGAGGTACCAGAACTACTTGACCGACATATCCCAATTTTAATATCAACCCGACGACGATAAAAGTAAGTCGGATCACAAAATTTCACTTGCCTAGGTCAATTTGTTTTGACGTTATCCTGTTTTCAACAGACAGAGAGACACATGGGTCTAATATTGATTTTGTATGGGAGGTACCAGAACTACTTGACCGACATTGCCCATTCTTAATACCAACCTGACGACGATAAAAAGAAGTCCTTTCACTAAACTTCATTCGCCTATGTCAATTGCTTTGGGCGCTATCGTGCTTTCAACAGGCAGACAGACGGACATGGCTAAATCGATTCAGAATGTGATCCTGATTAAGAATATAATATACTGTATGAGGTCCCCGGTGACTCCTTCTTGGCGTTACAAATGTAAGGACAAAGTGAATTTACCTTCCTGTGAAGGGGTATAAAAAAAATAATCTTAAGACGAAGGCAATAAATAACTCAAACAAAAATTATAAATACAAAAAAAATTTTGTTAACTTGTAAAATAAAATAAAACTTAGTAAGTTAGTAACTTATTTATTTAAGGTAGTCGGCTCACTTGCCTAAGTCGATTTGTTTTGACGCTATCCTGTTTTCAACAGACAGATACAACTTAGTAAGTTAGTAACTTATTAAGTTTTATTTTATTTTATAAGTTAACAAAATTCTTTTTTATATTTATAATTTTTTTTTGAGTTATTATAAAATAAAATAACTTACTAAGTTTTATTTTATCTTAATCGTGTTTCTACCTTTAACCGATTTTACATAGTGCGCTTTTTTGCGACACAATGTTTAATTTTTCGCGATTTTTTGATGTTCAATGATGCGACACGACCACTTTGGAATCTGGCAAGTCTGACTGAATATACTGGTAAGAAATTGAACGTTCGTGATAATATACGAAGTATTTGAAGATATTTTTTTGTTGATTAATATTGGTCAAATATAAACTCGGTGTGATAATACAATTTTGAGTATTGCGTTGGGAATAATATTTCGAGTGGAACAGATATTTTCGTACTTGCGCTGTTCTTTTAGGGTCTACGTGGATTAAATATACGATCGAATTAAAAAATAACTGGCACAATGATTGCGTGCATTTGTTCTTTGATTAGATGTTTAAAGGAATCCGTGATTAAAGTAAATTAATCCTTCATTTACCTTATCTTCATTTATGATTTATTCCTTAATAAGTAGTTTTGTTTCTTGAATTACTTTTTACAATTTTTTTTCCATTTCTTTTTTTAAATATAGTCTTATTAATGATAAGGTACAAATCGTGTTTGGACATTTTCTTTAGGCTGAACGAATTTGAGTGTGAATCCTGAGTAGACTCGTGTTTTGCTAGTGAGAAAGTGGTAGCATTTGGGGATGTTGTGGCAATAAGATATACATTTCTCATGTGTACAAAAGGGGTAGGTATATAAGTGGGCAATGGCCTAGGTAGTCCTTATAACTCACCGAATAATGGACAGTGGATGGGCCACAGTAAAGGGAACGATTTCCACCTTTACGTTTCCCGATTTTGAGGGTTTCCCTTTGGCTTTCGGTCGACGGCTCTTGACAAACTGGTTTGAATATTCTAAAATATGTAAATTATGTACGATAGCTCAGTGACATGTGCAATAACCCACCCATGTCGGCGAACTGGTTCGCACTTTTAGCAAGCATGCCTACCGCACCACATCAACTGAGCACCCTGCCAAACTACCCTTTTTGCAGAATTTCCTGTGATCCTGGAAATCGACGAGACCGCATTAGATAAATAAATAAATAATTGGCGCAACAGGTCCCTAGGGACCCTAGGCCTAGCGTCTCACAACCATTCGTCTTGTGTGAGTTTTTATTTTTGGGAATAATAGAAGGGATCTACAATTTTATGCCGTGTCCAAGCGGCCAATTGAGAAGCTCTTTCATGACAGTTATACTCTCGGATGTTTGTCAGACGTTCGCGAGAGGTGGTGCAGTGTAGAAAAAACTTAAGTTGGAATTTTGACCGCATGAGATGGCGTAACTTTTTTTCATTCTGTTAAAGAAGTTTGTAACTTCCGTTACACAGTTTTAGATAGGGAAATCTGTAGTCGCGGTTAAAATCGCAAAAACAGTGCTGCGAGGAGATTTGATGATCGTTCACTGCTGAGTTCACTCCGCTGCCATAAAAGCTGTCAGAATCCACGACAAAATGGAATCAGCAAAAGAAGTAAGATAAATCCAAATGTTCCAAATCTGATCGCTGTGAAGCCTCAGCATTGCTTACTCTCCCGCCAACCTAAATCCTCTAAAATAGCGCCATTATTAAGGCCTTAGGGACTGTTTGAGTACCGATGAAGAAGCACTCCTTAAGCCTGCACGAAGTGGATAACACACCGACAGTAAAAGCCTGTATATATATAAACTTGAACTGTAACTACCACTAAGTGCTGTCACGTCCATTAACAAGGATACTGTTTCAAATCTGATTCGTATCTGGCATCACCTTTTAGCATTTCTTAAGCCCACTTACGAACCCTCCATCAACACTATGCCTTGGATTGTGATACTTTTCGCCTCCACTTCAGATGTCAAAATAGTTCCTAAATGTATCCTCTTCAACAATCAGCCGTCTGTCCCCCCTTTGTCGGGCTATAATCCAACAAAATAACACTCCTTTTTCAAAAGAATACTCTCCCATTCATCTGTGAATGACAGGACAGCAACGAAATTACCGCCATCAGCCCTGCTGGCCATATAATTTGCCTAAGCATCATTATGCCGCACAAATGCTCTAGAACATAACTAAGAGAAATTCGACTCAAGCGGACAGTATTCGAGTTACAAGCTCACCCCGAACTCAAGACCGTAAGTGTAAAGAACAATACGCTCTGCCAAACAATGACAAAGGGTCCGGGGGATTTGCTTAATTACAACAGAGCTACCAGTCTTTCTGAATTATAATGATATCCGAAACTTTTGATGATAGGCTTCGGCGAGCCTTAATTGTGACCCCAAAAACGATGGTTATTCATATCACCACTGTACAGTGCAGCGCGTTACGACTACGGACACATTCAGCTTAATCATTGGGTGTAATTATCATGATTCACTATTGTGGAACCGGCCGGGTCCCACACAGATCAACCGCAAAACGTAAACAAATTCAGAAGCCGCGTCCAAAAAGCCCGCATCGTATTTATGGCTAAATTAGTACCGGGATTGGCGTAATGTGTGGTAGGAAATTTTTCATTTATTCATCTGTTGACCAACGGGAGCAACAACGATTCATGACACTGAATTAATCATCTTTATTTGACAGTTTGTGGATGTGAAATGTGTGGGCTGACGTTTCCGGGCGGTTGGTTGGCTGTTTATCGCCTCGGTAATGTTTACCCTAATCGAGGTGATTTATTTTTGTGTTTTTTTTTTATTCTCATTTTGTTCCACAAACAATGATGCGACTGGAGATGTGCTCGCTTTATTGTTGCGCAGTGAGTATATTTGATCCCTTTGTGGCATGCGGCTCCACGTACAACACTTCTTTTGTATCAGAAATTCGTTTTGATTTGTGTCTCGTTTTATTCCTATTATAGTGACATCCTAAAAATAGTCCTAATCTCTGACATATGCCGACTTTTTGTTATTGTCGCTGGTAAATCATCTGAATGGGGGAATGATTACAGTTGTGTGGAAATTTTTAAACGGTGCATTATATAATTCCATTCAGTGAATATCTTTTGAGGGTCTCCTTCTTTCGTCGAAAGGAAAGGAAGTTTGTCTCAGGTGGGTACTTATCTTCTACTTTCGAGAGTGAATAGATTTCCTGGGGTGTTTTAAATTCCAACATGATGGTTTTGCGAGAAGGACTTCAACGCGCATGGGAATATTTGAATTTGAATTTATTTTGAAAGAGGAACATATCGGAGGAATTGTATTAATTGGAAAAGGACGAACTCATCATTTTGCGCATATTTATGCAGATGTTTTTTTTTTCATTTTTTTCATGGAAAGAATACAGATGAGTTTGGTTCCAGAACAACAGACATTTATTTTGTTTCTCATACACAAAGAATCACAATTTCATAGTCGATATGCTAATCAAAACATACGTTACGATGAGGGAAAGAAGGGTCGACATTCAGTCCTTTTGCCAACAACGTATGATGTTTGTAGACCTACATAGCTCGGTGACATATTTCAATTTGCAAATTTGATGGGCACAATTTTGTTAAAAGCCACTCTCAAATTTATTTATGTTGGTTTTTCGCTAGAGCAAATTACATTCTTGTAACTTGCCACAGAAGAAAGAGTCGTACCTCACATAGCCTAACCAAACTAGACAGTCGACTGAGAGCAGAAACGGTACTTCTGCCTACAAGCTGCCTGTCCTGCAGCAAATTGCATAAGTATTCGTGCCTGTACAAATCAAAGGAGCGCCATTGCTGCCGCACGCATACTTATACAATTTGCTGCAGGGACTTCACGTCATTCGGGCGGCCATTATTATGGTGGGCATCAAGTGTGTGCGACTGTGTTCGGCATACTTTGTGCCCATTAATTATGCGGAGTTCACATCACAGTTAATTTTAAGAATTTTAAAGTTTTTGTAATTGTTGGTATCAAATGGAATTCCTGTAATAATTTCGTTAGAATGCCAAATAACTTAATATAATAATTATTTGTCAATATCTGGCAAAAATTCATCTCATAATATGAATCAGGAAAAATTAACTACCACGGTTTTTTCACTTTTGTTAAAAGAGATTTTGTAACTTCAGTTTTTTTTTTTGCATATTTTAAGAAAATATACTTTTTCCCATTGATTTTAATGCTTTAAATTTCGAAGCCATATTTAAAAAAATATATTTTAACACAGTTTAGCGAAAATGTTTTTTTTTGTGTGTCGTGGGGAAAAATATTTTTTTACGTAAAATGTACGTAAAATGTATACTTGCACAATTGTTAAATTGAAAAAAATAGTTCGCCCTTTATTTTACTCGTAACGATAAAAAAATATTTTGATCACTTTTCGTATTCCAAAAATACAAATAGTGCACTTGTTTTCATTAATTAATAATTAGGAAGGTTTATAAAAAAATCTGTGCACATTTCAAAATATATTGTTTTAAAATTTGTAAAAGAATTATCTGTATAGAAAAGGAAATAAAGCGTGCGAATACTAACAATTAACAAAACAATTTGAATTCTTACGTTCGATTGAATATGCAAAATCTGAAATCTGAAATCAAAATGCAGAACCCACTCAAATACAACATTATATTAGGTGTGTTTTTTTGAGCTTCGTTTTCAGCAAAGCAAAGTATAGTAAGATTTTCAGCACACAATTACAATAACTACTACAAGTCTCGAAGTGTCAAGTAGAGCGTAGTTGTTGTAATTGCGTACTGAAAATCCTACTTAACTTTGCTTTGCTGAGAACGAAGCTCAAAAAAACAGGTGTATTGTCTTTTTGTTAGGAGTTAAACTTTTTTTTTTGCTTTCCGATATTCATATTTTTTGTTTTTAAAATAAGAATAGCATTTGCATTCCTACTGTTGCTAATTAACATTATTCAACAATGTTCAGTGTTATTAAACTACAGAATTACCAATCATATATTGATTTTGTACAAATATGGTGTTAAATAAACGAATTTGAAAACATTCACCATAATAGAAATTTATACAATATTCATGAACATTTACTAAAATTCGCTTTTGTCTAGTGGAAGCTTGGGTTTAACTTGCCAGTTGTTGACTCATTTTTGGAACAACCCCCAATGATTTCAGTTTTGCATTTTGCTGTCAAACATAGAATTCATACAAACAAAATTAAAAATAAACTGAAATGTGAATGGATGAATACCTTTTACTGCCGAAGATGGATGGAAAACAAATTAAGCTATCTAAAAAACCATACTCAACATTTACTTTTTTTACTTTTATTGTTATAAATTCATTTACATTTTGTTTGTTAATGAAATTATGCCAACCGGGGGCCTTTAATACACGTATCACAGACAGGAAAAAAAAAAGCGCGAGAGAGAGCTGTCATTGAAAATTTGCGGAGAAAATCGGGTGGGTGCAGTGAAAGTCGACTGTCTAGTTTGGTTAGTCTATGCGTACCTCATATCCAGCCCGGGCACGTTCAGTGAATGCGCTCGCCAATTATTGATTTTAAATGATAAATGCTGAAAAAAAGTCTTTCACACCCAATAACTTTATTTTAGTTCTAGTTTCCAAAAGAAAATTGTTACCTGATCTTAATTACATTTCTATTGAGGACCTCTGACTCTAGTGCATTGTGAACTAAAGAATCCATCAAACGACTCCTGAGCAACAATTTCTGTATATTTACTTTTTGGCACCCAAGCCACACGAAAAGTACGAAATTTTATATATCCCACCTATCCCACCCATCACACCAGATGTGTAACTCTTGATACTTGTTACGACAGCAACAACATAACCAGACAATGTGCCAGTTTATGATGAACCTGATCCATCAATTACATTCTACCTCTTACAATTTTGAAGAATTACTAACAATTTGTACGACTGTGTCCCCTCTAGTCACGAACAAGCATAGGTTTATAAAGCCGTGGATGACACATAACCTCTTGAATGAGATAAGAAGGAAAAACAAACTTGCAAGAAAATGTAGAAGTCATCCGCTAAATATAAGGCTTAAAAAATTGTATGATAATCTGTGCAAATCGGTGCACCAAAACATTGAGGAAACGCGTAACAAATTTTATACTGATTCTTTTGAACGTGCTGGGAGTAATACAAGAGATCAATGGAAGGTAGTGGATAGCATTTTGGGAAAAAGTAGTCAGCCAATAGGCATAAACAGCTTGGAAATAGATGGTAAAATTTACACTGATTCAGTAATTTCCAACAAACTCAATGAGTACTTTACCGATATCTCAGAAAAACTAAAACCATCTGCGTAGAGATTCCTATGGACTGTAATTGTTCCTTAAGATCAATGGAAAATTCACAATCCAACAGTTTTGTTTTCTAACCATTTTCATCAAGCGAAACCTATAAGGTAAAATTATCCTTAAAAAAACAAAAATTCGTGTACTAGTGATGGTATATCGAGTGTATTGTTGAAGAAAATATGTTTCTATGTGGTGGACGTTTTAAGTAGCTTGTTTAATCTTAGTGTTCAAAATGTTTTTTTTCCCTCAGCCCCTGAAAAGTGCTCAAGTTATACGACTTTAAAAAAAAAAACAATAAAAGTAATATGTCGAACTATCGACCTATATCCCAGTTATTTAATAGTATGAAATGTAGCAAATCTGCAATGGCTCTTTTTGTCGATATGACAAAAGCGTTTGAAATGGTATACCATGAATCGCTTCTAAAAAAAATGTACAATGCTGGTTTTAGAGGAGTAATGCACAAGTAGGTTACGTCTTATCTCAAAGATAGAAAGCAAAAAGTAAAGGTAAGTGGGAGTTTTAGTGACACTTGTGTTTTAAAAATGGCGTACCACAGGGTTCAGTTCTTGGTCCTTTGCTATTTTCATTTCGTTCCCTTTCATTTCATTTATTTAGCAATTGTAGCTATTATTTTACAGGGAAATATATATATATATATAAAGATATAAGTTTAATAAAAAGAAGGAATTAAATAAAGGAAGAAATTTGCATTACATTAGTTATTCATTAGTTACTCTTACATAGTTTATAATCAGTCGTTTAAATCGCAACAAATTCTTTTCAAATTGCAGTTCATTTGGGAGTTCATTAAATATTTTAAAACCTCTGTATAAAACTATGTTTTGTGCTTTTTTTGTCCTAAAAAGTGGAAGACGCAGACTATTTCTGTTACGGACATTATAGCTGTGCACATTACTAACATATATCATTTCACTACATAGATAACTGGGCAACAATTCATTTTTAATTTTAAACACAAAAATTAAAACATTTATAATTATCCTTTCAATATATTTAACATATTCACAATCACCACAATCAATATAAAGGGTTTTTTTAATAAGAGGTGTTATTGTGAATGAGCCGCTATTTCGGTAGCTGTCACTTTTGAAGCTTTTATTCTTTGACATTTGACAAGTACTAAAAATGGAACGATACACACTTCAAAAACGCATTGAAATTATTAAAATTCACTAAAAAAATGGTGAAAAAACACAAGCAACGAAACTATTGATCTTTTACGGGAAAAGTTTCCGGACCGTGTTATCTCTCGAAGAGGTGATCACAATTGGCCAACGAGATCTTTCGATTTAACACCTTGTGACTTTTTCCTTTGGGGCCACGTGAAAGATAAGGTCTACGCCAACAGCCCAGCGTCGATTCAAGACCTCAAAGATAAAATTCGTGAGGCTATCGAGGACATAGGACAGCCATTTTGCGATTTGGTTATGGAAAATTTCATGAAAGCGATATGGTCCTGTATGCGTGCTCGTGGTGGCCATTTGGCTGATGTTGGTTTTCAATACTAACGGCATACCTTCCTCTTTATTATGAAATAAACATCCGATAATTTATCTCAAAAAATGGCATTTTTCTTTGTATACCAAAATAACACCTCTTATTGGAAAACCCTTTAGTTCGCATAGCCTTATTTTGAAATGTCTGTGGTCTCTCTCACATTGTACTATTTGCTAAATATAAAATCGTTGAACAGTATTCAAAGTGGGGCTTAATTATCGTATTGTATTCATTTATTGCACTAATTATTAACATTCCTTTTCGTATTCTGGCAAAAAAACAATTTTTGTAATAACATTTTTTGATATATATTCGATGAAATTCAATTTGTTATCAATTATAATTCCCAAATACTTAATCTCACTTACAACTTCCACATTTTCGTCATTTTTCATCACCCTATTATCTGAATGTCCATTAATATACATACACTTTGTTTTATTTACATTTAAACTTAATTTGTTCATCTTAAACCATCTGTCCAAATCCTTAAGATCACAGTTAATATTTTCAATACATTCATTTAGGTTATTACACGAAAAATATATAAGTCCATCATCTGCGAACAGTTGGAGTCGTTAACACTTAACTACATTCGGCATTTCATTACTATAAACTATGAAAAGCAGTGCTCGCAAAATCGATGCTTGTGGTACACCTAGGACTACATTTATTGCCTCTGAAACTGCATCATCCACTCTGGTTCTTTGCTTCCGTCCATTTAAATAAGATTTGAACCACCTCATTTCATTTTCCTCAACACCGTATTTATCCAGTGTGTCCAGTAGAATACCTCTATCAATCTTTTCGAATGCTCAAAAACAGCAGCAATTCTATTCTTCGAATGTACCTCATTTTTTCAATCAGCCAAAATAAGGTTAACTAGCGACTCACAGCTATTTCTTCCTCTGACTCATGATTGGCACTCCGCCAAGAGTTGATTGTCCTCCATATACTTTTGAAGCTGTTGCTGTACAACTTTCTCCATAATGTTTGCTTCGTTGAGTAGCATATTGATTGGGCGAAAATCTTCTGGTTTTTGTAGGATTCTTTGATTTTTCTATCGGGACTACTAATGACTCTTTCCATATTTCTGGGAGAACACCATTTGCCATGGATTTATTTATAATTTTGCATAGTTTCGGTCCTATGCTGCACATCGCGTCACTACCATATTCGGATCTTCTTTATTTTTCATACTTTTCAAAATGTGTTTAAGTTCATCAATTGAAATAGTTTTAAATTTAAACGTTGCGTTTACTGTCGGAATTACATTAACATAAATAACATTTGGGGGATGGCTTTATTTAGTTCCATCACACTATCAACAAAGAACATATTAAATTTACAGTCATTCACTAAGCCATTTTCAAAAACCACACTCTTTATTGCACTTTTTGTTTCTTTGAGAACTAATGATTTTATTGTTGGCCACATTGATTTTTGGTCTCTAGCTGATTGAATTTTTTGTGTTACGAAGTCACTTTGTTCCCTGTCGAGAGCTGATTTAAATTTATTTCTAGCTGTTCTATAGTTTTGCCAGTCATTAGGTGTATTTGAAAACACGGCTATTCTATATTTAAGTATTTTATCACGTTTCATTGATTTAAGTGTGCTACTAAACCACTGATTTGCACCAGACTCATCTACATTTCTTTCATACTTTAAGGGCTCTAAAGCTCTCCGTTGCATCTCTCGCCATTCTGTCACTATATTCATCTCCTATCGTTGTACACGCTCGCGAAATTTTCTTCTATCGTACTTTATAATTTTTATTTTTGATTTGCTTGCACTTTTTACTGTGTTCATTTCTTAGCTAATTTCGATGCATTCATGATCACTTACTTTCAGATTATCCACAACATTAGCACTCACTTTGTCATTGTTCGCCATTACATAGTATTATAGAAAAGAATATATATCTAATGATATCAATATTAATCGATTTATTATATTAGTTTTATTATTTGTTATATCAATAATATTATTAATTATTAGACCTAATTTAATTAGAATTTTATTAGGATGAGATGGATTAGGGTTAGTTTCTTATTGTTAAGTTATTTATTTTAGATTACATAGTCTATAATAGTACGACAGTTAGGTGTGATTCTTGTTGGTTGTTGAACAATTTGTTTAAACGCGTTGTATCTTACTATTTGTTGCATCCTTAGTGCATATGCATATGTATTAATCTACATTAACTCGCTCTTTGAGCTAACTCTTAATGGAGAATCAACTGCATTTGCAGACGACATAGCCTTTACATACAAGTGTATTACGGGATATGAATGTATTGCAAAGAATTCGAAAGATATTAAAACTTTAAGACGTTGCTTTGCGGAACTTAAACTGATTATTAGTGAAAAAAAAACTAAACTTATGTCTTTCAAAATATCAAATAACTTTATAAATGATTTTAATTTATGTTTTCATGCTTATGATTGTAAAAAAAATCTGTTTACCTATAGTACATAGTTGTGGAAAACGTAATTTTGTTGGTAGTTCAAACTGTTTAAATAATTATTTTAAAATTGAATCATTTCATCACTATAAATACCTCGGAGTATTTATTGACCATAATTTGAATTGGATGGATCGTATCAAACCATTAAATCGCATATGCTCCTAGTAACTTGAAAAATGTATCTCATCAAGTATCAAAAAGTATTAAAGTCAATATATTACGGCCTTGTTCACTCTGAGTTACAGGTATCACCAGTTGGGGTGGTTCTTATACTAGCGCTTTAAGATCTTTATTAATAGCTCAAGAACATTTAATCAGGATTGTTTGTAATAAAAATCGTTTTAATCATAGCTGGTATTTATGACACCTTTACGTTTTTAAAGTCCGAAAAGAATTTTATAAGAAAAGTGGAAACATTCCTTGTAGAACTACACAGCTGTATAGCCTGCGTATAAATACCATGAACCTTGTCAATGTTCCAATCGCGCACTTAACCCACGCACTTTTCGCACTTCTACACTGTTACAGCCCCCTTAATGTTCAATCATTTACCATTTTCTGTTCGAACAGGCATACATTTTAATTCATTTTTAAAAAAGGTTAAAGACTGGTTATTCACCATTATTTATGATGTCCTTGAATCGTTATTTAAAAGCAATAGGCTACCTTATTCATCAGCATAGGTCAAAGTCTTAGTTTTAATGTCAATTTGTGCTTAGTTAATAAGCGGCGCAGTGGCTTAGTGCTCAGTGTGTTGGACTACTAAGCGAGAGGTCGCTGGTTCGAATCCCGAAAAAAAAAACGAAATACCAACTTTAGGTTTTTTCACTGCGCCACCTCTCGCGAACGTCTGGCAAACATCCAAAAGTATAACTGTCATGAAAGAGCTTCTCAATTGGCCGTTTGGAATAAAATTGTAGATCTCTTCCATTCGTCCCAAAAATAAAACCTCACACAAGACGAATGGTTGTGAGAAGCTAGGCCTAGTTAGCTAGTGGCGCCAACTATTTATTTATTTATTTATTTATTTATTAATAAATTCTTATTTATTCTTTGAATTATTTTTTAAATCGTTTTCCTATAATTTTTAAATTTCAGTGACCACAAACCATAACCGCCTAAGTCGACTTAAGACGAAATTGAGATTTTGATGCCATTAGATTCAGCATACCCAAATCTATTTTGTTAATTTTTTTTTCAGCTTTATATCTTTAAAAAAATGGCCAAAATTTCAAAAACAACAACAGCTTAAGTCACTAGAGTCAATAGAGTAAAAAAAACTTTAAACTGCTCTCCTGAACAATGAGTAAAACAGACTTAAGCGGTTTTGCATTGTGGCCACTGATTTATTGTTTTCCTTGATTTGTATATTATTCTTTTAATGAAGTCATATAAAAGAAAAAATAATAAATGTTTTTGAAACCGATGTTTACCCCACATCAGCTATATTTTATTTTGATACTTAAATCGCTCAGTCATTCCACACTAACTTTTTAAGCTACAGACTGATCACTATTTTTCGGCTAGAGTTATTCTAAACCAAATTGTATCTTAGCTTTAAGTTATGAAAAAAAATCAATAATAATAATAATAATTGGTTAAATGGACGTATATTGCCTGCCTTTTTGTGGAATGCAAATAAAATAACCTTTCAAACGTAATTTCTCCGAACTAAAGTTATAAAATTAAGACTGTTCACATGAGTCCATTTTGGTCGGCCATTAGTCCTGCTCTAAGCGGAGCAAAAAGATGACTGATAGCTCAAGTAACTACGAGAAGTATGGTCTTTGAAAAGTATTTCAACCATTTTTATGTTGATAGTAATAAAAATTCACACAACAAGGCCTAGGGTACCTATACCCGTGGCGCGAATTATTCATTTATTTATTTGCTACACTGAGAAATTGAAAAAAAAAATATTTAGTACAAGTTTCAGTTATGGAAATCAGGGCAAAAGGTGAGGCGGCAAAAGTACTGGCCTAATCAAAAATTTATCAGTTTTCCTATTTCGTGATTGCGTCACTATATCTTACAGATCTTTTATAAATATACTGATATACGATTTATTTCGTTCGATTGGCAAATACAACGTCCCTCTGCTTAGACATATACTGCTACAAAGAATCTTAACAACAGTCATCATAAGCATCAAACAAAAAAGCCGGCGTAAAGTGGACTCTAAAAAAGTGCGCTTACGTTCCCATTTGAACTGTCTATGAACTAGGGCATCTATACACGACGTAAGTTGTATATGCCATCATAACTACTAAATGTGACACTTATTTCGATTTACTCACCTGTGATAATGACGCCCGACGTACACGGTTCACCGCGGAAAAAACTTCGAAAACTGCTGACGAATTTGAAAACTCTCTACCAACCGCAGTTTATTAATATTCCTCGCCCCATCAGCCTCATAAAGAATCATAATATGATCAAAATGATGGCGGCTGCCTTAGGCGTCGGGACACCCAAAATAGTTTCAACTTTTTCAAATAAAACTATTCACATAGTCCGGCCACACATTTCTACGAAATTGTCAGTATCATCAGATCGAAACTTAGTCCACATAAAGTGTGGTTATGTACGTCCTGTATAATGTTGCAGCGCTCTACTACTACCCATCCATGCGAGCCATAATTTTTTTTTTTTATATATAAGCAAATAGAAACTACCAGCCGACATTAGGCAGATATTGAGCATAACCCCAGGACTCCATTGGGAATACTTTCCGCACATTACCGCTGTGGTGGTGATTGCAGAGCTGGCGCAGTGAAAGTTTCCATCTATCTCCAAGGCAAAACACATACGCTACGCGCTGGGAAACTTTTCTCAAGATTATGGCATAAATTTGAAGTTGGCTTGAAAGCATTTCGCCTCGACCTCGATCCCATTATCAAATTTATGCTGAAACTTTAGTGCAACAGGTTTGTTCGCAAAACAGCGGTTTTAGCAAAATTTTTACTTTCTCCACGGATACACCCGCACAATATCACGCGGTGATTTTATAGCCGCACGCTCAGGTGAAGCAGTCAATTTTCAATGCTAACATGTCACAGCGTGTAATATTCTTCAATGGAGTGTAAGTTAAAGCCGCGGGAACATAATGGTGTGGCTGGATGACGCGCCCTGTTCCCATCCATGTATTGTGCGCGGGGATTAGGGGTTTCTTTTGAAGGGGTTCGGTTAATGGAAAGTGCTTCGGTGGATGGGCGCCGCTATCAAGTAACGCAGTATTGACGTTGAAATTGAAATTTACGGCGCTCATGGTGTTTTCCTTCGAAAAATCATTGTCCCGCACCTACACACGCTCGCGATTTCTGTGTTACCCCTCCACCCTTGTACAAAATGTTTATAAGTTCGTGTGTTCAATGGGCGTGAAATATAAGCTAGCGCCTTTGCTTTCGCCCCCGAACTCATACGATTTCGTACGACATTGCGAAAAAAGTGATTTCGGGAGGATATTTCAAACTCTATAGTGCCCGTTACATTTGATGTTCTGCTGGTGTAATGAGCTTAAGAAATGGCTTTTGCCACAGCCGTGTCAGCGGATTAACAGAAAATGGTTGAACGTTAACAATAAAATCTTGAGTTCTTAAAGCCTTATTGGTGAGGCAGGGCTTTTGACTTTAAGTGTCACTAAAAAAAATACTGCTGCATGTAACTGTTGCATGTGACTTAAGTGGATTACGTGACGATCCATTGAACAGACTTGATATCCACCTGCAGGAAAGAATCACATGCATCGCACATCGTAATGGAATATACAAACTTTATTCTGAACATAACCTAGAAACAAATGTTTCAAGAGCAAGAGTGTGGGACAGAGTATGCTCCTGGGAATTGTGTATAACAAAAGAGCTAGGTAATAGATGAGGTTGAGTTACATTGAAAAGAAAAAAAAAAACACATTTTTGCTTGGTTCTCACCCTCAGTGACCACAACGAAAACGTATCCGACAGCAAATTTCTAACAAAGCCGAGATTTTCTGTGGAAGTTCATTATTTCTGGTGTCGCAACACAGATGTGTCACTTCGTACACATACTGCAGCTCCTTGCTTTTGAATTTTAAACTAACACTGAAGTTAGTTGTCGCCTTACATCATTTATGCGGTGAAGTAATTTTACAAATTCACCAGATTGCCAAACAGGTTTCAAGATGAATTTCTGTTTCTTTTTTGGTTTCATTTGAAATAAGAAAATTCAGCATAGATTTTTCTGAGAAATAGTCATCCTATTGAGACCACGCGAAAAGGGATGTTTAAAAGTTTTCAAACTTTTATTCTAGTTTACTGTCTCTACCGAATTAGGGCGGTACTATTTTTAGAATAGAGACGTAGTTTCGCACAAAGTCAGTGCTGAGATATTTTAAGGTTTTCCAAACCCCACAAATGCAATTGCTTTCGTTAAGTTCGAAGCGGCAGTGGTGCCAGACTTTTCGGACTGACTTGCCCACGACTATTATCAAAAATACCCTTTTTGCCCTTGCCGTTGTTAAAAGAACCCCACGGTATACCCCGATGAAGGTATACATACATAAATAATTATACTATATATTAAAACACGAAAAAATTCGAATTTTTAAAAATTAAAATTTTTAAAAATTAACAAAATTGTTTTTCTGAATTCGAATGGTTTTTTTTTCGTATCAGTATTTGAAATCACTTTTTTTTTCTTTTGAGGAATATAAAAATACGTTTCAAATGCAAAATTCCAACTATCTGGCATCACTGGGCGGGAACATGATATATTTAATTTAACAATCTTACTGTTTGAAGCAGTATACGGGCCAATTACTAGGGGCTTGTGTACCTTTCTGCTACTGACTGTATTTCATATGTAAAGTAGTGCAAATTTCCGACATTTGTTCAGACAAAAACTTGCCACGCCCACCTTTGTGGGGCGTTTTTAACCGAAGAACTTAATTTGCCTTACAATTTTCATTCAATTACAATTTAAAATTATTTTAAATCTTTCTACGAAATCATAGCGGCCCATGGTTGACAATTCAAGCATGTGAAGCTTGTGCCACGCCCTATTTGGAGGCGTTTTAACTTTTTTTTTTCGATATATACATACATATTTTGCATGCAGCTGAAATAGGAAGCCATGGTTGTATTTATCTGTTGAGTTGTAGTAACCCACGTCCAGAAGTAACCAGTTGTTTTATAAACTGAGAGAATTTAGCGGTCGTAGTTTGACCGCAAACGGAAACGGGAATCCATTTATGGAAATTCACCTATCATCTGGTCCATATTTCATACAAATCTGATTCGAAATATCGCCGTAATATGTACGACAAGAAAAAAATACTGTGGCCAATGAACAATCAGATAAGAACACATGATCGTTCAGAATATATTCCTCAGTTCCAAAGTTGACAGATTTTGGTTTAAAAGTGCAGAGCGAATGAAAGATATTTCAGTTGTGACAGCCATTCAGAAGTTTGTAATCTCAATTTTCAGAATTATTGTTCTCGGCGATGGTTCAGAGAATAAATAGTAGTGAGTTCGAAGTACACGATTAAATTGTTGGCATTGTACTTTTTAACTGTACATTTATTGCTTTATTACAATTTCAAGAGAGGACATCACAAATGGCTCTTGAAAACAAATATCCATAAACTCATAGAGGAGTTTATTTTTTGTTTCGTGTGACTTAAATCATAAACTGGCGAGTTAGTTAATCGATTTCCTTTTATTTTCTTTTTGCTTTTATATCAACCAAGTATCATATCAATTATTATGAATATATTTTTGAATAAATTTACTAAACAATATTAAATATTGAACAGGTTTCCCCATTTAGTTCAACTCCACTTCACCGTTGCGCGAAAACTACCCCCGGCTACAAGGCAACTCACTATAACCTGTCAACTTACGCTATTTACTGTGCAAAGTTGACTCAAAGAACTCCAAATCAACCCAACACTGACATGCCTAAGCAAACAAGTAAACAACAATTTTTTAGTGCCACCACAGCAATCATTGTTTTCACTACGAAAGTGTAAACAAATGCACTTCGGCCACAATCCCATTAATTTTCTAAGTGGCCCAGCACGAAGGACCATATGAAAGCAAAGCTAAAAAGCTAACCATTTACATGTTGAAACATTGGAACTAGCTAAATTACAACAGTCCTTGTATCTCTACATTGGTGTTTTGCTCTGGTAATTACGCCAGACCTTCCAATTTATAATAAGGACTATTTCCACCGATTTAACTCAATAGGGGACTACATTTGTTTTTCCTATGAAAACACAAACACACATCCATCTGGGTTCTGGGATAAAAACTCCCAACGGCCAAAGTTTATATGTGGTCGAGCTTTTTCTGCGGACTGTGTCCGCTATGTATGCAGTTTGTTTTGTAATTTTTTGCTTTGGTTTGACTTTGAGAACAGTTCGCCTGCAGTACTCATCCTTCTACTTTTTTTGTTTCGCAATTTTAATTTTTTTTTGTTTTTTTTTTTGCTGCCTGGTGTTGATCGTGGTTAGTTTTGGGGTTGCGGAGGGATGTACTGCTTTCATGTATAAATTGCTAAAGTAATATAGACATTTTTGTAGGTGGATTATCCTTTTCCGCCGGACTTTCGTAATTAAATGTTGCTAAAAGGGTCGGAACTTCTTTATATCTATTCTGTTGGTTAAGGAAATTGCGATTAGGTTATCGTGAATATAAATAAAGCCTTAACATGCAACCATTTTATTTTATAGGAACTGTTTTGGTTATCATCACGGAGAAGAAGACCTCAAAGGAAGTACAGAGTGGTGGTCGCTAAAGTGCAGTTGTGAGTTGAATCTTAAAAAAAGTTAAGAGCATTTTTTTCTTTGACAACTGGTTTGAGTGGTTTTTAATGGTAAGTCCCACTACTTTGTCGCAAGTATTTACATTCACTATTTCTGGTTTTGCTGTTGTTCGATTGGCTCAACTAAAATGAATATTACTGAGGACAACTAGTCAATTTATTCGCGGGGTTTATTGGGTCTTAGAGTAATGGGATGTGGTGATGACCAGGCTGCCTCTATTTTTGTAAAAGCTAACATTTTAACACTTTCGAGGAAAATGTTATTTTTCTTTTTTTAATATTTATGCATACCTTTTGTAGTTAAACTGCTAGAAATTGAGATTTTCTATCGAATTTGAAGAAAAAGCGTTTGAAATAAATGCCATTAAATCGGAGATAAAGCAGTTACTCCAAATATGCATTAAATCAAAATCAAAAATGATTACGAAAATAAGGGTACAAATTTTCCAAAACTACAGGACAACCATTTATGTTGAATTTCACTTCTTAGAACCATATTTCCAGGAAAATACAACTTAAAGCAATTTAAGCGCTGAACTAACATCAATCTTCAAGCATCCTGAGGTGATGTTAATGATGCGTTACAGGTCCACCTTTAAAAAAAAAATATTGTCAATCAGTGGGCGGAATAGTTAGTGTGCTAGTTCGATCCACGGAAAAAAAACACAAACTACATCTTAGGGTTTTTCCCACTGCGCCACCTCTCGCGAAAATCTGAGAAACCTCTCAGCTGTCAAAGGGCTTTCCAATTAATTATTGGGATTCATTATAAATTCGAAAAAAAACAAATGATTGCGACCACATTTAGATGGTTCCGAAAGTTGATTGATTCAACATTTCCCTCTGTTGGATGTTTTCTCTCACAATAATATTGAAAAGGTCCATTTTCAAGCAATGTACATGAGTATTGAAACATACTACAGATGCAGGATAATAAAGTTCTCTAAAGTTAACTAACAATGCGAACCGAATACGTGAATACAAAAATGTTACGTATACGCCACCGACATTTTATGAAACCATTCCACCCAAACTTATTTAGGCACCAAAAAGAGTCGGAAAAAAACAGCGAAGCGGATATCAAAGGATACACTGTTGGCCATCTCAACCTACATAATAAGTACCGCGGTCGAGATATGCAACATAGATCTGGAGGTAAACTCATCTTTCTGCTGAAAACAAACGCATCTGGATGCCCTGAAAGATGTTTGCGTAATGTACGACCCTTTCATTTTAAAGTGATGCTCAGGTCCTGAATTATTTAAAGAAACTTAAATAGTGTGCAGAGTACGTATCATCATATTTGATTCTGTCATTGACTTATTTAGCGACGCCGGAAGGAAGAAGACACCATACTGCCTACGCACTCACACAGAAGCTAATGGCATCATTAAAATATGGTATGCCTACCACTTAAAGTGTCAGATACCCTTTTCCGTTCTTGGCTCCCTTTGACGTGCTGATAAACCCAATAATTCACTTTATAGTTCGTATTAGTTTTATCATCCATTATGCCTTATCGGGGCAGCCCCTCGTATCTTTTTTCACACTTTCCATCAGAAGGACTAACTGTGCTTTCCCTGTTTTGAACACTTTTAACCCCATTTTTAACCCCATACTGTCGGCGCCAAAGGAGACCCACCATATTGGGTAAATAGCTCTCAGTATATCTATACCTATATTAATTATAGATTACCAAATCACATACGTAATCAGTGTAAGTGCACAATTTATATTGTCTCCTGCCAAACCTGCTACAACTTAGCTGAAACCTCCTAATGACAAAACAATTAATTATTTCAACAAAGCAATGATAAAAGAAAGCCGCACACACAATGAGCGGCGGTAAAATGATAAATAAAAGGACTTTCATTGAAAACATCCTATCATTGGCTGATTGTATACAAGTCCTCATCGATTTTACCTTGTCGCGCACGTGGAAGGAGTTTCTAGGTCAACTTTCTACGCGTATTTTATACATTTTTGGGGGAATTCAGAATGGAATTGACTTGCGACAGTCCATTGACATCGGCTTAGGTTGCGACGGACACAAGGACGAACTGAATTGTGTAGTATAGCAATCGGTCAGAAGAGTCAAAGAGAAACTGACAACCACACCCTTTTGTCGATTTTTCCATTAGGTTGGCCAGCGCCAACTGATGATGATGGTTTGGATACATATAGAACAGAACTTCTCCATCGATTCGGTGTGTTGGTTGTTGTACACCTGTGTTTGCCGGTTTATGGTTGTGGTTTTCATTTCCTCTTTCAGTTTTTTTTATTTGTTTGCTGCCAAGTTCTGTGCAATTGTTGGGGATTCGGTTTACCCTTGGCGGTAGCAGCTGATGTGGACTAAATGATAAGATCGGCATTTGATTGCGGCCAGCGAATGATGGGTGGAATGGGATCGAATTAATTTTTCTCTTGTTTCATTTATCGCAGGTACGTAGAAGGTTCAATTTGCTAGATTGAATTAGACAGGAAAGCTGGAAAATGTTGACCGTTAAGAGTGAATTTGATAAATGAGTGGAGAGAAACAGCTTGGACGCAGACAATTTCAAAGAACCACCCGTGGGGGAGGGGTCTAATAAAAACCGTTTGCAGAGTTTTTTCCCCATCCAAAATTGGAATAATGAGTGAACTGAGTTCATGCGATATTCCCGGAAGGAAGGTGTGAAGCAAATTTATAGGAAACTTGTAGAAGAGAGTAATATTGGCAAATGTTGCAGAATAAATCCTGATGGCTCAAATTGGAACCTTCGAAATGGTTTCCTAATCCCATCAGCACAGTCGATAAGGTTAATGTATTCTGGCGAAAACGTGCTACCGATATAAAATAGGGCTAACGATGAATCGTAAGATTAATATTGAAAAATATACGTACCACCTGGCGAAAAGATATAGAGAGATTGCTGTCACAGTGCTGAAGGATAGAGTTCTAGGAGGACGCAAAATCAATGGTCGTCAAATGATATATTCCCAAATTTGAAGGTGAAAACGTAGATGGGGTATACCTAAACTTGAGCTCGTTGCCAGTTGCAGAAGACTTGTGCCATCTGAAGTATATTCTAGCTATAGTTGACTCCAATGAAACCAAGTGCCAATTAGTAAACCCAATGCTGCTAAGAGAGCTTTGAGAGAAAGAGGACCACCGACTTTTCAAAAGGAGAAACATGACCACTTATAGTCTTGACCCAGTTCTATGTAGGCTTCCGAATATTTTACAAAACTACAGACATTTTTAAACACAGTTCTGATGCCTGTTCAGAGAATAATAAAATTGAGCAGTTCATTGGCGGGATGGTGATGATAGAACACGACAGCGATGGGGCGGCTTCAAAAACTCGGTCAAATTAGCGGGGAATAAATGAAATAAAAATAAATAGTTGGTGCAACAGGTCCGTGGGGACCCTAGGCCTAACATCTCACAGCCATTTGTTTTGTAGGAGTTTTTCATTTTTGGAACGAATGGAAGGGAACTGCAAATTTATGCCAAGTCCAAGCGGCTAGTTGAAAAGCTCTTTCATGACAGCTATACTCTTGGATGTTTACCAGACTTGTGCGATAGGTGGCGCAGTAGAAAAAACCTGAAGATGGAATTAAAATTCCATCTTAAAATTAAATTTTAAAATTCTGCCCAAAGAGTATATCAATTTTGTATTTCGATATACAGATTGCCTAACCTCGGTAGTATTTACTTTCATTTTTAAATTATCACAGCATCTTTTTTAAATTAAATAAAAATAGTTCAGCTGCAGCGAAAACCGAAGTGAACGACCAACGAGGAAACTGGAACTGGAATCTCTCTGCAAATATCTGGGGACGTTGTTGAAACATTTCGACTTCCTCAAGACATAGGTTTAAGCAAATTCATTGGAACCACAACAATTTGGAACTTCAGCACTAATTTTTCATCACCTGTTTGTTTGAATAGATAAATTCTCGAAATTCTCCGTCTAAATTCTGCGTTATCCAGGAAGTCTTCTTCCAATAGTCAAGCGAAACAATCATTGGCTAATTTGTATTCTTGGAGATTTTTGTTGATATTCAAATTCTCGTCTCTATATTCCTACTCTCATGCTCAACCAAGAAAGTGTTTTTTCAACTCCATTGACTCCCTTTCGCATTTTCCTCTTATCGCACACTCCTGACTCGACCAACTGTCTGTTTCCCAAAATAACGTTCCATGAAACTTCGCTTCAATATTTTTCCTTCCGACGTTGGGCCAAAGTTTTTTTTTTTTTTTTAAATGGAATAAAAAATCATAAATGTTGACAAATTCCCGCATTTTTTATTGTTTATTACTATATTCCCTTGCGAAAATCTACACCCTACTAAATCGCAACCACAGACGTTGCGGGCCACAAAAATCCATTTGCATTTTAATATTCGATTTACGAGTACCTATTGAATGTACACAAGACGTCGTCATAATAATACGAATTTAAATAAACGCGCCCCTTTCAAGTTGACCCGCAAATTCTATCGACAACAATAAAACCAACACCACATAAAGTACGATCATCTAACGTATTCTTCGGTTATATATGCGAAATTCAATACAAGATGCGTATAACCAGGACGAAGGAAAATTCCATTCGACCATGTTACACACATTGGCCGAGGTAAAATAAACGGAAAAGCGAAGAAATACTGCCGAAAGCAACTTTCAAAGCGAATTGAAAAGGAGGAAACATTAAATATTTATAAAAAAAAAAAATCGGGGTAAAAGGAAGGTGCAACGTCCCCTGTCGCTTTTATTTTTTTATTTATTTATTTTTTTTTTAAATAAAATATTGATCTAGAGTATAGCACTGCCTTATGAAGTTTCATTTTCGAGGAAGTTACACACAGGCGGAGGACCTTAGCCATCTGTGGGTACACATACATCAAAGCCGTGGGTGCTAATGTGTGTACAAAGTTCTCCTTTCTGTTTCACAGTTGCGTCCGAAGAAATTGATTTGCTTGGGAAGGAGGAGAAAAGGAAATTTACACGAAAGCACGTCAACGTGATTACGAACGATATAAAGTATTCATTTTTTGCTCGTTTCAAATATACAAGAGAGCGATAAAATGTTGTACGTTATGATGAGGACATGGTAACTTTAGCGTGTTTGTAGAAAAGCTATCATAGATACACATTAGAGCGCTGTTAAAACACACACGAGTACTCGTCTTCGAATCGACTGTTGTGTTCGAGTCTTTTGTTAAGTAAGCACAATTCAGGTCGCATTGGGACTTTAAATAAAAATAATTCATTGTACCCGAGGTAGGATACTGTGAAGTGCAATACTTGTATTTGACTGTTTAAAGGACGTTTAAGAAAAATTAGAGAAAATATTTCGATCATTTCAAGCTGGGACACGTTTGTTTTATGTGAGGGACATAGGGAAAATGTTTCGGAAATTTCTGTACGCACCCTTGGGAGTAAAGTTTATGTGACCTACGGGACGACTTGAGAAGAAATGTTGAAATAAGTTTGGCTCAAGTCACGGGGATGTATAAATATATCCGCCATGACACCTTGAGGCAATGTCACAAGAAGGAAAAGGAATGGAACAAAATGAGAAAGCAATTTAAAATGTGAGCAATATTTTCAAACATGCCAATAAAATTGAGAACTAATTCAAACCGGTGTCTTTGGCATTTGTTGTCAGAGGAACTTCGAGAAGGACTTGCCCAAGGAAAAGTATAAAATGGTAGAGCTGCGTAGAGTTCTGTCAGATTGTTTTAGTTTTTTCTTGAATTTAAATAGATCACAATGTAGCTGCTGAAATTGGAAACATCCGTCGACATTTAGCCAGGGGCCAGATTCCGTACATCAACGATCGTCTGAACGACATCGTTTTTGAAACTTTGATCACCGAAATAAGTCATATTCTGCTCGATTTTTTTTGACAAACGTCAGCTTTCATTATGTTTGTGGAAAATTAACTCGATTAAGCTCTCAAACTTGTAATTTCATAAAAAGTTGCTAGTTTTTGAGGTCTGTCGTTTCGACGATAATCGTCTGAAAAGTTACGAAATGAGTGCCCAGTTCAAATATAAATTGAGGTAAGGGTGTTGTATTCAAATAAAATTTTAAAATCAAAAGTAATTTGGGACGTCAAAGTGGCACTTTCCACCTAAAATATCAGTTGTACTTGAAAATGGGTGAACAAAATCTTCGAAGTTGGAACGCTTACACTGATTGAGACTGAAGGGGATTTCTGATAAAAAAAATTTTGACTTATTCTTGTGCAGAAGAGGTAAATAAAATAAAATGCTTTTGTAAGGATAATTAGGACCGTTTCCTTGTACTCTATATACAAGGTGGCGCAAAAGTAATCCTCCTATCAGAAAAAGCTATAAATTTTGCGATTGGCCCCTAATGTCAGTTCTGTTTTGACATTTGTGTAGTAAACACATGCGAAATACACGTTAATAAACAATGTTACGCTACACTGCTCTAGAACGCGGAATATTGGTGACTATTTATTTGAGCAATAATCGGTCGGTGACTTTGGCACAACGTCACCGTCACCATTTCGTCGCAGATTTCCTAGCCGTCCAACGCCTACTGGTGAAACACTGCGACGTTTAGCCGCTCGCCTCTAAGAGACTGGTACAACACGAGACGTTGCCAAGAGTGGCGGGCCCCGGAGCGCCCGTTGTGCCGAGAATATCGCCTCTGTTGACTCGGTCATTTTTTTTCGAGAACGCCGCTGGTCAAACGACAACAGTGAACGGTGCGCGCTATAGGGCCATGTTTACCGATTTTTTTCTACCGAAATTGGACGATTTAGGACTGGAGGACATGTGGGTCCAACAGGACGGAGCTACGGCATACACTGCGCGAGCCACAACCGATATTCTGAAAGCGGTGTTCCCGGGTCGTTTTTGGCGATTTGCCCTAGCCCGCAAGATCGCCTGATTTGACCGCTCCAGACTTCTTTTTGTGGGGCTTTTTGAAGTCGCGGGTTTATGTCAACAAGCCTCAGACTCTTGCAGCTCTTAAAGACAATATCCGTCAAGAATGTGAGGACCTATCGCCGGAAGTTTTGGCCAAAGTGATGGAAAATGCCATAAAATGGGCTCAAATGACAATCAACTGTGGCGGCGGCCATTTACATTCTCGACTTGATGTAAAAAAAATTAAAAGACCAAATAAAAATAATCCACAAGAAGAATAAAGGTTTTTCATTTTTTTTTTAAATTACAGCCAAAAAACATCGGAAGGTTATTTTTGCGCCACCTTGTACATCTGTATCTATATGGATAGAAATATTTAAGTCTCATTTATAGTTTCGGTCAAGTGTGACATATTTTTTAACAAAGACACACTGCGACGTATTGCTTATGACCAAGTTTCAACTTATTGCCACAACTTCAATTTTAATTAAAACCGTGGGTTCTACTTTGGCTTTTGAGTTCAAGATTATTCGTTATGTCACTTTTCAGCAAACAGACTATTTTAGTCCGACTTCTTTCCAAATACGCGAACCTTTGCAATTAAATTTATTTGTTAAATAAAGTTGTTTCGCTTATTGAATTGTAAATTTTTGGAAACTTCCTACGGGCATCTTTTTAACGAATTAAGTTTTAGAATTTGGTAGGATAGATAAGTTATGATAGTCCTGACCAAATGGTGATTTTGTTTTAGCTAACACAGTAAAATTTTGCAACATTTACTCGGTCGCATCCTGCAAATGGACAATTCTTTTAAGACGAAATAAATAAAGAAAAAAGTAAACTTTGGATAAAATATTTTTTATTAAGTAAAGAAAAAGTTCCCTCACATAATCATAAAATCAATTTCAAAATTCATTCACTGGGAAAGGAGAAATATTCTGTATCTAAGAGAACATCTAAGAGATCACATAACATCAATCAGTTGTGACATTCCTTTTGAGGTTAATCACCCAAGGGTATTAACCCATGTCATGACATGACACTAGGAAACCGGAACAAAAACAAAAATGAAAGCGCACGAAAAACTTCAACAACAAAATAATGAAATTTCATTTCCTCGCCACCATCCATTCAAATTCATTTTTCCCATTAAACTAAAAATTAATTCCTGTTGAACACAAATTAAGCATGACAGCTGAATTGAAAAAAAATCCCTCACACTCGGACTCGATTGTTTGATGAAAGATGAAGTCCGCGTATACACAAAATCGTGCATTTTGAACGCAAAAATAAGAGTCATAGCTTTTATTAGATTACGAAGGGTGTATTGTGACTAATGGTCAATTGAGAAATTACGGATTGAGGGTTTTTTTGTGAAGCAAAGGATTTTCTGAAAAGTTGTTTTAGGAAATTTGTTGAACTCTCTCGAAATATCGCGTTTATTCTAGCAGTTTGACTCAGTGATGACCAGATCGTGGGTAATATCCCATTTCGTGCGCATTTTGCCTTTCAAAATAAGCAAAAAGTTCATTTTTTATTTCTGAGAACAAAAGAAATGTATTCTGTTGTTTTTTAAACGTCGGCATGGGCAAAAAGGGCATTTTTGGGTATTTTGGATAATCTTCGTGGGAAATTCAGTCCGAAAAGTCTGGTATCACTGGTTTGACTGACGCAAATAATGCTACAACAGAAGCGGAAAAATGTGTTCAGTTATGAATAAGGGCAGATAAGAGTAAGTGCTGTCAACAAAAAGGCCGACCAATCGGACGGAACAACAGACTAAACACATATATCCTCGATGATCATAAAGAAAACATTTTTTTAAGTGATTTCATTTCATTTCATTTCATTTATTCAATCTACGATTTATAATCCACAGATTTCGAAAAACAATACAATAAGTTATATAAAAATAAGTTAAATATGAATTTCAAAAAAAGCAAAATTAAATTTGTAGAAGAAGACTCAACAGTGCGTCCGAAAAGTGTGAATGACTATTGCCCAAAACACATGTGCAGAATTCACTTCGCAGCAAGATTAGACTACACTTGTTTATATGTATATAGGCACACGTAAACTCTGCACTCATCGCAGCACTGCAACATGTTTCAATTTTCTAAATTCGCTGCAAAGTTCAAGCGTACCACAACACAAAAAAAAAAAAAAATTGCAATTTCAAGGATTTGGCATCATCGGCTTTTGACATTTGCTGATGGTTTTTGTTTTTGCTTTAGTTGTAAACACATCAGCTGCTTAGCTTGGCTGCTTAGAATGACAGTAGTCCTAGTATCCGATGCAATGCATGTCAAATAATTTTCTGCACATCTATTTTACTTGCAGTACTGCATACTGCATGCTGCGTCCAGAATTTCTGCACATGTCTTTTGGGTATAAGATGTTTTTTTTTGTTTGCATTAAATATGTTAGGTAAAACTGTTACAAGTTTAATGTCTAATGCCCAACAATTGCCATGACAACTACTCGACAGATTTCGCTAAAAGCTTGTTTTGACATATTTCTAAAGACCCTAATAGTACGTTTCCACCGGAAACTAATCGAGAGATTTAGGGCAAGAGATTACAAATAAATCCTTAGGTGTTTCCACCAAAAAAAAAACAAGATTAATTTTACGTTTCACCTGATGTTGTCAACTACTGTCATATCGAATGACACAAAATTGTGATAATTGAACAAAATTAAACAATTCAAAAGTTTAAAGCAATAAAACATGAGTTCCAAATATGAATAAATACTTACTTATCGCAGTTGATTGTAGATTAAAAATTGAATAACCGGACTGTACATGCAACCCTGGTTGATAATCGAGATTTATTTCTAATCTCCATTTTCACGAGATTAACTTTTGTATGATAAATCCCGAGATTTATGCGGGATTTTCATACATTTCTTTAAATCTCGTAGTTAATCTCCGGTGGAAACGTAGTTAAGAAGACTGTCGACTACAGCGTTCATTGCCACGCCCACTTTTTATCAACAAAATGTATTCTTTTCCACACATAATTTCCTTGGATATTTATAAATTACATAAACTCCATTTTCTGTGTAACTCAAATCCCCCGAAGCAATGTTTCCCTCCTGATCAAATTTTTAATTGTAAAAAACGTGCTACCCTTTTGGAAAATCTTTAAAAAAGAAGCATGTCCTATAAACCCTATTGTATTGAATTACATTTTCATTTCATCGTAACTTTTGGCACACTGCTCGTGCATAGAAATTTCCTCTCGAAATATGCGAAATTTAATAAAATTTTCATTTTCAGATGGCAATCTTACAACCCACACGCTCAGTCGCCTATATCCCTGTTCCCCATACTCCCCACACCTATATCAAATTTCTGTATAAATGTTTCTCATTTCATATTGAATTTGCCATACCTCTAGTGTGGGGTAAGCGGAAAAGGAAGAACCAGAAAAAAAAAAAAGTATCCCCATGAAAATACTCCAATAATACGACAATCAATAATAAGGACATTATTTTTATGTTATTTATACGTGTTTTCCAGAGGGGACGAAGAAGAGAAGAAGAACATTAACACGTGGAACAGTATCAGCCAGAAGTCATTACTGGGAAATACAATGCCAACAAAGCTCTTTACAGCAAAATCAAATTATTATGATGATGAAATTGCTTAATGTGTCCAAGTCCTCCTTGTTATTGTGCATGTAGGGTAGGCTGTGAGTTAGATATCTTAAATTATGTCTTTATCTTCAATCGGAATCACGATTGTGTCCATTGTAGACAAAGAGAAGATATACACAATATGAATGTGGCTGCTTTTACTCTTGTAAAGAGCATGAACATGAACATGTGATAGGTGTTTACCACATTATATTGACATGTACTGAGAGTATAAGCTTTTGTACTTGCTTCGTTTGACATTGAGTGACGGCATTGGAAGGTGAAGTGTACACAGAAAGTGTCCCACTGTCACTAATTCGAGCAGAAAATGGGTGGGTGCTTTAAAATTGATGGAACATGATGTCCTTTCTCGTTTTGAAGTTATTGTTACCTTGGTTATATATTTTTTCCAACTTGGACTGATGTCGAATGTGACGAATGATTTTTGTGAACATGTTTTGTGCGCCAGAAATTTTCTTCCAATTAAGAGGGTTTGCACTGAAAATTATGCAAGACGCACTGCGATTATCAGAAATGGTAAGGAGCTGAGTAGAAGATTTTATTAGTTCCAACTTAGCTATGTTCAAGAGTTCATACGGATTCTTTTTCTGGTAACCATTTTAAGCTTTGATGAAAAGGAAGCAAGAAAGGATTTTTCAAAAAGGTTTTTATTCTTACATTCTAGTGAAATATTATTCCACGTTACTCCCTATGCTTTTCAATGATTTTTCCAAGAGGTATATTGTACAAATCCAGTATTCCGATTTTATTTCCTAAAATAATTTTGGTAGAAAAGACTTATTGAGAAATTCTATCTGGTATAGGTATCAAGACCACAATAAGCCAGAAATTGCATTTGTGTTGTGTACTTAAAAGCTCCGTTTGAGTCCGTTAATAGACGGACCACCCTTCAAATACTTCTCGTACAAAGTCTCCAATAAATTTCACTCATGTGTACTCAGTTTTTGATATCAATGAGTTTGTAAAAAAAATATTCAAATGCCAGCTGTCGCCTTTCTACAATACATTTGCGCAGTTAATCTAAGGAGATTATAATGTGCTGTCTGCAGCCGTGCTTTAGGAATACCCCGTTGCGTGATACTCCACACTGTCGACTAGGTACTACTTATTGACAACACATCTGCCCTCTTTGCTTCAAGGGCAAACGGACCGCAAACTTACTCTGAAACTTGTTTAAACTTTAGGAGAGAACGATACCGATACAAATGATGACGGGAGTGAATTTGTGTTTAATTGGGAAGGGTACCATTTAAGAACCCGAAAAAAGGACCGACCATTTCGAAGTGTATAGAAACTCGAAGATGGTCAGGCAATGTCGGAGTGAAGAAACTGGACAAATGTCGACCTCAGTTGGATTGTAATTCTGGACAAACGTCGGCCCATATTAAATCGAAGTGCCGCGACAAAATCTTGCTCGCATCGGTGTGGAATTGCCGGCAAAAGTTCAAATGATTTGACATCGTTACCGACCGAAGAATGTCAATGTGGCAAGAGTTTTATACTATTTTTGCCTTATATGAGACAGCTATACATACAAGCGAGTTCTGATGGTACATTCAAAATTACCAGAAAGGTAAAAAAAAAATAATTGGCGTCCGATTCAGTAAGGACTCTAGGCCTAGCTTCTTACAACCATTCGTTTTGTGCGAGATTTACAATTCTGGGAGGAATCTATAATTTTATGTGAAGTCCAAACGGCTAATTGAGAAGTCGTTCGCAAGCGGTGGTACAGTGAAAAAGAAAAATTAACAAAAAAATACTCACAATTAATTCAACTAAATATAAGGCCTGTTTTTTTGAACTTCGATCTCAACAAAGCCAAGTATCGTAGGATTTTCAGCAGGAAATTACAAGAACTATGTTCTACTTCGAGAACTAAGACTAGTTGTTGTGATTGCCTGCTGAAAATTGCAACTACATACGAAGATCTACTTATTTAGAAATATCGTCCTCAACGATAATGCCAAAAACTTTTCTCGCAGACCAGCAATCCAAGAACACCCAACTTTAAGTTAAAAATTATAAAATGCCTCCCATAATTCTGTAGCCTTTGATTTCGACAAAAACAGATTTCTTCAACTGACACTAAAATACAAACAAATTCTATGCAAATGAATACTAATGCAGCTGTCCGATTGGTAGTCCTCACATACTAATAAACACAAGTACAATTATTCAAATTAAAATTGAAACTAATTTCCACTAAGGATATACGAGTACACGAAACACGATTATATGATTATGACAGATTCAACAAGTTTTCACTTGCCGCCTTCTGTTGATGACTGCCAATGCTCGTAGTAGCAAACCAACTCAGTGAAGTCATCGGCTATAAATTAATTCAAAATCAAATTGCAGTCGGATATGCATGGGAGTTGGATTGGAAACAAAAACTAAACATCTCTCCCACATATATCGGAACTTGTCCGAACTTCTTCATTTACGGATGAGAAAATAAAATAAGGGAACGAAAGTAAAATATCCCTATGGCGGATTAAAGCCTGACTGACAGGGACGCGTATAAAAAAAAAAGTTTCAAATTTCTTCCAGGATATCCGAGTTGGACTCAATGACCATTCTGTTTGTAAACTTTTCCTATTCGAACTTGTAAAGTGCCCATTAGCAGGAGACAATTTAATGCCCGACTGGAATTTTGTTTGATTAGGAAAACTTTGATTCGGCATTTGTGCCGGACTAATCGTAGGGGTAGAGAATGCAAAATGTATGAACTTAAGTCGGCCATGAAAGACATACATGTAAGGCACAACAGGTTCATAAAGGCCGGAGTTAGTTTAAGCATCTCTGGAGCTACGTATAAACTGTCAGATCTGGAGCGAGGAAATAATTTTTATTTTTTTTTATTTGATTTCGTAAAATGTAAGCGAGTGGGAATGATGACAAATAAATTATACACTTCATCGATTTTGTTTGACAATTTGATCAAGCACTTTACTACTTAATTGAGCTGTTAAATAACTGAAAATGGTTTTCAGGTGGCATTTCAAATTATACACACTGGCAAGTGACACTTCATTGGCTCTTCTGTGATTTAACTGGAATACATTTCATTGCAATTGTGTTCGCATTTTGTAAGTGGTACACTTTAGCAATTGTTAAGGTAAAATCAAGATTCAAGTACGTACTGTTCAAATGTGAGTCCTTTGACTGAAGAGCGGAACCAATTATTACTACTAATGAACATTTAAGATGATTCTCTCAGTGTGTAAATATGTTTTGAATAATATCGAGAGAAATTTGAATCTAATTGGTGATGGATGGAAAATTTATATTTTTGAATACATTGGAAGCAGGATAAAAAATTCCTAATGGAGGTGTAATAAAAGAAAAAAAATCAACTGAACGAACTAGCAGTGCAATTATATGCGTGCTTTTCTTTAATATGACACACATACTTTCCCACATAGTAACACGGAAAAGAGCTTGTAGGAAAATTATCTTAAGTTGCCTGAGCTGACGGTCTATACAAAACTTGGTTTATAGACACTAACCGTGAAACTTCTGTGTAATCTATTTTGGTTACAAATTGTGATCGCATTAATTAACAAATGAAATGAATTCAGATCAATTAAAAATAATATAAGTCCATCAATTAAATGTGGGAAATGATTTAATGTTGTGAGTTGTGACATCTGTTTGTGTCAGCTGCTCTGCTGATTTGCTGAATATTTCAAAAGGTGTGTTTCTTTCAATAACCCAACGATTGGAAGTCGTTTTCGTGGAAAACGACATTAAACGACTCGTTTTGAGAAATGAAATATGTACGGGAAAACTTCTGTTTCGAGTGTTTCCCCAGAACCCGGTTTTCGGTTCGGTGTGATTAGGGTATAGGTGAATCTAATACTATGTTCCCACCAACGTAATTTAGCTGAAGTGATTTATAAATCACGAAAGGCGTCTCCACCGAACTTTAAGTGATTTAGTGTGACATTTTTGTCAACTTTGACATTAGGTGTCCAACACCAGATAGTTTTTTTTTGTTCTTTCTGTTTTTTTCTGCCATACCTGCCAAGAACAAAACAGTTTTTGATTGTATGAACTTAATAAAAAATATCAAAAACTCACCGAAACACGAAAAGTATTAGAAAACTGAATTTGAAATAATTTTTTTGACAGTTTTCTTTTTTTTGGTTTGCTGAATAAAGTGCTGAAGTTAAGAAAAGGTATGTTCGATTTTATTTTGACAGTTTTCTTTTTTTTTTGTTTGCTGAATAAAGTGTAGTGTAGTAAAGTAAAGGATTTGTGCTTTGTTGTGCACAGAATTTCGTGCAAAATTATTTCCGAGAAGCTGTTTTATGAAGTTCAAAAATCAAGCACCTTTATGGGTCATGAACAGGAGAGACTTCTGCAAATGCAAAACCGATGAAGTAAAGAAATTCGTACTTGAAAAAGCTGTTTTCTAACAAAAATTGTTCTTCAAATGAAAAACGAACGACATTATTAAAATTTCGCAAAGCGACTACTTAGCACAAGTACAGTAGTAAAACTCGCCTGTACCCGACCCATCCTATTTACGAGAATGCTCTCAAGTTGTATTCGCTTACATTCGCTTAGTTTGTGCGGTTGAAATTCACTTGCATCGGAACCACTGCCTCATGCTCATTTAATGCCCAAAGCACATGTGCAGAAATTCTGGACGCAGCTCAGAATGCAGTGCTGCAAGTAAAACAGTTGTACAGAAAATTTTTTGACATGCATTGCATCGGATACTAGGACTACTGTCATTCGCCGGCTAAGCAGCTGATGTGCTTGCAACTAAAGCAAAAACAAAAACGATCAGCAAATGTCAAAAGCCGATGATGCCAAATCCTTGAAATTGCAATGCATTTTCTTATGTGTTGTGGTACGCTTGAATTTTGCAGAGAATTTAGAAAATAGAGTTGCAGTGCTGCGGTGAGTGCAGAATTTACGTGTGCCTATGTCCATATAAACATGTGTATACCAATCTTGCTGCGCAGTGAATTCTGCACATGTATTTTGGGCATAACGGATCTTTTTCGTCATTCGTATTTGTTTTTTTTTTTTTCATTTTCTTGTATACGAATTAAGAAAATTGTTTTTTTTTCAAACTAAAAATTTGTTGTTCGATTCTTTCTCTTTCATCCAACTGAACGCTATATTTATTTAAAAAAAAAATCAACAGGACCGCGTTCTGGGCTTTCTCATAGGTGAGAATTAATAATTGGATCCCATTCAAGCTAGAATTGCAACGAAAAACAACAACCACCGTTTCAATTTAACACTTAATGGCTGCTGTACATTATTCATCAAAGTTTCAATGATAATTTTTAGTGTTGCGAATTGGATGCACATTCCTGACAAACAATGCCCACACCCATCCACGAAGGCTACTTACATCGATGACACTTAAATATACAAATAAACAAACAATGTAATAACAGTTGACATTTACTTTGTAAAATATTTTATTTTGTTAAAACATAAATATTATACATAATTGGATTTAGTGTACCAAAGTAGTGTACAATTAATTTTTAAAACTCGAGATCGTTCTAATAAAATCATTATAACGTTGTGAACGTCTTGGTCTTTAATTTACTTTTGGTTTCTTTGTTTCGCCACTAAAAATACATGTCATTACAATTAGTGTTGATTGTTTTTAGTTTTTTTTTCATTTATTTTCTTATGAACGTGTTTGATTTATTTTTAGGAAAAACGCAATTTAATCAAAGAAATTTAAAGAAATCAAATCAGAAATCTAATAAAAAATTTAACCGAATAAAGATGCACAAACCATATTTACAGTTATGAATATGCAACTTGTCTGGCGAAAGCGACGGTTTATTAGAGTTACTATCAGCTGTAACTATCTGAACAATAATTAGTGGACGGACAAAACTTTGACAGTAATTTCGCAAAGTAAATGCCAAACCGTCAGTCACAATTCAAGCAAAAGTCATTGTTACTCTATTTTAGCGCAAATTAAATATAAAATAGATGGGATAGTGAGAAGTTTTATGTTTTAAGGTTTAGTTATTGAATTTCGGCCTTGCCTTACAAGTAATCATTTTTAAACCTCACACTAAAAATTTGGTGGGTCAGAATGGCAATTGTGAGTTCGTAAAATCAAGTCATGACACTAAATACGATTATCTGTGTAGCGCATTGAGTTTTAATAATAATTGATCTTGAAACAAGGTTAACATTTTAATGCTTCGCTACAAATGCTTTATTTACTACTAATGCAATGTCATTTCCAACTTTAAGACTTTTCCAGCCAAATTTGCAATGAATGAGAAAGTTTCAAGCGATCCAGTCATGCAAGTTCTTTGGGAAAAATATTTTAAGACTTTATAGGTCAGCAGAAGCATGAACAGATTGAAGTTTTGGGTGCAGACCATCATAATATGAGCTAAATCAAAGGTAATTAGTTTTGTACATTTTGCTCTTATCCATTATGGAAATATATGAACACTGAAAGTTTTCGTTTTTAAATTTTTGTAATAAAAGGAACGGAATGAAACGTGTATCATTCGAAAGGAAAGAAATGAAACCAAAACGTACATGCCGTAACCAAATTAAAATTTACAAACTTACAAACGTATTTAAATATTTTAAAAGAGGCGTCGATTTTCGACCACAACCGATAATAGTTCAAATGATTTCATGAATGACATTTCATCATTGGAACTTTAAGACCAAATATCAACAAAGTTTCATAATGAAATTATAAGAACTCCATTGATTAAACTAAACTCTCTCTAATGAATTGAGGAGCTCCATTATGGTGTCAGCCGACCTATAAATCAAAGCCTAAGTTGCCAACTCATCCTGAACGTCATTAGTTATGTTAGGTTGGTTTTTATTTGTTTGGGGCTTTTGATGCCCAATCTTGGAGTCATTGATGGTTTTTTAATTGTTGGCAATATTAGGCAAATAATGACTACAACTCTTTCGAAAAGTAATTCAATCTAATGGACTACTAATTCAATCCAATGGACTACTATTTGCTGCAGTATTTGCAGTAATTTGCCTAAAAATAGTTTCGTTTTCATAAGACTGTTGTAATTGAAAACTGTTTAGAGTCCGCTACCTACCGACCTACAATTCCTGATTGTGGCTTTAATATAAGTTACAGTGGTTTAAAATAACATCAACGTGGCCCCGTTTTTGACAAAGTTAAACCATCCAAACCGATCTCAAATTCTCCAATCAGTGTTTCCCGAAGGGACATTTTTAGAAACTTCTGAGGCTACTTAAATATAAATAATAATATTAACGGCTGAGACATTTTTTAAATTACCCTTGTGTAATGTAAATAATTTAAGAACAGGATTGGAATTGGAAAATGCATTTCAGTTTTTTTTTAACAAAACGAGCAATAGCGATGGGGCATAAATAATGTTCCTTTGTAAAAAAGTATATATAAAAAATTAAAATAAACTACAATGTGTTTGTCAAAAATTTTCAATTTTCAATTTTTTGTGCATATCAAACAAAAACTTCATTGAGTGTTGGTATTCTTTCCAAAAGCAACAAATACTTAACGTCAGCTTAAATGGTTTAGCAAATGATATTCATTATAATCATTGAATCGCCATTGAAGCGCATGTGGTATATTTTCCGTTTAAAATTTAAGCCAAGATAACTTGGTATTTTTTGAAACAAAATAATATTTAACGTCAGTCGAAATGTCATACAGTAAATGATGCTAATTCAATTGCCGCTCTTACGCCCAATTCTTCCTTTTCATTCTTTTCAACATTTATTGCAATCCCGCCTCGGTAAACCTACGCATGAAGATAAATTGCATTCACTCTTCGTGAAACGATAAATATCCCTTAATTGGAATTGCATGGTAAATGCACTCATTAGCGAATTAATTTCCTTCAATTTTGTCACCAATTTTCCACTTCACATTATGAAAAAAAAAAAAAAGGAAACACGGAATAAGGAATTCCCTCTCATGTATGGCAAATATTTTGCAAATTGTATTCGTACCTGGTATTCCTCTTTGCGGAACTCATTTATTAAACAACGAAGCCACTCGACATGAACAAACCACCCGAGTCAGTGGATGTGGTAGTTCCATTTATCCTTGAAATTAGGTTCTTCCGATCTGTAGTTCTTCTGTTGCACAACTCAATTTAACATTACGCTTGCACTCCCCTTGCGCCAAGTGTTGCGCTTCACTTAGAGCACTCTTGATTCAAGCACCCACTCGAATGGATTTAATTGCATGGACCTACTTTTTTTGTAAGCACTGAAACAACAGGTTCCAATAAAGGACCAATGATATTAATCTTTAAACAGACTTCCTACACAACATGCAACAGATTGCGCTTCACATCATCATAATCGGCTTGTACTCACATATGCACAGACAATGGGACACACATAACGACGCGTTAAAGGCGAGACGACTTTCTGAACGACACACTAAGGACGCAGCCTAGAAAGTATAGACACATCAAAACCACTCACTTGGATTAATATTTGTTTTAGATTATGCTAAGCCTTGAATTTGTTCACAGGCGAATGGTTGCTTTTAATTTATTTTAAAGATACGTAATAACGCGTTAACGACTAGACGCTCGTCTACTTTGCACAGTTAAAGTTGTGAGTTTGTACAACGAAGAACGCGAAAAAGACATTTGTGCGAAAAGCTCTTCGAATTGGGTGGATTTTTCACAAGGACTAGACGATTTTATGAACACAATAGTGTCTTAGAAACTCAATTTAGGTTAGAACTCGTCGAAGGATCAATTAGTTGAGTTGGTTCATTTGTAAAATTCAATAGTGCTGATTGGAAAAATATGTATATGCAAAGGGTAAAATTTCCATTTTTGTGATAGAATTGCTACTGTTGAGTTGCGATTATTTTGAACAACCGATACCGACCGAAGCTAACTGAATACTGAACTTGATAATCAAAGCTCGTTTGCCTTTTGTGTTTGATATCGAAGGTCCTTTTGAAACAAACATTCGTTGCGTTGTTGAACTGTTATCACTTCCATGGAGTATCGCTCTCGTTTGTGAGGGTTGCGGCTTGCGGGTCCGGGGGTGACAGCTATTGGAAGAGCTTTTCGAGGTACACACGAGACTTGAATGAAAAACAAAAAACCAGAGAGACACAGCGGTGAGGAGGACGACTTGAGACCAAAACCAAAGCACCTACAGAAGGAGTCTTATGTCATTTTGATGTCTGTCCATGGACTCGTTAGACAGCATCTGGTGTATTGCGGGGCAAGGGAATGGAAGATGCTTTCTCGATGAATGTGTGTATTCGTATGTCTTTTGCAAGGGGACATGAATTGCCTTTATTTGTTGTTGGGTTTGTGTTGTTTTTAGCGACAAATTGCTATCTCACCTATAAATGAGGTGGATAAGGGTTGCCATATTTTTTATGATAGAGCCGGGTTGGACAGAATTTCGAGACAATTGGATAAACTGGGTTCTTTTTAAATAGTCTGCTATTTTAAGAGTGACAGCGACAGGGCTGCTACCAATGACAAAACTTAGCTCCTGTGTACGAAATGGAGTTTTGCTGGGAGCTTATTACCAAAGTCGTTGCTTTGGTCCTTGGCTATTAAAGCGGAAGTGGAGCTATTCCTCAATTAAACCGTTGAAAAAGTACTGCAAAATTTGGGTGATGTAATGGATCCCTATCAAGGCACGTAACCATCTTAGAGGGGTAATTTTTGACAACTCTGAAATAGGTCTGGAATTTGTTTCACAAGAAACATTTTTTTTTCCTGAATTTTGCTATAAATCCAAGAGTCGTTAAAAAAGGATATACCTTTGAGGGGACATTAAAAAAATTAAAAAAAAAACTTCCGACACAACCTTAAGTACAGGGTCATTCAGTTTGTGATTTCAAGTTGGTAGCGCTGGCATTTGACACCTGTCGAATTCAGCTGCTTCAGCTTAAAGTGTCATAATATTAGTTGAATATTTGTCATTTACAATATCAATCGAACAACGCGCTAAAATTATTAAAACTTACTACAATAAGGGGCAACAAGCCTCACAACAACGACCAATTATGGCTTTATTGCTTGAGAAGTTTCCTGGTCGCGTAATTTCACGTTTTGGCACCGGCAATTGGTCACCAAGACCATGCGATTTTACACCGTTAGATTTTTTTGTTCTGTGGGACCGTGTTTACGCGAATAATGCCCGAACTCTAGGCACATTAAAAACCAATATTACTCAAGTTATGGCCGAGATACAGCCCGAAATGTGCGAAAAAGTGCTTAAAAATTACCTAAAAAAAATCGCATGCTGCGATCCCTGGGCGTCCATTTGAATGATATTGTATTTTACAATTAATAGCAAAGTCCAAACTTTATAATGAAATACATTGTTCATCGAAAATGTATCGCTGTGCGTATTTATTTAGCTTTATTTTCGAAACCAAAAAATGAATGAGCCTTTGTAGTCAAGGCCACCAACATTAAGCAGTAAAATTTGTTGGACCGAACGTTATCGACTTAGTTGACTGCTTTAGAAAGCCAAAAATGTCCACGATCCATGAAGTAGGTAACTGCGAATGTAACAACCCCTTCCATTTCCGCTTTACTTGTTGCACTTGTCACTTGTTTTTTTACGACACACTCTGCAGAAGCATGTGCGTGATGAATAAAATTCGTGAAAAACTTCACTTGCCATCTGGCATGCAATGTAACACCTAATTTAACCACGCACCCTTGGCAACCCCTTACTAGTTACATATACTACTTCTTACGGACTCTATATTTCTAATCCTCAATGAAATCCTCCCTCCAACGACCGAAACACCGCGAAAGTGATAACAGCAAAATGACGCGTTCCATTTCGAGTAAAAGCTACACCGTTATCTGTCATTCTCTCCAGTACTCCAGCGTCCAGTCATCCGGCCAGGAGAGAGAACGAGAATATTTCTCCTCTCCTTCTCCTCTCCTTCTCCTCTCAGTAAAGACGAGTCCTCTCCAGAAATTGTGACAACAACAATTTCTGTAAATTGGAAAAGGGTGTTGCACCGACAATCACCCTCCTGTTGAATATGAATGAATTGTTGGCCGGAGATAGTAACTCCTGTCACTGAGTATAATCGGGGGTGGTGCTTGTACTTTGTGCACATAGCAAGCAAGAAAGCTCTTCCAGTTGGAACAGCTGGAACACGCTCTGGAGTTCCCTTGTTTGTCGGATATCGGATATACGGATTGCGTGCGCGCGATTCCCATCGGGATATAGAACAACGAACAAGATGTGTTCCCGTTTCGCTGTGTTATGTGTCAACCCTCTCGCTCTGTTTAGCCACCATCAATGGTTTCCATTTTGTCTGAGTTGGTGAGCGCTCTTCTAGTGACCTATTTTTATCACCCACCTGACCCAATTAGGTGGGTTTCTTCTTAACAGTTTTCCGTTGTCATTTGCTTGGGTTTATCGGAAATTCCTAATTTCGTCCTTTCGCCATACAAATGCAATTATAGAATGCCCCCCTCTATCTCTTAAAAAAACATTTGTCTTTCTTCGCTTGGCAAATGTTCAAAATTAATTGAAACATCCACGAACGAAAGAGAAATCGAAATACCAACAATAAAAAAATAAAAAAACGAACGAAATCAATCGCAGGATGAAGGTCTAAAAGAATTCGCACACGCTCCTCTCGTATATGAAGGCAAGTCTGCTTTATACCATGGAGATAGGACTGCTTTGTCCTTCGGTCATGGTCGTGTAGTATAAATATCTTTATTTTCTTTATGAGCATTTCGTGTTTATGAGCCTTCCGTCAGTTTGAAAATGAACTTTCAGTTTGTAGTAGTTGCCTTCCAGGAAAGTATTGACAGTCAATGGGGAACGGAAAGAAGCCTTTGAAGTTTATCTTCTTCTTTTTTTGTGACAGCAGGAGCAGCAAAAATGTCCGACAAATTAATGTTCCACTCCAATGCGACGGTGTGTAGGGATTTTGTTCGTTCTTTCTTTGTTGCGATGATTGGTTTGTCATGCACCCCTGGAATGACAGACGGCGACAATGGCTGATTAGCTTATTTTTTTCCCTTAATTCTTTTTCTAGTGTGCGTCTCTTATCTCGGTGGTGTATCGCATGAATAATTGAGTCAGCTTAGCAACCACTACTGTGACAGCGGCGCGTTGTAGACATCTAAACGAGAGATAAGTTAAGTGAAAACGTCAAACTAATGATGACAGAAGATTTGTGTCATGGTCGCAATAAAGTAACCGGAACGCACAAGTAGGGACGGATCCACGTGTAGGAAACTGCACGTATTCAGGAGAAGGTAATTTCTCGGAATTAAAAGTTGGTGCAACATGTCCTTCCCCCGAGGACTTGATAATTGAAAAAAAAAATATTCTCCTACGCAAGTAAAGAGTGATTTCGACGGGGATTTTGATTATCAAAATTGTCAAATCGTTGGTTTCCACATTCCCATAATCAATATTAGCGATTGTTCCAATCGCCGAATAACACGATTTACTAATCTCCAAAGAAAACTAGCTTGCAAGTGGATTTTCTGTGTACAGAACACACTTGAGTCAAAATTAGTGCAAGGACAAAGCTGCTCTACTAATAACTCAGTATGTGGGGTAGAAAATGAGAAATGTTAGTTAGTAAGCAGTCGTTAATCCTGGCAACCTACAAACTAGAAAGACATGTGTTTTCGGGTTAAGGACTGAAATGGAATTGTGTAACAGTACACAGTTGGGTGCATGCCGAAGGACAGGACAATTTCCTTCATCCTCGGTTGTGTTTCATTAAGTTTTATATGTTGCCTAATGGATGTTTGTACTTAAGTTGTTTTAATAGTTACATATTTTTCTTTTTATTCCGTTGAACTTTTCTCGATGAATTTGTTGCCATTTTAGATAAGTACCTACACGCCAACAGTAATTGGGAAATAAGTTTTGGCCAGCCAATTGCTTGTGTCACTTGAGATTGTGAATTCAAGATTCGGCATCTTTGAGTGTGTTGACGGAAAAAAACAATTTTCAATTTAGAAAATCCCTAAAACATGTAGACAATCGCACAGAACAAATTTACAAACTCTAGGCCAGATAATTGAAAAGTTATTTCGAAATTTTACAAACTTACTTTAATTAGCTCGAAACTTAATGAACGCCATCCAAAACAGAATTTTCATTTGTTACGTTTACACGGATGTACACACATGTGGGTGTGCAATGTGCACACAAAATTTGCACTAACTTTCTTCATAATGTCAATCAAATTTAAAGTTGCGCCAAGGCGAACATCAAAAGCACGTTACTTCTCAAATTAATAAAATAGTGCAAAATATTAATTGGTTTTGTTTGAAAAGTTTTGCGTACTTTTTAATTGAATTAAAGTTTTCTGTTCTGTTGAAAGTGCGTGGTGACAATTACAGAAGTGAACACAGCTTAAAGTATCTTTCATATAAATGACATATGTGGATGTGCGTTCGCAATTTAAATGTACTTATACACAAGAGTGCTAGCTGAATGTATAAACAATGGTATAACTGAAATGGGGAGAGTTTGTCTTTCAAATTTTTGCTATTGCAAATAGTATATCCTTATCGGGAAGTTTAAATCGAATGAAACTCTGGAAACATTTACTGTAAATTGGAAACAGAACTAAACTGGTTGCGGTAGGTAGACACCACCGGTTGGAGAACTTCGGTTTGCCTTTGGTATAAGGTTTTGTGAATTTCCTTGCATACTCTGCAAATCGTTAGACTTTTATATCAGCAAATTATTGATTCCAGACGTAATGTTTTTATCCTATTGTAAAGGGTTTTCCAATAAGAGGTGTTATTTTGGTATTCAAAGAAAAATGTCATTTTTTGAGATAAATGATCGGATGTTTATTTCATAATAAAAAGGAAGGTATGCCGTTAATAATGAAAAACAACATCAGCCAAATAGCCACCACGAGCACGCATACAGGACCATATCCTTTTCATGAAATTTTCCATAACCAAATCGCAAAGTGGCTGCCCTATGTCCTCGATAGCCTCACGAATTTTATCTTTGAGGTTTTGAATCGACGCTGGGCTGTTGGCGTAGACCTTATCTTTCACGTGGCCCCAAAGGAAGAAGTCGCAAGGTGTTAAATCACAAGATCTTGGTGGCCAATTGTGATCACCTCCTCGAGAGATAACACGGTCCGGAAACTTTTCCCGTAAAAGATCAATGGTTTCGTTGCTTGTGTTTTTTTCACCATTTTTGTAGTGAATTTTAATAATTTCAATGCGTTGTTGAAGCGTGTATCGTTCAATTTTTAGTAATGGCGTAGTTTCTACTTGTCAAATGTCAAAGAATAAAAGCTTCAAAAGTGACAGCTACCGAAAACTTGTTTACTTATTTACTAACGCACAAATTTCTTGTAAATAATGGAGAAGAGGATCGTTTCATCGTATTTCTAAGCTATCAGCTTCGTCTTATTTTATTCACCAACCACTTTCGAATTGTGCCATTCAATTTTTTAGCAACAAACGCAGCCTTTCAGTAAAATGGATTTTATCACGTCAGATGCAACCCCTAAAACTCAATAAAATAATGCGTCCTCGATGATTACCTCCCAGATGGGTTAATTAAATCTAAATTACTATCTCACACTGTCTCGATAAATCTATCAATTTCTCTGCACCCCAGCTCCCAACCATACTCAAAAGAAAACATAAACATACCCATACGAGCCGGAAAACAACACAAACACATGTGGGCAAATAAAAATTGGAAAAAGTTTTGGTGCCTTAGATTTACGGACAGCATCCATATGCACACTGTCAAACATGATTTCTTTTTCGTGCTCAACAGGACAAATAGTGTCCATAAAATTCATTCACCACTGACGTTCCACCCAAAAACAATCACAAAACAAAAAGGAATTACCATTCTTTTCGTAGAAGCAGCTCATTCCTTCGTGTCGAAAAAATGTTGTCTCCATTTATGATTTATCATAAGAGAAAGACATCTCAATTGGAATGTGTCCAGCACATTCCTGTGGATGATAAACTAGGCCCTTTGTTGGATATACGGGGTGTAAATTGCCTGTCTAACGCATTAACCAAACGATGTCTTTTTGTGCACGACCAACGACGATAGTATGTCATTGTAAAATTTATTTCTAAATTACGGAAAAATATTTTCGTCCAGGACAGGTCTCTATCCCACACATTCCTTCAAGTCGCCAAGGCACGCAACTGTGTAGGTGATGACATCCAACAGATGCGGCCTAAAATGTCAGAGATTTTCAACTCTGTCATGAGAATAGGAAAAAATAGAAGGAAGGACTTTTGGGTATAATGACATTTTGAATGTCTTGTCAAAGTATTTCAACTGATTGAAGAAATTCTGAAGGTGCCTTCACCGGGTGTTGTGTTAATGAAATTCACAGTCAGTTTAAGGCTCTTATATTGTCTCTGAAGTTGAGTTCACTTATTCATGCATAGCCTAACAAAAAAAAATTGGTAAATATGAATTACACTTTATTGCGTCTGTAAAGTTGGCGGAATATGATAAGTTGAGAGAACATTTTTCTATTCAAAAGGACTGAAAGGAGCATTTTCTCTCTATGAAATGTGTTCATCACATTATGTAAATTGCGATTCGACTTTTACTTTATAAGCACTACTTCACATCAGTGCTAAAATGAAAAATGAAAAACCGTCTAAAATATGCGAAATAAAAACGCTTATAATCGAGATTAATTTCATTAAAAATTATAAAAAGAAAATTGATTGATTGAGCTGAAAAAACGTCTAAGAATTTGTCACATATTCTGTCAAAAAACGAGTTCAACAGCACTTTAAAAAACGTAACAAAAACAGGTCAGAAAACGAATAAAAGCGGTCCAAAATCTCCCGAAATACTTCGAAAAATTTGCCAAAAGAACTATTAAAAATTCATAAAAAACTACTAAATCGGCTGCATCGAAAAACGCCTCATACAACGCGTTAAAGAAGCGCAACAAAAGAATTTTTTAAGATGTTTTAGCATATATCCAAATAATAATAAAAAAAAATATGAAATTTCGTAAATACAATTCTGCGCTTAAAACTTCTTCAAATGGGCGTTTTAAAACGAATCAAATCACTCGTACAAAAATGCGAAAAGAAGAGACGAATTCACTAAAAACCCCCTTTAAGAGGTAAAAAAATTACCACAAAAACTGCTCTAAAATTTGGTACAAAAATATTCTTTAAAATAGTCAGAAAATTCTTTCAAAAACGCCAAGCGAAACCAAATCCGGAAAATATCAAAAAACATTTGAAAACTGCATTAAAACAGTTTATTGAAAATGACATAAAAGAAGAATCAAAAATATGCCAAATAGAGTCAGAAATTGAAACGGTTCAAACAGAAAAATGTCCAAAAACCGTCCACCAAAATAACATAACTTGAAAACAACGCAGTCGAAAATTATAAATAGATCCAAACGTTTGGCAAAGAACTCTTATTGGAAAAAGGTTCAGAAAATCGGAATGCATATTGCAGCCAGCCAAAAAGTGTTAAAAACGTTGAAAATTACCCTATAGGAATATGTCAGAAATGTGCCCGAAAAAATATTACGCCACAAGGTGTCGACATTTTTTAAACGATTTTAGAATGGCTGTGGGCTCATTCTTAGAAATATCAAAAAGAAATTAATAAAACGAGTAAGAAATTATCGTTTAAAAACTCATTAACAAACATCAAAAAAACGGTCCACAAAACTCGATTAAATTTGGCCACAAACAACAATAAAATAAAAAAAAATCCAAACTCAAGCGAAGAAAACACATAAAAAGCATAAACTTAAAAATGCCTATAATACCTCAAAAAGAACGAAAAAATACCGTAAGTACTAGAAACGCAGGAAAACGAGGTTCTTTTGTTTACCAAAATAAGGCGATATCTTTTGGAAACAGAAACAGCGTTCTAATATTTGACGTGTACTGATAGACGTCAAAATAAGCGCCCGAAACTCCTAATTCTGCGGCATGTATAAGAACTCTTTAAATGCGTCTCAAAACAAAGTAATACAAAAGAAACGACAACTCTTCCGTAATTACGTACTTTTAAAGGGACACAACCATTTTATTGCTTTTTGGAAACTCTTTCGGTCAGTTTTTAGGCGCGTTCCCATGGCCATGTTTGACACATTTGCATATCTGTGTCCTTTGTCAACTTGCAAAAGTACTAAGCACTAAACATCTTTCGAGGTAAAGGGTCTCTACCCTTTTGTTTCGCAGTAAAACAAACAAAAAGAACAAAAAACCGTATCCATGGAGAAGTAAAAATATTGGACCCCGTCCTTTCATCTACAGTAAACTTGCCCGCTCCCTCCACGCCAATGAAAGTATAAAGAAACTCCTGAGAAGATATTTCCTTTGCCATTTGCATTTTATCGATCTCTAAAGTAGATTTTATTTTCGTTTGACGTCAGAGAAAACCAAATTTTGCAGCATAGGTCCTTAAAAAGTTGCCCACTCGTGTATTTCAGTTTATGTTGTTTTTTTTTCAGTTTTGTTTACCCTTAAAAATAATTTATTTGCAATTCGCCTATAAGGTCAGAGGACATACATACCCCGCTGGTAGGCCAGAACACTTTCACCATCCGCCTATATGTTCGTTAACTGTAATTATATTTTAACCATCACACGCTGTTGTGCACTCTATGATCGAAAGTATTAATTAGATAGCATACCTCTGAGTTCTGAAGCCTGGCGGTGGGAGTACCCTTCCTGATGCAAAGGGTGGCAGCGCATGTTGAGTATTGTTGTTCCCTTCATTTTCGACGAAAGCAATACTTAAATTTATTAATTGTAAACAGACAAAAAAAATACGAACCAAGCAATCTGCTGCCACGTGCGGGGGGGGGGGGTGTTCAATAAATTATAATGAGAAAGCCGCACAGATGTTTCTTTAATTCTTTCCTTCTGGCCATCCCTCAAGATGCCCGTCCGGCGTTTGTTTCTTAAACATAACCATCATTCAATACAGCGCCAGAGTTCACGAGACTTTAATTCAACATTTAATGGTACAAATATTCTTGTTTGCAGGGGTGATACAGAGTAAAGGACGATTTTTTTTTTAGGAAAAAACAACACAATTAATGAGGTGCGTTGTTATGACTCATTAAATTTGTGTCTCCTTGATGGGAATTTCGTTACAAATTGAAGCAAAAAAGTGTTATTTTTGTTAATTGAAAAACTCCTGACGTTTTTACACAGATCCCCTTGAGGATTGTGGTGTTACTACTTACCCAGGCGACAAGTTCTCTCAAATTATGAAGACTGCTTTTACATATATAGCGGAAATTTCAACGTACAAGATGGACTAGTGAATTTTTATCCATTTTTGACACTAGACTCACCCCCGAAGGACGTCACAACCGCAATAAGCCCATTGGAGCATGGAGGTGCTGGCGTCATTAGCAATTTACATCCAGCTTCAATCAATGATGATGTCTTTCAGTGCAGTACAGTTATCTATACCCAGAAACGTTTTTTATCCATTTTGCGTGTACTATCTGAAAACAATAGTACTTGTGCATGTGCGTGCTTCGACACAATCCCAGTGCGGTTGGTAATCACCGCCTGCAAAATTACTACTCCGCAAAACTTACTAATTTCACGGTATACAAATGAAGGCATTAAAAAAGGCACAGGACGATGTTAAGACCACCCACGTGCCAACCTTTTCCTTCTACCCATAATGAACACCATAAAATTTTGTTAAATATGGTGCTCTGTCTAATTTTATTAATCATACTGGCAATTCAGACAAAAGGGACCAAATGAGCGTTTAATTAAATTGAGCAGTGCCGATCTGACGCACCCCAGGCGGCCTACGAAATACTGGCGCCCAACAGAACAAGCCGAATAATAGCCAGTTTGAGGTTAATTGAATTTCTGTTGTTTTATTTTTCTTCATTATTTCACCATCTCCGAAGGCGATGGGTATCCGCAAAAAATAATACAATTATCTGAGTTTTGTCGAAATTATCTTCTTTACTCGTGCTTAAAACCAAATCCGCGGTGTCCGCTCTAATTGAATTCCAATGCAGTCGCGCCCGCATTCAACAGTCAAAAATGGTGAAAGGAATAACGCCCCCGTCACATCGTAAAGACAAAGATCGATTTCGCGTTTGATGTGTTCCTCGAAATTGGCCGATATGCTAAATTGGGACATAACTCTACAGCGGGACAGAGATGAGATAAGGCACTGGTGCTATGATGGAAATGGAATTCTTGGATTCGTATTTATTGGAATTTCATGTTTACAGCCCTCGTCTGTTGCTGTACAGTTTTTGCGGTAATTTACAACTCAAATGTACATGTGGCGAGTAACACATTTACGCGTTCGAAATGTACCGACTTCGCTGATTTACGACATCGTTTTGTCAGTGGTTATCCTTTTTTACGGTTGCTGGTAATGAAATTCGAGTATACCTATTTTCTGCGGAAAAGCGAATCGATTTTGTGAGGCACTTGAACCATTTCAGGTTTAAATTAAGTAACCAGAGTTCATTGGACCTTGTTTTAACTCGAGAAAGTAATTTAACGAATGAGGGATTATCCTTGGAGGTTTTTTTTTTTATTTTTATTCCTCTTGTTTTAGCGATTGTTTTGCCGGGGAATATTTTCCAATAGCCAGGCATTTGTAACCATTTGAAGTCCCGAAAGTAATTTAAATCGCAATCACTTTTGGGATGAAGTGGAATGCGGTCTACTGGATAAATTCAAATATGCTTAAGGTCGGCTGAGATCTTCCTTTTTTGTGGATTTTTTTGTTTACCCTAGTTTCGATGCTGTAAGTGGACAGATGAACTTAACTGGACTTTAAGTGGCAATCGGAAAAAAATGTGCGGCAAACATTGAACCGTACCGTCTGTGGAATAATTTATGTGATGGGGAGGGATTTAATATGAGTAGCAAGTGACAAAAGAAATGCAGATTTTGGAAATCGGGGACAAATTTTATGGGACAACGTCAAGTGCACAATTAAGAGTGATTTGATGGGAATTTTCGGCGAAAAATGAAGGAGACGATCTTGAGTAGGGGAATCGGTGAATTCCAATGTGATGTGGCGAAGAGGGTTTTTAATATCGAATGGAAATGACATAAATGAAGCTGAGGTGGACGTCTAGTAGAGCACGGCTAAAATGTTGACAGCTAAACTTTGTACAGAGAATAAGTAATGTACTTTGTAGTTAACAAATTTTGTTTTATTTTAATTGGAGTAAAACGGAATATTGCAAGAGTCGCATTAACTATACAACTGACAGTCTGCATAGTGGAACCAGTGATGCCAATTGTTGGAACAAAATTCTCTGTTAGCTCCTTCGCCTACAGAGAGCAAAAAAGATTTGATTACAATAGGTCTATTTGCGTACTTTCCCGAGCCAAACACTACAAATCTGTCAAACTCAAAAAATTAAGCAAAACTCTCTCAGAGAGCTGAAAATATACGCCAAAGTACGTGGATAGATCTCGAGCTACTTTGAGCAACTTTCATCTTTGACATCTAATCCATGTCACAAATAAATATATAACGTACCTTTTTGCAACATATGAAACGTTCTAGGCCAACATTCGACCACCACAGAATTTTCTTTATTTTTACGGATTTTATTATTCTGTGCAATTCGTTTTTAAAACCGATTTTGAATTTGTTTCTTGACAACTTTGTGCATTTGACATATTTATCAGTACTTGCCGGTTGAAATTCTCTGAGCTGTTTCGAGCCAAGAGAGGAACCACTCGTTACTCGTTATTTTGCTAATTTTCTCTTTTTCTGTCATTTTTGATGAGTACGTATAGACTTTGTGCGATTGCGATCGATTTATATTGCTTGCGTTCGATTCCAACCGCATACACGAACGAACCTTTTGTAGATTGAATAACATATTGTTAGCAAATTTTAATCACCTTTTACCAAAGCCGCATAAATTTCTTCAAAAAGAAATATTTTTTTTTTTTGGTTTAGGCATCAAAACATCGATTCGCATTGGCATCACTGAATGGATCCAAGTGTGCTCGCACGCCTAATAGTTAGCAATGGAAATTTTTGTCTTCAATGTGTGCCGCGCAATTTATACTGCATACACTTTAGTGCTGCTTTGGAATAATTATATTTGGTGGGAATCTGTGCAGTGATACCAGACTCACATTTCTACTTGTGGCGGCTTTTTTTTACCCCTTTTTTTCAAGATTCACTCGTTTCTGACGTTTTCGGTTTCTTTAATCTTTAGTTTCCTAAAAGGGTGATTTTATTTTGAAATTTGTGGCGAAAGTCAGGTTGCTGGTGCACGGAAGCTAATGGTATACATGTACATAAAACGTTTGTGGCTACCTGTTGGGTCGGCATTTGAAGTGTTATCAAATTACATGGAGCGATTGTATTTCATTGATTTAGACTCAAGCGCACTTCCACATTCTTCTCCAAAAATCTATATATCATAATTTTCCTTTTCATATGTTTTTGTTAGACGTTTTTTTATTTTGCCCTCATGATCTATATAAATCATTCATTTCCATTGTGTGCGTTGTTGAACCCTTGTCTACGCCACGTCTACAAAACAAATGTCCACTGTATATCTGCCTGGATGACTGACGTTCCACCATTGTTGGGCATAATAGATGTATCAATGTGCCGAACGGTGACAGTACAATGTCAAAAGCCTTCGCCATATAAGCCGATGACAAATGAAAAATGACACGGGTACGCGTACTGCGAATAATTTAAAAAGTTCTCCATTTGACTTTGTCGATTTCATTTTATTTTATTTTCCTTTTTTTTTGACATTGTTTGGAAAAAAAACACACAGGCAAACACAATAGGCAAACGAAAGCCTTGCCTCTCATAGCATCCGGTGAGGAAATAAAACATCAGGATAACGTATGCTTAAAAGGTATTCTGTTGAATAAATTATTTACATGACGATGTCGGTGTCGGTTGTGTGCTGTCCTAAGGAAATATTGAAAGCATGTAACATGTAAGTCGCACAAAGAACACTACGTTACAGCCGACATCATCTTGAGAATTGGCCTCGAGTTATTAATGACAACATCTTGACTAACCACAACACAAATCCTTACATATTCGTATACCGATGCTATGGCTTTGGGAACGAATTTGTTAGCAACACCTCGAAGGTGATAAAACGATTAAACTTTGATCTTGAGGGCCTTGGAGGGTGCGTTTTTCAACCTATGTGAGATTTTCACTTAAGCTTGAGCTCTTCCGTCGGTGTTTCTATTGGGCATACATTCTACTACGATTGTGATTCGGTAGTAGCGCTAACAAGTGTCATGGTCATTGGCTGTGATTGCGTGTTACCGCAAATATTGAATTTTCTCATTACCTTTCGCATCTGTGCTTTCTCCGAGATTCTATTTTTGTAACTAGGTTTTCGCAATTAAATAAGTTTGACAAAGGTGACAATGGCAAAGCAATTTGCGTTAGCATTCAAAAGTCTTTGAATTTCAAACCTATTATTTGAGCGGTGTAATTGGATCCATTCCCCGTAAGGACACGCTCGTTTATTGCTTTTCGTAAAGAAAAATCAAAGTCAAGGTGTACTTTTTAGTTCTACGAGTATTCAGAACGCTGTTATACCTATTGTTCTTGGTATTTAATGGCGTGTCGTTTAATTTTGACAGACAGCATCAGATATTTTTACTGACTAATATGGCATTTAACTCCTTTTAACGAAGTCTCAGCTGTCATTCACGGCCTGGTGATATTCGCCCAAAGTGACGGCCGGAAATCCGTGCACCAAATTATTTATTTTTTTCTTTTTCCCGTTTAAAATGATAGTTTGGTCATCGCTTAAAATAATGGGCCACAGCAGCAGTCAGAGAAGGAGCATTAGTGCATTCACAATGGGCGCGTTCAGCGATTCGGAACGCCCACTCGAACATACTATGACATTTGAATTGACAATTTGTAATGTTGACGTTACATTTCAGGCTAAATTGTTTACATGATCGGCGATTATATTATGGCACAATGTCACACGTCAAATGTATTGCACACATTCAATACAAAAACGTTTATGGTGAGGTTTGTAAGTGCAAACAAATTGAAATGTAAACATGTTTACTATAGAAACTTACTGCGAATAAAAGAAACGAGATGTCAATGAGAATCGATGAAAGGTACAGACATTTTGAACGCAGACCAGCCAGTGAAAATTTATATTTAACCTTTCCCCGGGATGATTTTATAATATTCATCAATGGATAATCAAATGCTTAACGTAGATTTTTGTAATTCGGGGAGGCGTCAGCCAACCTGAATATAAACCATGCATTTTCTGACAAATGGAAATCTTCTTTCGGGACAGCTTAAAAGTGAACTTAATGCGAATCGCTTTGGTTGAATATGGGGTTGTTCTGTAAGCAATGGGCACATTCAAGAATCTAGTTATCTTAAGTCGTATAAGTTGTAAGCTGAACTCAAAAACTAGATTGGTCGGGAACGTCACTTTTCCTATGCCAGCCACACATGCGAACTGTCAACTTAGTACTCAGAACGTCCCCCATGTCTTTATTTTTTTTTATTCGTATTATCATAAAAACTGCGTATTTAAGTCGTTTGTTGAGAGTTCTTGGTATACGTTATTACCTACTATTTTTCAGCAGAAAAAGCGAAAAGATATTAGCCGATGAACGTGAAACTCGTTATAAGCTATTATGAGGCTCATAGCCAACACCCTTGCTGTGGAAAATAGTTTTCTAAACATATATATAAAACACTTGTCCAAGCTCAGGGAATTACCGCATTACAGCATTATGACAGACATTTCCCCTAAAGACTTTGGGGACCATCACTCAGCGCAAAAGTACTCCCTCCGCTCGTGCTGCGTCTGCAAATTGCTTCAATTGTGCGAAGAATAATTAATAGCAGTCCATTTCGTAATCTCCCATTCCAACTAATTTGAATTTCCCGCCGAGGAAGAGGGATGCTGATGAGTTTTCAAAACTACACAGAAGGTTGGTATCATTTCTCGGGTCAATTTCCAAATCTATCAAATCAGCCGCAGCTATACTGAAGGTATATTAATCAGGAAGATCTATCGGCGCGATGCAGGAGAACTGTGTAAGCGGCTGCTAATAAGTGAACGAACTGAAATATTCCTCTCTGGCAGTATTTCCCATTAATACCCAATCACCCTCAAAACGGCAGTTTAATCAATCTGCCATGAATGTGTGAGTGTTTGTAGCAATATATACAGGCACATTCACTATTAGGAAATGCCATCTTCTCTCCCGCACAACGTCAACAAAAAGCAAATCCCACCCTCGAGGACCGAGATAACTGATAGGTAAACACTTGAGGACCGGAACCAATACGAAGGCGGTTATGATTCTAGTTTTCGGAATTCCTTAACAACTCAACCATCTCCTCTAACATAACAATCACAATCGCAACCTCTGTCGACAGGGCAACACAATCATCGCATGCTATTCACTGCCGATACTCATGCAGTTGTCGAAGTGCCCGCTTTTTCCATCGTCCTTTGCTCGTCATCGTACACTCATAACACAAAGCCCGGAGCCTATGCCAGTCGTTAAAACGTGACCAGAAACCGAACGAGGCATTTAAATTCGCACGACATATCCATATTACACCGAAAAACACTTTATATTGATTGAGTCATTAACGCAAATCCTTTGCACTACATTTACCTTAGTTGCCTGGGCACTATGACCGAAAATTTACTATGGCGCGCCTCCCCTCCTTCGTGTGCTTCCGGAGTAGACATCTGCCATGACGATGAAATATCCTAGCGCCAGAACGAGTTTCTCTAGTCCCTGATTGACCTGTCAGCCCTCATTTTCGGATGCTTACGACAGGTTTTACAAAGTTTGTAAAAATAACAAAACCCAAGCAGGAGTTGGTAAAAAGAACTAACGGACAATGCCAGGGCGGGGGTGTTGTACATGGTCGTGCGGTGCATGCTGTTCCAGCACCAGCGCCAGCACAAAAACACATTTAAATAAACTCGTACTTTCCCCAACCATGAAAATATTCGACAAGGTATTAAGGGCTAGGAAAAGGATTGAGTGGGATGTCGCTGGTGGTTGGTGGTCCTTATGCTGTTGCAAGCATTGGGAGCTCAAGTATGCCTTAAATGTAAGTACTTTCGAAAGGCATTTCGGGCGATTGTCAAATTGACATAAGGTCCTTGAAAACTTTAAGTTGTTGGTTGATGGTTTGGTGTGTCTGTGTATCTGGATGATACTAATGGGAAACAGTGCAGAGCGACAAACCACTATAAACATTCAGGCCACTTAATTAGATGGAAGAAAAAATGTCCTCGGATTTTCTTAGATGTGTGTACGTGGATATTGTATCCTTAGCGGATATAGTTTTTACCTGCAGGTTTGAAGTTCAATGGTACTGTACAGACATTCGGAGAGGAGAGGAAAAACTTTCGCGTTGGGATAAGGTTTGTTAAGAATAATACGGCTTAAAAGTTTAAAGAATCTTTTCCAGAAGTAATTAAGTTCTCTACAAGGGAGTGACATGGTATAATGCTGACCTTCGAGGTAGTCATACTATGCCCGCAATGGTTTGTAATTGGTGAAGCTTAACATGCTTGCAGGTACCTGCAATATTAAGTATGAGAGGGAGGATACATTCATAGGGATTTGAAATTTAAAAAAACCAATGACATTTTAAGATAATAATAATGAGAAATTTTATAATAAAGGGGGCGTTCACGAAACAAGTCTTGTAAGTCTGACAGCTGACTTACTTAAGTAATTTAATTTAAGTAGTTCACAACGCCTATATATTTTTAATGCAATTTTTGCAGTTGTGAGCTTGCGTAAATTTAAATTCGAGACTTAAATTTATTGTTAGTACAACACGATGTAACTCAGTTTTGAATGGCCTAGATCGGTCACATGAACATTTTTTTTCAATTGGCATTTGTGGAGGGACAGTTCGTATAGCCCCTATCATACTACATTGTTTGCAAAATTTTTAAACGAATTTATTTTCAAAAAATGTTGAAATGTCAACAAAAAAAAAAAGCTACCTGAAAATGTGATATGAATACATTTGTAATGCATTTTTTTGACGTTTCTACATTAATAAGGTTGGTGTGTACGCACTCACTCCTATCGGGAATTTTCATTCTAATTTTTCGTACTGCTCTAGTTTCATTTTAAAAGCAAAAAAAATGCAAAAAAAAATGTATTGTCATACGGGCTTATCTAATCTAGTTTTGCGTTCAAGCGTAGTACGCTGCTCGAGCTAAACTAAATTTTATCTGGTCTCCAAACATCAGCTAAAGTCCTAGCTAAATTTTGACATAGAGTACGCTGTGGATAAATATCACAGAAAACAGCTGTTTTTTGAAAAAAAAAGCTCATCCTTGCATACTTTTCCGCAACAGAACACAACGATCGGTCGCAATTTAGCTGGAGAAAATGTGCCGACCCATTAAATGGCTACGCTAAATTTTGACAGACACATTAAGTACATGTTGAAACAAAAGTTTGATTATTTAGCTCGAGCTGCGTACCACTCAGCTAAATGGGTTCGCTAATATTTAGCTCAGCTAAATTTTTGAGAGATTTTTGTATGGGAGCGAAAATTTAGCTCGAGCAGCGTACTAAGCTTCAGGGTACATTAAATCCAGACAAATCTAGTCGACTTAAGATAACTAGATTTTTGAATGTGTCCAATATCTTTTGTTCTTATTTTACAAAATCACTAATGATATTTTTGATATTAAAACTGTTTCGAACTGCAAAAAAAATTGCATTTTGTCATTTTTCCTTATTTCGAAAAACCTTTTTGTTTTTATTGGGCACCTGTTATTGGATTTTGCAAAATATATTAGTCGGATATTCTTTGAATTCTTTAGAACCAAGAGGAGAATGAATATTCGTTTGCAAATAATTTGTCTCTTTTTCTCTCATTACTGCTGTGATAATTGATTGATAGAAAAGTTTGCAGACAACTTATTACGGTTTTAGATTGACCAGGACCAGGCGTGTTTTTGTGAACACCTATCTCAGCAAAGTAAAGTGATATTTTCTTTTTTAACCTACAACAAGACAGTTTTTTCACTGACTTATAGCCGATACATATACCGCAAAGTCCCGAAACGCCAGAAATCGCAGGTTTTCACTCCAGAATCGGGCCCTAAGAGCGAAAATTTACGAAATTTCACGAAAATTTATTGCGAAAAATTGCAAAACCGAGATTTCCCAAACTGATAATAAATGAAATATCAATCAAACTGATTTAAGGGAGTTGAGATTGATTGTTTTACTTCATTTTGGCTGAGATATGACGTTTGATTTGAACCGCACAAGAAAAACATTCGAAAATGGACCATTTTTAAAGAATTTCTACCTCCGTCGGTCGAGGAGTTGGGGTCTTAATTTTAACATGGACCAAAGAGAAAAAACCCGGGGCGTCCGAAACAAAAACAAAATCCTATCGGGAATCTTATGTCGTTTTCCATTGGGACAAAAAATCATTATTTTTTTATGATCTAAATCACTTTTCGCGTTCCGATCAAATCAATCTTTTTTTTGATTAGGATCACTTTTTGCAGATCTCGATATTTTTTCAGACTTAAACATACTACCACAAATACAGCACAGCTGTTTTACGTCATTTAAAGAAGTTTGTTTTAAAACAAACGTGCAAAGTTTCGTGAAAACCAAAATAATGAAATACATAAACCGCAATGGACATAGTTTTGGGGGAATTATTATCTTCATTGTCTTCCTCATCATCTGGAAACTACGAATCACCATAACTACTCCATTTGTATCTACAACAGAGGAAACATTTTCAAGCCGATTTCCATGGTTGATTTTACCAAAAACAAATGCAATTTGAACAGCTGATATTGTTGTCAAATAACGCACTAATCCATTAAGAAAAGTAGATCAATTTCATTGCATGTTCCATGAGCCGCATATAATCTGAAATCTGAAAAAGATTTTTCGTGGTCCCAATGGAAAACGACATTAGTTCTAATTTTTCGTACTGCTCTAGAATCATTTTAAAAGTCTGAAAAAATGCAAAAATAAACCTAGACGGCATAAATATATACCTACACAATCCAATTTTTGAATCACACTAACGTTGAAAACATTACGTGGGCATTTTTCATGTTTCTTCATATAGTACAATAACTTGGCATCACTTTCGTAGTTTACCCTCCAAAACCTAGATGTCGCTACAGAGCCAATTGTTTAAAAAGTCCACTGTTCCATTTAGTTTTGTATTTTACTGCCGGAAAATGATTTTTTTTTATAAAAATATTAAATTAAATCTGTTATGCATTTGCCAAACATTCTTCAATCAAAAATATACGAAAATAGCAATCATCCCTCACATCGGTGCCCAACAAAACGACTTGCCATAAACTGAATTTCGCAGAAGTAAATAGAAACACACCGACACCATCCACCATTTTCGAAAACCAGTTTTTTTTTTTTTTTATAGCATCGAATAAGCAAGCATTCTGTCTTTTTCAGTTCGTCAGAGTACATGTGGTCGGAAAAATTTTCTCGTGTTTTATTACGCAAATACAGTGAACATTCGCGCGAAAATATGTAAAACGTTATAATGAATAGCTTCCAAATTGAATTCCACTAATTTCGTACGCCGCGCAATCTAATAAATGAGTAAATTCCCCAGTGCGTGTCGTTTCGCATGTTGATGACGGTGAAATTGCAACACGGAAGGGACCACCACCATCACCACTGTTGTCGTCGTTTACGCCGCAGTGTGAAAGAAAGAACAAGCAGTCAAATTCCAAGTGAATTGGAATAAAGAAAATTTCGTGTATAGCAAAAGAAAGAAAAAAAAATTATCTAAAGAAAACAAGTGCTTTCCAGTGTTTGCAAACACAAAAGTTATTAGTGAAGAAAAAATTAAGAAAAAAAGAGTAAAACTTGCTTTCCTCGCGCAGACTTCAAAATGCCTGTATCGGTGGTTTGTGAGTCGGCAGCGGCAAACGTAAATGCCGCCATACGTGATTCCCTAGCGAATTCTCCATACGGTCTATCGACGTCTTCGACGAACCAATCATCCCATCATCATGACGAAAGCTTACAGAATAAATTGGTGGCATCCGCCAAACGTGTCCTCCTAACAAAAATCGAATACGAGGAGGTAGATAATTACAATCAATCGGTCCTTGACACCTTGAAATCCAAATATATCGTACTTAAACCAACACCACCAATTCAATTATCGTCGGGCAGTAGCGGGAAATTAATGCACGCATCTGCAACAACAACATCGTCACCTTACACTACTACAAGCATGAATGGCAGTGACAAAGACACAAATCAAAGTCCAGCAATGGCAACAACCACCCACAACTCTACTAGTTTATCGTCGGCGACCTCTGGTGAGTGGAATTTTTTTGGATTGCACACACACACGCCTGTTGTCATTTTGACACATGGGATGAAGGTGGCTGGCTAGTGTAGAGATTTGCAAAATAAGTGGTAGTCTGCCATAATAAAAATTGGTTATCGAATTATTTTTGTAAATACTCTCAAAATTGTTAATGTAGCTCAATGAATGGCCAGTGCAGGTATGTTTTGTTATTATTTGTAAATCGATAGAGAGATTAAATAGGTTTTGCTAGTGATTTTAAGAGTCGAGTGATTTAACGCCGAAGGTGTGGACGGGTTCGCTGTCGCAATAAATTCGCACGACGTTAGGGACACGGCTTAGGTCGACGGCTGTGCATTTGACATAACGTAATAAAATAGTATTTTAAGAAATAAGTTGGGCTCGTGTCCGAAAATGAAATACTGTAGTTTAGATCCCTTTAAGCGAGCGAAGCGAGCCACATTACCCCTATTTGCCGCGTTTAACCGTATCCGTCGACCTAACCCGTGTCCCTAACGTCGTGCGAATAGCATCAGCCATATTTCTAAGTGCTCTAAGTGTTAACGTCAGACTGGTTTAAAGTGATGAAAAGAAACAGGGTAATAGCTCGCCACATTAAGTGTATAAAATGCCGGCATAGTTTGGCAAATAGTTTTATGGTGTTTAGCTAATGGTATTCTCTTCCAGCTCTAGAGCAGCTTTGTGCTTATATGGGATAAAATAATCCTCATTGGCTAGAAATTAGATTATATGCCTATGGCGAACTCGAAGGTTTCTTATCGATTTTGTCGATAAATGACTTGGAAGCGAAGTGGCAGTATTTTATTGCAATCAGTAGATTAACTAATTATTGTTAAGTAAGAGATTCCGAGCGGTTAATAGGATTTGATAAGATATTCGCGGTATGTGACCTCAGTAAATCAATGGAGCTTTGTGGGATAAGATAGAACTAAAATCGGCTAAAAGTTTAGGAAGTATTGATGCCAAAAAAAAAAAAGAACTATAAGAAAGATAAGAACTAACGCCAAGATTACATACGCTGCATGCTATAAACTTAACCAGATTTCTAACCCTTTCTATACTTGACTATTTTACAGAAAAATCCCAGAGGAACCCTAATGAACTGCCACAGCCGAAGCGCATTCTTTTCCCGCGCGAGAGTGTGCAAATCGGTTGGAAGAGTTCCAACCGCAAATGGCACGTGGGCGCCGGCATGATGAACGTTGGCAACACCTGCTACCTGAATTCCACGCTACAGGCATTGTTCCATGTGCCGGCAATTGCCAATTGGTTGATGTCCGACACAGCTCACATGGAGCGATGCGAAGAGGAGAACGGCACACAGGGTGGCTGCATTATATGCGCCATGTCCAAAACGCTGATCTCATCGCAACAACAGCAAACGGCCATTCGACCGTATCTTGTGTACTCCAAGTTGAAGTCGATTTGCAGGCATTTGATCATGGGCCGGCAAGAGGATGCGCACGAGTTTCTTCGTTACCTTGTGGAAGCAATGGAGAAAGCGTATCTGTTGCGTTTTCGCAATCACAAGGATCTGGATCAGTATAGCAAGGAGACGACGCCGCCAAATCAAATTCTCGGAGGCTATCTGAAATCTGCCGTACGGTGCCTTGCCTGTGGTCATGTGTCAACGACGTTTCAGCATTTTGAAGATCTTCTGCTGGACATACGCAAAGCGGATACTGTCGAAGATGCCCTGGAGGGGTATTTTTCTCGCGAGCGACTTGAGGACATGGGCTACAAGTGTGAGTCTTGTAAAAAGAAGGTAAGTGCACCCCAAGTACTGCCCCGCGCGACCTTTATGATATTTTTATTGTTCTAGGTATCGGCCACAAAGCAGTTCAGTTTGGAGCGAGCGCCGATCGCTCTCTGCATTCAGTTGAAGCGCTTCTCAATGTTGGGTACGAAGCTGAATAAGCAGATAACCATACGGCCACGTTTGGATTTATCGCGATTCGCATCAAGGAAAAACGGCGAGCAGCTGACGTATAAACTTGTCGCGATGGTGACCCATCTGGGGGCATCGCAACATTGTGGACACTATACAGCGATTGGGCTGACAGAATCGGGAACCTATTACAGCTTCGATGACAGCTACGTGCGTCCAATATCTGTACAGAGTGTGGTGAACACAAACGCATATATAATCTTCTACGAGCTAGAAACGGGTCAACATAATGGACAAACAGTAAATAGCAACCGATCAAGTGCCCAAACAAATGGCAGTCACGACCAGAAGGAGAGTAATCAGAAGAATGGTGGCAGTGTGTACAACACCAATGGCGGAAACAACGAAAACCGCCAGAGTTTCTATGGTGCCGCAACAAACGGCCCCAAGGTGATTAGCAAACTCAACACGGAGCAAAAGATAATCGGCCCCCAACTGCCGGACTACTACAAGAACGGCAGCAATGGCGCTCTGTCGAATGGTTTTCCCGGCAATGGCAACAAACTAGTCAATTCACCGAGCAAATTGAGCAACCGCCCGAGTTCGCTTCCCACCAGCAGTTCCAAAATCATGATCCACTTCAAGAACTCGGCTGCGATGACGAACGGCAGCGCAACTGCCACGGTGTGCTCTTCTTCGGCAACTGCCAGTGCTGCCACCAGTTCGACAGATAAAATAAAGAACAGCGTCGCAGCGGCCAGCGATAGCGAAGGGGAGGACGAGAAAGTGACAACAACCAGCTGCAAACAGGCATCCAACAATGAAGTAAGTTCCACCACAACCGCCTCAACGACACTACCAAGCATGCCAAAGCTGGGCTTGGGCTCGCCCATGCACACTAAGGACAAGTTGATCGCTGCAGCAATTGGTGTTGCCACTTCAACTACTAACACCATTGGTGGGCTGGTCAAGAGTCCACTGAAGAGTCTTGTGCCCTACGAGTCCGAGTCGGAAGATGAGTCCTCTGCACCGTCCGCGGATGAGGCGGTGGCTGATGGTGTCAAATCTTCGTCAATTACCACATCCAGCGCGACACAAAGCAGCAAATCGCCAAAGAAGAAAAAGAAGAAACACGAATTCGATGCGTTGTTTAAGCGGAGACCCACGAATGGAGTGTCGTCCGCCAGTGCGGGATGCAAAACTCCCCTGGATAGCGAGAACGAGGCGACAGCAAATGACTTTGAGGACAATTCCAATGATTCCGCTGCCGATAAACAGGCACAATCAACACCGCCCTCGCCACCGGTTATCAAAACAAAGACTGGCCTGTGGCAAGTGACAAACGTGCGCGACGCCGACTCGACCCCATCCGACAAGAAATACAAAAATCCATTTGCAACGTCCAGATCAACATCGCCAGTCAATCGGGCCACGAAATGTTCGAATTTCAATGCCAAGCCATCGAATGGCTTCCAGCCGAAGCAGGACGGCGAGAAAAGCGCTGTTGTCAACGAGCTAATGAAGCAGTCACATCGCGGGTATGGAGCGCCTGTACTCAGCTGGAATGGCAGCAAAACTGAGCTAGAAAAAGAAGTAAGTAACCGTAGGGACAATTAATTTGCAATCATTGAAATTAATTCGCGCTCATTTTCAGATAACAGAAGAAGCCCGTTTGCAGCGCAAACGCGAATGGGAGGAGGACGACGAGAACGACATGGATCGTGGCCGGCAAAAGAAAATCAAAGCGCCCAAACAGCAGACCAACACGCCGGGATACAATCCATTCCAAGAGCAACAAAGCCAACAGAATCATCACCAGCGTCGTTGGAAGCTGGTAAACAACGCCGGCAGCCATCGCTACCAGAACACCTCCAGCGGTCACTTCCGCATGGGCAACAGCTTCAACCGCAAAGTGAACAGCTTTAAACGCTTTGGCAAGAACAATTTCCACCAGCGGTCGCATCACCAGAGAAGCAACGGCGGCGACTTCCACAGGCGGGATTCTTAACAGAGCTGCACTGCCCAGCATAGCGCCTCCTAGCCACAACTATAATTAAGCGTATACACATACTGTTTAACATAAATTAGACACCTAAAATAATGTAGTTCAATTTACCTCCCTCTTCTTGTTCCGTTTCTGGCCGGAAGGCGGAGACTAAAAGGTCATTGTATAGCAAATCGTTCTCGCACTTAGAATCAATTGAATATTATGGTTACACCAAGTGTAAGCTGCCACTCTGACATAGAACATTACTCCATCCACATTCATCGTATCGTATTTTGTATTATAAATAATCGATTCATCAAACAAACAGCAAGCAAATCAAACTATATTGAGAAGTGAAAGCTTAGTTACTAAGGTCCCTAATTTTGTATAAACAACAACACAACAATAACCTATTTTCACTGCTATATGCATATAATATACATGCATATGATATGCTTTCTAGTTGGTAAGTCTATTAGCAGTTAGAATAATTATTAACAATATTTTTCTTCTCTTAGATTTTAATAATGTAATGCAATTTAGTTTAAGAATTTTATATAAACGAGACGCGCCTTCTTCCCCACCCAACAAAATAAAACCCTCCCGATCCCTGTGTCAAACTCAACACAAACACCCTCACACACACACACACTCATACACTTTCTCAAGTATGTACTTCCTGTCTGATTGACGTATGCATTTTTTTTATTTCTATTTAATTTATTGTATAAGTTGTAGGACACTTCAGATGAATAATTTGTTTGTTTTTCAAATCGACACATGCAAATCTAACCGCGAGCCAATTAGTTTTCAGTTGTCCATTTTGTTAATCGAACAAGATACTTTTATATATAATACAAATTTATATAGCTATATGAATTGTAATTAAATGAACAAGAGGAAGATGGAAATCGCAAAACCTATACAAATACATATATAAAATTATTAATTATATTATTTAATATAGAAGAGATATATACCAATTTATGCAAACGTAGTTCGTAAGAGAGTGTGCGTCAGATGGTCCCTCGCCGCCGCTGTGACAACACACAGAATGAGAGAGAACAAGAGACGACGGCGCGGGGCTTCGGCGCAACAATGAAAGAAAACATAATTGAAATAAACCTATATTTTGAAAGGACATTCTTTTGAGTTTACTAATTATCGTCGGAAGGGGTGGTGGTGAGTTGATCTTTCACAGTTCAGCTCACCCTTGTATGGCATTCAGTATTCTGCAACTTGCTTGTAAGTATACCCACTCCCTCTATCAAAGTGCGTACTTAACCTGATACAAAGAGTCTCCGGCAATTCAAAAGGTAAACTGTTTTGAAACCAACTTGCTTAGATCATCAAGTCGAGGCAGCCTCGAACAAGTCCATGGCCCCTACTCTGTATCTCGTTTCGAAAGTAACGTTCGTTTTTCGAAAATGAACACTTTGTACTCCCAGTTAGAATTCCGAAAGTATTAAAAGCAATTTCGAATAGGATTGACTTTCGGAACGAAATAGAGAGTAGGGCCCCAGAGCACCAACTTAAAAACGAAACGGAAAGCAATTTCGATTCGATTAGGATTGACTTTCGGAACGAAATAGAGAGTAGGGCCCCAGAGTACCAACTTAAAAACGAAACAGAAAGCAATTTCGATTCGATTAGGATTGACTTTCGGAACGAAAAAGAGAGTAGAGCTCCAGATAGTCACCATGATCATGGTGCATCACGCACTGGGTACAACATATTCAAAAGTTTGCCTTATTCTCATGTAAAAACGATTTTATTTACACACAGGTCTACAAAAATAATACATAGTCTACTGCTTGGCCTTTTTCTTTTTCTTACTTATCATTCTACCCTTGCTGAAGCGGTTTGTTTGACCCTTCTTCACCTTTCGCAGACCGCTCTTCGGCAAACTCTTCATCGTGTTATTCTTGTCCCGTCGGATTTTTTTCTGGTTTGCCTTCTTGTCCAGCCGTTCCTTCATCTTGAAAGCTTTGCTCTTCTTCATTTTGTTAAGAGTCTTAGTCTTCTTTAAACGATCTATATCTTTCTTGCTCCTGAGCTCTTTTGTTGTAAGTTTGTTTTTATTGTCGGCAGAGACCTCTTTAACTTCGCGGGTTTTCTTTGATTTTTTCTCAACCAAATCCATGCCGGGAATTTTCGTTGAAGACATGTTCTCGTCTTCGTCCTCATCTTCAGAGTCATGTTCTTCCTCAGACTCACTGACTATGGCGCGATTCTCACCTATTAGATTGTTTTGGGCTGCCAAGTCATTTGTAGTCAGTTCGACAATTTTCACTTTAACATCATCATCCTCGTACACGTCCTCAACTTTGTCCTGTTCGGTGAGTTCTTTCAACGGTTCAAATGATTTCTTCATATGATTGATGCCATCTTTGATCTCTTGCCGGATTCGCTTGCGGTCTGCTTGAAGTGACTTTTCCAGTTGGTCTTTTGCCTTCTTTCTGCGTTCGTTTTTGCGTTTACGGAAACCCGTGAGGAAGTCTCTGAGGAAGTTTCAAAAATGCAAGTAAGAAATGTGAAATGGCAGAGAAACGAGGATGTCTTACTTTCTCTTTTGTGGATCGAAAACTACTTCAATTTTCTTCTTCTTTTGAGGACGATTTCTTGCCATAGCAGTTTTTTATTATGAAAACTTTTAAATAAAATTACTTTATCCGCTTATTTTTTGTGTTGAACCGAAGCACATGTTGTTATGTTTGCAAATGTCAAACAGAAAATGTCAAATTAGTAGAATTTCAACGAACGATTCGTAACCCTGCAGTGCTGCCAAATTTCAGTGGGCCTGGTTGAATATTTATTTTCCTTTTTTCACTCGTTATTTATTTAGGTACCAATACCAAATTCCGCTTCTGAGACTTTCTGAGGTAGGAACACACGCCCTTAGCGGTAAACAAATGATGAGAGTGAAATCATATTAAGTTGCGTAACCAAACCAATAAAATTGATTCTCTATTGATTGCAAATGTTTGTAAATAAAGGTTCAACTTAGTATTTAAATTATAAAATAACCATTCAACAGAAAATTAGTAAAAATGTGGTTTTCATGTTAAAAATCAATCAGTGAGCAAATTACGAATGTTTTATATCCAGTAACCGCTTGGAAAAAATTCGAAGGCTGCAAATATTCAAATTTCACGAGTATCTACAAAAAGGGAGCAAGTGACGTTTTACGTTCGATAAGAAATCTGAAAGCGTATGACTCAAAAAAATAACTCCTTCCAACGATAAACAATTCGTAACCGCCAGCTGTGTGTCATACACATTAGTATTAAGCTAAGATTAGATTGTATGCAAATTTTGCATATGAATGCCAGGCAAATGACCAGATTAGCCGTCAAATGACCAAAATGTCAGGACTATCAAAACTGTATATTAGACTATATGACCAAAACTACCAATATGGTCATATTTGCCTTGACGGTCATTTAAGGCATTTGTTATTTGTTACCAAATGTTGTAGTACAAAAAAAGACAACTAAAATAAAAATAAATCGCAATTCCGCTAACTCAAACACCGATGACAACAAAATAATTCTTTTTTCTTTTTTCCGTCAAAAATGCCCGCCATAACAAAATTTTAATAAAGTGCATATAGGAATTTATGCTAGCGTTCGTGCTTATTGTCCGATTACACTATATGCTATTTGGGCATTTTTATCTGTGACTGGTCAGATAAAAAAAATATTGATATTTTGGCAAATCGAACATTAAAAGCAATTTCAATCAAAAAAAGAATTTATATTTTTCTCAAAACAATTGATCTTTTTGCCAAATCGAAAACGACATAATTGAAAATCACACGCTGCCATCTGTTGCGCAATGGGCGCGATCGGCATAAGATGCCAGAAGAGAAATAGCAATTTTTTTATTGTGACTTGATTCTGATTGTGATTGCACTGTGAGTGGGCCATTTTTGTAACGCCAATTTTGATTCTTGTTTCTTGTTGTCATTTAATTTCCAATTTGTTGTAAATATAAGTTAATTTAAAATGAGCAGCTCAGAGGACGAAGATAACATTGACAATCCCGAAGTGGAGGACGAAGATAGAGAAAATGTTGTATACATTTTGGTTGCAACAGATAACCACCTGGGCTTTTGCGAAAAGGATACAATAAGAGGTGCGTGCGCTCCACCCGGCTGTTGTGAAATTCATAAAATAAAAGTTTTATTTACTTTAGGCAATGACAGCTTTGTCGCTTTCGAGGAGATTCTTGAGCTTGCAGTGGCACACGATGTAGATTTTATTCTGTTGGGCGGAGACTTATTTCACGATACAAATCCAAGCCCAAATGCTCTGCACAAGTAAGTACATAGGACAGACAGTACGTAGACAGGACTGAGATTTATCCCCATCTAGATGCCTGAAACTCCTTCGACAGTATACTCTCGGAGATCGTCATATATCTATGGAATTTGTGTCGGATCAATCGCTGGCGTTCCAAGACGCTCTTAATCAAACTGTCAACTACGAAGATCCAAATATTAACGTTTCTATTCCGGTTTTCTCCATCCACGGAAACCATGACGATCCCAGTGGATTCGGAAGACTAAGTTCTCTCAACCTGCTCGCCACTGCAGGTCTTATAAACTACTTTGGTCGCTGGACAGATCTCAATCAGATTGACATTAATCCCATTCTCCTGCGAAAGGGAGAAACTCAAATAGCGCTCTACGGTCTGTCGCACATCCATGATGCTCGTTTGAACCGTCTTTTCCAAATGGGCAAAGTGGTGATGCAACAACCAGACCAATCTTCCGGCGATTGGTTCAATATCATGGTTGTTCACCAAAATCGCGCTGATCGTGGTCCAAAAAACTACCTCCCCGAAGATGTTTTACCGGATTTTCTAGACATCGTCCTTTGGGGTCACGAGCACGATTGTCGCATCACACCCGAAGTGAATGAGAAGCAAAAATTCTATGTTACTCAGCCGGGATCCTCTGTAGCGACATCATTGTCAGAAGGTGAAGCGATACAAAAGAATGTGGGCATTCTAAAAGTGTACCACAAGGGTCTAAAAATGATACCTATTCCTCTGCAAACGGTACGTCCTTTTGTTTTTGAATCGATCAAATTGTGTGACTACACCGAAGAGTACGGCTTGGATCAGGCTGATGCCTCAGAAAAGGTCGAAATGTTGGCCAAAGAAAAAATGGAAGAATTGATAAAGCGCGCCAAAGAGCGTCTTACCGGCCATCCAAAGCAACCCATATTGCCGATTATTCGTTTGCGTGTTGTCTACAATGATGAGCTGCAGATGTTCAACGCGATTCGTTTTGGCCAGCAATACATGGAGCGCGTAAGTGGGCTCGGTCTTTTCTAGCCGAATTGTTAGCATAGTCGCTTGTTTACAGGTTGCGAACCCCTCTGATGTGATACTTTTCAAAAAAGACATCAAGAGGACCAAGTCCGAGCGCAAGCCGTTCGATAAGCATGCCATGAACAGTGCTTTCAAAAAGGAGGTGGGTTTGAATTGCTTCAATAATGAATGCTTGTAGTTTCCAATCTTCCATTGTTGGGTTTGTTTAGGAACTGGACGATGAGGCCAGAGTGGAGGACGTTGTTGATCGCTACTTCACGGAGGTGGAGGACAGTAAGAATCTGCAGATCATGACCTCGAAAATCATGTCCGAGATGTGCTACAGAATGGTAGAGAAGGATGATGCAAATGCTGCGGAAACCATTGTTAGGTAAGATTCTGACAAGAGTAATTAGGACAGGGTGACCTTTCTATTCCAGCGAATACAAGAAAAAAGCCATCGCCTACCTGATGGACAAGCTGCCAAGCGAGGAAGGTTTAGAAGAGGAAATTCAACGATTTCTTGGCAATGGCACTGGTACGTACGACTCCATTTTAAAGATACTTGACGAACGAGGCGCATCCAAGACAGTCGAAGACGACGATATGGATTCCCTGCTCGGTGAGTCGTCAGCTAAGCCCGCTGCGAAGGAACAGGCAGCTAAGGCAGCCGCAACGAATGGGGATGATTCAGTTAAGTCAGCTGCGACTACAACTCGAGGTAGAGGACGTGGACGAGGAGGAGCTCGTGGAAGAGGGCGAGGCGCCAATGCGTCCTCCTCTGGGCGAACCATGCCTCAGTTGGATATCTCTGTTGGATCGGTAATTGAATGGAAAACTCTATTTTTATTGCACTTCAATTGCTTTTATCTTTTGCAGAAGTCAAACACATCGACCAAACAGCCGACCCTATTTGACGCCATGAATCAGAGAACCTCACGAAACCGCGCAGCCCCAAAAGTTGTCTATGATATTTCCTCCGATTCTGATTGAGCCATTGTATCGGTTCCTAGTTAAGTTTTCATTCCATTATTGTTCAGTTTCTATAACAGAATAAACCGAGCTAGTGTCTGTCAACAGAATATTTTCACTTCACGCACGAGCTAAGTAAGGAAACTCGCAGCAAAGCGCACCCCAACGTCCTACGTAAGTCCAAAGAACAACAATGAGTTGTCTTATGATTTATTTTGATTGCTTACTACAAGTCTCTTCAATTTCTCTACTCTAAATTAAAATACAAATATTCACAATGAGGTAATTCTTTCAACAACTACAAAAGCTTATCCAGCAACAGCGACTTTCCTGGCTTCATCTTTTTGGCGAGATTACCACTCGCAGCGTTCTCATCTTTATCTGCTTTTCTCTTCCGTAACTGCAAAAATCCAAGAATAATATTATTTTCTTAGAGCATTTCAACCACTCCCACACTTACCTCCTGTGCCTCCTCCGACAAAGGGGCAAACACAAAGTTGCCAGTCTTACTCGCTTTTTGCTGCAGTTGCTCTTCTTCATTGTGGACTCCTGATTTGGTTGCAGCCGCTGCGATTAACGCCAAAGTCTCTTTGTCGTAATTCAAAAAGGAACCTCTCATCGATCTCACGTCGCACTGTGCAATGAGGAAAGACGGTGCCTTGTACTCCTTTTCCACAAGAACTTCCGGTTCGTATACCATGTTTGTCTCTATGTCAGGCTCCATAGTTGAGAGGAGGGTTCTGCCTAGCGTAGTCGCTGATACTTCCGCTAGAATCTGAAAATTAAGACTGTATTCCTTCGGCCAGTTCAAGTGGAGCGTGTCTCACCTCTTCTTTTGTTTTCTGTTTGAGTAGCTGCTCGCGCTCGAAGCGCATCTTGCGCCATTTCATTTCCTCTTCATCGTCGGCACTGTCGATGCCGTCATCGTTGTCCGGATCACCGCCAGCGGCAACATCCAAACTAAAACCGTTCTCAATGTTCTTCCAGCGGAATTGACGTTGTCGACCGACACCGTCGGCTTCTTCGTCGTCGAACAGCATTTCTTGGATTTTCTTCACTTCACGGATATCATCGTCGAGCACTTTGCGCCTTAATGGGAGTCGTTAGTGGAAGTCCTTTAAGCAGAGCCCGACATGTACTTACATATGAATTTGTCCCAGCTCTGTTCGGATCTTTTCCCGGTCGAACTCGTCCTCGTCGCCCAGTTCGATGTCGTATTTATCCAAATTTTGCTCGTCCTCATCAGCACTGCCCCATTCCGACTCGGAGAGTTCGGCTTCCTTCTCGAGGAAGGCGTTTGCTTGCTTCTGACACTCCTTCTTCGACATTTGTACCTCGATTTCGTTCTCCTCCGAGTCGTAGTCTATAAAGGTTTGTGGAATTTCGTCCTCTTCCTCTTCGTACGAGTCTTGGAGATCCTGCTCCTCTTCACCGTCGTCGTCGTCTTCGTCATCAGAAAAGCCCAATTTTGCGCGCTTCTTTTGCTTTTTCCTGAGCTTTTTTACCTTTCTCCTGCCGTTGGTGGATTCTTTTTCTTCTTCCAGTTCCTTTTCCTCCTCGTCGGAAGACACTATTTTCATGACAGTCTTTTGCTTGGGTACTTCTTTGACCGCTTGTGTGGACTCTTCGTTGAAAGCTCCCGAGCACAGATTCATGAGCTCAGTGTCTTCAGCGACGCCTGGGGTCTGGGTAATTGGAATCTGGCTTATAATTGGTGGCCGTTGAGATTCCCCGAACTGACCAGAACATAATCCCAGCAGCTCGTTCTCTACTTCTTCGGGGTTTTTCTCCTCTTCTTCGGCAAAGAGGATGCTGTTAATTGTTGCATTGAGGTCTGGAATTGAAGATCTCTATGCATTCTTGATTGGCAAACTGAAATCAAACTCTTTACCTGTACCCAACTCATCCTTTTCGTCGTCGGAATCTTCAAAGGCTTTGATCACGCGGTGTTTTCTTGTCAATGGATCATCATTCGCTTGTTCTTCGTCAGAGTCACTCTCATCTTCTTCGAATGCATCTTCTTCATCTTCTTCGACATCAGCTACTTCGACTGCATCTTCTTCATCGTTATCGTCGGCGTTTTCTTCAGTTTCTGTTACATCCTCGTCAATCTCACATGGTTCTTCTTCGGCTTCATCATCGTCGTCATCATCGTTCATGAGTTCAATTTCATTTTCTTCATCGTCAATCTGAAAAAGAAGGAATTTGTTTATAAACAGTAGTGGGTTCCTTAGATACAACTACGGCAAACTTACGACGATCTCCGCCTTCTTCGTCTTTCGCCTGTTCTCGCGTTCTTTTGCATCTTCGTCATCATCATCGTCGTCCAAGCCACAGCACTTCTTATACTCCAGTTCCTCCTCTTGAGTCTCTTCAATTCGCTTTTGAAAATCGTGTTTTCTTTTTTGTGTGATCAACGTGCGAAGACTCTCTTTAAGTTTAACGTAAGCAGCTCCAGGCTTGGGTTCCTTTTCCTTATTCGACTCCTCAATTACACATATGTTGATTTTGGGTTTTTCCGAAGCACTCTCCGTCATTAAAATGCTACAAAAAAGAGCCGATAGTAGAATTTTTTGTTGCGTGCAATGCACTACTTACTTCTCCTTTGGTTTTTTGTTATTCACATTCGACTTGACGAAGCGTTGAAAGAGTGATTGCAAGCCCGTCGGTTTGGATGGGAGAATGTCTCCTGATTCAAAGTCAATCATCATGTTGGGACCTCCTTTAAGTGTTGGAGTCGCTGGAAGATTTTTCTCAGCTATGAGGCGTCGCTTGAGTTCAAACAACCTTGCTCCGACAGATTGTACTTCGCTGTTGACAGGTGCTGTGGATGTGGATGCAATTGGTTTGGAGAGAAGCTCATTTTCTTGTGGCATTTCAAGGTCTATAAGCTCTTGCGTTGTGGGAAGCGAAACGTTTTCGATCAAGTTGTCAATGTCGTCTTTACTTGGAGCAGTGACTTCAGAGGGTACTTCAATATCCATAGTCTCAACAACAGGTGTCTCTATAGCTACAGGCTCTTGTTCTTTTACATTTTCTTGATCATCCTGAGCAGTATCTTCCAACTCATCCTCCGATTCACTTTTAAAGAATTCGGTAGCCTCTTTGGCACGTTCCTCAAGTTGTTTTCTAAAAAAAAATATATATCAACCTTCTCTACAGAAGTGAAAAGACTAGTTTATAGTTACGCATATACTTCGAGCTCTTCAGGCGTCATCTTCAGGCTTTTAGTAGATCCTGTCTCCCCGATTTGTGGCTTTGCTATCGTGTGTCTAGTTAGGAACTCCTTTAGAGTACGACGCTTCGGCTTGTGGTATGGGATACTAGTGGAAAAGTGTATTTATACCATTTTCAAATTAGCTCCGTGGATATTGCCTCACCTGACTTGAGTTTCCCTGTACAATCTCTGGGTTTCACTCTGTATTGCTTGCATCTCATCCATGGCTTTCTTTGCAGAAGCCTAAGTAAGATAACAAACATGTATTCCATAAGAACTGAAATCATAATCAAAAGTCTCACCCTTTGCTGCTTCTTTGGACGCCGAGTGGACTCATCTCCCTCGATTTGCTCTTGGCTTTGAGGATCTTGTACATTATCCTCGTCACTGGCTATTGATGACTCACTGTCAGAGTCAATTAAATTAGATATGTTTGATCTTTTTTTTGTTTGTAAAGACTTTTCTGTTTCATTTTCACTGTCTGAACCCATCGATGGACTCCTAGATTTGTCCCTTCGTTTGCTCACTTTGTTCATCTTCTTTGTCCCAATTACTCTCTTCTTCTTAATTTTTTGAACTACAATGCCTGAGTCTATCGGATCTTGCAGCCTGTCCTCTTCTGAGAACTCCTCCGGTTCACTATCAGAATCAATTAGTGCAGAGAACCTTTTTGGCTTAGGCACTTTTTCCACGGTTTCCTTATCTCCATCCCTGTCTTCTTCATTGTCTGGTGGTTTTTCATTGGAGTTTTCTTCCTGCTTAGCCTCATCCTCGTCTTCACTATCAAAAATCTTTGGCACGCGTTTCTTACGACGCACTGGTGAGATGTGTGCGCCCTCTTCACCTTCAGAGCCAGACATTAAAAGACTCTCAGTGCCAATTGGGTCATCATCTTCATCTTCATTGACTAATAGGGGCTCCATGTTTTCAAGTGAGTTGTTGGCACTTCCATTTGACTTGGACCCAGACATTTCGTGTTCCAGGTCAGCATTAGTATTTGAGTTGGTCTCCGTTTCGGGTTGCTTGTCGTCGTCATTGTTTTGAACCACAGGCATATTTATTTGATATTGGTCTTTTTCAAATAATAAGACTATTTGATTAAATCGTCGGAAATTAATAAAATTAAACGAAAACTCTTCACAATCCCTTTTTCTGGTATTAAGGCGCGAAATAAAAACAAATAAAAAGTGATGCCAGCATCGAGTTCAAATGATTGACAGTAGTACCCCGTAAAACAAGACGCTATGATATTCAGAGAATTTGGCAACATATAAGGGATACTAGCTGTTTTGTGTAGAATAATAGATTGGCCATATATCTCGATAGATAAATCGCTTGCATTTTATTATGAACTTTTCAGTATTTTGTACAAAATATATGCTGCAGCCGTACGAAATGTGTTTTGTTCTCCTACCTGATTTTTAGCTGTCATTGTCACTTGTACCCGAACGAAACTTAATATCAAAATCGGCGAAAGTATGTGCATTGAATTTGCTTATTGCCTGAAGCAGCAGATATGTCATTAAATAGCTTTCTATTTGAATAAAGGTACATAGGTACGGTAGAAGTAGATCACGTATTTTAAAAACAAATCGAATGTGTGTTATTGTGATTGCAACCACCGGTAACTTGATTCGAATTTCCTCCAGTTCACCTTCGAGTATTTGAAGCAGATTCACTACTATTTCCTATAGCATCACTCACATGACATTCGTCATTGATTATCGTCATTTTCGTTTTGTGATATCATTCGTACCAAGTCCATCCAAATGTTTCTAGTAATAATATGGCAAATATATACAGCCGCTCAGTTGCAGTACAAATAAATTTTAAGTGACTACAGAGATAATGTAAACCGAATCGTATATTTCTGTTGCTATTCCAACCAAAGAGAAAATCTATTCAGCGAAGCAAAGCCATATCGCATCTGGATCTAATCGGTTATGTTGAAATCGTCGCTGATAAACTCATAAAATTTGATTAACTAACAATGCACTAACTGGTAGCAATCGTTTCTTCTCAGTCAGTTTTGCTACCTACCTAATTTATCGATTTAATTTTGAAGGAAGTGTTGGCAGCACAAAAATAATACTATCTTTTGTCCGGAAAGCACGAAGATGGCGCAATCAAAACTCAGCCAGGTGTTTAGTTACCAATCCTGGGTGCATGCCGTATCTGGTGCAACCGTAAGTTCATATAAATGTACTCAAGTCACCTCCACTCCAATCGGCGCCGACCAAAGGTCGGAGTACGAGTGGAAGTCCAATTAATTTAATTTTATTCATAAAATATTCTTTTCAGGGTGGAGTAATTGCTATGACAGTGTTCTATCCATTAGACACGGTGCGCTCTCGATTACAAGGTAAATTGAGTTGATCGCCAATTTGCCATTGCTATGAGAAATATTACTTGTTATTTAATAATACTTGCATAGCACAGTCCTTCAGCCGTGCTGTACCTGAACATATTTGGATTTGATCTGCCAATTAAAACCTCCCTTTTTTCTCATTGCAGTGGAAAGTGCTGATCGGCGCAAGGCCCTTAACACCCTTCAGATCATTCAACAGCTGGTGAGAGAGGAAGGTCTTGTGACTCTGTACCGTGGATTGGTGCCGGTACTACAAAGTCTGTGTATTTCAAACTTTGTCTACTTCTATGCATTTCACAGTTTAAAGGCCCTGAATAGTAGCGCACATCAAAGCGCCCTGCGCGATTTATTTCTAGGCTCGGTGGCCGGAATCATAAACGTCTTCACCACCACCCCCTTCTGGGTGGTCAACACCCGTCTTAAGATGCGGGGAGTTGCTGGCAATGTGGGAGATGTTTGCAAACACTATTCAAATTTGTTGGAAGGCTTAAAATATATCGCAAAAACCGAAGGTATCACCGGCTTGTGGTCTGGAACCATACCATCGCTGATTCTTGTGTCCAACCCCGCTTTGCAGTTCATGATGTACGAGTTTCTAAAGCGCAAATTCACACCTTCTCGTGGGGAACTTTCCAGTCTGTCATATTTTTTCATTGGCGCTGCAGCTAAAGCATTTGCAACAGTCCTAACCTATCCCATTCAGTTGGTACAAACAAAGCAACGCCACCGCGTCAAAGATGATGAATATGCCAAGAATGCAGGAGCACTTCAAATAATGTTGACTATTATCCGTACGCAGGGTAGTAAGGGACTATTCCGCGGCATGGAAGCGAAAATTCTTCAAACAGTCCTTACCGCCGCTCTGATGTTCTCCATCTACGAACGAGTGGCAAAGGGTGTTAATGTGGTTCTTGCTACGAAGACCTAGTGGAACAGTGCTTCACCATAGAAAAGCTCTTGTTAGTATGTATTTATTAGAAAAAGGTAAAAGAAGTCAGAACAAAAAACATTTTACAAATAAAGTAAACAATATTATTCGCAAGTTAAGCGTCTACTTTTTCTTGCTTATGGTCGCTGTCAGCGTTACGTGTGTCATCAACGCTTTTCAACTTTTTAGCACTGGGTTCGTTGTCGTTACCGATTTTCTCCTCACCAAGTTCCTCTTCATTGTTGGTTGCACTTTTGGCATCAGTTTTAGTCTCCTTTTCTGAATTATCTGATCTGCTGGAAGCCAGCTCGACAAGATTGTACTTTCTATACTTTGCGTAACCCTCCACCACGGACAAACAGCATTTGCCCTTGATAATCTCGACGATAACCGATAACTCGGCGTTTTTTAAATCAACCTTGTTCTTGATATTCTTCCCCTGCACCAACTCAGCGAGGACCTTGATGATTTCGTCTCTTTTTATGTCATTGTTTAACCTTTTGTTGAACACAACAGCGAAGGTTTTGCCCTCTTTTAAAAAGTATTTGTCAAAAAGCGCTCCGCCGGCATTTGTAATGTCTTCCACGCTGGCCTTACAGACCACTTCAATCGGTGTCAAGCGAAGAAGATATCTGGTTTTCTGGATTTTATTCTCGGCAATGTCTTTCATTAAATGCGTGGCCAGTTCCACCGGATCGGGAAGTGTTGTTTTAATAAAAACACAATTTTTTGCAGTTGTATCTACTGATTGAAATCGGCGATAGCGGGCAGGGTTTGCAGATGCCTTTGCGGCATCGATTTCTTTCTGCAGATCATCTGATATGTCTGTTTCTGTCGTTTCCTCTTTTTCTGGTTTCACGTTTTTATCGCCCTTTGCCTCTGGACCATAGAGCTCATCGGCATACTGACTGAGAATGTTATAGCATTCGCGAACGCAATCTTTTTCGCGATAATTACAAGTTGCGAGGAATCCTTTCTGTCCAATTTCCAGGACTTGACGCTTCTTGTGATGGTAGTGATAACACTTCGATTTACTGTTTTCGAATCTCGGTTTCTTACTCGATAGCTCAGTCATGTTTGTAGGTTTGTATGTTTGTAGGAAGAAAATTAGCTGCGAATTACTATCCCAAATAAAAATATTTTTAAATCGGCGGCCTTTTACAATTTTGACAGAAACATGTGCAGGTGGGACAAAGTGGGATTGACTCGGAACCAAATTAAACGTGTGTTGCCATTGGCCGCATTCATAAATCTAGTCATGTTAATTCGACCAAGATGGTCTGGAGGAGATGCAACCTGCACGCAAAAACTAGATTGGTCGGGAACGTCACTTTTCCTACGTCAGCCACATATGCGAACTGTCAACTTAGTACTCAGTCACGAATTTCTTGACTAGATTCGTCGGCAACCCCTCCATAAAGGTCAACTCAAACAGCTGCTCATATGACCGATTTCAACCAATCAAAACCGCTATTCACTTAGTGATATTTGAACGACCCCATAAACATTTTTTGTTCGATGCGACATTGACAGAGCGTTCGATTTTTCAATCATGGACGGATCCACTACAAGCAATTTGTTACAATTTCCTTCAATATTTGTTATACGATTGCGATTTTCAGATTAGTACTACGATTTTAAACAAATAACAAATAAATGTACTCTGTGCTAAGTGCTGTTAATAAATTTCAAGATAAAGTTTTTCTTTTTTGTGTCTATTAAATATAGGCATGTGTGATATGCTAGAGCAAGAAAGATATGTGTTTTACAGTTGCAAGTTCTTCGACAGCACTAAGGAATGCCGTTCCGTTCCAGTTGATAGGAAACAAACCAAATGTCAAGACTAAAATATGCTGTCAAAAAATGTTCCTAATTTGAAAGTTCTTCCTGGAGATTTTTTTCCACTTTAAATTCATTTTTAGTTCATTCGCAGCATTCGTTTCGTTTGGGTAGAGATTCTCGTCGCCGTTGGATTGCAGTGCTTTGAGTTGGGCCGCGCGGAATAATATTTTTCTTATTCTTGGTGTCAATTTTAAAACGATTATTTGATTTTGTAATATTCGGTATAATCCTTTCAGTATTTTCTGAAATTCTGTGCAAGTTATAACAAAGCATTGTTACTTTGTATTGAGCCAGATAGTGCAGTGCAGCCCAGAATCAAAAAGTGCATCTTCTACCCAGTGCAATTGTTTATGTGTATCTAGTGCTTTCAGCTTGATTGTTGGTGTAAACCTTGAACTTTGCAAGAGATTGTAAATACCCTTTGTGCGAGACCCGGCGAAATCCTTTCACTAATTACTTGTTCATTGAAGCTAGTCTAATATTAAGATGTCAGAAGGTGCTACAGCCACAGTAGAGCATGCAGGTCCAGCCGCACCAGCAGAAGGTAATCGTGAAAATGTTTGCAAAAAATGGTTGGCTTTACTTCTTTTTATTATTATTGCTGTTGGTTAAAACACTGGAACCCGAATATCAGGGGAAATAATCAGAGCGGTGGTCAGGTTCAACTGGTTCAAAAGTGATTTTTGTTTTAGTGAATGCAAACAAGTTTAGTTTTAGTTGAATGGATATAGCTATTGCAACTTGTAACCTGAACACCTCTAACTATGATCATAATCAGTCGAACAAGTCAAGTAAATTCAATGCACATGTACACAACACTCGTGCAAATAATCAAATTCAACCAAATACGGTGAAAACGTCTTAAACAGTGCCAATATCTGTTTCAGGATTTATGACGACCCCATTATATTGCAATTAACTAACAGCTATGAACACATTTCTTTCATAATTCAATTAAGGCTCATCTCTCTTGCTGCGTATTTAATTTCCAATGTCTATAATACCGCCAACAACCATCGACCAAACTTCTGTGGTCACAAGGCAACTCCATTGATTTCAGTGACTTAAGCTGTTGTTTTTTTTTAAATTGTGGCCACTTTTTTAAAGATACAAAGCTGAAAAAAATTTACAAAATAGATTTAGGTACGCTGAATCTAATGGCATCTCAATTTCGTCTTTAGTCGACTTAAGCGGTTATGGTTTGTGGCCACTGACTTTTGCCTGAATTTGTGAAAATATCGTGCATCGAAAAAGCCAGTGCAATTCCAGAGGTTATATGGGCGGGTATTTTTATGTTGATCCATGGCTTTGGGATTTTGCTTGTTTGTCTACCTATAGGCACAATTTTCAAAAGTTTTGTTGAGGGTTTCCAATTAGGCTCCCCAGTGGCCACCCTACTTATACTGCTATGCATGTGCTGGATTAAATGAGGATTCTCACCTTTTCTCAGCAATCGCTAATTATTCACGCACATTGCGGTCCTTTCGTTATTGCACCGTGATTCCCTTGGCTATTATTAAACTAGTACCTGAACAGTCTGACAAGTATAAGGTCTGCCGTGTGCGTTTGACGTATGATTACGGTGACCATTCGTCCTCTTTTTCGTAACTATGTCCTTTCTGATTTTATCTCCCATACAAAAATGTATAAAAAGATAAAATTTAGCGAGACAGTTCAGCAAAGCTGTATTCTGTTCGCCCGCTAAATTCTTAACTTCATATAGATGGGCCGATGGCAAGTCTCCCCTTATTTAGCTCGCGAAATAAATGTCCGGTACATTAAATAGAAGATACATTTTGACTTAAAAAACGGAGGAATAAGTTTGTGTTGCATTTACTATGGATATGGTAAAGAACATATGCGTGAGAAAAAAAAACCCAAAGCCAAAAAACCCTTTTTATTCGATGAAAATAAAAAAAAAATCCTGGTTTGAATTGGCTTGTTCCACACGTGATATATTAATGTTAATTGAAAATTCATTTCTTCAAGCTTAAAAAAATCTTACGTCTTCTGCAAATCGTCAGTTTGTTTGCCTTTTTTGCAAATAGGAATTTATGGGTCTTCTTCTGCTTGCTTACAGAAATTATGTCAGGTGTTGCAGCAATGATAGATAATTATGTTCTTAATTTTTTCTAATATCCATTGTTTTGGAACTATTCAAATAGTGTGTTGTCTTTGAAGCTTCAAATTCTAAAATTGTGTTTCGCGAATACATAATTAAAATAACGTTTACTGATGACAGACATGAACATTTGGTTTTTGTCCCATCTATACGATGTTTAATAATTTCACGAGCATTTATCTTTGGTGCGGAGAAACGAAGTGGAAACTAGGGACGCGAGCAGGGTACTAGGCTTAAATGAAAACTATGCATTCTTCTTTTTTTTCTAAACATCTTTCTACGATAAGAAATATTTAAGCTTAAGAATTGAGAAAGAACATTTTCAATTCTTAAGCTGGTGTTAGATGGTAATTTTGATGTAAATATTATATTTTAAGGACCAAGTCAATTCCTTTTATCAAAACCTACAAATTGTGATTGAAAAAGTGGTAGGTACGTAGGTAAGACATAAATTTTAAGTTATTTACTATTTTTTTTCTATATACTATTTTTTTAAATATTTTTGTGATTAAAAATTGAAAATAATTCAAATTTATACAGCCTGCTAGTTTTCAATTAGACAACAAACTTATTAATTTCGGCCATATTATTCACTCCGGGTGTAAATCAGATTTAAGTCAATTTTACACCCTTTCATTAATCGTTTTTTTTTAAACCCGACAATTTAAATCCATATTTATAATATTCACTCAAAAACATGCATTAAGCCCGTTGGATTAAAGATGGATTTAAATGGGGACTTAAAACAGTTTAAACCGATTGTAACCCGTTCTAAATCTGCGTAATGTCAAATTTTACAAAAAAATTACATTTGTTTTTTGTTGTTTGTCACTTGGAAATTTATTTCATTTCTTTTCGGCACAGTTATATTTGAAGGTGCATTAATTATTCTAAAATTTCTCTCGAATCATCGAATGTAGCCTTCAAAATGCCTCTTTTTTCAGCCGGAAATATTTCCAAAAATATTCCACATCGTCATCGTCGACGTTAGCCCGCTTGTGCAATGTGCTTTCGATATATTCGACAACAAGAACGACGTTGATTTACCATCAGCTCTTCAAATTCTTCGTCTGACGACGAAGACATCAACATTAATTTCGTCAATTTCACGAATGAAGTCCTTTTTCAGTTTCTTGTCATTTTTTTTCTCTTCCTCTTTTCTACTTATCTTATTTCTTGCGAACGAAGACATTCCAATATTATGAAATTGAGTTTTAGCCCGAGTTAAAGTGGTCTCCGGAGTGCGTTTAAATCCAATCGGATTGAATGCTGCCAAGTGTAAAAAATTGGGTTTATGTTCGGGTTTAACGACTGAATATTATGAACTTAGTTTTTGGGTTAAACTCACTTAAAGCCGGGTGTTACCTTTGACCCGGATTAAAAGTGAATAATATGGCCGATATAGAAACAACAATTGGATTGTCAGCTGTCAGAATCTTTAGACATTTTTGTTAGAGTACTTAAGGTTCCGCATGTCAATTGACAGTGTTAAAAATGAAAACTGACATTTATGTCAATGCTAATCCAAAATTCGCATCAAATGAGGGAACAAGGCATTTTTTTTTAAAAACAGTATCGTTTTCTGACAGTTTCCATACATCTTTCATAAATAAAGTGTTAATTTAAATTATTATTGCTTTAATTGCACCATACTTATAACCATTTTAAGAACCTTTACCTATCCATTTCAAATTTAAAGAGTTCGCAATATTTACATGCATTGCAATATAAATTGCGCAATTGTGTACTTCAAAAATTAGAAGCCTTGACTAGAATTTTTATGGGTTATGCTATTTTGTATAGATGCAGGTTAAATTTCTTAAATCAACAATGGCGAAATTTTCCACACAAAATTTTCGATTGTAACCATTGAAATACATAAGTTTAATATTTAAAATGATTACGAGTAACTGTTATTGTCACGGAATTTTCACATTGAACATTTAACACTCAATTTGCAATAAAAATCATATAAAACATTATAATCATCAACTTCTGCTAAGTGAAACTAAATAGAAAAGTCAAACGTGACCTAAGTTATGTAGTAATCTTCTCCATCAAGAACCGGCATACCAACGTTTATGCTGTTTGGTTTGTAAACAAAACGGAACACAAAACGCACATTAAAACGACGGTTATCAGCGGTCATTTGACTTACAAAAATTAAACAAAAACTCTTAATGGTACCAATTGACATTTTATTCCTTCCACACCCACATTACTGAAAACGAACAAACAGAATCTTTGGTTTCATTATCAATGTCAAGTCTACAGCCCTACTCCAAACACATGTTCTCAAAAATAATCCATCAAAATGTGCCAGTTTTGAATTTCAACATAATTACGTGTTATAGTCTCCACAGATTGCTTACTTATTTTATATTCAAAATAACAAATAACGAGTCCCCATACTCGTAGTTTCCATTTCGCAGGAACCTTATATTTCAATTCACTTGACAATACGCAGTTCATAAGGAAACAAAGAATGATTTGGCCACTTGTGACGCTAACTCATCCTTAATTTGAAGTATCATCAACCCACCACATGGGGTGGTTGTTGAAATGTTAGATCCCCAGGAGCAATGAACTACATTGCATAAAAAGGGGCAGAAACGACAAATTCCCACCGCTTGCCCGAAACCTTTCTAAATATTTCAGCACAGACAAGCAACTTAAATTTTTTTTGTGCGAATCGAGGTCACCCCAACAGTTGTAAATAAAAATGAAGGCAGTTTAAACACACATATATGTATGGCTTTTGGGGGTAATAGTAGAAAAGGGATTCCTTTTCGCATCGTTCAGCAGAACCTCTCTTTAGAAATGAGATTTTATACGATAAGTAGCCAGTAGCACATGATTACAGGGAACCAATGGAGTGTGAATTATTTATAGGTACGTGCGTTGATCAAGATTTGACGAAAAGAATTCTGGTGGTGGAACCATATTTTCGCTTCATTTAGGCTGGGGGTCGGCGGGTATAAATTAAGTAACTTTCTGACTTAATGTCGTTTTGTATGGTTATGTAAATGTGATTAAAGCTGTAACATCTTTAAATAAAAAAGGTTTCTCAGTCAATTGAAGGAAGCCGCTGTTTGCCAACATTTCCTCCGCACCAATACATCGTCCTTTGTTTGTAAATAGTAGTGAACGTGTTATACTGCTGTATGTAAACAATACTAAAATGCAAACAATGACCCAGTTCAAGAAGTAAATATTAATGTGGACATTGTTGAACAAAATTATCTAAAAAAAAAAAACAAAATGTACGCTGTGTACTCAGCTATACATAGTTATCTACCCATTAAGGTCTAATTCGCGTAGCTCTTGTTAACACACGTCGCCTGAACATATAGACTTGATTTAGCTTTCGTTTTATTTATATTTAAATGTGAAATTACAATCAACTCGCAAAATTAAAAGTCTACGCGAAAATAGCCTCGAGATCAAGGTGCGCCCATGTGAGCTTTTGGTTTTAACATGGTGTAGTTGTCGACATTTTCCATTGTTTAAACCTCTCCGGTACACACTCTTTTGTGTTGTGTACTTTTTCAATGGGCAAATAGTAAATTTCGCCTTGATAGACGATTTCGCATCATCATCAGTGTGTCATGCTCTTTGAAAACATTTTATCGAAGACTGAGTCGATATTCCAAAGGATGCATCATTAAATTTGATTGGCTGTCAATCATTAAGTTTCTTATAAATATATATAAAAATGAAAAACAGAGAAAACTGGAAGAGGGGTCACATAAAACGTTTATTTTTTAAGAGCTGCCACTGGTAGGTACCGATAAAATGTTTATCTCTCTCTCTCTCTCTTCTCTTGATGTGTTTGCTTTAGCATGAAACGTCGCACCGTTGAACGCCTTAAATGCCCATAAAATCGTTCTGTAGGTTTACAAAATAAATATTTATTCGCGTTCGCCTCATTTTCCAATCCAAACAAAAACCATCACCAAAAAATTATTTATTCAAATACGCTTGGTGTAAACATTCCAAACCTCCATGGATCCAAAGTTTCAACATTCGCCTTAAATTGAGTTAATCATGTACTTGTTTACAGCATTTATCTACGAGGCAATCAATTTCCTCCTAAATAACTAGTTCAGTCTCATTACCTAACGTGGCATCCCATCGACACGACCATGATGACACAGAAAGCTCATATTCCGACAATAACAGGAAACCAATTCTCTTCCCAAACTCTTCAGAACGGGAAGCGTTTCTAAATACTAGCGCGCTCTTCTCCTGACAAGCAGTATCAGCCGGTCGCTATAAATATCTCATCCAAACTCGCAACAAAATAGAATCGAAAGCGAGATACGAACTGAAGAGACGAAAAGTTCCAGTGAGGTGAGTACCACACGTTAACGAGGTTTTTTAAAGCAGTCATTTTTGGATTGATGCTTTCGCATATGTGTGTTTTAAGTTCCAGAATCCTCGGAAAAGTGTCATCAAAGATATAATTTTATCGTCTTAATTGCTTAAGTACACGATGTGTTAACAAGAACATAAATAATTACTCTCTAGAGCATAATGCCATTTGTCTCGTGAGTGTGATCCATTTCTGTTTTATGCCACTTGAAGTGAATCATACATCCGTTTTCACATATTCATATGTGTGGTGGAAGAATGGTTATTTTGGGAGTAGGTTGGGTGCTAATTGAAATTCGTCTCATTTTAGCAGTTTTTATTTTTCGACCATCACAACTAGAAAAATAAAAAAATTAATGCAATAAAGCACCTTTGGCAGAACCATCCGTTTTGTTTTTTAAGGTTTCGAGGTGAAAGGCGCAACTTAAGCGGCTATAAATTGTACCTTCAGTGGAATTTCAAATCATCTTTGCAAATTCCGAAGTCTTACAGCCTAATCAAACAGTCGAATAGTAAAGAAAGGCATTCACTTTGTCGTAACTGTCTTTTTAATCGAAAAAAAAAAATGAAATAAAATAAAATATGTCCATCAATGCATAGCTTCTCTCAACCATTCGTTTGTGTGAGTTTTTAATTTCGGGCCGCGTAAGACGTAGGCCAGAGACAATACTGAGACCACCAACTCCGACCGATTTCCCGTTACTTAGCCTACAAGCTATATTTTTATGGGGTGGCAAATGCTAAGTGCGCTTGTATTGTTACATATAAATTCGTATTGACAAATGTCACGTAACTTCAAAAATTCCGACTCACCAACACGCTCGCACCTTGCATATGACACTTCCGCTGTGGGCAAAGTTGTTGACAGCGTTCATAGAACTTTATCCGTTAAATTTGAAATTATTTTTTTTAAGGAATAATTGGAGATTTGCTTAAAATATATATGAAAAATGAACAATGCAGATTATTTGAAGTAAAATAGAAATATATTGAGCAAATTTTATTCAGTTTTCTAAGAAAAATTTACGCATGAAATCGAAGTTAATGATATTCAAAAGCGCAAAATACGCAACCGTGTTTGTCATAATAAGTTTTTAGTATATAGAACATCTCATTTAGCTAGTTTTTTTAACCAAAGAAATCAAATTATTCGCCTTTTAACAACATATAATTACTAACCAATGGCAATCAGTAAAGTAAAAATGTGGTATTCCCGAATTCTAGCACATTTCCCCACGGTTGTCGAGGTTGGCAGCATTTATTTTTGTATTTTTTGTACGTTTTTACATGTCACACGGATTCTTAATTGACACAACACCGATAGGAAAACAAAATGGCGAATTTGAAAAAAAAAACTGAGGGGCCCAGCGGCAAGAGGATTGTGAGTTGGGGGTCTCAGTATCATTTGTCTCTGACGTAGACGTTTTATTTGCACTGCATTATGCACCTTAAAATTTTTTGGATAAAAAACAACTGTCAAACGTAAACCGTGCCTGTCCCACGACTAAATGCGTTTAAACATTTTGCGCAAAAGCTGCCTATAGAATTGAAAAATCCTTTTACTGGATGCTTTGGCTATATAAATCGCTACCTTTGTCACCACTTTGGGAGCACGGTAATGTCTATGAAAAGTGGAATACTTATGCAATTTGAAGAGTGTGGCCACAGTGGGTGAATTTGTTTGAGGTAGCAACAACCCATCAAGCCAATTCTCAGCCACCTTCGGAAACTGACTTCCTGTTTTAAGCTCTAAGGGTGAGCGGGATATGTAGTAAACACAAACATAAACCGTCACCGTTACAGTGTCTCTGTGATATTCACATGGAGGGCAATTTACTAACATCTATGGTGCCATTTATAGCGTAAATGATTTTAAACTCCGCAGAAGCATCACTGAAATTCCCATTTTGAGCAGAAGTCTTTACCAGAAGGAGTTGATAAAAAAAATTCTCGCCATCACATTCATTTATAATGAAAAGAACTCTGAACAATTTTTATTTTCAGTTCTAAACCAATGCAGTTAGTTATAATTTTACTCACACGCATCTCACAGAGCCGCTGAAAGAAGTTCCTTATATCATCTGGGCTTTACTAAAGAGTTAGCGGACTTTTGTTTTCCGTTTCTAAGTTTTGCGCTTTGCTTCCCAATGTTGGGATTGCATTTCCGCTTCAATTTTCAAAATGATGCCCGAAACAAAATTTGCGGATTGCAATGAAAAACCATAATTTCTAGATCATTTTGTGAAACAAATAATATTACATATTATTACAAATTGACAGATTTCCTTTCTATGTCTAACTTATGGGAAGTGTGCTCTTTCTCAGTGAATTAGAAACTGACTTTCAGACCGTTTCATTGGAGTCGCTCTGGATGGCCCTAAGTCTGAAACTCAACTCTGAGTGCTGCAATACCTCACGGCTGCGTTTTTTGTGTTTCTAATTCTTATAGAAGAGCCCCAGTCTCCAACTTCTAATCCAGTTTATTCCCATCAGCGATGACAGCACTTTTAGTTTGCCAAATTCGCTCCGCAATTTGTTTGCTTCGGGTTTTCCGGAAGAAGAACATTTTGTTCGCCGGCAAGTTCATCTGCTAATTTTAAGCGATACATGTATCATTGAAATAGTTGAGGTCGCAGCAATTGACGATCGAAAAGTCGCAGGCGATTCGCCAAAACCTACGCCAAAGAACAAAAGCCGAACATATAGAGGAAGTTAAAGCGATTTTGAAAAGATATGCCAGTTCGCAAGGTTGGTTTGAGGGGTAATGAAAAATTGTGAAATGTGCGTCACAGCTCTTAATTTTTTTGTTGAATTCGTAATATTCACCCCTATCGAGGTATCCGTTCGGAATGGAATTTTCTCCGAATTGTACGAAATCATGTAGCGCACATTGTCGCTTTGCGTGGAACCGCGTTATACCACTTACTTTTGACTGCTACGCTGCGTTAACGCGTTTATATGCTTCATTTATTTTGTTCCGAAACGCATGCTTCGAACTCAATTTGAGTTCCGATCAGATTTGACTTTCGTATCGGAATTTTTTCGGACCGGATACCTCGATAGAGGTGATTGCAATGGACTCTGTTTACTAACAACAATTTGTCCTCGATCACGAATATAAACTTCTGTTATATCAATGCTCGCCAATGGCTAAAGCCTTAAATACATTTGTGTTCACATTTTGTGCTCCTCATTATCGTCTTTCTGGGCAAGACCACGCATAGTTTTCCACCTGTCAGATATTACACGGATTACTATTTCTTCTAATTTTGAAAACTTAAAAGGGAAGACTAAGGGTTAAATAAAATTACGACGTTTATTCTGTTTTGAATTCGGCATTCCAACTTTTGGAACGTCAGTCTCTGCATGATGGGGTTAGGAAAAATCTGGCACAAAGTGCTACAAAACAAATAAATTTATGCCAAATAAATTAAGAGTAACTCGCTTTTGAAAATAAAATTAAGTTCTCGCTCAAACAGGTGCTGCCAAAGCACAATTAAAATAATTCAACATAAAAAATATAAGAGTGCTGCCAGATAGGGTTACTAAGTGTGACTTGACAAAAGTAATAGAGTTTTTAAATAGGTGTCTGCGTTTTTAACAGTCGCTTTTTATTTTCAATTAAAATGAAGCGTAGTTCGCTGGACTTGACCCTATTTATATATATATGGTTTAAAAATGATCAGTTCAAACAAATCGAGAACATGATATATATCAGTTTTGTGAATTCTATAAATTCGATAGCGCATCGTAGAAATATCGCCTGTTTTATTATAAAGATAGTCACAATCTCTTTGGCGCGTATCTTTTGTGTTTTAGAAATCATGTTACACCTATCAGTGAAAGTAACTGACATAAAAATTATACGAGATAAGATTATTTAGACTCTAATTGATAGAGTACGTTTCCAGAATAAAAAATAAAAGAAACACATTTCTCATTGTTAAATGACAGCGTCTTTGGCACATTTTTCGCTGACAATAATTACGTTAAGTATTACAGTTATTGAACCAAAGAAAGCAGTTGACATCTGTTTAGTTTTAAAAGGATTTATGCTGTGTACACAGATGGGTTAGAATAAAAAGTCTATTATCGGCGTCATATCGACTAATCGATTTTGGCTACCGGGTGCAACATCGATATAGAATTTCTTCTCCATAAATGTCATCAAATAGCACTGCAGAACACAGAACATTGTTCAGCATAAAATGTACTGTTTATATGTACACTGTAAACATCGATTTAAAGGCTAAAGTGCTCAACAGCCTTGGCTGGGGTTATTTGTAATGAAAAATATAACATTCCTGACCGTCGGGTTGTGATGACGTTTTCCTCGCTTCTAGTTATGGTTATGATTTTAGTTTGACAATTTTATAGCCAGACATTTGTAGATTGCAATCTCGTTAAATAGGTAATGGGAAATATATTTTAAGAGTGTTGTTAAAAGTGATGGCAACAAGATTACGTAAATGGGGTTCTGCACCGGCTGGTTATGGTTAGAAATGCAAATTTGTCCATGGTACCGCCAAAAGCATTGCACATGAAATCAAAATGACACTCAAAAGACCCAGTCACCTTCCTTATGACAAAAAAAAAAGTATAACTGTGGCAAAGAGGTGGTGTGATGTGGTGAAAAGTTTCAGCACAGTTTTGGTGACATCTTTCTCAGGATCAGTTCTTACCTTTTTGTTATTTTATATAGATACCTCAAGGTAGTGAGCCTGTGTCAAATGTGGCCAAAGCCAATCGGGTCATGTAATATAATAATCCGTCGGCATTACTTATGTTTCTTCTCAGGTAAAGCGTCTGAGATCTCTTACGCAACAAGTTTCATGGGTTAAGGCGCACAACAGCAATACTCAACACAATTGCTATTAATCATTTGATGTCAATCTTACGAACATTCTTCGCAATCGCGCCAACAGTTACTGCAAAATTTCAATCGAAATTTCCTTTGCAATGTTTCGGTGAGATAGCTCTCACTTTGAAAATAAGTTTTCAATACATCCCCACTGGATCGATTCATTTCCTTCAGCGAAGATGTCACATTGGCAGCGATTCATTGACCGCAAGACAGACGTCTAGCACATCAAGATCAAACGATGGAGATGGAGATGGTGATACGACCCGGCAGCGATTGGGAAAATATTTTTATTATTTGAAGATTGTGTCTCTTTATTGTGAATTTATTCGCCGTAGCATATGCCCGCTTCCGTTTGGTTTAAAATGCTCATTACTCATGATCCAAATAAATTGTTGTTTCTATTATTTTCCATCACAAATCGCATCTGTTTTACAATGGTTTTATATTTTAGACCTAAATGGAACCTTAAACAAAATTGTCGCGTTTTATGTGATTTTACAACTGTTGAGTACATTCGTGAACACACCCATTGCGTTTCTTTCCATTGCGGGAGCTTAAAAAAAGATGTCAGTGTCAAAAACAAAACATCTCCCATAGTTTATTTCGGAAAAATTCATTTCAAACCTCTCAATCGTTGTTTTTACTTTCATTTCCACTTAAATACTTAGAATTGAAATAACCCGACCATACAATGGACAAAGGAAAACAGCCGCTAGTAGACAAGTCCACTATACATTCTTCAACCCCTCAGCAAACAAAGAAAAGAAAAGATATATGGCCAAGCCCCATCCACAATGCACTTTATTTGAATCTTATTAGTGCAGACTGTCCATTTCGCACTGCAAGCGATCCTAATAATGCTGTTATAAAACCCATTCCGGTTGTCTTCATCGCTGCATTATTTGCCATTTGCCATCCTATAAGAGCGCACTAGTAGTATACCAAAAGAAAACAATCCCCAATAAAACTTTTTAATTTGGCATTCTGCAGACCCTAGCTGATAAATCCCAGTGCACAAAACATTCTTCGAGAAAATTTAGAATTAATTGTCCTTGAAAATAATTGCGGTATAATAAAACGAAAAAAAAAAAAAAAACAAAACTGTAGGCGATTTGAACAATTTCCTGGCGGAAGAATGTGTACTGTCGTACCTCCTCAAAACAACAAAGAGACCAACAAATTTATTTACGTATTTTTGAGACATGACATTACACAGGAACGTTATGCGAGAACATGTCTGTTTTGAATTGGATGGGGTAGCCCAACCACGGTACAAGAAATCCTAGCAATGTTCCAACCATTTTGTTGTTCTTCTGTCGTCTTCAATGCCAACAAGCACACGCGAAACACTGAATCGGTGGCTTATACTATGTACGCGCGTTGTCGATTGGCTGCATTCGACGTTCTATCGATTTTCAACTATAGCTCATCCCCAATTAGCCAAAAGGGTCAACAGAAAAGCCAGTCCACTGTCAAATGGTATACGAAAGTGTAAATATGTGTTTACTTATGAATGCGGTTAGAAGAAGTCGCCGCTTGTTTCGCAATAATGTTCCATGATATATGTATGTACTCTGGCAATTAGTAGTCACCGCATGTAGGACACAGAGGCGCGCGCACACGTCTTGACCTCAAAGTCGAACTTGAAGGGAGCGATGTAGAAAGAGAAACACTTCTTAGTTGCGGTATTAATGTTTGTGTCAACAATCATTGCGTGTCTATCTGGTTGGGACTTATAGATCGGAAATCCAATCGAGACCTTGATGGAATATGCAAAAAAAAAAAAACTGAACAAACTTGTGAGGGGGTGGTTATGGTAATGAGATGACATGACAGAGAGTTGTTTGTTCTGTATGTTTTAATTGTAAGGCCAAGTGATGTTTAATGCTTATGGAATAAGATTCCCGAAACGATATGTATACATTGTATAGAGTCTTTCGGGATGTTATGGTTGCGTGATTTTGTTTTCTGCTGTATTATTTTTAATAAAATTAACGCAACAACACTGCAAATTAGAAGTCATTTCTTAGAGACTTACGGTTAATGTTTATGGGGAAAACGTGATGATAAATCAGTCAGACATTAATTACGTACTTCCTAAGGCGGCTGAGGGTAGTTCTAGGCCTCTAGTCCACGCGTGTTCAACTGTGTTGACCGTCTGGGTTGGAATCGAAGAGTTTGTGGATCGGAGCGTGAATGTCCCTATTTATTAACTGTCTCCATTACGTAGTTAGAGAAAGATATTTTATTCGTACAAAATTTCGAACTCGAGATGTTAATCAATTCTGACATTACGATGATAGACCAACTCAAAAAAGTGGGTGGCAAAATTCTGTCCATCTGTCCTTCTGTCTGTTTGTCTGTCTGTATGTCCCGAGGCCTATAGCCTAATCGCCTGCCCGGATTTCGTTCAAACTTCGGATTTGGAGTTTGGAGGCTTACAGTTCGGGGCAGTTTTTTGTTTTGCACTGTAACCTCAATATTAATGGTACTCCCCGCATATAAAATGTTCATACCAGTTTGATTTGTTCGAAAACGACTCTAACGATTTCAACGAAAATCGATATTTAAGCTTAAGTAGGTGATGTTACCACGACTGCATACTTAGTTTTCTGCTAAAAATCCAATAAATGTACTTTTGAAATTTGGACATATCTCGAAAACGGTTCATTCATATATAACAAAAATTGATTTCTTAGGTAATATGGTCATTTTAAACTTAATGGCAAACTTAGTTCTTTCTTCGAATTATCGTACAATGGATTTTTGAAAAAAGTCATTTCTTAACAATTTTGTTTTCTTTAGTTTACTTGAAAACGGCAACAACGATTTCGACAAAAATGCAAACTTAGAGTAAAATTTATGTTTTCAAAATTATTGCGTCCTTAATTTTCAATTCGATTCACCGAAAACGCTAATTTTAAGAACTGCTCATATCTCGAAAACGCAATTTTCGATTTCAAAAAAAAATTTTAAAAATTTGGAAAAAACAAAAACTTGTAATCGGTTGTCAGCTAAATAGTTAAGTAATAATATTTTTCAAACTAAACATTGCAATATTTGATACTGTTTTGTCTTCCAAATTTTACAAAAACCTTTTTAGCGATTTAGATCCAAATGCTTATTAAGGATAATAAAAGTATTTTAAATAAGATCCCGTACTTAGTTTATCTCAAAAAATTCGAATAAATCAGATTAAAAATTATTTCTCAAAAACTTCGCAAATCCCGATTTGTTTTCATATATATACGGTATATTTTTGAAATATTCTCAATGTTCCACTTCTAATAAAAATGCAATAACAGCTATGAAAAACTTACTTTTAACAAATATTACCCACTTTTTTTTAACAATATTGAGTATGAACCTTTAAATAATGCCAACCACTTGGGGTGTACACAATCAGAAACTCCCACTTCGTTTGCACACCACACAAGTCGATTGGGATATTCCGTTTATACCTGCTAATACAATTTCGGAAACAAATCTCCCAATTCTTAAAATATATATCTATGTAAAGATATAGATCTATCACGAACCCTGCTTCCAATCATAGACACCAGTTTACACCAGCGTTACTAATCAAAATAAAAACCTGACCTAACAGATCAGAAAACAGAAACTCCTATTATCACTTGTCCTCGCACTCAAAAATCTTGTAAAGTGTAAGAGCTTATTAAATAGTACAGTAGGCACTTGACTACATAACTCTCTAGTCAGAACTTGCGACAATTCCCTTTTCCTGAGAGCTTCAACTCTTAAAAACTTACATTGTTAATTATATTTATGTACTGCCTATCAGATGAACTACACAAAAGTGAATTTTATTTAACACTATTCCTTTTCCTATAATCTGTCTATGCACTGTTTCTTTTATCTAGCAGTGTTTTTCAGCCTATCTACCTAATAAAATAACAAAACAATCAAGCAAACTTTTGATGAACGAGAAAGTTTCGTTCGACCCTGTCGTGCACTTTATTTTTTTTATTATTTTTGAATTAGCTCGATAGTTGCTCGTGAAATCGTTTCCTACAATGCTGTCAACGCAAACGTGAACGATTATCTTATGAATAACTTTTCTTTCTTGGAAAAGACATGGGTATCGCTTTCCATTTTCGATGTGCTTCAGATTAAAAGAGCAGGATTAAACTAGAATCTATTCAGGTTCTATACACAGTCTCCTTCGTTAATCGATGGAGAGGTTTGTGCCTTACAGTTGTTGATTTGTCTAATGAAACAATGATTGGGCAAGAGTTATTCTTTGTCCGGCTTTTGATAAGAAGTCCAAGTGTTGAACGGAAATTTTCGGCTCATCGTCTTAATTGAATGGGTAGTGCTGCGTTACCTTCAAAATTAATACCCTACCTAAATGTCACAGTTTTCATCATCTTAGAGGACGATGAAAACTGTCTATTTTTTTAGCTTTCACCACCACCAATACACAGGCATTCCATGTGTAAGCCTGAACGTCGTTGCTATTATTTCGCTTTGCGTAAGGTTTGCCAAAGGCAGTCTGTTCTTTACTGAAGTTCGTCTTCTTAACTACTGATTTTTGTTCGTAATAGGGAAATTATTTCGACGCGCAAACCCCAACCTGGACAACTAGTTTGATAACTTTACGACGAAAAGCCGATTATTCTTCGTCATGAACCATCTTCGGGATCAGTCATCAACTCTTTTCTAAGTCACAGACACAGGTAATCTTTGAATCCGAATATGTCAGAGATTTTCATATAGGGAAGACACTAAATATAATTCGGACTTATTTTAACTATATTCACCGGTTCATTGATTCTAGGAAGGTAATCGTCTGCTGCTGCCTTGAAAAAGTGGAAGAGCCTTTGCGATGAGATTGTTATACACACTCACCATAGAGCAACAACATATAGCCACGCGACCGAGGCCATCTGTAAAATGAAATACAAGCAAACGCTTGTCACCTCCCTCTAGCGGATGCGGGTGAGGTCGTAAATTTTGAGCTTGAGATTAAGACATTTCGAGACGTTACAGACAATAATCCTCTATCAACATTAAGTTAGTACCTACATACCTTACAGCTCTGGTTCTATATAAAGAAGGGTCAACTCAGATGCGACATTTTTTTCTCTATCACAAAACTGATTGAATATGGAGTTCCATATTGAAAGACCCCTGTATGCACCATTTGCGTTATCATTGATTTGAATTGTTTACGAAACAATCAGATGTGCTCATTTACATGTCAGACCACGTCCACGAATTGACAATAAAACTGAGCTGTCATACCTTTCATACCTTTTTAAACGTCAGATGGATACAAATAATTACACCGTCAAAAATGGAGTCCATTAAAAGGTCATTCACCATCTTGTGAAAATAAATCTTCCAATCCGATGAAGGTCGTTTTATGTATTCTCTATCATTCATTACGGTCTCAGCCTATATTTATCTTTTGTATATTTGTTATCTTTTTTAATACGCATGTTCTACTCGTTGCGAATTTATCCCGACACATTTCTCGTGAGATCAAAATCTAATTTGAAGCAATTAATTTATTTTCATATGAAATGTGTTTCCACAAAAAAAAAGAACAAGTACCCATGCACGAATGGTAATTATAAATACACGAGTTAATTTAAATGTTCCAGTCGCTGAGTCTCTCTCGCGATAAGATGGCGACCTTCTTCAAATGATACCAATGAGGTAGTACTTTGGAAAGATAAAAACAAATTAATTAATTTACTGAAGCTTATGAAATCTTATTTTAAACAGCTGTATAGAAGTCGTATTCAGCAAACATTTACAAAAGAATTTTATCATTTATTTGGAATTTTATGGAAAAGTGTAACCACGAGAGGTGGTTATCTGAAGTGGGCGTTCTCCAAAATAAAAAGAAACCAAGAAATTCGTCAACTCTGCCAATTCCTCTCACATGCATTCTTTTTTACAACTATAGCATTCTGTTTTCTGGAAAGTATTTTCCATTTTGCTGCCTATTTTTGTTACCACTTTTTTTCCATTTCAATTACATCTCACGTTCGATTTATTACCACTACGACCTCAAACGTTAGGTTCTTTTCCACAGCCACGAAAATACAAATCAGTCAATGGTGGGCAGACAAGTTCTTCCCAACGCACGATCTTTCACTTGCTAAATTGTATCACGATTCGTTGAAATTAATCGTGTTTATGCTCTAAAATTTATTTGCCCAGCAAACATATCGCCAGTTTGATATTTATCTAAAGTATTAACGCGTCTATGAGAACAAATTGTTTGAGTTAAAAATAGCCGCCTTACTATAAAGAGTGTGAACTATAAATAACCTCTGCTCTATGACAATGGTTCTCCTCAACAGATTCAGTTCGTAATAAATATCGTTCGGCTATAAGTTTTAGCAGTTTTGTAAAAAATGTATTTCACCCATGTGCATGTAAATCCGCTGAATCAATACTGTGCGTATAGTCAGCGTCGAAAATAAATACTCACTAAAGTACGTGAAGCTGGCGCATGTGGTGAAGTTTTCACAGCAGTTGCTATTGAGAGTGATTTAATTTTGGTTAAAAAGAAAAATGACCAACTGTCAACTGTGTGTAATCTTATTGGTATACAATTACTTGGAAAGCCACACTTCACTTAATTTGTAGTTGCTTTCGAAGATAACAGCAAATCTCATATTGTGCACTCAAGAAAAACAACAATTTTCGTTGGTTTAAAATTAACTCGAATATCAAAATTTTTGATTTAAGAAAACAAGTGTTGGCAATTATGTAATAAAATAGTTATGTATTATGAGTATATTATTCTAACGCTAAATGAATTGATTCTTAAAATCTGAAAAACAAGAAATAGTAGTTTAACATTTTTTTCAAAACCTCAAAATTCTTCGCCTAATAATCTTTTTTTTCTGAGTGTATTTTTAATTTACATAGGCATAAATGTAGTAGTGCCATCAAGTGTTATTACGCGGTACTAATAATCGTTTTAAGTACAGGGAGCAAGATTGCGATCATCTGGAATATTTGGTCTTAAAAATGTTGGTAACTACAATAAATTGTTTTCTGGTCGATTTTTTTTTATTTTCGTAAGTTTTCAATACATTCGTTGAGAATGAACTAGATGAAGCTCTCAAACGCGTATTTTTGTACTTTGATCGTAGTTTTGGGAGTCTATCGTTTGGACGATAGTCGCCTCGAAAGTTACGTGACCTACATATTATTTCCAGTGAAGGCTACACATTTTTATTGGTAAGGCCCATATAGTCTTAACAGATCCAACTAACAAAAATTACCCCAAAGCTTGTTTCAAAAATCACAATGCGGTGGAGATGCGCATTTAAACCTCGTTATATCTATCCATATAATAAAATTATTACAGGTTTTATGTCTGTAGCAAATTTACGTGAAAACTACTGTACAGAAACTTTTTAAAATGTTTCTTAAGACTTCAAGTCTAGTTTTCGGGAACGATTTTGAACAAAAAGCACTTTTTTCTGAGTTCAATAACGTTAACTGGCAATTAGTTAAACAATACAACACATTAAATGATGCAAACAAAAAAAAATACTTAAGAGAGCCTTAAATCAGCATTCATGAGCTTAGCTGCAGACATGTGTTAATTCTGTTGGCAGGACGTCACCAAGGCAAACGTGTTGTGTCGCCGAAGTTCTTAGAGTCTAAAGTTTGTTATAATTAAATGATTGGATCAACTATCCCTATTTATGAAGGTGAATGATAAACACTAAACAGCGCAAGCAGAACCAGAGGAAAGATGATGCCACCGTCTTGAAGGCGCACAAACCCAACAAGTTCATCAAGAAATATTTGGAAAGCATGTTTAGCCTGCGCTCTACATAATACCCACTTCGTATGAAGTTAAAAGATGCAAAGAGTCGATGTTTTTTACTAAGTAAACAAACGAATAAAAAAATAAAAATTATTAAATCAATATGATAAATATCAACGATTATTTTTGATCGCCCACATCGATAGCAATTTGTGTCTGTTTCTCTGATGAAGCGGATCGAAAGAGCAGTATGCGATGTTCATGCAAATGCAATCAACAGCAACAAGGTTTATCTGTGAAAATGCGCAGTTGGTTAATGAGTGTCCATATAAACGAATCCAAGTATTTTTCAAAGTTTTTTTTTTTTTGTAAAAAAAAAACAATCGATTTAGTATGAGTAAAATTTATTTCACGACAGACTGTTTTTTATTCTCTTTCTGTATAATTTCGACGTACCTTACACTCTTTTTCAATTTTTGCTTATAGAAATAAAAAAAAGTTATAACATTCCATTTAATAGTAATTGCTAATATAGAAAGGGTGTTTTTTTTAGAGGTATAAAACTTGAAGTTGGCAGCACTATTTTAACTGGCGGCCATTTTTTCAGCTGTCAAGTAATTTATTTTCAGTTTGGTTTGGCATTTCAACATTAATAGACTGACGTCTGATCAACGCTTCCAAATTGTGCAAATTTGTTTTGAAAATCATTGTTCTGTTCGAAATGCGTATCGCGTTGATCCCAATTTTCATAAGCGAATTTTATTTAGCGAGAAAGCTCACTTTTGGTTGAATGGATACGTCAATAAACAAAACTGCCGTATTTGGAGTGATGATCATCCTCAAGTTTATGTTGAGACGTCGTAACATCCACAAAAACTGACTGTTTGGTGGAATAATTGGTCCGTACTTCTTTAAAAACGGCCAGAACGTTACAGTCAATGGTGCTCGCTATAGGGCCATGATTACTGACTTTTTCGTTCATCAATTGAACAACCATGATGTGCAGAAGCCGTGGTTTCACCATGACGGCGCAACATGTCACACAGCTCGTGCCACAATTGATTTATTGAAGGAAACGTTTGGTAACCGCATAGTTTCACGTTGCGGACCCGTGAATTGGCCTCCAAGATCGTGCGATTTAACGCCGCTTTACTTTATGTGAAGTCGCTATAGTCGACGCTGGTAAGCCCGAAACGATTGACCACTTGGAGGACAACATTCGCCGTATTATTGCCGATATACGGCCACAAATGTTGGAAAAAGTCATCGCAAATTGGACCTCCAGATAATACTACGTCCAAACCAGCCGTGGCGGTCATATGCCAGAAATTATATTTAAATTATAATCAAGTAAATTTCATGTCAATTGAAAAAAAAATCATCTTTGTTTTATTCCATTTCAAAGTTCTATACCTCTAAAAAAAAGCACCCCTCTTATAAAGGGTGATTTTTTAAGAGGTTTAGAACTTTTTTTTAAAAAAAAACACAAAAAATTCGAAAAAATGAATGAAATATTTATTTGAATCGATAGTTTGAACCTTGCAATTTAATGTTTAAAGATAATTTCATGCAAATGTTGACCGCGGCTGCGTCTCAGGTAGCCCATCCGCTGAGTCCAATTTTGGCATACTCTTTCACACATATCGGCCGGTATCTCACGAATGAATGCATGGATGTTGGCTTCCAGTGCGTCAATCGAAGCGGGCTTATCCCTATACACATTAGCCTTGGCATACCCCCACAAAAAATAATCTAATGGTGTCAAATCGCACGATCTAGGCGGCCAATTGACCGGCCCGAAACGTGAAATTAACTGTTCACCAAACTCGCCTCGCAATTGCGCCATTGTTTCGCGTGCTGTGTGGCATGTGGCACCGTCTTGTTGAAACCACATATCATGCAAGTCAAGAACTTCCATTTCGGGCAAAAAAAAGTTTGTTATCATCGCTCGGTAGCGTTTACCATTGACAGTAACGCTGCGATTCGCATCATCTTTGAAGAAATATGGCCCAATAATGCCGCCGGCCCATAAACCGAACCAAACAGTGGCTTTTTCGGGATGCATAGGTAGCTGTTGCAATGCTTCTGGCTGATCTTCACTCCAAATGCGGCAATTTTGCTTATTTACGTACCCATTCAACCAAAAATGAGCCTCATCGCTGAACACAATTTTTCGATAAAAAAGCGGATCCTCGGCCAGCTTTCCAAGAGCCCATTCACCAAAAATTCGGCGTTGTGGTAGGTCGGCTGGCTTTAGTTCTTGCACCAGCTGTATCTTAAAAGGCTTTACGCCCAAATCCTTCCGCAAAATTTTCCACGTAGTGCTGTAACAAAGGCCTAACTGCTGGGAACGGCGCCGAATCGACATTTCGCGGTCTTCTGTCACACTAGCTGATACGGCCGCAATATTTTCTTCACTACGCACAGTACGTAAACGTGTTGGTGGTTTAATGTCCAACAAAGTAAATTTGGTGCGAAATTTGGTCACAATCTTCCGAATAGACTGCTCAGAAGGTCGAGAATGCCGATCATAAAATGGAAGCAGCGCGCGATGAACATTTCGAACCGAGCACGAATTTTGATAGTAAAATTCAATAATTTGCAAGCGTTGTTCATTTGTAAGACGATCCATGGTTAAATTGCAAACCAAACTTAAGCTGTTTGACAGTGACACAAGGTACTAAACACACCTCAGCTGTCAAAACCGGTGTTGCCAAAACCAAACCAGCTAAAAAATCACCCTTTATATGACATTTTTACAGCCAAAAAAACTGACCTTTTTTTGTGACAATTCATTTAAAGAAATTTTACTTCGAATATAAACAATAATGCCAAACAATTTACTCTTAAAAAGTAACAGAGCTGATACACAAAAGTACTAGAATTACAATTTCACAATTATACAATTATTGTAATTGTAATTTAAATTGTAATCTTAAACTTTATTGCTTTTTTACGGTTTTGTGTTTCCCACTTAGTAAGGTGAACCCTCTTACAATCTACTTAGAATTGATTTTTTTTTTTATTTTGCACCCAACTTCCACTACAATTTTTCATTCTACAAGTAAAGAACTACTTTAGTACAGGCTCTTTAGTGCTGATATAGCCTTTAGCAGATTGTGCATCTACTGGAACACTTTGCTGTTGGCTTATTTGCTTTCCAAAAATCGTTTGATAGTTTTGTGAAAAGTGCTGCCAAACGCCCCTTTAATGCCACAACACTGATCATAAATCTTCCTCTATAAAATTCAAATGGCATTTGTGTTTTGCAATAAACCAACAAATTAAACTCTGGAAGTTTAATACCCAGGGATATCTATACACTCTGCATAAAAGAAGACGTCGAAGATTGTAAAAAAAAACAGCCACAAATTACATAGACATATAGCAATTGTGATAAATATAATTTTATGTCAAAAGTCATGGATATTATATATATTTAACCAAAGAAAAACCATAAAACTTGAGCACTCGTCAACATTTGAACATCTGCGATCTCATCTTTGTATACATCCGATACGGATTTGAACTTTTTATGACTTTCGTAACATTGAATCGTATTCGTTCTGCGATTGTACAAGCGTAAACATTTCGCAATGGATATATTCATGACTGCCACTATTTTTAGACTCAGACTGTATATCTATTCACTTGATAGACAGACACTCTGTGTGTATGCCGTGAGCAAAGCATGTAGTATTTTATTGATTTGAAACATCTGGCATTCGCAACAAAGCTATAGTCAGACTGAACGTACGTGATTGCACCCTTAACTCGTTGATAACGGTTGTACGGTAGAAACTATGCAAAATATAGGGATGAAACAAAGGAAGTATGCACAAACTATAAAGTGCTGTGCAATGGAAAACTTTATGACACCGCTAATGTTATCATACCGGGGTTTTAGTTTTTTTTTTTAAATAATTAATAATAGCTCCTAAGGATGCGCCACTACTCTTGGCTGTAAAATCAATACACATTCTGGATTGTTGTAATTGCCGCATGTAATCTACTGCACTTCACACACACACTAGGCTAGGTGGAACGAAATCAATGTTAATATTCATGAGGTGACTTGCAGTCTTTTGTAGGAAGTATGAGAGTGCTCTCCCCCAAACGGGGTTGGCTGCATAAAACTTTTCAAAATTGTTAAGTTATGCGCTTGTGAAAAGCGTGTTTTCTTCTAGTCGGCAGTCGGCTCCTTTTGCCTACGAAGATGAGGGCTTTTCAAATCTGATCACGTCTTGCTAGTAAATTCAATCGATGACATAACCTTAAATTATTGCAATCGGGCTCAGACCGTATCACATACAAATTTGTTTAAGTGAATGTTATTTCTTTTGCACAAGATGTCTTGTTGTGACATGAAATTCGGTATTTTTTCTTACGAATTTCAAAAACAATGACAGTTGACAGTCGAAATGTCACTTCCGTCAATTTTAATTAAACATTGTGATACAGGCAAATTGGTATTTGGGTAGTCGAGTTAAAAATGCTGCCCAAAAAAGTGTCTCTGATGTGAAGTCAGCACTTCAAAGCACAAAAACTTTGCTAACGAAGGGCGCATTCATGGCCGAAACTATTTACATTGTTGATGGAGAATTTGAAAGCGAATATGTTAAAGCATGAGGCTTTTTCATTCTTCAGTTTGGCACGTATTGCTTTTGCTGTACCATATTACCTAAGAATAATTCCTTTCTATAGGATGATGCGGTTTTCAGCAGACTATTGTTCAAAAACTTTTCGTTAATGGGCACGACGTCATCGCAAGGTATAATGCAAATAGAATATTCATAAAAATTGTAGAGAGACAAACTTGCGGGTGATGTTCGGAAAAGTTGATAGTGCTTTAATGCTTTATTGCGATGTACAAGTTGCATTGGAAACGATATCGTTACCAGATGTAAAGGTGGCCTTAAACTTTTAAATAGACTAGCGCATGTAAACAATTGCTCAGTAACTATCGACACGTCTGTGGGAAAGCGAAAAATATCGATGTTGGGAATTTATGTTCCAAGTTCTATGAGTTTTGTGTAGAGAGATTAAAGCTCACGTGGTCAACAATTTGGAAGAAGATGTTGGACGGAAACAAATTTGAGCCAGATGCGTTTTTGACACTCTACTATATGACACTGCTTGGTATCGGTTGATGAAGTGTCAAATTTGTATTATCTGTCAATTAAGTTATGCCTTAAACTGCTTGGCATCCTTATGATTTTTGACACGGACTTAACATTTGCCCATATTGCAGAGTGTCAGATCGTCACACCGTGTTGGACGCTGGAAAATAGTTTGACAATATCATGCCATCTCACTGTTTGACATATCAAAAAATGTCATGTTTTTCGGTCTAAGCCATTAGACTGGGGGAGTGCCAGTCTTTTAACCCTGGGCAATTTATAAGACACGTAAACTGGACCGTAGAAGTGAGGTCTGAATTTTCGACATGGCGAGTCAAAAGAGAAAGTGGTGTACTTGAAAGTGTCGATATTAATGGAAATGGAACAGTAGGTTCCACTGAGGCCATGTTAAATCTGGAAAATGGAATATATATCTTGAAAATCGCCGCCATTTAAATCAATGGACTCTATTTGACAGTAATGAACCAATGCACTGTGATCTTCCACCAAACATAACCAAGTTAAATTTAGTATAATACCTGCCCACCGTAGTGTTGCACGCAACGAATCTGCAGATGAACTACCTCGAACTGGCTTAGAATCCGCGTTAGGACTATCACCTTATTCCAGAGGCCATAGGACTCCTGTTGTAGGTCTGGTTAACAACTTTAAACACAAACTTTTTCTAACTTTATGTTAGAAAACGAATGAATATCGAAAAGCAGTATCAGCAGGGTAAACCAATATCAGGCTAGACCCCAACAAATCAGGTAGAGAATACCCCCGTTTGTTTATTAAACATTCAACGTACGCTCCAAATATTAATTGCGTGATTACACAAACGCTTACCGGAAGACTAATGAATACTGATTAATCTACTCATACACATGACATAATTAATTGACAACAATTACGATAAGAGGTGTTTATAGGCTTTATGCAAATGTGCACAGATACCTCTGCTATTATTATCAACGCAAGCCAGTTGAAATTAGCTCAACTAATGTCACATGAAACCGGAAATTATTAGGCTTGTTGTTAAATTTGTAAATCGCTACTGCGTTTAAGCCGCCTACCCCCGCACACCACCAACCATAATTGGCTTAAATTCATTCAATTTGTCACATACGACCGCCAGGCATAAGCATGGAACTTTGGCGCTAAACAAAAAACGGGTATTTGCCTCCATTTGGTCACATAACATAACGATTATAAATGGTTTCCTTAAGTGCTGACTTCTTTTATAATCTGATTGAATTCCTTGGCCGTATACACACGAATACAGCTCCTGGCAAACAGCGCATAAGTATATGTATGACGAGATGAACAAGACTCACATGAGCAATTTATTAATCGAAACCGCGAAATTAAATTTCATTAGTTTCCCTTCCTTTCCAATGATACAAGTCAAGGAGAGTTGGGAAAGTTCCCATCTATACCGCACCAGCAAGTCCGGGCGCCACTTAAAATCTGTTAAATCTCAGTTCGTAGTTAATTAATTAATATATTGGCATTAATTGAGTCTGAAGGGCCAAGAGCAAATTCATCCTTACTGTACTAGTTGATGACGAAAACCGGCAACAGAAATCCAACTCTGCGGATAGTATTATTAAATTACCCTAATGGAACCGTATTAATGCTGTTTTTATTTGTCTCTCCTCATTCGTCGCATGGATTTTTGCAAAACATACTGCTGAGACTTACGTAAGAGCACTGCAACTGTACTTGGACTCAATTTATTTACTTTGCTTCAATTGATGATGGCACCGTTTTCATAAAGTTATACAATTTAATTTAATTTTAAATGTTACGCGAGTTTGTGACATTTAAATGTAGCTTACGAAGTGAGAGCAGAATTTTAAATGCAAGTTAAGATTAATCGTTGGAAAGCTGACAGTTGGTCGTTAACCCGAGTATATACGTAGGTTCGAACGAATGTACAATTATAGATAGTTTGTTGTGTTTTAATTGTTGATTAGTGGTGATAATTATAGTCACGACTCAGCGATTTACACCTGCGATGTAATTGATGAGGTTTTCGTTGATTAGACCCGGGAGAGTTTTCATAAAAATACACATTCCGCGATATCTATTAATATCTATTTTTAGCCTTCAGGCTAAATTTTTCAAACTAACAATGGCGAAATTTTCCATATTGATTATGTCCTACATATTATTAGTATGAAGGTTAAATATGATTATTAACCTACGATTACACATGCCACTTTTCATGTCAAATTTTGTCATGCCGACGTCATAATGACGTGAAAATTTTTCCTAAATTTGTCACTATACGTGTGATCGAATGGCAGAATTTTTGTCAAATTGCAAATGTCAAAATTTGCCACAAAAATGGTACGTGTAATCGTAGGCTTAGTAAGGGCCATTTTATTCTTTTGAAATGATGGCAAGTACTACTTTTGGTTAGAGGTGTTGGCTTGTTACTTTACACGAACTCACATGACTTTTCAATATAAACTTGTGTAAGATTTATTAAATAAATTGACAGGTCTCAGTGTTGGGTGCATTATAAAGCCTAGTCTAGTTAAGATGACAAAATTTATCTTGAATAGATTGTCTACAGGGCTGAGTAGATTGTCCTTGTAGACATTCACTGGTTTTTTTTTTTTTTTTAATGCTCTAGAATGAGCTCAACTGAAATCGGCGCGACGATACCTTTAATGGGGCCTGAACCTTTCTGAGGTGTCAGCTCGCGTTACTAATAATCACATTTAGTGTGCAGGCTGGACTTTACGAACTCACTTTCGGCTCTCTTTCATCTCGAAAAGTAGACTCTTGGCAAGGAAATCGTTACACCAACGAATCTTGCTACCATACCGGCAGAGAAGATCCTTCTCTTTCTGGCTGCCTCCGTAGTGAAAAGACGGGTCTGGAACCTCACCACGAAAGGTACAATAGGCACCATTTAAAAGAGTGCCAGAGCCCCATTCACAACCCCATACAACCTAACCTGAAATAAGATGGACCCTGCGTAGGCTTATTTGAACTTGATAAAAAGAGGATGTCTGTCGATCTGGAATTGCTGAATACGTTTAAAGATTTGCCAGAGTTTTTGTAAGTTTCGTGATGCTTGACACCAGAGCTGCCGTTTCATAATTTCGTTGAGGATTAATGTAAGACGTTTTTTGGAGAGTACCGGGGAATACAAGAAATTAATTTTTTTGCAACAGGTTTTTCTATTGGACGGGTTGAGTTGGCAGCCTGTGGCGGCCATGTTGTTTTGTTAACATCCGTCTCAGCTGGTGTATATTATTCAGTCTCTAATGCCAAATCAACAGGACAAGTTCGAGAATTGAGCAGAACGTCCAAATGATAGAACTTCATTATCAAAATGTGCGAACTTTGCGCATTTGCGAAGGTGGCCCTTCAAAGTCGACTCTCCAATCCATAATCTTCTCCAAAGCATAATCTTTATCTATGCATTCGCAAATACTTCCTCAAGGTGTTCGTTTTTTTTCCTTCCGCATGTGTTTTGGCGAATCAACTGTTAATTTGTGCTTGATAATCTCATTTAAAAATTTCTTGTATCGCCTGCGATTCTTAGATGAACTCGCCGGCGAGAACTGAATCTTCTTCCGGGGCACTTGAAGCAAACCAAAAGCGAATTGCCTGGTTTTCGGGGTTTATGGGAAACTTTACTAATTACATTCGGTTTGTAACCAGCAAATTAGAAGAGAATTAAAGCGAAATAATCGAACTCATCGGAGCTTTTACTATAATGAAGGGTACTTATTTTTTGTGTTAAATCAAAAAAAGAAATTTCATCATGAAAAATCAAGAAATAAGTGGAATCTCACTGATGTGGTGCACAGCGCCGTAAATAAATTCTATATCATTGAACTCCTCCAATGGAGTAAAATATCGCAAACGCGATATCATCCCCATGTCATGGGCATAAAATGTCGCATATCCTTTATGGTAGTTCATGTCAAAACTTTTTTAGTTATCCGTTCAATCGAGTATGAGTAATTCAAGTTATTCCAGTCGATCGGTGAGCTAGTGTTTGTAACAGTTGTAGCAACAGGAGACACTTTTTGCGTTAGTTAAATTAAAGCTGGATTAATAATTTAATTAAATTACACAAATAAAAATGTTCAAAGTCTCGTCTTTTAGTCTGTTTAAAAATCTCAAAGAACCTTGAGATTTTTTATATAAACAACAAATAAAGTAGCTTGACTACTTACAACAGATATTTGCGAACAAATTAAAACATTTTGCATCCTTTGGAATCCACTTAAATCCCGTCAGCACACTCTGAAAGGAATCATAGTTGAAATGAATGCAAATCTCTTTTGAACATTTATCATACTCGTTACAATACAGTGCAGTGTAATAACTATATCCGGAAGTTGTCATCGTCAACGCGCCACATCACCAGGATTACAAAGGTTGAAATGTTTCCCGACTACCATAATATCCGTTTTACCAGTTTGAAATCGGTTTGTGAGCTCAAAAGTTTGCCAAGGGCATCACACGCCAGTTCATGTGGTGCGACGTCAAAATGCGGAAAGACCCACCATGGAAGAGTGTAACGTTGATATCTAGTTATATATATAAAGCACACGTTAAACTGTGAACATAAAAAAGGACTTAGGTCGAGCTGAAAAGACTTACATAGAAAAAAAAACCTCATTATGGTGACTTACAAAAATGTAGCAATAAACGTGCAGACATTGTGTTGGTAGGCTTCCTATGCTATACGCACAACGCGTTACAGAGGATATTTTGGCTCGAAGTGAAGGTCATCAATCACGGTTCGCAGACAGGGATGTGTCAAATTCGTTCAAAAGGTTAGTTCAATTTCCCATACACAAAGACGAACGTGACGAGTAAGTAATCGCCTGAAGAAATCTGGCAGAATTTTGATTGGGTAAATGAGAAGTTAAAAAAGTTTATGAAGCGAATGTTCTGAGTAAGGGGTTGGTTTGTGTCTGTTTCGTTGACCTCGTTCCTTTTTGTATTTAAGATCCTTCTACTTGTTGCTGTTGATAAATTTTCCCTCACGAATAAATTGCCATTCCAAAACTTAAAGTAAGCAACTCAATATCGACTGTCTTGCTAAACACACCACCAACCAAATTGAAGAGTGAATCCATTCGGTGGAAAAACCCCAGATAACTGAAAACGACAAACCAAATGCAATCTGTTGCCAATCGCGGTTCTAAATAATTATAGGCACTTTATCACTTTATTGTTGCATGACTCCTTTAATTTGTAAAATATTGATTCACGTGGTAATTAATTGCTGTTGAAAGATTTGTTTGCATGGATTATACAACACAAAGCGAGTGCTGTAAATATACAGAATCGAATAAATTAGCCACCGTAGCGGGCGCTTACATGACAATATTTACTGTCGCATATGGACTAGCATTACACTTTGGGGCCAAATCAGGTCAATTATAAATTAAATGTATATGCGATTGGAATCATTGCGTGAGAAATGTTGTTACAGTAATAAAGACCAATTGAGTTATTAAATTTCGCAAGTACTGGTTTCCCTATTGAAAATTTGCTACGCTATTAGAGGTGTGCTAGACGCGCTACAGAGTAATGAACTTTATTCATCGACCAGGCTACTTTATCGCGAATTGACGATAATTTTAAGAATAGATAGATTGCATGATAAATAAACTTTTAAAATAAAGTTGACGTTATCAGCTTCAAGTTCTTATGCAATATCGTGATCTGATATGAAATTGCAGCAGCAGAAATTGTTAAATTTTGGTTGTTTTTCTTGGAATTGATATTTTAACTCGGAAACTAACAGTTCTTTCTAGAGAAATATTTAAAAAATGATTCATTTTCGAAAAAAAAATAGAATCTTACAGAAAAACAAGCAAAGAGTTTTTTACAAATGCAATAAGCTTTTAAGAAATTTTAGCTTTTACAAACAGGGTGCCCAGTCTTGGCTCTAGCTCAAGTGATTTGAGGGACTCTATTGTATAATTGATTGGTTACTCTTTGCCTATTATGGTTTTGACCGATTTATAAGGCCTTGCTTTCATTCGTCAGCTTAGGCTAATGTCATTGTCATATTTCTGTTGCAGTATTGCCCAAATTAGAAGCCGCGGTTGGTTTTTGTGTTGGTTAATACATACCAAAGCTTCTCTCTAACTCCTTCTGCACATCTCAACAGACTGAAAAAAATCTGTAAGACACATCTGCTATATAGCTAACACATATATTATAAGCCTCAGGAGTTAAAAGTTCTCCCTTCTTTTCTTTAGGCGGCCCAAAATACACTCTTTTCCAGCGGACCTTTTAGAGGCCTCAGATTTTTTTGAAAACTGCCGGCAAATGTGATTCTAAAGAGTGTTTTGAGAGTGTTCATTTTTTTTATAAATTCCCATGCTCGGTTGGCTTACACTGCGACCTGAAAGATCTATTGTATCGATGGGGAAAGTTAATCTAAGAGACGTGCGACCTCCCTAACGAAGGTCAATAAGTCCTTAGTAGCAGAGTGCGCTATATCTGCTGGCATACGAGTCTCTCTATTAAAGACACGTTCTCTTAACCAATGAAGAGCCGGGCAGTCACAGAGAATCTGTTCAGAGAATTCGACATCCTCCAGACAGAATCTGCATTCTGTTTCCGCACAGAGGTTCATTTTGTTGAGGTGATATCTAAGTCCACAATGACCTGTGAGGAAGCCCGTTAGCTTTCTTATATTATCCTTACTGAACCTAAGGATTTCCTTATAGGAGTAAGGCTTAATTAATCGTTTGGATTATCTTAGACCAGGGACATGTTCCCAGTGGTGAAGACGAATTTGTTTTTCCCAATCATTAATTTGTCTTAGCGCAGTAGTCCAATTGACTGTGCAGTAGGGTTCTGGTCCACAGAGAAAGGATTCTGAACCAGCCCTAGCTAGTTTGTCTGCATGTTCGTTGCCTGCAATACCTTGATGGCCCGGCACCCAACCAAGCCTTACCTTGTTGTGTTTGGCAATGGCTTGCAGAGCATCGTGACAGCACTTAACTGTTTTGGAGTCCATTGTACTGGATGCCTATGCTTGTAAAGCTGCCTGACTGTCTGAAAAAAATTGGATGATTGCGCCTTTCATACCTTTTTAGAGATTATATTAGCACAAGTTTCGATCGCATTGATTTCCACTTGAAAAACCGTGGGACATGTTCCCATGGGTATCAAGACTTTGGTGTTGGGTCCAAAGACACCAGCTCCAACTCCGGATTCCATTTTCGATCCGTCAGTGTTCCATACTATTTTGAGAGTCATACTGCACTTGTCCTAAATAGTTACATTGGGTCTTTTAAAATTTGTGGTGTACTCGGAACTCTGACAGTTTTAAACCCACTGAAATCTTAGCTCAATACGTCCGACCCACTAATACTATCATACCTCTGGGCGGGAGCGATTTCGAGCTGAATGAAGCTTTTTTACAATCGTCAATCGTTTTTTTTCCCCCAGAAACTTATATCAAAAACAATAAGGGTGAAGAAAGTTCGCGTATTGACCCACTTTTTCCTCTCTGAATGTTGTTATCAATTTACATTTGAATTTACAATTTTCTTTCATTTCCCTCGTCCCATATCCTGATCGGTCAATCGTTGTTATTATTCCATTTAAAATCCACAGAACCGCCCTTTTCTAGTTATCACAATCGAAACAATAAAAAAGGGATCCAACTACTTGAAAATGAATCAACCTTTTTAAAATCCTTAGCTGAACATGACCATTTTCAATTTATCAGCAATCATCCCCAATACCGAGAGAAATCTAGTCGATTACTTGTTGACAGTAAACACCCAACCACTGCTGACATTGTAAACGTGCAAAATGCTCCTCATCAATCTGGCCTAGTTCGCTTGCGAAGTGCACTTGTGTATAAAATGTCACAAGCACTAGTCGAGTTCGTAACATTCTAGTGCTCTCTTGTTTAGCTATAGAGATGTCCCAACGAAAGCATTGTAATCAATTTTGTTTTTCTTTATTTCCTTCCTCAACTTCATCTCTATACACGTAAACTGACTGTTTCGTTTGGTTTCTCTTTCGTTTCAGATCATCCGCATGTACACTTCGATGCAGCCAGCCTCAAAGAAGACTACGAATCAGACAGCAGTGTAACATACAAACGTTCAGGCGACACAATTGTCATCAGTTTAGGATTCCTCCAAATCAATCACAGATATTCGATAGATCTGAAGCTACCGTCGACAATATTCGGTCAATTCGATGGCCTTGCCACAACACAGTTTGTACCTGATGTCAGTTCGATTCCTAACCTCCATTGTCGGATAACAGAGTTCACGGGCGTCAAGCATGACCAGCATGACTTCTTTGAGATGAAAATTGAATTTTTCGCCTACAAAGAGAAGTTGTTGCGGGAAACGTTGACTATTGTCAATTCGAAGAACTCCATGGAGATCTTTAAGTTGTTAATAGCCGCCCGAGTTCTAGGCAAGGGTAAAGGAACACCAATGCTACGAACTGGCATCCACTGTATAGGTGTGGAAAAGGACGACGATGAGTCGGAAGCGTCTGATTTTCCTGGCTTCGGAAAAGGCACATAAATAGAGTTATTGTTGATAGAAGATTTTAAATCGTTTTTCATTAGGTTTCTTTGTTCTCATTTTTTTTTTTCTGTTTCTGTGAACATTTGGCATTTTGCATTTATAATTCTTTGTACTTATTTCATTAAGTATTCTCTAAGAAACAAATTGTTAATAGTAAACATTTAGATAGATACGTTTGGTGGCTATATTGATGGACTAAATTTAAAATGCATTCTTTTGCAATAAATAACGTAGAATAAAAATAGTAGATGTATAAGTATATTTTTTAATCAATTAAGAGAAGATTTGGTCAATTTAAAAATTCATAACTAATTCGCTAAACGAATAGAAATCAAAATAGCATAGTTTTTTGTTGGCTCATTTATAACTTGTTTTGCCTCATTTTTATTTATCTCAGTATTTTAATAAAGTTTTATTATTTTCACCAGAGTTGCTTCTTTTATTTTCAGCATATATTATTTTTATTTTATATTTTAATAAGTTAATCTGAGAAGAGCTGAACTGCTTTTGTTCAAATCGAAGTCGGCTTTGAATCAATCTTTCAGAGCTAGATTTCTTGGTGTTATTATAGACCCTAAACTGAAGATTACAACTAAATATTGAGCACTGGAGAATTCGGAAAACATATTTGTTGCTTTCTAAGTCTGCAGCTGAACTTTTGGTGGGATTTTGAGGACTACCTAGGGAAGGACGGTGCAGTTCATTCTATTACCTAGGAACCACTCATTTCATAAATTGATATAAGTAAATGTGTAAACCTTAATATTTACTTGAGGCCCCCTTGCTACGTATTCTAACACGAACACAAAACCATTGCGATGCTATTAACCTAACCTCACTACGGACTTTTGCGGCACTCAAAAAGTCTGGTCCCACTAGAAAGTGCAATCTAAGAGGTAATAAACATGTTTCTATCATAAAACAAAGGCGCATCAGATCCATACCAATCCGAAAATTGAACCTGGCACCTTTCATAACGCACAGTTATAAATTCCAAAAAAAAATAAGAGGTTGACTTGCTGTCGCTCTTCGGGTTGTCGGAGGCGTATACGTACTTTTATTCCTCAGATATTATATTGTTTGAAAAAAGTTGCTCTGAAAAACTGAAAAAAAACTACACACAATCTATAAAATTCGACACATAGGTATTTATTCCTGGCAATTTTATTGCTGGTTGTCAAACTGTAGGTACTCAAAAGTTAGCTATATTTTATTTAGAGTAGTGCATTTCCAACGTATATACAATTTTGAATGCAGCATACTGACGAAAAGTTGTTTTAAAATCTTAATAACTAATTGGTGCTCTACCCTACAAAAGCTGCTAACTTTTCGCGAGCTACAAATAGTTGCTTGTTGCTCACTAAGTTTCTTTGTTGCTGAATTTCCGTGTAAAGTTCTGAGTAGTTGATTTTTTAGGAGACAATGAACTTTGTAGCAGGAAAATGTATTGTAGTGAACGCCGCCTTCTCTGGAATTTACTAACTAATCGCAACGTAAGGTAATTATCATTGACTTATTATATCAAGAAAAACATGAAGAGTTTTCAAAGACGATTACAAAATGTTGCCGAATAATACCAGATTTGTGTAGTATACTTTTAGGGTATGTATTTTTTAATCCCTGAGTTATGTTATAGTTTGCAAAAGAGCGGTTGGTATTTTTAAAATTCATATTTTTTTGTCACAATGAAGTTTCAAAAATGTACATTTACGTACTTCGAGACTTACGATATATTTACTAATATCAATATAGGTACTTATGTTGCACAGCTATTTTACGTGTTAGGAATATATGTTGGGCCTTACCAATAAACATTTTTAGTTTCGATTCTAAACTTTAGTGGTTGACAGTGGGTATATTTTTAAAATTTGTTATTATTACAGCGCATTGTGTTTTAAAATGCAGAAAGCTTATCACTTGGGCAGATATGCTCCTAAACGATTAAACGATACCGATGTCCAAAAACAATAACTAATAAGCTATTTTCTGTTCGTTATCTTGTAGATTGCGTCACTGAGAAAAGAGGAATGCAGCTGCTTTGTTATGAGAAGGACTGTGTTATACATAGATCTGTACATTTTTGAACCTAAGAGAGAGACTACACGAATTTATTTTAAGTTTCAATAAGAACTTCAATTTTACACTGAAACCAGTTTTCTAGAGAATGAATCGTGAATGGAAAAGTTTTGACTGTATGTTTTTAAAATATATAAAATATAAAATATATCAAATAAATAATACTATCGATAAAAGAAAAGGCGATTGAATGCAAGTTATGAGAGCGCATTTAGTATTTCAATAGGATTAAATTCAATATTTCTTGGAAATATTCATATACAGTGCGACCTCAATAAAAGCAACTGATAGAAATTTGGTCAGTTGCTTTTATTGAGTTTATTGCAACAATCGAGTTAAAAAATTGTAAGTGCCAAAAATGAAACAAGTTAACAAGTTTACCTATATATAGTAAACAAAAAAACGTCTCTTGCACTAGTAAGTACGCCAAAACTGATAATTTTAATTGTTTTTACAAAATTCTCCACAGCTGACTCTCGTAAGTTTGGCAGAGCTAAAATGTTACTCAGTGAATCATCATTTTCTTCAGCGCAATGAAAGCAAATATTTAGTGCTTGAATTGCAGTCACCAGAGACAATATTCATCAATCATTTGTCTCTGGCAGTCACTGCTTTAACTTTTGGCAATGGGAATTATACATCTGCGAACGCAAGAGCTCACGAAACAACAGTTGCTTTCACCTTTTTTTGAGGAGTTGCAATGACTGAGTCAAAAATGGTTCGAGGAGTTGCTCGTATGGAGGGTTGCTTTTATAAGGTCGCACTGTGCCTATGCAAGTGCTATATTTGACTGGTATCACTTTTTTTCTAAACAATATGGACACCATAGCGCCAACTTCATGATCGCCATTTGTTCTCTTTGCAAAGTCTAAAATACGTTTTGAAAGATTTTCAAAGTTGTTTCTGGAATTGGCCCTCCTCGACGACCAGTTCTTATATGAATTGTGATTCTTATGAACTTTAGTTATTATTACCTCTACTAAAACAGATTTTTCTATAAACTGCCATTTCATATATTAAAATTACTTAAATCTTCTTTTAAAATAATCGATTAAACATCAACTTTAACATTTTTAAACCGAATGTAAATTCAAATTCATAATACCTTCTTATTTATCATTAAAGTTAAACAGTAGAATAAGGAAACATTAATGTAGCATCCATTTAGTATTAAAATATTTATAAATGTTTAGTGTAAATTTTAATATCAACAGTGTGTGTTATAAAAAAAAAATCAAAACAACATTTCCAAAGATTTGCCTGTATAATACGATTAATAAATTTTAACATTTAAATTTCACAATTTAGCTAGACTAAAATGAGGACATCCACTGCTCTGCCTTTCCATATCCAACTCTGCCGAAAAACAATCGTCCAATTATTACTGAACACCGAATGGAAGTTTATAAAAAACGCTTTAATGAAATCCAAAACAGAAAAATGTTTAAAAAAAGCTTAAATTCTCACAAAACACAATTTGACAGGACCAATAGACCACTAGAAAAAGAAGTTGTTCATAACTATTGCTCTAAGAAAAGATATAACTGCGATCGATTTTTACCCCACTCTAACATATAAACTGCGTAAGAGTTCTCAGTCCAAAATTATTGTAAATGGTGCTACTAGTTAACAAATATATATTCTTTTAAAATTGCACTTGGACAAACGATTATATAAATGTATAAATGTATTTATAATATGGCGTAAATTATTTGCAAACTAAAACTGAAATATGTATCAACGGGAGCTTTGTGTGCTGAAAAAAGCAAACAGTTCTAAAAAGCTAAGTTATATATACTAACTATATATTTTTAAGATATTGATGTTGAAAAGACTTCATTATAAATTTAAATAAATGAACCAATAAAAACGTTGTTTTGTGGAATTTTAAAAGTGTACGGAAACTTTGGATGTTCACGTTTTAAACACACCTATCGAGGTATCCGTTCGGAAAAAATTTTGATACGAATGTCAAATCTGACGTCGAATACGAGTACATCCACGAAATTTAGTTGATTTTACATGTGAAACGAAAACAAATTCCGGCACGTTATGATCGTTCATGGACGAAATTGCGTTCGAAGTATTCGTTTCAGGACAAAATAAATGAAGCACATAAACGCGTTTATTCGCTTTGGGAAAAATGTGCCGTATAGCTGTCAAAAGTAAGTGGTATAACGCGGTTTCGTGCGATGCAATACGGTGCTATATGTCATCGGAGAATTTTTCTGAAAATTATATCGGAACGAATATCTCGAATGGAATTTCTCGGATTTCATAGATTTTGGAGCAGATTTCGTTCCGAACGGATACCTTGATATGGGTGAATATAATGATCATAGTCTAACCAAACCAGACGGTCAACTTAGAGCAGAAACGGTACATCTGCCTAGATGCTGCCTGTTCTGCATAAGATTGCATAACTATTCGTGCCTGTACAAATCAAAGGAGCGCCATTGTTGCCTCACGCATACTTATACAATCTTATGCAGGGACGTCATGTTTATCGGGCATAGAATTTATATAAAAACAAATAAAAAAACTAAAATGTGAATGGATGAACACCTTTTACTGCCGAAGATGGATAGAGAACAAGTTAAGCTATCTAAAAAACCATACTCAACATTTACTTTTTTTACATTTATTGTTATAGAGTTATTTACAAATTTTTTGTTATTGAAATAGTGCCACCCCACCCGACGGCCATTAAAACACGTATTCACAGACAAGAAAAAAAAGCGCGTGAGAGAGGTCTGTCATGCAAAATTTTCGGGGAAAATCGGGTAGGTGCACGGAAAGTCAACTATCAAGTTGTGAGAATGGAAACAAAAGTTCACCTTTCGAAAAATTTTTTTTTGCATCGAAGGCACCGATGGGTAATCTAATCATATCAAAGTTCAGTCTTATAAGGTATGGCTGATGAATGAAATCTGGGGACCCTCCTTACTAATAATCATTTATAACTTCCACACGTAATATTTTGTAGGTCACAATATGCAATTTTGCATGGAAAATTTCGCCATTGTGAGTCCGAAAAATTCAGCCTGGACACTAATGTGGTTTTCGATTGGGCTTCTTCAGATTTGCTCTCAGATTTCAGATTTCGTGTGTCTAATCGAATATAAAAACGTCACTTGCTCTTTTATGTGTTGATACTCGTGCGGTTCGAATATGTGTAGCCTTCGACACTTTTCTAAGCGTTTTACATTCACTGGTTAAATTTTATATTAAAACACTCGAAATTTGCACCGAGATTGATTTGTAAACATTTGTACATAAATATAACAAAAATAAATCGTTGTAGTGTTCTCCGCAGGTGTCAAGTTCTTTCGGTCACTCATTGCGACAAACAATCCTACGCCACTGGCATAACCAGGGAACAGGGAGAAACGTATAAGAGATCATCATCTTTTGATCTCAAGGCAACTGTGCAAGTGTACTTAATAGCAAGAGTGAGTTAGTTGGGTTTTGGTATTTGAGGCTGCTGTGTGCGGTTGCGTTTAGGGCTCTGGTTGGAAAAATAATATAAAATTTAGAATTAAATAGTACATTAAGTTTGAAGAATAAACGTTGTGAATTTTTGAACTAGAAAACTGTTCTTTCATTCGAACGACTATCCCCAAATCGCACACACGTTCCCATAAACTTCTACAGCGTTTCTTTTCAGTTGGAAAATTTCACAAAAACGTAAACAAACTCCACTAGTTGTCAAACTCAAACAAACTTGTATTGGTAAATCTAAGGCAAATCTGAGAAAAGTTTGGCAAAAGTGCTCTGAAATCTGAAAAAGATTTTTTTTTTTTGTACCAAATGAACATATAAAGGGCTGTGAGAGCAAAAAAGTGCTCTGAGAGCGCCCAATCGATTACCACATAAAAATGATTATTGGTATTGCGGAAAGTATTTGAACGCCTGTAACAAACAAACTGTTTCAGGCGGTTTTACGCTCGACAGGTCTACAACCTACTAAATATGCAAGATATGACAAATCAGGGAGAGAACGCAAGATGTCCAAGTCAATACTCATTATCTCTTAATCTTATATATAAATAGGTGAAGGGAGACAGTTAAGAACCACTTTTACTGCCTTAAAAACTGCTTGATAAAATAAAATTCGATGGATAAGTAAAAAAGTACACCACCCATTACTAACAAATATAATTATATTTTATTTGCATAACTCTTTTTTGTTCGAAGTTTTATGATTTAACACTTAATTAAAAAAAAAAAACACTTTGAAAAACTTTCTAACTTTTTGTTCTACGAATAACATAAACTTCTGCACCCAAGTGGGAGTTTTTTGAAAACAATAAAACAATTGAAGAGACGAGTAAATATCAAATAAAGCTTACAGACTAATTAAACTTAAATTAAGCTTATAAATTCAAAAGGAATTTCCGTAGAAATTAAAAAAAAAAACTTTTTAGTTTATAATTGGTAAGTAGAGAACTTTGCGCGAACCTTAGACCTTATATAATCAGGAAATGAAATTTAAAAAAAAAAATATAAACATTTATATACTTTTTGTAACGCACAAGTTGAACCTTTTGGTAGATTATGCATTAAGCCTGAGTGGATGTGATATATTTGTCGCACACGTACAATCGTTGTTTCGTTGTATGGGACTTTTGGTTTAGTGATCCAAGATGCGCATGTTACCAGAAACGATTTTATTGTCAAGGATAGCACCAGGAGGAATATCAATACGATCACCGTGATTAGCGATAATGATGACTGTGCCCTGGAAGAAAAAAAAAAACATATTTTTTTTTTGTAAAATAATGAACTGGGTAATATTGCTATCAAGATCAGCACAGACTTTGGTTTGTTAATATTTAAAAGGTACTACAAAAAGTGCAAATAGTTCACGGAAGAACAATATTTAAAAATGATTTACTGTTGTCACTTACTCTCAATGAGACGCCTCTTCCAAATGTAACATCTCCAGACACAGTCAAATGATCCAGCTCAATGATATCAGGTATGTTGGCAAAACGTCCCAGGAACTCCTTCACCTTGGAGAAGTGATTTTCACCCAACTTCACCAAAGGTGTTGTAGGGAACATTCTCTGCGGTGACATAGCTAAGCTGCCGTTCTTCAAATGATATAAATTCGACATAACCAACAGCAGATCGGATGTCTTCTTAACTGGCAAGAACCGAGAACGTGGCACATTAACACCCACTGCTCCATCGAAGAACTTCATGGCAGCACCGACGGCTGTTTCCAGCTGAATTACACGCAGCCCGTTCTCCAAAGTCTTGTTGTTGACAATGATTTCCACGTTGAGTGTTCGCTCACGCAAAACGCGATCGATTGCTGTAAATATTCAGTTATTTGCAAAATCTAGTCGATTGACGTTCAATTGTGTACCCTTAAGCTTCGCCCAAATATTGTTTGTGTTGAAGAACTTAAAGGTTTTCACCGATTTGAAGTCATCCACGTGTTCCTTTGGTACCTGTGCAATTTCCAACAGGCGCAGCTTGTCCTCGTATTGAATTAAAGTACCACCCTGGAAGGGAGTAAGGATATGAACAATCCGCTCATGAAAGAGCCTCCTCAATCTTACCTTAACGTCAGCTCTCGTCTTGTCAGTGACCTCCATAACGAACTCATGGTTGTTTGGATCGCATAGCAATTTGTTTAGAATATTCAAGTCAACTGTGGCGCCCAGATTATCAATGTTCGACAGGAAACAATATTCACGACCCTCCGCAATGAATTTGCTAAGCAGACCAGAATTCTGGAAGGACTCGTAGAAATCACCGTGACCAGGTGGGTACCACCTACAAAAGTTGCCAAGTTATCAGAAAGTTGGACGTGTGAAAGTTTGTTATTTTAGACTTACGCTTCCATGTCGTTTTCCACCTCGAAATCTTTGGCAACAGGCAAGAAGGACTCGCGACTAATACGTGGGAAACAACTCTGGTTGAAAGTGTAGATTTGTACTCGGAAGCCCTGATATTTTCTAACAATCTTCTCTGTATCTTCGTCTGTGTTGAAGGAGTTCATCAGAACTAGAGGTACATTGGCATCGTATGTTTTATTTAGGTGCTTGAGAAGAAAACGTTAGCAATGGTTACAACAAAAAAAAAAAACAAAAACATACTTCAATTTGTTGCACTGTCAAATCGAGGAACGTTAGATCAGAGCGCACCGGAATAACACTCTTGGGTCCATGGCAACCCATTGATGTGCCAAGACCACCATTAAGCTTGATTACAACCAGTTTGTCCAGCATAGAACGAATCTGAAATAATGCAAATTAGGTAGTTGGTTAGGTAATAAAATTATAGACGGGAGAGATGCGTGGTTATGATTTTCAATTAAAATTAAGATTCGTAAATGCAACGGAGTTAAAATCTTTAAACATTTTTCAGAGGTCGAGCCTGTTTCTAATTGTAAATAGAAAAGTTTAGTGAGCTATTGTCTCTTCCTCCTCCGCATCATTAGAAATTCTGCAGAAATCAATGCTCTTCATGCATCTGATTCTACTTGCCAGGGATGCAATGGCCGGTGACGACATCAATCAATCTAATTGCTACCTATGACGAACACTTGTCTGCTATCTTTTTATTTGACCTTCATCGGAAGCTATAAATAGCGTATTCTGTCTTATCAAGTAAGTTTTCAAATAGCAGGTTTTGAAGCGTAGCATCGCACAGGAGGGGTGACTTTAAGTAGCAAATTTGCACACGAACAGCTGTAAAAGCTTCCCAATGCTTTTGGGCACGGCGGATGTGATGCCGATCGAACAAAAATTCTTAGTGAATCAGAATTCTCACGTTTGTTTGTATTAGCAACAAATAAATGTCCCTATATGCAATTTCTAGTTGCAACTAATGATCCCTTCGTACCTCATCATTTTTTGGTGAACTCAAGCTCGAGTATTCCATAACAGCATCACTTGGCAGTTTCTGGATTTCATCCCAGTTAATAGATGGCCCATCTGCAAACACAAAATCACATTACTCTGAGAGCCACAATTAAAAGACAAATCATTTACTTACCCTCTTGCAGAAATCTTCCGAACAAGTCGGCAAAACGGTTCATTTCATTTTGAAGGGTTTGTTTCTTATCCGGTTGGGCTGTCTGCAACAGATTGTCCAACTCACCCTCCAGCAGTCGTAGGGCATCGCGTTTTGTAACCTCGTGGAATTCCTTCGAGTCGGATGGTGCTCGTTGGTGTCCCCTGACCTAAAACAAAATTGTCATATAATATCATTACGTAACATAGCCATAAAAATATTTATTGTACAAAACATGTTTGTGAGCTTAAACAGAACTAATCCAAATAGAATAAGTGCATCCCCTTATCTACAATGCAGTACTTGAGATTAGTTAGGCTTATGCAATTATAAGACGTACCTTAAAGACGCCCGACTATCAGTTACGAATTGAAGTGCTCACGTTATCATCGGTTATATAAAGGACATATCAACTAGGTTGCGGATATTTTTCAATGTTAGGTCAAATATTTATTGCATTGCAAATGTTTGTTAAATTTAACAATGCAATAGGTTTTGTGAGGTAACACTCAGAATTATAAGACAAAAGAGGTCCCTTTACTTGCGATGAGGGACAGTGAAAAGTCGACGTCGTCGTTATTATAATAGCACTTCTCCACATCAAATGTGAAGTGTAGTCGAGATCATAACATAATCGTAAAATATCACAACTATAACATAAGCAGCCGCAGGAGAACATGAATAACAAAAGCATAACAACCCATTTGATTGTATGAGGTTGGTGAATGGGAATTTATTGTTATAGAGCGTGAAAAGCACAACCCTGAGGACGATAGATGGTGATTTGGGAAAACGGAAGCTCTACTTCGCAAGCGAATAGAGGCCGATGGGAAGGAATGGCTTTTTGGCGAATCTATTTGACAGGCACCTCCAATGTATATGACACATGGAGGGTGCTGTTGGATTCAGTTACACGAAGAGTGTATGTGTCATGGAGTTTAAATCGCAGCAAACAATAAAGTTCTGATCATAACAAAAGAACATTCGAAGCATCGGGTCGGTGAGGAATCAACGGAAGTTTATTTATAGCTTTAAGCTTAGTATCCTGCTCGCGCTAAATTTTATCTTCCATACAAAAATGTCTACAAAGATAAAATATAACGAGGCAGTTTAGCAAAGCAGTATCCTGTTCGCTCGCTTAATTCTTAACTTCATGTAGATGGGCCGATGACAAGTCTCCACTCATTTAGCTCGCGAAATAAATGTGGTACATTAAATCGACGATAAATGTTGACAGAAGAAAAAGGGAGGAAAAGTTTGTGTTGTGATTATTATGGATTTTTCGGAGGAAACCACAGAGAACGTTAGCGTGATAAATAAAAAAAATTCCAAACCAATATACAAAATAATTATTCAGCGACCATTTATCTTTGGTGTGGAGAATCAAAGTGGAGACTAGGGACGCTAAAATTTAGCGCGAGCAGGATACTAAGCTTTATAGCAAAATATATTATTTTTGGAGTCAGTCCTTCAAATAATTTAAATTGATACCTTACATGAAGGTTGAAACCAAGTGATTCAGAGCCAAATGCCCTTTTATATAGGATTTGGAATATTAACAAAGCCCCTTTATGTGTACAGAAATTTAATCCATTTCAAGAAACAAACTCTAACCGGGTAGGGATTCCCCTTGCCAAAGCAGAGTAGACCCTACTTTACCACACATAGGTCTGTGTGCAGCTTTTGTAATGGCATTTAAAGAAGCATACCAATGCAAAGGGCTGTCAGAGAGTCAACACATCTCTTAGCTTCATCGATAGGGCCAAAATGTTTTGCGTGAGCATTCAGCAAAGTCTCCATCCAATAATATGGCAAACACAACGGTCCCTAAGTGATTTCCCAGCTAGAGCCACTTTAACTGGTTCACTTAGCTGAACATTTCAAGTCTTTTATACATACACAACGTGTTTAGACATTACAAGCATTCCTTATATTACTGAGATAACAATTAGGTACTGCAATTATAAGATTATTACAAATGTAAACTAAAAATAAACTTTATTTGTATTTAAAATATATATAAACGACATCGTTTTAACCCGCCAATGACCTCAGTGAGTCATATTTATTTAAAAAAGTAGCATTGTTCAGTAGGGTGGAGTGAAATAAAAAAAAAAAAATATTTTTTTTATTTTCCTATTATACATAGTGGGGATAGGTGCCATTAACCTTCAAAAAGGCGGTCAACAAATTTCGACATGATCAAAAAATATCCTGAGGGTTCACAACAGCCTTGAAAAATTGTATAGGGATATCAAAATCAAAACGATATGCAATGGGGGAAATTATATGTTTTGCAGCTTTTTGCTGATTTCTGTTACAAAACCACCCAGAACTCACCACGTGGAGGTTGCTGCTATTGAGTTCCACCCCCACCCTACCCAACCAACCTTCCATTAGGGTGTAGTTGTATACTTTATTCTATACAAAAACTCTTTTTTGAATGAAATTCAGGCATTTTTTGTCGAGATGCGATTCTAGCTCTTATCAACCCATCCCTATTTTGGAATCCAAATACTTCGCTAGAAGCTTCGGTTACTAGCTTAACACAACGTTCCACACTTTGCGTATGACATGGGAACCGAGGAAAAGCAATAATACTGCAATCGCCACTTTTAACAATGTTCGAGATATTTTCATCGCCAAGGAACTTCGTTACAGGGGGCTCAGTTATTTGTACGCCCTGCCAGTTGACTAAATCTACATAATCGTTGGCTTTAAAGTTGAGTTTTGGCACTGTAAACCTACGAATATTTATTTCGCTTTTTTCCGCTCGAGCTTTCATCACTCGCCGAAGTGCCAGCTCACGAATCGATTTTCTTGGGTCTGTCATCATAGCTAAAAGTAGGTTTTCCGGATGGGCATAAAATGAATTTCGTTGGATGACAGGGTCTATGATCTTTTTGAATTTCGAGTCCAGATATCGAGACAATGAAATCATTTTCCATAAGTGACGCGCACCATCTTTGCAAGAAGGATGACTTTTGATAAGAAACCATAACGGAGCATAAACGCGACCAATGAAATTTGCTAGAACGACCAAATTGTCTGATGGATTCTTAGTTCCAATATAAAGTCTCATAATTCTGTTTGCCGCAGTCAGCCAACGAGCATGTGATAACTTGCCGGGATTTCTTTGTAATAAAGACACGGGACAGTTTCCAGAACCTACGGCTTGGCATATATTTATTATGCAAGTACTTTTGGTCACAGCTTAGATCATTGGTATTTGTAATATCCGGTAAAACATGAAGTATTTCTTCAATTGGTACAAATTCTGCAATATCCGACTTTTCACAACACTCCAACATTTTGCCGATTGGACCGGAAAAGCCATATGGACCTGTTGTTTGACCGTCTAAATTTTGTAGAAGATGTCGAAGAGGCAGCTCATTACAATGAAGCAAACATATATTCCATTGTAGAGGTTTGCCCACAGCTTCTTCCATCAATCTTATAACACCCCCCTTTGAACCAGTATTTGCAGCCGTTCCGTCGCATCCAACTGCAACAAGGTGATTCAGGGATATCTTGTTTTGATGTAAGAAACTGATTATGGACTCGCACATGCTTTTTGATTTTCCATCACTAGGGGAAACATGTCCCACATAGCGTGCACCGGGTTCTTGAACAAGAGAAATATGCTCTTCGACAGATAATTTGTGATATGATTGCTCACCTTGCTTTGATAAGATTTTAGTACGATCTTTACGGCCATCAAAATAAAGGCTTTCAAGCTGGGTACCTTTAAGTAAATTATTTTCTTGTAACTTTTGCCTGACTCCATACCTTAAGCGCCTTATTTTGGATCTATCTATGACCTTCGATTGATCCTCCGGGGTTATTATACCAACGTCTGTCAAAACACTACTTGCAATTATAGCGGCATTTCTATCTGAGACCCCTGTTCGATCACAAGCAAGTCCCAAATTAGGTAATTTAAGTCGCATTTGGTTTGTAACGAGCTCTGTTTTTATCTTTTTAGGAGGAGAGTCTTCAAAGTCACTGCTTTTGTCAGTTGTCTCAGATTCAGAAGTATTGATTCGAGTTTCGACAAAAGTTGGTTTAATACAAGGATCCGTACTTTTTGATTGTCTTTTTTTTTCAACTTTCTCAGCTCTGTCTTGTTTTCTTTTAGAGCTTTTCTCCATTTTCCGAGTAGCATTCCAGTCAATATTTCCGATACATAACTTTCTAGTTGTTCTTTGATCCATTAAAAAAGCTCGCTCCATAATTGGGACTTTATTTGCTTGATCACACGAGCACGCTTGAAATAGTTCACACTGGCAAGAGCATATGTCAAATAGCGTCTCAGATTTTTTCAAAAACAGCTCCAACTGTATTTTGAAGCTGTCTAATTTGTTCCGTTTTTCGTTTATTTTGTAGTTTTTAAGATGTTTTTTATATTTCTCATGGTATTGCCGAATTTTCCTTACAACAGAGGAATGAGAAATAGTAGGAAGGGAAGCCTTTTTCCATACCTTGACCAAATTTTGAGCCACTTTTTCAGACACTTGAGAAACAGTTGGTTCTTTTTTTGTTGTACTTTTAAGAATACAGACAGTATTTAAGAACTCCTTCATAACTTCTTTGAAAGTTGGCAAACACGATTCTTTAAATGGTCCCGTATTTCCAAAAATTAAATCTTGCACCCTTTGCCTTGTAGTAGCCATCTTACAATAATATATTTTATTTTATTGTAGTGTGACGTATTTTTTTTAATTTTGACTTGATATCAACACAACCTCTCTCTTACATATACAAATATTGAGTGAAAAGAAATTAAATTACCTAGTATAAAGAAGTAAATTGAATTTTCGAGAAACAGAATATATTTTTAGGGCATCGTTAATATTTAAAAGAATGCCACAGAAAAAATATTTAGTTTAATATTAAAATTAATACTTAATATGATTATTAATTTTATATATATAATGTTTTTGCATTCTCAATGTGTGAATGATAAAGTGTATGGAAGTATGTATTTATGTCTGACAAATGCAACACTTTTTCTATTATTGCTATTTTTAAGAACTTCAAATGTGTTGTGCACCCTCTAAAAATATTTCAATTGATCTCACATTTTTTTCCCGTTATTGGGAATCTAAATAGCACCCATTCTGCATATGTATATGGAGAAATAAGAAAAAAATATTTTTCGCTCCACCCTATTGTTCAGTCCTAAGGTATAATTCTAGTAAACAGATTAGTCAGAATACAAGAGAACACTTCTGCTACACCCAGGAAGAGGTTAATCATTTCATTAAGTCAATGTCAATGTCAGCTTCAACTTACGGCAATCGATTTTAAAAATTCGAAATTTAAACCTTATATGATTAAGTGATAAAACTGCGTGACATTTTAAGATATGCAAAAATAAAATAAAACAATTGACGCCTTGGCACGATAACAATATTATTGATAAGACAGTTCCGTCTGCGGGTACAGCCATCTAAATGTTTGCTCACTATTTACAGGTCAATGGAACGTGGAAGTCGAGCGCTTATCAATAGGTAAAAATGCGTAAACTCATAACTTTCGCCGGAAAGCAAACATGCAGCAATTACATCATAATATGCCGGCATTGTTATTCGTCGCACGTTTAAAGTGCGCTTACGACTTTGTTTCGTTATTTGGAGTGATGGGAGAGCGGGTCCCTCATCATAATACGATTAAAATACGTGTGTTTGCAACCCTTCCGCGGTGAAGGGGTTTTTTTTGATGCATTTTTCGTTTAATAGACAACTTTGCCAACAAATTGGTTTTTATGCTGATACGAGGGAGAGATCACCTTAAAATGATCGACAAATAAATTTAAAAATGTACACTCATTCGCAGCAAGGAAACAAATGTGGATTCTTTTTGTGGTATTGTAGAGTGGTTTAAATTATTCACAGTTGATTTTCAAACAAAACCAAATATCGTCTGTTAACCTTTTCTACATAAATACAACAGCGTCTCAACATAACCTTCATTCTATGGACATATTTCTATAAGTATGTTTAAAGAGGTGAAAATGGTGATAATCTCAATGACAAAAACGACGTTGCCCGGGCTAAGATTACGAATTTAGAAATTTTGACGAAATAGATAAGAGTTGTTAGCTAACGTTTCGATTGGTAATTTAGTTTGAAGCAAAAAAAAAGTGAGCTACACTTTAAATACTACAAATTGATATATTTCGCACGTAGATAAAGCGTGTAATTTTTGTATATTTTGAAATTTGATTTTGGAAACAACAGGACAAAAGTGAAATGGCGCAAACGAAGCGAAATACCTACACTTCCTGTTCCTGACAGGTGATGAAAACTAATATTGTCACCTACACTTCCCGTTCCTGACAGGTGATGAAAACTAATACCGTCTCTTCGAGATGAATACATATACAAAGAATAAGCTGTTCAAATAACCACTGAGTGTGATGAGAAATTAGTGGTGCAGTTGAAATTCTAACTAAAGTACGTGTCAACAACGAATTACTGTTTTCTTAAGAACGTGAAATGGAAACTCGACTTCCTTCCAGTAAGAAGGATTATTTTCAATTTTACATTGAAGTCGCGTTATTCGGTAGCTTCAACTGATGTATTTCTTCGATAAAATACAAATAGGCAACAATAAACACAAACAGGTCAAGCCTTTTATCGTACACCCACTTGTTCAACTTATGACCTAAGAAAATAAATTCTGTAACTAGAGTTGGACAACAGCGTTTTTTACGTGCTTAACGAGTTGATCCCTGCGTTACTCTACAACCAATATTCGGACATTGAGTAATGAATTAAACGAATGATGCCTTTGGGTTTATGAGGAAATAAAACGCAGGGGTTGAATCGCCACTCCCGTAAATAAGCTATAAGTTCACGGAATGAAATTGATTTAACATGTGAAACAAAAAAAAATCCTCTCGTTCACAGACGACGCGAAAAATAAAAAAATCTAATTTGAATAACTGTCAAGGAAGATTACTATTTAAAAAAAAAATAAATGCCGTATCTCATACGCTTTTGCTTTGCGTAATGTATTCCATTTCGAGTTTAAAACAAACAGTAACAGTTTTGTGTTCCCTTGACTGCTTCAAATTTACACAACAATATTTGCAGATATACTGTATTAATACAGAACCGAATATTTGTGCAAACAAAGGCACAAAATAAAACTACATAAATTTATAATGAACAACACAAGAGAATAGATTCAGCAGGGGTTTTCATTTCTAGCTTTTTGAAAAGAGCATTTCAGTGCGAAATTCTTAAAAAATAAAATTGTTTCAATTGCTTTTGTATTTTCCATTGGCATTTAAGTCAATGCTTATTCCTTACATACTTTAGAATTCCAAATACAATATAACAATAGAAAAAGAAACAAGTTTCAATTTACTCAATTCTTTAGTTTAATTAGTACTTTATAAAGTAATAGATTACTTGTTTGCTCGTTCAGCAAGTAAGGTCATGTTTGTATTATCACGTTGTGGATTGAATTTTGGTTACCTCAATATATACGTTAGTGTTTCTTAGAATTTAAATGAAACACAGAACAAATAATGAAGAACTTTTAAGCCACAGATGCCCTTACTAATAATCATTTTTAACCTTCACACCAAACATTTTGAAGGTCACAATATGCAATTTTGAATGGAAAATTCCGCCATTGTGAGTTCGAATACAAAATAAATCATAATGAACATTCTCTTCAAGTACAGAAGTGTTCCTTATTATAAAGAACGGATGGTCACCTTACCTGTGCTCTACTTGAATGCGCTTATAGTTCACAGATTATAGTTAGGTTTGTAGAGATCATTTTTACTGCATTCAATTACCCATTCAAAAAGCAATATTCAATAGATATTGTGTTATATAATACCTTAAATTAGTATGAATGATACTTTTATGCAAAGTGTTTAATAAAAGTATCACTCAAGCAAAGTTCAGAACATCTCCATTGACAGCGATATAATAATTTCCATCACCATCATTATCTATTATTCACATACATTAAATGTGTTGTGTGTGTGAGCCTTCACAAAACCTAATTACATATTTTTGCAACCAAACAACTTTTTGTTTTTTTTTTTATACAATCACAAGAAATTATCTCGCATGATAACTATTATCCATTGACAATTTGAATTTAAAACAAAACAAAGGTAGGTATAATGCCAACTTCCTGTCAACGTTTTTTTTTTTTAAACACGATGATGTGCAATTGCAACATTTTTAAAATTCCAATGATATCGATATCATCGGGAATTGTGTTGATTTCTCTTTCAAACCGACATGCGAGGAACTTAAAGCAAATCATCGTGTGAAGCCACACATAAAACTGAACAAACAAAAATTACTTATGTCACGGCGAAATTATAACAGCGATACTCTGACTTCTATTCTCGCAGATCTATGCGCACCACTCGGAATCTCCTGTCAGAAGATCAATTTAAACATTTAAACCGCCACTTTTCTCAACTAATCAAATGCAAATTAAAGTAATTTTGTGTCTGCAACGTGGGTATCTATAGCTATATAATATTTATCGGACCAGCTCTTTATAAGAGAGTCACTTGATGAAGAGAACTCGATAAAAACTTACTCGATTAAGCAAAATATCAATCGGGCGGCTCATCACGAAGCAGTAAGCTTATCCTAACGCACACGCAAAATTGTGTTTCAGCGAAAAATTTATTTATCGGTATCAATAAGATCCAATTGTAATGAGTGCTTTTATATATTTATTTTTATTCGAAAAGCAACCACACGACCACAAATTATATTCAGTATTCAATGACGGCCGCGACTTGACTGAACTCTCTTGTCAAGTTCATGCCGGAGCAATCTCAATAATAAATGTTAGTTAAAGTAGGAACAAAATTAAATTCAAAAAAAAAAAAAAAGTAATTATATGAACAGTCATATGTGTGTGCATAGGCATTAAATACTAAGTGAAGAGAGAAACAAACGATTTTTGTTATCGACGAGTGAAGCTTCTTAATGATACTCCACTCCAATCGTCTACCACGCTGTACTGTGGCCAGAAGCAGCGAGTATAACTATAGCGTTTCAGCTCTCAGTCGAGAGTCGCCTTATCAATTTCATATATAAACGTTCGGTGGAGATTTGAGGTTCGTTTAGTTAGAGCGCGGTTTACAATTTTTGCACTCTCTCAGCAAGGAGCAGCATACACACAGCCGCACACACCACAACCCACAAGTCGCATATCAATTTCAGATTCGAGTCAAGTGGATTCGATTTTTATTGCCGGTCACTGTGTAAATATAGAGATCATCTTTCACGATTGCGTCTTACGAGGGTGGGAACTTTCCCAAAGTCAAGTGCTTTTGTTAATTTAGAATTGCTTGCGGTGAAACTGATAATAGTTTTAGTGGATTGAACAAAAAGTTATTCCGTAGGGTATGTGTATTAGAATGAAACCGCTTAAACACAGAGGGCCTTACCTACCAATAAACATTTTTAGTTTCGACATTTTAGATTTTTGTAGTTCACATAGTTCGATACAAATTTCGCAATTGTGAGCTTCCGTAAATTTAAAGTCGATACTAAAATCTGCTATTAGTTCGGCGCAGAGATTTTTGAATGCCCTTGTTATCTGTAGGTTATCACTTTTTGAGACTACAAATTTTAGTCGTAGTGAACAGAGGACACACCCACTCTGTCGAAAATATGCGACGCGAATTTGATCCGATATTTATTATAATTTTTTTTTGTTGGTTAAAAATTATGTGCGGAATTATGTAGATGGCTGTAACTTATGGTACACATATGTAACCTTAAACGGTTAACCACAATAGGATTAATTGGTTTAGTTAAACGCCTGCATCAACCCAATTATGGTTATGAGTTAGGTTCCTCACATGCAAACCTGGGTACTCATTCCGTAACTTTTCAGACGGTTATCGTCCAAAATTATCAAACGAGTGCTAAAATTAAAATTATTCATTTTCCAAAAGTATAATGAAAGCTGACGTTTGTCAAAAAAACAATCAAGCAGAATATGATTTATTTTGTTGATCAAAGTTTCCAAAACGATATCGTTTAGACGATCGTTGATATCTGCCCCCTGGATATCCTATATAGGTTACAAAGTACGACTTTTCTATGTCGCTGTACAAAAACACCTTTCAAATAGTAATGCAGTCTTTTTGTGGAACTCCCATATGATTTTGTGAGTGAGTTTACCACAAACAAATCATACTGAGACCCCCAACTTCGACCGATTTACCGTTACTTGTCTACAAGCTATATTTTTAAGGATTAAAGACGATTTGGTGCGCTACGATTGTTACATAGAAATTCTTTATTGAAAACTTAACTTGAAAAAATTCCGACACACCAACAAACTCGCATCAGATATGTGCCACTTCCGAGCAAAGTTGCCGCCAGCGTGCATAGAATTTTATCCGTTCAATTTGAAATTATTCGTTACGTGTGGTGGATTTTTTTTGTTTCAAATAAGTGTACATTTGCTTGAAAAATAATAATGTCGGCGCAGTGGCTTAATGTGTTGGACTACTAAGCGAGGGGCCCAGTTTCGAATCCCAAGAATGATATATCAATGGAGTTTACTTCAATTGCCCATTTGATTTCTGCTCCGACTTCATTTCAATTGGAATCTATCTATGGCTGCTTATCTGACAGCATATTATCATAATAGGTCTGTTCCTTTACTTTTGTAGTACGAATTGAAAAGACTGTCAAAATGGCAGTGGTGGGGATAAATTCTCTCACCGAGAGACACACTAACGAAAAAGTTGGGGAACGATTTTGTAGTAATCTATGAACATGACAGATAACCAATTCAAAAATTCCAAAAAGTGGTATGAAAAGTCGTTAAAATATCATATAAACTCGAAGAATTTGCTAATTAACGAAAAAAATTAGTTGATTTATCTACCTAGGGATGAAAGTGACCCGGAATTAATCGAACTTCTTCTTTATAAATCCGAATATATGGAAGAGTTTGTACTGATTGAACTATAAACATTCAAGAAGAGGAAAAAGCGACAAGGCATTAAAAATTCCATGGAGGACATTGTCCTTTCTTACTCCTTACTTCGAGGAAGAATTTCGTCGCCACTTTCAAAACGAATCTTAGGAGAACATTCAATTTTATTTTCCCGCCTGTTAGTAACATTTTAATACGCAAGAAGTCAAAACAAATGCATTCATATGTCAAATAGGACAACAAATTTCAAATCAGCTGTGAATTGTAAGGTGACGTGACAGCTTTTCCAATTTGTACACCAAGAAATTTGTTGAGTAAAAATTCGTACGATTCTCAGTGGAGGGGTAATATCTTGCTCTCTCGTTAACGTTCTCTTTAACCAATTTTTCGAGTTAAGGAACGGCATTGAGTAAAAATTCGTAAGAATTAGTAAAAAATTGTAAGATTTAAAAGTAAAGGAACTGACCTAATGATGACTAAATGACAATAATGCTAGTTGTCAAAAGTAGCAATTTATTCATGGGAAATCGGAGACTTACCAACTGTCGAGTTTCGATGTTCAAAGGCAAGTTTGAAGTTTGTACACCGCCTTTTTATTAAAATACGCATTTCCCTTTATCCGTCAAGTAGTAAAAATGCATTGCTAGAAAAAAATGGCCTTGGTATTAGCGGCCAATTTCAAAGCAATACCAAACCACCAATAAATGAGTGAACAACAAATAATATTCATTCGTTACCTATTCGTCCATTGATACTATGACCTATCGTCGCGCCACCTGCTCACTCAATATTATTCTAATTGCAAAAGCTAAAATTATAAATTATCAGCGTCATCATCCACATCATAATATGTGTCGTTACGCAATTCATAAAGTTCGGATCAAAACTGAACGAGTGGGCTTGTCCACAAAGCATTTTGCACACAATGACCTTGAATGCCCTCCTATCGGACACATTAGAATAAATAAATACAAAAGAGCGCATCAGATTTTCAACAGTTTATTATAGCTCTGTGTTTTTTTTTCTATCTAAGCAATATACATACATTTTTTGCTCATTTGATTCTTATAGATACGTTCCTGCTCTTGAATAGCACATGTACGAGTATACACACTCTTTCAGTGCATCATTCGATTATCAGTTTCAAAACAACATGAGAAGAATGTATATGTTTCTAAAAATATTACTTATGTTTCGGTGTTATCAATTGGGGGCGCCTTTTGGCACACGATTATATTGCCTATTGAAATTAAATAATTCTGTAGACGCGCGCGTTTATTTATTTAACCATACACTGTTGATAGAACACATCCACATCGCAATACAATCCAATACAAGTATTATTTTGGACTCTAGAGTGGACTTTTTTGTTTCTGCAGAATATGTCGTGCGTACATACAAATAAAGTATTCGCAATTCGATTTTAACCTAACGATAGTAAGGCCAGCGATAAAAGAAGAGTCTTTAAGCCCTCCTGCGGTTAATCTTGGGACATCCGACTTGCATGATAAGTCTGGGGGTCAATGTAATGTTAATTAAAGCGATCAAGTTTTATAGACCAAATCATACACAAATATTGCTGTCGCAATGTTTATTCTAATTTCCGATAATGGTTTGGTTTTACGTGAGTTCCTTTTTTCCTCGTTCTATGAATTTCTCAATGCGACAAACTCTTGCAGTAACCGTGCCTAAGTTCGCCCATTCCTATCTTATCAATGATTTAATTTAAAACTGACTATCTGTCGAATAATGTTTTGTCAAATTAGCAAACGCGATTAAATATATATTTATATCTTAGGTTTCCTTGGGGACCGATACACAATAAGTTTGAGTGGCAATTTTGCATTTCATCATAAATAATAAAATGTGGTGTATAAATTTGTACTTAAGAATTCGGAAGAACAACTGCGCATTGCTATGGATGACATAGTTTCCTATTTGGCATTTATTTTAGTCTTAACCTAAACGTGTATGCATACGTTAACATTTTAAGATTGTGTAGATTGATCGCGACTTCGTAACTTTGGTCTGGAAAAGATGTAACCTGAACTAAAAAAACTAGATTAGACGGGAACGTCAATTTTTCTACGTCAGCCACTATATGTGAACTGTCAACTAATGTGGTATTCGATTGGGCGCTCTCAGAGCATTTTGTTTGCTCTCAGAGAAGTTTTTATGTTCGTTTCGTACAAAAAAAAAACAATCTTTTTCAGATTTCAGAGCACTTTTGCGAATCTGGATTTTTTCTCAGATTTGCTTCAAATTTACCAATACAAGTACGTTTGAGTTTGACAACTAGTGAAATTAGTTTACGTTTTCGTGTAATTTTTCAACTGCAGAGAAACGCATTGCATCGGGTGGATCTATTTTTGTTACTTATTAATGTACAAATGTTGTTACTTATTAAATACAAACTAGAAATCAATTTGGGCGCAAATTTAGAATGTTTTAATACAAAGTTTAACCAGTGAATGCAAAACACTTAGAAAAGTGTCGAAATCTACAAATATTCCAATCGCACGAATTTCAACAAAGAAAAGAGCAAATAACATTTATATGTTCGATTAGACACATGAAATCTGAAATCTGAGAGCGAATCTGAAGAAGCCCAATCGAATACCAAATTAGTACTCAGTCACGAATTTCTTAACTAGATTCATCGGCTACCCCCCCATAAACGTCAACTGAAACAGCTGCTCATATGACCGAATTCAGCCAATCAAAACGGACATATATCAAGTCAGACAGCTGTCAGACTTATGTCGTTTTCCATTAGCTCTGAACCGAGCTCGAGCATTATGAGCGCTCTCTGAACCGAGCGTACTCAGATCGCTCTGATGTAATTATGAATCACACTTAAGCACTTAGCTGTCATTTGTAATAAAGTATATGTATAAATCGAATATTTATTAATTTTTGTTTATTAAATTGGTTAACCTTCAGTTCCAGAGCAACAAGGTTCGTCCGCCATTTCAATTATTTTGTGTATCCTGTTTTTTTTTCTGTCAAATGTGCCGTAAGTGTGTAATCAGCTTTATACTCAGCCTGCTCAGTCAATTTATTCTGAGCTCATAGAGCGCGCTCTGATCATGCTCTGAGCGAAAAAAGAAAAACCAATTCAGAGCTCTGATGTGTCCGAGTAAAAAAAAAGCACAAACTTTTTGTATAACGGTTCAGGTTGTGCTAAAAAAGAAAAACGCCTACAGGGACCACCAGAACGTGCAACGAAATTCATCTGCTTTTGTAAATGGATTAGTGCGTTATTTGACAGTAATATCAGCTGTTTAAGTTGCTGAACGGCTGATATTGCTGCCAAATTGTTTTTGGAAAAATTAACTATGGATATCGACTTGTTTCCCCTGTTGTAGATACAAATGGATCAGTTTTGGTGATTCTTAAACGCTGAAGATAAGTATTCCTCCAAAATTATTATCCATTGCTTTTTATATATTTCTGTGTTTTGGTTTTCTACTACCAATTGGCTTCATCCGAAAATGTCCCGCCCAATATCTCCAAGTACTGGACATGATCCTAAAAACTGCGCGATGTTTTCTCTTTCGTGGGTATTGCAGATTTCACATTCAATTTTGTTGTTTATGTTTCAGTTCCAATTTAATCTTTTATCTTATATTACAAAATATTTGACATCGGAGTACTCAACGACTGTGTGATAGATAGAAATTTGATTTAGGTTTAAATTTCTTCTCTTTGTGGAAGGAACTATGACAGCTTTACTGGAATTGATAGAAAAGCTGCTTCTATAAACTAATCTGGGACTATCTTAAGGGAGTTTTGTATACGTACTGCGACATAATTGTCTTCCTTGCACTTTCTGCGGTTTTTTTTTAAAGACATATTGGCAGGTGTGTATTTTTCGAATATTTAGTTCTGTTACTTGTAAATAGCTTTCACAGCACTTCTTTATTGATGAAGTGACATGGAGGAATAGCTACTCTTCTTCTCGATGTCTTCAAAGCCCCTCGATCAATAGGAAATGAACTTCTTATAAAGAATCTCTTTAAACAAACATTCTCCTTGCAAAAAAACACCACTAGTCTTACAATCTAAGTTTATACTATAAACACACAACGTCGGTATTTCCTTGATTTTACTTAATTTAATTTGCCGAAACTAAGTTCTCAATACCCATTGTTTGTGCGTTTCTTTTAAAGTGCTCAACAAGGTCAAACACCTGAACTGTCAAGGACATTTGAAGCGTCGCGTCTTTGCACTTAAATAGCAACAGCAGTTTGTTATTTCCTCGATCGTTCGCCGTCAACAAAAAACAAACACAAAACAATAATTTGCCACACAGGGCCCGACTGCTCACAACTGGAAAATCTAAATAAAGAGATGATAGGCAAATTGTAGTTATAAATTTCGCTTATGTAAGCAAGCAAAATAAAACAAGTACATAACTACAATCTCGTTAGTACATAATTATTCTACAAAACAAATAGAAACAATATTAGGAGCAACCCAGGAAATGTCGCTCCGAAGTAAGCATCATCGAGCCTCCAAGGATACAATTTCAAGTTCTTGTATCAACTGAATTCAAATGTTCTAGGGAGGTCAAGTGAAGGTTATTTCAAATACTACAAATTTATACCAAGTCCTTGGGACTTTGAATGTCATTTGCCAATTAAATCAGATTTCTTATTTCTTATCCAACTAGAACTCTACTTACGCTGCCGCCTTTTGGAACGTTCAACATTATTGGAGTTGGTTAAACAAATTAGGAGAAACCGCAAATATATTTGATTATCGCGCGCCCTACCAATTGCACTTGGCCGATGACAACTCTTTTTTTTACACAAACGAATACGGGGGCGGTAAAGATAAAACAATACAAAATAAAGGAAAGTCTGAAAAGTAGAATATATTTCACTGTGTTATGTTGAAAACTATGTTAATCAAATATTTCCAGTACGAAATTAATTTTTAGGCAAACGAACAAAAGGAACTGCGAGTTGCGATGATTTGTTTGTAATATGTCAAAGCCGGTTGCGGGGTGGGTGGGTGCTGGCAAATGTCAAGGAAATTTTAGGAATTGTCAGATAATGGCGTTCAGGTAAGAAGTTTATCAAAGGACTGCAAACAAAATGCAAAGCCAATAGAATCTAGGTAGGTATACTAAAGAAATTTAGTAGGTGCATGTCTAGATGGTTGTAATAATTCGAATGTCACTACAACATTTCGCTTTCACTAAAAGATACGAAGCCATTTTAATTTGTTTGGAAACAACATCGGTCTTTATCTGGATATACCAATTTTTACTGGCAAGAAAAAAATACTGAGCTTGGTTTTGAGCGGATATCAATAAATCACCCTTACGACATGATTAATTAAAAATGTCGTCGACGCTAATGAAGGTAACAGAAATTTCTATGTGCGACCAGAAACTTAAAATAAAGCGAGTCCGTTTTAATATTGAAAAAAACCGCAATGCTTATGCAAATATTTTGCATTTGTGTTATCTTAGTTGTTCTACCATCGATATGTACCGTGATATCAACCATTTTAAGCGGCAAGCCTATCGCGATATAATCTCATATTAGCTTGTTTGCCATAATCTCATATTAACTTGCTTGTTTAACGAAAACTTCATTCAAAGAACTTTGAAGCTCAACAACTTCGAATCGCATTGTTTCCTTGATTGTAATGAAAGATACCTAAACGAATTTTGCAAACACCAGTATTGTCTTCCCAGCCTCATCCATACGAAAACCAACTTGTGCAACCACCACCCCATTTGACAACAACGTCATTAATTTGACGTTTGTAAAAAGACGACATCATCCATATTCCATGTTCAACTATGAAAAGAGTGAATCCATACAAAAAGTTTACATTGGTTTAAAATTGTAAAGAATTGGTCATAAGTTCTCAGCGGGCTTGGTCCTAAGCACAAGTAAATTATCATACAATGGGAAGTTCGTGTTGCAAAGGAAGCTCCGAAGAGGCGGAACTGATGCCATCACCTGTTTGTTTATTGTTTTTCTTTTTACTTTTGCCTTATCACCACCGGTTGATTTGTAAAATTTCGTTTTTTTTTAGGAGACTCGTAGACAACTACAAGAAGAAGCTGCTGAAAAACGAAGACAAGAGAATGAGCGCCGTGGTGTTAAGGATCCAGAGAAAGTACGTCGCCAACAACAGCGATCCGAACAAATGGAGCGTCAGGAAAGACAAATAGCACAACAAGGTGGTGGTCCTGCTCTAAAGGTATGCTTAAAATAAAAATATAAAAAATTGATTAAAAAGGGAATTTAAATTAATTCGATGCTCTTTCTAGTGGCAGCAAGATTAGATCATAAAGCACATTCATCACACAGCTATATTATTGCACACCAAAAACAAATCAAAGCAACGTATCTATGCGACCGAAGGCAATCACAATATGTATTTTTGTACTGAAGTTTGTTGTTTATTTTTTTCAAATGTTTATGAGTTATTTTGTTACGACTTTTGTTTCTTGTATTTATATCTGTATATTGTTTTTGTTTTTTCTAATTATTCCAAATTTTAAATAAATCTTGTTTAGTTATTCTTGTTAAATGTTGATCTTAACTTGAGGAATATGACAGGACCTGCAATGTGATTAGTGCACATTGTAGGGGGCGATTTGATTGGAATACACAGTAATCAGATCCGGGCGAGAATTTTCATTTAATTTCCTAGGTTTGTGCTGGGCTGCGATTTGACTTGGGCGATTTGTTAATTCCTGGTCAATTATAGTCACTTGCGCGTAGGTTCGAGAAAGTTGGATCGGTCTATGCACTGTCATAAAATTGGGATATTATATATATTTCATTTATCTATGCGTCTTAGCTGGTTTCTGGATTCAAGATATGCCAAATCGAAACCCGTTACTACTTTTTCTGATTCAGTTGCCTTTTCAGAAGTTATTCCGGCAATGGACGTAAAGGAATGGTAATATTGACGTACAATAATCAGGGCTGGCACTTGGATACATTATTTCTGCTACACACAAGGTTGAATTGGATATGTGCACTGACTCCAGTCAATTTCTATGCTTTTTGTCAGATATTTTCAAAATTGTTCGGTGATAAGTTCTTTCACAATATTCATTTCTTCATTCATTCATTACTTGCTTCGCTACACTGGTTTTTATTTTGCTTTCGGTCACTTTAGGCCACTGACGGAAAAAAAATCCGGTGAATATTGCGTGCCGAAACAACAAATTTAAATGTTGAAAAGTTAAAAATTCAAACAAAAAAAATTCATAATTTTCCATAACTACTTTTCAAATTGCACACCAATAAAATTTCCTCTATCGCCCACCAGATGTGCCTACCATCCGATTTCAACGAAATCGAATTTGACAAGTAACCCATCGAAAAATCAAACATGGCCGCTCTTATGTTATTAAAAAGTCAACTAAACTCAATCTCTTCCGAACGTCTGTGTACTAATTTGCGAAATTCAATTGAAAATATGTGCAAAACATTAAAAAACTCGCTAAAAAATACATCCGTGCGTGATTAATTTTCAATTTGTGTGACAATTGTGTGCAATCAAAGTGAATAAGTGCGTCAAATCGACAGATATCCATTTGGTAAGTTTCCCAACTTTTTGTTATTGCATGCGAATAAGCGAGACCCCACTTCGATTCTGCACTCATTTGACATTTTGCGTATCTAAATTGAATTTGAAAACGAAATTTTCATTTTCTACTTTGTCGCAAACAAATCTATTATTATTTTCCCATCGAATTTGAATCATTTTTCTCGCTCTGGGGACAAGGCGAATCATTGTGACTATTGGTCAAAAGAGCACCCCACCCACCTGTATTTCATAGTGGTAATTTTGTTCGTCGTGTATGACTAGTTTTTCGAGAATTTCTCATCAACATTTGGATTTGGATCTCTTTTGTGGGGTTTTCTAGTCTAATGGCTATCTGTGTTGGCCAATTGTTTGTTGTGTACGTTTATGTCTCTGTCTCTACGCGGAAAACCTAAAACCATAGACATCTCCCGGGCTCGCTGAGTCGATTTGTTTATTTTTATTTTGTTTAGCTAAGTGACCATTTTGTCAACTTTAACTAAAAATACCGGTAAAGCAACTCATTTTGCAACTCGAAGCACATAGATCATTACAGCCAACCTATTGCAGGAGACTACAAAGAACAAGGAAAAGTATTGTGCAAGGACCAACCCTGAATTAGGTACCGGCTGACAATTGGAAATTGTTTTGTTCGCATGTGCCGGGTATGGAGTTCTGTCGGGAGTTTTTTTTTTTTTTTCAGTTTCTTCGAATTCATTTGGCTTATCTTGGTTGGGAATGTTCGCTTATCAGTTTACTTTGGGATCGGAATTGAAAGGAACAACGCCCAAGGCTGTTCTTAGTCGATTTTCCATAAATTATAGAAGTTTGCTTGTGCTGCAATCAGCTTATGCTTTTTTTACTTGCGAGGGGGGACGTTGATAAGTGCAGTTAAGTAAAATATGTACTGGCCGATGGCATGTAGAAGGCAACAACTAATTTTAAATTATCAGGAACCGATATGGGGCGCTGGAGTATTTCCAGTATTAAATTGGATAACGTGTTAGCGCCTGGGACATTTCCTTGTGTGAAGTTCGGTTGAGAGGTTAAAGTATAGTCACGCAATCTCGAAAAAGATTTGATTTACCGCAAGCGATCTGAGACGGTTACATTTGACCGCTGGAGTGGCACGCTATGACAATAGCCTTCTCATGTTCACAACGAAATCCCCGCAAAATCTGCAATAACCTTATATCTCCGCTTGATCCTGAATCGGTTGATAAGCGAATGGATACCTAGTATTGAAATCAAAGTAAGTGACTTCATCGATTCCTCGCTTTGATTTTTAGCGGTAACGCTAAGATTTGCTTTTATCATTCAGGTATTTGTTGATGCCAGAATCTCTGTGCTTAATGTTAACTGAGTTAAGCTGTGACTTAGCCGACTAGTTCCTATTGCTGTCTTAGATCAGTCGAAACACAGCGTCAATTCAGTCTGCCTGTAACTTATAATCTCCAAAAAGTGGAACTTAGAAAGACAATTTTCCTGTTGTTTACAGTGGAAGCTGGACAGTATCGTCTTGCACATCTCATTACCAACCGTTCATTTGTAGGATTTTTTTCATTAAAATTAAAAATTAAAAGAATGATATTTGTAGAGTGGCCATTACTGGTCAGAAGTCACAAATCAGGTGACGACCCTTCATCTTCTCCAATCGCATGTTTATGGGAACATTACTGTAGGGGGAACGTTTTTTTATTACCTGCCTGGTTTTGTTCAAGGGAAGAGGCCAACGATTTGGGCTTTTCGGCTAGATAAGAAAGATTCTTCGGAGTTCCTTTCGCAGTCCCCTCGAAGCTGCTGCAGACGGTTGTCTCTGTTGGTGGGAGAATTGTACATACCTGGTGATGATGTTAGGGCGATTGAAAATCTCTACGATATGTATAATTGTGTAACATATTATATATCCAACTTGTGTTGGAGGTGTGGTTGATAGAAACGGTTCACAAGTCAAACAATCAAATGCCTCCCTGTTCAATGCAGGGAAGTAGTTAGAGTTGCATCTTTTCAATCTTGTCCGGCTCCATTCTTTTTGCTTGGCTTAAAATATGTATTTGTCTGTTCCTTATTTCGGCTGTGGATTATCCTGTTTTTCTATTGTCAAATCAAACTTTTCTATCGTCTCTAGGTGGTTGGCCACGTTCCTAATGGCTGATGGTACAATTGCTTCTATACTTCTATGAAGAACTACCTTTAAAACTAACCGCGGGCACATTTACAGCCCCTCCCGAAAAATATAATTCAGCCCACGCATATCCGAAACCGAAAGTAAACATTTTCTTCGCGTACACCCGATGATATAATCAAATAAAACAAAAGATAACAGGCCACCCGCTCGCTGTGGATAATCCAAAGCTTTGCGAAGAAAAAAAAAACGCCAAAACAAATTCAGAATCATTATGAAATGGTTAGGATACTTGCACGGTTTCGCAAGAATCTATTTGTGTCGCGTCGTTCACATACTCAGACTGTCGGCACTTACTTTCACTGGGGATATCTGCGTGTACGTTTAAAACAATCGCAACCACCTCTGGCGCTACTGCCTATTCTCCACCCAACTATCGCAAATGCAGCGATTACCCCGCGCTGCTAATTTAAATGGCGCGGGCAGCTAATTACCCGCCGCCACCATCATCATCATCAACATCGTCGACTTCGATATAATATACATTGCACACATAGCTGAAAGTAAAACGCGCGAAATGTAAATAAATAAAAGATTCCCACCTGCCGCCATAAAAAGCAGAAATTACTCATCGCAAACAGCTCCGCCGTTACAGTTCGTCTTCCAAGACGCGAACGTAAAACCCGCAAACCATCATCACAAGGATGCGAATTTCATATTAAGCCAATCTCCAGCTCATCTCCTGGGTCTTCCTAAGAGTGTTCCTTTCCTAATTAATTGGTGAGAATCATTTTTTGTTCGTTACTTTTTTTTTTGCTACACTTGACTCGTACTGCTTAGCGTTGAACGTGCGATTAAGGGGACTTGGAACAGAGTTCCACACCGAACTAGATAATGATGATGAGTGCAAGAGACGACTGTTCGTTGGGATTCAGAATGCTGATGCAGCTGCATAGTTTAAAATGTGAATATTGTGGTGAAGGGATTTATTCTAAAATCCTAATAGAACGAGGACGACGTCTGCGAATTATGGAGAGAAACCTGAATGTGTATACGATTGAGGTCACGTAGCCGCAAAAGTGGTTTAAGTTTAAGCGAAATGGAATTAATTCTAGCAACTTGCATTTTATAATCAACTAGGATGAGTGGGGATGGTTACATTAATTAAATTCATGCAATAACTAACTCCGGCCATACGTTTGGGGAAGTATTTCATTCTTGCCATCAAATCGTTTTGTTCACTTTGTTTTAGTAAAGTATATGCAAACTAGTTGTATACAGATTCAAATTTAAAACTATACCGGGCATGCTAGTGGGCCTGAATGCTTATTGCGATTATTTCAGTCCTCCTTCATCTCGTCAAGATAATCAGGTAGGTCTTTCCTTGGTTATGGGGAAAGGGTGCCGATACAGCCTACCCTTTTCCCGTGCACCTCGGACGACCCAATGTGAGAGGAGACTAAAAATAGCTATTGAACGAAATGTCTTCGAATATGCGACGGGTGACCGAAGCAGTGTACCCTTCGCTTGCAGTTCTCCGACATCTCGTCCGAAAAAGCGACGTGAAACGGTTACGTTAAAATCGGTGATAAGTAGAATCGGCCCTTGCGGTCAAGGAGGAGGTGAACATTCGACAGTCTATCTTCGGATAAACGGGTGGTAACCGTAACGGTTGGACCCTCGCCTGTATTTTCTGGCAACTTATCGGATGGGACAGATAAAGCTAGGCGTTGGATCAATCGGTCTATTAGCTGCGCGAATTGTGAGATGTCTCAAATTAGTCAAAAGTCTAACTGAGTGACGGTTTGTTGCGGATAAACGAAGGGCAACCGAAGCTGTTTACCCCTCGATTACAATATACAACAGCCCATCTAAGGGGGGAAGGTGGCGACGGCCGTAGCCCAAGTGACCAACTGATAACACTGAAAGTGTGAAAGAACATTACAGCCATTAGGTCCTATTAATGTATTTACTGATGCAGCGTGTGTCTATGACAGACAAGCCACTGAGGTCTTCGTAGAAGAAGTATTTACCTAAGTTTGATTTGCGCAAATTTGCGAGAGCTGGGCAGGTACACAGAAGATGAAGAACGGTTTCCTCCTCCTCCTCATCCATGCAGCTTCTACAAAAAATCATTATAGGGTGCTCATAATCTGCGAGCGTGTCTTCCTTTCAGACAGTGTCCTGTTAATGCTCCCACTACGGAGCTAATTCTATTTCTACTGATCTCTGAGTCCTTTTAGCATCTGGGTTTGGCCAGATTCGCTTGGATGTGGCGCAGGTGTCTAAACTGTTCCACCTGTAGTTTGCTACCCGTATTGCCTCCTTAAGTAGGGAAAATATAATGGATTGTATAGGAGCGTTCACTGATGTTGTTCAAGTGAAGGCCGCTACCTTGTCTGGCTAGTTCGTGTGCTTTGCAGTTGCCAGGAATATCGCTGTGACCTGGAACCCAGCACAGGGTTACTGAACATCTGTTCGCAATCTTGTTAAGAGATTCCCGACATTGTTTTACCAACTTTGATCTAGTTGTTGGTGTAATCAGAGCTTTTATAGCTGCTTGACTGTCTATGTATAGTACGATAGTTTTTCCGTCTATCGTCAACAAGGCAAGTCTGCAGGCTGCCTCGCGTATAGCCATTATTTCAGCCTGAAAAACGCTACAGTGGTCTGGGAGACGTAAGGCAATGCTAATTTCGGGTGCTATAGAATAAACTCATTCCGCCATTTTGGATCCATCTGTATAAGTTCAGGTGCAAAGTTATTTCCTATTGTACTATTCTCCCATTCGGAATTTTCGTGGATTATTGCTTTGTCATTAATGTTAGAGTCCTAAAAAGGAATAGTATAATCCGTTTTATTAGGGATTTAATCAGGGAGAATGGTCGCATGGCCTATTTGATAGTTGCACCATTTCTGAGATTCTCTGAGTCTTAAGGCTGCCATAGACACAACTAATTTCCCGTAGATATCTACAGGAAGGAGGTATAGTATTCTTGAAACGTTGAGAAGCTTTTGTCAAAGTCTACGAATTTCCTGAACAATCGGGAAATGAAAAACAGTCTCGTTCTGGTCAAGGTTATATAGTGGACAAACTTCTATGCGGTCTGCAAATCAATTCAAGCATTTCTATTCGAACTTTAACAAGTAAAAGTTTTATCATCGGCCTGGCCGATGCTTTGATACTTTACACTGCATACAAGTCATGGGAAATTGACTTTGTATGGAAGGTACCAGAACTACTTGACCGACATAGCCCACTTTTTTAATACCAACCTGACGAGGATAAAAAGAAGTCCTTTCACCAAATTTCTACGTCAATGCCTTTGTTTGCTATCGTGCTTTCAACAGACAGACAAGCGGACATGGCTAAATCGATTCAGAATGTAATCCTGATTCAGAATATACAAGGTGGGCCAAAAGAAATCACCCTATTGGGGTTGGCGCTGCGCGAATTCCGTCGCCGATTCAACGGCCGGCCGACACCGACTGCGCAAACACTGCGCCGTTTGGCCACCAACCTTGAAGAGTATGGGACCACACGAGAAGTGTGGCCGGCCCCGGAGCGCCCGTTGTGCCGAAAATATCGCCGCTGTTGACGAGCATGTCGAGCTGTCGCCGGAAACATCGACCAGACGCCGGTCGTCGTAAGGCGCATTTTGGTCAAAGACTTGCGCATGTTCCCGTACAAAGTCCAGTCCGTGCATCAGCTGCTGTCTGTCGACCGCCAAACGCGTGTAACCTACGCTAAAGCCATCCTCAATCTCGAGGACGAAGTGGACGATTTTTCGACCAAAATCATAATGAGCAATGAGGCTCATTTCCACCATCATTTCACGTACCCGAACTATCGCTTCTGGGGCACCGAAAATGCACGAGTAATGCCCGAAGAGCCATTACACCCGCTCAAAGTTACTGCATGGTGCGCTGTTCACGCTGGAGGAGTCATCGGGCCATTTTTTTTCGAGAACGCCGCTGGTCAAACGACAACAGTGGACGGTGCGCGCTATAGGGCCATGTTAACCGAGTTTTTTCTGCCGCAATTGGACGAATTACGACTGAAGGACATGTAGTTCCAACAGGACGGAGCTACGGCACACACTGCGCGAGCCACAACCCATATTCTGAAGGCGGCGTTACCGGGTCGCCTCATCTCTTGTTTTGGCGATTTGCACTGGCCCGCAAGATCGTCCGATTTAACCGTTCCAGACTTTTTTTGTGGGGTTTTTTGAAGTCCCGTGTTGACGTGAACAAGCCCAAGAGCCTAGAAGCCCTCAAGGACAACATTCGACACGAGTGCGAGAATCTTTCGCCCGAAGTGATGAAAAATGCCATAAAACGAGCCCGCATGGCAATTAATTGTGACGACGCCCATTTGGCCGATATCATCTTCTCGGCTTGACCAATCAAATTCTAAAGGTTCAAATAAACATAATCAACATCGGATGACTTCTTTTGGCCCACCTTGTATATACTTTATGAGGTCGCCGGAGACTCCTTCTTGGCGTTACAAATGTAATGACAAAGTGGACTTTGTTTATTTGAACTGTTAGATTATTATTCAAATAGTTCATAGTTCCCAAAGAAATATTAAGCTCCCTATACACTGATCTGCTTGATGACTCTTTTGCTCTATCCAAGCAAAGCTTTAGCAGATTGTTAACAATAAAGATACAATCGTTGAGAATATACCTCCATTCACAAGCGTTGCTTTCACTTATCTCAATCGAAATCTGGTTTCCGACGGCTAACTCGTACCAGTCTTTGTTTGGAGAGTGGTTATACGGCTACGTCTTATAGTAAGGATTTTTTTTTGTAAGTTATTCATAGATTTAAGCATAACTTTGCTCATGCAGTCTGCACTTGCTTTTAGATTTGTCGTAAAAATTATTGTTATACGGAATCTTCCCCCAGTAGAATCGAGACAAGAACGTTCGTATATAGAGACGTATTCAAGTTGCAATTTGAAAAGGCGTTAAGTTGAGGTGACAGCGCGTCGCTCTGTCAACATCAGGCCAAAGAGTTTGTCAGTGTTCTTATTGCCATACGAAAATGGATTACATGATTCCAAATCTGTACTTTGACTAAAACTACTGTACAAACATTGATTTCGCGAATTCATATTATGTACTCTTATAAGTATATATATATATTTCTTTCTTTTTACGAAGACTGTATTGAATTAAAGATGAAAATAAAAGTCAAATAAACTAAAATAAACTAACTACTCTTGTAAGCATACAAGAAAGCTGAATAATAAACTGAAAGGCGAGAAATGAAAGTATGCACAGGAGCCGGAGTAATCTGCGTGCCCCCATTCATAATCTACTCGTTCGAATTTGCCACTTACTGTGCAGAGTATTCCAAGCGGAAATAGTCGCCATCGACAATGCTGTTTGACAGCATATACACTGCAAGGCGTATTCCTTATTGCCAGCACTTGCTGCAAAGATAAAAGTTAAATAAAAAAAACAACAACTAATGCGACTTAAAAATCATCAGCCACTATGAATATCCAGCAGGACGTCAATGTTCATCTCATTAATTTGAATCAATCCATCGAAGCAAGAGAAGAGCCTTTGTGTGCGTCTTTGAAGCTAATGCAACAAACGTCATCCCAATTAATATAAAACGTAATGTCATTCATAAAATCCTTACTAATTAGCCGATAATGGAAAATCCAAGCCGTAAATGTAGTTTTTCCTCTTAAAACCGCAAATATGCACTCGGCCCAGTTGCGTTCGCATTGTAGTCGACTGATGCAAGCGTTCTCAAAACCTATAAAAATATTTCCCCTCAATTTCCGCGAATTAAAGCAGAACTTTTCAACGGACATCTTATAGCAGATACTTGGCTCTTGCATATTGTAAGTTAAGTGGCAAGTATCTGCTGACATTCAATTGCATTTTGCTATATTATTGCCTTACTCTCATCGGATACCATTTGCATAGTTCTGTCTGAATAATATTCTTAGAATAACTATAACGTAAATAATGTGGAACTTTGCGCCTTGTATTTGCTGTGTGTGTACGAATTAACGAATTAGCACGTAAATAAATGAATATAAAAATATAGAATGGCTGTAAACGAATTATGTCATAACTTCGAATTTTCGTTCAGCATCGCGATACGCCATAGTGTGCAGAGATCTATACCGAACGTGGGCGTTTTGGCGGGCAAGCAAGTTTTTTTTTTTTTATCGTCAAAATTAATGACGAAATATATTTCCATGAAGAGGGAGAGTAAAGATCCAAAATAGTGCTGCGACTTAAAATTGTTCAGTTTCGGTCTTTCGGGACTCGTCAGAGTCAAAAGGTTGTATGTTAATATTTCCATTGTTGATAGACGCCACAGGTTGTGCTGTACAGTGTCGCGCGTTGATACTGAGTTTGAGACACTGCAACAGTTCGGAGGAAATAAATCATTTTTCATTTGTCTGTCTGTTGAATTGATGACGATTGTTAATAATAAAGCAGGGAGTGTCATTCATCAGCTTTTAGATGTATTTGCTCCAGAAAGGATAGAGAACAAGTGTCGTTTGTGACAGTTCAGTATTTGTTTGCTTTGTTTTCGTTGAGCCAGAACGTCATGGCCGAACAAGTTGAGCACTTGAAATCTGCACCTGCTACTACTTCGTTGAGAACGGAGGAAATCCTATGTGGCAGATAACATTGGTAGGTAGACATGCAGCTATGTATGATCATGTGTTAATTACCTACCTACACATACCAAATAATTGAGTAAAAATAATGCTGACTGAAAAGTGTGGATCTTTCGAATATTTCGAAATAAGGAGGCATTTAAGATGCGCAATTACTTGAAACACGGTCTTTAGTTTTTTTTTTTTTTTTGTCATGTTGGCACGTTAATTCCAATTTGGTTCATGCAATATTTGACGTGGTGACGCGTAATATATGAAGAAGCACGCATAAAATGTCTCCTTTTCGAAATGGTGGTATGTGTTGAGTGACGATGTGAAAAGTGATTATTTTTACAACCAAATTTGAAGAATGTTCTTGGGGTTGGACACATTTATAAACTTTTCTGTTAATGCTACTTCAGAGCTATAGGTATAGATAGTGATGGCCTTAACAGCACTATATCCAGTTTTTTTCAAAATGCTTGCCCAATAGATGATAATTTTAGATTTACTTATTCCTTGTATTAAAAGAAACCCAATCTAAAGTAACAAAATAAATAAATAATATAAGCCCAGCTTCTCACAACCATTCGTCTTGTGTGAGTTTTTATTTTTGGGACGAATGGAAGGGATCTACAATTTTATGCCGAGTCCAACCGGCCAATTGAGAAGCTCTTTCATGACAGTTATACGCTCGGTTGTTTGTCAGACGTTCGCGAGCGGTGGCGCAGTGAAAAAAACCTTAAGATGGAATTTGGGTTTTCTCGGGACTCGAACCTGGGACCCCTCGCATAGTAGTCCAACACACTAACCACTAAACCACTGCGCCTCTCACACATAAAATTCTTATATTTTCCGTTGAGAGATTCATTAATTAAAATGTCTGAAATTTTCGAACATATTTGCAACGGGGCTTCTTACAAGGCACAAAATCCACAATCCACAAAAATTGTTCAATGGCGTTCGTCGCATGATCTTGATGGGCAATTTACTTTATTCCACCGAACTGCCTGCTCTGACAATAACTTAATGCCGGTAGTAGCGCATTCTATGTATACACACAAATAATCGTTGATTATCGTTCAATAACTGACAGCAGCTTAAGCTGTAGCATAATTTTTGAACCAGTTGTGTTGTTTTAACTCCAAATTTGACAATTTTGTAAATGTTTGTAAGGGAAATGATGACAGTGACTTTGATTCTGACACCAATTACATGCCCTTTAAAAAAAATCTCACAAAGTGAAAGGACAAATGTCACATGTGTACAGGAAACGGCACAGTTTTTGTTAGTTTTGTTAAATTCGGTCCGGTGATGACATTCTCTTGACCACTCACAGCTATCAATCATATTGATGGGTATATGTCCAATAGAGTGAATTGCTTAGGAAACTTTTGAATGACACGTCAAATTGAGTGATTTCTTGATTGGCACCATAAAACGGTCGAAGCGCCTTCTAGATTTGTCGAATTAAGTTGAGATTTTTGAAATGGGCTCAAATTGGTTTACAAAAAAGTTACGAAAAGCGAACTAAGGTTAGTCAAATGCTTGGACTGGGCCAATAGCATTTTTAGGGTCACATATAAGTTGAATAACTTCAATGCGGTACAATTACGGTTGTCTCTAGAGTCTTTCCGTTCCGATGATAATCCATTCACTGAAGATACCGAACGCAATGTCATCTCCATGTTGTTCCCGAGTTTATTTTTGTCTTACACGGAAATGCCCAGTATAAGTTTATTTCCCACTCCATCGGTATCATGTGGATTAAGACTTTGGAATCGGAATAGGGGCAGTGGGTTAGTGGTTTGTGTGTTGGACTATACTAAGCGAGGGGTCCCATGTTCGATCCTGGGAAAAACACAAATATCATCTTAAGGTATTTTCCACTACGCCACCTTTCGCGATCGACTGACAAACATCCGAGGGTCATAAACGAGCTCCCAAACGGCATAAAATTGTTCCTAAAAAAAAAAAATTGTTGGCGCAACAGGTTTGTAGAGACTCTAGGTTTAGCTTCTCACAACCACTAGTTTTGTGTGAGTTTTGGGACACTTAAAATAGGGATCTAATTTTCCTCCCAAAAATGATAAATTAACAAACAGTGACGAGCTAGTCTACTCCTAATATTTATTTCTTTATTTATTTATTTACGTCACTGAGAGATAACCAAATAACCTCGAATCGTTCATGCAGAATGTTCATTGTGCGTCTGCTGTGTGGCGGGAGCCCCGTCTTAGTGGAACCACATGGCGTCTACCTCCCTTTCGTTCAATTTGGACCGGTTAGCATTGTTCTCTAGAGCTCGGCGTGAATGCTGTATGGTGATGGCCTCACAAACGTCCTTTTCCAAAAAGTACTGATCAATGACGCCGCCGGTACAAAATCAGCAACAAACAGTACATTTTTTGGATGCATTGCCACCTGGTGATGGTGAATCTCGTGGGGGTTACATAGCCCTTCATCCAAAAATGTGCTCAAGGCTGGTTAGGTCAACAAGTTGAAGTCTGCGAAAGGACGACGACGACGAGGATTTGATTGCCTTCGGATCTCCTGTACATTTTCACGGACCGCGGCAATGTTCTCCACCGATCTTTTGACGCACGAGTATTGACTCGTTGGTTGTTTTGAATTCGACCACATAACGTTGTAGAGTCGATTTAAAAGGACCACCGTGTCTACCGTAAAATGGGTCCAACGTGCGCAGTTTTTGCACTGACAAACACCCATTTAAATCATAAAGTCTTAGAATTTCGACGTGCTGATCGATTGTGCAACTTGCCAAGGTGATTTGGCATCAGCGAATAGTGACTGAATAATAACCACCAGATTAGGCAGACAACACCAAAACAACGTGGCCGCCACAAGGCTGCCAACATCGGAGAACCATTTACAAAGACTGTGACTGTAATTCAAAGTCGCACCAAAGAGACAAATATTTCCTTACTTCAAGGCAAACGGCTGACATGAATGAAATAAACATGGCAAGTGAAAATAATTTTAAAAATCAGTTTTTTGGACAAGAAAAAGAAAAATTATAATCTATAAGTTTCCCCAAAAAACATGTCACCGCTTTGCTTTGGAAATATTTAAAACACAAAATCACTTCCCGAAGGTTATTGCAAAGAAAGTCTACACCGAGTATGAAATATACCCAACACATGTAGGTACATAAATTCAATGCCGTCGCTACTAACCTGCAAACAAATAAACACTCTTTGACAAAGCCTAGTTTTAATAACTTAATAAGTGTAAAATGACATCCACCATGAATACGTTCAAAAACTATTTCAAACAAGTGATTTACGAATTTGTTTGTCCGGCATAATCCCATCGTTTCACACCATACCCGATGGCGGATTATTTACGACATTGGCCGTTTATTGTCTCACCCTGCCTATGCTTCACTTAAATAAATTTCACTTTAGTTTATACTTATATCACTAATTAAAGCCAAAAATAAACAAATTAGATTTGGTTTTCTCTCGGCAGACGGCTAAGAGGGAACAATTAATAAAATTGTACGCGCATCCACAGACACCTCTCGGATTTAAAGTCGTCTTAAAATTTTTAATAGCTTTGATTCACATGGGAGGGTAAACTAAAATGATAAATACAAATACAATATGTATGGCTACATCGAACGAGGGTGTTGTCACATCGACTGAACATTTTTGTGAAATTTCCAAACCGTAGCAGCGGCCAATTAAGATGCGTTTACTGATGCTTTGTGACATTTTCATAATCACATTTTTATTAATTTTGAATTTATTGCTCTGGTCAAAAGGAAAGTCAAAAGTGACAAATATGCCAGTTAAAATAAGAGCAGAGGTTTGTTGTTTTCATATTTGATAATAAAAAAAACAACGATCAACATAAGATGATTTTATTTTTGCATTTAAGTTGGCCAAACTAATTATCAAAATTCATTTTGGTGGACCCGTTGTCACAAGTCGGGTGTTTTTCGAATTCTTTGATTATATTTATGTTTATCTGTTGGGTTGGTTTTTTTTTGTCTTTTCTTTTTTGGATCTCTAAGCTCTCTGAACGAAAGGATTACGAGTTGGGAATTTCTTCTTCATTGTGTTTTTGTTTCGTTTAAAAAAAAAAAATGATCGTTTGATGAACATTAATTTAAGGAATTCCACGCGATTAAAAATGAATCTTGGCAAGATCTCTAAAGGCTTTCGAATTTATTTGTCCCCTGTATGTGGTTTGATAATAATTTTACTGCTTTGTGGAATTTTTTTCTTTCAAATAGCATGGATGGATGAACATTAATTTAATTTTTTTTTTGAAGCTAAAAACAAGAATTGGTCCTGTCAATCCTGTTTGATGTTGCAAACAATTTAGACAGTGATTTTTTTTTTAACATAGCCGAAGAGTTATAAACAATTTGTGCAGATTTTTACTGTGACAAAAGTCGCACTATTTTGACCGAAGCACTCCATATTTCAAAAGCAAACAATGGCTAGTTGGATGCATCTGGTATTCATTATGACCGACACTAAATGATGTACTAAAAAACACGTGCACGTGATTTGCAGTAATCTCCTTACGCTTTACACATAAATTTCGGACATTTAAATGTCTTTCGAGCGGATTAACACAGCGTAAAATAAAATTTTACGAGCACTCACTCGCTCTCTCATCTGAGAATTTTTGGCAAGTGTAACGTCGTCCAAACGTCTCTATGCGGGATATAATAAAGTTGTCGCAACATACACTTTTGCACTAGATTTTTTTTGATATTTGGGTGGACAGCCAGTGTTGCAATTGGGCATTTTTTTTTGTTTTTAGAAAATGTGTTTTCTGAGTTTAAACAGTTTATTTCGAATTTCATAACCATCGTATTGGTTCTGTATCTCGAATATTAAATTTGACATTGCATTGACTTTGGTGTGGCGCCAACTGCGTTTTAAGCAATTTTAAAAATTTTTACACCAATTAAGGAAAGTAAAGTCTCTCAAGTGGGAGTTATTTTCTATTTCAATTCTATGAAGTTCTGGCTATCGGGGAAGAGCGTTCACCAAATGTTTTCTCAAACATGGAGTTCATTCCCTGAAGAGACGTTTGAGCCATTCGAAACTTAATGGTACGTTTGGTACGGTTTGGGGTATCGGAGTTCTCTTCTACGATATGACGGACATTGTAGGAACTGAACTTACACAAAATGACAGCTGACAGTAAAGATTAAAGATTTAAGTAATTCTTTTGCAAATAAAAGAGAACCATAGCAAACAAAATTTGCGTGAAAGGATTACAACAATCCACCAGTTTCTAGTACAAAATTAGATGTGAAACTAAAACTGATTTTGTTTTACGCAACACAGTTCATTAAACAGTTCTTAAAATTTGTTTTATAGTCATTACAGAATCTACTATGGAATGGGATTTGCTCTCTTGAATAAGCAGTTCACATTTATCACAGCGATGGTTGTAATTTATCAAAGACTTATAAAGAGGTCATCATTTTTTAAGGTTCACAATAATCCAATAATAAAGTATCCGCTAAATTTAATAATATGTATTGTAAATAGTTTATATATACTAGGTATATTGTAAAGATTTTTTTTAATAATTAGATCAAATTTTAAAAATGTTGTCGATTAAAAAAAATTATGTTAAGTGTTGTTATGCAGGCAGTTGCGATTTATCCCTATCTATCCTCAATCGAGAAAAATAAATCTCCTATTATTATTTTGCGGGTATATCTTTCCAGAATAGATTACAATGTTGAACTTTACATTTTTATGTGGTATTTTATATTTTTGTTGAGCAGATAAAACACTTTTTAACACATAAAACAATTGGGGCGGAGATTGAAACGAAAATTTCCCACGATATAACAACACTGTACCAACATATAAAATAAATTTGTTAAATATACAAAAAACGTGCCAAATAATAGATGGTAAACTTAAAAAATCACAAGCTATGTAAATTGAAATTAAGACCAGAATTGGCCTAAAACTTTTTTTTTTAATTTATTTTTATTTTTAAATATTTTTTTTTATATATACAACTTTTATATCTTAAAATTGTTAATCTTATTTTAAAATATACCACAAAACAAATTCACCAAATCTTGCTTATATTTTCTGAGTCAGATATTGGATTTCAACTGCCAGCAGTGTTGCCATGTCATTGGTATAGTTTTTCCTCCGCAGATTCTTAAAACTTTCATCATAATAAAAAGCAAGCAAATGAATAACCAAACAAAAACCAAGTTTAAAAAAAAAAAGAGAAATGAGAAAAAACACTGGGAGTACTTTTTATACGGTTGGTTGTTCCCCAGCCAAGGGAGTTTTTGAAAAGCGATGTTCCAGCGGTTTATAAGTTAACTGATAACCACTATGCTAACTACTTTTCGCAACAGGTCCTAGAACAAGATTGTCACATCCTTTCGGTTGCGTATTTTTTTTTTCCCACTTCGGCAAGTTCATAGCAAACCATCATCAGCCACTGGTCTTCGGAACGTCTGCCTCAGAGGCTGTAAATTTAATCTTGATGCAGGTTTTTTTAATGGTCAAACCGTTCGTCTCTGTTTGCTGCGTAAATGATTTTTAAGATGTTTTTGTGTAGCATAAAAAAACGGAGCTACACCACACATAGTCAATCAACACCTTTTTGGAAAAAAATCCGTCCAATTGAAAATCACTTTAAACAAAGACGCTGATAGTGTACAGCAAAAACCAAATCCCTTCTAACAAACGACATAAATTTCCCGTACAGCAGTATTTTAACTTAATAAGAAAAATCAGACGACGCTAAGTTGGTTAATACTCGTGTTATTGACTGTTTCTATTCAAAAAGGAAACGAGATGTTGTCACACCGGGCTTAAAATAAATTGTATTCATAAAAGCGTCGGTTTCACAGATCTGAGTTTGTCTCATGATTTGTCACATAAATCATTAACCGTTTCCAGCTATAAATCACTCAGTTGAATCATTCAGAACTTAAATACTAAAATTTTCTTCTTAATTCACTTCAAATAGATACATCCCCCTGCAACGGACACCACAGTGGGGCATCATGCATAAAGCATAATCCTGTAGAAGTATAGAAATGGCAGACATTTTTTTACCATGTGTCAACGAGAAAGGATTAAATTTGACGGCCTTTCACACCGAACAGAATACCTAATTTAGGAACTCTTTGCTTTTCCGACACCCAAGTTGCATGACATTCCAAAGCTGTTCAATTCCCGTATTCATTTTGGTTTCAGGAAAAGTTTCTACCGTATTTCAGTCATTCATATGGATGCTTCTTAATAAAAAAAAACAAATATTGCACATCAACTGGGAAAAGCAAAGAAATTTAATAAAAAAAAAAACACAAAAATGTTCCCAACCAATTTCGACCATTATTCTTAATTTGAAAAATAAGCTAAAAACTTTATGTTGACATTCACCAACTTTTGGTTTATTGCACAATATTCTCTTATTTATTGTTGTCTATATTTCAGCTTTCATCACATTAGAAACGAAATGAAAAATAAATACGTTTCCATCCGTTTCTTTATTTCTTTCTTCTTCTTTTTTGTTTTTAGTTTTTGAGAAATATTTTCTTCAACGGGCAACAGACGGTACAGGTCACACCTCTCTGTCTAGAGACAATAAAAAGAAAAACATTTAACATGTATCATAATAAATAAATAAAATAGAAAATCTAAATTTTGTCAAAATAGTGGACTTTTTTTCGACACCACCCACTACTGCACAGCACATAGCGACCGTTTTGTGCCGCCATACTCGAGAGTCCTAGTCCCAATTATCAAGCGCTTATTATGCTTGCCAGAAAGAAAACTGTTCTGCATTCGGTTGTCCATAAATTATAAGAGGCGCACAAAAAAATCTCTTTATTTTTACTTATAACAAAAATGTGTAGTTCTTGTCTCAGTTTTGTGTGTATAGTATTTATTTGAGTTTAAGACGCGTATGGATTTTTTTTATTTTTTTTTTAAACAATTCTCTATGTTAGTTGGAATGGAAGGAATTGTTTCACTTGAATATACGTTCAGGCGTAGCAACATCAATAGATGAACCACCAACAGACGCCTTATGATAGGATATTTTTAATTTTATTCACACCTAGTTGTGTGTGGATGCTTTAGTTTTAAATTAAATTCCGAATACGTCAATCCATAAACACCCACTTGTGGAGGAGGCATCACTTTGGCAGGCACTTGGTAGTTTCACTTGATCAAATTAGATAATACAGTGAGGGAGGGAAGGCTTTAATTGGAATTAGATTAACAGATGTGCAAAGCTGAAGGTGGAGCCTTTTTTGAAATTTTAATGAGGTTATGAGTTTCGTCGGAAGGATTTAAAGATTTAAAACTTTTTGCTTGTCGATTTTGAGTAAATCTGCAAAAGTTTGTTGCCGTATAAATAATGATATAGCTTGACGTGGAGTAGAGAACAGCGAAGGCAAATTCTTCAAAGGATTTGAAGAAAAGGTACTCGTACTGGTGACGTCTCCTGCAGAACTTGCGCCTGTAAAACATTTGTTAATTATTTGAGGAGAATTACAAATTAATGATTTTGATGCGGAGCAATTTCAGAAGGGATAGAGAGATACACTGATGACAGCATCCTCATCGAAGGAATTAGAGCAAAACCTCAACGAGGTGTGACAATAAAATATTTGATGATTATGGTTTATGATTTAGTGGCTCTTCAGCGGCACTCAGACACAAATTAATTAAGCTGACAATTTAGAAAATTACTATCGGAAATATTATGTCTACGACACACATTTTAGCTCAAAAGTATCTGCAAGATGTGTATATTTGCAAGAGAACAATCAAATTAAAGTCCCGTGTGCGACTGTTGATGATAAATAAATTCGCTTTTGAAAGAAAAGGCGACAAAACAATTAACAAATTCAAGTAAGAACTTCTACTAAATAAACTAAGATTTCAGTGTAAATTAAGGCTTAGGAGAAGTGTCTGAAGGAAGAAGAAGTTTACAGAATTGACAAACCAGTTAGTTTGACATTTTAGCTTGAAAAAAAAAAACGTTTAGCAAAATAATGCAATAAAAACATTTGTGATAAATTGCAAGAGAACGTCGAAAATATACTCCAAATAAATTCCCTCACGGAAGACGCCAAGTTAGGACGTGGAACCTAGGATTGGTAATGTCTGACACATCACCGCAAAACCAAATCATAAGTTGCACATCGACAGAAACGTAACACGCTGACTCTTACCTCTGATTAAAAACATGTATAGAACCAACTTTATTCTTTCGACATAACCCCACAACGTTCACAATGCCCAACGTTGATCGATCAGGACACAAGAAGCCGGAACCTCCTCGGTCAAGAAAGTCCAAAGTTGATCTGACGTTGAATTTCGCCGGATTAAGGCAGCAAGCAGCTTGAGAAGTACAAGACGCTTTATACATTCTGCCCAGATAAAAATTCTGCTTTGATAAATTTCGCATCATTTTGGACACAAAATTGTCTAAGCCTGTATTGTATTCAAATACTTTGATGACAATTAACTAAATAACATAAAAGAGACTGAATTGCATTGTACAAAGTTCGGAGCTCACCCAACTGCTCCACTCATTATTTCTGTCAAAATATATAGATAAAAGCACATACATTTACATACGGTCCGAAAAGTGCTACCACATTTTACGTGAGCTTTTCATTAATAGCGTCCGCGGGGCACAATTTTACTCCCTCTGATTCATAGAGAGAACATAGGAACGTGCCAAAAATAGACGATTTCTCACAATCGCCTAACAAGACCAGACGCCAGTAGCACTATCATCGCCGGCAAATCCCCATTTAACCATAAACAGTGCTTTTACGAGATTCCTTTATCGTTCAAGTCCAAACAGCAAAACAAAAAAAAAAGAAGCTTTCATTGAAATTATTTTAAATTTTGCAAAACTAAAATAAAATTGTTGATTAATCTAAAACGCTAATTATAAAGGTAAAAAAAAATCAATAAATAAATAAAATTACTCATTCTTCCGTAGGTGTTTTTTTTTTTTTTTTGCTATAAACAACCGAGCAGGTGGCATGAGAAAGCTTTTCGCAAATATTCACGTTTTACACGATCACAAAGCGAATTTCGACACACAGTTTGAGCAGCGCTGCACTTGGCTTCTAAACTTTCTCTCACACTTTCTCCTCTCAAGAGGCATTCTTCCCGTTTTGGAACTATTTTCGGTGTTAATACGGTACGGACTCTGCGGACAGCTCTCACAACTGAGTTGCTGGTGTTTCCAAGTTTTTCATTCAGTTTTCAGTTAGAGCAGGTTTTGTTTTTGGAAATCTTTGGACTGTTTACACTGTACCATCACAGAGAGCGAGAAAATCCTCTCGATCGAAAATACTGGCCATGTCCAATGCCACTAATGTGGACGCGCTTTCCTTGCGATGGATTCTATTTTCGAAACTCTATTATCTGGCAACAGGCCTGCGTGTGCTCCTCTGCTCTACAGATACCTGTGACTGTGAGAGCAAAACTCTAACAACATAGATTCTAATCGACGCAAACTTGTGTGTTTCAGTTGATTTTTTCCTCCTCGCGTTTAGATTCGCTGTCGTTGTTGTCTGGCGGTGGTCCGGACTTGTGTCCATCGTGCGTTGCCGCTTGCTCTCACTCTCTCGCGATTTAAACAAACAAAAAAAAAAAAAACAAAAATAATAAAAAGAGCTAAAGCAACCTTTCCCGTCGTGTCGTTCGAATACGCTTGTGTTTGTTAACTTTTTCGAAAAACTTTCCTCCTCTGCCAGGGCAAAGGAAAATTCGACAACGAGAACCGTTTTCAGCTCAGTGGTCTCCACGGAGGTTTCACGTTATGATCGATATTTCTGAAAAGAAAAAAAACAAAACGCATCGAGATGTGCTAGAAATTATTCTAATCACAGGGGTATTTTGAAAAAAAAAAAACGACTACAAATTCTATTCGAACGTGTAATATTTGGAAAGAAAACGAATAACTCGAAAAATGTCTCCGCGATTAGTGAATTTTCGAAAATTTCTAGCAGCATTTTTCCCCATTTGCAAGATTTAGCATATTTTATCTACTTGGTTAATAAGTGCATTTTTAATTTTTATTTCGCAATGTTTCAAAGTGAGTGCGCCGTTTTTGAGATATGAGTAAATTGGTGATTTCCCGAATCAACGGAATAACAGGAAATGGGAAAAAATTGTTGTATGCTGATTTGTTGATGGGAGAATTTCAATTTTGAGTGAAGGAAAAGTGCGAACGTGTTATATGCTTAAATAAGGAAAGAAAGAAAAATTTTAAATCAATCTTGAATCATTCCACTAAATAAATTAAAAAAAATATATATATTTCCAATTCTACTACTATATGAAGTGAATAAGTTTAAAAAATTAATAAATAATAAAAGCAATATTTACAAATCGTTTATGCGCGTGTACTAACTAACAGAAACAAGGATTAAGACGACGTCAAGAGAAAGTCTAAAAAGCAAAGTAAAGATATAGCAACAGTGTTGAGGGCAAAGAAAATTGTGTATCCCTTTGCTTGGAAAAGGGTTATGTTACTACTACCTGGTGTGATTTAGTTGGTGTGGGTGGGCCTTAAGCGGACCATGCCGGTCATTGCTGATTCTGATGAACCGCCAGCAAAATGTTGCAAATTCTGTGAGGGTAGGATGTGAATTTTATGTTTAATTATTTATTTATATTTTTATTTATTTCTTATTGTTACGAATTTGTTTACAGTGAATATTGTTGCTTGTTTACGAATTGTTTAAAAGTGTTTAAATTGGTGTTGTGTACCAAAATAAAGTGCAACAGTGGTTTAAACTTTGTAAACTGTTTGCAAGTTTGCACATTGTGCCCCTAGTTTCAATCACTATTTCTATTTACAAGATCGGAGAATAAAACCTCAATGCTCCGGTGTTTCCTATTTCGTTATGGTAGCAAATGCACATGAGATCACCAATTTTTCGACAAACTTTATTTTTGTTTGCTTAAATGTTTGTGACAGTTGTCGGCGCCGTACTTTTTTTTTTGAAATTGATAAACCAATTAATTTACTTGTGTATTTGAATTTTGTGTCTACATTCCATCAATTTTAGTCTCATAACCCCTCATTCAATTCAATTTAGTCCCAGGTTCGCTCCGAACTGTAGCGCCATCTAAGTAACCCCTCGTTCAACTCATCTACAAAAAAGCTGAATATATTGTTACAAGTCATTAATTCTAAGTCCCTAAAACATGTGATTACGACTTTCAAGCGTCCTACTTCCCTTTGATATCCACGCCTTCACTGCATCATTTATCTTTTTTAAATGATTGATTGACGTTTCCGTCGTTGCCACTGAGGGCCATTTCGAAATTGTTTGCCATTTAACAAAAGCTCGGGCCAAATATTTCACACAAAAATCCCTCCTTAAAAAATTAAACTGCAATTTATTAATATTTGTATTTATTCTTATGATTTATTGAATGCTGCATTAAATTTTCTACATTTAGCTTAAAAAAGAAATCACAGATTTTTAATAATTCACAGACGTCGTTCGGCTTTGAGCCACTTAATAAAAATAAATAAGAACAACTTGAAATTTAATAATATCTTAAGGAAGTCACATATTATATCTTAATTCGTTTTACAAGATCTAGTTTAGGAATAAAACTACCACAGTTACTCAAGTTGCCATACATAAAAACTTTAAGGCTCATGAACGAGTGAATAATTTCATTGGATGTCGATTTTCCGTTTTTATATTGTTCAGAGACGAAAAAACACGTTCAGCAGATGCGCTGCTATGTGGAAGTCCGATGGGACCTGAGTCAAACTCATCCTCATCCTCATCTTCATCTTTATCTTCATCTTCATCTTCATCTTCATCCTCATCCTCATCCTCATCCTCATCCTCATCCTCATCCTCATCCTCATCCTCATCCTCATCCTCATCCTCATCCTCATCCTCATCCTCATCCTCATCCTCATCCTCATCCTCATCCTCATCCTCATCCTCATCCTCATCCTCATCCTCATCCTCATCCTCATCCTCATCCTCATCCTCATCCTCATCCTCATCCTCATCCTCATCCTCATCCTCATCCTCATCCTCATCCTCATCCTCATCCTCATCCTCATCCGCTTCCTCATCCTCATCCTCATCCTCATCCTCATCCTCATCCTCATCCTCATCCTCATCCTCATCCTCATCCTCATCCTCATCCTCATCCTCATCCTCATCCTCATCCTCATCCTCATCCTCATCCTCATCCTCATCCTCATCCTCATCCTCATCCTCATCCTCATCCTCATCCGCATCCTCATCCTCATCCTCATCCTCATCCTCATCCTCATCCTCATCCTCATCCTCATCCTCATCCTCATCCTCATCCTTATCCTCATCCTCATCCTCATCCCCATCAGTATCAGAGTCGGAGCACTGATTTCCATTCTTTGTTTTTGATGTTCGCGTTTGTTGTTTGTTTTTTGTTCCATAGAAGAAATCTGGGACGGGATGTATTGGCTGTAGTAGCACAAGCAGACTCTGCCGACTGATTGGGTTTCTTGGGAATTACTTTATAATTTCTAAAAAAAATAATTCATATACGTAATATAAATGACACCGGTACTATTGCTGAAATATTTATCTACTTATTCAATAAATAAATGAAAAACGAACGAAAAAACAAGAAACAACTAAAAACCAACAAATGTCTACGTTTTGATGTTTTGATAGATGACGACAGTAAATGACGTGAGAAAAGTCTCAACGATCTCAATCGTTTTTGGCAATTCAATCAAAGTTCCGTTCACAAATCCCTTGTTTTCAGTGAATTTTTTGCTTTGCACCCCTTACCGCGCCCCATAATCTTACAACAGTCTAAAAACACTTAAGTTCCTCCATTGACCGACGGATATACGACGCCCCAATGGATGTACGATTGATTCTGGAAACCAACGAAGGGTGTATTTTTCTGAAATAAAACATGTGACTTGTTTAGAGTCGGGAAAATATATAAAAACCCGACTGTTAATTCTTTATTGCCTCTACTTCTAACTCTACGTTACTTCGATTCTGTACATCTGTACAGCTCTATGGCTCGATAGGAACTGAGCTGCATGACGGGTTTTCACTCGAAGAGTGGAGAACCGCCAGCTTGAGTAAAACAATATCAACTCATGTGTGAGTGATTCGATACAAAGGGCTACTTCGATCGTACATCCATTGGGGCGTCTTATACAAAGCTTTAATTATTTGTACTAGTATCGCTTGTGGTCGAAAATCGACCATTCCTTTTATAAGTATTACCATAAACTAACTATTAAATAGACTGACAGCTTTCCTACGTCTCCCCGATTTACCCCGCAGATTTTTTTCAATATAAGCCCCTCCCACCGCTCGCTATTTTACTGTCGGTGAATACGTGTGAAGCAGCAAAAAAATACTGACACTCAGCAGTGCTCGTACATTGTGGCATCTTTACCTCTCTGTAGAGATGTTTATGTTTCCATGCGTAAAACATAAAAATTGTTGGAATATCAACCATCTGACAAGAAAACATTCAAACTACATTTCACCATTAATATCAATGCACTAAATGTACATAAAAAGGAGATTTGCCTTTAGTAACAATTTCCAGTACCAAAAATAATGATTATAATGTTAGCAAACTGCGAATTTTATACTAAAGATTATTTTAATGTTAGTTTCTTTCCGAAAAATACAAATTTTAATTTTAAAAGCATGTTTTTTCATACAAAAATAGAGGTAATTTGAGTTTAGTGAAAAGGGAAAAATTAACACGCTTCGTGGGAAAATTTTCCTAAGAACACTGACTGAGATTTAGTGTATTTCGTGAGTTGCTGTCAGCTGATGGATGCGTTCTGAGAGTTTAAATTCGATGTTTTATTGCACCACGATAACATTTGTATTCTACTCTACAAAATTTAAAATAGCGAATGTAATCAACATAAATAAATAAAGCAATAAAGTGTAAAGGAATAATCTGTCTGTTTTCTTTTATTGTTTTTGGGGAAAAAAAAAACTAAAAATTAAGAAACACACCAAAATAATCAAAATGAAGTTTCAATGACAAACTCAAGTAATTATTTTTATTTATAAATCAACCACATCTTGACACGTTCACTCATGAAGCTTATTCAAACATGTCTTCCTTCGTGGTGTTTCTTTTTTATGCTAGCAAATATTTCGCCGGGAATGTCAATAGGAAAACGGCAATGGATTGATTACGATTACTATGATTTGAAATATGATTTTTGAGTTATAATCTTTTCATGAAGATTCCATTTAATAGCGGAAAACAACAAAAAAAAACAATTAAAATTTATTAGAACATTTTAAATAATTCCATTTGAAAACAACTGCTTCAGCCAAAAAACACGACTCAAAAGTTTTTGGTAGACATTTTATGAATGAAAATAATGTCCATATTTTTGTGAAAAGTAAAATATAGTTGCAAAATGATGACTGCACATCTATTATTGTTTTTTGACTATTTGTTTTCTAGGAAACTGACGATTTATTTTACTTTATTTTTTGTTTGTAACTTTTTTAAGTGACAGTACTGAGTACAGTTGTCAGTCTCGTTTAATACTAGGCCTGTTTTTTTTTAGCTTCGTTCTCAGCAAAGCAAAGTAAAGTAGGATTTTCAGCCAGTAGGTTGGTTTTTTTCAAGTATGAGTGAGTCCCCTTTGATTAACATAGGCACAAATACATGAATTCAAACTGGGCCACACTCGAGGTCAAATTCAGCTTGTAGGAAATTTCTCTTTTTTGGCTGAAGCTGTCAGTCTATTTAATAGTTAGTTTATGGTATTACATACTTATAAAAGGAATGGTCGAATGTTATACTAAAAAACGTACCACAATTATTTTCGTTATACATATTTTTTTTTATTAACGAAAAGAGGGACATCTAGATATCGAAAAAATACGTAAATCAGCTGCTCCATTGGAAACAGGTTCTAATCTAAGATGATTTATATTTGAATACGTTATTTTGGTAATATGTCGGCGACAAATTGAATGTCGCCAATATCCTTTCAGTTACCTGTTTTGTATGGGGAATTCATAACGCCTTAATGGCGACGTATACCCACGATTTTTGGCTTGTGCACATCTATGGCACAGTACCTTTCGAAGGATATAAATTTTATTCTCTTCATTTCATAATAAATACTTAAAAAGTGTACCGAAAGTTTTGATGTTCACGTATTTATATAATGATATAGCACAAATACAGGGGGATACAAATTGTGGTTCTCTTCCATTCGTCCAAAAAAAAAAAACTCACACACAAAAGAGCTGGTGCAAAAAGCAAGGACTACGGCCCAAGTGTTCCCTATCTTAGAAGAAGATCGAAACAATTCAAACAGTTTCTCGGAAAATCCCCACTTATTGCAATCAGCAAAAATTGTTTTAACTAATGAAATGTTTATTTGGTAAAATCCACTTTACCGAGCCTTCGACATAACAACTTTTTTCGCCAAAACCCCCTCTCCCCAGGTTACCAACAAGCACATGCTGAAAAGAGAATTGAATGTCACACCACACACGCCAACAGCATTCTTGAATTGCAGCCATTAACAGTTGTTTTCCTTTTTATAAACATTTTCAAATAAAAAAAAAAAAAAAAAATTGTCGCACTTGAACGAAGTCCAACTATACTCATGTCTTTATCAGTGATCATGCTTCAACAAAACCAATCTATCAAATTATTTAATTGAATCTATCAGGAACCCACAGCCAACCAACTGCGGATGATAGCTAACGTATGCGCGCATGATACCCTATATTACGCACGCCACTTCTCATCAAAACGTAACCCAAATTCCGCACGATATAAAAGTATCTCACCTGATTTTGAGTTCAAATTCTCTCTCTGTTTTTTTTTTTTTGATGGGATTTTTATTTGTTGGCCAAAACTCTATGTGCGTTTCACTAAGGCTATCCATTTGGCATATTCTCAATGATAGGTGTCGATGAAAATGTGTGCTGTTCTGTACCCGATGAGATGCATTTGAAAATGTGTGCTTGCGGATTTTTGATTCTCTGTAGTTAGTCGAGGGGCGAAGGCTTTATTTTGTTTTGTTTTCGTTGAAATAGAATTAAAAAAAAAACAGTGAAATAATGTTGTTTATTTACAAAAGTATAAATATTACAACTGGTATTCACCTTGTGTCATTTGATAAACACTGGCGTACACAAATGTACCGCGTATCAAAGGTGTGCTGTGGGTTAATATCTTCGTATCTGTACAGTGTATTGTATGACCTGATCAATTCATAGTACAACGCACTTTAGTGGGTGAATACAAAGTATCTGCTGGATACTTTAATTATGTAAACAGATTATTTTATTAAACAAAACACCAGGATCACGATAGATAAGTACTTCAACTTCAAGCAGATTGTACAAGAAGGAAGATCATTTTTGTTAAAGAGTGGGACGGGCAGATGTGTTGTTTTTTTCCTCTTTAAATTAAAGTGCTAATAGTAAGGTGTGTGCATGATTTTACTATGCAGTGTGGAACAGAACTCAGAAGATCTGGGGCCTACAACTGCCTGTTAGATGGTCGTGAGTTTTGTCGAATTTTAATGGAAAAGTTGTTTCAGTGTAGCTGAAAGTGCGGCAAGAATGACCTCTAGAGCGGATCATAAAATCTCCTCTGAGCTTTTGTGAATGCTATCCACATGGGACAACTGTCAGTTTTTTTTTTAAGGAAGCTGCTCGAACAAGAATATTGCACGGTTCCAACTGCTTGCTATTTTGCTTTCGCTAAATATATTTAAGAGGGAAACGGCAAACGAGTTCTCAAAAGAATATGCACAGAAAAAAATAACAATCCTGTACATTTAAAGAGTCCATTATATAGTCCAGTCTATTTATATGAAAAATATGACCCCAGTTCAAGTGGATACAAATTCAGTTGAAATGCAAGCTGTTTTCAAGGCTTTAACTCCAAAGCCCGCACTGTGAAGATTACATTACACTATAAACATAGTCATAACCTATTTACATAGACAGGAGGTAAGCCCCCAGCAAGTTACTTGAATAAATAAAACAACAAGAATTACAAAGGTTGTTGCTGCAAATCAGGTAAACGAAACCCTGATTAGTTGCCTCAATATTGGAGACTGAAGACCTCGTCTATAACGCAGACGTAGTATAGCACATTTATTAAAATTGTAAACTTGAAAATCCGCTTAGGAACAGAGCAGGTGACGCAGTCTTGAATGTATGTCGCGCTCTCTTTTAACTCACATGAAACGTAGCAAACGCTTCGTCTATATATCCAATTTCTGTTCTAATACGTCCACTTTAAGTGTTTGAGTGGGCGTGGCAATTACATTTTCTTTCTGAAATTTAGAGATTATAGATTATTATATATAGGTTTCTACTTTTGATATGGGCATCAAAGAAACTATATTCTTTTACAGAAAACGCCCCAAGAAGTGGGCGTGGCTTATAATTGCCTATAACTTAAATTCAGCTGGGGTTTTTTCCTTTGAATTTTGTAAACTTTTTGTTTTGATTTCTTACGTCAAGAGCACTTGTGTTTTTCAGTCTTGCAGACCGATTTTCAACCCTATAGCTCATTATAGTCTTTTTGTCGAGGTTGTCGAAAAAAAACTAATTAAAGAGCACCATTAAAATAGCGTCAAGTCGTGATGACTTCTAAGCTATTCGTTTCCACAGACATCAACGAAATGCGCTTCAAATAAAGATTGGATTTAGTTTTTACATTTTTTGTTTGTATACTCATCAGAAAGGGCTTGAAAAATGTCCCAAAAGCCTGAGCTTGTCATCAAATTATGCTTAATATCAATTCCCTTCATTGAACATCATAAATACTTCTTTGCAGTGCTGATGTGCCTTCATTGTACCGACTAATAGGACATACTTTGATGGTTTAGGTAAAATAAAATCTAGTACGACACCACTTTCAAATATGTATTCTAAATTTTATCTTTCTGGATACATATCTCAGCGGGAGATCGCTGCGACAACGCAGAGACTTACACAGCGCTTACAGATAACCTATACGTCGTAAAGTTCCCTATAACTTAAAATATCGACAATGGAACGACCAACGCTTGGTCTAGGATTATACGGCGAATCAAATCTTGAAGACTTGTAAATCGAAAATAAAGAATTTCTGCAATGAATAAGACTAATGAATAATTCACACGACTAATGAATAATCCAATCAACTAAAGAGTGATAACAATTGTAAATGCAGATAAATTTGAATAATTAGGTCTGAAAATGTTCTGATTGGAGGTTTCTCACGTAAAAAATTGTCCTCCCTGTCGACTTTCTAATAAATTTCCAAATGTCATTGGACACTTAAAAATTTGCCTTGTAGACAACTAAATTGCACATTCGTGTGTCTTGGAAATGCGCTCAAAGAAGATTACTACCACCAACAGCGACCCCATCCATTAAAGTTTGAGCATGAATCATCGGAAACTCACTAACCAAACTTCCGCCGGCAAAGTTCAACAACCTGAACATGAACTAAAAACCGTACAGTCCAACTAATTACTTAATTTACCATATTTTTGCATAAGACTTTCTGAAAGATTTATAAATCAAATCAATTTGTACGCTCGATTTTGAGATAAAACGCGTGTCAATGTTTTGAATTTGAATTGAGGGGTTTTTGAACTTGAACTCGCGACTCGCATGTAAGCACTCGCAACAACGTCTTTCGTATTCCATCCATCCAACGGAGAGGGAGAAAATAAAAGCTTATACTCATCCTAAGTGGAATTGAAGCATAATTCTGTCGACAGAATGTTTTAGCAAACAAAAAATACTTACACGCACAAGTTCCAAATTGAGAGATGTCAATCTGTCGTCTAACCATATTGTCATGATTAATGCGCTACCGTGCGTAAATCTTCGTCAAAATTCTCCAGGGAAATTAATTAGTTTCGCAGAATCGCGTCACGTACAGTATCCACAAATTTCATTGATGGGGAATTCTGCTATCCAGTTTTACTCCGTGTAACTTACGTCATCAGCTGCACCCCTCAAAATACCTGTTAACCTCATTTCAGTAACAGCATATGAGCATAGAGCATCCTCCCTCCAGTTGATTTCTATTTTCAGGCAAACAACTGAATTCTTATGGTCTGTGTCCCTCTGTCTCCCCTTCGTTTGGCGATACTTTGCATCCGAAGTTTATCACTATGTATCTATAGTTGAGATTTTCGTGTGACACGGTTTCATCCCGACCAACAAACGAAAGTCTTCTTCTTTCTGACTTTTTCAGTCGGCTATTCTATATAAATAGAAAATGGTGAACGATGTCGCTACCTTTAAGCACATTGTAAGCGATTCTTTCGGACGTGGGCGTATGTTTTTCTGTCGCCATTAGTTGGTCTGAGCAATTTATTAGACGACCGATTTGGAGAATCATTTGAAAATGCATTCATGCCAGAAATAGAAACTAAGTCGGCTGTGGAGATTATGAAAATCTACCGAGGATTATTATGAAAAGGAATAATTTTAATTTATATTCGCCTTCTTGACGGTTTGCTGCATAGCATAGCTTACCGCTTCATCTCTGTGTCAAAAAGAAAAGAAAAAGGAATCTCACAATGTTGAAATCAAACATTAGCGCCAGAGAGATAAATTTAAGAAAGAAAATGTCTACATGACCAAACAAAGAACAACAACTTAGAGACGTATTTAAAAAATCTCGATTGTTGTCATTGATTTGCGTATACAAATTGTTTAGTTTCAAGGTCGATAGTACTTAGTATTTGTTTTTTTATTCATATTTTTTTTTGAGGATTATGACGTCTTTACTTTTTTCAAATAAAAACTTTTGTCGTATGTATTGTGTGCACGTTTTGGCCAACGATTATTCTGGCCGCCTGCTGTTTCCTATTTTATCCATCAAAATGGCTGACGTACCAATTTAGTTTGACAGTACTTTTGACATGTTTTAGTGTTAATTGAGTATCGTTTTCCATGGGATCCGGTTAATGTCACTTGGGTAAACGTTTTCATGACAATAATCAAGTGGGAAATTCTAAAACGTTTGCTTAAGTTTTTACTCCTTCAGTTAATGGTTTGTGGAAATGCTAAGTGTAGTACTACATAGCCACGTGTTGACTGACAGATGGCAGCATGAAATATGATTTTGTGGGTTTGAAATAAAAGAGTTTTCCGTGAAAATGAAGATTCGTTTTATTTTACCCAATATTTGTTGTTTTTATTTTAATTCGTAACCACAAGAGAAAAGGTAAAAGCAGATGCAGAAAATCAGTTGTAAAGTTTTGAATCGTGTACAGCAACTGTTTATGCCAGATGGAAATATCGAAAAAGTTTCTTACTAAGCAGCAATAAAATGTGTAGGTTAATACCTCTCTTGTTGACTTGCAGATGGCGTAGTCACTTATTTGGAATTCAATTACATTATGTTGCCACAATTTCTTGAATCTACTGTGATAACATCTCTTTCATAAGTAAGACTGCATTTTTGACATTGCGTAGTGTTAACTGAGCATTGTAATAATGGGATGTAGTCTGAAATTTTGGAGCGTTTATTACAGTTTGTACACTTTCAAAACTGTTTTTTTTTGTACTCCTATCTAAAATAAATATATGAATAGTTTGCGCAACAGGTTCGTCCATCCTAGGCCTAGGTAAACCATATTTTTGAGTGAGTTTTTTTTTTGGTTTTTGGGACGATAGGAATCTACAATTTTATGCCTTGTCCGAACGGCTAATTGAGAAGCGCTTTCATGACAGTTATACTCTTTCAATTTTGTCAGACGTTCCCGAGAGGTGGCGCAGTAGAAAAAAATAGTACGATGTAATTTGTATTGTGTCGAACCTGAGACCCCTCGCTCATTAGTTCAGCACACTAACCACTCAGCCACTGCGACCTCACCTTTTTAGCAAAGCTTTAAGTAGTATTTTTGTAAAAAGGAAAACCGAAGCTAACGGTTGGTAGATGTGCTAACTTTGTAAAAAAATTGACTACAAGATGGCAGCACTGACCCATAAGTTTGAAATAAGATTTCTCGTATATACCTATTGCTTTTTTTATTTTAGCCGATTTTGACGATTTTGAAGGATGGTTCCACATTAACGTCGGAAGAGGTTACATTAGGTTGAAAGCATCAAAAAAAGGCTCTAATGACAGAGTAGCGCGGAAAAAGAGTCCCACAGACTGTTTCAAAACTGCATAAAAAATGAGTATTCTGCAACAAAATACCTTACTTTTCGAAACTCCTCGGATAACGTCCCATAAAGTCTCTCCCACTGAATCAGTGTTTTGACCAGAGCCCTGCATGTCACGTGTATATCGCTTTTATACGGGAATTCCCATCAAAATGTGATGATACTCACCACATCGTATAATAAAAGTCAATTAATACTCACCATTATATTGTGATGCCCTATTTGCCATGACAGATTCACATTCGCAGACTGTCAACGTATCAGAGCATAAAATTAAATCGTAACAATTATTATCTAATTTGAATTAAAAACCCACCACCATACAATGTTTTACAGAGAAGCAGGCGACTCGAGTGCTTTTTCACTGTCAGAAGACCACATGAAAGTGCTGGGAAATTTCTCAGCCGAAAGAAATCCCGTACGAACGCATTTTAACGCATAATTACATTCGCCAGCGAAATATTAGACCGCGAAGAGACGCCCAGTCACCAATATGCCACGCGTTTGACAGATTCGCAAAGTAAGATGTAATTTTGGTTTTTTTCGCCATCCCCCTATGCCGTTCTCTCTAAATGCGTTTCTATGATTTATACCAGCCGATGTCTGTAGAAAGTTCAATTTTTTTCTTCTTCTCTGTTTTATGTACAAAAATTAAAAATTTCTTCATTTGAACACACCCGTCGATGAAAAATTGCAAAGGAATTTGCAAATGTTTTGTTAAATTTTAGTAGGTTGCGTCCGTTTGGCTATCTTCCTCTTGGGGTTTCAGAAACTTTTATGAGTTGAGAATATTTTAAATTACACATAAAGAAGAATGCGTGCGAAATGTCGTTTTGTTGTTATGCTTCAAAAAGCAATGTTCTCACGTTGACAAATGGGTCTCCGAAGCTTAAGTGGAAAATGGAAGAATGGGCAGAAAAACAAAAATTGTTTGTTTGTGTCAACTGTAATTTTTCCGCTGAGAAAGGTGGCACATGTTGTCTTTGTTTTTTCTTTCAATTTCTGATTTGATGCATCACTTCATTTTATTTTTAGAATTGGACATGGACATCTATTTGGGTTTTTTTGTTGTTGTAGAATTTGTGCGTTAATTTCTGATATGCGTCAGTGATAAATATATATCATAAGTACATTGCATTGCATGTTGTCGTACTAACAAATTAAGGACAATTGTTTACGTCATAATAACGTCGCCATGTCAAAATTTTCTCTGGTCAATTCATTCGCTACTGTGTCCATGTTCGCGTTGGTTTCAATAAAAGGTCAATTCGACTCTTTCATTTTACAACCGAAATCATCAGCGGCTACTCCTCACCAAAATGTTTTTTCTTTTAAATGCTTGAGAAGCCGGAAGTAAAAAAATGTCGAACAATTCACTAGTTGGTAAGGTAACTTCACTCAATCAGTTCTATCTAGAGACTCGCAGGTTTGTACTCAAGGCATTTTCCAATCCCGTCGACTCTTTTTGCAAATCTGACGAGGAACAAAAGAATAAATACCCGTACTAAATCCAGGCTCACACTCCTTTCGAAAGACTGGTGTTACACTGTGCACCTGTGCACTTTTAGTGCTGACCTTTATGGGAGTCAAATATTTTTGCTGGCATTTTTTAAGCTCATAATGGACTTAGTTCTTCTGCAGTTGTGTTGTTAAAATGCAATTAAAATATAACTTTACGACTTGTCCTTTTAGCATGTGGACCGCTAATGCGCCTTTAACGGAAGGTGCATCGATATCGATCTTTTAATGCGCCGAGTTTCAAGTCCATAAATGTATCTCTTAGGCAGTGTCCAACAAGGTTGTAGTCACTACACTTGCTCAACTTATTTTGTTCATTCAGAGAAATTCAGCTTGAATTCGGTGTCCCACAAGGCGGTATACTGTCGCCACAACCTTTGCTGATAATTGAAGAAATCAACGCAGTAACAGAAACTGCCGCAGCTTGCCTATCTCACTGAAATCTGATTTTAAATAGCTTGATTAATAAAAAAGGCTGTCTTACTGGACTTGAAGGATAACTACGGCAATTGCAATTGCCAGTCTAAGCACGACCTCTACGATTGCTATAACTGCATAAGAATTGCAACCGTAAGAGTTGTATTTGCTCTGATTCAAACTTCCGGCTTTAACCAAAAATCCAGTTTTTTTTCTTTGTCATGTTTGTAGATGTTATCCCCGTAAAAAAATACTGCCGCTGTGTTAACCACACTACATTATAAAGCAAGACGTAACCTCTTTAGCGCGATAGAAAGGCAGTCCTCAGAACTCCTAAACGAATGTTACAAAACATTCAGCTCAAATAAGGTCAAAAATCCACCCAGCAACATAAAAAATTCCACTAAAATTCTGTTTGTTATGCGTTTCGAAAAACATTCAAACAGAAAATTAGTTTGCATAAACATCTTCCCCCAGACAAACTGCGAAATATTGCCCAGATAAGAGGTTCATCCACACCACTCCACTTTTCAACGAAATACTTTTGCAAAACTTAAATAAGAACATAACAAAAAAAGAGAAACAAAAAAAAAAAAACCCCCCATACCCTAGGTGAGACTTAATGGATTCAACTCGTAGACATCCCTGATCCATTCCATATGGGGGTAAGCACTAAAAAAAATTGATTTCTTCTTCTTAGACGGGACTGGGAGCCAGTCCCGCCGCCGCCGTATCCATATTTTGCAATCATCGTCCGGCCAATGGATGCTTCTCATCAAAATCATAAAATTTCTAATTTATGTCGACAACAGACTTCGACTTGGTGTTTTTTTTTATCTATTCAGTAGGCTACACCCTCTCCTTCGGTGTAACAAGTTACTCGTATTTTGTATACGCAAAACGTGTATTGAGTTCAAAATCAAGGTTATTGAAAGAATCCGTTCTGTTTCCTGATCATTTGGTAACAAAGTCCCCGAAGGAGCAGTAGGGTGAGGTGGTGGAGAATCGTTACCGAAAATTTCCCTTCTCGGCGGAACACATCCGTTGCCGGTTTTTGGAAAATTTCGCTTTCCCGCTCTTTAATAAATTAGTAGTAGCACGGTTTGATTTTTTTTTGTTGGTCTTTCTCGGTTGGAAGTGGAATACATTTTTCTTTTTTGGATTACACGCGATGGCGATGTGAAAACAGAGCGAAATCCATGTTAAATAAACAAAAACTGCGATGCAGTGTTTTTTTTTTTTTTTTCTGCTGGATTTTGGTTCGGTTTGTGTTCGCGAATTGTGTTTTTGTGTGTTATAACATTAATATTGCGTGTGCTGGATAAATAGGAGCAAGAGGTGTTTTCATTAAGTAATTTATGCCGACGATATAGATGACTTGTGAGGGCACTTAGCAAGAGAATAGAGTTCGCATTGTGCCTGCTGGTTTGGAGGAGAATGATGCAATTATGGGAATGACTGGGGCTGCAGACGGTAGCATTTTTCAAGGATGATATTTCTTTTGGCAATGATAGTTGTGAAAATTCGAGTAAAAGAGCGCGTTTATCTTGAGTGCGCTCGTAAATGTATACAATTTTGTTTTTTTGTAAATACTTCTTTTGGGAAAGACGAAGCTTCAACAGCTTTGTAGGCTCGGGAGGGTATTCTTAATGTCGCCCGAAAGGTCAGATTACGTAGTTTGGTTTCGATCGCAGTGAGCATTTTGAAAATCCTCAGCAAATGATGACAATGTGAACGATACTTAAAAATACAGAGATTCTAATGATCGGACGTGGGAAATTTCACTGCAATTGTTACATTTTTAGCCACCAGCTTTAGTCCGCAATAGTAGAGAGACGAAAAGAGACCCGACAATGGTGGTCTGATTCGAATATCTCTCGTAATCTATATATATAGTCCGCAATAAATCCTTTGAAATGTCATTCTATACCAAGGATGAAAATTAATTTTGTAGACTGTAACCAAATCTTAATTCCGATTGTATTTTTTTGAGCTTAATTGTATTTTTTATTTTCGTATACGAATAGAAGAAAGATATCATTTTCCTACAAAATTTCGCATAATTTCGAGATGATTATTAATTTTAATTAATACCTATATCACGCAATTCCGTCCGTCAGCTACTGAGACCTACAGCTAGGTGGATTTGTTTCAAAATCTATACACGTCTTATATGGTCTTTGAATAAATAAATCTGCTGAGTATCCAAACACACTGTACTCAAGTTACATTCGCAAATAAAAATAAAAAAATCAGCTTAAAACTCACACCCAATTTGCAATTACAGTAGGATCTCGGAAACATGAACGGTTCAATAAAACGAACAGTTCGGAGAGATGAATGAGTTTTTCTGCGACAGTGACCATAGAATAGTTTTTTTTTTTTAGAAAAACTCATTATGTATTTATAGGTACTCTTTGTAATGATTTTTTTTTTTTTTTTTTAAATAAAATTTTTTTAAATAAAATATTTTGAGAAATTTAATGTTTTTATGTATTATTCGTATACTTAATTCCGAAGCTTAAAAAGATGAGCAATTCGAAAAGATGAACGGAACCTGTTTTATATCTGTTCATCTTTCTGAGATTCTACTGTAGTTTATTGCATATCTCCCATCAATCCTTAGCTAAAAACAGTACGGCGTATTCACTTTGAGTTTCTACAACTTCGCAGTGCAATTGGCAGCCCAAAATGGAATGCATTCACTTAGAGCTACAGAGGACGCCACTGCGTCAGTATTTTACTAGGTATAAGGTGACTGCAAGCAATTCTGAGTGCTAGGTATTGTTAAATCAGTCTTAGGTGCACAAACACGTAGTTTGGTATCGTTTTGAGCGAAAAATCAAAGCCTTACAGTCAACGCATCGTGTTTTTTTCTGACAACATCATCCCGGTCTGAAATATAATGAAGGGTACTGACTGCTTACGTAGATGTACGATACCCATGTCAGACTGCACTTACTTTCAAATTCCGATAGTTATTGAAGCTTTTGCAAGTCGTCGATTAATAAAATAGATAATCAGACCAAATTGTACTCGCTTGTAAATCCTAAAGGTATTGAAGGTCTTTTTGAATTTAAATCATATAATTGAGTTAGCCACGCCCACTTTTTGGGGTGTTTTCTCACAAAACATTTCATTCGTGGACATTGTGTAAGCAATTACTTAACCAAGATAACAATATCAGATGTACACAATTGTTTAATATCTAATTATGACGGCCACGCCGCCTTGAAGTACGCCTACTACTCCGCTCCACAGACCATTCACCTTAGGGTTTAGTTAGTAAAGTCTTTCGCTTCGCTGGACACTCTGGAATATATAAAATCAACCATTCAACTCCACATTCAGTTCAATACCAATTGAACACCAGCACACAACATCACGGCTAAATGGTGTCACTTCATGCCTCGCACAAATCCAACTAAATTGAACACTCATGCTTACGACCAAAACCGTCAGCAAAACAACACATGTCATTTCCAAATCTCATGAACCAAACACCCTCCCAACTCCGACTTTATGACACACATATGTTCTGTCATTGTCAATGTCCCCCTCAATAATTCGCTCCATTAAGCAAAACTACTCACCAGAGCCCACAACAATCTAAATTAATCACAAATCGCAGCCCTCTCTAGATTCAGCATAAATCAATTACCTCTTCCAAAATTATTCCGACCAACACTTAACAATACACTTGCCTTGGCTTGCCACCACCACAATCGATTTCACCCCAGCAAGCGGCAAATTTCTAAATCCCAGATAAACGCGTCCCAACCAAATCGTTAATCGTTGCCCTCCAATTAGAATAACACTTTACAAATTAACAATTAGCATCAAGAGTGTCTAGAGATACCGACCAGCTCCAAGGGGGAAACATTGAACGGAAATCGAAATGAACGTGGCGCTTTGTTGCTCCCCCCTCCGCCCCGGCCTTCTGAAGACTTTTGGCATTTTAAAAAGTGAAATCAGTCAATGTGTTCCTCATTCATTCCAAAATCATCCATACGAAGATGAAATTTATTTATTTTTTGTTGTTGTTGTTGTTTCCCTCCTCCTCATTGTATAAATAAAAAAAAAAAAAAACATTTGGCCGCACGCCAAATCAAAATGAAACATTTTTCATTATTAAATTCAGAGTCAACTAATAAAAAAAGAAAATCCAAAAATGTCACACACACAATTTTTAAGTTTAATATAAAAATAATTAAAAGTACTCTCTGATAGCATTTTATGATTTCTCTAATTAATTCAATTCAACAAAATAAATCAGTAATGCGCCATCAAATTTCACCCTGGGGCGCAAACATTCTATAAACATATACACAATCTCCCACCTAAATTGAATGAGTGTTTACTCTACGAGCTAAAACATTATTTTCATTTTTCATACAAACACATTATCGGCGTTTCCGCATATCCTTTTAATTTCTTTGATTTGCTATTAATTTCTATGCGCTGTTAAACAAGAAAACAAAATATGACCAAACCAGTGCGATAACTGATTGGAGTAGATGAATTTTATTATATATTTGTGAAAACAAAAATTCCTAGAGAAAAATGGTTTTAGAAAAAAATACCAAATTCTGTGGGAAGCATTTAATTTCATTTCTCTCCTGTTGTCCGACTTTTTATCATCGTGGTGACCATGAAAAGTTTTTGGTTGCTGCTTTTAATTATCTTAGCAACGAAAATCTTAAGAAATGTATTTAATTGAGTTTTTTTTAGTATTTTTTTAAAATGAAATAAATTTTATTTTTGCTGTCAACCCTATTTGTTTGATTTTGATAAAATGCCGGCCTACATAATGTGTTTGTTATTTGTTACATTTTTTGTGTTCTTAAAAAAAAAAATTGAAAAATTCTTAATTTATTGAAAACGACAGATGTATGGAAACAATACAAAAAAAAGTGACCTTCAAAGTACGAGCAGATCAGGAGATATATTTCTTGCACGCATAATAATACGCAAAAAAAAAATTACGGAATTGAGAAAAAGAGTTCAGGGGAGGTCATTATATATATATTTTGTTCTTCAAATATCGTTCGTTAAATTTGGAACACAAATTCGCATTGGGGTTAGAGTAATTGGATACAGAATTGTCAACGTTGTGGATTTTGGTGTACAAGTATAACAAACAACCCTGAGGTTGTTAAATAAACGGCAGGGCAGTTCAAAGAACTAATCGAGGTTGGCCGCATTTGAATTTCGTTCGAATAGATTGTGAGAAGCAAGAAGGCAGCTTTCTCCTTAACGTTCTGCGCTCGAAATTTGAACACCATTTGTCAGAAATCACAATCGCAGTGTAAGCGCTATTTTTAAAATTATAAAGTTTTTTTTAGCCGAAAGTCCTGGTAGCTAGCGCTGAAAGGTTTTTTTCTTATTTTTTAATATTAATTTAATTTATTATTAGATATTAGTTTATATAATAATAAAAAAAACTCCTAAAGCTAGATGCTTACTGTTACACATTTGTTTATTAAAAGCACATGGAAACAAAGTACACAGTCTTGGATTGCAAAATGCTTCGAACGAATAAATCTGCTTTTTTTCAGAACTGCGATTGAATACATTATACGATTACCTAAGGCTTCGAGTAGCTTTTAATACAGAAAAATTGTGAGTATAATTGTTCGCATTTCGCAATAATTCAGACGCGAATTTCTACTGAATCAGATTTCACTCGTCCAAATAAATCGAATTGAAAAATGAAAGTATCAATTAGCATAAATTGTCGTAAACGAAAAATGTTAGCGCGTTCATATTTTGCAATTATTCGGACGGAATGTCGTCGAATAAAAATGTTGACGACGCCGACTAATGCATATTTCTACAGCTAAAATTAAATTTCTACGTAATACCTTACTCACGACCATATATTTATTACATATGGGCTGCTAGTGGCCAACTTCGCATTGGTTCCAACATTAGGACAAGCGCTTTTGGTTCAGAGCGGAATAAATTGGAAACAAATCTTAGGAAGCAGAAATAAAGTAGATTTTAAGGAGTTAAAAACTACCTTTTTTTAAAATTCATTGAAGACAAAAAAACCTTAGAATGAATTTCATCTTATAAGTTGAAACATGGAAGTAAGTTTATTCAGTAGCTAACCTGTCATATAGTTTTAAAATTCGGAGGGTATTCCATCCGATCAAGCAGCCTTTTCATCGTTAAGACGATTTAAAGCCTCCAGCACATCTTCCAGATTTATGAATTTACACAAAATAAAATTTGAAAATTTGTAAAACTGTCCAGGTAAGGTTGATTGAAATATATCCAAAAGTGGTAGTGCAAAATATTTCCAAAAAAAAAACGAAAAATATACGAAAATTGTGCAATTTGTGGAGGCCACAAAATAAAATTTTTTTTTATTGACAAATGAAGGCTAACCCCTGGCGGTAAATTTTTGCATAGGTAGGTTGCTATAGATTTTGACAGCTTACATGTATTTCTATGAAATTGTGTACTGAATTCAAAATATATGCTCATTTTATAACAGAAAAATAATATCCTAAAAGTGAGTGCGATAAGTGTTGATATAAACGTGAATATTAAGTTCTTATTGTTGAAGCAAGTGCAGAAAACAATCGGAGCTCAGCATTGTGATGTTCCTCAATGCAATTCATAACGTAAATATGGAATTAAATTGTACCATCTTCCAAAAGAAGTTCGGAACTCTAAAGTTCTTTTGATTAATTGGGGTATTGTTCTTAGGATGGGAAAAAATTCCCAAATGTTTCTCCATTTGCAGTCTTCACTTTGGAAATAAAGACATTTTGGACCGAATACACGGAATGGTTTTCAGTATAGAACGAAACTTGTGAGAGAAGCCTTTCCCAGCCTAAACCTTTCGAATTCAGCAATTCCTTCTAAGAAACCAGGCATCACGTTCAACTGATTTAATAAGATGAAGGTACTACAAGTTGCTTCATTTCGTTTCCACTTTTATTTAATGATATACTTTTAATTTATCCTCTTGATCTACTTAAGAATATACGGATGGGGAGAGGCCAGTCTTATATATCCAGCCAGCTTTCATTATTTCTTCGCCTGAACGGATAGACCTTTTAACACCAATGAAATACATATTCAATTATTTCACAGACCGATATTGTGACAACCTTAGAAACTTCTTAGCTGGCTGGATCCTCCATCATCATGGCAAGCAAATCATGAATAGCACACTTTTTATAAGATAAAAAAAACAACCAAAATGTATAAAAAAGGCAAATTTATTAATGTAATGTAGGTATTACATTCAGCACTACTTTGAACAGACTTTTGTGCTAGTTTTACCAGATGAATTGACTCACACTATACAAATTTCGGACAAGTAGTACTTAGACTTTCAGTTTAAGTTTGTTTTCAATTAGTTGGTTAACTTTTGAATAGATAAATAATTAATTTTCTTACTCGAAAACACACGTATTCTTTATCCAAGTCCATTGCAAAACAAGCAGAAGTTGAAATTTTATAGGGCTCTACATATTCCTTTTTTATCCACCAGGTGTCGCAGGAAAACTTTTCCACTCCACAATACAATACGTTTTTTTATTAAATTTTGTTCCATCTATTATAACCAACTTGAACTACCACATTTTCGATACGACATCTATTTTAAAAAATATTCCCCAACAATTTGAATTTCAACCATTTTATTTAGCAAATTTACTAACACCCAATAGGCGGCTCTAGGGTTCTATAGAAAAATCCAAGAAGGTTGGCATTTTGTTACACTTTTAATTCGCTTTGAAGCAATAGCGCTAAAAATGTTGGCGTATTTTTTTTTGGCAGAGCTTGTTTGGAACTGACATTTCACTATCAGTCCATATAAATAGTATGTCAATGCTAAGTTTTTGCATAAATTCGAACGAAATCATTTATTCTCCACTTTTAATTATCAATTTAGAATCTCAGTATCACAACTTGGAACGTGTTTCTAAAAACGATCAAGTCGCTTAAAAGGTTGACAGCGAATTGCGCTAGTGAAACATAAGTTTAGTCGCATTAGCTTTGTCCCTAATAACCTGCAAATCCGTCCTATTTATTAAATTTAATGCTGCCGCAAAATTTCGTTCTACTCTGGAAAGGGATTTTTATAAACATCTCTATAAGTTCCCATTAGTAAAACTCTCGCCGCTAATCGGTTCTCATAAGAAACCTGCATGCCAATTCCTAGCATTGGACACCATAAAATAAAGTATAAGCTTTAACTAAATTTTTAAAATCTGAAATAGCTAGCAAAACTCACTCCGAACTTTTAAATTTTCATATCAGCTTAGTAGCTCTGATTTATAGCAAGGTGTACAAGTTTCCCTAAGAAAACTCTCAATTTAATTTGCTAAGCATAAGAAAAGCTTAGTACGCTGCTATTGGTAAAATTGTGTTTTTTTTTTCAGTTTGAAAAAGACTGCTAATAGCCAGGCGACACGTTGCAACTTGTAACGAATTGTTACAACTTCGTTTTCAATTCCTTGCCTGACTGATATATTGTTAATCTTTTTTAAGGTGCAAGCAAGCCCTATGATGTATATTAAGCAAGAAGAGAGTAGAATTGTGTGTGATATACTGAATTCATTTGTCTTTTAAGAAGTTAACCTGTAACAAAACGCTACATTTGTCTCCTTTTCGTACCTGTCAGATATCGCAACCTGAATACCAGTTTGTTAGTATGATGCTAGGTCCATAAGTGCATTAACAGCTTAACTATGACTTCAATTTAGTTGAGAAGCTTCATTCTTCATACTGCCTGAAATCACTTTCTCACTTTCTACGTTGGTACGTCCATAAATGCGTTTACAAGCTTAGCTTTGACTTCAATTATAATTAAGTGGCAACTGTTGCTATAAGCTTTAAATAAAACGTATACTTTCGAACAAGCAGTTGCATTTTTTTGATTTAAGGCAATAAAAAACCCTCACAGTTATTTCTGATTATAAAAAAAATTCAGGCGACAGCACACTACCTTGTGGCACTCCCTTTCTAAACCACAAATAACCCTGCACAGACATTCCCACAAATACCCATTGCGTCATTAAATAGACACAATTTATATCATTACGCGCAACTACTTCCCAGAACTCCAATTAATGGCACAAGTTGCTGCAGAAATTCCAAAACACGACTCACCCCATTGCACCATATTCTGCGAGATCCTTTTATAGATCAACAACCACACACCATCGACTACCGCATGCCAGTTTTAATGACAACCGACTCCATCTTGTCCCACAAGACAAATGCTCGGCGACACCCTTCTGCCTCTTCGCCTGCATTTGTGCCAACACATCGCGGTGAGCGTCTCTGCGATTATTACTCCATAATTCGCACCCCAAAAATAGAAGTAACATCGCCAGCTCGAAAATCCGTCCAAGAAGCACCATGCAGTCGTGGTCTAGTTTATTACTCTCGTCTTGTCTGCACATCCTCCTTCTAATACAAACACACAACTCCGTGGTCTGCGCGGTCCGGGTTTAGCGTAGACGTTTATTTTCCTCAGAATTTGCTCCGGTTTTGAGAAAGTCTTTTTCTTTTTGGTAACAGCTGTTGGTGGAGATCTCATTTTGGCAGCGTTTTTGCTACGTCCATGTTTATGATGCATATGAGGAAAAATCACCAAATTGCGACGCGTAATGGGCCGTATACATTGGGATCGCTCTCCAAGCGCGAAGAAGAACCTACAATCGCGTGGCGAGGACGAGGAGGCCGTTGATAAGTATTAAGTCGTTTTGGTTGTTTTTGTTTTTTTTTGTTTTGGTGCTCGAACCGGGCCATGGTGGCGGGATAAGGAAGCGAAATGTATATTTTGCTCCCAACTTTCTTCCGTGTGTTGTGGTTTTTTTTTTTTTTAATTTTCCATTTCATGTTGACACATGGAAGGCTGACAAGAACTATGTCGAGCCGAAAGCCCGATGTGGGGTAGGGAAAAAGAGCATTAACCCATAAACTGTCGCGACATCGTTTTTTATTTTTTTTTTGTTTGTTTTGGCAGTAATGGGTAATTAGGAATCCAAAATAAATGCAAAACACTGAGTAATTACTTGCGAGGAGGGAAAATGTTTTAAAAAATTTCTGGTGGTGGAACATTTTCGGTGCAGACATGCGGTACAAACAGATGTACCTACCCAACCGGTGTTGGATATTATTAGAATTTTATTCCAGTTTTAACGTTTAAATGCAATGCGATGGTGTGCAAGGGAGTATTTTGAGTGGCTCTTTGTTGTTATGATTTTTTGATGTCGGACGCAACAATCTGCCCAATTGATGTCTGTCCTTCAAGTGACCAGAATTCCTGGACCAACTCTCGGTACTACTCACTCGATATACATATTTTATTCGACTGTCAAAAGTCGTTTCGCCAAGTCAAACTATGTGTACTTGGGCCTCCACCTCGTAGTACCTCTAAAGTTGGCAAAGAAATCGCATATCAAATTGTGCTCCCACAATTATGTACTTGAATCTGCTCTTCTTGAGAAAAAAAGAAGAAGAAAAACCTCCTAACAACCACATGGGGTCTGGAAATTCTATCTATTTAAGCAGCAACCCCATCGTAAATTTGTCTTTTACTTAAAACATCCTACGTACTTCCTAAGACTACGTCAAAAGGCCAAACATGTGCTTTCTACCGGCTATTTCGTCCATATCTACTGTTATGAAATAACCCAACTCGGACGTAAGCGTATATGCGGTAATAAATCTACCTCACACTGTTCCCAAATTGAGCTTTTTCAAATTTTTGCTGTTTTTTGTTTGCTCTCTCTCTCGAGCGGAAAAACAATAATTTTCCTCAAGTTGTAAACATCGGAATGCCGCCTGTACTGTACAAATAGGCAGTCCTGAAGTGATCCATCTGATTGGAAGCGATCTTGACGCTTGAGAGTCTGCTGATGATGGTTGAGATATAAACCATTCTGGGTCTTTGGGAGAAGATGTTTGTACACAATTTTTTAGTACACACGCTTTCAACCAGATGAAGATTCTGATGTTTTATTTCTTTATTTGGTCTGGGGTTTTGTTTTTACAGGCAACGTTGTATTTTGGGTAGACATTTTGCAATCTTTTAACAACAAAGAGTTTTATTGCACAAACGGAGGTTATGAAGTTTTAACTGTGTTTTTGAGATAGCGGAGAAGTGGAATGTTTATTGCTTACTTGGGATAGAATTTACATGAAAATTTCTTTAGTTAGGAATCGCTGGGTCTTAACTGAACAGGGAAACATAGTCACGGCTAGATCTACAATACTCTGATTTGAGACCTAAAAAGTGTCCATCTTTTATTTGAAAAATCTGAAATAATGCAAAGTGTTTTTTTTTTTGTTGCTACCATAAAGCTTATAAAAAGTAGCATAGACCGGCAAGCTACGTGCGATCCAGTCGTATACATTTATTTGGGAAGTGCACTTCCATTCAGAGTTTGGTTAGGTCAGATACGCATTTTTCGTCGCACGAATATTTGGTACCCCAGACGCGACTATTCAGTGGATTCTCATATCCGGAGAGACGGAAACATGCCTGCCACTCGTGGTTTTTTATGCGAAAGTGTCTTATATGAAAAGATCTTCAAGTCTTTCGAAATAAAAACGTTCAACTACCAATCCCTGATTCGTTATATTAATTAGTCTCACCAAATTGTTAGGAAGAAAGTTGAATGAGATTAACAAATTATTCACGATTGCGCAAGAGATAAAGCAAATCATACATGTACACATCTGGGCTATTGAGAGGTTGCTAGGCTCACATAGCCAAGCCTGGAAACTAGAATATTCCAGGAGCTTCTGCGACTAAATTCAGTATCTCGAAGGTCTAAAATGTCATCTCCGGGCATTGTATTCGGGACAGACACGCGCAAAGGCTTGGACTTCTATACCATGACTTTTACCGAAGCTGTAGAGACGAGGAGGAGGATGAGTCCATCACCCACCTTCTCTGCAGCTGCTCGCCCTATCCAACCTAAGGAACGCTTACTTAAGAAACTACTTACTAAGACCTCTGAGGAAGTAGTAGATCTAGGTCTAGGCTATATCAGGGCCGCTAACATTCTACGGAAGTAAATGGTTTACATCAGTGGCCGATAAGGTACCTTCCCCCTCAATACCAGTGGTATGCACAGTGGGTCAACAAACCCTCTCACCGAGAGCCACTATAACATAACAAAACAAAGCTTAAACCAAAACTGAAAGCTTGACTATCTGCCTGCGTAATATAGCCAAGACATTTACCAATGTCCCTCGATGTCGAAGCGGTTCGTCTTCTTAGCAAATAAAGGAAATTTGTCTGCGTTTTTACCACGTGTGATAATTTGTAGGGGCATGGTCGATGTTCAATCTATGGGTAGACGTTAGATCAGTTTCAAATGATTTCTTGAAGTTGCCGGTGTAGATGATCTTCAGTGATGTCCTTGATCGGTTTCCAATGATTTCTTGAAGTTGCCGCTGTCGATGATCTGGACTGATGTCCCCAAGTCCCTTTGTCAACTCTTTTTCAAAATCTCTGGATGTCTTTCGAAGTAGACTCCTGTGAACCTTAATTCAACTGAGTCTGCATGAAGGAAGCAGTCAACGGCCAGCTCTAAGAAACTAAAAAAAATTGCAGTCAAATTGCACTCAATCCATTCAGTTGCCCCCGACCCCGCGCGCCACCATCAGTAACCACCACGTGGATCTACTTAACACACAAACCAAAAATCTAATCCAAATATCCTAACAAGTTCGTTACTCCTAGTCGGGGCGATTCACCCCAACCCTGTCCCACTCGAAACATGCTTGAAATCAAATATTTCCAATTGAATTTTTGCAAATCGTGTTTGTGTTTTTGTTTTTTTTTTCCTTCCTCTCCTGCTTGTTATAAAATTCAAAACACAATAAGCCATCTTTCAAAATTGGCCGATGCAATGACTCGGCAAATACTTACGACTACAATGTATCGCCGACAGAATATTCACAAAACGCGAATCGAAGCACTTTTCATGCCATTGCAACGAGATGCACAATATTTTGTTCTTGCTTTTATTTAATGTTTTCCCGCCGACATTTCACATGGTTCTCATTCTATGCGAACAATTTGTGCGTCCAAAATACACAATTTGAAACCAAATTCGCCCAAAGGAAAGCCAACTAAACAAATGCCACGAGGAACAAACAGATCGAGTCAAAAACTATTTTAGCGTTTTAAGGTTTTTTTGTCTTTATTTTTTTTTTAGGTCGTCCTCCGTGCCATAACGTACGATGTTGACAACGAACGGATACGACGGATACGGTCTCTTACACTAACGAAAATGGGTTTCAGATAGACCGAGTGTGTATGGCTGGCGAGTTCTTTATTATTCGGTTTAAATTTAAGTGTCTCACCATGTGAATTTGTCTATAATTCTATTAAGCATTCAACTAAAAACACACACATATCCATATACCTAGTAGTTTTCGGTGTTTTTCAGCCTTCGAAAGAGGCGATTCCCCCTCCGACAAAGGGAAAATGCAAATAAATTCAACGAGAAGATGATTCTACTTTGGCGCGTATCTATATCGATGGGTGTGCGGTATCTATAACAAATTGTTTGTTGTGCTAATGCGAACGCATTTATAAAAGTAGAAAATTTCAATCCAAATAGGCCCCAAACGGCCGATGAAATAACTTGGCACGAATGCCCGATTCTAATGCATTCTGTAGGAATTTTATTCCGCTGCGTTGTGTATGAACGTCGGTCGGTTTTTGTTTTTGTATGTGCAATGCGATTTGTGTTATGCTATGGCCATCTTTTACCATTGCGTATATAGAAATTATCTAAGGGAATCATCAAAGATACGTCTTTGTGGTACTTTGCAAAATTCCTGGCACGCCGCTCAGCCAACCAGTCAGTGCAGCCCTCTGTATAGTCTTATCGAAGCGCGCCAACTCACTTGACAGATCCTTAGATAGTTATAAGTGGCATGAGATGTGCATTTTTGAAATTAAAACCGACTGCTGTTGGCAGAAGATGCAACAATTCGAATGATAAATTCTATTGTTCAACGAGTGGAATAAATCAACAAAAACAAACGCATTTCATAAGGGATTTGTTAGCTGATTTCTTTTTGGTCAGTAAAACAAAAAAAAAAAAAAATGTCCAACCTAGCCACCCAGCTGAAGACAGACCACCTGATCATGGTGTGCTTGTGTGGCCAAAAAGCTCGCTGGCGTTGTTATCATGTATGTCATCGTCTTTGCAATTAACAAGGATTAATTTATTATCTAGTAGGCAATTTATCTAACCGAAGTGAGCGCTAAAATATGAGTAAATCACGGTGGTTGGCTGTTTGTTTTGTTTGATGTTGGGCGGAACGCATAGATATTCGCGTGCGACTGACATGTAATTTTTGGCACGGTTATGGCATCTGTTGTTGGCAAACTATGTTTTGATGTTTTGCTTGTTTATCGTTTACAGTGTCTTGTGGCTATGGGAAAGTTTGAGTGGGCTCTGTCGACAGTGCAATTAACATCAAAGAATCGAAGGTTATCCTGCGGCTAAAAATTAATTTACTCGCGTTGTGGTTGGAATGATGTCGTCGGTTATGTGCGGAAGCGGTGGGCATCAGAAATGTGTTTATTTAGACTTTCAATGTATTTATATATTTGTCGTTTAAGTTTGGGATGATCTTCTGACTCGACATCGATCGTCATGTAAGTCGAAGATCCTGCCAGTTTTACCCCAGTCGTTCCAACAAATCGTAATTGTAAGCAAAGTGAAGACTTTCTTAGATTTGCAGCCTTGTTTGACAACTGATCGTGCATACTGTTTGCAACTGGAGTGTTCGTATGACTTAGAAGATGTTAGGTACGATCAGTTGGTAAACGTTGATCACGATCTGACCGAAGACAACCAGATCACTAAGCTATTTAGGAACTTTAGTTGAAAAAAAATCTTCTTCTACTTCTACGTCAAGGTATTACGATCAGTGATCGCAGTTTTACTGTCAATTAAACTTTGGACATGATCGTAGGGAAAGAGTGTTATTATTTTGATTTGCAAATCACTGATCAGTAAGCTCATTAAAAACAATCTAAAAATTACTGTTCAGGTCAACTCAGTTGCGATCACTGATTGTTGTCTTTCGAACAAACTTTTCTTTTGGTATGATCGCTGACCAGATCACCAGGGGAAATCCCTCCAAACCATAAAATCCCTTTGAAGTAGAATATCTGTCTCAGTTGATGGACATTTTTCTGTCGCTTTATATCAGTATCTAAATTGCATCAGACTGTTCCCAATGCGAATGTTCGTAGGTGGCATTCATACTGTAGCTGGCACACTTTGGCGACTCGACCTCAGTGGCCCTTGCGCCTGGTACCCCCCGCACCGCAAACACATCTGTCTATCATCCCTACTAACAATGGTTACAAAGATTTCTCAAAATACCTCTCTTCAAGACCGCAAACAAATAGCTTAACCTAAAGAAGCAATAAGCCGCCCCAAAGGCATGCCGCTCATACTTCTTAAATGAATTTGTTCCACTCGACGAGATCGATCTCGATCACATCGCTTCGTCTGTACCTAAATGCGTTGTATTTGTCTATATATAAATATGTACATAATACCGCGAACCTATCAATAAAACAGATCACCTCATGTAGCGACAATGCCGCCGCCAATAAAGCTCTTGCGAAAAACAGATCTACCCCAAAAATACTCGTCTTCGAGTGTGCGTTTACGTATAAGTAAAGTCAGCTGCAAAAGAAAAGAATAATTAAAATAATTTGGCACACCTGAGTGATAAATCAATCGATTTATTTGCGTTGCTCAGCTTGTGGCAATAAGTAAGAGGGGCGTGTGCTCGAGGTTCTTTTACTCGAAGAAAAGAGGCCTGCGACATTATTGCGGGTCAAGAAAAAAAAAAAAAAAAAAAACGTAGAAAAAGAAGAAGAAGAAAGAACGTAAGACGTAGTCAGGCTTTCGTAGAATGTCGAAAAATCTGTGTCAAACTTTGCCCGGCTTGATGTTTTCTTTTCATGGTGTTTTTTTTATTTGTTTTCGCATGACTCAATCGGGTGGAATTTTAATTGGAAATTGTTGATTTCTAGACGTTTTGGCTGACAGCTGATTGGCAAGGTGGTGGTGAATGAAATTGAAGGGTTTTTCTTTCCTTTTTGTCAGATACAACATACAAGGTGCAGCTAGAAGATCTTAGCCGTTTTTAATCGTAAAATTAGTGCGTTAAAAGTGGGGTGGATTGGGTTAGTTCTTTTTAAAGACTTACCAATGTTGAAATGTGGCTTTGACTTCAATCAGCAGTAAAATCCATTGACAAATTAAAATGTGCTACGAAATGTAACTGAGTCCATAGCATCAGAACATAGCGGGGACACTCACCCATTGATTTATGTCACTCTTTTTCCTTTTACCTTAGAACTTCAATTCAGCGTGGTTTTTTGACACTAAGCCCTGCTCTAAATTACAAAGTAAGTCGCAAACCTTTTCTAACATTTGCTGTTTGAAGATGCTTATTTCGCAGTTTGGTACAATTTAACCTTCAAACAAGCCACGCCCATTTCGTACGACCGGGACAACTGAACCATCTCATCTATAGGAAATTACGCTGACCAAGATTCCATTCGCCGTAATGTTGAGTTTACGTGGTTCAATATGCTGTAAACTCTGGTAGTTGGTTATTCGGCCTCATCAGTCTTGTTTGGTGCTCAAATTTGTCCTCAAGGACCTCTAAGAAAAATGTGCAGTTGATGGAGCTTAAATATTATTCCGAATTTATTTAAATAAAATCAAAATAAAAGTACAAATAATGAAACAATTGTCTTTGCTTATCGAATACACAAACCCATCCCCCCTCATTAAAAACCATCAAACATTAGCCTTCTATTTTTATTGTTACAATAAGCTGTAAGGTATTACAAATTTAGGACGCATAATGGTAGGCTAACAAAATAAATAACCGTTTTCAAAGTGCCCATTGTTCTTCTGTTTTTTTCTTTTTTAACTTTTCTTTATCGTCCATCATGCAAACAAAAAAATTGAATACAAAAAAAAGGAAAGAAAATCAAAAGCAATTTTATGAAATTACTACGTATACACATACTTCAATAGAACTTGGCATTCTAAGCATTCCTAAGGCTTCTTCCTTCAGTGCTTCCCACTAACAGTTAAGAAAAATAATCAAACTCAAAAGTGGTGTTTTTCGAATAATCATTTATTTTTCCAAATTACCTATATGGACGTTTGTAGTAAGTACGTATGTGTATGTCGACATGGTAACGATAATTGGATTCTATAACTTGGCACTTTTGCCATCCGCAGATGGAGCTCTGGTTCTGGTACTTACAAACTCATAATAAGGGCAACGTGTCTACCCAGTCTATCGCAGTTGCTCTATACACTGTTACATATAGTGCACACATCAAACACGCCATTTGAATAATCATCGGTCCTTAGTCATGTGGCGGTGGTGGTGTTCGGAAAATTCGTTGGGTGACTTCTATTCATAGATAGTTTCACCATTTCGGAAGTTAATGGCATATATGCCTGAGTAGGCCGACAGATAGAAAGAGAATTGTGTTTGATCTTTGTTGGGAAAATAAATAATAAGATGTCTGTGTGCTTATGTCACTCTTTCTTTTTGAAAGGGCTTTTGGGGGAGGGATTGTCACTTCAGCATGAGCGGCTCATGCAAACGTTTTTTGTTTTTTATTCTTCAAATAAATAAGAATTAAAATGTCTAATTTAATGGAGTCCGTTAATTAATTGCTATTTTTTTTGTTCTGTTCTTTTTCTTTGCAGGTAAGCTTATGTCGATCATCAGTTTGAGATTTTAATTGGTAAAGTACACAGAGAAAGAGTTGGTCTTCTTATGCCGCGTTGGTGGATGTGTAACGAAATGGAAAACGAAGCTTGTCATTAAGCAATTAAATATTTGTTGGTGTTGATGAATTGTGGTATTTTTTTTTTAATTGACAATGGTGCATAATTTGGAGGAAATGCCATTGAATTTAGCAATTTTTGAGAATGTAAATGAGACTTGACAGTCTTTTAGGGAAAGCCCAAACAAAATGTCTGGTAAGGACTACGAATGAACTAGTTGTTGAGAACACCTGCGAATCATATTAAGTTCTTTTGCCTAGTACAGACAAGGTGCTTTTGCATTTTTTGTAAAATATAGAATTTTTTATAAAAAGGTAGCTTTGTGGACGACGACGACTTGAGCACAGAATGCTGACAATTGTCTTTATTTTGCTTAAAAGTTGTTACTCCATTGGGGAGAAAAAAATGGTTTTTTTTAGCTTTATGCGGCACAAACGGACCTCTTTCATTTCGCAGGTACTTGGTTGAATGCTTCAGTGGACGGTTACTTAAAAGGTTATTTTTATTTATAAAATAAGTAAAAAGGCAGAGCACACCATGTCAGTAATGGCAACCTGAAAATAGTCTGCAACACAAGAAACCCACATCAGTTCTACTCCATTTGGTATCTGTTAAATTAAAGTCTCCTCAAGTGTCTGACTAACATCTGGTTGAGCCCCCAACAAATTTATTTGTGGAAACTGTTCTAAGATCCAACAAACTAATCATCTTTGTAATGGAACACGATTGACCCATTTATTATATTTAAAAAAAAAAAAAAAAAAACATCTGGTTGAACCCCCAAAAAAACAAAACTGTTGCAATTTTTTGTTGTTTTTTTTTTTCCCAATATAACGAAACTATTTTGAACGGATGGTTACCTACAGCTTAGATGACGAATCTATTCCCAATTTATACCCATCACGTGACTATTTTGAAATACGGTTGAACCCCGAAAGAGGGAAATTCTACCTACCATTTTCGTTTAACCGATTTAGTCTTAAGATATTCTCTTTAAAAATCTGAGAAACCCATCTGGGTTTATTAGCAAAGATTTTGTTTGAATATTGGTAGATCGAGTTGTCTATGGCTTGCAACGAAAAGATTTAAAAAAAAACATATTCGGCATTGAAACTGCTCTCAACAAAAATGGTATTTCATTTTTGATACACGTAAAGAATTCGTTTGGAGCAATACCAACCATTTAGTCGAAGGATTTAAGGTTCAGCTACCTAGAGCTTGAAAAAATTCGCCATATTCCTGTTCAACGTCGGTTTCGTCCTTAGTCAACTGTCAACAATGGGACGATTATGTGGGCTAAAGTTAATCTCAAAAATGCACGATTAGTCCCACAGAATCCTATTTATATTTCCCCTTCAGAATCACATTTTAGTTACCTAAAATTGAGGTGAAACAAATCCGGTTGAACCCCCAAATCACCGCAATTTTTTTTTTTTAATCGCTTTAGTGGTTTTGCGTTCCTAGAAAATAACGAAAATGCTGCGAGAAAACTATGGTAAGGTGACTTTGTAGTCTGCATGTCTGCAATTTTTATATTAGCTGCAAAATTTGTTTTTTTTAGGGCACCTACCTGATGAATGTCTTATACTCAATTGGCCATACCAATAAACTCTAAATTTAAGTAGTTCACAGTGGATATATTTTTCATACAAATTTCGGAATTGTGGGCTTCCGTAAATTTAAAGTCGAGAATAAACTTTGTTATCAGTACGGCACAATCAAAACAACAAATTGTTGTTAAAAAAATTATGTTGACTAAACAAAGTTTTTAGTTAATAACTCGTCCTCTACAACGCTTTACTTCTTTTTCTCAAAAAAAGAAAATGTACTCGCCACTTCGCATTCCAAATAAGTAACGCAAGAGTGGGTCTAGAGATTTACTGTCAATAAAATGACCACCAACATTTTCGAGACAAAGTACATATAATTTGTTGCAGAAAATACTATTTTAGACGCCACCATCAGCACAATCACCATGCCATGCCAAGTCATGCTGATCCGAAATAAATGAAAATTAGTTTGTAAATTTATTTTTCACATATTTAACAAAAATTATTCAAGTTTACTTAGCAGACGCTTTGAATATCTCAATGTTGCTGAAGCCTATCCAATTTATTTATCTCCCCGTCGAAAAAAAACTGACAAAATTCCCAAAACTAGCCGCCAAAATCGAACCTCTCCGCCGACACTGACACCAAACACTGTGCATTTCATAAATTTACATGTTTTCCTTTTAGTTTTGTTTAGACAAAAACAAATATATAAATTGAGGTACATTGTATTTGAATATTTTTGCTACCTGAAATATTTCGAACGCCACTAATGCCGTTGGTCCCAATAATTTGTCATATGACAACATTATGATTGCCGTTTCGGTTACAATGTTACAATTTTGCGAAACGGATCACTTCAACATAGGTATCGTCTTTATTGAACAATTCTTCAACTCTTCTCGGTTTTGATGTGACAAAACAGTGCGATAAATTCAAAGAAAAGCCAAAAGCGAATTTTCAAAAATACAGAAGGTGGCAAGAAAATTCCTTACGTCTGAATCATCATCAGTTTTATAGAGATAGAGAGGTAGATGTTTTTCTAATTAGAGAGAACAATTTAAAAACTCTGCATCGAATTGTGTTTGAGTGTAACAGTGGTGGCGGTGGCGGTGTCGGTTAATTGGCCTTATACAGCAAATAATTAGCAAAAGCCAACTAAACCGTCGTGTGAAATTTGTTTACGGCTAAAATGCACTCAAAGAGATGATTTCTAAATGGGTTCTCGGCAATTAGGTAAAAGTTTTTGAAGCGTCATTAAATGAGGGGTTGTTTCAGCATATGAAATATTGCAATTGATGGATTGGTACTTGACTCGGAAATCCTGTCAAGAATAAATGGGGCAGTAGGTCGTTTAACTGCCAGCGGGCAATTTGAGCCAGATTAGTTCAAAGCCTTACATTGAAAAGTTTATTAAATAAACTTCAACATTCTGGCCGCAAACTGTCCGATTTGATGAGTGAATCATCCTGTCACTCATCACTCATTTGCGAATAGTCCAATGGTTTAAATTTTAACTCAGATTTTAAAATGTATGCGACTGACATTTCAGAATTCACAAACTTTGCTCGGTCGTAAAATAGCCTTCATAAGGACACTTCCTTACAGACGGTTCTTATCGAAATCTGGTGCTTTCTATTTTGAAGGCACTGCGGCCCTCGTTTAATTACTCTTCTGGATATATCTCGTGCAGGTAAGGTTTAGTAGGGTTGTGAGATCACCACAAATAAACTAGGCATCATAGAGGGCCGCACGCCAACTCTTAGGGAACAATTCCGGTTAAAACCGAAACCAATTCGCCTAAACCCTAATTTTACCTACAGACTTTAAGAGTGGTCTCAATCTTGCTTGAGAAGCTGACTTCCTCCAAGTTACTGAAGAAGTACCTTCCTACGTGCTTATTACCAATCGTAGACAAATTTAGCTGGCAATGCTGGCCGGCTCCAAGTCCGAATTGAAGTAGTAGTTCTATTTGAATCGACTGACTTTTGGGTAGTTAGAGCGGCCACTTAAGGCTTTAAATACACCAATTTACAATTTACTTCGAATTTTACTATACAGCATCTTTTCACGGTTTGTTTACGAGTTTCTGTGATGTATTGGACCAAGCTTTGAATTTCTGTCAGTCCAATGTGCGTACATATTCAGTAAACCCCAAAATGATGCCAATTGTTCGCCCCTAGATGAATGTCCCCAATACCAATACAATTTCCCTTTTCCTTTTTGCGTCGGTTCTTATTTATTTATTTGTTATTTTTTTCACTTTCAATCAGCTTTCGATTCCGGAAATACGTTCACATTCACTTAAAACAAAAAGTTTGAAAAACATAAAAGCACTCGAATCTAGGCCAAACGTAAATTCTCATTTGAGTATCTAATGATGTAGTTTGGTGGTGCTCCGTTGATGTGTGTCTAACTTCGTTTTGTCGCATCCCCCATCACCATCATCATCATCATCGTCATCAAAATCGTACTTGACGCTGTTTCTCTTCGTCTTATTTTTTTTTTTGCTTTTTTTTTCTTTTTCATAACGAAAAACATTTTATTTTGGATTTTGAGGATGACAAATCTAAACCAGAGAAAGAGAGAGAGAGAGAGTGAGGGAGTCTGGGGCAGAGACTGAGGCTAAGGCATTTATTTATTCTTATTTTGCTCATTGTTGTCAGTGATTCGGATTTGGATCTGAATTCGAATTGGGATTCCTTTCTTTTGTTCAGCCTTCGCTTCTTGGGAATGTGTAGTAACGCACCTATACACCTATTACAGAGCCAGCGACATGCTGTGTGTCATAAAAACGCACAGAAAAGTGATGTTACTTGTTCAATGTTCATTAGAGTGAGATTAAAAGAATTTATATTTAAGGCGACACTGATATGAAGCTTCTATTTTTGGAAGTTTGAACAGAAAACGACGAAAAAAAGTCAACGAAATTGTTTCGTGAGAAAAGCGTAAAGTGTTCATAGATACTTTTTGGTTCATGGCTACTTTGGCAAGCGATGGCGTGTTTGCAAACTGTTGAAAAGATTAAAAATGGAGCACAAATTCGTATTCGTCAATATATATCGAGAGGCTTATAGTCCGCGCTAAGTATATTTGTGCGAATCGCTATTGCGCAGGGATAAGTATATATACCTGAACTGGGAGGATTGTTTGTTGCACGAATTATGTTCCCAATCGATAAAAAAAAATACAATATGGGTATGCTTACAAAAGTCCCCTACCCATCTACGTGACGAAGCAAACGTAAGAGGGAATAGTCAGAGGGTCGGAATCTATCAGCTGCGACAGGTGACATGAGTTCAGGCACTTTAATGGCAAATACCATATGCAACTCTTCTTCATTTAAAGATGAAAAGCCTAAGAGGTTATTACTACCGAATAAATCATTTTTTTAATAATCTTGCAATTTATTTATTTATTTATTTATTTATTTATTCATCTACGGATATGAAATCTTACAGATTACTTACAATTCAATATGTAATTAGATAATATAAAAGATAAGTTAAAGCTAATGTTTTGAATTCCAATCTGTTTACTGAGAGATCCAGTTCATTACATATAGCATTAAAGAGTTTTATACATTTAGAAAAAGATTCATTGCAACCATAATTGCATGTATGTTTTGGATTGTAAAAAAAATGACGTAGACGTAACCTTCTCTCTGGAATATATATTTTAAAGTAGGTAAGAATTTGTGGACACTTAATTCCATCTGAAAATACATCATGAACAAACAATATGCACTGAACAGACCGTATTTTTTTCTAATAAATCAAGGCCAACTAACTCACATCTAGATGGATATGAAGGAGAATCAATTCTCCACCTCAGCTGCCTGACTACAAATCTTGTAAAAGCTTTTTGAACTCTTTCAATACGTGTTATCCCAATAGAGGAAGAAGGACACCATACAATTGAACAATACTGAAGAATTGGGCGAACTGAAGACATGTAAACCGATTTTAAAGCATAAGTGTTGGAGAATTCATTGCAATTTCGCTTAACCAAACCAAGCATTGAATTTGCCCTGGCTATGAAAAATTATTATAAAATTTCTTGAGTACCCAGGTTGCAAAAAAAAAAAAATAAGTGAAGGTCCGTTCACTTCCAAAGATTCAATATCAATGATTTAATTTAATATCAGAAAATATTAAATACTATTTTGTAACAGCTGTCTTAGATTTATTTTTGCTAGGTTGTAGTTTTTAAAGTTGTTTGCAACAAGGTTACTTAGCTATACAAAAAAAAAAAAAAACGATTACCGTATGCAGTTAAAAAAACCCTTTTTGAAGCTTAAATCTCTAGCATACGTGATTTGTTTTAGCGCTTTTACGAAGTCATGTTTGACAGAATGGTCTTTAGGCACTGAATCTAAGCAGACAACGATTTCTGCAGAAGCTGTAGATAGGAGTAGGAAGGCAAAACACATACATACATAGTGGTACTTATGTATCGTATTGCATACGAGTTAACAAAATAAAATTACTATATGTAACTCTACACGAATCCATAGAGCGAGTATCGTCGTACTACTGCGCGTACGACTGTACCTCTCTCTTGTTATTCACTTCACTTCCAACCAGCCAGCATAAACATGGGTTTTTTTGAGCACCGCTCTTTTTCCCATCAAAAAAGTTCGGTCGTTATTGTTTTCCTGTTTCTTCGCATTACAGTTCGCTAATATACAACTTACATTGGACGATTATATCAGACTAAGCGGCTTCTCATCAAGACCTAAGGTGTATCCACTAACAATTTAAAATCCATCTCTACTGTATTTTAATCTTGGTGAACAGATAAATATTCTGCAACTATATACCTGCATTTTTGACGAAATACCTGTTCGCAGAAAAAAGTTTATAGACTGCCATCTATTGGAAAATTATGGTTAAACATATTTCTGGGTTATTAAAAAAAAGTAAGGCCTACGATCCCAACACTCCGGGTACCAATTTTTTAACGTTTTCTGCATGTACAATCAAATCTTGTGCATGGCGTTTGTTACATATTAAGTTTTGCGCCACTTTTGGATTTTATTTTCTTGCGTTGTCTTCGCTGACGTCATAGAAAAATTCATAGTGAAAGACATAGTTTCCGCTAAACTTATCCGCTAACAACGATTGCCAGGGGGCAAATTCCGTGTAACAATAATCGTCGGGACGATATCGTTTTTGAAACTTTGATGACCAAAAGAAGTTATATTCTGCCCGAATTTGTTTCACTATCGTCAGCTTTCATTACATTTGTGGAAAATTAACTGGATTAAGGTCTCAAACTCGCAATTTTGGCACTTAGTTGCTACTTTTGGAGGTCTATCGTTTCGACGATAATCGACTGAAAATTTACGGAATGAGTGCCCCCAGGTTCAATATTGTTGCATATCCCAAGGGCTTAATTAAGGAGCTGTCTTAGGTCAGTTATGTATACGTTCAACTTAAAAGCTTGCGATAATGTCACAGTGAAGAGACCTTAAGGTGTAATTTATATTTCTACGGGTCTTAAACGTGTAACCTTTCGCCTTGAGCCACTGCGGCTACAACGAAAGTAATATTTGCGAGAAGTGGCACAGTTCAATTGAAAATTTGCATTTTTCCGACCCCTCAAATTAGCCTAACCTTCAACATAGTAACCACCAGCGTGAACACAGAAAATAAAATCGCTACAATTGAAGAATTAAAAAAAATGCTTGTGGAAAATCGCATACTCGATTCCATGATCGTGTAATGCCAAGAATGGCACGGTGTTTGTTAATACCCCTTTCTTAGGTTGTTGCCCTCAGTAAAAAAAACGACCCAGCAGAATAAAATGATTAATTGTTCTTTAATTAGCTATGGGCGACAATTTGTCTACAAAAGTACTTGTTCTGTTCGAAACTATATATCAACAACAACGCCAAGTATCCGCACGATCTCGTTTCCAGTATTAGCGTACCACCAGTATCGGTCTTGAAATCTAAAATTAAATTGAACCAATGACTTACGCAACGCAGCTATTCAGGACAATGATCCACACAGTTTCGCGGGCAAATAAACTGTCGACGATTCGGTTAAAAACTATATATACAACTCTTGCTTTACAAATTCAGTATTGTCATCGGTTCAATAGCACTTGTTATTTTGCATTCAATGCCGCCATATGTATAATGATATGTGGACAAACACTTACCTCACTCTGCCAACGACTGGATTCGAAAAACTTCGTGACCTTGTTACGAGTACCAATCGATAACATTTCCCAAAAGTAAATATGTTTTGATGAAATCTCATCATCAATCTGTTAAGGATATCGACCAGCAGCGGCAGGGGCAATTATTTACCATCATCTTTGCCCACTTTCCACTGGCACTTCTCGTGGTTTGTTTACAACAAAAATATACAATACCCGCGCCGCAGATAATTTTCTTATGCTGTATCACGAACGACTTTCAACAATGTGTTACCTAGTCGCTACGCCCGGCCCATTGCTGATGGTGCCCCTTTCGCTGCATGCCACTGCGGGGAGATCTTTTTCTTTTCCTACAATAATAATCTATTTGGAACAACAGGGGTAATGAACTTGGTTCACTGTCGGAATCTTTTCCTCCTTTCGTGTGAACGTGTACTCCATTTATCTGCGATGCACATCTCCACAGTGAACATCGGTTTGGTTTTTTTTTTTTGTATATATCACTCCCTCTGTTTTCACCTCCTCAAAAGTGCTGTGCGGATAAGATACAATTTAGTCTAGTCAGACGAGGCGATAATTTAACAAATTTTCCTTTATAATATATAGCGGACAGTGGAAGCGGGCGAAAATGTATTTCTTTTTTTTCTGCTTTAAACGCTGAATGCTGCACTGCCAGACACCAGGGAAAATGATTATTACAAGATCTTGACAGTGGGGAAAAAGCATGCTTGCTGCCTCGATAAACCTCAAGTAGAAAACAAGAAGGAAGCGAATAGGGGATGTGTGTAATTAGATGAGAGATATTTTGCTGGTATATCGCGTGGTCAATTGTACGACTCTGTTGTTGTTTACGTTTTGAACACAAGTGTCCTCGGTGTTTCCGTATAAGATAACAATTGGGATTAGGACCACTTTTTCTCGAGGATCGTCTTACTTTAAATGGAATTCTTTAATTGCATTTGTCTCAGTGATTCATGTGTTCGACTTTAGTGCTGTGTATATAAAACATGTCAACTGTATTATTGGCCAACAATGCATCCCACCACGAGAGTGAACATTGTGTGACATCTGTGGTTTGTCCATCTGCTGCCATCTGTTGTCAGTTGCCACAAATATTATTGTATCTTTATGGTTTAGACCCTGACTAGGTTTTTGTCACAGCAATTTTTTGGTATATAATAATAAATTGGTTGGAAATACACTCCGGGTAAATTTCACAAATCCAATTCCTAATTTGACAATACCTCCTGCTGGGGTCAATATTGACACCAAAAATGTATCTTTGGTTCAGACCCATGCTGGGGTCAATATTGACACCAAAAATGTATCTTTGGTTCAGACCCATGCTAAGTTTTGTCGTATTTATATGCAGCAAGTTCAGGCCTTCTTGGAGCTCCCGAGAACGTCGTTTCTTCAGTTGGAAATCATGACAAAAAATGGCTTTATAATACCCAAAAGTCAACGGATACAAATAATCATGTTTAACCTTTACGCTTATTACGTTGTAGTTCACAATGGATAATTTTATATCGAAAATTTCGGACATGATTATTAGGGACAGCCACCGAATCTTGTGTTCCGGTCTCCACATTAGTGTGTTGGTCGGCTACTGTATTTTATTTTATTATATGTATTTATTTAATGCCTTATTAAATTTCTGTCGAGCTTAAATTTATTAGATAAATTACATTCTACATTTATATTGTTAAAATTGATAAATTCGCACCGTGAATCAGGTTTTGGCTACAAATTTGAAAGTCACTGCGCAATACTAATAATCACATTTAGTGTCCAGGTTTGGTTTTACGAACTCACAATGGTGAACTTTTCCATGCAAAATTTCCCATTGTGATCTATAACATTTTTGGTGTACAAGTAAAGAATATTGATTATTAGTAAGGCCCAGTGTTAAAAAACCACATCTCCTATACTTTTTAAATAATCTGAACCATAAATCGCCATCTATTGCCACATTAGTTAAACGCCATTGGTTGGGAGCCATGCTACAATGTTGCCCTGAATTTTGTTGTCACCTTTTCCTGCTTGTCAAACAACATTGTAAACCTAATTTGTTTAGCACCAAACACCACCCAAGCTTGTTCGCTGACAAATTCGCGAAAGTTGCCAAATCTCTCCAACAACATTGATTAAGTGCAAATTTTAATTAAAAATCTGAAATTGCTGTAAAACACACATACGCCTCGAAACAAAACTGTAAATGTAATTAACCCATTTGCATCAATACGTTGACACCCTAATATTGAAATGTAGTCAACACGATTACTCATAACTATTAATCATGTGCATTTAGAATTTTGAATTTGAAAAATGTTAATTCAAATTTTATAACCAGCAATTCCACAGTCGATAAACTCGGCGAACATACCCCCACACTAGCGCGCAACAAAAAAAAAAACGTTCACCCTCTCCACTACATACACTCGGTCATAATTATAATTAAAATAATAATTAAAATATGAATAGCACTCCTCCATAAACTATCCAAAAATATGAATAATATTTTTTTTTTTTATTTAATTTTTGTGTATTTATTTTATTTTTAAAAGTTTTAACATTTTTGCTCGCCTTGTGGCTAAAATAAGTTTCTGTGGCGCATCGTAACGTGCTGTTGTCATCGGTGTCGGGCTTTTGGTTCGTGGTCTCTGCACGCTGCGGTTCCCGTCATCTTGTTCGCTGCCTAAACTGGGTTGGTGCGAATGCACGATATAATGTATATGCGACATGAACGCTGCTCGTTTATGGCGGCGGTTTTTGCTTTCTCTCGGTCGGTCTGCTGCAATTTGACATGTGTCTGCAATGCCCGCTGAATATTTACCTAATTTATATGAATTAAGTGCCAAAAATATGAACATTTTCGATTGCTGATGGTGCTTGCATCTCGATGTGTAGCAGAGTGACACGGCCCGGTGGGGGCTTTGGCTGCGGGTGAGAATGATACGGTCCCGCGGACCGTGAGTCATGTGTGCAGCAGCGGATCCCCACATGCAGTCATTTGATGTGGAAAGTGTGTCGTTTGCTTATGAAAGTGGGCTACAGTGTACAGTGGGTCAGCAAAGTGACGATAAAGGATATTTGAAAATTTGGCGCTTCTGGTTTTTCGAAATTAGTTACTGTGTTTGATTTTTAAAAATGTCTGCCTTTGACCAGGGAATCTGCGTCTTTCAAATGGACAAATACCCATTTAAGTTCCGTCAAACGCTTGAAAAGTGCCATTAATAATTCGAATGCAATCGCGCTGTTACTTAAGCTGGATTAATCCCAGGCAATCCTATTAAGGAAGACATTACATTCTTGATCCTTCAACATGGTACGAGCCATTTTTGTTAAAGTAATCGTTCAGCATTAACATAATGGTTCTGTAACAGTACGTAAGATGATTTTTTTTTAGCACATATACGAACCATATCGTGCATGTTTTATCACATAGATGGCGTGATAGGACTGAGCTATTGCTGTTTTAAGCTTATTGGCGAATTTATTCGTCCGTTAATCGGTTTATCTGGCCAGTTTTGTATTTCAGCGGCCTACCATACATTTTTCACTACCAGGCACCACATGCACATTTTCAATTAGCTAATGTTCGAACCAAAATATCGTGATATACACATGCATACTTACTTCGAATTTAACTTTTAAATTTTGTGGTATGTGGTTATGAATTTAATTTTCAGTTGACTTAAGCAAAATTTTTTATATTTAGTAGGTGTCGAAGAAACTTGATAGATGTCGACGAGAGTTATTTATAGACATATTTTGTGTTACTGCTGAATTGAGTATTTTTATTAGGAGAGCCAAGCGAACTCTTCTGTTGAAAACTTCTATGAATCTTGACCTATTTTAATTCCCTGAGAAGATGCTGTAAATGCGTTCTTTTTTTTTAAACGTGAAAGGGAAAGGTTAATAAGTGAAATAGAAAATGTAAATCAATTAAATTTCGCTCAGATTTTCTATGTCCGCAAAGAATAAATAAATTCTAAAATAAAAATGTCTAAATTGTAATTGAATCGAATTTAACTAAATCCCAGAAAGTCATGTCTACGAAAATGTTTTCAAAGCGATGTTAAACGTTAATTAAATCAAATTATCTCACCGAACATGAAAGTAATGTTAATGTTTAATTGCCAAAATAATTTTACCCACTGTATTCTACACGAAATGCACGAGAGTAAGACATATTCGTAAATTTTGGAATGTCACAGTTGAGTTGATGTTCTTCCTCCGTCTTTGGTATTTGTTAAATGTATAATTATAAAGAGGAAATTCTGTCCCGAAAAGCGTAATTAACTAGATGAAATGTGGTATCCTTTTTTTTGTTTGACGAGAAAAAAGATACAAATGGCATTGCATACTTTGTGCATCGCCATGCTTCACTTGTGAATGTGAGCAGAGTGATAGGTGTGCGGTTAATGGAGCATGTCGTTGTTGATGTCATATTCCTGTGAGGAAGGAAATCTGCCCAACCAAATGGCCAGTGCACCGCGAATAACAATTCAATTAGTTTGACTGCAAAGTTCGAACATGTTGTCCTGTCAGTTCATTGACACGTGATGTGTTTTTGAAACTCAGCGGTGCTGAAAATATGGAACAACAAACACAGGGGGTAAACAAAGTATTGAAATGTTTTTTTTGTACTAACGAAGACATGAACACCATTCGTTAATGTTTCCGATTTTGAACAAATGTCATTCGACCTGCCAAAGTGTCTTTCGAAGTAAATATTTTGTTTGTACGTTTTTTCGTTTTTTATGCGAAATGATGTGGAATCTTTTGCCGGGTCAACGAATCCTTTCGTCAGAGGCAGATGTTTAAAACGTGCATTTATTTAATTTAAACAAAAAACTAGGTTAACTAAGAGAGGAATAAATTATGGTGAAATGGCGAAATGTCGAAACAGTTGTTTAATTGTTTTGACCTTCACCAGGTACGAGCTGTTTTAGTACCAATAGAATGGACGATAAAACTCTCAAATTCTGTTTAACTTGGCACACCGCACGGGACTTAATTGGGGTCTGCTACTACAAATTTTGTTTAATTTATTAGCCAAATATTAATCGGCTCAGAGAACACAACATAAAACCTAAAGAATTATGTGATTTGGCCAAAGCGAGTTAATATTTCCACTAAACGAATGACGTTCCCGTTTGTTTAATTGCATGAATTGGTAGTCATTCCATAAGTCATCCTACACGTTTCTAAATACAAACTTTTATTGTGCACCGTTGTGCGATTAAAGCCCACATTTATTCTCATAATGAGGGATATTTTTGTAAATTAATTTAACTTTTTTTTTTCGAGAGAGAGAGACAGGGAAAATAAATGTCGCAAAAATCAAAATCATTTCAAGTCACTCGCGGTAACCTTTGTGTGACAGCGCCAGTGACATTAATATATTATGGCAGGATTTGGAAAACAGATTTAAAGTTAAAAAAATGTTCCCACCATTTCGTGGCGAGGTTATTTTTGATCTTCAAGGATTAATTGACGAAAATAATTATACGCATTCGCAATGTGGGGTCTGCTTAAAAAACACATCACACTTTTCAAAGTCCAATAAGTTTGGTGTGGAAACTCGTTCGGTTAATTGAATTGAATTGAATTGATGTCAGTGCGTTCTCTATTTGGCATGTGTATTTTTTAATTGTAAACATTTTTTGTTTTTATTGATTTATTGTGAATATGACGAGCTATGTATGCAAATTGATGCTTTTGAGGCGCTTTCGCGGAATTCAACAGAACGATATGCAATTTTATTGTTTGTTGTGATAATGTGTTGTTTAATTTTCAAAACTATAAAGTGATGGTAAACACACATCAAATTGGATGTGATTTATATAAATATGGATATTGTCGAATCGCCGGCTGTCGAGGTTGAATGGAAGACATGCTATTTTAGAAAATTTGATCAGCAGTAGAGTATAGAGAGATCTCAAAATCATTAAAGAAATTCAGAGTTTGATTCTTGAGTTGGATGGGGCATATCGGCTTTTTAGGTTGAAGATGATCGGCCTTGTAAGACTTTGCCAAATATGAACTATTTGATTTTAGTCATGTTTCAGCTACTCCCAGAGCCATTGAGTTGTACATGATCCACAAATGGCGACAGCGTGGACTGATGGATGACAGACAGCGGATTTTCTTTCCACATATTTGGTTGAATCTTAAAGATCCTTTAAGTTGTTCACAATCTTTACTTTTAGAACTGATCAAGACATATTCTGGTATTTAAGTGAATGACGAATGAAGAATGGTTTGATCAGAAGCTGAAGAGGTTATAGGAGTATTTTTTTATTCTTAAATCTGGGACCAGCGAAGCTTACAAGAGACAACATCAACGAAAATGTCCGATGGCGAGTAATGAATTTTTTCCCTGGTAACGGTTCGAATGGGTGGTAAATCATTTGGAATGGTTTGTGTCCTAGAAACACACATATTTTCGTTTTTAGAAATTCCTACCAGAAATTGTAGCCAAACTTGAATCGATTGCAAACAAAATGTACGGCTATTTCAACAACAAAGAAAACAAAATACAGCAACAGATACTAACGCCATCTGTTGACAAATACCGATATTAATGACACTAATCGTGGACAACAACCTTCATATTTTCGAGTCGAAATAGATTTCGCTGCCATGAAAGGTATCGATCTCCGATTATCGAATTTTAAATCAATACAATCCTTGATTCAAAAATCGCATCCCCATTCAACTAGTCGCCCATTCTCAGTTATTGCAAGTTGTCAAGGTACAAATACCCTTTCCTTAGTTTCGGATCAATACCGACGTTGGTCTACCATCCTGTGCTGTGACTTCGTCACAATTTCTCCATCTACCTTCCACAGCGCAGCTACGACATTCGCTTTCCGAGAAATCCTGCCAAAGTATTTGCCCATCCAATGATTTCCGCATGTCGGCCCAAATTCAATTGGCAGCTGTCTCCCATACCCAATCCCATCATCAGAATCATCACGCTCAGTTCCCCCGCCCCATTCCACATAGTTCGTCACACAAATTGCATACAAAATCTTCAAACTTATCGAGAGCACAACATTCGCATGTTAGTCATAAATCTTTCAGATGCAATTCACTGCGCTCTGTATGCCCCAAGTTCAACAAGCACTATTGTGTACTAGAATGTGTGCAGTGCTGCCTCCCTTGCAGTGAACCAAAACAAGCGCACAACATTTACACAAAACCACCACGACAAGGGAGACACCTCCTTTGGGGGGCGCTTCTTCATACACGTAATGTATCTGCATCTCTCTGTGTAGCTTTGCATCTCCATCCATCTGTTCAACTGCATACACAAAACAAATTATGTGTGCAAATGAAAATAAATTTTCATTCATGAAAAATATTTTTCTCATCGAATGCCGACGAGAGTGCGGCCAGCGCGGCGGCGGTCTCTAGGTACTTGTTGTGCCGCCCAACAAAAAAATTGACACATTTCTACAAGAAACTGCTGCTGCAATACAGGATGTGGCGCAGTACATGGGTATACGGGGGGTGTGTAGGCGACGGGATGATGGAGATATATTAATAGATACTTATATCGGTAATAATTGATTTTATTTTTGGGATCAAGCAAGCCTCAAGTGACTAATTGTTTACTTGTTGTCGTTGTTTTTGTGACGGAGACCAGCGAGGGACACTTTCGCTGTACATTTTTCGTTTGTTGCCACCTTTGTGGATATTTTTGTTAAGGATATTGCCAATCTCTCTCCATTGCGAATGTTGTCAGCTGTAATTTCATATGTGCCCATTGGTGTTGATTATTTTTTTTCTCGCATATGTTTGTGGTTGGATAGGGTTTTGTTGACGGTTTCCTGGCGCTTTCACGACAAATGTTTTATGGCATTTCGAGTGACCTTTTACGAAAGACTCAATCATCTGACACATTGAATCGGAGGTGGGAAATGTTTCGTTTGGATGCTTTTAGCGCGTCACTATACTGAAACTGAAATGCCTGAGGTGAGATTCATTGGGGCTATTAGTTGTGGAATTTGTTGTTTCTTTGATTTGAAAAGGAAATAGACGACAAGCGGTTAGCAGAACAAGTTTTCTCGAAAATTGAACAAAAATAATATTATTATGCATTTTTGTTGTACATTTTATTTTTATAAAAGCCATTGATGTGAATTGGCGGGCATCCGGTTAGTTGAATGGAGGCGGTGTTGTTGGATGACTTGTTGTATTTAGTATGTGCGAGCTAAAGAAAGTTCTAATGGATGCAATTGAATTATGGACAATAGACGGTCTTCCTCCCATTATTGGGTGGTAAATTATTTTTTAAATGCACCCAAATACGTAAGTTGGATTTTGTAGGCGCATGGGACACAGGTTCATGTGGAGAAAGTTTCCTCAAATTCCACTGGACGCCATGTTGTCTACTTGATTGGCATAAATAATTGGCTTCTATTGTCGCTGGTGTGTGTGATTAGCGACAATCCTTTAGCTACTACTGTAGCTACTGCTGTCGCTTTAGATTTTGCTACTGCTATTACTACCGCTCTCGCAACTGCTCATGCTACTGCCGTCTCTATGGATTTTGTTATAAAAGTCGCTACAGATGTTGCGGTCGATACTGATGGCGCTACTGCTGTCGCTTTTATTACTGATGTTGCGACCACTCTCGTTAGTGCTCTTTCTACTGCTTTTGCTACTGTTGTTGCTACTGCCGTCGTTATAAAAGTCGCTTCTGCTGTAGCTACTGCTGTTGCTACTGCTGTCGCTTCTGCTGTCGCTTCTGCTGTCGCTTCTGCTGTAGCTACTGCTGTTGCTACTGCTGTCCTTTCTGCTGTCGCAACTGCCCTAGTTACTTCTCTCGCTTCCGATTACAGTACTGCTGTCGTTTCTGCTGTCACTACACCTCTCGCTACTGGTCATGCAACTGGTGTTGCTAATGCCCTCGCTATGAATTTTGGAACTATTGTCGCTACTGCTGTAGCTACTGCGGTCGATACAGGTCTCGGTACTGCTCTCGCCACTGTTGTCGCCAATGCTGTCGCTACTGTTGTCCCTACAGATTTCACTAATGCTGTCATCTCTGCTGTCGCCAATGCTCTTTCTACTTGTATCGATACTGCTGTTGTTATTGTCCTCGCTACTACTGTTGCTACTACTGACGCTACAGTTGTAGATTATGCCATTGCTACTGCTGAAGCTACTGCTGTTTTTATTATTGTTGCTACAGTTGTCGATTATGCCAGTGCTACTGCTGTTGCTACAGAGATCAATACTGCTGTCGCTAAAGCTTTTGCTACGTTGTCGCGATTGCTGTTGTTATAAATGTCGCATTATTTAAATAAAACTGACTTTAACTCTTGCATCCGCCACCTCTCTCGGTTTTATTGTAACTTCTGCTGTTCGATGGTATACATTGGTCAGCAAATTAGCTCCAAATTATTATCCATCTCTCCTAACTATCTTGATTAAAAAGAAATCCGTCCGCAATTTCCATCAATACGTACGTAGTTTACCACAGACTTGGTGTCTATCCCCAATATCTTCTTTTAATTTTCCCGCAGATTCATTTTTTCCAATGAAATTTTACAAAACAATATTTTTAATAAACATTTAAAGTAATTGCATCATTATTTGTATATAGATAGTATGCCAAGGAATAACAGCCGCGGAGGCGTTTAACCTACTTGCTTCCAAAATATCGCCGCTCATATACAATTTTTGAGCATTTTCTATTTCTCGACGAAAACATTTTATGCCATAGCATAGAAACATAGATACGAGTATTTCCGAACGTAATTTGGCAAGCGGCACGGTAACAATAAAATTCAAAACGAGAACAAAAAAGAACCCCACCAAAAAAATAAATACTTATATAATGCTTTTGGAAAAGACTTTTCTAAATCCAACCGTAATATTCGCGAATTTTTCAAGGGCAACGCGTCTTCGTCGGCGACCATTTTCGAAACAAAACGTCACATTAGCACTAAATAACGTAATTTATGTTTTCTTTTATTTGTTTGTTAAAAATATTTCTGTTTGCAATAATTTTTATCAAAAAAATAAAGGAAAAAAAAAAAAAAAATAAAAAAATTATATCAAATCGGCGTGGAAATAAATTCTTGAAGAAGATCTCGTTTGTTGTTCTTTTTGGCATTTTTCAAACAGCCAGAGAATTTATAATCATTCGAAAACGTTTGGCATGAGGCGAATATAAAGACTATTGCAACATCTTGAAATGGGCTATGAATATCTCTTTGACGGGGTTTACATAGTTGTAAAATTTTAACGATACTCACAGATATGCAATTTTTTGTTTTTATCTTTTTGGAACACAATTAAATGGCAATTAAATGGAAATTGCCAATAAATTGTTGCATCTTTGGAAGAGTGTAAAAGGTGGGAGCAGATATTTTTGACCGAAGTTCTCTTGCGACGAATTGCCCAATGATGATGGCATCGATGACATTGACATACTATATTTTGTGTGAAACGAAATCGATCTGTAGCTAGACTTGGCTGAGCAAATTTAGGTCTTCAAGTATATTTTAGGACAGCAGATACATACATACGTTACGCGTATACCTGCTTGAATGTGTCTGACAATTTTTTTGCGGAAAATATTCGATTTGCTCTCCAACGCACCTGTTTACTTGATTTTTGACAATCTTTGTGCTTCAAAAATTCTACATATAGTAAAACTGAAGGTGTACTCACATTTTTTTGTGTTGACTTTGATAAATACTGTAGAACCCGGAAAATGACACATAGCTTAATAGCAGAATTCTTTTAATGTCAAACTCGCATTAGTGTGACATAAAAAAAAATTGTGCTATTAAGCTCTGTGTCGTTTGTCTTTTTTGGCCTTTAAAATCCGTTTAAAGTTCCAACCCGGTTAAAGTCACATTATTTTGTTGGCCGTTGTTTGTGCGACTTTATGCGGGTTCGACTGTAGTCGTAGTTAGAGCAGTAGCTTTAAAAAATATGAATAGGGCGCACGGAACTAAAAGCAAAGTTCCTAGGTCTAGCCTCTTTAATTATGAACGGACGTATTTTTAGTATGAAAGTTTTGCTTGGCAACAGGTTTGAAAGGAGGTAGAAGTCCAGCTGAGTCGCTTTCGAAGGAAACCAGTAGAGGAAGGGGACGATCTCAACTTACAGAGAATACAGCTTTTTTCTTTGTTCCTAACAAAATAGATCCTATAGAGGTTTTTAGTAAACGATACTATGAAAAGTATGATTTTTTTTGGTGAGTTTAAAGGGTTTTTGTAAGGAGTTCCAGGCTAAGACAGAACTTATAAAAAAACAATGCCAGGCATATATTCTAAAGGGTGATTTTTTAAGAGGTTTAGAACTTTTTTAAAATAAAAAACACAAAAAATTCGAAAAAATTAATGAAATATTTATTTGAATCGATAGTTTGAACCTTGCAATTTAATGTTTAAAGATAATTTCATGCAAATGTTGACCGCGGCTGCGTCTCAGGTAGCCCATCCGCTGAGTCCAATTTTGGCATACTCTTTCACACATATCGGCCGGTATCTCACGAATGAATGCATGGATGTTGGCTTCCAGTGCGTCAATCGAAGCGGGCTTGTCCCTATACACATTAGCCTTGGCATACCCCCACAAAAAATAATCTAATGGTGTCAAATCGCACGATCTAGGCGGCCAATTGACCGGCCCGAAACGTGAAATTAACTGTTCACCAAACTCGCCTCGCAATTGCGCCATTGTTTCGCGTGCTGTGTGGCATGTGGCACCGTCTTGTTGAAACCACATATCATGCAAGTCAAGAACTTCCATTTCGGGAAAAAAAAAGTTTGTTATCATCGCTCGGTAGCGTTCACCATTGACAGTAACGCTGCGATTCGCATCATCTTTGAAGAAATATGGCCCAATAATGCCGCCGGCCCATAAACCGCACCAAACAGTGGCTTTTTCGGGATGCATTGGTAGCTGTTGCAATGCTTCTGGCTGATCTTCACTCCAAATGCGGCAGTTTTGCTTATTTACGTACCCATTCAACCAAAAATGAGCCTCATCGCTGAACACAATTTTTCGATAAAAAAGCGGATCCTCGGCCAGCTTTCCAAGAGCCCATTCACCAAAAATTCGGCGTTGTGGTAGGTCGGCTGGCTTTAGTTCTTGCACCAGCTGTATCTTAAAAGGCTTTACGCCCAAATCCTTCCGCAAAATTTTCCACGTAGTGCTGTAACAAAGGCCTAACTGCTGGGAACGGCGCCGAATCGACATTTCGCGGTCTTCTGTCACACTAGCTATACGGCCGCAATATTTTCTTCACTACGCACAATACGTAGACGTGTTGGTGGTTTAATGTCCAACAAAGTAAATTTGGTGCGAAATTTGGTCACAATCTTCCGAATAGACTGCTCAGAAGGTCGAGAATGCCGATCATAAAATGGAAGCAGCGCGCGATGAACATTTCGAACCGAGCACGAATTTTGATAGTAAAATTCAATAATTTGCAAGCGTTGTTCATTTGTAAGACGATCCATGGTTAAATTGCAAACCAAACTGAAGCTGTTTGACAGTGACACAAGGTACTAAACACACGTCAGCTGTCAAAACCGGTGTTGCCAAAACCAAACCAGCTAAAAAATCACCCTTTATAAGAACACTCAGTGAAATACAATTCTTTTATCTCGAACTTTGTTGTGGTAGAATTGCAGAACTTTTTCTAAATCAAGTTCAAGTTTTGGAACACTTTTGGGGTAACCACTAGTTCAAGTTTTGGAACTACTTCGACTTTTATTGATTTTTGATCCCCCAAACGTTGCTTGTTTATCAGTATAAAGCAGTAGGTACTTATCCCAGTGAAATATCTGAAGGGGTCAAGTCCTATTCAGTTGTCTGCACGTGTTTGTCGGTAATTCCTATCGAACCATCAAACTGGATGTGCGCTGGCACTTTTGTGGCGGTAACTCTGATGGTCTCTTCACAGCCCACTCTATGTTGACGAAAACGCTTTAGGCTCAGGTTCTTCGTCGTCAGAACTTTATCACATGTTTTTTCGGTGCTTGAACACAAGGTGGCGCAAAAGTAATCCTCCTATCAGAAAATGCTATAAATTTTGCGATTGGCCCCTAATGTCAGTTCTGTTTTGACATTTGTGTAGTAAACACATGCGAAATACACGTTAATAAACAATGTTACGCTACACTGCTCCAGAACGCGGAATATTGGTGACTATTTATTTGAGCAATAATCGGTCGTTGACTTTGGCACAACGTGAATTTCCTAGCCGTCCAATGCCTACTGGTGAAACACTGCGACGCTTAGTCGCTCGCCTCGAAGAGACTGGCACAACACGAGACGTTGCCAAGAGTGGCGGGCCCCGGAGCGCCCGTTGTGCCGAGAATATCGCCTCTGTTGACGCGGCCATTTTTTTTTTTCGAGAACGCCGCTGGTCAAACGACAACAGTGAACGGTGCGCTCTATAGGGCCATGTTTACCGATTTTTTTCTATCGCAATTGGACGATTTAGGACTGGAGGACATGTGGTTCCAACAGGACGGAGCTACGGCACACACTGCGCGAGCCACAACCGATATTCTGAAAGCGGTGTTCCCGGGTCGTTTTTGGCGATTTGCTCTAGCCCGCAAGATCGCCTGATTTGACCGCTCCAGACTTCTTTTTGTGGGGCTTTTTGAAGTCGTGGGCTTATGTCAACAAGCCTCAGACTCTTACAGCTCTTAAAGACAATATCCGTCAAGAATTTGAGGACCTATCGCCGGAAGTTTTGGCCAAAGTGATGGAAAATGCCATAAAAAGGGCTCAAATGACAATCAACTGTGGCGGCGGCCATTTACATGACATCATATTCTCGGTGCAGGGAAATAAGTCCACGGGAAATAAGTCCACTGAGGGACTTAGTACCCACCAAGGGGGAAATAAAACCATTTTCGTGAAGTGGACTTAGTTCCCATATAAGGTGGGAAATAAATTCCGAAAACTCAGAGTGGTTTTATTTCCCTTTTAACGTCAAGTTGGTGTTATTGCGCTCTCAAACTATGAAATCTGTATGGGGGGGCATGCTGCCCCCCTGCAACCCCCCTGCTTGGATTTACTGTTGGATTACGGGGTGGGTGCAAGGTTGGTCTTATTATTCAAATTTTGTTGGCGTTATTACGCTTTGTCGGAGTTACTCCAATAAAAGATCGTGAGTTTGTTGTCCAATTTAGTTTGGACGTAAGTTCCCCCTTCTTATTTTTGAGTGTGTACTAAGTTCCCATCAGAAAGTGGACATAGTTCCCACCCTACATGGGAACTTAGTCCACTTCACGAAAGTGGTTTTATTTCCCATTAGGTGGGAACCTAGTCCCTCGGTGGACTTATTTCCCGTGGACTTATTTCCCTGCACCATATTCTCGACTTGATGTAAAAAAAAATTAAAAGACCAAATAAAAATAATCCACAAGAAGAATCAAAGTTTTTAATTTTTTTTTAAATTACAGCCAAAAAACATCGGAAGGTTATTTTTGCGCCACCTTGTACAAACCTCAATCGCATCTTGACTTTTACAAGGCAGTGGTCCGAGTTGATGATGTCTAGCTTTGACGTAGATTCTCAATAGTCATGCGCTTAAATGACTAAAGCTCAAGACTTTCTGTATAAGTATATGTAAAAGGTATCCCACTTGTTATACATGATTTAAAATTATTGTGGGCATGAAGATTTTTGGTATGAACCTTTGTAGTTCATATCAAAAATAGGTGCAGGAACTTATTTTAGGTTCTTTATTTTACAGCGGATTGTAGTTTACGAAGGTTTGAAGTTTGTTTGCAAGATTAAAAAAACTGCTGAGTAATGGAAGTGCAAATGTCATCCTCATCTCGTGCGCGCACCAAAATCCATTCTTTTGATAATTCAGTACATCTGCTTCGATAACTGGTGGACTGTTCCTTATACTTTTTTAGGCCATTTTTATTATGCTCACATGATCTGAATAGATCATTGATTTCCATGGTATACAGCAAAAGTTGGATCTTGTACTGTTGTTGCAAACCGTGAATATCAATGCTCTATACAGATCATGTCAGCATAATAAAAAAGGCCTTTTGTTTGAAAATTAAGTATATATCTAATAATAATAACCAATAATTTGGAAAACATATTTGGCGGAAGAGTTGATACTTAAAATAATATGGTGAATTTTGTATAATTTCTAATTTGTCGGTTTGAACATAAACAAGATAAACCCGATGTACGCCGCGTCGGTTATGCAGTTCGCTATACATTAACCAATACTGTGTTCGAAAGCGTTACCACTCACCACTTGCAGCTATTACTTACTTGATAAATTTGGTGAGTAATGCACTGTGACTCACAGCTGTCCCAACTGATAAGCAGGTCCAAAAGCGTGAATATATTCGGGCAAGTTTTGACTGCAAGTGCTTTAAACGAGGTGTTTTCCAGCCGACCATATATTGTGCTGTGCGATCACATCCTCCTGCAGGTTAGTTTGATTTTTTTATTCGAGTTTCTAGATAAAAAGGGTATAACCAAACTGAACCCGAATTGCATATATAAAAGGAGCTTACAGATAATGCGATTTTATTGCGCAGCGGTTTATAATTTAGGCAAAGTGCTAACTTCTCCACAATCCCAGCTCTTGCTTTGCATCACCTTACCGCGGACTTTTTTATTGCCATTCGGCCTTACTAATAATCAAACACTAATGTCGACGGTTAGCTAGTTGCCAGCTTAAGTAAAATTGTACAGCATTAGTGAAACGGTACCAATAAACAATTAGACCTCCACATTTGCTAGTGCGACAACTTTCTTAGAATCTATTTCATTTTTTGGCATCGCAGAATTCAAATTTCATAATTTGTTTTCGTGAAAAACAAGGTCAATCTTTTAATTCAGAACGCGAATTTTATTCTAAGAAAAGGAATATATAAATCGCAAATTAATTTGCCCACCAGATATCTTAAAGATTATTATAAGCAAAAAACAAAATAGGAAATGCACAAAATATCAGCTGATCTGTCAAATATCATATGCAAATCAGTGATGCCCTCTCCTTCGATCGAACACAATTTCTGGTACTTTTTATAGTACACTTTCCTTTGTTTTCTAAAACTACACGATTGATTTATGAGTGAATTTGTGTCGCAATAAGATCTCTTTTAAATTATTCAATAAATGGAACACAGTTTGTTAGGCTGATTATGCAAATCGAAGCTTATTGATCTAAAGATTGAATGGTGAGCAAGTGAATATTTTTGAAAAAAAGTAATAAATCCGGCTATTTTGTTTTAGAATAAATGAAAAACTCACGTAGGAAGCCAAAAGCGTTTTAAGGACCTATCGCTTCCGTGTTTGAATTTCAATCTCCCAAGCAACGAAACAGTGCTTGTAAAATCTTGTAATGATCTTTTAAAATTGGAAATAGTTCCTATTACTTAATTCGGGAAACTTAGAAAGCGAAAAAATGTGAAATTCATTCAGAAAAATATAAACCCGCGGACATTTTTCTACACGAAAACTGTCATGCGTCTCTATGAATTCACATTAAATAAAACAGAATTCTGTTTATCTTGAATTCGCACATACTACCTGTTATTCCTCCAGAAGTTCCTAAATTTATTATTTCGCCGGGATTTTGCTGAATGCTGACAATTCTTATATCTATATTTCCGCGAAGTCAACCTTTTCACACCAACCACTGATTCATTAGAAATTCTCATTTTCTGGGAACAAACTCCATTTCCAAATGGAGCTAAATATCTACCTGAGCCGTCTAAGGTACTGAAAGTTGTAGAAAAATGTTGGTATTTGGGTATGAGCTATCCAGTTATCTTAAGTGAACCGGTATTTTATTCTCTTCTCTACGACTCTCCAGAAGGTCTTGGAAACATCTTAAACTTCTATCAAATTTATTTTTTACTACATATGCACTCGTATGCAAATTTTTAAAAAAAGTAAAAACCAATCAAAAAGCAAGCGCTAGCGGTTAAAAAAGATACCAAACATTTCATTTAATGAAAATATTCGAAATATATATTTCAAGTGTTTGGAAATAAAACAAAACTGAAATATTTTTCAATTTTGTGCATGCATTTGTAAAAATTTGTCTGCGCTAAGCTTAAAAACAACTTGCATTTTCGTATTCCAACGAATAAAGTTCGAAAACATTTACAATTTACTAAAATTAGTTAATAATTGTAAACGTTCAGACTGAACAAAAGTGTATTTAAATTCGCTCCTATTACGAAATTCCATACCACCATTTTGGGTGGTTGGGCAACACTCCTCTTGAAAATGACATTTAGGGAGGATTTATTTAGCTAATGCCCGAGATAAACATGGGTTTCTGAACATTAACACTTAACCCTACGGTTAGCGATGTTCAGGCAACTATCTTTGGGATTTTGGAAAGTGTGGAGTCCTTGCGTAAACAGCCAGACTAAAGTTGATTATTGGTAAGGCCGATTGTCTGTAGAAACTTTTTCAGCCAACGCTGAAATGTTGTTGTACCCCAATCGATACTTTGTCTGCCCGCCAGCCCGGCAGAAAACATTCCGCAGTAGAAATTGCGAAATCTCTCTCTAGTCACCTTCAATTTGGAACATGCCTCGAAGCTAATAAACTACTCTCCACCGTAGTCCATTAGCTCAGCTCATTTCATTTGAAAACAATATCACTAATAGGCAAGTGCCACCAACTCAAACGAATTTCAGCCTTTGAAAACACACACAGTCCATGAAAATACCTCAGCGAAACATTGTAAACAAATTGTTTACATTTCTCCATTTTGTATTTAAACTAAATCCGTCTTCATTTTGCTTTTAAATTTCAATCATACATTTGGCCTCCCACTGCTGTCAATGTTTTTGTAACTGACCTTGCCATCAGATGCCAAAACCAGAACTGTCTAAGTCTGCTCCCCAGACAAGCAGATTGACTGACATTATTATTATTTTTTATTTATTTTTTTTTTGACAAGAATACAATCGAAAACATTATAATCACTGACACACATGTTTTACTATCCGTAAAATTAAAAAAAAAAAAAACATAATAAATAAGAGAATACATATTAACGACACCAAAAAAAATTTGATGTGTACTTTTACTGCCAAAAGCAGATCGAGCAACGCGCAACGCAGTATAAACAAATTAGCAATTAATTTTGATTTTGTGGGTGTTCGCATGTTAGACCGAAGGAGGCCCAACTAAAATGTTACAACATTTAACGCCAGGTCTTCTCGTATATGCCTGATCCCGCAACCGCCCTCTGTCCAATTACATCATCCGATCGACATGTGCAGCAGGGAGTGCGAGTATCACTCGCATCTAGGACATGAAATGTTCGCGCTAATTTTTTGTTTTTAATTATAACAGGCAATCGCTGCGCTAAAGTGACTTGAAGTGAAATTGAATTTTTATTGAGCGTATAGCGAAAATTAATTAAATTTAATTGAGGACAAACTTTGATGCTGCCATGGCGATGCGTGGCTATATATTTCATTTTCGTCGAATTCTCAAAGACCGCTATTTGGATTCTGAATTCCTGAATTTTGAAAAATGTAATCCCTGCCAGCCATCCAGAGCGATGGAGACTGTGTTAATGGCCACTACGCCCAGACGTGCACATAAAACGAGAAACAAAACAGATTGACGACCACAACGCATAAACAAACCGACACATCAGGAAAATCATCAAAAAAAAAAAATAAAACACTAAAGAAGTAATTGACTGTCGACAAAACATCATCATCCCAAGACCGCTTATAGTTTTTATAGCTCCAACGACGTGACCCTGTCCCATGGGCCGAGGAAAAAGGAGGTGTAACATTTTTACTTTTTATTAGACACTTTCCATCTAGACGTGTGGTCATCTCTTACTATCTGTCGATGACACCCCCACAGCATTTATTCGAACTTAATGTTGTATCCTTGTTCGAATCCACTGCACATTTGGAACGTTGAAATAAATCTTTTCATATGAATGCATTTTAGGACCAGACTGCTCACCAGACAAGGTGATGAGCATACTTAAGAACCTCACTCAATTATTGCTGAGAGATGCAATTTTTGGCAGTCAAGTGGTGAGTGCGGGGTGGGAATTCCAGATACGAGTATGTACTTCAAATCCTCTTACGGATGGGGGCACACCACTTGGTTAAGATATTCAAACCGACAAATAGACGAACTGTTGATGTCGCTGCTCCTATCTCGGAAACGAGATAGATCATAAATCTTGCATATATTTAATATTTAATGAACTAACCAGTAGATACCTATCTATACCTCGCTAGTGCGGTTGTGAAGCTCAAATGGAAATTGTGTTCTTGCTGTTTGCTGATGGATTTTTGGCACACAACTTGTTTACTTATTCAGAAGTTTTGATGGTGGGGCAAGATTACTGTGTATAGAACCAATCAGCCATGGAAATTGATTTCCCCAAACCCATTATTCCACCTGGTGTGCAATAATTGGGGCTGCAGAGAGGCTGATTTTAAAGTCATTTTCTGAAGAGCGCATCAGTTATCTGTGAACTATTCGGTAGCGTATAAACTTCTTGAAAGTTAATAGGAAAATCATTCTTTTTATCAAGTTCTTAGGTCCTAAAACTGATTATTATGGCTCCCCGTCCCTAGTCTGGGGGTCGTCTGCCCTATGGGTATGGGAAGTCTTGCTTCTATATGAAGCTTTTTTTGTGGATCTAAATTTAGCTCGCTCTTTGAATCTCGATGCAATGTCTTTACTGCACTTCGGCCCGAACTATAAAAAAAGCAAACGAGCCGATTTCTCTCAATTTATTTCATCGCCATGCGCCATCTATGGATCGAGTTCAGCGTTCTGCTTTCTGTACCTTTTTTACACTGAGGTTCTTTACTGAGAACACTTTTTATTAGTGCCAGCTAAAAATTGTCAATATCTCACAGATGATCCTTGGTAAACTTTCGACAATACCCAACTGACTAAAAGCTGCATTCACCCTGCGAAATACATTTAAAAAGTCCGACCACAACTTTTGGTGCTTGTCCCCCTTCAGTAATGCCATATTTTCCTCTGGAAGTCCTCTTGTATACCCTCGTAGTTCTGTGCGCCTCTGTCTCTGGTTGTCCCTTGCATGTCGCATCCCGTGACTGCATCCCATCCTCTGGTGGATGATATTGTCACTTCATTTGTTTGTTGGAGTCGGAACGTTGTATATTTTGTAGCGTCGGATGTTAGGGCCTAAATGCATGTTTCTGTTTTAAGTAAGTGTGAATCATATTTGTATACGGACAAAATTCAGCGTGTGAAAGTCTTTAAAGCACAGACTTTCGCATAATTTCAAAAGAAGTCTGGTCGGTCAATGTACTAAACTTTAGAGGAAATAAATCATCTTAAAACGCGTGTGTTTTTATAGTAAAATGTACTGAAATGTACAAAGGGGCGTGGCACCTCCCATACAAGAAAAAACAAAAACGTTTTAAAAGTTTTTTTCTCGCTACTCATGGCAGTTAAAGTTGCAGTAGAACATTGGTGCGTATTGTTTGAATAAAGCACTTTGCGAAATGTGGGCGGGATTGGAAAACGGGGCGTGGCACTTCCCATACAATAAAGTAGTTGCAGCGATGCACATGCGGTTGCTGCTATTCGTTTATATAGATACAGGTGCTCAATTCCGGGCCCGTTCATTAAAAAAGAAAGAAATAAACACCATGGGTCTGTTCAGTAGGTTGTCTAATGACATTCGGGTGTAAGTGAACACTCAACTGCACATCAATTGAAACATGGACTTTTTTCGAAAGAGTTCATTGTGGCAATTGTACAAAAAGTCCCCACAGAAGTAAGAGAACAAAATTTCTATGTCATGTCAACACAAAGTGTGCATTAATTTTAATAGACGTTAATAAAGAATTTATAACAATAATACGTAAGAGAGAGAGAGAGAGGGAAAAAAAAAACAGTTCATGACCTAAAAGCGGTCAAGTTCATAAGCCTCGTCCAACAAGTCGTAAAGTTGTTAAACTAATTCAACGCTTGCATAGCTTTTGCATCATAAATATTCATCGCTAACTGGACATAACTCATTTACTGACGTTTCTTTCATGACCCAACAGAGTGGCAGTCGATTTCTGTTCTACCTCCATATCATCTTCAAGTCGTCGCACTCACTTGTAGTTGTAGCGTGCTTAACGTCTTTCTCAACCAGATATCCACTATCTAAACACACACACACACCCTACCACGTAACGTCTGTCCATTCGCAAACAGCTGTAAGAAGTACGAAATGGCAGACAACACCAAAGGAGAAAACCGAACAAAACAAAATAATATCACAAGCACACACCTATCGCTATCGACCAGAATGACGGGTATTAAGTGAAAATAAAATAATAAAATCAAAATATGGTCAAGAAGAAGAGAAGTACAAAAAAAAATATTGAACTAAACGTCTTTCCACCGGAATGACACACAAACTGGTCATTCTCTCGGTTAATGAAACGCGCCGCTACTGTGTCGACGGTTGAGCTCCGCGAAATCGCTGTTTGTAGATAAAGTGTTTTCTATTTTTTTGTCCATCGATAAGATAAACTTATAAAATTACCAATATTTGCCCAGCCTAAGCCAGAAGGGGGAACGTATTTCTTTTTTATCACAATCGACAAATCGCCGGCATATCTTTCCGGGTGATTAATTGATTTCCCGGTGCGCAGAACGTTTTCTTCGATTTCACTAAACAGTTGATCGCAAACGGTTTGTCCGCTAGCGCACAAAAACTTGTTAATCACCGGTAAAACTGACCCGAGCAGCAGAAAATCTGAGAAAAGTATCTCCAAAATAATCTATTGACATCGAATTGGTGCAAAACGAGTTTTTTTTTTTCCTGTTGATGGTTACAACCGTGCCTCAGTTTTATGTGCTACTTGTGCGAATGGGTAACTGAGTCTATGTTGCACCCAGTGAAAACGGTTTTTGTTTTTGACAAAAATCCAAACCGTGCGTGTAAATCGATTTGATGTGATTTGAATTTGTCTGTACGGCAGAAGAAACTGATTACGGCCGGGTTTTTGTTTACCTGAACGAGATTGACGTGTGTGTACAGCGCCAGTGATTTGATTTAAATTTGATTTGCCGGAATCGCAAATGATGTTTATGAAAAACATCGCCCCCATGCTCGCTATTCAAAGTCTTATAAAACGCGAAATTATGCTCGTACACAAATCGCTGACGGACGGTTAATTTGTTCTTGTTCGATTAAATTGTGCAAAGAAAGATGTGTGCCTGTGCGTGTACATCTTAATCGCCATAAGTATGAGATACATGTACCTAATTGAAATTCGAGATTGATTCTAATCTAAATTCGACGTTTTACGGACGTGATTTGACTTAGGGAGTGCGGTCCCGAAACAGAGAGAGAGAGAGAGAAACAGGGATATATAGGTACAGAGGGGAAGCTCCTTAATGCGATGTTTACATTACGTCATTATACAGCCAGACAACAAGCAGCACAGCTGTCGGATAAACAAGTTTTCATGGTAATCGCGCACTGTATACCTACTCACGAATTTTTCATGAGAGTTTTCATTTATTTTACTACATTTAATCGGATCGTGAATTTATTGATGTTATATTGAAATTGCTGAACATTCATGCGGTAACGCGAGTGTAGGCATTGAAATTTTTGCAACAGGCGCGCGGTCGTGAATATCGTCGTCGTGACTTGAGTGTGTGACTCAACGCAGAGTGAGAGCTCTTTTGTTTGGTTTATGTTTGCAAGATATGTTCGGTATGTATTTGTTTGGGGTGTTTGTACGTTATTTTGAATTTTGAAATTTATGTAACGGCCGTTTTGACGACGCATTTGTCTGGGGTCTGTTTGTCCATCCTCGATTGAAGTGTCAGCTTGAAGTGTGAATTGATTTAGTGCCCCCAAGTTCTATTCGTTGGTACAAATTACGAGAGTTGTAATCGTTTTATGGTTTTGACCCACTTGTTGGCTATCCAAAACATGGTAGACATTAAAACGCCTTGTATGGAATATTGATACGTGCAAAATGTGACAGAATGAAAGTAGGGTAGCAGCGAGAAACCATGCCAGCAAACGTTTCTCAGGGACATCTGAGTTTGTATTTATTAACAATGTTACCAGTAACGATATACACGAATTGGAGAGTTTTTTTTATATGATCTGGGCTCGGGAGGTAACTAAAAAGGTGCATGGCGTAATTTTGTATTCAACACTGCGTCACTTTAATTTACACTTGACAGCCAGACAGTCACAAAATTAATTTCCGTTACTAAACAAAAAAATCCAGCCGATTCGATGTTTCTGTTAAGACCTTAAGTATTTAAACCGCTTAACGCTCTTTCTGATCTAAAGGCAAATTTACTTAATTGGAGTACATCGAGCTATGTATCAAACAATCCGGATCCCTAATTTTGTCACATTACATTATAAATTTTCTAGAATTCTGATCTTCCGAAATCCGCAGCAAATGCAATAAAATCTTGACTATTCTTCTGAAAACGTCAAAAGTGTTAATGCACACAAATAAATTTAACAAAGACAAGGGTCCGCAGTGTATTTTTGCAAATAAACTACAGCCGATAAAAACAACGCCGTACATGTGGCAACACATTTCAAGTCCTTTGGTAGTCGTAATTCCGAATCGGAGCAAAAATCCCTTTCCAACGATATGCCACTCGACGTTGTTGGCGTAGCAATTATTTGTAAGATTTTTAATGGACACGCCCCTTTTTTTGGTGGGCTGAGTGATTTCAAATATGCTCCAAGTTCAAGATGTAGCCGGAGAAATAAACTCTGTGGTTCAAAATTGCTCATTGTAAAAAGAAATTGAGTCGAGATGTGACTTTTAGAATCGAAATCCTGGAGTAACTAATTAGACCAATCTCGGTTCATTGTACTCCAGTAGGAACTCCTTTTTTGGTGAAGTGGTGTAGAAACTTTGATATTGTTTTGTTTCTATTTATGTTCGGGTGGCAGGGTATCGCAGTCCCATCGGGGGATTCGAACCTGCGCCTCCCGTTTGACAAGAAATGGAATCAAATTTGCAAAAAAAAATGTTGTAGAGGACATGCTGCTTTCAACGACATACCTATTCAACTTGTGCATATCGCCACACAGCGTTAAGTGAGGTATCGTTTAGGTCAGTGGGAATCGAGCTTGCACAGACCTAGGTTCAGGTTCGTCAAAGTTCTCCCTTACGACTAATTCCATGCGCCGTAAATGTATTCATACCGCGATGCGATAATCATTCTTCCTAACAAAGTTCTGGGTAACAAATGGCCGTACATTCTCTCAATTATCCCATGTCCAACACAAACACAATATGACAAATCCTCTCCAAGTTGTCATCCAACCTCATCCATGTAATATCGTGTAAATTTACACCCCCGAAACCCACTTACTGTCGCTGCATCGCAGTTGAACTCTACCCCCGAACAGGTCCCTCAATTCTATTGAGGCAAATCCCCTAATTGAGTGTGGGTGTCAAAGTTCATACTTCGACCAAATGCAGTGAACCTTATGGCACGAATTCCATCAGTTACACAGTAATCTCGTTAATGGTGAACATTTTAAATTGTTCTTCTTTTAATATTCAATCGATTGCATTCGGTTTCTACCGTAATTGATATTCTTTTACAACAATTGTTTGCTGAGAGAGAGAGAGAGAGAGAGAAAAGGAAGATTATGCACTTGTTACTAGAAATTCAATTTTATGCAGATTAATATTTATTTTCTTTACTGCCATTGTCGTTCGCATGCATTTCATTAGCATTTATTCCATAATAAGAAATAATTGTTTCCAGTTGTTTGCTTTTGTCAACAGAGACAGTGGAGAACGAGACATTATTTTATCTTTTTTTGTAATGCGACTAGCGTCACGTACTTACTGCTTCGTAAGCGATGCGACAGCTTATAATAGTTTGTTTTTCAAAAAGTTACATAACGATTAGGCATTGGTATTCGAATGGGCTTCCGATTTTAGAGTTTCTTGTGCGAAACCGATTTTCTTAGCGTGGACATTACAGAAGCCCTTCTTAGAGGAACATCAAAATAACGTTTATGGAATTGTCTATCATAAGGCTTATGGCAACTATTGTTGTGACACCAATATATACCGTATCGTGTTCGTACATGTGTTATTACGTGTGTAATTATCGGATTACATTTTTTGTATGTGCTGCTGGAATATTTTTGGCTCAAGTATAAACGTAGACGTTCATAGTCAGCAAAGAATTGTTTTATGTGTACAAGGTATAGGACAATAATTAGTCCCTGTAACATATTACTTTGCGATAGCTGAAAGCAGTCACTTGCTATGATGTCCTCCGGCATAACCGATAATTTCTACCATTCGTTTAAACAATACTCGTTTGTTTATTCTGTTCTTTTTTAACTCTAAACAGGTTCCTTACTTTAAGCTTGTTTGTTGCGTTCTACATTTATGTTCCTTAATACTCCTTCGTTACTTTATACTCTTTCGTTACTCTATACTATTTCGTTGCTTTATACTCATTCCTTACTTTATAATCTTTCGTTACTTTATACTCTTTCGTTACTATACTATTTCGTTACTCTATACTCTTTTGTTCCTGTTCTCTACTTAATAATTACTTATTCGTTATGCTTAACGATTCAGCTCGATTCTTTGTAGCTCTGTATGCAAATTCACAATATGTGTACAGTCTAGTTTTCCTCTAATCAGTTGTGGACGATGGACTTGTCAAAGTCGTTCAACATTGTAAAAACTATCTATAGCGAAATATTCCTCTGGTATCTAGAATATTCTATTTGACCGGATAAGAACTCCGTTAGTCAGCAATTACTGAACCCCAGCGTCCCATTTTTCCAATCACTCTACAGTATTTGGGTTCACATCATTGATAACAGTATACTTGCTATCCAAATTCGTGTTCCTGATAGTGTGGCATGCAGTCCAGGAGAATTCTGTACTTAAAGATCAATAAAAATAATTTTGTAACTCTTCCATGGCTTAGAAAATAACGAAAGTGTATAAAGTGACGATATAGTATAAAGTACCGAATGAGTAAAAGGTAACGAAAGATTATAAAGTAACGAAAGAGTATAAAGCAACGAAATAGTATAAAGTAACAAAGGAGTATAAAGTAACGAAGGAGTACAAAGCAACATAAACGTAGAACGCAACAAACAAGCTTAAAGTAAGGAACCTGTTTAGAGTAAAAAAAGAATAGAGTAAACAAACGAGTATTGTTTAAACGAAAACGAGAGTGTATAAAGAACCGAAACAGCAAAAAGTAGTGTATAAGTATAAAGTAACAAGTGGGTATAAAGTAACTAGTGGATAAAGTAACGAGTGGGTATAAAGTAACGAGTGGGTGTAAAGTAAGGAAACAGTACGAAGCAACAAAACTTGGTTATACAGTAAAGAATTAGTATTAATTAACGAGTGGGTATAAAGTAACGAATGCGTAAAAAGTGACGAAATATTATAAAGCACCTAACGAATGAGTATTAAGTAACGAAAATGTATACAGTAACGACAAAGTATAAAGTAACAAATAAATTCATGTACCCGTATGTTGTACCCTTTCGACTTCTCGATCATATTCAAAAATTCGAGACCTTTCAACTGTTTGTCAGTATTCAAATAAGGGTCAGTAGTTACTTTAGTGTATTGTAAAAAAACACATAGAAGTTTAAGCCTCCTAACATGCCCACAAGCAAAAAATCACACATTCGAAAGGTAGTGTGAAGCTTTACCTAGGTATTGACATTTAAAAGTTTTTACTTGAGCCACATATATCTTTAATCACAAATAAAAACACCAAGTACGTATTTCCGTAACTAACCGTATTTTTGTATTCCTTTCTTTTCAGGTAAGCATCAGTGATTAGTTCTAAAGTCTGAGGTACGTGAGTATGTACAAAAAACAAAAACAATCTTCTACCATCTCTTATGTGCTAAAAACTTGTTTAGCACAATCGAGGTATAAAAATCGATTTCGGTTCTCCAAAATTAGTTTACTACTGTCGTCGCCCCCAATAAAAACTGAAAGAAATACCAATTAACTTTGAAGTTAAATAAATTAAATTATCACCAACACCCGGGGCAGTTTATCATTACTCTTCGTCTCCTTCGTTCACCCCACCATACACCTGGTCAACATAATGTGTAAATAATTTCAAATCAACCTGCCAGCATCGAATATTTTGAAGGACATTGATATGTACTCTCGCTTACTATATCTCGCCGCTGTATCCCACGCATTTAATTTGATTTTATTTCATCATAAACAAATCAAACTGCGTTCGCGAAATGCGCCGCCAGCAATAATGATGCTGTTTATCTGTGAACTTGCATACGATACTAATCACTGCCGCAAGAGCAACCGAATTTGTATCTGTTTAGCGAAATATTATTGACAGCGTTGAAAGATAGCCGCCACATGGTTTGCATGCAGCATTTCTGGTCGCTCTTTCACGAAAAAGCGCATACAAAATGACAAACAAAAAAAAAAAAACGATAAGAAAATCCGAAATTTAAATAATTGACATTCACTTGTCGACAGCAGTGAGAAAAGTCCACCAGCGTAGCTACCAACAGCAACCACCATCAGCATCACTAGCACCATTCATCCTCTGATATATTTATAGATAGTTCGAGCTCGATTATTTTCAATTTATTTCATCTAATTGTTTGGCAGGGTATTTTTAACCCTCGCCAACAGAGACACCGTCTGAATACCAAAGTGTGTGGCCAAATTTAAACCACTCTTTGTATTAAATAATCGACAGGGGGTACTTCGTGCCTGTGTTCAGTGTTAGCAGTGTCGCTCGATTGAGGGAGTAAGGATGTGTTGTCCCATACCCATATCGGTGCCCATATACCCACATGCGTTGAAAGAGAGAGTGCAACTCGGGCTCTGGGGATGATGCCAATTTATTTTCTCGTATCTATCAGTTGATCCATGGCGCGATGGTGTATCTCGCAGCATACTGCCGACTGTATTCGGAAAAATTTAATTGAGAATGAAATTACACAATATATAGAAGGAGCGGAATGGTGGGATGGCGAGGACTGCGAAATAGCACCAGAATTAGGTAACCTTTTACAGAAAAAAAATAAAATAAAAAATAAAATGAAATAATAAGGCATGGCGACAGTTGAGCTTTCCAATTTCCAATTCATTTCCTCTGCTGCTGCCGCTGCCCACCCCCTGCATTCTCGGCGTCCTATCGGGGGAGTCTTAGGAATGCTCGCGCGGCAAACTCGGTTGGCGTGTTCGTCACAGTGCATCAAAAAAAAAAAACAAGAATTGTTGCTGCTGCCACTGTCGGAGACAAGATGAAGAACTGCAGATACCAAGACAGACGATGGCGATAGGGTGTTTAGATCGAAAATAGTAGCGCGCCCCGATGCTTCCATTGTAAGGCGACGCGCGGTGATGGCACATTGACAATATTTAGGACACATTTCGGTTTGTGGGTTCTTCGTTATTTTTTTCTATTTTCTTCTTTCATTTCTACTGATGTTTTGTTGCAGTTAATGTTGCATGCTCTCTTTACGTAAGTCTCGAAGACTTAGAAAGCGATTGCTTTTTTTAGATAAAGATTTGGACTAAGAACCTAATGAGACAGTAAGGTTTTGTTTTTTCTGCGCCGAGTGTGGGACATCGTTATATGCTCAGAATATTTTTGTTGTTATGCTAATGAGTGCCTAATGACCTAATGACCTAATGACTGTTGATTGATATGTGTTGTCTTGATAACGAAAACAAGACTCAATAGTGTTTGTGCATAATTAGGTAGTGTTTGTGTCTGGCAGGCGCATATATGATACTATCGGAAGTAGGTACGTGATCGAAAGAAAAAAGAGGAAAAGAGGAAGTACCTACGTATTGGGAAGTGATACAATAAATGCAGACTTTCGGTATTTGAATTGACAGTTGAACTCTGTATTGGCTGTGCCAACACAGCCAATTGACTGGCATGGCCTTAGACTGTGTTTACCTTAGCTAGCTGGGGGTGGGCCTGGATACACAAGATTATCATATATTTGCAGGGTGCGGGGGATGGATTTAGCATTTGGGTCACGTCTTGGTTGTGCATGAAATTTGAACAAAATTCGCCCAAACTCCTAGGTTCCTTTGTGATGAACTGAAAACGATACAGAGCTGCCAATATATTTCAGTTGAACGTACTTTTTTTTTTTTTTTTTTGAACGTACTAACAGGCTGCAGCTTTATCGACTTTGAGCGATAACTGAAAACCACGTTCCTGACGGACGATATTTTATTTGTATATGGAACTTGTAACGTCGAGCATATTACTACTAACCTTACCGTCCCATCGGTTGAACTCCTAGGATATTTTTCATAATTTGACTGGATTGCCAAACATGCAAGCACGTGAATGTAATTTCAAAATTTTAATTCCCAAAGGTTGTCCCTTACATTCATATCGAAACCTTTTATGCAAAGTGCTTAACTAACTGATCCTCGTTTTCAAAATAAAAACGCATTTCAATTAAATTCGTGATTAGGATTCACAGGAGAGCACGGCCCTTAGAAACGCAGGTTATGCTGACCCAACTCAAAATGCAATTTGATGGATGGATGTTCATTTTCCTATCTCAAACCCAAAGTGCGTTGGAATGATAAAACAAATATATGCGAGCCGCAGGATATGGCCAAACCATAAACCCGCCCCACCGCCAGTTCTCATTAATATCCACATCATGTTTGTTGCCCACGCACCACATTGGTCAGAACAAAAGTCTGTCGGTCGTAAATATCGCCAACAGTAGCCCAAAAAAGTGGACAGTAAAATTAAAATTATGCAAAGCATTGTCTGCATTCAACTGGTGAGAGAGGCAGAGGCTTACACCCACAATGCGAATCGATCGCTCTGTGTGTGAATTGACTGCCAGACGTGGACACATTTCACGTGCTTATAATGCACTGTGCGTGTTCGAGTTGTGCAACTTCATCCGGTGAATACGAAATTCTGCTTTAAAAATACACCAACAGTATCGTCTTGTGCTGTTTCCCATTTTTACCTGCAACGCAGCAGTCTATTTTTATGACAGAAGTCCTTTTTTTGCGACTTCCCATTTTCATATTCAAGGCATTGCTCTGTTGGCGTTGGATGTTCATCTCGTCAGCGGTACCATGACAACTTGCAATTTGAGACGAGAGTACCAACCGGAGGGGGAAACATGTGCAAGAAACTTCCCAGATAATGATGGTGACGGATATTGTTGAATAAATTGAAACATTTCGAGTCTGATCCTATGAGTAACGTCGCGCTGGCCGTCATATTGAGGGGAACACTAATGAGCTGCTTCAAAGGATTGTGTCGCCTTTAGAATGATTTATGATTATGGCAGTTTGTCGCAAAGAACGTGCTTGTAATTGTTCACTTTTGTAATATTGTCCCATTTTATCGAAGTGCAAGTGCAGTGTGGTTGGAACTGGGAAGCCTTTCAAGTGGAACTTTTACGTTGATGCCGACACGACGGAAATATTAGAAAGACGAATTTGTTGGCAGAATTTTGCTCTCACAAATGTTGCGCTCAGACTTTTTGAAGAAAAGATCGAGTGTGTTTGTTTGTGCAACACATTGCGACTGCAAAAGGGAAGACGTGTTCAATGTGCACCCGTTGTAAGACAATAGAGTTCGAATAAATTGAATGTGTGTTTAAATACATTGTAGAAATACAATTTATGTCATGTGCATTTGTATACATATTTGGATGACGATTTGGAGAACGGTCCGAAGTCACATTTCTTTGTTACAAGTCTAATCAAACGCAAAGTTTTGACCCAATCTGCCTGCACGGGCAGATTCCGGATAACAATGGTCGTCTGGACGATATCGTTTTTGAAATTTTATTGACCATAATAAGGTAAATTCAACCCTTTTTTATACCCTCCACAGGAAGGTATATTCACTTTGTCATTACATTTGTAACGCCAATAGGGAGTCACCGGAGATCACATTCTGAATCGATTTAGCAATGTCTGTCTGTCTGTCTGTCTGTCTAATACAAAATCAATATTAGACCCATGTGTCTCTCTGTGGGTTGAAAACACGAAAGCGTCCAAAGGAATCAATCTAGGCGAATGAAGTTTGGTGAAATGACTTATTTTTATCGTCGTCAGGTTGGTATTGAAAATGTGCTATGTTGGTCAAGTAGTTCTGGTACCTCCCATTCAAAATCAATTTTGCATGACTTGTATGCAGTGGATGGTATCAAAGCATCGGCCAGGCCATCGATGACAACACTGCTACTTGTTTTTTTTTTACCATCGTTACGTTCGCACTTTATTTTGTTTGTTTTGTAAGCCGATCGTTTCAACCATAATCGTCTAAAAAATGTACGGAAAGAGTGCCCTGAGTATGTCAACTGTTCCGCCTAAAAAACCACCAAATGAAATGTAAAGTCGAAAGAGCATGCTTTCTAAGTACGTGACCAACGAGCGAACATCCATGAAACTACAGAGCTACGATAGCCCTAGTCGGTTTTATTCACTCGAAGTTGAACACAACTTGGGGATTTGCTTTTATGCACTTAAAGTCGACTCGTTCAACTTTGGATATTCCAGAGTTGAGAAAACCGAGAGTTGGTCACATTTGGGATCGCTCAACTCCCCGAAATAGTAGAAGTTACGACAGAAAACTTTGAATTTTATGTACAAATTGATTTTTTTTTGAGGTTTTTGACTGTTATCTCTTCAAATCAAGTGATGAAAGTAATTATTATTAATTAAAATTTGGAATAATATTTATATCGTTTAAATTATTGTTGTGAAAATTAACCACATATGAAGTTTTCTCCACATATATATGCTTGTGCGATGTGCGCCAGACACCCACCCACCCCAAAGCAGAACAGCGATAAAAAACAACGGTTGCTGATAATTTTCGATTTGAGAAAATAAATTCAGTTTTTTCATGTTCGATTTTGGGTCAACTGCTCAACTTCTCGATGACACAGAAAGCTGATTTATGGCTTAAAATAATTATGGAAGTGTTGACTCTTGTTGGTATTTTCTTTTGTTTGCATTGATTACGAATTGTTTGAGTAAAAGCGATTAAAAGGCAGTAAGGTCAGAAAAAAAAACCCATTTTGGTCAAAAACGCTCCCAAAAAATATGCATGACAATGAATGGAATAGCCTATGTCCTTCTCAAGATCTTAAGGGACATTTCAAAAAAAGTTTCATCGATATCTTCGCAGTAGTTTTCACGCCAACCGTTAACACATGAAAACGGCAACAGTTTTATTATATGTATAAATATTTGTGGAAGGCAGTCGAATATAGCGACCGTCGGTTATTACGACCTTATTTCCTCGGCCCCTTCATCGTCATTATAACCGACTTCTATATATTTCCCTCTACTTGGGGTAGTGGTTGTGTCAATAAACTTTCTGCATGTTGACAGAAAGGAGTATAAGGTTGGCACACTAGTTTTACAAAGGATTTTCTCTATATTTCTATTTACCAAAGTCATAGAGGGTGCAAAGAGAGTACTCGTCTGTATAAGTGCTATAGGCTTGTTGGCAATTTTGAATGGGTGGAACAAAACGAACCTTTCCACTACTTTAAAATGCAGCAACCTAAGCACCATCAATCGTCAATATATGTCTAAACAGATTCATATCATCTTCCTGGCTTTGCCTGTTTTCTACTTGATAATTGACAGAACTCCTCTTTGATCCCAATTTTTAACTATCACCTAACGATTCTACGTAATAATCGATTTTTTTCACGTAAAAAATCTCTCCACTGAAAATTCGCAGATTAAACTTGAATACAAAAAAAAATTATGATTAATACAACGCAGGGACCAAAAACTTCTCGTTACTTCTCTATTCAAGTTGCATACTCTAAATTGATAATTTGTATCCACTCGAAACATGATTCCTCCAATTTGTAGCCTCTGAATAGTAATACCGCTTCGATCTAACGACTTTCAGTGTATCTGCATGTTTAAATCCCTAACCCATCCATATCTTGAGCACTTGTATGAATGCATACGACATTTACCCCTCGGGGTGATGTTCCACCACATTCATGTACATCCATTGGCTCAATATTCTTAAAAAACACGTACACGTTTGTTGCCCACTTGTCCTATCCCACTGCTGAATTGTTCTAAAAAGAATTTCAATCAAAATTCAATGCCTTGCTGCGTATTGCCAAGGAAATTTTCCAACAATAGAACAACAAATTGCGATTAACAACTCCTCAATTCAATGACTCGCCTAATTGCCTAGAAACCGCCTCTTCGTCTTTGAGTACAGCAAAAGCACATACCATCAAAATAACCTCCAAGCACACTCGAACCTTATATTCCTTTTCAATTTGGTATTCCCAAATCCAATTAATCCACTTCCGAGGTAGATCATCCAAAAAACAAATTACCATTCATTCAAGGCCTATCATCCTCGGGAGAGAGAAAGAGCGTGTACATTTACAATATGGATGGATTTGGAGTAGGTCTGGATCGATCAATAGCATTCCACCCGCTCCTAATCGAAGGACTGGTATCTGGGTTTCTATTTCTTTTCTTTTTCCATTTCAGCTGCCTCAACTAAAACAGAAAACAGAAAACCCACGCACTCATCTAATCTCTGGAATAAGATATTCGGCAAATATAGTCAAAGCTGCAGGGAGATAAACGCACGAACGAAAAATCCCCAAAAGATACAAATTTCGTTTCGATTTTTTTGTTCCCCGTTCGTTTATTTTTGTTTGTCTCTTCTTTCCTTTCTTCGATTTCTATCCGTTGATCCAATTTTATGCTTTGGCAAATTTCATTGTTTGAATTTGTTGTTGCTTCAGTTTAGATCTAGATACTCATATGGTGCCATAGATTGCATTACCCATAAGCCAAAACATTTTAAGGCATCATCTTTGTGTGGCGCCCGGTTAACTCTAGCATGGGGTAGAATGATTGTTTCCTATTTTTCGGTTTCTGCTTTGAAAATGCTTTAATTGATTTTTGACAAGATTGGTGGTGGAGACCTCCACTCAGAAGTTTGCTCTATTTTGCGAGGGGGCGTGCTGGCAGTTGGAAAACTCTGCAGAACGAATTGAAGAATTTTTTTTTTGGGGGGGGGAAAGAGAACTTTGGTGTGGTGGTTTCATAATTGAACCCTTGACGAGTTTTGCATACTTTGTGTCCCTGCTTGATTGTGGTGGAACGTGAAAGATATTTCAAGTGGTCGCGAACTTGAAAGGAATTTGAAATATTCTCACTTTTGTTATCATCACGCTTTAAGTTGTGCCGTGATGTGTCTGCAAGAGGAAAGGCAGGTACTGGAAATTTGAATTAAAATTACAATTTAAGGACAAGCGAGGTGTACAACATGTGAAGGGTTCATATTGGGAGCCGTTTAGTTGGTTCCGGGCTGATTTTTGTCTGTGTTAATATTTAGGTACCGCTTTGACATCTTAATGCACAGAGAAATGCGAGAGAGTTAGCATTTGTGGTCAGCATATTCGAGACACAATTATTTTTTGTGGGGGCAGTGGCGCAGTTGTATCCCTATTGAGGGCAGGGATCTAAGGTCAAACCCCTTATAAATCACAAATCACATCTTACAACTATTTCCAATGCTGCACCTCTCGCGAGAAACAGCAGAGATTTTATCGGACCTTAGGGAGCTTTATTGGATTCCACGTAAACGTGAAGGTTCTTTCATCCCCTCAAATACGAAGAATACTTTGTGGTGGTAGCACAATCTGTGCCTTGGATGATGATTGTCACACATCCTTTTTTGCCTTACAAACTAAATCAATGAACTCCAAAATGCATCCCCAAAGACAGCTCCTCTAAATACCACTGCCAGTCATTGCACTGTGCTACTGCGTATATTGTATTCGTTTTATTTTGATTAACTTACAAAATCAGCGGATAAATAACGTGTTAAAGAAAACACCATCATCATGGTGACATTTGCGATGCACATGATTTAAGACTTACTCTCGACATCAGCTAGGTACAGAAATAGACCACGAGATGCACCAGAGCAGAGATTTATCCTATAAATAGGTACATCAGATCACGGTCATGAACCGCATTATTCAAAATTAGATTTCACACTGTTCAGCGGTGTAATGTGTAGTAATCGACGATTACGATAACATCACCATCAAATACATAACGTACGTTGTAATCGCCGGCAAAGTGCCACCAATAGAGTAGGTGCAGCAGATGGTATTTTGTGTGTCGATGGTGGGGTGGGGCGAAAGCCTGTTTAATGTTTTTAGAAAACTGCGCTTTAAAAATCGCCAAGAAGGTTTACATCCATTTGGCTGTATGTTTGGTGCTTAGTCAAACAGCAACCACAGTATTTCGCACGTGAATGACTATTTGAATTTGGGTCAGAGCCCGTCATCAGTCTTAGAAGTGCAGTTCTACTCTCAGTTTTCGATGAATTTTCGTACGCTTATCTACATAGTTTTTGAAACGTCAATAATCACACTGTAGTACTTCATAAACGGTTGAGTACTTCATGCTCTCCGAATGCAAACGTTATCATTTCGCGTTTTACCTTTCTCCTAGTAAGAACTACTTGTGTTGTTTGAAGGACTAACAACTTGTTTGCAAACACTTTGATTTCAATTATAGTTGTTTTGAACTAAACCAATAATTCGTCAAATCAAAGTGACTGATGTTGGAATTCTGACAGTCAATTTTGTGCGTGTATTCCGATTGGAAAGGCATTATCGTTTCTGCTTTGTCAGGGAGTTAACCATGCACTCGCTTTGCCGAAAAAAGAAAACTCGAGACGCCAACACAAATTTGCAACCAACAAAAAATGCACTACGTTTCTGATCCTCTCTGTGGTGTTGATACTTAGGACTACAGACTACTAGCTGACCCGGCGAACTTCGTTTCGCCCAAATTCGTTCAATAATATAATTTTAAATAATTTTTTGTTGCGTTGGAAATGACACTACCCGTTTTTCTATTTCGTATTTTTTTTTTGTTCAAAGTGCGGTTCTTCATTTAAACTTTCATTCCCTATTTTAACACCTTTAAGATTTGGTTTCTCAACAAAATGTCCTTCCTAGGGGCAATCGGAATCCATCAAGTCCGAAATCGTGAAAATCAAAAGATCCGTTCTCGACTTATGAATGTACACACGGACGTCAGTCTCTTATATTTATTTAGATAAAATAAATTCCTCGTAGGAATTATAGAGCAGAACTCTAAGGACAGTTAAAAGTGCGTTTGAATCTTGAATCTTCAGCCATTTGTGAACAAAAGACAACCCTATGCCTAGTCTATAAATACTTTCATGGTAAATTTTGGGAGGAACCTAACGAGATTATTGATCACCATTGGTACCTAATTTTGAAAGCGGATCTTCTAGCTTATTTAGCTGAACGAGATTATATCTCAATCTGAAGTACCTACCTTACCTAACAGCCGCTATTGTATAACTTTTATAAAACTAGCTCCTCTTATTTAGGACAGGGAATATTTTACTAATTAAAAGTCGACAACTTACGGAATTTCATATGTAAAATTTATCGTGTACGAGTGAATGCTTCTGTCTTCTATTGAAGAGTGATGTCCGCCTTTCCTAAAAGAAGTATTTTAAAGAAAAATTCCTCTGGGAAGCCATCTTCTCTTTGAGCTATAACCAGCTGTTGGTTGGTGCATTATATAGCATTTGCAACATGTAAAGGGTGGGCCATCTAGTGGTTTCTTTTGAAATGATAGGTTATTTTGACACTGACAGCTGTTACCCCATCGAAATCTTGACAGGAAGTCAGTATCATACGTCCGCGGAACGGAATGAGTCGCTATACGCTTTATGAGAAATATTGAAAACTTATTTCCAAAGAAATATTGAAAACTTATTTCCAAAGAAATATTGAAAACTTATTTCCAAAGACTGTGTAGCCCCAACAGTGCGTTTTTTTGAAGAGAAGTTTTGGCCGATATGAAGCACCTGCACCGCGCCTGCTTTACGCAAGTTTGTGCAAAAAGCTCGTGAGACTGGTATGCTATTGTAAATACAACACTCATGGTTGCTGTCGTCGTACGCAGACGAGAATGTGGCTGCTGTAGCCGAGAGTGTGAAACTCAATTCACGAACATCAACTTCGAAATTGAGAATTGTTTGCTTTTACTAACAAAGCCATAATACATGGAAAACATTTAATGTTGTTCATTTTATTGCATTAAAAAAAACTTGTATTTGGCCCACCCTGTACATGAACCACTTAAATTTTCTATGCACGGTTTTCATTTTTTCGGACTTTCGCCATAGTAATAGGACCTGGAAAATATAATGGGCCTTACCAATAATCTTTTTCAACCTTCACACACATTATGAGTTCGACAAATTTAGCGTGGATACTAAAAATGATTATTGGTGTCACGGAATGAATATATTTTGACGACCGACAACAGAAAACTTGATGCAGATGGAAAGTACTTGATCACACATTTTTTAGTTAAATCCTGGAATTTTATGCGAGCTTTTAAATCATATGCTGTTCAAAATTTTCTAGTTACGTATAGATCAGCTTGTGAAATTAAATCCTTGCCGAAAAATGTAAACCGCTTGGCGAACTTGATCTTGCCGTAAAGATAACATTTCTCGTTTCGACGATCGCTCCAATCAACTTGCTCTGTGACATGATCAATTGCCATCACTTTTTAAGGCCGATCCACATTTTACTAAACTATTACTATAAAGAATTTCAGTCAAACGTTTCTAAAGACTCGCTGAAAGTCGATGGAACGCTGATGGTATCTAAAACTTTAAAACTAGGCCCGCCGTAAAATACAAAAAAAAAAGATTATGACATAAATTGCCTCGAGCAGTTGTCCATTTTCCATTTTTATAGTCGATTTGAGGTGACACATCTAATTGTCAGTGACAGCATCAGTACAAGGTTGAGTAATACCTTGTCACCTTGAGCGACTAAAGGAACGCAAAAGTGAGATGATAAAACAAAACTAGGTGAGGATCTGTCACATCAACTAAGGCACCTACCTATACAGGGTGAATGTCTGAGAAGCTTAAAAACAAAATTGTTGGCCACTTGCAGTAGGTATTCATCATGATTTCTTTTTTTTTTACCTGTAAATCATTAAAAATACCATTTCTTATATTTTTAGAACAAATAAACACCTCTTCGTTTAAATTTAAATAAATTTCGATTTAGAGATGTTAGAGGTGGCACTTTCTTCCTTGTTGCCAACATTTTTGTCAAATCTTATCTCATTTCTATTAAGTAGCGCTGTCAATTGTTGTTAATTTCACCATGACATCTTCAAATTTTTGTGCCGCATATATAATAATAATAATAATATTTCGAAATAATTGTGGGCGCGTCTTGAAAATAATAAAAAGCGAGCGACTCACAAATGAGATGACATGAACTTAAATTTAGCATCAATTCGGCCAATAAGGTTGCGTTGAATCATTCGTTTGGATTTATCCAAGTATCGCCCCCGACAATTTCGATACGGATGTGATAAATATTATCAGCTACGGACAGATCCAAAATGTTCGTTTTTTATTCGACATTGAAGGATGAAGAAATTTAATTTTCTTAAGCTAGAACAAACGAAAAAACTTAAAGTAATAACTATTAAGATCAATGGCGGTTTTTGTTGTCTTTTGATGAAGGAGACAACTAAGTTAAGGAATTTGAATATGGAGTTTATTAATGGTCTTGAAAAACACTATTTATGTCACTGCGTGTGGGCTGGTTTCCTGTTATATTTTTTTTTTCTATTTGTTTGCTTAAATCCTGAATGACCTTGACGGAGAAAGTTTATGTGCTTTGGAGGTCTTTAAATTGCCGCCTTTTGATGACGTCTAGTCGACGTCTTAAAAATTCAGTTGACATTTTTTTTTAAGTGCCTTCCAAACACAGACGGTGAACATGACAAGAATTAATTTAGAAATTATGCCCCTAAACGTGGATGAAGTTCAAAAATTCAATACGTTAGTTTGAACTACTTTAAGAGTTTATACCTGCGAAGCCATTCGCTCTGAAAGTGATGGTGGGTGAAAAGAGCGTGGATCAAGTGTCCGTAGATCAAATGTCCGTAGATCAAATGTCCGTAGATCAAATGTCCGTAGATCAAATGTCCGTAGATCAAATGTCCGTAGACCAAATGACCGTAAATGAAATATCCAGTAAATGGATGAGCCTATATACTTAAAATATTTAAACTCAATGAGTGTCATAAATCAATCCACCGCAGATGTCGGTGAATCGAAATGTCCTCAGTAAAATGTAAGGAAAAGTTTTGTTAAAAGAACAGGGCCAACTATTTGTCAATAAACACTTTGGTTGGAATTACAGTTATTTCGAGCAACATCACTAATCCATCGGCAGACTCAGTTCTTCGTGTTACAAAAACAAACGCCTACCAATTGGCGCCAATTGAGCGACAAGCATAATTCCACCAACTAATTAACAGTACAACTAAATAATACGAAATGTGAAAAACAATTAAATATGCCCGAAAATTTAACAAACCATTATATTAATGATCCATGATGACTAACAAGAAACTGGCCAAATGCCAACGAAACCGAGGGTGACAAAGTGAAATAAGTCTTTAAAAATTTAGATTTGTAAAACAAAAAAAAAACAAACAATGAGCCTTATCAACAACATGTCAACAATATGATCTTTTGGCAAAACATTGCTAGAGGAAGTCTTGTTAACTTCCTGGTTCCTCCACTTTAAATGCAAGTTACATAAAGCAATGATAAACAAATTACAAAATACGTATGAAGATTACTTGGAATCACAGCGATTTGGTAACTTGCACCTCCCAAGAACACTCAATGTTGTTTTTGTTGTGAGACGGAAATATATGCACATTTTTATTGTGACGTAGCTGCGCAGAATAAAATAAAATTCAAAACACTTAATACAAGACGACGGCCTCAACTAGAAATTGATGGTTATAGTTTGAGCGATGTTACTTCATTTCAGAAATGTTACCGTAACAGTAAAAGTTCGTATAGAGTATCAAAGTGCGTACTGTTTCCAGTTCCAGTTGACCAAAGTGAGGAATTAGTTTTACCTCTTTCAACTACTATTTCGGGAAACACATATAATTGAGGACCTTGCATCAAAAGGGGCGCAAGTCCAAATTTAACTCTTTGAGGGAAATCAAGAAAAACCTGCCGCCTTTTTGCACCAAATGCACTAGAGTGGCAGATACATATTTTACTGTAACGCCCTTATTTTTATTCGCAACTACCTCGGTTATGCACCAAAAGATTGCTTTTTTTGTTGTTATATGTGAAAAGGCTTGTTTGTGTTAGGCTAAAAATATGGACTTGCCCCCCTTTTGATGCAAGGTCCTCAATTGTATTTTTGGCTATGACTTGTAACCGAAATGTCACCGAACTTTGTTTTCATGTGTTTGTAAGTTGGTTAAAAAAAAAAAAAATAAAATAAATAATTGGCGCAACAGGTCCGTATGGACCCAAGCCTAGCTTCTCACAACCATTCGTCTTGTGTGAGTTTTTATTTTTGGGACGAATGGAAGGGATCTACAATTTTATGCCGAGTCCAAACGGCCAATTGAGAAGCTCTTTCATGACAGTTATACTCTCGAATGTTTGTCAGACGTTCGCGAGAGGTGGCGCAGTGAAAAAAACCTTAAGTTGGAATTTGGGTTTTTCTCGGGATTCGAACCTGGGACCCCTCGCTTAGTAGTCCAACACACTAACCACTAAGCCACTGCGCCGAGTTGGTTGGAATATATTGATCTGTAAATCCTTTTTCCTTTTAGAAATGGAACTCACCTTTAGTTTAAACACGTAATTATATCAGTTTTATTAAGATTTCGATTTATTATTATTTTTTTGAATGACTCAGGTCCTTATGTTCAAATGTACCTACAGACATAACCTCTCCACTTTAATGGGGATGCTTAAATACCTAAAGGAAATCATATCACGAAAATGGTAATTTGAATTTAATAATACACGAGTTCAAAATATTGAAACAAAAGTCGGTTTTACCACATATATCAATAAGTTGTAGTGGCAAAAACTCACGCGCTCAAGAAGTATTGAGTACTCGTATCGCTTGTGGTCGAAAATCGACCATTCCTGTTATAAGTATGTAAAATGTAATGCTAAAAAAAGAACCACAGTTTTCCTTATTTATGTTTTTTTTTATTTACGAAAAGAGCGCCATCTAGATATCGAAAAAATACGTAAATGAGCTGCTCCATTGGAAACAGGTTCTAATCTAAGATTATTTATGGTGGCCCAAAAGAGATCACCCTATTGGAAGATGCTCTTATTTTGCAAATGGCCGCCCATGTCAAATCTGTTTTGACATTTGTGGACTAGACAGATGTAGAATACAAGTGAACAAGCCGTGGAGCGATAGACTCCCCAAGAACGCGGAATAATCGTGTCTGTTTTTTTGCGTAACAATTCGTCTGTAGTGTTGGCGCAGCGCGAATTCCGTCTCGCCAATTCAACGGCCGTCCGACACCGACTGCCCAAAGACTGCGCCGTTTGGCCACCAACCTTGAAGAGTACGGGACCACACGAGACGTTGCCAAGAGTAGCCGGCCCCGGAGCGCCCGTTGTGCCGAGAATATTGCCGCTGTTGTCGAGGCCATTTTTTTTCGAGACCGCCGCTGGTCAAATGACAACAGGTGACGGTGCGCGCTATAGGGCCATGTTAACCGAGTTTTTTCTGCCGCAATTGGACGAATTAGGACTGGAGGACATGTGGTTCCAACAGGACGGAGCTACGCACATACTGCGCGAGCCACAACCGCTATTCTGAAGGCGGCGTTCCCGGGTCGCCTCATCTCTCGTTTTGGCGATTTGCACTGGCCCGCAAGATCACCCGATTTAACCGTTTCAGTCTTTTTTTTGTGGGGTTTTTTGAAGTCCCGCGTTTATGTGAACAAGCCCGAGACCCTAGAAGTCCTCAAGGACAACATTCGACACGAGTGCGAGAATCTGTCGCCCGAAGTTCTCGACGAAGTGATGAAAAATGACATAAAACGAGCCCGTATTGTGATGGCGCCCATTTGGCCGATATCATCTTCTCGGCTTGACCAATCAAACATTCAAATAAATATAATCAAAAAAACAGAATCGAAGTTTTTCATTTAGAACAAAAATGAGAGCCAAACAACATCGGTTGACTTCTTTTGGCCCACCTTGTAGTTACAAATTTCTACTTGGGTCATATCTCTCTGGTGACTTGCAAAGATAAACTATGCGCTTATAAAGACGACATAACAATAGTTGCAGAAGAGGACGTAAATACCTAACCTACTTAGCAAAAAGGTCCACAGCAACAAACATCCAAACTCGACCGGGTTTGTTGAATTAAAACTCTTTGACGACTAAACAAATTGAACACAAAAGTGTGACACTATGTCTCTCATCCTTGGAATTAATTAATACAAATCCACGAACCATTCTATTCCATGCCTTCTATATTTAAACAAAACGCTGATACATCGTCTTTATCCCCCTGTCATCAGTCCCGAACAAACAACACCGACTAGACAACAATTAAATTGTGTTAGCCATGATTCCACTACTCTGTTCCAAATAGCACGTAAGCATCATTAGGCCCTCGAACGCGTACGTACAAATAATTTCCCCTGGCCTACAATCCTCCCACACACATCGTCTACTCTTGGATACAAAAGACCCACTAAGTGCTTGGAAAAAAAATTCAACCTCAGGAACTGGGTTAGTTGGTGAGCAGCGGAGAACGAACTACTCCGTCGATACCCTTGCTAAGTATGTCTCCTTGTTAGTTGTTGCCCCCTTTCAACCGCCCAAAGTGCCCCAAGGTTAAAATAATGTTTTCGAAAGAATATTTAAAAAACAAACAAAAAAACCGAAAACAACAACAAACACTGGCGGTACGTTTCAGTTTTTCTCCCCTAAAACGACGAGAGAGGAGAGCCTGCATACCGGTACCGGACTATCTAGTTCAATTGTGGGATAACGCATCGTTCACACCGCTCAATAATTCTTGTCGAAGAAAAACTGCGTAGGCCGCGCTGACGAACGCCTATAGTGCCGATTTACGCGTGATGGTGAATGTGTGTGCTTGCGTTTGGTTGTGACATGAAAATGGGAATGATAAATATTAAAAATAGAGAGAGAGAGAGAGAGAGAGAGAGAAAGTATGGATGAAGCAACACATGTTCGTATTTACTCCCTCTCACTCTCGCTCTGGGCAATGGCCGTGATTGATGGTGAACAGCAGATTGTGTGTGGTTTGGCCCCCTTTATACCTCATTACTCAATGAATTTTCCAAACAATTTCATCGAGCATGTGTTTCGCAACACACCATCATCAGCTCAACTGAGTTGACCATCCTTTGTTTGCATTTTGCTGGCCAACGGCCGTTGGTTTTGTTTTTTCTGGGAATTGTCTTTGTAAATGTGGATCCTTTGCAACCACACCAAATGACGAGGGCTTTGTGTTTGTTCCTCGGGCAAATGTCATCCTGATTTATAATTTAGATATGTGCATAGCACATCTATATCATGTACAAGTTTTCGGATCCCTCTTGATGATATAGGGATGTATGTTACACAGCCCGCACCGTTGTGCCTAATAAAACACGAATCACAATAAATTTTCCTGATTTGATTGAATACCCTGCCGGTGTGAGTTGTTTGATGGTGGTGGTCTGGAGGTGAAGGTAAATTGTAAGGATTTATTGTTTGATCTTCAAGGACATCCAGTTTCTTCGACTTTTATTTTTTGCCCTCTATAGAGGGTTGGTCGGAAAGAAAAGGAAATACGTTTCCAGTTTATGTGCTCGTTAGGGAGCAATAAAGTCGTATTATTGCTCCGACTGTTTGGAAAGGACGAGCAAAGTTGATACATTGTCTGCAGAGGAGTACCGATAATTGCAGAAAGATTTAGTGAACATCGCAATCGATGAGTATTATATGGGCTTTGGGCCGTTCATTCAAATAGAAGGGGTGGCAGCATAGCACAACGATAGGGGTGTGTGCTGGTGGCAGAGGTTTCTGCCATTTATGAGATTTGACCTACATATATAACCGAACTGAAAACAACAGGTACAATATAACGCATGAAGCGAATCACTTTCGGACTTAAACGGAACATGTACCAACGAAAAAATTGTCAAATAAACAAACGAAATCCACTGACCAATAACACAGCTTGACACATTAATAGCACAGCACTTAACTAAAACTTGACTTGACTTGGCTTGGTACGTCACACAGAGTAGATGTAGAATATCATATATACTATCCTAACCTAACCTAACCTAAACGAACCCAATGACTATTTGCATTTTTTATTGAAAAATGCGTCGCCGGATAAAAATTTCACACTCCATTACTCATAAACAAATTTTTACATCTTTACAGAGTCTACGCACGGCGTGGACGGGCCTGTATCGTGGCGTCTGACGCTCGATCAGGATCTTATCGACACGCTAAAGGGAAGTTTTCCAAATTGGTTCACCAACAACAATAACAGCGCAACCGTTGATAATTCAGTTTCATCATCGACGTCATCGTTGTCGGCATCTTCATCACCATCGTCGACAACATCATCATCTTCGTCGGGGTCTTCTTCGTCAGTGAAATCCTCATCGTCGTCATCCTCGTCGTCGTCGTCATCATCGTCATCGTCGTCATCGTCGTGCTCAAAATCATCGCTGTCATCGAAGTCATCAAAGAAGACATCAGCATCGAACCACAAGAGCAACAACACAAAGAATCACAGCAGCAGCAACAGCAGTAAACAGAATAAGATCGTTGAATCGGCGTTAGCTGAACTACACGCTGATGTAATCTCAGATTCGTCCTGTAACGGTCTGTTAGCACATTTAGCGAAAAATCTCGACAGGTCGTATCTGCAGGATTCAATTCTATTGCACGACACATTCGAAGACATGTCAGAAAGTGAGTACTTGACTATCAAATCGCTTAGATAAACTAATCATTGTTTTATTGTTTTCAGGTGATCGCCTATGCAATCCATCACTGTTTGGTAGTGATGATGGTACAAATTCCGATTTCTATGACTCAAGACAATCACCGCCGAAAGCGATCGTTGATTCCAGTCCATTGCAACCGGCGATGGACAAAAATAAAGAATGTGAGTGTTGGCATGCTCGTGTTTTCGTGTTCTTGCTCGTGTTCTAATTTAATTTCCAAACAATAAAACTATCCGATTTAGTGATTGTAAATCTGTACCACCTGGATGTGGGTGTGGTAATACATGTTGCCTGTTCTCCCAGTCAGAACACTTCCACGCTTTCATCTGCTGTTGCACATTTATTTTTATAAATCGAAATCGAAATTATTATTATTATTTGTTCTAGTCTTTGTTGGTCACCAGCATTAAGACGTCGACCATTTGAAATGAATGAGAAGAGTGTTTTGCTTTTTGTTATTTCGATTCACTCGAAATGATATTAACCGGCTGATTAATGGATGTGCTGAGATTAACAACGGTCCGTTGTAATAATTTAGGATAATCGTGTTGTTTGTAGATGAAATTAATATGTTTTGTTGTTGGCACAGTCGTTTACGTAGAGCTGAGACATTTGATTGGAATTTTGTAGAAAGTTTAATGGAAATGGGTTAATTGGCCTGAGGAAGGTGACCTTTCCACTGAGTTTGTGTGATATATTACAGCGCTTGTAAATTTTGTTCTCGAAATGCAAGTCTTATACATGTGGTGGTAAGTTTCTTATAAAATTGTAATAAATTGACGGTTTTGACTTTTGATGAGAAGGACCAGTAACTTTTTCGTCACACACACTAAACTGAGGTCGTCAACTCATTTCCATTTTGGATCTGGTGACTAGTTTACTTGCCTGTCCGAGCGAACATGCCACCTTCAGGTGAGAATGCGTCTTTTTTTATGTTTCCTTAAAACCGGGCGTAATTTTTTCGTCAGTTTTGCTGCACGATATTCTGACCCAATGAATCTTTAATTCCACACCAGGGGAACAACGCAGTGGAGAAAGATATTGATTTATGTAACCTGCACGAGTGCAAATAGAACTTAACCAACTTAAGGGCAGTAACTTTGGCTTACTCGCAGATTGAAGAAGATTTTGTCTTGCATGGCTATAATTTGGTGATAAATCTACACGACTGTCTTATACAGAGCGATTTATCAGGCGTAGAATGCCCGTCCCGAGCTACGTAGATAATTACAACACAAGATAAACTGCCATAAAATGAGCTTTGAGATAACGGAGAAAGTCAAAAATGTATTCATTTCTGCACAGTTGAACGATTTGCTCTGGGAACACATATTTTGGTGTCCACTTGCCTCGGTTAAAAATGTAATAAATCCCTTACAACGCATTTTTGTTCGGCCAAAGCCAGTTTTTCATCGATTGCATACTCTACCGCCTATCCACAGGTCCGAATTCAAAACTGTTTTCAATGTCTATGCTCTTTCGCCAATTATTCATACCTTGGTCACTTTGGCCAGCGTTCAAGTACTTTAGTGAACTTTTAAATTACAGAGCGAACAACGGCGAACTATCTAGACGACCACAAGCCTGGGAGTACGCTATACAAGACTCCTCTGCGGTGGCGTATACGTAACATTTTGCCCCTACAGAATTAATTTATGATAATTATGATGATTAGTCAAAGGCGAGGATCTTTGTGGAAAATAGACTACCAAATGTTGGAACTATTCTCAAATTGTTAGTACCTACTTCCATCATCATGTGGAGGCGATGTTGCAAGAGTGCGTTACTGCATTTTCGGATTTCTAAAATAAGACAAAACAAGTGAGGTGAGACTTGAACAAAAATTTCACAGGATGTGGTCTGAACCAGCAACAAACTGTGAAATATCCACAAAATTCAACATCCCGTATGTCGTGTGAAATTATTTTCAACCCGAGCATATACACAAACATTTTGCAGAGCCAAACAGCTTTCTCGTTTATGACCTCAAAACACTGTTTCGGTTGGCCACTGGAATTTCCGTTGCACATTTTGTCAGCCGAAAACGACAAATTCTATTTTATTACAAAATTCTATTTTCGTCCTGCACAAAACACACACACACATACAGGTTCTCATTTGGTCGTATATTCCCCTTCGATAATGCAAACAAATTTGGGACAAGCAACACAAATGTTCTTGTTTTGAAGCGTCCTCCTCCTCCGAGCTGTGGGTGGAGACGCCCAGGAATGTCATCTGACATCAGACTGGTTTAATGCGATCGATCTTGGCTCCACCGCGAAACGATGTATGTAAATATTGTTAATGCTCTTCAAGCGTGCGGACCTAAATGTGTTTACCTCGAAAACAAATAAACTTTTGGAGAAAATGCGAACTTGATTTCCTTAAATTCAAAACATTATGTGATTTGTTTTCGAGGAAAGCGATAAAAAGTCAATACAACACCCCCTCGCATATGGTTTCGTAGCATCAGCATTTCGGGCGTAATTCTTTCGAATTGTTATGGATTTGAAAGGTGAAATGGAAAAACGAACAAAACTAAGTCTGCTTTGCACGCCGAAGTCATCTAAATTTGCTTATGATTCGCTTATTTAGGGTGTGTCTGTGTATGAAGGTATTTTCCTTCTTGTTTTCTCAGTTTAAGGAGGCGTTATTGTCGAAATTTGTTTCGAGGTGTTGTTTCGATATTTGTTAGCAACACCCACATTTAGCTAGAACTACTACGTAGGCAGTGCGATGCTGCGATCTACGAGTATACATTCTTTACGGCATGTTACGGTTAAACACACGTCTGCTGACTGGAAATAGAACAGGGCTGCACACTTTTGGTATCAACAAAAAATCACTTTTAATTACTTTACGTATCGCCCACATAGTAGAATGGCAGCGAATAAAAGTGTCAACAATCGATGTCAATTTCTACCGAACGACATCGATGGGAATAGCTTTTTTGAAGAGCAGAAATTATATTTTGGTCAACCCATGGCTGGAGAAGTAGGTGTTCTAGTTTGTTGTCGACAACGTTATGTTTGCGATCAGTATTTTTAAGGAACGCCACGAGGAGTAGTGTGGTGGACGTTATTTTTGGTGTTGCATTATTGGAAAACAAATGTTTCGGAACATTCCGTTGAGTGGCACCGTTTTAGATCCAGATTGTGACATTCGACTTATTAAACCTTTAGATGAATAGGCATCTATACATAATAGCTAGTTGTATAACCCAAATTTTATAATCGAATAGGTGTAAGTTCAAGAAGTAGTGCTTGAGTAGGTATAGGAAATTCGTAAGCAAATGGCTTTTATGCGAATCGTATATTCGGTGGCGTATACGTAACATTTTTTTTTACGAAAGTACATTCAATGATCCTTGTTTCATTAATTGCTGTACAAAGTTTAAACGTTGACTCTCAAAAATGAATGAAGTTCGAATTGCATTTTCAATGAATTTCCACCAAATTCATGCAAGTTTTTCCATAAGTCGAAATAATTCTCTCAATCAGCATTATCAGATAGTATTTCTGTCACGATATCCATAAACAGTAAAGTCCAATGCTTTTCGTTGTGCTGACTAGGAAAAGAACAAAACTGTTGTTTAAACTCTGAGAATTAGCGGCTTATCGTTCGTCTATTTCTTGAATCTCTGACAACTATTAAAGCACAAAATGTCCGCAGAAAAACAAATCCCACTGGAGTTGATTGCTTTGCCTACTGTCAACCAATTTACACGATAACATTCTACAGCCTCATACCCACCATTTGAAGGAAATGTTTTACATACCGAAACCAATAAACTTTCCCCAATCAAATCCACCCTCCATTGATTTATCCCACGCACTATCCTTTAATTACCTCAAAAAGTTGCACTTTGCCCCTAATCCTTATCAATAATACATTGTTCCTGTGTTGAAATGCTCCTTAGCGAATGTTTAGTACTATTTCAAAGCAAATCGAGATTTTACGACTTTTTCCCAGCGCGACGAATGACTAATTCTTTTAATTGCATCGTAAAACTGGCACAAAAGCAATCCATGCGTAGCTTTACGACACTTAAAATTGCTTCTGAAAATACACCAAAAAGAGAAACACCGCTTAAATTCTCCCCCACGAAGAGAAGTATCCATATCCATACACCTACACCACCGACGAACATCTCGTTTCCGACACTACACACCAAACAACACACATCTTTCTGGTGCAGATGCTTTTTGTTCCTGTGATTAATTCAGAGAGAATGAAATATAAAATATTTTATGCCACCAAAACATGTTGTCTGAACATTATTCGAATGTGAAAATGTCTGTGCATGTATTTGAAAGGTCTTTGTATTGCAGGATATTGTCATATTCCTTAATCGAAGCCCGTAGCGTTCAGAGACGTACAAACGACTACTGAATTTGCCTTTAAATGAGCTTACATGGAAGAACACGTTTGGAAATCCATAAATAAATGTTTAGGGAAAAATCTGCTGATATCCTTCTTTCACAAATCAAAGGGAAGGAGGTGGATGGCGGTAGTACCACCTCTGTACAATTGAAGAGCGTCTGTCACAAAGTGAATTCTAAAAAGGTGGATTAGAAGAGGAAATGAGCGTAGGAAATAAAGAAAAAGAGGAAAAAATCTCGCACAACAAGGAGAAAATCCTTTGAATTCAGAAAATGTCCTTTTCGCTTTGTCAGTGAAAGCTCCACTCAGCTCCCACCCCTCTTCCGCTTTAATAATACTTTGTCTGCTAAATAAAAATGAAATGTACGTATACAAAATATTTGTACAACATATATATGCGGCGTATTGTGAATAGAATGCGTCTTTGAAGGCCGCTAGGATATTAAGAAACTCGTGTCTGTTGACTCCTTCCTCCGTCGCTGGCGAGAAGGAATTCGCTTTGTTAGGACAAGGCATTTTTGGTTTATTTCCAAAGATGAAAGATGGTCGACAGTGGTATGCTAAAATGAGTTTACAATGGTTTTCTGTAATTTTACAATGGGGCTGTTTTGGGAATGGGCTTTGCGTTAAACTGAAGCACATTTGCAAAATGAGTGCTGGCAGAGTTTATTTGAAATTTAATTTTTTTTGTTGGGACTCAATGGGTGTAGGAAAAGGGCCGACTTAAAAATTCTTTGTTTCAAACTGTAACCAAGCAACTACTTATGGACGTAACAGTTGTCACAGAAGGCGGATAATAAACCTGACCGAGTACGTGTGTAAACAGTGTATTTGTTTGACCCTTTTAAAGGGTCACGCTTAAAGGTTATGAAGAGATCCTCAACAACAATTTAAAGTTGGAATGAAATCAATGGAGGAGATTCTAACCATCCCACTTGCTGATATGAGGATTGTAAATTAATAAAGCAACTTGATATATTTGGAAAACACCTTTTTGTTTGAAATTTCTAAATTTTGTAACATTTTTAAGATGAGTCGAGTTTTTATAAACGGCCTTCAAAGTAAAACAAAACCAAGTCAAACTTCTTGTTATAGGGGTTTCCTTTTGAAAGAACCATTTAGAGCCGAAAGTCCCCGCAGCTAGTGCTCCCAAAATTGATGTTAGCATATATGTGTATTTCTGTGGTCACAAGGCAAAACCTCTTAAGTCTGTTGTACTCATTGTTCAGGAGAGAAATTTAAAGTTTTTTTTTTTTACTATATTGACTCTAGTGACTTAAGCTGTTGTTTTTTTTTTTTTTTAAATTCTGGGCACTTTTTTAAAGATATAAAGCTGAAAAAAATTTACAAAAGAGATATGGGTACGCTGAATCTAATGGCATCAAAAGCGGTTTATTATAGGCATTTTTCTTTTTTAGCTCAGAGCTGAGCTCTGAACCGAGCTCGAGCATTATGAGCGCGCTTTGAACCGTGCGTACTCAGATCGTTCTGATGTAATTATGAAACACACTGGAGCACCTAGCTGTCATTTCTAATAAAGTATTTGTATAAATTGAATATTTATTAATTGTTGTTTATTAAATTGGTTAACCTTCAGTTCCAGACCAACAAGGTTCGTCCGCCATTTCAATTATTTTGTTTATCCTGTTTTTTTCTCTGTCAAATGTGCCTGTAAGTGTGTAATCAGCTTTATACTCAGCCCGCTCAGTCATACACAAATTCTGAGCTCTGATGTATCTGAGCTAAAAAAGAAACACGAACTTTTTGTATAACAGTTCAGGTTGTGCTCTAAACTAAAAAAGAAAAAGGTTATAATAATAATAATAAATAAAATTATAATAATAATAATAAAACAAAAGTTGAGAGTAACGCCTGTTTCCCAAGTAAAATGTTTGACTTGATGTCCGGTTTAAGTCGGTCTGTTCTACTTTCCACTAAGTGAACCGATTGCATATTTGCTTTCAGTTTCTTATACTCTGAGTACTGTGAGTTCGCCAGCGTCCTTCTGTAATACCATCTTCGGCTTGGTAGTTTTTTTTTACCTTCGTGGGATACAATATACCAACTGATGATATTGCAGAAAAACAAAATTCAACTGGCCGGCCATTAACATCGATTTTTAACGCTTAAGGGCCATGGTCTGTATGTCCTACTTGACTAGTGGTTTTATGTTCCTTGTACGGGTAGGTTATTAAAGGCAGCCATTTAAATTAATTATACGTGTAGCTGATTACGAGAATCCCTGACTTTACTGATCCTTGATCCTTTGATTACGCAGCCTATTCAAAATGAAATTATATAAACTATGAAGGCGCTGCAGCGAGATGATAAGAATATTTTCGACACGAAGGTTCAAATCCTAAATCAACAAGTAGACTTTTGGCCCAAAAACAAAATAGTCTGTTTATACTATAATCCGCCAAGGTCTACTTATTCATTTCGTGTACATTATAAAACTACGCATATATACGAGCATCATAAAAACAAAATTTGAACTAAATTATGTTTACAAACACAGCACGCTACGAAGGTCGCACACATCGCTGCATAAAATGACCGCCAAATGAATTTATCTCTTCGAAATTGAATTTTGGCAAAATCGACAAACGCTTCCGCCTTGTTGCAAATTGTAACCAATCTTGTGTGTGCTGTAGTTTTTCACGCACACACCCACTAAATGTGCTGTGCAATAAATTTGTTTAAACAATTCGATAAATGTAAACATAAACTATGCAGTTTAACGCTTTCAAAACATATTTAAATATTTAATGGCCTATGTCGGAATATGTTTATCTGTGATGCATAACAAAAGTGTGCGCCCAGAAATACAGTGCACCCCAGACGAAATGTTTACATGACACATGCAATTTGGATGGGAAGTTTTTGTTAGCCAAAACGGAAGGGATCTATCCACGTATAGCGTTGACCTTACTTAAAGACATTTAAACGAGCCGCCGACTCACTGTGTCGTATACGTAACATTTTGTTTGCGCCCATTTCTCCGCTTCACAGATTATGATAATTATTTGGCCCGAATTGTATTGTATTTCAATACAAAATCCTTAAGCCCTTACAGAGAAATACTCCAGGAAACCGCAAAGCAGCCCTTCACTAACAATAGAGACAAAGAAAAGTGTTTCTCGTAGTTACCATCAACCAGTAAATGAATCAATAGTTGTGCTCGGATACGGGTACTTTCTTTGAATTGTAATTCGTTTATTTTTCAGACTCGTCAACCCTTGCATGGGGGAATTTAGGTAATTTGCTTTTCGTATTCGAATTCGCGCGAAGAAGGCGTCATAAATTACGAAATCCGATTTAGGGTACATTCGTTGTGCCAGTCATTCATCCAGCTACTCTTTCATTGGCTCTTAAAGCAGGCCAAATTCAATTAAACCGGATTTTAAACGAAGCGAGGGTGTGATTTTGTAATGTGATTGAAGTTTCCACCCTTAGTTAGAATAAGGCCCCCTCATTTGTTTATTTACATAGTTTATTGGATTTGTTCCCTGTGGACTCTATTGTTTTATAATTTGAGATCTGCTTCGGCAGTGGGTTGCTTGGTCTTGCAATTGTGGGCTTATTGGGAATGGGCGGCTTTTATTGAGTGGCAATTATCGGGTTTAATTGCTTTTTGCAGTTTACATTTTGTGTGAACTTGAGACACAAGCCCAGAACACCGTGTACTTTTGTGCCCATGATGAGGGGTGTGAATCTGTTTTAAAAACACTTTAAACTTCCTATTTTATTTTTGTTTGGCTATCTCGATTTCTTTAAAATGTTTGTACGTACGCGAGCTTAGATCTTAAACTCATTTGCTAAATGAAATCCCTTAAATCATTTGACAAAGTTTGTCTTGTCTTTCTCCATCTGAAGGACAACTGCACTGCAGTCAAGGGACAAGTCAACTTTCGTTAAGTCCGTTTTTGAATTATAGTTAAACATCTACTAGAATTGTGCTTTGAAAGAACCCACCTCCGGCCACGTTCCCCTAATTAAGTCAACACACCTGCTGGAACCCCATCTTCCATATAAAGGGTGATTTTTTAAGAGGTTTAGAACTTTTTTAAAAAAAAAAACACAAAAAATTCGAAAAAATGAATGAAATATTTATTTGAATCGATAGTTTGAACCTTGCAATTTAATGTTTAAATATAATTTCATGCAAATGTTGACCGCGGCTGCGTCTCAGGTAGCCCATCCGCTGAGTCCAATTTTGGCATACTCTTTCACACATATCGGCCGGTATCTCACGAATGAATGCATGGATGTTGGCTTCCAGTGCGTCAATCGAAGCGGGCTTGTCCCTATACACATTAGCCTTGGCATACCCCCACAAAAAATAATCTAATGGTGTCAAATCGCACGATCTAGGCGGCCAATTGACCGGCCCGAAACGTGAAATTAACTGTTCACCAAACTCGCCTCGCAATTGCGCCATTGTTTCGGTCGGCTGGCTTTAGTTCTTGCACCAGCTGTATCTTAAAAGGCTTTACGCCCAAATCCTTCCGCAAAATTTTCCACGTAGTGCTGTAACAAAGGCCTAACTGCTAGGAACGGCGCCGAATCGACATTTCGCGGTCTTCTGTCACACTAGCTGATACGGCCGCAATATTTTCTTCACTACGCACAGTACGTAAACGTGTTGGTGGTTTAATGTCCAACAAAGTAAATTTGGTGCGAAATTTGGTCACAATCTTCCGAATAGACTGCTCAGAAGGTCGAGAATGCCGATCATAAAATGGAAGCAGCGCGCGATGAACATTTCGAACCGAGCACGAATTTTGATAGTAAAATTCAATAATTTGCAAGCGTTGTTCATTTGTAAGACGATCCATGGTTAAATTGCAAACCAAACTGAAGCTGTTTGACAGTGACACAAGGTACTAAACACACGTCAGCTGTCAAAACCGGTGTTGCCAAAACCAAACCAGCTAAAAAATCACCCTTTAGTTCCGAATAATACTTAAAGCTCCACTAGAATTGTGCTGGCATGAGCAGAGTAAAATTGTCAACAGTTCTGAAGTTAAATGGAAAAAAGACACAACTGCTCAAAATACGTACTTAAATGAACGAAAATATTATGAAAAATAAATTCGTGGATAACATGTACATAAACAACGAATTGACTGGTATTTTAGTTATATCATTTTCTATTTGATTGCTTCACAAATGGTGTCAACTAAATTTGGTCGTACACCGTAAAAGTGTGGAATCGATAAGAGGTACCTGAAAAAAAACTGACGTTTAAAAAAAATGTAGACAACCTTTTTAATTGCCAAAGTTCAAGTTGTGCACTTACGAAAACCTCATCAACTATTTATAAAACATATACCCAACACATTAGCGACGCCGATGATATAAAAATTATCGAAAGGGGAAAGCAGATACATTCTGGAATTGGAAAAGTGGGTTTAAGGTTTACAGGCCGCCAACTCCTCCTTAGTGAATTAAAAACGGGACCAATCTTACTAATTGTAATGAAAGAAGAATCGATAATCAACCCTTTGTGCTCCTAGATTCTGTCGTTGTTACTTCTAAATTCGACTTGGCCTCCAGCCCACATCTGGAAGACTTCCCGAACTTGCATTTAAAAAACCTACATTCTTTTCTGTGTTTCTTAAATTTATTATGGAAAAACGTTTAACATCCTTAAGTCATTATATACATATATCTATCATATGAATCTCTCCATTCTTTAAGTGGCTACTACTCAATTTCAAATAATTTAATAATTGATTTTCGTTTCTTGTGTTTATTTCAGCGCTTAAAGTCAAGCTCATGGTGAGGAGGCCCATAACCCAGCTGGTGGAGCAAGGAATTATCCCGAGTAAGTTATCTACTCAACAATTTATTTATTTAATTATTGGAATTATCATCTAGAAACACAAACAGCTCAACATTTATCAAAAAAGAAACCCCAAAACGAAACCCCAGTCATTATCTAAAATAATTTCACTTACCTGCTGCTTGTTGCATCTCCGGCTGTATTTACCTCATCACTTAATGACGTCTATACTTGAATAATCGCACACGTAAATAAGCAGTGAATTTGCTTCTCCAACACACCATAACCAAGCGTAATAATCATCACCCCCAGCTAGCATGTTTTTCTGTTTGCATCATCAACATCCTTTTCGCCGACATTGTTCTTGTTCTTATTTTGGCTAGAGCTGCCACGCGCGCAAAATAACAAAAAAAAAAAAACATTTTAAGCAATTCAGCCGCAACTTTCACATAAACTACGACCATCTCGTGTATATCTTTATGGGTTTGGCGAGATGTGTGCTGTGCTGAATGTGCAGCATACAAACAAACAACGACGATCCGCCTTCGGTAATAGAATTTTATTTGCTGAAAAGAGGAAAAAAAGTACAAAATTTCTATTTAATGATCCGTTTGTGTTGTTTTCACTGAGAGAGAGAAAAGAAATTGTACGCCCATACACGGGAAAAAGTCCAAAAATACCTACTTTAGAAATAAAAAAAAAAATGTGAACGGAAATGCTCAATGGAATGATTCAAAAAGAGTCATATCTGGCTCGCTGGGTGGTACATACACAATGATTGCGAATATTCTCAAATTGGCTATTGACACACAGTTAGAGAGCGGACTCGAAAGTTATTGTAATCAGGAAATGATGAAGCTAACCAAATGCATGAAACATGATTGTGATGTCCTTGTAGTTTCGCTCTATGCAATATGTGCGCTATGAAGTTTTCAATTTATATATTTCCAATGTGTGCTGTCGGATGAGGATTTTATGTTCCATATTATGCTGTATAGTTTTACAATGATTCTTCTGTAGGATATAAGAATGTGTGTGTGTACTTTTTGTCTTAATAGGATTTTTATGTTACGTTGTGCTCTTCGTTTGAATTAATTAGGTTTTTATGTTTCACAGATATGCGACTGCAAATTCCTTTTCTGTTCCTTAAATAAATTGAGCAGCGATTTTTTTTTTTTAAGCGAGACTAGCTTTTTGTGAATCTAATCGATGTGTGACGCCATCGAAAAGTAAACCTAATCACTTCCGACCTCACATTAAACTTATCCTTTACTAAAGTAACAAGTTTGTCAGCTACCATTGTAGAATGTCGTCTTCAGTGCTGAAATCGGTATAAAGTCGTTTACTTCATGCCTTAAATGAGCTTTGAAAAGCTGCCACGCGAGTATGCTATCTGTAAATTATCGATTGAAGATGGACTGTTTTTAATTATACGATTATGCAATTGTTCAGCATAAGTTATGCGCCTCAAGAACTCGAACCTTGTAAGCCAAATTTCAAAATAGAAAAGAGCTTTCAAAAGCTTTCATATAAAAGTCATGGTAACGAAATTGTAGTTACTCAGTATCTAATAAAAACGTTCATTGAATATCACATCTGAACCGCAGTACGGCGTGAACGAAAAACCACACATAAAATAAAGCTTCGAAAAAGCTTCGAAAAAGCTTCGAAAAAGCTTCGAAAAAGCTTTAAAAAAGCTTTCAGAAATATCGTCATTGGTATTTCGATGATCTTTTATATTTTTTAAATTCAATGGACCAGCGAAACATTAGATATTTGAGCTTTTTAAGCACAGATTTGAAGGACCATACCAGTATAATTCAGGAGCTTTAATCCAACGAACCATCACTTTTATAAAAAAAAACATTCCCTTACCGACTCCCTACCTTACCTTACCACTCCGCACAAATGAGGTGGCCAAAGACGAGGTCCTACAAAGTGCTTACAAGCAAGTTCTATTTAAACGTTCTAATATAAACTTAAGTTCCACACTACAGAATACCCAACGTAATCGAAGTTAGCCCTCCCGTAAAATATATGAGACGGAAAAATAACCATCGGCAACATGCTTATGAACATCGCCAAATTTTTATAGTCAGCACATTCTTTACCGTGAATAATCCTGTCAAACCCACTTACATCCTATGATGGTAAAAAAACAAAACAATAAACAGATTCCTACCTAAAAATAAGGTCCTGTCCCATTAAGATTCCCAACTTGCTTATCTTTCGATTCGAATCGGGCATATTGCCCATCACATTGCTGACATCTCCTTCATTTTATTTCTCCGCCTGGAGCTTATATGGCAATATCCGGTGGCAGCATTGCCGTCGTTGAAATTATTCAAATAAATCCATTAATTTGTTAACCAATAAATTCGCTGTGCCATCTTCCATATCAATAAATTCCCGAGACGAGCACACAACATCATTAACATATGAACACAGCACAGTGTGTGTGAGCGTAGGTAAGAAGGAGTGTAGAATAATTCCAATCCCACCTCTTCCGTTCGCAGGATGCTCGACTGATGGACCCGCATACAATTTACATCCATTTATATATCCACTCGTTATTTGGATTTTTTTTTTCTGTATTTATTTAATTTTATATTTCCTTCATTAAGTATTCATCATGCATAGCTTCTGACAGCCTTGATGAAGGACGACATACACAGAGAGAGGGTCGCTGACATGAATGACACTTTTTTTTTTCTCCCTCAATCCGCTATCGATAAAAAGGAAAACGTTGTGTTTTTTTTTGTTCGTCTTAACTCGGTTTTCTTTTTTTAACAACTTTGTCGCAAAGGACACGTTGAACCTTAAATAAAATGGAATGAAAGCGACAGGATGCTGATGATGGCGTATGGATGGGTGATATTGGAAATTTGAATTTAAATTGCTCGGCGGCGAATTACAAATGACAAAAAGAGCCACGCTGAGGGGTGACCATTGTAGTTAAAGCGCTTTGAATGTCTACTTTAGGTGTGATTGAAGGATCAATTGCCTTCTGTGTGCTGCCCTAGGATAAACATTGCGAATTAAGATGCAAATTTGATTCGGTTTTCGTTTTTATGCCGGCGTCGCCGGTTTATTTAGGGAATAAGTTTGGAAGGCAGTGCTTTTAGTTTGAGCGTGCAGCGAAATTTAAGTGTAGTCTTCTTTCGTTCGAACGGTAGGAGGAGAATTACTTTGGAGAATCAAAGACAAGGTCGTAAATCTCTCTCCACAATGTTCTGCTTGAAAATCAAGTTGCGTTATCAGACATTGATCATGTGGCTTCAGGTAATTTGGGTACTAACATCTGCATTTCAAAATAAAGCTTTGAAGAGCTTTCAGACAGCGGAATTCAGCGACTCAACAGCGTCAATCATTTACTAGAAATTTTGTAGACTTTAATCACCAAATCTTGGTCAAGATTTATTTTTATTTATACAATTTTCCTGTCATTACAGCCCTCAAAACATCACCAGCCATACACGAGCAATGCAAGCAACTCGAACGTGCCAAAACCGGAGACCTACTCAAGGCGAAAATCCAACAGCGGCCAAATCGTGAAGAACTCGAACGCCGCCACATCTTAGAGGAAGATGAATGTCACATCGATCCGAGTCTGGCCGAGAAGCAGCGTATGCTTAAGAAAGCCAGGCTAGCCGATCAATTGAACTCACAAATCCAGCATCGACCGGGACCACTGGAGTTGATCAAAAAGAATATACTGCACACAGAGAAACCAATCGAGAAAATCGTCAAAGAGGGTCTAGTGTCCTTCAAGGCGACCAGCGAAGGTCTACTCACCCGCCCTCAGCATCCCCATAGCTATGTAACATTCGAAGACGACTCACAGAGTTCGGAAAGTGATACGCGTAACACTCCACCACGGACGACGACCGATGTGCTGGAAGCTGCTGCCGCATCAGCGGGTATTGTCACTGTTGCTCTTACAATTCCAACTAGCGGTGGTCAGGTGGTAGTCACCTCAGCACCGATACTCCAGACGAAATTCCAATCGGCATTGGCGCCCTATGTCCCACCACCACCGCCACTACCCCCCAGAGTGAAACAGGACACGGCGAATTTATTCGAAGAGTTGTGCCAATCAGTCGCCGGACCTAGTCCTAGTCCGGGATATTTGCCGTTGGTGGCTTCGCCATCGTCATTGGGCTCAACTGCATCGACATTGAGTCCGTTGTCGTCTCTGGCGTCACCACCGCATTCGATAACGCCCAGGCCAACAATTCAGTCACCTGCGCTATCACTGCACCACACTCAGAAGTCCGACGCACCGGGAAAGGACAAAAATCGAAAGAAGAGCAAGTCAAAGCCGGTCTCCAAGGCGAGAACGATCAAATTCCACGAGTATAAGGGGCCACCGAGTGCTCAGAAGATATCTTCCTCATCGGAGTCCAGTGCTACAGAGGAGACATCCTATCAGCTGATGTTGGAGCAGCAAAATTGCCTGCTGAAGTTCCTCGAGCATCTCAACAAGAATCAGTCGATTATACCGACAACAACGGGTGCTCCGATGCCAAAAGTGGCCACGATGACAACACAACACTCCACAGTGAGTTGTAGTGACGTAAGCACATCGAGTTCTATGTCCATGTCGGCGGGAACACCTCGTCCGCCGCCGATGCCATCACCTGCGCTCTCGGTGAGTTCATCGATTCCGCCAAGTCCGGCGACCAGCTATGCAGAATCTACGTGTTCCATGGGTGAAACGACGCGGCTGGAGAAAATGAAAGTGTCTGATCTGAAGATGCAGCTCAAGCGGCGTAATCTGCCTGTTTCTGGACCAAAACCGCAGTTGATAGAGCGCCTGAAGCCATATTATCCCCTTGACTCAATGGACTGTACTCCTGCCTCTACGTGTGAGGTGGTCTCGGTTGCTAGTGAGACGTGTGATGCTCCAGACACGACGGTTGCCATGATCGTAAATTCACCACGGCAGTCGATGTCGCCAGAGGCGCTCAACGATCACCATGACCACATGGATGTGGTGCAGCAGGTTGACTCGCCCATGCCGGTCGCCTTGCAGACAACCACTCTGGTGCAGCCTCAGCCACAAACTGCGACCATCCTCACTTTGTCTAACGAGGACCTTCTGCGGGAACAGCAGAGAAAGATTGATGAACTGCAGCGGCAACTGCAACGCAGTCAGCAGGAGCTGCATCAAATCCGTCAGAAGCAACAGGGCACCCCACCATCGTCAAAAATTACGCTGATCGCCACTACCCCCAAGGAGATCATCGTACCGCAGCAGCAGATGATCAAGATCCAAGAGCAACCAATGCATCAGCAGCCGGTGGTTTCGAGTACGCACCAGCCGAAGGCCTCCTCAGCTCCTCCTCAGCCAATCAACCAGAAAATGGTCGTCAAACAGCAGCTAGAGGCTAAAATTCAGAAACAAAAACAGGCGGCTGCAGCAGCAGCACAAGCCCAGGCGCAGGCACAACTTCAGGCCCAAGCGCAGGCACACGCTCAAGCTCAAGCGCAAAATTTAATGCGTATGCAAAAGGCTATAGCCACTCCCACACACCACACGGTCATAATCCCTAAGATGGAGGACCAAAAAACGATCATAGCAACCGCTCCGGCGTCAACGCTTACCGCTCATCACCACCAAGGGCTGCCCATCGGCTCGGCTAAGGGACAGAACAATGTCGGCTTGATGTGGAACGACGGCAATCAAACGATATTCCTCGTCGGCCTACCCCAGCAAGACAACAACAACAAGAAGCTCATCAATGGGCATCATCGAACCACATCCCTACCCAGCATCGTGTTTCCCATTACACCCGCAGAACAGCAAATAATCGAAGCCAAGCGTCAACAGATGCTGCCACGGATCCAGATTGATATCAAGCCGCAGAATTTGCCTCCTCCACCGCTGTACGAAGAGGCAACCAAACAGTTATGCACAGTTAAAATCAAGGAAGAGGTCATCGAGCCCGCACAGAGAAACGGCATTGCTCAGCCACCGCCTGCTCCACAACAGCCCACTACTTCCAAGCGCAAGCAGCATGTGAAATCGGAGAAACTCTCCGACGTCCTGGACATCCTCATCAAACAGGGCGAGCTACCAGAGAGTGCCCGAGAGCCACTCACCCCAATGACACCTCTCACACCAGGTGGAAGCAGTATCATGACCGACATGAGTGGAAATCTTATCTTCTCTCCAGCGCCTCCTGCACCAGTGCCACAACTAGACACCACACTAGCATCGCCATCTTTCCAACTTCTAAACACTCCAGCTCCACCACCACCTCCTCCGCCACCTGCTCCGACGCTACTACCTCCCCAGCCGTCGCTGCTGGAGAACATTGACATGTCATCATCACCACTGCAAACAAACTGTCACATAGATCCAGCCAAGACGTTGGACATATTCCTCGAGCAACAGCATCAACAGTCCTCACCCACCTTGCACCAAGGTCATGGTCAGGAGAAATCCACCAACGATCGTGACACCAAACTGAATCACTTCGACGAGTTTGAACTTCTCGAGCTGATGAGTCAACAGCTGGAAATGGACATCGGTGGCGATGAGAACTGCCACAATTTCCCAGCTTTAGAGCAACACCAACAACATCAGCATCAGAACAAACAGTCAATCTCGTCACCAATGCGACGTGACATGAATCCCTCTCTCCAGCCATCTATCAATGAACTTATTCAACAAAACAGTTCCAACAACAACAATTCCTCGCCACTCAGTGGCAACAGCACCATGACCAATGGCATGGTCAGCCATCACCATCTACACCAGCATCCGCATCAAAGTGTCAACAATAATCCTGGCGAATCGTCATCCTCCAGCTACTCGTCATCAACTAATAATTTCTCATCGACTCCAATGGATGTGTGCGATGACTTTGACAATCCCCTGGGCAGTTTTAGTTTCAGTTCACAACTATCACCGGATTCGAATATCAATACTCCGCCACATCCGTTTGGTGGGGGTAGCATCGGTAGCATTGCTAACAGTTGTGGCCTCATGGCAACCCATTCCTCCTCATCCTCCAACATTGGTAATCACAACTCTCTGTTGGAACAAATGTCAGTCTGTGGAGGTGGTACTTCGTCGAACCCAGGTGCTTCCATGATGGAGAACGGTGATAGTTTCGGTGGAAATCACCTTTCCCCAATAAATCAGGACAACATTTTGGATCTTTTCAATATTGATGACTACAAAATGTCCTGGGGCGAGGGCGACTTTGCTGTCTAAAGACAAGCTGATGTCTCATCCGACAATAGAGAGGAATTAAGTGCATTTAAAATATGTCAAACAACAAATCTCCGGGGGCAAGGTTTCCTCCATCTTCATTTATCTGCTTATAGAGTGTATGTGTGCGGTAATGAAGTAAATCAGTAAATTAATAAAAAAAAAAAACGTAAAATTAGATCATTCCAATGAAATTCTTAAAAAAAAATAAGCAACTGCTTTACAGTTTTATCTAAGTTGCAAGGCTTAATGTAGCTTACAAACGTGTTAACAAAGGTGTGCAGGAGTGGATAAGGACGTGAGTTGAATAATAGCAGTCGATTTGTACAAAAAGCGCATGACCCAATTGCAGTTTCACTGTCAAATAAGGGAAACTGTATTCCAACTAATGCAAAAGATCTGTTTATGACTTCCTCCCCCCTATTGTGAGTCTGTTTTCTCCCTGGTGGGTTACTATGAGTAAAACGCCTTACGAAGGAATTCACCTTAGCTGAAGCGAAGAACGCTTGCATGGGTTCCAGTGGTTGCTGAAAATACATAGATGACCCTCCACGAAAGTAGATCTAACTCTGTTCTCAAATAGTTGCCTTACAAACTCACCGATGAGCCTTTCATATGAACCTACTTGCCATTGGTCCAAATGTTGTCGAGCTCTAGAACTGGTTGAAATAATGTCGCTTACATTTACGACATTCTTCAATGGGATCAACACTGAATGTAGTTGTCAAACTTACCTACCTCAAATTTTATAAGTTTCAAATCAATGTTTACTTATGTTCCCATTTGTCGGCTGTAGAGCTAAAATTATTTAAGAATGTCAGGAATAATGCTTCGCGGCTTACGCCTTTCTGATTGCGACCGTCAGTTGAATACGGGTTGTGTCCTCCAGGACTCCAAAAAGATTGCCTGGCCACAGAATGTACGAGTATCTATATTTACCACCCTCGTTCGTTATTTCCTGTGCATTTGTTTGTTGACGTATTTGTCATACAAATGCATTCCTCCGATTTTAGCGATTAATATTGTTCGTGTTGCACCTTCCATCTGTTCCGTACAGCATACCCCTCAGTGTGATGTGGGTGTGGTTCTGCGATATAAAGTTTCAATTCAATAGCAGCAATTATTTCAGACATCCGGTTCGGTAAAGCTTCTAAGTTCATATGATGGCATTCATCCTGGAACGAAGTCTGATTGTAGACTGGAATAAAAACAAAGGTACTGTTCTCCAACTCCTTCACACCATTCTTTCAAAATGACAAAAATGAACTTAATAAAAAAGCAAGTAAAGTAAAAATAAAAAAAAATGGAAAAAAAAATACATAAAAATATTTATATATAAATATACATCTTAGCTAAAAATGAAATAAAAAAAAAAATAAAAACATTAAGTATTTCCTCCAAGGAAAGAAAACGCCTTTAATTAAGTAAAAAAAATTAAATTTAATTTAATTCTACATTTTTATTTCGTTCCGTTTCTAACTTAAATTCTTAAAAAAAAAAAAAATGTATGCACACAGGTACATGCCTGCAAATATATTTTTAACTATTCCGATATTTTACTACTTTAGAAAAATTAAAAAAAAAATTAAACCGTATCCATATGATTGAATGCATGGTACTTTGTGTATGCAAATTTTATTACTTTTGGACAAAAAATAAAATAAGAACACCTTTTGAGTTTGTGTGAGTTGTTTTATCTGTTCTTCGTAAATTTTGTCAAACAATACAGAAATGAAACGAATGTATTTTACGAAAGAACTTTTATAATAGAAATAAATAAAAAAAAAAAACAAAAAAATGTACTTAACCGCTCGTTCTAAGTTCTAGATACCTTGTTATTTATTAGTTCTTAAGTAAATATCATTTAATTTCAGACCGAGTGTAAATATTACTAAAAACACAATTTACTGCAGAAATTACAGTACAGTTCTATGGTAGAAAACACAGAAATAAGGAATAAATTTCTTTAAATATTCTATTTCTCGTTTAAACTTAGTTTATTTAACTAAAAGTTAATCAATTTCCTGTAAATAAAATTTAAAGTTAGTGCTTACCTACATTACAATAATATCTCTAACCTACTTAATATACATGTGCTTGGCATAATAAATAAATTTAATTTTATCTTTATGAAATACATAGGAAAATCTTAAAAAAAAAGAAGAACAACAAAACCATTTACTTAAAATAAACAAGAACAAACATACAGTTTTTTTTTATTGCAAACAGAGTGACAACAATATCAGTTTGTCCTTGAGAAGTAAATGGTTACGATTGCTATTAAGTGAATAAGAAAAAACATCATTTTAGAATATATTTGTTACAATTACATATAAATATAACAATTACTACTATTATTATTATTATTATAACAAAGTGATATCAACAAAAAATATTAAAAAAAAGTACTATGAGAATATTAAATAAAAATCATTTTTCCAACAAAAAAAAAAATTTCTATGTTTCATTGAACTGTGTGAATCGACCGCCAATCAATAGTTAACGGCATGATTATGTTATATCGACTTCACCAACAAAATCTATATGATGCGAGTTTTGCGAAGGTGGATGCTTTCTTCATATAGAACTTTCATAAGATTCTTGATGATACGTCAAATATTTGACGGTTTCCAACTGCAAACAGCGTTAACAAGTTTGGTCTTGATGGTCATATTTTTCTTGTGGAATATTTGACAGTCAAAATATTCAAGTGAAGGCATGAGAAGCAATAAAAAAGAACACATTCAAAAATCTAGGTACCTTAAGTCAACTAGATTGGTCTGGACTAAATGTTCCGTGAAAACAAAAGCTACATTGGTCGGTCATTTTTTTAACGTCAGCCATTTATAACCTGACAACTTAGTACGATTTTCTTAACTAGATTCATCGCCTACCCCTGCATAGACGTCAACTGAAAAAGCCATTCAAAACGGAGACGAGACACATAAAGTTAGCCAGCTGTCAGACTTACTAAAACTGGATACCTGAACGTTCCAGTGTCAACAAGTTTGTTATCGATCGTCATATTTTCTTCTTCCAATATTTGAAAGTCAAGTGACGTTCTCTCACGTCAAATATTTGACACTTTTCAAATGCAAACAGCGTTAACGAGTTTGGTCTTGATCGACATACCTATTTTTGTTGTGGAATATTTGACAGTCAATATATTCAAGTGACGTTTTCGCATGAGAAGCAATAGCAAATTAAAAAGATGTTAAAATGTTTGCAGGCATTTCAAGTCAAAACCACACTCACTGTGAGTGTGCCAAAATGTCTGTCTCGTCTCGCTGTCAGTTGGGCAATGTTTACTATTTTTGGCATTTCAATATGGGTGACAATTTTGCATCGCCTGCCAGAAACCAACCCTTGGAAAGTTGTCAGACAGTTTTCACTCACGGCACTCATTCCGTAATTTTTCAGACGACTATCGTCGAAAGTAAAAAAAGTAGCAAGTAAGTGTCAAAATTACGAGTTTAAGACCTGAAACCAGTTAATTTTCCACATATGTAATGACAGCTGACGATAGTGAAACAAATTCCGGCAGAATATAAGTTCTTATGCTCATCAAAGATTCAAAAATGTTATTCGGAATCTGCCCCAGGCAAACTATAAACAGTGATGTGTGAATTGCAATATTTGTAAAAAAAAGTGTTTTCACTTTTAACCACTACTGTCATCTGTTATATGATGATTAACTGTCAGATAAGAAACCTTCGCATGTATTTATTTCTACGGTATCAGGTGCTATTCATTTTTGTCCTAATCTAATTACGAATGCTAGGATTTGTAGGCATCGCAAACTACAGCGAGCATAAAGACATTTTACTCTAGATGTGAAACTCTATAAAGGTGCCTTGAATAGGGCGAGAGAGCTACGCCCAATTTGTTGGCTACCTTTCGAAATTCACACTGCGTGCAGTAAGATAATAAACGCGAGCATCGTATGCTTACAATGAAAATCCTTTTAATTACTTAAATAATTTCTGAACGAATGTATAAATGCAGCCCTCAACACTTTGACGTACCAAGGGCATAAACTAAGTATTAAATAGACTGTCAGGTGTCAGCTACCGCTCGATTCCCATGCAAATTTTGAAAAACAAATTTCTCCCGTAAATTGCCTATATATGTGAATGCATGTGAAGCAGAAAAAACAAATCTTAATGGCGGGAGGTGTAAACGAATCAACTGTCAGGTGTCAGGTTACTATGTGCAAGTGTATGTGTGCGGCTAATTTATTTTAACATAGCACACACACCTTCCCACATAGTAACAGCTTGTAGGCAAATTCTCTCAAGTTGTCTGAGCTGACTGTCTATTTAATACTTAGTTTATGCCAAAGGCATACCAACCTACATCCTGCAGCTGCACATTAATCATATTCATGCTAGCTTTCCCATCTCTTTCGACTTGGCTTTTGAGAGGGATATTATTTATAACTGTCTATCTGAGATTTGCAATCATTAACAATTCGCGTCCCACAAGCTATCAACTGCAGTAAACCAAATTTAATCAACAGATTAATCAAATGAAGCCGCCGACCGTCGTCGGTACCGGTATTCCTCTCCGCCTATTTAATTCAATGTAGCAATTTTGTCTAAGGCTCTTAAGGTAATTGCTATGCCTCCGTAGTCCCCCACGGGTATGAGTATATCGACTTTGGTGATTTCACTGTGGAATTCTATTAATTTTTGACCAACGAAGTGACATTTGCGTTGCTATTGTTCACATCACCGATCCTGTTTAGATAATCTTAATTATACGTCTTACCGTCATCGGCGGCGACGGCCCGGCGCACATGAAGACATCGAGTCCCGTCCAGGACCTTAGTGTCACCGATAAAATCAATCACCCTGTCCTAGGCAAGAGGGACGTAATTTCACTTCAACATTACCCTGTCATTATTAACGTTAATGAATTAGTCAAGTAAAAATGCGAAGGCGTACTGGTACCGCAGCCTTGAATATGCCAAAACAGATATTCAATAGCATAACCAGAATTATGTGGCAACAGACGCCCTTGGGGTGGGATAGAAACGTGTGGGGCTGGATTTGTGGCCAAAATGTCCACCCCTTCCACCACCGAAGACGTTGACAACGTCGGCAATGATGCTAAGCAAAGGAGACCGTAATTTGTGCCACGCCGGGGGTAAAGGCGGAGCAGAGAAAACACGCAACAATTCAAACCGGGAGAAGAAAAGTAAAATCAGGGAGGAAAACGTCTCGTGCGGGCGTGTGTTGTCGTCTTAATTCAAAATAGGATCCATACACTCAACACATACACAGCGAACCGAAACAAAGCTGAAAAATAAATTGGATAACCACACGACACAACTATGGCAACAAGTTGACGGGCGACAGCGCCCGTAAACAAGCTCTGCCTCCACGCGCAAGGGGCGAAGAGGGTGGTAGAAGTGGCTCTCAAAGGCGCCACCACAACGTGTTTTTTTTTTGTCATCCTTTCCATCCCAATTATGGATTCATTGTTGTTGCTGGTGGTGGTAGTGCGGTTTATGTGTCAACCCACAGAAATGAGACCCAAAGCAACAGAAGGAGTCAAACTGCCGCACAAAGGAAAATCCACTTCCCCCCAGTCCGCAGCGTTGTTGTTGCACCCATATTCTAAAAAGGATGAAGGCCAGAGCACCTCTGGCTGTAATAAGAGTTTTTATCATTTTTTCAGCGCTTAACTGATCCTGGGTGTGTTGCTGGACATTAATGAATGCCGTGTGGAACCCGGGCGGTGGATGCGATTCCTGATTTCATTTTTAACCGATGGTCATGATTTAAAAACGAGAAAAGAGTAACGTCAACGGTTGGGTAGGGACCCCTAACTGGGCAATAACGAACAATGAATAAATATTTCAGCGGCTAATAATGAATGCCATTTTAAAAACTTGTCCAATCTGTGGGCAGGTAGTCTATAATTTCGTCACCACCCGTACAGGATGTCAGTGGTTGTAACTTGCAAGCGCCTCCCCGCAAATCGATCAGAGCTCCTAATTGACGCCCAACATTATCAAAATGTCGTTAGACACCATCGTCTGTTCTATTATTGAATTCATCAGTCTCCGTGCCTTGTTCATGTTCATCGTGGCGGTCGCATTTAATATTCATAGAGAACGCGTGAATGGGCTACAAAGTTGGACTAATTTTTCTGCGAAACTTTTCTTCATTATCATATTTCAGTATCGGTTCGGTGTGTGTGTGCGCCTATGAAATCGTCGCTTTATTGAATTGCCACTCGAGCCCCATCAGAGCAGAGTTGCGTCGATGCAGTTAATATAAAAGCGGAGGAGAAAGTAGGCAATTGAGAAGTTTGAAAAGCGGTTTTAAACGACTTGTTCGTTCGGCTATTAGTAGTTTCTTGGTAGCGCTCACAAATTGCACTCTGGATTCAAGCCACAAGCTCATGTTTTATGCAGAAGCTGTCGACTACTTGCTGACGGTATCGTCGCCATCAGTAGCGTGAAAAAGTAGGGCAGCTTATCAGTAGCGGCGACATGCTGGTCAATTTACTATTAATTGGCGGAATTGCTTATCATTTGACACATATCCATGAACGCAAGGAAACGATCAATGCAAGTGTTTTCAGCGAATAATTGTAGGCAATAAAACAATTTTTATGGTATAGCGATTCCGTGAAAAATTACCCTTCAGTGGGACGGCCGATTTAAAATCGATTAACGTTTATCGACAGAGGTGACGATGTTTTTTTTTCATTTTATAGCAAAAAGTTCACTTCGGCTGAAACAATTTTCTTTCACTAAATATTTCCAGAAATACGAGCTCTGATATACTTACCTGATACCTCTCACATTAGCTTTATAAGCCCACACATTGCAAATAAAGATTGACAGCTCAAAGCTCGTGAAGAGTATATGTCTGGGGTATGAGTTCATAATTATGTACGGCGTCCCAATCGCCAGAATGAAAATAAGAACATTTGCAACGAATTTATCAACCGCATTTACTTTAACTTTACAAAAGACAGTCCACTTGAGAAATTTCGCGTAGAAAAGGTACAGATTATTAAATACCGGCCTTAAATGTGCACTGCCTGATAACAGTAAGCACGAGCAGCGAAATAAGGTGTATTTTCTCGACATATGCTGGACCTTTTCCAAAGGATAAAGAGAGAAAAGGAAAAGTCTCGTTTAGTCAATGGGAGTGTTGCTGCCCGGAATTAATTATTTATAATGTTATGATTAAACCCCACTTCGAATACTGTTCATCAATTTTGTATCTCTCATCTGACTATATGATTATTAAGCTGCAGCGTTTGCAAAATAGGGCTATGCGAATAATTTTAAAATGTAATATTTATACACCAATTGCAATGATGTTGGATGCGCTAATGTGGTTAAATGTGAAGCAAAGAATATTGTTTAATGTTTTAATATTTATTTTTAAAATCAAAAATGATCTCTTACCGCGTTACTTAAAAAAATATCTGCGATATGTGAGGGACTCTCAACCTTATAATTTAAGAAGTGCTGACGACTTCAAGCTTCCTGACTATCGGGAAAATGTTACACAAAACAGCATCGTGTATAAAGGCTGTAAATTGTTCAACTCACTTCCAGTTAACATTAAAAGCGAATGTAATTTACAAATATTCAAAAGATTAATAGCTAAATATATAAGATGCACTTTTCCACATATATAACTTAAATGGAAACATGAATTAACATATGTATTAGGTTAAGTTTAAACGTGTATAATTTTGTATACTTGATATTGAATGGCAATGTATGCTAAATAAATGAAATGAAATGAAAATGAAATGATATTATTACTTCAGTTAATTTAAAAATCAATTTTCTTTTATATAAACTCCTAACCGATTTGCAGAATATTAAACCGCAAAAAACGTGTTATGAAATATAAAGGTGCGCAACACAGGACCATTGGAAATCAGGGTGTATGAACGATATATTTGAAAAGGATAAAAGACAATGCTCCACACGAAGCCTTCGTATATGAATTAGTAAAGAATTCAGTATACAACTGAATCAACGAGAGGTAAAGACCTCACAATGAGAAAGTCGCCAAAAATAGTGGCCGAGAGTTTTAAAAGGTAGGCCCCAAAAATGAGAAACCAAAAAAACAGATCATAAATAAAAATAATATCCAAGTGCATAATTAAAGACGTAAGGGCAATACAACAACGAGGGAATGGAATGCTCCGCATTGGAATGAAGCAAGACCATACTTATGGACAAAGAGAATAATGTCCTTAAATGTGTTCACTTTGTTTGAATAATGGGACATTTTTGACAGTTTTGAGTAATTTTTAGTTTTTATGGAAATAGCGTCCCGAAAGTCGCCAATGTTGTAAGAATATATTCACTCTGTATGAGCAATATTAGATTTTCTATAGTTTTAAGTACTTTTTATGAAAATACAGTCAAACTTCTGAATAACGAACCTCCAAGGGAACAAACAATTGCTTCGTTGTAAAGAAGTCATATACAAAATTCGGTATATAGAAATTCTTCTTTTTTTTACCACCGTAAGTTACTTACTTACTTACTTAAGGTGGCGCTACAGTCCGGGGTGGACCTGGGCCTCAACCAACAAGCGTCTCCAGCCAGCACCGTAAGTGTTCCTTTATATTTTCATAGAAAATTTGTAAAAAAATGGTTAATTGTAAAGAAATGTACATCCTTTAATTTTTTTTCTTTGAAAACATATCAATTTTCGATTTCAGTTTTTTGTTGGCTTCTGATTGAACTTGCTTCTGCAAACTTTAAATTTTGTTTCTCATTCTTTAAAACTGTCGACAATGTACCAAATGAAACACTAAATTTTTCTACAACATCTGTTTTTTTTTCTCCCTTACTCTAACTCTTCCAATAACCGATAATTTCTCTGAAAGTGAAAGTGCCTTGCTCTTCGACATTTTTGTATGAACGTGTCACGTACTTAAAATGCAAACTCAAACAATTGACCTGTTGATATGTCTAAAATTTCTACCACACGTACACATGTATACTTGTTCATACATCCACACATATTTACATACATTCACTTTAAGAAAATACTTGCCAAAACTAGAGTTCTCTTTTAAAATTAGGAACAAAAAATCATTATAAGCTTTGTTTTTAAATTTGACATTTCGTTATAAAGAAACAAAAAAAAATAGTTCTTTATGATGCATTTACACCATCACACATTATTAACACGTAAGATTAAAGGGACGCTAATTAATAAATAGCCTGAAGTGACTGAAAGGGACGGCATTACCTAACACGCAAAAAAACGTGACACGGTTTTTGGTCGGCCATCTTGTTTACTTATGGGAAAGCTATGCATGTTGATATTTTTATAGCGATGGGTTACAAAATTTCGCTTTCCTATAAAACAAAATGGCTTCCGCAAGTGATGAACGGACAATTATTTATTTATTTCATATTAATGATTTATTAATTGTTGGTTTCATTTACTGAAACTAATTACCACTCTCATTTCACATGTTTTGAATCAGAAATAGAAATGTTTTCAAGTGATTGCAGAAATGTTGTACGCCGGAACTTGTGTTTGTTTCCGTTTTACGTATCTATAATTATGGGTAGAAAATCGATGACACTTTAGACGTCTGATTTCTGATCTCATTCTTACGCCTTACGATTGCCTGCGGACAAACATCTCTCTCTGTCCAGTCTCGTGCAAAAATGCGCGTTCACGCACGCACGCACGGTGTAAATGCGGCATTATAAAGAGAATTTCGCTATACAGAATTAATTTATAAAGAACCTAAATTTATATGGGATATTTTTGAAGAGGAAGGGGAACCAAATCAAATTCGGTATAGTGTGAATTTCGTTATAAGGGAGTTCGTTATAATGAAGTTTGACTGTAGTATCCCGAAAGTCGCCAATGTTGTAAAAATATGTTCCCTCTGTATGAGCAATGGGGGATTTTCAACAGTTTTGAGTACTTTTTATTGGAAATAGTGTCCCGAAAGTCGGAAATGTTGTAAAAATGGAACGAAAACAGAGAATTTTCGAAAAGTCGTTGTTGGGAATCCGAGGTGAAAAATGTGACCAAATGGTGACTAATATCGCCCATCGTTAACGCTGCTTAATATTTTTGGTATGTGATATGCCAGGAGACTAATCCATCTATCAACTGATTTATTTTGAAGTTGAAATAATCAAGAGGAGGAAAAGACCATTCTCTAATTTTTGAAATAGCAAAAACATCGCACACTCTCTCTTTGTTGATAGCTTGGATTTAGCCCAAAGCCCCAAAATCACCTTTTCTGCGATGGCCTATCTATGACTGGCACTGGTTTACTGCTCTACAAGTCTCCTTAAAATTGAGTAGAGGAGTCGACATGCAAATAATTTGCACGAATACCCAATAAAAGGCTATTCCTAGGTAGCCGAAGGAATATTGCTGCGTTTACTTTGTTGTGACAAAAACTTGTGTTCGGTTTACTTGAAATGGAAATCTTTTCTAAACATTTTTACTTTCTAAAAACGCGAACTGGTTATCCACGTTACTCTCGCTATCGAAAGACTCACAGAAGTGTCATACAATTTCCCCGAGATCGATTCATCGATTGAAAAGGAAATAGAATCTTACAATTCTGCCTAAATAAGGTTTTGCAATTGTATACCCCTAATTGTGATATCCTGTATGTATGCTTCTGTGGTTAAATGTCCCTAGATATTTTAAACAAACTAAACCTTATGACCAAAATCATCCCGCTTAGTTGCAAGTGAATACAACATGTGATTTATTTATACGCATCAATCTAGATTCGCTCACTATATCAATACATTATTTATTTAAATATTTTCTTACCACCACTCCAACCCGAGAAATTAATTGCCTATTTTTAAGGAAAAAATCACAAATTGAAAACACTCTGCTGAAATCATACAGGTAAATGATTTCCTCAATAATGTTCATCGATGAATCAAGGAAATAAGATGTCAGCTTCAACAGGAAACATGTTTATATCGGCATTTCAGGAGTGTACTTCGCCAGAAATGGACGCAACCAATCATAGAAAATCTGAAAGCATCAGCAAATAAGACATGCAACACGTTCCATCGAGATATACCCACTCAGAGATTCGAAATAATTTCCAATATTACCTCGAAATGGAAACAAACAAATTTTGTTACGTATACGCCACAGTGACCGGGGTTAGTGTGTTTTATTTGCTTTATCAAGTGGACACTGCGTGTCCAATAAATTATGTAAGCAAACTTAAGCACTATTTTTTTCTAAGCTAAAAGCCTCATCAAATACTTTGCCTGGCTCTCGGGAAATAAGTCTAAAAATAAACATGATACCCACTATCAGAATTCAGCAATCAAATGCTTCCTGTCTTTTGTGAGATGGTGGTTGACGTCTGCACACGCAATCTCTGGATCTAAATATCTGACAGCTATTGAAAAATTCATGCGCACATACAGTACCCATACGGTCTGTTTCTTCATACCCGCCCGCTACAGAAATACAACTAACCCACGCAGTATTTATTGGCCATTTGTGTTGTTCATTCCGTGACGCCTTGCCGATATAATCAAATCAAACAATCAAAGTGCACAGCTTTAACTCCTGCCCTTTCACAGGACTTACATATTCGACAGTCAATTAACACTCAAACCCAAGAGAAAAAAACGCACAACTGGTGCAACTATGCATTTGCCGGTGCGAACGGTGTAGGTATCCAATTGATGTTTTTTGATTCCATTAAAGTTGTGTCACTGAAGCGCAATACACGCACTGGCGAAGCGCTACGTCCTCTTATTTATATTACGTCCGGCAGGGATAAAATGCGCCCTTACCCAGTACAAGCGCATCTCTTGCCAGCTGTGTACCTATGCAAGGAGGATCTGAGCAAACCCGACTTTCATCAGAGTTCTGGATGTTTTTACCTTCTTGACAGAGTTACCCTTTCCTTGGTTGGCTGGTTTTGGTTTGGTATTGACGAGCAATGGCACGGGACGTGTTGCATTCGCTTTGAGCGGGGGGCGCACAATGGTTATGTCCTCATATTCGACCCAATGCACTAATTTCATTTTCGTTCTATCCCTTTCCATATATTTATATATGGACGTGCATATCTAGATGTGATTGAATTTCGTTCAACTGAAGTGGAAGCTATGCTTTAGAGCACACAGATGTGCATCGGTAAAAGGATTTCCGAATAAAATGATGAGGACGATGTTTCGGATTCTGTTTTAGCATACCTACCCTCCTGATGTGGCGAAACTGTAAGTGGTAAATTTTGGCAATCAAGAGAAGAGGAATTTTATTCAGAGGAAGCATTCTATTCACGAAACCATAAGCTGCTTTGTTTTAGTTTGGACAAAAAGCTTTCGTCTTAGTTCGGTTGGATTAATGGAGATTTAGCAAAGCTTGTTGGGTTTTAAATTTATCTCTAATCAAGTTGTGATTTCAAATGAGGTACCTTCGTATTGAAGGACAATTCCCAATTATTTGGAACAAAGCAAATTCGAAGTCGTATGCTTGTTGTTGTATGTGAAATTAGAACCTTTTTCAACGAAAGCTGATGGGGAGGGATCAAGTCAATGAGGTGGTTAGAACTTGATGGACTTTGGAACGAATAACTTCCAATGGATGAGCATTGCGATTGCCGGGTGTAGTGCGCAATTGTTCACATTGAAAGTTTTGTATTACAACATTTTTAAATTGAATAGTCACGCGACGTATACCACATGTCCTAAGTCTTACTTTAAAGTCCCAGGCTGTGCTAGTCAAAGAAGAAGACGATGGAATTTTGCTTCTTTATAGTTCAGTGGCATTTGTGCAAAAGATCAAAAATTGTACCAGCGAATGTGTCTGACAACGACTCAGCTATTCTATCATTTTGTTTTTAAACCGAGTCCTTCTACTGTCTCATAAAACCTGATTTGGTCGAACTGACCAACAGCAGCAGTTTTAGAATCCAATTTCTTTTTACCATTCGAGCATTTTCATGTGATTAATTTCACATAGAGGAAAGCTGCACCCACACGTATATATTGCTGCCCAGAGACAGTCCGATTTAATTTAATCAGAAATTCCTTCTCAATACATCGATCGAATACAAGATTACGAAAAGGGATAGCAACTCTGACACGGCAGGATAAGCAATCGATTTTGTGGCCACCTTTAAAATCATTACTGGCCTCACCTACGCTGTTCCACCTGAGTGCCCCCTCCCCCTCAATGTAATAAACCCCTGTTCAATAAAAGGTACAAACCACCGTATTTGTTTCGCTGCTCCCCATCTGTATTCCATTTCCAATAATCATTCGCTAGCTTCCTTGCACCCATATATATTCTGTACCTAACCCAACACACATCACCAATGTAATCACCTGTAAGAGTATCATAAATTTATCCTTTTTTGCTCTCGCTCTTTTAGTGTGCCTCACTCTCTTTGTTGGGCACATAAAGAAAAATCCCTATTCCGTCCGCCTAGCAGGATAACTCCAATGATAACAATTAATGGCAATGCGATGTTTTCTTTTCTCCTGTTGATATCCTTTGTTATTACAAAAGTACAAAAATATACTACCCACACTAGTCGAAGTAGAAAAATATCGACTCAGACAAGAAGAACGAATAGAAGGCCCCACCGAAGGATACCTCCTCATGTGCAACATGTTTGCGTGAGCTAGATACAACAACACCATGCCAACCAGTTGAATATCCAATTATTATCCTTTTCGTCGCTGTTCTACGTCAGACAGAAACACACCAATGGGGCTGAGAACACATGTTTCCATAGAATTTATATCCCTGTTGCGCTTTAGCATATCCCAGAAGGGTGCGGGTTTATCCTTTACTAGTGTAAAACATTGAGTACAGCATTTTCCAGAGAGAGAGAGAGATTACAGCGCATGTACCTTTAGTTCAACTGGAAGTGGATGCGATGTTTTTTTTTTTTTTTGCAAGAAAACATGAATTCCATCCATGTCCTCGAAACGGCGGCGGCTATCTCTCTCTATTTGTGTACTTATTGCGCGCGTTATCAATGCCAGGGAAAATTCCGATTACAGGGATATCCTTCCCCGATATATCCCAAACGCACACACACCTACACGAAATACGCTCCGGAAGTAAAGAGAGTTCCCTAATGAATTTCAGAGAGCGAAAAACCGACTATTGCCCAGGGTTGGATGGTTAACTGCTTCTATCGCGCAAAAGGTACCCAGTTCGAGTTGAGCATTTGAGAGGATCGCATATCCTCTTCCGGTTCGTGGTACGTTTTCAATCTGACTGTTGATTTGCAGAGCAAAATAAAAAAAAAAATAATAAAAATGCCCTAAGGACATGAACGACTGGAGGCGACTTTCTCATCAGTTCAGGTGCAAAAACCACAAACAAAATCGTGCAATCCAACCGAGAATTCTATAAAAACCAATTAAGGACATGGAATGAATTCCTGAAATTGGTTTACCACTGAATTCCTTTATCCTGGTGGAAAAAAAAGCCCACAAACATCTACTCCCTTACCGTGACATTTCCCTTGAAATAAACATTAGTCAAACAAACGACAAAAAAAAAAAGCTAAATTCATAAAATTCCTAAAGAAGTCGAGTTCTTTTTGCACATATATACGCTATCTAGAGAAATTCCAATGAAAACCAAAAAAAGGGCATCACTTGAGTTGGAAAATTTCCCCCGCAACTGTTTCACCAGCACAACGACCTCCATATAACTTCACATTACACGCCATAGAGGACACAACGGCAAGGTGAAAAACAACACCGAAATTGGAGTACAGCATGCGAGGACACATGGAAATGCCGTCCTTTAATTAAAAATTCCCAACTTCAATCTGATTAAAGGATCATTTGTCCTCTGTGCGCCAGTGTAATTTCCAACGACGCGTATAGCTTTTATGAAGAACAAAAATAAAAAATTAGTGAACGTATACTCGAGTGTCTATTGTTGATTCAATATGTGAAAAAAAGTTGTTTGTTTTGCGTGACCTGTGTAAAGTGACTACAGCGCTGTTGCATTTGAGAATTATTATTGTTTTTAACTGAAAACGAATCGCGTTAACGCCACAGTGAATTTTTTTTTTACTGTACATAGTTCGAAAAGGACCGAGGGAGCAAAGCCAATGTTACTAACATCATCACCCTTGAAATTCCCAATTGGCAACAGGTAAGAAGCGGGGGTGGGGATTGCTACGGGGAATCGCGGTTGAAAATACCATCGGCCCAGAGTTGAATGTTTTCTTTTTCGCACAATGGTGTATGCATATGTACGTTCCCACCACGATCGATAATGTGAAAATTACGAATATTTCTTCCTTTTGAGTCGGAGTGAATTTCGTACGAAATTGGAAAATAATGTACTTTTATGTTTTCGGTGACTGCCAAAAAGCTGTTCCTTTGTGTTGAATCCTTTTCCGGAAGGAAGATAAAGGAATAAAAAAACACAAAAATTGCTCTGTTGCTGTGTTTGAAAGGAGTGTGCAGTTTTTCCTTTCGATATTCACTTAGACAATAAAAATTCAAAGGAACAACATTTTTGTCGAGCAATTTGCACTGAAAGTGTTTCTTACCAGAGCGTTATTGCTAAGGTGGAAGTGTGAAAGGAATTCTAACGGGAAAGGCATTCCAATTGTATTGGTATCGTTGTTACGTTGGATATTTGACTAAAACGAACATGAGGTAGAATAAAAAACAATCATTTTGGTTTCGATTAAAATTTTAGTAATTCAAAAAAATGCATGTTTTCCATGCAAATTTTGCAATTGCAAGTTTCCTTAAATTTAAAGTAGAGACTAAAATTTGTTAACACGGTGCAACGACCTTTCGAACAAAATTGACAGTGGAAATGATTTGCAATTAAGACGCGAATACAAATGGGAGTTGTTTAGCCATTTTTTTTCTTTTCAATTATATGCACCGTAGCTCAGGTGTACCAACCTAAAGCTTCGACCTTCCAGCACCGACTTTAAAGAGGCAGTGCAAGTTAGAGTAGAGCAGAACTGCTTCTACCTATGGGATGCATATCTGAGGTGTTTTAGATACTAAAGCATGTCAGAGAATGCTGGCTCAATGTGCCCAAATCAACAAAGAATAGATCGCTCCTTTTGGAGAATATCTGCTCAACAGCGAGTATTTCAGTGACTCCCATTTCTGCAGCTTCCGAAATCTTGTTCTTTTAGTCAGAACCCAAATCTTGTCACTTTTTGCGAACAAATTCGAAGTTAAAAAAAGACAACTTGAATTTCGCGCAAATTTTGTTCATTGACCGAAAGTGCTGCCGAAAAATATTTGTTATCCTTAATTAGTGGTTTTCCGTTTTTTTTTTTTCATCAACCTGGTGTGCGGCCAACTAACTTTCCATTCCGGCACAATAGACCTTCTAGGTCGAAGTGGCTATTTTTCGCCTTGGCGAGTCAGAAGTTTTTTTTTTTAGCTTTCCATTCAAAGAGCCAGTTGCCTCCAGTTCTGGCCACCAAGTTGATTGAGCTCTCTCTTCATATTAGCGCACCGCAGATGATGGATTCTTTCTCTGGTGCGTTAATTACCAGAAATGTTCACGCACTAGTCGAGTTCGCACATATTTATAAAAAAGTTGTGTTTTGAGCAGGTTAACATTGCTGAGTAGAACTTCAAATTTGTCGTTGAATCTTTTACTGCACACTGTATCACTACAAATAGCCAAAGAATCTTTCTCTCTTCTATCTTCGCACCTCCATTCGTTTGGGTGAGTTTTATGTTTGGCACGTTTTATGCCCAACCCGAACGGCTCAATTTGAATGATTTCTCAGGACGGTTATGCATTCAGATATTACTCAAACGTTCATTAGAGGTTACACCGTAGATAAAAATCCTTGGGATTCAATGTGCAATATGTGTTTTTATGGAGGCTGAACCCGCGAACTCTTGTTCAATAGTCCAGCACATCAACCTGTGGACCACTGCTCGCAGGCAATCGCGTCAATCAGAATTTGGTTGATGGCTTAATGATGTGGAGGCTGCCAAGTCGCCTTTTCTAAAATGAGGTGCATGATTTTTGTGCCAGTTCTTATGAGTGTTTATTGGTCTAATTCTTTTTCCACAGGCCTTGTCGTGTAGGCCTTTTTTTCCAATTGTACTATCAAAAATGGCATCCTTCCGACCATATACCCATTTTTACATCACTCTTCGGGAAATTATCAGATCGTTTCCTTGGTTGCATCATAATTTCCTTCTGTGTAAATGTGAATGTATAAAATACCGGGGTTTGTTATTAAATAAGGCTCACATTATGTAAACCTGAGACTTGCCCAACTTTTCCTTTCTTCACAAATTTACGTCAAAAGATATGTAAACTACTTTTCGTAGTCTCAGAATTTTGCATCCTTCTGCCTTTTCCGTTTTTACTTCATTTTCGGGATGGATGAAGTGTCCACTTTGGGCCTAACTTGGGTCTACATTTTTTTTTTGTGCCAAGCCCAGTTGGCTGTGCGACCTGTAAGATCTATTGTATTAATTGGGTCTACATAGGTTGCTCGGATATATTTCTGTTCCGAATATTCCAAACACAAATTTTGATTTCTCCACATCTAAAGCCTGTTGTTTTCATGCATAGAAAAGTAGGACTCCCAAGTTGGAGGGTCGTGCCCTTTGCTGATCTATTCAGACGAAACGGATTGGCTGTTTTTCAACTGGTGGCTTACCTCCTTTTAAACACTTTCAAACAGAAATGATGATGGAATAGTAGATCGTCTGGGCCAAGAAGAAGTGCCTATGCTTCTGTTTTTTGTTTGTAGAGATTAGGTGAAAGTAGAGGTTGATAATGAGAAGTCAAAGTGACGCACCCTGAATAATCGCATAGTTTCTTTATGACGTAAGTCAGACGTCAGACAAAAATCGATTGTAAATCTTATAAAACGAAATTAACATCAGTGCCTGTTTGACAACAAATAGTTTTGCAGAAAAATAATAAATAACCTATAACTGCAAAGCAATGCTTCAAAGCTGTTCGATTATAAGTCAGTGGCATTTAATACTTTTAGTAAAAAAAAACGAGTGTGCTTTGGACCACACGACTGGAGTAAAACTTCTTTAGCTCCATCCATATATACATGCTTAGGTTATACATTTATATATCAATTTACTTCAATAACTTACTGGCCATAGAGAAAGAGAGCAAGAAAATGGGCGCGCGCACTGCTCTATCTTGCTCCTACAGTATGATGCAGACAATAGGCCATGGTTGCCACTTACAAAAAAAAAACTCAAATTATTTTATTTGATTTTGCACAAAATTACCAGCTGCTAGATGACATGGGAGATCATCTACCTTTTTTCTAATAACAAACCCTTAACAAATTAGAGTTTCATGTCTATAAATAATATGATTAATTATCATCTGTCAAAAGAAGAAAATGAGTGCACTCTGTAATTTGTTGGACAGAGAATAAAACAGTTTTATATTGATGGTGATGAAGCATATGCAAATAATGCAATGCGTTCACTCAGAAGGTATCATTTAAATGAGGTGATATCCATTTGGCATTCTTTGTACATCTATTCAAAAATTTACCATAACCAGATAAAAATTACCAAAACTCAATAAACGAAAAAGAATACTAAATTTGTTAAAAAGTACCAAAGTGGCAACCTTGCAATAGGCGTGTCTTAGATATACGAAACGTTACTGGCTATGAAAGAAAGAAAAGAAACTGTGTGCTAGCACCTCTCTCAGTTGCTCCTACAGTGTGATACAGACAATAGGCCTGCACTGCAGTGATACAAGATTTAAGAGGTTATCCCACGGTTATACTCAAAAAATCCTTTTTATGTTTACAAAATAAATAAATTTATTATTTTAAAAAATACTCGTGATTCATTCACAGATATATCATTTTATGAAACAGTTGAGGGAATTAAAAAAAATAAAATAAAAGTATTTAGATATTTTGAATGACTTTTTTCTAAACATGAAAATATTTAATTTGATCGTAGGGTGAATAATTTTTTCATTCTTAATGAAATGAGCAATTAGGAACAAAATTTGACCAAAATGTAAAATCCCTTTCTTTTTGTACTGTGAGGTTTGAAAAATACGTTTGTCCCTTTGGTTTATTATTAGTGAGAAAATCCCGCAAAAAGTGATAAATCCCCCGATCTGGTATCACTACTGCACTGTATGATGTGTCATAGATAATGAAACGTAACTGACTGAGAGAAAGAGAGAACGAAAATGTGTTCTCGCATCTATCTCTCTTGCCTCTACAGTAACATTCGAAACGAAACGTAACTTACTCTCTTTTTATCTCACTAACTTACATCTCCCTCGCAACTTCCGCTCGCAATTTCCGTAAAGCCTTCGTGACGTATTCACCAGCTTACCCCCCAAGTCAAGCTTGCCTAAAAAAGTATTGCTTCAAAATTAGTCGAATAGTTGTTCCACATTGCTTGCAACAGAAAGTGCAGGCTCACTGACATGGAAAAAATAATTAATGCATCAAAGAGGAAAACAAATTGAAGACCTAACCTTACGTATCCCCTGAACTTTATTTCTCTTTATTCCGGTGGCGGACACTGTCTGTATGCAACTACAATAATTGTAAATAACAACGAAAAAAAATTGAAAAAGAAATCCGACCATGGGCGCAAATGCCATACACTCAATGACCGTAAGGCTTTTAGATTACTACTTGTACTTAAAAACCTCTTTCTGTAGGTAAAAACCGGTACAAAACTTCTCTGATTGCACTGCTTAGAAAAAGAACTACTTGGCATAAGTATGCTTACCTTAATGAGGAAAGAATATTTATTTATTAAACGCAGGTGCCGTCATCTGGAATCTCCAACCCCCTTAATCAAACAGTAGTTGCTTTGTGTTTCTCTTATTGCAAGTACTTGGTAAAAAAAATTGAAATAACCATTAACATTAACCTCTGTTATGAAAAACAATTCAGCAACCATTAAAATTGAAATAGGACTGTACAGAAAAAATACATGAACACCTAAATCCATGGCTCAGTAAGAGTAATCTATAAAAATTAATCAAAAACCTTTTAGCGCTTCGCCGGCAATTTATCAGGCACCTGCCCGCCGACTCAGTCACCCCATCAATCTGTTTGAAAAAAAGGAAGAACTTGCAAACAAAAAAACTCACTAAAACCTACTACATATCCTAGCACATGCACAGAATACATTTACATTACATTGTGAGCTCTGTTGGGTGGTTTTCTTTTTACGTTCGATTCGCATCATTTTCCTATTCATCCCCTGTTAGATCTTCAAGTCAGACTCTTATCTCTCGGCAACAAACTTGCATCTATGCCGCACATCAAACCACAGTAAATCTTCTTTTGTAACACATTTATAGACCATCTCGAACGAAAAAGGGTACCAAACAGGTGGATCTATCTCTGACACAAAAACCTCAACCGAAGCTACGGATGCGCGTTGCTGAAAAATACTCTCCCGCTTTGAATGAGGAAAATTAATGGACCGTCCAGAGCTCACCTATCTGGAGCGCGCTTCATAAAATCGAGTTTTATTAGTTGGATTGAAATTAAATTTTAATTGAATATAAAGTACGATTACTGGACCTCAAAGGCACTAAATCATCGACGCGTAGTAACTTTTAGTAGGATAGGAATCTGGTGGGCGTCATAGATTGGACTCCATGGTGTTGGTGTGTGTAAACCGAAATTTATGTTCATTCGACCGGAGAGGCAGTAAATTCTGGTGCCATTAAAGAGCCCACAAAATATCATTAAAGAGAGTAATGCGTGTGCGTTCTGATGATGATGGTTCGTTATTGAGAGTCCTGCTGAATTTTTGTTTTCTCCAGACAGCTGAAATGGTCTCCTTTGGTGGACATATAAGTAATTAAAAACTTTGAACGCACTTAACTTTTTATTTTGTGAACTTTTGTTTGCTGTGTATGTATTTATTCCTTGGGCAATAACTTGAAGTGCGTACTTTTTTTTTTTCGTGTAGGTAACTGCCTAAGAGGTTCGAGGTTATTTTTAGTTGATTGGCGTTATCAATGCCAGGGAAAGATGCTCTTCACTTTCATTGCAGTCATTCAAGAGTGTGCGGGGACCGGGGACCATGCTTAGCTAAGACCAGCTAAGGTGTATGGAACTTTTTGAGACGTTAAAATCATTTGAAACAATTTCTAGATACACTTTGTATTTTTTTACTTGGTATCAAGGGGTTGGGAAAAAATCTTTTGTAATGCGGTGAGTAGAATTCTTCATTTTGAATTGGCACAGCTTTGAAAATCCAGCAAGGATACCACAGAAGAAAGTCAACAAGTCCACGACGGGAATGATCTCTCAGATTTGATTGGCGATCATAGTTTAATTGTCCTTTAATTGAGCGTTATGAGCACGAGATTCAATGGTGTTCGAGTTTTGTTAAAAATTACGTTATAAGCCGAATCATCGCTTTATCAACTCAAAATTATACAATTGGCTGATGTTGAACTCAAATTTAATTCAGTATAAAAAATACAACGAATGTACTTTTAGGCAGTCTTCGAAAAGAATTGGAATACCAAACCAAACATTATTTAATTCGAGTTGAATTAAATAATGTTTGGTTTGGTTGGTATTCAAGACGATTTTGAGATATCAGTCTTTCTCTGTTAGGGTAACAAATTATTTCCATCAGCAGTCACAAGTTCCAACTGCTGCCAATGATTTCTTTCAAACTGCTGCTTCTTCATGTGAGTTATCATCTAACGACAGTTCTTATTATTTAACTAGCTGTACCCGCCCGGCTTCGCACGTGCAAAATGTGGTTTTAGAACAGTTGATGGAGGAATTTTTTAAGAAATTTGCTGTATTGTAGGGGACACAGTTTTTTTTTTTGAAAAATCATCGAAATCCATTGCAGAGGTATAACCGAGGGAGCCTTCTGCAAAAGTGAAGGACTTGAACCCGTATTAAAAATATCTCCCGAAGACTGAGTCCACTCTGCCTTCATCTTCACGGCATTGCCCCTGCTCGTTGAACTAATCGGCAATAATTTAATATTCTTTGGACAGTGAAAATAAATTTATAATATTTAGCTCACTTTTTGTATTAATGTGACGCTTCTTCGTATACTATATTAGCGGTTTTGTTTCTATCGGCTAAGATAGTGATATTTGCTGCATTACTTACCCTGGAGCACGATACATAACGGGTGATTTTTTAAGAGTTAAGTTTTTCAGGTTGTCAGCACTGGTTAGTAATGGCGTCCAAACGTCATCTGTCAAAGTGAAACGTTTTCAGTATAGTCTGCCATTTAATCATGTAAAGACTTACAAACGAGCCAGGATTGCAAATTATTGAAATCTTTCACAAAAATTTGTGTTCTGTGAAAAATGTGCACAGTTTGTTACGACCATATTATGGTCGTCATAATCGACCTGGTGAATCCGTCGAACGGCGAACGATATCGAGCCATGATACGCGACTTTTTTTTGCCCCAGTTGGCTGAGTTGAATTTGGTTGACATGTGGTTTCTTCAAGACGGTGCCACATGCCAAACAGCTCGTGAAACAATGGAAACGTTGAAGGATGAATTTGGTGAGTAGCTTATCTCTCGAAATGGCCCTGTGAGTTGGCCGCCAAGATCATGCGATCTAACGCCTCTTGAATATTTCTTGTGGGGTTATGTAAAGTCGTTAGTCTATGTGGACAAGCCGAACATGAATGAAACCTTACAGGATAACATAGCGCGTGTAATTCGTGGAATACAGGCCGAAATGCTCGAAAATGTGACGCAAAATTGGACCTTCCGAATGGACCATTTGAAACGGAGCTGCTGTCAACATTTACATGAAGTTGTCTTTAAAACGTAATTGGCAAAGGCCTATTTATCGAATACTATAACATTTTTGAAAATTTGAGTGCTTTATTCGGTTTTTGAAAAAAAAAACTACGCCTAAAAAATCACCCTTTATAACTGGCCGTGGCTGCAGCAATTCTTGCTTAATTTAACTCCCGCTTTTCTTAAAGTTTGACCCTCTACCTTATTGATTGTCATGGCAGAACAAACATTAATAGGAAATTGAATCCGTTTAAACTGAAATGGATAATTGCTGGGAACTATTTGTGTTCTTAGTATAAACACCGTATCTCCTTTACCACACCCAGTTAAAATTAACGCCTCTATAACATTTTTCTGCAACGAAATCACTCTCAATCTGGTTCCATTACAAAGCTTGGGGGATTCAAATTGCGAATCAACATAATGGGAACTGCAATTTTTAATTCAATTTTATGAGCAGAAGGCCATGGGCTGTAATGCTATTTAAAAATACGACCGGGTAATTTACTGCCTCATCTTGATTGCAAATATAATTTAAAAACAAGTACGACGTGTATCACCAGGAATTTTCCCTGTTATAAATCCTCTAATGTAATAATACCACGATCTGCTATCACTATACCTATTTGAGATTTCTTTCTAGACACTTTATTTTGTAAGCAAAACAGTACAAACAAACCTTTCCTACATATTTGACATTTCTTTTATGTCTTTTTTTTTATCTTAGCAAACCAAAGAGCATACTGCCTCTGCCTGTCTCCCTCTCCGTCACAGAAGTAAAATAAGGTAAAAAGAGATGTCAATATATTGCGCGGTTAGTATGTTTGATTTGAGAATGAAGTGCATATCTACTCACTCAGGTGAAAATCGTAGAAATGTTTCAAATTTTGCCTTTTTATTTAAAAACCTTTTAAGTTATCGAGTTATTGGATATCCTAAGTTGTACCTGCAGATGTCCTCTATAAGCTGATATTTACTATATTTAAATGCTCACAGTATTTTCAAACGCAAATCGTTACAAAGAAAAAAGCGAAACGAAACGAAAAAATGAATTTCTCTTGTCCAATTTTTCCCGGAATTTATAGAGACACAGAGTTGAAACAATTAGAGATTGTAGACCTAGGTATCCTCTGTAGGCATGTGAAAAATTCACAAGAATATAATTGTGCAATTTCTACGATTTTTGCATTTAAATACATGCAGACAAATTCAATCTTAGTCGAACAGAATTACAACAATTTTATTTATATGATTTGACACATTGCATTCACTGTTTTTGTCAAATCTGATTTTTGTGACAAGATTATTAAAGTTTCAAAACAATTTGATTTCATACGGCGGCTGATACAAAAATTTACTTTCCACAAAGAGTAAAAAAAAACAACTGTTTTCCAACAAAGCAGGAAAAAAAGTAGAGCGTCGATCTGGGAATGGATAGGGTCGAATTTTAGCAGTAAAAATAACTGTTGAAGCTCCAGGAAGTGCTTACTTGAATATGCGATGGCTTTCAGCAGAAATATATGCTATTTTGTTAGAACGTGGCTCTTCAAAGTCTGGACTGCAAAAAGACTAAAGATCATCCATATTAGGCGTTTTTATTTTTTAGTTTAGAGCTGAGCTCTGAACCGAGCTCAAACATTATGAGCGCGCTCTGAACTGAGCGTACTCAGATCGTTCTGATGTAATTATGAATCACACTGGAGCACATAGCTGTCATTTGTAATAAAGTATATGCATAAATTGAATATTTATTATTTGTTATTTATTAAACTTGTTAACAACCAGTTCCAGAACAACAAGATTTGTCCTCCATTTTAATTATTTGTTTATTCTATTTTTTTTTTCTGTCAAATGTGACTGCAAGTGTGTAATCTTTTACTCAGCCTGCTCAGTCAATTTATACTGAGCTCATAGAGCGCGCTCTGAACGAAAAAAAAAACACAAATTCTTACAGTTCAGGTTGTGCTCTGAACTAGAAAAGAAAAACGCCTATTGGCAGCCCCACTTCGCTGCGGTTCACTTCCTGTTGTGGAAAAAAATATTCTTTCCAGAAAGGAATAAATAATATAGAAAATGAACTCCCAAAATGAATGAATGAAAAATCAACACAATTCTGAGGAGGATTTTTTTTGCGTGGTTAAAGTCTTAAATTCAAGTTTGTGGAATTGGACCCTAAGTTCGATTCAAACTACTTGTTAAACCCGACTTAATACTTTAAAAAGAAAAACAATATTCGCAAATAGTCATTTGATATTAACGGCCATATTATTCACTCCCTTTAATCCGGGTTAAAGGTTACACCAAACTAAACCCAAGTCCTTAATATTCACTCGTTAAACCCGAACATAAACCCAGTTTTTTAAACTTGACAGCTTTTAACCCGATTGGATTTAAACGCAATCCGGAGACCGGTTTAAGTACTTTAAGTCGGGTTGAAACTCAATTTCATAATATTGACATGACAAGAAAAGTAGAAAAGGGGAAATAGAAAAAAAATTGTCAAGAAACTAAAAAAGGACTTCATTCGTGAAATAGACGAAATTAATGTTGATTTCGCTGCTGATGAAACAGCTGCTGATGGTAAATTAACGTCGTCCTTGTCGTCGAATATATCGATTGCACAAGCGGGCTTGCGTCGAAGAATACGATGTGGTATATTTTCGAAAATATTTCGTGCTGAAAAAGAGTAATTTTGGAATCTACATTCGATGATTCGATAGAAATTTCGGCATAATTAATATACCTTAAAATATAACTGGCCCAAAACAAATGAAATCAATTTCCAAGTGACAAACAAAACAAAAAAAAAATGTCATTATTTGTGAAATTTGACATTACGTGGGTTTAAAACGGATAAAAAACGGTTTAAAGTGTTTTAAGTCCATTTTTAATCCAGCGGGTTTAATGCGTGTTTTTCAGTGAATAATATGGACATAGGTTTAAATTATCGGGTTTAAAAATTGCGGATTAATGATCGGGTGTAAAATTAACTTAAACCTGAGTTACACCCGGAGTGAATAATATGGCCGTAAGTCTGTTAATATATTTTACAAAAAGAAAAAAAAGTTTTCACGGAGAACATATATAAAAAAAAATAATGTAAGAAAATCAAAAAACATAATTTGTACCTTTTCTTATTATGATTAGGTATTACTCAATTACCACGTGAGTATACAGTCCACGAACAGAAACTGGTTATCGAACACTACTGTTTTGGCTAAGCCATGATCGGGGTAACACTTTTTATGCTAAGGCGTAGAATAATCAATAGGATATTCAGCACTGACTCTCTAGTCATCTCGCACAAAAGGCCCCTAAAAGCTGTTACTCTTTGAAGTAGACATTGCCATGTTTAAAGATATGTACAGGTTGCCTGAAGTCTGGCATATATATTGGCTCAGGTAAATTTCAAATTTCGCTTTCAATTGAAGCACGCTAACAAAGCATCACAAAATATAAGGATTTATGCGTTAAAAAACACAGCAGTAAGATCCAAATACTGTCATCCTTACTATAACACAATTTAAACTTTTCTTTTGACTAAAAAGGTTTTCGGCCGGAATAAGTTTAAAAACAACTGAATGAAATTGACTCTGCTTTTTACAGTTCTATTTCAAAATATCACAACGAAGAGATATTATGCGTCTTATCGTTATCCGCTCTACAGAAGAGGTGATCTAAGCGCATGTCTAAGCAGAGATATATTTACTTTTTATTGTAGTTTCCAGCTGCTTTAAATACCTTGCCCGATCAGAATGGAGGCAGGCACGGGTCAAATGGTTAAAAAATAAATTAGCTAAGATGTTACAGAAACTCTTAGGGGTGAAACTATATCGTTGCCAAAGTTGCCCCATATGACAACTAAGAAAGCATAAAATGTTCCACTTGTAATGGTGGACACCCCAGAAAGTCGACTTTTTCAAGTACCTACCATAAACTCGTTATAAAAGTATCCATATGAAAAACTGGCCGTTTGCAACTTGCGCATTTTCCTTTTCCTCGAAATGTAATTTCTTAATGTGGTTCATTGTGGAACTTACCCTATACACACGACAGGTATGAGAAAGAAAAACTTTTTCCTCCGCATTGCAACTTTTTTTATTGCTAAAAATACCCCAGCGATAATTATTGACATTCGTTTCGGACGGTTTCAACTTGTCTGAGCAAAGAAACGGCCCGAGAATAGAGAACAAAACAATCTTAAGACCATCAGAGAAAATGAAAAAAGGCCATAAGAATGTAACGCAAGGACAAACTCATGCATATACCAACTCCATCCACTTATGGATACGAGTATGTGATTGTGAGAACGAAATTTCCTCAGTGACAGGGATGACGTTTCTAAACGATGAAGATTGAAGCGAGGACGACAGGTGCTTGGCACGAACATTCAAATTCAATATTTGCACCTTCACTCCCTTGGCCCATCAATGTCGATATTTCTCGAATACTGATACATACGCACAGACATGCACACTATCCCAATGTTCAGCTCAGACTCAGGGCAATCGTTTTGGCACAGGAGTGACGGTCAACCGACGAGAAGACAGCGAAAGCATTTCTTGGGAATTCGTTACTTTTTGTGTGCTTGAATTTAGTGACCATAAAGAACATTTGGCACACAATTTCCTAATGTTAACTGATGTTGTTTGAGTATGCCAATGATATCCATTTCAGGTTAGAAGCGATTCAAATACCCATATAGACTGTGTGTATATTCAGCATATGTGCACCATACGTATGAGCTACGGTTGGCTTATAGTCTGGTCGATCGTAGTGGCCGTAAGCCTCTTATGAACTTAAGTTTTATTTGGTGTTTCATCCTGCCGACCTGCATGCAATTTTCGCCTCAGTTTGTATGGATTACGAAGGGCTGCCATCTGTTTTAAGACTATTCGGGGATAAGAGAAGCTTTTACATATATATATGTATGGACACACCCTTAACCTTGGACATCGGTTCACTTAAGGCGGGGCGTTATACTTAGTTTTATTGTTGTTCGCATTTTTTGGTTTCTTTTTATGCAGATTTTCGCAAGGATTAGCATGGTCTAGTAAAAAAGCATTAGGACCTTGTTGTCGCTTGTAAGGGATTCAACATTTTCCTAAGGTGTTTTCCATTTCATCGCTTTTCAGGGATGAGACCTCGATTTGCCAATGGATTAACTTGGAGTTGAGTTTTTCTTTATCCCACGATTTGTGTTGTATTGTATGTGGGATTAATCTGCTTTAAGCGGTCTTTGGGAAAAAAATTAGAACCACTATTTCTGTGACGAAACAAATGGGTGATAAGAAGAACACAGTTTAGAGGACTCTTGTGATCTAAAATAGGGCTGTAGAATTCCGTAAGAATTTAACAAAAAATATCCCATGTCGATGTTATGTTAATGGGCGCAGTTGTGTCCCCTTTTGGACTCAAGAATAAAGTCACAAGACTGTATATCCTGCTTTCGAACATTAGTGTGATGTACTGTAATTTATCAGAGTCCTCTTATTTTTGTCGGACGTTCGCTAAAGGTGGCGTACAAGGGAGAACATTCCATTCAGACGTCATTGGCTTCTAAGATAATTCACTTAAAATATAATTTTGACTAAAAATACAGATTTCTAATTAGAAAGCTTACATTTTTAACTTTCTCCATTACGTATGATATAGAGGACCTCAAAAAAGTGGGAGGCAAAATTCTTTCCGTCTGTCTGTCTCTCTGTATGTCCAGAGGGCCTTCAGCCTAAACGGCTACCCGGACTTCGTTCAAACTTCGGATTCGGATTTTGGGGCTTACAGTTCGGGGCCGTTTTTTTATTTGCACGGTAACCTCAATGTTATTGGTATTTCCCTTACAAAATGTTCATATCAGTTTGATTTGTTCGAAAACGGCTGTAACGATTTCAACCAAAATTAATATTTATGTTTAATTAGGTGAGGTTGACATGACTGCATACTCAGTTTTCCACTGAAAAATCGAACAACAGTACTTTTGACATTTGGACATATCTCGAAAACGGTCGATACGATTGTAACAAAAATTAATTTCTAAGGTAATATGGTCATTTCCATTTCGATTTAATGGCAAACTCAGTTTTTCTCTGTATTATCGCAAAATGGACTTTTGAAAAAAGTATTTTTTTAAAAATTGAGTTTTCCTTAGTTTACTTGAAAACGGCAATAACGATTTTGACCAAAATGCAAAATTAGAGTCAGATTGATGTTTTCCAAATTATTGTGTCCCTAATTTTCAATTCGAATCACTGAAAACGCTAAATTTAATAACTACTCATATCTCAAAAACCCCATTTTTTAATTTTAACAGGACACCCAGAGTTTTTATGATCGCTAATTGATCCAGTCTCCCTTAATTTTTTAATTATTCTCTTCACATTTGACGGTTTTGAATTACTGTGACGGCCATATTTTGTACGAAAATTGCGGACTGTAGCTGAGAAAGCTTAATTATTTTTAAAATATTGCTCAACAATGAAAAATGTTCTTTCTCAGAGCGCTCCATTTTTACTAACTTTCAGCTGTCACATTGTTTTCCTTTTTTACGTTGGCATCGCTGTACTATTAAATGGCGCAAAACTTAAATTTTGCGTTAATTATGGGACACCCTTTAAAAGTAACAAATGTAACACATCAACACAAGTGGGCGAATAGAGAGAACAACATGGGAAAGGGTCGTGTCTGTGTACCCGGAAAAATGTCGCTCAGTGTCAAAGCATAGTTCATAGTTGTAGTAGAAGTGTATTATACATCCACCCAAGACTGGGCTCGCATCCATGACAATCTGTGGAACAGAATGGAAGCCCGGAACGCACCTGACTACATCAGGTCCAAATAGCTGAAAACATCTTAAACCAAGTTAAAGGATATTCAGAGAAACAACACATTGAAGCGCAGTACTCGGTTAAAAATATTGGATCTTGTCGGAATACGTCGAAGCACGTTAAGACGAAGAAATGTCGTAATAGGGCACACATCGCTGGATTACATGAAAGTATAGTAGTCGAGAACTATTCACCACATCAGACAAGGTTGGTAGTTGCCGAAAAATATCGGACCTCATTAAAGCGCAGTGATTCGAAAGCTTGGAACCCATCAGATTATAGGACCTACTCAAAAAATCGCCGGAAGGCTACAATCGGTAGAACGTCGTTGTCTGAAAAATGTAGACCTACTTTAACGAAAGAAAAATACTCAACCCGAGGCATAATAAAGAACATCATAAAATTGCAATAGCTGCTCTGAAATATTAAAAAAAAAAAAAAACCAACGCAGGACCACGTAGCACCCAAACATCCAACGTCAGATCACGTTAAAGCCAACGGATATTCACAAATGAAATCAAATGCTATTTTCAAATTGGGAAACGAGGAGTAACAGCTCTCGCTTACCTGGGTCGTTTCATCGTGTGGTTACCAGAACTAGGAAACTTCGATGGATAATGTACCTACATTAAACGGGAAATTACGAACAAAGGACCCATCCAACACAAACGACGAACTGCCTTGGGAACAATTTTAGTGTGCGCCTGATTTATGTGATCAGCTGAGGAAACTGAGACGAAATCAAATTTTCAATATGGTTTGACACTGACGGAGGAAAAACAAATTTTTGAAGTGAATCGTATGATGAATAATCCCTGAGGATGAATTTAAGAGTGTTTAAGAGTTTATCTCCCAAGATCTGTTCATTAACGAACATTATGTATCTAAACGAGTTCATTTTGCTGGTAGGTCAACAGCAAGTTCGTTCTTTTCTGAGACTTGTGCAGGATGACCCACAAACAATATTTCGAAATATTATTGCCTACATCTCCTTAATTATTGATCGGACTAAATTCAACTATCCCTGCCTTTGTATTCGACTACTGAAATGATATCCTTAAAGTTAGAAATTCCTTAGAAAGTCACTCTAAACACGAAACTTATATGCAAAGGATGCTCTCTAATTAAGCTATACTCTTTCCGACAAAGTTTAAAGCTATCAGAATGAGTTGAATGTTTTCTGATGAAGTAATTCGTAATTTTCTTCGGACTACATTTCTCCACTTCACACAAATAAAGGTTGGCAATAAGTAATCTGTTTTGTCCCCACACAAGGAGTTCTTAACTGACAGTCAATTTCCCATTGCCAAACACTTTGAATGACATCAGCCCAATTTGTTCGTACTCATGGTTTCATACGAACACGCTTCCGACATCTACCATTCACTTTAGAATAATAAATCACCACTACAAGATCCTTGTATAAGTACAAAAAGCGAATAACTCTTAACCCATGTCCAGTCATAGAACGTTATAAATGATTAAGTCACAGTAAGTGGATATGTCGGACTCACAAAAAAAAAAAAAAATACCACCAACCACTTGAGGATTCTGTTACTGCTAACGAGGAATAAATTGCAGTTCTAGCTCGCACCATAAGAACAGGATAAAATAAAGAAGACCTTTCTCCGCAATTAATCCTATGGCGGCCGATGATGTGTGGGTTGACCTGTGCAGAAAAAATCTTCAAAGGATTCGAATTGAATTCGATAGCACATGCCACCTTTGGAATATATATGATTAAAGTCATGCTAAAAATGTTGAAGGACGAAGAATAGATTGTAAGGAAAGTAGGTCAAGTAACACTCTGACTTTGGTTAGGTAGCGAGTAACATATATGGCAGATGGAAGGGTGTCCTAAATGAGCGAAAATTAATTGAGTACTACAAGTATAAGGGGACTGCTACAACAACCGATAATAAAGGAGAAATTGGGTCACATCATGTTTTTATTTGTGTTTCAAGATGGGGCCAATATGTTTCGAGAGAAAGGAAGATGATGATGATAGGATATAGAAGCAATATTGTGTGCCATTAAAAAAGGATTCTCTTTCCACTGAGCGCTGATGATGTACTGATGGTATGTCTTGTGCGAACAACTACGGGCAAAGACGGCAGGCAGTAATTGGTTATATGTAGTAGTGAAATTCTTCCTTCATAAAACTTGAACTTTTTGTCCGTCTGTATTTGGTCGAAATGTATTTAAAAAAAAAGACTACTGCGTGGCATCGACTGTAGATTAAAAAACAACTGCATGGCACTGACTTCGATTTTCCAAGTTGCGTGTCAAAATCAGAGACTATCCAAACTAAACGGTCAGCTACACCTACGAGATTTTCCCGCAAATTTCGAACGAAAATCCCCTTTCGCGCGCTCTTATTTTTCCTGTCTATGAATACGTGTATTAATGGCCGCCGGGTGGCACTATTTTATTAACAAACAATTTGTAAATGAACTTATAAATGTAAAAAAAGTAAATATTGAGTGTGGTTTTTTAGATAGCTTAACTTGTTCTCTATCCATCTTGGGCATCATTCATTCACAGTTCAGTTTATTTTTTTAATTCTGTTTCTATGAATTCTTTTTTTGACAGCAAAATTCATGCAGCTGCATAAATGAAGTCCGTGGGGGTTGTTCGAAAAATGAGTATACAATATAAACCCAGGCTTCCATTAATGTGTAAGTGAATTTAAGAAAATATTCATGAACATTGAATAAATTTCTATTAGGCTTGGTGGATGTTTTTATTTAGCGCAATATTTGTACAAAATCAAAATCCGATTTGAAATTCTGTAGTCGAATAACACTGAACAGTGTTGAATAATGTTACTTAGGAACAGTAAAAATGCAAATGCTATTTATATTTAAAAAAAAAAAACAAGGAAAAGTGTTATCATCGGCCTGGCCATGCAAAATTGGTTTTGCATGGGACGTACCAGAACTATGTGACCGACATAGCCCATTTTCACGATAAATATAAGTCCTTTCACCAAATTTGATTCGCCTATGTCAATCCCTTTGAGCGCTGTTCTACTTTCAGACAGACAGACAGACAGACAGACTTCATGAGGTCTCCGGTGACTGCTTCTTGGCGTTACAAAAAATGTAATGACAAAGTGAATATTCCATACCGTGAAGGGTATAAAAAACGTATTAATGTCGGAAAGCAAATTCGTAAAAAATGTGATTAAACTCCTAACAAAAAAGACAATATAATGTGGTATTTAATTGGATTCTGCTATTTGATTTCCGGCTTCAGATTTCGTGTATTCAATCGAATGTAAGAATCCAAATTGTTTTGTTAATTGTTGGTAATCGCACTCTTTATTTCGTTTTCTATACTCATATTTATTTTACAAATATTATAACAATGTATTTCGAAATGTGCAGTGATTTTTTTATAAACCTCTCTAAATTAATTAATTAAAAAAACAATTGTACTCTTTGTGTTTTTGGAATTCAAAAGTGATCAAAACATTTTTTTTACTGTTCCGATTCACACAAAAATCCTCGTAGATCACCCTTTAATCTACGAGGATTTTTTTATTATGGCCTTTACCAGAAAGAGCCAATCGCATAAACACTTTTTTTTCAATTTAACAAATGCATACTTGCATTATGTTATTGTGCAAGTAGAGTAGCTTCATGTAATGTGGAGTACCCTTCTTGTTTTCTGAAACAGAATTGGAATATTGTTGTCAATATTTACTTTGCTAATGGCTTAATTGTTCAGAAACAAAAAAAAATATTTGCACAAGTTTAGAAGAGCTGCAAAATTGGTCAATTGGTAATGTGGAGATGGGTCTACTCCGCACTACCAGAAATAAATGGATCAAGACAAAGATACGTTTTAATAAATTAAATCGATATTTTAATAATAAACATTAAATTGAATTATGCAAACAAAAATTGAAACTAACATCACAATGAAACCTCTACAAAAAGGGCGGTTAATGTTGAGTAGGTAGTACAACACTTCGGTGCAGTGGCTTAGTGGTTAGTGTGTTGGAATACTAACCGAGGGGTTCCAGGTTCGAGTCCCGAGAAAACCCAAAATCCAACTTAAGGTTTTTTTCACTGCGCCACCTCTCGCGAACGTCTGACAAACATCCGAGAGTATAACTGTCATGAAAGAGCTTCTCAATTGGCCGTTTGGTCTCGGCATGAGATTGTAGATCCCTTCCATTCGTCCCAAAATTAAAAAAAACGAGTGTGCTTTAGACCACACGACTGAAGTAAAACTTCCTTAGCTCCATCTATATATATATGTTTAGTTTATAAATATTAATATATCAATTTTCTTCAGATTTATATGGATGGTGATGAAGCATATGCAAGCAATGCGTTCACTCAGAAGCGGTAAGGTAGCATTTAAATGAGGTGATATCGAGTTCGCATTCTTGGTACATTTGCTCAACAATTTACCATAACCAGATACAAATTACCAAAACTCAATAAGCAAAAAAAATTACCAAAGTGGCAACCTTGCAATATGCGTGTCTTAGATATACGAAACGTACCTGGCTATGAGAGAATGAAAAGAAACTGCTCGCACCTATCTCTGTTGCTCCTACAGTGTGATACAGACAATAGGCCTGCACTGCGGTGATACCAGACTCTAGAGGTAGGTTATCTCAAAATATCCCTTTTATGTTTACAAAATAAATAAATTTATTATACTCGTGATTCATTCACAGACACATAGTCATTTTGTGAAACATGTTTAGGGAAATAAAAAAAAAGAAAATGAAAGCATTTAGATATTTTGAATGATTTTTTTCTAAACATGAAAATATTTAAATTGATCGTAGGCTGAATAATTTTTTTATCCTTAATGAAATGAGCAATTAGGAACAAAATTTGACCAAAAAGTAAAATCCCTTTTTTTTGTACTATGAGGTCTGAAAAATCCCGTTGACCCTTTGGTTTATTATTAGTGAGAAAATTCCGCAAAAAGTGATAAATCCCCCGATCTGGTATCACTACTGCACTGTATGATGTGTCTTAGGTAATGAAACGTAACTAGCTGAGAGAAAGCGAGAACGAAAATGTGTGCTTGCATCTATCTCTCTTGCCTCTACAGTAATATTCGAAACGAAACGTAACTCTCTCTCTCTTTTTATCTCACTAACTTATATCTCCCTCGCAACTTCCGTTCGCAATTTCCGTAACGCTTTCGTGACGCATTCACCAGCTTACCCCCAAGTCAAGTTTGCCTAAAGAAGTGTTACTTCAAAAAAACTCACACAAGAAGAATGGTTGTGAGAAGCTAGGCCAAGGGTCCACATGGACCTGCTGCACCAATTATTTATTTATTTTATTTTTTAGTACAACACTTTATTCGCTCCTGCGTACTCCAATTTTCAAGAAAAACAAATTGAAAATAAATACTAAGCTGAACTGAAATCCTAAGCAGGCCAGTCAGGTTGAAGGCAAATGCACGGTTACTGCTCTCAGTTGACCATCTAGTTTGTATCATCTTTGGTCGAAATGTTCCGTTTACAAGAAAGGACATGTTTCTTTTGTACCCGCTGTCCGTAAGCGGAGATCTAAGCTGATATCTAGACAGTCAAATATTGAAAGGGATAATTGCTTATTGGGGTTTTTGATTTTGAGTAGCGGTTAGTACAAAAATAAGAGTGGACGACTGCCAGTTAATTTCCTAATTTTATACTTACGACTAATTTCTACTTCGCCATACCCATAAAATAAACAAAGTTTTGTTACTTAACTTCCTCCGCATCATCACCGCACACAATCAGTCACACAAGACTCTGCACAAGACCCGACAATTGATGAATTGCACACACCACATTCCAGAACATATGGAAAATAAATAGAAACACTGGCATCCTTCGGAACACTATTTGTGATGACGAAAAACATTTTCGTAACTTGAGTCCTCAAACTACACCACAGAATTACCTCAAGCAGACAACAAACAGTTGCGGGGAACATATTTTTTGCACCCATCCTCTTACCAATCAGTTCAGTGGAAGCGGGACTTTCGGTAGACCGTAAGGAGTTGTTTACACATCCCCTTGGCACTGTATATACTTGCCATCTGTTGAAGGATGTGATTTTGATAAATGGGAAAGTTGGTCAATCCCCCCTACCCCGTCTCTATATAAACTAACGCGCAAGTTTTCAAACAACAAACTTTCCACAACAACCATTCACACAAACATACATCTTTTCGTGCGTTGTTTTGCGATTGAAAGTCCTTTGAATTTTACGGAACATCAATCCATCGTACTTTACGCGATATGATTGGGTCCATCAATTTTCTAAAGCCGCTAAAGTTTGACATTTTAATAAGAAATGATCTGAAATTTATTTCACTTAACGACACGACAAAGGTGAAAGGGGAGGCTGCCCACTTTAAAGTTGAAAACGACGAGCATCATAAATCATAAAAGTATTTTTTTCGACAGCAAAATCACCATTTGGCAAGTTTTCCTTCGCAAAAAAAGGAAAAAAAAAATCGAATCGAATGGCGTGAATAGTAATCATTGCCATTGCATGGGTTCCGGTGACACTTTGCATCGATGATATCTTGGTATCGCTATGGTGCTGGTGCCGTTGATTGATGGTGATAAGTTGAAAAACGAGTATTTGTTGCAAATAAATGAGGCTTAGATGTAATGGGAGAGCTTCTGACTTCGGTTATATGAAGGCATTTGAAATTTAGTTGTCTGTCGGCAACGTGTTGTAATCGGATAGAAGCCGGATAAATTCTCAAATGGGGAGATAACGTCATTATGATTGGTTGAGTTATTAGCGCGAACTTACAGCTTGGGCAAGAACCACCCCGTTTGGTAAGCTAAGATGTTTTTCGTCTGCGTTACTGTCAGATAGTCGGAATGTTTGCTGCTTATTTTTTCACTTGAAAAGTTATCTTTATCCATTGACGAAACTATTAGAAATCGCCGATTTCCTTCTTTAGTGCGAATCAAATAAACTGAGAGTCTAAGTAGAGGAGCCCGAGAGTTTTTCAACGAAGGCGGACCAATTATTATATAGTTTTACTCCGTCACCCGAAGTGGCGTCTGATGTTTGATTTTCACGCTGCGTAGATAGTGACAGTAGGTCAACCATTATGGGGCCATATGTCAATGTCAGACTGGACTGGATTGGGCTTTTGCGTGCATTTTGAAATTGTGACATGAGAAAACGGGCTTTAAGTGAAAGCAGGATGAGATGTTTAGATCAATTTTCGAAATAACTCTGCTGTGTCGATTGCTCTTAAATAGTTTTAGTCGGTGTAGGAAGGACTGTGCATGAAATTAGCTTGATATAAAGTAGGGTTTTCGTAATACTTAGATTCCTTGATTTTTTTTTAAAACTTCGATTTTTCAAAGTCGGTTACCAAAGCATTAGTGAGAATCATTCTATGAATGTGTGAACATCCAAGTTTTCTGTACACTTTGTTAGTATTTTTTTATGAAATGAGTAGAATGAAACTTATATCATTCGAAAGGTAGGTACTGTGAGTGGGTTTGGGTATATGTCGCCATTAAGGCTGTTCGAATTAAGTTAAGAACTCCCCATTAAAAATGCTTATCAGTTAATTGCAAATATAAATTTGGCGCCACCATATTAGCATAGTAATGTATTCAAATTCAAACATAAATCATCTTAGATTAGGACCTATTTTCAATGGAGCGCCTCATTTACACAAAGGGGAATGGAAATTTACCTTCCCCTAAAAGTATACAATTGTATATTTTATTTGCGAGGTGTTAACCAGCCACTTTCGTTTTAATGATTTTATGGGGAAGGATTATTTTTCGACATACTATGTTACATATATTTTTTGCTCCAAATTTTCAAAGATTTAAGTTAACGCACTGCAACTGGTCGATGATCAGGTAGCAGTACAGCGAACCCTAGGGGAGTCGCTGAGTCGACATATTCATGTACAAACCTGTTCTCACGATGCGAGTGCATATGGGGATCGGATTGCCTGCATGCGTGGCCCACCGGATACCCATGCAATACATCTATTTGCCAAATCAGCAATTCGTGATATTCGTGATACTATATTTGCTTTTTGATTGTGTAAGTCGAACAGTGGGTGTGCCCCGGCACACGTTCGCGTTTTTTTTATATGTCCTCGGAAGGACATCTTTAACTTTTATTTTTTTTTTTAGAATAATTAAAACAGACTTTATTTATAAAATAAAAACTAGCATTACCCCGTCCGCTTCGCAAGACGTTTTCCCTTATTTGTTTGCTAAATTATAAAATATTTAGCAAATTTTCTTTCATTTGCGAACACAATCAAATCAGCATGTTTTCCTACACGTGAACACTGAACAGGCTGCATACAATTGTCCATGTGACGAACAATTATTTTCCAAATTCAAACCCCACGATTGCAAAGATTGTCCCAGCGGTTTATTGATGATCATTGCAAAAGACAGTCGCACTGGAAACTGCAAACGTTCGAATCCGAATGGTATGTCTGTTGGTATCTTCGCGAATTAAAACGTCTTCACCTTTGAATTTCCCATTAAACATAGTGTTGGTTTCCTCAACTGAATGAAAGACAATTTCTCTTTATATTTTTTTATTGAAGTCCGCCTTCGTGGAGCAATTCCAACCGACTGAGCCATAAACAATAAGTGGAGTCATTTAAGGATACGAATGTGTAGGAGGGGATAGGATGAGTATAAGAGGTTCACAATTGAGTGGACAGGAGAGAGTTGAGTGATCCTCAGTTTGGTTGCCTTACAGTCGGCCATCCTTCTGTAGAAACGACCTCGTTTCTGTTTCTATGTCGTCCATATCCGGATCAAGCTGACACCAAGGTTTCATCTTGTCAGATGCGAAAACCGAATGGTAGAAACGTTGCTTCCTCTGGATTCCTGGTACATCTTCAATAACGTACCTGTCTTTTGGGAGAACGGAAGCAATTATAAATGGACCGCGATACTTTGCTTCTAGTTTGCGTGAGTCCCCAGTAGATGGTGGTTCTGACTCGACCACTACTAAGTCACCTTTATTATATTTGGTGGGAGTCCGAAACCGAAGATCATAACGCTCCTTCCACTTAGCTTTCTCTTGTTCTATTCTTTTAGAAGCATCCTGACGATTGATGATCACGCCGTTTTGGTGAATGTTTCTTCCATCTTCTTGAAGTGCTAAAACCAATTTGTTTTTAAGAATATCTCGCGGTCTGAAATCGAAAAGAAGATCATTTGGGCTCTTCCGTGTGGTCTTGTTAATGGAACTGTTTATTGTCCACTGAATGTTTCGTATGTTCTTGTCCCAGTCGCGTCCGTTTTCGTTTTGTGTCATAGTTGTAATTGCACTAAGTATTGTTCTATTTGTTCTTTCTACTTGGCCGTTAGCTCTGGGCGTGCGAACGGCCGTTTTGATATGCTGAATACAGTTTTCGACACAATACTTTTGGAACGCATGCGAAGTATAGGCAGTTCCTCTATCCGACACAAGCCGAGTAGGAATACCAAAAATAAGTGTGATATCAGTTAGGTATTTTAGTACAGATGTTGTTTTAGTGTCTTTTACTGCCTTTATCAAGACATATTTAGTGAACGCATCAGTAAGCACGACTAAATACTGGTTACCAAACGAACTCTTTGTAAATGGTCCCAAATGGTCAATATGCATAGTATGAAAAGGGATTGGGTGGGTTTCTGATGAATGGAACTCGCACTCTCGCTTACCGCCAGGCCTTTTATTATAACAGCACTCTACGCAGCATTTGATATACTTTTTCACATATTGTCGCATTCGCTGGAACCAAAATGTAGTGGCCAATTGTTGCAGAGTCTTTTCTAAGCCGAAATGACCACGATCGTTGTGGTATGCCTTCACAATTTGCCAGCGCACTCCAGCTGGGACAACCCACATTTTGCCGCCGTTAATATTTCTGTATAATTTGTTATTTTTGAAAGTGTAGTCGATGTGAAGCTGTTTGGTTTCGTTACTTTGTTGGTTACATTTGAGCATTTGTATAATTTCAACTAATTTTGGATCTTGTGTCTGAAGGGATGTTACCCAATCTCTGTTATCAATTTCGATTTTGAAAATACTGCAAGGTTCTGATTCAAGCTCAGCGGGATTCTCGTTTGGTCGCCTACTCAATGCATCAGCGTGCTGCATTTGTTTGCCTGGGCGATGCAAAATATTGAATTCGAACTCAGATAGTCGAAGCCACCATCTTGCTATTCTTCGATTTAATGGAGTTTTTGCTTTAATTGCTTCTACTGCTTGACAGTCTGTAACAATTGTGAATGGCTTCCCCAAGATGTACATCCTGAATCGCTCAAGGCTGTCTACTATAGCAAGGACTTCTAGTTCATAACTTGAATAGCAGCTTTCCGCTGGATTTGTATGCCTACTGAAATACTGCACTGGTTTTAGCTTATTATTTTCCTCTTGCATTAAAATACCTGACAGACCTATTGCGGATGCGTCAGTATGAACCTCGTGCCTAGCATTCTGATTGAAAATAGCTAGCAGTGGCTCGCTACATAATAAGGATTTTAGTTTTTTGAACGCATTTTCCTCTGTATTTTCCCATTTAAATATTGAATCCTTTCGCAAGAGACAATTAAGAGGTTCGGCGATTGTAGCGTAGCTCTCTATAAACCTTCGAAAATAGCCACTGAGGCCTAAAAATTGTCGAACCTCGTGCACGTTTCTAGGTGCCTGATAATTACAAATGGCACTTGTCTTTGAACCTGGCTTAATTCCATTGCTGCTTACTATATGACCCAGTATTTCGATTTCGGTATAAAAGAACTTGCACTTTTCAATTTTGAATGTCATTCCCGTTTCTGCCACTACTTCCAATAAGCGTCGAAGCTTGTATTCTCCCTCTTGAATGGTTTTACTGGGTATTACAATATCATCTAGATAAAGCAATATAGTTTCATCTCCAGTTCGTTGCAAAATTTTATTCATGGTACTTTGAAAAATTGCTGGGGCATTTTTTAACCCAAAACTCATTCTCACAAATTCGTACTGGCCAGAGCACGTATTAAATGCTGTATACTTTCTAGATGCCTCATCGATAGGGATTTGATAGTATCCGGATATAAGATCAAGACAAGTGAAATAACTGAACCCAGACAATTTCGCCAACTGTTCCTCAATATTCGGCATGAGGAATGGTTGGCTTTGTGTTATCGTATTCAAATGCCGATAATCAATACACAGCCTATACTCATTGTTTTTTTTCTTTACTAGAAGAAGTGGGGAAGAATACTCTGATTCACTTTCTCGAATGATGCCATTAATCAGGAGTTCGTCGACAATTTGTTGTATTCTTGGGCGTTCGGTAAATGCGATTCGATATGGACGTTTATTGATTCGGTCGTTCGACGTTAATGTAATTTTAAATTCCGAAAGGTTGCACAAGCCTAATTCGGAAATATTTATTGCGAAGCAATGTCTATATTCGTTGACACATTGTAGTAGCCTCTGATGGTCAATAGTATTAATCTCCTTATTGTAGTTCAAATCCGAAAGGAGAAATGCATTGTTATTTCGAAGAATAGGTTTAGGTGGAATTTGTTTGCATACTTCAAACCTAAGACTCTGATATTCCTTAACAATACGTACATTTCGTTGGTCCAAAAAGTCTCTACCAATTAAAACAGCACATGTGAGCAATGAATCATCTACGACGACCAAATAAATTCGAGCTGTTACGTCATCTACAGTCACCTCAGCCTGAACCTTTTCGAATGACTCAAACCCACCGCCCCCAAAGCCTATAAGCTTCTGATGCGTAGAAATTGCAGGTAACTTCAAAAGAGTAAAATCACTCCGTCTTATAATGCTGCATTCGCTACCGAAGTCAATAAACGCGAGAAAGGATAAACCGTCAATAAAAACCTGTTTATAGTATTCGTTTTTGGCTGAAGCTAGAGTTACTAGGTTAACACGGCGTTCTTCCACTACAGCAGGTTTATTATTTTTCGTATTTGCAAGGATGCACTGTTGTTCGGTGTGTCCGCTCCTATTACATGCCGTACACCTTGAGCGACGTGAAGGCTTGGAGCAATTAACGGAAATATGACCTCGCTCCGAACAATTGAAGCATATTCTGTTTTCCGTTCCAGAACTATTTTGAAATAAATGGTTACGCACAAAAAATGGTTTCCGCCTATCGAAATCATCATGCCATCTGCTCATTTCTTGCTGCCGTGTCATATTTTCAAAACTTTTAATTTTTAAAAGTAAATCATTGGTAGAAGAAAATGTAAACCCTGAAAACAAATGGGATAATGATGGGTTTCTAAGCCCTGATATAATGTATTTTGATATTGCTGCATCTGACAAATTTGCTTTTGTTCCTAAAGCACGCATTGAAAAGAAATAAGTATCGAGATCTTCATCATTTCTTTTGAATCGACATGATAAGCGCGTGTGAATATCTGCTTCGTTTATGACGCACGGAAAACTGTCTTGTAGAGCGACTGAAAATGACGAGAAGCTTTCAAACAATGTTCTTTGACCGTCAAACCATATGCGTGATGCCCCTTTCAGTTTAGTCGAAACTGCAAACAGAACTAATTTATCGTTCCAGCCATACATGGACTTTAACCCATTGACGCGATCAATAAACTGCGCTGCAGTAAGTCCCGAAAATTGATCGGACGGGTCAAATGCAGGTAAAATGTCTATTACATCACGCAAGCCGCAAAATGTTGACGACGTTGCAGCATTGCCCGGTACCAAAAGCTCTTTCGATTTGGCATTTTTGACCAAGTCTTCGCATTTTTTTTCTAACTCCTCCGATCGTGTTCGGAGTTGTCTAATTTCATTTTCCAATAACTGAATATATGACTCATCCGAAGTTTCGATATTCGTAGCATTCGTGGTATCAAGGATACAATTCTGTTTTATATTCTCTATTAGTTGGTTCTTCAAAGCATCCTTGTTTCCCTGAATCTGCAATCCCCTACTTTTTAATTGTACTTTGAGTTCGGCTACTGTCATTTTTGTAATTTGTTCGTCTGAGTTTGTCAGTTAACAAGAACCATATCACGAAATAGGGATTGGGTAAGGAACAAGTACAAAAAAAACAGACAAAATAAAAGAGCAAATAAACAATAAATCAATATTTTTTTTTTTAGTCTTGTTTGTTTTTATTTAAATTTTAATTACCTGTTAACTCTTTAAAAACCCCACAACCTTTCTTGTTGCTTGTAGTTTCGGCAACAATTTCACCACGTTTTCTTTTCCGCGTACGCATTTCTGCCATGATCTGAAGTAGATAATCATATACGTTTTTTTTTTTTTTTTTTTGTTATACTAGTTGTAACAATTTGCTATATTCTACAATTTATTATCTTTTCATATACGTTTTTTTTTTTCTCTTAGATATTCGTTTCTTTTTTTTTCTTAGATATTCGTTTCTTTTAGTTTTTTTTTTTTCTGCCATGATCTTAAGTAGATAATCATATACGTTTTTTTTTTTTTGTTATACTAGTTGTAACCATTTGCTATATTCTACAATTTATTATCTTTTCATATACGTTTTTTTTTTCTCTTAGATATTCGTTTCTTTTAGTTTTTTTTTCATTCGATTATGCCTCAATGACCTCCAATTTCTTCAACAACCGTAACCATACAAACTAAAATAAATCAACTGAGCGATCCTTTCCTTCGTTAACAATACACAATCAAAATATTCACACCAACAGGACTGAACTCTATAGGCAGCTGCACGACTGCCACAATAAACGGAAAGGAGAGAGAAAACAAAACAAATTGCTGTACTTCGTCGCGACAAACTTGGGATGTGTATGGATATGGGTACGACGTATGACACACGTGAAGTGAAGCGTGAAATCAATCAAAAAAAAAAACAAACTAATCCACAACGCACACCACTTTTAAAGAGATAATTAAGGGACATATTCAATAACTTTTAACACTATTTTCTTTCCTTACAACTTTGTGGGTAATCTCACTTCTGAATTGTTGGTTTCCTCAACTGAATGAAAGACAATTTCTCTTTATATTTTTTTATTGAAGTCCGCCTTCGTGGAGCAATTCCAACCGACTGAGCCATAAACAATAAGTGGAGTCATTTAAGGATACGAATGTGTAGGAGGGGATAGGATGAGTATAAGAGGTTCACAATTGAGTGGACAGGAGAGAGTTGAGTGATCCTCAGTTTGGTTGCCTTACAATAGTGTCTTCAATAACGTTGGTCATTAGCTTCTTAACCGCAAGTCTTGTGCCATGGAAAAATTTCGTTTGGTTGATATTACGAAGCATGGTGATTGGTGCTCCAACTTTCAATTATTGCAATAAGTGCAGCGCCAGGCCCGGTAAATCTAATGATTTTAAAAATCTGTGGGATAATTGACCACGTCATCTTTATTCATAATGGTATCGACTGACTTGAATGTGAAACTTCTTCTGTTATCTCTTTTAAAATTGCCTCATTAATTTCTGTAACGTCTGTGTTTTTTGCCGCCAGGCTCTTTCGCTCAGCCGAACATGTGTCTTGTATTATTGTGCAATGTTTGGAAAAACGTTTCGAATCAATTCTTCTTTTGATTGAACTACATTGAAACAATTGGTTGGTAAGGTTGAGCCCGTTTCATTATCTATCGGAATTTTTCCATCTCCAATTTTCAATAACTGCTTTGAAAATTTAAATTGCCAGCTGCATTTCTCCACCTCAACAATTCAACTCGTCATGTAAGGAAAGCACAACTTTTCACCCTTTAGTCTATTTTCGGTCGTACTACAAAATATAGAGACTCTTTCATAAGCCGTACACCACGAATGTGGAATGCTTAACTAAGCTCTGCGATACCAATAATCATTTTTAGTGTCCAAGCTAAACTTTTCGAGCTTGCAATGAAAAAATTTTCCATACAAAATTGCATATTGTATCCCACAAAATATTTAATGCGGAGGCTTAAAATGATTATTAGTAAGGCCCGCTGTGCTTTTTTTTTTTTTTTCCTTGTATTTGCAGGCATTTAAAACCAATGTGCATCGGTATCTCCTATCTAATCCGTCCACATATCCCTTATGCCCGCGCTGAGTGTGTTTTTACACTACAATATAAGAGTATTCATAGCGCGTGCATGTTATAAAATAAAATTCATTGGCTGATGGATCATTTTGTAATTGAACAAGCACATTTGTAGTTAGTGTGAGTGTTATCACATATCTCAACAGAATGGATGATTTTAAAACACGCATTAAGTTCATCAGCTGCGATGGATCGAGGAATAACTGGCAAAGTTTGCCGGAAATCACCAGCGCTACCAAAGAGCCGTTGATTTCCTCTCATATCCATCATTGTACGGTTGAATGCCTCCAATGCTATCTTGTGGGCCATAGGACATTCACCCGACACGACAAATTCGCACTGTTGCTACACTTTGGCCATTCATGATGTTTTGATAATATTACATGTTTGATTTTCGTTGAAGTTCATGTCCAAGGGCAACTTATATATAAAAGTATATTTTGAATGTACACATATTCTCAAAGCGTCAACAAAACATGGATTTCATAGCATAGCAATTAAATAAATAATGAATGTAAGACACCACTTAACGTCGCATGTTTTGTATTTCAATGTTTTGTTAACAGAATTTATGCCATTCGTCTTGAACAACGTGTGTCCGTAGATATACAGTTTGAATTTTCTTGAATGAAAAAGTGAATTTTCTTTTTTTCCCCCCAAAACCCATTTGTTCACATTGTTGTTTTTTTAATTTCAACTCCTGTCTGTGAGCTACAACAAAAGCATGTTGCTTTTATGGGCATCGCGCTGTTCAATTGTTTTGTGTTTGGTATTGAACTTGTTTGATTTTTGCTAAGGCTTCGATTAATATAAAAAAAGTAATGAAATACACATTGCGGAATAGCGAATTCTTGCATTAAATTCCAAGTGATGAACTCACATTTATACTAGAAAAGAAATGAGCATATGTATGTGCGTGACTTTTTGAACTTTTCGGAAAAAACAGCTTGCAGGCTGCCGCCTTTCCACTGGAAAGTTATATACAATCTCTGTATTCCATTATCTTTGGTTCCGACTTCCGACACCAATGTTCGCGTTGCGAACCACTTTGGTCGTAAAATGCGTTACTTGAAATAAAAGATGCCATTTTCAATAATATAATGCAAAATACATTTTTTTTGTATAGTGAACCAATAAATCACACAAACTTGACACTAAAAGAAAAATAAACAGTTAGCGAGCTCGACCGAGCGCCCTGCCGGTCAGATATGGAAAGAATCTTCACTCAATCCATCTGCCTCACTCGTCGGGCTGCATGTGCAGCCTTCACTAACACTAACTAACAATGAGTAGAAGGGATTTGCCACTCATATGGAATGGAGGCCACTATAGGTTAACAAACAGCTTTCAAATTTGTTTCCAATTTCATTCCACTTACTGGAAGTGGACGCTGGAATTATTTTTAAAGAATAGCACACAAGGTGTTCGGGAAATGGACAGAGTTTAAGAGTGGATTCACATTCTTTAAGACCGAGGTTACATATAATTTTTTAAAAATAATTCCAGCTTCCACTTCCAGTAAGTGGATTAAAATTGGAAACAAATTCGATAGCTGTTTATTTTTTTTTATTTGAGCTTAATCTTTTTTTTTATTGTTCCACTTTACCTAAAAATATTTTTTTTGTATTATTTTATTGAGAAACGCATCCTTTTTTTTTAAGTTATTCATTTTTTCGTTATAAGTGGTTGGCAACGCTGCCGCAAGCTCAGAACACTTAAGAGAATTTGAATACTACAAGCTGTTTTCCCGGTTAATGTAGGATGGGAAAGTGTGTCTGCTATGTTTAAGTAATATAAGAGTGAATTTTATTTTCAAAATTTGCTGGGGCAATCTGGTTGGTGCCACTTCCCTCTACCAATTATTTCTCAAGTTAAGGATAGTAAAATTCATCATTGGTATTTACAATTGGTAAGAAATAAATGCATCTGCTGCGTATTTGAACAATGAATTTAAATGTGTAGGGCTAATTGGTTGGCTTGAAAGATAGAATAGTTTTTGACCAGACTGATATAAATATTTTAATGAGTTACTCGAAGTAATAATTCTACGCAGACGAAGTCGCGGGTACCAACTAGTATGCATTATTTTTCATATACAATAGCGCATTAAAGGAAAATGAAAATTGTAGTATAATTTTTGTAGTACATAGTAGTTTATAATAATGAAAGAAAAGAAAACACTTAATTTCTAAGAATTTCCTGCACATTAAAATATTTCCTGACGATTCAAAAAACACGTAATTGTTCAAGTTTTCACTTCTGTCGGCACTCCCGGAGTGGCATTTTTTTTTTTAAGAATGTTTAAAAAAATTAAAAAGTCGTTGAATCAAAAAAAACAAACAAATTTAAAATACATTTAAAATAAAAAAAGATGCCTTTTTGAAAACAAAACAAGCCTTAGAGCCGTAGCTAATGAAATAATGCCTAAAAGGCATGAAAAAGCCTTAATTGTCATTTTTTTTATAGTAATAAAATAAGGAAAAACAAACACTTAATTTAAAAGTATTTCCTACACAACAAAATATTTCCTGACGATTAAAAAAATAAACACGTAATTGTTGAAGTGTACACTTTTTTTGGGCAAGTCTTTTGTGACCTGGTTTAAAAAACCGTCGGTTTTCATAGTTATGAGTAAACCTTATTTTCAAAGGGGTGTATTTGTATCGATACCGTTTTTTTGTCTATAAAAAATAATATCGAAAATTGTGATACCGTTTTTAGTATGCGAACTGATAAAAGGAAGGTTCGATTTTCGACCACAAGCGAGTCTAGTCTGTACTAATATTGCATTGCAGAGTCTGGGTTTGACATTCAGGTGAGGGTCACAATCTCGAGATACAGCCTGTTTGCACGAAACTGCGGCCAATCATGGTTCTCTTGGATGGATGAGGTATTATGTACACCAGGCACCACCCAAAAAACTCAAAACAGGATGCATTGGTTATTTTAGTTTACCTATTGAAGGCGACCTGCAAAGTTTTTGAGAGATTTATTCTTAAATGCCAAGTGGTGGGTAAGCCCTACAAGAAGAAAATAGCCCTGCTGTTCAAGAGGAGGCTATTTACATTGCTTTCAAATTAGTAGCGAGCTTAAATAGAAAATAGGCCCTATCCTATGTGTGGGTGGACACAAATTATGAACGCGAAAGTGACAAGAAATAAATAAATAAATAATTAGTTGGCACAGCTGGTCCGCTTTTAACAACCTTTTGTACAAACGAGTGTTTAGTTTTGTTGGGCGAATGAAAGAGACCTGCTTTTTTATACCGAATCGGAACGGCTATATTGAAAAGCTTTCTCGGGAAAGTTTTGCTCTCGAATGCTTGTCAGACATTTGAAAGAGTGGAGGATACTAGTTACTGACACACCAGTAGATTAAAAGAAGACCTTCCGATAAAACATAGCTTGTTACTTCGGTCCTTGGTGCAAATGGCTTAATTTTGTTTCATCAAAATCGGATCGAAGGGGTAAAAGTTGATCCTCTTTTCAGATGTTTCTCGATGACCACTTACCTCCACAAATCGACATCAGTCCATAGCCTTGTGCGACCTGCAAACTCAAATGAAACATTAAAATGTAGGGCCTACAGAAAACCCTCCTAACAGACACAATCATATAACTCGTATTGGATTGTAATAAAACCGCAATTGTTCGACTGTCGACTCCCCTTTGAAGTAGGCTTCATTTCTTCTTTTTCTGAATTTCAAATGTAATTGCTTCCCACACCAAGCAACATCGTCACACCCCACTAAGCACACAATCAACTAGTACTCCACGCTCCACCAACCAATTCCAATCGCGCCGGTCGTCCTCCCTTGTCCTTGTAATGGGGAGGCAGCTGGCAGAATCAGTATGTCTTTCAGTCGGTTAGTATGTGGTGCGCTGTTGCTTTCTCACATAACCGGCCGTCATCGTCAAGTTGGTTGAAAAAGTTTTTTTTTTGATTTTTTTTTAAATGCCAACGAATTGTGATTTTTAGGTTAAGCGATTTGCTGTTTTATTACTCCTGTTGGGATATTAAAATAAAACCAGCCCTCATTGTTTGTACATATTATGTGCGGTGTAAGGTGAAGAAATTTCTCCCTCGATATTAAACTTTTTACGGATGCAATCGGATTTTGTGGGTTCGATTATTAATTTATATTAATGTTTGTTTTGTTTTTTCTTCTGTTGGTGGTGGGTGTTCTTGGATTCCTTTTGTTCGGCGCACTTCACAATCGGTTTGGAATTTCATCAAAAGTTAGGTCTGCACTGAATGCGAACGCAAAGCAATAAAATATTTAAAAAGCGTGGATAATTAATTCTTTAAAACGGAAATGGTGTCTGCCATTTCAAGACTTTTGTTTTATGAAATATTTGGCCGGGGAGAGCGTGGAATTCATTCAATTATAACAGAGAAATACTTCTAAAATTCTAATTAAGGATAAAATGTTTTTAAACATTTATCGGAGTGTACTCCAGACTTTTATCCATCCATCCATCCATTCAATTTATCTTATTCTGTTTGTCCATTTGGTTGGGGTAGACTTCTGTCCCTCTGGAGAATGGAAAGTTATTGTAATTGTCAGAAATGTTTTCACCATAATTCACAGCAATGACGGTGGGACGAAATAAATTCAATGTTTCGGTGAGGGAAAAAGAAGTTTACGTACAAATATGTACTTTGCCTTAATGTGGAAACTTTTTGGGGGTACTTTCCGTCTTTTCGCAATGTCTGTCTGTTAGGAGTGACACTCCATGAATTGGGTATTCTTTGACTGTTGGCAGCCCCTACATGTGGGTACTTGGTAATATAATGTGGGATGATATTTTTATATGACGTCGAATGTCTGGTTTGACTTTTGCATATTCCAAGCAAATATTTGAAGGTACTCATCGTTTTATGTGAGAGTCCGTCTTGGTCTTTGTTGAAGACATAACGTAATATGTAGGGGAAAATCAGTTCCAAGTGAAGAAACATTTTAAGTAGAGTTTGTTGTTTTCCCTCATGTGAAAAGACGATAGTCTTCAAAGTTGCGACAATATTTTTAAACATTTTTAATTGGGTCTGAAATCGAGTCAAATTTAAAGACAGAAGGCATTTTATTCCGCAAATAAATGGAAATTAAGAAAAAAATATAGATCTATTTCCTCGTCGCAAAAAAAAATCCCCCGAATAGAATAATACTGACTGAATGCGTTTCCGAATACAACTTAAAGTTTTGCAAACATGGAGACTTTAATCACGGGGAACGATGAAGTTTTCAAAAACGCGCCTAATTAATATTTGTAGATAGCGCTCGGCGCTCCTATGCCGTGGGAAATTTCCAATTTTCTTGGGAATTTATAGCTTTTACGAGCTATTCGTTTTCATCGATCAAATGCGAGGGATTAGCTTCTTAAATATTTATTCATATACAATAATAATATAAAAATTAAAGAAAGAGGGTTGCCCCAGCACAACCAAACGACTACTGTGTCCCGACTTTTTGTTCTTTTTATTATGCGCGCGAGTTAAGGACCCTTAATCACATGGTTTAAGTATTATTAAGACTTATCTCAATATTGAATGGGTCAAACAACAGTAGATAAGAAAAAATATATTAAGAATAGAGGAAATATTGTATTTTATTCAAACACAACAGTAGCAAAAGAAAAAAAAATAGAGGAAAGATTGTACATATTTCATCCAAACACATAGATTACTAAGTAGGATATAAATATAAGAAACGAACACGGAGTCGTCGAGGAATAACATCTACTGAGACCACAGTTCGGTGATTATAAACGTTATTAATCGTAATGTATTAGTCGGACAATAAAAATTAATTGAATAAAATTTATCAAAAGGATCATAGAAATCCCATTAAAAAATATTGTTTTTTTAATTGAAAGTATACCCACACAACCAGGGTTACTTAATTCGCGCGAAAACGAAAAAAACCGGGTGAAGTTTTGAGTCGCCACTGAACTGCGTGCGTTCATGGTGACAGTGTTCAGACAACAACTAGCCAAATCGCTTTTAGCGCTTTGTTTGTTGAATGCATTTTCTTTCGAACTTCGCTTATTTTTTATTGAAAGTATATGTCCGCTACAAATTTTAATGACACACAACTGTTTCATAAGAAAAATTTAAAAAAAATAACACTCCACTGTAATTGGGTTGTGATCAGAATAAGAAACATAAAACAGCTATTTTTCGGATTGTTTGTAACTAAATTGTCTTAATTTTCTTTACGATTTGTTTAACAATAAAAATGTGCTTGTGCATAAACTCATCGCGCCGTACTTATAATAAATTTAAGCCTCGACTTTGAATTTGCGGAAGCTCACAATTGCAAAATTCGTATGATAAATATAGCCATTTTTAAACAATAAAAATGTTTTTTGGTAAGGTCCATTAAGTGAATCGACCGATTTTCAAAACAATTTTAATCTCATATAAGAATAGGCTAAGGCAAATAGTTAAGAACTGCCTTAAACACAATCTCTTCGCTTGACTTTTTTTTTGTTTACGAACATCTGACCTTTGCAGAACTGCATTAAAGAACACATTCTAATGCAGTTTTGCTATGATGACGTTTTCGAACATGCTGCAAAAGCAATTTGATGCAGATGGCATTTCTGAAAACATTTGCTTTCCAATATACCGTGTATAAGCCAGGTCACTACCATTTAGACGAACTCTAGTACTAATGAAAGCGTTCATCGGGCTGTATAATTCGTTTTGTTACTCCAAACTGTATAAACTTGTTGAGAGTTTAACTTATTTTTAAAATTATGTATTTAAAGGCAAATTTAAGGATTGTACTAATGGAAAAAGGACTACAGGGGAGAAAATGGGGAAAGAGAAGAACGTAGATAACACTACTGTGCAAAGAGTGCAATTTTGAATTTATCGGCTCCCACTATTTGCGTGACGATGACAGGTAGAGAGTTCCAAAGTCTTGCAGCATGCACAAGAAAGAGGCGTGAAGTATTCAAGAAATTAGAAGAAGGCATTATGAGGTCGAATGCACGGTGACTGGAAAAAAATAAAGTTTCTGGAATACATACTGTGCTGATCGATTTTGAATTAATCTGTACATGAATACACAGCACGTAATATCCCAAAAAAAGTTGTATTCAACAACATGTTGCATGTTAAACAAAAAAATGTTGGGAAATGCTTTTATAAAAGGGGGCGATTCAGAACATCAGCTTCTGGTAGCTATTTAAAAAAATATTTTCTTTGTTCTTCGTTTAAAAATAACATTGTGGAAAATTTATGGGAATTTCAGGCAAGTTTGGAAAAAAATGTTTGGCATTGTTCGAGGGAAGGACCAACCCAATGGCCAAGATGAGAAGTTTGATCACTTTTGAAATAAGCTTACTGGTTCAGCTAATGATCTCTGTTGCTTGTGGATTTTACAAAATTACAACTTTCGATCTAGATGAAGTTAGAATAAGCCCTTCGTTCATAGGCAATATAGACACAGAAGGCACCCTATCGCATAGAAATGGCTGAAGGTAGTGCACTTAATTTTGTTCTGCTTCCACTTGTATGTAGTGGATCTTTGTATGAAAAAACAAAAAAAATAAAACGCACCATTTTTGCTTGGATTCCAGAAAAAGTATTTAAAAAAATCCGAGCATTATCTGCATATAAAAAGTGAGCCTTAAAATTGTGTTCGTTTGTCGCCGATTCACGCCTTAACGCATTTACCGATTATAACCATACTTTCACACATCTTTGGTATTGGTCTATATATGGTCGGAAAACGTATGTGTGTGTTGTGCGTGCGTGAAAAAACACATGAATTTCAGTACATTTTGTCGGGTAAAAACTCAAGAGCATCTGGACGGATTTGAATGATTTTTTACTTGTTTTGTTCGTCTGAACGTTGATTCTTACTTCGCGGGCAAAGTTCGGACGACAGCCATGACATATCGCACGATTTTTCAAACAAAAGCTTAAAATCAGATCATGGGCTTCATCGTTAAGCACAATGTTTTTGGACAATCGCGTTTCGGGATGTACTCGGTCAAATGGCAGCAGCTAGGAATGCCCACATTTTGTTTTGGTTTATTTGGTGAATTGAAAAAATCTGAACGGACCAACTGAATTCAATCAGTAGCGCGGAAAAGGACGATTAAGAAGCCGACCCAGAAATCTATGAAGTGTTTTCTATGCATTGAACTTAATTTAATTTCAACTTAATTTAATTCGTTCAATAGAGAGGTTCAACTTTATCAAAAAATGTTAATAATTTAGTTAATCTTAGGCGGTTCGAAGTTGGCCGGGTCAGCGGTCCTTCTTATGAAGCCTGAGGAATATTCTCTTGTTTCAAAACTATTTCCAAGTAGACTTTACTACAAGATTACAACAAGAAAAGAAGCAAATTTAAACCCAATCTTAAATTATTCAATTTTATATTTCATTTGATGAATATAATAAAACTAAAACTTAATTAACAGTTTGTTCATTGCATTTTTGCCTTTCTTGTCCATGTTAATGTATTCCAGAATTTAAAAGAAATACATAACAAATATTGAAAAGCTATTAATCTAAGGAATATTTATCTGCATTCGTATACAAAATAATTCATAATGAACATCGTGTCCAAAAACGGAACTGTTCATTATTTTAATGAACGGATGGTCACCGTACGTATAGTGCACTTTGATGGTGAAGGTGTTATAATCCTTACTAACATTGCAAAGTCATTTGGAACAGGGTTGTACGTATTTTTGCTTTTTTTTCAAGCAAAATGTGAAATCCGTACATATGTGGAGCAGATCCTGTTGATTTCTTTTAAAACTCCTTCTGGTATGCAACCCCCCTGTGCCTTTATAGTTTCTGTGGAACATTCAACTGGAGGCATGTCTAAGAGATAATAATTATCAATCATAGTCTCTCCCTTAACTATACTCAATCTCCCAAAAGTCACCAGCACTTTTTACGATTTTTCGACCCTAAGTGCCTCACCACTCTAGCCATCATTTGACTCGTAATTTCGTGTCATCTCCACCGCAGTCACTTGGGTGGCAGTTGTGTCAGTAATTCCTTTTAGCGCTTCATTTTTTCCATTCCCCCTCTTAGAGTAATGTAATTTTAAGCAAAAAAATCTACAGTCTTCAATTCATCTGTGTGCGCCCTACATCCGCATCCTTAAAACAGGCATCCAACCATCGTATCAAAAAATATGTATATGCAAATATGATGGCTTTGTAAAGGTCTCACACCTGCTAACTCCAACTCTGGCCGCCTAAAGGGAAAGAAGCTAAAGCGAAGAGTGCGGGTAATTTGCAAAATAAATTTAAAATTCAACGAAACTTTTCGCTCTTTGGAAAGAATTGTAAAAGCCTTTTCAAGTAACTTGTACTGTTTTGCTGCTGGGTTTGGGTGGCCTTAAGCGTTACTTATGTTTGTTTTTTTTTCTTTCACTTACGTGTACCGACACCTGATGTGCTATGTGTAGGTCTTAAGATTTTGGCAATAAGATGGACGAGAATAGGCGGCGCAGCCTACAAGTCATTACCTACTAAATTACAAAATCTTTGAGCGTGTTCGTCTTTGATGAGCCTCCGGTTGAGTCACTCAAAGCGTCAGGATGAAAGTCCTGATTTCATGGCCCAAGTTTTTTGTTTTTATCTTCTCCAGTCATGTTTTCATCGAGCTTGTGCCACTTTAATGTGTCATTTCATTGTGTTCAAGGATGTCACACAATCGTTGTTAAACAGGTAAATTGACAAAATGGCAGGACGGGCGATGGGTACTGTTGCGAATGTTTTTCATTCATATGAATGAATTAGGGAGGTGTCTGTCATATGGGGTACACTTTAAATGCGGATAATTTGCGTGCTACTAGATGATGAAGAATTTAATTAAGAATATCACTGAGAGTAGGCATTTAGCGAGTCAGGCTCGGGGTCCTTCCCCCAGACAGAAGGAGAAGGTGGTTTAATATAGGGCTTAACATGATTTATTACAGACGACTTTGCGGAGCTGTAAGTGTTTTGAATATTATTGTAGGTTTAGGATATGTTAAAGCTTGCCTGAGGTGAATATATATAATATATTCAAGGATGTAGTTTACGTGGTTGATTCATATTTTGGCATGTTGCTTCTTAGCCGGACTTACTTTGCTTGGCTACATCCTTTTGTCGATAGCAACTATTCAACTACTTCAGCTCGGAAGACGCTGCAGTCTTCGGGGATTTTTTGTTTTTAAAAAAGGTCCCGTTTGGTTGTTTTCAAATCAAACCGGTCTGTACCTCTTTATGGCATTTCTTCACAATTTATCAAACCGGGACACAGCCTAATCAGCAGCTGAATTTCCAAGCAGATTATGTCAGAAAGGTATGTGGGCTGTCGAAAGGGTCACTGCTGCTATAGCCCCTTGAGGTAAATAATGATTATCATCTCTGATTGGAAGAGGTTGTAAATAACATTTAATTTGACATCCATTTTGTTGCCTTTCCTACCACGGCTAAGATATACTACACCACCCTGCCTTCAAGCGTAGTCCCCAGCTTTCCAGAATTTCTAAGCTTTTTTCAAAGAGTTTCTGATGACCAACACTGGGCAAATTTTGTCCTCGTCGCAATACCGGTACCGCACACGCATACCCTCTGCTTATTCATTCGCCATACATTTGTTGTTACATATTTTCCATCATTTTCAACTTGGATCCCCTTATATCAATTTCGAACGATGTACCGGCCCCCGTGTAACTACTGCACAAGATTGAATATCTTACCGGGAATAGTATAGAAATCAATGTATAAAAGAAATATGAGTATCACTTGTTGACCATGCACATCCCGCACCCAGAGAGTGGGACGACAGTGAAAGACTGCACCATCGGAAATAAGACGTTCAAATGGTGCACAGGGAAAAAAAAAAAAAAGAATTAAAAAAGAAAGGACATGGGAAAGAAATTAATAACGTTTGTCTATCGAAACGGATATCCTGTTGCCCGCAATGGCGGTTGTCCATTGACCACTTGTTCATACTTTATACTATTGGAAATTTGTTTTTCATTTTAATAAAATGTTGCTAAAGAATGGTCTGCCTCCGAGGACCTATTATCCTTCTAAAGACATGCTTGAAAAACACCTCCTCATATAGCTATGGCCTATGGGACACCCACTGTCGCATTGGAATGTTTCTTTTAATAATGGACTTCTTCTGTTTTCCCCTAAGATTTTATACATCTCCTTGGCAGAAGGATACACAATCAATTTTGGGTTCGAATGTCATTGTCAGTCCGTTGTGTTTTCTCCACTTATCGACAAGTTGTTGTCCTTTTTTGTTTTGGAATTCAAAATGAAATTCACTGGAGTGTATTAAAATTTATAAAAGAATAATTTCCATGTTGAAGACTGAGAGGGAAATGTCCTTTTTGCCTTTCTTTGGTATTTTTTAAATATTCCATTAGAATGAATAAGAGTGACAGACAATGAAAATGAACTATCAATACCCCGTGGGCGAATTGATTTAGTTAGGTCATTGTAAAGTGACACATGTGAGAGTGTCCTTTTTGCCGAGCGTATTCCTTTGACTTTAATTTGGTCTTCTTTGGTATTGAAGATGGGCAGAAAAAAAGCATTGGCCTTTGGTTGAATACAAAACAAGTGGTACGGGCACATGTGTCCTTTTGTGGCGTTTCCACTGATAACACAACTTGAACAAAAGACATGATTACGTGATTTTACAAATAAATTGACCAGTGAGGCTTAATTTAATCAGACAACTGGGAAAACTTTACAAAAGGACCTTGTTCGACTAGGGGAGGTAATAAATTTATTTGATCATGTTTAGCAGGAGTGGATTGTTGGGCTATAGACGATATATTTTTTTAATCTAAGGATGTGTGCATTTGGTTTCAATAAAGTTTCTAAGAGAAAGGAAGACTTTTGACTAAAACGACAATTTTTCTAAGTCTAATATTGATTATTCCAGATATTGGCGCCATATTTGCTTCCCCACTTTCTTGCGCTTCTGACTCCCTGTGAGAATGCCTTCGAAGCTTTGAATTTCGAGGCTATTTCCTGTTTCGCAAGAGAGAGTTTTTCACTTCAATCACTGCCTCTTGTTTGCCCATCAAAATTGTCATTTGTTTATTGTGGGATTGACATTTGGGGAGTTTTTCGGTATTTTGAACTGATTTTGTAACACCCAGAGGTTTATTTCGTTCGCCAATCTAAAATGTTGCCAATTACGAATGTTGCTTTAAGGCAAAAGCAGTACGCACATAAAAGTTTTTAAAAATATTTCCTTTTCGAGTGCTTTCGGAAAAAATAAATAAAACAATTAGTTTACCTAGATAAAGAAAATAGCAGTCACAATAAGCAGGCAGAGACCCAAAGAAAATTACAACATTTAAACAATAAACTAAGTATTAAATAGACCGTCAGCTCCCGCGCACCTAGCCGCGCCTAGGGTCCCTACGGACCTGTTGCGCCAACTATTTATTTTTATTTTTTAAATTGCCTATCTTTGAATGCATGTGAAGCGCAACAAAAATTCTTAATGGGAGGTTAGTAAAAGAATAAAACTGAACGAACTGTCAGTGCAAATGTATGCGTGCAGCTAATTTACTTTAACATGGCACACATACTTTCCCACATAGTAACACGGAAAACAGCTTGTAGACAAATTCTCTTAAGTTTGCTGAGTTGACGGTCTATTTAATACTCAGTTTATGATTTAGACTCTACCGACCACCATCAGCAGCCAAAAACCCCACTGAAGTCATAACATCTTCCTCACAAATACAGGGAGGTTGCTTTGGTACAGTGTTGACGTGCCCTTGGAATATTTTTTTAACTCGAAAATTGTTTTTTTTTCTCCGCATTGTTTTTAAAATTTCTATAATTTTCTCACAACATTATTTTTTGAATAATACAAATATTTTTAAATGCCTGCTAAGCTAGTGATCAGAGTATTCCGGGAGGAATTTTAAAGTTTTTTGCCTTATTGTATTTAAAATTCAAACTGACTTTTTACAAATGGGACTATAATCATGATACTACTTAAATTATGTTCGCAATGTTCTCAGAAACTATTGAACAGATTTTGATGAAGCCTTAACTAAAGTTTGCCTTAAGCTTTCCTGCCTACAGCAGGCTATATTTAATTGCATTTTAATCCTTAAAAAAAACATTTTTTCTACGCTTTACATATTCCATAATACTATTTTTTAATTTTAACTTTGCTTTGTTCAACTTGCCATTACATTCCGAGATTAAGGATTAAATATAAAAAAAACGTTTTTCTTTTTATAGGACATACTCTCCCGATTATTTTAAGTTATCATTCATCTTCCTGCTCCATCCAGGAGCTGAGTAACAATAAGTTTAAAATGAAGGTGTTAGAATTTCTTAAATTGTCATGAACCACTTTTCAAAACCGACATAGGTAAATTTTTTGTTCTCCCAAACGATGAATATTTACCGAAAGGTAAATCTCCCACGACGACATTTTTAAGTGTGCCAGAAACACAATTTTATCATACCTAAGAGACAACATGACAGACACTACAGCTATTTTAAATTGTGTTTGCAGCGCAAATGATCTAATTGAAAAATTAATTAATTATTAGTTGCAAAGCTTAAAAATGTACACGCATGAAAAATACTTATTGTCCACAAAGAATAACACAAACTGGAAGCGCATAACTCGAAATGTTGTTCAAAATGCAGGCGAACAGTACGGCAGTGTACACTGTACACACAACCCGAAAACAATACAGTGCTGTCGAACGTTCTGCAAAAGCAATATTTGTATTGCTTCGGGCGCTGCGTACTGCCGAACTGCTCACTTTTGTTTTCCACTGCATTTTGCTTTTTATTTCGAAGAAACATCGACGCTGACACCACTTTTCATAGTTCGCATCTCATTTCAATTTGTTTTTTTTTTTTTAAATTGTTAATAGCACATTTGGCTCTGTCTGGTTTTTTTTTTAGATTTTTTCATGACAATTTGTTTCAGCAACAATGACGTGGGACTTTTGAACAATAATTAAGAGCTATTCACTCGTGATATTGTAGCCACAAAACCGCGCTGAACATACGCTGCCAAGAGCAAATTTTACTGTACATAGTCTTCAAGATGTTAGTATGTATATTTATGATTTAAAATATATTTATGTATATTTAAAAAAATTATAGGACGAAATAGGAAAAAAACTTAAAAATTCCCCTTTGAAAATTGTGGGCCAAAAACATGAGTGCCTTGGTCGGCAGCCATTTAAAATTTTGTTTATTATGAGAAATTGAACAGTAAAAAATCGAATTTTTAACCGAAAAAAATAAAACTGTACTAAACCTAAATATTACTGTCTGAGTTTGTCAATATTTGTGGTGTAATTCTTTTGATAGGACAGCGCAGTGGCTTAGTGGTTAGTGTGTTGGACTACTAAGCGAGGGGTCCCAGGTTCGAATCCCGAGAAAAACCCAAATTCCAACTTAAGGTTTTTTCACTGCGCCACCTCTCGCGAATGTCTGACAAACATCCGGTAGTATAACTGTCATGAAAGAGCTTCTCAATTGGCCGCTTGGGCTCGGCATAAAATTGTAGATCCTTTCCATTCGTCCCAAAAATAAAAACTCACACAAGACGAATGGTTGGGAGAAGCTAGGCCTAGGGTCCGTACGGACCTGTTGCTATTTATTTCTTTTTTTAATTACTTTATAATTATTATTTTTTAAGTAGGTATATAAACATACGAATACGTTAAAAAGCAGCTCGAAAATCAATAGTTACATTTCTTTTCAAATGCAGGCTTTTGCTCAAAATTTGTAGTGCATTTTAAATTGACTCAAAATTAATTCAAAACATCATGTGCACCCACAAATGACCTGAATTTATTATTTAAGTCTTCTTTATGAACTTGTAACTAAAGCGTTTGGGGAAAAAATAAAGTACTAAACGAAATGTTTGATTGGATTTTTTCCCTATTATTTTTGAAATGTGAAAATGTAGTACAAATAATTGTACGTACTTACTTTTTATACCAACAAAATGTAGTAAAAACGCTACAATTGTAGCAAGGGGACAGCGCTGGATGTGACACTTTACAGGCAGCTCAGATAGACCAACGAAAAATTTGTTCCTATCTCTCTTAATCCCATTCAAGTATGGTTACTCACAAACGGAAGAGCCCAAAAATATGCAAATTTATTGGAAACGTGCTATGCCATCGAAGTGATCTCTCGGTTGAGAAATATTATACAATCGACTAATAGATAACGTTGAAGACAGCGGTATGCCACGCCCCTGCTGCCCGTTTCCAACTCTCCAACTTCAGCTGACAGCTTTGAGTGTCAGCAAGTGCTAACAGCAATATGTGCTTAGTGTCCCCAGCAATAAATACCTCACATTATGCCATCCAAAAGAGTAGTAATAGTAGGACTTCATTGTTTCACTAATCCGCCTATAAACTTGGAAACAGCTTACAGGAGACGTCCCTCGTCAAACTTCTACCCACAATGGGATACTATTTATTTATTTGATTTGAAATAATTCCTTCCCCAATCCCCATCCATGCGGCCTTTAGGTACTGTCCACATGCTCAACGACTTCCGTTTAATCTCCTAATTAGAAGCTATTACGGCGGCATGAAACGATGATGAGCTTCTCGTGCCCCTAAACGTATACACACACAGTCGCTATCAACTACTCACGAGGACCGCTGGCTGCTTTGGTAAATTCAAATTAATGGATCCATCTCGCTCTCGGAGTTTGGTTTAATTTGCGCCCATATTGCTTGCTCCGGAAGGCGTGTCACGAAACGGCACTTCCATAAAATATTTCACCAATGAGTTTGACGTTCTCCAACACGATTGAATGCCATAAATATAGCTCAAGGGAATGGCTGGTGAAACCTAATGGAATTGCTTGGGTGTTCTTTCGATTAAAGTAAATTAAAAACAACCGAGACGTGTCATCTGTTCGCTGTTGAGGAGGACCTTTCTTTTATTTTGTTAATACAGAAATCACCATTTGCCCGCGATTTACCCAGAGGCAGTGTGGGACTGTCAGCAGCAGCATCTTGTATTCAAAGATAAAGGATCTCTCGCTTTAGTTGGTGCCTTTCCTTCTTTTGAAATACTACCTAAAGGTCACCGGAAAGGGGTAGAGTAAATAAAATACTATATGACCCACTATCACTTACAGCATTTAGCAGCGAGGATTAAAAAAAAAAGGCAAAAAATATATGAACTGTAATAAGGATTCCGATTTGAGAATGTCAGGTATTTATCTAAGCCATTATTCAAAAGCTGAGTTTGCATCTAACTCGTCAGTTCTTAGTTGTATAAATCTGTTTCGCTCACTCATTAACTGGGTATACCCTCAGGAGGAATTGTTATAAAAGAAAGCCTTCGGCTTGCAAACACAAGCAGGAAAATGAATATGGAAAGCGAATGGTGTTGACAAGAGTTTGTTATTCTCTTGCTTGTATATTTGCTGGAGAAATTTACATTACACTCTCAAGGACAGGTTTAGGGATGGTAAATGTTAAATGATGTGCCTGAGGGATGGCGGCGGGTTAAAAATAACATTGAGGTATAGTGGGAAAGGGAGACAGGATTGTTAATGTCACAGTGCTTCACATTTATTAAATTTTGGTTTCTTGTTTGTCGGGGCAGATGCGTGAACGGTTCTTTACTTAAAGGATGTTTCATTTCTGGGAGATTGTGACTAGTTTACATTTTGAATTTAGTGGCCAGCGGCCATTCTTTGGGAAATTAAGTGCTCACACAAATGGCGCCGATTGTTTTTGTAAGGCAAACGACTGATAGAGCTGATAGTCTAGTTCTTGGGCATGCTTTCTATAGTTCATGTTGGTAAATGTGACCCGACTTAATATCACATCCGTGCTTGAGGGCGCCACTTTGGTAAGTCGTAAGAACTCTGGTGGACATAAGTCTTCAGCTATAGCCAACCATCTTTTTTTTCTATTGCCTGATGGAAGTAGTTCGGGATTGTTTTTGTATTTTTTTCTTATCTTTGCTTAAGCACATACAATATTTGGTAGCCTTCTCTGATAGGTGGCTATGAAAATTTTTCTGTTTCAAAGAGGCTGTTTTCGGTCCTTAGTCTAGCAGTTAGTTGCTTAGCTTCTTCATAAAACCTGTTAATGTATCTTCGATTGCGAAAAGATTCTATCTCCTTGAGCAATTTCATCTTCGCCTCTCTTTTTCAGGTTCCTTTCTATTGCTTTGCCTCGTGATTTACCGTCTTCAAATACGAATCTTCTGCGGTATTATTTCAATAAAGGAATTTTTGTTGTATCCTTATCTGAAATTGATGGTAGCTTACGGGTCTTTGGCCTACCTTGATGGTGTCCCGACGGCGGGACCACTGGCTGTTGGCGACTGTGGAAGGTGGTAGATGTCCAACTATAAATCCCTTTCCGGGGGGCTCTGTTTTACTCATTAGAAAGTCGAGGCCCGATCTAGCCAGAACAAACTCGGCTTAACCTATCATCATTTTTAACCTTCACACTGAATACTTAGCAGGTCACAATGGGTATCAATTTTATATGCAAAACTTCGCAAAATCTAGCTTGGACACTAAATATGATACAGCGCAATGTGTATACTCCGGGATTGGCCACCGCAATAGTGCCACTATCAGGTTGCCGTGTTGGCCCTTAGCCTGTTTCCAAATCACTATTCACTAAGCAGGCTGGATTCATCAGCTTAACTACCATTCCACCAAGTCAGTCAAATGCTCCAGAGATTTGTTAATTAAGATGAGAGTGCCGCTTGAGTTAAGTATATGCTTCTGGTGGTTCAGCGTGTAAGTCTATCTCCCTTTTGCATCCCAGATATTGTGTACCCATGCCGTTAAATTTTGTGGTCTCTGTTGCCATTCTTCACAATGGATACGGTTTGCTCGTTTCCTCAACTCCTTTCGATTGTGAATTGTGCACACTGCAGTTGTGTGAAATTATTGCTACGGAAACAAAGCATACACATTCACTTATGCTTCAGGGAAAATTCATATGCGCATTTGACTACAGCTCTGCTAACGCAAAGGCTTTCGTGCGGTTTCAAACAGAATTACACAATGAGGTTATATTGCATCACCATGAATACAAAATTGTCAACCTATTTGCGTAATCAAAAATGTTAAACCAAATTTATTGATGTAATTAATGCCCAAGACTTTGGATACGAAACTATTGTCGTAATTGGAAATATGTATGATGGCATGCCATACTGAGACACATAGTGAGATTGTTTACCCATATGGCAGAGCTTCAACATTTGGAATAAACAACATAATTTAATTTGCAGATTAAATTGTGTTTACTCTTCGTTAAGTAGAATGTTCAAAATGATAGTCAACAGGGAGTGTTAGTGGATGAGAGGAATATTTTCTGAAATAAAGGACATAAATTGAATGAATTTTTGGGCATTTGGGAATCTTTTCTACAGCAAACGCTTGAGAGTTGGCCGCGTTATGGTCCCTCCAAGGACGAAGGGGGATCTTCTTTCTTTACGTTTTATTCTCGCAATCCTGGTGTTTGTTGTAGTAAATTTATTCAAACGTTATGATTGAGCTGCTAAAAATTTACTGATCTTCTTTCTACACTTGGCAATTAGTTGATGTTTCAATTTTGACAGCTTATAATTGACAAACAAAAATAAAAGGTATTCTTGGCAAGTTACATACAAATTTTTAGGACATTTACATCAGCTTTAACATTAACATTGACATATTTGATCACAACACCTGGGGTCAGATTCTGTAAGGCGAAAACGGTTTCGTGTGCTCGAATGATTTACTCCTCCAAGTTGCAGGAGTAAATCGTTCGTGCAGACGAAACTGTTTTCACCTTTCAGAATGCCGACCCTGGCTTTACTTATATAATAGAAGGCAGTGACAGCATCCGACACCCAGTCAGGCAAGCATGTTTTCCAAAAACGAATATTTTTTTTTAGACTATAATATCGAGGATTATAGAGGATGTGTAAACAATATCTGACATCCAGAGCACATTTTCAAAGAAGGATCAAAGCATGATTGCGGTGGCCCAACGGAAGCCCACAACCATAATTAATTTGGAATAATCCATTCCATCCCACTACGAAAATTTAAGTATATTTACCACAGACGTAACGTGGTTACATGTTGTGAGGCCCTTCAATTACAATTTTAATTACAAATCATAAGTTAATTGTTACGTAATGGTTGGTGTTTGCGAAAACCACAAAGTCACTGAGGGAAAAAAATTAATAATTTCACACCGTAGCTCAGCCACACTCGAACATGTCCTTGTGCCGGCCTCAAATAGAATCCATCAAATAATCGGAAATGGAAAACATTCATTGCACATTCACTCGTATAATGCACAGATACCCAGTTGAGCGAAGTCCATCAAGATATGGGAATGTGGCCGTGGATCGATGTAATTAATATGCCTTTCATCATTAATTGCGATTTACATACAATTAGCAGTGGACACGGGCAAGTTGCCTTCAAATTGAATTCAGCGCAAAGGATATTGGGGCATATGAAAAATTGAGTGCCTGCAATTGGCTTCGGGTTATTTTTTGTGAATATTTACACAAATAATGAAATTTAAATTGAGTGGAAGTATTTTCGCTCCAAAGACTCCATCGGGGAAATCAGACAACACAATGGAAAGCCTTATTTTATACTAATGAAGCGACATAAACACAGATGCATTTGCCCGTATAAGCATATCTGAATAAAAAAAACAACAATATTTTCCGATGCCTTGGTTACGATGCACCAGGGAATCTTGGTATTTTATAATGAAATTAAATTTCGCTGCGCTCGGGGTAAACATTGATGCAGCTGCTTTTTGATTATCATGACAACAAAGAAGCGAATCGCAAAAATGTGCAATGCGCGTAAAAGGGACAATAATATGGACCATAACATCGGATGTGGTGAAGACAGATATGCACACATATATTTATATATGGAATTGAATGAAATGCTCGAAATTTAAATTGGGAATCGGACTTACGCAGGCTGTTGTTATCCTGTTGGGATTTTGGATAACCATAACCGTATTTTTTTTTGGAGATCGTATGTGAAATTCAATTATTAAGTTTTAAAAAAAACAGACCTCCAAGTTGTATTTTATTGAGCAGACAGACAGTGCTTTCAGTTTGGTTTAATTGCAACAGTTTATTTTCATCATTCATTAGTCGTTTTTATTATCAGCGTGATTTGATCCGGATCAGATCACGAAAATAAAAACAAAACGGATCATTGAAAAGTTTTATTTTTGAATTGTGGCAACAGTTGCTTACAAAAACAAAACAGATAATGCAGGGTATTACAAATTTTAAATTGCCACCAGCCATATTGCAAAGGAACATGACATTTCACTTGCATTTCAAATGTCGGGGGTGTTACCATTTCAATCGTATTTGCATAATTTTAATTTTCCACATTTTTTTTTAGAGACTAATTTAGTATTTTGTGTTCAAATATGCAACACATGAACAATATTTTGCTTTTTCCGTTTATCTTGGCATATAACGTGTTCAGACTAGCGAAACATTTCAGAAATATTTAATAAATGTTTATGAGATGTTTCTGAAGCAAATCGGATACATTTCATAAATATTTATAAAAGGTTTTTAAAATTTATTTATAAAATGTTTCAATTTTATCCTTTTTTGGATTAGAAGAAAATAATGTCGTAGGATTATTAGCAGCGAATAAAGTTTCTATTTTTGTAATTTTGGTTTGGGGGAATCACGCGACACGCGATTTAATTCAAATAATCAAATAATAAATTAGGCATTCCAACACTTTTATTTTATTTAAAAAAAAATCATTTTCTGCAGGCAAACTTGTACAACAAAATAATTTTCCCATAATTGGGATTGGGAAACTGTGAAACATTTCATTAATGTATTTAGGTGTACAGATCCAGACCAGCGAAACATTTCATAAAAATTGCTTTGTTTAATAATAGTAAATATAAAATGTGTACAGGTATTTAATTGTTTATCAAGTGTTTGGCTGGTCTGACCATACCTTCATAGAACGAAAAAAAACTCGGAATACAGACGGGAAGTTTATTCGAATGCGAGAAAATCAATTGATTTTTTGTGTTGCATTTTTAGTCTGGCAATGCGATTGTGAGGCTATGGTATACAGGCACACCAACATTCAAGAATGAAAGAAACAAAGCAGCCGAAAATAGTGGAATACATTTTCAGATCATGATTCGTGATCTCGATGAAAAGCAGGATCACATGTAGTTGTTGTAAGTGCATGTAAATCGATGATTTTTATGGATCATAGCTGACAATAAAAAAGGGCCATTATTGACGCGGTGCGTTTACAAGGATATGGATTTTTCGTGGTCGTCTTATTAATAATGGAAAATTTGTTCAAATGTTCATTTCTTAATTTGCACACGTCTATTTGTAATGGGTGATGAAATCATGAAGGGATTAAAAAAGAATGGGCATCAACTTTTTTAATTCAATTGCAACCTAAAAATGTAGTTTAAACTTGAAAATGTCACAAATGGGAAGATGCTGTTAAGAGCCAAACAAAAGAAATTGTTACAAGTACCTACTCTCTGCTATTTAATATTTTATTTCTATAAAGAGTTAAAGGTGAAACATATCATTTGTAAAGACCAAAAATAATAACAGTGCAAATATTGAACAATTTTATGCACAAAACAATAAATCTTTATTTTTTTTTTGTATCATATCAAGAGAAGGTATGAAGACTCCTAGATTCTAGTCGCAAGCTCATAATTTTCTAAAAAAATTTCTAAAAAAACTTCCCGATAACTCCGAGGATGACCAACTTCGGAGTTGATTTAAAACTGAGAGTCGAACGGCAAGTTGAGAATTGCTTTCGTTCACTACTTTAATTCCCAACGCCTCAGTTAAAATTTAGAAGTTGGACTACTTGCTGTTTGGGAAATATTCCTGGAGTATTTGTGACACATTGAACAAAATTGATGTTCGTTTCAAATTTGTATTTCGCCTGTCATTTTCGTCATAGACAGGGCATAGTTTGTATACATTTTATACTTTGTCTATGATTTTCGTTTCAAGCTAACCAGATATTCATCAGATATTCATATTAAAATTAAATTTGTTATATGGTATTTTGCTTTCGCCAAAAAGTTACGTGCTGTTTGCAGCAGTTGCCCATGATTTTGATACCCGTTTCAACAAATGATTCAAGGTTGCAACGGCTATCCCAATTGATTTGATCCGAGTGCATAGTAGCGTAATCAGTGTGAACAATTCAATATTTGAAATCGAGCTAAGTTCAGCAGTATAGCATGTTTTTTTTTGTATCAAAAAGTTCTAAAAATCATGCTAAATATGTTTTTGAAATCAAAACCTGCTAAAAACCCAAAAAAATTAACAACAAAGCTGCATAAAAAAGATATATTTCACAAAAATGTTAGTAAAAAAAATCAGTTCGTGACGCTTACACAGTATCTCACAAAAGAAAATATTTTAATTCAATTGAGTTAAAAATAAATTAATATACGAAAGGGAAATAAAAAGTGTGTATTTGAAAAGTTTATTGCAATAGCAATTGCAAGCTGTAGCTTGCTGAATTCGTTAAATGGCTGTGTTCAGTGTTAACTGTCAAATGGGAATAGTAATGGCTTGTTCCCAATAAGGTTCGTCTGCTTTGTCTTTATTTTAATTTATAATTTGGCTAAACCAAAATCCTTGTAATTTTTTCTGCTGTAGCATGAAATCATGCAAAAAAAATGCTCGCATGATTTGAAAAAAAAAAATATGCTAAAAATAAAATAATCCTGCTAAATTTAGAAGGAAATTATGCTAAATTGGTCACACTGAGCGTAATACAATCAGTAACTGGGTTATTCGGGATTCATTTGATCTATACGTATATATAGAAAATTGCAACTTTTTCGCGATGAACAATAAGGCAACGAATTCATAATAAGATGAAGCATCGTCATTGTAAAAGACGAAGCCATGGTTGTCCCTTATTTCAAATCCGTATGGTATCATTTTATTAAAATTCAAATAAATATAAACATTTCATTTCATCGCTTTCGTTTCCTATACTTTTTTGCAGAATACCAAATTTCACAAACAACATACAGGCCGGTCCACACAGCAAATCACTAGCAGGTAATTTGTAATCCTTATTCACTTTTCCTTGCAGTACCACATCATCCGTATCCATATTCAATGCATATATTTATTTTTAAACCATATTCCCATGTCATGCGATATTTTGCGGTCTAAGCTAGACAAAAAAGAAGCTCGTAATAATTTATGAGCAGTCCCTGTATCTGCTCGTATGGAATATTGTAAAATATACGTCGTACATGGTACATGACTAACATCTGAGTTCCCAACATTTTCAGCTCTGAATGGGACATGATTAGAGGAGTAAAAAACTAACCCCCAAACAACGATAAAAAAATCTATTGATTCGAATTTATATTTCCTCGTGTTCCATATTTGCTGCCATGATAGTTGTTCACAAACGAGTCGAGTTTTTTTTTTTTTTTTTTTGAGTGTGCACTTGGGCTTATTGGTAGGGGAAACTCATCGTAAATTCTAAACATTTACAATAGAAATTCGATTGAATTGAAATCGTATGTTGCATTATTCGAGATGTTTCGAGTGGGAGTTGTATGTTGTACGTGCGCAATAGATTCGTATTGTGTATTTTCATATTTGTTTTGTGATATGATACTCTTTGGAATATATTGAATGGCCAATTGAGCATAAAGCAATTTCGCAAATATAATTTTACATTTTTCGAAGTAGTCGTTTTTGGGACTGGGCTTGTCCGTGGCGAGCACTCAGGCACGTAGGTTATTGCTCAAATTGCTTATGAAGAAGGGTATGACTTTAGGTTTTATATTTTCCATGAGGCGTCTCTGTTTTTATAATGAAAATTGTGAGGATTTCCAGAGCCGAAATGGAACTGCGAATGAACATTTTTGATTTTTAATTGCAAACAACTCAAGTCTTTCAATTTCGCACGAAGAATGTAGATTGGTCGCTTTTCAGCATTTGTTTTAAAATATTTATTTAAATTAAGAACCGAAATATTTTCTGCCCTCTGCACCCATAGTTTTATACTGTTCACATTTACCAATTGCTTTCTAAAGGACCAACCACAAAGCTCGAAAGTCCTGAGTTATAAATTCAATTGTCATATTAAAGTTCACCATTTACTTCAATATCATTTAAAATACACAATCTGGGGCACTGGTTCGATCTACCGCAGTTTGTTATGCAAAACACTACGCTTATCAAATTTACTACTGAACTCAGCAACAACAATCATTACCAAGGCTAGCCAGACGTCTTCAATCTTCAAACCAAATGACATCGTCAAATAAACACAAAACTCAGTTACGTGAGTACGTTTATATAAATTTTATTCAGATAACTTGACATCTCCCTACATTCGCGTCCACATCTATGATTCATTTATTCATCCTTCAAGCAGGGACAGTTGAATGGTATCTGCGACTTAACGCTCGAAGACGCTTCTTCTGTCAACGAATCTGAAAACAAAAAACATTGCCCTCGGCTACTGCTGCTCCACTTAATTCATGTTCAAGGATATGCGACAATGCCGAGCAATACTCTTTTCACGATGTAAATAGCAACATCACTTTTCTGTTTGCATAAAGCAAATATACCCCGTTCATCTAGACTCATCGGACTGTCACTGAATTCAAATTTCAATTCAAAGCGACCTATTTAGCGGGAGAGTTGGCAATTACAGTACACACACACACACAAGATATAAATGGACAGAAAATGAAAGTGAAGAAAAAACCTGAAAAGTGAGAAAATTATAGGAAAAGCGAAAGGCTAAGAATATCGCAACACAAACACCAAGCGAGGAGCCTTTCATTCGAAGAGCATCCTGTGCACTAATGAAATCGAAAGAAAAAAAATATCCCAAACGGATAATTATGTTTTCTTCTTTTCGAGTGGGCGGTTCTGGTCCATGAACAGCGCGGCACAGCGGCCGGCATCATCCGCAAGTTGGCTAAATTTATCTCAATATTGCCAAAGGGTTGATTCCACTTCGTTAGATACTTTCTAATTAAATGTCAGAAATAAAATCTGGTTATCCGTCTTTGTGAGCGGATGCAGCCAAGAAAATAACCGACACTAGGATTTGTCTAAGCCATTGATTTTATATTTCTTTTATTTTTTTTTGTTATTTGTTGAATGGGGATCGCGATATGGCTGGAGGAGCACAGCGATGGCGAGCTCTTGTCTTCCCAGTAATTAGAGGGGGTTAACAAAATTGCACTGGAGTTGGGGAAATTTAAATTTATTGCCAACTGCAGAAGCCTCAACACCAAAACGGTTTCTTGATGAAAGGGATGAGAATTTATGGCCGCGTGATGCGAATACTTAGAAAATAAGTTGCGCGATGAAAGGTTGATGGTTTTAAACTGAAATAAATATTTTTCAGATGGGACGAAGATGGCGAACATGGAGATTTGTATTGAAATGTTGGTGAACAAAATGCTTTGGCGTCAACAGCAGTTTAGTTGCCATAACAGTTGTATACCAAAAAAAAAAAAGGACACATAAATCTGTGGTAATGGGAAAAATATTCAAATCCTATTACACTGCTGAGGGCTAAACATATATCAAACTGAATTACCACAAGCACATAAACAAGGTGATCCTACAACATAAGTGGATTTCAGACTTAAGTAACTTTTTATTTGCTTTGGATTAGAAAAACAATGAAGCTTCTAATATTTCTATGATGTGCCTACTTAAATAAAGCAACAATTTATTTTTTTCTAGAAGACAACTACAGGTGGCGCAAAAATAACCTTCCGATGTTTTTTGGCTGTAATTTAAAAAAAAAATTAAAAACTTTGATTCTTCTTGTGGATTATTTTTATTTGGTCTTTTAATTTTTTTTACATCAAGTCGAGAATATGATGTCATGTAAATGGCCGCCGCCACAGTTGATTGTCATTTGAGCCCTTTTTATGGCATTTTCCATCACTTTGGCCAAAACTTCCGGCGATAGGTCTTCACATTCTTGACGGATATTGTCTTTAAGAGCTGCAAAAGTCTGAGGCTTGTTTACATAAACCCGCGACTTCAAAAAGCCCCACAAAAAGAAGTCTGGAGCGGTCAAATCAGGCGATCTTGCGGGCTAGTGCAAATCGTCAAAAACGACCCGGGAACACCGCTTTCAGAATATCGGTTGTGGCTCGCGCAGTGTGTGCCGTAGCTCCGTCCTGTTGGAACCACATGTCCTCCAGTCCTAAATCGTCCAATTTCGGTAGAAAAAAATCGGTAAACATGGCCCTATAGCGCGCACCGTTCACTGTTGTCGTTTGACCAGCGGCGTTCTCGAAAAAAAATTACCGAGTCAACAGAGGCGATATTCTCGGCACAACGGGCGCTCCGGGGCCCGCCACTCTTGGCAACGTCTCGTATTGTGCCTGTCTCTTCGAGGCGAGCGGCTAAACGTTGCAGTGTTTCACCAGTAGGCGTTGGACAGCTAGGAAATCTGCGACGAAATTCACGTTGTGCCAAAGTCACCGACCGATTATTGCTCAAATAAATAGTCACCAATATTTCGCGTTCTGGAGCAGTGTAGCGTTACATTGTTTATTAACGTGTATTTCGCATGTGTTTACTACACAAATGTCAAAACAGAACTGACATTAGGGGCCAATCGCAAAATTTATAGCATTTTCTGATAGGAGGATTACTTTTGCGCCACCTTGTACTACTAAATGTTTCAGCAACATTTCAGCCTTTTGCTGAATTTTTCCTCATATCTTAATTTTTTTGTCAATTCAAGACCACTGACTTAATATTTATTTAAAGGTCTCCAAGAGGCTAGGTATAATTTGCATAAGCCTTTTCCTTCAGACAACCAAAGCAGATAAGTCTGAAGCGGAGATATAAAATCGTTGACGCTTAAAAGTCTTTCTTTTTATTACCAAAAATTATTAAGAAAATAACGTTGAATCCCTATATGTACTTATTTTTACCTTTACAATAGTTGGACGATAAGCCAAACTTGACAAAGCGGCGTGTTAGTAAAATTGCAGAAACTTTCAAGAGTCCTTAAATGACTCTTATTAGAACTACTACTGAAGAAGATTACACACAAAAGAATGCAACACAGAATTTTCAAAAGATACCGGAGGCCACTAAAACCTTAGGCGGCCCATCAACTGGCGCATTAATTCATAAATTAGCACAAAAATTGCAAAATCCGCGATCAGGACGCGATGCACATTCTGCTGCAAAAATGTACTGTGAGTTTTATGCGACGAATTCAAATTCATATACTGGTTCAAGTCTGGAGTCAAAAACAGGGAAACATGGCTATGATTGTGGGTGACGGTGTAACAGTGGCGTGAGGTGGTTAGTCCGGTATTATGTGGACTGGTCTCGGCTTTGTTTGAAATGAAATGCATGTATGTATGAAATGCACAGTGGAGACTTACATCATTGACAGTGGAGTCAATCAGCGGCCTAGTTTTTTCTTGTGGTTGGCGGAAAGGCGGGATTTTAAGTGTGTCGCTTGATAACAAGGTCTAAATTCTAAAAACAATCCGTCTAATAATTTTTTGTACATTTTGTATGTATTTTGTCATGGAAACATTTTTGAAAAATATTCTCTTAATAACACTTTTCGAAACGTTGTCTGTGCGCTCTTTGGCTGAAATAAGCTCCGCTCGATTGATGTCGATGCTGGATACGTGTTACTAAGCCAATCTACGCGACTTAGGTATATTGTCTCGAAAACGTCTGAGCAAATGTCTCCCGTCGCTTTGTGTACCTATTATTGATCACAGTTTCTTGTTGCACTTCTCGGTCTTGCTGTGTTCATATAATTGAGGATTTCTCCCGAACATAAGATTTGAACACAAACATTCATTGTTGCTTTGGTCAATGCACCTTTATTCGAAATTGGTATATCTAATCTAGAAGACAAAATAAAACGTTCTAAAAATGATTGCTCAATTCCAAAGTTATACATTTTTAAAACCCACTTACGTTTTTCGGGCATATAATTGGCCACGCGAGAAGTCTGGAGTTTCTGAAAATATACCTGCGACTTAAAGTGATTATCCTTGCGCCTTATTAAGGGCTGTAGCAAGCGCATCCGCAATTGCCACAGTCAATCGATCGGAATTCATGAAATAAAACTTTTTCCAAAGAATGGATTCAATTTGCATATCAAATGAAAGCACATTTTTTCTGTTGCATGTTGTTGTGCAGTGCAATTTTTAAAACTCAACACATTCCGCATAAACATCCCGAAACAATGAAACTATACAACTCAATCCGCTTCGCCACTTCTTCTGCTTATTTTGCCGTTGGTCCTTCAGTTTTTCTACTCACACAACGGAGGAATAATTTTGCAAATCGCCGGAGGCAACTATTATCCTAGTTGCGTTGTTTACTTTTTGTGTAGGTTTTAACAAATAAAAAAATAAATAAAGTTGTGTTCTGCTTTGAGATAGAAGTGTGTTCCTTAAATCTACATAAACCACTACCAGTTGAGGGAGGAAAATTTACGCTAATGAAACGAAAAAAAAAAACGCATCAGATTGGATTACTGATTGTGGTCTTCCCGATGAGATCATTGATTCGGAACTGATGGCAACATATGGAGTGGGACAACTTAATCAAAAAGTTTGGTAAACCGCGCACTACGTGGTGGAAAACTTTTTTCCTTTAGTTTTCTACAAAACGATATACGTTTTAATAGAATCACCATGATAGCTATTAGGGTTTGTAATACTCTTCCATCACTCAAACGGAAGGTTAGACAACTTTCCGTCACACAACTTGTCCGCCATCCTATAAAGATGATAAAAATCAGTAAAACCCTTAAGTAAATCGCAAGTGCACACATGTCACTCTTCTGCTTGCTTGCACACAAAACGAGACTGCAAAATATGGAAATTGCGGTGTCGCTTGCAGTACCTTACAGCTTAAGCACTCACCCACACATACACAGCCATGACCAATATTTGTCTTCATCTTATGCAAATATCCGATCCACTCCATTCAACTCTCACAACTGTTTGCACACAGTTTTTCTTCTGTGTTATTTGCATTACTCTGCCTTAATCGATTCACAAGGATAGTAATGTCAACAGACGGTAATAATATTAAGCGAGTATCCACAATTCCGAGCACAAATGCAATAAAAATGCTTATTATCGTTTAAGTGGCTATCCGAGAGGAATCTCAGAAGGTTTTATGGCGTTAATTAAATCTACGTAGTTCGTCCATTGGCCTGGCGGTAATTGCAAGAAGGATGGTTTGCAATGAGAGACCCTGAGAATTCAAAAGGAGAAAAGAAAAGTATATTTTCTGCAGAATAAATGACAGAGAAAAGAAGTTCCTTTATTGCGAATAATGGCAATCTAATTTGTAGCGCCACTTAAAGGGGAGATGTTTCCGCAAGGTCAAAGGTACAAGCGCTTTTACAAGAGATTTCAGTCGCAAGTGGGGTAGTTAGTTTGAAATAATTTCAATGGTATTATACTGGGTGATGGTGGCTTTATGTTTCTGCACTTTTCTCATTACTGCGTGGCAGGAGCTTAACTACTAAAATGAATGCCTTTTCTGCGTGAATGTCCACGAAATAAAGACTCCAAAGTAAAAATGGAATAGGACCCCAAAAAATGCGCTTACAAAACAAAAACATGAATTGTCTTAGTTTGAGGTGCAATTTCACTCGCTTTATTTATTATTTTTCAATTTCATAATGAAATAAAACCCCACTGAAAAGACCCCAACACTATTTTTTTGGGCCCAATTTAATTTTTATTCAAAAAATAACACATAGCTAAATAAATCGAGTAATAGAATAGCTGAAACGAGATATTTTCAGCGCTGACTGTTTCCACTGTGAGACTTACATTTTAAGTTGTTGTAAACAAATACCAGAACAGCTGAACAAATCGAGCGATTTATTAAAGTTGAAAGCCTGGCGTTGAAAACCATCAGCGAGTAAAAGAATAGATGAATAATTCGCGAGATTTTCAACGCACATTTTACATTAATTTAAGCGAGTACTAGAATAACTGAAAAAATTGAAAACCATTATTTATTGTTATTATTATAATTTTATTAATTAGTAAGTAAATTACAAAATTATTAACGAAGATAGCACCTGCTGCCAGGGCTTACTGCTTAACCATTATTTAAAAATATAAGCCTCCTTTCATTTCGGTCTAGTTTTAATTTTAAAAATTGGTCAGAATTTCAATATGAAAAATGTTTCTCTTTATCCTAATTTCGGGCCCTTAATTCATTTCAACTTTTGGGGCCTTTTCTCAAGGGGTCTTTTGCAGACCCTTCACGACCATCGAACTACTCTCGAAGCCCACTCGGTCTGTTACAAAAAGTAGGATTTTCCTGTGCTCTTTATCGTATAGTCTTTTTACACAATTTTAGTAAATTTGTTGTCCAAAATAAGTAAATAAAAAGTTGGCGCAACAGTTTGATGTAGGACCCAGAGTGCTTACACCCACATCCCCTTTGAGACAGATACCTACAAATGACCTACAATGTAATGCCGGACAATGTATACTGACTTGAGGAGTTACTCAAGGCAGATCTCTTACGATGACGACCACTGACAAAAAGGGCACCGGAAGAAACGTCTTTAGGTGTATTTTCGATTTTAATTTGAGAAGCCTCGTTTAGAAGTCCAACAGTCTAACCACTTAACGACCGCGCCACTGTATTCCGTACAACGATTACCACTATTGCTTCAAATTTGAAAAATTTTCCCAGCCACATAATGCGGTCAGTTGACGACAAAAGTCGCTCGCTGTTCTAGCAACACAACCATTCGTCTTTAGCCATTCACAACTTTCCACAATGGGGATTTCTAAAACCCTTTCAGCTGCAAGAAAGTTGTGCGCCTAAACTTGGCATCCGAACTTTTTACTTTTTTCGAAAACCACAGCAGCATTTGAGTTCAGCTACTTCTGGTAAACCTCCCCGGCTTACAATGTCCCAACTGCTCCTGGCAATCGTCTTTAAAATGCAACAAGTTGATCCAGTTTGTGCGAACTCCTGATTGAACTAAAGTAACGAATGAACACAAGTTAGTTATCGTTTCAAATCGATGTAAGCATCCATTCTTTGCTCGAGCAAGCACTTAAACGCAAACCACCATTGCCCCCCATCCTGGCGATGGTATATCCGGTGTTACAATGTTTTTAAAACAAAGTCGTATTCCCCTTCGAATCGATTCCATTGCCAGGGGAGACATCCTGTGAGTTTGCCAGAGTACCAGCCAAACACACACTGGGAAAATTTCATTAAGAAGATTTAGTGGACTAATTTTAATGGAGCGCCATTGTGCCAGGGAGCAGAATGGTATGGCGGTCGCTGCGCCAGGTATACACAGATGGGGTCCCTTTTAGGTTGATTACTCGCAAAAACTTATCTCCTGCAGTGTATAGCTCGTGTGTTGTACCGTCACGTAACCCGAGTCGAGCATTTGCTGCTTGCTGGTCCTCATTTCCTTCACATTTTTCGAGCACGTTTTGGGCTAATGCCAATGAAGTCGTGGAGTGGCGTTGGTGCGGGTGCTGATGCTGGTGCTGGAGCTGGCGCTGCTGGCTGGAGTATGTAACTATCGTTTTCTGGGTTGGGTGCCTGCCAGTTATGCCCGTCGTGTGTAAGTAAATCCTGAGGGTACAATTTCGATTTAATGAATATCCTCAGACAGGTATTGGAATGGATGGGCCCGCGATTTTTTTTTTTTTGCTTATACGTATGTAGCATCTTTCGCAACAGTTTGTGGCTCATTTTTATATATATTTTGGCAGCGGTTAGCCTTCATGTGGCCCTTGTATCTGTATGCAGAGCCAAAGGTATAGATTAGCAATCCTTTGTGCAGGCGGGCCGTGGTGGCAAGCATTCTTTAGAGGAATTTTTAAAATTTTAATAGTTTGGAATTCTTGTCACGTTCCGAGAAATCCTTAGTCAAACATATGTGTTTGTGGTGGCACGCGTGGGTGTGTGGTATCATGACGAGAATAGAGTTTATGCTCACAGGTTTCGGGTGGGTGTTGTGCGCGTACGCACGATGTCATGCGATACGAGAATGCTTACAAGTTGATAAACGAGCGACGAGTGTGTGAGGCTAAGGCAGTGTGGTAATTGTGAGGTGATTGCGCGTATGTCGTTGTTACGCAGGGGAGACGACATACTGTATAAACACGCAAGCGAGGCAATATCAAGATAAGTATTTCGAACCTTAATCGCAATCACTTGACACTGTGACATAGCGTAAAATGCTAGAGAAAAGCCCGAGGTAGCAGGTTGCTGTGGAACGTGACATAATTGATTGACTTAAAATTAAGTTTTGTGTTTGGTTAAGTATATTTTTGTTGTCGAAATCACCGCAGGGTGTGTTGCGAAGATGTTTCAATAAAATGTTTAAGTGGATGAGTTTTTGTCAGCGGGTTGCGTGTGAAATGGTTTATTAATTAAAATGTTAATGCACGACTTTTATTCAAACAGGATTGCTTCTCTTAAGAATTCATAGATTCAAATGTGTTTTGCAAGTGCTGTTTGCACCGGCCCTTTGTTGATTTAACCTTCAAATTTAGGACACTGCCTCGGAATAATTTATCTTACGAAATAATTTCGCTAGGTGCATATAATTTGTTGGCAAGAAAGAAAGGATAAGGGATCTAAAAAAAAAATAACTGCATATCTAAAGAGTACATTTTAAAGAATCTTTTTACAATATGACGGATAGCTAGCTCGAATTGACAAAATACATTTTCTATTGACACTATTAACCATTAAGTCCGTTTAGAACAGTTGTTTAAGCATGCGCCTATTTATAGTGACTTACAAAAATATTCTAAAACCGATCATAACCCATTTGAAAGTTGCATAACTCTGTTCCAAGTTTTTTTTCCAAACCAACAAAAAATCATCCTTTTATAAAAAGAGCTGCAATACATTTTGGATTATGTTCCGGATCTGCAAAACCTATTCTGAAAATTTTTTACTTATTGAAAGCGCTTACCACCGTTGCCACAATGTGCCCGATCGCTACGGTGACCCGGGACAAAAATGTGAAAATATATAACAGCACACCAATGGTCAAAAATAACGTACTGGAATGTCCCGTATTTATAAAAAAAACCGGGACAGGCTATTGAAATACGGGACGTATGGTCACCGTACCGATCGGGCCATTTAGCCCTCTGTTCTTTATTTTGGCCCTTGGCCCGGGGCCAACAGGAAATGGCCCGCATATCTTATTTTTTGTATTCCTTAAACAAAATATTCTAAAAAACAAACACTTTCTTAATTCATCACAAAAAATAGAAATAACCAAGTTCACATATTGAAAACGACACTGAATTCATTCATTCTGATTGACGTTTAATTGTCGTTTGTTCCCGACATAATAATTCAACTTTGTATTTGTTGTCTTGGACCTGTCACTTTATATTTATGTTGCATTATTGCTTTTTTTAATTTTCTCTGAAGGGTTGTGGCCCACACTTTTTGGAAATGACACTCAATATGCTTTTCTTTGTGGCAACGTTGGCGCTTACGTCAAATTTGCAACATTAGGCGGAGTCGTGGCCGTGGGTCATTTTCGATTTATTAAATAATTGTAAGAAAACCAGAATTTAGTCGCTTTCGCACTGTCAGAATGAAATACCTACAAAAGCCTTTGCTTTTTTACTTAACGCGCATCAAATGCTGAAGGTTTCCTGACATGAAACAGCTCAATGTGCTGCTGCTGGTGGTTTAAGCATGTCGTTGGCACTATTTTTCGGAAGTTTATATTTTTTTCTCCGTATAGTTTCAAAATTCCCTCAAATTTCCCACAAGGTTATTTTTGAAAAATGCTACAGGCAAACCCTTTTTCGGACGGCTCTCACTGTATTTGGCTATGGTTTTGGATGTTGAATATTCAAAAGCTTAATAAAATATATACAAGGTGGGCCAAAAGAAGTCATCCGATGTTGCCACTCTTGGCAACGTCTCGTGTGGTCCCATACTCTTCAAGGTTGGTGGCCAAATGGCACAGTGCTTGTGCAGTCAGTGTCGGACGGCCGTGGAATCGGCGGAATTCGCGCTGCGCCAACATTACAGAAGAATTGTTATGCAAAAAAATAGACACGATTATACCGCGTTCTTGGGAAGTGTATCGCTCCATGGCTTGTTCACTTGTATTCTACATCTGTCTAGTCCACAAATGTCAAAACAGATTTGACATTGGCGGCCATTTGCAAAAGTAAGAGCATCTTCCCACTTTATACAAAGCAGAAAAGTTGACGTTTATTTTACAAGAGTTGCTCTGTTTTTTTTTTGTGTCTTCGTTTAAAACTCAAAATCTAATCAGCTAAACCTATTACGGAAATAGTCCAATAATTAAATATATCTTGGTCAGTTCTCTTCGATTCAATAACTTATTTATAGACTGAATCTATTCAAGCAACAGTAAAGTCCCGCAAAAAGGTCTTTTTCGTTTTTTATGTAATTTTGTAATTTGAATTTTGTAATCGCTGTAGAGCTCTATTATGCGGTCTAACATTTTTTGATGTACTAAGACTTACTACACAAGTGTGTACAGAAATGTGTACACATCTAGGATATTTTTTTTTGTACATCCAGGAGAAGTGGTTTTTTCCTTTCTCCACAAAACAGCAACAGCAATTAAGAAAGGAAGAGGAAAATTGCCCCCAACACTAGTTTTGGGTGCAGCGTTGCCGCTAAAAAATTTCAAAAAGGGGAATAAAAGGGACCGAAGCCAAAAAAGGGGCATTAAATACTAATGTAGCAAAAAAAAAAATAGAGCAGTAGGAACATTTATTTATAACAAAGTAAAAAAATGACGAAACATTTTTTCATATTTCTGCATTTTTTCCGTTTAATAAAGAAGGAAATCTTTCCTACGCCATTTTGATCAATTTTAAGAAAAGTGGGGACCAAGGTTTTAGAAGCTCAAAAAGGGGCAACGCTGATTGGCTGTACTTGTGTAATAATACTGTGCTCAGATTATTACTTAGTCATACTCTAAACGAATAAAGAAACACAAATTCCGAGCTCTGATCTGAATTAGAAAAGAAACTTGAACGTTTACTTGACTGTTTCAGCCTAGTATGCTGCTCACGCTTAAATTAAGCTCCCATACAAAAATGTCTCCAAAGATAAAATTAAGCCAAGCAGTACGCAGTTCAAGCTAAATTTGTTAGCCACTGTACGATAAATCTCTACAGAATTTAATTAAGCGTATTAATGCAAAATACATTTTTCCACAGCTAAATTTTGATAGATCAGAGAAAATATCGGTATTCGCATCAAAAATTGAAACGAAAGCAAATTAACAGTACGGAGAATGGTTAGAAATTCGTTGTTGTTAATTTAAATTCCGTTAGAAATGGAATATTTTAACGACGAGTAAGTGGCTTTTGAGGAGGGAGCTGTTTAATTACAAATAAAGAAAAAGAACCAAGTCAATCAGTTTTTTTTTTTGACTCTGTTAAAATTAAGCGAACATTAAGCGAAGTGGTGGAGAGAATCATTGGAAAGTCGCTTAATTTTAGCTTTCCTGGAACAGCATACTAGGCTTTAGGGTTTGCTCTAAACTAAAAACGGAAAACGCCTGTTACTACTGTTGATGGTGTCGTGCTCTCTCGATAATCTGCTGCAATGCAACCAAATTTAGTTAAATTTGTGGCCATTGTTGGAAAGTGGTCTCTTTTCCCGCATGATTTTTCTAGAATGAATGTGAAAGCAGAGTAAGCCCCTATCTACTTATGCCAAACAACATTTTCCTTCAAAATTGTATACATTAACACGCTCATAATTGAAATCAAATACCCTGCATAAATATCAAGCGATTCTTTGATGTCTTCAATAATTTTCCGCTTTCCAATTAAAACAAAATGCAAATGTAATCTGCAGACTGTTTGTACATACGTATCCAAGGAATTTCTTTATTTGTTCGAATGGTATTATCAAAGATAGAATTATTTTTCTTAATTCCGTCTAATTAACAGATAAAAGTTTAAAATCTTAAGGATTCTATTAAAACCCGCTCCTTGTTGGGATAAAAATTAAAAATTTCCATAGCCCTCAAAATGTCACCAGCATGTTTTTCACTCTCCAAATGATGTTGGCTCCCACAAAACAAACCGAAAACGAGAACCCAGTCGTTACAAGTAAACCTGTAGAAATAGGTACCCAGCCAACAAGTTGGACAAATAGAAACCCCTTTTTTGTGTGTGTATCAGCAGGAAAATGCTAATTAGTACCGACGAGGATGTGAATTTCGGTCCTCTTGTAGTCATAATTCAAGCAAACAAGTTGACAAACTGTCTTTGACTGTCTGTCGGTGTGGGCAAAATGGAAAGAGCGTATACAAAGTACACCCCAATGGGACTGTTGGGCGTTTTCATTCAATAAGCTGCAGTCTCATTGGCAAACTCGCTCTGGATCACGACTTTATGAATATTTAACAGAAATAATTCGGTACACATTTTGGATTGCCTTGTTGACAAGGTTAAGTGAAACTCAATTTATTTATGCACCATGAAAGGGGTATTCGGAGATTAGAGAGGCAGCCGTTCAATCTGGCGTGTTAATTTGTGCAGATATAGAAACGCTGAGCCACTCATGTGGTTAATGGAGTTAAATTCAGAGCAGTCCTTTGGTGGGTGGGAGAATATTTTATATTTTCATTATTGATAGTATTTCCCAAAAAAAAAACCTCCAACTGACCTGTGTAGACCGAGCGCGTGTCACCCCCAAAATCCAAATGCAACAGGCAGCCAGAACAAAGCGTAAATTTCAATCGACCCAAATGATTAACTATCAAAGTGACACGCAATAAAATCAATTTTCATGGCAGTAAATATCAACTAGTAGCACGGAAGTGTGGCCAGCAGCAACAACTTGCTTATCTGGATGGAACATTAAAATGACTGAATGTGATCTTTATTATCCGGGCAGTGGGCGGAAGCTCAGTGCCATCTATTATCTCAGCATAATACATCATAATTAACAGAACGCAATAGAAGGGCTGTGGATGTGCTGCCACACTCCAACCGAAATTGTTGCTCGTAACAGCTGTAGAGACGCTCTGGAGGGGAGTGGTTTCATTTTAGTGTTATTTTGTTTGTTCATCTTCGCGATGGATGCTATAATATTACCCTTTTTGTTGTTAATAGACGCTACCAGTAATTGCTTTGCCGGGGGCAAAAATGGGGGAAACTTTCATTGCTGCCGTGTTCCACTGGAACTGGAAATGTTATTTAATTATGATAATTATCAGAAATCACATGTACGCAGGTAAATGTACTCATAAATGTGGGCATAAATATTATGCACTGGTGAAAAAAGGCTGTGGCGTGTCGGAAGCCTTTAATTTCGACATCGAAATTAAATCGCTGTTGCTCGAAAGAATGTTTATTGATGAGGGTAATGGTTTTTTAATTACAATAATGTCTACATTATTCAATAAGAAAGGGACATTAGATCGATAAGGGGTGTTTTTTCCCCCCAAAACAGCTGTAGACCTTTTTCCTTAATTTATGAAGAGAGGACGAGTTTCAATCGAAATAAAAACATACTTTGCTATTTTTAAGAATGTTTTACGATAAGCTTGGTAGAAAATTAAACCTTTGTCTTAAATACTTTTGATTTAGCATTTACAATTGATCATTTCCATTTTAACTATTCATTTAGATTCATTTAGGTTCACTTTTATTAAGTTTTAATTTTTTTTTTGCAATATTAAAAATGTGTCATGTCTTTGTCTATTGAAGACTCATTCAAATTATGGCCACCCCGGCGGTGTCCTGTCGGACAAAATTTGGTCCACTTTTTCTACTTTTCGGTGCTCTATTGACTTTACTTCGAGTTCCTGTAGAGCTTCCGATTAATCAGCTTACACCAAAGTTTCAATAAAATCCCACAAGACTTAAAAGAGCATTGAAATCGCGAGATATTCGCAGCCATAATTCACAGTTACATTTCGTTGAATCGAGCCCTCTCTAATTTGTATTGCTTCATCGTAGTGTTAAGTAGCGCCATCCTGCTTGAAGCACAAGTCTTTAGAGCAGAGCAGAGCAAAACTTTATAACCAACAACAAATATGCATCACTCTCTCTAGCTCTCTCTTGTCAATAATACTGTAGGTTGGTTGTTTTCTGTCATCGGTTGAAGTACAAACTACTGGACGGGTTTTGGTGAAACTTTGAGAAAACCTCTAGCTATGGTTATACCATATAATGAACAAAAGAAAAAAATACAAATTTCATCACATTTTTGAATAATATTGAAACAGTTATTTATCTGCTATATAAAAAAAAATTACAAAATACTTAAATTGATTGAATTTTTAAGTACTAGATTACTTGCTTACTCGTTCAGCAATTGAGGGCACTTTAGTATTACCATTTTGTTAATTAGAATTTGGTTTTCTTTGTTTGTTTTCGTTTTTTTAATATTTTAAATACAGAACATTGATATGATTTTGTAAAAAAAATAATCGTCTTCAAATACAGCCCTGTTCATTATTATAATGAACGGATGGTTACCGTACCTGTAGGTTCTGTCGTTCATTGCCACGCCTACTCTTTGGGAGCATTCTTAACGAAAAATTATTTTTCCTCCAGTTTTTCTGTCATTGCTCAAATAATTCTTAAGCAGAACAAAAGCAAAGAATACTTGAGGGACCCAACATTTCCTTAAATTTGTTATGCTTCAACAAACTAAGGACTAAAATCCAACAACCTCAAAATGATTTTTTTTTATTTTATTTTCAAAGGATACAATATAAATGAATTTATACCGTCCGGATTTTAAGCCGGGGAACTATGCCCATATGGCTGCAAAAGAATTTATTTTATCTAATTGAAAAATGTCAGCAGCATTCTTGTTGGTGGATTTATTTTAGGGTGGGCGACGCACATCTAAATATCTGCCTGTGCGGAATAGAGGAAAGCGCTGAGCATTCTCGATACAAAATCAAGCTTTAAGTCGCTACCAAATTTTAACAAAAAACTTTGCAACTACTCGTCTTCTCCAATTAACTCATCATTGACGTTTTTATTTAAAAAAAACAAACAATGACGCCATCAGCTTCGAATCTGAAAAAAAAAAAAAAAAAAAAAACAGGCCATGAAAGCCAAATGAAACAGTAACTTTATTTTAGAATTGGCAACTCCGCAAGTAAGTCGAAAACGTTGTATGTTGAATGCCTTCAACTTGTGCCTCATTCCAAAACTGTTACAAGAACAAATCAAACTTTCAATAGGTATTTTCATTTAAAGAAGACGGTCCTACGCCTGTACTAATTCACGGATAATTTTAGGTTAGACACGAATCCCCTCTGAAATGTAACCCTCTTCTTTGGCAAAAAAAAATAAAAATAATAATTTAATTAAACTGAAGGGCAGAGAGTCGATTGTTTAGACAGTAATAATTCATTTCACTGTGATGCGAGTGGAACTCTGTAACTATCTCTGGGTTTCATTGGAATTTCATTCCTTTCCCCTTCCTCCCTTTTGAATCGATACGATTACGATACGATACGGTCTCTCTCTATGATGCGAAACTTTGTTGAATGCCAATAATTTGAAACATGACTTAGGGCGCATCTTCCCTGACTGTCAGACGTTATTCGATCGGAATTGATTGGTTTTTGGAAATTACGTTTTGAAATGTTTTACCAACAAATTGCCCTGTTGGCTTTTCTTCAGTTGTGTTGTTTTTACCAAGGATGCGTAAGGATCTGCTATATGGTTTGGCTAATAGTTTCTGATTTGAGTGTTTGTTTTAGTTGCTTATGAACTATGAATGTTCATGCTTATTGAAGTAGGATTTCCATTTTTGATCGAGTTGAAACCAGTGTCAAACTAAGTCCGCTTGACGCGCGCCGGTGTCACTGGTAGTTTTACCCTCTTTTTGAGGCTCATATGAAAGTGAAATGGCGTGGGGCCATTGTAGCTGTGAAAATTAGGGAATGTTTTAAGTGGATGTAGCTAATCAATTGTAGTCCTTTGAAGATTTTCTAAGAGTGTGTCTAACGAGGGCGAGTAAAGCCTAATTTTTGTGGATGAGGATGACGTTGATTGAATTAGACCCGGGTACGAAGGGCACTTCCCATTTCGGTCTCTTCATAATGCCTTCACTTAAGAACTGGTTGTTTAATGAATTTTGGTATTTACTGATAACTCTGAGTGACAAAATGTTGCACTGTTTTTAAGTTTCCTGATTTGGAACTCAGCCTTTTTTAGAGTATATCCCACAACAATCTTAATAAATCATACATGATGATGATATATCCATGATATAGTTCAGAAAAACTATCCTCTCTGCAATTTTTCATCAAAAATATGACACTAACCTTGTAAAAAGAAAACGCTTTTAAAAAATTCATTTGCCACCTGGCACTGGTGTTGATGATTTCAAAAACTGAGGTCATCTATACCGGCTATGTCAATATGACTTCCACACCTAAATTGCATTGCAAAGTTGTTTCAGAGATTTTTTTTTGCCTTTCATAGCAACACAAATACGAATTTGTCGAATCTTTTCTACAGTCTGGTGCAACAGTAGTTATTCATGCATTCAAAACCACCACAGAAAGGACCGCGACTGCGACTATGCTCCCAATTAGCAAGAGTAATTGTCGGAAAGGTGTTGCTTCTGAGAGCGCAGTGAAATAGAGGTTACGAATTGCCCACGCACTTTTGTTTTACCTATACGCAAGGTTTATTTATTTTTTTTAAGCAAATAACCTGACAGTGAGGGCGTCGCCACAGCATTTGCATGCCACGAAAACGATACGCGCGGGTGGTCCGATCCGAGGGACGTTGGTTAATGTTAATTTTGTGGTAATAACCATGAATCGTGTGGTTAAGCACCCATTATGAGCGCGTGGTGGAAAATGTTCAATTCCACTAAAAGTTGTCGTCGGTTTGCAAAGTAGCGCCATCAGCCGGACCAAATTATATACGCGGCGGATGACGTTCCCATGAAACCACCGATGCAATTGTCATTGCGGTGGTCGCAATCGAGTGGGCCGAATCCTCTACTTTGATACATCCTCTGAGGATGGTGTGTACGGTCAATTTTACATTTTTGACTTTCCCAGGGCGGATATTGATTTTTGTGCGCACACAAAATCAACTCGAACGTATGCCTGTATACTTAGGATGAAAAAGCGGGTTGATTTCATTTTAATGAGGTTTGCGTTGGGTTAGTATTTCAATGGATTACTGGATAAAAGAGCTGTAGCTTTTGGAGGCCGTTCATCTATTTTTGTTTTTTTTTTTCAATGGGGTATATAACTCATTATGCACTGTCAAGCCGCGTGTAAATTACCCCATGTTACGCTTAATCATATGGTAACTATTTTGAGCTTTTCAATGTTGGTTGTGCACTGTAGTATAGTTTAAAATTCAAATTTTCCGACCATTGTCCTAATCCACAAGGTACTAGATTACATGGAAATAATTGGTTTTATGGCGTAATGGGTCTGCTTTGAATAGAGATGTACCGACATGGATGGTTTTCAACTGGAGCGGATTAGGTAAGCTTTTTATTTGGAATTATCGACATGAGAGATAGTATTGTTTTTATCTCTGTATCCCTTCTGTATTACAAAATATTCACGCAAATTATTTTATTCCAATGAAAGTATAGCTGGGAATTTAAATTTTAACTAATCCTGTCCTAGTCTTTCAGTTTAAAGAGCGAGGGAGAAAATCCTTTCCATACTCTGGTATTGGTATACCTATACTGTCTGTGAAAGGGTTTAAAAGAAATAATGTACGTGGTTGGCATAGTATTCCTATGAAGAATGCTCGTTACAGATCTCGTGTAGGTGTAAGTTACTTCGAACAGGACTTGCTAAAAATAGGATGCTTAATGCAACTTACTTGTTTCTCGCATACCTTTATTTTGAGTTGGGTAGTTTTGGAAATCTGTGCTGCAAAATACCCTTTAAACCGCAGCTATAGAATATAATTAAACAAAATGTATCCCCTCTTTTTAAACTGTTATACGTAGGTACATATATGTACATCCGTAACTTCTATAACAAATGCTTCAAAATGTTGTTTAAATTGAATCAAGAATAAATGAATTCGGATTCGGATTGCGTTCTCCGTGTACGAGCAGTGTGTGGGGGAATTTGATTTTATTTCCTATGGAAAATCAAATCCGTTCGAACACAGGATTATTTGCAAATCATCGTAAAATAGATTACTCGTTTATTTTTGTTCCGATTACGGTGCTATTTCGAAAGCGATTTTTATAAAATGAAGACCACATGAAGGGTGAATCCCCGTATTGTAGTAAAATACAAAAAATCAACAATAAACATTTGATTGAACTGGCTCACGAAAATTTTATGGACGTATTCGATTGATTTTAAGAAAATGCAACAACCAACTTCAGGTCAGTGTGGGCTACAGACCGAAAAGGCATGTGCAAAATTTTTTATAATAAAATATAATTTTCAACAACGAACCGAAAGAATTTTTATTGAAAATATCGGCCTTATAATAGTAACTATGCTGTTTTGTCACAAACGATACAAATTTACAAACACTAGGTTTCTGATTTACATATCTTCATAAACAATAGAGTGTGTCGCGAAGCCCATCCTTTCACAGATGGGCTAATCTATTTTTTTGGGTCAAACGTCAAAAAAACTTGTAGGTTAGAAAAGTCGATTTGTAATGGCCGTCGTATACTTTTTTTAAATATTGTTTAAAAGCGCACAATTCCCATTACTTTAACTTCTTTATTTTGTGTTTTGCACTTTATTAACAACTTTTCAGTAATTTTGTATTATTACTTAATTATGCTACAGCCATATAAAATGTGTTTTGTTTTCCAACAAAGTTTTTTAGCTGTCACTTAGTTTTTGCTTCTTCTTATTTGACACTGACGTTGTCGCGAACTAACCTACAGGGCTTTTTTTAGCAAAGTAAAGTTCCATTTTGCAGCACGCAATTAAAACAACTACTGTGATTTCTCGAACTGTCAAGTAGAGCGTAGTTGTCTTAATTGCGTACAGAAAATCTTACTTTACTTTGCATTGCGGAGATCGAAGCTTAAAAAAACAGGCCTAATGAAATAGAGGAAAATATACATTGCATATTAATAGGCTGCATGCTTTGTTCCACCCATTTTGTATGAAGTAATGGAATTAAACAAAATAAATTTGATAGAAAATGATGTTCATTTGGTTCAAGGAAGCCACATAAAGTGCTTCAATCCAGCGCCAGCAAACCTATGGTAAAAAAATTGCGGCTATTATTTTTCAATTTGATTAAATAAATTTAATTGGATCGTGTTAAATATTTTGGTATACAGCAACAGAATTGATAGCTTGAAATATTTGTGGAATTGTTGGCATCCTAAGGTATTCGCATGATATATTTTTTTTGGATTGATTAAGAACTTTTTGCGCAACAGCAAGTCAAAGGCAGTGAATGATAAAAAAAAATATAAAAAACGAAAAAATGACATTTGTGTGCGTGTTTAAAAAAAACTAGAGCCTATAGTGCTGATATGTTTTTATCAATGATTTCAGAAAGCCTTTCTTCGAAATCGGACCTGTAGTTTTAACGCTCTTAGGTAACTGGCATAAAATCCCGCAGACATTTTTTAAGTGTAGGGAAAGGTGGGGTTCATTTGACTCCTGGCCAAATTTGACTCTGCCTAAGAGGAAACAAATTGAAATGCAGTAAGATGCTTAATTTCATTTAAGGAAACGTCACGAACTTGGCAGTCAGAAAAACACGTGATTTGGTGGATTTGAGATCGCAGTTGTAATTTTTGGCCACCGGTACTTTAAACGATTAGGGTAGAGTGGATAGTGGCCGGCCAATTTTTCGTCATTAAATATATCACAAAAAATATTAATATTTTCGAATAATTCTTAAAATAAATAATTCTTTATTAAATTCTTCGTCCGTAAAACGTTGAAAAAAATTAATTATTCTTATCAGAAAATTGTTTATTTAGATTTTAGTAAAAAAAGTATATTTTTCCAGTGGCCGGTCCCTTGTTTCCTGTTTCCGGCCATCTTGTGTCCCACCTTCGGCCACCCAGTGGGCTTAAATTGTTTAATATGTTTTATTTAAATGTTTTATTACAGAAAAATTAAGAAAAAAAATATTTATATCTATAGTAAAAATAGATAAAAAAAATAAATTAAAAAAAAACATTTGAAAACAATTACCCACAAAATTTCACAAAAAAAAAAAAAACACTAATTCCGACAGCCATTTCACTAACGCTTTGACAGTAAATTCACACAAAAACCTTCCCCGACAGAGCACAAGTCAAATGAGTTGATTTCTCGAGAGCGACTGCGGCGCGCATCTAGAATTTTGACACATTAATGGAGAAGTTTAAGAAAACAATTTAAGACAAAAAACTTTGAAAGAGAACTATATACAATTCACTTACGACTTTTGTGAGAGGTGGCCGGCCACTTATGAGGGCCGCAATTAGGCTACTCTACCTTATACAAATGTATTAGCACTTATCTTAAGTTTCAATAAAATAAAAGTTTATGCAAAATAAGTGTCAAATGCATCCCAGTGCAGTGTCTTAGTTGGACAACTAAGCGAGGGGTCCCAGGTTCAATTCCCGAAAAAGACACAAATTTAATCTGAAGTTTTTTTTCCACTGCGCCATCTCTCGACAAACATCCGAGAGCTTACTGTCAGAAAAGAGCTTCTCAATTAGATGTTTGGACTCGCCTTAAAGTTGTTAATCCCTTCCATTCGTTCCAAAAATTAAACACTAATGCAAAAGGTATGATTTGAGAAGCTAGGGCTAGGGCACTTACGGACCTATTGCTCCAACAATTTTTTTTTTAAACTTTTGATGATACAAACTAGCCCTGCAACTCTATGAAGAAACGCTGTACCTAGATGTTCAGTGTTAAATGTAGTCTGCCCGTTCAATGCCCATTTAATAATACCTGTCCTATATAGGCCCAATTAAATTCCACAATCGGTGTCAATTTCCATTTTCGGTTCGTCATAAATCGCCACCCAAACTGTTGCGTGTACTCGTGTGTTGCAAAAAATCCCTTAACCAAAGTTTTTCTCTCAGTTGTGAACCAGTACCGCACTTCGACGTTTCGTCAAACATACCCGAATTTACATGCCCAACTCTCGTGACACTGCCCCATAATTCATCGTCGCACACACAAAAAGTGACAAAATATTAAAGTTGTATTTTATTTCCATTGCGTGTTGAGTCTGAACATTCGTCGAATATTTCGAACACGGTTTCGCCCATGAATAAAATAAATATAAACTCCCAACCTCAATAGAAAAATGGAATGTGTTCCCATTGTGGCAGCTCTTCAATATCCTTTCGGCTTACTCCAGCTAATTCAAATAAATCCTTCACATGGCTTGGTGATAATCTCTCCTCAACGTAGGTACCTACTCTTCGCAAAGCTCAAATGCAATGGCAATTTGGTAAATCCCTCCCGTGCTCTCTGAAAAGAATGAATCCGTTGACGGTTTGTATCGTTGTTAGTAAAGGATAAGAAAGGACTTATAGCATCTGCTCTAAGTAACCGCGAATGAGAATGAAAAGTGTCAACAAAAAAAAAACCGTTGCCATTCCTAACAAACATCTTGCTACCACACACACAGACCCAGACTACGTAAACAAAAGGAGTTGTAAAAAAAATATATTCCCGATTGCGAGGATACCCAGCGGTGTTTACTCCCAAACACTTTTGTATTTATTATTCATTAATATGTTATCCCTGCGGTAGTTTTACACTTGCAGAATGATGAGAGGGACCATAATTGTGTCGTTAGAACGCATTCGGATAGCAAATGAAGTCGTGACAAATGCTAACTACCTATACTAATAATATCTGTTACAGCGATGGCGTGGAAGTGGATTTGAACGTAATTGTTTATGGGTCTGGGGTGAAAATCTGTGTAGTGGTATGTTTATTTATTTACTGATTGCGATGAGCGGAATTATTACTGTTTGGGAGGAGCAAGGGATGGGAATTTCAAAACCAAGATGTAGGAAAATAGGTAGTTCTCTCAAAAATTGATTTGTTGGAAATAAAGGTATTGCTAAAGTAAATGTTTTTGGGGAGCACATAGAACGTCAGACTCTCTTCAAATGAAGACCGGTGTCGAAGAAACCAACAATTTTAACATTTTTTTAACAGACACTTTGGTTCGGACACTTGACAGTTTCTCGGACAAGAATGTGAATACTTATCTAAGGTTCCACCACATTCCAGGGTGGACCTAGCGCTGCAACCAATAGGTCTGAGTTAGAGTGATTTTTAAACCTTTTCAACGGTACCACCCCAGCAAGAAGCACTGAAATGTCTTTCTCTCGCAGCGTGTAAATATATCGTCACCCGCTGAGTCCAAACTTCACCCTCAATGATTAAGATCAAAGCTTCGATAACACGTGTCACTTTTTGTGTCAAATTTTGACATGCCGACGTAACCATGACGTAAAAATGAATCATAAATTGGTCATTACGTGTTATCGCATGTAAAGCGTCAGTTAACTTGCTTTTTTCACTAAGCACTATGACGGCATGATGGCACAATTTTTACTGTGTGATCGGTTGTCAAGTGCCATTGACACTCTCACGAAAAGCATACAAGTGACGACTGGAGGAGTGGATTTTTTTTTTGTCGAAAGTGACACTTGTCCGGGATTGGATTCTACTACTCAGCCCTAAGCAAAAGACAAGTGTTATTCTTCAGAATTTTTAACAGAGCTTGGATAGACAACGGCCATTACTTCCCAATAGCTGTAGCTGTCCAATGTCCATAGTGCGGCTCTGTCCAATTCGCTGATGTTAGGCGTCGTTTCCTTTTAACAGAATGTACTTGGTTTTGACCTCAAAAACGCCTCAATCCTTTTCAACCGCATCTGTTCTATACCTAGTTTGGTGTCAACTTGGGACTGGGGACCCTGCTCATGGCAGTTCCGCACAATTTTCTTAAACTTAATATTGAAAAAGTGCATCGTCTTCTCTGAATTCGTTTTTCACATCAAGAATAAGAACCCCACCATTTCTAAAACCGCACTGGTAGGTACGTACCAATCAGTTTTATAGTCGTTCACACAACGGCCCCATCCTCACGGAGGCCCCGAAGAGCTTTCATAGTCACTTATTCACTACATTTTTTTTCTATTTTGGTAGATAAGATATAGCGTGACAAAAGAAATCAGAGTAGGTAAATTAGGCGCTGTAAGCTACTTTATGGCAACAGTGATAAATCAATGACATTGCCAACGCCGAATTCAACAGAAGATGTGCCAAGACAATGCTACTTTTTTTTATCGGAATAAATTTAAATATCAATCAGACAGATCAGTTTTGATATATTTTTCTAAACATAAAACATTGTCACACTTATAACAATATCTCAAATGTAACTAGAAAGTAAAACTAAAACTTAAAATTATGAAATTATTTTAAACCTAGAAACCCTGATTTCTTTGATAACTTCGTTAACCAGAGGAAATTATGTTTTTCTTTTACTCGAAAATACTCTTACACCAGTATTCGAGGAACAAAAATTAAGATTAAAACAAAATCATGGTTCATTTTTATTTTTACATTTATAAATTCTATTGGGTTGTGCGATTTAAAAGTTAAAATATGTTAAAGAAGCCCAGAGAATCAAAAACCATAAAAGTAAAAATAAATTTAAGTTGCACTCTCTAACAACTAAAAATAAGCAAATAAAATTAGTGAAATTCAAAGATAACAATTAAACAGCCAGTCAGTCAGTCAAAAGTGGCACGTCGGGAGTGCCAACAGAAGTGAAAACTGGAACAATACGCGCAGTGATTCCAGGTTACAAAATACATCTTTTTTTCAAGATTCTTAAGCTCAAAAATATGTAACAAATTAAAAGAACCTTTTAAAACATAAAAAAATATTTTTTTTATGAATTCCATTATTGTGTTTAATGTGAGTCAAACAGAGCCCATGCACCATTTCCGTTTCACTAGAGTTTCCATCAACTCTAAAGAAAAATGCATTTTAACGCATATGATAAAATAACTGATATTTTATTTTTTTTTTGGAAAAAAATGTTTTAGGAGTAAAAAACAGCGGATTTTATTTTCAATATTTTATCTCTTCCACAATCCTCTGCAAATGTTGAAGTAAAACCGAAATTCTTTGATCCTTATTAAGCAATAAAATTCTAAGTCAACTTGTTCGAAAATTTCAAAATATATTAACTTTACTTTATGACCTAAGTTTTTTTATATATATGAGCAATGAAATTCTAAGTCAATTTTATTCAAATATGTTCCAAAATTTCAGAATATATTAACTTTACTTTATGACCTAAGTTATTTTTATATTTATGGGATTTATTTATTAGTAGTAAACTACTTCAAAGTTGTATTTTATATTTAACTCTTTTTAAGTATTGAACAAAATCTTGAAAAAAAGATTTTTCAAATTTTTTATCTGGGAACACGATTACGTGTGTAATTTTTGAATCGTCAGGAAATACTTTTAAGTGAAGAGTTTTTTTATTCTATAAACTAATACTACAAACAAAAATGCCAACTGAAGCTTTTTCATGCCTTCTAGGCATTATTTTATAAAGCCTTAGCTAATGTTTGTTTTTTTTTTCTCAAAAATGCAGATTTTTTTTTCTTTTAAATATGTTTTAAGTTTTTTTTTGATTCAACATCTTAATTTTTTAAACATTCTTTAAAAATGTTTGCCAAAAAAAAAAATTATATGTAACCTCGGTCCACCGAGTTTGAACTGTCCATTTTCCGAACACTTTACCTGTCATTAATTAAAAATAATTCCAGCGTCCACTTCCAGTAAGGGGAATGAAATTGGAAATAAATTTGCAAGTTGTCTGTAAATAAAAACTGATTTTGTTTATTTTTTTTTATTGTGTTTAGTTTAAGATTTATTGTTCCACTTTACAAAAATATTTTAGGCATTATATTATTGCAAAAGGCATCTTTTTTCAAAGTTAAACATTTTTTCGTCTAAAGTGGTTGGCAACGCGAACACTGATGTCGCGAGTTCAATGGTTTAGCCCATCTCAAAAATGCCCAACGTGCCTGAAGAAGTTTTCACTTCAAAAATATTTTTGCTTCATTCGGTTTTTTTGTTACTTCCCAATTCTTGTGAGTCCAAGGGCCCCAGCATGGCCTAAGACATGCTTCGAAGACTAATATTAGGCTTTATTCGGCGCAGTTTAGAAGGATTCATTTCTGTGTGCCGGTTAAAATGTATACGACTACACTCTTCAGTTTATAAAACATTTTCAAAATATGTAGCCCTTTCTACACCAAAATTAGTACCCACCTACACCTATTCACTTACTCACCTACTTACAAACATGCATATCCTTAGAAACTCCGGTTGATTCGATATCGAGTCGATGAGTTTGGATTAAAAGAGTCTCGCAACCAACCCCAAAGAGCTATACCCTTTTATTACCTTGACATTCCACAAATTGAAAAATTCCATTAGCACGAGCTTATGACTACCGATGATGGTCGCAACATCGAATACGCTGCGTCGTAGTTCGGATTGGTATTTGGTAGTGAAATCCCCATCTATCGGTGGGAAATATTTTATATTCAGCTCAGGTACATGACTCGCAAATAATGTACTATAAATACTCCAACGTCTGAGGACTCGGAGGTAGGAATTAGGTTTTATATGAACGACTGGTATGGGAATAGTTGTGGGTAGAAGATCTGATAGCTTTTGGTATTTCCACGTGTATACGAAATAATTCCAAAGGTAGCCATGTGGAGTTCCCTGATTAAGTGTTGCCTGAAAAATCGTAATTACATTAATAACAAGACTGCACGCAGAGTGGTTGGCTCAGGTGGTTCCGCCAATAGATTCACCAAAATGGGTGAATGGACAGTCGAGAGAGGTGAATTATGAATGCGGAGCATCAACCCTCTCGTATGACCACAAGACGTGATGTATAAGCAGGCATCCAAACAAGCTGAGAGCAAAAGCCGCATTGGACAGCCACAGACTTGATTCTCGGCATGAACCAGATTCCGTATCAGAAGTTAATCCGCTTCGACTGAATTCAGCATCAGGAGGAAGGCAAAACAAATAGATTCTTATCACAAGTGCATACTCTGCGCAGCGCACATATAGCAACGTGTAAATTTCAATAATTAATAGCCTGTAACACTGTCACGTTGCCATTACCACTTTGAACGCTTGTTGGCACGAGTAGAGGTGCCCGGCTCCTGCCGATAACGAACGCAATTTTGCGCTTTGTCTGTTTGCATGTATTTAGGCTCACTGTCGCACTGTGTGACTGAGTGTCTGCATGATAATATCATTATCACCATGGTAGCATAGACCAGCACGTTATCATTGTGCGATGGCGTTTTGTCTTAGGCGAAGGTATAAGATATATGGCAGCATGACTTCAAAGTGACACAGTCTTAATGAAGCTATTCATTGTGTTTGATGAGGCCTTACTGGGAAAATTGCAAACAATGAGCGAGTGTGCAGAGGGAGCACAGCCATGTTACAGAACACAGTCACGATGTGGCTTCTCTGCCATGATGAGGATATAAATTATGTTACACAAAGGGAATAGTGAGTGTGGCCTGTGTGTGGTGTCGCTCAATCAGGGGATATGCTTTATTTGGCGAACAACGTCAGAGGTTCCCAATGGAGAAACAAGTTAGACTGGCTTTTAGAGTGAGAACTCTCCACCAGAAAAACTTAAGGGATGCCCTATTAGACTGTCGTTTCTGACAGCAGTTTAGAATTGCGTGGTTTATATTTTTTGTCACCGCGTACGTTCTTTCATTATGAATATAAAATATTTACCAGACTTTAACGAGGGTAATGCTCGTCTTAGCAATATCCTGGTGAGAAAAATAAAAATGGGAAAGAACACCCAAGGAGAATACCAAAGGAGACAACATTTTGCAAGCAACATAAAACGGTTTGGGGTTGTCGTCCTCTTTGTTGTGGGCAATATTCTAATCAACAGTGTCCGAGTACCAAAGCGGAAAGTCCAATCGGGCCTTTTTACTGAGTATGACTGCGTATCCAGTTCTTTAAGGGCGATTTTGGAGTCGAAATATTATAATTATCACCAAAGATTGAATTATCGAAAGTTTCAAATCGTCAAGAATAACAAAAGCGGTCGAATAAGTAGATAGGAAATTGAAATAATCTCACCGGGACGCTACTGTTTGGCGAGCTAAAAATTGGTTAGTACTATCATGATGAACCCCTTTAAATCGTCTTAATTTGGCAATGCGAATTTGGGTATCTTAAAAGAGAAATAAATAAAAACTTCAATCGGGTTTTTAAAGGTTTTTTTTTATATATATATAATCAGCCCTTTTGAAAAACTACTTCTACAACTGGGCCACTGCACCAAAACAGATTGTTACTCTTCTCCGACTGAAAGGTATTTATTCAGAATGGATTTAAAGTCAACTGCATGAATTTGATTCCAGTTTTCACAGTTGCATTGCAATATATTGCGTTTAAAAGATAATATATCCAGAATCGTAGATCTAAGCCGAGAGTTTTGGATTTTGAATTGAATAAGTGGCAGACATGCAAAGCGAAGCGAGTACGCTGACTCGTATAGTCATAAATACCTTCAATTTTGTTCCTATGAGTGAAAGAAGTCCTTAAATAATAAATAAATAAATTATTGGCGCAACAGGTCCGTATGGACCCAAGCCTAGCTTCTCACAACCATTCGTCTTGTGTGGGTTTTTATTTTTGGGACGAATGGAAGGGATCTACAATTTTATGCCGTGTCCAAACGGCCAATTGAGAAGCTCTTTCATAACAGTAATACTCTCGGATGTTTGTCAGACGTTCGCGAGAGGTGGCGCAGCGAAAAAAACCTTAAGTTGGAATTTGGGTTTTTCTCGGGATTCGAACCTGGGACCCCTCGCTTAGTAGTCCAACACACTAACCACTAAGCCACTGCGCCTACGAAAGAAGTCCTTATGGGAACAAAAATACCTGCTCATTTGTCTTTCAGAAATTGGAGATCAAATGAAAATAATCAAAGCCCCACATCGTTTTGGTGGGACTTGAAAATATTCACAATTTTACTATTTATAACCTTTGTAAAGCTTACCTGAGCTGCATTGTGAGTTGACGTATCAATTAAAGCCAGCTGTGACAGTTTTAAAAATACCCGCAAGTTTGCTTCCTTTGAGATTGTACAACTTTCACCTAAAAAGTGAAAAGAAATACCTGCCTTTCGCATGTGTGACAAAGTTTATTCTCCGAATTTGTCACGCTGACTTATTTGCCACAACTTGCTCCATCGTTGCTTTGCCTAAGACCCATTTAATTTGTTTTTACGTTCGAAAATAACTTCTTCTTAAAATTTCCTAAAAAAGAAAAATTTCATTGCTACTCCAACTCGATTCCTCATTTTCGAAAGGAATCGGAGTAAAGGACAAAAGTTAAGCTCATAAAATATTAAAACTTTATCTTATCGCTCGGGTGAAGAGGCCGCCCGCCGTCAGGTGAATCCACAACGGATTCAGTTGCTCTTCCCTGAAAATGGAAGATAAACTATTTTTTTTGTCCATATCACGCTATGCGCTTCCCATTTCCTGATGTAAGTTCATTGTAGAGTTTTCATTTCAGTTTCCGTGCACTAAAAAAAAATATATTTTTTTAAGGCATTTTTAGACTATTTTTGTGCAGCATGCCTCGGCACTTGGCTCAACGCCGGAGCAGACGAGCACGAGAGACGAGAGTAATTGCAAAGTATAAATTGTATTTACAAGGTGTTGGGCGGTTTTGAAAACGTGGTATGGGATTTGTGTTCCCTTCATAGCGGAAGTGTGGTCACAATAAATAGTTTTTATTTTGTTTTGGTCAAACACAAGGGACAGCTAAATTAAATAATCATATGCAGAGTGGTCCTGGTCATCCTCATGACGGTGGATAAGGACGATTTATGGTGCAAAAGTTTAGCAAACGGAAACATTGGGCGGTAGAAAGTATTTGTTGTTCGTTTTACTTTGTTAATTAAATTTTCCCCTAATACTTGCATGCAGCTGAGTGTGGATTGAATTCATATTTGAGCTGACTTACTGGTCATTTTTATCCATGTGCGTTTTAAATATTTGGATGGGTTATGAGGAAGCTCTAAAGAGGCGCAGGGTGATGTGTTCCCTTGTTGGGCGGAATGTTAGATTAGTTTTAAATGAAGTGTTTTTTTATTCATTGTTATAAACCACTACTACTACTACAAAAAAAAATGCCAACTGAGGCTTTTCCATGGCTTTTAGGCATTATTAAAGAATGTGTTTCCATCTTCAAACTCTGTCCATTTTCCGTACGATTTATGTGTCATTCAAAGACAATGGAATACAGAGATATATAACTTTCCAGTGGAAAGGCGGCTGCCTACACGCTGTTTTCCCGAAAAATTCATGTCACGCACATATGCTCATTTCTTCTCTAAGATATGTGAGTTCATGAATTGGGCTTTAATGTGAGAATTCGCTATTCCGAAATGTGTATCTCACTTCATTTATACCCTCCACAGGAAGGTATATTCACTTTATCATTACATTTGTAACGTCAAGAAGAAGTCACCGGAGACCTCATAAGGTACATATCACATTTGGAATGGATTTAGCCATGCTCGTCTATCTGTCTGTCTGTCCGTCTGTCTGTTGAAAGCACGATAGCGCCCAAAGGAATTGATATAGGTGAATGTAATTTGGTGAAAGGACTTATTTTAATAGTCGTCAGGTTGGTATTGTAAATGGGCTATGTCGGTCGAGTAGTTCGGGTACCTCCCATACAAAACCAATATTAGACCCATGTGTCTCTTTGTCTGTTTGAAACATGATACCGTACAAAGGAATCAACCTAGGCGAATGAAGTTAAGTGAAAAAACTTCTTTCTGTCGTCGTCAAGTTGGTATTGCAAATGGGCCATGTCGGTCGAGTAGTTCGGGTACCTCCCATACAAAACCAATATTAGAAACACAAATATGGAAACTACGATAGCGTCGAAAAGAATCTACCTATGCAATTAAAATTTTGTAAGAGGACTTATTTTTATTGTCGTCAAGTTGATATTTAAAATGGGCTATGTCGGTCAAGTAGTTCCGGTACCTCCCATACAAAACCAATATAAGACCCATGTGTCTCTCAGTCTGTTTGAAACATGAAAGCGTACAAAGGAATCAACCTAGGCAAATAAAGTTTGCTGAAAGAACTTCTTTCTATCGTCGTTAGGTTGGTATTAAAAATGGGCTATGTCGGTCGAGTAGTTCGGCTACCTCCCATACAAAACCAATATTAGAAACACAAATATTGAAACTACGATAGCGTCGAAAAGAATCTACCTATGCAATTAAAATTTTGCAAGACGACTTATTTTTATTGTCGTCAAGTTGGTATTAAAAATGGGCTATGTCGGTCAAGTAGTTCTGGTACCTCCCATACAAAACCAATTTTGCATTCATCGGCCAGGCCGATGATATCACTTTTACTTGTTTTTCTTTTAACCGAATCCTACAGCTTTTTTGTACTTCACACTTATTCATAGACGGGGGTTGATATTACAAAAATAAAAATGTAAACAAATGGATTTCCATCTTTTTTATTCATTCATCTCTGGTCGGAACATTGGTGTCAATGGTTTTTCCCATCTCAAAAAAGCCCAAAGAAGTTTTCACTTCAAAAAAATAGCTGTGTCTTCTGATTTGGGTTACTGCGTCAATATAGAACAGCGTAAAAATATTATAACCTTAAAATGTTGGACCACATCAAAGCAAAGTAGCCAGAAAATGTTGAGGACTCCACTGAGACACTGCAGAAATATGGTATCCGTACCAGTATCAGACGGAAATTAGAATCAAAATTTAAACCGAAGGGATACTCACATTTTACCAACAGTAACGGGGTTATTATTAAAAAAGATAGAGCACCCATAAAAAAAATATTTAAACAAACAGACCAAACCGTTTGATGAATTTTCCTTTTTGTGACGAATGGTAGGGACCTGTGACCTTGAGTCCAATCTGAACGGTGGAATTGAGAAGCTTTCGCAAGGGAAGTTATTCACTAAGTAGCTATTTTATGTCTGTTTATACATCGACTTGGATTTGTTGACGCATCACGGTGTAACTACTCACCAAATACGTATGGTTTCAAATAGGGCTTAACGGAGCGGCATTTAGTTTTTATTTTATCAAAATCGGTCCAACGCGTGAAAGATGATGGATGAATTTGAAAAGCTTCCGAAAGAAGGCAAATTCAGTATTGGCCTGGATTTTTTTTTTAATGTCAATGTTAAATATATCAAAAAGTTGCAATTCAGCCCAAATGCTCTTACAAATGAAATATATTCCTACCCACGTTTGCATTCAATGACTTTCGACTTTGGAGCCGACTGCAAATTAAAATGAAACTCTTGTTCAAAATTTCCTTAAAACTAAAAGAGTGCTCGCCGAAAAGTGAAAACATAAAAATGTGAGTCATACTATAGCTAACTTTTTCAAATACGGTCGGATATGAAAATGTAATTTTCTACCTACCATGTAGCCTCACTCTAGCAGTCTGCAACTGGTCGTGATAAAGAAAGTGTTATAACCACAGACCACACCCGCTCAATGGCTGTGGTGTGCGGATTCATGCATATTTAGATGTAGTCTGCCGTAAGCTACACCGATAACAGGCCGACTATCTGTCGTAATTTGGTGCGCATAAGGTCTATCACATTATTTCACCTCTTGGTTTTGCAAATTTTGTTTGGCCTATGTGTCCACGGGTAAAACATAGCAAATACCATTCCAACCAAATTTCCCAACTTCTCTGGTTTAAACTTTGACCCATAAAAATTATCCTTCGGACGAATTCTACGACCTTTTCAGCTGAATCACGCTGCCAACAGAACTGAAATTATTTCAAAGTAAGAAAAACTGTGCAGCCAAGTGTGCCAAGGAACTAAGTGCTTTTCATGAGCAGTGCTCTTTCCTCGTATTACTTGTTGAGTTCATAACAGTACTAGAAACCCATCGTTCCACATCATAATTGCCGCATAATAGCAACGCCCTTGAATTGCCACTCCCCTCAAACCTTGACATTTGTCCAAATTATCAACTTAAGGTGCCGTCGGTAATTTTAAAGCTGTACCAGTTGACAAAACTTTAGAATGCGCCCACATTTGTTGTTTGTTTCCGATTATCCTAAACTTGCCCCATTTGTATGCACCAGCATGAATCCTTTTACGTATTCATTACCTCAATTAAGGGCAGAACTCAAAAGGCAACGAACACAATGCGCCAACCCTAATGAGGCTTTTATATGAATTTAATTAAAGTTCAAGTGGAAAATGGAATATTAACATGCAGGTCGTGCAATTTCTCCGACAACGAAAGATTTGAAGTAGATTAGTTTTTTTTTTGTGTGCAAAATCTAAATTACGCCATCATTTCCATTCATTCCACAGCTCACATTATCCTTTAGCTTGTGCTCCGTCTGCTCCCTTCAGGGATAATTCAAGCAGAATAGTGCACAAGTATTGTACATATGTTGGGGTTATACAAGTTTATATGTTTTGTTTTTTTTTAATTTTTATTTTCTACAACCATTCCCTGTGGAATGCCAGTTCGTTGTTCGCTTGTCCGTTGTGCGAGCTTTATCGGGGAGTGAAACAAAAAAAAAATATCCATCAAAAGGAACACATCTCCCCTCGCATATAGATATAGTATATACGTGCGAGTATATTCGTCGCATTCACTAAAGGAATTTAATTTAGTCGTCTGGTTGTCGATCGCTTAGATGGCTCGATTGCACTTGGGATAATATTCATCCAGCTGACCTGAATTCCATTTTCGCATCCTGACATCGATAAGCATACCATTCGAATGTTGTGTGCATGTTTTGTGGTGAAACGTGTGCGCCTTGCACATGGCAGGACCTTGAGTACATTCAAGGGTGTGCTAGCCGAGAACTACTTTGGAACTTAAGGGGCAGCTCTTGTTTGTCTGGACAGTCAGTAGGGATTACTTAGTGAGTTGTTCGTGTAAGTTAGAGGGAATGCTGCTTTTATTTATTTCAATTGATTGATGGTCCGTAAAGGGGTCAACCATATACAGTTTATAGAGAAACAGAAATTTTGTTAAGACTGTGTGTGGTCTGAAAATGGTCTGAAAACTACAGAGCTTTATATGTGAAATGGTCTATGGAGAAGTGGCAACTATTTGCAATAATTGAGGGGAATATGTTCCCAAGAAATAAAGTATGAACAAAATGCTACATTCGTAAAAAAATATCAGAGTTTCTACAACCACTCCCCGGCATCAAGAACTGTACTAGCAACAACTTCTACAAAACCGGCAATCAATTTGAAGAATATTTTTCATAATAATTGCAGTTTTTGCGACAACATTTTACAAAACAAAGCGCTCTTAAAATTCCACCTAATAGGAAGCCCCTTAAACATACTGCAAGTTCTACCAGTTTTGCATGATTCTGCTGGCTGATAGCTTTGCCATGGATGTGACTTATTATCCACAAATTGTACTGGTTATATTTAATTTTTTCCTAGATGCTTCCAGCATAATCTATAAACCGATGAATATTGCAGTCTTAAAAATTGACCAAGACAGATTTCTGAGATTTAAATTGAATACTGAGCTACTGGTTTACCACGTGGAAATACTCTATTTCGAATTATGTCAACTGATTTTCTATTTGCGAACCTGACAAGGGGATTCGCATTTCATTCGCCGGCGAGTTCATCCGAGAATCCCAGTCAACCTATGTTTCATATGAAACGGTTGACCTCTAGGCAAGTATCGATAACAATTTCGGCGACTCGCCAAAACTTACGCGGAAGAACAAAATGCGAACATGTAGAGATGTGAATACATAGGAAAATATTTGATATTTTCGATGGGAACAAAATGCAAAATTGCCAGTGCTGACGATATGTTAAAGTGCATAGGAGAAGAATGTGCAATCCTTGATTCTGGTAAGCATTCCTCGCTTTATTATGACTGTTCCTTGGCCGTACAACTGAATCTCTTGAGAAAATGCACAAATGGTAAATTCTTAAATTTGCCGTCTTTTTCTACAAAAGCAATTACAGTTTCTTCCCCTCCCGAATATGATAACATGCTCTTCAAAGTTGTAGTGAGAAGAAGGCACAAATTTAAATCGCATTCTTCTTTGTTTTGCTTTGTTTGATCCAGCGTTGCCAGTTTGGGAGTTTTCCCCCAGATCTAGGTTTTTTTTTTACCAACGGGAGAAAATCTGCGGATTTTTTTTTTTGAATTGTGTTCAATTAGTTTTTTTTTCTCATTAAAAAGGATCGGTTTTTTAGAAAATAACTTAATCTGGGAGTTTTTCAGATTTCTTTAGGGGGAAATATTTGAACCATCTGGCAACGCTGGCTAGTTGGCATCTATCAGAAAATATTAAAAGGAGACTGCGGGTAAGTTAAAAATACCTAAAGATGACATTTCTTTTATAAATTTCAAGTAGAAAGTAGCAATCGCAATCAGGAGAGGAGAACGCGTATTCGCAGTTTCTCTATGCTTTCCGTTTGCAAATTCTTTTAGAGAAAAATAGCAGAAAAAAAAATCTTAATACCAAACTCGTTTACATAAAATTTGTTTGCAAGTAGCTAATAACCCACAAAATGTTGGATCCTGAAATTCATTTCCACACACAGTAGAATGCTCGCAAATTCGTCTGGATAATATGTTTTGGGAACTTGTCATGTCTAATATTTCGCGCTGACATCTATTTCCCCCATCCACAAAATTACCCAAACACAACCTCATAAATATCAACGAATATATTTCCACAACTGCATCCATTACTGCATATCCTTTCAACCTTCTGCAACAACATTTATGAATGGTGCCGCAATAAATGTCACATGTGAGAGTTATTATCCATTAAAATCTTCCCACTCATATGCACAGGACCCATGATAAATTCCACACGACAAATATTCTACAGAAAATGTTTCCATTATTTCAATTAACAATGCTCCCACTTCCCGAGTAATTTATGGGCAACTATTATTCTCTTCATAAAAACAGAAAAAATAACGTGTTAATGTTTTTCCACTCTTTTTATCATCTTTTCAGATCCATTTGACCTAACTCACCGCAGCACCGCCCACATACTCACAACGAATTGAATCACTTAACCGTATCACAACAAAGGACACGTATGGCCAAAGCAAGCAAGAAAACAGCTGTACAACCAGCGAAAGATATTCACAAAACTGCATAGTCGTGCCCACCGCTGAAAGCCTACCTCCTGTACGTGGGTCATCGCAACGAGCACATGTATTAGATACTTGCAGCCACAACAGTGGCAGACTTTTATGTATACTCCCATGTGAAACGATTTTGCTAGTGTAATTTAAATAAATTCCCCAACAAAGACCCTCGACAGGATAAAAATACTCACGTCCCAGACCACGCAGATAGATATCTTGACACTACCTAGATTTTTACCGCATTTGCCGTGGAACAAGCCTCGCACAGGATGACAGCGACATTTTTAGAATGAAGACCAGGACATAAAAAAAACAGCATTATCTAGCCACCTCTGTGTTGGCCAATTTATTTGCGAGGATATTCATGTGTGCACGAAATAGAGTTGCGTTTTAAATGCATTGCCACTGGATTGCATAACAAAACACCACACGCGGATATTATACCGACAACGTGATCCATTATTCGTTCGAAAGTCTACCCCCCCATCGTACGTGTACAGCTCTGTTTTTGTCGTTATTCGTCCTTGTCTGTGAACGATAGCCGCGTTTGGGACACATACGCATTTTGCTGGTGAAAGATTAACGCGCGGGCGAGGAGTATATTCATTTTCGTGTTCACAGTGAGAGGAAGAAAAATTAACAGTCAACATGTTGCCGACAAACGTGATGTCGTTTATGAAAAAGGTGAGTGATGGCGTTGATAATTAATATGCAACTGAGTGGGGTGTAATACCTACCCTCACACAATGTGGACTTGTGTATATATTTTTCTCATTCAGCATAGTAGATTGACGCCGTTTCTGCAACGGTTCCCATAGGGGGCCACATATGGTGGTTTATTTATTTCCATCTATGATCCAGTCTGCCGACCTGTTAACTGTGAAAAAATGCCGAGTAATTTACCCATTACGTAAATTGAATGTATGATATTGGAAAAGCGATATCCTGCCAGGGTACCATATGCGTGGATATGGGGTATGGGCTGCCTACTGCGTTGTTGGTTATTTTTAAAATAATTGATGACTTGCAGAGATTCTTGTGGGTTGATTTAATAGCAAAAGTAAATCAGGATAAAATAAAAATATGCCTTTGATAAAATAAATAAAATCAGCAAACCGCAATGGCTGGAATTTAGTAAGCGAAATAATGGTACGTATACGCCACCGACAGTTGATAAATGAAAAGTGAAACAGAAATTGACATGCGATTTGCATATTAATAAATATTGGGTAATAATGTTTCGGGTTGAGGAGAGAAAGGGTGATTCTTTTGAAAGTACCCGAAAATATTGCCACAAGTTTGATCGTCTCCGAATGTCAAATTGGTTTTAGTTCGCCTGAACTGAAACTTCTCTCAAAAATTTAAAAAGTTGAGTAAAAAGGCGCCTTCATATAAAATAATACTATAGAAAAAAAAACACAGAACAGCACAAACATTTATTTGTAACAAAAAAAAATGTACATATTCATAACGAAACACTTTTTTCATACTTTTGCATTATTTTTCGCTCAATAAACAATAAAATCATACTTAAACCAAAAAAGCAACCATTTTGGCCAGTGTGGGGGGGGCAAGGTTATTGAGATTAAAAAAGGAGCCAATTGACCCCAAAAATGGGCCAAACGGCAAAGCTGGTCGGGTTTGTGCTTTTAGGTAACATATTGGTTGATAGTGAGTTTTATTTTCAAACAATTAGAGCAATTCAAGATTAATGTGTTAAATATATTAAAACAATAAATATGAACAAGAAAATGTTTACATAAGATGATGAAAAAAATTAGCAACTAGTTGGCGCAAGAGGTCTGTAAGGGACCATAGGCCTTGCTTCTCAGAGCCATCATCTTTGTGTGAGTTTGTATTTTTCGGTACGAATGGAAGGTATCTACAATTTTATTCCGATTTTGAACTGTATAAAGAAGCTCTTTTATGACAGTTATTCCCTATGATATTTGTCAGACGTTCACGAGATGTGGCGCAGTGGCGGCAAAAAATATTACCTACTTTGATTAATTTTAAAAATTTTATGGCAAATTTAATATTAATATATTACATTTTTTTAATATAGTGGGTAGTGCTGCTAAAACTTGACAATGAGGCAAATCATCATATTTTTTGACATACCAAAAACATCATTAATTTAACCGAATTTAACGAGATATGAATTAAATGAAATACGATTTTTCGTAGAAGTAAAGAATGAAACTTTTTTTCTAAATTTTGTCTAAAAACTAGCAAAAAAATAATTGTTTTCTACAAACCCAAACGAAAGATTGCGTTGCATACAACCAGGGTACAAGTTTTTTTGTCGAACAAACAATAAAAAAAAAACAAATAAATGAGAAACCTTCGTAATTTTTTTACAACATTTTCAACGTAGCATTCGGACAAAAGCACAAAGAGTGTTGTCGTTGCCGATACAATATTATGTGCAACATATGAGTGTTATTTAGTACCTGTAGAATTGGAGGTGTTGAACTCTAATTTTAGTTGTCAACTGCGAATTGATCAAATTTAAAAACATCCGCATTGGGAGTAATGTGGGTTCAACTGAAACTGCATGACGTATGTCAGAACTTTTTCACGTTCTACAATAATTGGATTTGATCTTCGCTTGACGCAAAAGCAATATAAATATCTCAAAGAGGGGTCTGTGTAAGCCGCTGAGGGATCTGTGCAAGCCTACCCAAATCAAAGCGATTGTCCGATTTCGACTGGAATAAAAATAAAATATCGACTTTTGTACTCTGAAATTCTAGTGCAAAATGTGTATAAATAAATAACAGCGTGTTATGGTTTAATTGATTTCTCGATTGTATGCTCTCCCACCAAAAGATTTACGAAGCCGTGGACACCTATTTTACCTTTTCCTAGATTAAGGGCAAACTTTTCCCAATCGGATTTCGTAGTACAATACTTTAAAGAACGTCATGGCGGTTTAAAGTTTTTGGATTTGATTATGCAGGTACTTGTTGTAGGAGAGCCGGACCGCGTGATATCATAAGGCATAAAAAAGAGGGATGATTTGTACAAAAACTGAAAGCTGGTTCATGGACATAGGCAAAACGGAAAGGTTGGTGAATTTTGCTTGCGTGCATTTTTTTTTTATGTTTTGACGCATACAAAAGAGATTAAATGAGTTACCATAAGAAAGTGGGTCATTAGTAGAACCTAATGTGTTGGCAGCCTCCACCCAGCCATGAACACTATCTGAAAAATGCATCTTTGACATTGGGCCTTACTAATAATCATTTTTAATCATTTTTTGTATGCAATTTTGTTTGGAAAACTTCGCCATTGTGAAAAATTTAGCATGGACACTAAAAATGATTATAAGTATCGCGGATTAACTATGCCTAGTGATAAGAAATAAAGTTGGAACAAATACCATTGTGCATTTGAGGGCTTAGCATTAATAATAGTATAGGATTGGCTGTTACAAATTGCCCAGAAAGGTGGACAACCCATGATTTCTAGCGCATTTGATTTATATACTTCGTTCTATGCGCATCTGATTTGTATACCTTCAGTTCACATTTCTTTAAATTGCTCGGTTTAAAAGCATATGACCCGATTAAACTCAATTAAGAATCGCACTTTGGGTTCTAATTTTGTCCACACAGATATATTCGAAAGTAAATATTTTGCTAATAAAGTTTACAGACCCAACAAGAAAAAAGTTGACCCACTTTTTTATGTATACTTAGAATTTTTGTTCTATCTCTTTGTCTTGCCTTATTTCCCCCAATGGAATTAATTAATCCACCCGAATAGTAGGTTTGCTCAACGGTTATTCTAAATAAAAAGACAAACAAAAACAACAGCCAAAACATCAACATTTCGTTCTTACTATTTGCACATTGTAAATTCGGTAGAGAAAAAAAAAACAGTAGGTATGTGTAATGTGTATACTTGCTACTTGTGATCAAGATCCAAGGTATCTTACTGAACGCTTTGGAATGCAAATAGCTCCCACATTTTATTCAATTAATTCAAATTACAACTGCATGTATTTATTTTGCAACGAAAATATGTTTTACAAAAATGTACAGCGAAACATACACCTGACTTTGGGAAACGATTTTTAAATTTATCTTCCACTTTTGTTTTGAGCAATAAATTGGTGAAATATTTCAATATGTTTTTGTCGTATGATATTGTCTATGAGAAGTATGAAATAGACGTCTCCCCGATTTCCCCCGCAATTTTTTCAATAATACCTCCTCCCTCCCGCTCTCAGTTTTACTGTCTGTGAATACGTGTGAAGCAGCAAAAAAATAAAATTCTCAATGGAGGGAGGTGTAATTAAATACTGACACTCAGCAGCGTTCCTTCATCGTGGCAAATCTACCTTTTGTGGGAATTACGATTTCTGAAAAGCTTTCCATGCGTTAAAGGAAAAAACATCAAAATTGTGGGAAAATCACCAATCTGACAAGAAAACATTCAAACTACATTTCACCATAAATATCAAAGCGCTAAATTTACATAAAAACGAGCTTTGCCTTTAGCAACAATTTTTAGTACCAAAAATAATCGTTATTAGCAAACTGCGATTTTTATACTGAAGATTAATTTAATTTGATTTCTACCTGACATCCGGTTTAAATCGGAAGTGTAGGCTGTTTTTTTTTTTGTTCAAAGATGCGTGAGGCCTCTTTGATAAACATGGCACAAATACATGAATTTAAACTGGGCTACATCCCTCTTTTTTGGTTGAAGCTGTCAGTCTATTTCATGCTTAGTTTATGGTCAATCGGTCTTACTAATACTCATTTTTAACCTTCACACTACATTTTTTGTAGGTTACAATCAGCGTTGCCATTAAAGTCTTTAGCAAATGTAGTACGTTAGCTAACAAAATGTAGCATTTTCAAACAAAATGTAGTACCTGTTTTTTTTTATTGACATTTAAATTATGTAACAAACAAATAAATAGTAATTCTGACAAGCGCTTTCCCATTCCTTTCGATATTACTGTGTGCGGGTTTTCTTTTTATTTTCCGGATTCGATGTTTGTTCTTGTTGGCTATAATAATTAGTTCATTTAGCATATATTTATTGTCTTTTTATACTCTTATGAAGGTTACCTCCCAGTATCCGAGTCCGAATCTGAAACTAGTTTTAAAAACCGATCCATATTTGTTATTTGCGGTTGTTGTGGGTGCAGCACAATAAACAAACAAATTTAAATTGGCTGTTAGCTGTTAATTCAGCTGATAGACAGAGACAGACACTTCATGTCGTACCTACGTAAATGACAGCATTCAGCTGAAGATTTGCACATACTTTAGAGTGATGCCAAGTTTTTAAATCGAGATTTATTTAGTTATAAAAGCACAACGGGGAAATTTGAAATGTTGTTCGTAAAAAAGTAATATGGTTAGACTGATTTTAAGAAATGTAGTACTTTAGGGCAACGATGTAGTATGTAGTACAGCGTTAAATAATCCGCCAAATATGTAGCATAGTACTACATATGTAGTACAAGTGGCAACGCTGGTTACAATATGCAATTTCGAATGGAAAATGTCGTCATAGTGTCATTTAGCCTGGACACTAAAAGTGATTATTAGTATCGCGGAATATGTTTTTGTCGTATGTATGATGTTGTGTATAAAAACAGCTTGACATCCGTAAAATCAATTTTTATAGGCAATCCACATAAATCTAATGATTTATGATATTTTTTTTAAACGTCACGTTTAGTGAGAGAATATAGCTCATAATTGTGTTTTTCGCATCTGTTTGCCATAGAACTGTCAATGACGTCGGGTTGCCACTGGCAAAAACTTTCTACCCACCTTCGTTAAAAAAATGCCACAGAAAATAAAATCCTAATATTCATCAGTCAGAATTGGAAAGCGTTTGGACAATTTTTGTTTTGTTTACAAACCACGGCAAATATTTGCATTTCGATTGCTGGACGACTCCTTGCAGGCAAAAATCGCTTCAAGCTTGCAATGAAATGCACACAAGCCCAGGTAATAATTTAGCGCTACGTCACAACTCTAACGCGTGGAATTGAGAAATATTTTTCTAACTTAGTTGGATAGTAAATGGAAGGGTTATCGATTTGTCGAAAACCAACAAAGAAAACATAAAACAAATCATCCATGTACCAAAAATGGGGAAAGCCACTGATTTGATTTTCCTTCAGGCTACAGGCTTTCTCAATCTAGAACAGAAATACCGAAATCCGATTTCACTATCTCCAAATTTATTCAATAGAGTATTACTGTGTTATTGTGTCATCATCCGGGCCGAAAGTTGCTCTATCACACCAAAAGCATATTTTATTTCCATCCGTCACTCTCAAGAAATGACGGCAGTTAAGCAGACCGTCAAGGGATTTCAATTCGAGCAATATAAGCAACAATCTGTTTATTTTTTTTCCAAATTGACATTCAGCGAAGCAAAGCCGATAAAAATGGAGGTGTTGCCAACAAGAGGGTGTGCGCATTTGTTTCCATTTTGACAGCAGTATACGAAATAGGCATACCATTCGAGATTAAAGTGAAGTAAATCGAATGGGCTACATCCCGGGGAGGGGGGGGCGGGGAAGTCGTCCTTTAGTTTGTATGGCGTGCTGGCAACCTTTCTTCACGCAACATTAAGCTGTTTAACTAGGTATACAAGGAACTGTTAGTAGTACTATGTACTTCGAAAGTGTTGAACAGAACGAAGTTATTAACTAAAGCGTGTGTTAAATGGGGTTCGTAAAAGAGTCAATGGCATGTGGATTACTTTTTTTGTAAGAAAATAAGTGAGTAAGAAAAAATAAAAATACAAAGCAACAGCGGAGAATGGGCAAGTTTGGGTCAATGGCAAATTTAGGTGTGTCTCTAAATATCCTCGACATTTGAGACTATATGTGCCGAAGAAAGCTTGTTGCGCAATGAGTTGCTTAATAGCAAACCTCTACCACTGATTGAGAAGTAAGTCGAACTAAATCCATTTGGAGACAGAGAAAACTTTAATTTAATTTCGACCTCACAATCGACATGCCTGTCTACGAATTCGCTGATGCAATTCACCTCTCTGTGTGATTAATTCCAACTAAGCTATTAAAATTCAATTAAGTGGCCAGCAGTGGCGTGGCGTCCATATAACCCGATTCCTACCGACTTCCCTTTTTAAATCCCCACGAAAAAACCAAATATACCTGCATGAAACACAAATTTTAATACTCACAAAATAGTACACACACATAAGCCATCAAATAAATATTGTGTGTGTATCAATTTTCATACAACATCGTCATCGTCACGACAAAGCGAAGGGAACCCAAAATATGTCGGGTTATTAAAGCTCTTACTTGATAGATGATTTTGACACCTCTTTGGTTATGTAGGAAATAACGCGCTTTTCTTCGAGTTATTGGATTTAATTTTACTTCTTCTTTTCTTATTGTGTCTTATGTGGATAATACAATAGTATGTGATTAATTTTGCTTCGACGTCCCATTTGAAAATGTTCACGCCACGCCACTGGTGGCCAGTGTCATTAGGCCTTTTTTATTATTCCCATTATGTTCTGTGTAGGCCATTGATTTCATCATTTCAACAAAAGTTTGATTTTATACAGTTGTTGTAAACCATGAAAATCAATGATCTATACAGATCGTGTGAGCATAATAAAAAAAGGCCTATTATCCTCGCATTTACTGACCCTGACCCCTTTAAAATTATTAGGAAAATTATCAGCTTTCCCAAAAAGCCCTATAAACACTTTTTCGTTTAATCTATCCCATTGGTCTTTAAATCAAAAACCAAAACTCAAATACTAGTCAGTTTCATTTTAGTGCTGTCACAGATTGCATTCACAAAACTACAAGTCTTTTGCGAACAAACAACTGAAGGATGGACAGAGTAAAGTGGGTTTTCGGTTGCCATTTCAAAGTGACAGAGATTGCTAGGATTCCTCGTCTATTCACAGTTTATTTCTCCATATTCCCAGTGAATTTCATTTCAGTATCTATATCTGGATGGTAGCAAAAAATATTTTAGCATATTATTTGGCTACAGGATATGGATACAAGTAGCGAAGTTCATAACACACAGAGAGAGAGAGCAAATTTTATTCACATCTGACCCCCAGCTGAGTTGTAATTAATGACTCTGTCTCTGTCTCTATCCTAGTATGACCTCCATTTTGTCAATCTTCCAGCACAAATGTGTGACAATTGTTTTCATAATTTCTTGCATAACAACACCGTGAATGTAAATTTCACACAAGCCAACAAACACATCCCTGGCAACACTAATTGAAACTGCACTTGAACTGCAGACGTGTACACTGTACAGTGTGTACTGCACAATGTGCATTTACCTTGTTGTTCACTAAGGAAAGTTCAGACGTAACTATTCCACAAAAGAGGATAAACATACTCGAACAAGCAGAACTTTCTCTCTCCATCCAATAAACTGTGCAGGACAACTTGATTTGCCATAGAAGAAAACCCAAGAACAAGAAGGGGACAGAGTTGCTAACATTTAAATTAAATTTCAAGCAACGATATAATTGGAAACTTATTTATCATTAGAGTGTAACGATCGATATCAATGGAAATTGCATTAAATCGAAATTATTGGCTCTGTAAATTACAACTTCACGCAACCCTGCAGCTATTTCGTGCTAACCCCCAACAGCAACCATCCCATTGGTGTATCTCGATTTATCATTGCAAGCAACAAGCTGGCTGGGTGAGGGAGGAGAGGTAATCAATATGCTCAGTAGAAGATGACGACGACGATGATGATGGCGGTGACGATGATGGTGCTGTTGGAACGGAAGGAGGCTTGGGATTTGGGAATAACCAAGTCCTTCAGACGGCATTACGTTGATAAATATTACGGTGTTTACGGTATACGGTATGTGGGTGTTTCTTTTATCGATTTTGCGCTTGTTTGCGTTCTCAGTTCGTATAGAACGGAAAAGTGAAAAAGAAAATTTTATGAAATATAGGAAATTGAAAATCAAAGTGGATATCAAGTGACAGAGCGTGGCATAGGTGAGCACATAAATAGATATTTTGGCCGGAAATTTTGATCTCGAGTGTAGTGTTATTTGTCTGGGTATAGTCAAGAATTGCGTTCATGTCATGAACGCAATCGAGAAATGAATACCTTGTGCGTGAAAACAATCGAGAAATGAATATTTAGTAATTTAAGTCATGAAAGCGATCGAGAAATGAAAACCTTGTGCGGTGAAAGTATTAAATTATTAAATATTCAGTAACTTGTTAGGGTGGTTCAATAAAATTTAAATAAATATAGTTAGTACTTTAGTTAGTTAGCTTTTCACAAGTATTTGTTTTCTGTGATTTGTTATTTTTGAGACAAATAAATAAACGGCCTAATTGAGAAGCACTTGCATGACAGTTTAACACTCGGATGTTTGTCAGACACTCGCGAGAGGAGGTGCAGTAGAGCAGACCTTAAGATGTAGTTTTTGTTTTCCCAGGGATCGAACCTGAAACCTCTAGGTCGGAAGCATATCACACTACTAGCTGAACTACTGGACCTACTACAATACGGTAATGATTTGTTGTCACATTAAGGCATTTTTTGTTTGAATTCGTTTCCTTCATATTGCACAGGGTGGCCCATACTCGTAAGTCGCGCATTACTTTGCGTAATAAAATATCTGAACAAATGAATTCATAATTGAAACGTACTAGAAACGTTCATAATAATAATAATAATTTAAATACATAATAATTTAAATACATCTCTCTTTCGATGCCTCAAGTACGGATATTTTGCGGAAGCATTCAAAAGCTCCAACAGAGGGACAATTCAATTTCAATCTATGCGCAGTGTGTCTCGAGATCTCCTATATCAAACGCTTCGTAAGTTAAGACTTGCAGAGATAAAGGAACGTAGCTGGAAATGACAGCGTTACAGACAAAACGAACAGGTTCACTATCTGAGTTAAAACAGAAGAATGTGGAGAGTTAAGGCCTTGGCGGTCGGAGAAGGTGAGTTATAGTAGGTAAATAAATACCTACCACTAAAGCTTCTAAAGTCTGCTACATTTCTTGATCGCCACTATTGCAAATTGGCAACTTGTTATCGAAGTAAAGTTGAATTCGCTAAAGCATCCTCTAGATGTTCGCATTTTATTCCTCCGCGTATTTATTTGTGGGTATATCGCAGCTAATATAAAGCAGATTTACACCCCGAAGTGAATTGCTACACATTAAAAATGTATCGCATTGAATTTCGAGATGAACTCCCAAGCGAATGGAATCTTCTTCCTGTGAACAAGATTTGAATGAAATGCGAATCGCCTGGTTCGCTGGAAATTATTTTCTATTTATAATAACTATTAACCGACAAAAAATCAGACTTCTGAGCTTCGTCTTCTCTGCGGCAATTCGTAGTCGAAGTACAGCGGATAGGAGTTCGCTACCTAATGCATCAATGTCAAAGCTGAAATAGTGATGAATCGAGTTTGACGCAAACATTTTAGTTCCATTGAGCCCTAAAGGTTGATGTCTTAACTACCCATCACACCCGTTATTCAACGACAAATCATATATAGTTGCGATCGGATTTACTTCTCATACATACAATTTAATAATACAATGTGCTACCCATCAGCCAAAATTCATGCTAATTTTAAATTGAAAATTTCCCTATTGTCAATTCATAAAATTGACGATATTACTGCGCAAAGTGTTCGTCATAACCTTTAAGAAAAGATGTAGTGTACTAGCTTTAGGTTATAGGCTTGCAGTTTCTCGGGACTAGAAACCTCTTCTTTTCCATTAGCTCAGAACGGCGCAATAACTTACTCACTCCACTCATGCGACCTGAGGCTTTCTCTGGTGGCAGAAAATGATTTCAAAAACTACGGTGTGATGCTGGCCCTCTTTGAATCCAATGAAGTCGGGGTTAAAACACCTGGACAGAACTACACCAAACAATTCTTTCCCAAATTTGGCCCCAGAAAATCTATAGCTTCCTATCAACCTGGATAAAAATAACCTGAGCATCCTAACAGGAATATTTAGTGGCCACTGCTTATTAAAAAATAAAACATCTTCACCGCATCCGGCCTCTTAAGAGACCCCACATGCATACCCACTTTGTCCAGAGAGTAACGAATCTGTCTTTACATACTCATGGAATGTTGTGCCCTCCTTCGTCGCATGGAAAATATCCCTGGCGAGGAAATCGGCAAACCTTGCTGATATTCTTTCAGAGCAGATGCTCGTCTTCCTGAATTCCTCCGGAGTGAAAAGTTGGTTCTAGGACCTTATCAGGGAAGACACATTAGGCTCCTTTTAAAGTGGCCGCAGTGCCAGAGTCCCAGGAAGGCTCTCCCATTTTCAGATCGATCTATCTTGACCTTTTCTTCGGACATCGGTCAGGGCCTTCTCCAAATAGCCACAAATCAAATCAACTATACATACCATAACTCAAGAACTGATGAACCTTCAAATATAATCAAACTCCTTCAATTAAATTGTCCTCACAGTGCTTGCCTTGGAACTACAAAGACCTCCCAATTGGAGCAACTTAAATTACATCAGAATACGTTTACGTTGGTAATCTAATTTTTCGTTTCACTTTCCTTCGCCCAAGGACAAAGAACTTGTTACTCGTTTACAGCACCCTGCTGTCACATAGTTTATGGCGGCAGCACATAGATTCATACCCCAATGGGGATGCAATAAAACTTCCTATCACCAGTCTAAAGCACTCAAACAAGTTCGCCCCAGCAGTTGACTTTGAGAGTGTTGTCTAAAATGCAATAAAGAGCTCGAATCCAGATCTAAACTAGCGATGACTACTTTTTTATTACCACTCCGCTCCTAGCTCCCATATATGTACATACGTATACTCGTATATGCAAATCGCAAAACTAGCGAGGCTCCTCATAAAGAGTTACGACGCAATAATTACAGTTATGTTTGGATAATAATTTAATGACACCACTCAATGATGCCTTCGCTATCTGGTAGCTGACACAATTTGTGCGCCATCGAGCTGTCTGACCTCTTGCCGTCAATTTGCACATTTTTACGCATATCTGCGGATAGTGAGGCATTTCTTAGAGTGTATTTGGTTATTAGGCATTGCCAATTTCCCGCAACCGGATGAGCCTCATCCTTCCTCTTCCTTCGTGTTACATCCAGCGGACGTAACTGCGATTTGAATATATGCTCGCAACGTAGGAAAGGATTACAACGCGCCAAGGAAACGTAAAACTTTGACGTGAATGATCGTAAAAGAAAAATCTACTTAGGAAGTAATAAACTCCAGTTTGCAGCTTCTATGGGAGGGGTTGACCAGTGAATGGAATGCCTTACAGAGATGAAAAAATATCAAGGGTGCTCGTGTACTGTGATGATGTTTTCGTACTTGTAAGAGTAGTTTCTGGCTGAAGGTGCCAGAACCTCTTAATGTAATGCTTTTCACTCCAGTGGGGAGCCCTTATATAAAAGTCCTCCTCCACATTGAGAGGGAAGGCCTACTTCGTCGAAATTTTATTCGTTTCATGCTTTCTTGTACGCCGCCTGGACATGTGTGAGGGTGGGTTGGAAAACAAGTTTCAGAAAGTACTGAAGTCCTTGAATACATACTCTACACGACACCTTGGAATGACGAGCGATATTTCGGATTGGGAGATTGGTATTCCGGGTGAGTTTATGCTTTCGGTTTTTACGACAATCTCCCATTCCCAATGAAATGTTTTTGCTTTCCCATTAAATGTTGTTGGAATCAGTTTAATTACATTTGACAAAGTGTGAACGTGTACGTTTCGGCTGGTTCTTGCAAGTAGATAGCAAAAGTTCCGTTTGGAAGATGGGTACTAGTTGATCATTAAATGTTTAGATAAAAACAATCTCATCACACATGGAGGAAAATTGCTTTAAGTACTTTTTCTTTGCGATTACAAACGAACAACGCTATAGTTTTTAACCTTTGATGGGGAGGTTAGTAAGATTACTGCCTACCAAACGTATTGCATTACAGCATAAAACTTTTCCAAGGGGATAACGATACTCAGCGCTTGCCTTAACCAGTCGGTTCAGAGGATATTCGTTTTTCTGATTGCCAACTCGTTAAACCTTAAACACGAGCCCAAGAACTAGTCAAAAAAGATTCCAAATACAGGCCCAAAAATGGGTGGAATAAAATGTGGAAAAACGTGATAGAAAACAGTCAAAAAAAATTGAAACAAAACAAGTCCAAAAACCATCGAAAACGCCTTGAAAAACGAATCTAAAAACTTTTGGAAAATGCTACCAAAATCGGGGTCAAAAAAAAATGGAAGGATCCGAAATGATTAATCCCCTTTTAAGACGGGGCATGACAGTTAAAGTGATTTTAACTATCATGCCTTGTGATCGAAAAAGGTGTTTTTTTTTTGTCAACTATGTGAAGCGACCTACACTCGTGTCAGGGCAATGAATTGGCTATTGAGATGGAGGTTTTAGTCAAAAAAAGTTAATTTAAAAAACCAAAAAACCCGACTGACTGTAAAATAAAAAGGAAGTTAAAAGATGTGAACAAGATACATTCAAGTACCTACCTGTACCTAACTAATTGACAATCGAAGACTATATACCTACACAGCCTAACAAATATATGAGTATTGAGTACCCTTCGACAGTCAAATAGTAAGGTATAGGTAGGTACTTGAATGTGTCTTGTTCATATCTTTTTATTTCCTTTTTTTTACTGTCAGTCGGGTTTTTTGGTTTTTTAAATTTCATTTTTTTTTTATTTTTATCATTTTAGCCTGACACTCCGGGGAAGAACACGAATCTAATGACACCTCACTCTTCAGAATCGGTCAAGCCGTTTAGGCTTCACGGCGTCACGTAGGAACGTACATAGGATACGCGCGAAACACATAACCCTTTCCCGAACCAAACACTACAAAGAGTTCGAGCTACATTGAGCAAATTTTATCTTTGACATCCAATCCATATCACAAATAAATATATAACTTACCTTTTTGCAACATATGAAACGTTCTAGGACAACATTTGACCATCACCGAATTTTCTTTATTTTTACAGATTTTATGGTTCTGTGCAATTTATTCTTAAGGCGGATTTCGAATTTGTTTCTTGACAACTTTGTGCATTTGACATATTTATCAGTACTTGCCGGTTGAAATTCTCTGAGCTGTTTTGAGCCAAGAGAGGAACCACTCGTTACTCGTTATTTTGCTAATTTTCTCTTTTTCTTTCATTTTTGATGAGTACGTGTATAGACTTTGTGTGATTGCGATCGGTTTATATCGATTGTGTTCGATTCAAACCGCGTACGCAAACGAACCTAATGTATCTATTTAGACTACATAAACTTGAACCTTACACTCAACATAATATGCGTTTGATGGTAACACTATCCACTAAAAATAAATGATGCTATTTTTGGCTATCAGTGCGATGTTGAGTTGAAATGTAGATGCCGCTAGGTGCGAGTTGCGATGCTATTGTGAATAGATCAGAACGTAATTTATTTCACAGTTCAGTGATTCCATATCTTGACATTTCTGTGACAATTGGGTTTTTTTTCGTTTTTCTTTAAATTTAGATTTATGTCTTTTTTGTTTAGCCTATGACACTCCGGGGAAGAATACGACTCTTATGACACCTTACTCTTTAAAATCGGTCAAGCCATTTAGGCCACAGCGTTTCCCGATGGAACGTACAAAGGATACGCGCGAAACACATAACACTCTCTGTGTGCAGTCGGGTAAAAAGTCAACTGTTTAATAATGATGTACTAGATTTTTACACGAATATCCGTGCTGCCTTTATTTGAGAAACTAGGAGAGCCTTTAGTTAGGTTAGGTGTCCCTTAAAATGACCAAATTCTACCCTCCGAAAAAAAAAACACAAGCCGACCGCCGTACTAATAATAAATTTAGTTCCCGACTTTAAATTTACGGAAGCTCACAATTGCGAAATTCGTATAAAAAATATCAACTCTTTGACCTACCTAAATTCAAAGCCGGAATGAGAAATGTTTATTGATAAGCCCCAGAATCTAGTTCACCATTAGGTCTGTAAATGTTTCCTCAAACAAGCTTTGCAGCTGCCTTGAACTTACTTACTTACTTAGTGAGCTCCAGACCCGTGAAGAGTCAAAGCCTGAGATACTGCAACCTTCCATCCTCTGCGATCCCGGTCACGTTGCTTCCAGGTAACCAGACCAAGCGCTCTGGCATCCGCGTCTTTGAACCGGAGGTTCGGTCTTCCTTTTCGTTTCGCCTTCAACTTGCTGCTTACAAAAAATTTTCACTGCATGAATAGTTATCTTTCCGTTTCGCATGGCTGCACAATTTCAACAAGGGTGAATCAAAAATCCCATTGAGTTCAGATAAGCTCGCTTTTTAGGGTAGGCAAAGTCCCATACCCTAAGACAAAAAACGTCTTGCATTTTTTTTGTCTTACCAAAATAACCTTTTCACTCACCGAGGTGATTTTTGCCTTTTTCACTTTTTTACATCGCTAAAAAGAAAAACTCCACCAACAAAAAAATCACCTTAACACCTCCAGTAATTTTTCGATTCCTCCATCATAATGAAGGCTGTAAGTGGAAAAGAGAAGCAACAAAATAAATATCTGACAGAAAAAAGAAATGAAAACCCAGGCGAAAGGTAAAAAGTTTACTGCTGTCACGTCAGGCGAGAAAACGTTGATTGGACTGTAACAATACACATGCCACCAACCCTGTATCGTATATCCAAAAAATACATTTACCAGAAGGATTCGCCGAAAGGGACAAACAAAATATATCCTTCCAGTGATTTTAATTAAAAACTTTCCCTCTCCGTCCTTCTAAATAAATTCAGTACAGTCATGGACTGATTTCACCCCGCTGAATTCAATGAAAATAAAATTTTTCACTGAAATTTTCCAATTCCACTGCTGTTGTTTGCAGTTCCTGCAGTGATTGGACAACAATTTGCACAAAACAGCCGTCGAATGTGGGCGTTATTATAAATATTTGCCAGAGTTATCCCACTGAAAAGTTTCAAATCAAATTTGGCGGATTAACAAAAAAAAATTGCTTGGTTGCGCTAAAAGCAAAAATTCGACATTTCTGACAAGGGGACTCTAATTTAATCTGTTCGATATTTTTCGGAGGACTTCCACGATTGATTCGAACAGGAAGGATTTTTCCTAATAAAATGGGTATAATTTGTAAAATTCCAACGAATTTTTTAGCACGATTTGAAGGTATCAGTCGCATATCTGATTAATCAGTTGCAACTGATTTAGGCTGACACTTCTTAACTAGTTTGATGAGACTGTCAAGTGAGAGTGCATTTTTATGTCGCTGTGCTGAATGATTTTCGGTAACGGATTGGTATGCAGACTGGCTTTGCCCTTGCCCAAAAGTTGTGTATGGCGTAATATTTAATTATGCATTCCCGATGATGATGGTGTTACATTTTTATTGATTGTGTAGAAATGAAAACTCGCTCGGATAGCGCGTAACTATAAAACGCCCGACCCAAATTCAACTGCTGAAATAAATTCTCTGTATCGGATTCCCTTCAAGAACGAAATGAGAGAGGAACACAATCGACAAAACGCAGCTTCACATATGATTTTAAAATGAACGGACGTATTTTCAACAGAATTAAAAATATTCAAATCATTTGACCAATACAGCCAGCACACTCCAGGCAGAAGTTATGCCAATCAGGTAAACAACTCCTGAACCCAGTGACGCTCAGACAAAAACATACATTCCTTCGACTGCCAGGGCGCGATTAAGACCTTTGACTCGACCACATCTACGTGGAAGCTTGTTATGGGTTGTAGGGAGATACTGGCACAGGCGATTCATCGGTTCGAAATCACTCTCGTCTGGGTATCCCAGGCATATAAGAACATATATGGAAGTTAGAGAGCCAAGTAGATCGCTAGACGTGGCTCCGCACTTTGCGCATCATCTGTGGAGGAAGTTGTTCGTCGTATTTGTCGTTTTGGGCTTGTAAGATCGTATCGACTTTAGCGTTATTAGCAATACACTAGATATCCAATGATGTTCGAATGAAGTTTTGGTATTTTGGAACGTATCCACATCTTGGGGCACAAAATATGCCTCGGCAAATGTTTCTTCCCAAAAAGTCCACTTGCCGTCTTCCGATATTAAAGTAAGTCGGCACAAGAAATGATGTCTCGGCCAAAATTGGGGTCCTCTTCAGAAGGCTTTGAAGCCCTGTCATCGATAATACGGCGTTGTGTATGGTCATAAAATTTGATCTCCTGGGTCTGTTGGACCTTGTACGGGTGTAGGCGCAAGTCCCAATGCCAATTTTCTCAAGTTCAAGTCTGGGACTGTCCGACTTATTATGCACGGCCAGAAATTGACTGCTTCGGGTTCTCTTGCTCACTTTCGCGGCCAATTTCTTGGCCAATCTGCCGTTTTTTTGCCATACGGGTTTTGGCTGATTGTTTAATGTTTATACCGCATCGTTTGTCTCAATTTGGCTACCAAAGTTTGTCGAGTCGACTTTGAAGGGCCAGTGCAAAAATCTGCCTGTCAACGTGTTAAAATCTTGGTCGTATGTTTTCGGTTTAGCGGGTCTTATGATACCATAAATGATAATTCTACGGCAAGCTTCAGAAAGATATTTATATGTTTCGACCTACAACATGCCAAAGCAATGTGAGCTCTATACTCCTCAAACATTCTTAGCTTCAACAGCCCGAGGGCTTGTGGGTGTAATCGAAATGCCTACTAGATACCTATGTCCATATGGCAAGTGTTTATGTTTAATCCGCAAATACTGCAAATTAGTAATTCAATTAATTTTCGCGCCCGACAAGAACATATCGCTAAACGTCTTAATCGAATTTACCATTTTCCCGGAATTCAGCTAATTTGTGCTTCCAGCATTCATAAATGTAAATTCCTTTCTTAAATTATTCACAAGTCCACAAGAGCTGGACAAAGTTTCTAACCAAATTGCAGTTAATGTCAAATTAGGGACTTTGTGTTTGGACTGAATGCATTTTGTCGTCCATTCGTGGCGGATTCCTTGCTCGCCTTATTTTTACAAATATTTTATCTCACTTGTTAAATTTTTCATTTTGTTTGTCGTTACATTTAGAAAATAATGCCCGTTGCGTTATCTCGTTTCAGATGGTTGCAACGGACGAGGCACAAACACAAAACGCTCCCGACACAGGAGGAACTTTTGGAAAATTAAAGCAAACTTTATCATCATCCCTGCTGACTGCACAGGACAAAGGTAACGTGAATTTTCCGTAAAGCAAAAATGAAAAAAATTAAAATTAAAACAATATTCAATAAAAAAAAAATCCATTCGCTTACGATGGTCGATTTTTCAGAAAACATTCAGATAGTCGGAGGGAATATTTTTTGTTCGTGCATTTTTGAAACGAATTCGCCGCTAGGTGAACTCTTTATTTGATTTACATTCGTTTAAAAGCAGACGGAAAAAGTATGCGCGAGGATTTTAGTTTTCATATTATTTGCTCGTTGTAAACAAATTCTTTCTACCGAAAGCGAGCAAGCATTTTATTTTTTTAAGTTGCTTGCAGCATATTGAATTTGTGAGAGCTTTTCTTATGCTTTGTGATCGCGTTTTTAGTTTATTTAGTCCGGTTTTTGTTAAAAGTTCGTCCACCAGCAATAAAAAACGTTAATAACTTAAAAGGTAAAGTACCAAATGACTGCCAGAGTTTAATAGAAATAATAAAAGGTGAAGGTCTTAGCTTATACTGCTCACCTGCACACTTGTATCTTTTTTTTCGATGGCATTTCTGTGCAAAGAAAATAATATTTCCCATGAAACAAATTTCTTGAACAAGTGCGCTATTTTCGCTATATCAAGATCAGTGTCCTCATAGTTAAGTTACCTGTTTTAGGCAAAGATGTACTTTAGTCAGAAGCGGCTCCTCACTCTCCATGAAGCTCAGGTTAAGCCAGGCGTCGAATATTTCACCGATATATGGTTGACACCCATCAGGTCCACCCCAGATTCTAGCGATACCTAAGTAAGTAAGTAAGTATGTGAAGTTCGAACCCAAAATAACAGCTTAACCTAATACAGAGGCATTCAGAGAGATCGACTGATAGCGAATGCTGCAATAACAACCACTGGTACAGAGAAGAATAGTCGCTGACCTTTACCTATTTTCGGCCTTACCGATAATCAACTTTAGTTGCAGCTAAAGCAAAGGCTCCATCAGTGACGCCAGATTACAAGATGTTTCATTTTTTTCAAGATTTTTGAGCTCCAAAATGTGTAAAAGACCTTTTACATCAAATTCATTAAATTTCAAAATTTTGGATTTCTATTATTTTCTAAATCTAATTATTTACACTGAGAATCGAACAGAGCCCAGGCAAAACTTTTGTCTTAAGCCCATAATGATACTACATTTGTTCCTCATTTTTATCATGTTCAAAAGTCAGCGGTGTAAAGAAAGTTTATTAAGAAAGCAGTATGGAAATTTTTTTTGTAAAGCAAGCACAAATTTTCAAACGAATTTTTTATCAATTAGTCTTGAAATGTCAAAAAAGCCTGCCAGCAGCCGGATCTACATTAATAAGGTGTGTACGCACTCACTCCTATCGGGAATTTCAGTTCTAATTTTTCGTTCTGCTCTAGTTTCATTTTAAAAGCCGAAAAATGCACAAAAAAAAATCTAGTGTCATACGGGCTTTAGTAACGTTTCCATCACACTAAAGTAAGGAAATTATTTGTCGTATGTAAGTGAGAAATAGACATTTACGATACTCGATTAAACTCGAAGAAATCAATACGCCATACTTGTAACGAAATAAAATACTTTGGTTTATATTTCGTTCCTTAAATCTTGAAAAAAAATATCTTTTTCTAAAAAAAAAAACAATATTTTCAGATTTTTCAACTGGGAACACTGTTCACACTTTCCAAAATCATTTTACCAATTAAAAAACATAATTGGCAGAACTTTAGGGTCAAATATTTATGTTGAAGCAAAGTACGCTGCTCGAGCTAAACTAAATTTTATCTGGTCTCCAACTTTTCTCTCCAAAAATCAGCTAAAGTCCTAGCTAAATTTTGACATGGAGTACGTTGTAGATAAGTGTCACAGAAAACAGCTGTTCTTTGAAAAAAACTGCCTTATTTCAACTATTTCTGATTCTAGTTACATCTCGTCTATGTAATAATTAAAAAAGCTCATCCTTGTACACAACGATCTGTCACAATTTAGCTTGAGAAAATGTATGAACCCTTTTAATAGGCACGCTAAGTTTTGACACATGCAGTACATTCTGAAACAAATGTTTCATTATTTAGATCGAGCTGCTTACCACTCAGCTAAATGGGCTCTCTTAATTTTAGCTCAGCTAAATTTTGGAGAGAATTTTGTATGGGAGCGAAAATTTAGCTCGAGCAGCGTACTAAGATTGAGAAAGCCAAATCTCGGGCATTAGTTAAATAAATCCACCCTTATTGTCATTTTGACAATAAGGGTTGCCAAACCATGTAAAATGGCGGCATTGAATTTCGTAATGGGAGCGAATTTAAATTCCCTGTTGCGTTTATAATTATAAATTAATTTTAGTAAAATTTAAATGGTTTCTGATTTTATTCGTTGGAAGACAACAATGCAACGGTTTTGCACAAATCTGTGCAAAATGTATATACGAATTTAAAAAATATTGCATTTTTGTTTTATCAAAAATATATATTTTTTTCAACGCACTTTTGATTAAATGAAAGGGTTAATGATTTTCTCTGCTTTATGGTGTTTAACAGCTAGTGTTTGCTTTTGGATGGGTTTCATTTTGCAATAGTTTGCAAATAGTTTGTTTCTATAAGTCTCGGATCTTTCCAAGACTTTTTTTGCAAAAAAAAAAACTGCAATGTAGCTATAAGCTATCACCAAAAATCGATCAAAATTCCCCCATCACTGATTTTTAATTTATTACATATTTTCCGCTTTTTGTCTGTTGCAACCATTGTAGAAGAATAAAACGTCCAACTTTAGACACCAGTTACAAAGGTATACTCATTCATAACCCCTAAAGTGGGCGAACAAATAAAAATTATTTTTCGGTCTCCCCCCAAATCGATATCAAATAGCTTCGCAATATTCTCAGGAAATAGAGTTGTTCTCAAAACAATTCACCTGCATAGCCCCTCGAGAGCAATTTAATTGAAAATAAACTGCTCATTCACTCAGCACGACTTTTTCTCGATAAATAATAAATGCATTGCAGTGGAAGTGATTCTCGCAGTTAAGAAATCGATGGAATACAGCTATTGTTGAGACAGGTAGTATGCCAACAGCGCACCATATCATGCATCGTATGGAAAAAAGTAACTAAATGAACGCAAAAGCAGTTGAACAATTTGTTGACGATAAATTGATTTGCCACAAGAGTCCCAACCCAAAACCCACTTGGTCAGAAAAACCACCTCAAAGATACCGAAGAAGGTGTATCCCATATCTATACGCCTAAGTGCACAATTTTTTATGACTGCACCTGCAGCAGAGTGTCCTTGAGGTAATCGAAACCTCCCACTGGCAATTCCAGCATATGTCCTCACACAAGATCCATCGAACGAATTTATCCTCGAACGGACACCAACGATATGGCAATGGCAAGGCGCAGGGTGTAGTATAACATGACAACCGCAACTTAGCCTTCGTCTTCAGTTGCAAGGCCCCACAAGCGACTTGGTTCTCGTTCATATTTTATTAATATCATTCGTTACCTTCCCTCTCAGTGTCGGTGGCTTTAGGGGCTGACGCGAGGCGAGTTGACTTTGGTCTGTGTTGGACACGAAGCCCCACTTTGTGAAATATAAATTTATCATAGCGAGCCACAGCACCGTCCTCGAGGAGTAGACTCTTTATCGATTTTCACATTTGCCAGAATGAGGACATATTTCAAGCGCGCTTCTATACACAAAGTTTACTGTATCACTGAATGCGGATTTTGTGTGTGGGGTGGGGGAGGAACCTTATCTCAAAAGGATATGAGAAGTAGTTCATTGTTTACAGACTCACTTAGCGGAAGACCTGGAGTATTTTCTATACGACTTCAGTTTAGTTTCCGCCGATACTTTGTTTCCTTTATGAGGACGTAAGTATATATACGTATTGTGTTCTTATTGTGAAAACTTTTTGAGATAATAATGAAGCGGAAGATATTCGTGATAATGTGTTTATACCTGCAGGCGCAAACGTGATACTGAGCTCGTCTTGAACATGATACTGCAGAATTAAAGGACTCCATGGTGCGCATTTGTACGAAGGTAGTATTCAAAGAATAGGATATTTTGTGTATGAATTAACCAAGTATAGGAGGTTCTATAAAATGTCTTCGAAGGGAGCGGATCGAAATTCCGCTTTGCAAAATTCTGTCTTCTCACACAAAAATTCTGCTTTTCAAATTTAAACCAATTAAATTTGCTTTTCCAACTAACAAATATATAAAAAAAATTATAAAATATTAAAAAAAAAATAGAAAACAAATTAAAAAACAGTGGCACTCCAGGAGGTCAATTCTGGTTCTGTGAAAGGGTGAATCGAATAAAACGTTTTCACATTCGCTTTCATACAATGCTGTCATTTTTTCGATTCATTCAGTACTAAAAAACGATTCTCGTTCAATAAGTGAAACTATCGTGGTGAATATACTATCGCACACTGTGTTGTACGATATCAGGTTCTCAATTTTCAATCTTTCACTAAAAACATTCACTTGAAAACGAGGACGTAAAAAAAAATTATTCATATGAAAATATTTGAAGTTTGGTTTCACATTTTCGTCGAACGAGAATCGAAATTGCGTTGAAAGGGTGAAAACATTTCCATTTCATTTTTTCACAGAACGAGAATTGTCCCCCAGGAGTGCCGACAAAAGTAAAAACTCGAACAACTACGTGTGTATGTTTTGAATCGTTAGAAAATTTTTTTTTTTATTGTGTGGGAAATATTTTTGAATGAAGTGTTTTTTTATTCATTATTATAAATCACTACTACTAAATTAAAAATGCTAAATAAGACTTTTTCATGCCTTTTAGGCATTATTTCATTAGCTAAGTCTTTAAGGCTAGTTTTTTTTTAAAGAAGGCATATTTTTATATTTTAAATATGTTTTTAGTTTTTTTTTTTGCTTTGCCAAAATTAAAAATTACATGTAACCTCGGACTTAAAGAATGTGTTTCCACCTTTAACATCTGTCCACTTTCCGAACACTCTATCTGCCATTCCATAAAATTAATTCCAGCTTCCACTTCCAGTAGGTGAAATGAAATTGGACACAAATTTGAAAGCTGTTTATTGTATAAAAACAATTTTTTTTTTTTTGTTTTTTTTATATTTGTGTTTAATTTTTGATTTATCGTTCCACTTAACCAAAAAAATAATATTTTAGGCATTATATTATTGAAGAAGGAATTTTGTTTTTTTTTTTCTCAAGTTTTGCAATTTTTAGTCAAAAGTTGTTGGCAACGCGAACGTGTCACGAGTTCAATGGTTTTATCCCATCTCAAATGCCCAACGCGCGTAAATAAGTTTTCACTTCAAAAATAAGATGATTAAAAATATTACAAAAAAAAAATTCAAATTAAAAAAAAAATATTCTTCCCATTTCTGCTTTACAGAATTCTGCAAGCAATAAAAAAGGCGCGCGCTTTTTAATATTTTCGAAACCTTTGTTTTATTACTTACAAAATTTTGTAAAACAGACTTTTGAAAAGCAGAACGTAGAAGAGCAGAATTTTGCAAACAAAATTGAAAATAATTTTGACCCATCCAGAATTTTAACCCCAACCCGTCTTTAATTAAATAGACAAACTTCAGCGCCTTAATTTTTGATAAACAGCTCACTATGCGTTCTTACATGCAGCACGACGTCGCTCAGTTGCTAGTCGCTCACTGCGATGCTGCAGCCTAACGCAAACGAAAGTCTTTGGTTGTCATCACAAGAGTACTGTTTAGTCCTAACCGATAATAGAACCAGATGTCAGAGAACCTACTATCGATTTTTTTATAGCTCTCCTAGGAACTTATTATATCATATCAGACACCTTATGGCAGTTACTGTGATGTTTTTCGATCAAAGTTCGTTAAGTCTTGGCCCGCAACACCATTCAGAGAACTTGGTCAGCGGCAGCTCTAATATTCCCGTGGGATTCCTATTCACTTTTTTTAAATGTTTGCATTCTGTTCTTCCGCGTGTGTTTTGGCGAATCTTCCATTACTATTCACAACAATATTAACCATTTAACAGAAAATACCTATCGCCTGGGATTCTCGAGTAAATTCACCAAAATCTGTCTCGATACCACAATCTAATTTTGCTTAAAAATTCACGCCGATCGGTTGTGCGACGGGGTAAATAACCAAAACAAAGGCAAAAATTCACAATTAAGTAAATGTGTACAGAGATATGTAAAGTTAACGTTATTCGATGGAAATCAACGCCATCTGTTTGCACCGCCGCGAAATTACTTCTGTAGCAAAAAACAGTTTTAAAACTGACTGAGAGATGTCGCTAAAATAATATACAAGTATGAGATCAATTTATTTTCATTGGTGGAGGATCGAATTGAAAACATCATCATCAACATTGCTGGGTAAATCCCTTGTTCTGAGGGGCGCATATTTTTATTTAAGGATTCATTCACGGGATAAGGCAAGCATCTGAGCGTTGCGCCTTAAACAAACGCAGCGGTTTGTTCATTCTAAAGCCGGCACTGGAACTGGCGACAAATTGGGTGCACCGTGCACCCTTGTCAAAAGCAATAGCCTTAGCTAAGCTTTAGTGATCTTCTGAAACGAGAATGGCTGACTAAAATAGTCCGCTTTGCTTTAGTTTTATAATTAAGTCTTCAATTAGCTGTTTGTAATTGCCATATAATTGTTGGCCGCTTCCATTATTTTCTTTCTATTACCGTGCGATCGATGAGAGGCACATCAACGGCATTATTGAGGCCGATATAGACTAGGAACACAAGCCAAGGTTAGAAAGTGTCCCGTCCGTTACGAATATCTTAGGCGTCAAAACTTAGGAGAAGCGTCAAAACTTAGCGTGATATGATTTAACATTGAGGAAGAGAGATTTTCTTGTGATCTGTGAATGAAAGCGTTGGAAAAGCGAGGTTTTTGTCAAAACAAAAATAAATGAACAAAAGCTACATGTAAAGTCTTCCAAGAAGTTGTAGATAATTTCACAGATTATTAAGCGGCAAAGACTGCGACAAAATGTCATCAATGTTCTAAAAAAATGTAACCAAGATCGCATATGCATGACTCTCCCTAAAATCACATTTCGAGACATAATATTTTTAAATGCAAAATTAAAAAAAAATTGGAGCCGAACCAGCGCTTGTCACTTGCTTATTTTCCAGCAGTTTATTTCTATTCATGACGAAAGTAAGTGAATCCCCAAATGCCGCATCTAAAAATTATAAAACCAAAAACCAAATAAAAATAGCTCCATCGAAAATGCAAACAATAGCTTACCGCGCGGGAATTTTCTTTCGTAATCACAAAGACAATAGACAAATCCCTGAGCCTTTTCTATTTTTAGAAGAGATTTCCCGTATAAATCCCTTTTTGAATCGACTTAATAGATTTGGTCAGCTCAATCGCATAAAAAATGTTACCGCGGTAATCTGACTGTCTCACAGTAAGACCGAGATTAATCGCAAGTCATAGGCATTCTTTATTTTCAACAGTAGGTATTACCAAACAGAAGTGGGTAGCTTCAATTTCCATGCCATTCTTTTTGCCATTCACCTGTGGGACTTTCAGCTCGACTCGTAAATAATGTCAGATTTCGGAGGTGGCTGCCAACGTAATTGATTGATGCCATCGCATTTGGCTTGGAAATTTACACCCGAAGATACAGCAGCGAATGACAAATGACATAACAAGATAACCCAAATGCTCTCTACGGATTACCGACGTTATCCATCCAATCGAAACACCATCAATATTTTATTTTACATCATAGTCCACCACACTCTTGACAAAATTGAATGCATGCATTCCACATGACAGATTGTAATTAACTGTCAACAAAATTCCACCTGTCAGAACACACGGAACACATAATGCACGGGTCATCCTTCTGACATCACAGCGAAACCATGAAAAGCAAAAAAGAATCCTCCCCCTTATTGTCCTGTGGATGGTCCCAAATCGATTCGAAATAATCAGCTTTGATTTAGGGGGTCTATCAGCCAGCGACTAACGGTTTGTTTCTTTCTTTGCAGTAAACAAAATGTCGCCTCGTCCGTCGTTGGTGCCCATGGATACAGAGACACTGAGCGCATTTCAGGACTCAACCGGCGGCTCTGCTAACCAACATCAACAACAGCAACAACAACATCAGCAGCAGTACTCGAACCAACTCAATAACAATAACAACAATAACAGCAAAAGTGAGCCAGGCAAACCGCCCAGCAGAGCCGGTGCGTGCCGGGTGTGCCTGAAATCCTTCAAGCCGGACGACTACAGCAAGACGTGCTACGAATGCCAGCAACGAGTCTGCGAGGACTGCGCCAGCTATAGTAAACTGGACGAGAACGAGGATGCGGTGAGTAGCTCAGTAACCGGTGTACAGCGCTTTGATTAAGTGTTTTGTTGCATGACTGACGTTCAATGTGCATTCGATATCGACAGCGCGGTTGTTTGGCTAGTTAGAGTTACCCTCCATCCAGTGTCAGGGTTTGAGTCCATTTTGTGTGTTTCTACTCGTTCATCGGCTTGAGGGGTAAATACGGACCAAAGGATTATATTATTCGGTTCGGTGTTTGTGTGTGTGTGAGAGATTTTGTTTCGGGAATACTGCCCCGCTGTGCGCATCGTTGGCGGTCCTTTGTGCAAGAGAGTCAATAGGCAATCGAATCAATCTGCAGCTACAAAAGCCTTTCAGTAGCGCAACGGATTTAATTGAAATTCACTTGCCGAGGTTGATGCCAACAATGGAATGCAAGCACTTGCGGTTGCAAATGGAATTTACTTCAACCAAAGGATCGATTAATTTACTAGTTGTAGGCTTTCAGGTGAAGCTGATGAGATGTGGGACCTTCAACGCATCTAGCTAATTGATTTGTGTTGCGTATATTTTTTCGAGGCTTTGAGGTGCGCATAACAAATTGAGGTTCGCATTAGGTGTCGATTTTAAACGGGATTTTGACTTTCAGGGCGGTTTGGAATAGGCGCTTTAGGTGCAGAACTGCCGTTCCTGTAAAAAAGGAACTGGCAAAGCCAGTTGTTTATATATGCGACGAATCTGAAGGCCCTTTCCAATTTTTCTAAAAATTAAATTCAATTAACAAAGAGTTGCGAGAAGCTAGTGGTATAGGTCGAACTTGCTTTCCGTCCAAGGCTTACACATTTTTTTCCGTCGGACTTGAGGCCCAAGTCAGATATTTTCCGAAGAGTTGTTTCGGGTCCCTCTTTTTATTTACTCAGCTACATAAACGGTTTGATGGACTTGCTTCAAACTTTGTATTTGTGGATTGTGGAGAACTATTTCGAGGAGAAACACAAATTTTTATGTTGGCTTTAAAACTAAAGATAGATACTGCGCACGCAACGATTACGAATTACTTTTTTGTTTTGGGTATAATATAACAAAGATCACCTGACTGCAGTTTTTTTTAAATTTAGCTCTTAAATTAACAGTGCTTGGCATGATTATGAATGAGAAAGTAGCGACCGACCCAGTCGTGCATATATTTTAATTTTTTTAGATACTAAAAAAAAATAGCGTCACCTTAGATAGAGAAATAGATATTTTTTATTTCGTATAAAAGTATCTTACAGGACTATTGTTATTGCACATTTTACAGAGATTTGATAATTTGGGTTTTCAGCGTCACCTTAGGTACTAAAAATTTTAACTCAAAACTGACATTTCGAGCAGTAGAAAGTTGACGTAAAACGGTAGAGATTGCAAGAGACTGGTATACACGTTCCCCCAAACCAATCGACACATTCAGTGATGTCAAATCCATGTTCTTTTTTGCGTAAGAAATAAAAATACATTCCAGTTGGTCCCATGTTGGCAGCACTGGCATTTTTCATTGGCAATGATGGGCAAAAAACTGTCTTAAACTTATTTAACCATAGTAGTAGTAGGGTAGTTTTATTTCAGCTTTAAATACAAAGCTGCGAGAGCTGTCAGTTTGACCGCCCGTCTTTTCAAAGCCTGGGGGATACTACTGGATCGGAACTATGCATAAACTCATCATTAAATTGATTTTAGGTTAGGTGTCCATTCATTGGAGTCTCCGCTTTAGTTTTTGAAGGAAAAGCTTTACCTTTCGACGCCTACACAATTTTTGTTCATCTTAACATCGTTTACAAGACCCCAACTGTACATAGTTGGTGTAGATTTAGACTGAAAGAAGGTAGATTTTGGTAAAGACTCACAAACGACTTCTTGGTTTCGGCCATTCAAGCCATCCGCGGCCTATGCAGCGAATTTGAACTTATCGAAAGGTTAAAAATAAGAGTACCGAAAAGACTGGGACGCGTGGAGCATATAGGCAGTCAGCCACCAGACCAATCACCATTGACAGACAGTGCAGCAGAAAAAGACTTCGCATAAGGTGCCCCCTAGAATTGGCGTACGTCATCAACCAGCTTGTTGTGCTTCAGTGGAGGTAGTTGGCTAGGGACCGATTTGTCTCGAGGACCTTGTTAATTAACGAAGTCACCCGAGATATACCTACAGGCAGTCTTGACAACCCTGAGCCTAAAGCTATTTTATAAGAAATGCCAGCTGAGCTACGTACGACAATTTATGAGAGTTTCTGCCAACCCAAAAGCTGGTTTCGTCTTAGCATTTGTAATTCCAAATTCTACACAACATTTAGCAGCAAAACCTCATTCCGCTTAAAGTCTGCTTCATATCACGTTAATTAATATTTGAATGTCAGATGTCACGTACCGGTGTTGGGATACTCTTCCAAACATATGAATTATGATATTCGCATTTGTGTCCTTAAATAATCTTACCTGCTGGCGCAAGCATTTTTGTAAAAGTTCAGAGCCCCAACCCCTTGTATTGAATTCCACTTCGGAGTACTCCCTACGTTCATATATTATACACCAGCTGGAGAGTCTTATCCCGAACCACCCCCTTTTTAAATTGATGCCTGGGCTACCATGTTGGTAATAATTATTCGGCTAAACATCCACCCGCCCATTATATAAATGTCCTGCCACTCGTGCTCGGTCGGTGGTACGAGCTAAGCCAACTGTTGCTGATATAACGGTTGTTCGCTATTATTGTGGCCAGTGTCCTTCTGCGTATTCCTACCCTGGCTGAGAGTTCATTGCGTTTGCCCTAATTGTTGTTCAAACTATCGAAAGGATGTTCATTCGTTTGTTGTTATGCGTTTCAGAACATGTGGCGATGTAGCGTCTGTCGAAGGAAAATGGCATCACGTGTATGTATACCACAAGACTCCACCGACTCAATGCTGGATGTGCCCGTGTTGGAAGCTTTACAACGACGCCATTCAGAAGCGAAACTGGGTTCCAGTACACAGACATTGGCACCGAGCAACGGTGCAGCTCTGGCACCACCACGAAGTCCTGAACTGCGAAGGCATTCGGATGTATCGCCAGCGTCGTTAAAGGAGTTGGAGAAGGTAGAGTTCGTCGCCAGGAGGAGATGTTCAACAGTGTTAACCAGGAATTTGTTTTCTTTTTTTTCCAGCTCAAAGGTGCCAAAACCCCAGGTGGAGATGGTGACTGGCGGAAGGGTGGTCGCAGTGGAGCGCCCAGTCGATCGTCGAGTCCTCCACGACAGGGCGACATGGAAATGGCATTTGGACCGCCAATATCCCGGATTGCATCGAGGAGAGGTTCACGTATCGCCAGACAGCACAGTTATGATGACGACATGAAGGGTGGCGTCGCAGCTCCCGGTGGGCCCGGTGGAGGAGGAGCCGGCGCCGGTGGAGGTGGCGGTGCTGACTTGGGCCTGGGAATACCTGCCATGCCCAGGAGGTGAGTGGTTGTTTCTCTTTCTAAGACTGTATACTAATTGTGCTTGCAGAAAATCAGCGTATGATGTCTTCGCTCCCGGAATCCTCCAGGCAGCGGCACAATCAGCACTAGCCAGATCTCCAGGCGAGAGTGTGGCTCCGCACATCCCTCTGCCGGGTTCTAGGAGACCATCGTTTCGAGTGCCACACCCATCCGACGATTTACCGCAAAATGACGAATCACCCAGTCCCGACAAAGGGAGTCCTGTGTTGACAGTCGACGATGACAGACGCATGCGACGAAGAGGATCCCAGTTGTATGTACACGCAGTAGCCGACAACTTCATTAGTGTATGCTATTTAATTTCTTCTTTACACGTAGACCCGATTTGGCAGCACTACGTGACCGTGGTGCTCTGCCACCTACCTTGGCGGCGGCTATTCCCCCACCAATGGCTTCGTTCACTGGACCAAATCTGGAGGACCTTGAGGCACCGCGACGCCAAACATCGATGGACGGAGAGGCAATAAAGATTGTTATTCACGACGTGGACTCTGGACCGATATGCTCATCGAAGCGACGGATTATACTCCGAAAGGATCCCACAGATAAGGCACATCGAAGTGAGTATATATTCTGAAATTTTTAACGTGGCTTTATATTTCTATGCCAAAGAGGAAGTTTCAAACATTCAACCTTCATTAATTATTTCCCTGGGAATGGTGTGCTCTTTTTGAGTACACATAGCGCCGGCATAATTCATTCCCCCCCACCGTCAGTCTTGGAATTAGGGTGTGAATTCCATTAGATAAGGGGCGGAAAGAGCACATGCCAAAGTCAATACCCGAACATTAGGGTAATTTATCTTGAAAGCAATAGGTACTACCCGAACGTTCGTCGAGAAGTTCCCATCAGTCTACCTGGGTATGGTCGCAACCTTTGCAGTCATAAAACGAGCATTTTGGTTCGGGGAGGAAAACCTTGAACAAATTTCTCCATCCAATCGATGACTATTCAATTCCTGGACCGAAAATTCCATTAGCCTTTGCCCCTTCTGCCGCGGTTTACACATTCGGAGGCATCCGTTTCCCCGTTTCTCTGCAAAATATAGCTCACCTGGAGCGAGAGTTCCCTGTGAGAGCAGTATCCTTTTCGCTTTTTGATATACATTTCACTTCCCTGATCGGTTTTTCTTTTCCCTTTCCGTTTCGTTCGCCTGATGTCTTGTCAGCTATTTGAAAAAAAAATTCTTCAGGGCAACGCCAACAACAACTATTGGGATTGGTGTTAGAACTTTCAAAGCCGTCTCTTCGTCCCAAGGACGTCACAGGGAGTGCCCTTCGAACAAACAATTTAATCAAGATGTTCATGAAATGTTGCAGTAAGGATAAAATAGAAGTGGTAGTTGAAGAGTTTCCTATTGTAGAATAGTGAACAAGCAGTTTGATACAATAGAAACGAATCAAACAGATTGACATTTACTCCTGCGTATGTGAGGATTCTAACACGTAAAGGGTATGTCCCTTGACTCTGTAAATATTTCCCCACAAGGTCGCAGTCTTCTCAACGAGATGATTTGTGTACAAAATAAATACATATTCTCAAGATTATATGGCGCTTGCACTATTTCGTTCGACTGATGAACGCTTTTAAAGCAAAAACTCTAAGGAAAAAGAATCACAAACCGGGAGCAACATGAGGTTTGTTCCTTTACTTTTGTAGTAAGAATGGAAAAGACTGTGCAAATGGCAGTGGTGGGGTTAAATTGTCTCTCAGAGGGAGAAGCTTGCGAAAAAGTTAGGAAACGCTTCTATAAAAAATGACAGATACACATTTGAAAAACTCAAAAAAAAAAATTGGTACGAAAAATGGTTAAAATATCTGATAAACTCGAAGAATTTTTAAATTTACTAACAAAATTAGTTGATCCATCAACCTAGGAATCAAAGTGATTCGGAATTAATCGAACTTCTTTTTGTTGAATCCGAGTAGCTATGTGAATCAGTTTGTCCTGATTGAACTACAAGCATTCGAAAAGAGGAAAAAACGACACTGCATTCAAAATTACGTGAAGGAGATTGTACCTTGCTACAGCGAGGAAGAATTTCGTCGCCATTTTCAAAAACAATCTTGATGAGAACATTTAGTTTCATTTTGCCGCCGGGTGATATCATTTTAATACACGCAGGATGCCAAATACGACAGCAAATTTCAATTTCAAAGCATCTGTCAATAGTCAGGTGACAGCTGTTCCAATTCTCACACCAAGAAATTTGTTGAGTAAAATTTCGTAAGATTCTCAGTGGAGTGGTAATATATTGCCCTCTAGATAACGCTCTTTTTTATAAATTTTTCAAGTTAAGGTTCGTTCGTGTACTTTCAGCATAGAAAAATGAAAAACGTCAAATATCAAAAATCGAGAGAGTATTCTTTCATTTTCAAGAGAAGTACCTGACCGGTTTCCTTACAAAATGTTTAAGTCATTTTGACATTATCGTAAAATTTAGCATCTACAAAATAAGTTGGAATTGAATTTTTTATAAGCTAAATACCAATGCGCTGATATGTTCTAGGAGAATATTCAATTACAACTTCTATCTCCGGCATCGTTGAAGTCGAAGATAAATAGAGTTTTACTTGTCAAACTTTTGAGCTGTCACTTGGTTGTCAGTTTTCATTTCCCAATAAGTCGGCAAGTAGAAAATTACGAAAAAATGAAAAAAGGGGAAATGGATTTCTTTCTCACTTTTTTTTTTTTTAATTTTCAGAGTACGTGGCCGCATTCACACAGTTTCTTAGAATTTTTTTTAATAATTTTACGTTTGCAAGAAAGTACCAGAATGAACCTATTGAGTAATTGTAGAAATTCGTAAGAGTTAGTAAAAGTTTGTAGAGTTGAGTAAAAATTTGTAGAAATTCGTAAGAGTTAGTAAAAATTCGTAAAATACAAAACCTTAAAATTAAATAAAACACAAAACAAATCACGATGTTGACTTTAATAGACTGCAGCCTTATTTACTACAATTTGCTAAAATGCCCGCCAATAAACACATGTATGCGACGTATAAGTATTTATACACCTTACACCCTCTCAAGAATTCGTATTTACATGTTATAAATTTTCCGATGCATATTAGTTACATAGGGTTTGTGTCAGAAAAGTCACTAAAAACTGAGAATTTATTACAATTATCTGTTCGAAAAAAAAAATAAAAAACCTAGCAGCTTGTGAGCTTTGAGAAATGCAAATTCAAATACAAAAAGGAATTCAAAAAATTGAAAAAGTTAAAAGAAAAAGCTGGGAGAATTGGGGATCCTATAAAACAATTAAAATATCTCATATCCCTAAGCCGGTATGACACTATATTTTTTTTTTTTAATTTTCTAGCTTTTAAAAAAAATAAAATTAGAGCAGTACGAAAAATCGGAACGAAAATTCCCCATAAGAGTGCGTACAAAAAAAAATGCATTGACAATATATTTAATGCCCAAAACACATGTGCAGAATGCAGTGCTGCAAGTACAATAAGTAAAACAGATGTGCAGAAAATGACTACTGTCATTCGCCGACTAAGCAGCTGAAGCGATAGCTGTTTACAACTAAAGCGTAGTACGCTACTCGAGCTAAACTAAATTTTATCTGGTCTCCAACTTTTCTCTCCAAACATCAACTAAAGTCCTAGCTAAATTTTGACGTAGAGAATGCTGTGGATAAATGTCACAGAAAACAGTTGTTCTTTGAAAAAACTTCTTTCATAAATTTAATTCCCTCTTATTTCAACTATTTCTGATTCCAGGTACTTCTCAACCACGTAATAATTAAAGAAGCTCATCCTTGCATACTTTTCCACAGCAGAACAACAAATATACAACGATCTGACACAATTTAGCTTGAGAAAATGTGCCGACCCATTAAATGGCCACGCTAAATTTTGACAGACACATGAAGTACGTGTTGAAACAAAAGTTTGATTATTAAGCTCGAGCTGCGTACCACTCAGCCAAATGGGTTCGCTAAGATTTAGCTCAGCTAAATTTTGGAGAGATTTTTGTATGGGAGCGAAAATTTAGCTCGAGCAGCGTACTAAGCTTAAAGCAAAAACAAAAACGATCAGCAAATGTCCAAAGCCGATGATGCCAAATACTTGAAATTGCGATTTATTTTCCTTTGTGTTGTGGTACGCTTGAATTTTGCAGCAAATTTAGAAATAGAGACATGTTGCACTGCTGCGGTGAGTGCAGAACTTTATATACATGTGTATTCTAATCTTGCTGTGCAGTGAATTCTGCACATGTGTTTTTGCCATAAATTACATTTTACATTTTTTTTCTTGACACTTCAAGATTATTTGCAAATAAATTCGATTGAAAGTTTGTGGTTGCTGTGCAAACAATTGCTACCTGTTTCGTAAAACGCTTTTGGTCCGTTATTTATCAAGGGCTCTTAAATCGATTATTAGTTTACGAGGTTCATAAATCTAATTTTTTTCGACATATTCACCAAGCAGTTTTAGAATTGAGTCTTTGCTAGTTCGAATATGCGAAAAAATAAAATTCAAATTTCCAAACGCGTTCTAAAACGAGTTTATGAACTCTTTTTCGAAAATGTAAATTATCGAAATTAGTGTTATGAATATAAACTAATTATTTTTCAATTCGTGTGTTAATATGAGTTCTTCGTCCTCGGACACCAGCTAAGATGAAAAGGAGCTCACCAAATATTTGGAGGAAGCTGCAATGTCAACAAGAAAGAAGAAACACTAAATGAAAGAACTGACTGCATGGAAAATTTTGACGATGCTGAATTCGAGAAGAGGTTTCGTTTGCCAAAATATATGTTAAACGAACTATTGAGTCGAATTGGTTTCGAACTGGTTTACTTGGATAAAAAAAAACAATCCGGTCTCAGCGCATGATCAAATTTTTCAAAGCTAATTATTTTCTATTTTTCCTTATCGGAAAGATTCTTCCCTTCCCTTCCATTTTGAACACGACAGCTGATTTCGAATTTTCGAAGTTATTACTGCTCTCCACTTTAGAGTGGTCTGGATACGGGACCATTCGTAAGTCTTAAGAGCGCTCCTAAATATGCAATAACCATTGATGAATGGGTTTACGAAGCTCTTAATTTAATATTGGTCGGTGAATACCGTCCTTAGTCTCATTTACACACAGCTGTCTTTTCAACGTGATAAAATTGAGGAAAAAAATAGAGACAAATTAAAGTGTTTGTTTCCGCTTTACGTATCTATAATTATGGGTAGAAAATCCATGACACTTTAGGCGTTTGACTTGTGATCTCTTTCTAACGCCTTATTAGCATTAACTGCGGACAAACGGATCTCTCTGTCCCAGTCTCGTGCAAAAATGCGCGTGCGTTATGGTGTAAATGCAGCATTAGGCAACTAATCGTGGATACTTGTAAAATCTTGAAAACTGAAAAGAAAAAGTCGATACCAATCTATACAATGTATTTTTGATTTCATTTAAAAACATATTGTGACAGATTTTTGAAGTCAAAATGATATTTTAGTACTTATTACACCTCTGTACAGGCACTTAACAACCTCCAAACGCGTTTAGCTTATGCAAGCTCCATACAACTTTGCACAGTTTTTTTTAAATAAGGTTTTTGCGCTAAGAAACATTTCAAAGAGTGTGTAACTTCATACACTCCCAATAATACGTTTATAAAATGGCTGATAGTCTTTAACATCTAGGGAATGAAAAATTGAGAAAAAAATATTTTTTTGTCTATTTTGTCAACTTGTTGGGAATTTATAAAGACCATACCAGCAAATTTCTCTCACTTTACCACAAGTACACAAATAAATACCTTCGTTTGGTTATACACTTGCACGTATAATTATGTGCATTATTTTGTTCAAATAATTTCATGTTATTATAACGACCGATGGCATCTTCAAATGGATAAGCTCTAAGAGAAACCACAAATCGCAAAATAAAAGTCACTTTGCTAAAACTTGTTTTAGAAAGTAAAGTTTCGAAATTTAATAATTACACTTAAACTGAGGCGTTAGATAGAGCAAATTCCATCACTTATCAGTTTAAATTTTAATTCTGAGTATGGGTTGTCAATTTGTTATATTCCCCCCCCCCTATGACATTTATATATGTAAATATAAAAATAAAAGTACGGACGAAATAAGCATTATTTCAAGGATTCACTTGTTTTTATAGAGGAGTATACTTTCATTTAGTTAATTTTACATCTATATCCAGATGCAGTCTAGAGGATTAAAGAACAAACTCATTTTAAGCCCAACTCGATTGAAAGTGCCGCCACATTCCAGTTCTAGTTTCGAAACTAATTACCTGATTTATCGACTCAAACCAGACAGCACACAACCACCCCCTGTATCGACCGCCTCATGTCTTTCTGAGTTTTCCTATGGAATTCGCCAATTATAGACTAACTATAATCCGCTAACAATTTTCCATTTCGAGCATATAAAAGCGGAAAATCCCTATCCGCACACACCCATGCCCCAAAGTAGATTGCTCTTCCATTTTGGATGCAACAAAAGATAATTTTGTGCCGATTTGCATTTTCCTCTTCCGAGAATCGGATTTGCTTCATAAACTCTAAGTACTTCAAGCAAATAACGATAATACTCTGCACAGAGAAACGGGTAACAGTAGGTGCATGTGGAACATCTCCGCAGAAGCACTCTCCAGTCATGTCGATATGGAAATGAATGTCCTCCACCAGCGCACTTCGCGTCTCGAGTGGAATTTCTGTAGATGCAGCAACAAATCCAATACCTAGTGCTTCAGTTTAATTTTATTCGTAACTCGACAGTGGCAATATTATTACGGCTTAAAGGAGTCAGAGATGGGAGAGTATTTTAGCACCGATTTGCATGCATAGCCTCAGTTTTAATTGTGGGCCAGATGGGCTCTGGCAGAATATCAAATATCATGCCGCAGAAAATTTACTGCGCTGATGTTTGTGCGAGATGATGAATTCGCTCAACAGATGGTTAGCGCTGAAGTGATATCGCGCACTTGTGTCTGGCGTCTCACGTTTTAATTTCGGGAAAATTCAATTAAGGAAAGAAACTCAGCTGGAAAAGGGAAGCAGTCGGAGGCTTTGACGAGAAGATGATTAGAATTAAGTGATGATATGGAAATTTTTCGGACGAAGAGGCACATATTCAAATTAGATGGCGGATCGTCTAATTTTTGTTACTATCACAGATGAGAGTTACAGGCCGAATAGGTTTCCGTCAGTTGTCAAGCGCGATTGGCAATACTTGGTACTGAAGATTATTTTCCACCAGGTCTGGTCTTACAAACTGGCAATATAATTAAAATAGCGTGGCTCAGTGGTTATTGTAGTTAACTGTTTAATTAGGGGACCCAAGTTCGATGACATCTTAAGGTTTTTCCCACGGCACCATCTCTGAAAAACATCTGAGAGTATAACTGTCATGAAAGAGCTTCTCCATTCGTCCCAAAAATAAAAGTTCAAACTAAATTAATGGTTTTCGGAATTTTAGACTAGGGTACGAAGCTCTTGTCGTAACCAGTGATTCCTGATTGACGGGAAAAAGCCCAATTTTGGCAAATTTTATAATAAAAAAGGGAAAACCGAGGGACAAACTTTAAAAATTAGGGGAAAAATTAAAAAAATTGCTGTGAAACCTAAATTGCTTAAAAGTAAAACTAAAACGCATTTTTATTGTAAACAATTTTCAAAGTTTACTCAGAATGAAATGTTCATACGGAACAAGAAAGAAAACCGCCCATCGAATGCATACGTGCCTACATGTACCAAAATTGTATGCATTCACTCAGGGAAAAAATGCAAACCAAAATGTAGTATGTTCTATTTGATTTAACGTTAAATAAACTTTAATAAATTATATTCGTTTTCACGTTAAAACATATTTGATTTAAATACGCAGTGTAATTTTAAATTAAGTCAATGTAGATTCAAAGTGAAACGTATTCACTTTTACATTTAAGCATGATTCCACGTCAAATCAAGGTGCATACGTGGTTAGATCAAATTAAAAATATATGCATTTAGAGTAGGGAAAACCTTTGAATTAATGTTATGCCACTTTGATTTAAAATGTTCGTAGTCGATGCTAAATCATTCCGAAAAATATTTAAATCACAGTGATTTTCTTTGATTTTTCTCTGGGTGTTCCACGATACTATCTAATAATCAATTTTAGTATCCAGGCTAAATTTTTCGAACTTACAATGTGGAAATTTTCCATAATTTTATATTGCGACCTAAAATAACATATTTTTGTAAAGGTTAAAAATGATAATTATTCTCAATTGTACGGTATGTATTTTATTTTTTTTTTATTGATAAAAAAAGGGATTAGGAATTCTTTAAGTCTGGGAACACTAGCGGCATATTTCATTTATTTTATGCAAAATATCTATTGCAGCTCTCAATTAATTCAAACTTATTCCATTGGAGGTGTCCAAATCCAAATCAATACAATTTTCACGAATAAGAGAAAGAGTAAGAGTCCAACAAAAAATTTGCCCTAAGTAAGCTTGACTTTACAAATAAAATTTTTGGAAAAAAAAGCAGAGCGCCACTTTTGGGACAAAAATGCTGACTGCACCAATCTTCCTGCTACATAGAAAAATGTTTGTAGTCGCCCAAAAATTGCTTTCGAAAAATCTACTTTCGATGTCTGGAGCTTTCACATTAGAAACATCACAAAGTTTTGAACTGACAGAAAATATTCTAGCCCACGCTCTGAACCAGAGTATATCCATTAATGAGTAGGGACACTCTCTCAACATATGCATTTGCTACTACCACAAAGCAAAATGCAGAAAAAATCGTACAAAAAGTGGAAGCAGGTCGAAAGAATCCTTTTTACCTGAATACAACGACTGCTTGAGAAGAAAAGGGTACACAGCACATTTTACCTGAACCACTACATGGGGCTTGCTGCGTACGACGAACGATTGTGGGTTTTTTCATAAAGCATTTTTAAAGGCGGGCCGGAATGACTGTATATTAGTAATCTCTCTCAACCATGAAGGTATGAATTAATATGATCAGGTTACCAGCTTTGCTTTTGTAGAATTGGTAATATTTGTATTTTTTGCCATTGGTTATTGATTAAATGGTCTTTGTTATGGACATGAAAATAAATTTCTATATCACGAAATTCAACCCTTTTGCTTTGCTACGACTTCGTTAATAACCATTTTTTATGATTTCAAGTTTTATTGCCAGCACTTTTTAGGTAATATATTTCATAGCAGATGGTCACACTAATTACTTAGGTTGGCTGTAGAGGGGATTGTTTACATTTTTTTCGCACGTATTTTTAAAGGCGGGCCGGAATTGGATTGTTATTAGACGTTCATTATCATCAATTGACGCAAGAAAGAGTGTTACGTGTCTGTGCGTGTGCCAAACAATTAAAAGTAATGAAATAGTGAAGTTGAAGTGCAAGTTTTTTTTATGTAGAAAATACTAAAATATTTTATATGTTCGATAGCCCTCATCTTTTAAAATCATTCTGGCGAAATTTCATGAAGTACGATATTGCTGTTGATAACAAAAAAACCAAATTGGAAAGACGTTGTGAATTTTTATTTATGGGGGAAAAATAATTCATTTCGAATGGCTCCCAAATTGACAGATGAGCACATTTTTCCCAACAATTTCCAAAAGATGAGGGTGAGGCTCGCTGCTCAAACGATAAGATAAAAGGATGGCAACAGAATATAAATGCCTTAATTGGCATTTTTACAGAAATAAAAGAAGACGGTATTAAGTTTTTAATGAACTAATGAAATCTTAATCAAGATTGCTTGGAAAACACCTTTGCTGTTTTACGTAACCGAGGGGGAAATAACTGACTCCATTTCAATTCATTTGTTCATTTAAAAGATCTTTTTCGGCAAAGTATATGGAAGATATTACCCATGGAAACTGTGAGCCAACTGCTAACATGGAACTTCCAGACAGAAGTGCAGATGAAACCACAAAAACGAAATAAGGACAATTTGGTTTCAAAACTGAACCTGATTATAAAACTGTGAACTTTGGTACTGATAATGCATTCTACTAATTCGCAGGCTATATTTAAAAAAAATACCGCCTAAACCACAAGTGTGAGTTAAAATTGAGTCCGCAACTTAACGTTTCCTCCCTTTCTACAGATTTTAAAGAATATGAAGATGGGAAATTGACACGGCCCAATCAAGAATTTTTAGACTCGTTAGAGAATCTTGAACAAAAATGTATTTCTTGTTTTCCAAATATGCACTACCTAATTAATTTTGAGGGGAATATTTTTAACTTTTTGAAAAATGAATTTCATTACAATTGTTGCAAAAATCAAAATAAGGAATTTCTTATCAAATTTTACGTCCGAGTACGGGTTTACTTTATTCTAAAACAGTTAATAAAAATAACAAAAAATGTACCAACAAACAAAAATATTTAAGTGTAGCACACATGTGAATATATATATTAGATATAAAATGTTCAAAAAGAAATATTACAAATTGATTTTGCTTTTTTTTTACGTCACACCCTGTACCACATTTTGAAATAGTTCAACTACTCTTCCATCCCTCTTTTACTAGAGCACTTTTAGTGCCGTCTATTTCTCGTGTATGTGTACTGCAAATTGTAAACTGATAAAAAACACGTGGAGAGTGTCCCTACTCATTAATGGATATACTCTGCTCTGAACCACCCCAAACATTTTTTAAGACTCAACATACAATGAAAGAAAATCCACCAATTCCTTTTGCTATTTTAAGATTTGCACCTCTGAAGTTTAGCTCGTAAATTATTTGATTGTAAAACGAGTCTAATAACTCAGCTGGTCGTGTATGTTTTCCTGTATACTTTAACTTTAAATTTACAGCGCCTCGCAGCGCAACTAATGAAATAAATTTTAACGACCGATTCGCGTATCTTTTTCACAATCAATAAATTTCAATCTTGACGGACGAATTGAATTACAAATGAAATCGTTTTCGTCCTCGAAAGATGAATGCCACCCGATGGAACTTTATTATCGACGAAATTAAAACAAACAACTTTAAGGGCGGCGATGCCTTGCTACCCTTGCATTTAAGTAAAAAAAAACCTTATTTTGCAAAGATTAACAACTGCAGAAACATACTCCAACCGGTGTGGTTGTAAGAGTAAGTAATAATAAACATTCTTACTACTTTGGCGCGTAATGTCCTGTTTTTTGAGGATAAAGATGCTGGAAAATAGTTTTAGGGGATTTCGTACTTTTTTTTTTGTGTTCCCTCTCATTTCACTGTATAAGTGGCACACTAGTGTATTGTAATTTCATTTTAGTACCCCAACATTGACTCTAAAGTGGGCGTCGTAAAACACGCTCCAGTGTGGGTTGAATGTTTTTTTATGTCGCCATGAAATGGATATTGTCGGCAACTTATGGACGTAAATGTATAATTTACAACTCGTATCGCATTAACGAGACAGCCAATTTTGAATTGCAGCTCATAGTTTGGTGGTGGTTCAGTTGGAAGATTGAGTTGTGCTCAAAGGATGTCAAAGTTCTGCCAGGGGGCTAAAATCAGCCCCAAAAAACTGAACTCATTTCATAGCATAGGAAAAATTAAAAACATGCTGAGAGATATAGTTGCTGACTTTAATTAATTGACGAGGGAATATACTTTTTTATTTAAAAAAAAAAGGTCCTTAAAAGTAGATTGCGTTCGCTTTCATCAGCAGTATTGCAGTCGAAGTGAAAACAGTTCATGTAACAGGTGTGTATGACTTGTTTTATTGTTTGCATATTGTTGTGGCTCACTATCGCTAATAGACCAGAAGTTTTATGTCATTTGATTTTTCAATTGCCAATTCAATTCACTTTACGTAGCACACCGCATGACCTTGCTGACGTTTTTATCCACAGCCCGTATCCATCCGTACATCGCATAATTATTGTAAGCACATTTTAGCAATAATTTATTTAAATTATCCACAAAATTCGAAAGCATTTATCACTTAAAAGGATCGAAATCTAATTTAAGGAAACTCGGTTTCATTTTGTTAAGCACGAGCCGTTTCACACGAACGTGATGTTATCAGTATTCATCGCAGTTGCCCGCGGTAGAAGGTCAAAGCGCTTATTCTCTTAGCACTGCTGTTTTGTAATCAAATCTGTCAATTATGATGGTAATTGTATTAGGCTCTGGAGTTCTGCATTTGGCTCGTTAGTTATAACGCCAAGAATCAGATGTAGGTAGATATATTCATTCATTTCCGATTCCCCTGACAGTTTCGCCGTCGTCGACAAAGTTCTCAATTCAAATTGAGAAGAACTAGCTTCCCCCTGTCTGCATGTACCGCAATGTGAGTTCGTAAATCCTTCCGAAACAGGCAAAAGTTGTACCACTACATCGTCGAAATAGATTACTGGCTTCATTGATTTCTGACAGCTGTGTGCTGTAAAGGGACCAAGTTCAACTTTCGATTGGGAATGGTGATTGTGAATTTTACTAACTCCCTCTCTAGATAAATACACATGCAAGAAGTAGTCAATACACACAGAAATGTATAGTATTCCATTGCCAAGCGGAGCACACTTGAACGCTTCTCACAATCAACAGGTCTCTATCTTCGACTTAATGGCGAGCGACAGTGGTGGAGGGCGAGGTATCCTTGAAATAAATTGCTTTTCAGAGTTTTCTTGTTTTCTTTTTTTCCTTATCCCCATCCTTTCATCGACACCCCCTTTGAGGAGGTAGAACCTAAACCTAAGAATGTCGTCATCGCCCAATCGGCGTTCACCCGTAACATCTCCGTTCGTGAATCTAATTTTAATATTCGGATTCGTCGCGCACCATGCTCGCATGAGAGTGATAGCGTATGCAGCGCGTCATATGACGACTGAAAGACGAGGCACATGAAAGGATGTGGAAGCGAATAAGTACTACTTAAAGGATTGCACGGTATTTCCATAAAGTTGAGAAAGCAATTTCAAGTAAAATGCTTCGGGATCCTTGCATGTCACATGACCCTTGCTCTTCCAGTGACTTTGCGTTGGCGTGTGATGTACCTCGTATATTCGACGTCAACAGGCGAATGTGTGTGTGCAAGAATTTGCCGTAAACTTATCATGTTGCTGTTGATGAAGGGTGCAACGTCATCATCCGCTCTTGTTCCATCCATGTTGGTTCCCGAGGATATTAATAATTTCGATGGAATAAACATCTTTATTGTTATGTCCCGGTTGCCCCGCCACTAGACAGGATCATGACTACCAACCTACAGCGACTACTTAAATAAACTGTTGGGAAAATTGGGTGCGTGAAGCAGTATCCTGGAACCCGCACCACTTCCATTGTCGATGGCGGGGCCGTATTGTCTTGTGTAATGATTTTTTGATGTGGGCCAGGTTGTAGCGCACCAGCTGACAACTGTTTTCTATAGGCTAACTTAAGTGCAAACTGTTGTAGGTATTAGCGTATTTATGTCAGCAAATGAGGGTGCAATTTGCGTTTGTTTTTGTTTGTTTCTAAAGACCGTGTAATGATTAAAGGAGATAAATATCTTTGGCACGATGGGAAATAGCTGAACATCTGTCTATTGAGTGACGTTGAATGATGCTGTGTTTCCATTTCAGTTGGACTTTTGCTCCCTAGAATAAATGTGTCTAATTTGAGGTGATATAGAAAAAAGCTTGCACGGAGGCAAACTAAATGGTACGGGCTTGTCAGTGAGACTGCAAATTTTCAACAAGTGCATAGGAAATGTGGCATCAATAACTCCTAAAGTTGCACATTATAGCTCTTGAGTAAATCATTTAAGGAACTTTCAGTAACATCTGTTCGCCTGTAATCTGATTTGTTGCAATGCCCTCTGATGAGTTGAATCCATTGGACCATTTGAGATCAAAATCAGCTCGCCTTTAAATTGTTTTCGACAGAGTCATTGGAGAATTGTCGTTATTTGTTTGTCTCCTTGTACCAATCAGCGAAAACCTGCCTAAACCATTCGTCAGTCTTTTAGGGACATTGAATTGACCTTAAGTTCAACAGAGACTCATTTTTACTTTTCTAGACTCTTTGCAGTTCAACATTTTTTTTTATAAATATTTTGCTGTCTATAACATTGTCCACGATTTGATGCTACTTTATACAAAGGACCTACTCGCAGTTAGACTGCTAATGTAGATGGCAATATCAGTTCGATGAATTGTCCTCATTTGAGTTCAAGCCTCGGTTATAGGTACAGCTGATGGGATGTTTACTAAAATCTCTTGAAAAGGCACTAACATAACCTTTTTTTTTTAGATCACCAATTTTACAACAGTTTTTTTGAAATAAAGAAAGAATTTATTTTAAAGACGTTGACTTTTGCCTACATGCGTTATAGGTTCGTCTGTCCTGATAAAAGTTTTAAAGAAACTGACTTCTCACTTTAAGATTCCAAGTTTTCATGACATGTAAGTTTTTAATTTTTCATTCATTTCATTTTTATTTTTCATTCATTTCATTTTCAACGGCTTTATCGGATAATCCCAGGTGAAATTTATTTCCTCTGAAATCGTTGCTGCCAATGTCGTTAGAAGAATCGCCTACGATTCGCTAAAATACGAATGGAAGCACAACATGCGAACGAATTTTTAAAGGAGGTACGAGTATATGTGAATACAAAGTGGAAGACTGTGTACACTTTAGGGCGAGCGATATACAAATTTGCGGGTGTACATTATGCAGGCATTTTTTTTTTTAATTTACAAAATTCATGTCGCGTCAAAAACTGTCGGTATATTTATCTGCAATTATTTTCAGTGTGGGAAACACTTTAAGAAAAAACATTTCTGGCAATGCAAATTATTTTTGTACAAGTAGCGGCTGCTAAGTAAGTGTTTTTATTAAATATTTATTAGCGGAATGACAGGAAATCTAAATTAAACAACAAAAATTAGACCCATCGAATATTTTTCAAAATAAATACCAAAACTCCAAACTTCTCATTCAAAGCTGAACCTTTGGTATTTTACTCTGAACAACTGCTTTATAGTATGCCAACTTTGGAAATAGGTTCGGATTGTATATACTTTTAAGGTTTTTTTTCATAGAAATAATCGGTGGTATTCCACTTCTTATACGGCTCGTTCTAACAGCGAATAATTCAAAAAGTTGTTTAGCCGACCATTTTTATTTTCTTGTGCTAGACCAACTCCTTTCATACGACGTAACTGTTCTGATTGGAAAATAACCCAAATCATCCCATTAAATCAAAAATCCCTACTTCGTCGATTTAATTTTCAGCTGCACGCAGTGTATATTGGAAATGATCTCCCGGTACGAATTAGTATGGTAGCTTCAACCTTCAAGTGCCTACCTATACCTATCATATTTCGTATCTTAAACCTCCATTTTGTGTTGACCTTTGTTGGATTATATCCTGGCTGCGCACACAAAAATACCTGTACGTGGATCAGGTGTGCCCAAATTAAATTATTGAAAGCCTTTTTGTGCCAAAATAAAATTAACTCCGATATTCGCGTCACGTAACTACTTTTGGCCCTTCACTGGAATTATGTAACAAAATCAATGGTTAAGTGGGTAACCCTCAAAATGTATATACTACGTTTAAAATAAATTGATTTTGAACGTAAAACTTTTAGGGAGCCTTTCTCCATTGAACATTTAACGTGGCTCATCAAATATATCCCTTCATGAAAATATTCATGGCCCCACTGCCTCTGTGCTCTCTTTCACCCACTCATCGTTGTAAATCCGCTCTGCAAAAGAGGACAAACCTATAAATGCGGCGCATTAAAATGCATATATAATAAAAGACAACCGGATTGACCGCCCGTTTGCCATTTAAAATTGATCCTTGCGCTAGCAGTAAATCAATAAAAAAAAAACTGAAACGAGGACAATAACTTGGCAGGAACTTAATAAATTTTCCAGTAATATCTATCCCACAACACGAGGTCAATTTACCTCGTCGACGGCGCACATCGCTTTTCCAAAGACGCTATTACAACAAATAAGATTTAATATTTTTTTTATTTTTTCATTCTTCTTTTTACAGCGCGAGGTTTTGGTATGCGCGTTGTTGGTGGCAAGACTGGTGCGGATGGCAGGCTTTTCGCGTACATTGTTTGGACAGTGCCTGGGGGACCGGCTGAAAAGAACGGATTACAACAGGGCGATAAGGTAATTTCTACATCAATTGCAAATGTGTTGGCAAAAAAAGAGGCGTCTCCTTTAAACGGATACTCTTGTTGAAGTTCACCCGAGGGGTGTCAATTTAATTTTAATGTGATTTCGCTATGCGATCCTTATCCTGCACTTGTACTCTCATGTTCAGCGTTCATGAAAAGTGGTTTTATAGCGGGAGGAATAAGAAAAAGTTAAGTGACATGAAAGATGGGCACAAATTGCTTTGTGGTTTCAATTGACACATAACATGGCAGGGCTATGCTACGTATACAACGTACCGACACTGGTAGAATGATCAGTTCAAAGTAAAGGAAATCTTACTAAAACGCTCTGCTTTCGTCCTCAATCAAACAAGACGGATTGGGGATTATAAACGAATGAGGATGGAAGTGAAACGCACATTGCTGGAAAGATACTAGTTACATCCAAGCTTATCACTAATGGAGGGGAAGAAATAGGGTACCTACTCAATTTAACATTTATTTTTTTCGAAATGCCATCGTTTTGCGTGCATGTTTTTTTTAGCCGTTTTATGAGCTGCTGAAAAACTTGCCGTGTAAATATAAGCTGGTCGAAGGTGGAAATGTTGTGCGCTTTTCAATTCAATTAAAAGTTCGGAGTAATTAAAAGTTTGCCAATGCATTTGTTGATTTTCAGGTTGGAACAAACGAAACACTCCTCCACTGACCAATTGTTCGGTTAACAGGCCGAGCAGTGCAAGTAAGCAAACTCGTTTGGGAATTATTTACCACTTCAGTAAAAAGAATTAATGGGCCGGAAATTCTTTGGCAGGCACTCCAATTTTTTATTTCACTTTTGAGCTTGTGTTATGCTTTTGTTTCAATTCACATATACTACGAGCATACTTTATAACAACTTTATCGACCGACTGAAGTTGTCAGCCTTAAGTGTGAGTAATATATTTCCGAACGAGAAAGTGAATAGTGGAAACAGGACATTCGACTTTTGAATAATTCCTTTGCTCCACCAAATTGTACATTAGGCCAAATTAATAACTTATTTGATCCAAAATATTTTGAATTGCTACTTTTATAAATACATTTTTTTTAAATAAACATTTAGATCCTTGAGTGGAACAGCATGTCCCTAATCGATCGTAGCTTCGAAGAAGTCTGCTCCATAATGGATCGCACTGGTGATATTGTAGAGTTACTTGTCGAACATGCCACAGACTTTCGTATGTGTGATCTATTCGATGAAAATATACCGCCCGGCAATAGTGGTGGTAATCAAAGTGGACCACGCAAATCTGGGGATGGACCTGTTGGACTTGGTCTTGTTGCAGGTGAGTTTGATGTTTTTCTGTATTTTTTGTTTTCCTTATAATTTTTTTCTATTTACAAGCACAAAAATATTATATTCTTTTGTTTTTATTTACAAAAAAAAGTATATATTTGATTTCCGTTTTATCTTGTTTTACAACCCTGTATTATTGAACAGACCCCGAAACCACAGACAAATCACCGGCATCGCCGACAAGACGGAAACTACCCAAAACTCCGGTATAAATATATAAAACAAAAAGAAAAAACATTTAGAAAAAAATATACAGTTTTTAACAAATTCACTAAAAAATGTTGTTGCATAATTTGTTCATTTTTAAATAAAATTGTTCAATTATTTGGTTTATTATTTTTGTTTTTGTTCTTAGGAAACAGTGGACTATGTTTAATTTCTCGCTTTGTTTTAAAATAATTTAGACTTTATTTCCGCTAGTAGTTTTTTGTGTGGGTATTTGTTTCTGGATTTTAGTTTGACTGTCAAAATTCCAAATTTCTAACTTAAAAAAAATATCAGCGCATCAGTTATTTTTTTTTTTTTTTGAGAGTTTTTCTACTCTTTTTCTTTGGGAAATGAGAGTTATTTCTAAGTTATTATAAATATATAACTCTTTAGTACCATAACCCATAAGTCTAGATTTTTTATTTCAAAATTACGTTCGAAAATGGTCCTGCAAAGCGAACTTTTGAATCCAACGCCCACTGATCTGTAAAATGCGACTGATCCTGCAAAAACCTTAAATGTCTCTTCTTATGTTAGAGATGCAGGCATGGTAAAATCAGTTTCATTTGCTTTTAATAATTAGTTTGTTAAATATGTACAAACGTCCACTTAAGTCCTTAAATTACTCTGAAATCGCCAGTTCGCTTTAGCTAGATTGCTTCCATCAAATCATGTTAAGTATACATGTGCAAACAGTGTTACCAATCTCGCGATTAATGCTCTTAACAAATGCTATCTCCAACTTTAAATTTACAGAGGCTTACAATTATTTGGGAATAGCTTAAAATTAAAGTCGAAACCAGAATTTGCTATATGTTAGACTTATTGAAAAGCGGCGTTGACTTAAATTAGGTTAAAATGTTATAATAAAAAGCAGTAAGTCATTATTATTGATTTTTATTTTTATTTTGCTTAATCCCACTTCACAACTATCTCTTGTCCACTTCAAACTCTGGTTATGAGTGTGATTTCAAATCGCTTTTACTGTACAATGAATGTCGACGTTTTGATGTTTTAGTTTTTCTTTTCTTTTTTTTTGTTAGTTCTTCAACAAAAAATTATTCTCAACTTTTGTAGTCTCTTATTTGTGGTAGATTTTTTTTTCCTAAGAAGAGGATATGAAAAATTTCAAACTAAAATCACTTTATATGTCGGAGAGAACTATGACTGTCTATATTCTTTTATTTTTGTATCTTCAGAAGTTGTTATTTTTACAAAGTGTTTTGTTGTTTAAATTATGTCAGAAAAAAATAAATAATAAAATTGTTTAAAATGAAAAATTAAAAATCCTATCATTGATAATCATTTTACCTAGGAGTATTTTAAGATACGTGTAGAGTATACAATGTTTTTATGAAAAGAAATAAAATTTCATTTTACTAAGTGTTATTAAATATGTAGGACTGGTTCTTTTTTTATAAATAACAACCAAAATAAAAGTGTATACAATAAAAAAAAATGTAATAAAACCAAATTAAAGTATATAGAGAATTTTTATTCTAAAGTTATTATATATAATAATTAGTCGGTCTTTTTAGGGTATACTAAACTAACTTAAATGTGTTAATGTAGTTTCTTTTTCTGTTCGGTAATTTTCCTTTTAAGACGGAACGTTAAAATATTTAGGCTGGAGCGAAAAGAAAACCGCCCTGATGCGTTTATTTTTATTTTTATTTTAAACTTTTACAAGTTTTAAAAACGGGTGACATAATTGTGACGGACTGGAGTACGAACTAGTCTAATACTTAACGAATTCATAGAACCTGTTAGTGGTATAGCCGGTCTTAAAAATTGGGGCTTTTGCATTCTTTTGTCTTACACTAATTTTGTAACTCATGCATTCAGCATATTTTACAAGTTTTCCTTCAAAAATAAAATTTAATTTTTAACTTAGGCGCTTAGACGTCAGCTTCATTTTTTTCTACTAACAATCGTTACATAATTTAACGATCATTTCCTTCTGCCTTTGGCTGTGTTAATCTCCCTAAAAGTCGGTATAAATCTCAACCGAAACTGGTGTAACTGGTAAAAGCTCGTCGTAAATTCTTTGGAAGGTTATATACTTGTTTGTGGTATATTTGTGGCACAACTTTTCTGATAATGCATCGGAGATATTAAGTATATTTTGGTTTTATTTAGGTCTCTCATCATTTTTGTATATCCCATATCTAAGATTTAAAAATATTTATTCAACAAAATCGTTCAATTGATCACATCACCTACAGAACCTATATACTGACAACAAATTTAACAATATCTCATTGGACTAGAAAACAACTAAATATATAATATTCCCAACTTTTTCCCCTTCTCTGTCAGTTGACACTGATTAAAGTCAACAAGTAAAAAAAAACGAATAACTGACAGAATATTTAAAAGTTTCTCATGCAATTATTAGGTTCAACTTCCCATTTTGTCCTGACGGTTTCATTTGAAAATAAACAAAATAAATTTCGTGACAAACCAACCAAAAACTCATAGGAGTTAATGAGTTTCCACTGTATAGTAATTATGCGTTGACAGATGTCCAAAACAGGTACAAACTACAAAATTCCTTAATTCGTTTGCAAATGGGTGAAGTCCTATGCCAATAACAGTAAGTCCCTTTGATCTTTGAAAGTTTTCTACACCCTGAATGCGGCGAAGAAGTTTCTATTCAGAGAGGGAGGAAAATAGAGAAGGAGATAGAACTAGGGAGAAATGTCACGGTTGTCAGTAGCACTTGTTGTGAGGCAGTCCTTTACCAAAAAGGACTTTTCAAATAAGGAACAAAGCATCTTGGGATTTTTTTTCAAATATTGTTTCTTGCGATTTAGGGAATAAAAGTTTATTTCTTGCTAAAGTTTTGTAAAAAAAAAAATAAAACTGTTAATCTAGTATAAATTAAAAAAATCTGTATATAATGAAAGTACTTTGAAAAAAGTACAACACAGTAAGAGCCAAAGCACCAGAATCAGTCTTAAGAAAATAAAGTATTCTAAAGAAAACAAAATAATAGCAAATATTGTTTAAGAACTAATTACGCTATAAACTATTGTGGCGGTGGCAAAAAGTTGATGTTATTTAATAAAGAAGAGAAGACAGAAATTAGGGTAGGTGCTAAGAGTTTGTTTTTTTAACCAAATTGAAAAATGTGTTTAAATTTTATAAACGTTTGCAAACCATTAGTGTTTTATTTTTAAATATATTGTTTGAAATATTTAAGGCTTAAAATGCGAACCTCTGGTTTTCATGTAAAACAAAGGAAATTGTTTTTATGACCGTAGTAAAATGACGAATAATTTCTTTGACTTTTTAAAACTTGGAAAAAGAAACTCGAAAACGAAACGCATATACGATTTTTGTTAGTTGCAATTTATAAAAATACATGAACCTGCTATATACAGCAACCTTACAAAATATCCAGTTTTAAAGAAAACCGATGTAAAAAATGTAATTATCATATCGTCCCTTTCAAAACATATTCCTATCTCGTTGTTATTATAATTAAAATCTGTACGTCGAACGGATTTTGTGTTCTTTAAATAATAACATCAACTTCCTGTTTTCCGACCATACACTTGCATCAGCTTCGACTCAATGCTTTGTGGTCGTTCTATAAAATGAAAATTAAAAATCTTTAGAAGAATAAAAGCAAAAATAATAATCAGATTAGTTCAGATTAATCATGTCTTCGAATTTAGTACAATAATAATTAAGTTTAAAAATGAAACAGAAAAACAGTTGTTAAGTATTTGTAGTTAAACATTAGAAACTATTAAACAACGTAGTTATAATAAGTTAATTATTAAAAAAAAAAAACATTTTACCTTTCTAAGCAAATCAAAGCAGTTTATATAAATAAATCTATTTAGAAGAACATTTATCACAACTATACTAGAATACCCACCAATTGCTAAAATAAACTAAACATACTAAAGTAAAAGTTGAAAACTAGCTACATATATATAAAAATATATTTTTTCATAACTCCTGTCAGATGGGTGAACTATTTTCTATTTTCAGTTTTTTTTCTACTTCCCAAACACATAAAAAAAATATGGATACATATTTTGGGGGACAAATTTTACGCTAAAACAATTTCTAACTATACATCTACATATTTAACTATGATATATGAATTAAACTAAATATATTCCATATTTACATATTAATCTACATAATAACAGAATTATATACAAAATAAAATAAAAGAAATACGTGTATATTCCTTAAATTAATAACAAAATGAGACCAAATACGAGAAGCAAGTAATAATAATACGAAATTGTAAAAACAGAAACTTGTTAAATATTTATTTAAAGCAGAAACAAAAATACAACAACTATGTGAGAGAAAAATCAAATAAATAAAACATTCAAAGTTAACGATATCGATGAATGAAATCAGTGTGCTTTTTATTTTTATGCGTATCTTTGTTACTCCGTTCGATTCATAGTTTACTAAGTAATTGCAATGCGGACAACACAGCAGCTGACGTCGTCGCTGCTAAATGGTAAAGTTTTTTTTTTTAATACTCAAAGAAAATATTTGTATAGTACATAATCTACAATATCCAAAATCGAATACAGACTATAAATACTCTATTATAGAAAATATTCTAACACTATGATTACATAATTAATCATTTTTGGAATGGGAATGTTTAAAGGAATACTTTTTTCTATTTATTATTTTTTTTATGTTTTACATTTTATTTAGTTTCCATAACATTAAAATATAAATATCTGAAAACGTTAAAAACGAGTTACGATTATTTTCTTTTTGTCTATATGCATTTTTCATTCAGTTTGTTAATATTTTTAATTCTAGTTTGCATATATTTTATGGATTTTTATACTATTTGTCTATATTTGTACATAATATGCCTCAAAATAATAATATGAGTTTACATACGAACTAGGGCGTTTTATTATTAGTTGTTATTTTATCTCTATCGTATGCAATTGTTTTGCCATACGGATTTTTTTGTTCTATTTGTTTTACCGGTTTTTCGTTATTTTATCAGTATTGCTGATATTTTTTTGTTGGCGATCCTCTGCAGGATCTAACTGAACAGAGTATCAGAAGTACCTTACCTCCAAACTAGTCAAAGGTAATAGATTCTGATTTATTTCAACTCACCATCTGACTCTCATATCAGACTTGTTGTAAAATTTGCGTACTTTTTTCCGTAGTTCAGAATCGATTTTGCATCACTGACATATATGCGGGATCGGTTTAGTGTTGGCTTCCAGTCCATGGTTTCAATGAGTAGAATTGCAAAACTGCTTAGAAACTTACAGTTTTTTTACTGTGACATTACTGCTTTTACTGGGGCCGATCGTTCTAACAAATGTTGGGCTTATTGTAGTCCGGAAGGGACTTGGTTTAATACTAAAAATACTGAAATTTTAGGCACTAACTCGGTGGGGTGTAAACTCTTACTTGAATACACCATCTAAGTCCTCGTCTTTCTATAACCGTTTGCAAATTGTAATTTGATACTTTCAATAAGGTATTATAGCCAAGCCCAGACAAAGTAGCTTAAACTGCTTCAAAGTCTTGCTACCTTATACCGTATTGGTAATTCCTTGGAGCTAGATTGTCTTTTTTTAGGTATCCTCTTGCTCACTTCATATCGAATGTGCTTATTTTGGGTGTAGGTAGTCTTGGAATAGGTATAGGTTAAGTGGGTATTGGCCCAACTCACTTTAATTGAATAGCCAGAATAATGCTTAGACGGGTACCTTAAACTGTACCCCGTCAACTTTTTACTTTAATCTAGTATTGTTGTGATGGTGGTGGCTAAGCTTACTGATTCAGCTTGGATCTCTGGGTATCGGTTTGCTCGAGGTGGCTGTGTATTATAATCTTTTCTTGTACAGTCTTCAATATTTAATTTCGAAATAGGTTTATTGTTTAAAACTATACGTATGTATTTATTTGTAAATACTGTCTTTTCGTTTTCAAGCCTAGATGGTACTATTGGGCATTTGCCAGATCGTCTCATACTTTTCGGAAGTATAAGTAACTTCAAAGCGGCAGCTTCCCAAAATATATTTATGCCTTTATGAACTGCTTTCAGCACCATCTAATCTCATGCGAACTGGATTTATAGTAACGTCGAATTCAACTTAAATTCGAGATATAAAACAAAATTATGCTCTCCTACACAACTTTTTCACAAATGTGACGTTTATACATTCGGGATCCAAGATTATGAGCGCCCGTACTCCTTCAAATAAAAACTTCCTTATTTTAGCGAGAAGTGCTTTAAAAAAGAAATTAATTATAGTAGGTACATAACGCAAAGAAAATTTACATTTGGTATCCCGCTTGGTTGTCAATCAATTCAAATATAAGTCAAAAGTTGTGCGTCTTATTTCTTATGCAAAAAAAAAGGTGCCAATGCACATTTAAAAATAATAAATCAATTTGGGAACTATGCGAGTGCGTTCAAAAAGGTAGGCCAAGTGAGACTTGACAACGTAATAAAACAAACAAGCGAGACTGAACAAGGTAGTAGAGTTTTAACATGTGGCTGTGTTTATAACAGTGACACTAATCCGAAAGGTGTGGCTTTATATGCGCATCAATATTACTTTTCTTTGTTTTACTTTCCTGAAATATATGTTGACCTAATAAGACACAGATATTTTTGAAAGCGCCAAACTTATCTAAAAACGATACCATCAAGTATTTCTTGTTTCCAACCGACTTTTAATGGTAGTAACTTCGTACGAATATCTCTTATTTGGATTCCGTAAAAGTAGTTTAAAAATGTTCAAACTGGTTGTATATTAGGAGTTTTTCCCCGCCCAGGTCTTAAGCCATACATTATTTTGACCTCCTCCTTTCTAGATCCGTCTACTGTATATATTGCACTTTAACAAATGTTCGTATTTCAAAAAAGAAGATGCAGTTCAATGTAACTGTCTGCATACTTTTAAAAATATTTTCAATTTCAATATTAACCGCACCCAACTTAATGTTCCAAAAGGCCGAAGGAAAACTTTAAATACTTTTAATAGATAACAACATCTCTTTGTAAACTAAAAATACATATTTTACATTTATTTAAACTTTATTGTATATGATTTTGTTTGTCTTCTATTATAAAATTTTAGTTACCTTGTTTTGAAAGTAATCCCAGCTGGCACGAGTTATGCTATGAAAGTAAATTTTTTGCATATGAAAACTAGTTCTTTTGAAATAAAATTGTAACATACGTTCAAATAGATGCAATCAAAAATAACAACAACAAAAAAACCATGCATACATATTTAGCTATACATATCTATGAATATAATTTTAAAAATAATGTTGTACATTTTTTAAATAACAAAGGGGAATGTGAATTGTAGATATAGAAAAACGTCTTTGTTTATCCCTAATTTTCTTTTTATTTAACTTTTGTTTTATATGTTTCTTTTTTTTTGCATTGCGAATGAAATAACAAATTTCAGTGTTGTGTTGAATAGTGATTATTTTTACGTTTTATGGAAACTACGTTAAAAATAAAAAAAAAATAAAATGTAACCGAGAATAAACCATGTTTGTTTAGATTAAGTTGCTTGTGTAAAATGTACAAATTGTGATTGGCTCTCTTTGTAAATACCATCGTTTTCTCAATTTTATTTGCAAGTTGCACGCAATTGGATTTGCTCGAATCAGCTGGAAAAAAAAACTTGTCGCATTGTGTGTCCTTAGTTTTCTTGTGAAATTATTGTTTCTTTGGAATACATTACAAACTTAATTTGTGGGTGAAAAATTAAGTCAAAATAAATAGATGCCATCTGAGCTGATCATAAGGAGCCTACATTCTTAAGTTGATTAAAAAAAAATAACTGAAAGAAAACCAATAAAATTAACAAAAGGACTTGTATTAAGTCGCAGAGGGTCTCAACTCACTTTAAAGGGATTTCAACTTTTTCCATTTCCATATTAATTTATCCATCGTATCATTATTGCCGTCCTATGCGATTTGTATATCCTTCGGGGAATAATACTTATACACATATTTTCATTTTCATTCCATCCAGTCATTTCGTTATATAATAATATCTGTGCAGGGCCCACAATGGGATATCGCTTAAACCCGCAGTAGTGGTGTGATGGTGATTGCGTTGGTGGCTAAGGGGAAAAGTAATTTACGTGCTTTTTTTCTCATAACCACAAAGGATATCCTAGGATTGCCACCTGGATGAGAGAGCTTCCCGAAATCGCTTTTTTGTGCCTTTTATTTTTCTCTCTATCATCCTGTCGATGAAGTTATATCTTTTGCATATTTAACCTCACATTCGCTGTTGCAAAAAAAGTACTATAGAAATGAAATATATATACAAAGAACGGTCAAGGTGGTGTAAGTAGGCTGGATAGATTCCTGTCTTCTTTCTGATGGCAGGAGTATAAATTATTGAGAAGTTGAAAAGTATTTTTATGGCTACAAAGGTGGTTGCAGAAACCCACTTACATTGTGTGGAAATTACTTAAGAACTAATGAAAAGTAATGTGCGAAGATAGTTCGCATTTAACTATTTGTCAAGAGAGACATAAGAGGGTGGTTGGATAGCAGAATTGAGGAACTGAATTGGTTTAAAAATTACATTTTCGATTCAGACAATTTGGCACTATTTGCGACTTTCAGGTGCTAATTACATTTATAGGGCATAATTTTTAAACCTAGGCATTGCCGGACGGTTCAAATATTTCCCCCTAGATGAATATGAAAAACCAGAATTAGCTATTTTCCAAAAAAAAAAAAAAACAATCCTTTTCAGTGAAAAAAAAAATGTAGAACACAATTCCAAAAAAAACAACCCCGTCGGTCAAAAAAAACCCCTTGATCTAGGGGGAAAATCCCCAAACTGGCAACGCTGAACTTAGGGCATTGATAATATTTTGTTTATTTTATTGAGGAATATCGTTATTGACGACTATGCATAACTCAATTTTTTGTTAAACGCATAGGAGGCGAATCAACGATTGCTACAGCATTTGGAAGTTGTCAAATCTAGTACTTTAATTGAAGTAACATAGCAGAGTTTAATCTGCGTTATTCTTTTTTGAACAACAACACTCCTTATTTATTTATTCACCTTGTAACCAAGTGTCGCAGTGGCTTAGTGATTAGTGTGTTGGACTACTAAGCGAGGGGTCCCAGGTTCGAATCCCGAGAAAAACCCAAATTCCAACTTAAGGTTTTTTTCGCTGCGCCACCTCTCGCGAACGTCTGACAAACATCCGAGAGTATAATTGTCATGAAAGAGCTTCTCAATTGGCCGTTTGGACTCGGCATAAAATTGTAGATCCCTTCCATTCGTCCCAAAAATAAAAAACTCACACAAGACGAATGGTTGTGAGAAGCTAGGCTTGGGTCCATACGGACCTGTTGCGCCAATTATTGTTTTTTTTTTAACCAAGTTCACATTAACTAAGTTCGTCTTCAGTCTACTCATGAATACTTAATGCTATACAAGTTCTTGTGAACTATGGCAAAGAAATGCAGTACAATTTTTCCCCATTGGAGCGAAGATTGGTCGCTTCGAATTGGCTTGTAAACAACATGAAGACGGGACGGGCTACAAAATCCTATCATCCAATTTTAGTTCTTCTGCAATCATACTTCTTTTCTTAATCAGTGCTGCGCAGTTAGTCGTCTTCGCATTTCACTCACTTCCATTTCCCCGAAAAACTAGTTCGTTTCCAAGCTAATTCAACTGAGAAACTAAGGCGTATCAAATTCGGGGGGAAATTGGAGTGTAATTGGAGGAATCGGCTGCGATTCGCGGAAGAAGAAAATGCGAAGATTCAAAAAATTCATTTGCATGAATTATATAGAAAAATTATGCAAACTTTTTTTGGGAATTGTTTGCATTTATATGGGGTGTATAAAGAGAGAAAAAAATATGCAAAATGTGCGTCACAGATTTGCATATTTCTGTATAAATTTACAATTTTTTTGTCTGTCAAATGTCGCAGAATATTTTTTAAAGTTCGAATGATTGGACTTTTTTGTGTCGCATCCAACGCGGAAATGTGAAAATAGCGTACGGAATTCTGGTGTGAGCGGCCAGCGGTAGAATAGAAGTTTAACAAACTATAACTATAACTATAAATGCAATTTTAAGACACAAAATACATATTTAAAATGCGCAGCAAATTTCCATGGTGAGTGAGTAGAATTATTGAAACTTCTGATATTCGGGTGGCCAGTAAGAACTATAAAACAGGCAGCACCAAATTAGCACACTTTCAAGACGGTCTTACCTTAGTTAGCAATAAAAAGCAATGAAAGCAATACAAAACCTGAACGTATTTTAAATATACGAGTATCATCTGCAACACCGATGCAATTCCAAGCATTGTACCATTTAGATAAAGTTTTGAAAAGAGGTGACGGATTTCATGTACATGTCGGCTACCGCCATTCAAATTGCTTCTAAGATCTGCGAATAATCAACCTTTCAACTTCCAACCAATTGTATACTCATTAACAAGCATTTCGAAAGCACAACCTCCGAGTGCACGTATTTTACCGCCGGAACTTTTCCCGGTAGTGTTTTGGATATTTTCTTCGAAACCCATTTAAAAAAATTTCATTATTTTAGTCACGTAACCAGCACCGCTCTTATTTATTTCGAACAACAGTAAGGAGTTGGAAAAAATTTCAATCAATATTCAATTGTGAACTTCTTTCATCCGTCGGTCGTCCCTATAACAACTGGACCACAGCGCACCCTTAAGTGAATTCTCTATTCCCCTCGCTTTCGATGTAGTAAATTGGAAATCAAAACTTTTTTTTGTGTCGACAATTAAAATTGATTTCGTTAGGAGAAACTCATTTTTACCTAACAGGTGTTGTGTGAAAAAGGTCCTCGCCTGAATGGCTCCTAACTGACACGCATACACACACGTGGGAACATTACAGACGGTTTTTTGTTGTGAAGTTATCATGTGGTTGGGTCTGGGCGCTGGCAGGTCGCTGTGCGTAAATCAGCAACCAAGGACAGCGTACTTTTCGAAGTTAAGCTGTTGAAACTTTTTCGCCCTCCTATGGGCTTAACTTTGGCCAGGGATAACTTGGTAATTGCTTTTGGGTAAATCTTGAAAACTAAACTCAAACTCTTTAATGTTTGTTTTTTTTTTTGTGGGAGAAATCGCACTGGGTAGCGAAATAACGATTTAACATTAGAATATTGGGTCTACCGGTTGATATATTTTAATAAGAAAATCAATTCAAGTTTTTGATTTGCCAGAAAGATGTCTACGATGGTAATAACATGTAGGTATGGGTTACAAAGGGCAGTCGGGTGGAGATTTTTTTTTCTCTGCAGAGAATTGTACATGGGTGTAAGGAGGGAAGGTGGACTTTGATTTGATTTTCACTTCTTGACAAGTTTTTAATACAACTTTAGTAGGGCAGATTCAAATTAAGGAAAGGAGATTCAGGGTCTTTTGAAGACGTATATGGAATAAAGTTTTCGATCATTTTATAAATTTCGACGGTATTTCTGATTTGTTGCCACAAACCCTTTATTAGTGTCGGGGTCTCTTTAATTTCTAGGTAGTATAGGTACCTCCTGTCCAACTACAAAGCGTGAGGCAAGAGATATCCTTGCGCCATTTGTTCTGCTGCCTGTTAGTCGTGCTGAGCTAATTATCAACTTTATATATAAATCCCCAACTACATCCCCAATGAGCCCAGCTCATGACTGCAAAGAAAATCCTTATCACCATAACATTTCCATTTCGGTTAGGCAAACTTTTTCAACTTTAACTTACCAACAGCAAAAAGTGAAAGTTCATTAGCACAACCCCCTCAAAGTGGAAACATTGAATTTAATACAAAATCCTCCATAAAATTAATTGCCATTATCGCATCTAGCCACCGCCAAGCACAGTCAACAAGGCAATCAACACAAACCCTCATTAAAAACCATCCCTCCTAACCTCACCATCTTCAATTATATCATTAGCATCTAACACCTAATTTGGGTAAACAAAACAGAAAAAAAAAGTTTGCGGCTTTATGATAATGACCACAATGGAAAATCCGAATAAACTTTAATATTTTCTTTGAACGGTAATTTCACAAAGCGAACAAACATAAAAAAAAATATCTGCTTTGCATGCCTGCTTAAACATATTTAACCACCTACACACCGCACAAGGAGTAACTTAAGCTTTGCCAATTAAAATGCTGAATCCTTTTATAAAAATCCAATTTGAATGACGCCACCCCCTTTGTCAACCCACTTTTGTGTAGGAACAAATCGCACGGGAAAAACAGGTCAGCGGACGAGTACAGATTCAGGTGTGGTACCATGCGGAGCGTAATGAGCTGGTGGTTTCCTTGATGGCCGCCGATGATCTGGCAATGAGGGATGACGCCTATGGACATGGAGTGCTTCCAGAAGCCTATGCTAAAGTCAGGATTCTACCCAAGACGTGAGTAATATGGGGTGCATAGCGGCAAGCAATATATTTTTTAATATTTTCATTCCTAGTGGCGACGGAAGTGTCCAACAAACGGAGGTCAGTCGACCGACGCAAAATCCCATTTGGAATGCCACACTCACGTTTACCCACGTCAAAGGCGAAAGCCTCATGGATCGCTACATCGAGATCCAACTCTGGGATTTGGTTCCACACACCGAATCGATTTTCTTAGGCGAGTGCAACATTGAGCTGCAGCAGGCATTTCTGGACGATCGAGCGTTGTGGTGTCGGCTGGAAGATCCCAAGGGCTTGCGAGGTATCAGTATGTCCAAGTCGCCCAGTGTCTCGCCCCGCGGCTCTATTGCGGGAGGTGATGTCTCTCGGCTGATTCGACGTGACTACAACTTGCATCGATCGACATCCGACGATGTGGACTCCATTGGTGACGGAACGTCCTTACTCCATCCCGATCATGCATGGATCGCTGGCTCACGACGTGGGTCATCGCAATCAGAGACCTTAGAGGTCGAGGTCTATCAGTTGGGTAAAGACTTCTCGCGATCCCTACCCGGCTCTCGGAGATCATCATTCCAAGATCGCGAGGAGAACAAGGAAGAAGAAGTGGTACCACCACCACCCTCCTACATGCAGGGACGACGACGATCATCTGTTGCCCGTCGGGATCCTGATGAAATTCTTAAATCTCTCAAAGCCGTCCGAGGCGAACTGGGACGAGCAATGAGTCTAAACACCGAACCAAAACGAATTGGCTCACGAAGTAAGTTCAAATTTCAGTTTTCCGTCTGTTGCTTTCTCTCTATCTCACTCTATCGCTTAATACAAAATATATTGTATACCTACTCTTTCATTTTGTCTTTCTTTTAAATGAACTTTTAAAAAATAAAATACTATGTGTTACTAATACACCAAAAGCACCGATATCAGTGTATCCGAATCAAAGTTTTGACTTACCTCACTCATGGATGACAAAATAATTTCAAGCACTAAACTAAAAGTTAATAAAATAAAATTAAAAAATTTATAAACTTGCAATACAAATTCACAAAAGTTTAATTAAAAAAAAAAATACGCACAACCCCCACCCCATAATTAGACAATATAAAGATAAACTAAATTCGACAACCAACTTTGCCTAAAACTATAAAATCACTTTTTTCTAAAAAAAAAAATAATCACGGTAAGACTTTTTTATTTATTTCCATTTGAGTTCCATTCAGTTTTCTATGTTAAAAGTTTCTTTGGATTTTAATTGGACAGTTCAAAATAATATTGTGGTTCACCGTTACTTGTTACTGCACTGCCTTTGTGCATGCACTGGTTGCAGTTGCAGTTTTATTTTATTTTTATTTTTTTATAAATTCAAAATTTCGTTATGTTTCCTTCGACACAGTAGAATTGTTTAAATTTTTATAACACCATCCCAATCAGATTATTGTTACACACTTTATTTCCTTGTTGAAATAAGTAATATTGTTATTAAACTATTTATAATGCGTATATAAGAATATTAAGATTTTACATTTATTTAGGAAATTTAAATAGTTTTTGGATCCCTTGTACAATTTGCACTTAGTGTTTTAAACATACACAGAGAAAATGATGAGATGAGATTTTATATACATAACTGCTTTTTAAGATCGAGATCTGGGCAACGTTTCCGTGTGGACGAACGATTTGCGTCTGTTAAATGGAAAAAATCATTCGTTTTCACGAAAACGTTTGAACCTTCTCGCCTTACAGATTGAAAACCCTATATTCAGTTAAAACTTAGATAAAAATTGTTAGAAGTAAAGGCTTTTTTTTAACGATGAGGACCCTGTGATGTTAGTTGTTAAATCTTCGTTCCGATACTCCATCGACATAAACTGCACTGAATATCAGTCAAAAAAATATTCCTTTAAGCATCCGAAGAGGTTTTCATCTACTCACGCCAAGGCCGATGCTCATAGATCTTGTCGCAGAACTGTGGTGAAATGCTGCAAGAGAAAAACCGGTTTCACTTGTGCAAACGTTTTTCTTATTTTATCTTTAAAAACGAAAGACTTTTTCGTTTTTTTCAAATAAGAAAACAATGAAATTTATACAACATAATACGAAAACGAAAGGAGTTATATCTGTGGCCACAAGGCATAACCGCTTAAGTCTGTTTTACTCATTGTTCAGCAGAGCAGTTTAAAGTTTTTTTACTCCATTGACTCTAGTGACTTGAGCCGTTTTTTTTTTGAAATTGTGGTCACTTATTTAAAGATATAGAGCTGAAAAAAAATTGCTAAATAGATATGGGTACGCTGAATCTAATGGCATTAAAATCTCAATTTCGTCTTAAGTCGACTTAGGCGGTTTATCGTTTTTGCAAATTATCATTTTTGTAGGATTTCATTCGTTTTTCGAAATGCGAAAGGGATTTTCGTTTCGTTTTTCACAGAACCCTACCCCCTCCTGATAATGGTAAACGCCTTGTACAGTAAGACTCCCTGAGGGATGATTTTACTGATTGGCTTTGATGGCCTCTTGTTCGAAATAACAAACAAGTGCAAAAGGGATTGTTCGCTTGATCTTGATTTTACATACCTAGTCCGCAATCGCTTTGACAATATTTTGTGTCTCAAGTAGAAAATACTTTGTAAGCTGTAGCTTTTATTATTTAAACAAAATTGGTGATTATCTTCTGAAAATTGCAGATTTTTCTCAAATTGTGGCCCTGCCTACCCATTTCTAGAAGTATCAAGAGCCAAAATCGCTTTTGAGCTCCCAGCAGGTCGTTATTGCCTCCCTTATCACAAAACACACAAAGCGTATTCGCTTATTGCGCCGTCATCAGATTTGAAATTCATCCGAAGCAGGTTTGTTCCCCTTCGATCAGATAGCCTCGGTTACGTTTCTTCCTTTGGATGTTGTCCCAAAAGTAAAAAATACGAAAAAAAACAACATCAAAACATTCTCCATTGTGAGGTAAGGCAACTTTTTGCCTGTAATAGGAGATTCAGATATATTTGCCATCTTTTGCGACATCATTCTTTTCCTTTCAGATTTTCCGAGAATTTCTTTTCTTTGCGCAAACGAAATGAAGAGCTCATCTCATCCTTGAAATAAACTTTCTTATTTTTTGCTGCTTCTGATTTGGTTTCCTGAAAAAGCTTCAGATGGGAAGGCATTATTGTTTCTTTTTTTTTCTTTTTCGCCGTGCCACTTCAAATAAACGGAAACTCACCAACCCTCTCTGGGCAGAGTATAAAGTAAAATGCGATTCTAAACTAGAACTTTTCCAACATAATTCCTGTGATAGGTTTCGAAAAGTTTTCCAGATTAGATACTCTGCCGTCCTTTGGTACATTTTAGATTTATTTTATTTTTGTACTTATTTGTGGTTTTCTCTAAGCCCACAGCAGAGCAAGATATTATGAAGAACATTTGTTAATCTTCTTAACGTGTGCGGCTTTTAACATTTTATTTATTGGAAAATAAGTTTTTATGTAGCGTAAGAGATGCCAAGAAGTTGGTTACAGACGCACAACAAAGAGAGATGCGGTGAGAAGAAAGGACAATTATGTAGGAGTGGATAGCTACAGTGTGTCTTAGAAATTGCGGCATTCAAGTGCTGAGAAAATATAGCTCTTGAGTACATTTATACAAAAGGGAAGACAGAGGTCGACTGTTTTATTCCAGGAAAATATCATCAGGTCATTGGTACATCTTTAGTTATTTTCGGAGGTTCTTTCATTTCTGACTTATAGATCTTATAGATCTAAAATCAAAAAAGAAACTGATATTAGTCCACTTATTTTTTTTATTTCACGTCGACTTCTAAACATTTTTTTCTACTGCAATTTTGTATCGTTGGTAGTCCGTTCTTAATAGCGGATAAGACTTTAAATCGATTACGGCTTATTGGAGTACTAAAAGTGAAATGTAATAGCTCAGCGTTGTGTTTATTTGGCATCTGGAAACATTTTTTCCACCGTAGCTATTAGTTTCTCAAAATTTTTGCTCATATTTTACTTTTTTAAGACACAAATAATCAGAGGTGTCTTTGTCTTACTTTGATTTAGTGTAGGGTTAGAGTTATCCCCTCTAAACATTTTTTTTTATGCGTCTATACCTTGTGTTGTGTATTTTAATCTTTCGTTTTAAACAATACCTGTTGGAGCACGCCAAAAAAAACTGTATATCCACTGACTTCGGTATCAGAAAATGTTTGTATTAGTGCCAAAGAAACTCGTCAATGTATTCACGACAAAATCAACAATTTATTCCACACGCTGTTGGCTCGGATGGATGAAGAGTTTGTTCATTTGTATGCGGATTTGAACACGCGTCCGGTTAAGGCTACTTACCGAAGCCATATGGAGTTCCTAGGAAAATGAAGGGCTTAACGTGGACCAGCATTTAGATGTCGAAATGTTTGCCCATGGACTGGTTACGGCAAGATCTTAGCACGTAGCATCATAGCTCTAATCGGCATACTTCTGATGAGTATTTCTCTCTTCCCAGTTTTGCTTGGAAAAAATCAAACGAGGAAAATACCTCTCCTGTTGACCACACTGTTTCCACGTACCCCTCACTACATAACATACGCTTTCGATAGGATTACTTGTAAGCCTATTCACATGCTACTTAGGTTGACTTTCTTATGAAAATGTGACCTTCGGTTCGGGTTTCCTAACACCGCACATATGTGTCTGTCTGTCTATAACATTCCCACCACTTGTTTCTATTCTCGTCCTTTCGCAAAGGCTTAGAAAGGCATGTCATCAACCTTCACTGGTATATACTCCATTGAGTGGAAAAACCTTTCTCCAAAAATTTCACAGATTACATCTCAATTTTCTGTGTTTAGTTGCGTTACCCCACTCCCAATCCCAAGAACAGCTATTCAATTCCAGAAAAGTCAAATAGACCGTAAAGATAGGCTGCGATTATTAAGTTAAAGCAGATACCAGCGTGTAACCGAAGCATGTTTAAGATTACGATATCCAATTTGTTCCGATTTGATTGCAGAGACGTAATGCCTTCTGATTGATATGTATCCTTTTTTTGGTGCATAACCGCAAAGAAAAAAAAAAAAAAAATAATCATCAACTCTCTGCATATGGAAGGATAGAGTTTGCTGGGGGACCTTCAGAAGGCTTATTGACCCTTGGCATTAAAACTCATTCGAAATAATACTGAAGCCACAAAATATTGCATGTCGTTGGGAAATAAATTTTAGCTAACAATTTTAGGACAAACTTCATTATAATCTTACGCGTAGAAGGTTTATTTTTAGAACTACCAAGTAGAGCCCCTATCCGTGATGGGAATTGGTAATCCTACTAGGAAATCTTATATGAATTCATTTCCATTATCAGGTATGCAAGATATTAGCTACGGAATGCTTTGAGGGACTTGTGGATAGCCTTAACAGATCCATGACTTGATTTATTTTGTACACCCAAATGGATCTACTACTGCAACATGACCGACTGAAGGTTGGAAAGAAACAATCGGTTTGATTTTCCCAATTTTAGCTTCCAGTTGAAGTCAGCCGAATAAAGTACTAGAGCAAACTAAAGAAGGACCATAAAGTCAGCATACGTATTTATGACGTTGTCCAAGTTAGTTTAGTTGTTCTCTTCATTGCGGAATTGTCGCAAAAAATCACAAGTGCGTCGAATTGATTTACCGAAATTGTGCTTTGTGTTTGTTTCAGAGGTATCTAAGTAACCTTGTCATCTTTTCAATTGGGACAACAGCTAAACAGTTTTGGTTCGTCTTGGGATTCAAAAAAAAAAGCGCTGCAATTCAATGTCAAGAAACTGTCATAACGCTTAAGGTATTGGTACCTACCACACATATTATTGGGCACAATCAAGACGACAGCCATCTTAAGTCGACTAGATTTTTCTGTAGTAGATTTTCTCTGAAAGTATGAAACTGCTACTTAAACTACTAAACGTCAGCCATACGACCAAGATGTGAATGTAGAATTGACGTCAACTGAAACAGTGCTCATATGACCGATTTCAGCCAATCAAAACCGATATACATCTAGTCGGACAGCTGTCAGATTCAACTAGATAATTGAACGTCCCTATTGTCGAAATTTTCGAAATTGCAGCACGTCAGTGTCAAAACCAGCTGTTTTTTTGCTCAGTATTAAGATCGATCTTTGAAGTGGGATAAAACTGAGATATTTTGCCCGCAATATGGCCTTCATTTGCATGGAATCCTTTTAAAATTCAAACAATAAACTTTAAGCAATGCCTCCGCTAATTTTATTTATGATAATTATCCTATTCAATAACAATTGAATGCCAGAACATCTGTTGTAAGTATTTGGATTGCTCCATTCAAGTTTTTCATTCAACAATCCTGATACAAAGCTACGAATCATAAAACTTATGTTGTATTCGATTGGGCGCTCTCAGAGCACTTTCTTTTTGCTCTCGGAGTACTTTTTTTTGCACGTTTGGTACAAAAAAAAAAACAATCTTTTTCAGATTTCAGAGCACTTTTGCGAATGTGGATTTTTTCTCAGATTTGCTTCAGATTTACTAATCCAAGTGCGATTGAGTTTGACAACTAGCGGAGTTTGTTTACGTTTTCGTGAAATTTTTCAACTGCAAAGAAACGCATTGCATCGGGTGGATCTATTTTTGTTAATTATTTACGTACAAATGTTTAAAAATCAATCTGGGCGCAAATTTAGAAAGTTTCAATATAAAGTTTAACCAGTGAATGCAAAACGAAAGAAAAGTGTGGAAGGCAACACATATTTGAACCGCACGAATATCAACACAAAAAAGAGCAAGTGACGTTTTTATGTTCGATTAGACACACGAAATCTGAAATCTGAGAGCAAATCTGAAGAAGCCCAATCCAAAACCACATTCATAAGCACCTTCGTTTAATATTATTCTTCTTCTGTTGATCCAATAAAGTCAGCTACCAACGACCTCTTAGTTTGGTTTCCCCTTCTACTCTAGGTACAATGAAACCGAAATAAAAGACCAGCACATAACACAACCCACAAAACGAAACTTTCGCAATTCGCTTAGGTACATCACTAAACAGAAACAATTCCAAAATTGTAAACAATTTTCTCAACATTTACCGACTTTGATTGTTAAACCCAAATACACACGATTATCCAATTATCCTTTTCACAATGAATTGCAGACAACTTTAAAAGTTCAGCGCTGTCATTCAATTTCACTCAAGCGCTTCAAGAGGGATACACAATTTGGATTTCTCATTACACTTTGTCAGCACTTTGATAACGAAATTCGAATGTATGCAGTTTTAGTAGTCGTTGATGGTGTGCCCTTGTCATTCTACTATAAAACAAGACAATTAAAAGTGAGCTCATCTCACAAGCTCTCCCATCGTACACAATTCACATCTCAGTCACCAGCTCTGATTACTAGTGACCTTTTTTGTGGAAATTCGAAAGGAAGAACTTTTTTACCAGCTTTCCGCTTTTCTTCATATTAGTTCTACGTGATAAAATAAATGACATGGACGATAGCAGAAGGGACATTTTTCTGTAATGCCTTTCATTTCTGGTTTTTTTTGAGATCCTATCCTTGGTGGTCGAATCACGTTCTGTCGAAGATATTTGCCGTTAAAATCGAGTTCCAAGAATTTGTGCGTGAAGTGAGTGTCTCGGTCTCTCATTTCATCTTTCTGTCGAGACAGATAGGACTCTATTATTCGTTATCTGCTTTCCTATTGATATGGGTTCTGAATTACTGGAAAGTAGGTATTCCGAAATGACACTATTTGTCGTGGTGGCTATAAAAAAATATCGTGTTGGCTTAATTGCTTTTAGTCGGCGAAAATGTACCGGATATCCAATGTAACACAGGCCAATGGCGCGGGACGTCCTTTTTAGCACTGCATGCAGGGTTCATGTTCACGAATCGTGAGGTTTGCGTGATGTCTTTAGCGTTTTCTTACGTGTTCTTTGGTACTTTTTCATGTTATTCCTGTGCGAAATAGGCAGAACCATTTTGCAGCGGTTAATCCACAATTAAGTGGTAACTGCATCCGTAAAATATCCCACATGCTGAATAGTTTAATTGCAATTTATCCGTTTTGTATAAAACACCCAGAACTCTTTTTTTTTAGAAATTTAGTAAAATGCCTACAGAGTCTAATTTATGAATGAGCTTTTGCGTTTGAATACAAATTAACGTTTTTACGAAAAGTCCTCCTATAGCATTTTTTTTCATGTTTCGTTTGAGGATCCTAGTCCAAAACGAACTTAGGAACTTAGCAACTTTTTTACAGCTTGCTCTGCGGCATGCGTCTGTTGCTTCAATGTTTCAGAAGCAACCCAACCCTATTTGGAAGAGCATGTGCACTAACTTAACTAGTGGAAGGCCAAAGTCTATCTTATGAGTCGATTCGATGGCTTTTTTTAATACTAATTCAACTACTTGCTGCTGCCTTTGGACCGGGCGCCAGTTTCTAAAAACTGATTGCAAAAATTCAGATTTATTTGTCAAATTTTCTTATTAATTTGATTGCTTAGTATTTCTGTTGCGATGCTGTTCAAACGAACATGCTTTTAATTAATTTCCCTCACTTAATTGCAGTAGACAAAAATACACAAAACCAGATTCGTTCCGTTGGCGTTTAACAAACTTATTCGCAGTCGGAATTTCTTTGTCGATTTGGAAAATTTAATTAAACTAAACTCTGCATCCCCATAGAAGAATAAATTCCCTGCTGAGCAGGAAACCCTTTTTGCAGAAATGCAATGCCATTTGAATATGACGCAGGATCCCTTTCCGAAACAAGCTCTGAGCTCTTATGCATTTTTGTATACACTCTTCTTCGAATCCTTTCCGCTCGATTAATTCTCGGCTACCGCCCACGTAGTTCTACGACTGGATATCGGCCCCACAATAGCGGCTAGGGTGAGGAATTGTCAATCCGAAAAAATAAATGTTTATAGAGTGTCAGTGTGTGTGGTTGCGTTTAGAGTGCTTGTACAAAGGCACACTGAATATGAATGGTGATACCAAATGTGAACGAATCAGCAGATCCTTGACGACAAACACTGTCTATCAGCAGTTCCTGTGTATTTTTCATTTCATGAATGTGCAAATTGTGCTTCGAGTGTTACTGTTATCTAGTGCTCTACTTGTTTCTTTTTTTTTATTATTCATTACGAGAGGCCATTTTTGTTTTTTTGTTCGATATTGTTTTTTTTTGTTTTCCTTTTTTGTATATTTCCACTTGAGCAGGGATGAAATTGGCACTTACGCCGCAACAAGTGTTATCCCAGCGTTAGCATTTTGCAGCCAAATTGTGCCTACTTGTGTGTCGAAGTGCGAGTGCCACCCACTTTAATGTGTTATTCTCGTTTTGGTGTATCTTTTGAATTTCATGACTGTTCCCCGCATCCCCCGTATACACAATATTCAAACCACTCATAGGAGCCAGTCGAGGTCGTAAAGATAGCGTAATGGAGATTCCAGAGATACTGCCTGTTGGCATTGGAACGAATGCAACAAGTCCACCTTCCGATGAAGAGAGTAAAAAGAACGCACACCGTTGGAAGGGCTCTGGTGGCATTATGCCACCGCCCACAGCCAAACAGGCATTGTCCATTCTCAAGCAGGCCTCCTCGGTGTCGAATGTGAATAAGATTGGATCGGAGAAGACGTCCTCGTTGCTCAAGTCGGCGTTGAATAGTAAATCTGAGCCGTATTTGAAATTGGGACCTGGTCAAATACACCCGAAGGGATATCGATTGACCTCCGGCCGGTATGGTGAATTGAAGATGGGTTTCCTAAAGATCAAAGGTACAGTTGAGGTTGAGGTAAGTTGAGGAATGCTTTTTCATTTCTACACAATTCTTACGCTTTCTTTTGGCAAGGTTATCTGCGCCCGGAACATCGTACCCGTTGATTGTGAGACTCCTCCTGATACCTATGTAAAATGTTACATCAAGGACGGCGACAGATTGCGCCACAAGAAGAAGACAAGGGTAGCCCGACACTCTGCCGAACCCATCTACAAGCAAACGATTAAGTACCAGGTTTGACGCAATTACAAATTTACAGTCAGACACATTTCTTATTGTTTCTCCTAGAGCTCTGATGTTTTTGGTCGTAACATTGTTATTATGGTTTGGCAACGTTGCGTCGGCTTCGAGCACAATCAAGGACTAGGCGGTACTGAGGTGAACTTGGATAAAATCAATTTAGCTCAGCACATTGGCGGCTGGTATCCTCTGTTTCCAATGCATTCATTCGGCGGATCCGATTCGGATAATTCTCCTTGACCGATCACACCACCTTTCAAACTAATACCACATCATGGAGGAAGTAATGACAGATGTTTTGTACAACAGCACCAACATCAACAGATTGCTGTCTTTTAAATAACAAACAGTTTATTTTTATGTACCTTCTGGAAATTATGCAAAAAAAAAAACTAAAGTATTTTAGATGTTTAAATATTTATTTTCAATAATGTATGGAAATTATGGAGTATTGTTGATGATTATAGTTAAGTTTTGTTTTTTACAAAATAATTGAGGGAAATATTTTAAAGAATTATTAAATGTTTTTATAAGTTAAAGATCTAGAAAAATACTCGGAAACAGAACAACAATAACTATAGTTACAAGTGAAAACATCAATTTAAACTACCTTTATAATATATATATTGAAAAATTTGTTTTAAAATTTAAGCATGAGTTCTATTAATTTTTAATGGAATAAAACATTTTCTGTTTATTTATTTGAGATATTTTTTTAATAACAGAAAGGAAATTATATTTAATAAAGTAACACGTACGTAAATACCCAATTACAAAAAGTAACCCAATATATAGTACACTTACACTTAATTAAGGAAAAAATAGGTACTTTGGTACATAATAAATTGCACGTACTAGAGTAAGATAGTTATATTTAAGAAGCAAAAAATGAGCTAATAATGTAACCGAAACTTGCCAATTCTCAATCTCACTCAATCAGGCCTATTTTATTATTTCCTTTCACCAACTCCATTTAGTGACTTTTATAAACCCTTTCAAGCACACTTTGGGAGTTGTTTGTTCAAAGTACCTACCATCTGTCATATAAGTATCAAACATCAGTTGTATTTTTTTAGTCTGCTTCATTTTTGTAGATTTTCTTCACTTTCAACAACCACAACAAGCACACGCATTTCTGATCAGCAATCATTTGTGGTTCGCTGTCAAAATTAGCTGTGCTGGAATTTGAATTCAAACTGCGCAGTCAATTTATATTGAACTCAAAGAGTACACTCTGAACGAAAAAAATACAGATTTAGATCTCTGATGTGTCGCAGCTTCAAAACAGTCACAAAACTTTTGTTTTTTTTTTTTGCTAGTTCAGACTCTTATCTTAGCTGAAAAAAAATAGCCCCTTATATATTTAAAAGAGCTCCCACCTCCTTGGACACATGGTCTGCCTAATGTGGTATTCGATTGGGCTTCTTCAGATTCGTTCTAAGATTTCAGATTTATATCGAATATAAAAACGTCACTTGCTCGTGCGATTGGAATATGTGTAGCCTTCGACACTTTTTTAAGCGTTTTCCAATCACTGATGGTTAAATTTTATATGAAAACATTCAAAATGCTCGCCCAGATTGATTTCTAAATAAATATACAAAAATAAATCCACTCGATGAAATGCCTTTCTTTGCAGTTTCACGAAAACGTAAACAAACTCCACTAGTTGTCAAACTCCAACGTTGTTGGCTTGATAAATCTGAGAAAAAAATCCAGATTTGCGAAAGTGCGCTGAAATCTGAAAAATATTGTTTTTTTTTTGTACCAAACGAACATAAAATGTGCTCTGAGAGACCCCAATCGAATACAACATAAAATGTAACCTGAAGGCAATGGGGACGTTCAAGTATCTAGTTTAGTAAGTCTGACAGCTGTCTGACTAGATATATCTCGGTTTTGATTGGGGGAAATCGGTCATATGAGCAGCTATTTCAGTTAACGTTTATGGATGGGTAGCGGACGAATCTAGTCAAGAAATTTGTGACTGAGTACTAAGTTGACAGTTCGCATATGTGGCTGACGTAGAAAAAGTGACGTTCCCGACATATCTACTTTTTGCGTTCAGGTTACGTCTTTTCCAGACCAACCTGGTCGACTTAAGATAACTAGATTCTTGAATGTGCCCAATATGTGAACTACGTCAGCCGCTTATATATGAACTATCAACTTTGTACGAATTTCACGAATTCCTCGTCTACTCCTCCACAAACATCAACTGAAAAATTTGTTCAAATTGATCTATCAAGGCCAATCAAAACTGAGACACTTCAAGTCAGTCAGCTGTCAGACTAACTTACCCTTTGACTACACTTTTAATTATCAAAGTCGAATGCAGGGAATAATTTGCAAAAGGAAATAAGCAAATTGGGAAATTTGTTTAGTGGATTATATAGAAGTCTAATCAACCTTACTGCTTAAGTCATACTCCAAGAACAAGACACATATTCAGTTGATTATTGTTTAGTTTTATTTGTGATTTGCGATCGACTTTGACATAAGCACCAAGCAGTGTTACCACAATCAAAAATAAGTAACAAATGTACTTGATAATGACTCAACCTTGATATTCGGCTTGGAAATAATAGAATTGGCAAAGTTTGGAAATAAATTTAATATCAAAAATTACATCCAATCTAAACACTAATTCGATGTTTCTATAAATTTTTATCTTAAATTTAAAATGTAAATGTATGCATTAAAAAAAAATTGACAATCTTCCAAATAAAAGTGAAAACGAAACAAAAATATTTCCTTTATAAATAATCAGCTATGCAGAGGCAAATGTTAAATTAAAAATACAAAACATATACTATAATTATATGTCTCTTCACACTAACACTAATTAGGGATATAATGATGATTGATATGACTGAATATATTTTATTCGAATTTAAAAATAAATTAAATTCTAAGAAAAACTAAATTTCTATTTACTCTCTTCAAATAAAGGTTGAAATATTTTTTCTTACTTCACTATAGATAGCTATCAAAGTTAAGACATTAATAAAAAAAAAAGAAGATTATCATCTTTCTAAAGCTATAATTCTAAACAAAGTCATGTAAAATTTCTTTCTATATGGTTTCAAGCGAAACGTTTCTAAAAGAAATTGAAAACAACCAAACATACCTAGTTAAATGATATACCCACAAAATAATTTTCATAAAAGAAAAACACATACACACAAGCGTTGTAGAATAATAAGTATAAGAAATTATATTATTTCGATTTTAATGTTTTGACAGGTAAGAAAACTAAATATGTACGCAATACAAAATCTACTGTTGAAAACAAATTTGCACTTAGCTATGCATCAAATACGACAATCTAAGAAATTAAAAGAAAATTCATGGAAGTATATTTTTAAACAAAAATTAAAGTACTTGCTAAACTTGAACATTTTTCTATTGGAAAATATTACGCTTTGAGTTCTAACTCAATTACTTCTCTAGCAAGATTCTATCGAAAAAGAAATACATGTATAAATATATTTCTTATAATGAGTAAGTCCAAAGATAAAATACACAGAAGCAGTAATAATTAGCATTAATTTAAAGTAAATAACGCATAAAAATATTATAGTTGTGATAAAATTAGTCAACCCAACAATGTAATACGTATTTCCCTTAAACGAAGATTTTATGACAAAAATAATTATTATTAAGTATTTAACACTACAGATTAGTTAACACTACAAATTGATTTACAAAGAGGAGCCGAATTATGTTCTGAGGGTAGTGAGATACATTCCCTGCGAAATTTGATAATAAAAAAAAAACAAATCAGAATAAATTTACCTACAAATATAATAAAAATGGTTGTGCAACAATGAATGGATTGGATATTCGTATGCTATAAAATTTCCTATGCCTATAAAAATATTTGATATTATTTTCATTTTTATCTATTATTAGCAGGTCTTTTTCAATTACTATGGTATATTTTTAACAAGTAGGGTTTTTACTTTTTATCTTTTGTACTAGATTATGATGTAAAGAATAGACACATTCAGAAGCTTGTTGCCTGAAGTCGATTATATTTATCTGGACTAGCTGTTACTTGAACATGAAAACTAGATCTAACACACCAATCTAGTTTTCATGTTCAAGTAACTTTTTCAACTCGGCACTTTTACTATACGGAAACCATACCTACGAAATGTCAACTTAAGACTCAGTGACGAAATTCTTGCCTCGATTTTTCGCTTCTCCATAAATGTCAACTGAAAAAAAAACTGTTCATGTAGCAAAACTAGGCGAATTAAAAGGTTTGTTTGACGTGGGCCCTAGTGCACACTAGTGCGCACTGGGTTGAACCTAATGCGTTCGATATAGCACTGAACTCGCCCTGGTACTGAAAACCTGTATTTTACATGACTTCGAGGGCACCCCAGTTATGCCCTGAACTGACCCCAATTAATTTGTCGAGGCAAGAATTCAGAGCTGAGTTTGCTGCCAATTAGCTTGCTGTTATTCATTTTCAAACGCATCAACTATACTCCGAACGCTTTTATCAACTAAATGTTGTATGGTAAACTAAAATTCTGAATTGAGTTCACCATTTTTAACTATAATCGGAAAAAAGTGTTACCAAAAGATAAATATTTGTCAATGTCAAAAACTGGCAACATTTTGCGTTCGATATGGAAGTCGAATTTGCTGGGTTGTGCATGGTTTTTGTCGTAAAAATTAGCAGTCACTTCTCAGTGCGCACTAGTGGGCACTAGTGCTAGCCACATCAAACAAACCTAAAGATAGAACACATCAACTCAGCCAGCTGTCAAACTCACTAAACTAGAGTTTTGAATTTCCCAATGTCATTTTTAAAGGCAAGGATCTTAAAGTATTGCAAAATTTGAGAAACGTAATATCTTTTTATAGTTATAAGAAAAAACACCAAATTTCCATTAAAAAATTAAGGCCAATAGTGACAAAAATAAAGAAGATCTCTTACATGTTTCTTTATTATAATAATTTTGTATTTCCAATACCGTTGAGGTGTGTATGAATACTACGCAATATGTGTATCAAACATTTTTTATTAAATACTGTAGCAAGTATAAAAATATACCTTATGTGACCTGCTCATTTACATCCACTTGTAGTTGATGTCAAATTTTTGACACACATATTGCACTATTTATTTTCCGTTTACATTATTACATTACTTAACTTTTCACAAAAAAATCTAATGAAAAACAATAAATACCTAAAATATGTTATAAAAACGAGTAATACTAATAGATCTGTTAAATTAAAAATTTTATTCAAAAATATATAAGCACAAATATATATTACTATGTATACAAATATAAAAATTATAATTAAAAAGATAGTTATGCTGGTATTTTGTATAGTTTTATTACCGCGCTATCGCATCTGAAACTGTAAAAAACACCATATCAACTCTTTGTGAATTCAAACAGATTATTAAAGACAATTTATTTAAATAACATAAAAAAATAATAATAATTATATTTAAACAAATAAATACATATATTGATATATTTAACTGTGATTATTGTGTTTAAATTTGGTAATTTTAATGTTGATTCAACGGTTCTTTTAAGAGGTTGTTGCATTTAAATAAGAAAAACTGCGCCTTTTCAGCTTAAATGTTGAAGATACCTAATCTGCGAAGTCTCATAATTTTTACGTTGGATGATGCACTTCTTTTAAACATCTCGGGCCGCTGCTGAAGCATCGTATGTAACTTGCCGTTATGCTGACGACGTACATATTTAAACAAAAAAAAACTTTTGCAAATAATATCCATTCCCACAACAAAGAAACTGGTCGACATTTCTTAACTTGTATCTAATTCGTCCTTAAAGCTTAGTATGCTGCTCAAGCTAAATTTTCGCTCCCATACAAAATTCTCTCCAAATTTAGCTGAGCTAAACTTAAGCGAACCCATTTAACTGAGTGGTACGCAGCTCGAGCTAAATAGGTAATCAAACTTTTATTTCAGCATGTACTTTATGTGTCTGTCAAAATTTAGCGTGCCCATTGAATGGGTCAAGTTAAATTGTGACAGATCGTTGTGTACCTATTTGTTGTTCAAGTGTGCAAGGATGAGCTTTTTTAATTATTGCATGGACGAGAAGTACCTAGAATCCGAAATAGTGGAAATAAGAGAGAATTAAATTGTTGAAGGAAATTTTTTCAAACAACAGCTGTTTACTTTGACACTTATCCGCCGTGTACTCTATGTCAAAATTTAGCTAGGACTTAAGCTGATGTTTGGAGAGAACAGATAAAATTTAGTTTAGCTCGATCAGCGTACTACACGTAAGACACCATAGGCGTTTTTCTTTTTTACTTCAGAGCGGAGCTCTGAACCGAGCTCGAGCATTATGAGCGCGCTCTGCGCCGAGCGTGCTCAGATCGTTCTGATGTATTTATGAAACACACTTGAGCACGTATCTGACATTTTTTATAAATATATGTATAATTTGAAAATTTATTAATTTTTATTTATTAAATTGGTTAACATTCAGTTCCAGAACAACGAAGGTCGTCCACCATTTCAATTATTTTGTTTATCCTGTTTTTTTTTCTGTGAAATGTGACTGTGAGTGTGTATTCAGCTTTTCACTCAGCCTGCTCAGTCAATTTATTCTGAGCTCATCGAGCGCGCTCTGATTATGCTCAGATCGAAAAAAGAAACACAAATCTGAGCTCTGATGTATCTGAGCTAGAAAAGAAACACGAACTTTTTGTATAACAGTTCAGAGCACAACTCTGAACTAAAAAAGAAAAACGCCTAATGAGGAATTGTACTGCCAGATTTTGTCGATGAAATGTTATATGGACAAATAAGAAAAAACAAATCTACTACTTAATATAATCAGCCTTAAATAATTTGTAGTAGATGTGTTAATTGGATTACCGGTCCACCTGGAACTTCTATACTTGTTCACCCTGTGCGATGAATTTCATTGCCAGACATTCCCCAATCTAACTGTCAACAATATCAGTCGCATTTTCTTAAAGTTGCACTTCATTTATTTTCGCCAAATATTTAAGCTTATTTTTACTGCAAAGGATTACCAATAAAGTTTGAAAAACCAATATTTACTGAAGCCGGCGAGCTATGGCATTTGTAGCTCATAAAATCGACGCCAAAGAGCGTACTGAAGACGTCCGCTTGAAAAATGTTTCGCCCTTTAGCAAAATGCTGCTTGCGGAGTCCATTCGAAAGGGTCTCGATGCAGCAGGATTTGTTTACCCGACAGTAATTCAAGCATCAGCAATACCGGTTGGCAAATCGGGAATAGGTAAATATTACGCAATAGTATTTTAAAATATTTACCCACTTGCAACGTTTGCAGATCTCCTTGTCCAATCAAAGTCTGGCACCGGCAAAACCCTAATATTTTGTACAATTCTGCTTGATGCGTACCAAAGTGATGTACGTGAGGCGCAATCGTTGATTCTAGTTCCAACACGAGAAATCGCTGTACAAACAGAATATGTGCTCAATCAAATTGGAAAGTTCTGTCATGGTTAGTAGACGAATATGATGTCTATTCAATCCTGTATATATATGTTCTTTTGTAGGCTTCCGCGCAATAAGTGTAATTGGTGGTCTGGAAGTTGCTGACGACCGGAAAAACTTGCAGGGAGCCAAGGCGATTGTGGGCACTCCGGGGCGTGTTCTGCATCTTATACAAAATGAAATCCTTAACACATCGAAAATACGTTTCCTTGTCATTGATGAGGCCGATAAAATGCACACGCAATCATTTCGAGCTGATTTAGCTACAATTCGCCAAAATCTACCGCCAAGAAAGCAAACAATCGCTTGTAGTGCAACATTCTGCAACGATCTTGACAAGGAACTGGCTAAGCTCATGAGGAACCCTTTACTCATCTCGACAGATAATCGTGCCACACTTTTGGTGGGCATCAAACAGTTCGTATACGAAATACCCGAACAGAAGACCAGCATTCTTGAGATGAACCGCAAGTTGGACGCCCTTAGAAAGATTTTTGGCAAAATCCCATTTAAGCAATGTTTGCTCTTCACTGGGTCGCAGTCACGGGCGGAATCCTACAAGAACTATCTCGAGAAAGAGGGCTGGCCCTGTGAGTTGATCTCGGGCGCACAGGATCAGAAAACGCGCTTGGAAACCTTTAAGAAATTCCGCGAGTTCAAGACTCGGATCTTGGTTGCGACAGATCTTATGGCTCGCGGAATCGACTCAGAAAACGCCAACCTTGTCATCAATCTCGAACTGCCCACGGATGTGGTTACGTACCTTCATCGCATTGGCCGTGCAGGGCGCTTCGGTTCGCACGGAATCGCAATCAGTTTTATTGCCTCCCAGAAAGATCGGGAGTCGTTCACTAAGATCCTGGACAAAGTCGGAACTGGAATGAATATTCTCAAGTTTCCCCAAATAGATTGCGAGCAAGACTTTTGGGATTTCACAGACTCGGACAAAGAAACTCAACAGTACGGCTGCTTTGGCGATCCGGAGGTTCGCTGGGGCTCCGAGGACGGAGATAAGGAGAACGTAGTGGACAACAACTTTACACATTCAATCGACACGAAGACATTTCAAGTTGATCTAAGAGAAGCCGCCATGGGCCTTCTAGAATTAGTTCCACACAAGCCAGAGAATCTGCACAAACTCACACCCGAGTCCAGGCAGAGCTCCTCACAGAAGCTGCCGTCATCGAATACGATTGACGATGCCAGTAGTATTGCCGCCGACAGTGACATTCTCCGCAGCAGTCACCAGGACATTCAACAATCAACCGCCACACGTGCGTTACCATCAGTGCTGCGTGAGAAAGCGTCAATTCCCAACCTTGTCGACTTCCTAGTCGATCGCAAAGATAAAGAAAACGATAAAAAAATCGACCCTTTTGATGACTACAAAAAAGCACTGGACACCAGCTGGACAGAGTCTGTGGAAGACGTCGTGCGGAGTCCGCAGAAACTAATGGACATCAAAAAACTGCTCATCAATTCCGCTTCCAAGGAACCAGCCCCCATCAAGAAAGACATTTATTCGGACTATGAAAACTTCAACGAGGAGAGCACATCGGTCAGTCAAGCAACGTGCGCCGATGTGGACAAAGCAACCTTTATACTCTCTGTCGCCACTCCGTCGGCTTTGGACGCTTCCAGCCAAGATCTGAACACCAGTCAACAGTGCGACGCTACCGAAGAGTCTGCCAGTGTGCAAGAGATGAAGCACTTTCCTTCTCCTGCCGATATCCATCCACCGGTGGAGATTCCACAAATCATTCAGGCGCCACCACCGCCTCAAGAGAGGTCGCCCACACTTAGTGAACGCTCCGACATCAGTGTGTATTCAAACGACACAGATCGCGGAAGCAGTGGCTTCGATGAAAATATCATATCGGCCAGAACGTCAGGCATTGAAACCAGCGAAGAGGACACAACATATGGTGATGATTCGGTTTCGTACTATACGGAGGATGACGAAGAGGAGGGGTGCTCCTACGAAGATGATGATTATGAGGATGGGATGTATTTTGATTACTACGGGGCTGAGGAAGACGACGAGGAGGATGAGGACGAGTATGTTGACATAGATGATGAGGAGACGGACGCATCGGAAGAGAACGCAGAGAGTTTTGATGAGAACGCCACGAGGGAGTACCAAGAGGCATACACTCGTTGGGTTAACATGTATTGGAACCAGATGACATTGCTCAGAGATTACGTCAATTTCTCCACTTACGTTCGCGGAACCGGCTAAAATGTGCCGTGTTTTTTTTTTTCGTGGAATTTTAAAGGATATTCTACATTGCTAAAGCTTTGAATTGCAAAATGAAATAAAATGTATTTAATCATATTTAAGATTGTTGTTTTGTATGCAGTAAAAACTGAGACCGACGACTACTGCCTTTGCGACTGAAATCCGGCTTGATTGATGAATTGTGACTGTCCTTCCCTTGCAGCGTATATCAGTAATTCTATCCGTAGGTCATCTGTGAGCTCCTCTTAATTGCGCAGTTATAGTTAGTCAGTTAGGTTCATTATTAACCTTTTCTAATATGATTTATGGTTTGAATTTTATTCTATAAATAGCCTCTAACCTAAAAACTAACAGTTGGTGTCTTTTTTAATGGAGCGTTGTATGAGATCTCTGTAATTCGACAACATTCTCCGTATTCGGTGCACTTGATCTATTTGATGACATCATATTCTCAACTCGGTTAGTTGTCTCGCGCATAACACCCGAGAAATCTGGCAAATCGTTTAGATCCAAAGTTAAATGTGCTGAGAATCGTTTATATACAGAATTCTGGGCAGAGTCCCGTTTCGTTCTGCTCTTTGTTTCCTCGTACTTCAGCTGTTGCTTAAGGAAAATCGACGTTTTCAACATGTCTTGGATGTTTTTGAATATAGCATCGGATTTCTCTATTCCCTCCACAGCGCTAGAGATTTAAGAAATGTATTTGAATTGCAATATTAATGAATGCTGATACGTTTGTAGGTACCTCACAGCGTATTCCATGTCATAGCAATGACCCTGCAAATCGTTTTGCAATTGTATGACTTCGGCTCTTTTCTCGACAATTGGCGGCAGAACCTTACGAACGTGTTCCTGTATTCGAAAAAACGCCAACGACGGATCATTGGCTACTATATGAATGTTTTCTGATATTTTTTCAGAAGCTGTAGGAAGATATGTGTGGAAATGAGGTGATTCTCCTTATTTGTTGGGATTTGCTTACTCTTTCGTAGTTTGTGAGTTAATTCAACATCTTTATTCATCATGGTTTATAATAATTGTTTAACAACACCAAAGGATTAATGCTAATTTTTGGAAAATTTAAGTTGTTTATAAATTTGTTTAATCTATTTTGACAGCGAGTGTCTTGTCTGTCATATTTTATTATGCACAAGTTCAAGGAAAGGTAATAGATTTTAGGGTACATATTTACCGCGTTTACAGATAACACTTACCTTCGAATAGGGACCCTAAAAAATGCGGAATTTATTTAAAACTTACGTTAGATACATATCTAGGTAGGTACCCTATACTTTCTTTATTTTTGGACGCCCCAGACTTTTTTTTACATTGATCCATTCAAAAATTAATGTCATTTTCGATATGGGAAAAAATCAATTTGCCACAAAAATCAATCTTTTTCTTGATCTGACTCTCTTGTGAGAAATCTAGATTTGTTCTCAGATTTCAGACATACTTTCACTAATACCAATGTGTATGACACACAGCTGGCGGTTACGAATTGTTTATCGTTGGAAGATTTAGCTGTGGAAAAATGTATTTTGCATTAATACGCTTACTTAAATTCTGTAGAGATTTTTCGAACAGTGGCTAACAAATTTAGCTTGAAATGCGTACTGCTTGGCTTAACTGCTTTGTTTAATTTTATCTTTGGAGACATTTTTGTATGGGAGCTCAATTTAAGCGCGAGCAGCATACTACGCTTACCAATACATTTTTTAGTTTCGTCTTTAAATTGTAGTAGTTCACAGTGGCTATATTTTCTATATAAATTTCGCAATTGTGAACTTCCGTAATATTTAAAGTTGAAACTTAAATTTATTATTAGTACGGCGCATAGAGTCTGAAATTTTGATAGTCAGTTAGGATCTAGCAGTCAATAAAACTGAATCTTCCGTCGTTTTAAGAATTGACCTGTTTGTTCAATGAAACATAAAAAAAAAACACAAAACTAAAACCTCGTCATTAAAATTACGAAGGAATGGTTTCAAAAATGAAAGCAAACAGTTTTTAAATAATTTATCAATTATAGCCAAAAAACAAAACAAAATCATTTTCATTTTTAATTTCTGCTTTCGATTGAGATAGTTCCAGTCTTAGTAGTTGACAGTGGCTATATTTTCGATACAAATTTAGCAATTGTGAGCGTCCATAAATTTTAAGTAACGACTTCAATTTATTATTTGTACGGCGCAATGAAAAGATTAATAAATATTCATATTATTTTAAAAAGACTAGGTCCTTGATGATTTATTGATTGATTTTTATAACATAAAGTAAATATTCAGCCGCATTACAAAAAATAAAACTCCACTAGCCTGTGTTTGGTGTGCCGTTCGTTGCCGTTATCAATTGAATTCGAAAGCCATTTACGATTTACAAAAAGCACGTAGATTTTACAGTTTCTCTCAGCTGTCAGTGTAGTTCAGGCTTTCAGTATGAGCACTTGGTCATTTCGCGTTTGGGATGTCAGTATTATTGTATCTAATAAATTAAAAACCAAGTTTTGATGATTAGCTAGAAATTTTGATTTGCATTGCATTTGGGGACGTTCAAGAAGCTATTTAAGTTAGTCTGACGGCTGGTTGACTTCATGGTCTCTGTTTTGATTCTACGAATCTAGTTAAGTACTAAGTTGACAGTTCATATATATGTCGACTTAAGACAACTAGATTTTTAATGTGCCTAATCACTACTCTTATAAACTACAGGTACTTTCGAACGTCTTTGCTGGATAAGTTGTTCGCCTTGCTCTTTAGCTACATAATTGCCAGAACCTTCCATTGCGATAAACTTGAATAATCGTATGACATTATAACATTTCCAGCTATTAAGCTATTTAATATGCTATTTTTCGTAGCAGAAGGAAGTATGAACTACTCGTCTTAATGATCTACAAATAAAATAAAATACATAGAGCTATCCAACTGGAAGGGCATATATAAAACTTACGCCCAAAAGAGTTTGTAAGGACATGGTGGAAAACCAAGACGCTCTCATTAACATCGGTCTATTGGTCCTCATTATCATCATCCTAATAAGCTGTTTAAAGTCTCCTGATTCGTTGTACCACTCGCATTGGTACCAAGCAAGTGGTATAGTTTCACTCTGTAAGACGAAATTAAGTCCCAAAGCACAAAGAAATTGTCATTTCAATTCTAACCTCATTCGTTACAGATTGTCCATTTAGGCAATAAATTATAACCTCGTAACCTGCGGCAGCAATATATAGAACCATCCGGAAGAAAATTGAGAAATCTTTTTCCTAAAATAGAACAGGCATAAAAATATAAATGTCACCACAACCATCTGTGCAACGAACTGTCAAAGTCGTAAGGTAAATCAGATTGCTTTTAAATAGAGGCTTAAATACTCGTACTTTTCCACATTACGAACCAGCCAACTGAAAGGCTGGTAATAACCAGTTTTTAAGGTAACCCCAATAATTACCAAACCAAAAACTGCCTGAAACATGACACCTCCAAATATCACCAAGCTCATCAGAAATTGTATAAGGCTCATATGTAGGTAAAGATTGTTGACATAAGTGCAGTATCTGAATTGAAGAAAAAAAAACTGTAATTATTAGAGAATATTGTTCGCGTTCAAAAGTCAAAACTGGTATGTCCTCTCGTGATGTAAAATACACTGCCGCAAGTAGCCAGTTCGCAGTTCTTTCGGTACATTCGGTGAAGTTGTGAAAATAATCATTTTACAGAGGATTCTATAGAGGGCCACCCCATGGACAGCAAGAATTATAAAAATGCCATCAAAGCAGACGGCACCTGCAAGGGGTTTGTAAGAACGAAGTCTTTTTAAGGGCTTCATGTTATACTTACAGATTCCAGCTATATAATCACCTGAACTTCCAATAAATAGAGCTATTTGGTAGAAGGGAAATGTGCCCATTTTGCTTTCGATAAATTGCAATACGAGTGGTAGAGCTACATCATTGGAAGAGAAAGTTGTTGAAAGTTATGTCTGTCGAAACGTTTAATGGCTTAAGCACCCATATCGACATAGGACAAAAGCTCACAAAGTAAGCAACTAAAAAATATTCAACACTTACGCAGTTGATTTACATAATTGGGAGTCCCAATGCGTGTGTGATAATAGTTCTTTGTTACGGCAACAATGAAATAATAACTAATGATAGTAGAGCAAGCAAACATATAGAAGGTGAATTGTCTCTTGGCGTTCTTCCAGCAAGTATCGAGAATGTGTACAGCTTCCTTTCGCAGCTCTTTATTGTACGGCGTTTCTATGGAAATTTGCATTGATATTTAATCTTAGAATATTGAAACAAAAAAATGTCCTCACCATTGGTCAAAAAATCGACTTGATCGACTAGTTCATGATTCTGAACTTTATTTAAGGCTACATAAAATCGACGCTGCTCCAACACGAAAAAAGTCAATTTAAATATGGAGGCAAGAGTTTGCAGCAAGGTACAGACGCTCTGTAAAGAAATTTTCAAATTTGCAAATTTCGAAATTCATATTCAATTTAAATGAACATCAACTTACCTCTGCTTGCATGAGCAAATTATCCTTGTATCGGGTAATAAACGCACAGTGTCCATAAATACAAATGCAGCTGTTTATTATTAGAATTACAGCTATTCTAAAGAAACGTATGTGATCCTTAATTCGGTTTGTTACAGTGGATACTTACATCCTCAGGGAATCCTTGAATCTTGATGGTTCGGTGACATTTATTCCTAAGGCAAATGCAGAGTTATACACATCCCTTAGGCGTTTTCGGTTCTTCTCTTTTAAAACTGCAGGATCTTCAAGTGTCATAGTGTTGAAGAACGTCTTAACAAGTCGAGATATTATTTGAAAGTGAAACGTTCGAGTCAGCGCATTGATAAGGAAACCTCGGACTAATTACACACGATGTTAGAGAGGGTGATAATTATAGTATTCGAATAAGGTGACTCTGACTATATCACTTATAAGCTATAATTATCATATTTTCCGCACGCGTATCCACATCCGGTTTGGAAAAAAGGAAAATAATTTCATGTAATTAAAAGTGTATTAATAGCCTAATAGAGAACCGTCACTCCTCCTCGAAAAAGTGTACGAAATGTATGAACTGCTTCCGAATTTAATTGACAAAAGAAATTTTGAAAACCTTAAGACTTTTACAAAAATCTTAGTATTTTTTCGAAACTGAGCCCTTCCTTAGTTCTAGGTATATACGTTTGTGTGGCGTCTAGTACAATAGGTATGTCAATTGAGGAGTTTTAATAGGTATCTAGTACAAGACTTAGCCCAATCTTCACATAGATCACGTTTTTAGTTATATATTTTAAAGACTTTTCTCGCATCTCTAAATTTTATCACGAGAAACTTAATAATAATTTAAATAATAATCAAACACATTATATTCGTATGGCATTTCAGTATTTTATTTATAAACTAACCACTGACTTTATAAAAGGTTTAGGTAGTTCAGTTGCCATTTAAATTATTGTACTTCCCATTTGACCTGATATGTAAACGCAGGAAAAGATCTGGTCTATTCCGTACGATTCAATAATCAACTCAGTCACAGTAATGAATCGTCTTTATTAAATTGGGGCACATTAAAAACGATTAAGGTCCACTAGATTGATTTGGACTAACCGATCCTTGAACGCAAGAACTAGATCGACTAGGTAGCGCCTCTTTTTCACAGTCAGCCAGATACCTATTTGAACTGTCAACTTAGTACTTTGTCACGAAATTCATGACTTTATTCGTTGGCTACCTCTCCATTAGACGTCCAATGAAAAAACTGATCAAGTAATCGATCTAGGAGGGTAATCGAAACTAAGAAGCATCCAGTCAGTCGGGTGTCAAAATTACGAAACTAGATACTTGAACTGCACTATGTATATTTTTGGAGCTTATTCGGTTTTCAAGGATACCCGGCTTGTCTGGTTAATCTAGACAAAAAAAGATATAAATAACTGAAAGTTTACTGTTTCAATTTTTTAGGAAAGCGATTATTAATTTGTCAGTGCCTAGTTAAAAAAAACCGCCTTTGAATGACTTTTTTGAGTTAAATGACGCAAACTGATGCAACAAACAAATAAAATCCAAAATATCTAAAGACAAGATTTGCTTTGGGAGCAAACATCTGCAACTTTTCAATCGTTTTGAAAAAAAATATCCTGATCTGAATGGCCATGTGGACCATACACATAACCTAAAAAAACAATTGATTTACACCTTGCTTTTGTTTAACTTTAACAGAGTGAATTATTTATTTAACTTAAACTATTAACAGAGTGATTTATTTATTTGTTAAGATACCACCCATTTACAAAAGCAAACGTTCTTTATAAATCAAAATAGACGAAAAATCGTTTACCTTCTATTTAGTTACAAAACTTCGTAGTAATAGAAAATATGATCCACTGGTTTTCAGCAGCTGGAAACAATAAAATGTAACTAGGTATTTAGCTTAAAATTGCTTTCAGTATTTAAAAATATTACCTCCATTAGTGTAGGCAGCGACATAGTACTAAACCAAGAGGCTCTCATATAGAAAACACTGTTGTTTCTCAGCATCATCATTCTGATAAGCTGTTTAAATTCAGTAGACTCATCATACCAATTACAGGCATACCATGCAAAGGTTAGCTCTTCACTCTAGTACAATAAAATGTAAAAGTTTGGCACACCAAATAATTACGAAATGAACTTACCTCATTGGTTATTAACTGCCCATTGAGACAGTAGATGACGACTTGAAAGACCGCTGCAACCATATATATAACCATTCTTATAACAGTCATTACATTATTTTCCTAAAGAAAATTGTTTAAAGCAAAAAAAAAATATTTCCTTAGAATATGTAAGTATTAGACAAACCAATCCCACGGAGGCCTGAAACATGACCACGCCAATAATGACTAAGCTCACCAGGAACTGAACCAGGCTCATGTGTAGATAAAGGTTATTCACGGCTCTGCAATATCTAGGAAGTGGAAAAATATTGCATTTTGACATTATTTCACCGCAAAATCAACACAACAGCTAATAAACTACTTAACTGAAATGATCTTTCCTGATGATCAATACACTGGCGCAAGTAATCCAACCGCAGCCTCTTCGGTACACTCGAAGTAAAGGCGATCATATGCCTGAGAATACGATATAGAGCTACACCATGCAGGGCGATGATTATAAAAATGCCATCAAAGCTTATTGCCCCTATATGACGATAAAACAACAGAAATTGGCATCAGGAGGAGTCTTACTTTAAAAATATAGTTCCCCTACCAACGCCTGCAATAAAACATGCACTTCCGTCAATAAATGTTAAGATAACATAATACGGCAGGTCATTCATTTTGTTCTCCCACATGGGAAAGAGTACAGGAAATGCTATTTATAAACAAAAATAGGAAAAAAAATGTACCTATGCATTTCTTTTTTTTTGTAAATTAGTCAACGTACGTAAAATGTTTGTATGATTGGTATTTCCGATGAACCAGTTAACAGTGTTGACAATTTGAGAGTTCAAAATATAATAGCTAGCTATCGCAATGCAAGAAATCATGTAGAAATTAAATTGTGCATTTGCAATCCGCCAGCAGTCATCCAGAATTTTGCGGGCTTCCTTGCGAAGTTTGCAATTATAGGGTGTCTCTATATTTTCGAAGATACAAATGTAAACCGCCAATGAATGGTAAATGTTGAGTTAAACGAACCTTCGAATAGAAATTGAATTTTATCGATCAGTTCATGACTTTCAACCAATCTTAGGATATCGTAAAATCGGAAATCCACAAACAAACAGTAGCTGAGTTTGAAGTTTGAAATCATCACTTGAACCATTGTACAGATGCTCTATTTAAAAAAAGTAAAAAAAATGAAAAAAGTATAGACTTGTATTCCATTTCTACTCACCTCTGCAATGATGGCGATGCTGTTCCTATATTGTAGAATATAACAAACGTGTCCATACATATCTACCCAACTGGAAATTATCAAAATGATGGTGATTCTAAAAATGGTACTTCTGTAAATAAAATATTTCTTTGCCTTGTTTTAATACAATTTTCTTACATCCTCAGCATTTTCTTAGACGATGAGGGCGCTGTTACATTTACGCCTAAGACAAATGTTGACATTAACATATTCCGCAGTCTTTTGCGGTTCTTGTGCCTTAACAGCTGAGGGTCCTCCAGGGCCATAATTGCACTCGAACTGTTACAATTTCAATTGAAAATTTATTTTTATGGAGTACCTCAGGAATTTATGCTCAGACCTATACTTTTTTAAATCAAATTTTAAAATCTCTTTTGGACCTTACTAATAATCATTTTTAACCCCCACACTAAATATTTTGTAGGTCACATTTTGAAATTTTATATGGAAATTTTTGCCATTGTGAGTTCGAAAAATTTATCCTGGGTACTAAAAATGATTATTAATATCGCGGAATATGAATTTAGAAATTAGCGTGGACAATAAAAATGATTACTAGTATCGCAATAACAATAACTTTACTAGATGCGGTCCAAATTATTTCAATTAAACTGTTCACTGAAGATATGATGACAGCGGTAATAAAGTTAAAATATTAAATTGAGTTCGCTTCCAGTAGGTGTTATTGCTATTCGAGTTGAAAGTTAACTACCATAGTTCCAAATACATCATGTACCTATGTACCTACTATCATGCAAAATTTTAATAATTCGTTTTCTGTACTGCTCTTCCTTAACATTTGCGCTAACTGTGCTGTAAGATATTCGCTGCAATAATGACTCATTTCGCCTTGGTTAATTTATGGCCCCCGTTAGAAGCTTATAATTATTTTTAATATTTAATGGTTACGAGTCCTGTTAGTAATGGCTTATATGACATACGGGCAAATAATTTGTAATCTTATTGCACATGGGTTGTTCGCAGGCACCACCAAAAATAAACTCGTTAAGGAGTTTAAGTGGGTAGTATCATTTAAAAATTCAGAAATTGCGTTCGCTCATCCATTAGGGACAATTAAGTAAATCAGTGGTGATAAATATTTAATATTTTTAAATTGTCGACGAAATTGGGTGAAAACGTTGAGGGCGGGAAATGTGTAGCTAATCAAAAATATCATACTGTTAAATTTGCATTCTTATTATTAAAGGGTCATCATGATTCGATTAAATTATGAGCTTAATATGGATATGGAGGAAAATCCCTTTCAGTTTAGATTAACGATTGATTTCACACAATACATTTATATTAATACTAGCGGATCCGGTGAGCTTCATCTCGGCCCAATTTAACGCCTTAAGATAAACTCCAGAGAGATAAAAAAACACGGATAGTTCAACTTTCAATGTTATTTATTTAAATGGAAGCGATATGGGCGAGAACAGACAACGTTCAAAAAAACAGGGAAACTCGAGATTAATCCCACAGACTTCCGAACGATTGGCCTTGCGATTGATTGTCATCGCAAAAGCCAATCGAACGGGGAAGATTATTTGGAATAATCGGAATTCGTGGGATAAGGACTTCCTCTCCTATGAATTTGCCCTTGACGATCGTCGCTTGAATCACATTGTTCATCAGTTTCTTGATGGACAACCACGTACTGTTGGACAATTTCAGATGAATCAGATTCCGCAATATGTCAACGGATTTGTATGAATGCAGTTCTCCAGCGATTTGACTTTGTATAATTAAATTTAAGCTATCGACGTCCTTATTCTTCGCTGCTAGTATTTCCCGTTCACTATTCCAATCGAGATTTTTATAATTTTGTGCAATGCCGGGGAACACTTTGGTGATGAGTTCCTCCTTCGACGATGTGAACTCGTAAAAATTTGCCGGGAACGATATAAATCCCGTTGGAACACTAACAAGAATTTGGCCATTGCCAAGCGCCAGCAGTTGTCTCGAGAATTCAGCAGCCGATGGGTTTGCAATGCGACTCTCCTTCTCCTGTTCGTGATCATGATCAGTTTCAACTTCTTGACATGCCGCCACAAGGGCAAAGATTTCAGGCATGCATTAAGTTCATCGGCAGCAGTATATTTCGGGATGACGGGAAGCGTTTGACGAAAGACCGGAGAGCAATAACATAGCCCCACCAATCGTCTCGAATCACCTCGTAAGTCCCTCATTGTTCTGTCAACTGTCTCCAAAGCTCGTTTATGCGCCATCGTGAATTCATCCCAAACGATGACTTTGCATTCTCGCATCAATTTCACTTTCGCCGAATTCGTGGGCAATGAATGTCCGCAACCAACCTCACTTTTTACACGCAAACTTATTTTCTGAAAAAATTGATTGTAATACTTGTACCTTTAGCGGATGTGATGCGCGATATACGACTATCCAAAATCAGTGTGATAATACGCAAAACTCGAATCAATTGCAGCAAGCAAATAGCACATTATTTGCTCAATAGAAAATGACAATGGGAAAAGGACACCTGTCAAAGCCTAAGTCAACGTATAACGCCATCTATCGGGTTGTGGCATTGGTCGCAGCACAGCGCAATCATCTTTTCTACCCAAAATGCAGGCAAAACGTCTTTTATCACAATGAATCTCACAATTATTCGAAATATTCCAAGCTTCATAATGAATTTTCCACATTTACCTACATCGTCCAAAATCATCGAATCATGCGATAAAATTCAAAATTTCGTCGATAAAATTCAAATTTTTCGTGTTTTTCCAGATTTTTTGCAAGTTTTCCACTAAGAATTTTCTGTTTTTCCATTCCAAAAGCCTTTCCGGAACAATTGCACACAAAATTCCATACAAAAAATCAATTTTCTCGAGGGTTTTCCCAAAATTTTCTTTCTGAAATAAATGTAAGCCAAATTAATAATTTATGAATTACTATACCTTTTTACACCATATTTTTTATATATATATACATTACGATACGCACACAAAAATTGTCGATATTTTGATTTAAATATGAACCACCGACTTCAAAAAACGAAGGAGTGTGAAGTTCTACACTTACTAATTAAATTTAAAAAATTAAAAGCGCAATTGAATTTCCGCTTAAAGTTTTTTCTATCGCTGATTTTTCACTTAAGCGTAGAATGCTGCTCGCGCTTAAATTAAGCTTCCATACAAAAATGTCTCCAAAGATAAAATTAAGCCAAGCAGTACGCAGTTCAAGCTAAATTTGTTAGCCACTGTACGAAAAATCTCTACACGATTTTAGTAAGCGTATTAATGCAAAATACATTTTTCCACAGCTAAATTTTGATAGATCAGAGAAAATATCGGTAGTCGCAAAAAAATTTCAAACGAAAGCAAATAAATTAACAGGATGAAGAATGGTTAGAAATTCTTTGTTGTTAAGTAATTTCTTTCAGAGTAAATTAAAATGTTTTAACGAGGAGTAATGGAAGTGAGGAGGGAGCTGAAGAAGAACCTTTATTTGTTGAACAAAGTCAATCAGCCTTACCAAAACAGTTTTTTTTTTTTTGACGGAACTTACACTGTCAAAACTAATGTCGTTTTCCATTGGGACCACCAGATATTTTTTTCAGATCTCAGATTTTATGCGGATCATGGTTCATGGAACATGCAACGAAATTGATCTGCTTTTGTAAATGGATAAGTACCTACCTACTTATGTGGTTTTCGATTGGTCTTCTTCAGATTCGCTCTCAGATTTAAGATTTCGTCTGTCTAATTGAACATAAAAACGTCACTTGCTCTTTTCTTTATTTATATTCGTGCGATTGGAATGTATGTAGCCATTGACTTATTATATATGGATTGCTAGTAGACAACTTCGCGTTGGTTCCAACATAAGCGCTAGCTCTCGTGGTTCCCGAATAAATTGGAAACTCACATCTGACGTTTCCATTTCGTTGCAGATGACTGTGTATGACTGTGTTATTTCGATTAATTGAATAAAGATTTAAAATTAATAATGAAAAACAACATAAGGGACTAACTCGCAATAAATATACGAAAATTGTGCAATTTATGGGACAATGAAAAAAGATTTTTTATTCAAATTTTGTTGGTTCCATCTATTATTAATTATTTAAACTAGCACAATTTCGAGACGACATCTGTTGTAAACAATGCCGCAACAATTTGAATTTTAACCGTTTCATTTGGCAAAACCACTCACGCCCAAAAGGTGGCTCTAGTATTCTATGGATAAATCCAAGATGGTTGTCATTTTGTTTCACTTATTTTTCGCTTAGAACCATGAGCACTAGTTATGTTGGAGTCATTTTCTGGGCGGGTGTTGTATGGAAGTGAGATATCACTAGCAGTCCATATAAATAATAAGTCAATATATGTAGCTGAGACCAGAGACAATATCATAGACAAATCATACTTGTCTTTGGACAATATCATCATTTGTCTCTGGTATGTAGCCTTCGACACTTTTTTACACGTTTATCATTCACTGGTTAAATATTATATTGAAACATTCTAAATTTGCGCCCAGATCGATTTCTAAAGATCCACCGGATGCAATGCGTTTCTTTGCAGTTGAAAAATTTCACGAAAACGTAAACAAACTCCGCTAATCTGAGAAAAAAATCCAGATTCGCAAAAGCGCTCTGAAATCTCAAAAGGATTGCTTTTTTGTACCAAACGAGAAAAAAAAAGTGCTCTGAGAGCGCTTAATCGCATACCACATTAGCTGACCTTTCAAATAGATGTGGCTGACGTTACGTTACAGCATAATCTACTAACAACATTTTGTAATGTGCCCAATGAAAATCTTTTACCGTCAGCTTTTAATTAGTTGGCCGTCTACTCACGAGTCACGACAGACGACAGTAACCTGTGCCAGAGAAACTAGAAGAAATGGGATTCAACCCAACAAATAAGATAATGAGAACATTTTTAGGAAATACAATCCACTTTCCACAGGAAAAGAAAATTGTTTAAAGCTATATGAGGGAATCTTTTAAAAACGCACAACTTCTCAAATGGCATTAGAAAACCGATTTGGATAACCGCCCGTAGATGTTAAAGTGACTCTCCTTCTCAATTACGAAATTATATTGACATCGAAAATAGCGTTTCAAGAAATAAGTTGGGGCAGTGTCGTACAGGATAGTATCTGAAAGTTTGAATTTTAAGCCGCGAGCCTTATCCCATACCTCAACTTGAGGCAAGGCAAGAAAACATATTCTTATGAAGCCGTCGTCTTTCCAACTATAGGCAGATAGACACAGCTTGGAAAAACACTAAAGTAGAACGTTAGCGTTTCCAAAAAATAAAAAGCAACAATTCTAAATTTTCCATTTTTTGTAAAACAGTTGAAACTTTTCTTGGACTGAAACGTTTCATTATAAGGCTAACAATACATTTTTAATAACGTGACAGAAAAATGATTTCTTAATTTCCCCTGCCAGATGTGCGGACAACGATAATTATGGTTTATGTAGTCACCTCGATTCGAACATGATAATTACCACCTTTCGGTACGTATGATGTATAATTAGCCACAGTTTTCCTAATCAATGCATTGCCACTTACGTATCACTTTCAATTAATAACTGAGCCAGTTAAGACGTTCTTTATCAAAATGACTCTCGAAGATCCTGCAGTTTTAAAGGAGAAGAATCGAAAGCGCCTAAGGGATGTACATAACTCGGCATTTGTTTTGGGCATAAATGTCACCGAGCCATCGAGATTCAAGGATTCCCTAAGGATGTGAGTATCTATATGTAATCTTAAAAAACTGAAGCTTGATGGTTGAATTTCCACTGTTTATAGATTTGCGGTAATACTGATTATTAATAGTTGGATTTGTATCTACGGACACTTTGCGTATATTATCAGACACAAGGACAATCTGATCATACAGGCAGAGGTAAATTGAGTGCTTAAATGAATTTTAATTTTAAGCTATTACCAAATTTCCCCACAGAGCGTCTGTACCTTGCTGCAAACTCTGGTCTCCATCTTTAAGATGACCTATTTCGTGTTCGAGCAGCGCCGATTTTATATGGCCCTAAATAAAGTTCAAAATCATGAACTAGTGGACCAAGTTGATTTCTTAAGCAATGGTAAGAAATTTTATTTCAACAAATACACACTTTCATTATGTAAGCTGTGGACTTTTTAGAAACGCCATATAACAAGGAGCTGCGAAAGGATGCTGTTGATATTCTTGATGCGTGCTGGAAAAATGCAAAGGGGCAGTTCAACTTTTATATGTTTGCCTGTTCTACAATCATTAGTTATTACTTCGTTGTTGCAGTGTCGAAGAACTACTATCATGCACGCAACGGAACTCCAAATTACTTGAATCAAATGCGTAAGTGTTTTCACTTACTTTTACACCATTCAACCAAAATTGATTTTAAACTGTTTTCCCTTAGCTTTCCCAATACTATTGCAATTTATGGAAAGCAAATTGGCTACATTTCCCTTCTACCAAATAGCCCTATTTATTGGAAGTTCAGGTGATTATATAGCTGGAATTTGTAAGTATGACATGATAGCCCTAAAAACACTTCATTCTAAGGAACCTCTTGCAGGTGCCCTATGCTTTGATGGTATTTTTATAATTCTTGCCATGCATGGGGTGGCGCTTTATAGAATCATGAGAAAAATGATTGTTTTCACAACGTCGCCGAATGTACCGAAGGAACTGCGTATAGACTACCTGCGCCAGTGTATTTTCCATTACGAAAGAACATACCAGTTTTGTCTCTTAACCTCAATCGTTATTCGAAAGCTGTAATTATTTGTCTTTAGATATTGCTGTAATGTGAACGATCTTTACCTACACATGAGTCTGGCACAGTTTCTAATGAGTCTGGTGATATTCGGAGGAGTACTGTTTCAGGCAGTCTTTGGTTTGGTATTTACTGCTCAGACTTTGTGTAATATGCTGGCAGAGCATTGTAGCTGTCTATTTGTTTCTAGGAAAGTGATTTTTCGATTTTCTTTCGAATGGTGCTGTACCTTGCTGCAGCAGGTTACGAGGTAGTTATTTATTGTCTAAATGGACATTCTGTAATGAGTGAGGTTAGACTTAGAAAAGAACAAGCCATTTCCCTTTGTGTGTTGACGTTAAATATCCGTTTTACAGAGTGAAAGTATACCACTCGCATGGTACCAATGTGAGTGGTACAACGAGTCCAAGGAGTTTAAGCAACTGATCAGGATGATGATAATGAGGTCCAATAGACCGATGCTAATGAGAGCGTCTTGGTTTTCCACCATGTCTTTACCAACTCTTTTGGCCGTAAGTGTTATACACCATTCCGGTTGGATGGCTTAATGTTATTTATTTATTTTGTAGATCATTAAGACGAGTGGTTCATACTTCCTTTTGCTACGCAATCTATCTTACTAAATGAAAAGCACCGTCAAAATTATTCATACGGCTGCTAAATAGCGGGTAATAAAATATTTTTGGATAGCGCGCACCACATATGTAACTTAAGCGTCGAGACGAATATCTCGACAATGCGGAAACACCATTAAAATACGAAATTTATTTCCGCTATTGTGATTTGTGAGTCTTAAAATACAATACGCGTTGCAATATGCACAAGCAAATTTAAATAAAACACTAATAACCAGCTGAGTCTAACTTCATAAAAAGACCATTTCTCATTAATTACAATATATAGAAGTCCACTCAGCAGTGGTGAGTGTTGGTCCACTGAATAAGAGGTTCCAGATTTAACCACCCTCAAAAAGTATAACGAGAGAAGCCCTTACTTTTCCCCAACCGAGAGTCTTTCAAATGTTTGTCGGGATAAGCAGGAACTCAGACAAATAACAGCATTCATGTAAAATATATTTTATTATTGCTTAGCTATTTTTATTCTTTATTTAACCACCTGTATAAAGAAATTATAAACTTGACCTACTTAAACTAGATTTTGGAGCGCAAAACACCCTCACAGCGTTCGCAAATCGCATTGTCAGCTTCAACCGGAAATCGACGGCACCTTGAGCATAAAACGGACGCTTCCTGCTTCACATGGAGCTCGTAATCCGGCTTATCTTTACTCTCTTCTAAAATAACGCTAGACACTTGTAAAATGTCACACAGCTCAGATGTCGTCGCAGTCAATTCTGGCTGTAAATGCTGCAAAAGAAGTAGCTCCATACAAAGCAAATTTGAGCAGTAAACGTCAGTTATTACCTGAAGCAAAACAAACTTCTCACTGTCGCAGGTTAGCCGCATTCCCACAGTCCAAGTATTAATATCCTTGGTTTGTTGGTTCAGCAGCCGCTTAACTTCCAAAGCAGCATTGACCACTTCCTCGGCTTTGGTATCCTTCCACATTGGACTTGAATGCACTTTTGCTTCGTGGAAGGGCCTGTCAGCTGAAAATATTATACAACAGTCACGCAAAGGGAAGGAGAGACCGAAATGGGAGTCCTACCGTAGTAACTCCAACTCTCCTCAACCAAAAATGGTACAATCGGCCATAGGACTTTACAGAGAACTTCATAAGTAAGAGCGAGAACGCTCTTTACACCATCTATTTGATCGTTGTTGCCACAATAGAGGCGATCTTTGACTAAATGAAGATAAACAGCTGAGATCTGATTCGTGACAAAGTACAGGGTGTTGGCAGTGACTCGGTTGTATTCGTACAAATCGTAGTTCTTTTGGATCTGCGCAAAACTGATTAGGAAAATAGTACAACCAAACCAAGTTAACCCTTACTTCTTGCTGAAAGCTTAGAACAGAACTTAACAGGTATCGATCCAGGTACGTTGATGTTTGGTCCACCGTTTTACTAAGACCTCTCGAGCTGTCGCCAACGGCTCCATTCAAATACCTTAGCATTGATCGGATTTTACTCAAATTCTCCGCTGACTGCTGCAACAAGGCATCACTGACCGTGATCGACATGTGCTGTGTTCCGTGTGATGCCACCCACCATCTGCAATGAGCAGATTTCCGCATTTGCTTTGATTTGTATGTGATTGCCTACCTCAGAGTGTCTGTTCCGAATTTCTTTGTGATGTCCTTGGGAGATATGATGTTGCCAAGTGATTTCGACATCTTGTGACCCTTCTCGTCCACAGTGAATCCATGAACAAATAGGGTTCTGTAAGGCAATCGATAAAAAAAAGCTGATTTCCAGAACAATTAGCCTCACTTGTAAGGCGAGGAGCCCCTAGCTGCTACACTCGTCAGCAATGACGACTGGAACCATCCAGTGAACTGGTCATGTCCCTCAAGATACAAATCGGCTACTTTCTCACCGTCAAGTACACTTGACCACGAGCTACCAGAGTCAAACCATATGTCGAATATATCCGAGCCTTTTTCGACCTCTTCAACTGTGAGATTGTGTTCCTTTAAAACATTGGCCGGAAGAAGGTCCTCCAGAGGTGTCGACCACCAGAAATCTATGTTTCCTTCGCTCTCCACAAGGGCACAGACGTGTTCAATGATTTTCCTTCAAATACACTTCATCAGACGTCCGGTTTTAGAGAGATCTTAGTTGGTCTTACTTGCTTATAATTGCCCTTCCAGACTTCTTCTCGTAGAACACTGGTATAGGTACACCCCAGGCACGCTGTCTGGAGATACACCAATAGGGTCGCTTCTTTACTTGGGTAGCGAGCGCTTTCTTATTGGCTTCCGAATTCACTCGTGGGTAGACGTTGATTTGTTCTATCTGTTTGAAGCGTCGTTTGTAAGAAAAACATAATTATGCCAGATGATTCTCACCTCCTCAACAGCTCGCTCCCTAATCTGTTCTGTGTTAATGAACCACTGCTCACTTGCACGGATAATGACGGGCTTTTTGGTTCGCCAATCAATTGGGTAAGAATGTGTTAGCTTCCCTGAGAATATTATATCTTGGGCAATATGCTGTAACACGAGATGGTCCCCATCGTCGAGTACTTGCTTGCCAACTAGAAATGGCGGTGCGTCGGAGGTATAAGTTCCCTCTTCGTTAACAAAGCATTTCTGGAAAGCGACAAATTGTGTCAACATCCGAAAGGTACCCATGTAACGATTAACACTTACCACAGGCATTTTGTGCTCTAGGCTGACAAGAAAATCCTCTGGTCCATGAGCTGGCGCCGTATGCACCAACCCAGTTCCCTTTGTATCCTGAACATGGGCTGCTGCAAGAAATGGTAACCGCTGATCTTTGTCAATTGGATGAGAGTATGTGCAGCTCTTAAATGAATCACCTGTGAACTAACGTTAACTCAATACAAACACTTATTTGACCAGCACTCTTACCGGACAATTTTTGTAGCTCAACAACTTCTATCGCCGTCATGGACTCAAACTCCTCGACCAGTCTGCTCGCGATCAAGTAATTATTGCTTGAATCACTACTCAGTGTGACTAAGGAGTAGTCCATGTCAGCGTTATAGCAGACAGCTTGATTGCTGGGCAGAGTCCATGGCGTTGTTGTCCACACCAAAGCGTAAGTATTCCTCGAGCTTTGCACTTCGGCTGGCAAGTCAAGCAATTGCAGTCGCAGAATTACGGAAGGACTAACAAAACTGGAATCATACTCCAATTCAGCTTCAGCTAGAGCAGTTCTAGATGACGGAGACCAATAAACCGGCTTGAGGTCGCGATAAACAAGTTTACGATTGAAGAAATCCAAGAACATTTGCAGTTGATTTGCGATAAATGATGGATTGATTGTGAGGTACATGTTTGAAGGGTTCAGCCAGTCGGAAAGGATGCCCCAAGAGCGAAATTCGTCTCTTTGCCTCTCAACAGTTTCAAGGGCGAACTTGCGACCTAAAATTCGAATACAAAAATGAATTCCCCGCACATTTATAAGTATTTTGACCTACACTTCTGTCGAATAAGTTGCGCATCATCTCTAGTTGTTGTCGACGACATGGCTTTTAGTTCGATTGGAAGACCATGGCAGTCCCAACCCGGTTTGTAGCTCACTTGCCGGCCTTTCGCTGCATTCTGCCGCAATGTGATATCCTTTAGAATCTAAAAGGCTCTAATTGGTAACTTTACTCTTTCAATGCGGCCTTCAACAAACCTTGTTCACAGCATGCCCCATGTGCAGGTCACCATTTGCGTACGGCGGTCCATCGTGCAGAACGAATGCCGGTTTTTCATTATTCAGATTCTGGTAGCTGTATGCTTTGGCAAAAGGTCCCTGAGAATATGTTAGTGATTCAAATTCGTTCTCAAATTTGAAACTCTTCTTGAACTTACCTCAACTAAAGACTTCTCGATGTCGGTTTTCTTTGACGCTGACAGACGAGTTGGAAACTTAGTTTTCGGCAAATTTATAGTAGTAGTGTATTTAATTGGTGTTTTAGCAGAATGTTTAATTGAATAATAGCGCGGACATTTTGTATGAAAACTTAAAAATGCTTTTAAAATTTGAGTCATTTTGCAGTGCAAAATATTTTTTTCGTAAACATAACCTGTCGTTTAGGGCTCTGTTTGATAGCGGAAAATATGGATTACATTTTAACGGAAGTGTCCACAGAGTTTAGGCTAGGAAGATTACATATCCAAATCTAGTATTATAAATTTTTTTTTATTATTCCTATATTAGGTTGGTGCATGCTAGGTGGGAATATGCAACAGTAATTGTTTGATTAGGCGTGTTTTTTTGAGCTTCGTTCTCAGCTAAGCAAAGTAAAGTAAGATTTTCAGCACACAACTACTGTCTCGAGGTGTCAAGTGAGCGTAGTTGTGGTAATTGCGTATTAAAAATCCTACTTTACTTTGCTTTGCTGAGAACGAAGCTAAAAAAAACAAGGCTAATGTCGTTTTCGATTTGGCAAACGTATCATTTTTTTTTTTTTTATTTGGAAATAAAGAAATATCTTATCCGATTTACTCATACTTTCACAACTATCAATTATATGACACATAACTGGCGGTTACGAATTGTTTATCGTTATGGTAGAGAGTCTTTATTTTAAGTTATTTCGAAAAGCGTTGCGATGACATAAGAAACAATAAAATTCGGATGTTCGATTTGGCAGCTGAAATCTGAAATCTCAGATCAAAATTTGAAAAACCAAATCAAAAACGACATAAGTAAATTTCAATATGGCATTTTAGTTTATATTACTTTGAAAATATACACCTAATGAATGTACGTGAGTCAAAATAATTTTATTCGCGTACTTTCAAGAGACAAGCCTAAAAAATATGTATACCTACTCATGAAATCGGCTGAAACTTGTAAAATGCATGAATTTGGCACCACTGCTTCGCCCATGCACAGCCAAGGTAAAAGCAAACAAATTAAATTCTTGTCAATTGTATGTCATCATTTTTTGTGGAAGTCAGTTTTCCGGCAAGTCTTTAGTTGATTGTTTCTATGACTTGTTTTTATTATTACGAGCGATGAAATTGGTAAGCCCTCACATCATATTCGACCAATTTGTTATTTAATTAAATCTTCGTTGCAGTACTGCTTGAGCAACGATTTGGCCAAACCATGCTATGTGGTCACCTTCAAAGGACTGCGGATCATGTTGGATTGTGGTCTAACCGAACAAACTGTGCTGAACTTCCTTCCTCTTCCGTTTGTTCAGAGTTCCAAGCTCTCTAATCTGGCCAACTGGATACCCAATCGTGAACATGACCCGCAAATGGATGGCGAGCTGAAGGAGTGTTGTGGTCGAATATTTGTGGATTCCGCTCCAGAATTCACTCCACCAATGGACAAATTAATTGACTTCAGCGAAATTGATGTAATACTTATCTCCAATTATTTGAACATGCTAGCCATGCCGTACATCACAGAGAGGACGGGTTTCAAGGGCAAGGTATATGCCACTGAGCCGACCTTACAGATTGGACGGTTCTTTTTAGAGGAACTCGTCGAGTATATTGAAGTTGCACCGAAAGCAAGTAACGCAAATTTGTGGAAAGAAATGTTGCATCTGCTACCGGCTCCACTGTGTGATGCTTTTAGGCCCAAGAAATGGAAACAGATTTTCACCGTCAAGGATATCCAAAGCAGTTTGGCCCGAGTTACAATTGCTGGCTATGATGAAAAACTGGTAAGAATGATCTTCATATACTTTTTTAAGTGTACTGACTTCTCGTTCATAGGACATCTATGGAGCCTTCGTTGCAACGCCTGTCAGCTCTGGATACTGCCTGGGCTCTAGCAATTGGGTGTTGAATACAGCCCACGAGAAGATTTGCTATGTCAGTGGCTCATCAACCCTAACCACACATCCGAGGCCAATAAACCAAGGCGCTCTAAAGCATGCAGATGTTTTAATTATGACCGGTCTGACTCAGGCACCAACTGTTAATCCGGACACCAAGCTAGGGGAACTGTGCATGAATGTTGGTGAGAAAAGACAACTTTACCCGATTGGCTGTGAATTTATGCTTTAGTTCTTCAGCTGTGACAATCAGAAACAATGGATCTGCTCTTATCCCGTGCTATCCTTCCGGAGTGGTGTATGATCTGTTTGAATGCCTCACACAAAATTTAGAGAACGCCGGACTGAACAACGTACCGATGTTCTTTATCTCCCCAGTCGCTGACAGTTCACTGGCATACTCGAACATCCTCGCCGAGTGGCTGAGCTCTGCAAAACAGAACAAAGTCTACATCCCCGATTATCCATTTCCACACGCTTTTTATCTGCGTAATTCAAAGTTGAAGCACTATAAGCACGTTTATTCGGATGGTTTCAGCAAGGATTTTCGTCAGGTCTCTTCAAGTCTCTTCCTTTCAGGTTTCCACTGCTAATCGTCCATCTTTACAGCCCTGCGTAGTGTTTTGCGGTCATCCCAGTCTCAGATTCGGTGATGCGGTGCACTTTATCGAAATGTGGGGATCCAATCCAAACAACTCTATTATTTTCACAGGTCCCAACCCAGCTGAATTAGTATCTGACTTTTAAAGTAACTTGTCCTGCTCTTTACAGAACCTGACTTTCCCTACCTTCAAGTATTAGCCCCGTTCCAACCGCTCGCGATGAAAGCATTCTATTGTCCCATCGACACCTCACTTAACTACCAGCAGGCGAACAAACTGATCAAGGAACTCAAACCCAGCATGCTGGTGATTCCTGAAAGTTACACTAAACCTCACCCCTCAGCCCCACAGCTCTATATAGAGCAACCGGTGAGTTTAAAATTATTTCTCCCTCGACCACCTCTTTACACAGTCTACACAACTAGGACAAGAAAATTATCACCTTCAAGTGCGGAGAAATTATCCGTCTTCCTCTCAAGCGGAAATTCGATCGCGTATTTCTCACCTCAGACTTGGCGTCGAAAATCATACCGCGAGAGGTTAGCAATGGTGTGACAATGTCTACAATCACTGGACTTCTTCAAGTGAAAGACAAAGTACACAACATTACGCCGTGTGAGGTGATACCAGATATGCCCGCCACAAGTAGTGGTGCGAAGCTGTTGCCACCAAAGAGAGAAGACATCCTCAAGAAGGTGAAATATGAATTCGGAAGCTTGGATGTGGACTTATTTATGAAGAAACTGGCCCAGGATGGTATTACAGACGCAAAAACCGAACGTAGCGGAGGAATCCTGACGATACATATTCCCAGTGAGGATACGACAATCAAAATCGATGAACACTCAACGCACATTGTTTGCGGAGGGAAGCAGTCGTTAAGGCTCAAGCTCAGAGACTCTCTAATGAAATGTGTTCAAAGTTTTTGAAGGAAATATAAATTATAGTTGTAGTTACTCTGCGTTGTTTTAATTTTTGGATCTCCCTCTTCTTGTTGGTTTTATCTGGACAATAGAAGCGCGTCTCTTCCAAACGTGAAATTATGCAGATAAAGAGAGTAGCAACATTTGCAGATAAAAAACAACCGCCCATAAAGGCGTAACGCGTTGAAGTGAAACAAATATTTTAGAAGGTGGAAGGAGGTACAAGATTTCGGTCGTGAACCGTCATGAATATTCAAATGAATGATCTAATTTCACCAACAAACAAACTCCTTTTTCAGTATGTTAACTACGACAAGTAAGTTGAAATTTTATTAGAATCTGAAAGCAATTACCTTCTTCGTCGCCCTAAAACGACGAAGGATGTAATTTTTTCATTTTTGCTCATTATTTATGGAATGGACAAATTATTTATGATTGACATCACATTCTCACATCCGATGACAAATAGATGGCCATGCCTATGTCCTCTCCTCATGGCTACACCTCCTCCTGCCTGCATCCTTCCGCTCTTAAGAGCTCCCTACTACTTATATCCCTCCAAATGTTCCCACTTTCCATATCGATTTCATAATTCCCCGGTAATTTCTTCCTGCAAGGCAGTCAAGCACAGCAACGCGACAACGAAAATTTTGCATTTTATCCTTATTCGCTTTGTGTACATTCCTTAAACGCTGCACGGTGACAAAAAAAAAAAAAAATAGACGAGACGGCTCCCGACAATGGCACATGGCCAAACCAACCACAAAACCTTGCTATTGGGATTGAGAAACCACCGAGCACCGACCGCCCTGCTCACGCCACTAAAACGGTGTGCACTGTATTTTTGTCTATAGGTTTGCATCGGCGGGTTTATTTGATATTCAAAAATTATTTATGGCCGCATGTATTTGGTTCAAGTGAGACCACAGTAAATTGTGTCGAAAAGAGAAAAGTGTGAATTTTATGCTAATTTTTGGCAAATGAATTGCTTTTGGCCGAACTACTTCTTTCTAAATGAACATGCTACAGATTAGTAAAAATCGGCAGAGAAAATTCAAACAAAATGAAGTAAGGATGCGAGGCGGCTGAGGCTGCTTGAGAATCAGTACCAAGGAACGTGCAACAGTTTAAATTAGTGATGACTAATGTGATTCGGTCCATAATCGAAAAGAGAAATTTCGGAAACCGAAATCGGAGTTTCATTTAAAGAACTAGGAATAAAAACTTATTTGTGCTTTAAAAGTCATTTATATACAAAAACCTAGAAATCTGGAGCTTATTTTCGGTGATAGTCACCGAAACTGTGCCGGAATCAGAACTAGTGGCTGCAGGTAACTTTAAAAAGGTGGTAACAAAATAGACACCGAAATTAATGGTGTATGAATTATAATGCTGGGCACAGAATGTTTCTGCAAGAGATCGAAATCGATCGAATTTGACACACATAGTGGGATATGTGTCATTTTACTTGAGGCCAGACTTCGATGGTAGGGAATGTGTGAAATAGTGGTGATGAGTAAATACAGAGTGTACTATGTGATGGAAGAATATAACCAATTTTTTCGACATTATTGTACTTTTTCAACTTTTGTTTCGATGTAGTTCATACTTAGGAATGTACTTGAGGAGTGTTATCAAGTTGACTACATGGAGGGGCAAGAAAAAGACTAGCAAAACCAATGAATTCGTTGAAATTGTTTGGCCTTAGAACCCATCAATTGAGGAAATTGCAAAGCAAGTTATGAGTATCTAATTCCTACTTTCGACGTTCAAGGGGTCTGCAATCGGATCCCAATTTAATTCGTAGAAGCATTTCCCTTCGCATATTGCGAAACAAATCTGCAATCAGAATGCAGATGGGAAGACGGCATATTTCCGGCACTTCTACAGCAGGGAGTTGATGCATTGGCACCAATCTTCACCAAATTATTTAGCTGCAGCCTGGCCTACGGTCATATACCGGAAGCCTGGCGAAAAGTAACAGTCAAATACCTAACTAAGGCAGGAAGGAATTTGGATTCAAGCCCGAAATCCTTTTGTTCCATCAGTCTCATGTCTTTTATTCGTAAAAGCATGGAAAAACTAATTGATAGACACATAAGGGATGTAGCACTGAAAGTTTTTCCGCTCAGCAAGTCTTAACATGCCTATCAACCAGGTAAATCCACCGAGTCAGCACTTAATGACTTAGTAACCAAAATTGAATCTTCAATCAATCGTATGGAAATCTGTCTTGTCGCTTTCCTTTATATTGAACGAGCTTTCAACTATACAGCTTTTGAGTCTACCAACAGGGCTCTCAACAATATGAATCTATATCCTATCATTGGGAAATGGATAATGTCAATGCTGAATGACAGAACAATTAAGACCCGCATTGATGATGTGGAAATCTCGTCACTCACAACTAGAGGGTGTCCTCTCGCCCCTCTTAGGGTCCCTTGTCATTGACGATTTACTTCAGTCCTTGGCAAATCAAGGGATCTATGCTATAGGATATACCGACGACGTAGCAATCGTTGTCAGTGGTAAATTCGAAAGCACTGTCTCAGAAATACTGCAACATGCGCCATCTGTTGTCCAGAGATGGTGTAAGAAAGAAGGTCTTTCTGTTAATCCAAAGAAGACAACTATTGTCCCTTTTACAAAACGGAGAAAAGTAGATCGCCTTATTCGCCCTTCTTTGTTTGGCGAAACCATTGAATTCTCCCGAGAAGTCAAGCTCCTGGGACTTATCCTTGACAGCAAACTTTCATGGAACCAGCAGATTGAACGCACCGTGAACAGAGCCACCAGATCTTACGAGTCTGCGGTAAGAACTGGGGCCTTGGACCTCGGATGATATTCTGGCTTTATTCGCTTGTCGCAAGACTAGCGGTTACCTATGCCGCCGTGTCCTGGTAGACGAAGACTAGCGAAGTCACCACAGCCAAAAAGCAAAACCGAGTGCAACGTTTAGCCGGAATCTGTATGACGGGATGTCTACGCTCCACTCCGACCATGGCACTCAATGTCATCCTAGGTCTAACTCCTCTTCATACACATATTAAAATGGGGGCTAGACTAAGTATTCACCGCCTGTTCCATTCGAACAACCTTGACCCATATTCCCCTCAGGGAGGTCATCTGTCCTTGCTCGACACCATGGACCCTTCAAGCCCATTCAGCATGCCTCTGGAGGACGTTCTTCCGAAATACGGCTTCCATAAAAATGTCTCCATAATCATCCCCCCTAGGGAAGATTGGGAAAAATACAAACCCAACCCATCACAACTTGACATCATCTGGTATACAGACGGCGCTAAGATGGAGTCAGGGACTGGCGCTGGAATCAACTGTGAGTCGCCCCAGGTGAACTTATCAGTCAGCTTTGGGAAAAACTTATCAATATTTCAGACTGAAGTCCTTGCAATCAACCATTGCGCTAGAATAAATCCAGGTTGTAACACACGTGGTGAAAGCATATTTATCTTTTCAGATAGTCAAGCAGCTCTCAAAGCTCTTGACTCATCTGTCATAAAATCTCGTCTTAGAAACATTCACAACCAACTACGAACTTTCTAAGAAAAACTTTGTCATCCTCCACTGGATTCCAGCCCACAGAGGATTTGAGGGTAACGAATCAGCTGACTCACTGGCTAAAATCGGAGCAACCACTATTTGTGCCAACACATCACAATATCTGACCACCAAGGCATAGCTCATGCTCGTCCATTTTTGAATAGACATACTTTGACCAAAGTGGTTAAACGTTACAATCTAAAGGATTCTTCCGAACAATAGCCGAACTGGATGCAATGTCGTTCGGATTGAGATGCTGCAACTTTGCCCATTCCCATGCTGACATTCCTCATAAGTCAAGTGTTTGTTCTTTGTTGCATGACGTTTGTGGTTCATTTTTTTTCCGCATATTTTCAAATGGTTTCACCATAACCGTATCTATATATTTTGTTTGCTTTTTGTCCGAATCCATTCATTTCATTTGCCAGGCCATTCATTGTTCCGACCCACTTTTGGTTTTATTTAGCTTATCCTGTTGGATTATTTCAACAATTTCCCATTCAAAAATGATTCCCATCGCAAAGTTTCTGTGGTTGTCATTTAGCTCTTGTAACCACTTAACATTGAGAAATATCTCTGTTTGGTTTTTTTTTTCGTGCACACTGAGTTGTGCGGTGAAATCACAGTTATTCGCCATATTCCCTGATGTTCCATAGAAATTTTGCAACATTTTTGTTGCTGCATACTTTTGAACACATATATACAAAATCGGATGAGGGGGGATAAATCACTTTAGTGTGCTGTTGCTGGTGATGATGGCTGTGTATAGGGAAGGGGGGGAAAACAAGTATCTAGATTCTAGAGAGTCCTGTATCAAAATGTTCAGAAATGCTATTGTCGTGAACTTTTTAATTGGATGCAGTAGAAGATGAGTGTTGATGTTTGCCAAAAGTTTTTCTCTTCAATTGGAATTTAAATAGATACGTTTAATGAATGAGTGCTGCTATGTGTTGGAGGGCGATATGTACAATATAAACCATAGTGGTCGTACATCAATGCCATACGAACAACTACTCTTAAATTACAAAGTTTTCGTTAGATATCCGCATAAGCACATTGCCTTAAGTTGACTTTCTTATCTGCCAAAGTGTCTATCATTCCAATGACGTTTGGTTAAAGTTTGCAGTTACGATGTTCCTTAACTCGAAAAATTTGTCATCGAGAGGGCGAGATATTAGGTTTGTTTGATGTGGCTAGCACTAGAGCGCATTGTGAAGTGTCAGCTAATTTTCACGCCTGTCAAAAACCCTGCACAACCCTGAAAATTCGGCTTCTATATCGAACGCAAAATGTTTCCCTGTAGACAGTTTTTGAAATTGACAAATATTTATCTGTTGGTAATACCTTCTTCCGTTTATTGTTAAAAATGAGTGATCTTAATTCAGAATTTGAGTTTGCCATAATGTGATTAGTTGATAAAAGCGTTCGGAATATGGATGATAGAAAACTCAGCACTGAATTCTTGCCTCGACAAATTAACTGGGGTCAGTTTAGGACACAACTGGGGTGCCCTAGAAGTCATTTCAAACACAGGTGTTCAGTACCAGGGCGAGTTCAGTGCTATATCGAACGCATTAGGGTAAACCCCAAACAAGGGCCCACGTCAAACAAACCTATTACCACTTCACTGAGAAACTGGATACTTTCAAGAATCTAATTATCTTAAGTCGACTAGATTGGATAAGATGTTACCTGAACTAGATTGGTCGGGAATGTCACTTTTTCTACGCCAGCCACATATGCGAACTGTGAACTTAGAACTCGAGTCACGAAATTTCTTGATTACATTCGTCGGCTACCCTTCACTTAACTGAAACAGCTGCTCATATGACCGATTGAAAATTAAAACCGAGATACATCTAGTCAGACAGCTGTTACTAGATACTTGGACGTCCCCACTTACGAATTTTAACTCAACAAATTGGTGCAAGAATTAGAAAAGCTGTCAGTCACTTGACTATTGACAGATGATTTGAAATTTGCTGTCGTATTTGGCATACGCGTGCATATGTTTTCATTTCCTGAACGTATTTTAGAGAATTTATCCCCACCACTGCCATTTTGACAGTCTTTTCCATTCTTTCTACAAAAGTAAGGGAACGAACCTATAATATCAATTAATGTTACCCCTTCAGCTTCTGTTATAATCGCTGGGCTGGATTTTTGTATTCATATTCAAGCCAAGTTATAAGTGTCACGCGAGACATCTTAAGAGCTCAAAAATCATAACGTATATAGCTGTAAGCTGTTAATGGAAATCAAAATTCTTGCAACCGTAATATCTTATTGGATGAGTCGTATAGTTAGGCAATACTGAGATGTAGCAGAAGAAAGAAAATCACGCCTATTGACTGGTAACTGTGGAGTTCCACAGGGCTTCGTTCCAGGATCCATTATTTTTCCACATATGTTAATAAAATAGAAACAAATAGCTGGAATATACTAAGACCGTAGCCGTAAGCTTTGGCACCTCTAAGCCATTCGTTTTGTGCGATTTTGTTTTTGATTTTTTGGGACGAATGGAAGGGCCCAAGAAATTTATGCCGAATCCGAACATAGGAATTGAAAAGGTCTTCAACTACAGCATTACTCTCGCATGTTTGCCAGACGTATGCGAGAGGTGGCGAATTGGACAACACCGGTAATTGTAATTTGTGGGTTTAAGAGATCGAGGATGCTGCTATCCTGGCATCCTAGGTATGAACAACAAAATGTGTCTTGATGCCGAAAAGTGGCAAAATTGCCCTGCAGACAAACGTTTTGATGCCATATTTTCCCCGATGGATAGGTAAATAGTATTAAGAAAAATATAAGTGCAGGAAGTCCTTACTTCGACGGCAAGGAGTTTTATTTTTCAGTTTTTTTTTAGAGTCCTATGGAGTTTTACTACCTATTTACTCAATAGGTCAACTTTTGCTAAATACATCTCCTACCATCAGGTTAGTCATTGAATATTAAAATGCGCTTCAAGTCCTCAAACTGACACCCAGTCTTCCATCTACCATTGTCAGATGATACCGTACGCACACCATTAGTTTGCAAGGTCATAGCGTTCATACGAGAGCCCAATGCCCAACTGTACATGCTCACTATAAACACTTCTACAAAAGGGATTTGTACATCTTGTACGGCTTGTTTTTGTTTGCTTAAAAATTAAAATCAATTCCTCACTAGTTTCCAAACGAGATAGCCTCTTTATATACATAGGTACGTCTGCATAAAACGTATCGCATAGACGTCCATTAGAATGACAAATTACGTAATTAATCGAAGTACTCAGTCGCAATACGAAACAGCACCACAAAGGCCCGTCCTGACGTCCTTCCGTCCATTAAGAAAAAAAAATAAAAATATAAAGAAAAAAAAAGTAGAAACACGGCTCCATTCGAAACCACCGTCTGCTGGGCTCATTGATATCAATTACCTTCTCAAATATTAAAGCATACCATCAGAGAGAATACTTTATAAGTAGGTAACCAAAAGGTAACGATGGAGTGCGCGCACAAAAATATGCAAACGAAAAACGAAAAATTGCGAACAAAAAACCAACTGAACGGACAAGCGGCGATCCCAGCTCCATGACCTCATTTGCGCCCTTTCGGCCCCTGGCCCTTACGCCATCACGATGCCTCCCGCTACCTCATTTTCTCTCCTTTGGCAATTCACCTTAATTATGTCAGGCTTAAAATTTAACTGCACTAGTTAAATCAACTTTACACAAACTCCTTTCTTTTACTTGCTGTATGCTCGCTTAAAAAGAGTAGAGCCACCTCTGCCGTGGCAAGGACATAACCGACATCGCGCAATATCACGCTACACAGAGCGACGCCGAAGAAAAGACAGAGACATCAGAATAGACAATGAAGAGTCTTGTTATACCTGTGTGATGCTGATGCTGATGCACCTTCAGTGGTAGTTTTTGTCCTCCTCCGCGTTTGCCGTCCTTCGCGACGTACCTATAACACCATAGGGAAGAGCTCGCCCTCCCTGAAAAAAGCCAGATGAGATGAGAATGAAAATGACATAAAGACCCCCGAAAAACTGGGTTACAAAATTATGAGATACTTTCGAAAGCTATTTAATTATGAAATGAGACAAAAGTATGAGCGAAGAAAAAAAACAACAAATGCCAAAAGTCTCGGAAGGGGGGAAACGAAGAATGGAAAGAAATTGCAGATACTTAATGTACTCCATTTTTAGTGTAACGTATGGGAACTGGGAGTATTGCTGTTGCTAATGTCCTCATTGTGCCCGACTGACAGCGACTCTGCCGGAACAATGGCATTTAAGTTTAACAAGTTACTTTTGTACTTACGCTGAACAGTGAGGTGTGCTTGATGTAACTTGGGCAGCGGAGGTTGAGAGACTTGAAAAGCCCTTAAAAACGGGGGTGGTTGCAGATTGCACTGCAGTTGGTTGGTATACCTACTTTCTTAAGCCTTATTACTGACAAGGGTGTATTGTGGAAATAACGAAGAAAGCAATTGGAACACTGGGACATGGGTTGTTAAATTAATTGAAATCAAAAGCAAGCACTTGACCAGCTCTATATAATTATATATAGTCAGAAAGTGCTGCATATAACAGGATATCTAGATCAACATTTTGTTGCAACTTGCGGCTAATGGGGTTTGTAGAGTCGGGTTAAATTCTTTTATATAGGTAGTTGTGCGACGGGTGACATTGAGATAGGGGCTTGCTAGGTAAACGTTATGGGTACGGGTATTTTTTGTTGGCTTAAGGGAGTTGATGCGAAGCTTATATCAGTTCCCATATAGTGCTGTCAGTTATGCATTAGGTTATACGGGTTTTTTTTTTGTCATTCAACTATCCTAAACCTGTTTTATTTTTTGAAATATTCAACTCATTAGCATGAGCTAATGTGGTCGCGATTTCATTGATTATTGAGTTGGATGACGGAATATTCTCGTTAAGCCCCCTTTAACTAGAGACGGTGGTTAGTTGTATAGGATAGGTTCTAATTGGCGTTCCACATTTATAAAAACTCTCTCATACGCTGAGTATTTTTGTTTTACTTTCCTTTGTAGCCACTGGTCTTGTCGGCATCTAGTCTAAACGAGCTACGCATGGCATCATTATCGGAATGCCTGGTTGAACAAGTCTAAGAAGCCTAACTTGAGTCCCTCGGTTTCAGTAGGAGGACAAACGACAGCTCAGTTTACTATACTGACTCAACGTTGTCATGCGTAGTAAGGATGATAGATACCCTACGAGAGGTAAATTCTGACATATTTGAAGCTGCGATCAATAAACATTTCTGACGGGAAAAGGTTGGTTTCGGATGAACCATGAGCCCGAAATAGATAAGTGACACTGAAATATTCTGTTTGCTGTCCTAGATTCAAAAGAGAGGTTAAGACAGAAGATGGTGGGAGTTCGAGAACTGGACAACAAAAGGAAAGGGTGAGCTGACACTTCTTCTTCTTTGAAAGAAAAATTGTTGAACGGATTTTCGGCGGGGTGGCAAATGTAGAGGAAGGTACAATTGAAATCGAGATCTCTATGACAAGCACAAATATGTTGATGCAGTCCTGTACTGTTTGAAGGTTTTGAAATTTTTTTTTATGAAGTTAATTTCAAACTACAAATACAATCAAATGCAGGTAATAGTGCGCTACGGCTTACTAATTTAGGGCTTCTTAAAAACAGGGGTTTAGGGCATAGTACTATTTTGAAGGAATCATTCTCTGATATCCCGGAGAAAGCGGATGAAAGTCTTGGTACACTAGATTTTGACACGTCATACGAAGTGTCGTACCCTGACAGACAGGACTGGCATAGGAACTTAGTCTTGAGGGACAATCAGATCTCAATATATACCGATGGTTCCTAAACCGGTGAGGGTACGAGGTCAGGCATACACTCCAGCGAGTTGGACCTACATTTAGCCCTGAGACTTCCGGACACATGCAGTGTGTTCCAGGCAGAGATTCTGGCCGTACTCAGAGCTGCGGAGGAACTTGAGATGAGATCGATATCCAATAAGAATATCGCCATCTACATTGATAGCCAGGCTGCGCTTAGAGCGCTAGAATCATATACTACCAAATCTGAAATAGTCAGGAATTGCCGCATAATGCTTAACGCATTATGCTCGGAGAACCATGTCAGATTGAGTTGGGTACCTGGGCATTCTGATATTGAAGGTAACGAAAAAGCCGACGTTCTGGCTAAGGAAGGAGCTGAGCTCCCACTAAATACAATGGTTAAGGGTATCAGACCACCTATGGCCATTGCTAGAAGGGTTGTCCTTGAGAAAACCTTGAATAAAGCAGCCACCAGATGGTCACAGCTAGAAGGACACAGTGTCTCAAAGGCAATGTGGCCCGTCTTAAATAGGAAAAAATCTGAAGGATTACTAAATCTCAGTCGAACAAAGTTAAGACTAACGGTAGGAATAGTCTCTGGACACTGCCTTCTAAGGAAGCATGCCATGAGACTAGGCTTAGCTAACACGGATATTTGCAGGTACTGTGAGGACCTACAAGTCACGGAAGATATCTCCCACCTTTTTTGCGAGTGTAATGCAATTGCTCGGAGTAGAAGGAAGCACCTAGGCAGGTACTTCTTTAACAACTTAGAGGAGGTTGGTTCCTCTACCAGTGTTGGAATAATAATTAAATTCTGCAGGGAAATTAACTGTTTGGGCGATTTGGTTTAGGTTTTTAACCGTAATGGTTCCCTGGGGATGGCGATGGGCCCGTCTTGGTGCCTGGTCTTTTGTGACGATCTCACAACCCTACTCAACCGAACCTAACCTAACCTAATTTCAAACTACAATCTACAATCTTCCAAGTTTTCGTACTACCGCATCTCGTACTTTTTATTTTGTTTCCTCATACCGTTTATATAATAAACTTTCTCAATCAATAAGGATGATATCAACCAGAGACAATACTGAGATCACCAACTCCGACCGATTTCCCGTTACTTAGCCTACAAGCTATATTTTTATGGGGTGGCAAATGTTAAGTGCGCTTGTATTGTTACATAGAATTTCGTATTGACAAATGTCACGTAACTTCAAAAATTCCGACTCACCAACACACTCGCACCTTGCATATGCCACTTCCGCTGTGGGCAAAGTTGCTGACAGCGTTCATAGAATTTTATCCGTTAAATTTGAAATTATTCGTTCCGTTTGGATAATATTTTCTTTCATGGGTAAGTGTACATTTGCTTAAAATATTAATGAAAAATGAACAATGTAGATTGGTTGAAGGAAAATGCAAACATTTTGAGCGAATTTTCTTAAGTTATCTAAGAAAAATTTACACATGAAATCGAAGTCAATGATATTCAAAAGCAGAAAATACGTAACCATATTTGTCATAATAAGTTTTTAGTATATAGAACATCTCATTTAGCTAGTTTTATTAACCAAAGAAATCAAATTATTCGCCTTTTAACAATATATAATTACTAACCAATGGCATTCAGTAATGTAAAAATGTGGTATTCCCGAACTCTAGTACATTTCCCCACGGTTGCCGAAGTTGGCAGCATTTATTTTTGTACTTTTTGTATGTTTTTGCATGTCACACGGATTCTTAATTGACACAACACCGATAGGAAAACAAAATGGCGAATTTGAAAAAAAACTGAGGGGCCCAGCGGCAAGAGAATTGTGAGTTGGGGGTCTCAGTATCATTTGTCTCTGATATCAACGGGGGTCACCGCATCTAATCCCCTGATCTTAGCGACATCTACATCTCAGCTCTGCAACTGGACACTTACCTTCTCACTAATCACCCTTATCGTTCGAGTTGTAGTCTATGGTATTTAATTTGGAAAATAAGTGTTACCATATTATAATTCATTTTGTGTTCATGTTTGGAAACCATTTTGTTAAATAGAGTAGTAGCTATAAAGGCAGGTTATATTCTTTAATGAATATAACACACACATAATTGGATGAATATCTTTGCGAATTTTGTCTTTTTATTCTCTAAGGTTAAAATAATAAGTTATTTGGGAAAATAAATTGACTTTTAGCTTCAGCGAATTTGAGAAAATAAAAGTAAGTCAATTTATTTTATCAAACAACTTATTGTTTTAGCTTCAGATTTAAATTAATTAAATATTTACAGTCTCCAAATCTTATAAATCCATTCAGGTACAATAAACACAAAGCATTCCCAATCCTTATATCTTCCTCCTATCATTACAAAAATCTGGTGCCTACCTCCTTCCTTCCGTCATAGATTTTTCCGAATTCCACTAATGCACCTATTTAAACTTTGATAAACTTTAACCTAAAACTCAACACAATACTCGTTTGAGGTAACACTTTCCCTTTAAAGGTGAGTGATGTGATTAATTATTGGATTTCAGTTGTGGAGTTGAGATGTAGATGGCGCTAAGATCAGGGGATTAGATGCGGTGACCCCCGTTGATATCATCCTTATTGATTAGGAAAGTTTATTATATAGACGGTATGAGGAAATAAAATAAAAAGGTGGTGCACCCGACCCTATCAACGCCTGGAATGCCGTTAAGCCTTGTAAAAGAATCTATACTTTCAGACACTCTGGTTTAAATTTTAGTTCTAACGAATTATGTTTGTGTTTATTATTTTTTGCACTTACTTTTAAATTTCTTTAAAGTAATCTGTTTTTTTTTAATCCATTTTAAGTTTTAAAGCTCTTACTCTATGTTTTTAATTTTGTTTGCGCTAAGCTTTTTATTTCTCCACCCAAAACTAAATTTTTTTTAATTTGTATTTAATTTTTAATTTAATTTTTCTTTGAAGTGTAATCCAACACTAATTTTTGTACTCAGTGCACAAAATACAGAATGTCTCTATTTTTCTTAAGTTCTATATTTAAGGCACTTATATAAATTGTTCTTATTTCGGAACTTTTTTTGTATTGAATTTATAGAAATAATTTATATCTATCTAACTAAAAACTGATAAATCATCAACCATGAACAACAAGCCTCAAGCCTAGTGGGCCATCGAATCCCGTTCCCAATTTTCGCAAAAGAAGACCGAATTTCCCTCTCTAAGGCTAAGCCATTGTTAGAGCGGTTAGTCTGTACAACTGGAAGTTACATGCCAGGGATCACAGGTCATATAAGCCTGCATTGCATTTCGGGCGAAGCCATTAACTGAAGTAGGGGAGAGCAGGGCTCTAAGTATCATTTTCGACAAAACTTGATGCTGCTCCTATTTGTTTCTGTCTGATTTTCTTACTCCCTGCGAAACCGTTCTCTTTTTTAGACCTTCCTCGGAGTAAGACCTAGCATCCTCTGGGACAAAAGATGCATTCTGCACTCCATGTTACAATTTAACACGTCTTCTTCTTCTTAGGTGCCGCTACAGTTCAGTGTTAACCAGGGCCTCAACCAACAAGCCTTTCCAGTTAGTCCGGTCCTTAGCCAACTGCCTCCAGTTGCGCACTCCAAGTTAGTTGAGGTCGTTTTCTATTTGTGCGCACCACCTAAGGCGAGGTCTTCCTCTACTGCGTTGACCCTCTGGGTTGGCATCGAAGACTCTGCGGGCCGGAGCGTTGATGTCCATTCGCTCTACATGTCCTACCCATCTCAACCGTCCAATGCGCAGTTTTTTTTTGACTAGGTCGATGTCTCTGTACAGCTCGTATAGTTGGTCGTTGAATCGTCCCCTCCAGAACATAGACGGGACCGAATATCTTACGAAGAATTTCTCTCTCGAAACGACCAAGGATATCTACATCCGCTTTGGAAATAGTCCATACAGCAGGACTACGATGATGAGGGTCTTATATAAAGGCTTCTTAGTCTTTCGGGACAGGGCTCTACTACACAGTTGCCTTCTCAGCCCAAAGAAAGAGCGATTGGCAAGAGTTATTCTCCGTTTGATTTCTGATGAAATGTCATTTTCAGATGTTATAGCAGAGCCAAGGTAGACCAAGTCCCTTACTACCTCAAAGTTATAGCTGTCTATTGTGACGATTCGTCGATGCTGGGTGTCCCTTCTTGTTGACAGCATATACTTGGTTTTGCCCACGTTAACCGCTAGGCCCATTTTAGCCGCTTCTGTGTCTATACTTGTAAACGCGCCAGTGACAGCTCGCTGTGTTCTTCCAATTATGTCAATATCGTCCGCGTATGCAAGTACAGACTTGTACAGACTTTTGAAAGATCGTACCTCGTATGTTGGCTTGTGAGTTTCGCACAATTCGTTCAAGTATGATGTTAAAGAAGTCACATGACAGCGCGTCGCCTTGTCTAAATCCTTTTTTGACATCAAAGGTGTCGGTATGGTCATTACCGACCTTGATGCAGCAGCGAGATTTCTCCATCGTCATCCTACACAGACGGACGAGTTTGGTAGGGATGCCAAAACCAGACATGGCTCTATATAGCTCGTCTCTATATATACTGTCATAGGCGGCTTTGAAATCGATGAAAAGATGGTGAGTATCGATTTGGACTTCTTGGGTTTTTTCCAGGATCTGCCTAAGTGTGAAAATTTGATCGACGGTGGACTTTCCTGGCCTAAAACCGCACTGATAGGGGCCAATCAGATTGTTGACAAAGGGTTTTAGGCGTTCACACAATATTGCACATAAGATCTTGTACGGGATCAGGAGACTGATACCTCCGTAGTTGGCGCAGTTGAGGCGGTCTCCTTTCTTGTGGATCGCGCAAACGATGCTGAGATTCCATTCATCAGGCATACATTCATCTGACCAAATCTTAGAAATGAGTTGGTGCATGCTCTCTACCAAGTCATCTCCAGCTGCCTTAAAAAGCTCTGCTGGTAGACCGTCAGGCCCAGCAGCCTTGTTCGTTTTAAGCTTGGATATTGCTATCTTCACTTCGTTTGGATGAGGTGAACGGAAGTTTTGGCTATCATCGTCTAAGTTGAATAGTTCGTTCTGCCTGACAGCGGGATTTTGGTCTTCGTCGCCGTTATACAGTCTGCAGAAGTAGTTTTTCCATATTCTTAGCACCGACTGTGATTCTACTACAAGGTTTCCTTCGTTATCTCTACAGGTTTCTGTACGGGATTTGTCTGTCTTTCACGTTCTCTTTACCTTTTGGTAAAACGTCCGTACATTATTCCTGGAGCATCTCTCAATTTCTTCGATTTCGCGCTTCTCGTGCTCTTTCTTTTTCTTCCTGACAAGCCGATGTTCTTCCTGTCTCTTTTGCTCGCGAGCAGCTATAGTCCTCTTTTGCAGCGCCGCTTTATATGCCTTTTGTTTTGCTGCGTTTGCTAGTCGACATTGTTCGTCAAACCACGTTTCGTGGTGGCGGTCGTGTGAAACCCAGCACATAAGTCGCGGCATTAATAATGGCTTTCTGGCAGTGCTGCCACTGGTCTTCTGCGCTAGCTGTTGTTGCAGGAGGAATCGTCGTGAGACATTGGGATACGCGATCGGCGAAGATTCTGGCGGTCTCTTGCGATTGTAGCTTTAACACACTACAATATAAAAACCCGAATCCGCACTAAGTTCATATATATATGTACAAAATTTACCAAACGATAAACGCATAGCTCCAAAAAACAACCGGAACTGTACGTTTTGAGTGTGAAAAGCAACAAAAAACAGAACGAATCAATAAATTTTTTGGACCTCACACAGTACGGCTCCAACTAACGATGAATACAAAACTTAAGCAGTCACGTCGCTTGGTTTGGAGGAGGCCAGCATTTTTCTCTCTCACCCGACTCTTAGTTTTAAGGGCAACCCATACATTATTCCTTGTTACAACTGACCCCTGTCACATTCAACCCCCTCTTCCCGTGTCGACGAAACGATGCTGTTTGTCGTCTGAAATTGTACTACGAAAGTGGTTCTATTTGTTAACCTAAATTATAGATAGGTACCTATCGAAAGTGACTTGAAAAACTATAATTCAAGCCCTTATTATCAGGATAGTTTCAGCTGCCTCCACACATATCAAAAGGAGTTCCTTGGTTTGGTTCTCATTGATGACAATTCATTTCCAACCATTAATCAATAAATTTGAATACCATCAAACTGGTTCTGCTCCATTTGGTAAAATTGTAAATCTTACAATTCCTGGATTTTTGTGCGTATAATAATATGACTCTCGAAATAGCCCAGTTGTAAGAGGGCTAATCATAAAGGATGGATTTCTGTGAATAAATTTCTGCAGTGAAAAAAAAAGACTGTTCTGTTCTGTCTAACGAAAGTTTTCTCCTTAAGATGATTTAGTGGCAAATTAAATTTTCACGACGCTCCGATGAATTACTCAAAAAGATTGTCGTTCGCTTTGACCATCGAGGACCGGCATACATATACAACACAGGCACGCTGACGACAAAAGTAGTTCGTCTTACTAAAATATGCGAAGGACGTGCCAATAAACTTCCAACCTGTACTCAAAGATCCGTTTGAAAGTTTCGTTTTACTTGCTTTTTTTGTAACTCGACTCGACTGTTAACCGAAGTTACCTTTTCCAATAAAAAGTTGACTTTTTTATAGTAAATGTGTCTCGACGATGTGTTATTATTTTCATATAGTCATTCGAATAGAAGAGTTACTTGCCCTCCTCCTAATAGAGGGATTCGATTTCGAGTACTGTTCAACTATAGGAAATACTTGGAATTATATAAGTACGCACCTTAGGGACCATTGAAATATGAAGAGAGCCAAGAACCGAGCACAATGGATAGTGTTTTACCTCTGGAACGGCTTAACTTGCAGTCATAAATTTACAATTAGTACGAAAGCAGCTTAAGAACTTTTCAAAACAAAGACTAAGAGGGACACCCATTTGTAAATATACAGTAGAAGGTGCAGCTATGCTCAAAATCAAAACAATATCATGTGAATATGGTCGTCAATGTGGGTGGGTACGTACAAGCTGCAGCAATGGTTTTCAAAACGAATTGAAGGACACTATAGATCCGATGCTGTGAATTCATAATAAGCCAACATCTTCACCATTCACTGTATCCTTTCCCATGATGGTGATGTTGCTGCGATACACATATTCAGCCTTTAGCAGCGGAAGGATCCAATACACTTCTACATTTCAAGATGATGATGATGATCGTAATAATAATAATAATAATGCTGAATGGGTAACGGGAATGGGCATATCCATGAAGGAGCTATACCAGGATGATGGTGTGGCGTGTGTACTGTTGTCCCGCTGCCTTCGTCCTTTTTCAACATTCAAAGTGATTTCCCCAAGTGGATTTCAATGCAGCAAGGACTCTACTAAGGCGATTGCTCTTTGTCCGTGTATATGGGTTCAGTTTATAGTGAGCCCCTTCTCTTGCGCTATGGCTCGCAAATGTATACTCGTATATGTTCACTGTGATATCGTCGTGGGAGAGAATAAACGTCACCCAAACGACACTGGCTTGGGTGTTGTGATTGTGATGCGGTGCGGTACTGCTTGCGGACTGACTCACAGTGCATTTTATGTGAAGAAGGATGCATTCCTAGGCGTCGGCCGCCTCCCCCAATCCGATGCAATTTGCTTCGTCTATTAGTCAATGAATGGCGTGGCGCAAGGAATGTGTGCCTCCGTCGTCGAAGTGCAAGGACTTCGAACGCAAGAAGGTGGGCTTAATCATGAGAATTTACTTGTAATAACATTTCCGACATGAACACTTCTGCTGCAAAGTGATTGCACGGAATGAGTTATGTGTATGTGCGAAACAATTTGCCAATATGTTTTCTTAATTGCGTCTCTTCATGGTCATTATTATATAGCTGAGGCGTTTACTTGTATTTATGAACATCTCAAGAGGATAACAAATCCCGTTAAGTCGATTTGCTGAGACTGGTCCTGGTGAGTTTGTCGATGGCGGCTAATGGGTTCACTTGATTGTATTGTGCGTCGTGCGGTTTTTTTTTGTTCTTTTATTTGATTTTGTTTTATTCCATGGCAGCGAGGGATGGTCCGTTGGGTTGAAATTTAATTTAGCTATAAGGGTCTGGCAATAAGGAAAATCGATTAAAGTGGAAGCCACATTAGAATGGTGTAATTTCACAATTGCATCACTTCGCACTAGATACTGTTTCTGTGTTAATTGTACGTACAAAATGTGAACCGATACCATTTTATAAGCTTTTTTTGTTGCTGTTAATGCAAGTTAACAGACAATTTTTTTTGAAGAGTTGAACTCCCTACAATGAAATGTTTTAAATATTCCCACAAGTACCTCTGTGAATAAATTCGGTTTAATGGTTTCAGTTCACACGGCGGAGTGGCGCCCAACGTTAGGTCCTACTCTCTATTATTTTTCACTCGGTATACTTAGATTTTGAATTTAAAATCAGTAGGTACTTTTCTCTATAGATAGAAGATCTAGGATCTAGGAGTGTTTTGTTTGGTACATGTCCAGAAGGGCTAAAAATGTCAAGTGAAAAATATATCAGTAAATACCTTCCAATTGCATTTAGGCCCGTCTGCTGATACGACTCATAGCGAATTTAAGTGCCACATAAATTCCTATGTGACAGTTTATGCCCTGAAAAAAGTAGCCCATAAGTATTTAAGTGGAACTTAAATCGTTAAGAGTCGTATGAACAGACGGCCCTTAAAGTTTCAGTTTGGCTTCTCGTTATTAAATATAAATATAAATAATAAACCGACCTTGTGTCAATCTGAGTGGCTATTCATATCAGACTACATAGCTTCCGTCTTACAGAAGAAAAGAAGTCACAAAAAAAAGAGGGAAAAACGCACCCTAAAAGTCGTCGAAAAACACATGAAAAACATGCCAAAGAACGCGCTCTAAAATAGTTAAAAAATGCATCAAAGCCCAAAATCGAAAACTCGTCGAAAAACGCGACAAAAATATACATAAAGTTTTCGAAAAAGTATAAGAAACGAACCCAAAAACTCGCCAAGAAACACGTCAAAAACATGACAATAATGCGCCCTAAAAGGTTCCCCAAAGGCGTTTAAGACATACGCGAAAACTCGTCAAAAACGCACCCGAATAATCGACGAAAAACATTTTAAGCATGGTCGGAAAATGAGTCAAACTCGTAAGCTCGTCGATAAACGCGACAAAAAAATACCTAAAAGCGTGTTCAAAACGGCACATAAAGCGTCAAGAACTCGCCAAAAACATGTCAATAATGCGCCCTAAAAGGTTCCCAAAACTCGCTTAAAATGTACGCGAAAACTCGTCAAAAATGCACCGAAAACTCGTCGAAAAATACATGAAATACATGCGGCCCGAAAATGCGTCAAATCGCACTCGAAAAATATACCTATAAGCGGTTCTAAGTGTGCCCTAAAAGGTTCCGAAAAAGCGTAAAAAATAAATCCTAAAACTCGTCAAAAACTTACCAAAAATAGGCTAATAATGCGCTCTAAAAGTAGTCGAAAACGCATTTAGAACATACACGAAAACTATTGAAAAGCTATTGCGAAAACTCGTTGAAAACACGCCTAAAAACTCCCCCAAAAACGCGTCCTAAAAGGTACCAAAAACTCATCAGAGGCTCTATGAAAAACACGCAAATAGAGCGTTAAAAAAACCTCTCTGAAAAGTCGTCCATAAATGTGTTCAAGAACACATTAAAAATTCGTCTAAAAACCGCTTTAAATAATTTTCAAAAAAATATTAAGAAACACGTCGAAAAACAAAAAGTTTAAAAACTTCCCGAAAAACGTGGTCAAAATTAAAGAAAAACGTTCCAAAAATAGTAGAAAAACGATGCAAAAAACGCGTCGAAAAATGAGTCTAAAATGCGTCAAACAAACGAGTTAAAAAATGTAGGTACCCAAAAATGCGACCGAGCCCGATAAAATACGCGTTCAAAATGCATTTTTTGACGGGTTTTAGGTCCGTTTTTCACCGAAAAAATGCAATCTGATTGTGTCCTCTGAAGAATTATTGCATTTCGAAGCTTTTCATATTTCATATAGCTTTTCAGTTTCCATTTTGATTCCATCCCAGATATATACAACCAGAGGTTCTATCAGCAACAAATAATATTTTGGTGACTATTCAGAGACAAAGTGCGATAACTTGAGGAGTTCCGAAAGATTCAGCAGCATTGTAGTAGAAAATTTAACAGCATACGTAACAAACACAACGACAACCCCTCAAGGCAACATGTTCGATGTCGATTCCCCTCTTCATACAGTTGTTTGCTCCTAAAATTACCCCAGTTCCAGGCAAGAGGGCGCAATACCGGATCTAACCTTTCGGTGAGTCCATTTTAAATTATAGGCACTCTCCCGAATACCGAAGGTGTTCACAGTTGTTATATACAGTTGGCACCCTTCAAATGTCAGGGAAACATTAATTAGTTGAGAAATATCCCCCCGTTGGTACTACAGCGTTGGTGAACTATTTCAAAAGAGCAAACCCCAGAAATTTCCCCTTATCCACAGTGGAAGAGCGCCCACCAACACAACCATCGACAGACTAGAGCTGCACAAAACTAGGCCAACAGAAAGTATATAATCGCATCCATACCAAAACTACATGCGTACTTCGTCCGAGATTGCCGAGCACTTACCTCGGAAGTCGGAACTAGCTTCTTGCATGGCTCAACAAGTTGTTTGTTGTGCTAGGCGGTGGAAGGAAAATGCCATCTCTCGTCCTTAGCCGCCGCATTCAACCTCCACCGCCCCAGAACGACAAATAGATAAACGTGCGGATACTTACGACCGTATACTCAGCTATGGAGTTCGGTTTTGGTTGTGTAGGCACGGGGTGTTTGCAAATATGCAAATGCGGAGCGCACTCGCAGCCACAAGTGCAAGGAAATTTTCTGCTCCTTAAAAGGATTACCATTGTATCGGGAAGATGGTTGTTTTTTTTTTTGTTGGCTCCATCATCCTCTTCTTCGTCCGTGAAAAACTAATCAGTGTAAGCGGGCCAGGTGGGTAGCGCATTGTGGTAGATGGATTGAAGCAGCTCGGGAATTATTATGAATTTTCCATTAGTGTCCTCCATTTGTGGGTACGTTCGGGTGATTATAAAGAAATTACCTTCGTTCATCTTTACTCGATATTATCTCGATTAAAGTCAAGTGGCTAATCGATGCGATGGGGTGAAACATATGTAGGGATTGGCAACAAACGTCTTGCAATACGATGAGAACAAGAACGCTGATGATGATTACCAAAGTTAATTACAATCATGATGCTGGTGGTGATCCTTCACACACACTTCCTTAGATATAGATTTTAATTTTAGATTTTAGTGGCTGTTCTCTCTCTCGTCGTCTTCGTTTCCATTAGCATCGCTGGGAGGGTAATTGGTAACCCAATTTCCAAGTGGGGAGCATGCTAATTTGATTAATTAGACCAAGTCAATGAGCAAAGATGACGACGTGGCACAGAACACAGAGTGTGAAAGTCAATATTTGTAGTAGATGAACAATGGCAGTGGCACACAGCTCGGAGTGTAGGATTTCAGAAGTTTCTTTAGTGCGGTTGATAAATTAATTTGTGTGTCCTTCTGCAACACCAGGGTGACTTGTTGCAGACGCTTGTGTGTGTCCTCTGTCTGACAGGTGTTGAAAATTAATCAAAAGACACCTGACAAAATTGACGATGAGAAAATTGTCTTGCCAAAGTCCGGAATTCTCTGCGGAGGAGTTCCCCTTCGGCATGTTGGCCTGTGTTTGTCTTGTTTGAGGAAATACTCTTGGTATGGTAGGTATCTACGTTTACACATTTTCCTGATTTTGAGGGCACTCAAACTGGCTGGGGAGTAGCTCATAATGGCACTTGTTAAGTTATATCCCTTTTTTGAACAGAGATAAATGTGCAGACATTTGTCAAGATTATCCGGGGTCGAATTCAATTCAGGTCCCTTGAGGGTTTGCTGCAACCATTCTCTGTGGTGCGTATGTATTTGTTGAATGTATTTATTGGCAATACTTTGAGAGGAAAATCCAAAAATGGATGGTCCTATCATTTTTGGACAGTAATACTCAGGCAGAGGACTTGACGCCTAATGGATGTGTGAGTTGGGTGTGCCGTAATCGCCTGGTAAAATTGAAGGAACAATGTCTGCTCTATTAAATAATTGAGTGTGGTATGTATCTATACATGTACATATTGCGTGTGCTTATTTTTATTCGAACCAAAATCGGAGAGGAGGCCGATTAGTTGGTCTGCCTGTCGAGATGATTAGTTTGAAATTTATTCTAACTGAACTACAGCTAGGATTCAGAATGCAAACTCAGCTCAATAAGTGACATAATAAAATGTGAACCTCTTTAATGGTGTTAAGCTTAGCATTGGTGATAGTCTGTAGTGGCGTAATGAACGCAGTAGTGGAAGACTCGCCGGTGGAAGGGGCAACTTGAAGTGCGCAACTATAGAGGCAGTCAACAAAAGATGAAGGGCCAGGTTCACAGCAGACTATAGCGCCTGAGAGATGAATAGAATCCATACCAGCTTATGGAAGGTAATCAAATCACGTCTCTCGAGGCCGCTGTAGGAACTTTTTTATTTCCCTGCAGTTTTGATACATTTGACTTCGAAACATAGTTCGCCCGTGACGTTGTTTGCTCTATGCTCTATTAAGCATTTTTAATCTCCGCTATTGATTACTTATCTGAAATTGTTGGTTACGTTTGCCAAAAGCCTTCCCATATGAAAACATTCCATATCGATATTTCATCCTGCTGCACTGCACTGTTACAACATTTTCTCAAACCATCTCAATTGGGCTTGTTTTACCGAAAAAAAAATCTCACAAAACACAACCGTGAAGATGGACAAAAATTACCATAAAATGTACAATTTCTAAACTGACAAAAATACCTACTACAACAAAATGTAGATCTTCCATCATTTTCCAAAGAGAACCATCCTTAATATCTCATTCACAATTTATATTAATACGTGTACCTAACTCCCCAAAGACTGCGATTTTATCACGTTTTTCTTCGCTTCCAATTTAACAAAATTGCTCAAAGAAAGCCCCCAAATCCTTGAAAAAAAAAACCTAAATCCCCAAGAAGACATTTTTTGTTCACATTTTTCGCATCTACATCACTTTGCCTTCAATTTTAGATAGGTCTTCAATTGACAAACAAGCTTATTCCCTTATCTTATCTCAATTTGAGCAGCACATCCCAATAGAAGAGCGGGAACAAAATAATACCCATCCTTAACTCCTAAAGAAAAAACCGGCTCGGCAGAAAGAGAATCACAAACGCGAAATGCTACAGGTGCACGCCACGCTCCCCTAAAGCCGAACCGGAACGCCAAAGCGGAAATACATTAATCTTAATAAGAAATTACTTCGGAATCAATTTTTTATATTTCACTCGTTTCACAATGGCTTTCTCGCTTCTTCCTTACCCCTTTCCGTTCTAATTGTGTACATATTCACAGAGAGCGAGAGCGAAGACATTAAATCAGAATTAGAGTCCACAGAGTTCGTCTTTTTAACCCCTTTTGTGCGCTGCTCTGCTCCCCACCATTAGCACCACCAGCGGCGGCGGTGCTATAGAACAGAACCGAAACCAATGAGAGGGAAACTTCGGCGACTGCTGAAACCTTCTACCCCTGCCCAAATAAAGGGGGGCCACTCTATAAAAGATTAATGGTACCGGTACCGACACAAGGATGAAGAACGAAGACGACAACGTAAACGAAGGCAAAAAGTCAATAAAATAGCGGATTATTTCTTTAATATCTGTACACCTAAAAAATGCCTCCCTTCATGCGCTGCACGTACATCCACTTGAAGGACGAGACACGCGGGGAGCTCGCCTCAAAGAAAGATTCATCATAAGACTTAGAAATTATTAAAAATTCCTTCTCTTTCCCTTCTTTTACTGCGTAACTTGGCTATGTGGGTGGTGGGTACTGGTTAGGGTTACCCACCGCGCCTCATGTTGTCGCACACATCACAAGAAGAAACAGCTACTCGGGCGAAAGAATAAAGGACGAATAAACGGAGGAGGGAGAGATAAAAAGAAAAAAAAAACGCACTTTTGAAAATATATTTATGTTTTATTGTACCTCGGGTGGGTTACCCACTTAAGTGTTTGTATGTCTTAACGAAGGACCTCTTAATGGTTAGCTGCTACCCCAGCGATTTGGGTTTTTGAGATTTTCTTTTAAGAAAATCCCCCTCCGCCTGTCTGGGCTATTTGGAATGACCGGATTATGAGGGTTTCAGGCGCAAGTGTTCTGGCGCGTGCAATGATTTAAAAAATAATTATTAATGTTTACACAAAAGTGCTGGGTGGTGTCGGATCCTTTTGAACCCTATCTTCGTTTTGCATTGTGGAGTGGAGTTTGTTTTTGTTTCGAGGAATTTAGACGGAAAATTTGATTCTTATTGAACGTTTTGTTGAAAGGGATGGCTTATTTTTTGATTTATTTTTCTTGTAAATAAATAGGTACCTTCCATTGAGGACTAAGTTATTTCATGGATCACTGAGTCCAATGAAATTAGCTGTAATCAATTTGTTGTAGCAATGTTTTGTTCGGCCTTTGCAAGATTTTCCAACTGACTGCACATTAAATTGTGGGCTATGAAGTCTGGAGGGGTTTGAACAGTCTTCAGTGAGACTGGTATTTAGCCAGATGTCTACAGAGACTGTGTGTACAAAAACTTAAAAGACAAACATTTAGGGGTTAGGACGCCAAAAGTGAAGGATGTGTCACAGGGAATGTCGAAACGGAGAACTTATTGTGATCTTGAAATCACAGCTGACACGATGTCAGATTTAAAAGAAACATTTATTGTTGTAGGGTAAAGTGCTCTTTGATCAAAAGGTGCTTGCCTACCATTACGGAACGTTGACCTACAACCTATTCTGCAAAGAGTGAGAACACTTTTTAACAAAGTCAAATACAATGCTGCATGATACTATAGGCGGTTTTTTTTTAAGCTTCGATGAATGAATTAATTGAATGAATTCGAAGTATGAATTTCAGCACGCAATCACAACAACTACTGGGAGTCCTCGAAGTGTCAAGTAGAGCGTAGCTGTTGAGTGCTAAAAGTCATACTTAACTTTGCAAGAAACAAGGCCAATATCGATTTGTGGTAATCCAATACAACCTCGAGTTGGAAAGATGACCTGGAAACTGCGAGAAGCTGATAAAACGTTCTTCAGGTAAACGTTGTCAAAGAGCACTTTCAAATAATTATCCTGCGTAACTGCTTGGATCTTCGAATCCACACCCGAGGGAAGGCGCAGTAGAGGAAGACCGCGACTCAGGTGGCGCACGCAAGTGGAAGGGGGCCTTAACCAACTTAGCGTGCGAAACTGGAGACAGCTAGCTAAAGATCGCACTGGCTGGAGACGCTTGTTGGTTGAGGCCCAGGTCCACCCCGGACTGTAGTGCCTTTTTATATAAGTAAGTAACTACTTGCAAGCTGCGCACAATTATCCGAGAAATTTGCTTTCGTAGATGAGAAATGCCATCCATATATGCGGAATTAAAGACCTGCACCTTTAAGCTCAAACGATTCCATAAGAATGATTTCTATACCCTACACAGGAAGGTATATTCACTTTGTCATTACATTTGTAACGCCAAGAAGGAGTCACCGGAGACCTCATAAAGTATATATATTCTGAATCAGGATCACATTCTGAATCGATTTAGCCATGTCCGTCTGTCTGTCGGTCTATTGCAAGCACGATAGCGCCCAAAGTAATTCAATTCACTTAGGCGAATGAAATTTGGTGGAATGACTTCTTTTCATCGTCGTCAGGTTGGTATTCAAAATGGGCTATGTCGGTCAAGTAGTTCGGGTAGCTCCCATACAAAATCAATATTAGGCCTATGTGTCTCTCTGTCTGTTGAAAACAGGATAGCGTCAAAAAAAATCGACCTAGGCAAGTGAAATTTTGTGAGAGAACTAACTTTTATCGTCGTCAGGTTGGTATTCAAAATGGGCTATGTCGGTCAAGTAGTTCTGGTACCTTCCAGTGGAGGGTATCAAAGCATCGGCCAGGCCGATGATAACGCTTTTATTTTTGTTTGAATTTTTTCATATGAAAATTTTGCGAACGAGGTGAAAGTTTTTTGGTTTTGAGATTTGTGAACTAGACTCTTTTGCAAAATGTAAGAGGATGTGAAATAAATATACCTGCACGAGCAGGGTGGAATATTTTCAGATTAGGTACGTAAGAAATTAGCATGGATAGGCCAAGTTGGATTTTTTATTTTGCTTTAGATTCTCCTCGAAGTTGCAACATTGAAAGTGAAGTGAGTTAATGTGCAAGTAATAATTCAGCACACGTGTGATGGATGTTGTTATTTTGGGCTTATTTGAACAAGCTTTTTGTTTAAAATGAAAACGGTGGTATTTGTTCGCGCAAGATAATATTAATTTTTCTTTCCTTGCAATGCGTCCCAAGAACTTGGCACCCTGTGTATTTGCACATATGGTTGGCTCGGCCCTGGACCCGTAACTCGAGCAGATTATTATGTTAAAGGAGGGTAATTAAAACACGATGAAATAGTCGAAAAAAGGTTGAGAAACTCCTTCTTTGTTATACTTTTTCATAGATAGAATTTTAATCCGACATACAGGGTGGGCCAAATACAAGTTTCTCTTTAAAAATAAAATAAAATGAACAAAATGCATTTTTTTCCATATAATATGGATTTATTGGAAAGAACAAACATTCCCATTAATTATGGCTGGCTTCGCAGTAGCGAATTCTGTCACTCCAATTTTCCAAGACCCTGTTGATGGTTTCGGGCTGTAGCTCACGGATTGCTTGGATGATATTGGGCTCCAGTGATTGAATCGTTTCCGGATGCTGTAATGGCAATTACAGCGGTCCTTCATGGTTCCCCACAAAAAAAAGTCCAAAGAGGTCAAATCGCATCTCCGAGGCGGCCAATTTTGTTATTTTGACGGCTGATAACACGATTTGGGAATTTGGTGCACAAAATAGCGATTGTGGCGTGGCGCGCCATCCTGCACGAACTAGAGTTCATCCAAATCCATGTGTTCAATTTCAGTAAAAAAAAATCGAATAATCCGAGATCTTTTTGCAGAAATCTCCTCTCTGTGCAGAATTCTCCTCAGACTAGTGCGTGAAATGTTGAGCTGTTGAGATCGATGGTGAGTTGATGTTCGTGAATTGAGTCTCACACTCTCGGCTACAGCAGCCACATTCTTGTCTGTGTGCACCGTACGACGACGGGGACCATGACTGTTGTCCACAAGCATACTAGCCTCACGAACTTTTTGCACAAACTTGCAGGCGCGGTGGGTGCTTCATTTCGGCGAAAACTTCTTTTCAAAAAACGCACTGTTTGGGCTCACTTTGGAAATAAGTTTTCAATAATTCCCAACGTTGTTTAAGCGTAAAGCGACTTATTTCGTTCCACAGAGGTATAAAACTGATTTTCTGTCAAGATTTCGAGCGCAAAACAGCTGTCAGGGTCAAAATAACCTATGATTTAAAAAGTAACTAGATGCCTTACCCTTTATAATGCTAGGAACACACGAAGATAGTGTAGAATAATACAGACCGAACGAGCTACATATTTAAACCTTCAACAACAATGCCCAATGGATCCTAAACGTAACTAGGCACCCTATAAACATTTTAGTAGCTTATACCTCCATTCCTACCATCTAAATAAAATATTAAACCTCTCTTTAGAGTGCCGTTTAAATTTTTCACAAACAGTCGAAACTGCTGAATGCATAATAAGCGAATGTCCATTCCAGACTCTTATAGATTTATAAGGAAAAGTAAGGAATTGAGTGAAGTAAAAATTAATAACTCTGAGCTTTAACAAAAAATGTTGAAGCCCATGTACCACAAGACACATTTCTGCCCTTATCCGCACTTTAACAAAACGATAGTCTTCCCCCTTCTGCAAGGTGTTTGACCGGGATAGATTTAAAAAGTACTGCACGAAATTAACTCCGGCTTTTAAAATTGATTCGCAAACTGTCGCGATTAAATCACAGGATATGTTTTATGGTTATCTCCTCTAAGGAAGGAGAGATTTAAGTTCATAATGTAAATGGAAATATTTACCCTTTAATAGAATAAACTCAAAAATTGTTTTATTACAGTTTATTTATAAAAGGAACATTTTATAACTAAGGACAGTCTCTCCTGATCATTTTTTTTTCTAACTGATTCCTATATTTTGATTGAGTCCTTTGTTCAGGGTTACCATGGTGTTACAAAGTATATCTTTGGAATTCCATGAAAGTGAAATTATTTTAAAAGCAAAGTTCTTACAAAGATTTTAAAACATAAATCATTTCTTTCGTTATCGTGATTTTCAACATTAAGTATTAAATTTGATACTCATTGTATTTATTTGCAGCTAGATCACCAGTGGAGATAACTTTGTGTGTGCGGCAAAATCGTTTTGTGCTTCTATTTTTATTGCTGTTTGATTTTTATTTGAACTGGAATCTCAGTGGTATATCGCAGTTGTAAATACACATGACGTTACACCGGCTACCAGGGTTGCCAGAATTTAGTTTGCTTTATGCGTCCAAATCTTAAAAAAAATGTTGCCCAAAAAGAAACCCGAAAATTCCGCTTACTCTTATGCGCGCTGCGACTTTTTTTTTACTTCTATTTTCTGAAATTGGCCTTTGTGGCTTGTGTCAAATCAAAAGGCCTGCAAAATAAATTGGTGTGCCTGCAAATTGAACGACTGTTCGATGTCGCTCGACTGCAAGAGTGCTGCCATGTTTTAAAAGTGCGGAGTTTTTTTTTTGTAGTTTTCTGAAGAAATAAAACAAACAAAATTTGTTAAACGATATATAGCCAAAAATTATTGTTGGGCGCTAATGGAAGAAATTTCTATAGTTTCTTAAGAAAAAGATAGCCCAAAATATGACAAAGTGCCCAATCTGGCAACACTGCGGATTACACGTAGTAAAATTGGAGGGGAGTATTTATAATGTAGCTTAATGGTCTTTGAGTTTGAGATAGTAAAGGCGAAGTTAGCACAGACCTATACAATAGATCTTTTGTTCATACTTTACTAAAGCTTCGAGCTCCTTAAGTTATTCTAAGCATTAAGACTCTTCTCAAGATGCCAGATAAGACAGCGTCTACAATCTGGCCTGAATAAAGTATTTCTGCTCTTTCGCTCTATTACGAAATTTTACTATTCCCATTTCATGGAGAAAACGAAATGAGCCGAAGAGCATAACAACTCTCTGGCAGTGACTTTTACGATTCCCTGGCAATCCAACTCGACTAGCGACTATCATTTGCATGGGCAATCTTAATAAACGAACTAGTTCAGCGCAGAAAAAGCTGACCTGCCATTAAATTCACAAACTCTCTCTCTCTTTCGCAACAAGTCACATCCTTAAGCAGTTCCATTCGTCAAATGGCGGAATTTGAAAATAATGACATAACGTTTGCGTAAAACTACCCCATAAACCTTCAAAGCAAATGAATAAAAAAAAAAATACCTCAACGTAGGACAACTAAAATAATTATTTTCCTTCCACAACCCCAAAAGGACGCCTATGTGCAGGAATGACATGACAAGTGGGGATGAAATAACCCAAACGACCAACCATAAAAGACAGACGCTGACAAATTCCATCTGCAGGAATACTAAATTAAATTTACTACCTTATTCGCCACCCTCGCCAAATACACGTTCAAGTCTGTGCCACACATCGGTATCGCGTCGGAGAATGTAGCCGCGCGTCAAAAAAAGAAAAAAATATAACAAAATATGTAATAATAAAGTTCAACTACAGATGATCGGAGGCAGTCCACCCTTCGAAGCTGCAAAATTCGAAACGAATTCCAAAACTTGACCAGAATGCTGATGAACTTGGTAGCATGTGATGATGACGATGATGATGACGACAACCAGCGCATTGGTGCGGTTCAGCAGATGACGGCAATCGTGTAAGCGTAAGTGGGCTGACGCTCCTCAGTCTGGCCAAAGCGCGATACCGACGTCGCAATTCCTATTGACTAATGACTCAATTTCACTTTGACATGGAAGCAATTCAAAATTAATTATTTTATACACCAAAATTAATCAACTCAACAAAAGGCGATCATTAATCACCTTATACATACCTGGTGCTGGTTGTTGCCAATGGATGGATGCTGGTACTGTGTAACTTGAAGTTTGCTAGCAGATGCTGGGGCTGCCATCGCAAGAAGAGTGGATAATTGTATTGCGGCACCGTCACACCCAGCAAAATCACGTGGAATTTTCACAAAGCTCTAATCCTATTACGTGGAGGAGCTTACCCAGATTGCAGGCAGGTTCACTTGGATAAGCAGAGTCTAAGCGCCAGCGATATAGAGGTTCTCACCTCATATTTGGGATTTGCAGGAGATTAAAGCGGCGCGGCGCGGCGCTCCCAGAGCGCTTGTTCAATGGGTGAAAAGTTGTGCGATTTCACGTTTAAGGTTTGCCATCTCGTGGATGTTTGATACTTTGATGGAAAGGTGCGCGCGATGAGATTGGAAATAATAGTGGAAGTTTGTACGTAATTTTCCCAGGCATATGCATTCGAACTAAAATTAAAACCATCGCTCGACAAATAAGGAAATAGGTGGCGCAACAGGTCCGTACGAACCATAGGCCTTGTTTCGTGAGGGACGAATGGAAGGGATCCACAATTTTATGCCGAGTCCATACGGTTGATTGAGAAGCTCATTCACGACTGTTTTACTTTCGGATTTTTGTCAGACTTTCGCGAGAGGAGGTGGAATGGAAAAAAAACCGGGAAAATGGAAAATTTTTCCGGGAATCGAACATGGGAACCTCGCGTTTGTAGTTCAACATCGAGAGCATACTTAATAGGCACGAAATGTCAATAAGAACATAGTTTAACTTATAATTTATAACCTTAAGGTAATTGTTGGTTTAATATACTCATTCGCTCTTTTAGTGAAATGGTTATTACTAAGGAGGCCTATTGAAGGCCTAGAAACACTGCATGTGCTTCAACAGCTCCTAAGGTTTAAAAATGGAAATTCCAGAAAATATCTGCCCAAAAGAACTCATCGGAAAGCTGTACTTATATTCATTTCAGACGCCGATTTACCACGTAAGCTTATATGGGTTATCTCTGAAAGACTGTCAAAGGAAACTATTGAAAAGGAAACTGCCAAAAAATCTAGGAACTTAAGTTCAACCACCAACAATATGAGAAAAAAAGACACGGACTTTAAAATCGCTCTGAGCGCACTACAAGCCAGCGATATAAAATTATATATGAAACTAACCAACTTCACTGTGAAATCGAAAGGGCTATCCTATGGGGACTTGGAACATTTTAGCGCTGCCATCGACTTGTCAATTAGTCTTTTATTCTTTCTGTTATAAAATTAAAAAATACTTTTGGGCCAATGTCGATTTAACTGGTTCTTAATGCGATTCCCACATGACAGAAGGCAGTTTTGTGAAAGCAGGACTACATGCTCGCGAAGTTTGGAAACCCGCATTTCTATCAAAGTGCACAACTGTTTACCCAAAATATGTCAAATCCACCCTGTTCACCAGAAAATAAGAGTTGCCAACTTGGGACCCACCGAAGAGGATTTGATGCGCATTGCACTGGGTGACTTTGTACCTGGTGCACCCTGTAGTCTTACAGCGGCACCTGTCATCCCACATGAAATCCGTCCGAATTGACATGAGCTGTCGATTACAATTAGGCGCGAAAAGTAATGATTTTCCCGCTCACTTTTGACTATATAAACCCCCATTGTAATTAGCCTTTTTCTTTTTCACATTTTGTAATAAAGAATTGTGATAACAACAGTACCATTGATCAGTTCGACTGTGGATACTTTGGCGTCAGTTACAATGTAGTAATAGCTCCCAAACTCGCTGATGGGTTTCATTGTCGAAGCAAGGCTTCAATGGAACATCCTCACGTCTAATTATCTTAACCTGATAAATATGTTGCTTTTAAAGCTTTAGATGCCTGCTGTCAGAGGAAGCCTTTCAAACTTCTTCCCTTAAAAGCGGTGAGGCTAGAGCCGTAACGCACCATATAAAGGATCTTAGCTGATCTGAGCGCATTTATTACAGCCGATTCAATTTGGTCCCGAATTGTGAGCACATTTAGCGTCCACATCCAAGGTTTTGCTTCAATCTCTTAAGCTGCTAGTTTTATTCGACTTCAAATTAACGACAAAAAGGAGAAAAGAATGAATGGAACTCTGTATTTTTAAAAAAGGCTCCTGCGAAGCATTGGAACGAGCTTACAAATGGTAACGACAACGCTTAGTAATAGTTTTTGGCCTTCTATTAATTTTTGTTTCTTCGTTAAAGGGTTCGGATAAGGGTGCAGCCACGCAGTGAGCGACAAGCGACAGAGCGATTGACCGACATCGCTCTAAAAATCTAAAACATACATATGAAATCTTATGGCGGTGGCCACATAAGTTCTGAGCGATAAGCGATTTGGTTTTAAGCAGAGCGACGTCGCTCAATCGCTCTGTCACTTGTCGTAATGAAATGAAATGAAATGAAATGAAATGAAATGAAACGAAATGAAATGAAATAAAATAAAATAAAATAAAATAAAATAAAATAAAATAAAATAAAATAAAATAAAATAAAATAAAATAAAATAAAATAAAATAAAATAAAATAAAATAAAATAAAATAAAATAAAATAAAATAAAATAAAATAAAATAAAATAAAATAAAATAAAATAAAATAAAATAAAATAAAATAAAATAAAATAAAATGCAATCAAATGAAAACAAAACGAAAATAGAAACTAAGAAAGACTCGCCAAAAGATATTCTATATAAGGAATTTCAGATCCAACATTAAACCCAATTAATATAGGAGCAGGCAGCGGAAATCTGACCGCCAACAAATTACACTTTTTCGGCGAAAGTGGTTCCCCATATAAAAATAAAATTAAAGTTACTTCTTACAACTTTTGCTTCTATTCTATTAGTACTGCTGAGAATGAACTTATGTGCGCTAGGTCACACACTGAATCCTAGTCACATACTGCCGAAATCCGAAAGAATTTAAAGCGCGTCTCCATTGTATCTATCACTACCTAACTAGTGAAGTCTGTAGTGTACTCTGCAGACTTTTAATTAATGATTTCTCTGCCATGATGTGTCTCCCCGCAAATGGCCTCGACTGGCATACGCTAAAGTGACAAACCTTGCAATATGCGCGCCTCTTGTTCATCCACTCAGCTTCTATGTCATGTCTGTCTGAAAAGATTCATTCAAGTGTAACGAAATTATGAATGCACTTGAACATTGAATGATGGAGAAAAAAACACAAACAACAGAAAATACCTCATGCAATCTACATCACTCAATTTCTGTATACGCTGCAGCAGCCGAAGTCAACAACCTCTTTCGTATAGGAAAAACGCGAATGCGTCCTTCTTCCACCATGTTCATGGGATCGCAGTGTATATATTCAATTTATATTCCTCCACTCTGGCTCCACTGGATTTTGTGCTTTGTTTTCGTGGGCGACAGCAACGACAACAACTACAACGATTACGACAAACTCAATCGCACAAATTGACCCAAATTCAATCTTACAGCGGACTCGAATAAAAAAGATGTACACTTGTTGAGCGCACAGCTACAGCTACTGCTGCTGCTGCTCAATTGCGAATTATCCCACGCATGCTCCTCGCTCCTTTTCTCTCTCTCTCTTTCTCTCTGGGGGGGAAAAAATGCCATCTTCCGCAGATGGATAGTAATTATTATCGAGACATATGAGCTCATCATCATCATCAAGACCACCCTCATGCATTGCATCGTAAAGCGACATTCAATATCCCACCGCGTCCCTCATTGCTTGACAATAGGGAGGACAAGATTTATTAGCATACGATTATTATATTTGCAAACGGATCTGCATTCTGAGTCCGCAGCAACAGTTTGCACGCACACAGCCAGGCAACGTTCAACAGATGAAGGGGATGTGCATTCGAGCTTTCCCCCCATTGGTAGAACGCATGCCCGTCGCGGCACTGGAATGTGTACCTGTGTAGGAAAATCTCCCCTTATCCACTTTTCCGGGTCAACAAAATACCACATCATCCCTCACTGAATCAACAGAGGGTTGTTTATTTTGCAAATTGTGTCACACAGCCCCTATCAGAGCGGGGGCGGCCAATCCAATTCCATTGCGTTCCCTTATCCGGCTTTAAGTACCAGAGCCGCCCGGGCATACTACAGAGCAATACAATACTTAACATTCCGGAGCACACATAATTCCATTCCGAGATAGGGTCCTCGTTGTCGCCACCGATGTCGCACCAGAAGTACGTGGTCGTTGGCCCCGTTCGCATAGTGTAGCGCGTTATTGGCTTCTATTCGGTTCTTCAGTCTCGAAAATTCCCTATTTATGGCCAAACTGCCGCATTGTACAGTCGTGATCTAAACGAGTCTTGTGTAGGTTCGCTTAAAAAAAAAACAGCCTCTCTGTAGGAATAAGGATTGCTTCCGCCCATAGTGCGATAAGTGCGAGTGCACATTTGGGTTGCAATTAGTTTCGGTATCGGGTTGGAATTTTTTCCTTTTCTCAGATATATACCTTCAAGGATCTGCCCGTGAGATTTTGTGTGAAATTCAGTCGAATATCGCCCTAAAAGAAGTGGGTCGTAGATACGCGATAAAAGTAGTTACAGATACAACAGAATCGAAAAGAGTGAAGACAAAAAGGAGTCCACCGTTTGGAATTCTTGTGCGCCACATTATCATTAATTAATCAGAGTGCAAGTGTGTGACATAAAAGAAGAGGAAGAAAAAACATACCCAAGGAAAGAAAGGATTCTTCTTTCCGGTTGATCCATTTCAATACTATTATAGTCCTTCGTCATCTGGTTCTTCTGTTTTTTTTTTGTTGTTTACTATTGTTGTTTTTGCGGGGAAAACAACAGGATTTTCTACCTTTCAGGCAAAAGGAATCCAGCTTCACAGTTACGAAGGAACAACGGATAACAACGTGTAAGTTTAGATTTTAATTAAAACAGACAAAAGAAGAATGAAAGTGATCCTTAAACATTTGCTATGAAAAAAAGGGTGGACGTACGATTCCCCAACATGGTGTGCTCGTATCCGTGTTCCAGATGAGAAACCGCAAACTGCATGTGGTATGACCTCCCTCGGACAGAAATGTGTTGGCTGGCCGGTATGTTTAGTGCATTTCAACCACCCATTGCCGTCGTTGTCAAGTTGGTGTGCCTTGTATCAATGACAAGGATTCGTTTTCATTTTGCTTGAGATTCGAGACTGATTCTTGGTTGTACTTTCTGGGTTTTCTTTTTTCTTTTTCTGTTTTTGTTTTCTGCAGTTGGGTTACACCTTGCAGTTGGGGTTATATTTGTTATATGATATCCTGGGGGAAATTGATTTGCGATTTTTTTCTTGCTTTCCTAAGGAGGTGGGTTTTATGGTTAGTTGCCCTTATTTGGGTTTGGTTGGGAACATAATTTTCCTTGTTGGGATATTTTCGTCGTTTCTTTGTGTTATGTCCTTTTTGTGGTTTAGTTTTGCAGGGGATATTGTTTTTTTGTTTTTTTTTTTTTGTAATTGAGAAGCTATTGGTAAGGCAACAAATGTGCTTACACAATCAATGTTATGTAAGAATAAAACAAGCAGAGGCGAAATTATTGAGGCTTGTTGCGAATGTAAATTTTGGTGGGTGGGTGTTTGTATATTTTTTTGCCTGTACACATAAATGCATAATGAAGGGTGCAGCAGGTGGAATAGTTTTAATGCGAAAGCAGCTGCATTCGGAAGCAGGACGGACCAGTTGGCGAGGTGGATTTTCCCAGTTGATTGGGTGTAGAATGTTATTGGGAGGTTCGAGAACTTGTTCATGTTCATAGAAACTGTTTAGAAACGAATTTCTTTCCAATGCAACTCAACAGCAGCTGAAAGGCCACCGTCTTCTAACTTTTTCCCACTCACATCAATTATAACCTATAAAACACCGCAGTGGAGAAGAAAAATATAAGTTTTATTCGATTCTAAGAGGTTCTAAAAGAGGGATATGAGACCATGTCGTTTTATAATATCAAGCACTACAGGGCTATTGTATATTGAACAATTTCCATGAGAAGCAGCTTGCAAGTAGCCCTTTATATTTCAATTATCCTATTACATATTTTTCCCGACCATAATACTGACCTGCGTATTCGGGAACTTTGTGGCTCTTAGGCTACGGAGAGATGTGATTTTACCTATATATCTGACCTTTTGGCATGTTTCCTTGGAAGGCAGTGATAAAATTCCAAAATGGCATTTCCTAGTTTACAAGGTTTGTCTTGATCTTTTGTTATAAAACATTTTGGATTTGTCTTTGATAACCTATGTCTACCAAAGGTTTGTCCATTTCAGCTTGGCGACCTTTATGAGTTCAGCTTCCAAAGCGTTTCTCTCTGCACATGGATCATTTGATATCTTTTTTTCCTACCAATCTAGTTTCACCTCTGTTTCAGCAACCTCATCAGGATGTCCATTTTCCCCTAAAACGAAGTTTCTTTGTACCCAACAGAGTATCACTTTGTTCTGATAAAAAATCTCTTAAGCGAAGTCCGCGTCCTATTTATGTTGCTTATTTGTCTCGTTCATTCGCATTAGTTATGCCATTATAAGAGCATCATGAAGACTTGATTGAGTGCTTGCGTCCGATCGTATATTCCTTCAAGTGTGGGTCCTCGCAGAAGATACCGGAGCTCTTAAGCAGGTTTTCAAGCCCGGCGCTAGCTCTGTTTTATCATACAGCGCTCAAAGCTTAAGCCCTTAAATTTGTTCAAATTGGTGAGCCGTAAAGCTCCCATATTCTACCTAAGAAGCCGTTTACATTCTAAATCAAGATGCAGATAACTATCTCATTCTGATTTACACAAACTTCACATTTTTAGGTGTCAGCTCAGAGGTATCCATCTTTTACTGAAAAAATGTCATCCGGACGTTTTTTCTTGTTTTTCTGCGTCAGTTTTGTCGATGTTTGAAAAACGAGTTTCACTTGCGCGAATAAAGTCAGGGCACAGGGCTATAGAATAACTTCTATAATAGTTCATCTAAATTGTCAATATCACATCTCCACCACTTACCAGTTTATTTTTTTCCTAATCAACTTATAAATCTAAAACTTTAGTCTGACAGCTTACGCAAAGACTCCACACCTTCCAAAATCCCTTTACCAATTAACAAATATAATAAAAAAAATAAATAATTGGCGCAGCAGGTCCGTAGGGACCCTAGGCCTAGCTTCTCACAACCATTCGTCTTGTGTGAGTTTTTATTTTTGGGACGAATGGAAGGGATCTACAATTTTATGCCGAGTCCAAACGGCCGATTGAGAAACTCTTTCACGACAGTTATACTCTCGGATGTTTGTCAGACGCTCGCGAGAGGTGGCGCAGTGAAAAAACCTTAAGTTGGAATTTAGGGTTTTTCGGGATTCGAACCTGGGAACCCTCGCTTAGTAGTCCAACACACTAACCACTAAGCCACTGCGCTGACAATATAAAAAATAAAGTTGCCAGAATATCCCTGTAGGGTCAAATGTTAATGTTGAGAAAACCATGTTTATTCTTGGGAATTAGCTAAAAAGAAATCCTTCCTCAATGTCGTTTTGAGGCGGAGTGTTGCCCAACCATCCAAAATGATGGTATTGAACTTCGTAATAGGAGCGAATTTAAATACCCTGTTTTTAAATTAAATTTAAATTTATTTTAGTAAATTGTAAATGTTTCCTGATTTTATTCGTTGAAAGACAAATGGTTTTCAAGTCTAGCAAACGCAAATTTGTGCAAATGTGTGCACAAAATTGAAAAATATTGCATATTGCATTTGGAACATATTCTTTGCTTTTCTCCATTTTATTTTGTTTAACTTTTTAATTGGATTTACTATTTTTAATTTCAATAGTTTGCTAGTATGGACAAATTTTATTAAAGTCTGGGATCTTTCCAAGACTTTCTTGACAGTCATCGCAAACAGAATAAAATATCCGTTCACTTAGGCTTGGACAGGTCATATCTGAGTACAGAATTTTTTCTACAATTCTCAGCACCTAAGGCGGTTCAAGTAGATATCTAGCTACAACCAAACCCTCTTTGTAAAAGGACTTTGTTCCCCGAGAATGAGAATTTCTATTTAATCAATGGTTGGTGTGAAAAGGTTGACTTCGCGGAAGATATTATCTATATTTTCCGCGAAGTCACTTTCAGAAGATCAGAAGAACTTTTTGAATTCAGCAAAATCCCCGCGAAATAATAAATTTAGGAACTTCTGGAGAAATAGCGGGTATTAAATATGTACGAATTCGTAGGGGAGGAAACATGACAGCTTTCGTGTAGAAAAATGTCCACGGCTTTATATTTTTCTCCGAGAATTAAAATTTTGCCGGTTTCTAAGTTTCCCAAATCAATATATATTTTTAAAAGATCAAATTGTAGGTAGGTATTTATTTTTACACTTTTTCAATTCAAATTCAAAGACGGAAGCGATAGGTTCTTAAAAGGCGAGATTTTAATTTATACTGAAATTAATTGGAAGGAAAACCTTCTAGTTCTATTCACATTCACTTCTCACGTGTTAACTATTCAATTGCGATCTTTAGACCAACAGTTTTGATTCCCATAATCAAATCAGCCTACGAATAAATCTAAGCATTCTAATAATCTGTGTTCCGTTCATTGAATAATTTGAAAGAGATCTTATTAAGGCACAAATTCACTCATAAATCAATCGTAAAGTATTAGTAAGCAAAGGAAAGCGTAGGTACTATAAAAGGTACCGAAAATTGTGTCCGATCGAATGATAGGGCATTACTGATTTGCATGTGATTTTTTACAGATCAGCGGATGTCTTGTGCATTTCCTATTTTGTGTTCTGTTTCTGCTTATAATAAGCTTCAAATTTTTTTTACAACGAAATCCTTGCTATGAAATAACCCATTAACCTTTTTTTTCCACCAAAACTTTAATTCTGCGATGACAAAAAATGTAATAGATTATTGGAATGTGCTTTCTAGTCTCCCCGTCGAATTAATGGGGATTCTGACTTACAAAGTGAATGGTTCAATAATTTTTGCTTCTCTAGAGTAGAGAGCACAGCCGTTGTAGAGAGTTTTTTTAACCATAACGTCAAAAGTTGTGGGATTAGATGGAATACACCCAAAGTTCATCATGGCCATTCTGCCTATCTTGCTGCCTTATACTCGTATAACGCACATTTTTAACACAATTCTGACAACAGTTGTCTATCCTGATCAATGGAAAACAACAAAGGTACTACCTGTATAAGTCCAAGTAGTAATGACTTCAGGCCCATTTCAATACTACCATATTTATCAGAGGTATTTGAAAAAAATTGTTCAAAAGTAGATCAATTGTTTTCTTAAAATTTTTTATCACCGAAGCAATCCGGTTTTAGAAAACAACACAGTTGTTCCACAGCACTTATAAATGTTATTGAAGACGTTAGAGGCGCTTTAGATGATGGAAAAGTAACATTTTTGGTATTGTTGGATTTTCGCAAAGCTTTTGACACAGTTGACCATGAAAATCTTTGTAAAAAAAACTGTCACTGCGGTTCAACTTTTCGAATTCCGCCACAAAACTGAATAATTCATACATAATTGGCAGAAAGCAAACTGTCATGGTAAATGGTACTCTTTCGAATTTCCTCCCTACTTTTAGAGGCGTTCCACAGGGCTCAATTCTTGGCCCGATTTTATTTTCTCGTAACACGTAAATGAGCTTCCTCAAACGGTAAATGAAACCTCTATTCAAATGTATGCAGATGATGTCCAAATGTAGAAAAGTTGCCCTCTTGGGCTAATTGAAGATTGTGTCTATAATATAAATGGGGACTTAGGAAAAATGTTATTTTATGCTCAATGTCCAAATAAGTCGAAATGTCCTATTATATCCAAAAAGCCTGTAGATCCTTCATACTTACCTGCAATCATCATCACAGCGGTGCTGCACTAGAATATGTTGAGACTGCAAAGAATTTAGGAATGTTGTTTAACCGGAATATTACTTGAAGCACTCACATTAATTCAGTCGTGGGGAAAGTTTATGGAGTACTCCGTACTTTGTGGACAGCGCAATATTATACTTCACAAAAAACCAGACTAATGTTTGCTAAAACACTCGCAATTCCTATATTGACATATGGATGTGAAATATATGGCAACTGCGACTTCAATAGTAGGAGATAACTCAATGTAGCATACAATAATATTGCTAAGTATATATACGGTCTGAAAAGATATGACAGGATATCGCAAAAAGATGAAAAAGCACTTAATTCTACTACAGCTCAGTCGTAATCTCAGCTTGCGGTCGAAAGCCCAACTTAAAGAATTCATCCTCCAGCCACAGAGAGCTCTGATTAAGATCCGATATCAGATTGCCCTTTAGGGTGTTAAAGCTGCTGCCGAACGGATCTGATGGTAGCGGTTCCTCGAATTCATGTAGACTTATCAGCGATCCAAAGGACATATCCATATACAACCTTTCATTTGACAATCTTATCCGATATCGGACTTTGATCTTATTGTTCAGGATAATGCAGTCACATCAACCCTGCTATCTTTACAACAGATTGCAACTGTGCTCATCAAGTAGATCGCAAGAACTTACACAATTTCGATTCTCTTGCATAACTTCTGAACGTCATTTTTTTGTAAATGCCACTCGGTAATGGAACTCTCTACCGCGTAAAATTAGGCGAATTGGGGATGTCGAGTGTTTTAAAAAAGAACTTGCGATACATTTATCGTTTCATTAATTAATGGTTTTTTTTTTTAGTTTCCCTTTGGGTACGTTGTGTTAACCAAAGCTTCTTTTAGTTCTTTTTATATAATTGTAATGTTAATTAATAATATTAAAAAGGAATGCATTTTTTTTTAAATTACATTTTTTTTCTTAAATAATCGTTCTAAAATCGTTAATAAATCGTTCTAAAACTGAAGCTTGTATTCGTTTATAATATATTGTATCTTAAAATGCAAGCCTGCAAATATATAAATAAAAAAAAGAGATTTTAAAAAAGTTCCCGCTCTAGAAAATGTGGAGGTTTAATTGTTTATTGGTACCGTTTCTCTGATGCTGTACATTTTTGCTAAAGCTGACAGCCAACTAATCGCCGACGTTAGTATTTGATAATTCGTAAGGCTGCCTGTATTTTGCGGTATGCTAGTCTTGATATTCAAATTTAAATTTTAGTGAAAATAGTTTTTATATAGTTATTATTTTTTCGTTAAATAAAACATTTCGGTGCTTCTGTGTAATTTTAGGGGTTCTAATTGTAGAGCTCTTCTAAACTGCACCATTAACTGCAAAAAATGTTAAGGTCAAGAAGTCTGATGTTGGTTAAGCGTTGTTGCTTAAAATAGATTGGAATTGTGAGTGTTTGTTTACTAAAATTGTTTGTTCGCTCAGCTTATATAATACAGTATGGAGGGATAGTTTCAACAAAATACTACCACAGCTCAGTGATGAGTAATTACCCATTTTTTGGGCATTTTTCATTTCGAAATAAGCTAAAATACCGAAGAAATATAATTTTTATTACTGAATCTGAAGAAAAACCATTCAAATTCAATATCGGGGTGTTTTTCTAACAACGGCATGAATAAAATGGGTATTTTTGTTAATAGTTGTGGACAAGTCAGTCCGAAAAGTCTGGCATCATATTCAATTCGATTTAAAACAAAAAAACAAAGAAAACACCCTGTCTGCATAAATTCGATCCGTTTCAAAAAAAAAAAACGCTGTTAAGAAGGATGAACTGATTGCTCTTGGCCTGCAAATGTGATATGTATCTCTGTCCAATACCTACTTCAATATTTTTAAAATTGAAAAATGAAATAAACCCAAGTATCCACATTATTCTTTCACTTGTCTGGTTGTCAAGTATTTATAGTATCTGTAAGTAAATTCAAAGGTATACATGGTTTTATTCTTTAATATTTGAAAATTTGAAATTCAAGAAGCTGAGGCATTGAAATCATAATCTGGGCGTCTTTTTCTTCACGTTACCTGGCGCCATTTGAGTTGAGCCATTTTTAAGCCATGCCCTAATATTCTTCGAATTATTGAGAGAAATATGCGCTGTAGGCATTTGTAAGTAATCTTTGTAAAAATCTTCGAGTACCTGTGTGATATGCGCAATAGATGAGCAAGGACAACGAGTTTTATTACAGATAATATTTATTCGTTCTTCGAAAGCTTAACTGCTTTAAGAATTCGTTCAAACAACGCATTTTGCCAGAAACATCAGGAGCAGTTTAAGATTTGGCGACCTCAGACGATCAAACAAGCTGGGAACAAAGTTCTATCTTGCCCTTTGTGCCAAACATTTCATTTTACTTTATAGTCTTGAAATTTGAATCCATTTTTGCATTAACGATAGACCACACCTTTGTTCAACATTTTACCAAAATTGGTTGAGTGGCTTTGGCAATATCTCGTAACAAACACACAAGCAAAAAACATTTTTATTTGTACTTAAATTGTTGTTGGCAAATACTTCCATTCTACGTACATACACAAACTTGCCATCCTGAGACCCAGTGGCGAGTTTTATTTTTTTGTTCCAGCATTTGCGGCACACTCCTACAAACGTACTCAAACCATCATCATTTGGCAATTAAAAAAAAAATATAAGTCAACAGCGTGTCATTGTAAAAATATTTTGAATATTTCCCCTCACTTTCAAGTGTCCTTTTGCTAAATAAATCCCTCTTAGACTAGACGCAAAATGGTAAAATCCTTGACCATGTCCTCAGCGCACGCTTCCGGAAAAAAAAACCAATTTGTTTTAATGAATCACAAAGAAGAATGTTCCATACTTTGCATAATATAATTATGTACCAACAACATTTGTAGGTAGGTACTCCTGAATAAATAAACGAATCGGATGTAAGTGTCATATAAATACCCATTCAAATATTCCCATAGCTCCATGCAGACGGGGTGCTGATAGGGATGTTTCCCAGGATCCAACCATCATCAGCATCATGATGATGATGATGGAACGACATTCTTATTTTCATTTGCCATTTGCCAGTGGAAAATAGAAGGGGAAACCCACAGCGGAAAACGGAAAGACATGACAAGTTTCTTGTTTCCTATTTTTTTTTTATTTTCACTCCACACATACACCTACCACGATGACAACCCTTTGGCTGGTGATTGTGTTTTTCGTAGAATCCCTTTTCAATATAGCTCACTGACAGAACCTCACCCACGCGCCCCGATGCCTCTCTGAAAAATGTGGAAATGCAAAAGGAGACAGTAAAGGCAACGACAAAAAAAAAAACACTAAACAACCCCTCAAATCAAACTTAAAGTCGACAGCTAGAATAGCATTTGGTATTTGAAGAAAAAAAAAACAACGACAAAGAACTTGAAATGCAGGACTAGGGAATACATATATGCGTTCCAATCCCAAGGTCCTATACACACTGCTATCCTGCACAATTCACTTGACGTTCAGCAATAACGTCGGATGATTTGCCATTGCCATTCGGTTTTCCCTTCTTTTATTCGCCCTAACTACACCATTTTTCGCTTGCTTATTTTTGCATTTCCGTTTGATTACTATCCACAAGAATATTGGCGGAGAAGTGCTGCTTTTCCTTCTGGTGGTGGTAACTCCATATAGCAGCGGGTGGGATAGTGTAGAGTGATTGCACAAACAAACAACAGCAAAAAACCGTTCCTACCAGTCGTTCCTTTAAGCTGGGTGCGCCCTGTGTTAGTTTCTTTTGCAATCTCAGCCAATTTTCTTTTAATTTAATAAAACACAGAAAATGCCAGCCACTGGAGGAGTAGGAAGGAAAACGGGGAGGATGGTGGCGAATTGCTATGTCGCACACTTGAAAGAAACATGGCTGTTGGGGCTGCTGCAACAAATTGGATATAAATTCGTTTTCCTCTCGAGCGATTGGTCCTACCATTGAATGGAACTAAGTGCCGATATCAGCTAGAAATTCACTCGTGTTTGCAAAAGGGTACTTGACACCATTGCAATGGAATACTAATTGAGGTGCAACTGTTAGTGGAGTGCAAGGCTTTCGGAATCAATGGTGTAAATGGAGTAACAACGTTTAGAACAAGATGCGTATTAGTATAGGTCCTTTGCTGCATAGAAAAGGAAGTGCCACTCCATTGCGCTGGGTTTGTAAGAGCATCTTTGCTCGTGAAGTTGAGCCTTGAGCTGGCCCAAGTAAGAGGCTTCCTAGATTTCTATTATAGAGGGTTTAAGCTAATGAAGATGCTCGATTTCTTTTCGCCGCAGAACCATACCATTTCGTTTATAAACAGTGAGAGCATCAGATGCAAATATAATTCCAGACTTGGCCTCTCGCTGCCACTTCTTTTTGTGAATTTTATTTTTGGGACAAAGGGGATCTTCTATTTTATGAAGGTTTAAAATTTTGTCAGACTTTCGAGAATGGTGTCAAAGTCTAAGTAACTCTAGGTGTTATTTCATAAATCTTTTTTTTGGGAGCCCGCATTACTGAATTTTGTGGATTTTACACGTAAAACAATAAAAAAATCGGACACTTAGTTCTCCATCAGGGATGCGGTGATACCACCCCAGGTCTAAGCTAAGGCACGCAAAAAAATTTCCAGTCAATATTCTTAAGGCTCGCATAAGTCACTCGCATCATTTAAGACTGTGATGACATTACTGGTCATTACCTTAGGAAGTCACTATTTTCAAACTGATCCTTTTGGAAATTCACGGCTATGAATGATTTTTGCAACAGTATATGTCCGCTCGTGTAATTTTATAAAATTAAAATCAAATTATATAAAGCCGAACACACAGTTCAACCGTAAGTATCTGTGACCAGTGTTATTAGCAGTCTCTCCTTATTTATCCCATGAAACGTGTTCATTTATCCTTTTTTCCCTTTTCGCGGTTCTCAAATTCCCTTTTAAAGTCCCACGATACTTTTTGGGTCAAAATCCAGTTTTTTGAAGTGTTACACGGAAAAAAATCACGTTAAATTAACGTTTAGTATAAAATCCGCAATTTGTAACATTACGATGATTATTTTTTGGTAGGTACTTGAAAATGTTAATAAAAGACGATGTACATGAGAATGGACATTCAATGTGTTTATAATCATGGTGGAATGTAGGTGTTTTCAATGTTTTTTGTCAGTTTCCTAAAATTCCCAAGGTTTTTGTGTTTTTCCCTTTATCCCACGGAAAGCTTTCCCGCGATATAATAACACTACCTGTGACACTGTGCGTCTTTTTGACGGATGGATGGTCGATTTATTGTAGTTTTTTTTGGGCTGTTGAAAGAAATGGCTATCTAAGGTTCTTACAGAAATTCATTGACAGACTTAATTTGCTGATCAAAGAAAGTTCGAGATTTTTTTTTTTTAATTTTTTTACCAAAATTATATATTTCGTGCGTAAAGTCGGCGTAAGAACAGTCAGCTGTGGAAAATTTAAAAAGAGCTTTTAAAACACCATTGAATTTTTTTTTTTGAAAAAATACAAGGTGGGCCAAAAACAAGTTTATTTTTAAAAATGCAATAAAATTAACCAAATTATTTTTTTTCCATTTATTATGGATTTATTGGAAAGAACAAACATTTCTACTATATTGTGGAACACAAAGTCGCTCAGGTGGCTGCCTGTCACTGTCACTCCGATTTTTCAAGACCTTTTTGATGGTTTCGGGCTGTAGCTCACGGATTAATTGGATGATATTGGCCTCGAGTGCTTGAATCGTTTCTGGATTGTTGGCATAACATCGGTCCTTCATGGTTCCCCACAAAAAAAAATTCCAAAGGGGTCAAATCGCAGCTCCAAGGAAGGCAATTAAGATCGATAAGACGGCTGATAACAAGATTTGGAAATTTGGTGCTCAAAATAGCGATTGTGGCATGGGCTGTGTGGCATGGCGCGCCATCCTGCACGAATCAGAGGTCGTCCAAATCCATGGTCTTTAATTTCAGTAAAAAATAAAGTCGCTTAACATGTCTCTGTAACGCCCACCGTTGACCGAAACGTTGTTTCCAGCCTCATTTTCGAAGAAAAATGGTGAAATGATGCCACCACTCCACTTTCCACACTGTCTCGTCCGGCTGTGCGCACTGTACGATGAAGGGGATAAGTGTTGTCCACAGTCTCTTTGTACTTTTTGCACAAACTTGCGTACAGCAGGCGCGGTGGGTGCTTCATTTCGGCCAAAACTTCGTTTCAAAAAACGCATTGTTTGGGCTAAACACTACTCACTTTGGAATAAGTTTCCAATATTTTCCAAAGGTGTTCAAGCGTAAAGTGACTCATTTCGTTCCGCAGAGGTACGATACAAACTTTCTGTTAAGATTTCAAGCGGGAAACAGCTGCCAGTGTCCAAATATCCTATGATTGAAAAAGAAGCCTATAGATGGCCCACCCTTTATAATTATTTAACTCATGTTGCTCCAACTTGGAATATTTGATAAATATTAAACACAGATAGGGGATGCCTGATGTCATACTGATAAAAAGCGAATAATTTGTGGCAAATTTTTTGCATAATCCTTGCCTATGTGCTTGCACACATTTGCTTGATCTTTCTATGAAATTCATTCGTTAAGATCTTCGCATTTTGCTCTTCCGCGTGAACTTTGGCTATAGCAGAAGATTCTTTCACGGACATTCGCCTCGACGTCGACCATTTCACTGAAAACATAGCCTCGCTTGGTATTCGCAGATGAACTTGCCGGCGAACGAAATTTTCTCTCAGGGAAACTTAAAGCGAATACAAAGCGAATCGCCTAGTTAACTCAGTTCTGTTCAGATAGAATATTCTTTCTATTCCGATGATACATATTTTGTTCCTTAAGATTTGATGGTCTTCCAGAATTGAGAGGCAGCATGCTCGTCTTCCTTGTTGTTACTCAACGCTGCCAAGATAACTAGTTGTCTTCAGAAACATGTAAGGATCGAAGTTATCAGGAGGATCTTACATGAAACTATTTAAGTTCCCAGAGTCCATTTCCGCAAATAACAGAGACTCTCGTACAACGACAACGAAATTGAGGTGTATTCCTGTGGACCCCTTTAACCTCTAGAAACCGGTTTTACAATTTTTATTTCATCGGTTGGTTTTCCAAAAAGTAATCATACAGTGCAATTTGTCTATAGTGGGAGTCGAAAAGTGTCGCTAATTTTCATCGCGTTTGCAACCGTCAAAATATTTCTTAATAGCAAACGGATTTAGATTGAATATGAACCGAAATAACGCAGTTATAATAAGAAGTAAAGTCACGGACTACACGAGACGATGAAGTAAAGCAATTGACCTAACGCAATGCCGCCTCACACCCCTTACCAAACCCCATATCAATTTCCGCTCAAACGAGCATTTAATTAATGAAATGAGGAACTTCCCCGCTACAAACTATAGTCGAACTCGAGTAAGAGCATTACCAAGAAATCCGTATACGTGAGCAAAGTAATCAATTCAATTGACTGCGATGAGCTTACACTTACACACGTTCCCTGAAGCATTTATGTGAAAAACTCGAGCCAGCAAATTGAAATATTTTCTCAATGCGCTTTGACTTAACTCGTATGTGATGAAAAGCGAACAAGCAATAAGCTTCATACGATGTAATTTTGAACTCTAGAAATATCCTCCGAAGGGAACGGAGTGCGGGAATATTTAATTTAGAAATTCCGGCATATTCTATGCAAGCTTTGGTACACACACTTCCATCAGTAGGTACTTGTCGTAACAGTTTGGTGTCAGCGTTCATATATGCCAATTGGGTTAACTGCCACTTAGCCTCATCGATGATGGTTTCAAATGATGAGTACCCAGGTCATCACAGTGAAGAAGATTCGAGATCGACTGTGGTCTGTGGGTTTGTTTTAGGCAATAAATTAACAACTGAACATTTTTCAAGTAGTTTTCTTCAATAAAAAAAATATCTTTAACACACTCGTACCCAGTTTGCGTTGCTCCCTGAAAAGCGCGTCCCTAATCTTCCCCAAAAGAACCCCATCAAAATCAATACATTGGATCGTACGTGATGTGCGTACACATTACTTTCATGTCTTTTGTCGAAGACGAAGATAAAAAAAGGCGAGTTAAAAACAAAAACTTCTGCTGTCTATTACCATCACATATTCGTTTGCCAGGGTGATAGGGGGAGGGGGGGGGGCAGAGACAAACAGCAAAAGACATCTTGTATATGAATATTTTATTTATACCACTCCACGTCGTAAATATAACATCTGAATTTTACCAAACATGTTTGTTGTCGTCCGTCATATTCTAGCGGAAGAGGACGACTTCAATGTTCTGTACAAATATATCCGCATTCACGGAGTGGAAAGCACTTTCAGTTTTGTTTTTTGTTTTTCCCTTCGAAAAGGTGGGCCTGGGCGTCTATGGAAGGAATGGCAGGGTTGTCACAACGTTGTCGCCACGCATCGTCACAAAATCGATTATACAGTGATTTATTGCACATATAGTGTTTCGAAATATCATTCTCTTTCGGAGAGTGTGTCTCTATTTCACCCAACAGCTCCCTGCTCCCTCCCCGGGTGGCAATCAATTCTGATGCGCTGCCAGTGTCAACTCCATACCGAGCAACACTGCAACTGGGTGGGAAGCGGCGAAAAAAATGCAATTTCCGAAAGTCCACAGTGTTATCACTCTGTGCACCGTTTGTTTACCTTTTGTCACACATACAAAACTGCACATTGCACGATAGCTGGTCGTGTGCAGGCGTATAAGGCGTGTTCTGCAAACAACGCCCACGAGGCGAGTTAGAGCATGTCCTTGTGTTTTTGACGTTTCCCCAAAAAAATAAATGAAGTATATGTTTTGAGGTTTTTTTTTGTTTCGAGATAGCTACCTGCATTTAAAAGGGTTGAATTGAATTAATAAAAAAAAAATGAATCTTTACAAAATAAATTTAGAGAATTGGTTTTGCATTTGGTATTTACGGGAAATTGAACCTTCAACCTTTGACATTATGTAATCAAATTGTCGACCTCGTTGAGATTGCTTTTAAAATACCGTAGAACAAAAACTAGAGTTTAACTATTCGGACATATATGCGACGTATTGAATTGTCTTGTCACCTATCATGCAGCCAAAAGACCCCCTATGGACACAGGGTAACATGTTTTTGTTTAACCAAATAAAAATACCTAAATAAAGTCGGTTCGATACTGCAAAATGAGCTCTTACATTTTTTTTTATCTGAGGCACTTTCGAGAAATCTAGTTTTATTTCCTGGATTTATACATACTTTCACTGAATGTGTTTGACACACAGCAGGCGGTTACGAATTGTTTATTCCTGGAAGGCTTGCTTTGAGAACTGAATTATTAATTTTTCGCGTATGGAATATATTTTTTAAATAAATTATTTCGAAATGCGTTATTATAAATATGTAAAAATCAATTGAAATGGATTTTAAGTGCAAGTGAAAAAAAAAACATCGGCCAACTTAATACACACAAGGACCAATAAAATTCGGATTTTATGTTCGATTTGGCAGCAGAATTCTGAAATCTCAGATCGAAATCTAAAAGCCAAATGGAAAACACCATTAGACAACTGAGTATATCAGACTGTTGTATTTGGCAGCATCGCACGACTTTATACAGTCGTCAATTTTGGGGATGTTGCCGGTTTTTTGTTCTCAGCTGTCACAGCCAATGCTGCCTTTTTAAAAAAAAAAAAACTGTAACAAATTCGTTCAAAAAGTGTAACAAATGGAAAAAAATGTAACATACTGAAAAAAAAAAATGTCAAAGGCAACGCGGCGATACAGCAAAATATTATTATCTCGTTCCCTCCCATTCCCGTTCGCACTCTCAGTTTGATGTTTTGCACAACTTGTGCTCTGTGTAAACAAACAAATACATTGACAGAAATTGTTAGAAACAAAAAAGTGTCGCCAGTTCTATTTTTCAATATTTTTTATCGAGAAAAACAAGAAAAGATTTTAATGGGGAAAAGTGTAACAAAGCGAAAAAGAAAGTAACATTATAACAAAATTATAAAATAATGAAAAAGTGCAGCCATATGGGCATAGTTCCCCGGCTTAAAATCCGGACGGTATAGATTCATTTATATTGTATCATTTGAAAATAAAATAAATTAGAAAGTGTAACACTTTTGTTACACTTGTATCATTGTGGCAACGCTGGTCACAGCCTCGTGCTGACACTCACTTTACCTCCCACTGCACCTGAAGTAGGTCTCATCTTGACCAAGTTGTATTTTAAGAATTAATGTGAAATAGTTTAAAATAAATTGGTTTAATTATTCTGAGCACTGACAATCACCGCTATCGAGATATCCGTTCGGGAAAAATTCCGAAACGAAAGTCAAATCTTTTCGGAACTCAGATTGCGTTCGAAGATCTTTTTAAAATCAAAAGAACTTAATGATATAAACGCGTTAGTTATTTATGAAAATATTCCGCAGCAATAAGTTGACGGAGAGAATTTCGGAAAGAATCTGTCAAAAGTAAGTGACATAACACGGTAGAACGCATTAAGCCAAGGTGCGCTATATGTCGTCGGAGAATTGTTCCGAAAGTTGTTTCTCGAATGGAAAGTTACGTTCCGATCGGATACGTCGATAGGGGTGAATGATAGGGCAGTCCTAACAAGATATATAGGACTATGAGGATCACGCGATAGGCGAGGGTGAAAAAAAAAACAATGTGTATGACTGGATCGCTTGAAACTTAAAGGGAGCGATTTCTGTAGAGGTGTACAACTTTAAAATTAAATGCGTACCACTAATGCGAATGTATTTCGTACTGACTTTATTAAAAAATAGTTTTATGCCATGGGTGGTGGTGGTTTCTAAGAATGGCTATACCTATGGCGGTCCAACTTTCAACCACTTTATTGCTGCGTATTATCAGCAACGCTGCGAGTTTTGACACCCAAGTCTAATGTCTTCTGCGACTTCACATTGCCACACAGAAAATATTCGAAAGGTTTAAGATCACGCGATCGTCGGGCGAGTTCGCAGGTGCATTATGTGAATGTTTAGCCCAGTAAACTTAAATTGTATTGCGCCATCTTGTGGATACCGAAAGCTATATTATATCAACGGCACTCAACACAGGGCTGTAGAGACCAGCCGTCATTGCTCTATAGCGCTTTCTACGGACTGTAACAACCGCTGTCGTTATCTCTAATTATGACCTTAACAAGGGCTTCTAAAATGTGTCAACACAAAATTTGGCAGTTCCACTTATTAATCTATTGAACCAATACTGAGCCAGAACAGAATTTGCCTTTGAAAATGGGAATCAAGCGCAATATTGTCGGCCAATTCATTGGACTTGCAACGCGCTTACCAGACGCTCTTACTCACGTAGGCGGCTCCCCAGTTTGGGGTGAACCGAAGTTTCAACTAAAAAGCCGCTAGCAGTTAGATTGGGCCTTGGGTCCTCTTCTATATGTGCGCTTCACTTAAGTTGAAGGCTTTTTTTAACGTCTACAGCTTTTTCTTCTACCGAACTAGATTCGAAAACAAGGATAGGTCATTTGTGTCCATAGGCTTTAAAAGTCCTAGCTTCCTGATGATGAATTAGTAAAAACAGCTACGATCTCAACCAAAGTCTCTGTTTGAAAAAAAATATTCAAATTAAATTCGGCTATACCTAAACTTGTAGAGGTCTCAATATTGTTGCTGCTTCTCACTCTTTCCCATACTCGGTTAGGAAACTTCTGCCCAGAGACCACCCCAGAAGGTAAACAAAGTAATTGTTGGTCACAAACTTTGTTGTTCAGCTATCAGTTGTAACCCTGATTGACAGTTCTCCTTGCTTACCATATCGTGGTTACTTTCCTTAAATTTATTAGACCTCTGTAACAAACTACCACAGAAGTTGCAATTGTTCTCTAATAATAAGGCAGATCATTGCTGCTACCCAAATTAGTTTGTTTTTTTCTGTCAGACGTCATTTCAAAATGTATTATTCGAAAAAATCACACGGAGAACTTTCCTCCATTCAAAAAATAAGGTAAAAGAAAATAGAAAAAAAAAATAAAGTGCGATTCAAATGAACGCAATTTGTTAAAATCTTTTGTTCGCACGTCTCCTTGCAGAGAAGTCAAAATAACGTATACACAAACAAAAACTACATTCCATTCGCATTTCGCAGCAGGTCTCCAGGAGCCAAATAATGTCCAAATAGAGACTTGAAAAAAAGAACACGAACAAACAAACTTCCTCAGAGTTGAAGTTAAAAAAAGGATAATTCTGTTGGCATGAGTACTTTTTCTTCCGAAAAGAAATAAATAAATAGAATAAACTTCAAACAATTTTATCTGCAACCAATTTTCATCACATTTTATTGGTGATGTGCTTTATTTGGACCCTCTTGCCCAGGGCTAACATACACAGAACTATTGCGGCCGTCTAATCCTTTGGCCGCCTGTAATTTGTGTTTGCAACATTAGCCAAGAGGGCTAATTTGCCTCGTCCGGAGGGGATCCTTGGGGTTGCCATAGCCGCTGCCTCATGAAGAATACAACACGAATCGTTTAAGGTTTTCGCTTTACTTGGATTTTTTTTTGTTATTGTTTTGTTGTTGTTGTTTTTTTGTTGTTTGCTTCTGATTTTCTTCTAAGGACTTACACGGAAGAGGTTTTGTGTGGAATGAAGTTTGTAAAATGTTTTCTTATACTGTGACAACCTAATTGCAAAGGAACTTCATTTCCTTTTTATTTTATTTCTACTGTTTTTTTTTTCTTGCTTTTATTTCTCCCTCATACTCTCAAGTACGTTTCTACATTGTATGGTGGGTGGGTGAGGCAAACTACTACAAATAGCCATGGGAGGAGGAAAAACAGAAAAAAAAACAGCAAACGCAGAAAACAAGTAGCGGCGGATGTGGAAGTGAAGAGTTCTCAGGAAATAACTAGGTAATCTTGACAAGCACTCCAAATGAATAGTCGTAGTTTAGGAGGTATTCCGCCATGTCATCCACTTGCTCTGCTTGTTTGCAATGCCATTTCATTTGACTTTGCTATTTTCCCCTATACACAAATATAAAAATATATTTAGCTGGAAAGGCAAAGCGTATTTGCGTCCAAGGGACAAATTTAAACGGCTATGCGATGCTGTTTCTTTTCAACTATTCCTACGTAAATGGGTGAATATATAAGTAATAGCAGTAAGTTCGGAAGTTTGTTGTGCCGAAAGGAATTTGTTTGCAAACAATTTTTCGGAATTACAGATTGACGTGGCACAGGATGTTATGTACTTTGTATAGCTTTCCTTCATAATATTTTATCTCAGCAACTTAGCTTATGTTTATGGTGTCATAAACATGTCGTAGGTGCCGGGTAAAACTATGTTTATGAGGGGGCTTTCGAAATCAGGCATCGCGTTTAGTTATTTATGATTATTGAGTATATCTATCCCTAGGAAGAGATTATTTGAGGGGTTGTAACTTCTTGTCAACCACATCAAGCTGAAACTGTCTTAGGGCATTCTTACAAAAGATTCGTTCAATTATAAGTGGAGGCTATAGGCTCCCGAAACTTTTTATTTAATCACTCCACACAGTTTGGGGACTTTCTTTTTAAAAAAAAAATTGTAAAGATTACGGTATGGAAGACACATACCCTATGTGTTTAAAATTTACCCTCCTTAGCAGCGATAAATTTAAAACTGAAAACAATTACTTTTACAATTGTTCCCCTTCAAGCAAGTAATATCTGTTTTGAATTTCCTGTATCTAAGCCTCTACACTGAGCAGAAATATGACTGACAGCTCAGAATACTTGGAGGTGTATTACCTCAATAGTCAAAGATTTTATTTAATTGATTCAGGTTTATGAATATAATTTGACGTTTAACAAAGTGTAGCCCAAAAAAAGAAAAAGTTTTATTTCAATATATAGTTAGACTTTATTACGTAATTTAAACCGCAGTGTTAATTTAATTAAAAACAAAGACCATAGCCTATAGCAGTACTCTATCTCGTAGCTTTCTAAAGGGTGATTTTTTAGCTGGTTTGGTTTTGGCAACACCGGTTTTGACAGCTGACGTGTGTTTAGTACCTTGTGTCACTGTCAAACAGCTTCAGTTTGGTTTGCAATTTAACCATGGATCGTCTTACAAGTGAATCGTCTTGGAGTGAAGATCAGCCAGAAGCATTGCAACAGCTACCAATGCATCCCGAAAAAGCCACTGTTTGGTGCGGTTTATGGGCCGGCGGCATTATTGGGCCATATTTCTTCAAAGATGATGCGAATCGCAGCGTTACTGTCAATGGTGAACGCTACCGAGCGATGATAACAAACTTTTTTTTGCCCGAAATGGAAGTTCTTGACTTGCATGATATGTGGTTTCAACAAGACGGTGCCACATGCCACACAGCACGCGAAACAATGGCGTAATTGCGAGGCGAGTTTGGTGAACAGTTAATTTCACGTTTCGGGCCGGTCAATTGGCCGCCTAGATCGTGCGATTTGACACCATTAGATTATTTTTTGTGGGGGTATGCCAAGGCTAATGTGTATAGGGACAAGCCCGCTTCGATTGACGCACTGGAAGCCAACATCCATGCATTCATTCGTGAGATACCGGCCGATATGTGTGAAAGAGTATGCCAAAATTGGACTCAGCGGATGGGCTACCTGAGACGCAGCCGCGGTCAACATTTGCATGAAATTATCTTTAAACATTAAATTGCAAGGTTCAAACTATCGATTCAAATAAATATTTCATTCATTTTTTCGAATTTTTTGTGTTTTTTTTTTAAAAAAAGTTCTAAACCTCTTAAAAAATCACCCTTTATTAGTGAAAGAATTTCTTAAATCGGTTCAGCAGTTAAAGAGACTTCCTGTAACAAAGAAGGCTTATCCATTTATAAAGTACAGTGGGTTATCAAATTAATAGGGACATTGTAAATTTTTATCAATTTTCATGTTTTGTTCGTTCTAAGCGTACGTGGTGATATTTATTTCACAGCCTACGTTCTTAACGGTTATTTCCTATTATCGGCGTATATTCAAAATGGTTTTATTCTTAAAGAGCAGTCAAAGGCAGAAGTCAAAAAAAAAAGAAATGAAAATTGTTTATGTATATTTTCTGAACTTTTTTAATTGAAACGTAAGTCATGCATTTTCCAAAAAGGTGATCGATCCATAGGTAACCACGCGATGCAATGGAACCCGCTTACTTGGAATGGAAGGATACGCGGCGGTCTTAGGAGTACATGGCGCAGATCAGTCGAGAAGGAAGCACGGCAACTGGGAAAGAGTTAGGGAGAGCTGAGGCACATTGCCAGAGGCCCTATGAGCCACAAAGGGATACAGGACATACAAAAAAAATGCACTTTATTTTGTGTAAAACAAAGCTTTTTTACCCGACTCTGTGTCCAGTCGAGGGCTATGTGTTTCGCGCGTATCCAATGTACGTTCCTACGTGACGCGCTGTAGCCCAAACGGCTCGACCGATTTTGGAGAGTGATGTGTCATTAAATTGGCATTCTTTCCCGGAGTGTCATAGACTAAACAAATACATATAAAAATAAAAACTTAAAAAAAAAACATAAAAAAACGATTGTCAAACACATGTCAGTGAGAAATGTCAAAATATGGAATGAACTGTGAAATAAATCACTTTCTGATGTATTCACAATGGCGGTCTTGTGGAGTGTCTGCATTTAGTCTCAGAAACTCATTTATTTTTATTGAAATATTATTATTTTTATAACATAAGCATATCGAACACTCTATTTGCGACCGACATCAAATAGAACTGCTTTAAAGATTTTAATAAAGTGCTGTACCTACACTTCACAAAAGAAATGTTTTTTTTTATTCTTGTAAATAAATACACCCGACTAGACACCGGGAGCGTAATGTGTTTCGTGCCTGAACGGCTACATATTAATAGTTTTCATACGCTAAAAAGTTAAAATAAAAGGTTAATTTAAAAGACGAAAAACAAAAACCGACTGACTGTTAAAAAAAGTTACGTATAGGTACTTGAATGTGTCTTGTTCATATCTTTTTAATCCTTTTTTGACAGTCAGTCGGGTTTTTTGATTTTTTAAATTAACTTTTATTTTATTCATTTTTTTTTTAATGTTTTTGGGCAATTTTTCGGAACAGATTGGGTCTAGGAACGGAAATAAAATCTTTATTAATTCATTCGAGTCATTCCCAAGGACTAGTAGCTGCTAATACGGGTGTTTCAAAATCTGTTGCAAACAGGTTAAAATTAAACATGGACCAAAATATTCCAATTACTCCCAACAAAACCATGACTGTCCCTATTAATTTTTCAACCCACTGTGATTTGAAGTGTGAATTCCGAAATTCGAAACAATAAATAACACTAAAAAGAAGAAGAAAAACATTAGATGGGTATATGTAAGTCAAAACACTGGACACACCAATTCACATGACTGCATCCCTGTTTAATTGCATCTTCAGCTCTCGGTATTTTCATAAAATCCATCTCCCTCTATGGTGTTCTAACTGACAAATAAAACTAACTCAAATTCTCAAGCACTTGCGAAATTAGTTTCAATAGATAAAACTAAATAAAAACCATTCAAACAGCAGCAAGAGAAGTAGCTAATGGCAAAAAAAAAAGTACAACTTCCATCCTTAATAGTTTAAAATTTTCTGGCTAAAGAAACTCGTTTACGGTTCATTGTAACCAATCAGTATCCTTGTGCACTCTCAAAGGTTCATCATGCAGCAGTTTCCCCTCTGTGCATCTACATCATCATTATTATCACTATCATCATCTGCATCACCATCAGCATCACATCACCCGTCTCAGGAGGTAGAATGCGAAAGAGGGGCACCGCAGTCAGTCAGTCAGTCAGTAGCTTCATCTGTTGAATGTTTTTCCAACAAAGTGCACATCCTGCGTTGGAATGCAGCATGCAAAATGTTTTCTCTCGGTCTTTCCTGACTGAATACCCTGACTGTGGCGTCAGTTTGTTTATGTTTTTTGCATCCTTTTCCACAGTTTTACTTTTTTTTTCTTCTCTTGCAACAAATGCAAAGAAAGAAGGAAACTTTTTGTTGTCATGTTTTAGACGTTGCTTTGCATTCATGTTATGTTTTTTTTTTTGTCATGCTTTAGTAAAGTAAAGGTTTACTTGGAGCAACGGTAGATGATTTTCTATTTACACTGCCCGCAAGCTTACAACTCTATCACATTTTAATCTATCCAAGTAGTGAGTGTATCGTTCCCTGGCCGTCTGAAACAAAAATTTTAAGAGAATAGGAAAAGTAGGATCTTGCCTTCTTTGGGGTGGGAAAAATGTTTGTGCCGAAATTGCAGTCAGTCGGATGAGGACTATTGTTGGGCTCCCTTTCTTAGTCCTTACAGTGCAGCTATAAGGGTGCTCGGACGTCAAGTTGCCCGGACGATGTTGTGGCGGAAGTTGACCTGAGGAGATGAAGGTATATGCAAAGCCTTTGTATGCCAAGATGTGACAGGTTATCACAAATGTGGAAGCAACTTCTATTTCACAATCGATTTCATTAGTCCAACAAATTGGAGTTCATCATTTGGTACAGAGTAGTTACTGAGGTACACAAGGGAACTCTTTCGAGGTAATCTTTGAGCGAGACATGGGGAATATGTTGGTTTTCTGTTTGAAAAGTCCGACAAGGCCAGTGGGGTAATGTATTGGTAAGGCAGTAGAAATATGGAAACATGAGGGAGAGCTTCGGTTCTATTTAAGTACGACCCTTCTATAGATTTGTAAGCCACCTTTGCACAATGGTCTTGGTACACACTTCACCCCCTTTTTTTGTGCGTTACTGTGTTGGGGGATATTATTCAGATCAGAGATCTAATACTTTGTTCCGTTTAGTTACACAGGATTGCCAACCTAAATTCGAAAAACAGCAACTCAGTTTTTTTTTTATAAAGAATTCCTCTTCGATAGATATTTTGAAAAAAATTTACCACACAAAACAACTGAAATAAATTGGCGCCCAACTGAGCAAAAACGTTGTATACGAGCCCATTATTTGGCGCAGTTGGCACGACCTCCAATCATAGCGAACTGTCATTTTCTCCAGACTCGCATTAATTTATAAAATGTCCATATGACATGTCCTTGTTATCCTTGAACGTTGGTATTTTCTTTTGCCGAGATCTTAAATACTTTTTTTTTGCTTTTTGTATTGCCCCCAACAAACTTATCATTGCATAACACAACTTCACCCATTGCTCCATAAATTAGCCGAATACAGACATATCACTGATTCACAAACAGATTTCGCACACCAACTACTAACAACCGCTACTCATGTTTACCCACTCGTCGTCGACAAACCGCCTCTTCGTTGTCTACCATCTTACCAGGAGCGCTTTCTTTGCCAAGCTCTTTAAGTGACAACATCTTGACACACAACCCAATCTACTTACACTTCTAATTTGTCCTCGAACTAAATACACACATCCGCATCAAGACGAACGTATATACATATATACCACACACTCATACACCCGCACCGCAGTCGATTTATGTTAAAAAGAATAAAACAAGCATCGCCGTACCGTGTCCCATGGAAATGCCGTATCAAACAACACTCACACAGAAAGGAGCGCGCCAGCTCTGGCAAAGGACACGAAAAACATAAGCAAATCCGTGACAGTTACAAAAGATTTATAATCGAACCCTCAGAAAAGCTGTCTAAATTTCATCCAACTACAAGGGAGCCAGGAACGGGAATCGGGGTCGAACGTTTAGGTGCTAAGCAAACATACCTATACACATCGAACTCGAGCGAAACTAAGGATAGCTGGTCGTAATTTCTAGGCCCATCTGTGTGAAATAACTATTTCGTTACCCCCACCCGTTACCTATACAAACAGCCATTCCACTATAGCTTACCGCACGGCACAATCCTTGGCCAGAAATGTGATAAAACTTTTCAACTGATTTGCTTTCCCCTTTTACGATCAAATAGTGTTGTGCACGCGGGTTTTAGTGCCGTGCCGTTGTTTGTTCTAAATCCGGCAAAAGACAAAATTTGTAGCCTGCGGCGTTGGGCGAATGACTAGCGCGACGAGTTACTCCTTAAATAATGTGTACATAAAAAGGTACATTACCCCATTCGCTATGGAATGGAGATGGTAGTTAGTCTGAGTTGTTGGAGCGATTTGTAGACACGAAATTCAAACAGTGCGGCCGAGCGCGAGCTAATGGTGGTGAAATAAATTTGGGAAGTTATTTTTTTCGAATTTCTTAGAACCTAGAAGTTACAGGAATTTGTATATATATACTGGTATTTATCTGTAAGAATATGGTGTTGATTTTGAATTATTTTGAAACAAATTACAATTTATTCGCTTTCAAACTAACACACTATATTGAAGACACGATAAGATTCTTTCATTTTTAAGGAGGCAAAGAATTATATATCTAAGTTTTCGCTCTTATAATTTCTAACCCTGGAAACCTAAATGACATTGCTTATGTCATAATACTTTATAGTTTTGAGATTTCTGTCCATACAATTAATTCTTCGAAAGGTTGGTTAAAGTTTCTATTTTATAAGCTGTCACTTTAGAAATGTGAAAAATCTACAAACAAGACACCATTTTTCTAGACTACTTTTACCGAAAATGGTCAGTACATTGTGTCAGGTCTAAAAATTCGCGAACTGAGAGCTTATGTTTTCAGTTTTACAACACACTTGATATAAAAATTCCCAAGCTTTTCAAGGTTAAAATTCCTTTTCTTTTCGTAAAGAGTTTAAAACATTTTCCCTACGAGTTAAACAATAAATACTTTTATTTCTTAATTTTTTCACTATAAACAATTAAGATGCAAGATAAATTACAGAGCCTAATACATGAAAATAAGCGCTAACATTCATAGACAAAATATTCGATTTGTTAATGAAAACTTGTAGAGAGGACCACATTTACAATAACCTTGTATTTAATTTTCTATGGTAAAGAAATTGTAAATGATTGTGAGCGAAAGGTCGTGAAAACAATTGTTTTTATAGCCTAAACAGGAAGGTATATTCACGTTGTCATTACATTTGTAATGCCAAGAAGGAGTCACCGGAGACCTCATAAAGTATATATATTCTGAATCAGGATCACATTCTGAATCGATCCGTCTGTCTGTCTGTCTGTTGAAAGCACGATAGCGTACAAAGCAATTGACATAGGCGAATGGCATTTGCTGAAAGAACTTCTATTTATCGTTGTCAGGTTGATATTGAAAATGGGCTGTGTCGGTCCAGTAGTTCGGGTACCTCCCATACAAAATCAATATTAGACCCATGTGTCTCTCTGTCTGTTGAAAACACGATAGAATCCAAAAGAATCCATGTAGGCAAGTCAAATTTACTGAGTGGACTTTCTTTTATTGTCGTTAAGTTGTTACTAAAAATGTGCTATGTCGGTCAAGTAGTTCGGGTACCTCTCATACAAAATCAATATTCGGCCTATGTGTCTCTCTGTCTGTGGAAAATAAGATATCGTCCAAACAAATCGACCTAGGCAAGTGCAATTTTGCGAGAGGACTTACTTTTATCGTCGTCAGGTTTGTATTGAATTTGGACTATGTCGGTCAAGTAGTTCTGCTACCTCCCATACAAAACCAATTTTCATGACTTCTATGCAGTGGAGGGTATCAAAACATTGGCCAGGCCGATGATAACACTTTTACTTGTTTTTTTTTTTAATATTAACAAGTGTATTTCTCTTATTGGCTTTTTCTAATACTAGTTTTTATTAAATTTTAATTTCAGAAATTACATTTTTGATGTAAGAATTTCCCAGCCCATATCTACGGACTTTTCTGCTCATTTTTTGTATCAAATCAACTCTATAGCTGTATTTAGCGTTTTATTCAACACTTATTCAATATAACAACTCATTGGGAAGTTTTATTGTTAAAAAAAAAGTGTAAACCGAGTTTAAGAACAAATAGTGTAGAAATAAATAGGAAGTTTTTTTTTATTTTTTCCCTCAAAAAAGCGCCTAAAGGAACAAGAAAAGCAAACACGTTTCCTCTTCCATCTTCGAGATGGAAAATTCATTCAAAAAGGGAAAAGTTTTACTATTTGGCATCACTACCTCCTTTTTGGAAAAAATTGAGTAGAAGTGAAAATTCGCGGTTTATCAATGGGGCTCTGGTGCGATCGTTTTTGCTACGAGAATCGAATGAAAGTATATGCCAAACTTATAGTCTAACTCACAATGGGCCCTCACGGCTTCCGGGTGAAATTTGCATCTGATGCTAAACTGCCCCCCCTAACCTAACCTAACCTATAGTCTAATAATGTTTATCAGAGAATTTCCAACTCACGTTCAAACAGAATTAAAGAGCTAACCCAAGATACATTGCTTACACACTGTAGTACCCGGTTAGAAAGCATGTCAGCAAATTTGTAAAAGTTTGCCATACCATTTGACCCCACTGTGCCAATTCCACTAAGCTGATTGTCGAAGTTCATTTCGCTGGTACAGTATATGCATCCTATCTCTTTGCAGATTCCTACCATAATGGGAAAAGTTTTTATATTTCGCTTCGACCGACCGAAACTTACCAGCGAGTACCCTTGCTTCCTGCCCTTAATATCCTTGGCAATCGAGTATTTGAAATCATTGCCAGACATCAATAGCGATACAAAACAACAACACTAACACCAGTGGCAGGCAGTGTTTATTTTACTCACTCTTCCGTACATCCTGTATTCCCTTTGATGGCGGATACGGGGGTGTCCTTTTTAAAAGTGGCACACAAAATGATTATATTTTAGATTTCGTCACCTCATCATTTCTTCCCATCTGAAATTTTACGTTCCGGGCTACCAAGGATACCAAGTATTTCCTATACGAGGATGATAATAAAATCTCGTTGCAGCTTGTCGGTATAGGCACAAAAAAAAAAGGATACATGACAACATGAACGACGGGCTTTATTTTTTAAGCCTCCATGAGGATTTTACCCAGGCAAACATAAACTATCCATCCACCCATATTTGGAGTGTCTATGAGGTGGATGGGGGTGGATGCGGAGGATAAGTATCACCGTCGACGACGACATATGGCAAAGCAGAAGTGGAACACTTTTGCTGTTGCCATTGTGTGTTCCACTAAAGAGGGAAACTTTTATGAAGTGCCAACAAGAGGCTATAAATTACTCTAATATAGAGGACACTCATTGTGGCAGGATTTGTGCTGGCTGATATCATGAGCAAACCCTAGCCCTGCAGCCTCGATACAAAATGCTCTGACCGGCAAAACGCCATGAGGACATTATTGCTCCATATGACGGCTGTATGGACAAGTAGCAGTGTTCTCATCGGCGGCTGTATGTAGGTACACCCAATGGTGGTTTGCTTTAGGGGGCGTTGACCAGCTCTCGGGATGTGAATCTATGTCATTTCGGGATTACGTATGAGTTGTGGGACAGTTTGCCATGATTAGGTAACTTGACGGTGCGTGTGTGTATGGCAGCGAGGGATATAGGTGAATTTAATTATAGGACCATATAGCTAAGTGGCGGTGGAACGGCAATAAATCAGAATTGTGTCAGAACCTGAAGTTTATTTAGGAGAAGTCTTAACCGTATACTGAGAAAAATGACAAAAAATAATAACTCTTATAAGCCCGTTAATCAAATGGTCGATAGAGTGAAATTTGGATTGCTGCTCCGGATTGGAAATGAGAGTTAGAGTTTGAGTTGGAGTCGAGTCCGGCAGTACCTACTAGGGAAGTTTCAATCAAACCGGTGGGCGGTGTGGTTTGAAGGGTTGGGGATGGGGGCTAATCTAATTCCACATTTAGCAGCATAAATGGTAGAACTCAGTAGCTTGCTTGTGTGTCAGATTTCTTTTACAATTTAAAGGAAATTGCGGAGTGGTTCAGAGATGTTGACGTCTTGGGGAGGACAATGTCGAGTGCTGCCACGTGCGAGTGAAAATTGCGTAGAAAATTGTTCTAAGCTGCGAGTTGGGTTGGCATGATTACATGACTTCTTACATTCGTCTAACAAAAAGTTACACAGCGATACTTATTGTAGCACATCGTCTACAGCAAAGTGATTTTAAGCTTCACATGTTGTAAATTGCAAAAACATTTTGGGTAGATATATCTCACGGTCGAACGGTTTTTCTTGTCATTAATGGTCTATTTTTCAGACCGAAGAACGTAGGAGACATACACTGATGCTAAGGTACTGTCGCCGAGGACATAGCGATCTAATTAACAGCACCGATGGACTGAAATATATAAACAAAAATTGGTCAATATCGGCGTACGCACTGGGTAGCATTACAATAGGGCTCAAGCTGGCTGAATATGCGTTCTTGAGACACCGGGAATCCTTGTGCTAAACTAATGATGGCGTATACAATTTCGTAAAAATTAATTGTGGTCGTCATCGGCCTGTCATTAATGATGCACTAATTGCTGGTAGCTAGTAAGTTCAAATGGCAAACTGATTTATTTTGTTACATGTTACACGTTGTCATGTGGTCATTATATGACTGAGAGTAGGGATATGGATCGACCCATGTCAAAGACGACAATACACCATCGACATCAGATATACCATTGTTGACAGTCTTTCGAAATTTGTTTGAGCCGAGCTACAGGGAATGTCTAACGAAGGGTTACGTTTTGCCTATCACTTGTCAGACCTAAAATATTGGGCAAATTTTGGCATGGAATTTCAACGCACAAACTCTGTGCCATTAATAGAAAAACGCTCATCAAAAGATGTTCAAATGCCTTGGTTGTCGGGTGTGCCCCTTTCACTTTTCGAAGTTACTATCCGGTGGTACCGAATTCCATTCTAGTACAAGTTAATGCAGCAAAGTATTTTTTTGTTTTTATCCTAATGTCAATGACCCATAATAATCAGCTAATAACACAGAACATTAACACCAACACTTCAATTCATTTGCCAGTTCATTCGCACCCGATCGGATTTCATTGCACTTCCGAACATTCAAGATATTAGTATTTTGTTATTAACCTTATTTAAGTTCACCGTTTACTGACATAATTGAGTATACTTTCAAATGTTAAGTAGAGGTAGAATTATAAAAATTGAGTTTGAGATTGACAACGGTACGTCAAAATTGTGAAGGGGTCAAAAACCAGTTTTAAAAAATTCTGGTTTTAAAAATTCTGCTCTACAAAACTCTGCAAACAATAAAAAAAATATTGAAAAGCGGGCGTTTATTTTTTACTTGTATTTTTTTTTTAATTTAGTTTATCTAGAAATTTTCAATTACATAAGAGAAAGATTTTATTTTCTTACAAAATTTCGTACTCGAGATGTTAATCAATTCTGACATTACGATGATAGAGGAACTCAAAAAAGTGGGTCTCAAAACTCAGTCCGTCTGTCTGTCCGTATATCCCTAGGCTTACAGCCTAAACGGCTGCCCGGATTTCGTGCAAACTTCGGATTTAGAGTTTGGGGGCTTACTGTTCGGGGCGTTTTTTTTTTTGCACGGTGACCCCGATATTAATGGTACTTCTAATACAACATTTTCATACCAGTTTGATATGTTTGAAAACGGCTCTAACGATTTCAACCAAAATTGATATTGGAGCTTAAGTAGGTGAGATTAACATGACTGCGTACTGAGTTTTCCGCTAAAATCTGAAATAAAGGTACTTTTGAAATTTGGATATCTCGAAAACGGTTCATACGATTGTAACAAACATTTATTTCAAACTCAGTTGTTATCTGTATTATCGTAAAATGGATTTTTGAAAAAAGTATTTATTTAAAAATGATTGTTTTCTTTTGTTTACCTGATAACGGCAGACGAAAAGAGGCCCGACAAGGTGGTCTGATTCGAATATCTCTCAGAATCAATATATACCTGAAAACGGCATCAATGATTTTGAGCAAAATGCAAACTTAGAGTAAAATTGATGTTTTCAAAATTATTGCGTCCTTAATTTCAATTCGAATCACCGAAAACGCTAACGCATATCTCGAAAACCCCATTTACGATTTTCATAAAACTTTAAAATCCAAAGTTCTGCTTACATCCCGAACAATAAGTTGTACTTAGTTTTCAGCTAAATAATTAAGCAATAGTATTTTTCAAACTAAACATTGCAATATTTGGTACTTTTTTGTCTGCCAAATTTTACAAGAAACCGCTCTAACGATTTTGATCAAAATAAATTGTATAGATAATAATGTATAAGTATATTTAACAAAGATGCCGTAATTAGTTTTTTTCTCAAAAAAGGCTAACAGTGACTGAATACCCAAATCGTGTTCACATATATTTTTGATATAATTACAATGGCCCAATAAAAATACATACAATATTAGCTACGCAAAACGTCTTTTTAGTTAATATTACTAACTTCTTTCATTTGCAATCATATTGAATACAAACCAAAAAAGTAAATCCGTCAACTTGAAATTCACGCAATCAGGCAAATTTCAATTCATTTGTATCAAAAATGTTGATGAATGAGAAAGTTATGTTCGACCCAGTAGTGCACATTATTTTTTTTAAATTAGATTTCGATTTGTTTTTTTTTTAACTTTAATTTATTATTAATTTTTAATTTATTTCAAATTAAATTTTAATAAACTTTTTTTATGAATTCAAAAAAGTTTTTTTTTGAATTTCTACTTTTTTTTTTATTTGTTTTTGTTGTTAATGTTAGCTAGTGGTTGGAAAAAAGCAGAATAAACATAATTTTTTGCTTTAAATTTGAAAAGCAAAATTTGAAAAACATAATTTTGAAAAACAGACATTTTTTGTGAGAACACAGAACTTTTCCAACCAAAATTTTGAAATTAGCATTCCGAACCGCTCCACTGTTTGAGTACACACACAAACTTCATCGCCTGGAAATTCTCTCGTTATATTTCCGCTCAGCTAATAACAAACTCGAACTTTTCCTTTAAATTCTCCGTTATCCATCCCATCGGACTTATGATAACAATATACTCTACACGCCGGAAAATCTGTTGATATTTTCATTATCCTTTCACCCGTAAAGAAATTAATTTAAATTTTCCATAAGCATCGGCGTAACAAAAGTCATTCTTAATGTCATCCTACTCCTCCTTATAACAAGAAAAAAAACACCACACACACAACAGCATAACCGACGGGGAAAAAATTATCCGGAAGCCCGCCATTAATAATTTCCCTCGAATATTCACTCTCTGATTTTATATTCCAATTAATTAGATTTATCGCGCATTGAAGACCTCCCCTTTGTCATGGCCCATGATGAATGGCCTGAAGAACCATTCACATCAACGATACGATAAAAAGGACGAAAAAGTGAACAACAAAAAAGACCTGCCAAAGACTTCCCTCACCAGCAGAAGTAAACAATTCCACAGAGAAAAAGCGGAACCAACCAAAACCTGAATAAATGAAAAAAAAGAGTATATATCTCAAATAAATCACCTCAATAAATCTTGATTTCATCTATAGACGGATCAGCAAATTGGCGGAACCTCCATCATTGGAACTCAAGTGGTACATTCTCTCTCTATCCCTGCCTTAGAAAAATGAATTTTACGCATTTATAAGTGAAAATAATTATGCAATTCCTTTGTTGATCCCTCGCCATTAATAACCTAAATTCGTGCCCTGAATTTCCGCCCCGAGGGAGTACACCTACTAATTGCCAAAGCCGGACAAACGAGAAACGAAATAAAGCCAACCGAGTGTGAAAGAGTACGTGAGAACTTAAAAATTTCATCGCGCAAAGAAGCCTTCTCTCGCTCACTCTATACGTGTGGCTGGCTTGTTGGCGCATTCGTTTGTTCACCTAATAGCTAACTAATTAGCCAGCGATTTCAACCATCACTACTATTTGTTCAGTGGGGCGACCGAGTTCTACTTCCTTTGGTCATACTACAGCCTGAGCTGGCTCCAGTCACATTAATGTGGACATAAGTCAAACTGCACGTCAAAGTACACAGCGGAGTGGAACTAGCCAGAATAAACGTTGACACAATGGGTGAAAAGTGAAAAGCGAAACAAAAAGGGAGCAAAAGCACATCCAAGGGCGATAAAAAAATACGAAAATCCCAGCAAACAAATTGAAACCCGATGAGAGTTAAGCAAAGCTCAGATTACACCAGAGTCAACTCAATCAAAATAAATTGCCATCCTTAGTTTGCACCGACAAACACACACTTACCGTATGCAGTCAATGACAGTAAGTGCTGGGACAGAACGAGAGCAGATCCTTTAAATACAGTGTATAGTGTGCACACTTGTTCGCAAAGGACTTTTAGCAATTTATAACCATGTCGACGGCTGTGAAAGTAACTGGGTGTCTAGGTAATTGGTATACGGGTAGGGTATCCATATGCCGGACCGACGACGATGCCGTATACAATTTCGTTAAAACCCATTGTCGTCGTCATCGGCAAAACGGCGATATGTATACTGTGTAGTGCTGTTGGCCTCTAATGATGCACTGAAGGGTGGCCGTGGCAGTGAGTTTAGATTGATAAATGGGAAACTGATTTGCTTCGTTACGTGCATGATAGTCGGATTTCTTGAACGATGCCATATGGACGAGATGTACAGGATTATCGAGTGCTGTGGAAGGTGAAATTAAAGCAATCTAAGAACCAAAATGGAGGGCGTGCGTAGCTGAAGGCAGCAGCCTTGGACCGAGTTGGCTCATTATGGATGAAGTGGAGGTTCCATACTGTGGGGTCATCGAAATTCAACGTTACTAGTCAGTGAATTTGTCGTAGAAGGATTTGCAAACTTTAGGCAAGAATAATTTACAGAGTTGCACATTAAAAAACAGAAACAGAGAGTGCTGCGCTAGGCCACAAATTCCGGAACGTCAAACTTCACTTACTTCGTTTTCAATGGTGAATTGATGCCTGCCGTTCGGATTTAGAAAATTGTCGAAACTGGGAAAACCAAGCGGCTGAATTCTGACGGCATTATAGGGACAAACATCCGAGAGTATAGCTGTCATGAAAGAGCTTCTCAATTGGCCTTTTGGACTCGGCATCAGATCCCTTCCATTCGTCCCAAAAATAAAAAATCACAAAAGACGAATGGTTGTGAGAAGCTAGGTTTAGGGTCCCTACGGACCTGTTGCGCCCACTATTTATTTATTTTATAAGGACAATTTATTTATATAGTATTTTTTAACTTTCTCGATTATGTAGTAAGAGAAAGAATATTGTATTCGTACAAAATTTCGAACTCGAATAATTTCGAATCAATTTTTACATTACGATGATAGAAGAACTTAAAAAAGATTGTCCGTCTGTCAATTTGCCTGTTTGTCCGTATGTATGCTCCTTGTGGCCAAACGGCTGCCCTGGTTTTGTTCGGATTTTAAATTTGTGGGCCTACAGTTAGGGGCCTTTGTTTTCTGTTCGATAACCTCAAAATTAATGATACTCCTCATAGAAATGTTTATACCAGTTTGATTTGTTCGAAAACGGCTCTAACGATTTCAACCAAATTTGATATAGGTAGGTGAGGCTAACATGCTTCGTACTCAGTTTTTCTAGAAAAAAATCTAATAACGTTACCTACTTTTGAAATTTGGGCTTATCTCGAAAACGGTCCATACGTTTGGAACAAATTTGAATTTCTTTGGTCATTTCTAACTTGATGGCGAATTCAGTTTTTCTCAACACTGTAGTATTTACAATGGGTTTTCGAAAATGACATTTTTTAAAATTTGGTTCTACTTAGTTTACCTGGGCGTAGATTCCGTATACCAACGATCGTGTGAATGATATGGGTTTTGAAAAATTCACCAAAAAAAAGCTATATTCTGCTGAAATTTTTTTCACGAACGTCAACTTTCATTATATTTGTGGAAAATGAATTGGATTAAGCTCTCTCTCCTGTTTGAAGGTCTATCGTTTCGACGAAAGTTGGGAAACTGAAAACGGCAATAACGATTTTGACCAAATTAGAGTAAAATTAGTTTTTAATTCCAATCACCAAAAACGCAAGTTTCATATCAAGAAAATCCCATTTTCGAATTGGATAAAACCAAATAATGCATAAATCCCGAACAATATCTTGTACTCAGTTTTCATTTATATAGTTAAGCAATAGTATTTCTCAAGCTAAGTATTGCAAAATTTGTTACTGTTTTGTCTGTATATTTTCACAACTATTGAATAACAAACGTGACCCTTGTTCTAAGCAGAACTTGCGACAATTGTCTGTTACTGAGAGCTAAAACTTATAAAAACCCACATTGTTCTTTGATATATACTGCTCTATCAAATAAATATCTCCAAATGAATTTTATTTAACACTTCCTATTCTTACATTTTATGTACGGTTGCTTCTGAACGTTTTTAGCTACCTACCAATTGACTCAACCAAACTTTTGATGAACGATAAAGTTTCATTCGACCTATATTCGTGCACTTTATTTGTTAGGTATTTGTTAGGTTTCTGCTCTTAATGCTCCTTGTGAGGCAATAGGTTATATTTTTTATTTATTTTCATTTATTTGTATCATTTGTCGCAAAACAGTATTATGTGGGAATTCAACTACCAAAGATCACTTTTCATTTAATCCGAATTTTAAAACAAATATCGGTTTTCAAAGAACACCGCATTCGGTTCGATGGAAATAAGCGCAGATTGTTAAAAAAATTATGATGAAATGATTCTGTACTATTTTAGTATATTATAAAAAACAACTCGCTTCAGTGGTCAAACAGCAACTAACTATTACAATTTATTAAAATGTCATTGGAGGTAATCATACGTCTATAGTGATATTGATGGGGTTGCCAGCATTAAATTACATAAAGTGTATATTAATTACAGATTCCACGGACTAAACTTCATGAAGTTGATGTTCAAATGTGCGCTGTAGTACATCATCTTCTTGAAATAAAATTAAATTGATTACAAAATTTTACTGTAGAAGTAGTCATATAACGAATGTTCGTCTTTGCTTCCTTTTCAGAAGTACTCACATTTCGCAAGCCAAATAAAGAAAGCTATAGGTAAGTTTAATTGTTATATTTGAAACATATATGTACATCCTTTTTGTTTTCACGGTCCTGTGAAGGTGCTACCATGCCTGGGCAGTTAGGCACCTTTTGCCTTTTTCTTTTGTCTGCCACCGAAAAGAGTCTATCGTAGTTCAAGTCGGATTTTAAAAGCCTTTTTCAAATAATACATGAGTGTGACAGCCTTAAAATAAGTCATGAAATATTATCCCAATTCGATAGCTCCAATGCAAATGGATTAAGGGACCCTACAGTTGCATAAAGCACCGCAACTCAAAATATTTTTTGTCCGAAAGTTAGTTTGGGATGTTGACTTTTTTGTTGGCAAGCTCTTTGTTAAGAGATCTCCTTTACTCAAGAAGAATCGCCTAATTAGGGCTGATATCCAAGCGATTACAAGGGAAATTTTGCGCTGTTGCCCCCAGACAGCATATTGAGTTTCTTAAATGACATCTACATTGAGTAAGAGTTGTCCAAGCTGGCAGGAAAGGCAAATTCTCTAGTCTTCCCATTTGAGTTGTGGGATTCTTTGTTTTATTCGGCTTCTCAATGACCCGCAATGCTATACCCAAATGAGAAATACTCGACTTGTAAATATGCGGAAGTTGAACTTATACCACCCCCAAACCGCACACAATTTGCAAAAGTTAACATAGGTACATGTATGTACTCGTAGTCTACGCAGTAAGAATGTAGAACAAGTGTAGTAAATTAAAAACTTGAATGACGTTGAAATAGACTGTGCAATCGGGGCATTTGGTTAATAATAATGCACTGCAGTTGTGTAATCCTTTCTGTGGCATTCAAAACGCTTGTTAGTGGCTCACCCTTTAGTTGGGTCAAATGGTAAGCGTTCTAATAAAGGATTTTCAAGTATCTAGCTCACTTCAAGGCAGCATGACAATATGAAATGTTTTATCGTAGCTGAATATAGAATAACTGCCAATAAACATATTCATAACTCATCTTCTAATCGATATATTTCGAACCAATTGCAGTAGTGATTCTTCCAGAATTTGCGCCAATTTTCTCCCACCTCATTGAAATTTTGATCTATTTTGACAAACAGTATAATATCTTCCAATTTGGCAAAATATCATAGACACATCTGTTTTGTCAACTGAACCCAAATTTCATGGTTTGAACTTTGCGGTAAAAACCTTTCCACTCCATCCCTTTCCAAGCGTTTGTCTTGGTGACGGGTTCAGATCGGGTTCGTGTCACACGCTCTAATTATTAACGGGACCAACATCTCTCATAGGCATGAAGTGATTGAAATTACTCATCGAGGACACAAAATCAAAGAAAACTCAAGTGGCCGAAGGATTTATTATGCCCCTACCAACGAGACCTCCCAGCACTCATGCTAAAAATCGAGAAAATATTATTTGAATAAAAAGAAAGAAAAAATATTACGTATACGCCACCGAACACGAAGATGACTTGACGCTCAATTGATGTGAAACCACAAAACTCTGCTAGTCAGTGTATATTCGGCTTCAACACTCCACTCTGCACTGTCAACTTGATAAATGTATCTCTCAACCATTCGTCCGTCTCGACTCTGCCCCAGAACCCATTATATCCGGTTGCTTTTTTGAATCTTATAGTCACACCAACTGTCACCCCCTAAAACCAGATAATGATGTCCTATTATCGCCCCAAAAGAAAAAAAAAAGACCTTAAACTAAGGAAAAATATTCTTTTCAGCCAGTAGGGTGCCGCTTAAGTCCACCCTTCCCATCAAGTATGCAAATTTCTATATCTCTGACGCATGTTCGACTTTATCTGGCTTAACCCAAACACATACAGCAAAACATCAACAATTTTAGCACAATCGCTTATTAAAAATAGAAGTGGGTCACCATAGCAAAGACTCAGCAAAAAGGCTAAAATCACTACAATTCAGAGATCAGATGTTGTCTGTGTTGCTACCAATAACACCGCCATTAACACATGACGATGGCGAAACCCTTAGAACGGGATGATGGCTTGAAACTAATAAAGTAATGCCCTCCACTCGATGTCTAATGTGGTGTTGGTGGTGGTAGTTTTGTCAAATATCACCCAATATGGCGAGTGTATCAACCCACATGACGTATTGCTGGTGTGGCGAGGAATCGCACTGTGAATCCTTATTCAAATTGCCCGACATTTATCTGGCATGGCTCTGCGGCGAACGTGGGGGTAATTAATTAAGCAAACGCGCGATAAAACGAGAACCGAATTAATCACAGGATACGAACAAATTGTTGTTGACTTTTAATCCACCATTCGACCCATAAAGCCTTTGATATAGATGCAGGGTGGTCCTTAAGTAGAATCCCTTCTGCATAAGCCTACACTGGATATAAGCATCTGGTCATGCGTTAAAGTGCCTTCAGATTCTCTCCGCCCCGAAGGATAACCCACTCGATGGGGTAGCGATAAAGTGGCGGAGATATGCGGAGATGTGAGCAGATATCCCCAGCAAGGAGTTAAGAAATACCCTATAACCCTTTCTGGCTGGGCCTCTTTATGTGTATTCAAGATAAAGTGACATCCGCTGTTTGCAAGATGCTGACCTTCCCAGCGCACATACATACCTATATTGCTGTGAGGGTTCGTCGGCAAAGAGGAAGTTAATATTTAGTTAAAGGATGCCAGCGAGATGGGTGTTGGATAATCCCCTCACAGATGCCATCAGCCATTATAATAAGTTCGAGGTTAAAGTGAATAGTTCCCCCTGATGCCAAAGCACTAGGTTGGCTTCAGATTTAAATGAACCTGAGCGTATTCGGCTGTAGGTATATATGGGTTAAGTGTGTTATAAAGAGACGTTATATTTAGGACTCATATCAACCACATTGTCAACAAATTGATCAAAGTATTAACCGGAATACGAGCTATACTAAGGATTTGCTTTGGCATCCTTTCATTGGCTATTATCCCATATCACGTTTTTCTTTTCGAAGTTTTGTCCATTCAGCGAAGACAACAAGCCCAAGGAGTGGTTGCGTGTGTGGCATTTTGTGAAGTGAAACTTTTGATTTTGGGTTTAAGTAGATTGCCCCAAAGGGTTATAATGAGAAAAGCGATAGATACTGACATGTGATGCGTTATCTATGGAGCGGCAGGCGAAGAGGGTAACCGGTTTTATGGTGGTTATTTGTGGCATATTGGCATTGTCAATCTACGGACCACCCAGAGCAACTCCTAATTTGATAAGTTGAGCAGACATTCTAGGGAATATGTCACAGGAATCATTAAGTGGCGTTTTGTTTGGCGTCACTTTCGGTTGACGGTAAAGGGATTTTGATGGGTAAGCTCATTTGGCGACGAGTTCCTTAACGCCATATTAATCAAATGGGAGTTTGTTCTTGAAAACAAGTTGACATCAAGGTCGGTTGTGCGTGTCGGATTAGTCGAAACGCAGCCACGCGCATCGAGGTCTTAGCCAAATTTAGGTTATTCAGTGCCATTGGTTTTTGTGTCAGGGAATATGTGTATTTTTTTTTTAACTATTCTTAAATGAAACACTCGACGTTAACAATTCAATATTATTTATTGCGACCCATTCAAATTGGAACAAGATCAACCGCGCTCAACTCTGGCTTGTATCCAACTGCCGCGCCGCTTCTGCAATACAAATAGTTATCGTGTTGGACTTAGCGTCACTGCTGTGGCTAAATTAGGGTTGAATTGCATTGGTCATATTAGGTTTACACTATTTATGGTATTCGAGTACTTAAATAAATAAATAAATAGTTGGTTCCACGGATCGGTATAGACTCGTTGGCATATAGCTTCTTACAACCGTTCCAATTCCGCCAATGAAGGACTTCGCTTTTCTGGCTTGTTTTCCAACCGAAGTTGTTCGTTGGTGGTACGATTTGGCCAACATTGATTAAGATATGTCGGAAGCATTAACTCAGGATGCAGAATCACAGCTTCCATGTATTTTTGAAGGTGCTGTTTTCTTATAAAAGCCAAGATTGCATATTGAAAGAAGCCAGTCCTAGTTGTAGCCGTTGCGACTTACACACCTAAACTTGGGGCAACTCCGTCCATTTTTAAAGCAGAGTCGACATTCTGTAAGGCGAAACGATCGTTCAAACGTTCTGCACGAACGATTTTCTTCTGCAACTTAGAGCAAATCATTCGCGAAACGTTTCAACGTTTTCGCCTTACAGAAACTGACCCCAGATTTGGGAAAGACTCCCTTTATTCCGCACCCAGATCAATATATACGGGTCCTATCAGTCTTTCAAGCCATAAATCTTCTCTAAATCTTCAAATCTCTATCGAGATCTTCAAAAAAGTAACTACCAAGGATGTTAGTCCGTTTTATTGGAGTGCTAGGCAGCTGTTTAGTAAGTGATTTCGCCTCTTAAACGTCCCTACGACTTCCGCAATACTTTGCCCAACCACTCCGTTCTTAAATCTGTGAAGCATCCTATGAGGTCTGCAGTCGGTATGCAAACGTCTTCAAAGTTCACCATTAGAGTTCTATCGCATGTTATTAAGTTTCTACCAACGTTGCTTTGTTCGACTAATGGGTATTACTCAAAAATTATTCAGCGAAGTTCTTCAAATTTTTAGCACCATAGATCTCTTTCTTAAAAGTTGATCAGATTTATCATTTCCCAGAATGTTATGTTCAAGTAGGTATTGAGTCAGCGCTTGGGCTTTATGTGACTATAGTGGAGACTCCCTTTTGGCTCACAGCTTTAGCATATTGGTGCATAGGTGTAGTCGTTTTGGAGAGACTTTAAAGATTGTACTGCTCTCAATAAATTAACACCACACAGCTGATCCATTTCTACTGAAATACGGCTTAAATATCATGCAATGCCGATCGTAATTCTGCAAGAATCCAGTGAATGACGAGATCTGAATCATCCTCCAGCTTTTCTGCAAGCAAATTTATTTACAGTCTCCTGTGGGACAGAGAAGTAATACCCTTCATTCTACACTGCATGCATTTGCAGATGTCTTCCATTTTGATTTGTTTGCCTTGCAAGACTGAATAACTTAAGCAGCTCTCCACGATTTTATAAAAACATCGGCCTGTTCGATGCTTTGATACCCTATACTGCATACAAGTCATCCGAAATTGGTTTTGTATGGGAGGTACCAGAACTACTTAACCGACATAGCCCATTTTTAAAACAAACCTAACGACAATAAAAATAAGTCCTTTCACCAAATTTCATTCGCTCAAGTCAATTTCTTTGGGCGGTATTGTGCTTTCAACAGACAGAGAAACACATGGCTCTAATATTGATTTTGTATGGGAGGTAACAGAACTAGTTGACCGACATAGCCCATTTTTAAAACAAACCTAACGACAATAAAAATAAGTCTTTTCACCAAATTTCATTCGCTCAAGTGAATTTCTTTGGGCGGTATCGTGCTTTCAACAGACAGACGGACAGATAGACAGACAGACAGACAGACATGGGTAAATCGATTCAGAATGTGATCCTGATTCAGAATATATATACTCTATGAGGTCTCCGGTGACTCCTTCTTGCCGTAAAAAATGTATTCACAAAGTGAATAAACCTTCCTGTGGAGGGTATTCAAATGTTTCCAAGGTGGAAACTGCAACACTTCTCATGGTTTTCTTTAAACACTGTACAAATTTTCCATATCTTGTGACTACGTTACCCATCTGCCGACGAGTAGGTATCCTATCCATCGACACGGCGCAGTGCCTCCAAACGCATTCCCCTGTATAACCTAGTTAATCGGAAATTCTTAATTTAATTTTCCACTTCCTGTGCAAGAGCGCAATCTAAGCGCTTGTGATTTGTAAAACAAAAATCGCACAATAAATACTCCAAACCATTGTCGTTCGGTTTTGCTCTGCTCCTCGCAACCAAACCAACCAGAGAATCGTCCACAGATGCAGTTGATTAAACAGCAGCGTCTTCAAATGACTCACCAACAGATACAAATGATGCTGTTCGCCATTGTATTCTTTTCGAACAAACGAACACAAAACCAATGCTATATATCGAGAAAACAAATGAACCATCTCTTAGTTGGCAAAAATGTCAAGATTACCCCCTTCCTATGCCATTGTTAACGAATACAAATGACACACGCTGTTGGCTCTATGTTTTCTAATAAAATGTGCGTCTTTCCAGTGAATTAAAATTAACGAATCCACCATACTATGGAACTTAATTTATTATAGCAAATCTGGACAGGGCAATCGGAAGGAGACCCACCATTGACTTCCCAAATCGCTTAGTAGTCAGTATACGGTTTCACAAAGTATCTACAAAAAACAAAGTGAACCCAAAAAATGTATTTATACACTCACAGAATGGTTGTGTTTTGATAAGACGTCCCTCATTAAAAAACAAATGCAAAAAAATACAAAAAAAAAAAAAATAAAACGAAAAAAAAAACCATAGCTCGCATTGTTTTCTTTAATTTCATATTCCACTGATGCCATGGCACTCGTGCCACCAATAAAACAGACAACCCCTGACCCATGCCAAACGGAGAACTTAATTTGCATTTTATGCTAATTGAAGTTTAATAAATAATTCCCGTCAAATTTCATACTTGACTTGAAATTTCGAATTTTCTCTGTTGAATACCAACTCAGCCAGTGGACTGGCTTCTCCTGGTAATGGTGCAAATCATTTCCGCTTTCCAATTCTGATAACTGCCTTATTGGCAGCGACTTCTAAGCGGAACTGATTATCTCAATACAAGGTCCATTCTTGTTTCATTTCAACGAAGCCGACAGGACGAAAAAGTGCCTGACATGACGACAAGGACAAGGTTCTCGTTTGGGGGTGGGCGGGGTAGGTGAAAAGAAAATCGACACACACAGATAGAGCGCAAAATAAAATCATGATAAAGGCAAATTTCTGAAATAACTGTGTACATTGCGAATGACGGGGTGACGACGGAATAATAAAAAAAAAAACAAGCGACAAAAATGGAGGCGGCAATGCAAAGATACGCGATAAAGGAATCGAAACCGGAGTAGGACCTTAATAATGGGTCATTATCAACTACATTGGATCAGCGGCAAAAAGAAAATGAAGCAGCAAAAGATTCCGGTACAGATTCCGTCGATAGCATTTCGATTGGAAATAAACTGTCAAGGATGTTGAGGGGCTCCTCGGAGGGTACGCAAAATAGCAGTGAGTCGGTAATTAAGTGGGAGAGAAATTCAACTTGAAGATCTGGGACAGGAAGTCTAACAAGCTGATGTTGTTGGATTTAAATATTTAAATGCGTATACCTACTATGGTTCCACGCCAGTTGGCGGAAACTCTTGATGAATCGATAGAAGTGGGTGCCAAAAGTTCACTTTGGAAACTTAGTCACGTGCTTGAAAACTGAATGAATTATAAATCCCTAAAGGGTAAAATCTCCAAAAGACACTTCCTTTTCTTGTTGGGCTTAAAAGGAGACTATATTTCGTGAGTCCCGACGAAACCCCTTAAAATACGGCCACTGCCAAACATCTGTAGAGGTCTCAAGCTGCATATTAACAACGCAAGATGAACTAATCCATTCAATGTATGCAATTCAATTCAAGGATCGCTCGGGGCGATGTGGACTCTCTTGTTAAATATACAACAAATCGGACCTTATCCAAATTTCGACATACTGAATCTGCACGTCTTTTTTAAACGAAACCCGGCGAACTTTTTACCGCCTAAAATTAATTAAATTATTAACATTTTTTGATAAAATTGAAAGTGTCTATTGAACGAATGAAACTCGTTTGGAATTCAATTAAGTTCAATGCATAGAAATGACTTCATAGGTTTCCGGGTCGACTTCTTGATCGATTTTTTCCACGCTACTGATTGAATTGAGTTTCCGGACAGATTTTCTCAATTTGCCAAATCAACCAAAGTAGAATGTGGGAAATCTGCAATCCTCGCTTCTGCCATTCGACCGAGTACATCCAGAAACGCGATTGTCCAAAAACATTGTGCTTAACGATGAAGCCCATGATCGTTTTGAGCTTTTGTTTGAAAAAAGGCGGTCGTCCGAAGTTTTCTCGGGAAGTAGGAATCACCGTTCAGATAATTTTTTTTCCCACTTCACATTCGATAAAGGCGCTATAAAACATTAAATATCAGTAGTTGCGACTTGTGATCACAGTGGCTCAGTGATTAGTATGCTGGACTACTTGGGCGAGTAGTAAATTTGTAAAAATAATAGTATACGAATAATGAGCACAATATACCTCCGTTTTATTCTACCAAGCGATATGTGCCGCACGACCTAGGCACTCATAGGCCTAATGCCAGATCACATATTTTTTAATGCTTGCGATTTGCCACCACCCCAAAGCAAAGAGGCATTTACAACAGCGCCACTATCTTAGCTTCCCCACTGAAACCAAACATACTCATCCACAAAATTGAAATCAGTTGAGTGGTTTCGGAGACTGGCAGCAGCGCCACCTATCGTGCCCAAAACTATCCTATCCTTTAAGCTGCAACCAACCATACACATTTAAGAAATTTCATTTAAATTGGTTGAGGGGTTTTGGGGATTAACAACACAGGAATGTTCACTAAAATGCCTAAAACTCGTATAACCAATAAACATACAAAACCCGTATATCCATACTTGGTGATGAGGTCACATTTCATTTGAAATTTTCAGAAACAAAATCGGATTAAGAGACCATCAATTCAAACACAATGCGACTCATTTTGATATATATTTATAGAAAAAAACCCAAAATGTACTAAAATTCATGCGTGCACAACACACACATACGTTTTCCGATATCAACCAAACTTCACAAAAACCATATATAGACCAATACCAATAATGTGTGAAAGTTTGATTAAAATCGGTGTATGCGTTAAGGCGTGAATCGGCGACAAACGAACACAATTTTAATGATTAATTTTTATATATATAGCTAGATTTCAGAACTATTAAGAACAGACTAAAATTTGAGTTAACCTTCAAAGGGTTAAAAAAGCAAACAGGTAATTTTATTTGTACTGGCTGTTTTTGACAGTTCGTTGCCCTGATTATGCCAAGTCTCGCTTCAGTCTTTCGGAGTTGATCGTGTTGCCAGGTTTGTCAACATTCCCCTTTGGGTAATCCCCAAGACCAGTCAACTCCAATCGGACTGAATTACTAACAAAGAAAGAAACTACCTCTAGGATAACTTTATCCGATTTTGAAAGAGTTTGGTAAGTTTGAAGCTGCTGTCAGCAGAATACGCCATACCTTAGTCAAATGGAATTTGAACTGATTTTAATGAAAATCCAATGGATCATCAATAAACACCAGCAACAGCGAACAAAATGGCGTCGGTGAGGTGAGGTTCTATTGGTTTTTTTTTATACTCGTGACTTGTGAGTGTATGACGTGCCAGCTCATTCTTAATTGACCTTGGTTGATTCTTGCTGAAAGTCTGTTTAATCTCTATCGACGCTTAACTACAGTAAAACTATTTAAAGTATTCTAAAGTATGAACTTCAAGCACTCAGCAAACGAACAACTTCCAGAAATATTTGATGTCGATCGTCAACTAAAGAGATTCGACTACAAAGTATAGATCGTACAGATCGGGATACTCATTCCGTAATCGTCGAAACGATAGACCTCCAACACTAGCAACTAAGGCCAAAAATTAAGATTATGAGAGCTAAATCCAGTTCATTTTCCGCAAATGGAAATTAAAGCTGACGATATTCAAAAAATCGGCCAGAATATAACTTAATTTGGTCATTGAAGTTTTTTTTTTTAAATAAGTGGAAGTGCTTGAAAACAAAAATCGTCTTCAAGAAAGAAATGAAGCATTGAGTTCAAAGAATTTCAAGTTACCTCTCGTTTAAATTTCCAGTTGTATTTGTTTTCTTGAGAACCGTGCAAATCTAATTTAAAAAAAAAGCGTAGGCCAATTCCCAGCTCTCGAATTACACCCAAAATACATCTGGCGCCTACCACCATTCTACTTCTTCAACTTTTGATTATTTCATTTTAATTTAAAAAACAGGGTTTCCAAACCTCAATTTGAAATTCACGATGAGACGGTGCCTACTTTAAAAGTTACTCCCGTCAAAGCCCAAACAAAAAAGCCATCTTGATTGTAATTATCTTTTCCAGTCGGTAAGGAGAAACTTTCCCAGTCCCCAGTTGAATACTTTTTGAATAACATTCGCCCGCATGAGATAATGGGCCCAGTACATTTCGCCCTAACCACCATAGTCATTTGTCAATGCTTACATGTCTGCCAATTTTCTTCGACATCATACTATTCAAAGAAATTCCAAGCTTAAAAAAACAATTCAAATTCATATCCCCATATCATCTTTTCAACAAAAGTAATATTTCTTGGTACCCCGCACTCAAAAAAAAAAGAAACAGCCGAAAAGAAAAAAATTGTAACAAGAAAAACCGTTAATCAACTTTGAAAAACTTATTCTCATCCATACAAGTCGTGATAAAAGTACCACAGCCCACCACAGCGACTCCTTTTCGGCGTAAATCCATGCCAAGGCTAAAATATTAAACAGAGAACATCATTCACTTCATTTATTCTTTTGCATTTGTTTAGGGCCGTCGCCGCCACAAAGCCAAGGCTAAAACCAAACCTGCCGATAGGAGCTACAGAAAAAAAAGACAGAATTTCACAACTTTTCGTCAAGCTAAACTTGATGGCACGCAACAGCAAGAGAGAGAGCAAACAAAAAAAAAAAAAAAAAAAAACGAAACTTTTCCTTTCGCTAAGGAAAATAAAAATATTTACTTATAACTTTATGAGGTTTGCCTGGCAAACAACTCTAAGCTAAGGACTCATGCTTACATCATCCCTCAATGACACTGCAAGGAAATCAAACAGAAAAGGCTAATCGTGTCGGCGGCGCTGCTCGTGGAAAAGGTGAGCAAGTCGAAAAGTTTCTTCCAACATGTGTTGTGTTGTGTTTATCTTGGAGCGATGAAGAAATGAGAAAGCTCAACAAATCACAACAGGCCATGGTCTCGGGTGATGTATGAGCCAGAAGGAATATTCATCGTCCTGCAGCTTACCAGACACCCCACTCAGTCAAAAAAAAAGGCTACGTTTTATTATGACCTCAATTTGACTGCAATAAAAGAATCATGTGTTTGGGGGCATACATCAGCAACTCCGGTGCAATTTGTCAAAACTTCATTCTTGGCACTTGGCAGCAGTCTTTGGTTATCTTGTTGGATAGTCGGCTTCGTGTTGTGCTTATTTTCCCTATTTTTTTTACAGGGTGAGTAGTTTGCGGTAAACATATCCGGGTGCAGTATTCAGTGGGGCTACTCAAAATATAGGAAAAAAATGGAAACTGAGGACGATGTTTGATTACAAAAAAACAGAATAATATTTGGGTGCAATCTGGGATTGGTTTAGTGTGGACTCCTGAGCATGTACGGAATACAAAGAAAGAAATTGCGCCTTGAGGATTGTCTTACATCAAGCAAATTTCTGATAAAATTCAGGAGCGAATCTGTCACAAGTAAGCTTCTAAATTTGGGTGTTGAAAAAGAGCAACAAATTGTTTGTCCTTTTCTTTTCAACAATTAAAAATCACACAAACGAATAGTTATGACCGACTGAATGCTGTTTTTGTTCTATGAAAAGTAGCGAGTAGTGAGTAGTTTTCATTGAAGAAAAGTAGCGAGTAGAGAGTACTTTTCATTGATGAGGTCGGTTTTCCTCTTCAGATCTTTAGTCCATTGCCTAAGATCCCAATTGACTTCTTGGAGTTTTTTTTATTTGTCTGTTTTAAACGTAACATGCTCTACCTGTTCTAAATGTAGTATTTTCCAAACGTTCTACATTTTTTTTGTTTGTCTGTTGAAAAACTGAATCGTCTAGAAAAAATCGTAACATTAGCACAGATCGAATATGTACATTGTACATTGTACACATTGTTCAGCAGCCATAAATACAAAAAGGTTTGTACCTATACAAAGTAGATCTTTCAGGTCAGCTTCGTATATCGGTGCGAAATCAAACAAAAATGTCCACCGAATAATCATTTCTACTCCTACATCAGACTACGGGTATGAAAAAGTTCGATAAAACACTGAAACTTGCCGGGCACTTGATCTAAGCTTCATCCACCTGCAATTTTTAGGATCAGATTCTTCTGAGTTTCTTCTAATTAGAGTTGATTTCCACTTTCAAAACTTTAAATTTGTTTAAATGTGCTACGAATACACACCCTACGGAGGTAAATGAAACTGAAACTGTTGATGTTGGTTTCCTACTACATTAAAAAAAAACTGGTATTAAATATTTGATCTGCAAGACCGTTGAGTTACAGCGCGAATAAATTCCGTCATTCTTTAGGCCAATTTTTAAAGTGAATCGAGTGGAGTTTTTTTTAAAATTTTGAGGGAGCTTCAAACACCTCACATTGTTCAAAATTATATTTTATACCATATCCCTTTGAACGTAAATCAATCTATGAAGCTCTTCATGACTGGGTCGCAGGAATTCATTTTGCTATATGCCACAATGTTCTGAAGGAAGTATGCTAATTGAAAGCTTTCTGATCTTTGATAAAATACATTTTTGGTATCATATTTTTTGCCATATTCCTAACAGTCTCTCGATGGTTGACTTCTGAAATGTTATAGATTTTTTATCTGTTTAACAACTGTTTGTTTATTTTGCGGTCTCTATTCAGCCTTCACTTCTTTTTATCTAAACTGAGAGTTCTGGTTTCAAGCACTAAGTGATTTAAAAAAAATGCAATTTGATTAATGTAACGGGCTTCTTAAAATTGTCTAGTAATATTTTTTAAGATATATTACTCAATAATGTCAGGAGTATACACAAAACATTACCTACACGTCATGTGAGCTACTCCAGTTATCCTTTATCCCGAAGTCCAACTTGATAACAAAGATACTTAGTTAGAAATGGGTCTTATTGCTCATCCGTATTTCGCTGTGCATTTCGCCACAACAAAATTATCAACAATTCAAAATGGGTCACAAAACCGCCCCCAAAAAGTAGGCGTGAATTTGTATGAACAAAACTATCAGACAAAAAAATATTTTCTAATATTTTATAATGCTAAATGTTTTTGTTATATTCATTTCAACATTTTTATGAAAAAAAATAAACTGACAGATATTTTATTTACAAAAAATTAAAATTCTTTACCATGATGTACACTGATAGGAGTACTATGGCGACAAAAATATAACCAGTGGCACTCCGGGAGTGCCGACAGAAGTGAAAACTCGAACAATTACGTGTGTATGTTTAGAATCGTCAGGAAATATTTATTTGTGTAGGAAATACTTTTAAATGAAGTGTTTTTTTATTCATTTTATACGTCTAAAACAAATATGTCAACTAAGGCTTTTTCATGCATTTTAGGCATCATTTCATTTGCTAAGGCTTGTTTTTTTTTCAAAAAGGCATCTTTTTTTTATTTTAAATATGTTTTTATTTTTTTTTGATTCAACATACTTTTTTAATATTTTTTTTAAACATTCTTAAAGAACCTCGGTCTTAAAGAATGTGTTTCCACCTTCAAACTCTGTCCATTTTCGGAACACTGTCTGTCATTCTTTAAAAATTCCATTTAATTTAATTCCAGCGTCCACTTCCAGTAAGCGGAATGAAATTGGAAACAAATTTGAAAGCTGTTTGTTGTATTTTTTTTTGGTTGCGCCAATGGATGTGATAATCTTCTTAAGATGCGGTAGCCCGTGCTACCAACATGCACGATTCGCAAGCCCGAATAATCGATGCCAAGAATGCGCCTACGCACTAATCCACACCCAACATACTTCAACCACTATCCCCCCGGGACTGCCGTTAGGTAGCTATTACTTCGCGGGGTTGGTTAGCATTCAAGATATTCGTGTTGTGTCACCTATTTCTGATTTCTGGTGCTCTGCGGCCTCTAAGGCTTCTACTGTGGCTTTTCTTCGCCTTTCAATTCTCCGTAGTTCGTTTTGTAGGATGGTTATAAAATTACATAATTCCACCCAATTCCGTTTCTGACGGGCTGGGCAGAGTAGTTCTCCATGCCATGATCCGGGGCAATAACATACTGTATGCTCGGTATCTTCATATTCATTTATGCATTCGGGGCAAGATGGTGAGCTGTCATGTCCGAAACGGTGCAGATATTTCCGATAGCCACCGTGCCCCGATAAGAGCTGCGTATGGTTATAATTGCAATCTCCATGGTCACGTTCTATCCATTCCTTGATTACCGGTATAAGTCGGTATGTCCATCTGCCTTTCGTTGTATTATTCCAGTGATCTTGCCACATTGCTATTGATGCTGCCTTTTCTTCCATTTTAATCTTCTTGATTTCATCACCATTGTATTGGTTTAAGGCTCTTCTACTATATATCCTCAACATTTCGTCAGCAAGAATATCGACAGGAACCAATCCAGCTATTACAAAGGCAGCCTCGTTCGATGTCGTTCGAAAGCCGCTAATTGTTCATAGCGCGGAGAGTCTGTATGTTATCGACAGTTTATCGATAGTTTCCTGTTGGTGTCCTTTGTCCTCAGTGCCTGCGCCCAGACTTGAGCTGCATACAATAAAACTGATGCAACAACTCAGAAAAGTAGGATCCTTCTTGCGTATAGAGCACCTTGCATTTGCTATGCTTTCTTGGCTATATAGTCCACGTGTGTTTTGAATGTTGTATAAATAAAATTATTTGTGTTTATTTTTTTATATTTGTGCTTAGTTTTTGATTTATTGTTCAGCTTTACCAAAAAAATATATATTTTTGGCATTACATTATTAAAAAGGCTTATTTAGCATTTTTTCGTCCAAAGTGGTTGGCAACGCGGACACCGGTGTCGGAACAATGCTAACAAGAAACTGCAAGTTCAGTGGTTTTAACCCATCTCAAAAATGACTAACGCGTCTAAAGAAGTTTTCACTTCAATAATTTAATGAGCGTTACATTCATTTTAATCCCCGTACATATCGATACTGCTTGTGTTTAATAATTGTCTTCATTATTTCTAAACCTTTTAAAAGAGTCAGCGTGATCCTGATGGACCATAATAACTATGATTATAATTGATCTTTTAGTACATACCATAAGTTTTAGGAGAGCCTTATTTCAGAAGAAAAGGTATTGGATGTTTATAGACTTAATCCTAGCTTTGACTTTGACAGTCGACCTTTTACTTTTTAACATCTTATTATATCCTCTTGGGGCTTGGCAAAATTCCACTTACCGCCTTGCCAGTATTAGTACATTGGTTTATCACTTAATAAATTCATTTCCAAGGGTATTTCAAAATGTGGTGGGCCCAACCTAAGATGCACACCGCCGCTTATGTGATTTGTTAAAAATGCTGCATTATAGTATTAACAACAACAATTTTTCCTTAATATTCCTTTCTTTCTTCACTCTTCAAACTTATTCCTATGCAACCTCTCCTTTTCTCTCTTTTCTTCACTCTCTTACTCTTATATTATATTAGCTTTATATAAGTGTTATTTAAGTTTATTGCATTACTTACTTGTATTGATGTTTATAAATAAATTGAATTGAATGGAATGGAATAGATGCACTACTTTGCTCGATGGCTTTGCCGGGTATTGTAACCTTTTTGTTAAAAAGTGATTTTAGGTTGTTGCGCCACTTAAATTTTTATTTTTTTGGAGCTATAGATTTTTTTTTTTAATAATAACTACAGAAATTGAGTTTGAAATAAAAATATTTATTCACTAGGTTTTGGGCACGTTTTCAGAAATGTATGGTTCTCTTAACCGAAGTTGACGAAGCGTATATGCTGTCGGTCAGTATTTGGAACTTTTTTTCTTGAACTTCGAACGACCAACAAGTTTTACATAAACCAAGTTGAAAGCTTTAAATCTTTCTATTAACACATGCTAATAACAAAAATTTGACTCCATAATAAGATCTCTGTTTTTGGCTTTGCTTTTGACTTAAGTACATGCATTTAAAAGGAATATACATTCATACTTCATATACTTAGACTTGCTTAGGAAAATAAATGTTTGTTTACCGAGTTTGCATTTTCTAATGTGATTATAACAACGGAATCATTTTTACTGCGTTTGCTGTGACCCGAGAGGTTTGAGCTTCAGTGGGGAGCGTTTTTTTTCAAGTTGGAATAGCATGTCAATAATCAAGTATGAGTTACAAAACTGTAAAAATAAACTTCCTCAGTGGCAGTAATGCTAAAAACAAAAAAATAAAATTTGAAAAATTTTGTATATTTTTCCCGTCACCCTATCCGATTTCAAGTTCGACTGCAAAGTGAGAATCCGAAAACAATTTCTCGAATCTTTTTCCATTTTACCACACAGTTTATCTGGCGATATACTCTCTCTCTTGAGGATTCTCGAAACTCGTTTCTTTTTTCGTTCTTTGCGGGTCGGATGGTTTTGCCAATGCTGGGCTAACACCAACAATAGCAATAAAATTGAGCCAAGGCTAGAAGTTGTATAGATTTTTGCCAGTTACCGAAAAAAGGAGTATATGCATTTATCTTGCTTGTTATATTTTTTCCTGTGCACTTTGATTTTCCTTCTCTAGTTTTATTTAGTTTATTTCATTTCGCTCTCTTTACATAACAGTGCCATGGGAGTGACATTAGAAACGCAACGCCAAGCTGAACCTCATTTATTTGTCCTCAAAAATAAATACTAGACACTCGTACGTACATAGCAAGGATAACGAAATGCTGTAATGTAGGACCGGCAAATTCTCGTATAAAGTTTGGCATACAGTGGGTATACACCACCTAGTAAGTTTTTCCGAAGGAGGGACGCACATTCTCAAAAAAGGTGTTGCACGGGTGAGAAGGAAAGAAGGCAACAAAATAAAATAACACAAATAGAAGCACATATATGGAACGACTCACAAGGCAAACCGGGATGAAGGACACAAAAAAAGGGGGAGACAAAAAAAAAAAAGAAAAAAGAAAACAACCAAAGCAAAGGAAACTGGGTTAGTGGAGAGCACTCGTTGTTGTGTTGGCTCTTATTGCCAGCCAGCGTAAGGAGTTGCATAAACTTTTCCAGGATTAAAGACCCAAATTGATTTTAAATTGCTGTAATGTGGATGTGGATACACAAGTGGTGTTAGATTTGGATGGCTCTTATTTCTTTGGCCATAATACAGTGTGGGGGTTGTGTGCAGAGTGTTATAGTGTGCAATTTACGATGGGAAAGGGCGTGAAATTAGAGTTCTACTCAGAAGTCGCACTGAGCGATGACGTTCGCTGGCGGAAATGAATGGAAATGAGAATGTAAGATGTGTTGCGGAAAGGAAATAAATGATTCATGGAACTAATGCGGTCTAAGACAGTTGGAAGGATTCACAGGAAGAGCAATGAATGATGATTTACATGCGGTTTACTGTGTGCATCAGCCAATCAGGGAGTTTATAATGAAGTATGTTGGTCATGCTAATGGGAAAGGTGCTGTCGACATGTAAAGTAGAAGTATCTTTTCTATTTGGCACGTATGTGATGCGGATTACAAGCCACATGGTTTCTAATCCTATCTAACGTTGTATGGTCGTTCCTGCCATGACGAATGAGAAGCGGAAAAAAAGGATACCACTGTTCAATACCAAAGAAGCAGTGTAAGTCTTATTTTACGTTCGTCTAGGCGCTTTGTCATAGGTCCTTATTGAGTTGTAACGGCTGCAGACAAAAGAAACACCGAAGTGATACTCACTTCGATGAAAGTATTACTCCATCTAACAGGAATTTTCATCCACCTCTATGCAACTATCGTTCAAAGCGATCTTAAATTACCACAACTCAAAATCACTGCCACTTCAGGCGGTTTCCGGAGCAGACATGAAACATGACAGCTAACATCTCCCACACGCACGCAAACACAAACCACGCAGTCACTTGTATACTCGTATGTCAACCGTTTGACTAAATATTTAACCCAAGCCAAAGTTGAACCATCAAAATTGCTAGTCACATTCACTTTGTGCTCTGGTCTATTCCGACTGCTCCCCATAGATAACTCCTTATGGGAGCAACATAAAACTATAAACACCAACAACGATGGCGAACGCAAAAGAATGCCACACAGGATGACAGCGGCAGTCCCAATCCCAAAGCCCTGCGTGCCAATATTTACTCGTGCATAATATCTGCCACCCGGATTGCCCTTGCGACCACTCGATACAGGATATACACACATATCTACTCACTCATCCCTGAGGACGGCGGGCGTGCACTGCGCATCCGTTAAATTTCCCATAACTCTCAAATTGAAAATGAATATCCATCTATCGCCTTTGATCTTAAGTACCATCAACATCATGACCGTATCAGGTGATGAGAATTCCTTGGCATAAATTAGAAATTCCGCCACCATACCACTGCACTGTTTTATCGATCCTTTTTTGGTTCGCAAAGGCTACAACAAAAAAAAAAAAACTGACGACGAAACGTTCCACCGCTGGTTTTCGCATCAGTGAACACCGATCGAAGGCATCATCTAGTTGTCGTCATCGTAATTAAAACCACGACGACGTCTAGATTCCTGTTGTTTGCTTAGGTGTGTAGGTACGGGTATTTGGTTTTGTGTAGGTTGAATTAATTGTTGGTCCTCTTGACACATCAGTGCACAGCTGTATCAATGAAATCGATGAGTAGACGCTTGAGTGAGACCTCTGCATTCGTCTGACGGGCGACTCAAGTTGAAAGAACCCATAAAACGAGCGCCACCGAGATGGATATTATTTGTCCTCTCTCTATACCCACATGGCATCAGAAAGAAAATGGAAAATAGAACAGGTCCACATAAATTTGTTGCGGATATAAATCAAAAAGCTGTTCTTTTTATTCTGCTGGTTTCGATGTGGTCTAGGGTGGAACCTCCCTTCATGCGCATAATTCTCCCTCAATCTCAATGGAGTCGTAAAGATACGAGGAGCACACATATTTTTCGCAACGAAGATGATGATGGGTCGATGCACATATGGCAATGCGGGTGTGTTTTTACATTCACCGAGCACAGTGGTGAACAACCTTTGGTTGGGTGCTATTTTGGGTTTTTTTTTTTTTAGAAATGCCGCGTCTTTACTATCGTATTTTTATGGTATGGGTGTCGACTATCGCCCATAAAAGGTCAACGAGATTGTCACATCTATGGCGATGTCAGAGCGTGTTGTATGCAGTAAAGTCTACTTGATACCTACATGCTCGTAAATGGACTCTTCAAATCGGTATTGACGGGGGTATTTGCTAAAGGGGTGGATAATAGTGCAGTAGACTGGTTTGACGATATGTGAATTATGCGGGAGATAATATTTTCTATGAACGCCATTTTTGACCACAAGGATGCAGTCGTTTTATAGTATTAAGAGAAATAGATCGAAGTATTTTTTCGTCGTTTTTTTTTACTTTATTTTGAACTTTACATTTTTTGCAACGATTACTCTGGAATAGAAAGTTATTTTTAGAGAAGATATAATTATCAACAAATCTCCCAGACAGTTGAAAAAAAACTTTGCTGCCGAAAAGCTTGCATGGGTTATCTTCAGAAGCTCATGTAACAAATCGAGCGAAGTTATTTAGTTGGAAGGATCCCTTAAAGGAGGAGGATTAGAAAATCTTGTTGAAACGATCAACTCTAATAGCTGTTTTTTATTATCAGCTATGATCCATATAGATCATCGATTTACATGCACTTACAACAACAGCACGTGATCCTGCTTCTCATCGAGATCACGAATCATGATCTGAAAATTATATCTACTATTTCCCACTAGATGGCTTGTTTCATTTTTAAATGTTGGTGTGCCTGTAAACGATAGCTACCTAATCAAGTTGCCAGACAAAAAAATGGAACACAAAAAATCAATTGATTTTTTCGTATTCAGTGTTATTTTCTTTTTATAAAGGTATGTTCAGACCAGCCAAACACTTGATAAACAATTATATACCTCCATGTTTTATAATTTTTTTAAAAAAAATTTATTAAACAAAACAATTTTTATCAAATGTTTTGGTGGTTTGGTGGACACAAAAAATAAATTAATGAAATGTTTTACAGTTTCCCAATCGTGATGGGAAATCATTTTTGTATTACAAGTTTAACTGCAGAAAGTGAGCGCTGTTTTTTGATTATTATTTATGTTTTTAAATAAAATAAAAATGTCAAGAGAAGCTTGGAATACCTAATGAGAAAGTGATTCATTTAATACGAATATTTGAATTAAATCGTGTGTCACGTGATTCCCGAGACCAAAATTACAAAAATATAAACTTTACCCGCTGCTAATAACCACCACATTATTTTTTTCTAGTTGGACTAGAAAAATAAAATTGAAATATTTCATAAACATTTAATAACAAAATTTCAGAAATCTCTTATAAATGTGTATGAAATGCGTCCGATTTGCTTCAGAAACATTTCTGAAATGTTTCGCTGGTCTGGACACACCTTAATATGCCAAGATAAACGGATGTGCTAGCAGCAAAATACTGTTCATGTGTTGCATATTTGAACATAAAATACTAAGTTTGTTTCTAAAAAATATGGAAAAGAAAAATTATTAAAATTTGATTCAAATATGGTAACACCCCCAACATTGCAAGCGAAATGACATGTGCCTTGTGTGACGTTACGTTGAGCAGAATATTTGCAATATGGCTGGTTGGCAATGTGAAGTTTGTAATACCCTGTATTATCTGTTTTGTTTTTGAAAGCAGCTGTTGCCACAACTCAAAAATTAAACTTTTCAATGATCCGCCTTGTTTTTATTTTCGTGATCTGATCAAAACAGCTAATGTCATAAGAATAAAGGTCCACAGACCAAATAAGTGAAAACAAAACTCCTGCTGCAAAAAAAAATATTTTGCATAAAACCTACACAACCGCGGTTATCACTGTTTCACTATTAAGGACATGTGCTGTTGGGATGCGCATGGAAAAAAAACACAGCAATCAGTAAACAATAAGTCTTACCTGTAGGATGGTTTGTTGAAAAAGAGACCAATGGAAAGAAGGTTAGGATTCGTCATTATAGTATTTGAAATGCCATCTATGCGGTGACGGTAAAATTAATATTGTTGGGGGCGATACACAATTATATGGTATTTGTTAATACTTTTTTTGTTGAGTATTTCGACTTCATATATTCGTGTAGGGCTTGAACATGAGAACCCTTGCTGCTGAACAACTGGTGAATATGTTGAAGGTCTCCAAGCATAGCCATTCGAGAACTTACTGGCTTAGTGGTTAGTGTGTTCGACTACTAAGAATGGGGCCCCAGGTTCGATTCCTGAAACAACCCAAATTTCGTAGTAAGGAATTTTTCAAATTCTGTCTTGCAAACTCCGAGGGGACAACTATCATGAAAAAGCTTCTTATTTAGCTGTTTGGTCTCGGCATAAAATTGAAGGTCCCTTCCATTCGTCCCAAAATTGGTAAACGCACGCAAAGCGAAAGGTTGTGACAAGCTAGGCCTGGGGTCCCAATGGACCTGTTGCGCCACCTTTTTTATTTTTTGTTCTTATACTGACAACAGGAGCTGTATGTTTTTGGACTCGGATATCCCATTGGAATCGGATTATGAAAAAGTCCCTCGAGCTACAGATATTTGACCGAAAAGTCCACATCTGTGTAAGTTGTTAACCATGAGCTTTATGTGCGGGGAATAAGCACGACAGTACGAAAGATTGCTTTGACGAGCTCTTTCAGAGGACACGTAAGCAGCATGCTATATGGCGCAACAATATGGCATCGTGGTTAGGAAAACTCGTTGCTTATATTTCGACATTCAAACGGGTTCAGTGGGTAGTCTTAAAATATGAATAAGTAGGTTGCTCACAATGCGATTGATTGAAGGAAAATGACCCAGACTACACGTATATCCCGCCTCGGGCCATTGCATAGTGGCAAACAATCGACACTTGCGAATATTTTCAACAGTCGGGCACCAACTTCAAAATATTATGAGAAAGTTTAACGTCGAACGTCTGCGGCAGGAAAAGTCTGTCAGAAGCTTCCCTCTAGCAAGTTACGAGCCATGTCCAATTAGACCATTTTCCCCAAACTAATGCGCTTTCGCAGGATGATGTGGGACGTCTCTATACGCTTGTTAAAGGGTTAAAGGAAAACTTTAAAAGTTGATACTAAAACCACCCTTTTGATGTCAAAAAAGCTCTAAGACACAGTGTCGCACTAATATACGGTTTCTTCTTCATCGTTTGATTGCCCCTGGAACCTCTTTTGTTTCCAGAGTTTTTACAATGCTCCTCACCTCTGGTGGGGGTAGCAAATGACACTAATGACTTTTAAACGCAAAGTGATTTTATTTCCGTCTTCTTATGGCCATTTACACTTAAACTTATAAGCTAAAATGACGAATCAGCATTAAATTCTATGCGGGAATAATTTAGTAATTGAATCGAAGAGCAGCTGTAAATGTGCATGGGTTTTGATGGGAATGGGAATGGGATACCTGAGAATACTGATAATATGGTGATATACTATGGAAATGCGAAATTTTGTTAGGTTAAGTGTAGAGTGGTCGAAATAATTTATTGTTTTTTATTCCAAACATCATTCTTGAATGAATTTTTTGAAACTCACGCACTCATACCGGAGGTACAGTCTTTCAATCGTCTGTCGCAATTACTCGCATATCGGCAAAATTTGCATAACCGAAAGGAAAGGTTTTAGTGATCTTTGATCGATTTTTCGCAACCGATTCTTTACCAACCAGCAGCGTTGCCTTAAGGGAAATTGGCCCCTTTTTTGAATCTCAAGACCATTGGCCCCTACTTTTTTAAAAACTATCAAAATTACCCCCTTTTCAGTTTAATAAATTTAATTCTTTATTGTGTGTCGTTATGAATAAATTTGTTATAAATAAATGCTTTACTTTTTTTTTGTTTTTTTGTCTACCTATATCAGTATTTTATGTGGAGGCCCCTTTGTATTCCACTTTTTGTAATTTTTAAGCGGCAATCCTCATAGGGAAAGGTTGACCCTGAACCTTCAACTTTCATTCAACTTTACCATCCAAAACTTATATAGAGAACGACCGCCTAGTATTATATAATGAATTCCATATAACGTCTTGAAATCATTGTTGGGATGCACTTAATTTTAGCAAACCGAACCATGGACCGTTCGTTCTACTCTTTGGTTTTGGTCGGTTTGCCTTTTACGACCCCAGAAAGGTACAAAATATAATCACAGCAAGTAAAAGAAAACTTGAAGCTGCAAATATCGTCAGCAGAAGAAGAAGGAGATACAAAGACTGAGTGGACCTTTGACAAATTTAAAGGACCACTAAATAGGGTTGACATGGGCCCCCTCAACTCATGTGTTCAGCTTCAAGGATTCATATTTAAGACCTTGTTCGAACTCATGTTGGCCCGATAGTTTTTCGGCCGGAAAAACTAAAAACTTTTTCACAACATAAAACAAAAAAACTAAAGCAAGTTTTAACAAAATAAATCTTCGCTGCTTCCATTGACACACATCTGAATTTCAGACTGAGAATCGTAAGAAAAACCACATCCTTCCGTGCGCCTTATGTTCTCGCTCTCTGCTTCGCTGCGGGATCCTCACATCCGCACTTACTCCCCCCCGCGGACCAAATAAACGACCTCTTCAATACCCCACTTTGTTCGGGTGACGTAGTATAAAAGAAATCATTTTATAGTTTCTGACATTTCGGAGGCACTATCCTAAAGACATTTATTCCCACTCTATAGTCGTCGCCTTGTTGTCGTCGCGTTCCTGTTGTCCTCTCAATTCTGAAGTTTTTCAGATCCCATTGCTACGCGCAACATATTTCCGCACGGATAATGATTCTCTCCACACACACACTCACACACGCGAGTAGATAAATATAGTCGCATGCATGCTTGCCATGCAAATCGCAAATATGTGCCATATTTTAGAGACCGTAACCACCAGTAGAAGAGTCATATCACCATCATTATTATCGCTAGCGTCATCGTGACCAACATTTTTGTCTTCTTCTTGTTCATTGTCGCCGCAGGAGCAAATCGTACCAGATACCCGTACTTCTTACAACAGCTGTATGCAATTTTGAGCGAGAATCCTTCTGGTGCGGTAGTGGTGGCAGTGGGAAATTAATGTGGTGTTTCTCGGATTTCTATAGGGCGAGCATAAATACACTTCATCCTCCAGCACCAGCACACTGTGCATACTGTACGAATTCGAATATCGTTGTCGTTTGTCGTCCTAGTCTGGTGGCCTGAATGCTGTGCAGAAAAATGATCAAAGTGGATACTTTATTTGACGAATGCGTTTTGCGTGTAATTTCGTAAATGGGTTGAAGTGGATATACTTGCGCGCATCGCTTGTGACCAATTTAATTAGGGGATAGCTGGCCCGTTTGCTGTTGGTTGCCACCATGATACTCATCGTGTTCTGTTTCGTGTCGAAGGTTAAGAGCGGTGCGATGCAGAAAAATTATGCAATTAAATGCGATATTTTTGCGCAATCAAATTTCATTATAATCACCATCGTCATTAACATAAATGTCCTTTGGTACTTTCCACTTTGCCGTAGTGTTTATGTTATTAAAAAAGGAAATAATTTAATTTATGGTTGTACGTTTTTAGTACAAATTCACATTCAATAGAAGGAAGAGTAGGTTCGGTTGACGGTGTGCCATTTTTGGTGAAGTTTCGGGTACCCTGGTAGAGTGATATTGTGTAGATAAGTTTTTCTGAACCACTTGTTAAGTTGGAACGTTTTAAGATCTCTGGCGGGTATATGGCTGCAGAAGTATTGAGATGCAACTAGCTGGGTGATGCCGATCCAAGATCAATCTCTCGACTTTTTTTTGAATTTCCGCGAATACCAAACTAATGGGAAAGTTTTGATCTGAGCCCAAAGTGTCTTATTTTTAGTTAGGTTAGGTTAGGTTGGTGGGCTGGCGTAGAGTATTCCGCGCCACACTCAGTTCAAAATTGGCCCGTAGTCATAGTCCCATACCCCTTGGCTAAGGCCACACACTGAGCGGCAGAGCGACACTCTTAAGTGGCCATTTATTAAGCGGCGATTCTAAAGCGATTAGTTGTGAAAATATCGTTGTCGAGTGCTGCTCGCCGCAGTCTTGTACAAGAAAGTCGTTTCAACATCTACAGAATTATTTTAAGTTGAAAAAGAAAAAAAAATTGGTGTTCATCCAATAAACCGAAAAAGATCAGGTTATGGCCATTCCACCATTTGTATAACAACATGAAGACCGTTTATAGTTTTAGCCTTCAGCTGGTTGGTAGGTTGGGTAGTTCTCATTGGGAAATATTTGGGCATGGACCGAGGGTGAACAATGAACATATGCCGCTTCCTCTTCAACGACTTTTAAAGTGGATAAGAGGGAAAAAATAGACAAAAAAAATCATCCCGTTTGCTTATTTCAGTTGCGGTCATAGCGGGTCCCGTGAACGATTTCAGTTGGATACCAAACAAGCAGCAACTTTGCTTTTCAGATATAGAACCTTGAATCTCATTAATGTCTTTCATAGAGGTTCATACCGTTCCTATAGCAGCTAAATACATTCATCTGGCGAAATAGTCTAAACCAGGCACTGCGTCTATCCTTTCTGCTGTCATTGTCAACCCATGCACCGTAATCAGCTCTTTGCTCGGCGCTTGGAGGTGCATTTTTGTATTACAGTAGTCCCTCGATAATGTGAACTAATTAAAACAAGGCGTTTTCGGATTTTAGAGGGATTCACATTACTGGAACTTTTTTTCAGTACTTACTAAACTGATTGAAACAATTTTCAAATTTATTAAAAACAACACAAAATGATTTTTTAAAGCACAGTTTAAATGTTTATTAATTTAGAAGAAAAACGAAAATCGCACGCAAAACGAGCAAGAGAAACAAGAGAAATATAAAAACTTTTACAAAAAAATTCACATTTTAGACGTTGAAAATTGCGGAAGTTCACATTATAGACATGACAATGTAAAGTTTTCCCGATTCACATTTTAGAGAAATTCACATTATCGGTAATTCACATTGTCGACGGACTACTGTATTTGATTCCTAATAACAAAGTTCACATCCTGTTGTATGTCTTGTAGTGAATCCCTTGCAGTGTCTCAGAATTGCATATCTCACCATGAAAACTCTAAAATCACCGCGTGACAATGCATCCGTCAGACATTCCGTTTCCATTCATTCCTCATGAATATCACATCTCCACTCCTCCGTATTTTGAGTCATGTCTTCTGGCAATACCCGGCAATTGGCACTCATTGTAGGTATTTTCGACAACACTTTATTCAAAGGACGAAAATGAATCACATTCTCATAAAACCTACATCGCAACGAATGTTTCAGTCAAATGATTCTTGCGAGAAGTGGTGTTGCCAAAGTGAGTTTTAATCCGAATGAGACACAAACCTCAATGAGGTATCGAATCGAAAAATTCAATTTAGTGAATCTTGTAAGAGTTTGTCAACTCCCCAACTATAGTAATTCATCCCTTCAAATCGACACATTTGACTTTTTAAATCGCACTCTCTTGTTTTCATGCGCAATCGCCCATGCGACGCAATCAACAATCAGCCGTTCAACGCATTAACAAACAAGTCAATATTTTTTGTCAGACAAATTTGGTTAAACAGCAAATCAGCTACAATTTTATTTCATTACAACATTCAATCAAAATTGTTCACATACCGACAACCTAAATCACTCGTATCCATCTGCTGCCTCGACGCAATATCAACATCATTACGCAGTAACTATCATGAAAAGCACTTACCTACAAAATCCCTTCGCCGAAGTCTAATCAAGTCTGATTCAATCAACAGACATAACTCAAACATTCCACGTGAATAAACAATATTAACTCCCCTCCGCCATGTGCCTTAATCGAATTTAATTATAGCACCAGCCAACTCAAACTCACGCGTCATTGTTCCAAATTAAATCCGATTAAGAAAATATAAACCCACCAATGCCGCCAGCAAATACTTACACAAATCAAAAAACTGTATCGCAATCGTCGTCGTAAATAAAATAAAATCGAAGCAAAAACACTCTCATTACATCGTCAACACCGCCCCGATGAACTCAGCCTTAGCATTCAGCTTTTGTCAATACACACTCGTACACCGCTGGTGTGGAGCACAACCCAAGCCCCGCAAATACAGAGCAGCCTGTTTGCCACCCTCAAAAATCAACACGGTTGTTGTATCACTTTTGTTTATCCACACCTAATTGTTTTTCACCCGTAAGGTTTCCCCTTTCGTTGATGAACAATATATGAGAGAGTCTCTGTTCGGGACAATCCCATCCGGGTGGCCGGGGACAACATATACATTTGAACACGATAGAAGGAAATTACCGCTAAGCAATTATCAGGTATTGTCATGGGTTAATTATTTTCCGATTACAACTTGATATCCGTGCCAGGACGCAGGACAAAAATCCAAAAAAGCAATTGACTCCGTTCGTTGTCGTTCGCTTGGGATGGATTATTATTTTTCTGCAGCGCGCATGGAAAAGCAAATACAAACAGATCGAATAGGTAACCGCGATCGACAATGGGGATCCGGGAGGGTAGACGCGCGTTTCGTTCGTGTACTGGGGACAAAATGTTTTGTTAAGTTCGCCGGAATCGCAATGGTGCAACATGTCCGCTCATATGTAGGCTAATATCCCAATGGGCTATTCCAATGGCAGGTAATAATGTGCTGAGCGCATTACCCGCATGTACACACGTTTGTGGTGTACAGTGTAAATGAAAACTCGACCGGGACATTTTAATGGTACTTAAACCGTAATTGTGAAGACCGAACAAACAATTTGGTTAGGTTAGAAAGTTAGAATGTTTGTTGTTTAGCGACCGTTTTTGAGCGCCTGTTTCGTACGTCCGAGAGAATTTTTGTTGAAATTGCTCCTTTTGGAAAATCAGTTAATAAAATGACTGACGGATTCAAAGTTGAACCGCAGTAAAATCCCAAGTTAGTTAGGTACATCTTAAAGTTGACTTAACCATCCAAAGTCTGACAAATAAGTAAATCGCTGCTGTTAGTATTTCAGCTTTTTAAGCTGCATTTTTGCTGAAATTGCTCCTTTTTGAAAATCAGTTAATAAAATGACTGACGGATTCAAAGTTGAACCGCAGTAAAATCCCAAGTTAGTTAGGTACATCTTAAAGTTGGCTTAACCATCCAAAGTCTGACAAATAAGTAAATCGCTGCTGTTAGTATTTCAGCTTTCTAAGCTGCATTTTTGCTGAAATTGCTCCTTTTTGAAAATCAGTTAATAAAATGACTGATGGATTCAAAGTTGAACCGCAGTAAAATCCCAAGTTAGTTAGGTACATCTTAAAGTTGACTTAACCATCCAAAGTCTGACAAATAAGTAAATCGCTGCTGTTAGTATTTCAGCTTTTTAAGCTGCATTTTTGCTGAAATTGCTCCTTTTTGAAAATCAGTTAATAAAATGACTGACGGATTCAAAGTTGAACCGCAGTAAAATCCCAAGTTAGTTAGGTACATCTTAAAGTTGGCTTAACCATCCAAAGTCTGCCAAATAAGTATATCGCTACTGTAAGTATTTCAGCTTTTTCTGGAATGGATCTCAAATTAAATGTAAAGCAATTAAACAAAGGACACTCATGTAGGGTTAATAAATTTAAAAAAATGAGAAAACGACCCCATTTAGGGAGAACATTTTTTCATTGGTAGAACAAAAACTTTAACGAAGATCAAAATGGTCTTAGATTTCAGTTTCAGATTAAAAAAAAAATAAAAGTAACAAAATATTTTCAAATATTTTATGTAATAAATTCGTTAAATGGATGTATTCATTAGTGAAAGTTTGTATAACATTTCATATGGGTACGCAAATCCAAACATTGAAGGAGGATAGGCAAAGTGGAAGCTATTTTTTTTTGTTCCGTGAAAATTTATATCAAAAAAACTTAATTTAAAAAGAAAAAAAAAGCCGACTGCATGTGAATAAGATTTTAAAAGATTTAAACAACACACATTCAAGTACATAACTAATTGTTAGCCGGAGGCTGTGCATATTTTTGTCAGATGGTGTGTGTAGTCAATTAGTTATTTACTTGAATGTGTGTTTTCTAAATCTTTTAAAATCTTGTTCACAGACAGTTGGGTTTTTTGGTTTTTTAAATTATCTTTTTTTTTCCTTAAATTTAGATTTATATCCTTTTTTGTTTAGCCTATGACACTCTGGGGAAGAATACGAATCTTATAACACCTCACTCTTCAAAATCGGTCAAGCCGTTTAGGCCACAGGGTGTCCCGATGGAACGTACATAGGATACACACGAAACATATAACCCTCTCAGTGTGCAGTCGGTTAAAAAGGGGGCTTTTCTGTTAACCCTTTTGTAGTTTTAATTTTTAAAGATTTTTAAGACGGAAAAGGGATACTCATGGTAACCCTACACACATGGCTATTTCACATGTTTAGTAAATCACATATTGAAGCAAAATCTAAATTTTGTTTAGACTTAAGTTTAGGTATATATTTTTTTTTATCTTAATGTTGCTCGAATTTCCCAATTTACCATGAGACGGTGTTTCAAAACAAGCACGAAAATGTAAATTTTCGCCGACACTTTAACACTGTTTATGGTTACTCGTCAGTCGTCCTCTACGCACTCCTAACCATCACTTTGTGCCCAATTCTTATAGCCACTGTTCAAATTCTCACTATAACCTCGATACCTACCTACCTAAGTAAGACAATTTATTCTCCAACACTTTAAGAAACCACCTCCAATTGGGCTTGTATTCTACTAAAGCAAACTTTAAATGTATGCAATTTTGCAGCGCATTCTGTTTGCATTTGCAAAGCGGCATTAAAATCAAGCACACAAATAACACGCCAAAAATGAAAAATAAAAATAAAGAATACGAGTAGAGCCGCCAATTTGACGTGTCACTGCACATCAACCGCAGGGAGTCAAAAAGAAATTCGCATTTCAATCAATTCTGACACGTATTCACATCAGTCTGAATTTAAATTTTTAATTACACATGTGTGCTCCGTTTCCCGTCCCGGCAGCCGGCACCCGTCCTCCTGCATTATACAAGCTGTATATGGATGGGTTCATCATGTCACACTTCAATTTCATTCATTAACACTATCTCGACTGTTCATCGTAGTCGCCGTCTACTACTTCACCGCAAGTGTGCAATTCTTTTTAATTTCATTCCTCGCTCTGTTAAAATTCAGCGAAAAGAGTAGCCCCCTCGCGCTCAGCTCCATGCATGCACAGGATGGTGGTTTGGGGGTAAAACTAAATAAACAAACTTTCACATTTGAATAAATAAAACATTTTTGCGAAAACTGTTGAGGGACAAACTTAACGAAGTACACACACGATAAGGATGCATGTTTTCCGCAATTCACACACACAGGGCTAGGGAGCTGCGCGTGTACCTACTACTTGTCCTCTCATTTCCATGCTCATTAGGCATGGTTTCTTAATTAGTTTGGCATTATAAATGCAGTCGGGGAGGTTTTCAAAAGTTGCCACACTGTTGTACTGTACATATACTGTGAGACATGCATTTTCTTCCTCGTCCTGCATTATTTGGTAGCGGAAATGCATGTTTATCCTCGACAGGTTCGTTGTACGAGCACGATGATTGCAGTTGCCTTTAATACAGTCCTACTAATGTCAACCACAGCAAGGACTAAATGGGCGCATTTCTGCTATCGCCGGGGAAAGTCAACTGAAAATTTCAGTTTATCCTGTTTTGCAACTGGATTATTGAATGGTAAAGTGGACGTGCTCAAGACTTTCTGGTCGGTACTGTCAATGCAATGATGATATTTGACGTAAATGACCGGTAACCAACAAACACTGGTAGTCGTTTGTACCTGTTGCAAGATTAATAAAATTAAGCGAGTCAATTGCTTTCTTAATCGCTCTTGCTTATTACTGAGAGATGAATCTGCATTTTGTTTAGGTAAGTACTGGAGTGAAAAAGGTACTGCTTTGCATCTTACACGGCGTTAAAAGACCATTAATGAGAGTGATGCGTGATCTTTACTGCTGCTAACCCCGCCACTGACAACAGTTACCTGGTGGTCTCATTTAAAACCTCCATCTGGCTATGAAACTAAAAAGCAGGCCGGAAGGAGATTGTATAATGAACCCTCCTACCGCATTCACTTAAGCGTCATGAAAATTATGACTTCCGACAGAAAAAAAAAATAATAACCACCGCAAATGACGCTATTGCGTTCCTTTATAAACATCGCGTGAAGTACCGACATTATGGCAGCACCGCTGCTGACGACAAAACAATTTGAGCAATTGTCAACACCTGGCTGTCATTGAGCTGATAACACTTTTGGGGTAGGTACTCTACGAATTTGACAGCTGCAAGGCTGCTGTCGACGAACATATTAAGTTCCGTCAATCTGAGTGCTTTGTTTCGCTGGTTTTATGATAACTGACTGTTTTGACAGTTGGAAAACCAATTTCGAGTGTCACCTGCCGATGGGATTTTTCTGTCAGTGTTTTGTTGGAGTCCTTATTGAGGAAAGTTGTTGCAAGTGGAAATTTGTCGGCTTTTGTGGAACTTACACATTTTTTTTTACCATTTTACACTAACTTATTATAAGGAATGGAATAGCGACAGAGAATCGAACTGGTGAGCAGTTCAGAAGTGTTCTTAAGTAAGGCCTACCGTTGCTATGAAAATTGATATCCGTATAGAAATGAGGGCAGGAACTGGGCAGATATATCTTAAAGTGGGTTTACCTCTCGGGTATTCTCCCCAACTGAGCTATAGGTTGGGTACAGATTCCACCACCTACTACGAACTGCTCCCTGAACTTTATCTTTATCCTGCTCCTGCTCAAACTCTTGTTAACCTCACCCAGCTGTCTCTGGAGAAAGCGCCTTAGATACGATTTTTTAGCACGGCATAAAATGCAACGTCGGTCCTTTTAGTTCTTCCCAAACCTGTACCCACATCTAACCACTTTTGGGAACGTGTGTGATAGGGATTCCTCAATTATTTCTAATAAGTAAAGTGTTCCTATTTTTGAAAGGGAATTTCTAAATCTCATTTTCATTCCGTAAATCCCCCGCTTAACCCCCCGCAAATACCTGCCTGTGTCGTTATAGAGAGTATTTTTAATAAAAATCACAAAACCACAACGCGCCCCTCTAACACTGCTGCCCCACCTCAGTGGTTTTATTAATTTAAATTCGGATTCGCTTTCATAAGGAAACTTGTTTCGCCAGAAAAACTCGTAGCATTTTTATATTTGCGTACGGCTTCTCTCCTGGCTCATAATGTGATTGCAAAACTCAAGGATACACCCAGAGAGCGAATGTGTTTTGATATTATTCGCATCCCTCAAATGCTGCTCTTAGCTGTAAAGAATCCACTTGCTACTCACTTTCGTTTTCGTTTTTACGGCAAAAGATACTATACGAGTTGCTGTCGGTGGTATTTTTCCCTCTTCTGTTGCAGAACTTGCCATTGCTTGATGTGACATGTATTTTTGTTTTTCTCAGGATTAGACGACCTTTCCAGCAATAATAGACTATATAAAAGCTGCTCTAAGAAGAGTTTTATTGCTCGCATATTGAAATCATTCAAGGTCATTCTTGTTATGCAAATGAGAGAGGGAATTACGCGAGCGCGCACACACAGTGTATAAATAAATCTAACACAGAAAGGATGATCTCGAAATAGCAGGAGGAGACGCAGGTTTTTTTTTTTTTAATTTTTTATAACCTAGGTCATGAATAAGAAATGAATGCTTTTATTTGAATCGTCTACTGGGTGAATAAATTTAGCCGATAAAAGAAGGAAATACCTCGAAAGAACCACTTTGAAGCGATATGGAGCTGTTAAAAGTGAACGAAGAGTCCTGCCTGTTCAATTTCGTTTTAACAATCTTCAATATGGATTCGGATTAAAAGACTGTCGCAGGGTGACAGTAGAGACATCACCGTTTTTGGTAACTGAATTTCCTTATGAAATATTTTTTGTTGGCGCTCATTTCTACGGGGATTTTATTGCTGGTTGTTATCCCTGTTAAATGTATTTGGCATAAGTTAACCTTAGAAGGTATGTAACGTGCCGCTGTGGCGCAGAGGACCATTACGGCATTTGTGCTGTTGTGCTCGACAAAGTTCTCGGACAGAATACGAATAATATGTATATATAAAATGTGATTTTTTTCCACTTTTCGTGGAGAGGATATGCACAGCAAAATCTGAAACTGCTATCCCCAGTGGATACTGTTGATCATGAAAATGGAAAAGAAAATGTATTTTTTTTCTTTTCTGAAGTCGTTATTTTGGGTTTCTCCTTCTCTGCTGCCGTCACTGGAGGACCATAAAAATTGACGCGAACTTTACCAGTGCTGTGATGATGCTTGTTGAGGTGATGTCCTTTTTGATGCGCTTTTGCTGTTCGGGTATACTTTCTTGTTCTCCCTTAGGTGGGCAGCGTAAATGGTATTACATTTGGAATGAATTAAAAAGAAATTTTCCCAAGAAGTGGGCGGGTTTTTCACGAGAAGTTAGTCCTTCGTGTGAAGGCCAGAGTTCTTGTTTTGGATTTTTTATGATAAATGAACATTTAGTGCTGTGGAATTCTTCGAAAATGAAATTTGGCCTTTGCGTGTTTTGTCAATAGTCTAAATTCGAAGGTTAGAGCGTTTCATGGATTACACAGGTAGGAATATATGAGACGACCCTAACCTGAATACATGAAACCGTGGTCGTTGTCGAATTGTCTGAAATTTTATTTAAACCAAACAGTCCTGTTTTTTTTTATATAGATTTTAGTCCCCCACAACTGCCTTTAAAGAAACAACCTCTTAACGACATAATTGTTTACAGGAGAGACATGATTTTTAAAAAAGTTTCAAGACTACTTCTAGGTCAAAGAGGTATATGTACGGTTTAAAATCTCTTTTCAATTCTACTGCAACCAAAACAAAACTCCCCGAATCGCCAGGTGTATCTTAACAATGTACCTTAGGAACGCCGATAAGAGCTGCAAACTAGTCTGTGTTGGCATCTCGAAAGTTTTAGGTATCTTCTATCTCGAGTGGTTGCATGTGTCAAGATTGCATCATCTTTTGTTTGCCGGATGCGGCGTTCATGAGGTGATTTTGCTTCCTTTTATCCTTATTATCAAGCACATTTTGGGTGCCTTTTGAAGTAAGAATTGCGAACGCGAAGGCAGATTGTTCCGTTGAAGACTTTTATATGGCCCGAGGTGTATCGATATTTTATATGATTGTGACTTTATATACGAGCACGATGTTTACAAAGAATGCGACCAGGTTCCCATACCTTCTTCTACGTCAAATATAAAAAATAAGAAAATAGCTTGCGAAACAGGTCCATGGTCCATATAGGTACCCTAGGTCTAGCTTCTCATGCCCTCGCTTTGTAGTGCGCCACACTTACCACTTAGCCAAGGGTCCAGTTTTCGTTATAAAGTAGAGAGCATGCCTTAGATCGTTTTGTTAAAAGGATTACCAGGTTTATCACAACTCAATATGGAGCTTATTGGATATGTAATGATTTAAAATGCAGATGGAGATGAATTGAAAATTTGGTTGAATTTTTAGTTCTTAAGTGTACCTACTTATAAATAAAAAATATTTTTTTTTGTCTTCTTATTTTGGTGAAATGTTTAATCCGACAGACAATCTAAAACAGTGGTTCCCAACCGGTGGGGCACGGCTCCCACGGGGGACATGGGAGATTGTAAAAGAGAGGAGTGGACACAATTTGAAATGTAAATTAAAAACAAGCAGATAAACAGTATTAACGCTTCTTCTCACATGAGAGTCGCTGGTGAAGAAAATGCAACACCAAGAAGCCGCATTGAACATCTGTCATTACTTATAAATAATAAATAAAAATACTTTTATTCAAAATCAATGTGAAAACAAACATATACCTACAAATGAAAGAATATTTGAATTTCTCGATGCATCAAATATATTTTTCAATAAAAAATTCTTTTTTTTGACTGGCATGCGATTTTCCTATTAGCCAGGAGGGGAGCATGCTGTTGAAAAGGTTGGGAAAATGTTATGTCTCAAAGTGTACATTAATTTTTATAGATGTTTATAAAGAATTTATTATAATTATAATAATAAAAATAATAGTAACGATAATAATAATTCATAATAATAGGTAATAAAATTAAAACAAGTAAAAGTGTTATCATCGGCCTGGCCGCTGCTTTGATACCCTCCACTGTCATGCAAAATTGGTTTTGTATGGGAGGTACCAGAACTACTTGACCGACATAGCCCATTTTGAATATCAACCTGACGACGATAAAAGTAAGTCCTCTCACAAAATTTGACTTGCCTAGGTCGATTCTTTTTGGAGCTATCGTATTTTCAACATGAGTTTTCTAATATTCCATTTTCGATACCAACCTGACGACGATGAAAAGAAGTCATTCCACCAAATTTCATTTGCCTATGTGCATTGAATTACTCTGGGCGCTATCGTGCTTGCAAAAGACCGACAGACAGACGGACATGGCTAAATCGATTCAGAATGTGATCCTCATTCAGAATATATATACTTTATAGAGTTGGGTAGTTCCGGACATGTATAGTTCTTTGAACTATGTCCCATGTCGGAAACATTTCCTATATCTCCGTTAACTGTAAATAAGCATGTCCAACCATGTTCGATATAGTTCCGATTTCACAGGGGAAAATGAATGTGAACGAAAGAAAAGAAACATACGTAGGGATAACCAATTCAGAAATAGCACTACGCGCATGCATAATCGCACATGTATGGCAAAATTATGGCGAAATTCACTCTTTTGCTCTTCAATGGAAATGAACCGTGTGGTTTTGGTGTGTATACCTGTGCCTCCGGAATTGGAACTATTCATGTTTGTGCTAAGAAAGAGGAAAGAACGTAATTCGTGTTTGCATTATGCATAAATGATATGTTATTAGTTCCATATCCGTTTCATCATATTCTTTTGCGTTAGCAGTTCCTCTCCATTGAATTCTTCCCATTCTTTCTTTCAATTGTATATATATTTGTGATTAAAGAATAAGTCAAGTATTTAATTTATTTTTTCTGTCGAAATTCAATTTCATTTGTTAACTTAAATTTTCTATACATATTCCATTTTTTATTATTTTCTTAATATAAGGAATCGTTATTTTTTTGAAATTAAATGAAATGTATTTGTTTTTTTTTTATTTTCGCTAATAAAATTTGCGAGTAGCAAGTCGACGATTATTATTTCTTTCTGAATCGCCATTTACATATAAAAATAGTTCCACACTCTTTCAACCCTTTTCTTTCCTATTTCCATTAACGAAAAAATGGAAAAATTCTATTGCTTAATGGAACTACATAGTTCCACGGATATGTTTCCGCGAACTAGTTCCCTTTCAAAAAAGAATCGTCGCATGTTCGTTCCATCATTGGAACTATTTCGCGCAACTCTAATCGAGAGTTGATTTTTTTCATAATGTACAAAATTTATTTGAAACTGAATTTTAGGAAAAAATAAATTAAAGAATATCAAAAGAAAGAGTCTAAAAAAAAACTAGAATACAGAGGAATATCGAACTAATAACACAGAGTTAAAAAAAAAACAAAATCTGAATTAAAAAAGAGGAATAGTTCTGAAAGAGCAGAATTTTGTACACAGATTATTAGTTTTGCCAGACATTTCTGAAAACAGAAGCTTTGGTTATATTTATTGTCCTTGGTAGAACACAAGCTTTCACATTCCAAATACCCTCCATAGACCACATGTGTGCCTCAGCAATCCTTCAAAATTACCGCCACTTTATTGAATCTGTGCCAACAATTTCATCACGGCTTTTTATCTACAACTAAAAACAAAAATCTGCAATAAATCCTCTACCTACCTCTAGTCTGTATGGGCTAATTTTTAATGAAATAAATCAAATTAAATATTAAATTGAATATAAAATCAATAGCAAGCGAACGAGTGTTAAATAAATAACATTATAAATATAGGCCGTGTGTGTGAAATGTATAAAACTAACTGTTGTTGGGTTAAACTAATTTCGGTGGGCCAGAAATTTGAATTTCATTTCGAAATTGCAGTTGCGCACGAAACCCGACTAACCGCAATAACAAATTAAATTTCAATACTGGACAACCAACCTAGTAGAGGGTTCGGTTCGCACACACCAACACGGCCATTCAATTACGATGATCGTAATATACTATGCGTTCAATTAAGTAATAATACTCGTACATAGCAGAATTGCTCGCTTGCATGGAGCCATCGCAACCGGAAGACTGTTTTCATTTCGGCACGATGAATTTAATTTGCCCAAATATAGGTAGGTTTGGTAATTGTTTCTGTATACATAAACGAGTGTGTCCAAACAATGTAGTGTGAAGTTGTGTGTGTACTGTAAAGCATGCTCAAATATGGATTATACCCAGACACAAATTGAGTGTGCAGTTTGAATTAAATTGAAATACCAAGCAATGTTACTATTTGTTGTGGAACTTGTTTTCCAGCAAATGGAAAAGGCTAATAACGACAAGTGTTGAGTATTATCCTAGTGACTGATGCATCACAATTTCGTGAAATTAACTCCATGCGAATAAATTCGTTGGGCTCTGTGACATCAATTTTGGAATCTACACATCTGTTGTGTTGGAAGGAAATAGCAAACAGTATGCTACACATATCTAGCCTCACAGATTTCGGTCAGGGGATCCTAGTAAGTTCCGGGTACACACATTTCAAACTACATACTTACTATTATGTCATGAAAATTGGTTTTGAAAATCGGTCTCCAGCAAGTGATGCTATACCTACTCCTGAGCCAAGTTAGTCTACACATCGAAGACGTATCCATCAACCATACAACAATTACTGAGTGTTTTTTATTATGAAACGAAGAAGCTACCATAAATTTCAATATTCGAGCAATCTAAATATTAGTGATATCCTGGTAAGCACTTATGTCCTGTTTATCGGCAAACAATCCTATTTGGAGCGTTCTTTTTTTTAAGACTCAAATGGCGCATTTTATTTACGCACATTCATCTTTTACGAATGTGTTAAGCGTGAAAAATAAAACACATGCGAGTGCTTGTACCAATTTCATTTTATTATTAAAACGGCATCAATATCTCATGTTTACAGAGCCTTGTGCTTCCGTAAACAAGATTGTTTTTTTGCGAAAATGCGTATTTTCTCATGTGGACATGTACAATCTTCTTTATGACTAATGGTTTCCACACTGATTTAATATTAAGTGTGTTTGTGCAAACGAAACGTGGGCAGTTGGACGCACAAACGAAAGGTTGCGAGAGGCGTGGGTAGTAGGGTTCCAAAATGACCTGTTGCGGAAACTAATTTTTATGAATAAATAAAGGAGGTACTTCCTAAACGCATAATGTAATTGAAGTGTGTTGCATATCCGCAGTTTGGGGCACCTCCTGAATTTGTTGATTTTCAAGGCCGCCTTAATACGAGTACACACATATCTATAGGGGTACAGAGGTTAGTGTGCTGTTGCTTCCTGATTTGAAGTGCGTAAAGAGAGACATCAAACCAATTTTTTTTTTGACCAGGTGGCAAATTACCGCATCCGTGGACGATTACTACGTAACTGGGTTTTGTTTTATTCTGCTTGTAAAATTGACATAATTCAGTGACGCGATGGTCGCACATGGATGCGGATGACCCCCGCGTATAGTTCAACGTTCAATCTTCTGACGAACTTAGGCGGATTCCAAAAGCGACAGAACATTTAACGAAGAATATAGCTTGAAATCGATGAAAAGATGGGTTGTATTGATTTGGACTTCTTCGAATTTTGGCAGGACTTTTGAAAGGAAAACAAAAATTGATCGGCTGTGGAATTTAGTGGATCAAAACCGAACTGATACAGGCCAATCAGGTTGCTTACTAAGGATTTTAGGGGGCTTAGACACATAATATATATTTTATGACATGTTAAGGAAACACCTTTATAATTGACGCAGTTGAAGAGGTCTCCTTTTTGGGGACCAGTCAGGCATATTTTCATCTGATCAAATCTTAGAAATAAGTGGTACCCGCTCTCTACCAAACTATATTGGTCTAAAAAGCTCGGAGGTTTGGCTTTGTTCGTCGTTACCTTGGACATTGATTTCCCTTCTTCGATTTGGTCACGTGGACGGAAGTTTTGTCTATCGTCGTATATTTTGAATGAACGGCCTACGGATTGTGGTCTTCGTCACCATAATAAAGTCGGGACAAATATTTCATACATTTATGGGAAATTTTGAGGCGGAAACTTTAAGCGTTTTAAATGTACCTACTCTTCGTTTAATATTTTTTTTTTTCAACACTGCAATAGTAGTAAGTAATTTTTAGAGAGTCCCTGCTTAGTCCCTTTTTCCTATAGAAATAAGAGATTGCATGAAATAAAGTAAGTTGTAGATGGTACATCGCTCAAAAGTTTTGAGCGAACCTGAAGCACCATCACAAGGTATTCTGAATGGCAACTCACGACAAAGCTGCACAAACAAAAACAAAACATTAACAAAAAACCGCAAATAAAAAAAAATTCTCTATAGCTTGGTCCTATACCTGTTGCGGGATGAATATTTTTATTAAGACCAGTTTTTTTAAAGAAAAAAAACTGCGTATACCTTCCAAATTTAAAATGCTCCAACAGAATATCTAATCAGACATATTTTGCCTTCACAGAGGACTTTGTTGCTACTCATCGTACCTAGAAAATTCAAAAACACGCCCCACCTTTTGCATTAATTTCCCAACTTGACGACCCTTTTTTCGTATTTCTCAATCGAATCACAAAAAAGAAAAAGAAAAACCAATTCCATCTTGTATGTACCCTCTTTCTCCTGCTACGCATTTGTTTCACTTTCGACTGATGCTCCACCACCATTGTCCTGATGGCTATTTAATATTAAAACATCCGCATGTATAATTCAACCACTTGTGTCTGTTTTTGTTGGCCTCTCATCCCTGTTACATTTGTTTGCATTTTACATTTTCGCTCATCCATGGAATGTGAAGGATCTTATGCTGATTTCAAGCAATTGAAATTCGTTTTATACGGTTCGAGGATAACACTGCAGTGTACTTGAATGATAATTCACTATGTTCTGCTTTGACTGCGTTTCCATCTCGGTCTTTGTGTCATTAATAACTCAGACGTAGATAAATAAATGAAAATTCTACACTTTGAGTAAAGGGAGAGACATTTAAAATGGCGGTCCCTTTAAAATAATACCCGCCAGGAGGACGAAATTGGAGTAAGTTAGGTGCTTCCAATCTGCTTGCCTTTCCTTTGGCACCTTTTCGTTTTGTCGTTCGTTCTTCGGCCTCTTACACTCAGCCAGACAGACTGGAAAAAAATGCGATATAAAGAAATTCTTCAATAAATGTGTCAGCGGCTACACAAGGACACTTCATTCGCCTTTTTCCTTTATTATTTTTTGTGTGTCGCTGGTTTGTCACATCTGTTTGAACGATATATTGTGGGGTTGTGTGGCACCTTTTGTTTTTTGTATAATAAATGTGGCACACAGTTCGAAAGAAACAACAAAAATATACAAAATACAAAAGGTACACATGTTGTTCGAAAAGTTTACAAGGGAAACTCCGACTACATACTAGATGGATGGGTCTTTAAGCATACACAAGGTGAGATGTCCTTTTTTTTACGAGCGCGCTTCTATAAAAGGAGTGCTAAACAAAAACAGCGATTCCTTGTGTGCGTAATTACTTTGGCTATGCGTTGGAAAATCTGAGCTTATCCTTAAGTAGGAGGTGTTATAATAAGCGGCTTTGAATAGGGAGCGTTTAGCGATTCATTGTTAAGCGGATTGACTTGAATAGTCAATGGTGGAGCTGCCGGCGATATGACAACACTTCGTGACTGAAGTCCATAACTTTGCAACTAATTCGTGACACCCTCGAAGGCATGTTGATGACTTATTTTTGCTAGGAGTGTAATGGACTTTTCCCAGGATTTCCTTATGATGAAGTATTTCCACGCGAGCACATGCTGTAGCTGTATAATTATAACGACAAAAGGGGTCTGTATAAATAGCGCCATGCTAAGTGAAAGTAATGTCGCTGGTCGGCTTGATGAAAAATTTAAATTCGCACTTGACTTGATGGGTTACATTTATGAGCTAAGAGTTATGCTGAATTGAGCGTATAATCTTAATCATTTCGCAACATTCCTCCGATAGGAGTAAATAATTTGTTAAGGAAAATTGTTTCTAAATTGACAAACGACACACGATGTAAGAGCTGTTGAGTGCTGTGTGTTGTGGATCTAGTGAGCGAAAGGTTCCCTGTTTGATATCCAGACAATAAAGTTGAAAAGCTTTCTCGATATCACTTTTATTGAACTCAACTTCACTTGAAAAAGACAGCAGTCTTACCAGTCTTACCACGTCAATGTTAGCTCAAATATAACCTCTTATAAAAATGATTACAGTGGTATTGTGAACAACCGCTGGTTTGGGATTAAGAATGAATGACCTACGGCTGAAAAATAAATGCAAGTTCACATAAATACAATTTCACAGTTTAAATTACACAGTTGAAAAATGAAAATGAGGAGAGAGTCGGAAACAGGACGTAATCTTAAGAAACACAATTAATTTGCTGAGTTTCGGACTTGAGCCCAGCCAAATTAGTTGAATTAAACGGCCAGAGAGGTAGTTTCAAAACTTCTAAAAAAAATTAAATGGATCAATCTCATAAGTTCATTTTTGGCCAAAGAACTTGAAGTCAAACTATGTTTAATGGCTTTTGAAATATCAAGTGCAACATTCTTCGTTTCATATGCTTTGGCAGTTTGGAAGAACACCTTTCGATCTGACGGTTTTGGTTTTTTTTTTCTTGAATTAATATCGATGTTATGCCGACAATCCTGCTTGATTTGTTTAGCTATTATAACTTCCAACAACTTAGAAACATGTTGGGCTACAAAGCCAGCCGCAACAGTCATTCGAACCAAACTATACTTTATAAGTAATTGGTAAGCTTGAGGCGGTCGTCGACTAAATGTGCAATCTATCAACCATTTTGTGCAACAGCTAATTGAGCTCATAGTTGAACAAACAAATCTTAAAGCTCGTACACTACTTCACGAACTTACGTTGTTCGCATGTTTTCAAAGTAGTTGCAATTAAATTTAAAATTTTACTGTTGAACGCGTTTGAGGCCTTGTATGTTAGGTATATGTATTAACATCTATGATTTTGATGAAGAAAAAACAAATAGTTGATTAACTGCGTTTTTATTCTGGTCATTATACATATATACGTGTAGATACCCTTGTACACTGAACTCAGAATCATTGGTTGAGCAACGCGTTGACAATGCTTGACAAGAAAAAAAAGAAGAAAAATGGCTTCCCTAATCAATGAAAAATGAAAAAAAAAATATGCTCGCATGAATATTTTTGCAGTCTAAAAGAGACTTGGAAAATGTTTGAAAAATAAAAATCGGTTGATCCCGCTGTGCATATGAACTCGAATTTTTCTGTCTGTATTACCCGGGCTACTGCCGTTTTCCTTTTCTTTTTCTAATCAATTATATGGCCATTTTAGTTGTTAAGATGCTTCCTCTCTCTGACTATGGTGGAGGATAATATTACACAATGCACGAAAAGCTTTGAGTTAATTGATGTCAATGGCTTAAATCGAACAAAAAATTCGTCGAACCCATTTCAAGTCAACAAAAATTTCACCAGTTTCACAAGTTCAACAACGGGTTGAATAGATAATGTGAAATGCAACGCGATACACGAAAATGTTCAACTTGCAGCACGAGCTCATATCATACCAAATCGCTACACATATTGAGCAACATTCTTCCCCGGAATAAAATACGTTTGTTGTTTATAATTGAAACCATCGTTCATAAGAGTTGAAAGCTTTAAATTAAAAATTGATTCATTGTACACACAGCGGACGACGGGCATTACCTTAGTACCTTCTGACTGCCTACATTCATTAAAGCAACAATTTTAGAAAAAAAAAAACTAAATGGCGTTTGAATTTCAAAATGAGAGGTGCCTAGTTTATCTTTTTCAAAGTCCGTCAGGTCATACTTATTATATATTCTTAATATATAAAAATTGAGCATTAAAATTGTGTTCGTTTGTCGCCGATTCCCGCCTTAACGCATACAGCGATTTTAATCAAACTTTCACACATTTTTGGTATTGGTCTATATAAAGTTTCTGTGAAGTTTGGTTGATATCGGAAAACGTGTGTGGGTGTTGTGCATGCGTGAAAAAACACGTGAATTTCAGTACATTTTGTTTTTTTTTCCACACATTATAAAATAATATAAAAATCAATTGCTGTGCGTTATTCGGGTAAAAACTCAAGAACGGCTCGACGGATTTCAATGATTTTTTTTTGTTTTGTTTGTCTTGAATCAGGGAAAGTTTGAAATGAAATTAAAAGGAAAATTTGGAAAATTTTCAACAGATTGGCATATTTCGTTTTTCATCTATCTATCTTCTTTTTGAATTGATGTTTTTGTTTGAATTGATTTTGTTTCTGGAAATTTCAAATGAAAGGTGACGTCAACACCAAGGTTTGTATGGATATACGGTTTTTGTATGCTTATTGGTTATACGAGTTTTAGGCATTTTAGTGAACAACTGTGTTGTTAATCTCCGAAACCCCTCAACCGATTTAAATGATTTTTTGTGAATGTGTATGGTTGGTTGCAGCTTAAAGGATAGGATAGTTTTGGGCACGATAGATGGCGCTGCGGCCAGTCTTCGAAACCACTCAACTGATTTCAATTTTGTGGATGAGTATGTTTGGTTTCAGTTAGGAAGCTAGGATAGATATGTGATCTGGCATTAGGCCTATGAGTGCGTAGGTCGTGCGGCACATATCGCTTGGTAGAATAAAGCGGAGGTATATTGTTTTCATTATTCGTATACTATCACTTTTACAAATTGACTACTCGCCCAAGTAGTCCAGCATACTAATCACTGAGCCACTGTGATCACAAGTCGCAACTACTGATATTTAATGTTTTATAGCGCCTTCATCGAATGTGAAGTGGGAACAAAATTATCTGAACGGTGATTCCTACTTCCCGAGAAAACTTCGTACGACCGCCTTTTTTCAAACAAAAGCTCAAAACGATCATGGGCTTCATCGTTAAGTACAATGTTTTTTGATAATCGAGTTTATGGATGTACTCGGTCGAATGCCAGAAGCGAGGATTGCCGATTTCCCACATTCTACTTTGGTTGATTTGGTAAATTGAGAAAATCTGACCGGAAAATCAATTCAATAAGTAGCGTGGAAAAAATCGATCAAGACGTCGACCCGGAAACCTATGAAGTACTTTCTATGCATTGAAATTAATTAAATTCCAAACGAGTTTCATTCGTTCTATAGACACTTTCAATTTTATTAAAAAAATGTTAATAATTTAACTAATTTTAGGCGGTACGAAGTTCACCGGGTCAGCTAGTAGATATATATATATAGTTCTGCCGTTTCTCCATTACACTATAGAGCAAAATCAATATATTAATACGTGGACATTTAAAGTTTACACTTTTTCAGTGTTTTGAGTATTGTGTCACCGTTAAGGCTGGTAAAATTTAGTACTGGGGACTATCGAATAAAAACTATCGACTTATTCGATAGTTGTTCAAAATTCGTTCATTTGACAGTAGTTGAAAATTCAATCATTCAATCTACTATCGAAAAATAGTAATGAACGAAAAGTTATTCAACTACTATTTTCTTCACGCGATAGCAGGTTTGAACGATTACATTCGTGCATTCAACTTTTCCTTCAACTACTACATATTTTCATTCGATAGTAGGTTTAAATGAATGATTTTATTCCTTCAATTTATCAATTACTATTTTCTTTCGATGTGTGTGCTTGCTTGAACGGTTTATTAAAAAAAAAAACAAATTTGGCTTTACTCATTTTAACTGAATGAATGAAAAAAATCATTCGATATTCGAAATCATTCAGTTACTAACTATCGATGGTCGCATTCATTCGATAGTGCCCATCACAAAAAATTAAGTTAATAATTCCCCATACAAATACTACTTATCAGCAGTTAAATAAAAGCATTTTCATTCAAATATTTATATAATATCATCGAAGACTAGAAGCTATTTTTGAAGGAATGCAATTTTCATTCCCCTAAAAGTAAGCAACAGTATGTATAATTTTATTTCAGAGGCATATACATATGGAGGGCTCACAGCTGAACCAAACCAAGTCATGAAATATAAAAAATGTAAAAAGTTGTGCGAAATTCTCCGCAATGTTTAACTCTATTCATTTCTGTTACAGGCCAAGTCAAAAAGTGTTTCGTTCCTAAGGTAACGGCAAGAAACCCAAGTCAATGGCACTCATTTTAATGGCAGTTCATTTACGCAGCCTCAAAATATCTTGGAATCGTTTTTTTCTGACTTGGTTCGCTTCAGCTGTGAGCCCTCCATATATATCTGCGAGGTGTTGACAACCACTTGCGATGTTACTATGGAAAATATTTCTCGACAAATGTTTTGCTCAAAATGTTTTAGCAGTGATGTAGTAAAAAATGTAAATCATGAGTAAAACTCATTTTCAAAGGGACGCATTTTTGCAATATCTAGATGTCGCTTTTTCGCTTATAAAAACAAAAACAAAAACAACATAAATATCGAAAATTGTGGTGCGATTTTTAGTATTCCGTAAACGACCACAAGCGAAACTATTTCGTATAATTCTGCTATTTTTCGTAGCTCTCCCCTTTAAGTAAAAACTAAAACCCATCTAGTGCTTAAGGCTGATGCAAACAAAAAATGTCTACCTACAAGATGTGTGTCTACAGCAAAGTCCAACTCAACTTGTTTGCCATTCTCGCCGGCTGATGCTAATTATTCTCCTATCTTAACCGCAGCGGATTTGAAACCCAAATGCACTCTCGCTTTTGCTTACGAACCACTCGACAACCTAGACCATTCGGTGCGCGAAATAAAAACAACTCAGATAAGAGATTAAGCCGTTTAGCGAATGCCTTCGTAATCCCCGGAAATCCCCATCTTATATCCGTATATACCTGTAGGAAAAAGCATCGTCAGCAAACAATTTTCCAGGTGTTTCTTAACTAATCTTCTCTCAGATGAGCCAGCTACATAGGTACCAGCTCTGTGCATTTGTGTGGGGAATAAAATATTCCATCGCATAAAATCAGGCAGTAATCCACCAAAGTACACCAGCCGGCAGGCATAATCCCCAATTTCTATTAAATTAGCCTGCTTATTTATGTTATAAACATAAATCCATCGCCAGTAGTATCCAGACAGTTATCTTCATTGTTGGTGGTGTGTGTTTTTGTTTACAACAACCATATACCGCACCACTAATTAGCAAAATAATAATTAAGCTGGCCGATTAATTAATTCCGGCAATATTTTCCAATTCCGGAGTACGTGGCAGTGAGGCTTGGCCGGTCTCATTTCGACGAATCCTTTTTGGGGTTCCAGGCAATATAATTGGATCAGAGGCGACCAGCGTGTAAGGTAAATTGCAATTTTTTTTTGCGCTGTTGCTGTTAGTAATAACGTATATAATGGCGTAATCTAGCCACCAACGTTTCAAAGTGGGATATAGAAATAAACTAAGCGTTCCATGGAATAATTTCATTAAATTGCCTAATGAAGAGAACACAAATATTACAACAGATCAAGTGCTTATTCTGTTGACAGTAAATTGGTTAATTGTAACGACTGGAGGTTATGAGCACCAGTGAATTAGGTGGTGGGAGTACTTTTCATAAACAATTGTGATCTGCAGTAGAGTTGGTAAGAGCAAGCTCATACCGCTAAAATGGCTGTTGGTGTTTTCGTACGTTTTGATCAACTGTTGCCAGAAAAATGTAGGTTGTAGGTACTCTCATGCTTTTAACACTGATATGAGCGTTTTGAGATGACATGCAGTTTTCCAAAAAAAAAAAAAATGCTTCCCTGATTCCGCAAAGAAAATAACTGCGACGTCACGACTGGAAGACATCTTTTTGTGCTTACATGGCTTAGACCTTTGGCTGCTGAATTCTGAATAAGAGAAGAAGTTACCTTTAAAAATATTATGCAGGAGAAGTTTTGGTAGTTTAAAGCAATCAGAATAGTTAGGCAATCAAACCCATTGCATTGCAGGGTGACTTGCATCGTAGGTTGGGAAATGGTGTAAACTTTCTCGTATAAGTAGTACGCGAGAGTGATATTGCATTCATACAAAACTTTGAATTCGAGATTTTAATTAGTTCTGACATTTCGATTATGGAGGAACTCAAAAAAGTACGTCTCGCAATTCTGTCCGTCGCCTCCTGAGGTCGACAGCCTAAACGGCTGCACGGATTTGTTTCAAACTTCGGATTTTGAGTCTGCGGTCCTTGAGTTGAGAGACCAGTTTTATTTGTTTTCAGCACTTCCCATAAAATTATTTTAAAAAAGTTATCTTTTTTCGGAAACGGCTTCAACGATTTCAATCAGAATTGAAATTGGAGCTTATGAAGGTGGAGTTATCTTCGCTGCATACCGTACCCAGATTTAAAGCCGCTAACAAATCGAATGATGGTACACTTGAAAACTAGGCTTATCGTAAACAAAAAACTCGATTTCTGTAAGCATATTGACTTCCTGGTTGCTAAGAGTAACTCATGTTGGGTTTTATATTGCGGAACTCTAAAGGCTTTCATGATCCACATACTCTTAAATGTCTATTCTTTGCTTTTGTCAGGTCTAATCTTGAATACTGTAGTATAGTATGGAATCCATTTTATGAAGTACATTCGAGTAGAATTGAGAAGATCCAAAAACGTTTTACTAGAGTTGCTGTTCGTAGATTGCGGTGGAATATCTAAATGCCATCGCATGAGACAAGATGCAAATTATTTGGTATCTTACCTCTTTTTAAGCGTAGGCAATATTTTCACTTATGTTCATTCGGGAATTGATAAACAACCATATCGGCAGACCTTTTCTTTTATCATAAATTGGTTTTTATGTTCCATCTAGAATGCTTAGAAATCGCTTTTTATTTTATGTTCCTTGTCGTAGAGTTAACTATGGTTGTAATGAACCAATCACCAGGTGGCTAGGAGACTCTAATAATTATAGCACTTTGTTCGAGTTTTATCTCAGTAGGGACTCATTTAAGACTAAATTAATTTTAACGTTAGGCTTTGGTGGTAGTATTTAAGTATTAAAATTTTGTATTAAGTAATCTAGCGAGAGCAGTGAATGTTCTCGTTTGATGTGAATAAAATATATAAAAATATAAACACGGTCAACATAATTTTTACAAAATTGTATTCTTAGGAAATATAGTCATTTATAACTTGGCAGCAATCTCAGTTTTTCTCTAAATTATCGTTGAATGGATTTTTGAAAAATAATAATTGTTTCTTATAGTCCAAATGAAAATCGACCAAAATTATTTCCTACTTCATTTTCCAAAAACTGTACTCTTAAAGGCTTCCAATTTCTCAAAACCCCCATTTTCTATGCGAAAAGTTAGAAAGCCAAGTAAGTAATGCTAACATCTTAAATAATACCTTGGGCTCAGTTTTAACCTAAATAGGACTTCTCCAGCCAAGCACTGCGCAATACTTGTTATATTATTTTGCCAGTATAGTCATTGTGATAGAAATACATATTTCTTAGGTAGGATAATAAAATAATTCTAAATAAGTTTAGTATTTTTTTTTAAATGCAAATAAAGCCGTATTATAAATATTTCTTTGATACCCCAAAAATCCTGATCTTATTTCACATAGGGAAATTTTTTGTTTATCTCAATGCATTACTTCCAAATACAGCAAAACCTACGTAAAACTCATTTAAGTACTTCTGTTCTTTTTTAAACATACACCATAAAATAAAGAAGTAAGCAGCCAGATCTTACACGACTGGAGTCTCTTCATCCGTCATAAAATGAAAATTCAAAAAACGTACTCAGAAATTTACGTAGCTATATGAAATTATATCGGTTTAAAGATTTAAGTTTTACCATGAACCTTACTTCCAACCATAAGCATTAAAACCAGCATCACCAATCTATTCCATGCAAAAACAAGAACTTACCCCAACAGTTCAGAACATCCCTTTAGGTAGTCAAAAATATCAAAAACCGTACCTACATTTGACGCTTGTAATGTTTTACCCAGAATTTGCGAAAATTTTTATTCAGAGCTTAAGCCTCACATTGTTATTATGAAATGTGCTGCCATCTGAAGTAAATATTTTTTAGCCAAAAGTACAATTTATTTAAGTAAAAGCCCATGTTTTCTGCGCGGTTTATTTTATCTATTGTTTTTTAATAAACTAAAAAGCAACCAATCAAACTGATGACATGAACGAGAAAGTTTCGCGTGACCCTGTCTAGAAAGTGAGGGAATTGTTATTTTCACAAAAGTAACGTTTTTAAAACAGTTTTTTTTTTTTGTTTTAAATTTACTTCCCAATCTTTTTCTATGGTATTATAAACATTCACAGACGCATAAGCGTTAAGGCTGTTTATAAGGGTAAGTGCGGCAAATATTTCCCATCCTTCAAATTTTTTTGAAGTAAAACATTCTAAGTCGAATAAATTTATTTCTTTTCAACAGTCGTACAAATCATTCTAACTTCATTCTTTAGTAACCTTAATAATAAACAAAAAAACCTTTGATATAGAAAAAGGCAAAACAATGACAGACATGGATGAAGGATGCGAGAAATCACTGCAATTTTGAATAAAAGCAAGGAGGCCCATATTTAACATGAGGTGAGCTAAAATGACCGACGCACTATTTTGAAAACTATACAGTTGAATACAGTTATTTATTAGTTTTCAAAAAAAGTGCGTGGGCTATTTTAGCTCACCTCGTGTTAAATATGGGCCTCCTTGCTTTTATTCAAAATTGCAGTGATTTCTCGCATCCTTCATCCATGTCTGTCATTGTTTTGCCTTTTTCTATCTTAGCAAAAAAAACCCTATGTTTGAGTGCAATTAAAATCACGTAGCAAATATGACCTACTGGGTAAATATTACACATACCCCGCGATACCAATAATCATTTTTAGTGTCCAGGCTAAATTTTTCGAACTCATAATGGCGAAATTTTCCATACAAAATTGCATATTGTGATCAAAAAAATGTTTATGGTGAAGGTTAAAAATGATTATTAATATGGCCCCCCAGTGTGCACTGCCCTAACCTAAAAAATGCCTCTTAGAAAAGGAATAGCTATTGCGCCGTACTAATAACAAATTTTAGTGTCGACATTAAATTTAACAAAAGATCACAATTGTTAAAATTGTATGTAAAATATAACCACTCTGAACTGCTAAAGCTTAGAGTCGAAACTAAAAATTTTTATTGGTAAGGCCCATTGTCTTTCCAAGTCGATATTGCTTTCTGGAATTCTTTAACGACACTTAAAATATCTGCTTTTAGGAGCTTTTTGTGTAGCTAGTTGTGTTTCGTTCAAATTGAAGATTAACTTACTTCAAATTGTCCCCAGGGGCTTTATTCTCTATTTCGTTCCGAAAGTTAATCCAATTCGAAATTGCTTTAAAATATTTAAAAAAAATATTAATTCCCACTTTCGAAATTCTAAATCCTATACATTTCATTTCGCTTTCGGAATTGAGAGTACAAAACGTTCGATACAGAACAGAGAACGGTTCATTTTTTTTAAATAAAGATATCTGGATTTGCTAACACGGGGTAGAGCCAACTACATCGAGCTGGTCGTCCAATTGAGGTCCACCTTGAGCTTTCGAACTTGTTGCCCCTACTTCCGAAGTCCTCGACGATGTTCAAACATTTCCAAAATCTGATTCTGTTAATTTTAACGGCTTAAATGAAGAAAGGCATTGGAGTAGCTCCTCAACATCTACAGTTTGCAACATAAAATCTATGTTGCTGTTCCTCACGTATATAAACTCAAGTACTTTAAATATTTTCTAAAATAAAAACCAAATGAAAAACCAGACAATAAAAAGAAAAAGTAAAAATACTTGGCGCTAAGAACCCTAGGCCTAGCTTCTCACAACCATTCGTTTTGTGTGAGTTTTGCATTTTTGGGACGAATGGAAGGGATCTACAGTTTCATGCCGAGTCCAAACGGCCAATTGTGAAGCTCTTTCATGACAGTAATGTTCTCGGATGTTTGTCAGACGTTCGCGAGAGTGAACAAAAACTTATGTTGGAATTGGGGTTTTTTTCATTTCAGGACTCTAACCTGAGGCCCCCACACTAAACACTAAGCCACTGCGCCGACGAAAAACCACACAAGCTGTGGCAAATTCTCAAGCAAAAACATGTACGCATCTACATCGACCATTCAGTGTTTCTGTTTCCATTTCACCCGAAAGCCGCAGGGAAAACTCTCCCCTAATTACTGATATTTCCCATCCATCTAATCGAATCCTATTTTCCATTACACAAGCCATTTAAAACACATGGCCACCCGATTTAAAGTCGCATCACTCTGACTGACCAACAAAACCATGTTCACGTCCAAACATGTCTTGCAAATAAATAAAGAATACAACTCAAATAGCTATGAGACTGGTGCGGCTTTTAGTCTTTCCAAAGCTATTACATCACTTCATTTGCTCTTGACCCACTTTCTGGTCGTGATGATAAGCATGCACATTAATCCGTAGTATTATCCTCATTGTGGAGAATTTTCTCTGTTGGTTTTATTTTGTTTGCTTATTCCGACATCGGTATGCGGTCATTTCATTTTCCATCATGGTTATACCTAGTCCTGCCTCAAAGGAATTGGGGTCGACTTTAGAATGTTGAATCAATTCTCCTTCCTACTCTTGCATTTTCCGAGACTCGGATGCTTTTAATAACTTATTTCAAGAGAAATTCTTGTAAAACCGGATACAGGACAACAACAACTGCCAGTAGAAAAATGTTTCGTTACTTTTAAGAGTGAATGCTGATGGTAAAAGGGACGGAGTGAAGTTGTCGTATTTAAATTGTGTTTACCGTTCCACCAAGTCGTGTGTCCCTCAGCTTATTTTCTTTTTCTATTTCTTCAACAGCAAAAGGCAACAAATTAAAAGTTTATTTCGTCCTTAAAGCATATATAAATCAAAGAGCGGTTGCGAAGTAGAAACATTTTTTCAAAATAAAATCCTTACAGAGGTACACACTCAGCCATAATTATTTAGATTAATGCGGTGTAATTTCTTAACGTCACACGGATGGGACATACATATTTACGCGCAAACATCTACCAACACCAGTTACTCACATTGAAGGCGACAAATCACAGTGAATGTTTATATTTATCTGCGTGGAGCGCGCGTTTTAGGCGGATATGTTGGTACTTTAGCGCTAAGATACTTTACTTGCAAAAAAAAAAAGAAAGAAAGAAGGAAAACTGTTTCTGACGTTTAGACGACACGGGGTGTCCTTTGTGTCAAACACCAGCAAGAACAAGACTCAAATCTGTGCCTGATTGATATGCGCACGTATGGATTGTAACGAGGCGTGAAGAATTTATTATTGAAGGATGCTTCATGAGAGAAAGTGTGATACACAAAAACGAAATATTGTTGAAGAGTTTTTCAAGCGATTCGTAGAATAACAGAAGCGAGGGGCCCGTTTTCAAGTTCGCACTTGGAGCTGTTGAAATGCTGCTTAATTACTTTTGAATGTGCGAAGCTATTCGGGGAAAATGTTTTTCTTTAGTCAAGTTGATGGATTGACTTGAAGATGATAAGCAAGATACACTACTTGTCGTGTATCTATAATTAGGCGTGTTTACATTCGATTCGCGCTACATAAGTGCGAAGCAAACGAAAGCCGAGGTCTGTCGAGGAGGGCTTTAATAAACTTGTTATATTCATTTCAGTAGAGATTATGTGCAATCTCAAGGCACATCATTCTACCAACAGATGAGTTGTTTAAACCATAATCACACCGACAAACGTAAGCGCAGATTTATTTGAGCTCATAGCCAGTGAAAGTGCGGTTATGGCCAGAAATCTTAAGACGTGCGAGAGGTCTTGCGATTTCTTGTGGTTTTATAAACATTACGCTCAAAGTGTCAATATAGGACCTACGGTTTATATCCCTTTGGCGTTTAATCGTGTGGTTTCATTTTTGTAGGTGCCCTCGAATTTTAGTTCAAATTGGGAAGCTACATGCAGAAAAATCACTTATTTAAAATCAACCAACTTTCAGCTACAGACTGCCGAACTTATACTGTTAATACAGCTTCTAAAGAGTTGGTGGATTAAAAATAACCGAGTCAACTTGTTTAGGGAAACTCGGTTTAAAATAACCGATTTATCAGTTTTCTCCAAATTTTCTCGGTTGTAAATAATAAACTCTGTAGAATTTGACCAACTGGTTGATATCATATAAATAAAATTGGTGTAGTTCTGTTCGACTAAGATTGAATTTGACTGTATGTATTTAAATGCAAAAACTGCTCAGCATATTCTGGTGAATTTTTCACAGGCCTATGGAGGATACCTAGGCCTACAATAGCTACTTTGTCTCAACTCTATATCTCTATAAATTCCGGAAAAAATTGGACAAGAGTAATTTATTTTTTCGTTTCGTTTTGCTATTTTCTTTGTCACGCTTTCCGTTCGAAAATGCTGGGAGCATTTAAATATAGTTAACAGCGGCTTATAGAGGACATCTGCAGGTACAACTTAGGATATCCAATAACTCGATAACTTAAAAGGTTTTTAAAATTTGAAACATTTCTACGATTTTCACCTGCATGAGTAGATATGCACTTCATTCTCAAATCAAACATACTAACCGCGCAATATTTTGCCATCTCTTTTAACCTTATTTCTACTCCTGTTACGGAGAGGGAGACAGACCGAGGCAGTATGCTGTTTGGTGTGCTAAGAACAAAAAAGCCATAAACGAAATGTCAAATATCGGTGATACCAGATCGTGGTATTATTACATTAGGGAAAATTCCTGATCATACACGTCGTACCTGTTTATGAATGCTATTTGCAATCATGATGAGGCAGTAAATTACCCGGTCGAGTTTTTCAATAGAATTACAGTCCTTGGCCTGGAATTAAAAGTTGAAGTTCCCATTATGTTGCTTCGCAGTTTGAATCCCCTAAGCTTTGTAATGGAACCAGATTGAGAGTGATTTCGTTACAGAAAAACGTTATAAATGCGTTAATTTTAACTGGGTGTGGTAAAGGAGATACGGTATTTATACCAAGAATAGAAATAATTCCCAGCAATTATCCATTTCAGTTTAAACGGATTCAATTTCCTATTCATGTTTTTTTCTGCCATGACAATCAATAAGTTAGAGGGTCAAACTTTAAGAAAGGCGTAAACTAAATTTATCAAAAATTGCTAAAATAGTATACAAAGAAGCGTTACATTAATAAAAAAAAAAGTGAGCTAAATATTATAAAATTATGTTCATTGTCCAAAGAATATCAAATTATTGCCGATTAGTCCAACGAGCATTTGCAAACCCATGAAGATTAAGGCAGAGTGGGCCCAGTCTACGGGAGGTTTTTTAGTACGGGTTCAAGTCCCTCACTTTTGCAGAAGGCTCTTTCTGAATTTTTTTTTCCATCAATTGATCTGAAACCACATTTTGAACGTGCGAAGCCGGGCGGGTACAGCTAGTTAATCTATAAACTTGATTGATAACAACTGATAAACTGTGTGTTTTTTTGACAGTATACATTTAATCTTTATGTCTCTGTTGGTTTACACAACGGATACTCGTTTTTTCAACAGAAATTTAGTAAATTTTAACCCATTTTTTTAATCAAGCAAACATCTTCCTCCGCTAGCGATAATTTTTGATCGTGAGTTCAAGTTTCAAGTTTAATTTATTTGGTAAAGTACAAATAAGAACAATAGTCTTTTATAGTACATTAAAGCTCAAGAAAATTAACAAAATTGATTTTAATCAGTCTCTTGCTGGCAGCTTTAGTAAACTTTTCCATCCTCTCCTGAACTCACTAAAACTTCACCTAAAGCCACTTTAAACTTGACACATTTCGCACTATGGAACAGCTTTCGCATTTCTCATTGTTGTGTCTTTTTTTCTCCTGTTTCGGACTAATCCTTCTTGGCTCGTGGAAGCATTTTCGGGTCCAATTTTGGTCAGCTAGCTGAAAATATTCAGAGTGATCGCAATTCTCTGGCAAGACTACGTATCGAAGAGTTTTTTTTTTATGTTCGGTAGTAGATACCTCCCTATGGGAGGCTTGGTATAATGCTTCGTTGATCTATCTGGATCCATCTAAGGCTTGCTATCCAAAGTGTATCGGAGTGGTCAAGGTTCCCTGTTATTTAAAAAAGCTGCATACTCTCTAATGTTCCCCATTCGTAGACGAGAAACAATTGCCCTTCTCCATACTTGGGCACTCGGCCTAGTGATTGTTTGTAAATTCAACTTGCGGATAGGAAAGTGGCAGAGCTTACTTATTTTGCCAGTCTCAGCAGTAGAACCTCAGAGGCTTGCATCTTTCACTTATAAGGGCCGTATAGCTGTAGTTATGCTCAAGTGGACCTCATAACCCAATATCTTTTAAAATCGACTCTAATTTATCACCAGTGACAATCCCCACTGGGTGGAGGAGGGATGCCTAATCTGATATAACCATCTCATCATGGCCCTACATAGAGGACGCTTGGCTTATGACACGTCTTGTGAACGCTGTTGCAAACTTCTATCAAACATGTTCGGAGAAACCAATAGATTCACCATGCGCAACAGCATTTCAACCGCCAAACATATGGCTCATTTTCGAAACAATCAACGCCATAACCCTCGACACCTCTTCGTCCAACCCATAGCGCCTACAAAATTCTCTTGTCGGCCTTCCCTTGACAAACACAAATCACTCCTAAATTTCGTCGTCCGGATTCCACAGCCAACAGGAAAAAAGAAATAAATCAAAACAAATTTCCCTTTGTTTCGAATCGAAGGTTTATTGCACACATTCCCATAGGCAACACCGTAAACACTCCTTATCGACACCAATACATATGCTCAGCCAGGGGCGAAAAATTGTCCCCATCCGGCTTTTACAGAACAATATTGAAAGGAAAATTTAATTTCCGTTATCCTGCCGTCACAATTGCACACGGATTATCCACGGTCCTCTGGTTTTCATTTCATTGTGCTTCACAAAAGTGGGTAATCCCAGATCCAGCCTTCAGCAGTTCAAATCAAAAAGCACAGAGATCCGCCTTGAAACAATCAGGCGAGGTGTTAGAAGGCAAAAAAAAGCAATTCCAGTCAACAAATCTGTTGAAAAGAACACGGTTTCTTTTTTTTTGCACTCTTCTTCTGTCGAAAGGACTAAGGCTATAATAATTGTCAAACGAAGAAAGAAAAGAGTAGGTCCACAACTGGCGGGTGGAGAAAAACCATCTTGCGATACCTTTTAAGGGTTTAATTTCTCACTAATGAGAGGGAAGTTCGTTTTAAAATTAAAGCTTGACCAAGTGCGAACGGGAAACGGAAAAATCCGAGAATGAAGTGAAAGGCGTACAAATAACACAAAAGGGGACATTAATTCGAACGTGTATTTTGTTTTTGATTATTTTATTTTGTTTAGTAAAAAAAAAAAAAAACAGACTTTAACGACACCAGACTGGGGGTATAATTAAAAGTGTAATGAAAAATGGAATCAGAAATAATTACAACAGGCCGGCTGTTTCATGCCGACTGCTGCATGCCGACTGCTGAGTGCGAAATCCTGCCCCCAACCATTTACATCGATTTTATTCCATCCCTTGCAAGTGAATCTCAGGTAGTTGTCGGATTGCTGGTGTAATTGTTAACCTCCTCATGTTTTCTAAGTTAATTGTTACAGGCTTAAAAAAAAATGAATCGGTCGAAACTATTTTTTTTTTTAATTCAATTCTAAATCGTAGTTTGGGGCTAAAATTTGACGCTTGATTTGCATTCGAGAGCTTTTCAGGTTGACAGCCGTATTTATGTTGACGACTATTTTAATGTTCTGCCTGGCCTGAGCGTTCAAAGCAATAAAACTTTACAAATATAAAAGTCGTTGACAAAAATGATATTCCTTGTCTAAGTGTGCTGTTGCATGAGTTTTCTCCACATGCTCAACTTAGCAACTCAAAATATATATCTCAAACACAACGCCATTCTCACAGAAGTACAAACACATTCTTTTCAGACAAATATTTGACATTCACAGACAATCACCGCCCAACAGCAGCTCCGCTCGAAAAGGGAAATCTAATTTAGCGTCCCCATTTTATTTGAAACCCAATAATAATCGCTCGAATTCGAAACGACTCAAATCACATAAAACGATTTGGCCTTAGTAGTTTAAAAACTAACTCAACTTGTTATCTAATTCCGACAATGGCCCACAGAATAACTAAATCGAATGAGCGGCAAAAGTCTTTTGAAGTGAAAGTCACAATCAAAATCGGAGAAGGTCTCCGACACTTGGCGAAACTTTTAAGTGTTCAAGAATGAGATTCTATATCCTGTCGTCGTTGGTGCTTGTCCCCAGCATTACCACCGACCGTATAGAGACCGAGGGAAATCTTTGATATGTTAAACCCAAAAACGAAGAAACTAAAACTCAAAGCATTCAGCATTCGACATAAAAGGATCACAGGCAATTTCCAACTTCAATGATTTATATCACCAAAGGAGATTGTCTTCTGTGGCATCAGTTTTCGTTTGCTCCTCATCAACACGAATGCTACCAGCCACTACTGCCACCACCATCATCAGGACAACCGAACATCTCTCAGCAACTTTATCATTCACTTGATCCCATCATTGGATTTCAAGTGTACCCAGTTTATCCTTTTGCCTCAAATCCAATTCATTCACTTTGTAACTTAGACAAAATGATGACGATAAAGGCAAAGACCAAGGACAAGACGACGACGGCGACAGTGGCAAGGGACGGGGAGAAGAAAATAACTTTTCATTTTGGAATCTCCATTGGAAAAGTTTCATGGACGCTCAAGGAGCGGAACATCATCATAGAATATCAAATTGTAATGAAACTTTGTCACTTCAATCGTCAGCTCATGAAATGTGAGCCGCCCCCTCATGAAAATGAGCGAATGGCATAGGTACAGCAAACAGTACTGTAATTTCATTTCTGGGTCATCCTGGAGGTGTACGCAAACCCGGGTCGCGTCGTTCGAAATCAAGATATCACTTGGTCTGCAACCCTTCAAGTTAATTTGAAATTCGTCCTTTTTTTAATTTTGATCTTTTTGCACAGACGGTGACAGATGACAGACTAGACACTCAGCAATGATGTCTGACGTTTGGAGTTCAGCTAACCAAAGTCCCTTTGATGGCGCGAAGATGAAATGATTTTTGTCATTATGTCCCAGGAGCCAGGATTTACAAGGTTTAGTACTGGTGTGTCAAAGATTTCCATCATAACTTGGTAATTGCTTTGGCCGACAGGTGCGACAACTTTCAAATTGAATTGAGATGAGAGTTTATTTTTGAATAACACAACTTTATGAAACTAAATAAGGACTTTTGGCGCTGTCTGTATATACAAAGAGTAGAGGAGCTCTGCGAGCGTTGCATTTTCTACAACCAAATTGTAAACGCGGAGCAGTTTTAATGATGCAAATAGCTTCTGGGGAAAATTAGGTTATCCCGGTGTTAATGGAAACGGAATGTTTGCAGCAGTTCTCGAATTTGCGTATTTATTCAGACAAACTTAAACAGGGACTAACTTCTCGGAGGGTTGTTATTTTTACCTGAATGATAAAAGCTGTGCCTATTTTAAGATGAATTAGGCGGCCGGGTGCATTCGTTTTTGTCACCAATTTTAAATGGCCAAGAACCAAGTCTGAGTACTTATGATAGCTGAAGGATCGGAATTAGAAACAGCTCAATGTATAAGGTATTTGTCATGAGGAATGTTTCTTGGGAAAAGTTTATGCATTTCTAAGGGCATTGAACAAATTATGCGTATTTTGACCACCAACTTAGTAACTTCAAGGCTAATGAAAGAATGGTCAACAGTTGTTCATCGTTATATTTATTGTTGTATAAAGAAACGAGTTCTTTTAAAAATCCCTCACCATTGTTCGAATCCCACTTGATACTGAAGATTCCGGTTTAAACCGGCTTATTCGAAATTAAATTAAAACAAAAATTTATTATATCTGTCCGAATACAGCGTCATTTAAAAGGCGATAGGTTTTTATCTGAGAACGATTTTTATTAGGTACTTCATTTTGTTATAAAAGCGCAAAGTTAATGTGCTGAGCTTAAGCCCTCAAATCTTAGCCGCATATTCCATATTCCAAATTGTTTAGTAAATCTTAAACAAATATAATTTAAAAAAAAAGAAAAATATCGACTAAAAATCTTTTGTACCTCCCCGGGCAGTTTCGTCGAAAAGAACTTTGTACTTTTCACTATAACCTTTCCATATAGACAGTGAATAAAATCTTCGTCTAGTTTTTAATTCATGCTCCAATTTTGTAACTTTTTGAATGAAAAAGGGAACAAAATAGGGACACACTTAAAAATGGGGGAAAATTATAAAATCTCTGTGATTTATGTGAAATGTGAATTGTTTAAGAATAAAATTAAACTTCATTTCGAAAAAAAAAATTAAAGAACGAGTTGTTTATATCAAATATGAAAGAAAACCGCCCATCGAAGGTCTACGTAAGAATTTTTGACTAGATATCGGATTCCGAGTGCATTTACTCGTTTCCCCGATGAAGAAAAGGTCCTCCACATAAAATATGAATATATGCAACAAAAAAAAAGCAAATACATTTATTTATAACAAAACAAAAAAAAAATTGAATCGGTGATTGCTAAAACCATATAAGTGACATTTTTATTTTTTTACAGGAGAATAAAAAAATGGTAGAAGAGTCATGTTAACTTAGTACAAAATGCCTATTTTGCGATCGAATTTCTGTCTGTTTTAGGTATCAAATTATGTTGGGTTTGTTCACAACACAGTGTCTACACATAATATGTGTAAAAACGTAATAAAACTGATTTCGAAAAATCTGTTACTTATGTTGTTTTACCAATCACCGGTTCAAATGCATTCATTACAAAACATTCGTTTTCATAATTTTGCATTCTTTTTCGTTCAATAAAAAAATAAAATCTTACTTAAACTGAATAAGGGGCATTTTGATCATTTTTCAAAAAGCGTGAGCCACGGTCTCGCGTACGATTGCGACTTTGGTAATATTTTACCAAATTTGGTTACTTTTTTGGTCTGATGATTTTTGGGAGTTTTTATCTGGTTTTGGTAACTTTTTGAACAAGAGCGCCAAAAATTCGAACTCGATATCATCTCATGTAAATACTGACAAACTTTTTCTGAGCGAACGCATTACGCAAAAAAAAATTAATATTCAAATAAAATAATTTGAATTTAGAAAACCACTGCATTGGGTCGGGAAAAGGATTTAAAATAATATTAGTACTTTAGTAAGTTGAATCCTACTTATTCTATTTCATAAAGTAGCCGTTGCTTAACCGCTGAAAGACTGGCAAAGTTCCTACTTGCATATTGTACTTAAATGAATATAAAAGACTTATGTTTGAAAAATGTATTTGACAAATAAAAATAAAAAGATTTGATATATCACTCTTCTTTTAGTTCCTCTGAAGACTTAAAAAAATATCAGAAATTGAAATAAATTTCACGGCTTACGACAAATCATTTTTCACGCCGAAATGTCAAAAATTCAACGCAACTGGCAATAAAAACCAATTGAAATAGCTGTATAGAGCTTTTAGTATTGCCACCTAAAAATTAAGCAGCTATTATTCACCCTAACTGTCTACTGCCTAGTGAAATTTAGACGTGGAAAGGTCAATTTGACATTTTCGCGTGAAAAATTTGTATTTAAATTGAACTTTGAGTGTTAAGTTTGGTTTGGTAAATTTTTTTTTTAAATTTTAGTCCCTAAATTTGTTGGCAAGTGGCAACCACGTTCTCAAGACTCAAGGGGAAAGCAAAAATGCTGATTAAGCTTGTTATAGTAAAACAATTGTTTCTGCGTGCCGTGTTAATAAAAATTAATATTATTTATTTATTATTATACAAATTTTTTTATAATGAAATGAAAAGTATCAAACATAGAAAAAGACATAGTCTCGCATAGAAATTTGCATCACTCTTATTGATTTTAAATTAGAAGAGAATGTGAATTTTATGAACAAATTAATTAAAATAACTTACACACAAGAGTACATGGGAGCTTTAGAAGCTGTTAAGGCTACAAACTTTTTAAATATATTATATAATTAAAGACTTCGTAGTCATGTATGAATGTAAGCTTTTGTATTTACAATTTGTACATTAGGGAGTATTACTTTGATTTTGGTTAGGTATAAAAATGTAAATTTAAATATTAAGGGGTATATTATACAAGCATGGTTGTTACAAAAGGGTATATACATATTCAGTAAGTTTGGTTGTTCAATCCAGTTCAATATTCATCCCCATCGGAATAAACTTTTTTTTATTGCCTGTGTGAGAAGTGTATTACAAAGCTGGCCTGTTTTTTTTTAATTAATGGTTTATTGGAAAACACAATGGACCAGCTATATAATGTAATCCACATTCAACGCCCTTAATTATATTTTATTTTTCTCTGCAGAAATAATGATGAAAACTAAATTTAATAATATTTTAAGCTCCGAACCATTTTGTGTGCTTTTGTTTCTGGTTTATTGGTTTCATGCAATGTATTTACTCTGCAATTTGTTTCCCACAGCTTGAACATGATTATGTTCCTATGTCCAATCCACCTATAGCTAGTTCGGATGAGTGTTTTTTTGGTTTCCCTGCCCACGAAACCACATAAATGCAAACTCAGATGTATATATACAAAACAGTACGTACTTGAAAATATTTTTAATTTATTTCCACCATTCCAGCCCCCGTCTCGTTATGCGGATACAATTTTGCTAAAATAACCAACGCAAAACCTTTACAAAAACAAAATCCCTTTGTGAACTTATCTGTTAACACAAAGGGTTGTTGGTTGCTTTTCTGGTTAAAAAAAAATGTAATAGCGGCCGAGTTCAGTTTGGAGTAAAGTGGATTGTAGCATATAGGTCCATAGATATGGTTGTTCACATTCACATGATACTCTGTATTTACTAATGACTGCGCATTTCTATTTCCATTTCCCTTTTATTATTGATTAGGTTTTGTTCAAATGCCAATCAGAACTTCATTGGCAAATGGCAAGTGTAATTCGGCAAACACCAATGACCAACAAATTCATTTCGTTTGAAATAGAAATTGTAATCGAGCCAATAACCTTCGTCCTGTGTACTTGTGTGTACGCTGCACGTTCACCTAAATAACAAAGAGTTGCAATTTGTTCGTTTATAGATTTAAATGGGATAACCATGACCATCAGCGGACTTTTTTTAAACTAAAAATAAAATGGGAAAAGGCTAAGAAAATATAAATAAAGGTTTGTTGTTGGTAGAAATTTTCCTTTCTCCATATTTCAATTTGTTCTTTCGTTGCACATTTCTGACATAAGTTACTTCGTCGAATAATTTTGTGGTCACAAGGCAAAACCGCTTAAGTCGACTTAAGACGAAATTGAAATTTTGATTAGGTGCAGCGTACCCAAATCTATTTTGTATTTTTTTTTCAGCTTTATATCTTGAAAAAAGTGGCCAGAATTTCAACAGCTTAAGTCACTTGAGCCAATAGAGTAAAAAAAAACTTTAAACTGCTCTCCTGAAAAATGAATAAAACAGACTTAAGAGGTTTTGCTTTGTGACCACAGAATTATTAATTTCTATGTCGTTTCTAAATACATAGGAAAAACTTTTTTTAAAAGACTGCCAGGATGAGACTGCAAAAGGACCAAAGTAAAATATTCCATATCTTTAAATTCTGCATCCCATTGACTTAAGTTATCAGTGCAGGTTTGACAAAATCAATTGACTTGGTTTTTAAAAAATCAATACATCAAGATTACCATCTAACTGCCGGTCCCGCTTTGTAAAATATTTATTTTTTACAGCGCATTTAGTTAGGAATCTTGCGCCCTTCATAATAGTAATTTAAAATCCTTTACAACAAGAGAAGCTTCAGGCATTGACATATTTGTGGTTTCCAACAAAGAATGCATTTGTGAAATGCAAATGCTTGACTTTGAATAAAAAAATAAAAAAAAAAACAATTATTTTCCTTAAATCAGGCAAAGCAATATGCAAAACGAGCCTGTCAACAATACTTGACAAATGACAGTTTTCAAATAGTCCAAAATAGCATTAAGCATATGACATATATAAAGTCACACCCCCGTATTAGTAAACATTGCGTGAAAGTTATCAACTAATTACTCAGCAGTTATTTTCAAATGTTTGTTTTGTATCTGAAATTAAAATAGATAACTTACTTGTGCACATTCGTTTGTGTATCAATAGTATTTATTGCCAGTGCTGCCTACACCATTTTTAATTAAGAAAGTACTTACTTGCATTTTTATCATAGTCCTTAGGAGAAAAAGAGGACATTTGGTGGTCAGTTTAGTGAAAAGAAGACAACGTATTGTTTTATTTCAGTAAAAAAATCAGAGAGGACATTGTAGGGAAAAAGGGAACTGTCACTCAAAACGAGAACAAATTGTCATCGTTATTAAAGGGGATGGCGTAAAATTTAAGGAAAATTCAAGAACTGAAGATTTCATAGGGATCAGGCAAAAAATGTTGATTTATAACTAGGTTAATGGATTTTCTTTAAAATTATTGTGTGTGTTTATTTCACCACTTTGCCGACCAATAAGTTTGTAAATACAAACTGATAAAGCTTTAAAGTACTCCTACATGAAAGTGCAAATTGTCTCACCCCTTTTTATCATGAGGACACCCACCCCACTTCAAAGCGAAAGCTCTCCACATGCAGTCAGATTTTTAATTTTTGTTGTGTACTTCTCAAATTTATTACACCCTTTGCTATAATAAAACAATTGTTTCTGCGTGCCGACAATAGTGGCCATTAACTTTGAACATGGAAAATTCAGCTCCTTTGTAATAAAAGCATAAAGCATGGTAAAACATAAAACAACAGAAAGTTTGTAAAAAGTTTTAATGATGTGTTTACTGCCAGCACGTGTGAGTCTCTTTATTATTCAGGCATACCTTGATCTCCCTTAAAATTGGATCTCATTTATCTTTCAAAATTCATTTGTTCATAAATCAGGAAAAATACAAAACAGTCGCCTAATCGATGCAGACTAGAACTTGACTTTCCAGACCCCAAATTTCATCTAATTATAGCCTCGTCCCGAATCACTGCCCGCCTACCAACCACTTAAACGTTAATTAGATGCATTCAAATATTAAATATTTAAATTGGAAAATCTAACCACGGGCGGAAAATTTCCCCAGCTCATTAAATATTTTTCGCCCGTAATTATATCGACAGGGACAAAGTCTTAATTATGTCCTCTTCCACTGCAACATTGTATATGGTATTTCCTCCCCGCAACAAGGCTTTCTAAATTGCACATATGTCCTACTTACCCCATGTACTTCGGATTTATAGCCCCAAGAGGTAGCATACCATGTCCCCACAAAAGGACATAAAGAAGACCGAAGGGGAACAAAATACAAAAAAAAAACGGAAAATAATAAAATATCCCCGGTCTCGTCCGTTTGCCGTTTTTTAATTATACGAGCATTTTATTCCTGGACATGGCGAGAAAATTCCACTTACAGCCGTAATGACTTTTATTATTATTTATGTACAAGAACAGTTTTTATTACTTGCTGGCCCATAAAAAAATTGTATTTATAAAACCCTTAGCCTCAGCCTCAAACGCTAGCCAAATAACAAATCCCACACATACTCGTATAAGCAAATAATGAAAACCACTTCCTGTTGGGAAATATTTCGCCTTGCGCGTTAAAGGACAAATTACTACTATACCAAAAGAAGAACGGTGTACTTGAACGGTAAGAATTGAATTAATAAACTTGTGGAAGGTCACAGGGACCTGGGATAAAGTGCCATTGTGAGCCATTCATCTGATGACATCTGACGCGAAGGAAAATGTCCTTGTAATTCAATGTCTTCGCGTCGTCGCCGCTCTTAGCACTAGTGGTCGCGCAGTCACAAAGATTTAATGGTCTCGAGAGTGAAAGACAATGTTTTCGGCATTGACATTGCGAAACCATAAATTAAACGGAATTTCATGATTTGTGGGCTTTTAGACACATCCAGTGAGCGCCATTAGAGTCGCTATCAGACCGGCCGACGACGTCGACGACAGACCGCTCCGGACCGTCATAGCGGTGGAATTAAATTATAATATTTCCGACATAACTCATATCCTGCTGCAGGACAATCTGTTAGACTGCGGCTATAATCATAAGATGTCGTGTCGTTCAATTTCATCAGATGAAGTGGTTTCCTCGCCGCCGCCGCCGTCACGGGAGGAAGGTGCGGATGGTGGCACATTCAAGTGAATACGTATTACGACAGAAGTTGTAAATCCGGCTTTTAGAGATTATTTTTTTTCTTCTGACCTACATTGATGTTGGGAACCATAGAGGCGATGCCGCACTTGGCAACTTTTTTGAAGGTTCTTCGCACCATAACTATCAGGGTGGAAAACGATTTCGATATTTTACCGCTGATGGACTTTCTTTTACATAGTATTTGTTGCTTTTTGAAGGCTACAAAGGATGTATGGTAAAATCTTACCGAGTTTCAAATGGGACTGCTGTGACATCTTGACACAGTCGTTCGGGCCTACTGGTTGGAAAGTCGCACGTGTCCAAACGATGCTGCTAATCAAAAAACCGAAGACACTGTAAGACTCAGGAGAAGGAAATTGAAAAGTGCCCAAGTTCCAACGTAAGGAAATCAAAGGTTTTCCAAGGTTTTCGTAGATTTTGTAAGAACTTCAAGTTGCTGCAGCATGAAGACAAAAATGAAGACTCTCTAAAACAGAGAGGGAAATCCATCCTCCCAACGGCATATAATATACTACATGAGCTTAGGCAGTAGCTAAAATCCCATGCTAAGGGAGTTATAGAGTGAGAAACGATGAATAGACCCACTTTTAGTCAATGCCAAACCCAACTCCCAATATGGAAGAGGTTTACTTACCTATGAAAAAAAAAATTAGGAACTTTAAGGCCCCTGAAGCTATTTTACGCCTTGCATTAAATAGGAAAAGCTTGCGTAATAGGTCAATTAGGAGGCTTAAAGTAGTTGCCTTAGCTTCCGAGACATTAATGTTGCCTTTCAGTCATTCAACGTACCGTATGAACTTCTCAAAAATGGTAAATCCTGCAAAAAGCCGGGAATTTCAGGTCGAGACTCAGCTCCTTTCTATTGACTTTAAAGTCGCATATGAGCTATATATAAGGAAGGCTTAAATCACGAGCCTCACAAAACTGATGAAGCTGCGATAGTAAAAAAAAAATACTTACTGCAATGTGCTATTGACTATTGGTCCTCATACTGTGATTGGGACAGTTGCAGCTTCTGAAAAAAATTGGAACGTACAAAATTTGGTTAGCCTTGAAGTCGTGAGAACTAATGGGTTATATCAACTTCAACCTACTTCAGGAGTTCATCTGAATGTAGCTCTGAATAAACATCACTAACATAAACTGCTAACGCGAAGGACAAGTTAAATACATTCACCTGAAGCTATAATTAATGTGCTCAAAATGCAACAACAAATTTTTTAGCGAGCGGGGACTATAAGACGAGATTTTACTTCTTATGTAGTTGATTCACTTCAATAATTTTTTTTATTCATCTGCTACGTAGGAACTTATTTCTACTTCGTTCAACTTATTTTTATCTTATGTTCAAAATTTTATTTAAGATACATTGTACTGATTAAATTTGTCAAATCGAAAAAGTCACCTGCTTGATCTGAATGCACTCATCGTAATAATCTGCTACAATCATTGCAAAAAAATATTCCTATTTTATTATGCTCACATGATCTGTATAGATAATAGATTTTCATGGTTTACAACAACAGTACAAGATCCAATTTTTTTTGTATACCATGGAAATAAATTATCTATACAGATCATGTGAGCATAATCAAAAAGGCATACATTAGGTACACTAGTGGCGCATGTGGTCGAAAATCGACCCTACCTTTTATAAGTATGTAATACTTAAAAACGTGCCACGTTTTGTTGTTTTAAAAGCGAAAAAGCGATATCGAAACAGAACGGCCCTTTGAAAATAAGTTTTACTCATGATTTGCATTATGAAAATGAAAAAATCGTTCGTTTTATTGTAATATCATTGAAACGAATGCTGCTGGATTTTTTTTTCAGTTGCTTACTTTTGGGGGAAGGAAAATTGTATTCCATAAAATAGGTTCTGATTTTAGATGATTTATATTTGAATTCATTACTATGGTCATCTGGCGGCGACAAATTGAATGTCACCAAAATTCTTTCATTTAACTGATTTTGTATGGAGAACCCTTAACTTAATTTTACCAGCCTTGATGGCTGCATAAACCCATGATTTTTGTTCGTGCACATCTATGGCGCAGTACCTTTCGAACGATATAAGTTTCGATCTGAACATATCAGAACCTAATTTGAGGTTTTTAATCGTTGCTTTCCTCAAAAACAAACATTTAGTTTTTTCTTGTAAACTATTTCCAGTTATAAAACTTTTCTATTCGCTATTCAAAAAATTGCAGAATGCACTAATTTTCTTCTTTTGACAGATGGTGAACTTCGAAACAGTTTTTGATATCTCTGTATTTAAATTATGTAAATTGTGCTATAACAAACTGTAAACTCTAAACGAAATAAAAAATATGCTAATATGATAAATATTTCCTAATAAATACAAAAAGTGGGTACAAAAACTTTGGAAATTCACGTATTAATAAAATGATGATGATTTGTCTTCAATTTTTGGTATTAACTTGGTATTTTACTGAAATCCAGTATCGAAGTAATGAACTATTTTTGAAGTTTCATACAATTCGTGGACCTTCTTGCACGCTTTTGTGCGGAGTCCCGGCAGCGTTGTCATAAGTGCCGATAATTTCAAAATTTGTTGTATACTTGTTTTTGCTGTATACTATAATTTTCGTAATCAGTTTTTTTTTTGTTTTTTTTTACTTTAGTAAAAAAAAATTGAGCAGTAAGATTTTTCCATAGAAATCTGCATTGCAGATTTTTTTTTGTCATGGCAGATTTGTTTAAATATTTTACTGAATCGACTGAAATTACACTGCATCCTGTCCTGATCCATCAGGATCACGCTAGTTCGATTGCTGCATTCGTAGGTCCCAAGGTTTATTCGTAGGTCTACACGGAAAGAATTGAAAATCACCAATTGAAAAATTTTGAGTTGCAATTCATGAATTATATCTTTGTCGCAAATTACAACGATTTTTTCTTGGATTGATATAAATATTCGTAATTCGACATTGAAAACGGCGTAGAATACAAAATTCTGCTTGTTGAATTTTGCGATTAGAAGTATTAATTCGAGCTTCTTTTATTTGTCAAGCACTACTTCACAATCGCAAATTGCAAAAAGTATTTGCTGATTTACAAACACTGAGTGATGAATCAATGAAATCTTATAATAATTTAGCACATGTAAATTGAAAACGTAAAATGACGTAGAGAAATCGTGAATTACAAAATATTTTTTTTGTAATTTCCATGGAATTACCTACCCGATGTGTGGAATTTTTGTGCGCACAGGCAGACGACAAAAACGAAACTTCACAGCATGTCCATGGTCCATGTAAAGAAATCCTTTCAATTCCTTTCATTTTCTGCATGGACAGCTCCAACCATGCGCATTTGGCTTCATTAGAGTCAGACAGTCGGTATTCAATCTTTGCTTAAAGCAGTTCTTGTCGGGTCAAAGTTATTTATAAGTATAACTCATTCGTAGTGATAGTGAGTGTACTAACCAACAAATTGTAAAGAATTTTGGAATATATCTTGTAAGTACATAATGAATAATACAGAAAAAAAAATGAAGTAGGTAGGGCTATTAGAAAGAAGTTTAAATTGGAATGGAATCTAAAATATCATTTGTAATTGAAAACGATTGTAAATGTTCGTATCAATGGCAAGTTCTTCTAAATAATTTGTTTGTATTTTAAATATTAGCATAGAGCGAAAAACCACCCCAGACAAATCCCGTTGTCTCCGGGCGATATGGCGCCGTATGCATTTCATGGATATCAGGAGGAAACAAATTATAAAATGTGACTTTAAATATGTATTCGAAAATAACCTAAATAATTAAACTACGAATTTGGATTTCTAAATCATAAGGTATATAAATTGTAAATTGAGAATAAAGTTTTCTAATTTCACGATAAAACAATTTCAATTCAATACGGCGATGCCTCAAATCACTACTCAAGAATCGTAAATTGCAAAATATGAAATGCAAATTGATAAAAAAAGATTCAATTTATCATTACGAACTCGTAAATTGCAACTACTGAAGTGGTAAATCTACCCCTTTTGTTCGCAAATCAACACTTTTGAGTTGCAATTCAAGACGAAATTGTTGTAATTTTTTAAGGGAGGAAATCCGAATTTACAACACAAAAGTGGTAATTTACGAATTATTTTTGCAATTCACAATCCATAGTAATAGCAAATCAATAACTATTTGTGTCAAATTGCGATAGGTTATTGCAATATGTATTCCTCATTTGATCGCATCATTGACAATAAAAAGTAGCGATTCGTGACTTTTGACTGTCAATATCTTCACTTCGTACAATTTATAGAATTGCGAATAAAAAGTCGTGAATTAGTAAATCCTCAGCTAAGCTCTAAAACTAGACAAACTTTCCGTGATTCTGCGCTTATTTTTCTTGATTTGATCTTTAAATTTTTTTCGTGTAGTTTTTGCTTGGATTAAGGACAGCGATATACAAGGTGGCGCAAAAGTAATCCTCCTATCAGAAAATGCTATAAATTTTGCGATTGGCCCCTAATGTCAGTTCCGTTTTGACATTTGTGTAGTAAACACATGCGAAATACACGTTAATAAACAATATTACGCTACGCTGCTCCAGAACGCGGAATATTGGTGACTATTTATTTGAGCAGTGATCGGTCGGTGACTTTGGCACAACGTGAATTTCGTCGCAGATTTCCTAGCCATCCAACGCCTACTGGTGAAACACTGCGACGGTTAGCCGCTCGCCTCGAAGAGACAGGCACAACACGAGACGTTGCCAAGAGTGGCGGGCCCCGGAGCGCCCGTTGTGCCGAGAATATCGCCTCTGTTGACTCGGTCATTTTTTTTTCGAGAACGCCGCTGGTCAAACGACAACAGTGAACGGTGCGCGCTATAGGGCCATGTTTACCGATTTTTTCTACCGAAATTGGACGATTTAGGACTGGAGGACATGTGGGTCCAACAGGACGGAGCTAAGGCACACACTGCGCGAGCCACAACCGATATTCTGAAAGCGGTGTTCCCGGGTCGTTTTTGGCGATTTGCACTAGCTCGCAAGATCGCCTGATTTGACCGCTTCAGACTTCTTTTTGTGGGGCTTTTTGAAGTCGCGGGTTTATGTCAACAAGCCTCAGACTCTTGCAGCTCTTAAAGACAATATCCGTCAAGAATGTGAGGACCTATCGCCGGAAGTTTTGGCCAAAGTGATGGAAAATGCCATAAAAAGGGCTCAAATGACAATCAACTGTGGCGGCGGCCATTTACATGACATCATATTCTCGACTTGATGTAAAAAAAATTAAAAGACCAAATAAAAATAACCCACAAGAAGAATCAAAGGTTTTCATTTTTTTTTAAATTACAGCCAAAAAACATCGGAAGGTTATTTTTGCGCCACCTTGTACGTCGGTCAAAACAACGAAGACCGTCAAGTCAGTCAGCGTATTGATTTAAGATCGCTGCTTCAAGGGCGCTTGTCGAACTTTCGTGAAATGTTAAGCTTTATTGGAATAAACTGATTCTCTGATTCAAAATTTGTGTTCCTTTGTGCAAGCCCTTGATGCCCAAATCCGACGAGTTTATATCACTCACTCAACTCTGTTAAAAAGCGGTAAACATTACACAAGGACACAGTTTTTTTGTGAGTTTTTCCATTGAAGAACCATTTTTCACTTGCTTTTCACTTTTCACTCCTCCTTTCGAAGACCATCCTCATATAAAAGAAAACACACCAAAGCGATTGGTTGTTGCAAACTTGGGCTTGGGCTCTTTCTGGACATGTTGCACCAACTATTTATCAGATTCCACTGTATTAGGATAGACAATTGACGATAGAAGGTCTGTTAAGAACTATTCTGCTACTCAGCAAAAAATCTTTTACCTAAACTTCCTTTCACATCATGGAAAAATCAAGAATTTTTGGTTTATTGGTTTTTGTAATGAAGTGGCAGTCTCTTTCCGGCATTGCCACTGCGACTCACATCACATTTGAATTCAGAACTGTCTAAGACATTCACGGTATCGTCCAGTATCATTACGGGCCAGCATTATTATCATTAATTTGTTTCACTGTCGACCCCATTATTCCACTGTTTGGTCATTAATAATCCCCATTCGTAGCCGTACAGCGTACATCCATTAACAATAATGTCCGATTCCAATGTCATATTCTTAGGCACGCATATTGCGAATATTTCCCATCGTATTCGCCCAATAAATCGTACATCAGCATAAAAAGCAAAATCCCCAAATGGAAACCCGTGGCCCATGTCCATCCGCAATAAAACGCAACTCTTAGACATTTTTAAAGAAAATATTTTGCGTCCTTACTGCAAAGTCACGTAGCGGGCTCCTTTTATTTTAAACCAACAACCGAACCAGTCCGTATTATCTAATAAATCCGTGATCGCTCCTCCTCGCGCAATCTCTCTCGGTAAAATCAATAATCCTCCGTACTTAGCAATGGGATGTCCTCAATTTGCAGGCGATCTGTGAATCACGACCCGCAAAGGTCCCCACCAATACAGTCCGTCCGCAAATAAATTTAAATGTCCAACCTCCTCCCCCGTCCACACGCCACTTCGTCTAATATATTATGCAGCACGCGTCATTGGACCCTAACATAAAACTGCATCTGGGTGAACCAGTTTTTCTGTGTTTTTTTTTTTTTTAACCATTCTTTCGCAGTTCTCCTTGCCACAATTTAATTGAATCCTGCCGTCAGCTTGCGGGGTTCTTGTTAGGAAGCTCTTCAACTCTGGCTAAATGCTATAAACGCAGAGTCGATGGTTTGAGAGACACCAGTTTTTTTTTTTCCTTTTTTTTATGTCATCTCGAGAAAGTGTCCTTTTTGGTTTCGGTCCAGTGTCCTCGTTATGCTATTCATCTTGTTTGCAGAGACAACCCGATGGGGAGGGGATTTAATTAACCAACCGCACATAGAAAGCAAAATTATTCATTCTTCTGCGGCAACATTGGTCGAAGGACATCATTACGTACCTCTCGTCAACGTGCACTGGAGAGTGTTGTTCTTTCAGTGTTATCCTTGTCTGTCGTTTTGTTATTTCGTACCCTCCAAGTCTATTTATCTGTGAACGGTGTGAAAAATCCTCTCAAATTTTTGTTTTAATTAAAGTTTTTGCACTTTATAAAGATTTTTTTTTGACTTGCCTAAGCATGGCGCAAGGAAGCGACTAGGTTGAGGTATATATGCAGATCCTCGTATATGGCGCGCTCTCGTTAAGTGGTTAAATGTCGGTTCTTTCGATGGAAATGTCTAAACGATGCATACAGCTGGTGGGAGGTGAAATTGCGCAAAAAAGGACACGAGGCAATGCAAACAAGGAGAACTAACATTTCGTTTGCACTTCATTTTTACGATGGCGACCAATTTCATCCATCGTCACACTCACTCTGTTGAAACATTAAAAAAGGACCAAGACGAAGAGGCGAAGTCCTGTTCCGTCGTTAGAATTTCGGTCTCAATCCGATTCGAATGGCAGCCGAAAAGAGACACCGAACAAGGATACTGTACAAAAGACTGATGAACGTTAAAAATTGCTCGCAGGGGAGGACGGGAGAAAGGATCTTTCACAACCAGCTATACGATGCATCCCTTTGGCTAATGGAATGCATTCAAAAAGCCCTCCACTGCAGTCCGCAAGAGGCTGTTGTTCGCTTTCTCCCTGATCATTCACCGCACCATCGTGAGCCCATCCATAGCGCTTCCTTTTTTCTTTTTTCTTTTTATTACAGTTATTTCTGGTTTAATATTTGCCTCCTGCACTTTGTAGTTCTTCTACTTAGGTATTTTCTTTGGGAGTTTATATTTAATAGAAGATTTGCAGTGTTTTCATCCTCGGCAGGTTTCGTTTTTTTTTTTTTCTGCCAAGGATTTTGTTCAAAAATGTGTTTCTTGGATGTTTTTCTTTACCCGCCACCTGGATGTAGATGAGTGAAGGCATAGCAAAAAATGCTGCAACAACTATTGCAACTATAGGTATAGCAACTGTGAAACGTTTGCCCTTTTTGCTGGGCGCTTCATCGTGCGAAATATAGTTTAAGCGGCTCCCCGTCACTCCGGCTGTAGGACAAAGCAATTTTGCTTATTTTTCAATTGCAGGGAAAGAAGGAAAAATCCTTTAGATTATTCATGATGGCGTCCAAATGTTGTTTCGATTATTTCGCGCCCACTGCCAGAAGGATGTTAAGTTGTGGGCGGATATTGGAGAATGTATTGCAGTATGCATGATTGTGTGTGTGTGTTTGGATTTTTAGAAGGATCCCGCATTATTGCTTCAGTAGTTATTCGGTTCAGCGAACCCAATCGATGCAATCAGATGCCGCTTGATGGGTTTTCCTGTTTCGTTTTGTGATTTCCGATATAGAGGAAGGAAAAGGAGGAACTATGGGCTGATGGGAGTAGAGAATGGATTGTTATCCTGCAGTCGTCAGCGAATAACGAGACAGGGGGAGATGTATTATGGCAATGCAAATAGCATTATACAGTCGGACAGAGATGGAAGGCGAACGAAAATTGTTGCTTGTACCATTTGGCGGTGGGAGTCCTTTGTGATCAAAGCTATACTTATTTCGAGGAGTGGGGAAGAACGATGATGTCTGGAGATAAATCTTTTGGCAATTGTTTAAGGACAGACAATGGGAATTATGCAGGTAATGTATGTGTGATAAATTATGCAGCAAAGTAGACGCTGGTGTGGGAGTTAGGAAACAGTCGAACGGGTTGCAACTGTTTTAAAAGGACTTGGTATCTTTTTGTGGGGATTACCAGCTTCAATGTGAATATGTTAAGCATTCCCATAATACGACGCATCTTTTGTTTAGTTTTTTTTAGAAATGGCTCAACTGTTCCATCATTTTATACCGGGAACCTATCTTAAAACACCCATTCGCTTGCTTCAGTTTCTATTCCCTGAGGGGATTTCAATTGACTGACAGCTTGATATTTGTAACAAATATTCGAGCTCTCTTATCGTCCCGAATATGACGGTAAGGACCTGAGATTTTTTCCATCAGGAAGCGACAAAAATCTGTTGTTGGCGTATGCGCAAGTTTTCGTTTGAGTTCCAAAAACTGTAGAAATTTTAAGCCATTGTTCTGGAGAACAAAGCTTAAATGTCCGACACATTGTCCTCACTGTTTTCAAATAATACGTTTTGTTATGTTACCCCTAAAATAATGGTCCCAGTTCCTGGATACTTTGGTGAAGGCGGCATTCTTGCAAAAATAGAAATTTGAGTGCTAAGCTGATGCCAGTCTATTTTCAATTTAATTTCCAACTCGATTACAAGTAGTTGTTTTCATGGGAAAACATTTTCACTTAAGGTATCTATTTGACTCGACTTAGTAAGAGCAAAGTGCCATCACATCCCCTGCCACATTCTGCAGTGACACTTCAAGATAAGAATACACTATCAGTTTTCACACAAGTCTTATACACAAATAAGGACAACCACTTGTCTTTTGATTGTTATTTCAATGCAACCTGAAAATATTTATTTACAAAAAGGATCCTAAATTGTTTATGTAGAAATATGCGTATCCAGAGTGTATTCTGAATTTCAATTAAAATATTGTCTCTCGTAGTTCTTTGGGGCTGAGGAAATATTTGCCCATGGTATGTACTCGTTCAAAGAAGAATAGTAACTGTATGGACTCCTGGTCATATTCTGTTAATGGTCCCACTGCTGTGGTTATACGGGCTTTCAACAGTGTAGTAAGTATGCCCTGACATTCTATGCAGAAAGCAGAATACACAACAGAACCTAGGCGGATACTCCTTTCCTTTTCATGCTGATGAGGAGAACAAAGAGAATTCTCTCATTTGGAAAAGTGTTTATTTTATCATCATTTGAAATTGATTGGATGGGAGTTGTAGTGGTTTTACTGCGGATCCGGTCTCAGGACATTTGTGTAATTTTCTTGGTGTTATGCGTTCCGTTTGTAGGTATACTTGGTTTTTAGTTGAAATCTGACCATGAGTTTAGTGGGTTTTATTGAACAAACAACATTTAAAATCAATAGGCATGAACGGCGAAGTATGCAAATATTATATTAAATGGTGTGTTCAAGAATTCGTATGCAGCATTCCATATGCTTACAAATGTGCAGCCATACCTCAAAGGCACTCCAGCACTAGCCATATTCCCATATGAGACTTATTTAGAAAAAGATGTAGTCGCGAGTTTTGCTGATAATATGATCTGAAAGTGTTTTGTTTTCTAGCTAATTTCGTGTTCAATTTCTTAAATTTTTCTTTCGATAATTTTATAATTTAATAGACTTTACATTCGGAGAATAAGATTGGAGAAAACAGTTTAAGTTTAAATGGTACAAATATAAAATTTATTTATACACAAGTCGCTGTTTTATTTATATGGATATTACTGGAGCCTCTCTATAGCTTTAGGTACGAAAACTGTTTCCTAGTTTAATTTCTCTTGAGGGACTACTTTGCCTCTTCTTAGAGCTTGACTAAATTGACTCGGGAAACAAAAATCCACTGAATGACATATGATACACCATATCCACGCCTCTTTCTTTCTAACAAGCTCTATGCAGCATACGCACATTAAATCCACATCAAACGAACTCCGTAGACACCAATGCGAATGTCTCATGTGTTCCTATGGTGCTTTCCATGTGCTACCACCACTCAGCGTTGCCGCTGAAAAATTTCAAAAAGGAGCTCCCTCGTAAAATACTAATAAAGCAGCGCAAAAATATTCATTAAAAATAAAAAAACAAATGTTTTCATTACAAAGAACTTCTTTTAATTTTTTTGCATTCTTTGTTGTTAAATAAAGAATAAAATCTTACATAAACTGAAGAAGGGCCATTTTGTTCATATTTCAAATTGGAGGTACTGGTCTTGAAGCCCAAAAACTAGACGCTGCCACCATCCTACAGCAGAGTTATAGACAAATCATTTTTACATTTTTTTTTTCACATTTCAGTGTTCAGTTCAGTTCACAAATATAAGTTCTGTTTTGTATTTATTGGAGCTCAGCTTCAGGACCGAAAAGAAAGAAAAATACTTGGCGAAGTAAAAGCAGTCTCCAATTATTTTGTATTAATTAAGATTTATAAATTTAATAGAAAAAAAAAACATTTATCTAGGGTTAAATTCCAAATAATGAACAATGAAAAAAGGAAACAAATTTCAGCACAATTTTTAACTATTCAATTCTTCATTTCATTTGATACTAAATGGGTAATTTCCAACATAAACTTAAAAAAAGTGAATTAGAACCAGTGTTGCCATTCTGACCGGATTCCGGTCATATCTGACCGAAATCTCTTTCATCCGACCGGAGAAAATTTTCAGTTTAGACCGGATTTTTAACCGAAACGAAAAAATTCTTTAACCGAAAAACCCTATTTGAATGGTACCTTTCTTTGTTGTTTTATTAGCTTAAGATTAGTTTAGAAAAATAAAAAAAAACTTACCTAATAATATAAAATCAAGGTTTTTTTTTATTTTTAGTTAAAATATATTAGTACCAAATTCCATTTTTGACTGGACTTGTGGTCAAAACCTCTTATTTTATCATTTGACCGGATTTTCTGTCCGAATTTAAAAAAAATTAAAATCGGTCATTCGGTCAGATTTGACCGGATTCATTTTTTGTAAGTGGCAACACTGATTAGAACATTTTTTTTTGTACTAGATTACTTGTTGGCTAGTTCAACAAGTTAGTACTACCATATCGTTCTTTGAAATTTAATTTTCTTAATGTTTAGGTCATTGGTTTTAAAAATTGAATTGAAATACAGAACAAATATTGACCGTTAAATACAGAAAAAAAAAAGTTTTTGTATACAAAACTTATTCATAATGAACATCGTCTTTAAATACAAAACTGTTTACTGTTACGTAAAATGATCAGATGGTCACCATACCTATATCAAAAGTTACCCAAGGACAGTGCTCTCAGTGAGTGAAAACAAAATTGGAATCAGTTCAGTATCTCCAGAGATTAAACCCCACAAAAACACACCGTACCTGTGTGTGCACTATTTCTTTAATTTTTGTTTTGTGAGGTTTGTTTTTGTCCACGGTCAGTTCTGTGGTCAGCCCAAAGAAAGATTGGCACAGCAACATCGTCAGGTGCAGTGCACTTTTAAGAACCTCTAGGTTTTTAATAGTATACTAGACATTAGTAGGGCCAGCCTTATCACTGCAGCTCTTTTTGTCGTTCGACTAAAAATCAAAAATGTTCAAGGACATTCGAGCACTATAAATCGTATTGCTAGGTGTATTTTTTTCGGCCAAGTGTAGGGTTACCATAAGCCTCCCTTTTATATTTCAAAAATAGTATCGTCCTTCAAAATCCTTTATATAAATAAGCGAAGGCAAATAGTTAAGGACCACTTTTACTGCCTTAAACGCTACACATTCGTTTGATTTATTTTATTGGAAAGATTGTGTTCAGATGCAATGCTGTGTGCATTTTTTTTATAACGTAATGGTAGAATTTAATTTCTATCACTTTAGTTCAAAATAAAAGAGGGGGTCAAAAAAGTCGGCATTTATTTTTCGTCATCCTGAAAAAAACATTTTCCAATTAAGCTATTTTTTTTTGTTTATTTGACCGACTGTTAGTTCCGATGTCATTGTGACCACATGCGTGTGAAGTCTACAAACTTTCACAGCTGATTACATCCATTCAACGAATTTATTTAATAAAATATCTCAATATTTCACAGCATTTTGATGTTCGTCATTTTTTTCTTAAAGCTCGTCAAAGTTTTATCAATATTGTTCTAAAAATTGCGACAAAAATATTTAGAGTCCGCCTTTTCTCATTTTTCAATCCGGTAAGCGGTAACCCTAGCCAAGTGGTTAGCGTTAGGAGGGCAATTTTATCATTATTATATTTTTGGGTCGAAATTTGCCAGCAACTAATTCGGCATATCGATCAAAATTGCATTTTATACGAAATTTTTTTTTAAAGCACTAGTTTCGTACTTAATCTTTTGGATAGGAAAGGAGGGCTCCCTTTTAGCGACGCTCACACTGGACTTTCCTGCAAGAAGCGAGTATGATTAGTATGTGTTAGAAAAATGTCGCTTCTCACAATGCAACATGTCAATTCCAACGTATTACTGAACTTAATCACTATTTTTCTAGGCGTTTTTGAGCTAAAATGTCAAACTAACTAATTTTTCATTTCTGCAACTTTGTTCTTTCTTCAGTCTAAGTCTCGCTTACAATTTTTCATAATCCAGAACTATCACTGAAATCCTATTTTATATAGTAACAAAATTTATTACTTGAATCATCAGTTGCGTACGCAGATTTTTTTTATGCCTGCCAATTGAACCTATCAACGAATTTTTCACAGCTCTCGGAGCGTGAAGGGGGCGGAAGCCCCTGACTTTAAAGACAAATCTTACAAAAATTGAAACAGTGCTATCGTAATGCTTCATGCAGCAGCACCCACTGCTTATGCAGGCAACTTTCTGAGGCAGTATTTACATATTTGGCAGATAACGAGTTTACGGACGCCTTAATGTTTAAAGACACCTGGTTATAAAAATAAGACATCCATCGATTCTGTTAAACGTCATCGATTCTATTAAGCGCCATGGTTAACAATTGTTTCTTACTAAGGCAGCTCTACAGATCGGGTGAACCAAGGCATCAACGATCAACTGAGAAGCCTCTTTAACTAGCCCGGTTCCGGTACTAAGCCAACTGCTTCTAATTGGGCAGCCTTATGTTCCATTCGCTCTCCTTCAGTTCCCATACATTTTAGCGCTGTATCTTGTATAAAATATTTTTCAGTTAATTTGCGAACGGGAAACTATGCCAGCCAGGATTTGGTGTTTTTTTTTTTTCATGTCCCTCACTGGCAGTAGGTTGAGATGTATTGTACACATCAAAAAGAAAGAGTTAAAAAAAAACAGCATCATTAACACAGTTCTATACTAACTGCGAAGCCTTCATTCAATTCTCGCTATGCAATCCCCCATAAAATGATTGCTAGTGAAGCACTATGCAAATGGATGGCCAGCTGTATGCACAACTATGTACGGCCATTGCGTTTTCATTGTACCACTAGGAATAGAAGCCAAAGCATCCTTTTTCTATCGGCCAACTCAGCATGAATTAATGATCCTAATTAATATTTTAAATAATTGTGTGCGCTTTCAGCGCAGACCCGTGCAAGCAATACCCACAGTGGTGGTGAGTGCATTTCCCTTTCGGGCATAATAAAATTACCCATAAGTTTTCCACGGAATGACCTAATTAGGCGCAATTGTATTTCTATTCCACGAGGACACTATGGGGGCAGTACACCAGTTCCACCATGGTACAGTCAATGCCAAGCTTAGAAGAACACATTGGGTTGGCCATTGCCGCAAAACCGTACTACAGTGGTGTATATGAATTTGTCGTCCTTGCCGCTGGTAGAGTTGTACATGTACGACTCTACTGTCGTTCTATGCATATTGAGCCAGTCATCTACTTATTATCGCGAGTAATGAAAAATAAAACGCACCCATTCATACACACTCACACACAGCTGTGCATAAAACAAACGTTAAATTATGCCTTCGAGTGTGGGCAGAAGAACTGTTTGGAATGGTAAATGTACCCCTCCACTCGGATGTCCTTTATTACAGGCTTGCGGCGTGAAAACGGCCGGCTGGGGCAAACCTTTATACTTTTTCACATTTTTGTTTTCATTAAGTATTCTGCGATCGTTTCGCTGTATAGTAGCTCTCGCATAAGGACTTCATTTTAAATTTATTTTAATTTCGTATGCATAGAGCGTATCAACGTTAAAGCTTTGATTAGTAAGAGTACACTCGAATGTACTTATAGAGCGAGGATAATAGATAATGGGAATATCAAGAGCGCAGTCTTTTTTTATGGGCAGCCCATCCTGGTGCTCGTTTATTTCATAACTTTTGACTTGAAGGGACACAGTCGATATTTATCCGGAATTAAATGGTTGAGCGGGAATGGTCTGTCGTTGGCATACACGTATGTGGTTGACCCCATCTATTTATAAATCGATAAACACGTAGATTATACCGACTCTGGCTTTAGCTATTCGCTTTTACCATCCGCACCTAATTAAATGCACAAGTATGGACTGTAGGCGCCATCTATGAACCGATGACCGGTCGGAGAGTTTGAGTTTTGTGAGTACTAGTTACTACTCATTAAAAAAAGAAGAAGAAGAAAAAGAGAAAATCGCTCTTTTCAACAAAATCTCCCCCGCTCGCTTTAATTTAATGAGTGAGCATGATTGACGGCACACGGCTACTTTATATGCAAAACTCGTCGGTCGTAAATTACCACCAAATCAATTTATTCTGGGCGAGCGATTGATGCGCGTTAATGCGTTGGCTTTTCGGATACCGACATAATGATGGGCAATCTGCAATTTGTTGATACAGGCACTTGAAATCAACCAATCGATTCCTAATTTCTGATATAATTAGGATCGGGATACGCAATTTATTATGTACATTGTACTCCCAGGTATACCTAGTGTGTATTTATTTATAGGCTGTTTTTTAAACATGAAATTTACAGTTACAAAGAGGTCAAATAACTTGCTGCTTGTATAATTTGTTTGCGCGCTAATTTATTATAATTAGCGTCAAATTTTAACCCATCCGATACTGTTATTTCGAAGGCAAACAAAAAATAAAAAACCATTTGTGGTGGTTTGCTGTCAAAAAGTCAAATATATATTTTGTGTTTTCATTTGGCAATAACATTCAATAAACATTTTTTCAGCTGCGATTTATTAAATTGATATAGTGATTGAATGAGTCTTAATATCAATTTTTGTAGGTATGGATATTGATTTTGACATGTGCGAAATATTTAATTAGGTGGGTAGGTGTAACACGCATAAATAGTTTAGTAAGTCTGACAGCTGACTTTTGATTGATTTTGATCGATGATGCAGTTTGGGCTGGTGTCTATTCGGCCAACAACTGTTGGCGCGCACAGAAAACTGTGTTTCTCTTGATTAATGCATAATGCTTTGTAGAAACTCCCTCTCGGTCAACTCTATTGTAATCGGTGGCTATGATTGTATTGAGAATGGCTGGAGCTACGTTTGAGTCGTTGTGCAGTCTTTTTGGTATGGGGGTGCTGTTGACCAAGTTATATGTTGCGGACGAGGTCAACGGGAGGAACCAGTGGCCACTTATAAGTGTTTTGTTTGTTACCATTCTGCGTTTAGGCTTGGGTAAAATTCCAATATTTGGTGGAAGCGCCTTTGATGCCGTTTGTATAACTGCCATAAAGTCACTGCCGTGACACTTTCCAGTGCTTCTGATCTCTGTAGTATCGCATTCATTAGTGGATTGCATCTGGCCTCCAGTTCTTCTGGTAATCCCTTAGCAATGTTATACGCAATCAAAAGTTGAACGTCAATCCGGTTTACATTGATTTTTTCTGAGAACCGCAACCTTCTACCAACCCTATACGTTAAGTTTCTGCTGGGTCGTGCTTTCAAGATCGCGCATTTGAGCAGTGGTTTTTGTCTGATGCTGCCTTGTTTGCAACAAATTCTGTTGGTTCTGAATAAGGGCTTTAATGTCAGTATACACTTCATCGTTTACCCCTGAGACTTCTTGCAAAATGTTTGCGAAAATGCCCCTTCTTTATCTCGTAGGGGCGAGGTTCTGAATTATGGCTAGGTCTCTGAGCAACGTAGACTGTTTTTCCTGGAGATGTCGTATGAGCATGGTATACAGTAAACTTCTTCATAACGTTGGTTTGCTTGATCACATGTTTTACTCATTTGTGATGCTATGTTACTGATGTTTTCTGTGTCTTCAGTGGTGTTGATCGCATAGTTGACATCCATTCTTATCGTGCCTCTTTGTATCATGGCATCACCCATCTCTGTTTGTGGTTCTTCAATTTCCCAAAAGTTACGCAACTGTTTATCTAGCCTGGTTAGGTCCAGTTTGGAGATCATTGTGTTTTGAGGTGTTGGCACTCTTCCAGAGATGATCCATCCTTATTCTGTGTTTTGTGCTGTTTTTCGTATGCCTTCACCCACAATGTACGTGCATACTTCGGCTCCAATGATCATTTCAATTTGTCCGGGTTGATTGAACGTTTGGTCTGCTAGCACAGAGTTCTTCCACGGTATTGTGCTACTGACATGCGCGTTTGGAATTTGTCTGGTTAGCTTTGTTAGGATCGGGGCTTCAAAGTTGGTCTTAAAAGCAGATGGAAACTGTGGCTGAATTTGTACTCGTACCTTTCCTAGAGATGTAGCGGCATTCGTTGCTCCCACTCCAGCACTCCAGCACTCCAGATACCTTGGCATACGTCTTTGTCCCTGCGATTCTGGCTGAATCAGAGTAAGGTGTTATTTTTGGAACTTAGCACATGTGCACCGACTGTGGCAGGTTACAACAACTCCTCGCATGCCTGGGCCTTTCCGAAGCAATGCGAACTTGTCCTACAGCTTCTATAGAAGCTTTAATAGGATTAACACCCCTCTACACAAATATTAAAAAAGTGGCTATACGCATCTCAGCAAGCCTGGCCTGGGAAGAGTTAAACTTTAGTGACCATCTAGAGCTAATGACCCTTATCTTGGCACTTCCGGAATTTGATATGATCTGCGCGGTAACTGACCGACAACCAAATACGTTAGGTATGCATCAACAGAAAATTCTCCACGGAGACACGGAGATCACTAAAAGGGAAGCATGGTGTTTGGGTGAGTGTCAGCGTTGCATCAAAAACAAATGATATAGAGAAAATTAACTTCTTTTTTTATTTTATTTAAAACAAAATGGCGCCGGCGGTCTTTCCGCCATGAGAATAAAGGTAAAAGACTTATTCTTTAAAACAATGGTGGCATGAGAACAAAGTTAAAACTCAAACTTTATATTTTAAGAGCAAAAGAACAAGAGCCGGATTTTACTTAACGTCAAAGACTATATAAAAGTGGCACAGAGCAAACCCACCACAGCCAGTATTAGCTTCCAGGCCCATGGGAAGGCAAAGAGAGTCGACTGGAAATTTCGTGGGTGTGCTCATTCCGATTTTGATTTAAATACATGGGTTAGCAACAGCGTTGCCCCAATGATACAAGTGTAACAAAAGTTTTACACTTCTTAATTATTTTACAATAGGCCTGTTTTTTTGAGCTTCGTTCTCAGCAAAGCAAAGTGAAGTAGGATTTTCTGCACACAATTTACAATAACTACTGCGAGTCTCGAAGTTTCAAGTAGAACGTAGTTGTTGTAATTGCGTGCGGAAAATCCTACTTTACTTTGCTTTGCTGAGAACGAAGCTCAAAAAAACAAGGCTAATTTTGTTACAATGTTACTTTCTTTTTCGCTTTGTTACACTTTTTGCCACTAAAATATTTTCTTGTTTTTGCTCGTTAAAAAATATTGAAAAGTTGAACTGGCAGCACTTTTTTCTTTCGAACAAATTTCTAACAATTATTTCTGTCAATGCATTTGTTTGTTTACACAGAGCACAAGTTGTGCAAACCGTCAAACTGCGAGTGGGAATGGGAATGGGAGGGAACGAAAATATACACTAATATTTTGCTGTCTCGCTGCGTCAACGTTGACAATGCTTTGTACAGTTTGTTAAATTTTTTTGTTCCATTTGTTACACTTTTTGAACAAATTTGTTACACTTAAAAAAAAAAACTGCGGCAACATTGGTTAGTAATGACCCACCCAACTGTCAAAATTGTTTAAAGTGGTATATCGATGGTTCCAAAATGGACACGCGTGTGGGAGCTGGTATAATTGAACCAAATCTAAACCTAAGAAGGCACGACATCAAAAACCTTGTAGGCTACCTAACTGGTCACCACGGTTTGTGATGCCACCTACACAAAATGCATATAGTTATCTCCCCGGAGTGCCGGCTATGTCTCGAAGAAGACGAAACAGCTGAGCACAATATGTGCGAATGCCCTCTATCCGATACTAGAAGGAAATCCTTTTTCCGTGAAATACGAAGTCCTGGAGAACTGAAGAAGTCCTCTGCTGCAAACATTATCAGCTACATTAGGCAAGTGGAAACTCTGCTAGCCTAAATTAACTTTCTGACAATCTCGGTACAAAAGATCTTTTTAGGTCGACGTTCCTCTTGATCGCCTTGGTCAGAAGTTTTTTAAAAAAAATGGCAGTTTGGGCATAAGTTTAGGCAGTTGTGGAATACTTTTAGGCGCCTTACTGCATTAGCACGATGTTGAATGTTTAGTTTCAAGTGAAGATGCTGTGTGCCTTTTGACAGGCATTTTTGCTCTACCGTTTTAGCGTAGCTTTGCACTATCGGACCTTTTGGGTGAGTTTTGTGTGCCGGATGGTCGCGCCTGTTGTTTTACGGCTTCTAGCACTTGAAACCTGGTTGTTAGGAAGCTGTAGAATTGTTCGAAACTTGGAATCTTATTTGTTTGGATAAGCGATTGCTCGTAAAGCTTTAATGACTCGTAGTTTAGCTTTCGAATCATTAAATGAACTACTATGGGGCCCATGAAACCACCACCACTAAAGTGTGCATTCTAATCATCTGTATAAATTCCTTTCGCCAGATTTCTTTTCAACCCAGATGGACGACTGATAGTTTGCTGAATTTTTCCTCAACACTACCATCCTGTACAGTTGCTCAAACAATGCAAAACAATTTAAAGTATTCAAAGTTTCCGCTGCCAAAAAAGGGCTCAACCTTAATTATATCAAGGCGTTGACTCATCTGCCTCCCTCGCGAGAAGTTCAAAATGGTTGCTGCACTTCAGCCGAACCTTACCGCACGTCTATTAGTGAATTCCCTTCTCCAGCTGAAGTGAAATTAAACTTTGAAATAGCAACGTCTATACGTCTCTGGAACAAGTTTCGAGCAATCTTTGCGGTCCGCGGAGGTTATGTAAATTTTCATCTGAATGTGATTTCACTCTCGTCAATTCGATGGGGCCCCTCGGACATGAGAACTGTTCCCCAACTCAAATTCAGTGATTTCGGGATCGGTTCTCAAGTCTCAGGACTCATCAGTCAAAGTACGGAGCAAACCGAATTCCTAGTTGTGTATGTGTCGGTTGAATGGCTTTTGTCTTTGAACTTCAAATGGTTCGCCGCACCAATAACAATATATGCAGCTCTATAGGTTTGTGGGGCGTTCATCAAATATGTACTCAAGACGTCATGCTTTTTTGACATCTTATGCAAACATTTACCCTGCTGCTCTTTGATGTTATTTCAGCACCATCCAGAGCCGTCGTCGTCCCGTTCATCTTTGTTTCGTCATCCTCATTTCGCTTCTTGGGGTTGGGTGAAATTCAAAATTAACGAAAGAAACTTTCCAACCAGAGAGATGACTTGTGATGATGATGATGATGATAATGGCGCGGAGGCGGCGCGCGGTGGGAGACTTTAAAAGGCTCGGCGTTCTGGAATGTGCGAGTATGATAGTTGGAATATTCGACGGGAGAAAGGAAAATATTTCCCTTTTGTTGTAACACGTATGCAGGAATTCGCCAGGAATGTTGCCTGGAAGACACGGAGATGAATATTTTATCAAAACAGCTTTTGGCGAAGCAGAAAGTAACATGCCATGTTATAGCCGCTGAGCATAAGTCGGTATATTGCCTGAGATACTTTTTGTTACCGAGGAAAAAGAAACAGACAGAAATTAACTTCCATACTCATGCACAGAACTCGTGTACACACTCAAGCGGGTAGAAGGAGACTAATTCCAGATGGATGTGTGCGCTAAAAGTTTTATAATTAGGCAATCATGTCAGGAATTATGATGATAAGACTTGTGGTCCAACTAAAAGCAGACAAAAAGATAATAATTGCAGGATGATGTTGTGATGCTGAAACGGGGTCGGCATAGTTACTCAACAAACAGATTCCTTCGTACAAAAAGGCAAGCGCAACCGTTGGTTTTTTTTAGAAGCAAACCTTATGCATTTCGGAAAATTTAATATAATGGCAGATACAGTTACTTCTGCTATATGCTGGGAGATTTTTAGAGAAGCGGGACAGACGAGTTTCATTCAACAAATAGAAGACATTGCATGCTTAGAAATGCGCGAATTAAAATTCGAAACAGGGTAAGCACGAACAAAGTTAGGAAAAGGATGACTTCAACAACTGAACGAGTAGACAAATGGGTGAACTGTTGATTGTCAACCGAACTAAAACTATCCGTTTGTGTATATGAGTCTCTGATTTCGTACATGAATTTTAGTCTCTGTGACTTGATCCCTAACAATGGACAAAGTTTTCCTTTTATAGATGCACATAGATAGATTAGAGCTTTTTGGTATTATCATGGGTTTTCTTACTCTGGGACAGTCGGTGATGCATCATTCATTTAAAAGGTTCCTATTCGCCTTTATAGAAACCATATATATGTCCCTACAAACACATAACTCGATATGAAAATCAGCATCAAGTCAAGTCATCCAAATGATCTCGAAAATCGTTAAAGGGACAGTTTGTATAGCGTTTAGCTGGTAAATTTAAAATCTGAACGATCGATTTTTTTTTTGTGAAGGAATGCAAAATCATCGTCGCGTTCATCATTTTGGATTCGAAATTCCTCTTACAAAAAATAGACAATTGGCACAACAGGTTCGTCCACCTCGGGCCAAACTTCTCATAAACATTCGTTTTTTGTGATCTTGTAGTTTTTGCGACGAATTGAAGGCACCTACAATTGTAAGCCGAGTTCGAAAGGCTTACATCTGTCATAACAGATATACTCTCATTTGTGGCCCATTTTAAATAATTCAACAAAATAATATGGAAATTATTTTTCATCTCAACAGCGAACAATAGCTGCCATAAACGAACTATGGAAATGCATGTCGGCCCAAACCGCAGGCGACTGTATGTCAGTTGAAGCATTCAATAGGAACTAATTATTGAAGTATTGGCTTAGTGGTTAGTGTGTTGGACTACTAAGCGAGGGGTCCAAGGTTCGAAACCTTGAAAAACAAAAACCCAAATTCCAACTTAAGGTTTTTTACTGAGCCACCTCTTGCGAACGTCTGACAAATATTCGAGAGCATAACTGAAAGTGCTTCTCAATTGGCCGTTTGCACTCGGCATAAAATTGTAGATCTCTTCCATTCGTCCTAAAAATAAAAACTTACACAAGACGAATGGTTATGAGAAGCTAGGCCTAGGGTCCCTACGGACCTGTTGCGCCAACTATTTACCTATTCATTTATTTAAATATTGAAAATTTTGGGATCCCTTTGCAAATGTGAACAGTTTGGAGAAATAGTTGTATAGGTACTGAAACGAATTTGCACAGTCTTAAATGATTAGCAAGGTAGCGACGGAAAATTCAAACACTACATAAAGCACTGGCAAAATACTTTAAGACATGATCGTTCTGTTTTTGGGGGTTCAACCGGGAACATCTCATGCAGTATCAGTGGCCTTTCGATAGAGAGTCACGTCAAATCTTCGAAAACACCACTTTACCAAAACTATATGCAACTTTTACCTAAATGCAAGTAATACAGCGAACGTCTTTTTAATATATTATTTTTAAATAAGTTTTCAATAAAAATGTGTTTATTTCTTCAACTTTTTATTTAATGTTAAATTGAACAGATTATGCTACTGCCATTTAAATACTTCCAGGGTTCTTAAACCTATTTATACGCATGTTCGTATGCGTATAAATAGCAAATCGTGGGCACGAATAGCAAATCGTGGGCACCATTCGCTTTGTAGAGATACTCGTATTAATGTAAATCTGAAAAGCGTTCGTTATAATGGACATCCACTGTACTGTGTGTTTATGAGTTTGCATTTAACGAGCATTGTATTCAAAAATGATTTATACTATTTTGTTGTCTAATAATATCCTGCAGTACTACATACGTATACACTCAGGGAAAAAATGCAAACTAAAATGTAATATGTTCTATTTGATTTTACGTTGAATAAGCTTTAATTAAGAATATTCCTTTTCACGTTAAAACATATTTGATTTAAATACGCAATGTAATTTTAAATTAAGTCAACGTAGGTTCAAAGTGAAACGTATTCACTTTTACATTTAAGCATGATTCCACTTCAAATCAAGGTGCATACGTGGTTAAATCAAATTAAAAATATATGCATTTAGAGTAGGGAAACCCTTTGAATTAATGTTATGCCATTTTGATTTAAAAATGTTCGTAGTCGATGCTAAATCATTCCGAAAAATATTTAAATCAAAGTGGCTTTCTTTGATTTTACGTTGTGTTTAATCTGGGTGTAGGAAAGCGTTTTTTTTTTTTAACTTAAAAACACTTCGAAATGAGTTTGCAGAGTTTATAAATTTGTTGCATATTTATAAGTTTTGCTTTTAATGTAAAGTGATTTTTTTTGATGAAAAATGTTTGAACCTTTTTCTAAAGCAGTTAAAAATGTTAAGCGAGTAAATTCGTTTTCCTATCGAACTTCTTCTGATAAATAAAGGGTCCGCCATCTAACTTTTTTTTTCAATTAATGCTTATTTCGCGAATGGTAACACTTAGCTCATGTCTGATTTGACAGATAATTAGTTTTATCCTTCCGCTGAACGAATATGGTTGTGTATGCGCTTGAACAACGCTGGGAAATATTGCGACATTACTTTGACAATCATGGTAATGTTGCAGAATGTGTGCGAAAATTGCGTACGGATTTTGGAAGAAGAGAAGCACCGTCAGCTCCGTATGTTCGTTATCTTGTGAAAAAAGTGAAAGAAACTGGCATCCTCATCGATGAACCAAAGTGTGAAAAGCCAAAAACAGTGCGTACACCCGAGAAAATTTAAATTTTGGTCCAGATGCATAAATGGGCCATTTTTCTTCGAAAATGAGCAAGGGGTGGCCGTTACAGTCAATGGCGATCGTTTTCGGGCCATGTTGAACGAATTTTTGTTCACAAAAATTGAAGAGGAGGATATTGGCAACATTTGGTTTCAACAGGACGGCGCTACGTGCCACACAGCCGAAGCTACTCTCGATGTTTTGCGCCCTGTTTTTGAAGATCGCATTATCAGCCGCAGAGCTGATGTCGTTTGGGCACCGCGGAGCTGGGATTTGATACCGTTGGACTATTATTTGTGGGGTGCCGTAAAAGGTAAGTGTTACGCCGACATGCCAGAGACAATATTCGTGAAGCCATTGGTGAAATACAGCTGCACACAATCGATAATGTGCTTAAAAATTGGACCGATCGTGTAGGCTACTGCATGGCCAGCCGAGGCAGCCATTTGAATGAAATTATTTTCCATTATTAACCGGAAGGATTGTACTTTCAAATAAAAAAAGAAATTTGAGAAAATATTCAGTAGTTTTTTTTTATAGCATTTTCAATAAAAAAAAAGTTATTTGGCGGACCCCTTATAACAAGTTCAAAGTTTTGAAATAACTCGGCTCATGCGTGTTTTTTTTAATTTTCAAAATGTTTATAAAATTTAAACTCAACATTCAGTGTGGATTTGTTTCCCTCAATGTTGGTCATCATTTTCATTATTCGGTTCTCGATTATTGTAAGTAATTATGAATAGGCCTACGAATTTCAACCTTCTTTTTAAAGATATTTTTCACTATCAGCTCATTATTATGCTGTGCGGAAAATAAATTGATAATATTGTTTTACAGAACCTTGCATAACGTAATTACTTTATAAAATATTAATTTTACTTTTCTGTATTTTTCCAGAGAAACCCATCACCCGCCATAGGTAAATATACTCTCGATAAAACCCGTTTCCCTGTAGATATAGGGTACACAATGATAGCAAAACTTTCGACAGAAAAAATACAATTTTTTCGCTGGGTATTTAAATAATTAATCATCGTTTGCAAAATCATCGCTTGAGTGCGAATTTTAATGGCGCACAAAAATTAATGATGAGGAACCAAAACCAACAGAGCCCCAAAGAGCGAGAAACACAAACAGTGTATTTGTGTATGATTTTTTATTTTTGCAACATCAAATTGAGCAAGGTTTTCCTTTGCGTCCGTGAATTAATCCGCCAATCACATCCTGTGCCTGATGCTTATTAATAATACGCTCCATTGCCACCCACCTTTTTTCGAGTGCAAGTTATAAATTATTTCTGTAGGTATACAGTGGTTGGAAAGAGTGGCCACATTTTTTTAATTTTTTTTTTTATTATTGAATTCATTTGTAAATTATTAACAATCACATTGTTTAAAATTAAGATCATTCGCAAATAATAAATTATCCCCATATAATAGTGTTAATGCGAATAAATACAAGAATCACATGATGTTCGCATACAAACACAAAAAAAAGAATACTCTTGTCGATGTTGGCCACACCGCGAGAGAGTGTAGTACAATGGTGTTGGGTTTTACGAGGTCTGTGGTTATTTTCAATTCGATATAGTAAAATTGGCACAATTAAATTTATCGAAAGTATACTCTGGGTCTGGGTGTATAGTGTATATATTTTTTTATTCAACTGAGTTATTCGAAACCAGAAGCGGGAAAAAAAATTGGAAGGGTGACTGCCACTGCACCGCGACAACATAAAAACTGTTTGCAACAGTATACGAGGAGGTATATTTGAGAGAGTGCAAAAAAAGAACTGCAGGAACCAATAAAATCAAAATTAAATTCATTCCTTCCTCCGACACCACATAATGTGCGGTGTGGTTTTTTAATGCACAAAAAAATATGAAAGGGCATTTTTGTGTATTAAATTGAAGTGAACTGCAACCACTGCTGTAGTGCATCGGGATACAGTTCAGGGTACCTATATAGAAACGCACTCTTTGTAAAATGATTTCAATTGGGCGATCCTGGACGACTACGCTTTTATGCTTGTTTCTGACAAGAACATACCACAATCATATTTGGAGCTGTTTTTGAAGACTCTTACACAATATTGGATAGAGTCCAACGATGAGACCTAGACCTAGACACTGTCCCGCTGTGCCAGAATCACGCGTGCTTACCCCAGGAACATATGGTTCTGTGGAAGCACGGCAAAGTCAACAAGCTATAAAATATCAGATCACCTACCTACCACTGGGGCACCAGCTGGTAAACATTCCAACCCGGACTGTATCTTGATGGATTTTTGTTGATTTTTCCAGTATCACACATAATGGACCTGTTAGGACTCCGAGTGAACGTGATGAGTTTTCTGCCATCACACACCCCTTCACAACCTTAACTAACTTGGGCTATGGTAGCCAGCAGTTAATAGTAACACAAAACCCCTTCAGGACTTTGTCGTCCTATTCATAAAAGGCTATGTGAATAACTTCAGTTACAGTTTGTGACAAAGACCTTTTATTTAGCAGAAAACAATTCAATTGTGTAAGGCACTTCAGAAATATTTAAAGATCAGAGTTGGACGACCAAACCACTTGCTTGTTCAATCCATAGACAAATCATACTGAGACCCCCAACTCGCAATCCTCTTGCCGCTGGCCTCCTCAATTTTGTTTCACGCCATTTTGTTTTCCTTACGGTGTTATATCAATTAAGAATCCGTGCGACATGCAAAAACATACAAAAAATACAAAAATAAATGCTGCCAACCTCGGCAACCGCGGGGAAATGTGCTAGACTTTGGGAGTACCACATTTTTACATAACTGAATGCCATTGATTAGTTATTATAAATTGTTATCGATTTTGTTGGTCAACTATTTAATGGAGGTTTTCTTTATACTAGAAACTTATTAGGACAAACATGGTTGCGTATTTTCTGCTTTTCAATTTTTTTTTAACTTCGATTACATGTGCAAATTTTTCTTGGATAACTGAAGAAAATTTGGTAAAAATATTTTTATTTTCCTTCAAACAATTACAGCTACGTGACATTTGTCAATACGAATTTCTATGTAACAATACTGGCGCACTTAACATTTGCCACCCCATAAAAATATAGTTTGTAGGCTAAGTAACTTGAAATTGGTCGGAGTTGGTGGTCTCAGTATTGTCCGTCTGCTGGATAAAAACGTCTGCCAAATGTCAATCGCCATCGCCGTTGATACGATTTTACGTTGCTTTTTTAAGCCCAGATCAGCGTTGCCACTTTTTCGAAGTGTTTTCTATTAAAAAAATGCAATAGATTGCATTTTTGGCAGTAGATTTCGAAAATCATCCAGTAGATCTACCGTAGTTGCTGCAAAGTGGCAACGCTGTCCAGAATTGTTACGGTATAATTTGGTATTGTCTTTATTTTCAATTTGCGTGTGCACTTGAATAATGCAAATGCACAAAAGCCATGGCTTTGCCATTACAGTTGCGTGTGTGTAGCACCTTCGAAGTTACAAACAAAATATGTGCTTTGTTACATATAAAGAATGAATTTAATTAGATATTTTGTAGGTAAGAACATAAATAATTCTGTGGTCACAAGGCAAAACCGCTTAAGTCGACTTTAGATGAAATTGAGGTTTTTGTAAATTTTTTTCAGCTTTATATCTTTAAAAAAGTGGCCACATTTAAAAAAAAAAAAAAACAACAGCTTAAGTCACTAGATTGAGAAGAAAAAACTTTAAACTGCTCTCCTGAACAATGAGTAAAACAGAATTAAGATGATTTACCTTGTGACCACAGAATTATTCTAATCGTTAGGGCGGCATTTAGAATTTTGTATTCAAATGCCAAATTGTAGAAAATAAATCTGCTCTGAAATAAATGAGAGGAACTTTATATTTCGCCCCGAATTTTGGTAATCGTTTGAATTTGCTTTGAACTGATTTTGTAAATTCTTCTGTTCTTACAATGTATGGGAACGTGTATCTAGTTCAGTAAGTCTGACAGCTGGCTGACTTGATGTGTCTTTGTTTTAATTTTATTATATCGGTCACACGAACAGCTTTTTCACTTGACGTTTATTGAGGCGAAGCCAAGGAGTCTAGTCAAGAAATTCTTGACTGATTACTAAGCTGACAGCTCGCATAAGTAGCTGACTGCTGACGTTACCAACCAATCTTGTTTTTGCGTTCAGGTGAGTCCAGACCAATCTAAGATAACTAGATGTTTGAACGTGCCCTCTCTCATACGAAAAATGCGTCAATTATCGTCAGCTGTCATCCTGATTGTTGACAGTAATTGATTGCGGTTGACACATATTTTAAACGAGGTCACAATCTTGATCAAATCCTTTATGCACCCCTTATAATTTTGTAACATTTTCTCTGAAAATAAAAAATCTACCTCCAACTCGACCAACAAATATCTACCATTTCGTCTGCATTCCCTTTCTTGTTTTTTTTTTTGTCGCTGTATATCTGTGCTTTTCTTTTTAAAGATCTGTCGTAAACCGAATTAACCACAATCCTCTTATAATCCCCTCTTCTCAAGAAGACACTCTTCCTTATTTTTCCGCAGAAAAGAATAAAAGTAAAACGAAAAACGACTGCCTAATTGTCACCTCCCTATGACAACCAAATATAAATCCGATAAGAAAAAAAATACCTAAGCCTTAAAGACTTACAATTACATAAAAACAAGGACACGCCACGGATTTGTAAGCAGCGCGGTACTGACTAGGAAAAACCATCGCCAAAATCACGATACCATCTATAATATTATCTGTTACATGGGAAAATCCCCAATACCCTAGTCAGCTTTTCGGTCCCGTGTCGCAATTCAATTAATTGTGGTTCTTCAATTTATTTCGAGGATACTCCATAGATCCCAACGAGAGTCGTCCCCAAAAAGAAATACAAAAAAAAAAAACAAAAAATAATCCCGTCAACAAGAGGAAAATAAAATAAATAAAGAAAAATCGTTTCCTTCTTGAAATCTATTTTCCGCCTTGATATCTCTCGCACTCTAATCGGAAGATTTCGGTTTTCGGTCTTCAAGACCCTAGAGGTGGACTACCGGTCCCCCTTTGGCCGCGGGATGGTCTGTTTAAAGAGGATTTTTTTCTTGACATTTAGTTGTCTACGATGAATTAGAATCCAGCAGAACAAATTTATGGTCCTTTTCTTGTTCTAAATATTCGCTGTTTATTTTTTGTTCGTTTTGTGTTGCCTTTTGCATTAGTGTTGTAAGGAGATCTCAAATGACTTGCCTATTGTGCATATTCTTTGTTCTCATTTTCTTTTCTGTTAACCTGGCTATTTTTGTATAATTGCTGGCAAGTTATTTTTTATTGTGCGCCTCTCTATATAGATAAACATTTGGAGGATTTATTCATCCAAGGATGAGGGTGTTCTTTTCTTGTTCGCGCAGCTTTTGCAGCAGTGTTTTATTTTCGAAATTAGGTCGAAATTGGAGCCCTTGTCCCATTCAGATACTTGACCATGGTGATGCAAAAATTACCATCCCCTAAGGTAGGCCGGTAATGATGCGAACAAAACGCTTTTCTCGGCGGCAGAAAAAAAAGCGTGAAGAGATGTAGCAGAGTTGGTATGGTACACTTCTGCATGAGTGCAGATTGTGTTTATTCGTAGTAAATGAAGCGTTGACAAGTTCCAAGGTAATGGAATTGCACGAAGGGGAGATTCGAAACAATTAGCACATTTATTTTGGGGGAACTCGAATGCACAAGAGCTCTGGGGTAGGCGCATGCAATTTTTTTTGCATATGACGGAACCTATTTGCCTTAGGCTATGCAGGTGGTCAGTAATTAGCGATGCGCATGAACCCTACTGCGAGCATTCGTTTACATGCCTCCCTTACAATAACCATTGTAGATTAAGTGGAAATTTCTTGTTCATGTGAGCGGTGCCGTGAAGGAAGGTGGGAGGTATTCGACATTCAAAAGGAATGCTAAGAGGTGGGCAGATGTCCTTCTTCTGTTCAATCATAACCGGGCTTAAAATGTGGATCACACAATATAATTAATTTTCACTTACTTCCGGCTAATCTAAAGTTTCTTTAATTAGCATAGTGGCTGACAGCTGACACTCAAAAGATTACAACCACGCTTAGCTTGTATCCTTATACACTTGGAGTGAAAGATATAACCAAATCAGTTCTCCAAGTGAAGAACTGAACAAAATCTTAAGGTGGGTATAAGAGTCGCCGCTAACAACTAAAATAAAAATTGGCTAACACCCATCCATCCCAAAGAGTTTTATTATATGATAAGCAAATATTGTCTGAGTTGTGTGATTGTCTACTTTTAAGGTAAAGCTATATATTAGAAAAAAAACCACCTCCCTGATCAACTTCTCCCTCTCCACAAAGTTCAACTGTTCATTGAATATTTTTCCCATAGCTATATAGAGCCAAGTTCGGGCCTGAAATATTCACTCAAATTTCTTGACAGTTTTTACAGACTGTAAAAAGGCTCTGCACAAACTTTGATCGAACATTAAACAAGTCGCTGACTTATGCCTTTTCTATAGATACTTTGTTAGCAAAGTTCTGGCATTACCAGAACGCCCTAAATGACAGACACTCATAGCCTGTCCGTAAACTCGACAACCGACCTACACCGTGACAGTTGTGCGACTTAAGTTGCAATTTGGGACTTTTTTCGAGAGCCTGTCACAACTCACAACTTTTTGCCCATTTTTTAAATGAAGAGGGCGCTTAAAAAAATTTTCAAATGCTGTTATTTCGCAATAAAAATATCTAAAATGTAACCCAGTTAACTATCACAACACTATTAGCGAGCCAGTGGTGGTTAAATATCGTTCAAAAAATCTAAATTTGCAGAATAGCTTCGGAAATGGAACTTTTTTCCTCATTGACCCTTGCTACTTTTCAGAATTCAGCAGCGTTCACCCGGCCGACCAAATCGTTTCGAACTACGTCGCCAACAACCAGCGTCCTTTAAAACTTGTTTGTGCTTCTCTGTTCTGAGCTGTTGGCACTTTTTTTATTTAATTTTAACTGGCTCTCTTTTGGAAATTGGAAGTGGTTTTGTTTATTGTTACTTTATGTATTTTGATTTTTGATTTTGTTTATTGTTACTTTTTGGATTTTGAGAAGTGTTCTATTTAACGTGGACTTGGTTACACCATACCAGTTGTGATATAGAGTACCGAGCTTTCACTGACAAAAAAAAAAGCCGGTTTTTCCCTTTTTTATCAGCAAAGGCAATAATTTTTCCCTATATTCGAAAAAGTGAAATTTGCGTTCATATTTATTTATATGATAAAATTAAAAAAATAAAAATATCGTTTTATAACGGTTTTTATTAAAATTATTTAACATAAAAATATACATATTATGAAAGGATCAGTTAGCACATTCTATAAAAAAAAACGTAAAATAAAATAAACTAAGAAATAAAAATATATTTATAAATTAAATCACAAAAATTATTACGTAGACGTTCGATGGGCTATTTCCTTTCATATTTAGTGTGACCATTTCATTCTGAGTAAACCTTGAAAATTATTTGTAATGGAAATGCGTTCAAATTTTACTTTTAAGCAATTTAAGTTTCAAAGAGATCTTTGATTTTTTCGCCTTTTTTTTAAGTTTTCCCTCGTTTTCCACTTTTTCATCCTTAATCATGGAAAAAGCGCCAAAATTGGCGCTTTTCCCTTCAGTCTGGGACCACTGGTTCCGTCGCCCTAGTTGAGCATCGAGCTGACCGTTTGATGTCTTCGTTTAGGGCCAGTGTTCAATGCTGAATTTTATTTCAATCTGTCATTTTTCTTAACCACGTTTTTTTTAAAGTCTGTACTTCTCACGTAAACTTAACCAGAACTCAGAAATACTTAAATAAATGAAACGGCAAAATTAACACTGTCGAAGCGAGAGAGCTATCCCGTAGATTCGGCGGTGTACAGGGGTAGTAGCACAGTCAGAGAACTCGGACTAGCAGTCGTTGGTTATAACTAGAATATTATAAATAGAATGTCATTTCGTTTCTTCATTTTCTTTAAATAAATCAGTTTAACGATACCGCAAGAGTTAAATCTGTATACCTACTTATAAGTGCATAAGTAAGACATGTCTGTGGTCTACATCTTCGTGTTCGACAAGAATTCAAATTTCCGGGGTCCCCGTGGTATGAAAATGCACTTGCGCTAGTTCTCAGTGAGCACTATGGCTGACCATGTAATATTCCAAGTTTTATCATTTCAGTGCAGCCATCTTACTAATGAATGTCGGTTACTTATCTAAATAATCAATAGAAACATCCGCAACATGTACATTTACCAGCCGATTACACAAGCAAGAAGTAGGAAGTGCCTTTATCTGTATAAAACACTCCTTCTACCGCTTATTGTAATCCAATGACAATGCCTAGCAGGAAAATTCAACATCGACACAACATGCCGATCGATGAGATAATTTCTAATCCTTTATTAGGAAATTGATTCTCCTACATCCCTTCGACAGAAACTTTGTGCTTCAAAATTCATCAAACAATACAATTGAATTTATTCTGCACCAGTCAGGCAAACAGATAAATTCACACAAACACCAGCAAACACAGCCACGTAAAATTGAAAAAAACGGATATACTCGAATGGATCCTTTATTGAATGGTGCGAGATCTGATTGATAGATGTGATGAGTGAGACACTTTTTTGCTACTACTTGTGTAGCAGAAAAAAAAATGAAATTCTAAAGCAAATATTTTGATATGATATGATTCAAAGAGGATATAAAGTATCCTACATTACGCTTCGCTATCCTTTTGCTTGTGTACGCCGAAAATGCTCATTCTGTGAACCGCGCACTATATCAGACTCACTGCTCCACACTCCTTGCGCGTCGTTTCTTTTATTATACTCTCAATTGCAATGGCAAGAAAAGATTGAGATACCTTTGGGAGTTCATTTCGAGGAGCGGATCACGAGATGATGATACAGCTACTACTATAAACTCGCCTACACACGGCTATACTCGCTTTGATATCGCCTTCCTTCCGACGTCGACGTTGGTATAATACATTTCTATTTCTTTTGCTGTTGCTGGCAAATCCTTTGTGTGCCATTGTTGAAAATTGAATTTCAAATAATTTCGTATTCTTCTTGGATGAATTGGAAGCGAGCAAAGAAACAAAAAAAAACGAAAAATAAAATCCGCAGCGCGATAAAGGATCTCAGCGAAAGAAGAACGAATGATATGGCATACTCTCGGTACAGGGCAACAACAAACATAAGTAAAGGAGAGGAAAAACATTTTAATCGTTTATTTATTAATATTTTATTAGCCACATTGAGTGTATCGCTGGCTGTACATGAAGAGGCAGCGGGAAATGAAATAAAACGCAACAAGACTATGAATAGAGAGTTTTTGAAGTCACTTGAGACTTGCAATTGAACCAGGGATGCAAGGAAAACATTCTGTTTTGTTTATGCGATGTAAGGCGCACCGCTATTGAGTATAAATAACTAAATTCATATTGAATGAGGCTGTAGGATTGGACATCATTCAGTCTTTCGAACAACTCGGTCGGTTTGAATTTAATAATAATATTAATAATAATAATATTTATTGTATCATACATAAGTCTGTGAAAGATAAACTGTTTTTAATTTAATATCCTCAAATGATTTGAAAGTTAAGTTATAGTGCTTTTATATGAATAAGGTATTTCTTATAATTATTTTAGATTAGTTTTAAATTTATTTTAATTGAAGTGGAATTTGCTTGAAAGACTTTGGAAAGACTAAAACGAACAATGGCAGCACTAACAGCCGCTGTAGAAAGGAGTAAGTGTGGATTTAAATTATACAGATGGGTGATCAGCGGTGATCCCAGAAAAGCGGAAATTTGGGCGCTTTTATATTGATAAAAGGGAAAACGAGAGACAAGCTTAAAAAAGGGTAAAAAAGTCGAAAGATCTCTGTAAAACTTAAATTGCATAGAAATAAAATAAATAAAAACACATTTTCACTCCAAACAAATGTCAAAGTTTATTTTGAATTGTAATATACTTTTCTAAAACCTCGCGCAGGATTGCATGGTAACCTCCACCATAGTAGAGCAACAACATTTAGAATATTGTTAAAATTTATTAAAATGATCCTCCCGTTTGTGATCGATACTCTGACGCACATATATAATAGCTGCTTAACCAGATCTTGCTTTCCCTAATCTTGAAAATTTGCCAAAATAAAACCTATTGCTAAAAAAATCAAATCCTTCAGAATGCTCTGATTTTCGGCCAATTAGCATTCTTTCTGGCCTATCAAAAGTCTTTGAACAAATCATTAAAGGCCAATTACAAGCACACATCGACACCCACAACTTGATTAGTCCGCACCAATCCGCGTATCGAAAAGACCACAGCTGCACCACCGCGTGGACGATATTCCTCCAAATTTTCGATAAATCTGAAATAATTTTGCTTTGTCTTTTAGATTTTTCAAAAGCATTTGACTCTGTAAATCACAGCAAACTTTGTAGAAAACTCTTTTTCAAGTACGGATTGGACAAAAAAGCGGTTATATTAATAGAGAACTACTATCTTAGCGAAAGATATCAGCAGGTTACATTAAATGGCATTGCTTCCACGATGTTGGGCATTCGAAAGGGTGTTCCGCAAGGCTCAATTCTTGGACCGTTACTTTTCGCTCTGTTTATAAACGATCTTCCATCCGTCTGTAGGCATACCTCTGTACATTTATATGCTGATGACGTCCAAGTATATAATTCGTCCTTGCGATCACAGATTGGATATTGTATTACACGGTTAGAAGAGGATTTGACGGCAATACAGGATTGGGCTATTTCCAACGGACTTATTCTCAACCCAAAAAAAATCCTTATGCTTGCCTATAGGCAAGAATATTGGTGCGATGGCCGAATATCCAGAAGTATATTTATCCGGAGAAAAAATTGTATTTTCCAACAAAATAAAAAAATCTTGGAATTGTTTTAAACACTTCTCTGTCAGCAAACGAGCACATTGATGTAGTAGTCAAGAATATATATTCCGGACTGCGCATGTTGCTGACTACACCCCGATTAACATCCGATAGAAATTGGTTTAAACTTCGCTGGTACCTCAATTAACCCATAGCTGTTTAATTTATAGTAACCTTGATTCGACATCGTATAGAAAATTAGAACTCGCCTTCAACGCTATGATTAGATATGTTTATCATTTAAGAAAGTTTGATCATATTTCAATGTTTAATAAGTCTATCTTAGGATGTTCTCTGCGAAATTATCTAAACTATCGTAACTGTCTATTCCTAGGTAACTTAATATCACGGCATAAACCAAATTACTTATACCAAAAGCTGCAGTTTCCTTGTTCTTCCAGAACTGGAAATATAATTCCCCCATTTCATCGCTATGTAGAAAGTAGCCGTTTGTTTTTTGTTCATGCCATAAGGTTATGGAATTCACTGCCATATGTAATTGGACGTATGGTAGGGTCGCGAGATTTTAGTGCTTCTCTATTCAATCATTTTAAAGATATATAAAGCAGACTGGACACAAAAATAGGCATAAATAAAGTAAATTAACTAAGCATATAGATTTAAAATTAAACAAAACACACTTGTTGCTCTTAATTTTTTTTTTTGTTTTTATTGTAAAATTTAAAAATTTAAAAATACCTATAGTTGTTAGTCTTTTCAAAAATTCGAAATCTATGTTTAAATTCTTATTGCATTCTGTTTTTCCTAAATGTTATTATTATTATTTATAATTTATGTATTAATATTGTTGTCATTTTATTATTCTCCCGTATCTTATGCACTAGTAAAATAACTTGGTTTTTAATTGTATATGAAGCCACTCTTTTTCAAATAAACAAACAAACATTAAATCGTTGACACAGCATTAATTATTGTTTATACATAGTGGGCAACAACCTTAAGTCTTTGCCGCATCTAGATCAGCATAAATTATAAGTAGCATTTCCGTTGCAAGAATAGTATCTCCATTTGGCAGGAAATGCACTTTTATAAATTAAATCAATTGGCATATTGTAATAAAAATCGAATGACGGAGAATAAAGCCAGTCAGCGATAGACACTAAACAGTAACACTTGGAGTTTTATTTGATTCGCTGTGAAGTTAGCTGCAGCTAGTTCGTTTTTCTTCGTCACTTAAAAAACTAGAGGGGACAACTTGGTGGCGCCCTTCTCGAGCTACAGAAATTGAGTGCGTTCACCAAGTGTCTGTGGTTAAGGTTACATCTTTCATTATATTCTTCTACAATGAAATGTTCGCACTAAATATAAAACACAATAGCTAGCCCATCAAATGTCTACATAAGAATTTGTGTCTATCCGAATGCGTTCATTCGTTTTCATATTAAGTCTAATAGAAAAAGAAATCTTTGTATAATTTTATGTCATAATGTTTGTTTAAAGCCTTTTAAAAGAAACTGCTTACATTTTTAATTTTTTTTTTATTATTAACATTAATGCAAATTTTACTTCAAATGCTTCTGTTCGTTAAAAAAGGGCGGAAACAGCCTTCAAAATCAGGGATCACAGTGATCCTCAGTCGAATTTTGCAACTTGGCCTGCTGAGGTTTTATTGCTACACATCTGCCAACTAGCCGAGAGTTATACTTCTTGGATTCATCGGCGGATACGGCATAAACGTTCGATCCCTTCCAACTCACACAAAAATGCATGACTGTGAGAAGCTAGGCCTGGACCATTGGAGCTTTAGAATACCATTGGTCGAAAAGAAACTTAAGCCCATATCTGATCAGCGGGCTGTGACGTAATATGTGTCTAAGCTGTGCCTAGTCTTGTCACAGACCCTTGTGGGAAACGACTATTCTTTTTATTTAAAATATATATTCATCTACTCATAGTTGAAGAGCCTATGGTATTAAGTGGTTTCATCTGGTTTCGGTATTAGACATAGCTTTATCAGGATGATGATTCATTACAATTGAGCTAATGCTCCGAAAAATCATATCTTCAGCTATGGCGGAGTTCGGGGTACTTTACACCCTACCTAAAATGAGCAACTTTTCGAAACATACATAAGTCTAGATACGGAAGCCGCTTTCCACTGACCTGATCTTGACGCCCTTATCGATGATGAGTTTTATGATGAAGCTCGGTCAGAGTACGATATATCAACGGAGCTCAAACTTATACCTCAAGTTGGCAGGTTCGTAACTTAGCACAGCCTCTACATAATATCAATAGCTAACGACTTATTGACTTATTGGCCGCATTCAAGAATCTATTTATTTTAAGTCGACTATATTGGTCTGGATGAGATGCAACCTGAACGCAAAAACTACGTCAAAAAACACGTCACTTTTCCTACGTCATCCACATATGCGAACTGTCAACTTAGTACTCAGTCTAGAATTTTTTCGTCGGCTACCCCTTCATAAACGTCAACTGAAACATCTGCTCACATGACCGATTTCGAACAATCAAAACCGAGTTTTACTTAGTGAGAGAGCTGTCAGACTTACTAAACTAGATACTTGAAAGTCCACATTGACTTTGCTGCATCTCATGACTTGGCGAGAACTATAGTTTAACTAAAGATACATACAACTGACACTTTTCAGACAACAGAATCGCCATTCAAGTGACCCGAAAACACACATCAAACATTCCAAACGTGCACAAATTCCAATAGTAAAGATCGACTCTGACCACTCTATTGTTCTTATCAAGTTCAGAGTCGACATTCCGTGGGGGCGAAAAGGTTCAAACGTTTTCGTGTGCATGCACGAACGAATCCCTTCCGTAACAGAGCAAATTTTTCGTGAGCACGAAAACGTTTGAACTTATTGCCTTATCGAATGTTAACCCAGTGGTCAGATTCTGTAAGGCGAAACGATCAAACGTTTTTGTCCGCACGAATGATTTGCCCTGTATTACGCAAGCAAATTTCTTCGTGCACACGAAAACGTTTGAACGTTTCGCCTTACAGAATGCCGACCCAGGTTTCAATGTCTGTTGAAATAAGAATAAAAGACTGCGATGAAACCGAAAAGTTAGATTTGGGACACTTAAAAACCCCTCTGGAGTTGAAACAGTCTTCACAAAGAGCAACTGAGCGATGGATTCTCTCATTCAGTCCAGGTATATAAACAGACGCTAGCAAACTGAGCTCCAAATATTGCAAAAACAAAGACGTAGCTTAATCAAAGATATATTTTAAACCACGATGAAGATTCTGTCATTTGAAGGCTTTACCGTATATTGGGAAAATATACCCAGAGCATGTGCACCTTACATATAAAAACTCTCTACCGCAAAACAAGGACAGTGACGAATTAGTGTCGAACTAGGGGTACTTAGGTCCCACACAGTTTCTAAGTATAAGACTTGTGATTTAAGAAAGGCATACGCAGATTTTAAAGGACAAACAACTGTCTGCTGGCTTTAAGACCCAAACGATTACAAACAAAAACTTATTCACCGAGGAACAAGAATAAATATATTTTTAAGAAATATTTAAAAAAAAAATGCTTAGTGGGCCTTATGTAGAGTGGAGTGATGTTGGAGGAAGTGAGGCTTAGCCAAAAAACAAGTTGAATATTTATAAGCCCGGCGGCTCTGATGGTTTACGGAAGTGATTTTTCGTAGGGCTTACCATAAGGCTCATGCACGAAGTTAACAACTGGGGAGGGGTTGATGAAAATAGACCGTCAGCTACATAAAATCTGCCCATCTAGAAAAGGCGAACCTTTGTCATGCAAGAACTTTCGAGGCAGATCAAAACAAAGACATAAGTCGGTGCCATAGGGCCTTATGGAAGTAGGAACCTAGCACTAGATTCTTGATTTATAGGCATATCTCGGCTTAAAATCACACAACATAAGGTCCTGTCCAACATATTGTTTAAACGGCTTAAATCGTTTATGACACTTGAATGGCTTGCAACCTCTGAGACCTATCATAGATGAAAATTTTCATTTTGTAGCTACAGCTGGAAACTACTAACGCACTTTTGGATCAAGACCCATTCCATTTTTAAGTCTTCAAGCATTCATTCAGCATAGGTAACTAGGAATCTTGGCTACTCGTATCCAGGGATTGGTGGAAAGATCGGCGATGCAATGTACACTTGTAAAGTAGCTCTATCGAACTTTTCCAGGCTGTCATAAGATCTCGCAGGGTATGTGTTAACACAGAAGAAACAGCGTTTTGTTTGCATACTGGCGTATGCCGTCGAAATTGACAGAACGGGCTGCTGCCAATGTTCCGCGTTATGGACTTTCTTGGCTTAAAAAAAATGACCGAGTTAGGTCGTAGAAGATTACTAAATAGTTGCTTTAATCTGTCCACAGTTCAGGACAAGTCGTCCCTGTGAAAGATTACCCTAGGAAACCGCTCCTACGCAAAGTCGCGGATTCCAATATGTACTGCAAGTTCTGCTTTATGGCACCTTAGCACGAAGGGAGACCTGATACTGTTACGAGCTCTTTTGAAAGAAAGATAGTTCAATGATTTTTTTTGCCCACTTTGTGCCAGGAAGGCGAATGAAAGACGCTGGTAAGTTTTATGAGCTGTACCAAAATGTGAATGTAGTCTTTCACCTTATATGGCAACTTCCAGCGAATGTCCACTACTTAACCGCTCCAGAGGATCTTGAAATCAAGCTCGTAAAGGCGTACGAAAGTAGACAGCTTTAAACTCCACTCTGCCCCGTAGAAATGCACTGCGGTATCACCGCATGACTCCAAGATAACTTTCTGTCAACACTGTACCCGGTCCGTATTACATGGATTTCCATTTCCATCCCCCTCGAGTGTATATATGAATAGGTAATGCGGTTTGGATACACTTTCATTTCGTGCATCCCATTTGAGACCATTTTCGTGTTTTTTCCCCCCATTGATTCCGCGCTCACTGTTCTACCAAATATTCTGCAATAAATAATCCAGGATACAAAAATTACAAATATATGTATTTCCATTTTGTTTGCTCAATTTAACCGAAATGGCTGCATCCCGCCGAAACCTTTTATCTTAAAATGAAACCGTGTTTCAGGTTGGTTGTCATTTTTTTTTCTTATTTCTGTGTTGGCGTATGGTTTTTTTTTTATTTTAAAATCACCCTCACTTAATACCTCTTTGTAAGCCAATTAGTTGGCTCTTTTTATCAGGACCACCTCTAGGGCCCAACCGAAAAGAAAAAAACAACAACCAGAAAACTTATCGAGGGATGAAATAATTCACAAAGAGTTTATTGGTCAGGAGCACGTTATGGTCGAGGGAGACACGAAAAGAGATTGAAAACTTTTAATAGACCTTTTAGAAGACTGCCATATTATAATGGTAAATAGAAAATTTTCCAGCCCCCAGGCTTACATAGTTATGCAAACGATGAATATCAAAGTGTGGTTGTTTACGGTAAGATACGGTCTCGTTATATGGTTGGAAAAGTTTACAAACAGTTTTTAAAGGTTCCATAAGTGATTTGGCAGGAAATTTTGTTCGTTCCACGCGTTGCTGCCTACAACGGTCTCCGATGGTAACAGGAACACCTGCAAAAGGTATTTATTTCATTAATGCTGTCGTGTAAGACAATGTTGGGCACGATACATGCAAATTGACCCGAGAAAATTAGATATAAGGTCATGCGTTTGTTGGGAATTTATTTTCCGGGCTTTAAAGTTGTTTCCGGGCTCTTTGTTGGAGATGACCTGCACGTGGCGATTTTGGGCGGCTGTGATTTTGTGGAGGTGTTCATGGAGGTGGAAGTATGGTCCCTTTTAAGGGTTTTAATTGAAACAAGTAAAAGTTTTATACCCTCCACTGCACACAAGTCATGCAAAATTGGTTTTGTATGGAAGGTACCAGAACTGCTTGACCGACATAGCCCATTTCCAATATCAACCTGACGACGATAAAAAGAAGTCCTTTCGCCAAATTTTATTCGCCTTTGTCAATTCCTTTGGCCATCGCCGTCGTGCTTTCAACAGACAGACGGACATGGCGAAATCGATTCATAATGTGATCCTGATTCAGAATATATATATACTCTATGAGGTCTCCGGTGACTCCTTCTTGGCGTTACAAATGTAATGACAAACTGCATATACCTTCCTGTGGAGGGTATAAAAATGGTTTCTGAATTGTCGTGGTGTGACTTGGCCCAAGTGATTAAAGTACGAATTCGGAAACCAAAAACTGATTCCTTATGAATCGATAGGTCCTTTTTTTATTTGCATGGGTCATAGCTGCTTCAAGTGCAAACTTTTACGGCAGTTTGTATACAACTTTCCGATTCGACTTGGTTATAGGAATGTCTCTTTTGAAATGTTTTTGAACGGCTTTCTGTGAATAAATGTAGTTTCACTCTTCGAAAGCGTCCAACAGATGTCGCACTTAGAATGCTGTTCGTTATAGTTCCCAGGAATTCTGTCTTCACCAAGTCCGCCCGTTTGCGGCAATGCGCTATGGAGAAGAAGGTTCAACAAAGAACTACACGAGCTGTATAGCAACAAAGACCTACCTATTTTTAAACAAAATATTCATCTGTTGCCTAAGATGGCTGTAGGATACGAAGATTGGGTGGACGCAAATGCTTCGGGCCATACAGCCTTGAACTTCCTAGAGATACGCAATTCAGTAGAAAAATACCTCGCTTTACGTGACGCGTGGTAGTTGAACCGCCATGGAGAGTGCAACTGAAGGCAGTTAGCTAACGACCGAGGGGAGGCTTATTATGATTAAGGTACAGGTTCGCCTGTAGTGACTAATTGACTATGTAACTAAACTTCCTCTTGCAGGATATCCATCTTCTGTACACATCCTAGCCGTTTCACGTACGACTAAATCCCACCTTTTGAAACAGATCACTGCAGCTGTATCTGGTAGCCAAGGCCGCATTAACCACTTCGAAGTTATATCTCTTTTTCGACGTCGTGTCGACGGTATTGATATTCTTTTCTCGATGCAATTGCATTAAGTTAGTTCTTCGTTTTAGCCACTGACAGTTTGCCGCGCTTTACAATCGGTTCAGCCCATAATGTCAACATCATCGGCATATTCAAAGAGGTGATGGGACTTTCGATACGAAGTACCTCTAATGTAAGCCTCAAGCCTGATGTTAAGCAAGTAACATAATAGGGACTTGTCTTTGTCCTTTTTCGACATCGAATGGTTCTTTGTACGTAACAGCGAGCTGGCTCGTCATTAGACGAACAGGTTGGCCAGAACTGCTGAAACGTACCGTGGCTCTTTATAATTTGTCCTACTGTAGGTGGCTTTAAAAACAACGAGGCTTACCTAATAAACAATTTCAGTTTCGACTTTAAATTTAAGTGGTTCAAAATACATATATCTTGAATAAAAATTTTGGAATTGTGAGCTTTTGTTAATGCAAAGTCGAGACTAGAATTTTTTATCAGTTGGCGCTGAGTCTGCACAATTATGAGGCGACAAGGTTACCTACTGACAAAAAGCTTTAGGCACTCGCACAAGTCCGACAAAATCTACCACGCGACAGTCAGGATGCGCACTTATTCCTCTGATAGTTGAGTGCGTCCTTTCCAATGAATGGGGCACCTGAAACTGAAAATACATTCATTGAAAAAACATATGCTACTTGCAACCACTAGACTTTTGCTGGTGCATGTAAGTTTCGTACCAAGCATTAAAAGCCTTGTTGGACTCAAGTTTGGATATCACTTCATGTGGATGGAGTCTTCGCCTAATTTCCTTAACTCATTTTGTCAATTGTCCGCTTATGAACTGCAGACATAAACCTCAATTTTTCAGACACTTGCTTTCTCAAAAAAAAGAACCACGCAAATGAGAGGCTGATATAAGCTAGGCGCGCGGTCCTATATGACGACAGAAACTCACTTGGATTTTAATCTGCAGGCGTTGCCACTTCAAAATCGCAATTAGTCAAACAGGCTCATCCAAAATACACCATGTAGTCCATAAACTTAAGGGATCCCAATCACAATAAAGTCCTCGATAAAACCTTTTACACCCCATATGGTTTTATGGGTCTTATGGCTCTCAGCGATTTTAAAACCCGTCCGCACTCCACTAAGCGTCCAACGCATCTGTAGAACCAATTTAAGTATAATTACTGACTTCGTGCATACTCATAATATCCTTCAGATTTGAATACTGACTACTTTGCCATAAACCCCAGCGTAATCGCGCTAATAATCATAAATCCTATGACCGTTGCAATCAAATCGAAATTAATAAAATCGCGCGCACACGTCCCACTTGGATCGGTACAATGGAATCAAATTTAATTCCGCAAATTTATAGCAATATTCTTTATCGTCCGCAATGTAGTTAAAACAAATCCTGTACACCATCTCGCCAGGATTTCGATACTCGTATAGCAGAGGTCATTCGAACAGGACGAACGAGAAACCCTTATTAACCCAAACTGCCCCGGCCGTTTTAATGGTTAACTATAATCCACATTAATTGTGTTTTATGTGCTCGCACGAGAGGGCATCCTGCCTTCTGCGTGTGTACGAGGGTGATAACAAGCGGCACACACTATATATGCGGATAGTGACTCGAGGGTAGGTGGGCAAACCAACAAAGGGAAGTCAAACACAAACTCAACGTTAAACGCAACCGCCTGACATAACTCAACCGACGGGCGACGACTACGACGAAGGATAATAAAGGCGAGCACCTTAGTGCCAATAAAAATGGAAGATTTAATTCAATTATATTGGTTTCCTTGCCGCTGGCCACCCTCGTTTAACTTTTATATCTGTTCATCTGTGGATCGGCAGACATTGCCTCATAAGGCAATTTGACTAACCGCGCGATACCGTTCTCTTTATCCTTCGGACCGCACCAACTATCCCTACTCCAGTCCAGCCATATATAATGTGCGCACCGAGCAGCGGCTCTATGCCATATAACTCAACTAGTTTAGTGCTGGCTTGTTTGACCAAATGGTGGTGCGGTGTACGGTTGTTAATGGCTCTTTACCTTCGCAATGAGTATATGCCTGTCCTGTTTCTTTCCTGAACCTTTGCCCAGAAAAGGGCCTGTCCTGCTCGGTGGTCTCTTGTTTCTGCTGGTTTAAGAATGTTTTCTGCTACAGCCTCTGTGATGACGATGACCCTCTTTCTATTCAATTCCAGGAACGGCAACTCCCATTGCCCATATCTCAGCCTACAGTGCGGGTGTGTGCAACTGCGTAATGAGGATATAAGACTCAATTTGAACATTTATTGTTGCTGAATCGTCCCGCATCCCCTTGGCACATGGTGCGTTGTTCATCCGATAAACAACTGGCTGCGTGCAATTATAGGTATATCGGATGCGGATGCCCCGATCCGATTAAGATACACAAATCCTGTCCGGTTTCAGTTCACAGCACGAGTGCAGGGCTAGTGGAGTGCATATATATTTTTTTTTTTGCGTTTAGCAATACATCCTTGTGCGCATCTGTTGCACATTGTTGTGCCTGGGGCCGGTGCGTATATCCAGTGTGGTGAGGATATTATATCAGAACCCAGACGCTCAAGTAAACAAAATCATGAGGGTTGCAGGGATACTGTGCGATGTGTGGGAGGATTTTATTAATTCGGTGCAAAACAGGTGTCCCTGTGTAAGAAGGGGAAATGGAATCTCGTGCAACATAATGCCTGGCCATTAGATCCGATTTACGACTCCGTCAGCGGAGCTATTTGCGAGCAAGAACACACCAACAGAAGGTTTTAGGTACATATTTGAGTCCTTTTTGGTGATATTTCTTTTCTTTATTGCTGTTTGCTCAAGTCTGGAAGCTCCTTGGGTGAATGGAAGTCTCGCATATCCACAGGGAAGTCATCGATTTTGTCCTACGTGGGCATACAGGTGTGCAAGCGAATTGGTCTTATGTATGAGCGTTTTCGACGGATGTGGATTTTTGGCTGCCGTTATATTTAGTATGTGTGACAAGAAAACTGATGGTGGGTGAGATGAACATGGAGAGATTTATTGTTTTATTGGTAAAAAAATAAAATATAGAGGATCGGTAGGGGTGGGCTTGATTTTTTTTTTGGGTTTTTCCATGAGTTGTCGGAGTGTGCAGATTTTATTGATGGCTGACTTGCCGCCCAAAACTGTGATAGATGCATCTATGCGCGATACTAATAATCATATTTAGTGTCCAGGAGACTTGATTTTTTAAAAACTACGCCTTGTGACCTACAAAATATTTAATGTAAAGATTAAAAATAGTATAAGTAATTATTATTTTGTAACTTACTGGCAAAAGGCTTCCACCCAAATTCGACAAGATCTTAAAAGCGACTTTGAGGAAACTTTTTCCTTTTCCGTTGGCCCATTGTGCTTTTATGCTCTTATTTCAATCATCGGGCGTACTGCAAACATCAACATCCCGCCAAATTTTGAAAGTGACTTGGTGCACACTCCGTCCCAAGCCATCTTCGAATACTTTAAAAAGCTCCGCTGGTAGATATAGGCCGGCCTTTCTCTCAGGCGCCCTTCTTATTCTTAAACTTGGATGCAGTTATCCTCACTTTCTGCCAGTCATATGAACAGACCATTGTTAGCTTAACAGACATCCCGCTTTTCGTGTTCTTCCGAGACGAAAATGTACCTTTCTTTTTTGCCCATAGAACTCACTGACAGCTCCCGCAAAAATGCAGGTTTTGGTCTGCAGCACTGATTGATTGGATGATTGGCTTTATATTTCAGCCGGCAGGTCCGAACCATCGTACTCGTTTTTTTTTCCAGCTTAGTGGCATCCAGCTCGTCAGGGGCGCTACTTACGATGGTACTTTAGCAGTCTTGCAACTGATGATTTGCACTAAATGCTGCTGATTCTATGTGTCGGGTAGGGCTCTGGTGGTCCCTGCATTCTTTAGCTACCTCCATTCTATGCTTCAACTACATATTGACCGCTCGAAGCTTTCGTGCTTGCATGGCACTGCAGATCGGTTACTCGGTTTATTTTGACTTAACGAACAATTTGGTAGGCAATTTTATATAAACTGTAGGTTTTGCGGAGGTCAAGAGACACAGGCTTCGTTCCGGTTGACATATTTTACCTAGAGATGATTTTGCAGTCTGCCTAAATGTTCATCGTATTCGATGTTCTAATATATTTCAAAACCGTTTTCTATACCTCCTTTCCACACAAAGGCCTTCATTTGAGGGTGCTGGACAAGCACTAAAGTTGAGACAAGATCTCCTGTAGTCTTAATATTTCATTAAAGAGGGCTTAGCAGTTCTGGACGTAATTTGTTTCGCATGCCAACTCGGATTCACTCCGTGAACGTGAAGCTCATACTCGTATATGGGTCCCTTATTAGCTTTGTAGTTCGATAAGTTCCTACCTAGGAAGAACGAGGACGAACTGGGAGGAAATTCGGATATATCGATGAACCTCTGTCTCCCAACCGAAACAGCCTCCATAACGAATTTAGAGGTGAGTGTAGTAGGTACGTTTATAAAATATGAAAATATGTGATTGCTTTAAAGTTCATGTATGCACAAAAAAGTTCCATTCACGATACTTAACAAAGTTAAATTAAAAACCCGATAAGTTATCATTTACCTTACACCTTTTCTGAAATCATTGCAACTGAATCCGTAACGTCAAAGTGACGCAACAGTGATTAGGTGACAGACTCGTAGCGTAATCGTTGCCTTGAAACTGGCATTAGGGGCATTTCGGTTAACAGGTTTAGGGCTGTAATATATTTCGTTTCTGCTTTGTGCGCTTCCTTCCAGGAGTAAGGTTGGAGAAACTGTCTGAGAACTGAACTATAAAACACCTGATTACTGCTGCAGATTGACGGTTCAATTGCAACTCGACTCGATAACCTATTTTTCGATAAACCATAACCTCCTCCGACGCTTACGTCTATATCTCGAACTTCTTCTACATGTAAGCTCATCGTAAGGTCATTGCTGTTGTAACCTTTCTTGTTCAATCCACTGTGACAGTTCATATCTATCTACCTACCATTGGAATCTATGGAATGTGCAAGGATTTTCAAATTTTCGTCCTTTCTGCTAGCCGATTGAACATCAATGGATATGAGTAGATTTTATTGAATTGAAAATTCCTTAAGGATTTCCACAAGGAATCTCTGTGATTTCCTCCTTCATTGCGTCACTGATAGTTTCCTTGGGTATATTTGCATTTTTATCGGCGGTCGGGCAACTGAAACGTTCTGCCGGATACCGAGGGCCGGGGGGCGTTCGATATGAAAAAGTTGTTTGTTTGTTCTCTATCGTGATGTTGTTGTTGTTGTGTTATTTTTTTCCTTAAACTTTACACAGATTAAGTCGTTGCCAGCACTTGGTGGTGTCTGAAGGTACTTTGTACTGGAAGTAGATATATACATAGCAAATTTATTGATATATATGTCTCCGAAAGAAGATTGAAAGTGAACAAAAGGATTTAATCAAACACCACCATATAGTTTCGCCTTCATGGTGTCCCTTTTAAAAGCCAACGCTGGTGGTGCGGAGAAAGTTAGTGCGAAAAGTTTTCTTATTCAAACATTGCTCGACGATAGTGAATCAGCGTACAAATCGTAGATATGGCCGGTTACTTTTACAGATTAGAAAGTGAATGCATAAAGGGGTAGAGCAAAATAAAAAATAAAAGTTTCGAAATCTGCTGGCCTTATAAAGTTCCTATGGAAGTTCTTAGAAAATTATTGTTTTTCATTAGGAAAAGTAGGTTTAACTGTGGGCTTATTGGGGAAACTTTAAAGTGGACTGAAATGTTGATATAGCCTTGCGAAGTGGAGTATCTAACGGTTGCCAAAGTGACAAAGAAAAGCTTTCTGTGCCGGTTGCAAGTAGATAAGACAATGGAAAATTAAATCAACAATCAGTTCTAAGGAAGCAAGGATTGAGTTCGACATGAGGAGTTATTTTCAGATTTGAGCGGGCTGTGAAATCACGTTTGACCCATCGGACATTACCGAAATTTCGGTTTTGACCCGGACCTTTAACAGTTTTTGGAAATGAGACCGAAATCAATGCGGAATCTTCTTGGCACCTGTTACAGTTGGAAACTTTATCCCATAAATGTACTTTTCGAGGAGCTTTCTAAAAGTGGGCTGTATTGAAAAAGGGCTTGGCCGCACAAAGTTATTCAGAACAGATTCAGATTTAGCATTCTAATTTTTGAAGGAGCGAGTATGGAAATTCTCAGACCTTGGTATTTTTGACCGGATTAGCCTTGAAATATCTTGAGTCGAGGCTGAGCCAGCGAAACATTTAAAAAAATGTAGGTGATATTGAAAAACAAGAAAAACCAAAAACGCGTTTTTGGCCGCCATGCGGGGGCTAAAGTCTTCAAATCTGGAACTCAGGTGTACTTTGTCGTAAAATGAGGGCCGTGTTCTGAGAAGGGGCGAGCGGGACCTCCGATACAACATTTTTATTTTACGACCTTGTCATTTATCGCAGCCTTGAAATTTGTCAATTTGGACGAATATTGCCTGTTCGAAGGATTGAGCAAAATTTGGATATAGCACCTCCTATTCAACGAAAATGTTCTAAATCCTATGTAACAGTATCCGCGTTGGCTTCATGGTTAGTGTGTTGAACTACTAAGCGAGGGGTCCCTAGTTCAATCCCAAGAAAAACATAAATTCCATCTTATTGCTTTTTTCCACTGCGCCTCGTCTTGCAAACGTCCGACAAACATCCGAGAGTGTAACTGTCATGGAAGAGCTCCTCCGTTTATGCCGTTTGGACTCGGCATAAAATTGTAGGTGCCTTCCATTCGTCGCAACAATTGAGAACTCACACAAAACGATTGGTTATAAGAAGCTAGGCCTAGGGTCCTTCCTGACCTGTTGCAGCAACAATTAATTTTTTTTTATTTATAAAGCAGTTTAAATTGACAGAACTGACTTTTATTTGAAATCGGAAGTTTATCAAATAAAAGTCACTTTACAAAGTGGGAAGCATTTAATACGGGATCGATATTTATGGAGCTAAATGGTCCAGTGGCGCAGTGGCTTAGTGGTTAGTGTGTTGGACTACTAAGCGAGGGGTCCCAGGTTCGAATCCCGAGAAAAACCCAAATTCCAACTTAAGGTTTTTTTTCGCTGCGCCACCTCTCGCGAACGTCTGACAAACATCCGAGAGTATAACTGTCATGAAAGAGCTTCTCAATTGGCCGTTTGGACTCGGCATAAAATTGTAGATCCCTTCCATTCGTCCCAAAAATAAAAAACTCACACAAGACGAATGGTTGTGAGAAGCTAGGCTTGGGACAATACGGACCTGTTGCGCCAATTATTTTATTATTTAAATGGTTTATCCACAATAGCAGCTGGTGGTCCAAGCCTTATCATCTGGCAATACCGTCACCGTAAAGGTGGAAAAACAGTTCGTTGAGCCGGAACATTTTCTTTTAACCTCGCAGTTTCTGTTGCTCCCATCTGCTGTATTAGAAACAGCTCTTACAACCTATGTTTGTAGGGTTTGAGCAATTAGAAAATAAGAACTCTTACCAACTCTGTTATGTAACGAATTTTATAGCCTACTACTGTGGAAGTGGAGCTTCTAGTTATCTATCCGCACATACAAAACCAACCAACCTAATAACGAACGTTCCACCATCTTAAAGCTCTTTTAATGATGCATGTAGCTCCCTTCCAAAATGATTGATACAAATTTCCAATCGATTTAAATAAATTTGATCTCCACCCCAAAAAAGAAAAAAAAAACTGTAGACACCTTAACGAATATTGATCTCCTACTGAAGCGGATAAACAATCTCCAAGTTTAAGTGCTGTCTATGCTAATTTTATTTACAAATCCTCGAGCGTGACAAAAAAAAAAAAAACAATTTCACTCTCAACCCAAAAGTCGCTGCTATAAGTCTCAATGGAAAAGTTTACTTAATAACCATAAAATTTGATATTCCAACGCAAAAATTCAACAATACCGATTGACACCTTATCTAAAGACTTCCCAGGAAATAGTCCTTTCGGTTGTGTTCGGTCTATTTGTGAGAGTCTTCCCTATACCTACAGGATAGAATTTTTGAACAAATTTACCCATCGGTTGGTTGATTTTTAAGTACCTACAGAGAAGATGGCCTATTCCAGTCTATCTATAGTAGTGTGGAACAAGGATCTGTCGAAAAAGAACAAAGTACACCCAGAACTGTGAGTGTCCCTGATGGTTTCCATCTCGTTCTATTCTATTTGATAACGGTATTCATTTGAGAGTTAATTGAATGGAATTCAAATAATCATTTTGGGTATGGCGATGGCGATGGCGAGTCGACTATATAGGTGGTAGATTGGTGATTATTCTAATGCCTACAATTTAGGGGTTAGCTATACCTATAGACTGAATCGATTGACAAGGACAAATGTTTGCTCTCAAACGATACTACAATTGGAATTCAATTTTGTGAACGATCAAATAGGTGGAAAGGGTATATAGGGATAGGAAATGATTGCCTTTTCAATGGCCAAATGGTTATGCTTATGGTGATGTGTGTTTTGAATGGGTTGCCTATGAGCTGTTGAGGGACCCACCTCCAGTTAATATTGACATTATAATTAAGTGCTTGTTGTGCGGTTGAACTGTTTCGATACTTAATAAATGAATGCAGAGTGGAACGGTTTTGTTATGACTGACGTTCGAGTGAGGTTTGTTGAGACTTTGTCAACTTCTTTCATACTTCTTGAATGGTTTGCTATGGATGCAAACTACTTTTATTCATTTCCTTATCAACCATGCACAGAAAAAGATTCGATGGTATTCTAATTCGATCTGACTATGAGGTGAAAATACTTTCCGTCGGCAAAATGACAGTTGGTTAACCCTTCACTCGGTACAGAGGTAAATCGCAAAAACCTCTGTTAGTCATTGATAAATTCGTATTCTTACTGAGGGGAACGTCTCCAACAGTGAGACATTCCGAATGACTCCGAAGAAACATGTACGAACACGCCACGCTTGTTGCCGTCGGTCATGCAAAAGATTGGTTCAGTTAGTGATAGGATATTGGAAAAACAAACACTAAAAAAATAAATAACTTTTTATATAGGTGAGTTTTTCAATCAATGTTTTATATATTGAATAAATTACATTATAGAGAAAACAATTACCTAGATCTTGAGGCATAGTTTTTTGTTCTGATTTTTTTTTTTACATATTTTCGATGATTCGCCAACAGTGAGACAAAATCCCATTGCCATCAGAGGGATAGTTTCTCACCAAAGAAGACATAAAAATGATTTTCCTAGAGCCAGTAACCAATTTGGAATCACATTTGACCAAATTGAAGTGCGCTCAATTTTTAATTTTTATTTCATGAATTTTCATGAATATTTTTTTGTAACCCTTTTTTTTTGTTTTTTATTTTTATTTCGTTATTTTTATTCATAAGACTTTTTTGCATACAAATACAATTTAAACGTTTATCAAACAAAACTTTTTGTTGTTAAAATATTTGTACAAGGTGTCTCACTGTTGGGGAAGGACTGTCTCACTGTTGAACAAAAATTACCAACAGTGAGACAAAGGAGGTACTTAGCCTTTTTGATTAAAATTATTATACCTAAATTTAATTTTAAGTAGATATGCAATAAACATCACAAATAATAAAACTACTTAACGCAATTAAAGTCAATTAATTACTCGGAATACTTTTTTAGATATGGTCATTTGAAAAAAAGTGTCTCACTGTTGGTGGCGCTCCCCTACTTACTTAGGTGGCGCTACAGTCCGGCGTGGACCTGGGCGTCAACCAATACGCCTTTTCAGTTAGCGCGATCTTTGGCTAACTGCGTCTAGTTGCGCACTCCAAGTTTGTTGAGGTTCCTTTTCACTTGCGAGCGCCAAGTGACCCTCCAGTTTAGAATCGAAGACTATTCGGGTCGGTGTGCATTCGCTCTACATGACCCCGCCATCTTAGACGACTGATGCGTACTTTTCTGACCAGATCGATGTCGCTATACAGCTCGTAGAGTTCGCTGCTAAATCTCCACCCCCAAAGCCTGTCAATGCAAACGGGACTGGAAATCACTCGAAGAATTTTGCATTCAATGCGACCAAGGAGATCTTCATCCGCCTTTGATATCGTCCGCGCTGCTGCACCATAAAGCGGGACTTTGATGATGACGGTCTTATATCGAGTCTGCTTAGTGTATGAAAATGACATCATCGCAGAAATCAAGAATTATACTTGGCAACCGCTGCTACTTCGGCCAATTGATAAAATGGCCCTGTCGAACCGAAGTAACTGCGGTTGGCAAGTATAAGCCTTCGCTTGATTTCAGCGGTGATGTCATTTTCAGAGTTATTATAGCGGAGCCGAGGTAGACAAAGTCTCGAACTACCTCAAACTTATAGCTGTCTATCGTGACGATGTTGTGTGTCAGCGTATGGAAGTAGGTGCACACACATTTTTGGAAAATTGTGCCCGTGGTGTGGTGGCTTACGAGTTTCGAACAATTTTCTCAACAACGATGTTGAAAAAGCCACACGACAGCGCATCGCGTTGCCTAAATCCTTTTTTGACATCAAAGGTCTCGGTGGGATATTTTCCGACCTTTATGGAGCAGCGATCGTTCTCCATCATCATTCTGCCAAATCTGACGAGTTTGACAGGGATGCCAAAACTAATCATATGGCTCTGTATAACACGTCTCTATAAATGTTGTCATAGTTGGCCTCGATAAACAGGTGGTGAGTATCGGTTTGGACTTCTTGGGTTTTCTCCAGGATCTGCCGCGGTGTGAATATTTGGTCGGTTGTGGACTAACCGGGTCTAAAACCACACTGGTAGGGTCCAATCAGTTCGTAGATATATGGTTTCAGGCGTTCACATAGTACGCCAGACAGGATCTTGTATGCGACGGTAAGGAGACTGATGCCTCTGTAGTTGGCGCTGTTTAAAGGGTCTCCTTTCTTCAAGATCGGGCAAACAATGCTGAGGCTTCATTCATCATCATACATTCCTCTGACCAAATCTCGGAGACGAGTTGGTGTATGCTATTTACTAAGCCATCTCCCGCTGCCTTGAAAAGCTTGGCACTTAAGCCGTCCGGTCCAACAGACTTGTAGGACATCAGCTTGAATATTGCTATCCTCACTTCATTTTGGTCAGGTGCACGGAGGTTTTGGCTTTCATTGTCCGGGTTGAATGGTTCATTCTGCCTGACAGTGGAATTTGTGTCGACTTCGCTGTTTAGCAGTCTGCAGAAATCCTCTATTCGTCTCTGTACAGGTCTTCTTATTCACGCGACCAAATAAAATCCTTTTAAGCATTGGTTGGCTTTCTATTTTGTTATCTCTGCTATTTCGCATCAATCTCAACATCGTTTAAATATCAGCAAATAAGAGAACTACCCCAAACAAAAATATTTAAATTGTCTACAATTTATTTTCAATAAACGTCAATGCGCAGAACTGAACCACACGCAAGGCACATGTCCTCGGTCCACGTCCACAGTCCCAATCCCAGTCGCAGACTCTGCTTTCTCATTCCTCATATCTTTATGACCGCTAAACAGTCTCAAACAACAACCAAAAAAAAAAATGACTCTCACAAAAGATACACACAAGCAAATGAAAAATTTTAAAGAAAAAAATCAGAACAATATTCCTTCCTATTCAGGATGTCAATAAAAATTATGAACGCTCTCCCGACTCAGCTATCGCTTTCCATCCACTTCACTTAACGCCCCATATATTGAAAAATATAAATAAAATTAATGTTCCGCTTTTATTACACCCAATCGCACACATGTTCCGCTTTCGTGGAGAACACCAAAAGGATTCAACGAAAAATTTAACTGAGCGCATTAAAACTAAACGTTCTGCGAGGAAAATGCACTCCTCCACAATAGAGAATCGCGAGCAAATTCTATGTTGAAAGGGAACGAGAACGATTTCGAAAAGTAGTTACGATTGCGGAGCCACACACTGGCACACCAAGACCGCCTGGAGGGCTGCTCAACCCAACCAACGACTTGTCGTTAAAGGGAGAATGAACATGAACATTTAAGGAACAAAAAAGAAACAGATGGAACAGGGAAATGAGGAGTGAAAGGACTTACCTACCACTTCAAATCCAATTCCATTAGTAAGCAGCTTATAACGCTCAGAATAGCGCAACAGAATTTCTTTTTTCAATTCTAAAAGAAAGTCCTTTTTTTTCGATTTTATGAGACTGACCCTGGCGGCCTATCCTATTCGCAGCTCTTTCCATTGAAACTGAAATCACTTTTCAGAAATAAATGAAACATAAAAAAGGCGACTGTTGTTGGGCTCTGGAGTGCGAAGGAGTCCTTGTTCATTGTTTGACTTTGTTGAGCCTGCACGCACTAGGCACTAAATGTAAAGCATGCTGCCCTTGCCTTGGTCGGAATAGAAATCCTTTTTTGCTATCTGTGCGTTTTGTGTCTCCTTTTCTTTTTTGTGTGTGCGAAACTGTCACAACCAAAAAACATACGCAGTCATTTCTTAAATGAAAAGGTTTCGCACTGAAGTGAACACAAACGCTTAGTCCTTTTGGGGACCTACGTCCTACCTATGATTGTCCTTTCGCAAAGCCAGTTTTTGGAATATTTTAGACTCGAAAGCAAATAGAAGAACAAAAAAATCCATCAACTGTTGTTTTTCACTAAAGGATTCGGACGTAAGGATTGTGCTGCCGAATAAAAGATACATTCCGTTGAAAGGAGCGTTGACGGTATTTCATTATTATCTTGTTGTCGAAATTACTTTGCGTGTTTCGAATAAGTTCCACGGGGGTGACATTTCCCTTTCTGTGTTCTGTTGACTCCTCCTCCCTATGCCCAGCAACACAAAAAGGTAACCAATTTGTATGGCACTACGTTCCTGGAGCAATGTACGTGCCTCGTCTGTCAATCGATAGTTACGGTACAAATATAAACCTAAAAATGCTATTGCCTTGGATTGGGGACTTAAAGACCCGTCAGGTGAATTCCTCAATTCAATTTCCATCATTTATTCCAAGTGCTTGTGGTGGCCGATGGACTCATTTTGAGGCGGTGGGCGACTGTCATTTAGATGATGACAGTCTACCTGAAGGAGGAGAGATGGCAAAACAAACATAGCGTGCTAATATGCAGTTGCCAATGATTACTTTTTTTTTGTATGGATAAGTGGGTAAAGTATTATGAAGTGAGGTTTTGGTATTTTTGGATTTCCATGGTACTCTATTTTCATTTAACGAAGGTACTGTACAAGCTTGTACTTTGAGTGGAAAACGATGGCTCATGTCAACCGTAATCGAGTTTGCGTAAAATGACAGAAAGATAAAGGTACATATACAAAAGAACGGTGTCATGTGAGTAGAGGCCGACGAGGTGAATGGGTCGGGTCGGCTAAAATTCGTTCAAGCTATTAGCTGATCCCGAGAAAAACCCAAATTTCAACTTAAGGTTTTTTTCGCTGCGCCACCTCTCGCGAACGTCTGACAAACATCCGAGAGTATAACTGTCATGAAAGAGCTTCTCAATTGGCCGTTTGGACTCGGCATAAAATTGTAGATCCCTTCCATTCGTCCCAAAAATAAAAACTCACACAAGACGAATGGTTGTGAGAAGCTAGGCTTGGGTCCATACGGACCTGTTCCGCCAATTATTATTTATTTATTAGCTGTCAGTATACATTTTTGAATACCCTTGAAAATGTTGTCAGGTGGTGGTTTAAGTGGACTGAAAATAAATGAAACTGCGGAAAGAAAGAGGGAGTGTTGTAATAGTGTTTTCAAAGTGTCCGTTTTATGCTAGCTAGTTTTATGTTGTTGATAAGGGAAAAGTGCTTTTAGTGTTGGGTGGTTGTTGTAGCTGAATCCTCCTATTCGTCCTCTCACGCGATCATATCGTCGTCTCAAGAAAGGTTCAGTTTTTTTTTTAATTTAGGGTTAAAATTCAGTCATCCTTCAATCTTCGTATATTAGATTCGGACCAAATAATGATCTAGACACTTGCGTCGGTTGACAAGTAAAACTCACTAAGTGCGTTTGGATCTATTTAGAGCTAGTTGCAAATATAATGGAGCTTCATGATTTTTGCGATAGATTATTGAAACTTATAGTTATTATAGTTCTTCAGTTACTTTTACTTCCCAACCGACGTTTAGGGGAGAGTGGGCCACCTTTGAATACTTTTTGCTTTCAAGTCTCATAAAAACCTAAGTTTTCGAATTTTTGATCTGCAACTTGTTTTTTCTTTTAGAAATGGAACTCAGCTTTAGTTTAAACGCATAATTCTATCCGTTTTAGGAAGATTTCGATTTATTATAATTTTTTGAATGAAGCAGGTTCTTATGTGCAAAGAAGGTGCCCCCCAGTGGGGGCCAGTTTTGAACTAGGCTGAGGCACCTTTGTACGACAGTTTTTATAATCAAATATTAACCTGAAATAACACTTTATTTAAATTATGAATAAGTTTTGATTTTTAAATTAGAGATAAAAAAACTTGACATAACTTAACTTGAATTCATATATCACGACGAACATATAACATAAACAAAAAAAAAAATGGAATTCACAGATAACTTTATTTATATACATATAAATATAACGAAACAAATAAGTTTATACATAAACGAGGGGTAGCCTCATTTAACTAACTTAAGTTTAGAGAAGTCAAAAGCAAAAGTCACTACCCCGACCATTTTGTTCAAGCCTGCCCCAATGTGTATTGTCACGAACAATTTGGCTATAATAATTTGTTTGTACTCATATATGTTAGAGTGTGAACACGTTAGGGTGTAACGTGTAAGGAAGTTAAGTTCAGTAAAGCTACGTTATGAAGAGTGGTATCAAGAGAGAGATATCAAAGATTTTTACGCATTTGTGTAAATAAGTTCTACAGCCACACTGTATGACGATGAGGAGTGATATCATATCAAGGGAGAGATATCAAAAGAGAGAAAAGAAGAGAAGCAAAAATACAAATCCGTGTGTGCTCAACAGTTAGTTAATCTGTGTGAGGCGTCGCGGAAAGATGCGCCAAGGAATGTTATTCGTTTATTCTGTTTTCTGGCATATATAAGAAAAACTTAGTTTAATATGGTTCTAAATGAACCTTCGCCATCGAAAAATATTTTTTACATATAAAAAAGCTGACCAACAAATTTGAGTACTCTCACAAAGAAAAAAAAAGTTGGAAATGCAGCATAAAAACATTCAACACGAGCTAGTTTCAAGCGACTACTGAAAAGCTGACCGAAAGCCGTTGACGTTGAAGGAAAACAATATTGCCAGCATAAAAATTTAGTTTACGCTCTAAAATATCCGGAATTCCATCGAAAAATCATCTTGACTGATGAGGCCCATTTCCGCCTCGGTGGCTATGTCAACAAGCAAAATTGCCGCATCTGGGGCTCGGAAAACCCAAGAGTTATTGTTGAGAAGCCTGTCCATCCTTAACGTGTGACGGTTTATGGTCCGGCGGGGTCATTGGACCTTACTTTTCCGAAAATGAGGTTGGATCAACAGTAACGGTGAATGGATTGCGCTATCGAGAGATGATTATTGATTGTTTTATGGTCGGAGTTGGATGGCATTGATCTGGACAACGTTTACTTTCAAAAAGACGGCGCTACGTGTCACACAAGCAACGAAACCATTGATCTTTTACGGGAAAAGTTTCCGGACCGAAGAGGTGATCGCAATTGGCTACCGAGATCTTGGGATTTAACACCTTGCGACTTCTTCCTTTGGGGCCAGGTGAAAGATAAGGTCTACGCCAACAGCCCAGCGTCGATTCAAGATAAAATTCGTGAGGCTATCGAGGACATAGCCACTTTGCGATTTGGTTATGGAAAATTTCATGAAAAGGAAATGGTCCTGTATGCGTGAACTACTTTCTTTTATTTAAATACACCTTTATAAATTTTCTTTTAATATATTTTTCTTGTCAATAACAAAATCAATGTTTTTTTTTCTCAATTATAAATTTATTTTTTCCGTAATACGTTCTTCACTGGTCCAGTGTTACTTCCAACTGACTGCAACTCTCCAGAAAACTCTACAGCAGTGACAATCCGCACACCGTACACTCAAGGCCAAACCGATGCGTTGCTTCATATCCAAGATAAGGTGATTTCGGTATTGGATGTTTTGGTCAAGCACATACAGTAGTCTGCCAGTGGATCATTTGTGGTGGCCTTGGAATTGATATCAGTTACATCAGTATCATGGGTTTAGGGTTGCCATGTAACTCGTGCTCGTGGTGGCCATTTGGCTGATGTTGTTTTTCATCATTAACGGCATACCTCCCTCTTTATTATGAAGTAAACATCCGATCATTTATCTCAAAAACTGACATTTTTCTTTGAATACCAAAATAACACCTCTTATTGGAAAACCCTTTATTTGTGTCAGATACTTCTCCAAAAACACAGGTGCTGTCGTGGCAATCTATTTGGGTAGGTATAGTTGAAGTTACAGAGTGTACAGGCAAAATACTTGCCGAAAAACTTGTAATTTACTAATTTGGCGATTTTCAATCTAAGATTGGCGATTTCGATTTTAATAACCTGACAACCCTGCCCAAGTTGTTATTGCCCAATTCAAACGGAATCGCTGCTGACTGATCTCCATGAAAAAAAAAAATATTGCAAACAGAAACGTTTGCGCGAAATCCTTTTTATCGCAAACAAAATTCCCAGAAAAAATGTCGGTAACACAAATCCTCAACAGTGTTACGTACCACGTAAATGATGATGTCCCCTCCTTTGTATGTTTGTTGCTTCCGCGAATACACACCTCTAGGTTTTTTTTTTGCAGTTGGCGTGTCCCATTTCGGGTACGAATTTCTAGAAACCGCCACCGCATTCCACTTCCAAAATTAACGCCCGCAAATGTGGCCATAAGATATTCCAAAAATCCACTAATGCTCTCATATTTCTTCGCTTCCACCCATATGCAAAGGCTTTCCTAAATTCAAACGCCATCCACATGCTCATACATACCTGCCAGAGTCTTTAATAATTGTTTCAATTATTATTTCTCTTCCACATTCTATAGGAGTGTGTACGTTTCAGGTATATCCTGAAACGTGTGAGTTTAATTGCTTATGCAATTGTCAAAAACTGTAAGTCCTTGTAATGCCGCCTGGATTACATATTTCCCTCATAAAGTGTGCTTCTGACAGCCACCATTATAACACATGGGTTATTGTTTGCGCCTCGTTGTTCCCTCGTTATCCCCCTGTGTGTTATTCTTTGGCATGTTGTGTCAGTTGTGCGATGCCTTTGCCAAAGCGCTTTGCACTAACCACCTGCACTCTTGGTTGTCATGTTTCTGTTTCATGTCCTGGAAAACAACTAAATTACCAACTTGCTGTGTTTTCCTGTAGGTGAACGAGATACAACTCTAGACCTTGGCTCCTGGAATTGTAATAGCGCACATCAAACACAACCACTAGCGCCATTTAGCAGGGTTTAATAGTTTCCCTGCTGCGTATTGATTCTGAATGAAATATGACGCAGAGAGGATGCACGTTGCATTTTCATAATTTCCCACACCCCCAGCAAGAAAAAAAAAAAAAAAGAGAAGAAAAATCCTCAATGGCCCGATCCGGTAGTTTGCGAAACCACAATCCGCCCAGTGTCGAACAACATTTCAATTTAGTTTTTCGCTCGTTTGCTGTTTGTTGTTCTTGTTAGTTGTTGGTGGTCCTCGGTATATATTTATGTTGTTGTCGTTTTAATATTTTTTTTGTTGTTTTTTCCCCGTTTGATTTATTGTTCAAAATGGCATCGAAGGAGGAATGTTTTCCCAGTTCGTGGAATGCCATCGTATCACGTACCAACTGAATGGTATAGATGGTACTTTATTTGTGTTGTTGCAGTATTGGCAGGAGCAACAGTGTGGTTAGCAAGTCCGTGTTGATAGGGACATCCTTGGATTGCTGGCCTTAATACAGAGAATCGGTCGGAGGATAATGATATTTTTTCACTGTTGTAAGCTGTGAGCTGTAAGTCGATGAATGACTTTTCGGGCGAGGGGTATCTACTCAGTGTGTATCAACAATTGCAGTTCAACAGTGTAACAATTCAGTTTGAGGGGCTTTTTCGTCTGTGTAGAATTCTGTCGGTGGTTACAATGAACGCAGTTCTTCCCAGACGAAATTATTATGTTTCACTCTTCAATCGAATGAGAGATTTTTTTGTTTTTGTTGGAACTGTCTGTGAGCGGCATTAGGATAGGATTATGGATGCGAAAAGTACACGCAATTGCGTGCTCAGCATGTAACCAACATAAACCAGAAATCCTCCAGACAAAGGATTGTTTTCTGTTCGTATACCAATTACCTACCAGTTCAGTCTGAATTTGCCGCATCATTATACGATGCCATTGAAGAACTCAAGAGCTATTCTTTTGGCAGCGGAATTTGGTTGCTAATACGTGTCGTCAGCGGGCCTTACACACGGCAAAAAGTCCTACAACAGAATAAGTCTGATGCATTGAATTTTAAAGATTTTGTGAAGCTACACAATTTGAGGGCGAACACCAGGATATTGTGAGGTATTCAATATAGATCAGGTGCCTCTCCAAATTGATCGGTCCACGTTTTTATGGGTTGGTAGCACAGGTCTACGAATGCAATCCCATGGCTTATGGCAGCCGTGTCATCAGACAAATTTCTTCTAAAGGGAATATGAAGGATGGATGGAGCAAGTCCTTAATCTCACTTAACACTCGTATTTGGATGAAAAAAACGGTTGAAGCAACAGGTCTGTTTAGGAACCTAGACTTATCTTCTCACAAACACTCGATTGTTGGAGATTACAGTTCTTTTTTTGACGAAGAAAGGGACCTTCAATTTTATGCCATCCAGTCAAAGGGCTGTAGCTTTTTGATACAAAAAAACAACGTATGATGTAACTTTTGGGATCGAAGATATTGTCCTGAAATTGAGCTTGAAGCCTCTCGGTTTGTAGTAAAGCACACAATTTACTGAGCACCTGCACGCTTCGTTTGGGGATTGCCCCTTATAGTTTAGAGTCGATGGCAGCAGGTCGAGTCTTATGGATGATTTACGTACAATTAACGGTGTAAAGGACATTTCAAATAATCATACGGATAATACCTTTCTCTTGAATTGTATATCAAAAGAAGGAATTTTGTGTCAGGCAGGTTGAAGTCAAAGCCCACCTAATTGAGGGGTTGAATTGTGTGTGGTGGTCTCCTTTCAAGAAAGGAATCTCCCAAAAACTAAATACTTTGATATTGGAGTCTTATTGGGTATTCTATTGATCCACTCACTGGCGTTATAAGATTTGCTGAATGGCTAGGTGACATGAAATGGAATGGAAGCCGTTTAAAGGGGTTTTGACAATTGGAACGTGTCGATGGTATATATATCCTGGCAGCTGCAAATTACCATCTGTAGGCTAAGCGATATTTGTCAATCTATTCCTGGTAGATGGGGAGTCTTTCAGTTGAAGGATAACAGCATGAACATTTTTCACAGTCCGCTCCATACATCGGCAGTCCAACAGTTTCACCACCCGAGCAGTTTCGTATCTTGAGATGACGGTTTTGACCTACGTTTTAATAGCAGAATAAGCAGGCTCGCTTTGATTTTGTTGGCAGTCTTCGGTTTGATATACGGGCTAGATCTCCCCGTTGAAATTCTTCGAAGCCAATGTTAAGTCCACGTCTGCATTTGAAACCAAGAAAATTTCAGCAAACATTATGGAAGATTACAAGAGAATCGCAAAAAGTATTTTATCCGTAGGGTGGGGTTTACGCACGGAATCCATTTTTTTACATGCTCAAAAATCAGTTACGAAAAAAGTTTACATTAAAAACTATCAAGTAATACTTTTTATATAGCTCGAACAGAGTGGATTCAAAATAGCCGAGTCAAGTTGCTTAACACATTGACTGCCAAGGCTATCATATGTGATAGCCTGTGGTAGTTCCGTGGGTACCATGGCTATCAAATATGCAAGCCAGGTTTGTTTTCACTTTGGGCTGTGGCATTCAAAAACGGTAGCCACTACGAACAAATCCCTATGAGAATAAATTGAATGAGAATAAATTGCTTGGCCCCATACGATGAGATAGACGTTTGTGGTTTGATCAAATTTTGAATATTTAATGTGTCATACCCACAGTATATAGAAAACTAAAAGTAATTTTAATTAAAAAACAAAAAAACTCAATTTTATAAGATAATTCATTTATAAACTTTTATGTAATAAAAAAGAAAATAATTCATTACATTTGAAGAGCTTAGTTCCAACTAAAAATACAATTCATAAGAAGGAAAACATTAGTTTAGACCTGGCTTTAAATTATGATAGCCATGGCCCCTAGTGAAAGAATTTGCATTAAAATGTCTTCAGGTGCCATAGCTATCATATTTGATAGCCAGGACTAAACTCGTCCTAGACGCCAGGGATGCATTGCCAATAAATAATATTGCATCCATTTATTGTTTTATTTGCCCAAAACTGTAGACAACAAAATATTTTGTGTTGGCACCCCAAGAAATTTACCCAAAATTGCCTTGGCAGTCAATGTGTTAAGGAAACTTGGTTTAAAATAACCGAGTTATTAATTCTCTGGTGTCAGGTAGTAAGGGGTTAAGTCATATTATGCCACATGTGAAAATTGTATCTTATTCAATTTTAATAATACTAATACTTTGCTTTATTATTTATTTGAATTAATTTAATGTTTCGAAATTTTCTTAATGAATTAAACTGAATTATTAATGTGAACAAAAATTTGTTTTCTCGATTTAAGTCCTTGGAAAAAACTTAATTTTAACAAAGCGATAAATGGCTCTAACGAGATAAGTCATAAGAAAATCTGGTAAGCACTTATTTGTTGGTCAACAGCCTATAATCTTATTATAGACGAGTTTTTTGATGATTGTTTTGCGTCATTCATTTTTCGCAAACAGAATATCTGGATTTACAAAAAAAATGTTCAATCTTCAATCTCATTTTGCGGAAAACTACTATTTCTGACTTAACCCCTTTCTACCTGGCACTAGAGATATTTCCTCTAAATTTGATCGGTCGTAAATAAGAAACTTACTCCGTAGCAGTTAACCTAACTGGTTGGTATATTAATATTGAAACTCGGTTGATAACAACTGATAAAGTGCCTTTTTTTAACAGAATGCATTTAACCTTTTTATCTCGGTAGTTTTAAACAAAACAGTTTTTTTTTTCAAATGAAATTTACTACATTTTAACCGATTTTTCTAAACGAGGCACTCATTTAGAACCAAGTTTTGAGCGTGGTGTAACTACCTTAATATTACTGTGCGACTTTGCTGGGAGATAGTATTTTTAACTACTCGAAGAAAAGGACCGATGACGTCTTCCTGTAGACTGGGAAAATAATTATTATACCTTTTAGAACTGCAAAGTCTTCCGCTTGCAGAATCCCACTTGCAGTACACACTGTTTATTGACGTCAACCCGCAACAAAACATCGATATGGTATGTTTATCGAATTCAATTTTCAGTACGTTACTGCAACCGAATCCCACCGCTATATACAGGCACAGGGGAGATGTTTATTTATTCCCTCAGCATAATATCGCCACCTAAAGCGAATACCCTCTGCGTAGGGACTTAGACGGGTAACGGCAAACACACACGTCGACACCACCGTATGCTCTAATGCTGAAATTTTTCCTTACACATGATTAAATTCACATGATATATATGCGATACTTTTGAAATTCGCATGCAAATTCCTTTCAAGTATCGAGTTGCAGAGAGTTTTGATTAGTGGTGCCGCCAGCATCTATATATCCAATATCCATCGCTTGTACCAACACTTGAACGCAGATGGGAAAACTAAACTAAACTGGTAATCACCATTGGAAAGTCGAATCTGATGCACAGAGCCAAGGAGTGAGTCCTTGACGATACAAGTACACCGTTCGATGTATTCATGTGCAGTCGGATCCCAGAGTCGGCACTTAACTAATTGAGGGAATAATTTCGAGGATAATCCTGACTATTTGATTGGAAAATCATCTATCGTGGGTGCACGCGGTGGTCGTAGCTCGTAGTATCCACAGATGCGTATTTATACCCATAGAGGGAATTTTTGAATTAGTTTTGAGTGGCTTACTCTGTTGAGTGGATGTCTGCACTCGAAATCACCAAACTGGTTGCTTAATTTGCCGATATATCTCATGAGATAAATAAAATATTAAATACCACGCCCCAGGGGGCTGTAAATATTCACATTTATTGAGCTAATTGTAGAAGGCGGGAACCGCAACTGTCAGATACACCATTAGTGTTGGTGCAGCTGCAGTCTGTGCGAAAATGTACCCAGGTGGTCTAATTACGACTGCAGCAGCAACGCGAATGTTTTGTGCAGTGGGTGGCGTGATGATAGTACCATGTTGTTGATTATAGGTCCCTGCTGCAGGTGCCGACAGTAAAATTGGATCCAACTGAGGATTAACGCTGTGGAATTGCGAGCGGGCGGTGGAAATTATGCAAACGATTAGGCTGAAGAACTATATGGCGGGAAAATTTATTCCAAAACGGAAAATGCTTTTTATGCGCTTAAATGTCTTACCAATCTGTACATCGTGTTGAAGGTTTCTTGCGTTACTTTCTTTGGCGATGACATGTTTTATACGGTATGCCGTTGCCGTATGCCGCATGCGAGTGGTTCCGTAACACATGGACAATTTTTTTTGTCGGTTTCCTTCTCTTGTTATGGTTGGCGACATTTTCTTTGCTCTTTGGTGCGGAAAGGAATGGAAACCCACTGATATACATATTTGGCGAAAGTCGGTAGCATACTCCGAATGCTGCACGTGCGGAGCGACTTCAGTGATGACAATTCGCACTGCGTGCTCATTTCAATTACGTAAGCGAAACACAAGTTAATTGCACGAAAACTAAGTCGTTAGTTAACCGCGGTACATTGTAAGTGATGTAGATTTTTATAGATAACAATTGTTGCATGTCGGCTGGTTGTAAAAGGTGGTCCGATTTTTATTTCTTCAAGTCTTTTTGAAAAATGTGGTATTGTTAGCTTGCGTCGAGCGTGGGTGTAATATTCTTTTTTGTTTAAATCTTATATTTTGCGCTCAAAAAATTGTCACTTTAGGTCCTTCAGCTGTCCAAGCTTAGTTTAATTGATGTACATGGCCACTTTTAGTTGTAATTACATCTTTTACATTTTTTGAATTTGAAATTATTATATATATACATAACTAATGAAAATACGTTTGAAAACAACTGAAGAGCCGAGAATATGAGTATCTAATGCCAGTTCTTAATATTGTGTCTTTCCACAATTGATTTAAGGAAACTTTCGTTTTTCTTTTTGAACTTGATTTTTTTGTTTGTAATTTTTCTTACACTTTTGTATGTGACACAATTGTGAGCTATAACGGTACAGTTGTCAATTTCGTGTATTGCTGTTGTTAATTGTTTAACCAAATAGATGTTTAAACAAAATTGGAACGTGGATGGAGAAATTGGTAGCGAAACTTAAAGGAAATTCTATGGCGAACATGCGGCCATTTTTTTTATATCGATATCATAAAAATAATATCTAGGTGTAGGGGTATTCACGATTCGGTGGAACAGAAGTAGTAAAATTGTGAAACTTTATTTTTTTTTATCAGATCGTGTACACACTTTTTCTCATTTCTTGCAAAACTGAAACAAATGACAGATCCAGTTCGACAATTGACATTATGTTCTGAGAAGAAAAAAACTTTTAATTTTTTCTGAAACTGAAAAATTTGCTTTTAATTGTTTATTATGCCAAAACAAGCCGAAAAAGAAATATTTTAGAAAATGGAGAGAGTAAAGACGAAGATAATAATCATTAAAAACCTCCTTTTCTGTCCATTTTTTGACTGGATTTTCATTTCGGCGGTCAGGGTATAGATGAAGTGCCAAGTCGTAGTGAGTTGCACTTTTGCACTTTCGCAATGATACAAGAGCAGTTGCCTCGGATCGTGAATAACCCTTATGTATCCAAAACTCATTATAAAATGGCTTATGCTGCATTTACACCATCACACATTCCTAACACGTAAGTTGAAAGGGATGCTAAATACTTAATAGCCATGCGACTGAAAGGGACAGCATTACCCAGGTTAGGCTAGGTTAGGTTGAGTAGAGATCGTCACAAAAGACCAGGCACCAAGACGGGCCCATCGCCATCCCCAGGACAGCATTACCTAACACGCAAAAAAACCTGACCGTTTTTTGGTCGGCCATCTTGTTTACGTGATAGGAATTATGGGAAAGCATGTTGATATTTTTATAGCGATGGCTTACAAAATGGCTTCCGCAAGTGATGAGCGGACAATTATTTACTTATTTCGTATAAATGATTAATGAATTGTTGGTTTAATTTACTGAAACTAATTACCACTCTCATTTCACATGTATTGAATCAGAAATAGAAATGATTTCAAGTGATTGCAGAAGTGTTGTTCGCCGGGACTTGTGTTTGTTTCCCTTTTACGTATATATAATTATGGGTAGAACATCCATGACACTTAAGGCCTTTATTAGCATTGACTGAGGAGAAACGGATCTCTCTGTCCCGTCTTGTGCAAAAATGCAAGTGCGTGATGGTGTAAAATGTAAATGCGGCATTAAAAAAATATTCCTTTTCTTTATATTCCATAATTTGAACATTCATTGCTGTTCAATTACTTCGTATGTTTGTTTTAGTTTCTATAAAATATTGACTAATGAATTTCCAGTGTTTAGATCTGATTTTTATTGTTCGGTGTCTACCTACATAAATTCGATACCAGGAAGTAAGAAAATCGAACAACCATTTATGTAAAAATGTACCGAACATTTTAAACCTAGAACTAAGAAAAACAATTATTTACAACACTGCCCCACACTCGATACTGAAATGAGAATTGAATAAGATGCCACTTGACATAATAAAGTGAATTTATATTTAAATTTTACGTTTACAAGTTTGCATTATGAATTAATCTGTCCACCACGGATATATAAGAAACCCGTAAAATAAATAAAAAAAATTGTTTCGTATACAAGAAAAAAAATTTCTTCTATAAAAACAACTGATATAAGAATGAAGAGAACGAATATATGCGAACACCCATAAAAGAAACAAAGTTTCTTGAAGAGACAAAGTTTCTTATATGAAAACAACAGATTTAATTAAAGATTTTTTTTTATATGAAAAGAACAGATCCACATAAGAAAAACAATTTAATAAACATACAAAAAATTAATTTTTCTTATACGAGAAGAATTTTCTTTTGAATAATAGATTTTGTAAATAAAAGTTAGTTTTTTTTATATCCGAATGTTTTTTATAAGCGTGTTTTTTTTTTTTTAAATATCAGCTCTCATCAGTTTGGCGTGGATGTGAAGAATTTATCTTAAATTTGAAATCCTTTAACTTTCCTATTGACGTGATTCGTACCACAAACGAAAATGGCTAAAAACGGGCTGTTTATGTCCCTAGGCTGTTGTGTTTTTTAAATAATCCGCCATTACTGTGCACACTGCCTTAAAAATATGAATTTGCAATCCACATGTATACGCAGCGACGTCTCTCGGTGATATAAAGAGAAAACACACCGTTGGTTCAATATGCGTTTCTTATAACCGATTTGTTCTTATATGAGTGTTTCTTATATCCGTGGTGGACCATATTAATAAAAAAAAACTTCAGTCTTAGTTGTAACAAGAAACAAAAAGAAAAAAGTGGTTCTAAGAAAATAAGTCATCAATATTATTCAGAAGACCTTTCTGATGATTGCTTTGCATCATTCATTTGTGGAAACAAGAATATCTGAATTTTTCAATGTTCAAAAATTCTATTTCTGACTTAACCCCTATCTGGGCTTTCATCAGAGAAATATGCACCCATACATTTTGCGATTGAAGAAGTATTCTAAGTTGTTTACGAATTTGTAAAAAAAAGCTCGTCTCTCAATCGTGTAAATGTTTTTTTTTTTTAAATAATATAAGCTGTCATTAATTTTTTAACAAGTTGGGCAAATTGATAACAAGTCCCTGTAGGACAAGGGCTACCATTTATTTGTTGGCCTGTGGGATCAAAATTCACATTTCCTAAGGTACCTAAGTATAAACCGTCATTATCTACGGAATAAAGGACCTGCTGCTACTTGCCAAATACACAAAATTTCAAAACTCAACATTTTTCGTTTTGATAGCCGCGCAAGTAGAAAGAAAGTGGTATATGGCCTGTTCTTCCAATTTGGCCATGCCACTTGTATAAAAACTGTTTAAAAATACGCTTTAAAGTCGTCTTGCAGGCTTACCTACAAGTAAGTCTAGTGATGAATCCTGAGAGCTAATAATGCAGTCTATCAAGAGAGATAAAACACCTGAAATGGTTTAAACCTTGCTTTGGTCAAATCTGCAGGCTTTGCTTTTTATCGAAATTATCCAGCGGAATACCTAAGAAACTCGTACCTTTAAATGCCCTACATACAAAATAAGCAAGCACTTTTTTTTGCTCTCAGAGCAATTTTAATATTCGTTTGGTACAAAAAAAAAACAGCCTTTTCCGGATTTCAGAGCACTTGGCGAATCTGGAATTTTTCTCAGATTTACCAAAACAAGTGCGCTTGAGTTTGACAACTAGCGGAGTTTGTTTACGTTTTCGTGAAAATTTTCAACTGCAAAGAAACGCATTGCATCTGGTGGCTTTATTTTTGTTAATTATTTATGTTTAGAAATCAATTTGGCCGCAAACTTTGAATGTTTTAATATAAAATTAAACCAGTGAATGCAAAACGCTCATAAAAGTGTTGAAGGCTACACATTTTCGAACCGCACGAATATAAACACAAAAAGAGCAATTGACGATTTTATTTTCGATTAGACACACGAAATCTGAAATCTGCGAGCAAATCTGAAGAAGCCCAATCGAAAACCACATAAGTACCACTTGAACCGTAAACACAAACACGTGGTGTAAAACCAGGGCTAATGATAATCAATTTTACTTGCACACACCTTTTCTTGTGTCAGTTGTGATATAAATTCTGCCCGCTTCCAAGTATGTAGCTGTAGTTGTGTGCTGCTCTGTGACAAATGTCAGTACGGCTACAGGTGCTAGCAGAATCATCATTATCGTTGTTGTAAAAATGTCATTAAAACTGGTTATATCAGGGCAATCAGATGCGGGCTTTTTGACTGAGTGACCTATATCTAAGGCAATGTGCTAAGCGACTATGTAGTATACGTTACGGATACATGAATGATTCTGAAGGTGTTAAGTCAATATAGCGCTGCGAAAAGAGTCATTTCTACTGGGTCCCTTTGGAGGTAATGTTTGCTTTTAACAATACAGAAGACCCGTTGCACCATGACAGAACCATAGAACTTCCCAGCCTCAAAAACCTTCCCAGGAGTAGCTAATAACTGACTCATTTACTGGTAAAACACGAAGCAACTAGCACGCTTCAATCATCGTACAACTGTCCGAAATGATAACAAAGTTTTAGAACTAAAAAAAAAATATTAACGCTGTAATTGCAAAAATAAAAATGAATTGCAATTCCAAAAGCTTCAAGGAGAAAAAAAAGAAATCAGTTCTTAGATCTTGCTGAGAGGGCACTCGTTTTTGGTTGAAGTTAGAAAAGAAAGATTTGGTAATGAATTTTGAAGTTCCCCGCAAACCTATACTGTTTTCAATAAGCAAAATGCCTGCATACCAATGAAAATGTTATCAACCCGTCTAGGACGACTTAACGCTATTCGCAATCAATTTGGGAAGCACATGTTATGTTGTGAAACTCACAGCTCATTTTCGTGTTCATCAATTCGAAAATCTGAATAAATAAAACACAGGAGACAGGACCCTCAAAATTACTCCAACGCGTGATTCCAACATCACGATCAATGGAACATTTTGCCCTCAATCAATGTAAATGCGATAAAGACGACAAGGAACGTCCCTAAAAATACCATCAAGAGAAGCTCCTAAAGCGGTTTGCTTCGGTATGGGGAGATCAACATTTTCAATGTTCTCAACTTCCCAGACAGCTTCCGACATTTTGTGTCCTCATAAAGAAATGATTTAATTTTGTTTTTTATACTAACACATGACTTGGTCCTTCCCTTAGCCTCATGTAGGTATACCCACACCCAATCATGTGTCTATGATTGTTGGCTCGTGGGACCCATTTGGCATGTCTCGAATATGAATACCACAGCACATTCCTCCTCCGTGGGGTTTCTATTAAATTGGAAAAGTGTGCGAAACAATTTGAGGAGAGCTTTTATGTGGACCTAGTCTCGGTCTCGGTCCTAAGTGTCTCCCGAATTGCCAGGCATCGAAATTATCCCAAAATAAATTAATAATTGTAATTGTTTGGACTTGTAGCAATTTCCTGTTCACACAATCGTACCAATCGGACTGAGGGTCGGTCTTGTGCGACAGATGAAGTGCCTTTGTTCTCTGCACACATGCCGAGGTGGTAGTGGTGTGATTAGTATACCTATCTCTTGCAGGACTGTTTAATGACAGAGTTATTTGTGAACATATTTCATGCACATCAAATAATCATTACCCTTGTCCGTCCAGTTTGGTACTGTGTGTGTGTGTGTTTGATGGTAAATTGACAACATGAAAACAAAATGACTTTTGCAACAGGAAATTTGTTTGGAAATCAATATTTTATTGTGCAAAGGAATGTTATCCATCCTTAACACAGATACTGTTCGTATATCAGTGAACGAGTGAGTATGGGTATAAATGTGCAAAAGGATTCTGGCAAAATTTATCGCAGTACGGTGATTTATAGCTGTCGTTCAAGTTATACTTTGCCAGGGATTTCGATTTCGAATTCAATACCGAGTTGGGTACATCTCCAACTCCTCATACGCAGAGCAGATGCAGAACATGTATACCTCTACACACACAATATGCCTGTAAGGAGGCGCCATTTATTATTAAAAATTTCATCAGTCCAACAAATACAATACCCAGTACTTAACCGAAATCTGCCCCAACTGTAGGCACAGTACTGTGCGGCCGGCGCCTTGTCAAGCAGTGTAAATATCTGCCCGTTGTAAGGACTCGACATGAATACACATGTATGTATGTTGATATATGCCGCCTGTCGTCGCGAGTATATTCATTTTATTACCGAGCGAGGATATAAAACATATACTGGGGCTTGTTTGTTTTTGTTCGATTTAATTGAGCATATGAGTGCATATGGAGCTGGAGGAGTAATAACGGGCATATCGGTGTAATTGTGAGATTTAATGAAATTTCCGTCGCATATCTTGTGCCGGCACAATTAAATGATTTCTTTTCCCAATGAATTGCGAACTATAAACCGAGCGTATTTGAATGGAATCGCTGCGTTGTGTATTGCCCGGCATTCGACACTTGATTGTTTTTAAGGACACGCATTCAGTATGAATGATAATTTATTACAGCGAATGGTATTGATTGAAGAGGGGAATTAAACGATAATATAAAACATAAGGGCTTCGACTGTAACCTGGCAAATACTTTCACCTCGATTAAGCTCAGTACGACTATACCGCTACCACCTCCAGGAGGTCGACATCCGAATCCAAATCCGAAGTAAGCAAGTGTTCTGCGAATTGTGAAGTCTCTTTTGGTATGTGATAGCAGCCGGCCATTGGGCTTCACTTGAAAGAGACTCATCTAATCCGTCGAGTTTTTTTCGAGGATTACAGGAGCAGCATAGGTAAGGTTTTTAGTTTGTTGTTGACGGCCATTTAATTGACAAGATATATGAATTTAAAAAAATTTTGTTTAAGAAGACATAGGTGTGATTATCAGTCTACTGTGAAACATACAATGTTTCGACGTCGCATGCAATGTAAACCATTTGAAGCTCGATTTTAGTGCGTCTTTTGAAGTAGCCGCCTTACCTAAATTTCAACAGCTCTCATGTGTCTCTCGTTGTTTTTGTTCGTTTGTTGCTTATAAAGGGTGATTTTTTAGCTGGTTTGGTTTTGGCAACACCGGTTTTGACAGCTGACGTGTGTTTAGTACCTTGTGTCACTGTCAAACAGCTTCAGTTTGGTTTGCAATTTAACCATGAATCGTCTTACAAATGAACAACGCTTGCAAATTATTGAATTTTACTATCAAAATTCGTGCTCGGTTCGAAATGTTCATCGCGCGTTGCTTCCATTTTATGATCGGCATTCTCGACCTTCTGAGCAGTCTATTCGGAAGATTGTGACCAAATTTCGCACCAAATTTACTTTGTTGGACATTAAACCACCAACACGTTTACGTACTGTGCGTAGTGAAGAAAATATTGCGGCCGTATCAGCTAGTGTGACAGAAGACCGCGAAATGTCGATTCGGCGCCGTTCCCAGCAGTTAGGCCTTTGTTACAGCACTACGTGGAAAATTTTGCGGAAGGATTTGGGCGTAAAGCCTTTTAAGATACAGCTGGTGCAAGAACTAAAGCCAGCCGACCTACCACAACGCCGAATTTTTGGTGAATGGGCTCTTGGAAAGCTGGCCGAGGATCCGCTTTTTTATCGAAAAATTGTGTTCAGCGATGAGGCTCAATAAGCAAAATTGCCGCATTTGGAGTGAAGATCAGCCAGAAGCATTGCAACAGCTACCAATGCATCCCGAAAAAGCCACTGTTTGGTGCGGTTTATGGGCCGGCGGCATTATTGGGCCATATTTCTTCCAAGATGATGCGAATCGCAGCGTTACTGTCAATGGTGAACGCTACCGAGCGATGATAACAAACTTTTTTTTGCCCGAAATGGAAGTTCTTGACTTGCATGATATGTGGTTTCAACAAGACGGTGCGACGCGAAACAATGGCGCAATTGCGAGGCGAGTTTGGTGAACAGTTAATTTCACGTTTCGGGCCGGTCAATTGGCCGCCTAGATCGTGCGATTTGACACCATTAGATTATTTTTTGTGGGGGTATGCCAAGGCTAATGTGTATAGGGACAAGCCCGCTTCGATTGACGCACTGGAAGCCAACATCCATATGCATTCATTCGTGAGATACCGGCCGATATGTGTGAAAGAGTATGCCAAAATTGGACTCAGCGGATGGGCTACCTGAGACGCAGCCGCGGTCAACATTTGCATGAAATTATCTTTAAACATTAAATTGCAAGGTTCAAACTATCGATTCAAATAAATATTTCATTAATTTTTTTTTTAAAAAAGTTCTAAACCTCTTAAAAAATCACCCTTTATTTTCATCGACGTTTGAAGTGCGTAAAATTGAAGTGATGGGAAAACGCCATCGGTGCATATGTCAGTTGTCTGATGATATAAACTCACAAGTCACATCCACAGCTAGTCGAAAAGTTAAATGCCCTCAGTAAAGATGGACTCAGAATGGAGAATAATGAACGGCATTCCTTAGACGCTATAGTTGCAAAAGGACTGCACATTTGGAGACTCATTTAAACCTTGCAAAGATCCACATAATGTGGTCGACAGAGTAAGTTCTAAAGAGAAGTGATTTTTATAAAGCCAAACGGGCTTTAAGTGTTCAAACCGAGTGATTAATGCGGAACTCAAATTGTTTGTTTGTTTAAAAAGATTAAAAACTTCTATTTGAGACCTAATTTAGGAGAAGCACTCGTTCTGTAATATTTACAATTTTTTCACGAAATGCTAGTTGCACTGAATGATAACTTTGCATTTAAATTTGTAAAGACAGAAACTTTGTAACTTTTTTAGATGAGACCTCTACTCCCCCTTTGAGGTGCAAAATGTCTAAAACGAATTTAATTTAACGATTTTCCTAACGCAAACCTGAAAAAAGTGCACATAGGTAATATCGGTTTCACTTCAATTGAATGCAACTATGGGGTTCCTCAAGGCAGCCATTTAGGCCCATTGCTCTTCCACAATTTTTATCAATGACATAACTTCGGCTTTTGAACATTGACAATGAGTTTTACACTAATGAATCCAAACTAAAACTATATCTGAAAATTAAAAGGCTGAATGACTGCCACCTAGTTCACAGAGATGTTAGTTCTCTTTCAAAATGGCGAAACTTAAAAGATTTAAAGCTTAACCCTAGAAAGATAATCATAAAATAAAGAGCGTAAAAGATAATCATACATCTCATACGCCAATTAGTGTATTTAATTAAACATATGAACTTCTTATTATTTATAATTAATTTATTTAATTATATAGATACTATTCAAAAAAACTAAATTAATGATTTTTTTATATATAGTTGAGACAGTCAACGCGCTGCGGTTTAGAATTTAAAAGTTATCACACAATTGTCCCGCGCCATACGTCTCGTGGACGTGGATTATCTTTCTAGGGTTAACATAAACAAGTGTTCAATTAAGTTACAGACTCTAATCTTTTTTGTAGGGTTGATCAAATCAAAGATCTAGGAGTAATTCTGGATTTCAGTTTTTTTTTAAGAAGCCATATTGACTGGGTTGTTTTAAAAGCGGGTTTAGCCCTCTATTAACAGACACTGTAATGATTTCAAGGACCCACAGTGCCATTTAATCGTTATACATGTCTTTGGTAAGATCACGTCCTTAGTAGGTAGGTATGTAATTTAAAGTTCCGCATTTAATACCCACTCCGATCGCAGCGAAAGAATAAAAACGCGTTTTGACAGACTAGTTTTGTTTGCGTTGGAATTTTCACGCAGAATGCGAGGTGGCAATTGCTTGCAATTAAATCGTTAAAATCGAGGCTAGACATTCTCAATAGTAACTAGAACTAGAGACTTTCACTTTCAAAATGTGCATAGAACTAAATACGGGGACAATGAACCTGCGCGTGCTCGTTTGCTTTTTTGCCTTTTACCCCTTGCTCATCGTCGTTGGAACATTTTTGTATTTGCTCGTCGTCAACGGTTTAATTTCCATTAAACGCTCGTTGTTACACAAGCGCCTTATTGTTTTCTAAGATACTTAAAAGGAATTAAAGACTTACTTGGCCCTCTCATCATTTATTTGTTCAAATTTCACCTCTGAAGTTATTTTGTGTTTGTACTGACATATAAAACCCAAATGCACAACACCTCTGAACACTCTTCCAGCCAATTAGCATCCGCTACCCTATCACTGCCTTTCCTAGAATTGCTTCTGCACTTATTAACCTCTCGGCAGGGAACCCTCCTTCGTTTTGCCAACCTGAACAGATTTAAAAGGTATTTTCTTATGCATATAACTTTCCGGGCAAACTGTTTTCTCCTTCGATGTTGCAATGCAACGCAAACAAATTCGTAAGGATTCCATAAAACAATAAAAAAGCTTTCAATCACAACTCAGTCTCCGCAGCCAAGGCGAAAACAAGAAATCAAAAAACAATAAACAAACAAAAAAGAACAATTATCTCCTGCTAAAATAATAATAAGGCTCAACAAGAAACCTAACATCCGCCCGCATCAAATTAATTCCGCGCACACACTCAAGTACTTAACCCACCCAGTCCACCCGTCTTCACTGAACCTCATCGAACTTTCGCAAACGGAGAAAACAAACCCCTACGGCCCTACCCCTATCCAGAGAAAGAGAGAGAAAAAATAACAAGAAAAAAAGCTAGAAACAAAAGGGAATCCGTTTCCAATTTGTGTGTGTCTGTGTTTCGCTTTCTTTGTTATTTAACTCGGCACACGCTATTTAATCGTTCGCAGATTGTTGTTATAGCCCTTGCTGTTTGTTCATCCGGAATTTCTCAGCCACGCCACATTAACAAAAGCGACAACAGTTTCACGGAATCAAACCCAAAAATCCTTTAGGCAAATATAATATCCCTCTCGCTGTTGTCGCCCAGCAACCGCCAACCGAAATTATGCTCGAAACGCAAAAAAAAAAAAAAAAAACAAAAAAATGTTAACGATCGGCAAATTTCCAGAGAAAGAAAAACAAATGATTTCGTTTTCGAGTTCGTGTTGTTGAAACAACAAAATGCAAAAAGAATGCTCGCACAACAGGTCGTGCACCAGCGAGCACAGAGATAACAAGCCCCAGTCCCCACAAGGATGCAAATTTACACTTGTACAGGCTACCCAAGTGTACCGAGGTAGGTCTTGTGTATCTTGTCTTGTGATTTTAAATACTAAAAAGGACAACAGGGCTGGATTTTGCTGAAACGAAAGAAAACGCAAGCCTGGCTTATAATTGAGACAAAGAAACATTCATTTTCCATGGCCACGTATACTACAAGGAGTATATACATATATCCCGAAGCCACGGAATGAGTTGTCTTGTTGGCGCGGATATGATGTGGACGGGAGTGGGTGATATGTTTTCTTTGTATTTTCATTAACGAATTCATGGAAATTACTGCGGGGTGTACTGTGTGTGTATATTAGCCCGGCTTTAATGATATACCAAAGGCACATAAGACAAAGCTCTCCCTGTGGACGAGCTGGGTTCTGTTGCATTGGTGATGAGGGTAAATGCATGTTTGCGGTAATGGGAAGCAGTAATCTGGAAGACATTAGGCAGAAAGGGAGCACAAACAAAAGATGACTGTATAATTACGCCGCTGAAGGAAAAAGAGTCCTCGCGTTGACTGTGTACGATGCAAGGGAGGGTACGCCGACCAATTTTGAATTTATCCAAGATGTCATGAAATTAATGCAATAGCAGTGTACCAGACCAGATGTGATTACAAGGTCGAAGGGGAAGATGCCTAAAATTGCGGTAACGTTTGGCTTTTTGCACGGGTACCGACTAGAAATATATTTTCTTAAATGTAGAATTTTAGTCCCAACGAACAAGTGTTTTTTTTGTGAGTTGCTTAACAACAAAATCCAATGAACGCTGCTCCTTAGCATAGACATGTCACACGGATTCTATATGACACTATCGAATACCCTGCGTGTGCTACTACGCTAATAAAATGAAATAAGTGTGTTTGCAAAAAAAGAACATTTTGTTTACTTCTTTATTTTAATGCTAGCGGATAAACAATATTTTGAGTTTTGTCGGTAGGTGTGTAAACATAAAGATTTTTTTGGCGTTCCAACTCTAGAGCAAGCAACATATAATTGGCCGTGCGAAAAAAAGGAATTTTCTAAGTTCAAACCAGCAAAACTTAGCGATTGGCCTTGAGCCGTATTGATGGTTATGGCGAAAGCAAGACGCACTGGAAACTGTGATCGCTTGAAATCGAAGGGTAAATCGGTTGAAATCATTGGAATTCGTGGTATCAGCACTTCTTCTCCTTTACATTTGCCGCTGATGATTGTGGCTTCGATTAAATTCGGAGATCGTTTTTTAACAGCAAGTCTTGTTCCGTTGCACAATTTCGGTGGATCTAAGTTGCGAATGAGCATCACTGGTGAACCAACTTGTGTGGTGGCATTCCAGAAGGATCCAGAGAGTTAAGAAACTCTATTGGATAATTAACAGCTTGTATCAAATATTAAAAATAAAATGCAAAATGATGCACAGCGCAATTAAAATAAAATGTAATTAAAAAAATATAAATTTTTACACGTTCTTTATTTTCTTATTTTTAACTATGTTACTTTTTTCGCTATTTTCACTATTTTAACAATTACACAGTTTATAACCTTTCACTATCACTTAAAAAATAACAATGGCAAACAAATGTTAAAAAACAGAAATATATATTCATTTTTTTAAAAAATTTGCCTGATGCAGCAATAAAATTATTGAAAAATGTTCAATGAATACCTGTGTTATTGAAAACGCATTTTTCACGCTTAAGGGGGGAAATCCCAATAAAATTTTAAGAAGGAAATCAGTTGAATGAAACATACCTGATCCATTTCACTTGTTAATTCTATGAAGACTTGTATATACCTGATCTAACTCACATGTTAAATTCTGTAATGATGGAAACTAAACCGCATGTGATTACCATAGCAATAAAATATATATTTTTTTTTAAATATATTTTTTATGTTAAGTGTACCTGTTAAACATGAATTGTTACTTAAAACCATATCATAAAATTTATTGTTTACTTCTTTACCTTTTTTATTTATTCTAGGACCATGAGGAACGCTAAAACAATTTTTGAACAACATTAGATATTAAATAACCTTGCAAAAAGTCTTGAATATGATAATTTATTTTTGACATTTCTTTCGAGACACTTTATTTTGTAAGCAAAACAGAGGCAAACAAACCTTTCCTACGTATTTGCCATTTCCTTTGTTTTTTTTTCTTGGCAAACCAAACAGCGTACTGCCTATGTCTGTCTCCCCCTCCGTCACAGGAGTAAAATAGAGTTAAAAGAGATGTCAATATAATATTGCGCAGTTAGTATGTTTGATTTGAGAATGAATTGCATATCTACTCACTCATGTGAAAATCGTAGAAATTTTTCAAATGTTGCCTTTTTATTTAAAAACCTTTTAAGTTATCGAGTTATTGGATATCCTAAGTTGTACCTGCAGATGTCCTCTATAAGCTGGTATTTACTATACTTAAATGCTCCCAGTATTTTCGAATGGAAAGCGTGACAAAGAAAAAAGCAAAATGAAACGAAAAAATAAATTACTCTTGTCCAATTTTTTTCGGAATTTATAGAGATATAGAGTTGAAACAAAGTAGAGATTGTACGCCTAGGTATCCTCTATAGGCCTGTGAAAAATGCACCAGAATATATTGAATAGTTTCTAAGATTTTTTCATTTAAAGACATGCCGTCAAATTCAATTTTAGTCGAACAGAATTTTATTTATATGATTACACCGATTGGGAAATCAAAATGGCTGCATTTGAATAAAAAGAAGGGGGTCCACGGGCAAGAGGATTGTCAGTTATAGGGGGTCTCAGTATTTTTATATGCTCCCTATACAAAAACATACAAAAAATAAAAAAAAAATGCTGCCAACCGCGGGGAACATTAGGGAAATGTGATAGAGTTCGGGAACACCACATTTTTAGTTTACTGAATGCTATTGGTTAGTTATTATATATTTTTAAAAGGCGAATAATTTGATTTGTTTGGTTAATAAAACTATGTCAAGGAGATGTTCTATATACAGTAGAAACATATTAGGTTATGTAGTTACCTCTTTTCGATATCATTATGAACGATTTTTCTTAAATAACTGCTAAAGGTTTGGTCCATTCAGACCATTCTGGACTGACAATTTTTCATAAATATTATAAGCAAATGGCAAACGGCGCAGTGGCTTAGTGGTTAGTGAGTTGGACTACTAAGCGAGGGGTCCCAGGTTCGAATCCCGAGAAAAACCCAAATTCCAACTTAAGGTTTTTTTCACTGCGCCACCTCTCGCGAACGTCTGACAAACATCCGAGAGTATAACTGTCATGAAAGAGCTTCTCAATTGGCCGTTTGGACTCGGCATAAAATTGTAGATCCCTTCCATTCGTCCACAAAATAAAAACTCACACAAGACGAATGGTGGTGAGAAGCTAGGCTTGGGTCCATACGGACCTGTTGCGCCAATTATTTATTTATTTTTATTATAAGCAAATGTGCACCTATTACTAAAAATAAATACTATCCACATGTATATAAATAATTTCAAATTTAACGGATAAAATTCTATGAACGCTGAAATTCTATGTGGCATATGCAAGGTGCGAGTGGGTTGGTGAGCCGGAATTTTTGATGTAACGTGACATTTGTCAATACGAATTTCTATGTAGCAATACTAGCGCAGCTAACATTTGCCAAAAATATAGCTGATAGGCATGTAACGGAAAATCGGCCGAAGTTGGTGGTCTCAGTACGATTTGTCTATGAATTTTATCAGAAATGGCAACACAGTACAGCACACACGAATTATAACACAGTACCTCCACACATCTGCATTCGAAAATACTCTTTTTCGCACTTGAAGTTGTGTGTGTAGCGTATTCAACTGTAAGCTTATAATATAAGTTGCAGTCTTGTTTTAATGCAATTAATTTAAAAATTTTCAAAAGCTAAAGAAAAAAATAAATAAATGGAAAATAAATTACAAAAAATTATAATCGAATCCTTTTTTCGGAATAATTTGAATTTAGACAATTAAAGTTTATCCCTCGGCTGTGTCCGCTTGTTAGTTCCTTACGATCCACTTCGCCATCGTCGGGTTCATGCGAGCTTGAAGATCCTTGGAAGATCCCCGCCAAACCTAAGAGATGTGAGAGTGCGATTTTCTTGTTTTCGATCCGCAGCGGCTGCCTTAAGTCGGACCGACTGAATTATCCCACTGGATTATGGTTAATTTCAAACTCCTAAACAGTACACTGCCTTGCACTACACACTCTTTCCTCGTTGAGGCGAATGAACTGACAAGGAACTGCATTTCAGTCTTAAAAGAATAACAAAACAACTCGTACAACGTAAAGGATGTAAAACGCTACAGTGTTGACAGCCAGCTCTAGCTACTGCTGCTCAACTCAACTGTATGCAAGGTACAACTAACAATTCCGTCTGAAGGCGTGTTTTTGTTTGTCCTTTTTTGTCTGTTTACTTATGTTTTTGGCGGATAGCAATACAACAAACAGTAAGTTGCTGTTTTATATATTGTCGGTACTATCTACTGGCTGCATGAAATATTCATGCGATAATTTTGCACGCTGCAAACCCCCGCACACAGACAGATGCATATAGATAACCGGGCAGATGAGATGCTGAATGTGCGGGTGTGAATCATTGCGGAAAAAAGTGCACTCGCTTGTTGGGAGCTGTGCAAAAGTGGAATAAGTTTTTATTTTCCCTTTGGAAATCCTTATCCGCTCTGAGAAAACATCTGCAAGGATAGGGAAAATGTTTAGCGAGTACACAAGAACAAAAACAAACTAGAAACTGCATTTGAATCTAAATACATGTGTGTGGTTGTTTGAGTTGTGGGACAAAAAGGAGCACACATCCTTTTAATTTTATTTCCAGCCATTAGGAGTGAGCGCGACACAGATCCCGAAGGTAAATCCTCCGTCTGCACACGTCATGCTATTCGAATTGCCGCCACCACTCTCATCAGCATAACTGCGTCGTGAAGATTATTATTAATTGCGGCCATATCTCATCGTAGACAATTTTAAGGATTTCTTCGGCTGGGTTTGACTTTGGAGCGGTGACTGATACTGTCATCATGCTCATCATCATCATCCGCATCAGGATACCGTCTCCTAAGATATCGTCATCGTTGTCGTTGGCCATTGTGTCAAGAGTCTCATATTTCAATGTGCGAACTTAAGCCTAAGCACTGCCAGGGTATGTGTCTATATCTACACATACAGATGGTGTGGCAGCAGATGGGTCGGTCGGAGAGTGCATGGCGGTCGTTTGGTGGTTGTCGGCACTCTGCCTAAAGGCGAATCCTTGATCCAAATTCTGTGTTCATAAATTTTTATGAAAGTGTCACATCACATGCTTCCTTTCTCTCTGCTCGCACTGACACCAATTATCATTATGTGGGTGTGGTGGTTGCTCCTAAATGAGGGGGTGGCGGGCGTTTTTCTTATGAGTTAAGTACACACTTTCTTTGGCACATCTTGTATATTTATATCTATAAGTAGATCATAAGAATGAGGTTAGCTCGCCTTCGGGTGAATTCCATCGTTCACGTGTAGTATGTATATATATGTGGGACTGTGAGATCTTTGACATTGGGGCTGTTATCGCTATCATGTATGATGTGAGGTGTGCGTACTCCGGCAATTGTATCTCTTGTGGATTCGTAATTAGTTCTCATTTGAATGCTCGGCTGTGAAGTGTGATTGGCTTTAAGGGTACGAGTATAGGAGCGAGTGTGCAGAGGACATGTCCAACTGACAGTTTAATTGTCAATTCATAAGGTGGAGCAATTTAAACTGGCGCCCTCGTTATTGAAATTTAGTTCGCCGGGCAATGGCCTCTCCGGGGATGGTGCGATTGGCAGAGATAATGAGGTCAAGCCGGGCAGTTGGCAATTATGAAGGGGAGTATGAGATTACTGATTCGATTACTCTTGAACTCGGAGCATCCGGCGGTGATATAGTCGTGTGCACTCGTTCGAGTTGATTATATGAGTCGCTTGAGTTGCAGGGAGTGGGGGCTTAAGAGTTGCCATTCGTTTAGAGAAGGTCCTCAAGTGCGATTTAGTTCATTAGTGTGATGCACGATGAGCTCGACTTATTTGCTTATCCGCGTTGCTTTTTAACGGACCATTGGATCTCAGCATCTAATGGTAGGGCGAAATGATAGGATCGGTGTTCTTTTTTAAAGAACAAGCCATAATAGAATAGATGCCAACGGGTTTTGTATAGTCGAAGACAGTGAACGCAACTTCAATAGCATAGAAAAGAAGGCTCTAAATGTGGCGGTACCTCTTGAAGTGAGCATCTTCCATAGTTCACCCTTTCCTTTATAGACGAAGGCAAGAGAAATGCAATGCATCTGAATCATCAGTGCAACTCCATCATCTGTGCATCCTTAAATCACTTTGCCTGCTGTTCATCACTATCTTCTTTGATAAGTTGCCATGTTTGAACCTTTTGTCCGATGATCAATGGCACCTTTCGATTGTTTTGTCGACGAACGGTCTCATGCATATTCTTAGTACCTAGCTCCGTTCGGAACTGTTCTTAACCGCATTTTGGGGGCTATATTATAATTTCATTGCTGGTTGTCACGATGTAGAAATTCTTTGAGACCCTAGCGGAATAAAAAATAAAGCGAGATTTCTTACCTCTTTGCAACCGGAATTCAAGCCGGTGTGACCCAGGTCTGTACAGTGTACATGCACCCCTAGGCTTAGCTTCTCACAACCATTCTTTTTGTATTTTTTATTCTATTTTTTCGGGTGAAATGGAAGGCACCTACAATTTTATGCCGAGTTCGAGCAACTGAATTTAGAATCTCTTTCATTGAGAATATCTTTCGACAGAGTGGAAAAAAACCTCAAGAGGTTACTTATACCTATTTTTCTTCCGGGGATCGCACCTGTCACCTGAGACGCCTCTTTCAGCAGTGTAACACACTAAACACTGAGTCACTGCGCCACATTTAAAAGCCATAATATTTTTACATTCGCTATAAACAATTATTTGTAAATAAAATACATGTTTTCGTTTAACAGCAGTAAAAATATCTCACTAAATGCATCGTCAACTCGACTTTTTCACAAAGTGGAAAAGCGATGTGCTCTTAATTTTCATACACACATTTAATTGCAAGCACACCAAGCCAGTGTCGCCTAGATGATTGTTATATACCTGCGACTGCCAAAGAGGTGGCCCTTTTCAAAACATACCTCTGGTATCCTGGAGCTCAAAATCGGGGATAGTTTACTATAAGCTTACTTGTAACAACGTTGATTGTCGACTATAGTTATATACCGCTGATATTCCCGACTTCCGAGTCTAGAATCTATTTTAACGATTTTTTCTTTGTACAAAAGCTAACAATTTGTGGAATAACTCTATGAACAAACTATGAAATGTGCTTTTAAGTATAATAAAATAGTTTGGAGCAATTATTTAGTTAGTCCTAATAATAATGAGAAGACGGAAGATTCAAAAAGTAGCCGCAACCTACTGCCGTTCAAGTAGAAACAATTTTAAAAAATAAGCCACTCAAAAGTGCAAAAGTTTTTTGTATCCCCCATAAACAACTATAATACTATAATCAAAACAAATTCATTAACCCTCAGCGGTGATCCGTTTTATCGCAGTTTTCCAGTTCCGTAAACAGCACACTATATTACACACAATGAATCAAATTTTGAAATTCACACGCGTGACAGCCCCAAAACTAAACATTAACGGTGTGGAGTTCAAAATATTGTGAGAAGCGGCAAAAATAAAAAAAAAAAAAACACTTTCCACTTGAAGCTAACAAAATTTTACCTAAACTCCCATGTAATTCACTTCCGCCTACACACACGTCATGTAGATTATCTGCCATCAGGATTCAGGATATTTTTCAATTTACGTGCTCAGCGAACACGCAGAGTTATATACCCGAACATATCCATCTAAAACCCAAAGCCAAAAGGTATATGGCGCTTTCAACGCATAAATCCACAAAATATTGCATTTATCGTGTGGAGCGCGCGTCCTTGCTCGTTATATTTCGAAATTTCAAACATTTGAATAATAATCATTATATTCGCTTTCTTTGTTTGGATTATATGTATGTACTATGTAGTATAAGGCAAGAGTTGTGTGTCCTTCGGGGTTACCGAAACGGAAGGTTGGATTTTGGGAATGGTCCTCGGTTGAAGGGTTGAAATATCTGATGATGGCGCGTATATACACACAACGTAAACCGTAAAAAGCGCATAACCGCTTTTTGAAAAGTTTGTTTTGCCAAAATAAACAAAGTGGCTGGGTTTTGAATTTTGATATGCTTTCCGCGCCCGCCTCGAGAGTCCTAACGAATATACGTGCGGTTTGTATATGCTCTGTGTGGTGGGGTGCGTTGTTGCTCTGTAGTGGGGGAGTGATTTTTGCTATAGAAATATCGGTTTTGAATTTTGAAATTTGTTGAATGCCCCATCGAATTATAATGGCTGTCGAGTGTAATTGCGGGTGCGGCTGTGGGACCAAAAGGACTGGTTAAGTTTGTTTCGTTGAAGTGTAAAATGTTTTCTATACAGAGCTGGAGGAGAATATTACAATTTTCGGATTAACTGCACAATTTGTGGTCAGAGATTCAGTGTCATTGAGACAATTAACTTGAGTGACATTTTGGAAATTAACTCGAGTGACATTCTGAGGATGAAAGTGGAATAGCAGGCGTTGAGTGAAGGCCGCATGACGTTGGAACACCAGTTTAACGAGCCACAAGCGCTGCTTTATGGGAAGCTGAGCTAATCCGCGCATTTAATCAGTACAATGTGTGGTAATTATTTGCGTGATTATCTGAAGAGTTTTCATAAGCTCATTGGTAAGCTGGGATCAACTGCTTAGGTTCTATCCTAGTTCCATTTATTGTTTGGTTGGTTTTCTTGGAAGACTGTTTGAAGGTCACTGAAGCAGAAAACGGTGGTCGGTATAGTTTGATAAGTCTGTTGGTGAATGCGGAACGTCTGATAAGGATAATGTAGTGGGACAAGTCATCAAAGAAAGCTCTGACAAGTGACAACTGTGCAATGTCTTGTGGTAGCTAGTTCCGGATATTTACAAAGAAATGAAGTCCGTATATCATTGATTGTCTAAACAAAATCGTTTTTGAAACGTTGATCACCGAAATAAGTCATATTCTGCTCGAAAGGTTTTGGCAAACGTCAGCTTTCTTATACTATTGTAAAAGGAACTGGATTAAGCTCTCAAATTTGTAAATTCAGCACTTGGTTGCTAATTTTTGAGGTCTATCGTTTCGACCATTATCGTCTTAAAAGTTACGGAATGAGTGCCCAGTGGTTTTTCTTTTTGCAAATTTTTACATCTCCGGCCGTGGGCGTTTATTTGAAAGATAATAGCTGCGAAGCGTGACCCTCAAGTGGCTTGTATAGGGTGCAATACAACGAACAAAATTAATTCTTTTTTCCATGTATTATGGCCTTATTAGAAAGACCAAACAGTCCCAATAATTATGGAACACACCGTCGTGCATGCGGCTGCCTCGGCTGGCTTGGCATTAGCGCATTCTGTCACTCCAATTTTCCTTGATGGTTTCGGGCTGTAGCTCACGGATTGCTTGGCTGATATTGGCCTTAAGTGCTCGAATCGTTTCCGGATTGTTTTGATTAACATCAGTCCTTGACGGTCCCCCACAAAAAAAAATGTCCAAAGGGATCAAATCGCCAATTGAGATCGCCAAGGCTGCTGATAACACTATTTGGGAATTTGGTGCGCCAAGGATCGATTGTGGCATGGCGCGCTATCCTGCATGAACCAGAGGTCGTCCAAATCTATGTCTTCAGTTTCAGTCATAAAAAAAGTTGGTTAACTTGGCTTTGTAACGCCCACCGTTGACCGGTGGGTCTAATGATGCCACCACTCCACAATCCGCACTGTCTCGTCTGTGCGCAGCGAACGACGTCGGGGACCATGAGTGTTGTCCACTAGAATACCAAGTCTCATGAACTTTTTGCATAAACTGGCGTACAGCAGGCGCGGTGGGCGCTTCATTTCGGCCAAAACTTTTTTTCAAAATCGCACTGTTTTGGCTAACAGCACTCATTTTGATAATAAGTTTTTAATATTTCCCAACGTTGTTCAAGCGTAAGGCGACTAATTTCGTTCCGCGAAGGTATGATACTGACTTTCTGTCAAAATTTTGAGCGGGAAATAGCTGTCAGTGTCAAAATAACCTATAATTCAAAAAGAAACCACAAGATGGCCCACCCTTTATATACAAATTTCAAGACGTTTTTCTTCTCCCGACGGGTTCTGTGTAATTAGGTCTTGAATATTCGCCATATCACTCTGCTACTTAGGGTGTTCCACGTCGTATTGCTTGTTAATAGCGTGAACGATTTTACATTTAAAGAGTCTTATTGGATGGATAAGACTGCCTCCGTAGGTCGACCGCGAGGTCTGATTTGGAAGATGCCTTCTAAGAAAAACAGAATTTGTATTCCTAACTAGTTGTGGAGTTACGTCTGCGTGCCTCCCAAGACTTTTTAGAAATAGTATTCTGTTTGAGCCTGCTACCCAGTCATTTCGATACAACAACTACCACCTTTATTTTCTAAAGGTTTCTCTGAGCTACCCTAAAAAGGTAAAGATCCCATAACAGCGTAGGTGGTATATGTAGGTATAAATCGGTTTTCAAGAGACTCTGAAAGCTGTGAGCTTCCTAGATCGCTGAAGTTATTTACACAAACTAAATAAAATCATCTTATGAAAGCTTCTAGGAGGCTATGATATCCACCAAGGTAGGTTCCTTTTATTGCAACACTTTTACTAGGCTTCCCATTTGGGTTCAAAACTACTCCGATGAGGTTCTAGTAGCTCTGTCTTTGGTTACCGTAGCTATAACTTGAATGTCCAAAAATACTGTTTGTTGTCTGTTTGTTGCGTAGAAGCCATATTAGTGATGGCATATGATGCCTTAATTTTGTACACCCGCCACAGGCAGGTATATTCACTTTGTCCTTACATTTGTAATGCCAAGAAGGAGTCACCGGAGACCTAATAAAAGTGTATGTATTCTGAATCAGGATCACATTCTGATTCGATTTAGCCATGACCGTCTGTCTGTCTGTCTGCCTGTCTGTTGAAAAGACGATAGCGCCCAAAAGAATTCACATAGGCGAATGAAATTTTGTGAAAGGACTTCCTTTTATCGTTGTCAGGTTGGTATTGAAAATGGGCTATGTCGGTCAAGTAGTTCTGGTACCTCCCATACAAAATCAACATTAGGCCAATGTGCCTCTCTGTCTGTTGAAAACAGGAAAGCGTCGAAAGGAATCTACATAGGAAAGTGAAATTTTGTGAGAGGACTTATTTTTTTTGTCGTCAAGTTGGTATTGAAAATGGGCTATGTCGGTCAAGTAGTTCTGGTACCTCCCATACAAAATCAACATTAGGCCAATGTGCCTCTCTGTCTGTTGAAAACAGGAAAGCGTCGAAAGGAATCTACATAGGAAAGTGAAATTTTGTGAGAGGACTTATTTTTTTTGTCGTCAAGTTGGTATTGAAAATGGGCTATGTCGGTCAAGTAGTTCTGGTACCTCCCATACAAAATCAACATTAGACCAATGTGCCTCTCTGTCTGTTGAAAACAGGAAAGCGTCGAAAGGAATCTACATAGGAAAGTGAAATTTTGTGAGAGGACTTATTTTTTTTGTCGTCAAGTTGGTATTGAAAATGGGCTATGTCGGTCAAGTAGTTCTGGTACCTCCCATACAAAATCAACATTAGACCAATGTGCCTCTCTGTCTGTTGAAAACAGGAAAGCGTCGAAAGGAATCTACATAGGAAAGTGAAATTTTGTGAGAGGACTTATTTTTTTTGTCGTCAAGTTGGTATTGAAAATGGGCTATGTCGGTCAAGTAGTTCTGGTACCTCCCATACAAAATCAACATTAGACCAATGTTCCTTTTTGTCTGTTGAAAACAGGAAAGCGTCGAAAAAAATCGACCTAGGCAAGTGAAATTTTGTGAGAGGACTTACTTTTATCGTCGTCAGGTTAATATTAAGATTGGGCTATGTCGATCAAGTAGTTCCGGTACCTCACATACAAAACCAATTTCGAATTACTTGTATGCAGTGGGGGTGGTATTTTGCTTAATTTTGTTGCTCCGTAGTTAAAGGCTATTGTAACTACATGAAACAGGTTTGGCAAATTTAATAGGGCTATTAAAGCTCTCTGAGTGTGCCTTTATGCGATGCTTTTGCATGGGCCTGCCTACGTCTTCGTGTCGAAGATGGAGATTATCTCAAAGCCATATAGCTGTTCTTGAAGGTTCGGAGTCGAAAAATTCTTCGTACCTAGATTAAAGCACGATGTGAACCTTTTGACTACCTAGCTTCATAAATTTTGTCTCGACTTTTTGTCCGTTAAGCTAAGTATCCTGCTCGCGTAAATTTTATCTCCCATACAAAAATGTCTACAAAGATAAAATTTAGCGAGGCAGTTTAGCAAAGCAGTATCCTGTTCGCTCGCTAAATTCTTAACCTCATACAGATGGGACGTTGACAAAGCTCCACTCATTTAGCTCGCGAAATAAATGTCCGGTACATTAAATCGAAGATAAATGTTGACAGAAGAAAAAGGAGGGAAAAGATTTGTTGTGTACTTTGGATATTTTGTTGGAGAAAGCCGAAGAAAACATTTGTGTGATAAATAAAGGAAAACGCAAAACCAAAAATTCCTTTTCGTGCGATGAAAAAAAACAATAAGAAAACTTGCGGGGCTTGTGGAGGACCTATCAGAAATATTTAGATTGCAGCAAAATTCCAATCCAAATAGGGTTTTACCCGACTTGAAGGCACAAAGGAACGTCACCTTCTACTTCTACTACCGAAATTATTTAAGCTGCTGCAGCAAAAATAATATACCTTCTTCAACTTTCCTTGTACCCAATGTTTTGGAGATGTTCACATAATGCGATGTAGCTATTTGAAGTCTGAAATTCGAAATTCTAATGAATTAAGGTTTTTTTCCCATCCCATCTTTATAATGTCTGATGATTTAGCGACCATTTATCTTTGGTGAGGAGAAACGAAGTGGAGACTTGAGACGCTAAAATTTAGCGCCAGCAGGATACTAAGCTTAAAAGTGTAAAAGTCTGTGAAACAATCGATCTATAGCAAGAACACTTTTAAGGCCATTCACGTTCAACGGGAATGAAAATACGCCGGGGAAGTTTTTTTTGCGAGATATTTGCCGCCGTGCAGGCGTAAAAAAATTCAGTCTTAGCAACGTTTTTCCATTCAGAATATAAAATTATATGTTGGCGAAAAATCAATCCTAAGGACAAACTTTTTTACAACCCCCCCGGTGAGGAAAAGTTTCCGATACAAGCCATAGATTGTGCTCTATAAATACAATCTCAAGGGCCTGACCCAAAATGCTCCTCTTAGCTATAAGAGCGTGTCATATTCGGGATCAATAACGTAGATAACCAACAGATGTCTAATTGAACCCATGTAGCCTCTCGATGGTAGGTACACCTTATCCGGAATGACTTTGAACCCTATATCGCATTTCGATGGAAAGTTATACAGCACTACAAAGAACTTATAAACATTCCCTTTTTAAACGCTGCTTAGGCCAATAAATCATCTCCAAGAATAGAAAAGGGTCTCGCAACGAATCTCAGCTATAAGCACTCTTTCCCCCCGAATCGGTAATCATTGCTTTTTAACTGTATAGCAACCATCCCCTCCGTAGCAATAGCAACCCTTCGGATTGATTTAATCCGTGCTGCCAACCCAAACGCATTTATTTCAATAAACTAAAGAGTAATAAAACTCCGATCCAAGTCCTTAAAGGCGGAAAAGGAAAACAAACGAACTCCAACCATAAACCTCGTCGTATCCGTATGCCATCATTGTCAATTATGTCTTCTGGTGCTGTGAGAGTAAAACACACATTCTCTCTCCCTCTCTCCGCCGCTGTGGAGCGTTTCTAACAGCAACGTTATCACTTGATTAAATCACTACACAAACCATAAAACGAAATTGACCAAACGTCCTCAATGGTTGTCATATCAATAAAATTCAAAGCAGTTTCTATACACACTCCCCCGCCGGGGTGTGCGTTCGACTGTGTGTGTCTATCCCCAAAAATATTCGACTATCCTGCAGAAAAAACAACAGAAAGTACAAAATATAAATTCTAATCACTTCCCAATATCTTTTCAGATTCCAAAGGACATCTTAAGGGAATCATACCCCTGCCCAGGGTCCACCTCGCATTGTGTGCAATCCAGAACACCACCCACAAACAAGGTAAATGAGAATCCTCCTTCAAAACAGCCTTCTAGGTATGTTCGCCCAACATGTTACGTATGTGTGTGGATACGGCCAAAGGACATTTTACACAAAATGCTGCCACATTTGATTTTTCTCAAGTAAATCTAAGCTCAGCATAAAATCCATCCCATCCAGTTCATTCATACTCACACACCACTTCAGTGGCGAGACAGAGGGAACGGTGTGTCCCGTCGCACGCCCTGTTGTGTGTCGCCAACTACGTGCACGCCATTGCCTTTTCAAAATATGTCCCAAATCCTTTTCCGTCCGAAAAGAAAACCCCAAGTGAAGCGCAAAAAAGAAAAACTGTATCTAAGCACATTTCATGTGTCCACATCTATGGAATACGAAAGCAGTCAGTCCATAGTGATTACATCCCAGTCGGCCAGCATTAGTGGTGGCCGCAGTCATGCTGCGTCGGCTCTTCCGAAATGTCGGCTGCCACCACCCACTTACTTCAAGCTACAAAATAAAAAACCCCCAATACACACACTTGTACACCCGAAAAACAGGCACGAAGGGTGCGGAGTAGTGATCATGCACACTAATGAATTGTTGCATTGCAGTGGCACTAGCAGTCAAAAAAAAAAAACCATTCCCCGCACAGTTGGAATCTGGCAACTACTGTCAAAGGGGCGAAGGACGACTAATGCCATATACAAACACAGATAAATCCAAATAAATAACTGCACTGACTGTGCATGAAAATATTGGATTAGTGCGCCGAGGTGTGGGAGCCATGCGGCAGGGAGGAAGATGTGCGGTCGCGCAAAATAGGTCATGACACACACAACGCAGTGAATTACGTTGTACCAGAAACAGGATGCATGCAGATTTCCACAACACTACCGCTGACGGCGGCGGCGGCTCGGGGGCGGGCGGCAGGATCGTAACAAAGTTTTCGCAAAACTTTTGTCTATCCAGTTCTCATGAATGTCAGATGGGATTTGAATTTTAATTAAAAAACTAAAACGGTACACATTTCGAATGCTAATGTACATAATTCGCTTTTACGAGCGGCAGGCGCTGGCAAAAGTAAGAGTAGTTGTCTTTTTCGGGAATCGGATTGCTGTAATCCGGGACAAATGTATTGCAGGGTCGTAAAACTGTTTTGCAAAATTGTTTCTCGAGTGCGACTCTGTGAAGTACGAGTGCACATATATGGGGAGCGGTCGGTGGTGTGTATCTTTTTGAGTGGATCACAGTGGATCTCAGTGAATACGACTGTGATGCTGACAGCTAGTCACTTTTGGAACAAGTTGTGGAATTAGTTTGCGAATAGAGAATTTGAATTGTCGGCATTTGGCACGAGTGCATACCGAATATTTTTGAGCTGCTGTTACAATGACAGGGAAAGCGAAAACAGGTGATTTGAGTTGACACGCAGCCGCTGGAGTCAATTTGTTACTAAATATATACCTCTCCCCTCAAAAGGTGGCAAATAAGGGAATGCTTTGTGGGAAATTGTGCATCTTTGTCAGGGCAATAAAAGGCAAAGGAAAATAATCTTTCTGGTATTCTGAGAGTGGTGCATTTTTGACCACTTCCATCAAGTTTTAGTGCTGAGTCTTTCAGGAATAAAATAGAAAACGTTGGCTCATATCTTTATATTTGCAGAAATTGACCCAGTTGTTGTTCGTCACTGTAAAGACGGACAATTTGTGAGTATTAACCACCGACACCACCTTTAGAATCGATGTCGGAAGATCCACGGTTATGAATGGTCTTCTTGAGCATGATCATCCATACCTAGTGAACTTTCTGTGTTTTAGCTTCGGTTTTTGTCGATCTAGTCCAAATAGTTTTATGAAATTCAAATAATCGTATTCTTCAGAGAATATCAAACAAAAGTTCCTCAGCAAGGAAACAAAAACATTTACTTCAAAGCCTTTGCAGGTACCCCACTTTTTTAAAAATTATCAAAACGGCGCCCTTTTCAGTTTCAGCAATTTTTTCAGCGGCAAAACTGATACTTGGTCCATTAATACTGAACTCCCTCGATATGTGAAGAGTTTGGCACTTTTGCCTGTCTGTGGAAAAATTTTATACCTAGGTCATTAGTCGCCCTGAAGCTACAGCTTCATGTACTTAACCTACCTTGATATAACCTACAAGGTGGGCCAAAAGAAGTCATGTTGTTTGGCTCTCGTTTTTTTTTTCTAAATGAAAAACTTTGATTCTGTCTTTTGATTGTGTTTATTTGAACCTTTAGAATTTTATTGGTCAAGGCGCCGTCACAATTGATTGCCATACGGGCTCGTTTTACGGCATTTTTCATCACTTCGGTGAGAACTTCGGGCGACAGGTTCTCGCACTCGTGTCGAATGTTGTCCTTGAGGGCTTCTAGGGTCACCAGGGCTTCAAAAACCCCACAAAAAAAAAAGTCTGGAACGGTTAGATCGGGCGAACTTGCAGGCCAGTGCAAATCGCCAAACGAGAGATAAGGCGACCCGGCAACGCCGCCTTTTTTTTTTTTTTTTTTTTTTTTTTTTTTTTTTTTTTTTTTTTTTTATTATTAACACTTTTTCTTCATTACAATTTTTTGTACCCGCAGAGCAAAGTGCTTATCTGCAGGTGGTTGTTTATGGATTTGATTTCGAAGTGATTTTAACATTTAAGTTACATATTTTGTTCAATTCAATTTGATTTAGTTCTTAGGACTTTTTTTTTTTTTTTTTTTTTTTTTTTTTTTTTTTTTTTTTTTTTTTTTAAATTAGTTGTAATCAAGAATTCAAAGTTTATAATTTCTACTCTACAAAATGTGATTGAAGCAAATACTTTTTAAGCTCTTTTTTTCTCTTCTTGAAATTTGGAATAACTTTTAAAAATTGATTAATTTCATTAACAAGTTTCGGGACAGCACATCGTAGTTCTCGGTTTCCGTAAGTGTTGAAAGTTTCTGGAACATCTAGCATCCCTTGGGCTCGTCGTCTAGTGTTTAGCGTATGGCTTATAGGTTGCAGAAAGCGCTGGTCATCCATATAGTGTATCAATGTTGTCATTTGGAAGATTGCATTTACGTCCAAAACTCTGATAGATGAATTACTCGGTCTAAAAATTTTAACAAGACGATGCTGTAATTTCGATATCTTGTCCAAATGAGTTTTAGCTGCGTTTCCCCAGGCCTGAATCCCATATCTTATGCGCGACTCCGCTAGCGAGTAATACACCTGCTTTTGCACATCGAGATTGGAGTATCGCTTAAGATAGACCATTGCGAAGATAGTGCTCTTTAGTTGAAGACGCAAGGCATTTATATGCTCACGCCAGAGGAAATGTTCGTCGATGGTTACTCCAAGATATTTAAAGGTTCTGACTACTTCAATTGGTGTGTTGTTGTCTGATAATGGAGAGCAGGCATTTCGGTGATAGATCTGGACAGATTCCGCTTGTTTAGATGGGCAGCGTATGTGCATCACTTTTGTTTTGGATGCATTTATAATTAGCCCGTTATCATGGCACCAGTTAGATACATCGTTGAATTCTTCTTGTAATATCTTCACGGCAGAATTGAGATACTTATGTTTCACAACAATTGCAATGTCATCTGCGTAGGCATAGGCAGTACACTTTTTGAATAATCGCAAAAGTTCGTTGGTATATATTATGAAAAGAATAGGGCCCAATTTTGAACCTTGTGGTACACCGTATTTGCATGGTTTTCCTTTGCTCACTGTATCAGAAACTTTGACTTTCAGCGTTCTATCAGTCAGATAACTCCTAAGCCAGTTAGCCAGTACGCCTCTTAAACCATTTCTGCTGACACTTTCCAATAATTTGTCGTGCTTTAGAGTATCGAACGCTTTGCTGAAATCGATAAATAGCACAAGGACGTGATGGCTTTTGTTTAGACCAGCATGAATCGTATTTGTAAACTCCTCTAGTAGTGATCCGGTACTTTTATTTTTTTGAAAGCCGTACTGGTTTGGGTGAAGCACTTTGTGTTTTGTCATAAAAGTGTTTATTCGACTAACTATTACTTCCTCCAAACATTTTTCAACAGATGACAAAATCGCGATTGGCCTGTAGTTTTCAATGTTTTTTTTTGTTCCTCCCTTATATATTGGGCGAATGATGGACGTTTTCATCAGCTGTGGGACATAACATTGTTGAATACTTTTGTTTATTATTTTGGTAATTATTGGAGCTAAATACCTAGCATTCATTTTAAGATCAACTGGTCTGATATTATCTGCCCCAGGACCTTTTTTATCGTTTAGTCGACATAACATAGTATATATATTTCTGATTCAGTTGCTTCTTTTAGGTAAATGTTTTGTTGAAGTTGCCAATTCTCATGGTTTGATGTGTTTGTGTTGCAATTATGTGCAATCCTTGACGTTTGGTTCGAAAATAGCTCTGCAAATTTATCCACAACGTTGTTCAGACCTTCGTCAGTATCCAGAAAATTGTGTTTAATAATTTCATCTATTGAACGTTTCTTTCTTCCAAGAAGTTCATTAACAACACTCCATGTTTTTCTCGGATCATTATTAGCGTTTGCAAACTGTTGTTTATAGAAGTTAGCTTTAGCAAATTGGATATTTTTATTTACAACATTTCTAAAACTCTTATACTCGTCTTCATATGTTTTACTCCTCGGACTATTTCTCCATCGCCTATAAAGCTCATCTCTTCTTTTGCACATTGACACGGTTTCGGTCGTAATCCATGGTTTATGTTTCCGTGTTCTCTTGGTTGATTTTGTTTTGCTTGCTTTATTATATATATTATTAATTTCTCTTGCAAAATTATTATAAAGTGTTTCCACATCGTTCCCGTCGGGTAAATTTTGCCAGTTTGTCTGTTCTATTAGTTCGTTAACTTTTTGCTGATTAATGTGTTTAACCTCAACTTTATCGGGTGACTCTATATTTATTGAGCTTTTTGTTGCATATAAAACGGCATAATGGTCAGTAAGATCAGTTTCAATTACTGCCGAAAATGTATCCAGTCTAGTGATGCTTACATAAATATGGTCAATAAGTGTTGCAGTGTTATTTGGTATATTAACACGCGAGGGTCGTTTGATGACGTTTGTCAATCCTTTCGAGGCCATCATCTCCATGTATTTTAGGACAAGCGAGTTATTTTCGTCTTCGGTGTTTATGTTGATATCACCTAACAAAATATTCTCCTGATTTTCTTTTATAGTTTCATTTAACTCATCAATGAATCTTGTAACACTAGAACTCGGTGGTCTATAACTTGCATGTATATGTTTTGGTTGTCCTTTATGAGTGATTTCTAGGTGTATGCCTTCGTAATTAACTGGACTAGTTGGTATTATTTTGTACGTTATACTGTCTTTTATATATATTGCGACACCTCCACCTTTCCTTGCATCGCGATTAATAAATTCAAATATCGATTGTGACTCGCGCAGTATGTGCCGTAGCTCCGTCCTGTTGGAACCACCAACCTCCAGTCCTAATTCGTCCAATTGTGGCAGAAAAAACTCGGTTAATATGGCCCTTTAGCGCGCACCGTCCACTGTTGTCGTTTGACCAGCGGCGTTCTCCGTTCCGGGGCCGGCCACTCTTGGCAACGTCTCGAGGGGTCCCATACTCCTCAAGGTTGGTGGCCAAACGGCGCAGTGTTTGCGCGGTCGGTGTCGGACGGCCGTGGAATCGGCGACGGATTGTTACGGAAAAAAATAGACACGATTATTCCGCGTTCTTGGGGAGTGTATCGCTCCATGGCTTGTTCACTTGTATTCTACATCTGTCTAGTCCACATAATGTAAAAACAGATTTGACATTGGCGGCCATTTGCAAAAATAAGAGCATCTCTGATCTCTTTTGGCCCACCTTGTATAAGGTAGACCTTTTAAATGGCTGTCAAAATTTGAAAAAAATCGCCTTCTTATACATTTAAGACCAATTTTGGAATCATTAGAAAAAGGAGTGATTGCCAAGGAAATGTGTGGACATTTTTTATTTTCAGCTTCAGCTTTCCCCGAATATGAACACGAACACATATTCAAAAGTACATCAAAACAAAGTTGTTAATTCTCCTCCCAGCTCTGAACCAAAATGACAATTTCGCTGTAATACTTCAATATGTCGTCCGAAACTGTTCTTCAAGCCTTTTACAAAAGCATAAACAGGAATTTTGAAATCAGTTTTAGTCACAAACGGCGGACTGTTGACTTTGTTCAGAAAACTATGCCAAAAGGAATCAATGCTTAACTATAAATGGTTATGGTAGGTACGTCCACCCGTTTCCCCATCCATCGCACATGCATCTGCTTAATCTGTCCAAAGCTAGACACATAACTCAAACGGGACAAACGCTATAAACGGCACAAAATTAGTTTTGGACTCGCCTTTGTGTCCCCCCTTCAACTTTTCATTATCTCAATTGTATACCCTCATGAAAGAGTAATCCTTAGCAAAAAAAAGGACTCCTTCCTAATGAAAGCCATCGTTTCCATTACCGAAGCAATTGCCAAAAATTTCCCAGTCTTGATCATTCGCCAAAATTAAAATAGAAAACCAACCTGGATCCTTCACATAACGAACAAGTATCCGTGCGGCCATCCAGGGACTCTAATAATTGTCGCTATCTCTGCCCACACATGACTACCTGTGAAATCTACTTCATCGGTCCTTGACCAATGATATCCACCAGCAGACAGCATCAGCATCAGCCCCGCACTCCCTTCTGCCCACGTAGGGACTAACTTGCCATCCGCACAAATATTGTTGTACCTATGTAGGGCTTACTCTTGGGCTACTTAGGCGGCTTATGCTGTAAAATGTTCCATTAAAAAGTAAGAAACACTCCCGAATACCTACTGCTATATAAATAAATTTCATCCAAGAGATTAAAAATGTTTTTGTTGGCAAAAAATACATATTTGTTTGTTGTGCATGGACGACAGAGCACCCAAACGGTATGCACAGCCACAGGCCCAGTCGCCGTGGATATCTATCTCGCTTATGGACAAAAATGGTTGGCTTGGCAATGCTGACCAAAAAGATGTTTAATGGATAAAATTGTGCTCATCTCCCTGCCAGTTCTGTGGGCTGGTGCTGCTGCTGCTGACAACGGCGACGACGACAACGACTGTGTGTATTTGCGCTTCGCCCTTGGTGGTCCGTATGTGATTTCCAAACCATTATCCTTTTTAATGACTACATGATGATGACTACACAAGGACCTTGCTGCACACAGCACCACCGTCGTCGGTCGATTGCTTTTGGGCGAGTTTACATGCGGACTGGAACACCACTTGGCCCACAACCAACAGCACCACCGCCACCATTGACATGAAAGTTTATTTAATAAAACATGGACCATAGCAAAACATTGGCAAATCCTTTGAGTCCCGGACTGTCGTTCTGTTAAATAAATCCCCGCACCTACTTACATCAGCTATATGCGTGTGTGTGTGTGTTTGTAGATTGGTAACGTGTAACACTTATTTATTGGCACGTCCTGATAATGTCCCTTTTTACGGATTACAAGTGAAAAGGACTCATTAACATTTTCCAAAGTGTATCGTTGGATATGATTTTTTGCTCCACCAGTATGAATAAAGTATAAAATTGGATAGCTTACTCGTTACTCGCGCAGGTTACTCGTTGCAGTTGGTTGCCGGTGTCGCTTCGTGTGGCTGTAGCGATTTTAATGCGGCAGTGCAATGGGAATGGGAATTTTCTTTGGTTTCAGCTTGTAATCGAATTAGGGTCGCGATTTCACGCGACACTCGGCATGTCCATGGGAATGACTGCCATTGAAAGGGGTTCGTGCAACTGCAAGTGATGCTGAAAGTTAAATAATTAGTGGTCAGCGGCAAAATCTGCTGGAGTTGAGTCTTTGAAAGAGTTTTCATATAGGCGGTTGGCAGAATAATAATTTGCCCAATGTGGGCTTGAAATCCCAATTCGGCATTGTACAGGGTGTCGCTGACCTAATCAATCGGCCCGTTTTAGAGCTTGACCCAAAAGAAGCAGCGTCATGTTATCCAGTCCGTTTTCGTGATGGGCCCTTTTTTACTGGGTGTTAAAGTTTTTTTTCTTATTCGGTGTCCTCCTGCCACAAGGCGCCCTTTTTGACTAGGTCTGTTGTACATTCTGCACCAAAGTGTTATATCAACCGGCAATAGACGTTGAAAGCTTATTTGCATCCAAAACCTTGAATCAATCGATTTCCTTTCTTCTGAGCCCGGCAAAAGATGCTCGGATTTGATTCATGGGGTATATGCAGTCTATATTTAACATAAATGTGGATCTCTTTGGTTCATAAGAATGCTCCTGCCCGAATAACTGGGCCTATTGACATGGTTTCGCTTACCCTAACTTCATTTTGGTTGGATTGACCGTATCTTTGGCTACCATCAACGATGTTAAATGGTCTCCACTCTCTGATCGGCCTTCGTTCTACAGAAGTGGTATTCGAAATTTGCAACCTCCACTAAGAGGCTGAAACCACTTCTGTAGATTGTTTAAGATGGATGACGAAGACGATGACAGCATTACAATTTCCTTCACTCGTCTTTGATGGATTTGGGCTGCTCATCGCCCCGCTATTGATGAATTTGGTTTGCGTCCTGTAGGCGTTAAATTTGCTTCTTGTTTTTCATTTAATACTTTGAACTTTATTTCAGAAGAGTCACATTTTTATGTGGATCTCTGGTATCGGTCTTTTGACCTGCCATTAGTCTGAAACAATATTGTTAGAAGGGTTGAGGGAAACGTTCTCAGTTGGCACTCTCACAGTACCCTGCGACTAAACAGTTGGACTTTAAGGGCGTTTTTGGTCACCACTGGAACATTTTTGAGAATATTTGGGTCAACCGCAAGCTTGTCAACTTCTAGAGCTGGTGGTCCGAGCCAAAGTCGGCACATCGGTAAATTTGTCTAAAATCGGATTCTTTCTATTTGTATCAGTCGATATAGGAACTTCAGCCATAGAGATCACCAGGCTAACCTAGTAAGCTAAGGCAGATAAATCAAGGGAAGACTGACTAGGAGCTGACTGAATGGTAGGTGCAGTGGCTTAGTGGTTACTGTATTGTTCCAGGTTTCATCCCAAAGACACAAATTCCATCTTAAGATTATTTATCCACTCCGCCATCTCTCGCGAACGTCTGACTGACTGTCATCTGTCATAAAATATTTACTCTCGGATGTTTGTCAGATGTTCGCGAGAGCTTCAAAATTAGCCGTTTGGACTCGGCAACAAATTGTAGCTCCCTTCCATTCGTCCCAAAAAATGGAACACTGTAACACAAAACGAATGGTTGTAAGAACCTAGGCCTTGGGTATTTAAGGACCTCTGGCGGCAACTAGTTCTTTTTGACAAGTTTCTTTTGACTAACTAAGAAGGACTTCAAAACAGATCTACGACACTTAATTTCTTTTCGAAGACGTCTGCTTCAAAGATTATCTGCCGAAGTTGGTAATAAACATTGAAACCAAAAAATTTAGTTTTGTAAATCCGACTTCGGACATAATGCTTGACATGCATTTTCCATTCGGAACTTCAAAAGTTCTCCTGTGAAAGTCCGACTTATCAACAAACTGCATCTGTCAGCCCAATTTTTACAAGCCTTTGAGAGATCAAGATCTTTATACAACCCTCCATAGCAAGTGCCAGCAATTTAAATCAAAGGAGAAATTCTGCAGATCTTCAAATCATCTCACGTTGTGGCCGTACTTCCTGCCCACTTACGAAGACAAATGCCCGCCACAATTACCACAAATAAACTGTGAACCACAGTCTTCCCCCATAAATAACTTACACCCAAACAAGTTCGATGTGTGCACCTACCTCTATCCATTCTTCGCTGTACCCACATCTGATAGGGATTCCACAAATAAATTGGCCCAAGATCAATATCATCCTGCATCACTCATAACAACGTAAACCTCAGCTATTCGAACAAATTACCATCACACAACTACGGCTGGTAATATGTCATGCTCGGCCTACTCTAATTGGGGGACATCTTCCAGGGGAAAAAAAATTAAATAAAATTCCATCCACGAATTTATCTTCTTCTTTTTTCCTCATCCATTCTGTGGTAGTATTTCCTTTGATTAATATATTTGTCGGAAAATAATTGCCCAAAAGATCTGCCATGGACACTGACGTACGCCACGGGAACATGACTTTGAATCTCGCTCGCACACAGTTGGAGGCAGCCCAAAAGGGATTTGTTTATCTAAACGCTTTTGCTAGTGACGGTGGATGAAATAAAATAAAATGTGTTTTCTCCTCTTTCCCATGATGGCTTTTTTTAATTTTTTTTTTATTAAATACGCCTTAGGACGGAGTGTCTTCGCGTCCCACTACACACTTTACAAGTGGAAAATCTAAACGGGAAGAAAACAATTTACAATCATTCAGAAGAAGGATCGAAAGGAAGAAAAGAAGAAAAAAAAAACTGCAAAAAGAAAACCATCACCGAATGCCTGGAAGGACGCGCGTTTACATGAATTCAGTGCTGTCTTCGTTTTTATTTCTGGAACATCCCATTAAATGGACAAAGTCAATTCTTCTTGCTTGAAGAAGATACTTTTGCTTTCTGCACTATCATCATGGTTGTTAGTCGCCCTGGGGCAATGAATTTAAATATCCTCCTGACTGATGATTGCATACACTGAGAGAAGAAAAATTTCGCATCTCTCCGCTCCGTACAGAAATTGAAATCATGTCTGTTACAGATTCGTATTTTCCCATCATCAACCGATGTAGCTGTGTGTATAGGTATGAATAAGAGGAACTATTCAGCAGAAGATGTAGCAACAGGAGGGACACATTGGCCTGAATCTGGTGCTCATCGTAGCACATGGGGTGTGCTAATTAACAACTTAGATATCCGTGGAAGTTAATTAGATGTGATCTGTTTGGATTCAGATAAATGTAGATACAGCAATGATGTCTTGTATGTGGAGATACAGACACATTGGCAAGAAAGGAAACGAATGCAAATTTTAATCGATCATCTTTACAGCTGCGTAATTTAACGGCATTCGTCCTTCAGGAATATATATTTGCAACGATTGGTTGTATAACCCTTATTTGGCTGGAGCAATAATTTTGGAACTGTCTCTATTGCAAACGGTTTCACAAATTGCGACAACTTCGCCAAGACGTTCGCATTTTGTTCATTTTGTTCTTTAGCGTGGATTTTGGTGAACCGCCGGCGATCTTTCCATTGGAATTTGCTGCAAAGTTAACTAATATACACGAAAACAAAATTTACGTATCGCCTGGGATTCCGAGATGAACTTGCCGGCGAATGGAATGTTCGCCTGGGGAACTCGAAGCGAATGGAATGCGAATCGCGCGCTTTACTGCAGAGTAACGATTTAAAACGTTGAGTGCTTTTGGCATCATTTCAAGTATGAAAGTTTGATAGTCTGTCCTATAGATAAGCTGATAAGGCTAGGATGCAATGATCTATTGCGATGATAGATATGGTAACCGAACTGAAGAAGGTGAATCAGAGTTAAAAGCCACAATGAGCAGTTTACACTATCCTGTAGGCCAGATCTGTCGATCTCAATCTCTTTAAGTTTGTCTTAAACATGACATCGGGCCATATGAAAAATTTTAATTCTATGTATAAGTAAGTTTATTTAAGAAAAAAAATATTTTTGTAGAGACGTAAGGAGTCCAAATATTATTTTGATGATCCAAACACACATTCAGCTGCATTGCGACAGCAATTGAAATGCACATAAAATTAGAACACTATCGAATTCATGTAGCGAGCCGTAGGTAATTGTCTCGGGGCCGGTCATGGCCCGCGGGCCGTATCTTTGACATGCCTGCTGTAGGCAGCGGAATATAAGTCTTTGTCGTCGGTGTACAGCCTGCGCTTATTGCTGGTCAAACCTTTAAAACTGTCACTATGTGATTTGCCTAAGGTTTCCATAGATTATAGGATACTTGTCGCCGAAAGCATTCCCGTTCCTTTTGCTATTTGCAGGTTAGATTTGTAGAAAATCAGACATCATAGCCATATTATACAAAAAGCTTCCTCTTTCTTTGTAGAACGGAGTTCAGCGTCATTTTAAAGCCGATTTTTATGGACCATCTAAATGAAATGTTATTTTCCGATTATGAATTTGATTTTAAATGCGTTCAGAAAACATGTATTCGCAAATAAAACAAACGAAAAATGTAAATATTTTACCCGATTGAAAGAAAATTGAATGCAATTGTATGCAATTTTCTTTCCCCGCATAATTTTAACTGTTATATTTGTGGATCGTTGACCTTTGTGACCTCAAAGACAGCTCCGATATTTGAATCTTTGTCACACGATTTTGAAGCTCACAGTAGCGCTCTCTAAAATCAACTACACCCATCTGATGTGTGCCCATTCTTGTGGCACATACAATACCGTCGCACGAAATACTCATCTATTGCACTACAATAGCTATTTTTAGCATCATCTTCGGTGGCATGCAGCTGGTTAGAGATATTCATCTTCATCACCATTAGTATCATCTATATCGTGAATGATTGAATGGATAAACATACACACACAAACACAGAGAAACCAGTGTTTATTTACATTTCTGTATTTTCTCATCATTCGGTGGCTTTCTTCTCTTTATCATAATAAAAATGTCAAACATTTTACGCGCTCATGTCAATCAGTGTTTTCCGAATTGCTCTTGGACTGAGGTTGGGGCTGGGGCTGGGGCCCCACTCTCCTTTGGTGTTGTGGTTTTGGATTTTCCTGTCATGTTTGTTGATGCCCAAGAATCACATACTGCTTACGGATAACTTGTGGAACAGATGCATATATACCTCTACCTCTAGCATTCCTTTGATGTGATTGTGATGTGTGGGCCTTGTTGATTGCTTATGTTCGACGATTGAAGGAATTTATTTTCGACCCATGACCAGGAATAGACATTATTCCTAAGATGGATGTACAACGAACATCCGTGTGCATAGGAAACAATAAAAAAAAAAGAACCGACTAGGTGTGGGTATATGGAAATTGCTTTTTGGATCTGTACTAATTTTGTTTGGAATAGCTTTTCGGAGAGCACACATTTGTATGCGATTAATGGGAAATGGAAAATTCAACGGAAGACCTGGACCGTAGTCCAAATATTTGCTTAGTGGGATGTGTGGATTTTCCATTTTATTCCCAGCCAAATGAGGATGAAAAGATTTCAGTAGTACGGTATGCAGTCCCTGGTCATATGAGGGATCATTTCACTGGAATAGCTATCCCAGTGAAAGGGGATTGCTGTTAATATGATTTCTCAGTAACGAGTCGTTACTGAGAATTGAGATGCTCCAGTCGGTGCTATTCGATAGGTTTTGCATGGCATTAATGTAATTTTGTAATTTTAGTTCCCTTATGGTAAATTTTGTTGGCCCTTTGAAAAGAGATGGAGGTGCAGGATGCCCAAGTATGACCTCAATACCTTCTGCCGTAGTAAAAGGACCTGGAAAGCGCATTTGACGTGACCAAACCATTAAACTACGGACCTTACTCATGTGATCCCTTAGTCAGCAATAAATTGTTGATACGTCATCCCAAAAGTTTATTTCGCAATTCAGACAGTTCGCAAATTTCATGAAAACAGGCAAAAGTCGGACCAAGCTAGGTATACAAAGACCTGAAACTTTGACAAAGAGTTTTGCCCTCCGGTTTTGACAGCTTCTAATAGGTAAGATCTGGCTGTATGCCCGGCTACTACTTGATATCGATCGACGTGGCAGGAGACACAAGACGTTACCGACTTTATAAATAAGCTGTGGTTGGGTCAAGGTATTTCCTACCATCGTGAGTATTAACCAAGTTCACTAACTTCTCTCCTAATGTGCTGGGTATCTCGTCAGGATCATGAAACAAATTTCTCCAAAGGAATTTGAAAAGATGAACTGATTGCCCTTGGCCTCCAAATGTGATATGTATCTCTGTCCATACCTACTTCATTATTTGTAAAATTGAAAAGTAAAACAAACCCAAATATCCACAATATTTTTTCACTTGTCTGTAGGTACTAAAGGTCAGGTGTAAAGGTCAGGTAAATTCAAAGGTATACTCTGTTTTAATCTTTGATATTTGAAAATTTGAAATTCAAGAAGCGGGCGTCTTTTTCTTCACGTTACCTGCCTACAGGTCATTTGAGTTGAGCCATTTTTTAGCTGTGCCCTTATATTCTTCGAATTATTGAAAGAAATATGCGATGTAGGCATTTGTAAGCAATCTTTGTAAAAATCTTCGAGTATATGAACAAGGTGAACAAGGACAACGAGTTTAATTGCGGATAATATTTAATGGTACTTCGAAAACTTAACTGCTTGAAGACTACGATGGCGTATAGTTAAAACAACGCATTTTGCAAGATACATCGGGAGCAGTTTAAGATTTGTCTGCCTCCGACCTCAGACGATCATAAGAAGCTGGGCATAAAAATCTATCTTGACCTTTGTGACAACTATTTCATTTTACTTTATAGTCTTAAAATTCGAATCCATTTTTGCATTAACGATAGACAACACATTTGTTCAAAATTTTACCATAATCGGTTGAGTGGCTTTTGAGATATCTCGTAACAAACACACAAGCACACAGTCGTGAAGATCAGTCTTTGTAAAACTCTTGATCAGGCAGGTGCATTTTACGCATATGGTACCATAAGATACTGTGTCCTTTGAGCTTCCGATACAGATGGAAGTTGATTTTTCGTACTCGTACCTAAGCCTCTCTTTCTAAGCTTCGTTGAGGTCATATAGCTTTGCTTGCAATAATATAAGCTTCCATGTAGGTCCATCTTTTTGGGCTTTTTTCTGCTACCAGCCTGAGTATGCAAGACAAGATATCCATAGAAGGTTCAGCCTTTTCCAAAGCAGCTGCTTTTTCGAGTTTCCACTCTCTCAAGGCCTGGAGATCTACCCTGTGATGTGCCAAACTTCAAGACCAAGCTTAACAACAGCACTTCAAGGGCTTCCATTTCATTTCTGTTTGAAGTTTGAGGCTGCCTGGCTGTCGACAAAGAGATGCAAATGAATATAGTGATTTTTACTTTTTGTGGCACGTACAGTTTAGGGTGGACCACGGACTCTACCAATAAGCCTCTCCAAACAACTCGGTCCCCAGTTAGCTGCCTCTCTCAGTTGCGCGCACCAAGTTCGTTGAGGACGCCCTCCAATTGTGCGCGCCACCTAAGGTGGGGTCTGCTACATTGTCCCTCACAAGTGGACTCAAAGACTCAACGGGCTGATGCGTTGCTGCCTGTGATAGGTAGATGGCTGAAATATGTAGCCACAAGGTCTTCACTATAGAGCTATGTAGACTAATCTGCCGAGATTTTCAGAAAGATGTGGCCAGCATACAACAGATGGAAAACCAAGAACCTAATTTGCGGAACGGGGCAACAGTCGCCAGACTCTCCGTCAGGTGGGTCACAAGCAGCCGAGCTTAGAATTTTCTAATAAATCCTCGTAAACGAGGTCAATAATAGTGAAACAAACAAATAATAAGTAGTTGGTGTAACAGGTCCTTATAGGACCCCAGTCTTAGCTTCGCACTGTGAGTTTTTTTCATTTTTGTTAGAGTGGAATAGGAGTGAAGCACCTCCTTAATTTATTTGGGTTGCCAAAATAATAGGGACAGTCATGGTCTTGATGGACCAAAATATTTCAATTATATTTTGTCCAAACTTAATTTTAATCTGTTAACAACAGATTTTGAAACACCCGTAATGGCAGCTACTTGTCTTTGGGAATGACTCGAATGAATTAATAAAGTTTATATAACCGTTTTAATTTTCTTGGGGTGAAATCCATTCCTTGGCCCGAAAAAATGACTAAACTCATTAAAATATAATTTTGTTTTTTTAGAAAAGCTTTGTTTTAAACAAAATAAAGTGCAATTAAAAGAAGTTTGAAAAATGCCCACATAAATTTTCACAAAAAAAAAAACACATTTTTTGACTTCTTCAAGAATAAAACCGGTTTTTCCACCGAATAAAACCATTTGGAATATCCACCGACAATGAAAAATAACCACTGAAGCTTAGTACACTTCTCGAGATGAATTTAGCTCCCATACAAAATTCTCGCCAAAATTAAGCTGACCTAAATTTAAGCGAAACCCTTTAGCCGAGAGGTACGCAGCTCGAGCTAAAAAAATCAATGTTTTGTTTCAGAATGTACTTCATATATTTATCTAAATTAATTTAGCCTTACCATTTAATGGGTCGGCGGATTTTTTCAAGCTAAATTGTTACAAGTCGTAGTTCGTGGTGTTCTGTTGCGGAAAAGGACGAGAAGTACCTAGAATCAGAAATAGTTGAAATAAGAGAGAATTCAATTTTTGAAGGAAGTTATTTTAATGAACAGCTGTTTTTTGTGACACAGCGTACTTTATGTCAAAATTTAGCAAAGTTTTTAGCTAATATTTGGAGAGAAGAGTTGGAGAGCAGCTAATATTTAGTTTTGCTCGAGCAGCGTACTAAGCTGAAGCACGTAGGCCGTAAAATAAAAATCACCACGTACACTTAGAACCAAAACAAAAGCTCAAAGAACACTGAAACATGAAAATTGAAAAAAGTTTACAATATCCCTATTAATTTGGCAACCCACTGTATATCCGATTAACTAAGACTGTATGCATCGCCGAACTGGGCAAGGCCTCAAAGTTTGAGCTCCACTCGCATTTGTTTCCCTCTATAACCAGGTCTCGAGAGTTGTGGTCCTGAAACTAGGCTTCAGCTTTAATTGGGATTCATGGCATTCGGTCGGGTATCAGCCACATAAGCCAACCAAGGTCTATAATTGGAGTTGGTCCGATGCACCTTTGCCTTTGAAATTTTGTGTATGGAACTGTCGATTTAGGAAGGGGTCTTGTTGGCTATCAGCTTCCATACAAAACTGCCATAATATAGCTGTTACTATAGCCGAGTTTAATTTTGGAAGATGGTCCACAAATTTTACTAAAAGTCTGCTACAGGAGTTAAATGTGATTCTGGCCTTTTCAATCCTTCCCCGGTATATGGTTCTTTTCGTGTTGAGTGCACGTCCCAGGTTGGTTTTCCGAAACCTCCGTCTCCAACAGAAGTTGTGACAAACTGTCGGGTCTTGCTATATTAAAAACAATACCATTTAAGGTCAATAATATTCTAATTGACTGTTCTTTCTCACCTTTCGCTTGAAATTATCCACAGCTAGATCCAAATCATAAATCACCCTCTAAATCACATTTCCGGCCTAACTCCCGACTATTCGACTTTTCCAACTCACCCGTTCCTTACCCACATTTAACTCCACCGGCCTCAAGTACAAGTATATGTCTTGATCTTCACTGCTGCCCAAGCGTATAAAATTTAAATAAATTTCAATATCGTGTCAGAAAGTTTCCAAATGAGGGCTGCCTCTAATTAAAGTCCCATAAATAAGAGACGAGTAAATTGGAGCAATGGGAAATGAGAGATTGCAATGTCGGAGGAGCTGGTGCCACTGCCGGCGCACCAGTCACACAGCCGACGATTATGGGGTGCATCTACTAAACATAACACGACCATGACGCGCACCAACAGCCCAACTAACTCAATTTGTGTGTGTTATAATAAATCCTTTCTGTTGTGCAGCAGCATCGACGTGCTGCAGCACATGCGGGAGGGCGGTGTATGGAAACCATGCCGCCATCCGTGTCGTGTGCGTTGTCATTGACGCTGCGTTCGTCGTGATGTTTCTTTCTTGTGCTGGTTTAATTACCGCCAGCTTTTGTGTGTCTGGAGTCGATAAAAAAAAACAAAAACAAAAATCCAACGGCAAAACATGCACATATGGCGGGACATGAACAGTGGCCGCCAGTGATCCCAGTCCCGGAATCACCTCAATTCGAAACAAGACGTTCTTATGCTGTGGTTGAACTTGATATGGGGATAGTGTGTGATGAAAGTTTAAGTTTTGACATTCATTTGTTCACATCCTGCGGGTTTTTGTTTTGTGAACATTTTTAAAGGGGTTGACATTTTTGTTTAGGGATAGATTTTATGACTTGAAAATTGGATGCCAGGCAGGCGTAGATGTCGCTTCGAAATGCGGCCATAAATCGTTCAGTTCAAAAATGATCGCACCCCTATAAACCGAGTTGCATTGTCATTGGTGACATGTAGGTATGAAGTAACTGGTGTTAGGGGGGTGGCCATTGTGTATCACTGCTGGATCGTCATTGTGGTATTGAATTCAATTTTGGACATTCCAGTACTGAAACTAGACAAGCAGGCGAAGTGATTGCTTCCTTGTTTCCTGTTTAGAGACTGCTACCCAGGCGACCTCTAACAACGTGGAAGTGAAGCTCAAAGCCAACCTGTGCAGTAGTAGCACAAATGACGGTGTTGTATTTTATGCCCCAATGTCTGCCAAGTCAACGAAGAAAGTAGAGCGGTGAACTATAAATTATACCCACTTCCATGTTTTATGGACTTGAAAGTTGATTTAACGAAAGATGGCCGTGCCTACTTTTTTTCGCTCCTACAACGACTGAGGACTTAGGAGGTTTGGCATCTCGAACTCGCCATTAAATTGTAGGACCTTTCCGCTCGTCCTAAAAATAAAACCGTAGAACGTACCTATACTGAGTTTTATATAGAAGTTCGAACGGTTGTGGGAAGCTAGGGCTATAAACCAGTTACGCCATCTATTTATTTTCTTATTTACTTCAATCTCTACTCCGAAAATTAAAAAGAAGTGCTTGCGACCTTGATACCTTTGACGCTCAAAAAGATTGAAGCTTAGGTACTTCTCAATAATTTCGCACCATCCAGGGATTTCTTCTTTCGCTTTATTTTTATAAACGCGCTAGGTAGGTACCTCAATCATCATTGAAGGTTATTCCTAGAATGTCCACTTGTTTCGACAGCGAGGACCTTGAAACAAATGTTCTTCTCTCTGTACCGCTGTTTTTAAGTTTTTATATTTTTGCTAGCCAATAAAAGTTACGAGAATCTGCTGCCTATTTACTATCGGTATACCCTATTAGTCTTCCAATTCCGTTAAGCTTCCCTGTCTAATTTTAGACCGTACCTACGAGCCTAAGAATGGTAATTTCCTATAGTTCAATGCTTAGACCTGCTCCCATCATCTAGGTTTGAACAAGTCTTACCTCAATTCGCCTGTGATATGAAACCAACATCAGAACCTTTACATATTGGTCCCAGAGCACCTTAATTCTAGGAAGACTAGTAAATATTATATCAACTAAGGAAGAAGAGGCAGCAACATTGATTATCAAAACGCATACTTTGAGTTCCGAAAGTTGAAAGCTGACAGATTGACACAACGTCTTGTACGTGATATTTTTTTTATGTCTGCATCATAGGTCCCATCATTCTTCAATGCTTCCATTAGTCACCTGAAGGATCAGAGCCTCTCCGATGTCCCGTATGATGATCCCTGCAGCGGAACGCCTCCTTTAACTTTAAGCTAGACTTTTATAATGCGACATGGTACTTGTAGCGGTCCAGTTTTCGTCAAGCATGTAATTTACAACAATTTTGCGACCGACCCAATCTATCATGTCGGTTCCTTAGAGCGAATATTTTGCATCGAATATCAAGGGCATCAAAAGTATTTCGAGGTCCGTGTTTTCTTTCTTAACTTTTTTAGTAAATTCATGCCTGCGCAATATTCACCAAGGTAGAGCCCGTTTACAGCTGAACTAGAGAAGTTCGTTCATGATCCGCGCTTAGTCCAAAAATCGATTTTTTGTCATAGTCAAAAATACATCTCATAATTTTTACAATCTTTTCATAATTTCTGCTTCCGTCATCCACATAGCGATTAGCGATTTTTTTTTTTATTTTTAGAATTTAATATGTAGCGCTGAAGGTATGACGGGTATAACTTCGTTTAAAACCGTTTGAAGAACGCTCTGAACGCAGCTTTTGGGTGGTTATCACCTTTGACTCCTTGGACAAAGAAATTCAGCACTCGTGTCAATATTTTGTGTCAGACAATAAACTTTTAACTTTTTGTTAAAAAAATTCGTAATTCTGATTAAGATCTCTAATATACCAATACATTTAAAGATGTTGTCAACTTTTTGCATCAAAATTTAAACGAACGACAACATTTGGTAAAATTAGGTACGTTCTGAATAAATCGCGATGAAACCACCTCATGGACTTCGACTTTTCCCATAACCGTTTTGCAAACTTGAACTTGCAATTAATACAACTTTTTCACTTTGGTGATCATCAAGTTGTAAATCAGCTTTAAGTAGGTAGGCACCGTCACCTGATACAGCTGTTTATAAATGCGTTCAACTTCTTCTATCACTTTCTTCGGGAAGCACTACCGCGATATCATCCACTAAGCAGGTCATTGAAGCTGCTCCTGGAAGGAGTATGAACAGAATTTTGTCACAGGCTTCGTTTCAGGGCAGGTAAGTATAGATCTGACACTTGAAACATATAAAAAGAGCTACCTAAGTCTGCCTTAGTTCAGTAGTTTAAATCTTTTAAGAGGTCTCTATAAACTACATATTTCGATGGAGATATTCTAAGGCTTGGAGCTGTTATTAATCATCTTCAATTTGCTTGTATGAAGCTGTATTTTGTCTTGTCATGTTTCCAGTCAACCTTACATATTATATCAACTCTCATGCAGGAAATCATCAAACAGTCGACCTTTCTACGCAGGTAGTCTACAAAAAGTCTAGGACAGACATAGGAACAGTACATGACATAGTTTACGAAAGTTCTGCAAAAACTGAGGTAGTTCCCAGACTTTTCTTAACGACGACAAATTAAACGATAGAATTTGCAACGTGTTACCTTGATTCATGGAAGATGACGACATTCATCGGATTTCTTGTTTTTGTTGTACAATTTAATAGCTTGTCGGTCCCGTAGCGTAGTTCTTTTTTAAATTGTGACGTGGCGGAATTTCCAATACTTGCCAGCGTCATATAAATAAAATTCTTGCTCCTACTACGTCACTTGCAACGTTAAAGTGTAAAAAACGTGAAAATATTTAAACCGAATGTTTTAATCTTACATTTGCTTCAATCATAACCATCAGCGCTGATTTTCCATTAATGCAAAGTGTGGTTAAGGGGAGTCTCTGGTGTCCCCCTTTTAACCCAATAAATCTCAACGCCAGCAGTGTTCAATCAACATAAAAACAGCACCAGTAGATACGATGGGTTAACTCGTCCCCCTCCCATTTCTACCCACTTAAATGTAAAACTTCTGAATAGGAATTTCTCTCGCCACCATAGGCCATTTCAAAGAGCATAACACTTTCTAAATCAATATAACCATTCGTTTTCGAATCTTAAAAACTTTCCATCGCTCAAAACTCTGTGGCAAAGAAAATCCACTCAATCCGCATCTGCTACTTAGCATTTTTGTTCCCCCACCCCCAACGAACCCTACTACAAATCAACCACACTCACTTAATTCAATCGAAAATTTCCTCATAATTGCTATTTTTGAGGATGGTACTTGGAAAAGGACTGAGAAAAAATTAAGAAAAAAATAGAAAAGAAACTCCGCAAGGAAACTTGTTGCCACTATTATCACCATTGCCGCAAAGTGTGCTGCGATAAAAAGAAAATAATTCCCGTTGTGTGGAAAAACTGAGGGAAAACCTCAAAAGTTGGGTTGAAAAACTTACCCCGTCCAACGCAGAATGCAACAGCAGCGGCATCAAGCACCGCAACTGCCGTTTTTAAGTGCAAACTTTTCAAATCCATTTTACATAATGAATTCCATAGAGGAATATCATCTGCATGGGAATTTCATAAAGTGTCCTCTCATCCTTTTTGCACATCCATCCGTTCAACACATCTCCCATCACGTAGCTCATACCCCCGCCCCAGCCAGCTGTATGAACGCGGCGTGGCAGTGTTAAGTTTTGACAAACAATTTCACTTTGCATCTCTCACGAAAATTTCTTCATCTTTCGGTAGCCGGTTTTCCGCTCGTTTCTTGGGTTTTTTTTTCTTTCCTGTGCAAAGTTTTATCCACCACAACCAGACCAGGCATTTACTTCAGTTTTCCATCGCCCTGGCAACATCATCATCGCATCATCGTCGTCGTCGTCGTCACCATTGTAGTGCATGTCATATCGTCATCGTAGTCGTCGTTGACAGCGCACGAAAGGACTCCTTTGTGTTTTATGGATGATGCTCTGCTGTGGTGTGCGCTCTGTTGAGTTGGACGCGAATCAGAGTCGTCTATTTATTTTTAATTACTTGATTGAATGTGGGTGGTGGGCGGTGGGTGTGTGTGGGGGACGCATACATACCCACATCCTGCTTACCTACTCTACATTTTATAATTTATCTCGTCCTTTGTGTTTTTTTAATGAACTCAAAGTTTTTGCAAGGACAGAGCTTCGATAATTACTTTCGCACGTCATTCTTGGTCGCGCGTCGGACTGCAGTATTTTACGATGCCAACGAAGACGCGGGCGACTGCCAGACACGTCGATGTGCAGACAGAGACTCGCCCTCGCCTGTATCCTGTACCTATAATCCCGATGGTTCTTAAATAAGTAACAGCGAGTGCGCTTATTAGTACAGCTTGTCCGATGTGTGCTATACCCAAACCTACTGCGTTAATGTACTCCTCTGTATTTTGTGAGGGAGAGTTTGTGTGTCTGGCCTGGGCAATAATTGCAACTAACTACAGAAAGAGATGGAAGTTGAAAAGATGACAGCCAAGTGCTGATTGCTGATGTTGTCAGGGTGAAAATGTGCTGGGGTAATTGCTTTTGGACACCGATGTGTCGTCTGGGCCAGCGGATTACGTTGGACGGTTTTCCAGATGTCATTTTACGGAAGAGATTAAGCGACATAATGCTGTATCAGTTCGGTTTTGATGTTTTCTTGTGACAAATGTGTACTTACAATAAGACCAACAGTCCTTGGCTGCGTCAATATCAATGGAGTGGCTTTGGGAATGGTGGTCGTGGGGGACTGGGTCCATGGCAAGTTGAAACTCGCAAGCCCAATTGCAGAGCGTCGACATAGCAACAAATCCGCACTAATGGGGGATAGATGTGGCTCAATGAGATACTCGTTTTGGGAATGGCATCAATGGCCCTTTGCTGAATTATGTGGAGGGTGCTGTTAAAGCGCGGTGATTAATATGCAGGGATGCTGAAAATTGAGCCATTTCATCGCTTTCCTGAAAGTGAGTTGCGTGCCCTACAATCTAGCCGTATTGAGGCAATTAGGAATGCTATTTTTTATGAGAAGCTTTAGCGATTCTTCTGTGGACTCTCTGCAAGTTCCAGCCATTTTCTTTATGCAAAATGGAGGATCCTTCGAACTGAATTGTGCTCAGTTTTGCAAAATTCTGTACAATTACGAGGCGTTCAAAGTATTGCCGACTTACAATGCTCTTACAGATTTAAAAAAAAAATTTAGACAGTCCTTTTGTGCTTCCCACAATTCCAATCTACCTGCAGCAGATATCGAGGGTCTACCTAGTTCTACCAAGCCGATTTTCTTGCTATATAAACACGATTTTCATAGCCTTTACGAAGAGCTGTGTTATTGCGCTAAATTCTTCATACTTACTTGCATGCTGGATCACATTGTCATGCCAACAATGGCTTCCAGTCGGCTCGGTCTCTCTTTACCAAGCACACTAAGTCGATTCAGGTCGTTCTACAAACGCAAGTGCTACATAAGGTGAGGTATGCCATTGCTACGTGGTCCAATGCATTTGGATTGTGGATTCGAGGCATTTTAGGGCTGCTGAATTTTCGGTCATTTAACATTAGTCTCCCAGTCCTGACTTCACCCAGCAGAGCAATACCTTGTGCTGTGTTCCAAGAGCCCCGATTTGTTCGCGACATCACTACTCCGGATTCGACTTTATTTCTGGGCCAGTTACAGCTGCCTGGCTCTCTATAAGGAAGCAGATATTCCCCTGACCGCTGAATCATTGGCCGCTCTTGTCACTGCCAAGACGGAAGTTTGGAAGACACCGCCATGGTCCGGGAGGCGTATATCGCTGGTGAGATGCCCAACGATTCAGAGAAGACACCGAACCCTGACCCGGCATGTATAGAGGAAGCAGGTTGAAGTTCACTTCATCGCGCTGGCGAATCCGATACTGCCAGTCTTTGTAATAGCCCTTACCACAATTTTTTTTACGAGACCGAAATAGGTCAGTACGGTCTTACGTACTTAGTATAAATCTTTCAATAGCCAGGTATATACAGAGTTTTTTTTTTGGCTAGAAGGGAAAAACATCGAAAGAAATTGCAGAGCTAGAACACGAGGGTTGTTGCTTCTGGAATAGTGAGGGCCTTTAGCCCATCTAAAAAACCTCTCTGGGGGACTAGCTTTCGTCATCCCGAATGGGATTGCACCTAGTCCTTCGGAAAATCGGCGGAAGTTTATTTTTATTTAAAAATTTTAAAAGAAAAAACCGCTGGCTGTCGGATTTCTGAACTGTTTTGGTAGAAAGTCTGTTTTACTCATTTTTCAGGAGAGCAGCTTAAAGTTTTCTTACTCCATTGACTCTAGTGACTTAAGTTGTTGTTTTTTTCTTTGAAATTGTGGCCACTTTTTTAAAGATATAAAGCTGAAAAAAATTTACAAAATAGATTTGGGTACGCTGAATCTAATGGCATCAAAAACTCAATTTCGTCTTAAGTCGACTTAAGTGGTTTTGTCTTGTGACCACAGAAATATAACCTAATTTCTTTGGCTTAGCTAAGTTTTATAGATCAAGAGGTCTTATCCGCTATTTGGGCTTTCTAGATTCTTTTACATCCCGTGAAGTTCGTCGTTCATTTCTTCGCACGAATCTATTTTATTTTACGAAGTTTGGATTTGATGCCTTGACCGAAAGTTTCCCCATCTATTTCCTTTTGATTTTGCTACAAGGATAAGGGCAATCTACCTCAGATTCAAAGGGATCCACTTCGATTTAAAAGAGTCTTTATGCAAGATACTGACCAGTTTTTAAACCGAATGCTATAGCTATTTCTTTTAAGTGAAGATAGTTCATACAGACAGATTTTCCATGCTCCAAATATTAAAGCTTTAGGTTAGCACACTCCACAAATAAATTGATCGGCATTTAAGAGAAAAACAAATAAATGCTCGGTTTATAAGCAGTCAAGCCGAGGTTGACTTTATTCTGGAGGAGATATCTTGCAATCGCCAAGGATGTGTTGAAGATTTGCATATCTTTCGATTTAACAAACTTACTAAAAGAGGTTGTAAACGTCTTATGAGATCTTGACTTGTGCACAGACCTTCGGATATTATTATCTTTCGAGCCTGTTAAATGGAAGTTGCTAGGTTGGCCATGCAGTACTCTGTCATTTTTCGTTAATCAAAAGTTCAAAGGAAGGACTTTTTTGTCTTAAGGTTAGATTTCAAAAACTTTAATATTTGTCTGAGGTTCCTCTCAAGCTAAGACCTCAACAACTTTATTGAGCACGATGACTCTAGATAGAGCACCGAATTAATTCACAATCATAGGCAAGCCATTTTTGGGCTTTCCAGTAAGGCTATACCACTTGCAATAAAATAAAATATACAACAGCCATATGGGCATAGTTCCCCGGCTTAAAATCCAGACGGTATAAATTCATTTATATTGTATCCTCTGAAAATAAAATAAAATAAAATAAAAATATAAAAATTGCATTTTCAGTGGACATTTCATTTTCAAGTATGTGGAATATTGACAACCTTAATTTTAATGAGCATTTGGACGCTTTTACCACATACGTCCATTGAAAAGAACTATCGCCTAGTGTGACAATGTTATAGACTGCCAAGCAATTCCCATCGCAATCCTCTTAGCGATTGCTTTACATTTTCGTCGGAAGCATCTAGGTTTATAGCGACCGTAAACTCTGAAAGAAAAAACGGACTATAGTAGATATCATCAAATCACTTACACCATCACCAAAGAAAAACTCCACCGTGAAGGTCCAATTTATAAATCGTTTTATGGATGTGAAGCAATCAGAAAACTTTCCCCTCCACTCTACAATTGATCTTTCAAATGAATTGTTCGGCAATAAACATCATTTTAACTACAACCCAAGCGTAGCATTATCTAGTCGCCTTTCCATTGGAATTGAACGAGAGAAATCAGAAAAACTGCTGTCTAACTGGGAAGCACACGACCAGGACCTTGTCAAGCAAATAAAAAACAGTAAAACACTTTTATCAGATTCTTCCTGGGCGGAACCTATACAAGGTAACCTTTAACGGCTGTCGTCATTCATCGTCCTGTGCACCTGTTAGCTATACAAACTTGTATGTACCTACAGTCGTTCTTATACGAAAGTGGGCACCACGCCATCGACCACATAAATTTGCGTGACAACTTTGTAAATAACAATTTGTCTCTCTATATCCTGGGAACTGCGACCCCGGCCACCACATTCGTCCCCATTCCCCTACATCGGAATCGGAACATTCTTTTAATGAAAATTCAGCGCCTATGTAAGCATTTGGTGGGAATGTACGTGTGTACGTCATGATGGAGTCCGTCGCAGATCTCGATTACGCCTCCATTCCGTTTCCGACATATATTTAACTTGTTTTTTTGTATTTTTTCCATTTCAGATGGCGGCGCCAAACTGTTTGTTCAGAGTCTTGTAATCACTGCACGGTTTCTTGTTTTATATTTTATTTTATTTTTTTTTTGCGTCGGTTTGGCTCAATTATTATTTTTTGCTGGTGGGGAAATTTCTTGTTGTCGTTGTCGCTGTTGTGTTCTTTTGACTTTTGTTGATGGAGGACATTGTGTTCGCCTTTAGTGCTTGGTTTTTTTTTTTTTTTTTTAATTTTCATGGGCAATTTACATGCAAATTCTTTGGAAGAAACGAAGATTTATTCGCGATATTATATGAGACGTATTAATTTCGTTCAATTTGGTGGGTGGGGGTCTGGACGAGGTGTGTCGGTCGATTTACTTTGGAGCCATTTCATGTTATCCTTGTAATTTAACTTGAAAGATTGATACATTTCCAGGCAATGGAAGGGATTGACTGCTGCAGTTGGGAAGGGGACAAGTAATAGTGCGCTCGGATAATGTCAGTTTGTAGGCTTCAGGACTTTTGTTGGGCGATTAGGAGTGTTTAAGTTGTTGAGGTCCGTCTTCATTAACTTGTAATATTGGGCAGACATTGAACAGATATCTGAGATGAACAAATTTTGACAAAAACGACTAAAAGCATTTTCCAAAAAACAGAAAATCATAATATTGGAGTCAACATGCTCAAAACACACTCAAAGTTAGGAGCTAAGGTAAGTTGTGTTAATTGCATGTCCGAGGTAGATCTGGCGCATGCTAAACAAAAACACAGACCATTTTCAGTGATTTGTTTTCTTTATGTTTTAAGACAAAGTTGTTCTATTACCTTTTAAGTAAGTTCCAAAAGTTGTTTTTAGACGTTGTTGGAAGTGCCTTAGAGCTAATCTGCTGGTATGTGTCAGTGAATGAAATTTTATAAATTAAGTTGCAAAATTACGAATACGAGAATGTATTCAATTCCGACATTATTCGATTATAGGAAAAGTTGGATTCGCTTTTTCATACGTCCGCCCGTCTGTCTGTTTGTTAATCATCTTGTGATACTTACAGCTTAAACGGCTGGACAGTTGTTGTTCTACCTTCGTATGTGGACTTAGGTAGGCAGGGGGTAAGTTTGATTTTATGGACTTTTTGTGGGTTATCATTTTCTAATAAAAATGCGAACACCTAATGAGATTTTTGAAAATTGGATTTTTCTCACAAAACAGTAGCACTTGACAAAAATAATATTTTAGCGCAGAACTTTAGCTAAAGTGAATTTTTGTGAAACGATTGCATTCACATAAATGCGCAGTTTAGTGCATGTTTCGCGCTGAAGTCATTATGGACCCAGTGTTCACCGACTTTGAAGAATGCTCTCCCTTTTTTAACTTTATCGATTACTTAGTAAGAGAAAGATTTTGTTTTCGTACAAAATTTCGAGCTCGATGTTAACCAATTCCGACATTTCGGTGATAGAGCAACTCAAAAAAGTGGGTCGCAAAATTATGTCCGTTTTTTTCTTGCACGGTAACCTCAATGTAAATGGTACCTCCCATTTAAAATTTTCATACCAGTTTGATTTGTTCGAAAATGGCTCTAACGATTTCAACCAAAATTTATATTTAATCTTAAGTAGGTGACTGCATAATCAGTTTTCCGCTGCAAAATTGAATAATAGTACAGTGCGACCTCAATAAAAGCAACTAATAGAAATTTGGGCAGTTGCTTTTATTGAGTTTGTTGCAATAATCGAGTCAAAAAATTGTAGGTGCTAAAAATGAGGCAATAGTAAAAAAAAACGTGTCTTGCAAAGAGACCAAAACTGATCATTTAATTCGTAGGTATTAGAAATAAAAAAATCAAATTTTAATTGTTTTTAAAAAATTGAGAAATTTTTGATTGTGTCTTTTTGGACGCAGAATTCTTTTCCACAGGTGACTCTCGTAAGTTTTGCAGAGCTAAAATGTTAGTCAGTGAAGCATCATTTTCTTTAGCCCATTGAAGGCAAATGTTTAGTGCTTGAACTGCAGACCCTGCTTTAACGCGGATTCTTCAACTGCATTTTCGTCATCACTTTCGATCTCTTCTGCTCTCGGATTGCTGCAAAGTACAGCAAACAGCTGTAAAATAACTGCCCAGACATAGCAAAAATAAAAAAGAAGGAAAATCTACTATGTATCTACAAATAGCGAACGAAATAAGAGCTCATGAACCAATAGTTGCTTTTATTGAGTCACCTTCTTTTGAGGAGTTGCAATTACTGAGTCAACAATGGTAAGATTTAAGTCGTTGCTTTAATCGAGGAGTTGCACGTATCGAGGGTTGCTTTTATTGAGGTCGCACTGTACTTTTGAATTTGACATATCTCGAAAACGTTCCATACGATTAAAACAAAAATTAATTTCGAAGGTAATTATGGTCATTTATAACTTAAAAATGACCACATAGAGTAAAATTTATGTTTTCAAAATTACTGCGTCCTTAATTTTCAATTCGAATCACCGAAAACGCTATTTTTAAAAACTGTTCATATCTCGAAAACTCCATTTTCGATAAAACTTTAAAAAGCCAAGTAATAACTTATACTCAGTTTTCAGCTAAATAATTAAGCAATAGTTATTTTTTTCAAATTAAACATTGAAAATTTTGTTACTGTTTTGTCTAAATTTTTCAAAAACCGCTCTAACGATTTTGATCAAAATATATTTTAAAGATAATATATTTATTATTAATGCGATCCCGTACTAAGTTTTTCTCAAAACATTCTAATAGTGACGTGGTATAAACATTCCTCAGAAATGAGTACCCAAATCTCGATCTCTGTTCACATTTCTGCGGTATATTTTTGAAATAATAACAATGGCCCACTTCCAATGGAAGTACAATAAAACAGCAAAGCAAAACTTCTTTTTACCAAGTTATTTTTTTTTTCCAATTATATTGAATATGCACCCTTAAAATAAATCCAACAAATTGAAATATACACAAACAGGCTGGGAGTTGCCATTTGTCATTTGCACCAAAAGTTTTTATGAACGAGAAAGTTACGTTCGACCCAGTCGTGCGCTTTATTTTGTATCAACAAATGAAATAGTTTTTCCCCTAAAATCGAAATAAGCGAAATTTTGCAATTATTTTAATATAAATTAAAAAATGTGAGCTTAAAATAAACATATAAAACAGTAACATACATTTAAAAATTATTCACTCCAGTGAAATGAATCATATAAAAGTTTGAATTTTAAATGATTTCATTTTCTATTAGACCAACTGTCAAAAACGGGTGAATGCATTCAGATAAACTTAACTTTAATTCTGGGTAACGTTTTTTTTAAAGAAAATTCATTTTACTTGTAAACAATTAAAGTTTCACAGCGGTTTTTGATTTCGTCACCTTTTTCTAAACTTTTCCCGCCAAAATTGTCCCATTTCCCCTCAATCTCGGGCCACTATACCTGGACCTCATTTCTACAAAAAGGAAGTCGAAATATCCGACTCCGATTTTGCTATAACAAATTACAAGCCTATCACCACGTCAAAAATAAGCCTCATCGCTAAACACGATAAGATTAAATAAAATATATCAACGACTTATTTTAAACGTAAGCTGGTAGGGTAAAAGTCGATTCGCCACAGGATTTCTTTCTCACTGGACAATTGACATGGTCAAGTCAAACAAATATAAAGAATTATCATCACATTATTCTGTGTCACTGTAACTGACTAGTCAGAATACGTAAACTCTATACTTTGAGACGGAGAACGTGTCTGACAGCCCACTCAAAGATCTACTGGGATTCATCACCAAGTCCGGTATTATAAGCAAGCTCTAGTAGGAAATTGCAACTCCGGCAAATAATGTAATCTAACCTAATTGTTAAAGGGCGAGTTTAGTGTACTACTTTTAGGTCCGATTGGACCCATTGTAACGCACTTTTATGGGGGGTTAACCCGTTGGTGTTAGAGATGGTTAGCTTCCCGCCACGCCGTCCAGCCATCTTGAAAATCCTCCAAAACCTGTAAAGATCAGAAACTGAGTCATTAGAAAGCTCTCGTAAGACTTGCTACATGCCGAACTGCCAAAAATCGATCTCCGAAGCTGCATTGAGAGTAAACCTTTTGTCATCTCTAAAGGCGCTGTTCTCAAAGGGGGCCTTTGCATAGGAACGCGTGGGTTATCTTTGGTTCCAAAAAAAGTGCTAAGAAGGAAGTCATAATATCTTCTGGCCTCAAATCATAAATCAAGTGAAGAAATTGCTCATTTCGTCATATCTTCATACCTTGAAGTTGTAAGGTATTGTCAAGCAATACTCAGGAGGCGTTTACTCGAAAGAATGACCCGCTCTACATCGCAGAAGATTGGACTTTAGCGATGGTAACTAAACATATTAAATTGTTTTTAATGAGCTTACCGATCAGTAGTTTCCGAATAATAAAGTTCGTTTAGAAAGCGATCTTCGGACCCATTTCTAGAATGAGTATTAAACTCACCGAGATGTTTATCCAAGGGCAAGTGTAGGGAATGAACAATGAAGCTCCGTCTCTAATCGCATCCTAAAACAATCCAAGGTGTCAATGCGGTATTACCAAAGGTCTTGCCCTCCACCATATACCATTTGCAATGTGAATGTTAGCCTAAGACCGGGATATCTAAACAAAACAAAATAGTTGGCGCAACAGGTCCGTATGGACCCTATACCTACCTTGCGTTCGTTTTGTATGAATTTTTCATTTTTGGGATGATTTTCTTAGGAGAAATGAAAAGATCATCCAACTCAGCTCTTGAAAGTATCTCCAGCAACAACAAACAATCAACAAACCCTTTTTATGACAGCGTTTTCAACATTTTTATACCCTCCCACATCATTTTCTACTCTCCACTATATTCGCAAGTTGAAACTATTTGCCCCACAAAAAAACTGGTCTGGTGGCACTTTTTTGCAACACCTAGCAGACCATATCTAGCTAGCTCACCTTAACCTCGGTGCACCACATTTAAGATTCCAGTAAAACTACATTTTATATCCACTTTAAGGGATACCTACGAAAGGGGGAAAAAATCCAATAAAACTTGAACCAAAGTCCAGGCAACGCAAACTTTTTTCGAACGCAGTCCCAGCCGAACTACTTAAGAGGTTTTTGAGAACAAAACCAAACCAGGACACTCTCGCTCCTTCGTAAATCGTAAACGCCAGCAATAAGAAAAACGAGTCCTCTTTCTCTGTTCTGATTTCCGCCCTGTCTTCTAAATTAGTGGTTGAGCTTTGGTTAAGTGTAAAGGAGCGAATACAAGACGCAAGACCATCCACATCCAGCTCTTGCTCGCTCCCTTAACTACGTCTGACGGTGATTTTCTCTCCCTTCGTGGTATTACTCCAGTGCACATTTATGTGGTACCCGCATTGGGAAGTGCACTCCGAAAGTGAACGGGTGGCAACCTAATATTTCCATTTAAAGGATTATGCAGGCGAATATTACGACACCCATAGAGCGCACACTTTTTCTTTTTCTTTATGAATGCAAACATTCAGAATTGTGGTCAACGAACTAAATCCAGTAATCCTCTCATGTATCCCTTGCTCCTTTTTTGCGAAAGGAAAAGAAAAAGTCACATTCTAACAAGACTCGGAATACGGACAATAATTTTCGCTTGTACCAAGCTGTCTATGAAATTTAGAATTTGCCATATCCTCTAGCGGAGGATAGAAGCGCCCATTCCCACCCACATCGACGTACAGCAGACCAGCCAGTATATCTGTATCGCGCCGAACACACAATCTCTCTGGCAAATGAAACTAAAATTATCTTCCGCACAGAATGCACTCGAATGTGGTTTTCTCGGAATTTTCCATTCAACAAGGGTTGCTTGGCAAATAATACCAAAGCCAGGTTCATCCTCTTAAGCAGAACACAACCCCCGGAGCCCCGACTCTAGCCGCAAACATTCGTGGCCCCAAAACAAAACGATGAATATACAATACACACATCTGGCAAATGAATAGCATTACACTCTGGGGCACAGATGAAACAAGGATAGACAGGGATTTAACTGGTAAACAAATTTTCATTTTCGGAAAACTTGTCCACCTCTAGCCGTGCCACGTAGCCCCATAATAACAATAATACTCCGGGACACAGGTGTAGTCGATGAATACTGAGTGTGAGTGGGTCTGGTTGTTGCGGGCAACTTTTCCGGAGGGTGGCGGACTTATACGCTGGCCCAGGATAAACATCCGCTTTACTTTTGGGCCGTCGCCAAACATAAGTCCCATCCAACCATGATAAGTTTTATTAATTTTTGATAATGAAGAATTGCACCGAAAAATCCGTTTGATTGAGTGTCAAATGGTGAGGAGATGGTCCTTTTTGCTGGCATTCATCGGTCGAATGCCGTGCAACCGCAATGCAAGGCAAACGGCCAGACTGCTTCGGGTGCGAGCATCCCCTAGTTACTGTCTCTTAACGAAACCGCAAAGCAGTTGTTGGCTACAGCTTGCGGTTGCCTGACAATAAACATACGTATTCCGTTTGCATTCGGTTTTGTGGATTGATGTAGCCCAGACGGCATGGGTCGTACTTTAAAAATCATTCCCATTCGTTTTCTGCACTTGAATGCTGCTCTTTGTTGTGGAGTCTAAGTTTCCTGTTGTTGGGGATGGGCATTTACAGGACTTGCAATTAACAATAATGTCTGGGGTTAGGATATAATGAAGTTGGCTTGGGTATGAGCACAGCGGTCAGAGAGCATGCTCTGAGGTTGCTGCTACGTTTGGTTTACCCTAAATAATTAGTTTAATAAATTCAGCTCATGTCGAAATGGACATGGCACCGAGTACGAGTAGTCTTAATTGGGTAAGAACCAATCGGGTATCATGGGTAATGACAAGTTTCTGAAATTCAGGCTGAATTCTGTCTGTTGTATGTTATTATATTATATATTATGACAGCCAGCATGTTGACAATCTGTCATGCATGAGAAATGAATGGTATGCCGCGGTTTTCTGATCCAATTTTAATATGGAGCGAGTGGAAGTAGGACGTTCCGGTTCCCTATCGCGATAGAGTGCAAAGGTGCGATATCGCGTAAAGGCGGAAGTTGTGCGCTATCTCGATGACAGATAGATTGTCCACTTGACACCTTCTTGAACCAAACTGAGTTTTTGCGTCGATTTTATTTAAAGGTCATGACAGGTATAGAAAGACTTCGAAAAAGGTGAAGCAAATAATAATAATGAGAGGCTGTGCCATCTTGGGCGCAATTTTAGGACTTTTTTGACAGCCTTGTCTAACTGTTCCAAGTAATACCCTTTTACGTTTGACATTTTTTTTTAATTTTGTATCAAAAAACCGCTCTTCTGGGATACTCTTCTGTACGAAGGCGAGAAGCTTAACAGATCACTTAACCTGATACCATGGACAGTTCGACTATTTTATGGAAATTGACAAAATACCTAAATACGGGTTCTAAAATGTGAGTAGAAAACTTGGACGACATCTTTTCAGACAAATTAAGGCTGATAAATAAAACAGAAGTGGTACCATGCCTCGCCAAATACATATTATTCTCTATATGAAGTCCAAAAATCTTTGACAAACTTTCTAAAACTTTGTTTTGTGAAATATTTTTTCTTTTCATTTGATGATGGTACCCACTCTGTTCTAAATAGGTATAAATAAACCTTGAGACCACTGCGATGTTGCACACAACCACACAGTTGGTTCGTCCAAAAGTGAACCCAAGATATAACTTTTTTTAATGACTTCTTCTACGGGCTTGACCTTTAGAAAGTCTATACTTTATAGGATTGCAGATGGTTGGTATATAGCTCGGTCTTTGGGTAACTCTTTTCTGGATGTTGGTAGATGCTGCTCAAAACTGTGTCTTTCCCTCAGGCAAAGGTCATAATTATCTGGGTATTATATATAGCTTATATGAGCTAATTAGATACCAACTGATTCCGCTTGCTCTTCAGTCGCCTTCAAAGACTATATGACAAAATGCTTGAGAGCGGCGAGATTGACCACAACTACCTGCCGCCATCAGAATCACATTTAAGAAGTCGCATCATAGGGCTGTTCGTCCTGTCATAAGAAATGCCTTTTTCGACTCATACTTAGTTTATCTGATAAGCATCAGAGCCAAAGGATTTGTTGTTCTTAAGCTTTTCTACGGACAAGCCAACATCGTCTTCACAAATTGTTGTAACTGATTCTTTTTAGACGGGACATACATGTCATGCACACTCTCTAAAAGTTCACATGATGTTTAGTCTCTTGACAAGAGGTTTATGCTCTTCGACATGACCGTCACACTTAAAACCTTTATCTTGGCTATGCTCAGAAAGAAGGCATCAGTCGAATGAAACACATTTCGAAAAATTATAGAATCAATAACAAGTTCTTCAAAACTTCGAGATGGTCGGTTGTTTTTTCGTCCTCACTGTCTTAATAATGTAAGAAACTGCCAAATAAAAATTTGTTTCGAAAGTGCAGTGGTACAGAAACGAACATACGAGAAATATTTTCGGAAGTGGATTTTCGGTGAATTTGCCGGGCAAACTAGCCGTCTCATTTAAACTCACTCTAAACTGCATATCACGCTGGACACGACCTTTATCCCAAGGCTTGTAGAGGGTCATTCATTTTTCGGTTTCGAAAGTAAAACTGAAAAAAACACACTCAGCGATACATCTTTGATGAACATTTTATTTCATTATAACGTTTGGACTTTGCCATTAAGTGTGAAATACAATCTCATTCAAATGGCCGCCTCGGGAAGATTCGCAGCATGCGATTGTTTTGAGGTAATTTTTAACCACTTTTTCGCACATTTCGGGCGGCATCTCGGCCATAACTGGAGTAATGTTGGTTTTAAATGCGTTTAGGGTTCGGGGATTATTCGAGTAAACACGGTCTTTTGCGTAGCCTCACAGAAAAAAATCAAGCGGTGTCAAATCACACGATCTTGTTCACGCCAAAACGTGAAATTACCCCGACCAGGAAACTTCTTATACAATAAAGCCATAATTGGTCGTGTTGTCTGGCTTTTTGCCCCATCTTGTAGTAAGTTTGTAGTAGGTTTTAATAATTTTAACGCGTTGTTCGATTGTTAAGCAATCCATTATCGTAAATGGCAAACATTTAACTATATCGATATAAATCGATCGCAATCGCACAAAGTCTAAACACGTACTCATAAAAAATGACAGAAAAAGAGAAAATTAGCAAAATAACGAGTAACGAGTAACGAGTGGTTCCTCTCTTGGCTCGAAACAGCACAGAGCATTTCAACCCGCATGTACTGATAAATATGTCAAATGCAGTTGTCAAGAAACAAATTCAAAATCCGTCTTCAAATGAATTGCACGGAACAATAAAATCTGGAAAAATAAAGAAAACTCGGTGGTGGTCGAATGTTGTCCTAGAACGTTTCATATAAGGTACATAAGTTATATATTTATTTGTGATATGGATTAGATGTCAAAGATGAAAGTTGCTCAATGTAGGTCGAACTCTATCCACGTACGTTGGCGTATATTTTCAGCTTTCTGAGAGAGTCTTGCTCAATTTTTTGAGTTTGACAGATTTGTAGTGTTTGGCTCGGGAAAGTACGCGAATAGGCCGATTATGACACTTTAAATGACAGGTGTCAAATGCAAGCGCTATCAACTTGAAACCACGAAATGAATGACCCTTTATAGCTTTGCTCGAATATATCTACTATTGCTAAGCTTTGCTGAATCTTACTGGGCTTCGAAGATTTTGGGCGTTCGACTCTTAAAACGTCACAATGAAATAGGCTCTCTGTCAAGCGTCCGAATGTTGTTTCTAATGCTAAAATTTTCGATCGTTTTGATCTAATTCTTTTTCTAATTCTAATTCTAATTCTTCTTGATGATCCCGTTCACAGTTGTTATCCTTCTACAGAGAACCATGTTTCTACATGGAGCAAACCGAACGTAGCCCTTTTACTGGCTGCCGTTGCAAATTTGTTCGCGATCTCTTGTCCCCGTTCTCTGGCAAGTGTCGTTTTTTTAATACATTTTTTTAATTCGATATTTTCTTCGGGCAGTCAAATCTTTTTTCTTTTCTTTTTCGTTGTGTTTCGCCAAATAATTTAATTAAATAGTCGCGAGTATTATAATATTAAATAATTCTGCAACAGAACATACTGCTCTTCTCAACTTCAGCAACTGCTACATCCAGCATTTGAAAACCGCTATCTGTTGGCTGAATTAAATAAAGCCTGCGCTCAATACCCACCCCCTTGAAGATGTTTTTATTTTTGAAGTGAAGTCGCCTAGCGCAACTTTCATGTCGGTCCTACTTCTGGTAGGCTTCTCTTCGATTCCATCTAGGGTTCCAAAAGAGTTCTTCTTAGACCGATGGTGCACTGTGCTTTGGTAAGACTTAGAAAAAGATCTCTTATATGGTTTAAGGTCAGGCGATCTCTCAACTTGTTGAAGATTATAACTGCCATTAGGTCCAACCAAAAATCATCCCGATTATTCAACTTTGGTGGACTCTAGCTCAGAACAGATGAATTGGGTTCGTTAAATTTAAAGTGAACTCCATTAGTACCGCGCAGTAGCTTTTCCTAAAAATCGTTCCAATGCAGGCAACCTTTTATGGCAGCTCTTACCGATTGCAAATGCTTTTTTTTTTTCATTTTGTCGTACAACAGCTGAGCACACTCGTAACCGGTTTCGAAAATGTTACTACTGCCATTGGCCCATACACCAAAACTTTCTCAGCATTCCATGTAATAAAAAGGCAGAGTGGCTACTGAGCGAGGGACCTAAAGTTCGCCCACTGGAAAGAAACTAACTACATCTGAAGGTGTTTTTTCACAGCGCCGTCAGACAAACATCACCGAGTATATTACAACTGATGACTGAAATTTGAGAGTTCAGATCTCCATCAGACTCGGCATCCCTTCCCAAAGCTGTAGCCCAGTATTCTCTACGTCGTTTCGACAAAACAAAAACCTTTGATTGCCCAAGTTCAAAAATACACCTACTTCAACTAACCAGCATCCTTCACCGAAGTCATTGTTTTACGAAAAAATGCAACCCCACAAATCCTTCCTTGACACCTCGCCCGCACCCGCACCCTTTCCCATAGAGATTAAAAGGCTATGCATAAAAATCCCAAAGATACGAGTACATTTTATGAATAGCCGCCAATTTAACCACAATGAATTGCTATACACTCGAAGGAGAAAACACTTTCAGCAATTCCAAGGCTCATCAACGAGCAAATTGAGCGCGGTTAATATTTCATATGTTCACAAAGTATATGAATACGTTCCTTCCCCAGGATTACCGTGGCTAAGAATGTGCTCTGAATAACTATATAGCCAAACCGCATGTGTTTGATGTCACTTCTAAGAAATTTTAATCAACAAAACCAGGATATACACGGTTTCCTTTTTTGTTTTTGTTTTCGATCTACCCTCTTCAAAGCTGAGATTTTCTGTGAAACTGTCAAATACGTATTCCAAGAAATCGCTTTGGCCCCAATACGACACACAAATAAACACAAGGTCTGGTCCGCAAAATGTGTCCTCTCATCTCAAGCTTGGCGTTCACTCACTTGGGGGCATGAGTTATGCGAGACCTTTGGAATGTCCCGCAACGCAAACAGATATCATAGTGCGAACACCTGACCGACCAGTCGAGGAATTTCAACTCAAAATTCCATAACTTTTGCAATATTGGCTGCACACATACGGGTTGATTTCACTTGTCCTAGTTGCCGCCTGGCTGGCTGACTTCAGCCAGCTGCATTACATTCGGTGACTGAAGGCCGAAAACCAATCGTTTTCGAGCAATTGCCGGGGTGAATTTTTGTTTGCGGTAAACTTTGTCTGCCATCGAATGTGTGTAACAATTTGGCGAATATTGCATTGTATGATACTGAACTTCGAGCTTATTTGTGTGGAGTGTGTGAAAAGTTGCACCTCAGGAACGCTGTGGTGCCAGGTGATGCCGTGAACCCCACAGAAGGTGGTACACAGCAGACCCAACTTGGAAGGAAAATCGAAACGAATATACACTGCCAGGATATATGGTGAAAAGTTTCAAAAATGCTTGTGCTGTTTTGCCCGTACATACAATTTCGGGCACCCACATCGCTCTCGCACACCCCAACCGCGTTAGTTGCGAGCATGGAATCTATTGTTTCGGTATGTTGCTCAACTATCTGATTGGACTTGGTTTAGCTTGGCACGGCCAACTGTGTGCACTGCCACTAAACTGCTGCTATTTTATGCGAAACGTTCTAACTGCACATGAATATGTATTAACCGTGGGATAACTGCAACTTTTGCTTTTATCTGGTCGCTTCCTGTTGAACTTTCCGTGCAGCTGGGGGTATACTTGTACGGTGGGGGAGTACATCTTGCTGGAGTCAGGGTCACAGCTTAGCCCCAGAGAATTCTGGATGATGCACCGGAGACAGGGGGCAGGAAGATATTTAGATGCACATACTTAATTCTGTTAAGAGTTTTATGACGCACATGAAGTAAAGTGTGCATTGTGCTTCCGCAGCTATTTGAAGCCGTTTCGTAGATGGGATTATGAGATGGTTTGGATATACCTGTTGTCTGTTATAGGAGCGCTTCCCAATGGTGCATGCCATGGGAATGGAACGCAAGTGCATTTAGTTTCGCTGTGATTTGCATACTATGTTGGAAATGGAGATGAAGGACTTGGAGGCACGTAGTTGATACAAAGAGGTGTTGTCGTCATAATGAAAACCTTTTTGGATGATGTTACTATCCTATCAATATTCCGATGAAATGTTGTCAATGACAACCGGATGAGTTCGGATGCTTGCTGTATTCCCCGTTTCCTGATGAAGGAAAAACACAAATGACACATTGAGCGCCGTTTTGAGGCCACTACTAACGGAACCTGAAGATAAAGGGCGAGAAGGACGTCAAGGTAGCTTAAAACGAGCCTGTGGGGTTGAGAAATTTGATGATCTTGTTGAATGGATACTTTGGCTGGCCGAAAGGTCATTATAAAAGGGATGACCTAGTGCACTGCGTCTGGCTTTGGGTAGGGCCAGACACTCACAAAGAAGACCAAACACTTGTTCACTCTTATTTGTGTCAGCGTAGCTATGACAGTGGGTATGCCAAACTTGGCTGCGTGAGTTCCAATGGTTTGTGCAAATTGCCGTTAGTCTGGCGACATATGCACGCTAAGAGGTTGCTTGTTCTGGACTCGTCGTAGGTTGGCCAGATCTTCCTTGAAATTCGTCAGGTTCATCCGTCCGGTCTCCGCACTTGAGGTGAAGTGCAGGAGGATTTCTCTCTTAACGTATCCCAGCCGAGGAAAGACTCGCTCCGCCTGAGACCCACGCAGGGCAGAGCCACGTCTGACAAGTTCATCGGCTTTCTCATTCCCCTCAATGTTCCTATGGCCGGGAACCCAGACGAGAGTGATTTCAAACCGACGACAAGTGTCTCCCTTGACCAAGCTTGACTTAGTTGAACCGATAGCTTTAATCGCGGCCTGACTATCGACGAAGATGCCTATTTTTTTTCAGGGTTTAGTTATGTTAAGGAGCAGTTTGCACGCCTCCTTGATTGAACGTACTTCTGCTTGAAAGACAGTGGTTGCGTTGGGGAGGCGGGAAGATTTTTAGATGTCTAACTCTGCTGAGAAAATGTCCGCTTTCACACCAAAGCTCATTTTAGAACCATCTGTAAAGATGGGTATATCGAAATCGTTTACGACCGCGCCGGGAATCTAACAGGGAAGTTTTTATGGAAGTTAAGTTTGGGAACTGTGTAGCCTGTCCTATTCCGTCGGGAAGGGAAAGTAGGCTGTGATATGGCCAAAATGCCTCTCTGACCAACATTTGAATTCCTTCAGTTTAACAGCGCTACACGCTACAATTTTTTTTATTTACAGATCCACTGGCAGCAAATTAAGAATCACGTTGAGCGCCTCGGTCGAACTTGATCATAGGGCTCCTGTTATTCCAATTCCAGATGTTCTTTCGTCTCTACTTAATTTCGTGATGTCATAGGCCTTACTTAAGACGGGCCACCATATACCAGTGATCCGTAGGTGAGGATGGGCGGTACGACAGTTGTGTACATCCAACGCACCATCTTTGGTCGAAGACCCCACATCTCGCCGACGGTTTTACTACAGGCGTATAAAGCTATGCTTGCCCTCCGCACTCAGGGTTCGGTATAGGATTTCCAGTTGAGTATAGGGTCGACTCCTAGGTAGGGTCGACTCCTAGGTAGGGTCGACTCCGTGGTACCTGGTACCTAGGAGTTGGTTATTCAAGCGGGGAAGTGAAAAGGTTGGTATTTTGGTTTTGGTGGTGAAGAGCATCAGTTCAGTTTTACGTGGATTAAGGCTATAAGACCACAACTTGTAGCCCAACTGCTAATCTTACCCATGGCTGTTTCCATGATTTATCTAATCACGTCCGGAAACATTCCTGAAAACAACCACGTCATCCACATACGCAACAGCATTGATGCCTTTTTGTTTAGTACCACAATCCAGACGAGGGGTGAGATTACCCCACCTTGAGGTGTTCCTCTGCTTACTGATTTAGTTGACAGGGTGTTACCAAGTTTTGCCCGAATGACCCTTGTTTTGAGCATGCAGATGATCCATGAAGTGACAAAGTTCTCTACACGTAATTCTGCGAGAGATTCCTGGATCGATTCAGTATGAACGTTATTGAAAGCTCCCTCTATGTCTATGAAGGTAGCTGAGGTATATTAGACCTTTCAACTGTACGCGCTACTTCATGAAGACCGGTCTCAGTTGACCATTCCCTTGAGGTATGCATGTTGTGAATAAGGGACACCTATCGACGCCTGTTCTATTGTGAAGGTCAAGTTGGTATTAGCAAAAACACCTTTCAAACACCTGTTTTGAAAATTGAAGTGCCATTGACAAGCTTCAGTAGCACATTTGAGAACATCTTCCAGTAGACGGTCTCCACCCACCCTCAGTATGAATGGATAACGCACCGCTTGTGGTCGTTTATGGATGGGAGGCTGATTCCCCTGGGAATTGATAACGCCGATACCAAACGCCACAATGTTACTGAACAACAGCAAACGAATCAAACCACAAAGACTCCTATTTCGCAATTGATTTCCATTTAATCAAAAGTAATTGCAACTTACTATAACTCTCAATCTTAAGTGAACCCCTTACATTAGAGACAGAGCAAAGGAACGTTTCAAACTAATCTCATTGCATCAATAAGTTACATAGTAATTACATCAAGGTGATGTTATCCATTAGATTCTTGTACGTGTACATGTTCTATTGAATTTCGAAAGAGAGAGTGTATCCCAAGTGCGCCTATTACCGTGTCCTAATGATAATGGCCAAAGTAATTGAAGAGGAACGAGCAGCAAACAAACCAGATGATGAAACCCAACTGGGATTAAGCTTCGACCACATAAACCAATCATTTTGAGGATTACTGGCTGCGTGATTGTGTGCGGCTTGTTTCTACTGCGTTATCGATTTCCTTCGAACTGATGTCGCACCCTCTTTCTCTCTCTCTCTGTCTCTCTTTTTCCTGCTGCAGTCATGTTGCATCTTTGAGTGAGATTGTGCTATATCGAATTACGAATTTCTGTTGGTTCCGATGGGTGAGAACAATGTCATTCGCTGTGGGCACAGACTTTGTTTCAATTGAGTTTTGAGTGTGTGAAACAGGTGATATACCGCATTTTGTACCCAATCCGCAAAAAAAGGACACATAGCAGAACCGAACAATTATCTTGGAATACCTTTTTCCTCCTAGGATCTTTGAATCCGTATGAAATCATCCTCTGGGCAAATGGATGCAGGATGAGCACTAGCTCAAAGAATTCCAGGCTGGATTTCGAAGCGAATATTCAAAGAATGATGAATACAATTTTTATCCTTTGGAGTATAGCGGCGGAACATTCGTTGAGAAAAAAAAAAACTGTACGTGTTTTTCGTCGACTTCAAGGCAGCAGGAGTTAACGCTGGAATTTTGTCGAAGTTTGCTAAGGTTTTTGATGACGACACTCAATCAGCAGTATGGAGTGGATTGGAAAAATTTACGGTTTGCATCAAGAATGGGAGTAAAGCAAGGATGTATCCTGAGCCCTTATCTGTTTGCTTTGCTTATAGACGAAATTGAAATTTACATTTTTTTTAGCAGACTTGGTATAAATTTTGTTGAATGAATAACACAAGTAGTGTTGAATTGAAAAAAATACAATTTAAACTGGATAATCATTTGAATGCAATGCTTTTGATGGCGTCATTTATTATTTGACACGCAAAGTAGTTTGTTAATGTGCATAAAAATATAATATAAACATAATAAAAATACTCTTAAAGAGTAAGTTTAACAATTTACAAATAAATAAATCCGTTTATGGATGAAGACACGAAAAATGGATATTTGGTAAATGGATATAAATTGGTAAGAATTGCAATGTGGTAATATAGGATTGTTTTATATGCATTTTATTATCTTAAATAAAATAAATCAAATTTGACTTCATCCATGTTTCAGGATTTTTTTAACCGAATTTTAATAGTGAAAGGGATGACTACATATTATTTAAGATATAGAGGATCTTTTTTCTTTTCAAATATAATAATTATGTCTTAAAAGTAATAGCTAACCTTTTTAAATTTTTAATTTTATATTTATGTATATTTTGATATTTTCTATGTTGTACAGTAAACATTATGTAATGTAATTTATATAGTTTCTACATTTAATAAAGCTAATTGTTAAACTTATTGAAAGCCAATGCTATCCACATAAAAATCTGTTTCAAAATTATGGAACTGAGATAATAATTCGATATAACCAGCAATGTTCTTATAGATTCAACAAAAGACAACTGTAAATTATTTCTGTAGTACCTATCAACAATATTTGCTGTTGATTTAACAAAATGACAGACAATTTTGACGGTATTAAAACTTTTTTGTTATTTTAATAATTAATAAATTTCTTTGAAAAATCGCCACCATTTTGGTAAATTTAACAAAAAATGTTCCTACGTACAAATAAACAATTTTTGTTACCATACAAATTTTTGTTGTAATCACAACAAAAGTTTTAAGACAAGATAAAACTTATTAAGATTTTGTCAATTTGATAGAAACATTTTGTTGGATGTAGATTGGTATATTGACAAAAAAAAATGTTGATTCAAGCCTCATTTTTATCAAATACTAGCTGACCCGTGCTTCGCGCATTTTCATTTAAATCACAATTGAGTGCGACTGCAAAAAATCCTATTTCATTTGGATGAGTCACTCCAAGGCTAGGAGCTAAAAGGCATTCGAGAACTACTACTTTATTTAGATATCCGCTTATATCTCCGCTTTCGGACAGCGGACTATGATTAAACATATCCTATCATTTAACCTCGACAATTTTCAATGCAACTGTGAAAACCGGAATCAATTCCGTGCAGCACTTTTTTAATCTATTTCGGGCAAACACCTTACGGCCGGAAAAAAGTAACAGTTTTATTATCGTAAGGATACCAGGGTTTTATTTTCAGTGTAGGCTTGAAGGGTACTGCGGATTGTGGAATTTAAAAGTGAATTTGGGTCTAAGTGGAAAGTAATGATCGCCAAGAAGGGGTCTGCTATTATGTCTCGTATAGGGAGAATTTCAAGCTAACCGATTGAGATAGTGAGATCATATAAGTATCTGGGTGTTACGATAACCAGTAAAATGGATAAAGAACAATTTATTATTATAATTAATTTGCTCAAGCCTGGGATATTAATAGTATGCAACCGTCGAAAAACTGCTAAGATACCGAACTACATGACTACAATCGAAACAGGATTACCAGCGCTCGTTATTAAATCGCTTAAGCTACACGTGGAATATTTACCTAAAATATTTAAAATGTCTGATATAAGGCTACCAAAAATAGTATGGAGTGTAAGAGTCTATGGTTTGGGAAATTGAAAGTGCTGTCAGAATTTGGTGACTTTAATTAATCAGCAGAATATTACCAACGTGTATGCTCTATAATCTTGTCTCAAAATAAGATGAGAGGTCTAGAATAGATTGCAGAAACTACAACATCATTTATGTGATCGAAACTAATTATGTAATTAAACAAAACTAAATATAATAATTATTTAAATCAAAATAGTCAAAAGCCAATTTCTGCTATATTCAAAATGAGGGGAGAACTGGTAGGCCTCAACTTTATTCCACATCGATAGGATTTACCAATCTATCGCAGTCTTTGTAACCTGTCTGAGAGGGAAGATGTCTTACATTTTATCGGGAAATTCCCGACCCTGAAGGAAATAAGAAGAACTTTTCTCGGCGGTGATTCTAAGTCGGAGGCGGACATTTTTGGAGATCGATCCTTAATTGTGAGAGAGATTTAAACCAGTTATACAATTTCTATAGCTCTGCAATATCTTGTGGAACTCAGATTTTGAACGAAGCCTTCTTATACTATTGATAGAGTACCTAGCTATACTGTTTATTTAATAACCAGGTTTTTTTTAAATACGATCTGTTTTAAAAACATGTAATAAAAATTGCAATCTCGCAGACGGCATAGCCATGCTAAATGATTTCAAACGAGATTTGTTAAGTTCAAATAATAATATTCAATTCAAGTCAAGAGTGGGAGTACCTCACATACTTGGATGAGCCTTCTTTGAGGCGCACTTTTTGGAGAAGCAAATAGATAAATGAGGTTCAAATGTGAACTGTTCCACTTCTACCTACGAAGGTGAATGCTTCTGAATGAAGAATCCCCGAAAATGTTGCAATTGTGTATAAACAAACAGTTGGTGTGACAGTTCCATTTAAGACTCTAGGACTTGCTTTTCACAACTCATTGGGCTTGACTATTTGTGGCAATAATGGAACAGGCGCCTAATAAAAGTCGTAAGGTTCTTACTTCTAATTCTATGCAGGGTCTAATATAATCCGCAGTCCAACGACAGATATTTCAGTCATACATTTCCAAATGGCTACGTTTTATTATTTATAGCCACGCTTTGCAATCGACTCATGTTCAAAACAGCTAAAGAAGCCATGGCAATCCCTAAAGTGCTTACGAAAAATTACCAGCAACCCCACATACTGACGGATAATTGTAGTAAGAGTCCTAACGGCAGAGAGGCAGCATTTTTCTTCAAAGTTTTCCCAGTAAAGGAAAAAAGCGTCTCTAAGTAAAATGAAAAATAAATAATTGATGCAACAGGTCCGTAGGGACCCTAGGCCTAGCTTCTCACAACCGTTCGTCTTGTGTGAGTTTTTATTTTTGGGACGAATGGAAGGGATCTACAATTTTATGCCGAGTCCAAACAGCTCTTTCATGACAGTCATACTCTCGGATATTCGTCAGACGTTCACGAGAGGTGGTGAAAAAAACCTTGAGTTGGAATTTGGGTTTTCTCGGGACTCAAACCTGGGACCCATCACTTAGTAGTCCAACACACTAACCACTAAGCCACTGCGCCGACGTCTCTGCATTCGCCAAAACACGCTGAGAAGAAATTTTGTCCTGCAATTAACAACTACACCAACTGACATACAAAACAAGCGCAGGGAACTCACTCACAGTCGAAAGAAAACATAAAAACGGACCAAGTTACCGAAACTCATTTCCAAAATTAACCGCTCGTCTGTTCATGATTCAATGTTCCACCACAGTTCTACATTATATAATTATACCATCACTTCCAGATGAGCTTTCTTTAGAAAATCAATTTTCGTGCTAATCACCACAAGGGTCAGAAAGAGAAGGAAAAAAAAAATCATCAACACCCCATTGCTAGTTGACATCATTCAGAATTCAACGACCATTGTCAATGTGTCAAGTGTAACCGGTCTTAAAAAATAAGAAAAACAAAACAAAAAATGCGAAAAGAAAACTTCATCCCTTGTGAATTAAATTATTTTCATGAAACCATACCGCCGCACCCTTGCTGGCCATGGCGTGCGCCTTTGTTTGACATCATCCTTCGTACGGTTTGTTTGCCTTCCTGTAAGTCATGTCATGTGATAGCGATTAGTGAATGAACGACATGCCGCCGATGACGACGATGATGATGACGACAACAATAACGATGATCATAAGGACGACAATGGAGTCTAAAATTACTTCGACTGAGGGTGGTTCTGGTTGGTGGCCCCATATCCCCTGTAGATAGAGTGAAACTCTTGCTATTGTCAAGTCAATCCTAAATGGGGAATATTTTCCGGAAGCACGAAAATAATGTTTGACGAAATTTTAATGATCAGGGCGTTGTAATGATGGGAACGGGATGACATATTTCGGGAAGAAAATAATTAAAACGTATTTTGCATGGTTTACTGTTTTAATTCTTGGTCTTGCAGCTACACCTAATTAACATAATTTTGTATTTTCGTCTCTTTCAGATACAAGGAGTTGCAGTTGTCCTTTTTTGGATTCTGAGGTGAGGGTTGTTTGTCAGTAATATACATTTTTTTCTATTTAATTCAGAGGGTTCTTTGATTTGTCAACATTCCCAATCGAATTGTTTGGAATGTCTTATTTGAATTTATAAATATTCGTCGTAGGGGATTTTTTTACGAATACAAATTTAGCAGAGTCACCCTAGTGCGTAGACGATTTTTTTATATTTACATTATAACAGAGCTCTTCCTAAGGTGAACCAAAATTATACCTTTAATAGTATTTTTCTTTGAATAAGAAATGTTCTGTTGAAATTCGGTTTTTCTCTTTCGCCGTGTTTTGAACCAGTGCCGCTCGGTCATTAGTAAAGACTATAACCACTACATCGTTGCCACCCCGCACCATTAAGCATCAACATAAAATGTTTCGGTTTTGAACGATCCGAAAGTTAATAGTAATGAATAGCGAATACACAGTATGTTGCTGACGTGATAAATCAGAGCTATGACGTAATTATTGATAGTCATTCTATAAGGAATACAACTTAGCACGTCTTCACCTTTAAGGTATATACTATACAATGGCTTTCCTTTAGTCTTTACCTAGTGGCGCAAATTATACTTTGTTCATAAACCGAAACTGACGTATTAAATATAATTGTTTTGATTTTTTTTTAGTAAAAACTATAAAAAAGCTACAAGGGAACACCTTAAAAAATTATTACAAAATATTGAGCAATAAATGCGTATGAGCAGTGTCTTAGTGGATAGTGCGTCGGACAACTATGAGAGGCTTCCAGGAAAAACACAAATTATATTTAAATGCTTTTTTCCACTGCTACGAGCCTCGCGAACGCCTGACAAACATCCGAGACAGAGAGTGCCACTGTCATTGCTTCTCAATTATTCGCATAAAATTTTAGACCTCCACAAAAATTAAAGAAAAAACTCAAACAAAGGAATAATTGGAAGAAGCTATGCCTAGGGTCCATATGGACCTGTTGAGCCCATTTTTAATTTTTATATATTTAAAAAGTTCCAATTAATTTATAAAATAAAAAAAATAAACTCAAAACTTAACAAAAACTAGAAAACTAGTCAACTGATTTCGTAAAAAATTGAATAGTTTATTACTTATTTGCAACAACTTGGTTTGAATGAAATTTGATAGGTGGCGCTGTTGTTTAACAGTGGTTACTGATGCTGCACTTTGTCTTCGAGCTAATAATCGGTTCGTTTTGTAAAGGGGATTTTTTTTTTGTTTGGAAGTCGATTTGAATAGCTTTAGAAAATATATCTCCTACAGCTTAGAAAATATGCGAAAGAGAGTAGGTATGAACTTAATTTTCTGTTTTCTTTTTATGCTTTTAAGAAATTTAGTGAAATTGCGTCATTTTTGTTTGGTCAAATATCAATATTTTGGAATTCCAAATAGAAAAAGAATCAACTTTCAAGCCAATTTTTAATAATTTAACTCTTTATTTTTATTTGACAAGGACTTTGTATAGAAAACTTAAAAACAACCTTAAGGCTGAAAACACACCGGATAAAGCAAAACGTGTTTTTTTTGTTTCGTGAAACAAGTGAACATTGTTTCTTATGAAACAACACACACCAAAGCAAACGACACAAAACACAGGTTTTTGTTTTGGTGGTGGTTGTCGAAAATATATGCCATGTTATACGAGCAACACACACCGAATGCAAGAAAACTGTTTCGACCAAGCGTCGTTGACGATAATTGTCTATACGTTCTTATGGCGCAACATACACCAAATGAAACGAAACGTAAAAACCAAATCAAAACAGAAAATCATGTTTCGGTGCCTGTTGTTTTTTTCAAAACAAAATTTTGATTCCGTGTATAAGATTGGCACAACTTCATCGTCTGAGTCCGAGCACATGTTGAACAATACCAACAGCAAGTCGAAAATTCCATTTTGTTGTATTTCAACGCACACCAAACGAAACAAGAAAACAAAACGTTTTGTTTTGTTACATTCTGTTCAAATAAAAAATGTTTTTTAACTATCGAATCAAAAACGTTTTGTTTGATACCGTGTGTTTTCAGCCTAAATAGAACACATTTTTCAGTAATAGATTACTTGGTCGTTCATTTAGCAAAGTTAGGGCACGTTTGCATCATCATCATTTTGTTCATGAATTTTTTTTTTTTTTTAATGTTTCCTGTATTGCTTTAACGAATTTAAATGAAATAAAAAACAAATAAAGGTCAACTTCTTAGATATGGAAAATATTTATGTTTTTGCGTACAAAATAATTCATAATGAACATCGTTTTCAAATACAGAACTGTTCATTATTTTAATGAACGAATGGTCAGTATACGCGTATTTGTAAGCAGAGAATTTTGTTCTAAGAAATTAAAAAACAAAAATACTCGTGGGACCACGTTGTTTGACTTTATCTGGCAAGACCATCTTGGACATCTTAGACCTACATTTTTGTATTGACATTGTCTTATTCTATGCAATACCTTGCGCAATGGCTTAGGGGTTAGTGTGTTGGACTACGAAGCGAGGGGTCCCAGGTTCGAATCCCGAAATAAAAGAACAAATTCCAACTTAAGGTTTTTTTTCACTGCACCACCTGTCGCGAACATCTGACAAACATCCGAAAACCGAGAGTATAGTATAACTGTCATTAAAGAGCTTCTCAATTAGCCGTTTGCACTCGGCATAAAATTGTAGATCCCTTCCATTCGAATGGCTGTTCCGCCAACTATTTTTTTTTTACCTTTACTTTACTGAACTTGCTCTACGACCCAGAGCTTGGTCATTAGCAAAGGGCGAAAAATACATTTTTGGTCATAGCAACAGTCGCTTCGAGACTTTTCATGAAAACACATTGTGGTTGCAAGATTAGTAATACATTTAACTGATAGCTTTAAATGTTTTTGTAAGTGTAGGCTCCTTAAGAACTTTTTTTTGTATTGAATTAAGAACTATTTGAGGAGTGTCAATTTAAAGCCAGGAAAGTTCGGAAGAAAAGTATACATTTTGATGTGGAACGCTCACAAAATGTTTGCGTGGCAATGTAGGACATAGCCTAGATATAGAGGGTTCTCGAAGTGTGCAGAAAAATTTCATTGACAGATTCACCTAAGTCTGTCAAGTAATTTTTTAGAACGTAAAAGACATAAAATAAAATTTCGAACGAAATTATGGACATATAATTTTTTAGATTCCCTCTGGAACTTTTTCCACTCTTTCCGTTAGGTACATGCAGCTCTTCGGTAGAAAAATGTTCTAAGATTACCTACTGTTAGAACCTACAAGAAGAAGGAAGGTGCCTGCAACCGTCGTATATGGCTTAGTTCACACTTGCCCCAAGCTACCCAAAGTATGACTGTTGAACAAATAAAGTTGCTTTATTGCAAGGTTCACCTTATTTATAAATTGCAAGGTATGTAGACCGAAATTCGAAGTTTTACCAATGCACTCCTACATACTTTGCAATGTCTGGACGAGGCTTTTTTTTTTGTGTGTAGTTAAAGGTCACTGAAAAATGAAAATGATTTTTTCTTTTACAATGTTTGTTGGTGCATTTTCTTTAAAAAAATAAATTAAACTCTCAAAAGTGAAGGCTGTTTTCCTCAGACAATTTCTCTCACTAGACACTCCCGCATTATATACCTACCAACAGTCCTGGGGGAGTAGTCGCGTTGTTATTATTCGGTAAGTAGTAAAAGAAAACATAACAGGTTTGTGTAGTATCCTCCTCTGAATTCTTCCCTGAAAGATATCTGCAAACACATTTATTTTCAAAAAAAGACAGCAATCTTCCTTAAACCTTCCTTAAAACGAAATCCTGCCAATATTAAAGTGCCTACCTAACTACCTTCTCAGAAAAAAAGTCATTTCCTTTTTAGCCGCGCAAATACGGTTGAAATTTTATTTTCCACCCACAATAAAAAACAAACAAACAAACTTCCCCGTCCCTTAAATGAAAACACTTAAGCGCTCCTCATAGCAATGTCATCTAAACAGAATTCCTCTCCGTCACACTTCCATTTCATAAAATGCTTTAAAAACCAAAAGCAACGAGGCAAACATCGCGACATTCCGAAAAACAAAACAACTACAGCGAACGAGAATTTATGCTAAATAAATAATTTCAATCAAAACATCAAATCTCAGTATAACTCGAGCGCAATAACAAGATTTCATTGCAATCATTACACGGCGGCCCACCCACAGATACTGAGACGAAGAGAGACTCTGTGGAAACGATGTCCTTTCTTGAGATAATAGCACTCTTCAAAGTCTTTTGCATCGCGCAATAATTTCTTTTATTTCGTATAGCATTAGTATACCAAGACCAACTATACCATGGCCACCCTCGCCTCACGCCGGCCGCAATTCTTCTGTCTGTTGCAACAAAAGGAAAGGACAGACGTTTGAATTTAATTAAATCCCACTTGAGATTCAAATGAACGTATATATCTTCGTCTAATTAAAGCGCAGAGCAGTATCCTCTAAACTCTAATGCAAGTAGCGCCCCTGTGCCGAATCTACTGAAAAGGAAACGATTTTCCAGGGGGATTATAGGACGCTGGAGAGCGACGCAAAAATGTCGACTAACGCGAGGGTGTGTCCTTGTACGTACCTACATTTATTTATATATCTACAAAAACCAAGAAAAATGCCAGAGAGACGAATTGAAAATAGGTAATTTATAGGGTGCAGAGCGTGCTCTTGTACTCCAGGGGCTTTTGTTGCTTGCTATGGGACTAGAAAACACTGATAGCATGTGGTATCAATTTCGTGTGTGCGTTTTCCCTATCTATTCGGGTATAAAGAGACAGTCTTGACTGTAAATTGTGGGATGGGTTTATAGGGCTTTGCGAAATATGTGTGTGTGTGGTTTTGCTATTGTTCGCTCTTATCATCGAAACGGCGACAATGTGAAAGACGATGACAACTTATCACATGTTCGTCCTTTCATGTCACTGCCATGTGACGATTTTCCAGACAAATTCTATTACAGTTAAACGTATTTGCTCTGAAACACTTCCTAAGCGCTGTCGTTTGGGATGTGTGTGATTTAATTCAAACGATTGTCTCGTATCTATCCGTATATATGTACGTGTGTGGGAGAATACTGCATATGTTGGTTTTGGTTTAGTGATTGAAATAAGGATTAAGACTTCTTTGAGGGTATATATCCGTACGATGGTGGATGTTGCGTCCTCGAGTGAAGTGATTTTCATCGCAAATCGCTTATGACGGGAGTGGACAGTCGATACTCGATTAAGGAGTAGTGACACAATACAAGGAAATGCGTTAGGCGTCGTTATTTGCGGTTTAATGTCCTTAGGCCAGCAGATGTGTCCAGTTCGTAAGTGTGCCGAAATGGCAGTAATTGTTCGGGCTTGTGCTACTCCTGTGACAAATGTTCCAAGGCGCTTGTTTTAGAGATGCATTTAAAATAGTTTTCAATCCACGAATATTTTATTTGGCGGCATTTGTATATATTTGCCGATACAGTCCAGGGCTCGGACTTTTAAATCGTATTTCGAAGTAGATTAAAAGAAAAAGCAAAGTAGAACTACATTTTTTGAAGTAGATTTCTAAGATGAAAACAATCAAATTTTTGTTGTTTTAAAAACTGTATTACAGTCACGATATTGTCCTCAATTTAATATATGGCTCATAACCAGCGTTGCCAACCACTTTTGACGAAAAAATGCCTTACTTGAAAAAAGATGCCATTTCAATAAAATAATGGCTAAAATATAAAAAAATAAACAAACAAGAAAATATAAAAATTAATAAACAAAAACAATTTTTGTATTTATTTTTCAAGAGTGACAGATAAAGTTTTCGGAAAATGAGCAGGTGAAGGTGGAAACACATTCTTCAAAAAAAATAAAAGGTCAGAATCTATGTTGAATCAAACAAAAAAAATTTAAAAAAAATATTTGAAATAAAAAAAGATGCGTTTTAAAAAAAAATACAAGCCTTAAAGTTTTAACTAATGAAATAATGCAAAAAGACGTGAAAAAGCCTTAGTTGGAATGGATGCTCACAGTTCTCATACCTCTGTAAAGTGAGACCATAATGTGTTAGACATGCAGATAGGAAACCATCATTCTTCCACATTTCATCACTCTCTCTCTGAACAGACAATGTAAACAAATTATAAATTTGCAGGAACTAGGAAGTTTCACGTTTACTTAAAAAAATAAATAAATAGTTGGCGCAAGAGGTCCGACCCTAACCTTGCTTTTTCACAAACATTCGTTTTGTGTGAGTTTTTCATTTTTGGACGAATGGAAGGGATCTGCAATTTTATGCCGAGTGCAAGCGAATAATTGAAGAGCTCTTTCATGACAAATAAAGGGTACGATTTGACAACTTCAAACTTTCAGTGTGAACGCACCCTTGAGCCGATTACCGAGCTGTCAAAGGCAAAATATTCAGTAAAATCAACATTTGCATCATGGTGAAGTATACACAACGTTTACAAATAATTAAAATTTACTACCGAATCGGTGGTCGCAACCAATTTTGATCGCAAAATCATCTTCAACGATGGAGCGTATTTTTTGTTAAATGGCTTCGTCAATGAGCAAAATATGCGTCACTGCAGGTCAGAACCCTGATGTGCTTCATGAAACAGCACATCATCCGCACGAAGTCACTGTTTGGTGAGGTTTTCATGCAGGTGGCGTCATTGGGCCGTTTTTTTTTCGTCGATGAAAATGGCCGACACTTTACACTACAGAGACATGTTGGAATGATATTTCTTTGAGCAATTGCATGAATTGGACATCAGTTATATGTGGTTCCAACAACACGGTGCCACAAGCCGCACAGCGGCTGGAACAATCGAGTTATTGAAGTCTCAGTTCGGTGACCGTGTTATCTCGAGAAACGGACCTAACGCCTCTAATCGGGTTCAACGTATCGACAGCTGCATACGTTCCCGCGGTGGACAAGGGCATATGAACAAAGTGGAATTCCTTTCATAAATGTTTTGATAGTAATTTAAGCCAATCGATTTTTATTTTGAGATATCTCAATTAGTTTGCAGTTTATTTAAAAAAGAAGTTGTCCTTAATGAAAGCCCCTTTACATATTATACCTACTTTCGGATGTTTGTCAGAAGTTCGCGAGAGATGGCGCAGTGGAAAAAAAAACTTAAGTTGGAATTTGGGGTTTTTTGGGACTCGAACCTGGGACCACTCGCTTAGTAGTCCAACACACTAACCACTAAGCCACTCCGCATACATGTTTGTTACTTAATGGCGTGAAAACTACAAAAGAGATTTCGATGAAACTATTTTTGAAATTTGTTCCAGACTCCGAGAATATTATAGGCTAGGGCGTTCAGTGCCACGCCCATATTTGATTTGAGTGTTTTTCAGCTAAATATATTTATTTTCCTCCCTCTTAAAAATTGGAATACTTTTGGAAGCCAATAACTCCACAAATATTTTAATATTAAAATATTCAGACGCAGCGTGAAAAAGCCTGGACCCTGGACTAATGATCTAAAGGTCTCATCACTCATGCCCGAAAAGACACATAATGCATTTTAGGGTTTTCAATATTGCGCCACCTTGCGCGGCCGTCTGAAAATCATCCAAAGTATAACTCTTTTGAAAGAGCTTCTCGATGCAGCCGTTCGGACTCGGCATCAAATACTAGGTCCCTTTCAATAGCCTTAAAGTTTAAAGTTTAAAAACTCTCAAAAAACCAATGGAAGCATTTTTCTTTAAGTTTACTTAACAAAAGTCAGAGGTCGTCACATCAACACCGTGTGCCTGTTTCAGTATTTGGAGCAATCTCGCAGCGGAGAGTACCTCCCTTGAAAAGTTGGTCAGTATGCAACTTAAACCTGCACCTTGGTCGATGAATTTGATAAATGAGTATCTGCCCTAAGAAGGTGTACCTCCGTATTTTCGATACAATAGCACTTTTAGGTCGCAGTGTCAGCCATTGAGAAGGGAATCTTAAAAAAAAGATGTGTATTGCTTGGCAAAATAATTTCTTGATAAAAATAAAAAACAAAAATTTAAAAAAACAGCACATTTCCGTTTGTGAACGCCCGAGCTCAGAGATCTCGGGAAAACTTAAGCATGGCTGGATTTCACATATACCGTCTAAAATGCTATCACAACTCTCCATGAGCGGAGCTTAGAATATGCTATAGCAACTAAAACCGAAAGCAGGTACTACGTCAAGAGGCTGGAAGGGCTCCTTAGCTTTGAGAAGAGGTTAACCTATCTAAGTTCATGGTTATTGCAGCACTCTAACAGGCTGTGACAACCTCCAAGTTGGGGTTACGTAACACTCAAGAAGTTATAAAAGCTAGCAATTGGGGTACCACAGCTTTTTCAAGATTTTAAAGCAGCTAAGCATGTTTTTACAACAACTTTTAAATATGATAACCTCTAACGTAGGCGCCCTACAGCTATGAAGATGTTAAACAGCTAATTTGATGGGCCATGCAGATCTTTCAATATGTCAGCTATACGACAACGTATAATGATGGTTTCCGGAGATCTTTTATGCGGCTGTAATAGCTTTGTTATAAGTATCGTAGGTCTTTTAGAAAAAACTGCGAACCCTAAATAGGTATGTGAGAAGTAATAAATTTACAATAGGTTCTTATAGTTCTGCTTTAACTTTAAGTAGGCACTGTCAGGGCCAACATGGATCACAGTTTCTTATTGTGGCAAACTTCTGGCGCTAACCGTGTTTGGTTATTGACATCTGGAAGGCGATCGGTCTGCAGCAGATCTTTTCAAGGACTTCTGACTATAAAACACTGGAAGAGAAATGTACATACCTTCAGAAATATTGTCGTCGCGGTTAGGAATATTATCAAAAACTGACAACTTTCAATCAGAATTCGAAGTAACCTCCATTTTGGTCATCTCTTAAACTACCTACGTCAACGTATACCATTCTCAAGCCAGCGACACTGCCAAAGCCTTCCCACGCCCCTTCAACCTATGAATGAAAGCCTAAAACCGAGCAATCAGTTTCGGTTAAGTACCTCTTCAACATTACCACATACATTTGGTGTATTTCCTCTTTCCCACCGATGTTGTAAAAACCCAATCCAACGAGACATTACAAAATATAAAAAAGGCCGAAGATTTGTTAGCCCTATCACCCACTTATTGCCAAACGATATACCTACACACAGAGGGCAAACATGAACAAAAAAAATGATTTATTTGCAATTCCCAAGTACCTACCACTGGAGGTTGCCCATTAAGCCCGCATATACAAGCCGAGTGGGTGTACCCCACTCATGGATCCATATCCATCTGACCTACATCAAAAGTTCCCCTCGAAATTACGAGTATAAGCCACTCACGTGCCACCATTTTCCCTCATCGCTTTCGCCATTTATAGTCAAGCTCAGAACCCTTTCATAGTACGTCTGAGGCGCATCACACTCCGTTAACCGTTCGCAATCTTATTCCCAACGTCCGGCCCCCAACACAGTGCCTCTCGAAATTGGGAAGACATTTTCCAAAATACTCGTGTATTGATTTATGTCCCATGGCCCAGTGCTTCCCGGCGTGGTAGGTTCCCTGCCCGCTCTTTCCTTTTTTATTTTTTTTTTTGGAATATCGCCATAGAATCAGACTCGGGTTCAAAGTGAACTATGGGAGGAAGCTGTGAATCCCTTTGGGAGCTATATATAATAATAAACCTTCAAAGCAGATGTGTTTTATTAAAACATTCCATTCACACACACACGGTGTAGATAGATGTCTGTGTGCTGCCCATGATACCCGTCTGCAGACAAACCGAAACCATGTAGCAGCGCAAGGACGCCGATAATATTCCAACGACGTCAACGATTTACTGCAGAGCGCAATTTATAAATTTTTAAAACGGTCATTTGCGTTTTGGACGACACAATTCAGAGCAATACAGGGCAACGACCAGAACCAGGATGTGCGAGTATGCGGCGCAAGTGTTATGTGGGTCGCCATATCGTCATCGTCATCAACTTAATAATCGAATTAGGACGGCAAGGACGGACACGGAAATATATATCTTGGGCTGTTAGCCTTTTTGTGTAAATAAAAAGCTCACACAAGTCTGAAACAGCGTCCTTTCTGCCATACATATTTTCATGGTGTGTATGTTCCGTATGAATGGCTCAGTGTTATCGATTTTTTGAGCAACGCCCGCGTTCGATAAGTTATTTACGACCGGGTGTGTGGGAATGCTACATATGCGAAAGAGCATCCCCATTTACGGCCCACGAATTCGACACAACCGCCCGCGCACACACTATGTCAAGAGGACGTGCATGCAATTATCGGTGCAATGGGAGCACGATAGAATGTTCCACATTTCTAATGACATTTGGGCCGAGCAAATTATCCCAGCAATTAATGTCGAATTGCAGTTTATGAACTAATTCATCATGTGTGTTGAGTCACAGACACAGCAACAGCACACAGTGCGGCTGCAAATGCGTTTGCGTTTAATTTTGGTCTGCGGCGCGGTAGGGTAGTTGTTCCTTCATTAGTAGCGCGGCTAAAATCTAACACCGATTTGACGCCAACATATCGCCTCTGCCGACACATTGTGTTGCACAAGAAAATCGTGGGGCGCCGAGCTCTGTTTTTGTGTGCAATAGGACGTGTACACACATGCGACTTGGAGTAGTTAGACTCTTAATGCATTCGACGGATGGCGGTGGAAAAATTGCAATTAATGTTGATTCACCATATGTAATTGCACTTAATTGTATGGCGGAGGTAGTTTCACTTTTAGGGGTAAATAAAGTGGAAAGCTATATTTGTCAGGAGCTGTGACTAAGTGCAAAGAGTTGTAATGGTAATGTGCTTTATCACTGATGAATTATTTTGCTCAATTATGGGGTTTTCTTCGCAGGCACTTATTGCAGCTTAACTACTGAATAGTCAAGTCTGGCCAATGTCGACTTTTGATCTCATGACCGTCCGTCCAATCGAGGCACGGTTTCGGACGTAATTAGTAGGGCAAATCTACCATCTAGAAGCTTTTACGAGTACGTTATAATGGAAATCAAATTTGTGACAAGCTGAGTTATACTAACTTAACTATGAAACACAAAGACTCCATCAGCCTTGTCCCGTATGCAGACTACATCACAGTTTTCGGTTCAATCAGATAAGGCTGACGAAATTTATGAACCTGAAGCTTATCTGGGATATTTAACCAAGGTAACCGATGCAGAATTCTGAAAAGTCGCAAGAAAAAGGGCCAATGAGAAAAAAAAGTCACTTCTGAAGCAGCAAATTTAGAATTTTTGAACGATATTTAACAAGCTCATTAAACACTTTTTTTTTGTGAGGCAACTGCGATACATGTCAAAGGTGTTTATTGGGAAACATTTTTGAAGCGCCTTCTTCAACTAACAAAAGTCCAAAATGGCAAACAATTGTTGCGGGCTCTCGAAAAAAGTGCCAAATTGCTACTTTAATCGCACAATGGTCACGCTGTATTTAACAAGGTTCTATCAAGCTTCTGTGCTTCATATACCGCTCTCCAAATGATAACCAACAATCTAAGTTACTCCTTCAGTTAAGCTAGAGAGTCAAATTTGGATGACGTAAGCTTCCTTCAAATTGAACAAGAATTCATTTGGCACATCATAAAGACAAGATTGGATGTCAGTGAAAAAAAATTTCTTTGCTTCAACAAAATTCCTAATTTCCGGCCGTAATACTGCGCCAGTCTACTGTTGTGTGGCCATCAGCAAAAATGATGCCGCTAACAGCACACCGTAACAGAAGCTGAATTTCGTCGCAGATTACAGCGAAATTATTAAGCTAGACAGACAGGATTTCCATTTCCATTCTGATTTCTAAAAAAAAAAAACAACATAACATTTGTATATCTTTTTGATGTTTGGATATCATTTTTTATTAAAGACAAAACAAAATTAGGCACCAAAATCTATCTGTTATTAAACAGATGGTTCTCAAAAGGTTGTTTAAAAAATGCGTTATTCTATTGCCGCGCATGAATTGGGACTGAATAACTGAAAACAAGAATAGTTAAGAAAACGTTGCAGAATTCAGTTCAAATTGTTTTTTTTTAAGATTAGTTAAGAATGAATGTAGCTCGTTTGTTTGAAATTGCTTCATAAAGTCGGTCTGAAAGTGAATCATAAAGAGACTCCAGGTAATTCCAGAAAACTTCGCTCCACGCGGCATCGATGGCTGCTGTTAATGATTCAACATCTGAAAATTGTCTACCGGACTCGTATACTTTCCGGGACAATCATCCCCAAACATTGTCAATTATATTGAGATCAGGGGAATAAGATGGCCACTCCAGGGGGCAGATTCCGTATAGCAATAATCGTCGGGACGATATCGTTTTTGAAACTTTGACGACCATAAGAAGTTATATTCTGCCCGAATTTGTTTCGCTATCATCAGCTTTCATTACATTTGTGGAAAATGAAACGCATTAAGGCCTCAAACTCAAAATGTTGGCATTTAGTTGCTATCTATCGTTTCGACGATAATCGCCTGAAAAAGTACGGAATGAGTGCCCTGTACAGGCACGTTTTGGTTCTGAATGCACTCGTTTATGAATGGGGGCGTTATCCTGTTGGAATGTCCATGACACGGTTCCAAACAAGTTTTTTGTAGTAAGGAAAAGCCTTCTGCAGTACGCCTTTATAGTTGTTGGCGTTCATTCTTGATAACAAAAACTGCAATTCACATTGGCCATAGTAAGAGATCGCACCCCATAGCATTGCACCCCTTCACGGCTATGGTGCCGAGATAAATAGTGTTTTTCTTTGCGTGTGTCATCAAAATAGTGATTATGAACATCAGGGCCATCTAAATTCGTCTGAAAAAAACTATTTGATGCGACTCGCTGTTCTATGACATGCAATTCCGAACAAAAGCCTTGCGAGCCTCCTTACGAGCCATGGTAAGAGGGGGTTTTTGTTTTAATTTTAACCACTTTAGATGTCCAGCTCTCCGAATTACTCGTCTTACACGCGTGTCAACACTAGCTGTGATTGCCAAATTTGAACGGATCTGTGAGAATTTAATGCTACTCTAACAATCCGACTATTTTCAGTAGATGTATAGCAGCTGTTTTTGTCCTCCCTTTCATGTTGTTTCCATATTTGCACTTACTTTTAAGATAGGGTTCAACGTTTACCATGTATAGGAATTACAGGTGCAATACGTACTTGTAATGTCACAGCTCGATAGCAAAAAAATGTACGGCTAGTTTATTTATTGATATAACTAAAGCTTTCGACATGGTCAACCTGGAAAACTGTAGAAAGCTGGATTTCGTGGTTTCATGCTCCACTGGTTTATGTCATATCTTGGAAGTAGATCGCAGAGAGTGAAGTTGGATGATATAAGGAGCGAATTATTATTCCTTAACCTGGGTGTTCCTCAAGGCTCCGTTTTAGGTCCAATTTTGTTTTTGATCTACATTAACTCACTGTTCTTAGTTTTAAGGGTAAACCAACTGCTTTTGCTGATGACATTGGTATCACTTATGACTTAAACAGCCCTTTGGACCATGTTTCTGATATTAATTGGGATATTAGTTTGTTGAGACATTGGTTTGCTGAACATCAACTAGTGATAAGCTCAAAAACAAGGATAATGTTCTTCTGCTTATCTTCTACACACACTTTTGATGCTAATAGGCGTTTTTCTTTTTTGCTTCAGATCTGAGCTCTGAACCGAGCTCGAGCGCGCTCTGAAGCGAGCGTACTCAGATCGTTCTGATGTAATTATGAAACATACTTGAGCACATAGCTGTCATTTCTAAATTGAATATTTATTGATTGTTGTATATTAAATTGGTTAACCTTCAGTTCCAGAACAACAAGTTTCGTCCGCCATTTCAACTATTCTGTTTTGTTCTGTCAAATGTGACTGTAAGCTTTACACTCAGCCTGCTCAGTCAATTTATTCTGAGCTCATAGAGCGCGCTCTGATTATGCTCTGAGAGAAAAACGAAACACAAATTCTGAGCTCTGATGTATCTGAGCTAAAAAAGAAAAACGCACTTTTTGTATAACAGTTCAGGTTGCGCTCTGAACTAAAAAATAAAAACACCTAATGTGTACTTTCATGCACCTGAATGTCTTAGATATAAATTATCTAGTTGCTACTGTGATTCCGGCTCTTCGTTTCCCTCTATTTGTTATAATGTTTCCTGTGGTGATAAATGTTTCCTAATTGAGAGAGTAAATGAATTTAAATATTTGGGGCTTACTCTTGATTCTAGAATGAATTTTGTGACACATTGAAAAATTATTTCGACATTTTTTTTATTTGCGTAACCTCTGCTCTGCCAAGTTTTTGCTGACAATCTATTATGGTATATTTTATTCCAAGTTACAATATGGAATTGCTTGTTGGGGTGGTGTGTATCAAAATAAAATACATCCATTGTTGGTTCTTAAAAAAAAAAGTTCTAAGGAAAATTTGTGGAAAACCTCGTAGGCATTCTGGCTTTCCTTTGTTCTCTTCCCTGAAAAATCTACCTGTCCGTCATTTGTATTGTTTTAAGGTGTTAAAAATGTTCTGTATGAAGTCTGGAATTCTTAATTTTCGATTAATTTCTCGTTACAATATTCGTGGGGAAACCTTTCGAACACGTTATCAGTACCAATTTTCGCACTACTGCTTATCGTCATTTTTTCTCTGTTCCGTCGTACCGGTTCTTACCTCTGTCCATCAGAACAATAGCAATTGCAGGAATGTTCTTAAAACGCGTTAAAATGTGGCTCTTCAGTTTTGACTATGCAGCTTTAGAAGCTCTTACTTCTTAATGGTTTAACTTTGGTTTACATTTTTTTTTTGGAGTATATAAAGTTATGCACCCTTCATTATGCCTCTATACGCAAAAAACTATTTATAAAAAAATTATTCAACGTTGTATAGAGCTTGTATAAGCTAAACGCGCTTGGAGGTTGTTTAGTGCCTCTATAAAGGGTGGAATAGTATCGTAATGTCATTTTGACTGAAAAAATTTGTCACATTTTATTTTAAATTAAATCAAAAAGAAATTGGACAGATGTATCGAGGTTTTTTTTTCAATTTTAAGGATTAAAAAATATCTTCGATAAAAAATACGGGCAGATACGAGAAGTTTTGAATTGTTTTTCAATTTGGTTTAATTTGCAGAAGACTGCCATATCATAGGAGGCCCATAATACCTTTTTTGACACAAGCCTTGTATAACTAGTATGCAAGGGAAAATGTTTTATAAATAAGCTTTTGAAAAGGTGTATAAAGGCTGTATAAATACTTATACACTGCATAACTATACAGGTGTTTGGGCGCATTTAGCAAATTCTAATAAATAAAGCTGCGAATGTCACTAACCTTTCTTATACTTTTTTATCTGTTTATTTTGTATTATGTACCATTTGTTTGTATCTTAAAGGTATAAGAATAAATATTATCTATCTAAAAAAAAACAAAAACCCAATTGGAATTCATCATGGGTAACTTACCGCTAGACTTATTTATTAAGAAAACAGCGGCCCAAACGGCACTTCGTTTGCATCGAGATGCGAAATGCCACAATCGTGGTACGATCTATGGACATAGGAAGATCCTGGAACTTGTTAAAAACGAGCCCCCCCCCCCCAGAGAGCACTGCATTATTACTGCTTGCTCATTCCATTATCAAAACAACACAGACACTTCGCCTATGTGCGAAAATAAAAGTCACTTTTCTAACAAACGATGGAAATCAAGACGAAAAATTACCCAAATCTATGTCTGCATATGCTAGAACCTAGAAATATATGTGAATCTTGGGGCGCGTGCATGAAATTTCTAGCCTTAAGCGCAAAGTCGTATAGACCACATTTTTAATCGTACAATTTTTGTGTTTCCGACGGCCGTAAAAAATGAGCATTTTATATAAAATTAAATAAACTTAAAAATGTACAAGTACGTGTATATACGCCGGATAGAGACATATCTTCGCAGCAATATGAGAGAAGATCGCCTGAATGGACTAGCGCCCCAATGCATATCCATCAAGACATTGCTTCAAAGATGAACCCTGAAGAAGTACTAGATATCTTCAGCAGAAAACATAAAAGAAAACTGTCATTATTAATCATATAATTTTTCATTATTACACCTTTATAAAAAGTATTTTTTATTCTTTGTTATTCTTCAATGTCATTGATAAAGAATGAATCCCAAAAACAAATTGCAATGCAATACTATGGGGTACACTCTTCACCTATCTGGCCTTTGTGACCCTCCCAGAAATAAATCCTGGATCCGCCCTTGGTGCGTATTATGCAAAGAAATCACAAAACTCGTATTGAGAACGGATTACTTACAGAAAAAAGAAATGGTGAAATAGTGATTTTCACGGATGGATCCGTGATGGATGGCGGAGCGGGGGTCGGTATCAATTCAGAAGAGCTGGAACTTGCCCGTCACATTAGCCTCGGGAAATACACTTCAGTATACCAGGCTGAGATGATTGCTTTGCTTCATGCGCTGGACTACTTGCTTGAGTGTCAGGAAGAAACATCCTTACGTTGCACTGCACAATCAGGCGGTGATCAGACGCATGGAACAGACAAACATCACAACATCATTGCCACTGGAATGTGTACTTAAGCTCAATTATTGCTCATCTAAAAATGAAATGGGTACGAGGACACATAGGGATCGAAGACAGTGAAAAGGCGGACTCCGTTGCAAAACAGAGGTCTTTAATAATTTGATCCACAGTGAAAGAGTTGCTTCAAGTGCTGCGAGGAAAAGTTCACTTTTTTTTTGCATGGTAAAAAAAAAAAACGAAAATAACGTGGGAATTTTAGACATTTAAACATCTCCAATCTCATGAAATTGCAACTTTGTGGATAGGAAGAAAAGTGTTCAAACGAATGTATAACAGGTAGATACCCCGTGATTTCGAAACTGTTATCACCTTCCGATTCATGTGCAATTTCTTTTAACAAAATTAGGTACCTTCCTGATCATGCAGACGACTTCAGTATATAAACTCAATTTCACCCTCATTGCCACAAAGTTCGTATGGCGTTTCCAGTTTGAATATATCTCTGGTCTGCATTCGTCCTGCCGATAGTATAAATGGAGCCTTTTATACCTCGACTTTAATCACAGCACTCCATTATCAAGTGAATGCGAATATTCAAAGACAAATTGTAATCCCATACCCTGCGATCAGCTCAAAGGACCCACTCGAATGTTACCCCACATAACAGCAAACAACCGTGATACCAATATCTATATAAATGTATTTAAACGCGCTCACATTTCTAAAGAAATCCCCATTCGGTTTCTATCTCTGAATTTTCAGGGAGCGAACATGTTTGTTTTTGAAACTGCAATTATTCAACGGGCAATAACCAAGTCCTTCAGGCAAAATCCCCTTTTCATGTTGCCTAAGCTGCCTAGCCCATATATACTTTCCGTCCATAATTCCGCCCTCCCACCCATCAACCGAGCTTAATACCCATTAGTGAATTAGACAGACCTACCAACGAGTGAAGATATTCTCTGTTCCATTTGAAGTGCAAGTGCCAATACCCATGCGTACGTATGTATTGCAATATTCATCCTCCGCTCTGCAGATAAAGAATGTTGATGACGTTGCCCAAGTTTTCGATTTCAAAAAAAAAAAAACTTACTCTCAATAGGGATGCAACAAAATTAGACACCCTCCGGATCTCTTTTCCGGATTTTACCTTTTGGCTGTTTTGTGATTTCAATGAATGCATGTGTACGAGAAAAAAAATTATAAACCCGCACATAATCTGATTCTATAAAAGAACCAGAACCACCCCTCCTCACACACTCGAACACCCATCAGTTTACGAAATTGTGGACGCACAGAACGAAGGGCCAAACTCCAGAGTGCAATGTTTTGACGACCATTTCCATGTCAGGGACTCAGGGTTCTGGGATAAACAACACGGCAAGAGGTAAGGGATTATTTTATTTTTTTTTTTGCTGCGGATTCATTTGACTAGTGTCAGCGGGCATTTGTGTATGTTTATTAAAAATAATTCCTCTTTTGTGTTTTTTTCCCATTATCGTCGACCTTTTATCTTATTTGTTGTTTTTTTTTTTTTTCACTTTTACATGTTCTGTGTAATGCTGTGGGGCAAAAATGCTACCAGTGATTTTGAATTGGTTTCGAGAAAAGGTGCACGGTACAGTATCGATTGCAGGTTGGGATGCAGTTTTCAGCTACCAAGTTTAGGTAAATCGTTCTAGTAAAAGTGTCAAAATGGGTTTGGCTTACTACACGTGCCAAAGAAACATGAGCAATGTTTTCTATGATTTAATTCTGGAAAATTTTCAGTAAAGGGATTGCTAAAATTTAAACAAATAGGCAAAAGTTATTTAACTGTCAACTGATAATGTGACCATTATTACATCGGTTGTGAATCGCGCGCGCGTTATGCATCATTTTCGACTCATAAAGGGTTTTCCAATAAGAGGTGTTATTTTGGTATTCAAAGAAAAATGCCATTTTTTGAGATAAATTATCGGATGTTTATTTCATAATAAAGAGGAAGTTATGCCGGTAATGATGAAAAACAACATCAGCCAAATGGCCACCACGAGCACGCATACAGGACCATATCCTTTTCATGAAATTTTCCATAACCAAATCGCAAAGTGGCTGCCCTACGTCCTCGATAGCCTCACGAATTTTATCTTTGAGGTCTTGAATCGACTCTGGGCTGTTTGCGTATACCTTATATTTCACGTGGCCCCAAAGGAAGAAGTCGCAAGGTATTAAATCACAAGATCTCGGTTGCCAATTGCGATCACCTCTTCGAGAGATAACACGGTCCAGAAACTTTTCCCGAAAAAAATTAATGGTTTCCTTGCTTGTGTTTTTTCATCATATTTGTAGTGAATTTTAATAATTTCAATGCGTTGTTGAAGCGTGTATCGTTCCATTTTTAGTAATGGCGTAGTTTCTACTTTTCAAATGTCAAAGAATAAAAGCTTCAAAAGTGGCAGCTACCGAAATAGCGGGCCATTCACAATAACACCTCTTGGAAAACCCTTTATATACCTACATCTGTCTGACTAACTTTTGACTTTTTGTCGATTGTTGCCCACAGCGTGCTGATACTTTACGAACGGCTCTTGCTAGTTGTGCATCGATTTGCATAAGCATTTGAAACAATATCGAGCAACAAATGATGCATATTCTGAAAATAACGTCGTTAATTCTGAATTTTACGGATTGAAGTTATGTGGAATTGTTTTCTATTGGAAAATATGTTTTAAACGCGACAGGTACTTGGATTAGGACCTACGTTTAAACAGTCCAACCGATAGAACCCGTCGGGTGCATTGTACTGGTAAATGTATAAATAACAGGCCAGTTTATGAAAGGTGACCATTCGTCCCATTTTTGAGATGACAGTCTTTTTTTTCCTACTATGTCCTCTCTGATTTTGTATTGAAATAAAACAATACGTTGTCCTCTTTTTCTAAAATGTCGTCTTTTTTCCCTTAAGACCATTTTCCACACCGTAAGAAATATGCAAGATTGGGAGAAGATACCTATCTCAAGTCTTGCAAAGCTGGAGTTAGATGGTAATCTTGTATTGATTTTCAAAAACCAAGTCAATTCATTTTATCAAGCCTACAAAAACCTACAAATTTTGATAATTAAAATTTTCAGCATTTTTGACTTCTTTTTCTTTTTACCTAAAGAAAAGTCCGGAAAAACTTACAATAAATCTAAGGAAATGCCTTTTAAGGCAGGGTAGAGATTATTTGGTGGCCCCAGCAAAATTTATACTGACGCTAATAGGACGCTCGACTTAATTCAGCAGGAAAGAAGTGTGCAAGACTGCGTCGCACGTAACTTGCTCGTTTATATAAGAAATCATGTGTAACTTCATGTACAGCATTTGAAGCCCACGTTTAAGCTGCGTGTTTTGGATCCTGATCTTTCGGAAAACTTGAATCCTACGTCTGGCTTGGATGGTTTTCACCTTAGAGGCTAGCATGGGGGACCTTCCATTTTATGTTATACCCAGGAAGCTGAACTTAGAAACCCTCTAATATCCGCTTTCTGGGTATAACATAAAATGGAAGGTCGACCATACTTACCTCTGAGGTAAAAACCACCCAAGGGAATTGTAGGATTTCCGACCTTTCCGGTTTTTCAGGGACTTGATAGACAGTTGAAAATATCTAGGAGAGAATAGCTTCCTTCAAGGTTTTCTTAGAATTCCTCTTACCCCGCACTCCGTCCAATTAAAAGTTTCATTTAAATACCACCGTCTTGCCTTCTCCTTTCTTGCTGTCGCCACAGTACTACACCCGGTCAATCGGAGCGTGTGTCCTATGTTTACATTTACACACACGTGACGCCTTTATGGTTGCACAATACACAAAAAAAAAAAAACAATTCTTTACAAAGGGACAAAAGGAAAAAAATCTGTAAAAACAGATTTTCCTCACTAATAGCATAGGTGGGACCCACTGCAAGACGTTGGAAATCTAATTGTGCTAATTAAATATAATAGCAAGCTGCGCGACTAAACGCATTCTCCCTTTGCAACCCCTGGCTCTGGGGTGCTTAGGATACAGCACAAAAATAAACACAAAAAAAAGGGGCGCCAGGTACTCACCTATAATTACAATTCCATAAAACCAAAAGGAACACAGAGACCGTGTGCTTCACTCTCCCTACAGTCACATTACATGCACTTAATAGCTTTCAGATAAAGAAATGTGAACAACGAACAAAAATGCCTGGCAAATGGGAAATTTTTATGCAAATTTGCAGCGCACACATAGGCAGAGAGGTACCATACTCATACTCGTACTCGTACTCTCTTATTAAATTTCTGTGGCCGTGAAGAGAGGAACTGTTTCAAAGTGCGATGAAAATTTGTTAAAAAAAAAATATGAGGAAAAAGAAAACTGTGTGTATATTGAACATGACGGCGCGTTTCATGAAACACTGTCACGCCTAGCGCCCCCGCTCGCCGTTAGTCCTTGTCGTCATCGTCGCAGCAAAATTGCGATCATAACCTATAATTGTAAAAGTCTACTCGCTCGTCACTGTAGACAGCGACAGAGAGACCTGCCATGTCAGGGCAATTTGGAAAGTCATAGGGCAATCAAAAAAATTACACTCTCGTTGGATGCGAGTATCGTGGGTGTGATGTGATGTGAGTTGGGTGCGAAGTCATACTGCGCCCCCAAAAACGATGGTAATGTTGGCGCTCTTAAGTGGCGACAATGAACTCTTTTCTGGTGTTTTTTTCTGCACCCGCCTGTCTGGGAATGTAATGGTGCAAATGACAGCGCTTTAAAAGTCGGCGAAAAAGCGCGCAAAGTGTATACTGCTCGTACGTGTGAGTACTAGTGGGTATCCTTTGTGAGTTTTAATTAAATCGAACATTTTTGAAACAATATGAGTTTTGTTTCGTTTGTCACGTTTTAGACATTTCTATGGCAGTAACGTGTATGTGCTTTATAATTTGTGGCGTCAATTGGGAGGAACATTTGAGCTTCCCAACGCAGCCAATGAATCTGGTCTGAGCATAGATTTGGAACTGTTTCTGTGTGTGACTTGGGGCACAGTGATATATTTTTTGATTTATTTGCTTTTGTCAGGTGCTGTGAGGCTGTGAACTCGGCGCGCGCCGATTCTAAGGGTAGTGTGTTTTTGACAGGCGTGCGTGTTATTTTGACGCTTTGTAGACTGCGCGCAATTGATTGATACCATCCCTAGGTGTATGCTATAGGGGCAGCTGTGAGGGACTTTTTTTTATATCCTTAATATTGAAGAGGAATAAACACATTAACACTTGAACGGACACTTATGGGGATGACTGCATGAAGGCCATACCCCTGAAGGCGACGCATGCCATTAAGTTTCCGGTTTTGTGCACCGATTTGAAATGCATATTCACAAGACACTCAAGATGTGCGGTTTCAATGCGGGTGGCTTTTGGTCAACTGGGCAGTAGCGATAATTGCAGTCTAAGAATTCGTTTAAATAAATCGAGTTGTGAGACAAAACTTTGTTTAAGAACAGGCATATCTTTCGGTATATGATGGCGATGCTTGGGGTTTTCCGCTGCGAGATCACCGCTGGGGGAAATTGGTTCAAGTGTTTTTTTTTATCCGAGTCCCCTTTGAGCCATGATAACCTCAGCAACGGAATCTTCCTGGTATACCCGTTAAGAACCGAATAGTTGCATTGTGAAGTCTGAATTTACAAATTACCCATTAATGGGGTCCACAACTAGAGACAGATGAGAGGAAAATGTCTTGGAGTTAGTCAGTCTGTGTGGGATACCTTTTCGGTCGAAATCGAACTTAAATTATATTGTACTTTTTAGAATTAAATTTGTAAGGTAATGTAGTGCCGAAAAGTTTAATTTGCTATCCCTTCTAAGCACCACAGCATTTACCATTTGTTTCCCATCTAAGTTATTTTGGCCGAGGACCAAGAGGACGGCGTTGTTAAACTGTTTTTTTAAACGAGGATATTTTTTTTTTGAACTGTTCTACGATTTGATTTGGCTTAATGTTCTCCGGCTTTGAGTTATTTTCTTCTGTAATTGGAAATGGCGTTTGTCAGTTCAATTTTATATAGGTATCGATAAGGAAATTAATATTGGGCAAGTGGCTGCCACCAGAGTTGATGCAAACAACCTCGCTTTCTTTTAAAACGTTCTCCATGAAGGTTCTGTCCTGAGGCTTTTGTCCCTTACATCAAAAAAAGAGCTCTGACGCTCCCTTTAAGCTTGTTCATATCATTCAAAGCCCGTGCATTCAAAGCAATTAAATGATAAAGGTTTAGGAAACCTTGCTGATCAGCCCAATCCAACGAAACGAAAGATTAGGGGATCTAGAGACGGTTTTTATTATTTCTTTTAATTAATTTGCGGTCTGAACGACATTTCTAAAAGTCAAATTCCTAACCATTTAATATTTTCATGTACTTAGCGCCACATTTTACTCGGTTCAAATACTATTTTGAGACATATGAAGGTACATGGAAAGTCTGAAGGTACCTCAAACTCTTTGGCATTTTGTAACTTTATCAGTCAGACGGTCATTTAATGTCACACGATCAATTAAAATCAAACATTTGTTTAATGTAAGAGGACATTTTGTTCTGACTCGATCTTTTTTTTATGTCTGCGGTAATTTAACGTCATACGGTCTTGTTATGTCAAAAATGTGTTGCTGTATCCACACAGTTATTTTGTGCGTCACGCGGTAATGAGATGTATCATCACTGAAATATTTTCATCGCACGGTCGATTAATATCAAAATTTAAAGTCGCAAGGACATTTTCTATTTTACGCAGTTTCAGTTGATGTCACTTGGTCAATTAAGGCCACAGCGGAATTTTAGAAGCAGAAGTCTTATAAATACAGGGCGACGCAAACTTATCATCCAATTTTGTTTTTGAATTACGTTTTTACTAACAAAATGATTTTGAGTGACGGAACTCCTTTGTTGGACCTTTAGAGATTTTTCTGTTAAGTGGAAAAGACGATATCCGTCAAGTGGCTGCCGCCAGCGTTCATACCCATTTGAGCTTGTTTTGTCGCATTTTTTTTCGGCAGGATTTATGGTGATAACTGTTCGCAGTCCTGTCGAATATTCTCCGCCATTATCTGAGGCTTGTTGAAATAAACCCGCGACTTCAAGTAGCCCCAAAGAAAGATGTTTGGTATGTTTAAATCAGGCGATCTTACTGGCCATGCCAAATCGCCAAAGCGGGAGATTAGGCGACCAGGAAACTCTTCCTTCGCATTATCCATTATGGCTTGTGTTGTGTGTGCGGTTGCACCGTCTTGTTCAAAGCACATGTTCACCAAGCCCCGCTCATCCAATTTCGGAAGTTAGAAGTCGTTTATCATGGCACTGAAGCGATCGCCAGAAACAGTGACCGTATTGCCGATGGCGTCCTCCAAGAAATACTACACAATCGACTGGTCGGGAGATTTAATTGTTGTTTGAGCAAACAGTACTTATGTATACAAGAGTCGCAAGTTCCAAACTCAAATGATAAAGCTGATTAGCTACTTCCTGCCTGCAACACTTTCCACATTACAAGGAAAAGCATATCAACCTACAGCATAGAGCCATCACATGCTAATCCTGAAAACGGAAGTGAAAAAACACACATAAACACATAAGTCACCCTACTGAAATCCAAATAAAGGCTACGCAATCAAACTGAAATGAATGGCGCCTAATTTATTTACAGACTTCCAATTCGACTCGAATATGTGCCATTGAAGCGCACGCACTCCGACTTCACATAAAAGGTCTAATTTGGGCGACAAAAAAAAAAAAAAAATAAAGGAGCAGCAATACATCTCTCATCGATTTCTATTCAAAACGATGAAAAATTCCATGCAAATTGTGCCGGAGACATGTCACACGGCGGCACCTAATTGTCCCAAGTGTATATAGTCGGAACCAAACCCAACCAACAACAACAAACTCTGTATTCACAGTCATTCACAGCCACCCCATACGAGTATAATGAATATTGACGCTGATTCTCTCAGAATTTCAAAAGCATACCCTTCCACTTCCATATCACGAATCGAATGAATAGGACACTCCATCCATTGCGAAGTGGAAATTTTACCAAACATTCACTATACAACATACCATCATCATCGTCATCAACAAAAGCAGCAACAACACCGATATTGAAAAAAGAAAAGAAAGATCGACTTTTGCCAACAGGACGAGGAAGTGAATTAGCCAGAGCACAAAGCATTTGATCCCTGCTATTCGAACTGTTCCATCGGCTATTTGGGATAAATGTCAAAGTGAAAAGGATTTGCTGTCGCAGCAAACGTGCCACATATACACAGCACACATACTCGCAGCCCGAGTATTATAGTGGTTGCGAGTACTGTCGGACGTGGGATTATATCGATTCTTGATCCTCTATAAAATGAAATAATAATAATTCCATTCCATTTCTTATTGCATCATCATCCGGAAATGAGAAGGAAGGGTCTCCTCAACACAGGGATTTCATTTTTATTTTTTATTTTTTTTATCCACTTCTTGCTAAATACCTCGACTGAGTAGCTGTCATAGTGTCCGGTTTCATTGGCCAATTACCCCTAATGTTGGTCGGTATTAGTCTGCTCAGATATATATATATATATTTTAGCGAACAAGGACACTTTGATGTTTCAATGTGCAGCAGGATAAAAAGAGGACAGGGAATGAACGTTTGTGTAGTAGCTTTGATACTTTATCAGTCACAATACGAAGAAACATTTTACAGAATGAGCTACAGAGTAAGGATAGGAGTGCTGAGGACAAAGCAGAGTTTAATGCGATGGCATTAGATTTCTGTTATAAGATTTGCAATCTTAGCGAGTTGTAGCGAGGAAATGCTTTTAACGGTGGTAGGTTGATGTCTTTTATTAGACACTGTTAAGGCAGTATGAAAGCCCAGTTCGAAAGTCCAGTACGAAAGCTCAGTTCGAAAGCCTGCCAGTTCGAAAGCTGTGATCTATGGGGTAGAGATAGCTGTACTATTCAGTGGGGACAGCAGCACTGTAATTAATGCGCTGCACTTCCGAGCGAGTGGTCTGAAGTTCGATCACCGGTACACACAAATTACATCTTCTTAACTGCGCCACCTCCCGCGAACGTCTGACAAACATTCGAGAGAATAACTGCCATATGAACGAGCTTCTCAATTAAGCCGTTGGGACTGGGGAAAAAAATTGTATGTCCCGTCCGCTTGTCCCAAAAATATAGTACCGAATGATTCTGAAAAACTATGCCAAGGTTACACGTATCTTCGCGAACATTTTGCGCCAGCCACTTGTTTATTTAAGCAGTCGATATGGGCACAAATAACCCCCAGATCGAGGATCTCGCTTGTTAAAGGCATCCGCTCAAGTATTCCCCGGAAGGTTGATGAAGGCTCTTGCTTGAATAAGTTGTAGCTTGACACTAAGCTCCATAGGGAGAACATATTCAATTCGGCTTGGCAAACGGGCGTCGTTGGCCTTGCAAAAATTCTCATATCATCTGCGAAAGTAGAAAGATCTGACTTCCTAATTATCATGATTGCACCATTAATTGTAAGGATGAAGATGGTTGGTCCGAGATGGCTACCTTGGGAGACGCCAGTCGTCCAAAAACAACTCTTAAAAATAGTTTGTCAACCAGAGGGCGCAACTCCCTCCAAAACATAGTCATGTCCAAAATTCATAGCTCTCCTAAGCTGCACCGCGAACTTACACCTACAGTTCATCCACTTAACGTCTGAAATTCTGCGTAGTAAAATTTCCATCAACTCATCCATGTGTGAATCAAAGTAAATCTCATGTAAAAATGTCGGCTAACATTATTCCACAGTCAATCCATTTGAGTAAACATCAAAGTCTCTCCTATCTGACCACATCCCAGACTCCGTTCCGACATCATGAAAGCAGCAAAGACCTGTCTGGCACCATTCCACCCACGTCCACATAATAAACTAAACTTTCGAACAATACACCATTATTGAAGGAGTCCTGCTTTTTCCATGCTCCTTTGTTTGCTGCAATGCCGCCGACCAACACAGCGCTGCAGATCAGGAAGAACACACTTCAACAGAAATGTGAGCACGAGTGAGCACATTCAGCGCCCACAGCTATCGCCAAAACATGCTCACCACATTAATACATTTATTCGTTTATTTTTGAAAAGATTCCAACTTGACTTTTGGTATACCTCCGGAGTTAAGTAGATACAGAGCTGACGCTGTTTTCAAAGGGAGAACTCGTATATATTCTCTTTAATGGGAACTTTGTCATTCTCGTTGAATTTTTCCAGCTGATGAAAGTTTCATTTTCAAAAAAAGGAGAAATAAACTGGACAGACAGAGACAACCAATCGCGAAAGGGATAAGCTGTCTACATGTGGGGGAAACCCGAAATTCACTTTTTCTACTGCCCAAAGGATATGACGAAATGAATACCTAACTGCGTCAAAAACAAAAGGACGACAACATCAATATATTTTCAGTTGCAACCTACGTACTGACATACAAAAAAGGCTAGTCAATCAAATACAGTCCAAGTTCTGTTTGCGACACGTTTGTAGGGCTGAGGATAATATTTTTGTATGATGTGAGCGAGCCAAACCAGTGAGGGACATACCCGACCGCTCTTCTTAGAACAAAAGTTAATGTATGGAAATTAATTTGCGGGGGAGGGACAGGTTCAAACAAGGTTATAGGATTGGAAAATGCGAGAGTCATGTTGATCAGCCAGACTTTGGATTAGCTGGAAATAAATGATTTTTTAGTGGCGCTAGTGATGCGGGTTAAAATTATCACAAAGAGGTCACGGCATGCAGATGACATGTTGTGTTACTATTCCTCGAACATCTTAATGAAGATGGACATTGATTTCGTTTTTAAAGTCATCGTAGCCGTTGGACAGCTTGGAAAGGTCAATGATGTTCAACTTCATGTTCATGTTCAACCCGGATTTGATTCCTTTTATCTGTTGGCCTGCAGCGCGGAAAGTTACATCACATCCATTTGCCTTTGTAAATCCACAACGAAGAGAGCCTAAGAGAGCTTAACAAGTGCTGCTTATCGACTCTGTTTAGGATCAGCATTTTGTAATACTGTGTGTTGTTCCTTGTTCTTGTTGTTTGGTGAAAAGCCATGACCGATGTCAATGTGTAGTGATGCTGGCTGTCAGATTGTATCTACACATTTTGGTTTATCTGGATTTTTCAGCACTTATTCCACATATAAAAACCACTGATTAACTCTGTATTTGTAGCAAAGTCTATATTAATGATGATTGGGCACCATTTTACCCTTTAGCACCCTAGACAAAATAAGTGGCTTCGGTTCATTTTTTTGCAGCACATTAACCGGTTCACTGGGACACAAATGCTCCACACACGCACACAACTGATCATCGTTCTGAAAATACACTACTTCAATCTACTTGCCATCAAACAGCACCACATCCAGTGTTGCCAGTATTTCAAAATGCAAGACTGTAACAAAAAGAATGCTAAAATGTATGAAGCCAAAAAAAAGTTTAAACAAAACAAAATGCTTAAAAAAAAAAACAAGTAAAAGTGGTTTTGTATGGGAGCTACCAGAACTACTTGACCGACATAGTCCAAATTTAATATTAACCTGACGACGATATAACTAAGTCCTCTCACAAAATTTCACTTGCCTTGGTCGATTTGTTTTGACGATATCCTGTTTTCAACAGACAGAGAGACATATAGGACTAATATTGATTTTGTATGGGAGCTACCAGAACTACTTGACCGACATAGCCCATTTTTAGTAAAAACTTGACGACAGTAAAAAGAAGTCGACTTACAAAATTTCACTTGCCTATGTGGATTTTTTTGGACTCTATCGTGTTTTCAATAGACAGAGAGACACATGGGACTAATATTGATTTTGTATGGGAGGTACCCGAACTACTTGACCGACATAGCCCATTTTCAATACCAACCTGACGACGATCAAAAGAAGTCCTTTCATCAAATTTCATTCGCCTATGTCAATTCCTTTGGGCGCTATCGTGCTTTCAACAGACAGACAGACAGACAGACAGACGGATATGGCTAAATCGATTCAGAATGTGATCCTGATTCAGAATAGGTATATATACTTTATGAGGTCTCCGGTGACTCCTTCTTGGCGTTACAAATGTAATGACAAAGTGAATATACCTTCCTGTGGAGGGTTTAAAAATATACAGGATGGGCCAAACACAAGTTTCTTTTATAAAAATGTAATAAAGAATGAACAATTTTTTTTTCAATGAATTATGGTTCTATTAGTAAGAGCAAACAATGCCATTAATTATGGAACACGACGTCGTTCGAGTGGCTGCCTCGCCTGGCTTCGCAGTAGCGCATTCTGTCACTTGTAAGCGAATAATCCGAAATCTTTGTGCAGAACTCTCCTCTTGAGCTGTTGAGACCGATGGCGAGTTTATTTTCGTGAATTGATTCCCTTCATTCTCGTCTATGCGCACCGTACGACGACGGGGACCATGAGTGTTGTCCACTAGCATACCAGTCTCATTAACTTTTTGCATAAACTGGCGTACAGCAGGCGCGGTGGGCTCTTCATTTCGGCCAAAACTTCTTTTCAAAAAACGAACTGTTTGGGCTACACAGCACTCAGTTTGGAAATAGGTTTTCAATATTTCCCAACCTGGTTCAAGCGTAAAGCGACTCATTTCATTCCGCGGAGGTATGATACTGACTTTCAGTCAAGATTTCGAGCGGGAAACAGCTGTCAGTGTCAAAATAAGTCTTTATTTAAAAAGAAACCACTAGATGGCCCACCCTTTATACATTTTGGGCCTCACTAATAATCAACCTCCACACTAAATATTTTGTTGGTCAGAAAATGCAGCAATTTTTGGAATATTTCGCCATTGTGAGTTCGAAAAATGTATCCTGGACAATAAAAATGATTATTGGTATCGCGGTTTGTCTTTTATACGACACATTCATCTAAATGTATTTTTCCTGCCTATCTGTATAATATAAAATAAAACTCTCTCTTCAGTAAGAAATTCCATGCCTCAAATAACTCAAAAAATAATAACAAATAAAAAAAACATGTTTTGAAACAACGGATTGTGTTTTTATTAAACATTTAGAAAAGAAACAAAAAAAATATCAACTATTTTTGAAATATTTACGATCAAATATAAAAATTACATTTTCAATTCGACGAATCTAACTACAGTGGTTGTGCATTTTTGACTTAATATGACGTCCATCACGGATGAGATATAAATCCTTCATCGTATATCTGTAGTGGTCCATGTATCTACCTATCTCCACGTACACAATAAACTAGATTCATCGCCCTCAGACTTTACCCGCTCACATTTCACATTCCTTTTGATGCGTGTAGGAAAGTGGTGGGAAGCATCTAAATCTTCGATGTACAAGTGTATATCAGCTTAATATACACGAATGACCAAGTTCCAGTAAAAAAAAACAGAAATTATCGAAAAATATAAAAAATTCAAGAAAATGCTAAAAATGAATTTGGCATTTATTTTTAATGATTTCAATTCTTCAAAAATGCTGGATTTAGCTTTAAATATCCCGGAGTGGCATCACTGACCACACCAACGTTTTAAATAGACCCTCATGCCCCGATTCCCACGGCAAATTTTGAAAATTAAATTCTCAACAGTGTGACCGTTGCAGAAAACAGTCGAACGAAAAAGAGCCAATGAGAAAAAAAGTGCAAACAAAATTTAGCTTATTTAGAAGTTTGGAACGATATTTAACAAGTATTGGTTCGCTAAACAATGAAATAGGGAAATAGTAGGCATCTGCGTTACATTTAAAAGGTTTTTATTTGGAAATAACATCATTTAAACTATTTTTGAAGCGCCTCCTCCTACTAAAAATAGCAAAAAATTGTGGCAGACTTTTTAACTTTAACGTGGCACACATGCTTTCCGATATAGTGACAAAGAAAACAGCTGGTCTATGACTACGATAGTTACGACCGACAAGCAACCGATAACCAGCTGCCCTGTGAGCCTCTGAGTCTGTGGCTATCAGAATCGCCATCATCGACGGTCGCTGCCAAAGTGCCAAGTAGCGGTAGTAGGGAACAACAACGACGACTTGCAGTTGCCAGTTGCTACATCACCATTATCTGATGTTGTTCTCAAGAACGGTATAGGTAGTTGCAATTGCGTTTGCGAATTGCGACCCACAACTGAGAGAAGAGTTTCAGAAGCGACGTCGACGCTAACTGAATACAGAATGTAGAATACACAAGACAGACAACACACAGTCCATTATCAATCGCCAGCCACCGCGAGCCAGATCGCAGTTGCTGCGACAAAATCTCGGAATTTGGTTGGCGTAGCCTCTGTAAAGTTTCACATTTGTTATTCCATTAAATAACTCAGCCACCAGAGTTGTTGGACTTGTATCCAGAAAACGCTGTCATCACTCCATTTGGACAGAAGTGGTAGCTTTCATCGTCCTGATTGAATGGTTCGAGGTCTGCAGAAGTGCGTTTTCCATATCCCTTGACGGCTAGGTCCCTGATCAGATGCGGGCTTCGTATAGTCCTTTCTTTTTGCATCGAAGAAACAGGTGTTCTTCCTCAAAAAGAAGTAACTCTTATAGTCGATTTGTTTTGCCAATCATTGATGGGATGATTGGGTGAAACGCATCTCACCGTTCGCCAGGTTATTCTTGTCATCCTGTTATCAATGCAAAGGCTTTTCGGCACCTGATGCCGACCTAAGACTGTTTGCAAACTTCCCCTGTTTAACAAGACTTTGATCCTCAATATCTCTAGCGTGCCATTGCTTTTAATCCTTCATTATCCTACTTTATCGATAGCAGTAATAAAACTGTTCCGCTGCCTTTTTGTGTCTTTTTTGTAATTTTGCAAGGTCCTTAGCAGTGATATCTTCCTTGTCCGTTGCTATGTAGTATTATTATGTATTATGTTGTCCGTAAGATGGTACAAGGATCTGCAGTACGACAGTCTCAAGGGCAGAAAATATCCACAAGACGCAATAGGACTTAGTGTTTCAAAACAAGACCAACAACAACTTATTTTGGTAACACGACAAAACCAGGCAAATTCGCATAAATTAGAAAAATAATCGTTCTTTTGAGAACTTGCATGTGGAGAACTTTCCTCAAAGACGGGAACTCTCCCATCGGAAATTTATAAGTCCCAATTAACATTCCAACCGACATAAACGCAAAGTTTCCTCTGTGTGTATATTTACTCCCACAGAAGTCCTTGCGGCAAATTACGTACAAGTATGTTATTTCATCGTAAAAGTGTGCGGAATCAAACTGTCTCATAAAAGGACTTAACAGGAATGCACCCTCTCCTCCCAAATCGACGAAGAAAGTTTGAATTTTTGTTTTCTTTTTGACAAAGTTCTGCTCTTGCAAATCGTCTTAAGGACATCGGGTGCAGATATTCCAAAAATATAAAATACCTTCCCCATGATGAAAACTTTCTATATTCGATGTCTCATTTTGTGTGTCAGCTTTTCCAAGCAGGGAACGAAGCAGTGTCGATTTGTGAAAGGGGTTTACCTGTGCACCTGAACTTTCCAAATCGCAGCGCAGTCTAAAGACCAAGCTTCAGAAAATACTGTGAATTTCGATTAAACTTTGGAATTAAGAAAAATACTGCAATCCTCTTTGTTGTGATAACTTGACAGCCATATTTTCGTCACTAAGTGATATTTTCACAAGCTGCAAAGTTTCGCAGGCTAAGGCTTAAAAGATCATCAATCAATGAACTTGTTAAATCTCAAATTATAATCTAATCGCACTTCGGGTAGATATGCAGAGATGCTTTGCGCATCGACGCCGTTTTCATAGATTTCCCTTCGGTGAGTGACACTGAGAAATTGAAATGTATTTGCATACATTCTGGCGCCGCTAAAGCACCCGTCTTTCTATCTCTAGGTCGTTAAAAATTTGTGTGGGCGGGTGGATCTGCGAATCGTCTTGGGGAGGCACCAACAATATTCAAAGAAGAAGTGTTGTTGAAGGTAACACCTGCACAAATTGTCAACGTTTATATGTCATCACAAAACACACTGAGTCAAACTAAATAAATACAGTTAGCGAGCGGGAAATATACAGCTGGGGTGTTAACTTCAGTTGGAACAACGTCAGGAGGGTAGTTGTAGGTATGCACTGCTGTTGCCAGTTTTGGAGCACATTTTCTGCATATTAGTTCAAGTTGCATGAAGTGAAGAGACACAAGCACAACACAAACTCTGGCAACTCGAAGTGAAGGGATATAAATTACTCTGAAGAATTATGGCACTCGCAGGGGAGTTATTTTGCTACTTTTTCATGAATTTCTGCCAGAAATACTTTTATTTTTGTAACTTTGTTGTCTGTTTGTTCTTGTGACATCAATCATGTTTGTGCTTTGCGTTTTGACGTACCTCGTCGTTTGGATATTTGGCGAGAACGACGCCGTTGAGAAGGCACACACACACAGATTGGGAGAAGTGTGGGGTACATTTTTGTTGCGAAAAGAATTTGCTGGCAGCCGTGTAATATAGTTACTTTTCGGCAGATCAGAATGTGTATGTGCAGGTATACAATAATGGGGGGGAAAAGTTTAAAATTAAAGAGGAATAACACCGTGTCGGGATAACGAATTATAACGTTGTTGTGGGTGGCATGCGTTGGTCCTTATCTGTGTTGCGCAAGGTTGCACTGGAATTTATTTGTTTTTTTTTTGCTTAACCAACTTTTGACTTTATATGACGAGTTAAGTATGGGAAAAGGTAAAGTTTTGCCTCACCAATGGTAGCTACAAGCTTGTTTTTAAAATAATTGAGTTTTCTGCATTTATTCCGGGAAACAGGATTCCATGGTGCACCGAAATTGAGACAATGTGAATTGGAGTAGGTATACTGAAAAAGAAAACACCGCCTCAAGGTGTAGCGAAAAAACCAACTCAACGTAATTTTAAAATTTACCTTTGTTCTCTATAATATGTAGCTACAGGATTTATTTTGCCGTAGCATGCGTTATTTCGAGACCGAATTTTATGACATACGGACCAAATGAGAGGTGATGTATTTCCGTCGGTGAGTTCCCGCTTGCAAGGCTTTTTATCTCGGCAAATGTGCCTCTATAACTCAATCTAAACTAAATATAGGTACTTAAAAAAATACAAAAAAATTTGAATGCTGTCAGATTCAAGCACAAATGAATGGACTTTACTTTTTAATTCAGTTTTAATATTTGTTTGACCACCTTCCCTATCTGCACAGTTAAAAAAATACTGGCGTTAAATTTAATATTGTTGGGGTTGTAGGCAGCGTTGGCAGTTTGGGGGTTTTCCCTTCAGATCTAGGGTTTTTTTTTTATCGACGGGGGAAATCCGTGGATTTTTTTGTGGAATTGTGTTCTTTTTTTTCACTAAAAATGATCGTTTTTTTTTTAAGAAAATAGCTAAATCTGAGGGTTTCATTCAGATTTGTCTAGGGGGAATATTTAAACCGTCTGGCAACGCTTGTTGCAGGTATCTAGGACAACGCCGGAAAAATATTAAAACTTAATATTTTGCATATATTCAAATTAAACTACTAAAAAAATTTTTATTAATTTTAAATAATGTCTGCCATTACAAAATATTTCTGAAATAATAAATTTAAATATAGATAATATTTAAATAATGTCTGCTATTACAAAATATCTCTGAAATAATAAATTTAAATATAGATGGAGATGGGTTTCAATGCAAAAGTATTTATATTAAACCCTTATTGATATTTAAAAGTTAAAGAATTTTAATACATATTTATTCGAATTAAATAAACTGCATATTAACATATAATACTTTCACCTAAAATTCAATACTTCTTTTGCTTTTTATAAGCCCACGGAATATTAAAATATAACACAATCTTATTATATTTTAATACTTTTTAGATTGGATTTAAATTTCTATGAACAGTGGCGTTGAGTGGGTTGGTGCCGCCCGGGGCAGACCCAATTCATGCTGCCCCTAGTAATTTTTCCACAATTTAAAAAAAAAATGTTTTCTAGAATTGTTTGAAAATTTAAAAAGAAAAATCCGTCGGATTTCTGATTTTTGAACTTTTTTAGTAGAACTTTTTTATATAGAAAATATAATAATTTCTATTATTAGTTAATTTTGATAGATCAAGTGGTTTTATCCGCCTTAATATCCTGATTGCATTTAATAATTTGGTTATTTTTAAGCTAACGTGGCTAAGAAGCCTACGTCTGTGCATTTGAGCAACCCTTTTAACCATTTCAATATTTAGATCTCTATGTAGATCAGCGTTATGTATGTACCAAGGTGCATTGACTATGTTCCTCAGTACTTTATTTTAGAAGACATGAATTTTTTGTAAATTTGTTTGGTCTATAATGGTTTGAGAATTTGCTTGTATAGCAATAACTTATTGCAGTTGGACAGGGATGAATATCTCCCAATACCCATTCCTGTATCACATCTTCAACTCACCTTTTTTTTCTTCGCATGCGCAAAATGCAGATCAATTTCGTTGCATGTTCCATGAACCATGAGCCGCGTTAAATCTGAGATCTGAAAAAAATATCTGGTAGTCCCAATGGAAAACGACATTAGTCTAATCGGCCCTCTTTTTAGTCCATTCTGAAGTCTTTATCGTAGCTTAAAGTTTCTTTTTGTAGCTATTTCGACAGATGCTGTAGTAGTTTCTCTGCTAGTGAATAATAGGTAAAGGACTTAACCTAGAACACTGTCCTGCGGTGCACCAGCTTTTATTTCTCTTAACGTTGAGTACTCTGTCTCTTCTTTAATTCGATTTGATATTTATGTATGACTCCAGAATTGTCGAATACTGTTTTGGCAGCTGCTTTTGTAGTTTGTGGATCATTCCGTTATGCCAGACTTTATCGAAAGCTTGTAAAAAATTATTTTTAAATGAAAGGACACAAGCATTTAATTTAGTTTTAAGTAAAAGGAAAAAACAATATTATGTAAGTAGGTACATAAAGCATACCTTATTATGTATTTTTTTATTTTACAAGAAACTTTTTTCTTAATTTACAGAAAACTTCTTTAAAATTTTGTTTTCCTACTTTTTATCAGCGTAAAATCTCTTATTATTCTTTAAGTATCGAAGCTCTCTGTGATTTCCTGTTCTAATGCCATGATACGCAGATTAGAAAGCCTTAGAGTGCGCATTGTGAACCTTAAATAATTTTTCAATTTTGTGAAAAAAGAGAAAAAGAGTATTTTCGAATGCAGATGTTGTGTACTGTGTTATAATTTGTGTGTGCTGTACAGGGTTGTCATTTCTGATTAAATATAGTTACATACTAGGGAGCAGCGTTCCTTGGATTTTGTTGTTAAGCAACTTAGTGCCGCTGTACTTTTTTTTAGTAGGTACCTATATTTTTCTAAAAATTTAAAGGAAGGAGAACTCATGTATGCGGGAATTATCTTATTAATTAATCAGTAAATTACTTACTTTCTGGAATGTAATAGCTATATTCCTGAGGCAATGAACTCGAATCACTAGACCCCCCTTTATCTTCAAAAGCAAATCCACTAGAAACATCTCTGAGCTTCATAGTTTAAGAAAGAAAGCAAATATTATAAATACTCTTACTTTGAAATTAAAGTTACTTACTTGTAACTTTGAATATTCTCCTTGGATATCACTGTAACCCCGTTTTCAGCATGACCTTCACTTGTTTGTGTTTATATTTATATATTTACTACATTTTTATCCAAATCATTCACTGCATTGAAGAGGACCCTTAAACTAACTCCAAGTTCTTAACCAAGCGAAAAAATAATATATTTACTTGGGTTCAAAAGTAATACCGATAGGTATATTTAAATCGAATCACTTTGGTTCAGATCCTGTATTAAAACCAAATGAAAAAGGTATTGAAGTTGATGGCTTTAATAAGTTCGTATTCAAATATTATCAGAGTAGATGTTATATGTCAGGTAAAATATAACTTAATTTTAATAAGTTCTTGATTGAAATATTATTTTAATATAGACCGGGTTAGATTGTTGAACAAAAACACTGGATTTTAATATTAAGAGATTAAAGTTTAGAAAATTTTGTATTTAAATAAGCAATTTAATGAAACAATGATTAAATTTGAGCATAAATATATTACAGTAAAAGTTTAAAAAATTGGAAATATTGAAAAAAGTTTTTCTTGTTTTGCATAGCCTTGTAATACTGCGGATATACTAAATAGCACCCCCATATTTTTAACCGTATGTCAGAATATTCCAGTAGATGCACGCTGATAGGGTTTGATAAAGAATTGAAAATTGTAGCAACCTCGGAAGCCAGATGATGACAGTTATGTGCACCTTCAACTATCTTGGGTGACAATCGAACGGAATTGCCCCACTGTTCAACACCATATAACTTGGTTGATTTTATTGAAATGCCATGTTGAAACTTGACAGAGCATTCATTTTCAAATCAATAAATAAACACTTTTTATTATTAGTTCTTAAATATACTTGGACATTTTCTGTCGATTAGATATTTATGGAGGTGCTACACTGTAGGTTCATGGTGATTGGTTGTTTGGTCTTTTGACAGTCTATTTTTGGCTTCATAATCGTTGTCGATTTTTTTTTAAATGACGTTCGACCTTTTGGGAAGGGGGACAGATAATAATACGTCTTTTTAAATGTTTCAATCTGGAATAATTTAAAAGAATACTTATAATAGTAGATTAAAATTGATTTTTTTCAACTTCCACTACTGGGTGTCCTTTCCCTTGCAAAGGTCGACCAGAAAGTGACTTATGTGAATTCCAACATGGTGAAACAAGTAGTTAAGTGGTTAATTTTTTGACATTTGCAAAGGGGTGCTTACAATACTACAAAATTTGCCATAATTATACCTATTTAAAATCCGCAACAGATGGTGTAGCACCTTTACCAATAACCTTTATGTGAGTGTGGCGCTGTCAACATATTTTCCTAGCTCTTCGTTTTTCTAGTATAGATATCGACATTCTAGGCGCTCTGCCGCTTGTCGATTTGTATTCAAATTACTTTCATATAAGTAAAATGAACCAAAAACAAGCTCGCACAAATTGAGTCCAAGACTTGACAGCAGGTCAACAGAAATTGCAGAACAATAACAAGAAAGGAAAAAAATCAACTCAATGCGAACAAAAGAAACACACGTATGTATCCTGAAAACCGCACAAAGCCACAGTGGCACAGTTATTTGTACACACAGGCATTGTTTGCGAGGACACACACAAGACAGAATATAGGCATTGAAATACATCATATAATTGGAGATTCGGCCTGTGGCCAACGACTCATTAACCGGTCGTTGAACCACCGAACGGGTATCCTGTCTGTGGGTGTACCTTTTCACTGATTGGGCTAATCGAAGCCTGAAGGTGCATTGGATTGCAGGAGGACGGTGAGTCGATAAAAAAAAAGTGCGCGCTAAAATCGATGATGTGATTGTGGCGTAATTCTGCGACAAGCTGATTATCGCCTTTTAATTTGTATCCAGGCAGTCAACTGAAATTGTATATTATGTCATTAGATGCGAATATTCCAGTGTATGCTGTGAATGCACCTGAAAGGTTTGGGTACACATTTCTGTGGTTTTTGAGTTTTTTTTCTTTTGTGAGTAGATTGCAGTTAGCTTACAGCTCGATTCTGGCAAGCCTCGCTAGTCACAAAACCCTCACAGGGTGAGGTGAAATTGATTTTGTGGGGTTTTTGTATTCTGGCAACACAATCACAACTTCTGAGACTCACAAAACCAACCGAAATTGTAAAAATGGAAAACTAATCATAGGTTTGGAAAAAAAAAACCCTCAAAATCCGTCACAATATTTAAAAGGAAGAAAGGGTAACATTCGCGAGATGATTGAAACTCTGATGTCTTTCGTATTCGTAGTTAGAAGACGAATCTTTCAAAGAACCGATCGATCGGCCAACAATGTTCGGCTTTCATTTGATTATTCTTGGATAATAAATGCTCTGTAGAGTTTAAGTGATTCTCCAGATTTTTCCATCGATAGCTCTCCCATTGTGGGCACCGCCTAAAGTTGGGTCAACCACTTCAGCGTAGATCCTCATGGATAAACTTAAAGACTCGGCTGGTGCGTTCTTGTTTATACGTTTTACCTTTCAGGCGTTGTGACCCGTCTTCGACGCCTTCAACTGATAGCTTTTCACTTTATGCGTTAATAACAACGTTGCATGTAATTCAACAGACCTTTTACAAATTTTGTCTCTGACTGAAGGTTGTAAAATTCTTAAAAATGCAACAAGACTGATGTTAAGGAAGGTACGTTACAGAGTGCCGCCTTTTTCTACATTTAAGGGCTCGGTGGGGATGTTTCCCAACATCATTCTGCAGACGCACACTTTGGTCCGGGATGATAAGACGTGATAATGCATCTGAAGTCCTCTCTATACGCTATCGAAGGTGACTTCAAAGTTGGTTTGTATCGATAAAGAATTCCGGTGTTTTTTAGATGCGTCGAATGTTGACTTTCCTTTATTTAACTGTAGGTACCGATCAGGTTACTAGCGAAAGGTTTTAAGCGCGTTTTTTTCCACATAAGCCAAAAAGATGATATTTTTAGTACGCTACATTTTAAAGATGATACCTTCTAAATATTGACGATTCTGCTCAACGACAATTGAAGTCTTACAACGTCTCCGTTCAGAGTATATTTACCTACTCTTTTGAATGGGACACACGATGCCGAGGTTCCATACCTTAAATCGACCAAATTCTGCGAAAAGTTGATGGACTCTCTATGTGCCCAGCTATTTTAGAAACCTGGTCAACATTTTAAATGCAGTAACACTTTATAAGTAATTCCTACCGAAACCTATGTAAAAGGTTACAAATCAATAGGACTCGACAATAGCCTTGTTTTTTTGAGCTTCGTTCTCAGCAAAGCAAAGTGGGATTTTCCGCACGCAATTCCAACAACTACGCTGTACTTGACACTTCGAGACTCGCAGTAGTTATTGTAAATTGTGTGCTGAAAATCCTACTTCACTTTGCTTTGCTGAGAACGAAGCTCAAAAAAACAGGCCTAATATCGCGCATCCACATCTAAGAGCACAATAAGCGGGCAATCGTTCAACCTAGACGAGCCAAAATGTCCATTCACGCCAAATTGAGATCACTGATGTAACTCAACTTACCTCTGACAAGGCAGCTGGAGCGACTGGCTCACCGTCCGCTTCTTCACAACCCCTCCGCCCTCTTAAAGCGTTATGTGTCGATCAGGCAGGTACGGAGTTCAGCCTAAATTTAAACCATCGTTACAATCTTACTTCATTTTGAACAAAGAGTTCGGACTGAACCTGGAGCTTAGCCATTTGCCAACAGCTAGGCACTTCAAATTGTTTGAGGTATTTGTGAACTTTTGGGCCCAACCCAAAGTTTGGGCTAAAGTCACGCAGTGAGCGACCAGCGACTGAGCGATTGAATGACGACCGATTGGCTTACAAAAATCGCTCAGCTACTACGTGGCCACATACGATTCCAGTTGCCGTACTCGTCGCTCAGTATAATGCCAGTCTTGTCTTAGTTTAGCTAATTTTTTCTCTGCCCTGGGCGGAATAAATTTAAAGACTCTTCTTGCTGGAGGTCCAATCTCCATTTGATGAACTTTGACGTTTTATTTCCAAGCACGGTTTGAGTAAAATTCTGATATCGATTTGAAAACGTTTCAAATTTAAAGGCTGACACTACCTACACCCAAACATGTATTGCAACAACAACATCTAAGCCTTTAAATCATTTGAAACAGTTTCCCATCAAAGGTGACCCAATTTCCCAAAGCTGACAAGAGTAAGTTCCCACACGTCCTTATGCTCTATCGATTTATGCTCGCCCATCCCATCCCCAAATATTATTGACCAACAAACTTCCGCATACAATATACCTATCACAATAGAGAACGACCCGACAACGACCCTATAAGCCGGGCATTGAATACTTAAATATCCACCGTAAACCGTGTAAATCTACCTCCTTAAAGCATATGCCTTTGCCCGCATAAACCTACGTCCCATTTTATGGATATTCAAATTTGAAATGCACAGTTAAAATACCAATTCATTGCGAGAGGCCCAATTCATAATTCATTGCGATAATTTCGATAAAAAAAATTCATCCAAAATGTGTAAAAGACCTCATCGAGTGTCGTGGTCTCGCCGGCCTGAGCAATTCTAAATTTATCTCCATTTGAAATTTCCCACTGAGGAGCGCACAAACACAACCACCCCCACCGCCAGCCCAGCACAGCTAGTCCCATTACTCATCCAAAATTGTTAAAGTAAATATAAAATGATTTAAAGACCGAAAAGGTATATACGAGTACACATTCATAATGTGATTTACAACATGTTGCATGGTGTCCCCTTAAATTTTTCATACCACGCCTGGGGAAGATGGGAAGAGTGTATTTCCTCGGCCTGGAAAATCATCTATCTTCTGAGCATGTGCACGTCGTGTCTCTGGCTGTGTATCTTTCGTGAGTCGAAACCGAGAGTCCCCTTTTTCGTTAACATTCGCTATGTTTGTTTACGAACGAAGTGGCCGCAAGGAGTCGGATAAAAATGCTTAACACAGGGTTGTTTAGTTTTAGTTGAACTGTTGCGGGGTGAATGTCGTGTTGGGCTCTTATACTGTCGTGTTGGGTCTGAGTGGAAGAACGTAAATTAGAAAAACTAACCTCGTTCCGTGTGTTTCGTGTGGCGTGTCGAGGAATTTCCATTGTGCGAAAATTTCATCTATAAGATAAAAGTGAAAAAAAAAGAAATTTGAATCTAGGCGCCAGTGCCAAAGCGACCGCCTCGAATGAGAGAAAAGTGAATTTAAATATAAGAATAAGTGCAAAGTCCGTGCAACTGTGATGGCCATCAACGTGGAGTATCTTTTGACTTTGTGTTTGTAGGAATTTAGCGAGATAATTCAGTGTAAGTGGTTTTCATGTTTCCTGTTGGGCATTGCTAGTCGAATAAAATTAAAAATTCGGTTGGCGGTTAGTGTCTCCGCGCCCTCTTTGAAGATTACGCGTAGTAGTTAAATAAAAAAAGCTCGAATTGTGCGCGGTTGATGACAACACTTCAAGAGACATTCAGGACTGTGGTGTTTTTTTTTTTACTTCTGGATACCTTTCTCACGCCGGCCACCGAGCAAACTAAGAACTAAGTCAAGTGTACATTTTATATCCGTTCTCTAGACGAATGTAAGGAATACCTTCAGATAGTCCTTGGAGAGTTCTACTTAAAATATTTCCGTCGGTGCATTGGACTTTTTTTTTTAAGCGAGGATTATTTTGCCTTTACGAAGATGCCATTGCAAGGGAGTTTAAAAATTGTATGAGGGACAGGGAAGAGACGTCTGCAGTTTTGGAGACATATTGCTTTTTTCGGCTTGCGATTTACCTACTCTAACTTTGTTCGGTACCTGTCCATGGTTATGTTTGCTTTTCATGTACTTACCGTTCATGGACTTGAGGGGCTGTCTGTGCGACCTTTTAAATAACCAGGGAAGTTAGGATTTTTATCAGACGGAGGAAAGAGTTTCTTCCTTCATGAAATTGAATAGAAGAATATCTGGCAAATTTTTTGGATGCCAAAAAAGTGAAGACAAGCTCTGCAAAGAGACTGCGACTGAACTGAGAACGTTTTTTGTATCCGAAAATAGTTATTGAGTAACAACTGTTTTAATATTAAAAAAAAAAATACAAACAAGTAGGTACATTCCGGCTTAATTATGCAGACTACCTACAATCGTCCATAGGTTCGCACCTATTGTGAAAAACTTGGAAGCCTTTGGTGATGTGCACACTTCTCCTAAATAAGGCTCGACTATTGTGACGAAGTTTATTTACATAATGGGAGAAGTATTCCTGTTTTGAAAGCCGTGATAGAAATTCAGATTTAAATGCAGCATCCTTTCGAAGTAAGTTCGCAGATTGTAATTCTGCTCTTTAACTGCATTCGTTAGCATGAGCGAGCTCCAAATGGAGGAAATCACAATTGGCCCACCTGTGGCCGCAGTGATAGGCTAACTTGCTTCCACCTCCCACAAGCAATCCAATCTAATCTACCTGCATTCAGTTGGCGTGGCATGCATAAATCGTTCAGTCTTTTTTTACGGAGAATCGGCCTTCTGCCACAAGAATGGTTCATCGATATGGCTCCACTCATTGAGTATATTTTTTTTTTATTCTTTCGATGAACCTATATCACTTCAACAGCGACGTGGAATACTTGCGGTTTGGAGACATGTTCTTGTTCTGCACTTAAATTGTTTAGTTTTTTCGGAAAAGGGTATATCGCCATGAAGTGAGTTTCAAAGTGTAGTACCTAATGTATTTCAGGCAAACGAATTTTTGAAAACCTGCAATGTTATTTGTCGCATTTAGTGAAATAATTTTGAATGGTTGGGAACATCCGGCACTGAAGTGGGTACCATTCAAATAGGGGCATAGGGCAACCATCAGTCTTAACTGTAGGACATTTTGTTTGCCCAACTGCTTGCCGTTGTGTAATGTAAGTTCGTTGAATGTTTTCGGTCGGGGCTTTATTAAATTCCGTCCCTTTGCTAACAGACGCTTTGTCAAAAAGGAGCTGTAGCGGCCTAGGACTAGGTTTGCTTTAATATTTATTTGTGTGACTTCTATTTTGGGGATGAGTGGAGGAGTCAGACATTTTTCAGCTCGCTTGCCACGAGTTTACTCTACTGACTTTTGCTTCAAATAGCTTACTCAACCTGGATGAAGGTGATAACGAGATGCTGGAATTAAGTACTTGACCTGTTTATTAAATACCTGAATGGACTGTGAATCTATGAAGGTGCGTGGATTTCATGGGATGGATTGAATGGTCGGCCGTTTTGATATTTGGTGCAGTCGATGGTTTTTCTAAAAAGGCGAGGTCTATTTAGTAAAACCAAGCAAGTTGTATTTTCTCCACTTTATGTGTATAGGTATAGTACAACGGTCTATATAAAGAACAAAGTGATTTGGATAGACTATTCAGACTTTTGGAAATTAAGAGCGTATAGTGAGAAATTTTAAAGAAAAGAAAATCTAAAAAAAACTGTTACAACGAATCCGCAAATTCCCTTTTCAAACGCTTTGAATGAAGTGCGTGGTGAGTACACCATCGATACGGTGACCATTTTTGCAATCACATGAAAGTGGACACTCTTTTTTAACTAAAAAAAGGGTTTGTTCGTTTCGGAAGTGTTTTTTCCCCTTTCTTAATTACTCCGTTTATTTCCGTGTAATATAAGTAAAGTTTCCTGTCATAATATCTACGAAACATTGCCCCAAATGACGACAGGGTTTTGCAATTTTCTCAAATCGATCAATAGCATCGTGAAATAAACGAAAAGCTAATCTCAACATCTGTGAGTGAAACAAGTGGTAAATCACAAATTGTTACCCGCTCTCAGTTATCAATTGCTCTCGATTCCGCTACTGTAACACGTTCTCTCAAGCCCTCGGAACCGCTCAAAAAGCCCAACACAACTAAATCTAGTTCAAACATTCCCCTCACCCCTCGGGTTAATGTGCCCATTGCTAATTTGAGTGCGATCAAACTTGACAAAGAGAACAAATCGTCTGTAGGTACAAAAAGACTCATCTAAGCATGCCGCCGTTTTAATTTTAAAAAGCTTTATAAGTGATTCTCCACATGGATTTTGGAAGGGTCGCTCGACATGCTCTAACCTTGTTCAGTTTACTAACTATTAAATTCAATGACAACTGATTTCGTGAAAGCCTTCACTAGAATAAACGTTCTTGTCTTTTTAAGAAAACTTGAGTGTTATGGTGTTTTCGGTCCACTACTTTCGTGGCTTAAATCGTATCTTTTTGGTAGAAAACAATTTGTTTCGATCGGAAATTTATGCTCAGATGAAATTAACGTTGTGTCTGGTGTCCCGGAAGGTAGCCACCTTGGACCAATCTTTTTCTAAATTTTTGTTCTTGTCTTCTTTATGCTGATGACTTAAAGTTTTTTTACACAGTTTCTAACCTGAGAGATTGTTTTCTATTCGATAGATATTTTTTTTTGAATAGTGTAATCTGAATGATCAAGCTACATCTCAATCTTGACAAATGTGCCACCATATCGTGTAATAGGATTCAAGATATTCTTATCCACGAGTATCGCCTTGGAGACAAAGCTATCAAAATTGCAGTTGAGTTTAAAGATCATGGTGTTGTGTTTGAAGGTAAAATTGCTTTTTAAGTTTATGTTAATAAAATAATGTCAAAAGCCAACTCTGCTTTAGGATTTCTAAAAAGAAATTCATCGGACTTGAAGGATCCCTATAATCAGGCCATTTGTATGAGTATGGTTCGACCGTGTCTTAAATATTGTAGTGTTGTTTGGAAACCGTTTCCGCAAAAAATATTAATAGAATCGAAAAGGTTAAAAAAAAACCCTTTTCTTACCGTTCTGAATGTTTGCTGTTGGGATAAGATTCGAAGTTCGCCGTAAAATGCAATGTGTTATGTTCGTCCGACATTTGCTCTGTTCGTCTATTGATTGTGGTAATTTACTTTTATAAATTTGTTTCAGTAAAACAAATTTAAAAGTGCTTCACCTTAAATGCCCCGTTTTGATAGGAACTTATGTTGGTCAGGCAGTTAAAAAAAAAATCCGCTTAAGTACACATAGGCACTTATCTCTATGTTTATTATTACATTGACAGTTTATTTATTTTGACAGTGACAGCAACCCAGTCAGTCTCCACCCTTGTAGTAGATTAATGTTATTACTTTTTTTATTTTTGATTCTTAAAGCATGAAACACAAGGAAGCGCTAAAGGAAAAAAATCTTTTGTATTATTTCAGCTGCTTTGAAAAATGTGTACTTAAAAGAATTGTTTTCAGGTAAATTTCAATAAAAGTATACAAAATGAAAGGCAATTTAGCGGGAAAGGTAGTTATAAGTTGAGTTTTATATGAAAAAATCCTCCGAATTTTGGTTCTTATGCGGGTTAGGCACTTATGCGAGAGGCACTTATCCGGGTTTCACTGTATGTCCCGCAAAGGGTTCTAAGGTCCAGATCTCTGTTATTTGTAGTTTATCACTCGACTTTATATGGGGTCAATGAGCCAGTTAAGTTTTGTTGTATATTATTTAATATCGTTTATGAACAGCTTGATTTAGTAGGTATTGCCTAGATTAGATCTAGATTTAAGGAATTTACTAGTATTGTTAAATTTAAGACAATTATATTTTTAAGTTTTTTTTTTTTGTAATCGTTTACCTCGTAGATCTAAATAAATAAATACATAAACACAAAAATAAATCGAAGATGGTTAAAGGACATTAATATTATCAAATGTAAATGTAATAAAACGCACGACTTATACTAATAATTATATTTATTATCCAAAGCTAGATTTTATGAACTCACAATGGCGAAATTTAAATATTAAATTAAACCAATAGGGCTAACAAAATATTTAGTGTGACGGTTAAAAATGATTATTAGTAAGTGTCTTTATCTTTGAAAATACTTCAAGATTACCATCTAACTCCAGCTTTGTAAGAATTGAGAAAGTACTCTCTTGCACATTTCTTATCGTAGAAAGCAGCGTTATTTTATTTTGACTCCGCTTGAACTCCGGACTCGTCTTTTTGCAAATCAGTGAATTAGGCCTCCTTTAAAAAATGTAGAACGTTTTTTCAAAACTGTTTAGTTTATTTAGTTGAATTTTAAAGACCATTATCAGAGGTAACACTGGTAGAAAGATGATCTTAATTAGAAAAGGCAGACATTTGGAGGTCAGTTTAGTAAAAAGAGGACCATGTATTGTTTTCTTTTAATAAACAAATCAGAGAGGACACATAGTAGCGAAAAAGAGGACTGTTCTCTCAAAAAGAGAAAGAATGGTCACCATACTTATCTTGATACTGAAACAGCTTTTCCGATTTTTTCGAAAAAGGAGAACATGGCAGTTCTTTCTTGATAGGGAAATATCCCTTTCAAATGTTTGCCTTACAAAGATATTGTGATCTCTTTACTTCAGCCGGCTATATGATTGGACAAATAATTTTTGTGTTACAGTCAGCAATAGTGTCGTCGGTTTTTCAACCTACAAAAAGGTGCTTGCTGTCAGGAATAGACAAATGAGTTGTGATTGTTCAACCAATGATGATTGCACTGTGTAAAATCCAAGCCAAAACAACTTGCTAGTTCGGGCGAAATAAAACTGAAGCCTGCATTCCTTATCAGATCCGGAGGTAGTCTGATATCTTGCCTCATGTTCTGGGATGATTACATCGATATAATATTTATAACTAAGAGGATATGAATAGAAAGAAAATGTTTCGATGCGAAAATTTGTCGCCTGAGTTACAGAACATGGGCCCTGATTAGAACAAACAAAGCCTGGCGGGTCGCTCTTTCCGAGGAATGACATTTTGGCGCCAACGGAAGGGCTATCGGTCAGATACAACTGCATGTGACTGAGTGCTGGCTATAAGCACTCTTTTCGCGAAGGTGAAATCGTCCGAACGATTTCCTTAAACTATGTACCTTCTGAAAATCAAACAATCGCCAGTTTTTCTGGCATCTTCTATGCTGTAACTACTGTCGCTATAACTACGACTACCACAGCTTTAGCAACGGCATCTGCAAATGTACTCCGCATCGAACTTCGCGCACAAAAGTATCCGTAAGTAAATGCAATAAGCCATTGTTGGCGTCGATATCATCGTCATCCAAGAAGCAGAGTATGGAAAAAGTTCGCAGCCAATTTCCAACAATTTTATGTGGCTACTTTAATGGGATACCGGGACCGTCTCAATAAAATGCCCCAAAATTAAAGGAGTATTAATCAAAGCTGCATCTGAAATTAAGCACATTAGCGATAAAGATTCGAGACAGTAGCGCTTTCTATGCCGTCGCATGCTCCACAAGTTTGGAGACATCTAGAAAGCGAGGTATAGTCGAGCAATACTCCATCTATCGGTGATGCATATGAAGATCCTCAAAATGCATTTCGATTATGTGCTAAGAGTCATTCATGGGGATACACCTAGTATATCAGGGATACTTGCAGAACACATTTAGGTCAAAGAGTTAGCGAACAAAACAAGTTGTCATCTTAATTTTCACAGCTCAGACTGAAGATGTTTAACATCTTATTCAGATGACAATATATGCATAATTTGTAGAGAAAACACTAGCTTCAGTGCATACTCCAAGCGGACTCTCTACCTCGCAGAAATGAGCTAGTTGGATGAAAAATACGTAAACGCTGTGTTACCAACGATTTTCAAAGCCTGCGGACAACTATTCGCATTTAATTACGCCCACCATCGACAGATACAAAGCAGATTCTGTATAATCGCAGTTGGTTCTTGTTCATTACCTCGAGAGATTAGGGATCAGCTTTCCCAAGATAAATTATCAAACGGTAAAAGCTGCTATCTCTCTACAAATATACCATAGCTCCATCAAACAAATCACAAACAAATGATGGATGAAGCCTTTTAACTGACGTTTCCCATCGTGTAATAATCATTCATTTACTCCAATCCCAGGCTCGATGCACACCGGATAGCCCTGTATCTACTAAAGCGAGAGGTGGCCAAATTAAAATCCGCGCATCTGTTCCTATACAGATGCTAATCACTACAAATGTTTTCATTTGCCGCATCAAAATTACCTGTCACTCTTTTGACAATATTAACAAATAGACAGTAGGAGGAGGATAGCGCCCGTCCAACAGTGACAAATAAAATACGAAATTCTGGACGCGAGATAAAAATGTACCCCGTCATAAAAAAAAAAAAATAATAATAAATCGTTGTCAATTATACAGCAAAAAATTGTAAACGAAACCAACGCTAGGAAGAGGCAGCGAGTAAGTCCCATTGTACCATTGAATGTTAAATCACCTGAAAACGATTCCAGATCATTACCCTGTCTGCCCACTTGATTGGAAATTTCATTTTTAATCATCGTTGATTGATGGAGCTTCATTCTCAAATGGAGCAACAATACACTCCGCTTCTGACACTGATTGTGCCGTCCGATCGAATCGAAACAGCAAAATGTATGCTCCATGCTGTGTGATATGTTGTCCCGATATATTCGCACCAACAAGGCTCAACCGACAAACTTTAGGACCCAACTCCCGCGAACATAGTTGCTTTATAGATGACTTTTGGCCTTCGTCATCGCACGCAATATACCGCCGCCCCCTATCCACACCTATTTAATTCACTGGAACTTCCATTTTCCGTCAAGTACACTTTCAGTGGCTTGGCAAAGAATACTTTTCCGGCATCGACCACTTCTTCGGCGCTTTGTGGTACCAGCAGATAATAATCGGCACTTCAGTTGAATGATTGATTCCTTAATTGAGTGCGATAAACAAGAGGAAAACGAAAAAAGCCGATTAATTCATCATCATCCCTTAATTGGTGATACGTTGCTTGCAGTCGGTAGGTATATGTTGCTAGGGAAATACTTACATATGAATCCAGGTGGATAGGGGGAGTTGTCAACCTTTATTCTGGCTGAAGATGAAGTTCGTGCGAGTTTTGTTTTTGCATTCGCGGGTATGTGGGCGACAGAATGGAAAGAAAAAAATAAAATTCCCTGATATGTCTCTGAAGTTGGTTATGAATTCTCAATCGAAAGTAATTAGGATGATTGGTACACAAAAGAAATTCAATTAAAAAAATTAGCCCGAAAGGATTCAGCGATTTTCGTTGGCAATGTTTTGGCGTCTTGTCTTGAAGTTTTCCAACTGTTTTTCTGTGTTTTCCACGGGTGTTTTTAATTTGTGAAATGGATATATTTTCTGAATTTATGATCGGAATATTGAACAGGATGTTTGGATGGCGACACATCACCTCTAACTAAATTGTTATTGTGGCGCTTTTAAAATGCCGGAGGTAATTGATTTCAGTTCAACTAGGTCTCTTTTAACAAAGCTGTTACTGTAATTGGATTGATTGTAATAAAAATGAATTTAAAATATTCAACCTTTGCATCACTACGATCAAATATCCAGCGATCGATATAGGTAGTTGGTCGGGGCAAATGCATGTATGCTTTGTGTAGAAATTTTGGATCCTCCAAAGACAGCGATTTAAGTCGTACTTAAAATGGAAACCTACGTATATTTTTTGTGAGAGAAATTTAAATCAGTTCTTATACGAGGAAGATTATGTTGCTATATTAACTGAACCTGAAATTTAATTAAAAACTATAGTAAGTTTTTTTTTATTAAAATAAATATTTATGTAGCTACATTTTGAATGCAAGTGGTTACAATTTAACAAAACATACATGCATCTAGGTGCCATTGACCTGTTTTTAGAACGGAATAAATTATAATAGAATCGACTGTATTTTTATATAAGGTTTACAATAATTTTTGTTTGACAAGTCTATGTTGACCTGGTTTAAAAACCGTCGGTCAGAATGACAGAATAAAATTGAAAGTTAATAAGTAAGTAAAATTTAGGAATTGAATTTAAACCAAAACTTTTTTTATTTAAAAAGTTAAATTAAAATTAAAAACTTTCCGTTCAAATTTCGTTTCTTAATCCATTGCTGTTCGAATAAATTTGTAGAGCTTCACCCAGCCCATCGCTCCGTTGAGTATTTGTACTACCTCTTCGATTTCGAATTGATTTCTCCGAAAATGTCTTTGACATGATCCTATAAAATGTGCGATGTTTTTTCTCTTTCGTGTGTATTGAGGTAGATCCGGTCAATGAGGAATAAAATTCAAGGCGAGTATTTTCCCTTTGGCTCTTAGAATTGACCTGTTTAGGGTGCATGACGATCGCTGAGCTTCAAGCCTGCGTGTTGCATTATTTGTTGTCTGTATGTACCCATTGCTTTTAATTAAGCTACCTTGTTCGTTATTAGAGCAGCGCCTTTAGTAATAGTAAAGACTGGTAAGGCTTGCAAATGTGTAATGGAGATATTTCCGAATCTCGCAGTAGCATTGGCATTGAGGCTTCTAAAAAATAAAATATGATCGGAACACATTTTATTTCATTATCATTTTTATTATTATTTACGTAAGCCCAAAATGCGGAAAATAACAGGTGGCTTAGAACTTTATACAGGACACACGCGTACATTTTAAATGTTGCCACACTGAACCAAAAAGGTAAATGATGATAATGAAGGAATGCATGGACAGAATGAAAAAATCGTTCAAATTGAACTAAAGTAGGAGTTCATTCAATCAATGTAACTCCGTTCATTCGTGTATGGAAATATTCAAAAGGGTATGGAACTTTCATAAGATGCATGATTTGTTCATAAAAGCATTGCATAGAATTCATAAAAAAGATATCCGTTTGGTTATGTAGACTTTCACGAATGCAATGAACTACTAATTGTAATTATGAATATTTTCATCAAGACTGTTAGACCTTTCAGAAAACGTTCATTGGGGTTTATGTATTTATTCAACGAACATTATGCACCAGTTCATTGAATTGAATATGGACAAAGACTTAAGGTTCCTGAACTTTTTCTTTACAATTATGAACGAATTCATTGTTTGTATGTAGATTTTCATACATTTACATTATTTATATAATAAATATCTGCCTTTAATCTTACACTGATTGGTGATCTGAAAATCCTCCAACATAAAACCGTATAAGAACTAACACAGTAACTGTTTTGCTAGTATTGGCTGTGCATTTGTTTATTGTTTTATAATCAAGTAAATTAAACATAAAATACAAATCAACCTAGAACTTTTCCAGTATCGTCCTTATTTACGGCCTTTTGTGTCGGAATGAGATATGCGTGCAGGCCCAACATTAACTTCACTGCTGCATTATCTAAATTAAAAAAAAGTGAATAGATATGAGTTCAACTATTAGTATCTCCTTCATCAAATTCTCAAAGCATTGATTGTGTTTTGAATGGTTTTCCTTTAAAAGGTACTTCTCAAAGGGCTGACTTGTTCGGATTCCTGGACTACTTTCAAAAACAATTCCAAATTTCTTGTCAATCATACACAGAATAGATTAATGTTATTATATTTTTCTTATATTTTTCATGTAAATTTTGAGTAAAATAAAGCTTGCCAAACTATATCCACTTGGTTTCTTATACTCAGGCTATCAAGAAAAGTTGTAGAAAATGCTCGTAAAACAAAATTTTAATAAACTGAAACTGTGAAAACTTTTCATATATTTCTTGTATGCGTTTAAAAACGTGTTTTTAACAATAATAATACTTATACGTTAAAGCAGTCCAAAAACAAATTGAATCACCAGAAAAAAACCGACTAAATAATATCTAATATTAAACGCACTATACGCACAGAAGATGTAAACTTATTCAGAATGATTTACGAATGAATAAAAATCTGCGATAAATTTGCATAAAACTTTGACAGTTGAAGTTTGTACTTTAAGGAAATATTACATTAAAACAAGTAAGGTAATAGAAAGAAATAAAAAAATTCATACAAACAGATTAAAAAAAAATCTTATTCAATAAAAAAAAAATACATGCATTAATTTAAAATATTCTTCAGTCGTATGAACAAAAACTCTTGAAGAAAACGGTCACCCCGGGAGTTCCGACAGAAGTGAAAACTTCAACAATTACGAGGGTATTTTTTGAATCTTCAGGAAATATTTTATTATGTAGGAAACACTTTTAAATTAAGTGTTTTTTTAATCATTGTTATAAACTACTACCACAAAAAAATGCCAACTAAGGCTTTTTCATGCCTTTTATGCATTTTTTCATTAGCTAGTTAGTTTTTTTTACAAAAGAATTTTTTTTTGGTTTAAATATGATTTTTTTTTTAAATTCAACATACTGTCTTTTTAATTTTAAACTATTCTTCAAGAATCTTTGCCAAAAAAAAATATATGTAACCTAGTTCTTAAAGAATGTGTTTCCACCTTCAAACTTTGTCCATTTTCTGAACACTTTATCTGTCATTCTTTAAGAATAATTTCAGCGTCCACTCCCAGTAAGTGGAATGAAATTCGAAGCAAATTTTAAAGCTATTTGTTGTATAAATAAAATTGTTTTTGTATATTTTTTTTTTTGTATATGTGTTTTTGATTTATTGTTCCACTTTACTAAAAAAAATATTTTTCGCATTATATTATTGAGAAAGGCATTCTCTTTTTTTCAAGTTACGCATTTTTTCTACAAAAGTGGTTGGCAACGCGAACATTGCTTTCGGAACATTGGTGCGAGCTCAATGTGTTTTTTCCCATCTCAAAAATGCCCAACGCACCTTAAGAAGTTTTCACTTAAAAAAAATTGCTTCTAATCGTCGACTTCATAAAACCAATTAAAGTCTCATAGTCTCATTTATAAATTGACACAATCAAGACTAGTGCAGCAAAACGACGCGTTTAAGCATCGTTCATACACTTATGAACAATTTCATTGAAATTCGGATACACAATGATTTTCCAACAACAATTTAGAAGCGCAATTATTAATGAATGAATTTCTTGAAGGCAACGTTCAATTATCATAAAACCATGCAAACTATGCAAACATTTATACATAGCGATGAATATTTCGTTAAATGTTAAATTTCAGGTCTATGAATGACGAGAATTTTTTCAGTGCAAGTTGACAGCAACATTTCAGACGAATAACGAAAATTCGTCTGAAATTTCAGAAAAAACAACCAACAAGTGATGAACACGTGTTTCAGCTTTTCAAGATAAATTTTGAGCAGCATGTTGATATGTCTCTCCAAGTCGTGGGCGTCGTCAAACGAGAAAAGCTAAATTATTTTTGAATAGTTTAGTTTCACAAGCCACTTCCATTGAGTTTAACTGATCATGACAATTGCGGTCGGTTTTATCCGGTCACTGACATCAAAAATAGCTCCCGAATCGGTGGTTTATGCTTCCAAAAATTAGGGCCTCTCATAGGTTGTATTAATCGCGACTTCAGCGGACACTACAAACATTCCAGACAAGTCGTTTTTTTCCTTCACTGACGTGTGTTAAATTACGTTCATTCCAACCTGCAACTTCCCAAACTCGGCTAAGTAGCTTAAAAGTTGTTTAAATCAAATTCTATCCAAGCAAATAATGGGAAAAGAAAACATCCTTCGCACGCTACCGATCGGATATGCCCGCGTCCATTCACAAATTTAATTCGTACTTTATTGAACTTCTGCCTGGTTTTCCAACTAGTCCTAGTCCACACCTATACCTCTTTAAAAAAATGTCCCATTCCTCACCAAAGTTATACGAAAAGAAAAAAGAAACAAATTTTAAATAAACCCTCAATTTCTCTCTCTCCCACAGATCCACCAGCAAATAACGTAGTTTGGACACACATCCAAAAAAAGAAGAATCGAAAAAAAACCTCGACTACCACCCCCGCCGCAATCATGTTCTCCTGGCACAGAAACAAATTCACGATACTCATGCTGATATGCTGCATGGTGTATTCCACAGAGTCACGCTATCGCGACAAAGAGCGCAAACGACCGGAAAAATCCGATCGCCTGTACTCACAACCCGCCCAGTCCAGCACTCAGGAACAAATTAATCTCTGCTCCCGCCGACGAGATATGAAATTGATGTGCTATTGCACACCGGACGACTCCGCGTACATGCCCGTAAATAAAGCCGAATGTTGGATATTCCAAGGGGAGCTGCACCAGAACGACACCACCTGGCAGCGATTCTACCAGCAAAAGAAATTGCGCCATTTGAAATTCCTGGTCCAGAACCACGGCTATCTGGACTACATACCGACGAAATACCTAGAGATGCTCACCAATCTGACCACCATGAGCATCGAATACTCCCAGATACAAGTGGTTAAGGGTTACGCATTCGCCAGCCTGCCCAATCTCGAATTGATTACACTGACAAACAACCTGATCGAAATCATCGACAAGGATGCCTTCGCTAATCACATATTTTTGCGTGAGCTCAATCTGATGCACAACCAGGTGACCGAAATGGATCGATACGCGTTCCGCAATTTGCCCGTACTGCAGAAACTCTACCTGAGCTGGAATAATATCTCAAATCTGCACGAGGAGGTGTTTAGTGAACTGGGCAAGCTGGAGGAGTTGAGTTTGGAACACAATTTGATTTCGGTGCTAACCGGTGACATGTTCAAGGGGTTGGGAAATTTGAAAACTTTAAAACTAACGCACAACAATTTGAATTTCATCGGGGATACGGTGTTTGCCGAATTGTGGAGTCTGCAGGAGCTCGAACTGGATGACAATCGCATTGAGGTGAGTTTCGTGAGCATGATACTCTAAATCGGTAGCATGGATGATTTTATAATGTGTATCTGGATAGGGCTATGTGTATGCTTGGCACATAGGAAAAGTTTTCATATCTCCTCTGAACATTGAATATTAAAGAGTTGAGCTATACACTTAGTTTTGGATGACAATCGGAATATTTTCCCTGGGGATTAAACAACTACTAATGAGGAAAGCTAGACTTCTCTTAAATCCAAGAACTAACTGCCACTGTAATGCACAGGTAGACGGGAGATTATTTCGTATTCCATTTTGAATATAAATAAATGATTTCCCATGACGCGAGGAGTGCTCCGAAAGTTGCTCCAAAATAATACACACGTTCAAAAGTTTTATTATCAACTATCAGAAATGAAATCAAACTGAGCCACAAATAAGCGAGTCTCTTGAGGGTATGTGCTTGTGTTTGTGCTTGCTGGTTATAGTAATTAATCGCTCAGTCTACACAAATTGAGGACAGGCGTGGGCTGTGGGGACTCTAACTTTGGGCCGTTATATAGAAAGCGTGACTGAGGACTCCTTGTGCCTGCCAAAAGGGGATACCATTTAGTGGCAGTGCGTAATTTTATTTTAATAGTACATTGCAGCGGAAAGCTATAGCGAAAGTATGAGTGCTATAGCTGAATTCCGTTACGGAAATTGGGGGTTGCTATCCCGATTTTATTCGACCAAAACAACTTGAGCTAGGTTTCTTTCTACCATTTTGATTCTACAATGGAACGTAAGTCATTTCAACTACGCAACTGCACATTGGACAAGGCATGAGTCTGTAGAAAAACGCGCTGGTTGATATATTTTTACCCGACTGGACACAGGGAAGGTTATGTTTTTCGCTCGTATCCTGTATGCGTTCCTACGTGACGCCCTGTAGCCTAAGCGGCTTAACCGATTTTGTAGATTGAGGTGTCATTATATTCGTATTCTTCCCCGGAGTGTCATAGGCTAGATATATGTACTTGAATGTGGCCTGTTCATATATTTTAAATTTTTACAGTCAGTCGGGTTTTTTGGTTTTTTTTAAATTAACTTTTTTTTTCTAATATTATTATACTAGCTGACCCGGCCAACTTCGTTCCGCCCAAATTCGTTAATGTAATGAAAATAATAATTCCGAGAATGCTGCTTTAGAAATTTGGTCAAATAAAATTTAGTCAATAGTTAGATTAGATAAATACAATAGAATTAACTGAAGTAAATATAGAAATGTCGATGTGCTTCAATCACACCGCAATGATTGACGTGTCGGCCAATCATTCGCTTTTCCACTCAAGTGCCTTACGATACACGATGTACAAAGCTTTGCCCACACGTGAGCATACATACAATTGACATGCGAGAAGCATGAGAATTCAAGATTGATACCACAAATATCCAGTGATTGTCCGTGCGACTCATTGATTGTCATAGCAAAAGCGAGACGCACGGAAAATTGAAGACGCTTAGTTACGAATGGCAATTAGGTTTGAATAAGCGGAATTCGCGGAATGAGAATGTTTGATTCCTCAGAAAATTCCACAAGCTTTCTATAGCTATGCCTCGAAATCCTCATTCTCGAACTATGTCAATAAACTTTGGAAGGAGATCAACTCAACCTGATTATTGAGAAAAGACTATACAACCTCTAATTTGTATACGTAATTGTCAAACTTTGACAGAAATAAAACCAACAGACTTCTTGAACTAACCAGTCGGGTAAAAAGACAGTCAATCTACATCATAACCAAAGGATACTGTGCCTTTGGAGTCATGCTTCGTAAATGGAGGGTAGAATCCAACGATATCTGCAGAAGAGGTGGAGCCTGCTTTGCCACTCACCCGCTTTTTTCTTTTGTTTCTTTTTTTTGTATATAAAAGGTTTTTAATAACCATTTCGTTATTTTGGTCTTTCCGGTATATATTTTGTAAATTATTGCTAGCGACTGGCAAAAATTTGGACCGACCTTAAGTGAATGGTTCGGAAACTTGCTACCGCAGGCATTATTTGTCGTACAAAGGCGAGCTCTTTTAAGCACATTTTTCATAAGAATATCGCAGACTGCTGGCGGTATTGTAGCAATTTCACTTAGGTTAGTGTACGTGATTCGTTTGTCGGTCTTTAATTTAATTACCCTCATAGAAAGAAACAGACACGCGTCAAATCAGCGGATGGTGGGAGCTATTCGCCATCACTTTTTGACATTATTCGTCAAAAAAGAAAATAAAAAGCGGCTTTTCTTGCTCTTTGATGAGCAGGGAAGGTTGAGATACAAATGATCACAAATTCCATCCACACAGATGAACCGAAGGTGGACTCTAGGTAGTAGAAGTACCAGTTTATTTTCCGCGGAACCAAACATACACTGTTCACGCTAAACTAGGCTTTCGGGGACCCTATCATCTTTGTCATGGTTATGCCACTAAACGACACTCTTACATTAACAGAACAGATACCCCGGCAGTCGTAGAAGCAGTCTCTGGCTCAACTGATGAAATTTAATTCAAACTAGTTGGCTGTTACAGCGAAGAGCGCATGTTTCTGACTACGGGTACAATACGGATTGCCGACATTCGACAAAAATTATCATAATTGCCTAATTCAGTACATCAAGCCATATAGGTCTCTATCAGGGAGAAGGGATCAGGGAATTCGACAGAGCTAGCTAGTGTGAAATAGCCGAAACAAAGAAGTTAAGTTTTTACGAAACTAATCCGCCTTACGCGTTAAAGTTCAAACAAAGGGCAATGCTTTCGTTCAAGTAGGTAACTGTCGAAGATGACGACTTTCACAAATTAAAAGTAGCTTTGTATTTACCTATTTTCCCAGTGCACGCGTGGATTCCAGCTATCAATGTTGTCATGGATATTTTAGTCAAAAAAAGCTGAGAAATACGCCGCTGAATATAAAAACGTCAAACTTTTAAGGCCGCTTAAAAATTCCATTGTAAGAAATTAACTTTACATCTTTTACAAGCTAAACAACCTGGAAGAGTCAACCTGGGTTCGTATAGTTTTACCAAGTTTACACGAGAAAATAGGTCCGCAGTATGAGATGGCAGACATTTGTCAAATTGGTACCTTGAAATTATTACAATTCCTAACTTAACTATTGAAGTAAAATAAATAAATACTTGGCGCAACAGGTCCGTAGGGACCCTAGGCCTAGGTTCTTACAACCATTCGTCTTAAAAATAATTGGCGCAACAGGTCCGTATGGACCCAAGCCTAGCTTCTCACAACCATTCGTCTTGTGTGAGTTTTTATTTTTAGCATGAATATAAGGGATCTACAATTTCATGCCGAGTCCAAACGGCCAATTGAGAAGCTCTTTCATGACAGTTATACTCTCAGATGTTTGTCAGACGTTCGCGAGAGTTGGCGCAGTGAAAAAAACCTTAAGTTGTAATCTGGGATTTTTTCGGGACTATTAAAGTGCTGAAATAAATAAAAAGAGGCAATAAAAAAGGTATACTCTGCATAGGGACACAGTACGTTTAAGCTTTGACACCTTGACACCGAGCTACTGCCTGCCAGGAATCACATACGTTTCCAGCTACAGTTTCTCTTAGAGTTCTACTTCAAAAACAAAACAGCAAAAGTAGAGATCGAGATCTATTGTTGAAAATTATTGTCAAAGTCTGTCAAAGCCTAACTAGGTAGATATTAAATTTTTGTTTTAATTTTTTCATATTTGTTTTTTTTTTTTTACTGAAATACATTCGGCGTGAGGCTAATTATTTCAATGACGAAAACAGTGCATATAAAGTATTTAGATACAATATTGAAGGCAAGAGAGTAGAAAACAGAATCTTTTGGACCGCTTTTAAGACGAAATCTTTATAATTAAAAAAATATGCAATTCCTATTTTATCACACGTAAAAACAACAAACGAAATCTACCATACTTATGTCCAGGCAGACAGGTATCACCAACCACAAAAGAATCCAACCAATATAAAGAACGAGCTCGAGGCCCTTCTCCTCATTCGAAAAATACTAATCCGACCAGTTAAACATTTTCTTTTTGTTTGGATAAGGCTCCAACTTGATTCAAACAAATCAGTTGAGCATTCATAACCCATAAACAGAGCTAAATCCTTGGCCCACGCATTGTGATACCTCCGGGCCATATTACTAATTCAAAGCTCATTAAACGTCGTCTCCTAATAAATATTATACCATACTCCGCTGCCCATTTCAATAACTACCACTATGCACATAATAATATCCCCGTTGGCGCAACAAATCAAAAAGTATCTCAAACTCGCCCCTGACCTGGGTTCGAGTTGCTGTATGTATACGAATAATGGTTCCCGGAATTGCGCCACCTAATTGCGCCCCCTACACACAAATAAGGGTGTGTAATTAAATTTCTTAATCCTTCCGCCCCGACAACAAACGAACGAGATTCGTATCGAATGTGGTTAGGTACCTCCGCCCTATCTCCATGCTAAAGGCCAAAAACAAACACCACTCCACAGTCAGTGCCGCTGAAAATATAGTCATTAGTTGCGATTCCATGGGATTGCCGTTGTTTGGCTTTTGTTTTAATTTAGCCCACCTCCCTCGGAACGGGAGTACTTGTTTATATGGGGTTTGGTTCGACATCATGCTGGTGTGTGCTTCAGTCGTCATATCACTCATAGCATGCGGTGCTATGTATGTGCGCAACTAGGACTAACCAAAAACGCTGTGCCTTCGCTAATTCAACGAACAAAATTCAGTGTATACGTTTACCTACTGCCGCGTTCCATATGAAGTATTTGACTGACTATTTGACTGACTTGTATTGGTGTCTGTATGGAGGGAGTTTGACTACAAAACAAAATCGCTCGATCCATTTGAGTAGGCAAATTAATTAGCTAACAGTAATTAGTTATCGAAATGGAAAATATTTGAGTTGTGCGTCTGAAATAATTGAAGCCAAGATAAACACAAATTAACTTGAAATAATTTGGTTTCGATCCTTAGGCTGTCTCCGTAGGTATATTATGTATATTTGTTTTGATTATGCAGGTGTCCATAAATACGACAGGAATAACATTCGATTAAAGGATTGCCAGCGACCAGAAACCCCTAAGGGATAAAGTATGGAAATCTTCTGTTTTGATTGACTTGATGTGTTGCATAATGTTGTTCCACAGAATCCTTGCGGGGTTTATTTTTAGAATGTCATTATTTACAATTTGGTACACTTGTATTTCTTGGGTGTAGATACAGGGGGGCCTTTGATTTCCCATTACCATCTAACCATCCTGCCTCCACTGATTTCCTGTAGTGTATTTCAGCCTCAGAAGCCTTGCCAAAATGTTTGCCTTTGTAATTGCCAATCTGGGGATTGCCTTTTCAGATATCTGACTTTGAAAATTGGATTAAAAATACCGATACGGTAATCGCGTTGTAATAGCTTTTTGCTTTCAAGTCCTAATAGTGAATTCTCAGATTAGTTCCGAATTATCTCCGGTATGGTGTGGCAATTGTGACTTTTCAATGATCTGAAATGATTCCAGATTCATATTACGTCGGGGTTTAATATAACTAGCTCAAATATGATCGCCTCATTTCGCCATCTGCGACTTCTCAAAACCACAACTCGATAAGTAAAATTGTTAAAATTTAAATTTTACTCAGCAAAAAAATGTAGAAGATCTCAAACTGGTTTTAGAGCTTAGATCTTCGCTTTTGGACATCTATCCTATCTTTTAAAATCGACATTTTGCAAAGCGACCCTGAAAACCGAGTCAATTATATGCAGTAGTTTTTTAATCAATTCTGATCAAACACCTTAAAGTCCGGAAGACAATTGGTTGCATTTTAGGATGACCTAGCCTATAAAAAGTTAAATCGGTTTTAATTTTAATCACATTTTGGTTTGTTAAGGCAGTTAGAAAAACTCAAGGAATATTGAAGGCTTAGTAAGCTCGCAATTTTTATGACATTAAGATAGAACAGGTTTGACTGTAATCAATTGGAATATTTAAAAAAAGTGTTAAACATTTTTTTTTTGTTTGTCCAATTGTATTTAAATTTCATTAATGTAAAAAAAAAAGGAATTGCAAAAAGAAAAACGAGTTCGGACCTGTTTCACAAAATTAAAAGTCACAATTTAAACGTCACTTTTCATACAATTCGTAAAAATAAAGCCTTCAAGCGTTTCACAAAACTGTAGCGGAAGACTTTCTAGTACCGTTGAATGATAGCAATTTTATACGCATGATGCAATCTTACAAGCAATTTCTTATATTCTCACGTTTAATCTAGACCTGTGAAAAATAAACATATTTATATGTATGTACCTAAATTTTGAGATCTTTAATTTTACTATGGGGTTCACCAATAAACATTTTAAGCCTCAACTTTAAATTTAGGTAACTCACATCGCACAGTGGCTTTCAATACAATTTTCGGAATAGTGATCTTCCGTAAATTTAAAGTTGAGACCTCAATTTATTATGTACTAATAACTATAGCTAAACTTTAATAAAAAAAAAATGCGGAGAACATAAATATAGTAAAGTTATCAATTTTGTTTTATAATTCATTTAAAAACCATCACAATACAAATTTAACATTATTATGAATCTAGAACCTTGTATTGTAAAAAATAGTTGTCAAGGCAAAAGTCGCAAATTTTTAAAACTAGCAGGAAAGCCATTTAAAATAATTGTATGATTTTCTTCGTGAAGCATTTTTACCTGTAATCCGACTCTGTACCTGTTGAATTGTTGCAACTTTAAGTTGCATTCCAAATTTTAAACAAAGTGGAGTTAAGGAATCTCAGTGACAGATGGCGGTGACTTAAAATGGGCAGAAAAAAATAATATTATCTGAATTAAATCGCTAAATAAAATTATAGTTAGGTATATTCAAAGCTGCATTTTAGAACTTCCAAGAAGCTGGTGCAAATTGCAACTCCTTTTCAACTTTTAATTTTTGTATATATCATCCTTTTAGTTGTTATCCAAAACTTCGCTGCATGCTCTAACATAAGTCGGTGCTATCGCACAGCTTCACAAGTACTTAAGGCAAGACTAGACATAAGGCTTGAGTTTTATGGCTGCTGTTGTAGTATACGTGAACCCTCCCATATGTAACAACATTTTTAGGACAGAGCTTATCGTACACCGTAGACTCTAGACCGTCACAAAAACACCACCACCAAAGCCTCCATTAGCTTTCAGCGCAATCATTAAATTACTTGATATCATAGCTAGTTCTAGAAACCCGAAGAGAGTCTTCTTTACATTTGTACCCAAGTCATATCCATGAGACCCATTTTTTCAGCTTTCACTATGCACTCCCTCGCCTTCCGTGGAATCAAATGGAAAGAACCAACTGCCGACTTGAAAACATGTTTATAATAAAAACCGAAATCCACCCCCACCTGATTTACGGTACTCGTATATGATATCATTTAAATGAGCTTTTTCCAGGCAGGCCCCTACCGAGTGCATTCAAAATGAAAGCTCATTCGAATAAATATCCTTTACCAGAGACTCGAAACGCCCTAATGCAGTTCAATGTCCCAGTGACCCGATTCTACCAAATATTCTACAAAATTCCCTTCATTTCGGGGGCTACCGTATGTAAACAAAAAAAAAAAAAAACGCCAAACCCCAGTACAGAACAATCATCGTACCATGTGCAGGCACTCCGGTGAATGCCTGTGCACCTATTCACGAAATGGTTAGCAAATCCGGGTTCACAGCTAAAATGTAAATCGGTTCAGTATTGTTAGCATTTTTTTATTGTTCTAAAGGAGTATACGACGACGGCCCCGAAGCGCAGCGTTCACCTGCCAGTTTGTATACCAGCTGCTTGTGCTTTATTCCGGACCATGATATATGCAAATGCAAAGTTGTTCTCGAAGACAAAAGCAATTGAAATCCGAAAGTCCTGGTTGGTTGCTCCCTTTTACCAGTAACTAGAAAGAGATTTTACTATCTCCGCAAGGATATATTATGCCTTCGAGTATATTAAATATTTTTCTGCAAGAGGTTGATGTATCCACGTTAAATTGCCTACTGAAGTACAAGTGAATTCATACCCTCGTACTCGTATGTTATCTAAGGACACAGAATACGAAGAAAACGTTTCACTGATGCGAAGGACTATTTCGTCTGAAATTCGTGTCATAAGAGTATGTTCTGCCACCGCCAAACATTCGATGCGGTTCAATGGGGATGAATGGTTTGAGAATGACGAGCAGTGAGTAGGAGTACACAGGTTATCATCAATTGTTTTTTCGTCGGCGGTGTATAGACGTAAGCACAAAGGAAGTCTGTGACTTTGTGTATGTACTCGTATACCTATAGCTATTGTTCTTTGTTTGGGTATAGCAAACGAAAAGGACTTCTGCTCGAGTGATATTACTTAGCAATCGATGACTGTTAAGTAAGTTTAGTTTCAACAGTTGCACGTGTTGTATGGGCACAAAACTGCTGGATAATTGGATGAAAAGTCCTCCTTGAAGGAATTGTCATTCACAGGCATGGGCGAAATAACTTATATGTGGAGCAGTACTCATTGTTTGGCTTATGATTAAATATTTATGGTTAAAGGAGTAGCTGTTCACTTTCTCATGAATTTAGATTTCTTTTGCTGCGACATGATATAGACGATGTGTGCTATAAATGGGACTGGAGTCTAGGGTTTTTTAAATCGATGTGACACTTGCCACTCTCTTTGTCCAATCCCGACAACAATGTGTCAAATGCATCCAAAAAGGGAATATTTATGTACCTCCAATTTGTTTAAATTTGAGGGCTAACGCTGGCACAAGTTTTTTGTATGGGAGGCACCACGCCCCATCCCGCCCACATTTCTTTAAATGCTTTGTTAATAATGTACATCAAAGTTCCAAATCTTACAACTTCATCTCCCATTGCGAGAAAAAGCGTTTGCAGTGTTTTATTTTGTTTGAGAAGTGCCACGCCCGTTTGAAAAATTTAGTTTTACCCTAAAATCACGTGCAACGTTATATCACTGTCATTGTCCATTTTGAAGTCAAACGACTTATCGAGTTTTGAGAACACAAACATACGTAGGTTGAATTTTTATATATAGGCGGATCGAGTACTATTTTTCGCAAGCCGAAACAATGAACTTGTTTAACGTGTTTCAAAAACCGGTTTCGAGATAAAAGGAAGGTATATAATATACTGCATATTTATCAACTTCGCCAATAAGCTGTCTATAGTTCACAATATATCGATTAGAGGGCTGCTTTCGAAATATCCTGAAAAGTCACAGGGAAAAGAGCTCTGGAAAGAGCCCTACATTCTTAAAATTATTTAAATGCCTATATGTGCATGTTTATCTCTGCGCAGCGTTTAGAGGATCTCCTCTTCAAAATCCAATCAAGTCTTTCATTTTAAAAATTTATTTATGAAACTAAATGTTTCACAACCATTTTTGGTGACTCTATGAAAACCGGTCTGTATTTTCGATCGTTGTTTTCGAGTCAACATTCGTGTTACGGCGATAACCTAAATAAGGTTTCTGAGAACGCAATATTCCGTGCTTTACGTATTTTAAAGTTTTGATCTGACTCTTAGCAAACATTTTTCGAAAACTCATAAAGTTTATGTCGCATTGGCAGCAAAGTGACGAAAGGTTCTTCGACTTTGCAAAAATTTCTTGTAAAATGGGAACATTTTTTTAGATCTGATGATTAATAAAAACAGAAACAGAATTATGTTCAATGAATCTTCAACTCTACTTTTTGAAATTTTAAATCGTACTTTGCAAAAATAAAAAAATAAATAAATAATTATAAGGAAAACAAAATTGTTATATTGTTGCTCAAAAACTAAAATAAAAATCAAATTCGTCTTGATTAGGGCTTGACATTGACGGTCAATTTTGAGCGCTAAGCCTAAGCAAATAAAATTCAAGCAGTCAACTTAAACTTAAAAATATAAAGTTTACCTCGCGCCGTAAATCGGGCTAGCATCGACCACTTTTAAATTTCAAACAGGGGTAACATTTAGGTCTCTTCGTTCGATTTTGAAATAAATGACACTAGGATAGGAGCATTATTTTTAACTTTAGTATTTTGCAGCAAAGATTTGTTTAAATTAACTCGTTGAGCTAGTTTCCTACCAAAAATAGGGTGGTCGAAGTTAAACCTGGTTTTGGGTAATTTTGACCGGCATTTTTATTTAATAATCATAATGAAATTATTTTTATTCCAATGCAATCCAATATACTGATTATTCTAAAAGAAAGATTTTAATTAGGCTGTTGTAAAAAATATCTTTCAGTTAATATTATAATATACGAATTGAATATTTTGGTTCGTACATTATTTTTAAAAACAAATATTATTATTAAATTAAAACAATTAAAAATACAAACCAAATATGAACTGAATATTTTAGTCCGTAAATTATTTTTAAAAACAAATATTATTATTAAATTTAAACAATTAAAAATACAAACCAAATATGAACTGAATATTTTAGTTCGTAAATTATTTTTAAAAACAAATATTATTATTAAATTAAAACAATTAAAAATACAAACCAAATATGAACTGAATATTTTTGTTCGTAAATTAGTTTTAAAAACAAATATTATTATTAAATTAAAACAATTAAAAATACAAACCAAATATGAACTGAATATTTTAGTTCGTAAATTATTTTTAAAAACAAATATTATTATTAAATTAAAACAATTAAAAATACAAACCAAATATGAACTGAATATTTTAGTTCGTAAACTATTTTTAAAAATAAATATTATTATTAAATTAAAAAAATTTAAGGAACTTTAAAATAAAAAATGTTAAGGCTCATTACAACACATTTTTCTACTTGACAGAGCGTCGTTTAAGGCAATACTACCTTAAAAATATTTTTAAAATGAGTTTGAAGCTACTACGACCCACCTCTGCATACACTTAATATGTTATTTGGATTTGATTGTTTGATTGGAGCTCGCAGTTAACAATAAATCTTTAAATTGCAATTTCCTTCTCTTTAATGAAGTCTTTTGGTCAATCCACCAATATCATTATTATGTTTCAACTATGAAACTTGAACTTGCCCTTCCTTGGTCGCGTTGTTTCGCCTCTATGCTACTATTTTATGACCTACTTTTATACAACAAAAAAAAAACCGATTTTAAATTTTACTAAAAACTTACAAAACGGCGAAAATAGAATTGGTCAATGTTACCCCTTGTATGATTTTTTAACTTTGAATTGAATTCCCTCGGTCAAAGTTAGGCCCATAAATTTCGACATAATTTTCAAATTCATCTCAAAAGCATTATTCAAATTGAAAAAGTATATATTTTCAATTGAAGGCATCTTAAACTACCTACATGATCTAACATTTTAATGAATAAGTGATTTAATGACTCCGATATACCTAGAAGTTTGATGCACATCAAAAGAGCAACAAAACGGACGGCCTCTTTTCTCTTAATCTTTTTTTCCCGCCATCTCTGAACAAATAACACTTCTCAAAAACACATAGATAATTATAATGTTAACTTATACCAGAAGCTGGTTACGTGAATATAAAGAGTTTGTTTACTCTTTGTCAATATTTCCCCCCTTTCTGCTAACCAGTTTGACTACGTCCATTTTCGCCAATCGCCTAAAGTCGAAAATCTTTTTGAATTTAAATTTGAAGCTGAAATCTTATTAATATTTAATATTAATTTGTTTTTCAATATTCTCAACCAAACAATATTTAAAATTTTGTTTTAACAAAATTAAGTTGACATAAATTTCCTTTCGATGTAATGCTTAAGAAATGTTTTAAAAATAAATAATTTTTAAGCCACATCAATATTTTGAAAAAAAAAAATTTAATCTAAAACTGCCCAAATGAATGTCGAACATCCGTCGGTGAGTTCTCGTATACAGTTTTTCGTCACTTACTATAGCAATTAACACAACGAAGAGTACCTACTTGATTTATCTTAACAATAGAAAAAATTCATAAATAATGGCCGCGTAAATTTTAACTCATATAGTTCCGATTCGAAGAGGTTATGAATTTGCTTTGTGATGCCAAGCATTTCGTCTCAAAAGTTACCTTCATTACTTACATGCATACGAGAAATTGTCATAAGGGCAAAGGAAACGTTAACTGAGTCTTAAGAAAATTATAAACTCAACTTTTCCCTACGATTCGGTCAAAATGTGGTCGCTAGATTTTCCTAGCAAGGATAACACCGTCAAATGTATTTCAACACTCACGCTAACACTTCGGGCGACAAATTGCTGCGATTAATTATTCAGTCCTCTGAATATGAAACTATCCGATTACATAGATCCCTTATCCAACCAGAACACAAGCCCCGGCATATGAACTGATACCACTGTCAGTTTCCAGTTCCCCCCTACCGCGAGTTAATTGAAACCAAATCCAAATAGGTATGCCTTCCTTTGACTGCCAGTATGGTTGAGGTATATATACTGCACAGTTTGTGTGTATAGATTTTATAGATAAAACAAAAAAAAAACATGAAAAGAGTTTTATAAATTCAACACTGACATTCTATTTTGCAGCGCATCTCGGAACGTGCACTGGACGGCCTCAATAATTTAAAAACTCTAAACCTTCGCAACAATGTGCTGAAAAAACTCGACAACGGCCTACTACGTGGCACGCCGGCTCTCCTTTCAATTAACCTGCAGGAGAATCTTCTCGAAACCCTGACGTACTACAATTTCCAGCCAATTATGGATAACTTGGTTAATAGTACCAGTGAGCTGTCCGTATCAGGTAAGTGCACTTCCATAGGTATACACACCGACAACAACCCACTCTGTCTGCCCGAGCCAGTTATAGGGTATAACAACATTTCGATGAAACTTTGTAAGGAACGCTCTCATATGCATTCAGTTTTCAGTCGAGCTCCTTACACGTCCCTAATAAGGACATGATTATGTCCTCTGGCTTCGTTTTAAAATAGCTGCACATGCCAATGGAACAGTGTTGTGCCGCTCCTTGGAAGGGAAGTCTCATGCACACCATGGCGAGGAAGGCGAGATTCTATAAGCAAATTAGATAGTTTGCCTTCAAGTTGAATTTTACTGCTGCAATCTCTGGTGAATGATGCGGAATGGCTTGATGAGGTCATTCAAGGATCCGCTCTCACATATTTATATGTGCATCACTTGAGCATTCAGTCAATTATCGCCGCCTCCGCTGCGCCGCTTCGAGTTGCATCTGGCATCCGCATGCCGTTGTATTGCTAATGGCGTCCATTAAAACTTGTTATTCCTAATTGTGTCTGACTGAATCTAAATGTTTGTAGATCTTCTCATAATAGCACACACATACGCGGCACGGCAGGACGTGTACTCGTAGTATGAGCTGAATTTCAAATGAATCTAATTGCTTCCGAATTTTATGGCTTCGCAGCAGATACACATACAATGCACTTGATTACGAATTCAAACGTAGAGTCGCGCTGATGCCGGAGGAGTGTTTTTTTTTTTTCGTACTCTACACTTTCCGCAAACGGACAATCGGCAAAGTGCCAAAAGGGTAATAAAGCTCTGAGATTGGCAAGGATATATTACCCGCCGCCAAGATGGAGGTGGCAGATCGTCCAGGAACCTCATACATAGGTACCTACAGGAACAGAGTCATGAACAAGTTTTTATTTCGCCGAATCCATTTAGGCTAATTGCATGCACATACTATACAAACGTTATTATATTGTGCGCACTTCTGTGTTTGTGTGTGGAGAGTGTAATCCGTATTCCTGTATCCTGTTGCTGTTGGCGTGTGAAAGTAATTTGATCCCAGCTCACGATGTCCAGGGGCAGTGAGGTTGAATTTATGGGACCAGATTTACGGTGATTTCTTTTGTTTTATTTTTTTTTTTATGAAATGCATTTAATGGTGCAGAACATATACACACACACATGGATGGGTATGGTTAAGGACAATAAAACTCCTGGCGGCTGTAATAACTCGCCCTAATGGGTTTTCACTTTTTTGTTCGCTTCGGTACCTATCACATTTGTACCGGTGATGGATTAATTGAAAGTGAGTTTGATTTCGCATGTCGGCTTTCTTATTTAATTTATCGAAGAGAATAATAACACGCAATCTATAAGTCAGCCAAGACTGCGCTTAGTTCGTTGGGGTTGGGGATGAATGCTTGACCAAAACATGTGACTGTCTGTCATTAAAGCGACTTCGGAGTCATAGTTTGTATAAGCTGCTTCTTACATCCGTAAAAAGTTGTCCTATTTAAGAAATTCCACCGACTTGGTGTATTTTTAATTCTAAAACCATTTCCGACAGCCTGTTGTTTTTGCCATGTTTCCTAGGCAGACAGTTGTAGTTTTTTTTCTCGATCTTCCTTAATCAAAATGTGGGGCGAAGTTATTTATCGCAGGTCGCAAACTCTAACAACTCGAAAAGCCTCTCTTACTACGCAGAGGGGTGCTATATCAATAGCTTCTGCCAAACTCTTTCTCGCAAGCCCTTCAGCTTACTCAGTACCAATCCGCCGCAGTCTCCTGCTACTGGGCACAATTTGAGTCCCAGCAGACTCCATAAGTCTTATAAATTCGGCGACAGCTTCTGTATTGATGTGGAAAAAAGAAAAAAAAAACCCGCAACAGGTCGGCGGGAGTTTTCTTCCACAAATCGCCGGCTTTGTATACCTCGGCTCCTCTATAATTTCTAATAGCGATATACCTCGGCTCCTGTATAATTTCTAATAGCAAAATCCCTGCAGAAACCAGTCGAAGAATAATTCTAGCCACCAGCTGTTTCTTTGCGCTGAATAGGCAGTTGAGTATATTAGACCTTGTTCATCCGCAGTCCTGCCTCATGGCGCTGAAGCTTAAACTCTCTCTAAGGCGGGTGAAGGTCTGCTCGGTTGGAAACAAAGATTCAAGGCTTAAACGAGCTGTGCAGCGCAAGTTGGAAGAATGCTCCGGCCCGTTAAGTCTACGTCTCTAATCCAGAGCAGAAACTAAGTAGAATAAAAAAAAGTTAGTTTAAAAAACCGAAAAACCCGACTGACTGTAAGAAAAAGTAAGGTACAGGTACTTGAATGTGTCTTGTTCATATTTTTTAATTGTTTTTATTTACAGTCAGTCGGGTTTTTTGGTTTTTTTAAACTAACTTTCTTTTATTTTAATCTTTTTACCCTATGACATTCCGGGGAAGAATACGAATCTATTGACAGCTCACTATTCAAAATCGGTCAAACCGTTTAGGCTACACGGTGTCACATAGGAACGTACATAAGATACGCGCGAAACACATAACCCTCCCTGTGTCCAGTCGGGTAAAAACGTCTCACCTTAGGTAATCCGTACAAGTGGGCGGAAACCTCAACCAACTTTGCGTGTGAAACTCGAGTAAGCACTAGAGAGGTACATAGGCTGATGCCCGGTATGTTAGTGTGCCCTCATAGTTGTACAAAAAATGGCTTCAAAATTTTGTATGAGTTAGCTACGACCATCCCCGGCGCAGTCTCTGAATAATAATGAATTGCATTTCTAAAAATATTGCTTTTAAGACAGGAATAATAAAAATGAAATACATAAATATCACAAAATTCGTCCTTCTATACCCCCTCCATGCCTTCTGTCACTAGGAAGGTTTCAAACCTGCTTAGAAGTCGACACTATGGCAACTGACATAACATCTACACATCTCCCTTCCAAACAGACGGCCCTCGGCTTTACGCACAGTTTGTGTAAAATGGATATTTTCTCAACGTTTTTACTGACCATCATTTGTTGATTAAGGTTCGACCTCGTTCTTATCAACCTTTGGCGTGCCACAAATCAGTCAACTAGGTCCCCTTCTCTTTATTCAATCAATGCTTCGCCCTTTCTTTATAATTCTTTATAAGCTGACGGTATACAATTTGTCCAACTCAGTTCTTCACATCATGATTCCTGCCTTCTTCAATAAGCCCTAGATAGGTTTTCAAATCCTTGCAGCATTAGCGAGGCGCGCTTACAAATCTCAGAGTTTCAGTGTCTGAGCTGAATTTGCTGTCTTGAAATATTTATTCAAAATTTTGTGTCGGCAGCTTAATATTGATTGACATGCATCTATTGACAACATGCATCCTCCCTCCACCCAGAAGGATTTTTTTTTTTCATTTAATTCTACCGAAATAAAACTCGTCTCGCATTTAAAAAAAACAATTTTTATCAACTGAATCAGTAACAGTAGCAGTGCAGTGTGCACTTCCTATTTCCACGCAATCATTTCGTAAAACATTACATGAAATACCTACCCCAACCATGCAGCTCAGCCTTGAGTGCCTGATGTCCTCAGAAACGTAAATGCATTCAATGTGTATGCGTCAAAAGGATAACTTTAAACTATACCAAAGCCATCTCAAGGACCACCTAAATGCGATGTCTCGTGTCGTTTTTAAGAAATGAATTCCAAAAAGAATCACTTGCTCTGTCAGATTGAAACGAAATTCATTTTCCTAGCGAACAAAGCTTTGGCAGAAAAAAAAACACACAAAAAACTCTACAACAACATGACTGGTAACTGGAAAAAGAAAACGTAAAAATGTTATGTGTAAAAAGGACCCAAGAAAGAAGAAAGGATTAACTGCAGTAGAATATGAAAGGAAAGGTATTATTATTGAAGAGAGAATTTCCTTCCTTTCCTTTTTTTTTTGTTGCTGCCAGCTTTTCTTCATACACCCATTGCGTTTGTGAGAAATAAAAGAAGCATCCCAGCGCATCAGCCAGAAGAAGGAAGGAAGAAATTTCGTGCGTGCATACGAAGGATGCGGTGCTGCTGTTCTGCTGCGCTGCAACGTCTACATAATCTTCGTCCGTTTGCTGTGTTTTCAAATGGAACGCCGGCGTCGTCATCGTCGTTGTTGTGAGCTCTACAATAGGGAAGCTACCACCCCCCAACCCCACACTTCCATCAAAAACATATACGGAATTCAGAGTACATAATATAATGCTGTCCCTATAGTGCTACATCCTTATTTCAAAGACTGTACATGCATTTGATATTTACTTAGCGCAACATAAAGGACTTGCTTTCGAGTTTCGCTTCGAGCTCTGGTAACTTTTTGTTAATGCGCTACTGCAGCTAGTGTAATGTATTCCACTCATTCTCCTTGGCTGCGAATATCCTTTCATCCTGGAATTATGTTTTCAGTTTTCGAATTTCTTGCCTCGGGATACCTTGATTTAATTGCGTTGCGAAGACGATCTACAGGGTGGATAAGGCAACTATGCACGAGCGTACGTTGTTGCTAGGATTTCCTATATCGAAATTAGAATTGGGATGTAGAATTTTGCGCTGTTGTCCTGGTTATGAGACGACGACGAGGGCAGATTAACCAATCCATATATGTGCGATGTAGGTATACGGAACACACGTATGGATGCGTATATTTGCAACTTGCTGTTTGTGAAGTCATATCGTTTATGAAATATTTTACTGATGCTGCCTCCGGGCCAGAGGGTAGTTGAAAAATTGAAAAATCAGTATCTTATGCGAGGAATGGCTTAGAACGGACATGGAAACGCATTGGGTACCGGCGGCGTTTTATTATTGGCTGTGATTCTTCAAATTCCTTGGGCGATGCTTTATGGTATTTGTGGATATAGCGGATTTGTCAATAGGCAAATAAATGCTACAGATACATAGCTCCCAACCAGAAGACTTCTTAACTGGAATTCCTGTGCCACATCGATATTGTTATTAGCCTTCGGGGTGGAATCAAAAATGTACCTGTCGGGAAAATTGAATTATGGTTCAGTTTGTTGTGTTATGGTTTTGACAGCGGGTTAGAGTGCAAGTTTTGCACGAAAGATTTGAAAATGATCAGGGTTGTGTTTTCGGAGCCGAAGCTATAGGAAGTCTAGAGCCATTTTTTTGCAGACATTTTCAGCGATAGTCCTATGAAATAATACTGGTTAACAAAATTCTCAATTTGACGTTAACCTAAGAAGGGGCTGATGGTTGCAATTCAAGTTTTGCCACAATCTTTTATCACTAGGGGACCAAGCTCTATCCTATCTATAGTTGAGGTCATTCATAGGAAGTGTAAATCCGTCCGGAGGTATTGTTGCTGCAGTTGGGTATAATGCGGGTAAGGATAGGTAGATCTGTCGAATTCCCAACAATAAGAGAGTTGGAGTTTCCGTCTGGCAAGATTTATGTCAGACCAATAAATTTCCCATCAAAAGTTAGGATAGACGAAATTTTTAAAAAGACTGAAAATAATGGGTGGACCTGTCGAATTTTTCAGTAAGGTTTAAGAAACTCAGTAAAGATTGCTGGGGCTTGATAAAGACTATTACCAGGGGGAAGATTCCGTAAAACAATAATTTTCGGTACGATATCGTTTTTGAAACTTTGATGACCATAAAAAGTTATATTCTGTCCCAAATTTGTTTCCCTATCGTCAGCTTTCATTACATTTGTGGAAAATGAATTGGATTAAGGTGTAAAACTTGTAATTTTGGCACTTAGTTCTTACTTTTGGAGGACTATCGTCTGAAATATTACGGAATGAGTGCCCAGATGTACCTACAAACCAGATGCATCTAGTTGCATGTCGGAATCGCAACTTCTAGGGACATCAGAAGCTTTTTCATACATCTCTTAATACGAATTTCAAAGAAGACTGAAGAGTCTTGAAAAATGTATGGGACTCCGATGTCGACATGTATATAAAATTTTGACAATTTGAATACTCCCAAACTTGACGCATTTATAGAAAATTTGATTTATCGTCATGGTGCCTACCAATATTTATTTTCGACTCTAAATTTTAGAAGTTCGCACAGTGGCTATATTTTCGATACAAATTTCGCCATTGTGAGCTTCCTAAAGTCGGGACTAAAATTTGTTATTAGTTCGAAGCATGGTATCTAAAGTGGACACCTTTGGGATTGTCCTAGAAACTCACTCTCTCGAAAATTAGGCAGTTCGATTTCGGTATGATAAGTCGAGGCGGTAACTGATAAACCCTTTGATAGCTTGCTTTAAGTCGACTGATTTTAATGGGACATTCCTACACCGCAAACTGTTTCAATTCAGAAAAGATTATTCTACGACAAAGCTTGACACTAGCTTGAAGGTATAGCGGGCCCCATGACAAATACTGTAAAATATCACTTCTTCTTAGGATGTAAGATCGTTTAGGTCTTATTTGACTTATTTTGATTTGTGACCACTTTCTCAAGTCAACCTTTCTGCAAGATATAGCTCACCTAGGATAGAGAGGTAAGCCCTTCAGCCTTCGTGACTTAGGTAGCCCTAACTAGTTAGTAAAATTAACGAAAAAATTGTAGAGCAGATGTGCTACGCTAAATTGTTGAATTAGTTGAAATTAGAAGCGCTGTCAAAGCGAATTTCAGAGGCTTTTAATTTACTGTGTTATGGACCATGCCATACCAATTATTTTTTTTTAATAATTTTCCAGAGAAGGACGAACCTATAACGTCTCAATATCGCGCCGAGATTGTTGCACGTATGCTAGTTCCGAACCTAATTGGTTAAAAGTCGAAATTACTGAGTTTGACAACTTTTTGCAAGATTTACCTGTTAAGGGAGCGTGGGTCAGGAGGTGAATTGGGCGACAATCGAGTCGCGGTAGCTTTCCAAGTCCTAAGTGCATATGGTAGCCGTGATATTTTTTTAAGACACGTCTGCCAAACGTGTGTATCGTAGAGCTAGTCCAAGACATTCCTCCGACTTTCGTCTATACACCCCAAGAGTCATAAGTGCTGTCACTGTGAAGCTTGTCAATTAAACCTTCCTTGGGTGAATATATTTACAATAAATTATTTATAAGTATATAAATTATAAATATTGATATATTAATTAAATATTTTTATGTATATATAACATAATGTAAATTTTATGTTTACACAGCCTTGACATATCAAAAAAAAAAACATTTGCTTAAGGGCTCGCACTAGCGCGTTTCTAACCACTCTAGAAGTTCTGATTCTGATCCAAAATTTCGCCAAATTTATATTCCAGCGGGTCGAATTCTTTCCTTCTGTTGAGGTCTTGATTTTTTGATTTTTCCAGTTTCAAGGGCCTTCATGATCGAACGATAATCCTTGCTGTCAATAACTTCTGAAGGCCCTGTAGCTATGCATAGGATGAAGAGTTCATTTGTAACTATCTCTGTTAGTTTCCCATCTAAGAACAGTGTTAAGTCTTAACAGAAACAGCAATCGAATGGAACAGGCTTTAGCATGAGCTAGATGGGAGAGGTTTGTTGCCGTCTTATGTGCCCCAAATCTTATTCCATGGCTCAGTAACGATCTCGTGAATTTTTTAAACTACGGAAAGGCTTCGCAATTTTAGCACTTATTTTTTGGCGTTTGGACATTTTTCTGATGATAAACAAACGTCAAGCTTAAAGCTATACCCAAGCCTTGTGGAAGAGTTGTTGCTTTTTCCAGAATTAATCTTTGCATCACTTTATTAAAACATGCACGTCAATAGAATCGTTCCCTTAGCCCGTTAACCGGTTTTTTTTTTTTGTATAAACTCTCAAATCTAGTCCAACAAGGTTTGCCACAGCTTATGCTCTCATTTCCGTTTTATGGTAATCGAAACCCAAATCCTATATACTCAATGACGTTTATCAACTGAGTAAGAGACACACATAACATTCGAAGAGGTGGATCGTAAACCTACCATATAAGGCGAAACCGGATATAGCTCCCATAATTCATGGCGACAATAACTTACACACGATGTTCGGCACATAATTTATACCACCAAGTCGCGTGTTCCCAGGACATCGTTTGATTTACACTTCAAAGACCTTCGCATAAAAGGTTCTGCTCTCTATTTTTTTTTATCGACGAAAAAAAACAGACACAAACCGCCATGACAACTACTTTATGAGATATTGGACCAAGTACACCTTGGCTCACCTTATCGCCTTGTGCCCGACCATTAACTTAAGATGCGAAGCATTTTTCAAAAAAAAAAAAAAAAAACCTTTAAGCGAAACCACGCATTTTACTTGCGGATACAATAGCTTTTGAGATAAAATTACCATCGCCCCGTGCCTCGTACGGATCCATAAAATACCGCATCGAGTCTACGCTGCAGGATAATGGCCCGCCAGTAAATCGCGAAAAAGATATAAAAAGAAAAGGACTCGCTTTTACTGTACAACATGACCTCAGTGTTGGGTTTACCCACGTTTACACGCGCAGACCGAAAATGGCATGGTTAGGGCCGCGCGCTTACACATGTGCTTGTGACAAATGGCTTCCGCCTGACACAATGTCCCGGTCATTAAGGTAAGTAAGGTACAAAACGTGTGTCATGTAGTCGAGATGGCGGCGGCGATGCGATGCGATGGGGCTCAACGGGCAACGCGGGGGCGATAGACGACGTTACTTTACCTTGCCATAGTTTTCAATGCACCGTTATTTTGAGTTTATTCTTAGGTTTTCTATTTTTTTTTGCACGCTTTTGGATTCTCTCGATGTTATTTGTTCACTTGGATTTGTCTCTTCTTTCGATAAACTGTTTTCTTTTTTTTATTGTTCGACTTGGACTAAAAGGTTCAGAACAGACTATCACTAGGTTTCCATTCTACACCAGCGTAAGGACAATACCTAGAACGTCTTGTTGGGTCTTGGGCCAGAGAGCGATTTGCGTTTACCGGTAACCGGTGTCAACTGGCAACCCTTGACCTATTCCCCACGCACTGTGAATCAAAGTTGACAAAAGGTTGCTCCATTCCCATTGTTGTTCCGCTTGTTTGGTAAATATAACTACAGTTCTACATGGAGACAAAATGTGAAATGATGTACGAGTGTTATAGGGGCACGATGCCAATGGGGGGGAGCAATCGCCTCCGATACAAGTGAATGAGGTGAACTTCACACAACAATGACGTGAGTGAAGTGATTGTTTTATTTTTCATATAGGGATTGCCGATGGCGGTAGTAGAAATGTGGATTCAGTTCAGTTAATGGCCTTAAGGACGGTTGAAGATGAAATGGCAAATGATGTCGATATATAGTTCATCAGTCTCCCTAGGGAGGCAATGTCTTGCGGGGACGGCTCAATGATAAAGCTCCTTTGCCATCATTTTGAACTAAATTGGTCTGTTTGGTTCTCTTTTTTTGTTTGCTCCTTCTTCCATTCGTCCTTCAATTACTACTCGGTGAGGAGAACGTTTCTTTGAAATGCGAATGTAGTCCAATTTATTTTTTTGGGAGAAAGAAAGCTGCTAATGATGAATCTCTATGAAGAATCTAGGGCATGAGTCTAGGGTTCGTTAAGACGTTTAATTTTTTTTTTTTCTATTTTTACTTTTTAGGTTCGAAATTTTTTTATTTTCGCTGATGGGCTCTCCTTTGATATGGCTAATTTAAGAATGTTTAAGTAAATGTTTATGAGCAACAGGGGAATAAATCAAGAGATCAATTGTGGAGAATTCAATTGTGGTGACGTGGGGTCTCGACTTTAGAATTTATAGGAAGGCGTCCAATGAAAATAAGTGAGGGTGTATTGTTTTGAATTAAAAAGCCGCGAGTGACTTTAAGCTTTATATTGATGCTGTTTAGTGTTAAGAACTTATTTTCATATATTTGGGACACAAGCGTAAACCCCAACTAATAGAAGAAGTGCGGCAAAACTGTATAGAGAAACGCTTGCTCCTACTTACTTGGAAGGAAAACATGTTTAAAGCTGCTAGATTTCTAGGTAGGTAGAAATAGGTACAACGAAGACGGGATTGTTCATAAAAGCTGTTAACACTCTTCGCTGATGAAGCTGTTGCTCAGTTTTGACACCTATTTTGTTGTCAAGGTCGATACCATAACTTATGATGCAGTTTATATATAGCTTTTGTTAAAAGAGTGTTTTCTAAAAACTGTCACAAACTTTGAAACTTAAAGAAGCCATAGATATATCTACTTGAAGTTAAATGTTGAAAAACATTTATTACTTGAGGGTTTCCTTCAGTACCTCATGGGGACAATTTTATACACACAGTGGAATCGCGGAAACATGAACGTTTCTGTAAGAGAAACAGCTTGCAAAGATGAACGGATTTTTCAAGGCATGAAGTGATCCGACAGTCTATTCTATACCATAAAGAAGTCATTTAAGGAAAACGTGTAAGGAAGTCTGTTTTTGTACCCTTTATTTATATATGTATTATTTTTTTGTTTTGTACATATTTTTAAAAAAGAAAAATTATTGTTTTGATTTATTTAATATTTTTATTTATGGCTATACATTCTCATATAAGCTTTTGATGCTTGAGAAGATGAACAATTCGAAGAAACGACCGAGACCTGATTTTTAGTTGTTCATCTTTCTGAGACACTACTGTGTCTGCATCAAGTCGTGAAAAACACGGCATAGTCGCCATTGAATTTTCCCAATTTCAAAGAAACAGTGCGCAGCCACTGACAAAATTAAGGTATTCAAAACCCTGCAATAAACTTGCGAAGTTTGTGTGTGGATTTGAAAACAGAGCAGATTAAAACTACACACGGATTTTATCAGAAAGACTAATGAACCTAAGTTGGAACAATATTTAGAGGACCTCTATATCAAGTACTTCTTGCACGGCCAGCTGTACGAAGCCTGAACCCGGGTAGGCAACTGCAGCAAATATTCATTAACACTTCCATGGCGGTTCTTCTTCTAAAACTGTTTATAAGAATATTTTGTGTAGCTAAATAGTTAGATTAAGATAAAACTACGTGTGCCTACATACTTCTAAATGACGGTCGTCTGACTGGTGCGTCTTTGAGCGAAGGTCTCTTCGAAAAAAACATCGCACGGCAATTGCAGCCTTCACCAGATAAGCGCTGGGATATTTTTGTCAGATTTTATATACCTATTGGAACCGAAGAAGGCACAATTCCTGTCCATTGGCAGCTCTGTCAGATTTGTTTCTAACAAAACTTCCACGGAGGTAAAAACTTTCTCTCCATACTTTAAAAATACTTTGTGGAGCTTAATCATCTCTAAGAAAATCCCAAGAACACCCCATTAGACACAGGGCACAGGATGCATGGAAACAAAACCCTAATTTTTCATAAATTTCCCATCAACTTAAATCCCAAAACCTGCCTACGTACCTTCCTAACACCGCAACTTAATCCCTCTAACTGCTCGTTGGTCTAAGCTCTTAGAACTATAAATCCGGGGTTCTTCAACCACAAACAAGAAAACAGCTTAACTCTACTCAACAAAATTAAAACTTTTCAAGATTCACCTTTCTTAGATGTGCCCTCTCAGCTCTACACCCCTGCACATAATAAAACGAATGCGAACCCAAAAAAGCTGATTAATTTATTCCCCTTTCCGGGCAACTTAATTCCAAAACTTGAAAGCGAAACTAACATAAATCCTCGTCGACCGTAACATAAACATCCCCAATACCACTTTCTACCATAAAATCAAATATTTGACTGACTTCGTGGTAATAAACAACAGTTCCAACAACAACTAAGATGGCGGGCAAAAAAAAAAAAAATTATACAAAAATTGATTTTCCATTTTAAATAAATCAACATTGGTCGCGCCGGTCTCCGACACCACCAACTCCTTAACCCATTTGGTCTCGCAAAATTTAATCGATGGTCCTTTCAAAGGGGGCACATTTCAAGGATTTAATTTCCGTTAGGAAATCTGCTCTGCCGTTATCCATCACCACAAATTGCCGCTACTGGCGCTGATGCCTTCAACTCAACCCATTCTTCTCTGAATGCCTACCGCCGCCCATGTAAACATAGCTCCGATTCGCACAAAGCCACTTACAAATATTGCAAAGGAATCCAGATCCACCAGAATCCAGATGCAAAAGTGCCCTATACCCGATTTCCGATAAAAATTGACTCCTACCATTACCATGCAGTCTGCGCTCAACCGTTGAGAATGGGAATGTGTGGGGTGGGGGTGCTTCCATTACATTCAGCAAATTAATTCGAAAAATTTATACAAATCAAAAGTGGAAACCGTTCGTTTCGCTCCTCGAGTCCAGAGGCGTTTTGCTGCTTTTCCGCGTTCCTGGATTCCGACGGGTGCTGCGTGTGCTTTGTCGTCGTTTCTTTTGGGGTTTGTATGCACAGAACACCCGCGGGGTGTAATACTGGTTTTGTATTCAAAATTTTTGCGTCGTTCACTCAGCGGTTAGTTATGACAGTCAGACCGGAATTGTGTTTATTTTGTTATAATACCGCGAGAGAGCAGAAATCAGCGAATTAGTGTTTTCATTTTCCTCAACATGGCGGAGGGGGTTGGAAAACGCATGTTGGCATGACAGAGTGGGTGCGTAGGGCTCGGAATGACTGCCGGTGTAGGTGGTTGGAACATGTTTAGGTAGCTGTAATGGATTAATTTCAATTAAACATTGTACAATGTTTGTTTAAGCGAACAAATGGAAATGAGGAGTTGGACGTCAAGCTTAGATAAGTCGTGAATGAAGGGCGGCATTTGCAATTACGTTGAACTGAAGTGGGCAGACGAAGTTTATGAGATAACTTTAAAGTGGCTTTGCGGAAGATTGGATGGATATCAAAGGGCTGGGTTTGGTTTGGATCAGCAAAGCCCTTCTAAACGTTTTCCTGCAAACTGCCTCAAGGTTCGCGTAAGCAGTTGGGAACTTCCCATTTAAAATCTGATAGATTGCTCTGCTAGGCGCTGGAAAACTTTCCCGAAAAGCCTCGTCTTATATTCATGGGCTGGGCGTACCCTTAGGGTCTTGTGGCAATTTATTTAACTTTCGAACAAGGACACATATTGAAATGATGAATTGAGTCACTATCAGTAGGGACTTTCTTTTGAAAACAAAATAGGCGCATTAAAAATTAAATAAAAAAAAACAGTGGCACTCCGGGTGTGCCAAAAGAAAAGTGAAAACTTGAACAATTAAGTGTGCATTTTTTGAATCGTCAGGAAATATTTTATTCTGTAGGAAATACTTTTCAGTTAAGTGTTTTGTTATTAAAAACCATTACTACAAAAAGAAAAATGCCAACCCAAAATGTAGGTTTCATTAGCTAAGGCTTTAAGGCTGTTTTTTTTTTTTTTTTTAAAAAGGCATTTTCTTTTAATTTAAATATGTTTTTAATTTTATTTTTATTGAAAGTACCTACTGACTTTTTAATTTTCTTAATATTTTTAAAAAATCTTTACCAATAAAACCATATGTAGCCTCGGTCTTTCAGAATGTATTTCCACCTTCAAACTCTCCATTTTCTGCCATTCTTTAAAAATAATTCCAGCTTCCACTTCCAGTAAGTGAAGAATGAAATTTGAAACTAATTTGGAAGCTGTTTGTTGTAAATAAAAACAAAAATTGTTTTTGTTAATTTTTCGAAACACAAATAGTTTTTGATCTACTGTTCCACTTTAACAAAAAAAAATATTTAGGTATTGAAAAAGGCATCTTTTTTTCAAGTTAGGCATTTATTCGTCAAAAGTGGTTGGCAATTCGAACATTGGTAACAGAACACTGCTGTCAATGGTTTTATCCCATCCCAAGAAGTTTTCACTTCAAAAAGTATTTGGCGCAACAGGTCCGTAGGTATCCTGGGCCTAGATTTTTACAATCATTCGATTTTGTGTGAGTTTTTAAATTTTGGGACGAACGGAAGGGATCTACAATTTTATGACGAGTCCAAACGGCCAATTGAGAAGTTCTTTCATGACAGTTACACTCTCGGATGTTTGTCAGACGTTCGCGATAGGTGGCGCAGTTGAAAAAGCCTTAAGATGTAATTTGTGTTTTCCATGGGATTGAACCTTCGGCCTCTCGGTTAGTAGTCCAACGCAGACAATCGTCGTCTTGAACTTGAATCAGTTACGATGATCATCTGCCTTAACGAGGTCTAAAAGATTTTGTTAGATTTTTTATTCAGTTCTGCGATCGCGGGTTGATAATATTTTCGACTCTGCATCGAATTGACATTTAGAAAGATTTGTCAGACCGCATCGACAATCAATGCGACAAAGGATGTGCTAAATAAAATGTATATGTGATCCATAAAAAGCATTTGACAACAGAAAACATCACTAGAAAGCTTCGATCTTGTACTCCGGAAAACTAATAATCATTTTTAATGCCAAGGCTAAATTTTTCGAGCATATTGAGACCTACAAAATATATACGATGAAGGTTAAAAAGGATTATTAGTAACTTTTGGATGTGACACCACATGACGACTGTTTCAGTTTTCAGTCGGAAAAGCGATCAGTGATCGTCCCTACCGTCATTAGCTGTGTCACCTCTTTTAACAAGATCATATTTTTGCGGCACAATCTGTCAGTATCTGAATGTTGCGGAACATGTTGAAAGGACTGTAGGTAGTAGAGGCATGCATGAATATTTTACGATTTATGATTATCATAAGATCAAGATCGTTTGCCGCTATGCTACTAGCAATTTGTTTTCAATGCAACTGCTTTAGCTGTTGCGGATATGCTCAGGAGTTTGTTGTCTGTTGACAAATAACACCGGGTTCAGATCGTCATGCACTCAAGCCGGCTGCAAAAATATTGTTCCCGCATCTAGTACTTTTAACAAACTGGAAAAGTCTAACATCTGACATCTACCTCTTTGAACACCACCCCCATCCCATCCTCCGACCAATATTAATTTAAAACCCCTCCACCAGAATTGATGGCAATTTTTCATCTGAAAAAAAGAAACATCAAAGCCCCAGCAAGGACATATAGATAAATTCCAAATAAATAACTCTTCTAGCTGGCGGTTAACTGTGGTCTTATATGTTTTATCATACAGAAAATATTTCACGTTTGTCCCTCAACGGCAGCCGCTCCTACACACACCCACCCATTCGTAAAATCACAGCAAACTTCAATGAATCATCCACGAAAAAAAAAAATTGTAACACAAATAGAAACGAGAATAATCTCTGGATGAGCGCAACACTTCCGGCAACAAAAAAAAAATTGTTAGACAACATCCCAGTGCCAGTGTCGGTGCCCATTGCCGACCACACACACACACAAGTACTCAACAGAACAAACAAACATCCGCAGAGAACAGAAGGATATTCATCATCCTTCCAGCTGAATGAATTCCTTTATTACAGTGAATTGTATCAACGCACATCACCATTTAGATTTACCCTCGTCGCTTCTTTGTATATACCAACATAACCGAGATGAGGCAAAGACCTTGTGATATGTCTTATTTGATTATAACAAAATAAATCAACGAAGGACGAAAACGACCGGAGGAAGACTAAAATCAAATAAAACATGTGTTCCACTCGGTTAGGACGTTGTAATTTGAAAATAATGCGTCTTGAAATGAACCCTACCCTATATACCCCCACAAAGAGCGAGCTAGATTTGAGGCAAGTCTAACCGTTAGTTTGTGAGGGGTTCGGGCTAAAAACAATATAACGGATTTTTGACAGGATTACCAAATGTCTTCTGTTTTGGAAAGAAAAATTACTTACACATCTATTTCGGCTTTCATGTAGCGAAATGGAGAGACGACGAGAAATCAAAAGGGATAAATAAAAGTCCAACAGGGTAGGAAATCCATTCCGTAAGAATGGTTGATTTTGATTCCTGCTTCTTGTGTGTCTTCATTTCTGTGATGGGGATGAATTATAACCGAATGTTATTTTTTGATTATTATTGAATGAAAATTCAATTTAGAAACATTGCGAATATCTTTTTTACGCTCGATTAGCACGGGGTATTTGTATTTTTTTCTTTCGTCGTGTTTGTGTGCGTTTTAGTTGATGTCTTCCAAAAAAAGGCCAAACTTTTGCTTGGTTGGGGGCAAACTGTTGCCGTATTTTTTCGATTTCGATGTCAGAAGCCTTTGATGTTTGACTATTTATCATGGGTGCGGGATGTACTTCAATTACAATTATTCAATCAGCGGAAATAAGATTGCTTCGAGGAGATACGCTGTGGGGAGAAAACGAAAATAAATGGCAGGGACCTTGAGTGACTATTCAGTGTGGGTGAGACTTTATAGAACGCTTTGAAGAAAAGGAATATAACAATCTACTTTTTTTTACAAAAATAAATTGCCTTTTATTCACAAAAATTACCTACTCAAGGTACATACTATGTAAATAAATTACGATATACGACCCTCAGTATACACATTTCACTAAGGGAAATTTCATACGCATTTTTTAGCTTCACAATTTTTTGGGTTTGTTTTTCGAAATGGCAACACACTTCCCAAAGACAATTATACTCGGTTCGGTTTGGTTCGGCCATGACAGTTACAGCCCATGTGGCGAGATACTTATGAACAGTAAGGCCAACTCCGATCGAAGTTTTAATGCCTAAAACCCGAAAAAATATGTCTATTTAAAAAAAATAAACGCATTTTTGGTTGAGAGGACAAAAATTGCATATTTTTCAATGGTAGTGCTACGAACCTAGAAGCTGATTTAAATTTGTTAACAAAATGCTGATCAATCGGTAAGTAATTAAACTCTTTTAGGTTGGGTGAGTAAGTCAAGTAGGGAATTAAAAAAAATAAACGTGACGCACAATTGTAAGTTGGACTTAGTGATGCGACTTTGATTAAAGCATGTACGAGACTAACCAAATTCAAAATTTATTTGTGTGAATTGATTGTAAAATTTAATACCTCACAAAAAAGTAGCCATTTCTCTCAAAATTATTCAAGCATCGGATTTGTTTAATAGGCGTAATTATGACTTAGTTGGCATCACTGCTCATGATACTCATTTGCTAAGCAAACATGAAACAAAGACGATGAATGATTTTGAAGCCAACATTCGCCACTTTGCTGCAGCACAAAAAAATTGGTATAAAATTGAGCTTGCAAATGACTCTCTCTAAAAGCAATATTTCCGTTAAAGCCTGAACCACTGCGTTCATTACAAACGGCAACATGAACCCAATTCGGACAAGACGCCAATCTTAATTTGGTGGTTAAATTCCAGACTGCACTTTGTTAGGATTCTGTAAAACTTTTGGAAAATTAGTATTTACATTTAAAACATTTGCTACTTTCACTGTCGTACATTATTAGCTGTCACTGTTAAAAAAAAACTTAGCTAGCTCGATCTAGAGCCCTTGCGGTCAGATATTCAATGAATGAATGAAGACTCATTGCATCGGTCTGTGTACAGAGTACATACACCAACCAACTAACAAAACTGTGATTTTCCCGCTCTGTATATTATACAGTAGCGGCCACTGTAAATAACAATTCCCCATTCAATACAAATTCAGCTATAAATCTTGTGTAAAATAAAATTGATCCAGTGTTGTTCCGAATGCACATTGCTGGACTTAGCACGATGTCAATCTGTTCTTTATTGAGTTAGTTTAAAAATTGTCTACAGCGGCCACACTGACTTCATAAAAATACAAACATTTCTCAAGCAACGCTCCATATAACATTTAAACATACGATCAAAAGCCCAGTCGGGTAAGAGATGCTTTGAAAATGAATAACTAGACGAGGACTGGTCCGCTCAGAGTAGGATCTCTGAGGTCCTTACTTTTACGGGCTGTAATTATATCACCGCTGTTTGTGACGATTTTCAAGCTGATCCGTATTCGAAGACTGAAGATGCGGCCCTAGAGTGGCACCGACTATGGATCAGTTAAAAGTATTTCGATACCACGAGCTGTTGGATTTAGATTCGTCTACCGGGAATTTCGACAAAATTCAAGCTTTGGTTGCTTTCAGCGTTACCGGAAAGAAATATTATAAGGGAGTACTGCAGCAAGAAAAGGGGAGTATTTTAACAATAAATAGGAGTACACACATTTTTATTTTTATTTAAACAAAAATTATTAAAAGAAAAAAAACAAAAAAAAACTAAAAAGAGCGAAATTCCATTAAATTTGAAGTGAATTAAATTTATTAATGTTGAAATTACACTTTGCTGCAAGTGTAGACTATTTTAAAACTTTAAAAAAAATAGGAGTACGAATGTGAAAGGCGGAGTACGGGAGTACGGAGGTGTTGTACTCCTATGGGAGTACTTTCGGCAACGCTGGTTGCTTTAACAAGGGCAAAATTTAAGCGTGTCTTATAATTGAAATGTGTATTCAACATGAATAACCATTTTGAAACAGTTTGGAAGTCGCAGGCAGACACGAGACACGACTGTCCAGAAAGCGAAAGAGGCTTGGAAAACTTGGAAGATGTCAAAAATAGTATAATACTCTTGGACAAGGTTGCTTACTGAGTCTGCTGTTGGTGCAGTCAACCCGGACATTTCATGAGACTTATAGAAGCTCTAGAAATAGGCCAGTTTGTACATAAACATTGCTCCATTCACGAAGAGTAGTCCAAATATACCGAAATAGCTTTTAAATGCATCAACCTCGATAAGGTAATCGATGGTCCCAAGCCGTTCGAGGCTCTGTACTGGATAGAGATACACTTTACAAACTACAGGCACTACAAATAATTCAATAAACATCCTTTTTAAGCTTACTGCTTACGACAGTAAAGTTTTTTCAACCGCCACACCCATATGATGTTATTTAAGTCCTATTTTTTTTTGAGCCCCACAAAAAAAAATATACAAAAGCTATTCTCGTTAGGTTTTGATTAGTGGGTGTCATTTTAAAATCTGGCATTTTGGTTCGTCTAACCTTTGTGTCATCATATTTCAGGTGCCAACGCAAACATTCAGCGCGCCGCTGAGCTCCTCTCTACGGTCTTTCCTGAAAATACCCGTTTGGATGACGATCACAGCGGCATGTTTGTTCACAACTTGATCCAATTAAAGTATCTTTCCCGCAACAGCAATAGCCCTTCTAAAAGCAAGGTTGCGGTATCTCAGCCAGAAGCTCAACCGATGAGTACGGTTTGCACTTCTAATTAATGCCGTCTGCATTTTCCATATCCAGGTATCTCTGACACTTAACCTTATCATCCTCCAAACAAAACATATCCTCTTTGAGTATATGACACAACACAGCACACGGAAATCATCACATCCGGTAGTAGAAAACTCGTTCATTCTCGCTTTACCCACATGAAGGGCTACAGTCTACAGATAGACCGTAAAAAAGAAGCAATTTTTGCTAATTAGAAAAAGTTATGCTAATCGTTTGGCATGTTTCCTATCCTTTTGCTCGCCCCCATCGACGGCGACGACACATCATTTATATTCCCGTTCCTACCCAGCCCCCGATCTGTATGCAAGACCAGAAGACTAATCTCGAAGTAATTTGGCATGAGGCAGCAGAAAGCATTTTTTTCTGGTCATAGGCAGAGCCTTATTAAAAATATGAACCCATAAGCCTACACTGGGGAAAGTTTCGCCCTTAAGTACTCCCATACGGAATACTCGGTTAATTGGAGGGAGCCAGAACCAGAGCACTGTCTGCGATTATATCCTGTGTGTGCGTGCTTTTTGGATATATCTTTGGCAGGAAGTGCTTTGCATATGTATGTCCCTAAATTACCCAGTATAACATTGTAGAAACTACACTCGACCGTCAGCAGAAGAAAAAGAAAACTATTTTCCATATGGACAGTGTGTATACCCAACTTTTGATATTGCAACTACTCTGTCCAGGGTTTTGGCTGCGGCACAGTATGTAACTATTCTGCTCGTCATCATCATCATCATCATGTGGTATGGCGCTGCTTGCCTATATATTTATGCGCTGTCATGCTGATGATAGAGTCCAAGTTAAGAGTGAAGCGTCATTTGGCCAGTGTTGCAGTAGGGTAGCTGAATGTCATAAATAGAAATAACTGCTGATGGTCGCCAACTTTGTGCTAATAACGGAAAGGATGACGAAAACTGTTGGCAAGAACAAAAAAAAAAACAGAAGACAAAAAATGTTTAAAGGCAACTGCACAGGATAAGGGTGAATGGGTGACGCTTTGGTCACCCACCGGATAGAGAATGAAATATACATACACATCTACACGCTGAGTAATTAGCTTGGCAACTTGCTCAAATGGAAAAACCAATTTAACCGCTAGTATTTAAAGTGGCTTCCGTCGCAGTGGCCGGGACAATGATGGACTGGAATTTAAACCCATTTAGTGACAGTCGAGGTGAATGGCTGAAGCCGCCACTATTAGGCACGTCGAGCGAGTACAATTGCAGTTGTTTGCTTTGGCTGGTAATTTGCTTAAGTAATTTAATTTATTTCAACGGGTGATGAATTAAGTCTGGCGCCATGACTAATGATGCCGAAGTGTATGAAGGACAGTTTTGTCTAATTGTTGTGAGATAATTGAGTGAGCACTCCTTGCGCGGGAGAGAAGGCGTCTGTATACTAGAAGTATTTTGAAACAAAAAAAAACTGTTTTTTTTTTAAGGAATTACAGTGAATATTTGAATGTCTCTATAAAACGTGCGACTGTTCAAAAGATGTATACCAATATACTCAACTTAAACATAAAAGAAAAAAATAGTTTCATAATAGGAACTACTACCTTTATTAAAATGTACTTTTTTAGAAAAATTGTTACTTAAATTGTTTTTTTTTCTTAAAGGATTTCTTTTTTGTTTTTTTTATTGGGCGGCAGTAATATCACCAGACTTGAGGGTGAACTTACACGACAGCAAGCTACGTAAAACTGACCGTGCGTAAAGCAATCTTCCCTTAAATCTATACCAGCGTATTTCAATGATTGGCCCTGAGATTTATTGATCGTCATGGTGAAGCACACTTTGGGGCGAAATTGTAATCTCTTAAAGTTAAAGGGGAGTTATTAGGTATCAGAGGAATGCGCGGCACGAATACTTTTTCCCCATGAGCAACCCTGGTCAATATAACAGCTTCGATTAAATTTCTATGCAAAGCTTTGATTTGCAGTCTAGTGCCATTACATAGTTTTCGCAAACCGCAAACAACATGAGGTCGATCGCACAAATGGTACTTAGCATTACGCTACATATCCATTCCATATCCATACACCATGAGAGAAACCCAAAACACATTCTCGCGCAGACCTCACCAATTCATCCAACACCAATCACCAAACCCACAGCCAGGCTTGCCACATTGCGCGATATATCGCATAGCCCGCGGTGTTTTTTTCGGTGTATTTTACGGTGTAAAATTAGATTTTGTGATATCTCTTATTTATTGCGATGTTTGCGATATTTAGTTTTATTAATCGTTAAAACAAAATTAAATACTAATTCAATAAAATTCTTCCCATTTGAAAACACTGAATACAACCATTATTGCTTTTTCAAAAATATATGCTAAACGCACTCATTTTCATATTTCTTCAATCTTCAATATAATTCAATCGCAAAATAAAACTGTTTATGCTTGTTCACTGTTCTAACGATTTCGTTTCTATTTGCATTTTGAAATACTAATACTATAATTTGTTCCTTTTTCTTTGTTATTGTTTTCTGTTACCTAAACAAAAATATTAAAAATCAAATGAAATTTTGAAGCATTTTGCGATAACTTTTTTGCAATTTTGCGGTTTTTTGCGAAAAAATAACTAAAAATTGCGATGTAAGTTTATAAAAATCTGGCAACCTGCCCACAGTTAACAGCAAATAGCCATGTAGGCATGTACGCACGCATTGGTTGCTATGGACGTGGAGTAGACAGCCATTATTATTCATTTCAGTCTTACTCGCATGCCCGCCGCACACGACACAAACACAACCCAAAGTCCAAAACCGTTACGGCATGGAATATGGAACGTCAATATTACCCATTGAGAAACCGAACGCACTGTGGCTGTATGATTGTGTAAACATCAATAATGCTTTCCATGTGTACGATAGGCGTGTTTTTTGAGCTTCGATCTCAGCAAAGCAAAGTAAAGTAGGATTTTTAGCACGCAAATACAACAACTACTGTGATTCCTCCAAGTGTCAAGTAGAACGTAGTTGTTTTAATTGCGTGCTAAAAATCCTACTTTACTTTGCTTTGCTGAGATTGAAGCTAAAAAAAACAGGCCTGATATACCTACTCAACCTACTCAACCCACTCACCCCCCAAGCATAGATGGCAATCGAGAAATCAATCTTAATTTCTTGTTGATTAAATGAGATCTATTCTAGATTCTAGCTCATCCTCTGGAAGGAGCAGACAAATAAATGAGGGCTTAGAATATTCGGGGAAGTATTGGCTAAAGAGCATTTTAAGCTTTTTTGAATTGACCAAGCTTTATGAATGTAATAGCAGGTTGAGAGAAGTAACGTTAAAATAAAAAAAAGTTTGCAACCTCTTTTTCAATCTGTATAAGGCGAATTTTGAATAAAAAGGTGAAATAGGTATTCGATGATTTTTTATTTTCTATAAACATACAAAATTTCAAGTTTATACGACTAACGGTTCGTGAGTAACAAAAAAAACTCTCTAGAAAGGGCAGGGAAGGTCGTATCGGAAAATGTCATCTTAATGCGCGTCTACGCAGCTAGTGGAACATACCCTGAAAGTTTCATGAACATACAATTAGCGGTTTGGCCTGTATGATGTCTGTCAGCTCAATCACGCTACTCTTTTATGTATAGAGATAAATATAAAATAGTTTGGACTTTTAAGGTATTTTTCTTGACTGGCGTGAGCAGACAGAAAATCTGTTGGAAGCGTAACTTTATTTTTTTTTTTTAAATCTATTAAATGCGGAATTTTTTAGCACAAAGAAACTTGTTCTAGGAGTTCGAAACGACACTATACGTACACTTCTCAGGAAACTTTTGACTTGTAGTGAACTCGGCTAAGCGACAGAATTATATCACGAAGCTTATCATTGTGACAGCCTTTTATATATCATAATATTATAATTTGCAAACAAAACTGTAGCAAAGCATATTTTAAAGGGTGATTTTTTAAGCATAGTTTTTGTTAAAAATCGAATAAAACACTCAAATTTGCATCAAATATTCAAAATTTTTATTGTAATCGATAAATAGACCTTTGCGAGACTTCCATCATTTTCATTGTTTCACGAGCTGTTTGGCATGTGGCACCGTCTTGATGAAACCACATGTCAACCAAGTTCAACTCAGCCAACTGGGGCAAAAAAAAAAGTCGCGTATCATGGCTCGATATCGTTCGCCGTTGACGGATTCACCAGGTCGATTATGACGACCATAATATGGTTGTAACAAACGGTGCACATTTTTCACAGAGCACGAATTTTTATAATAAATTTCAATAATTTGCAATCGTTGCTCGTTTGTAAGTCTTTCCATGATTCAATGGCAGAGTATACTGAAAACGTTTCACTTTGACAGATGACGTTTGGACGTCATTACAAACCAGTGCTGCCAACCTCAAAAACTTAACTCAAGAAAATCAACTTTTTTTTTTCATTTCATATATAAATTCTAGTGAAACACTTTTTTTTTAAGACTTCAAGATCAAATTTCGAAAGTCTTAAAATTACAAAATCTGTTGCCTGTTCTTGAAAGTGGTGAAACAGCCATAAAAGCTCGAAAAAAAGGTTAACAAGCTCGAGAGACTTGCCTAATTTCGGTATTCATATGACCAAAACTTAGTGGGCACATTCAAAAGTCTATAGTAATTCTAAATAGACTATCTCTGTCCGGACTCCGGAATAGATATACCGACCATGAATGTAATAAACTATGCTGGTCATTAACGTCGCTTTGTCGAGTCCACAATTTAAATGTCAACTAAGTATGTGCCTAGTATTGACTACAAATGTCGGCTAAATAGAGACAAAAATATTTAGCGCTACAGATACATATAAGAACCCTAAACATAGCTTCTTACAACACGTTGTTTTGTGTGAGTTTTTCAGTTTTGGGACGAATGGAACGGAAATACAATTTTTTGCCGAGTCCGAGCGGCTGAATTGAGAAGCTCTTTTCGAAAAGTTATACTGGCGGATGTTTCTTAGACGGCCGCGAAAGGTGGCGCAGTGGGAAAAAAAACTTTAATTTGCAATTTATGTCTTTTAATGGGTTGAATCCAGAAGTCCAGGACTGAGCCCCTGCACAACTGATTTGTCGGCAACGTGGAAAAAACTAAAACACATCATGGCAGCCAGCTGTCAGACTTACTGAACATTACCATGAACAATTCTTCATAACGAACTAACCCTTTTGGCTCAAACCTATATCATATATCCAGTAACGTACGCAGACTTCTAGCCCAAAAACTGATAGGGCTGTGAAAATTTCTTCGATTAGCTCAAAAAAATGTCGGACAAGTTCAAAGTTTAAAAGTGAAGAGGCTCCTTACTATAGAAGCACCTAGTATAATTCTCCAAAAATTAAGGTAGTACACTCCTCAAAGTCGATAAAGTTTTAAAATTTAAAGTGAAAATTCAATCCTCACTACACTTACTTCAATAACTCTCAAAATGCAGGTACTTGAAGTATATTCCTCAATATTGCTAATTCTTTAAATGCTTTTCCAGTTCAGAATATAAACAAACCCCGAACTCAAGTCAAGCGCCATTTTCATTAAAAATTACTCCAAACCCTATTCGACTATGCTTAATCAAATTCACTTGCTTTGACTGACATCTTCTGACATAATGTGTCGTTCTACTTTCCATCGAGCATCAGCACCAGCACCGCAGTGGCAAGCAAATTATATCGGATAATTACATTCCTCTTTTAAATCAGAAAATTCAGCAGTTTTCCTCATCGAAAATTAGGACGACACTGCAATTGAGAGCAACCCGCCATAGGTGGTAATAAATGAAAACGTGTTAAATTAAAATCCGACTATGCTCCGGTTCCAGTGCGGTCGTAACAACCGCCCTCTAGCGATAAATTCATCTTTAGATTCATCCGAGTAAAAGAGCAGAAAAAATTCACACACACAGATCACCATTTCACGGAGATGAGTCAGTCACAGTCTCCCTTAACCATTTTATCCTTGCAAACCATTTGGCCTGAATTTAATTTTCGTTTTTTTTTTTTTAATGAAAGGAGTATCCATACTTTTTCATTCCATATGCCCACGTGGAGCAAGAGCCTCAAACAGATGGCCTACTTTTCTGTCAAGTTGGTTGTCCTCTGGAGCGTAATTATTTTCACTCCAGCAATATAAGTAATTTTCTGTGTGCTCCACCTACCGCTCTAAATGAGTGGTGCTGTTCGAGCGTGCGAAAGAGCCGTGTTCTCTCCTCACTTGCCATAAGTTGTGGGAAAGCCACATTAAAAAAAAAATACAGGACGAAGTTGACTCCTCGTATTTATTGTAGTCCCCAGCCAGCAGATATATTCAGACAAAAAAAAAACTAATTACAGTGCCAAAATGGTGAGATCTTTCTGCTCTATCTATAGTTTTAGGTGCGCCTCCGTATTTGTCAATGGCGCCCGAAGGACTCACTCTTCAAGTTTGAGTGGCCATGTAAAAAAAAGTTACACGTTGAATACACTTTTTCGCTGTGGCTGTGGCATAGAATAAAGTTTGTTTTATCCCTTAGCGTACACCGGGAAACCTACTTCCGCGGGTTGATACATTAATTGCAGTGGGCTAAATAAAATTGAAAAACTGTAAAACCAAACATTATTTACTGGGACTAAGGAGAGCGTTGACCAGGTCATGGAACAGGATTTTCTATGTGTTTGACTAAGGTTGTTACTTAGTAGTGAACGTGTGTTCGAGTCGTTGAATTATTCAAAGCACCAGCGCGGTTCAAGTTGGGCTCGAGGTGCTAGAAAAAGTTACATACACCGAAAAGTTTACACAATTGCAATTAATTTCAAAATTGTTGGTATTGCAAAGTGGACTAACTATTGTAATGGAAGATTCTTTTAGCGGCCGACATTTTTGGGAACATGGGTGAGGGTAGTTTGCCACATCGGACATGAGGGTAGTTTGCCACTTCCGACTTTGTGTTTCAAAAACACTCGGAATAAAATTTATTATTATTTACATATTATTCCGATTTAGAGTTAGAAGGTTCTAAACATTTTTATTTTAAAATTGTTCATTAGACTTTTGAAATTGTTTCCTTAAATAAAAAAATAAACACACAACTGCATTCACATCTTCTGATGGAATAGGTACCCACCTGTAGACAGTAATCGATATAATCAATTAATAATCGATATAAATTTTTCACCGCAGTGGGGCAGTTATCGAAAATATTCGAAGTTTATTTAAAGCCAAAATAAGACAAGGATTGCAGGAAATTGTATCACTACAATATTCGACAAAGTTCCTCTCCTAATGAAACAAACCACAATTGAAATATTTTGAATTTAATGAATTCTTCCACTATTCGGCAATATTCGAAGTCTCTTCGAAAAGGAAATTATGTATAAGTTAAAAGGGCAAATATTATTCTGTAATGTAGTGCCCCTTAAATTTTTTATTATTTGATATACCTATTTGTTGGTCAGAACTTTTCGAACATTTTCGAAAAAAATCGAAGATTTTTTAAAATCGAATCATGAATCCTCGAACTGCATTGGGAAGATTTTTCAAAGATTTCCGAAAAATTTCGAAGTCTTCAGAAACAAAATCTAATAGTATTATTTATAGCATTTTTTTTTCAAATCACGAACCCTTGTAGCACAAGCTTGATGTAGAACAAATAGTGAAGAATTTGCACAGAGGTGTACTACAAGGATTCTTAGCTTATTACCTGGTACCAGCTAAAAGCGCGGAATGGCGATCCTTTCCTAAATATAAAATAGCAGAATAAATTACCAACAACCTCTAATTAAGAATCACATCTTAAACATAGTCCGGTGACTAGATAAAACCACAAATTACAGTCCAAAATCAGGCTAAACAACATATGAGCACTCAAAAGAATACATCATGGCCCATTAGGTAACAAGCACCCTAACCCACATGTGAAGATAAAGATAATCACCACACCTACGCTGTAGCGACTACCAAAATAAAAATTAACCTAAAGTCATACCATATGATCCCGCTGGCAATCCAATCAACTCAATTAATTCAAACAAAAGGGATCCACCATGTACTCCATGCACCTCACAATTAATTCAGCTAATTGCAGCCATTGGCGTTCTTCCCACCGAAATGGACTCATTTTTCAACTTTATTATCCTTTTCTTATTCAAACAAACGCTCTGACTGCCAAACAATGAAAATTTGTCCTTTCTCAGGCGTATATGCTATACGAACCACTGATAGATATACCTTAAACAAAACACCAAGGAAACGACAAAGGAGGAGGACATTTAATTTCCGCATCGAATTTCATCGAAGGCACACAGAGAAATCAAGTGAATTAATTAATTTTCCGGCACTGTGACCTTTACGCGATAAGGACGATACCGATACTCCTGTCTCGTTTGCGTTTGCACACACAGCAAGTGGTGTCTTGATACAATACAAACACATTTGCCAAAGTCAAGGTAAACAATGAAAAGGGGTTGCTGGCGTTGCAACCCCATCGGACTGGATATATGCGGTGTTGACAAAGGGGTGATGTTGCCGCTGGTGGTGGTGGGCAATTTCATTCGATTGCCTTGATGAATATATTATAACCGGGAAATTTCCTCGCTGAATAGCTGAGCACACTTGATGATAATAAATTCGTCTAATAAAGGATGTTAATGTTGCTCATCAATTTCTCTACCCTCTCTAAGTAAATTTCTTCTTCTGTACTGTAGTTTTTTTTTTTTTCTGAGAGCGATAAGAAAGACTGATGGAGAAGTTGCTGTTGTGTGGTTTGATTACAGGGCTGAGGAGAGAACCAGGACGCATGAATTTTGTATGACTATGCGATGAGGCCAAAAGTTGTTTGCTGCTTCTCTGTATTGTACTACAGTGCGTTACTCTGTCAATGAAATTTTTATTCAGTCACAAGATAGAATTACGCTACGCATTATGACGGAGCGAGCGAGCGTGTTTAGTTAAATCACAGCGGGACTCTTCTCTTAGATGACGATCCATTAAAAGTGTGTCGGTAAAATTGGCCGTGTAATTGGTAGTAAAAATTTCACTTGGCTGAGATGTGGCGGAGCGTGTGGGTGTTTATATTTGCTACGTTTAATTCAAAGGAGAAACGTGCAGAGGCGTCATGAAAGGATGCGTTGAAGGATACAGTCGTGTAGCTATATAGTTTGAGAAATGATGATGCAGAAACGGCATGCTATTTAAGGGACACGTTTTAGATGATTATATCTAACCGTTATGGCAGGAGCTTCTGGTTTCTTTATGTAATCGAAATTAATCTGCTCACACCAACTGCACTGCCAGAATGATGGGCAACAGAATCCTTGCTGCCATATTTAATTAGGTACCGTGTGAGAATTGATTGGGAAGGGTTGTCCAGTATAGGAACCTATGTTAGTCTTTCTGCAAATATATTTCGAAATGGGTTGCCATTCAAATAGACAAGTGGCCAGTCATAGCAAACCCTTTTAATGTGCCGGCAGGTGGTGCGGTTTAATTTAAAGCAAATTATTGAGAGGATAAAAATGATACTCCCATAAACAACACCTTTTTGGAATTGCTGTTATTTCGAAAAAAATCCACTCAGTCAACATCATAATCATTTGAGGGCCTGATGTACATTTGAATTTTCGATGTCAATTCTCAGTAATGTCCCTTTTGGAAAGAGGGTCTTCGTTTTTATCTGCGTCACAAAAAATATTGTCCGCAGTAAAACACATTACAACATAATGAAGTGACGGCAATATTTTTTTATTTGGGAACTCATTTTATGAGAGGTCAACTTTTCAAATTTGTTGGGCTCAATGTGGGCAGTGTTGGCTTGCAAAGTGTTTCTGGTTGGTGTTTTCTTATTTTCTCTTTGGTAAAATAATTCGGTGGTGTTTGAATAAATAGATAATCTTGGCCAATTGGTGGTACTGTCAGCGAACAAAAATCTTTACAGTGATTATTGTGACTTCTAATAGATATTGCGAAAGCAGTTCCACTCAAATTTGGACATAAAAGAGCACAGATCGTCGTGTTTAAGCCACCTCAATGATGTCTAGTATTCGGTCGTTGGATGTGAAATAGAGTTATGCAAAATAATACACCCAAGTGCGGTTTCATTTTCCCAATTGTCTGCATCTCATTCACAATCACCAATCTGCAACATTTTCAAATTAAAATCAGATTTTCTAAACATTCACTTTTGACAGTTTCCTTTTTGAGAAAGTATAAGTAACTGAAACAAAGCAGCATGCAGATTCAAGTAGAGGTAAATGTTTTTAAGTTCGCGTAAGGGACACTGAATAGCACTGGACTTTCTGCCGAAAAGGACAGTTAAGAAACAGTTTTAAGAAATTTTCAAATCAGTCTCTGCATTGATGGTTTCTTGAGATGTTTTTTTTCCAAAAGTTTATGTGAGCATTTCTTCCAAAGGAAGCCCTGGCTTTGTTTAAGGTTGTATCGGTATACTGCAGACATTTTAAGACTTCAGTTTAGTGACTGATTTTGCTAAAAATATGGCAAAGTCTGAAGTAAAAAATAAATTGTCTAGAACAATAGAGGTCATTAAGATTGAAATTACTATTTTCATTTTGAGTTTTTCCAAAATGGTTACAAAAGTACAGCTTTAAATTTATTTTTAGCTGTAAGGTGTTTGCTCGGAATAGATTTAACAACTGGTGCATGAAATTGGCTCCGGTTATCACAGTTGCATCGCAAAATAGTGCGACTGAAAAATAGGATGTGCTTAAATGCTATCCGCCGTTTAGAAGGGAGAGTATTTTGGTAGACCAGTTTTTTTGTTTTTAACATTTTTTTTTTTTAAACCGTTATATGGGTATTATCGTTGTGGACTATCCCATGCTCACCAGCAAGAGCTATTTCGATACCTGGGTGAATTTCTAAGCGAAAAGCTTTCTTCTTGTGCAGATTTAGACCACTGACTAAACGGAAAGCTTTGAAGACGAAAAAACGCTCTTAACAAACCAAAACGACTATTTCCCAACTGCCACCTGCACTCATCTCTGAAAGAATCTTAATCTACTCCAACGAATCCAATAATCCTCTTCCCCTTACCCATCTATATAGCAACTCACGAGGAAGCCTCATTTCAACCTTTTTGTCTGACCCAAACACATCTATACACATCACCAAACTGAACAACCCAATTAATGACATTTCCATTTCTGTTCTTTTCTTTCTCGTCGTTTTTTTTTCTCTCTTTCTCTCTCGACCAGACAACAACTTCATTTGCGACTGTCGACTCCTATGGATATTCGAACTACGCAATCGAACCAGAAACATTAATCTAAAAGAGTCCCTCGAGGAGATCGTCTGCACACTGTACGATGACAAAACGAATAATATGCAGCAAGGACTGCTGAACATTGACAACAACGATGTACTCCTGATGAATGCGATTCGCGATAGGCCGGCCACTAGTACTGGTGGCGTTGTTGTCCCACCAGCATCCAAGCAGCATCGACAGCAGTATCGGCGTCATCATCAACAAGACGAACAAGCACTGGACTTGTACCCGCATCAGCAGCAACAACTGCGTCCCAAGCAACAGTCGCATTCGGCATTGACCAGCAGCGGTAATGAGTTCGGTAATAGAAATCGTGCAGCTTCGGCTGCTATAGCTTCGTCCTCAGAACCCGGCCGTGAGTATTATGTCGACGAGGCACCGTATGTGTTTGACAACGATGCTGATGATGGCGTCGACGACGATGACGACGCCCTGAAAACAGCCAACGCAATTGGAATTCATAGGTCACGGCAATTGCAAATGCCACAACAGCAGCAGCCGCTCCAGAATGATGCCAGAGGTGTTGGACGCGAAGTCGTCCTATTAAAATGTAGACCCGAAGCACTGCCCTGTCCAGAGGAGCTGAGTGATCCCACTGAGCTGCCATTGTCACGGGAATCGATTGGCATGGATGTGCGTGGTACGCATACATCTAATAGCCAGTGCCTCTGCTCCCATTGGTCGTGGCTAAGTGCGCTCGTATGGTCGGTCGGGACGATAGCCTTACGCTCGTAGATTTATTGTTTGTCGATTTTCAGTTTCCGTTCACTGTTTAATTAGTTTCTCATCAGGTTTTCGGTTTTTGTCCGGATGTTGTTTCTTTATTTTTTTATTTTGTTCTAATTTTTCAAAGAAAAAGGGGGGGAAACAAATAACGAGTCTTTGAGTGTACGTACATAAATGTGTCTGGGAAAAAAATTAATAGTCCTTATTTCCAAAGAACTCTTCTCAGTTTGTATTATGCTGAGATTTAAATTCTTGAGCTGCGAGCAGCCATTTTGCCTACCAAATAAATTAAGTTAAATTATTTGTACCTATACAATATTTTTTAGTTTATAGTTTTGAATTTCTGTTATTTTAAAATGCAAATATTATTGTGTATTAATATTCAATTAGATTTATGATAGATTTGAGAAATGAGCTTGCACAATTGTTTAAAAGTTTTTCATAGCGCTATTTTTTATATAACAAATATGTATTTAAAAAATATGAGTATATAGGACCATAGCTATTAGTCACTACATAAATAAGAGATCCGCTTTGATTTTCATGATCTTTTTGTTGCATAATATGTTTCCAGTTTAGTTGTAAGAGAAGGTTTAGGGGGAATTTTGTTAACGGTTGGAGGTTGGGTTTTTGTTGGAGCTGCAGCGAAAGCTGTTGTTTTTGAATGAGTTATTTCTTGCAATTTTAAAAAAAAATGTCAGTCAACCAAAAAGCCTCCCAATGCCTATTAATATACAACAAAATAATTTCTTTGATTTATTTTATTACACAGAATACAATAGAATTAAGAATTCTGCGTTATCCATATCCATCCACGGAACTTACACCAGTTTTATAGATTCAGCGAATATTTCTACAACAATCCCTGTATCGTAAGAAATTTAGCAAACTCGCTCAAAATAATACAACTTAAGATCACACCCTTGTGTTTCGTTGCTATAACTTTCCCACGTCCCCTTGAAATCCAGAGACATTAAGTCAAAAGAGATAAAGTAAGCATGACGTTGTCTTGTATTACAAATTCCGCCACAAGTGCTTTGAATTTTCTAAGACCCCGCATACGTCACAATACATAAATTAACTACGTCACAAAATAAAATCCAACACAGTTCAGTGTGGACAAATTGTTAAATACTACAACAAAAACAGGAAATCATGCAATTGTCATAATCTTGCATTTTGTTGAGTGATGGAAACGATATATTGAGGGCCTTCTTTAGGAAATATGCGTGGGTTGCATTGTTCAGAGTATTTGAAATAGTTAGTTGCCAAAGTCATGCATTTAAAAATATTCAAACAGAACGATTCAAAACGTGTACTATACTTTCAAATCAAAAATAAATAACCGAGACACCTGTCAGCTTGCAAACATGGAGGCCAATTGGTTTCTGTCAAATTTGGACGATCAATGGAATCTCCGAAAACAACCCAGAATTGTAGAGTTAAAATGACTGAATTTCCAGAAGTTGTATTGAAAGTTTTTCAGACTCTTACAAAAGGTTTGGCGACTTTTTTCTTGCGCGTTGAATTTTTCTCGATAGTTCGCCGCCACTGCCCATTTTAAGTGATCGATTGGAGTGCGCTATTGTTTTAAAATACACAATTTTTATGGTAAAAATCTGATTTTCTGATGGTAAAAAACTGGTTTTGATGGAGTTTGAACAACGCAGTCTTTGACATTGTACAAAAAAAATTCCAGTCCATATACAAAAAGCAACCAAGTCATAAAATAATATCGGGCATCTCTACCCAGTCCCAACTACCCTCGCCATTTCTATCTGATTGTACACTAAATATAAATCATGCCTCCAACTTTAAGCCTCCCCAAAATCTGTTATAAATAAAATGCCCCCTAAAGTTTCAGTGTATTAAGATTCCCTTTGATTTATCAGAAAACAATTTAAATATAATATTCTACCCAGTAAGAATATGCTATAAGAAAACGTTTTTAATATAATGATATATATATACATATATATATTTTTAAGATCTAAATACAACAAATTCATGTATTTATCTTAAATATACAGTCATAATGTAAATATATTCTTCTACTTACACGATTATGGTTTAGATGATAACTAAATATAAGCATAACAAAAATAAAGGTGTATATTTATGAGAAACGATATTTCTAAATAAATAAAAATATTGGAAAAAAAAAATTCTTTATTTTTATTCACTAAATTTAAGTTTACAACAAAACATAGCTACTATTTTATTTCAATAAAATAATAAATAAAATGAAATCGTACTTTTCTTTTTATTTTTATTTAGAGAATTTGCCGAATTTATTTTTTATGTATATGTAGAGTAAGACTGACAAAATATTTATATAAACAAAAAAGTGTAAATCTAATTTTAATGTTTAGATACAAGTAAAAATGAAAAGGTAAAAAATTGTCAAGCGTTTTCAAGGAGATTTCAAAAAATTTATTACAAAAAAAAAAAACACAGAAAATCCACAATAATGCGGTGTATACATTATAGAAATATTGATGGGTATGTATATTTTTTAAACTGGACAATTTATGAAAAAAAATGCAAGAAAGTGGTAAAAAATTTATGTAAAAAAAACAAAAAACCATACTAAAGACAAAAACAAAAAACGGTGTAAATTAAAAAAAATTAATGAATATAACTATATTTTAGTTGACAATCAAGGTGCAAATTGTAAACAAAGTAAAAACTAATACAAAACAGCAAAACCACATTATTAAGATTTACAGAAAATAAAGAGGAAAATAACAAAATGTTTTACTTTTTGAACGATAAAAAACATAAACGAAAAGAAACAGAATAGCGTCACCCCACCCGTATCCTGTTGTTCTCTTCTTTTCCATTATTCAACACACACTCAAATAGTAAGATTATATGGATTAAGTGTAAAACAAAAATTATATTATATATACAAGAATAAAGATAAAATCCCTATAAATGTTTAATAATAAAAAAAAATATTAAAAAACAAAAAAAAAAAACATTACCGCAACAAAATAGAACATTTTCGAAATAATAAGAAACCAACACTGTAAAGTATCTTAGGTAGTTGTATGGATATATATACAAATATATATATATATTTTTCTTTCCTAATTTTGTTTATAATGAGAAGAAAAATACGAGACACAAAACAAGAAAAAAAAATAATATAATAATAATTATTAATATTTTTTAGGATAATACGATAATAAAAAAAAACAAAACCTAGTCGATAAGGGCAAACTTTGAAACGCTTTTTTAGAAATGGATTTTCCCGATTTTTTCCCCAATTTCGCAAGCTACCACGACCGTTTTGGTTGATCCTTTGATTTAGATGTTTAAGTATATGCTTTCTGCTTCGACAAAGTGTGTTATAAGTATAATAAAAAATACAATTTAAAACCCAAGTGAATAGAAATATGTTTTATGTTTAAAGCAATACAATACAATTTTCCCTGTGACTTTATTTGGTCCCAAATGTCCTGTATATTATGTTAACAAATACATTAAATGAACGTTTTCCAATCTCATTTATTTTTCGTGATTTGTTAGAAGAAGAATACAAAATATTTGTACTATACAGAATTTCAAAAGAAAACAAAAGAAAAAGATAAACAAGAAAATTTGTGTAAAGGAACGTTTATTTCTCTCATTGTTCGCACATTAATATTGTACACTTAATTTATTTGAATTTGAATAAAATACCAGAAGTAATTTGCTAATTAAAATAAAATTATAAATGTTTCATTTCCTCGAGATTGCAGGCTTACAGATTGCATGGCATTGAATGGAGTAGATTTTCTGTAACTTTGCAGATAAATGTCTACCAACTTTACATGGGAATATTTGGACAAAACCCACAGTGCCTGTGTAAACAGTTTCATGTAGTATTCAATTCGTGAGCTGCGCCCAGGTTTGTAGTCTGAAGTCCCACCACCTCTACCAAATTAAGGGACAATGTCAACTGAGCTACTACTTCGACCCGCTACTATTAATTTCTCTGTAAATTATCGTCGTTTCTCAAAATATTTCTTAAATAGATTTTATCACTCCGGTAGCTTTTGAGTTTATCCACTAAAAACAATTATTACCTCATAGTAGGTAATCATTTAACTGTCATGAGGAGCAAAATATAGTTCCACGTCGTGAGCACTACACAACTGTCAGCTTTGGTCAATGACATTGGCAAAAATCTTAGACAAATCATAGGAAAGGATATTATGATGACGGAATTGGCAAAAAAAAAAAATGGTAAGCAATCTTGTTATGGGCGTCCTCGACAACAGTGTTTCTTTTTGGACATGCTTACGTGACCATTTTTTCAATCACATGAAAGAAGACATTTTTTTTAAGTAAAAATACCTCTACAAAAATTTTAAATTTGTTTTTAATAATAATTTAATAATTTCGCTTTTGAAAATCAATACAAGATTATCATCTAACTCCAGCTTTGTAGAATTGAGAAGCTACCTATACTCGCAATCTCGGAAATTTCTCATGGTAGGAAGATGGTCTTTAGGGAAAAAAAAGGACATTTCAGAAAAAGAGGACAATGTTTTGATTTCTTTTAGTAAAAAATTAAAGAGGACATAGTAGCGAAAAAGAGGACTCTCCTCTCAAGAAAAGGACGACTGGTCACCGTAGACATGCTAGATGGTATTTCGGAACAAATCAAGTCTTTTCAAGATCCAGGGAACTCTTATTAAAAAAATTAAATTTTGCTTCGCACTGGGCCTCATTCCTTAGACAAACGAAACTCTCTTACTGAAGCACCATGTCCTCAAGACAAGAAAACACATGTATTGAACATGATTGAATCGCGGCGAGAACAAATGGAAATTGTTTTCTCAGGCTGCAGTAATTCAAAGATGCATTGGAATTGGATGCATTGGCAGCAAACTTTCTCCCCCAATCCAGTGCATCTGCTGAAAATCGAAACCACTTCTGACAGTAATGAAATCGTTTAGCAAAGTATCAAGTTATTGGAACTAAAATCCACCCGATGCCGATAGTTTGGTTGAGAGAAATCGACTCCTGACATCCGTCGTTCATAATCTCCCACGAAATCAATTGACACAGGCATAAGTGCGACTCCCCAATACGAGTATCATCAGAATATCTCAAATCGATATGTCTCTTTAGCGAACGCATATTATACCAGCCTCGTTGCGAAGGTTATCTTCATCAAGACATCGCCTGAGTATCTATATAGTGCAAACAGAGGAGAACATCTTGTCCTCCGGTTTCTGCACCGCATAATGAACGTAATGAATGTAAATGCCACGGAATACGTAGTGTCTTTCGGTTACACAGCGAGTGCTCCTTATCCGGCGATAAGACATTACCCAACTACCGCCCTAAACCTACGTTGTCATTTCGAGCCCATTAAATATGTATGAAAACTCCATTAAGGTGAGCTCGTGTGGCGTTGCTTGCGCTGATGTAGGCGCTCAACACTCAACACACAAACGCCCGCCTCCAGCTCCTACTCTATATGTTCGCACATTAAGACGTATCGGCAGAGAGCCTTCATCAGGCTCTACTTAGGCTGGGGAGGGGGCGAAGGTAAATTATACTGTTATTCAGAATCTAAATATGCGGGTTTTGTGTAATCAAAGCGTCGTCTTTTCGTACGCTGCTGCATTCATTTACCTTTGTGCAGAAAACTACCCGACCGCACACCTACGACACCCCACCGATGATGGCAACCATGCGAGCTTAGTATAGAACCCCTTTTAGTGGTTGTTATGCTACATTTCATTCCACGCAGACATGTGTACACTTTTGTCCCACTTGGATTGGATGGTGTACCGTGTATAGGCAACCGCAGAACTAAGACAGGGTCTTGAAGAATCCCGCCACCCCACCGCAGACTCACAGCGAGTGGGGTGGCGAATTCGCTTTAATAATTAGCTTTGAACCGACGATACAGGCGGCCTCAATAGCTAAACCCAGCGGAGTGATGAGGAGCCGCTGAGATTCACTAACAGCCCGCGCTCCGCGACGTGGGGTTTGGGGAGTTGAGTAAGACTGTACGAAGTTCTATTTTATTTTTGTTCCTTTGACACGGCACATGTTATGCTAATGCACCATTTGTGGAAGCACATCAGAGATGAATCTTAAGATCCGACCGAGTGTAGGTATAGTAAAAGTGACGATGAAATGATAACTGCGGGATTTGAATTGTTTATTCGCGTGGAATTAGACGGCGGCATTAGTATTAATGGGATGTCGACGACAGATTACGTTCCGGGAAGAAATCACTGTCTAGGGTGTACTCGAATGGGATTTGCATGAGTGACATTAGGTACTGACTGTAGATACACGGATGTATAGGAAGTATAGGAAGTATACAGGACACAGGAGTGGCGGATTACATTATGAAGCATCCTAGGTTCTATTCTCAAGGCGAAAGGGAAAGCTGAACTGAGTTGAAGACGCAAGGTGGTTAACCTTAAAAACAAGGCTTTAAATATTTTGAATGTTAAGCGAATTGTTTGCTCTTAATTGCAAACAGCTCCATTATTGAGACCGACGAGCTGTCGCATAGTTGTGAATTTATAGGCGACAGATTAAATGGTACGAACTGCTGGCTGAAGGTCAGTAAGTCAGTTGGGACTGCTGACTGAGAAGGTGATCCCGTATATACATGGCAATATCCCCAAGCCATTTTTAAGTATCCGGTTGTTGCTGTTCGCTAAATGTTACAAGTAGAGCTGTACGTAGATAAAAAAAAAACAATTAAAACCAACTTATCAATTCGTCACTCGTAAAACATATCTATCCCTCGATTAACAGACCAACCTATACAAAATTAGAGTGTTCTAGGTTTCATACTTGCAGCGAAATTATTGTTTCACTGAAATACAAAATCGAACTCGAACCACATACAACAGTTCATTAATTTCACTGCGCTTGCCAAAGTGCATGTGCAGCACTTGCCATCATCGATCCAGTGGCTCCAAAATAGCGGTAGTTGCGACCGACGACTAACTGTCTTTTGAGCTGTGAACAGAGTTGCCAGAAGGTCAAAATATTGCCCCGCCTGATAAATCCGAAAAAACCCCAAGATTTGGCTATTTTTTTCCAAAAACCCCCGACTTTAAGTTTGTATTTTTTCACATGTTCTTGTACGGTTGATTTTCCGAATGCAAAAGTCTGCGCCAAATAAATACTACGCAAAGTGTCAACGCATGTTGGATTTTAAAACCATCTTACTCATTTACTTTACTTTACTTAATTTACTCATCCCCTACGCACCTTTGATGAAATTGTTGTTTATAAAATTTACATATGAGGTCGGTGCTTAAAACGGGAAACATATTTAAAGAACTATTACAAACAACTTAACATTTTTTCTAATGAAACTGGCATTCGCTTCTTTTTTTTTTTAAAAAACTCGTTTTGTAAACAAAAATAGTCCAAAGATATTAGAACAAAAAAATGTCCTTGGCGAATATATCTTTGGAGGATGGATCGATTTTTAACAGCACTCACATTTTAAGGTTACCAAAAAGTTATTATAACGAAATACAAATAAAATGTAAATCCTTATTTCCCACTAAATAATTTCTCCCCTAAATAAATAAATAAATTGGCAACCTTTACTGTTAAAATCAACATCATTGTTGCCGCAGTTTTTTTTTTAAGTGTAACAAATTTTTTCAGAAAGTATGGAAAAAAAATTGTATCAAACTGAAAAAAAAAAATTAATACCACGAGATGAAGAACATTGTCATCGGCGACGCGGTGAGACAGAAAAATATTCCATATTCGCCCCTACTGACGGTAGTAAGAGTCGACAAGACGACAGCAACGACAAACAACAACATGCGGAAAGACTTTCTGAATGCCATATCATCATCATCTTCGCAAGAAACGGAAGTTGAAACCGTCGACGACGAGTTCAAAGAAGGTTCAATAATGAGCATTTTGACGGCAGTGCTGCCAACTCTGGCATAATTCTGCCTTTGAGGCATAATTCCGATGCATATACACTCGATCTGTAGAATCAAGTTTTGTATTTTGTTAATTCTGGTACTTAAATTCGCTTCCCTCATTATCATTTACAACTGTGCATCATGCTTATTTTCCGACTTAACTTACTCGACGTCAAACAAAATTATATAAAAAAAAACGGGGAACAAAATCCTTCTTCTTCGATTACGACGTTCAATGACCTACTGACCGACCAACATTTCAATTTTCAGTTGGAACACAAGTACCTACTCCACTTAATTGGGCAAGTCCCATGTAATAATTTTGACAGCAGGGTATACAAAATTGACTTTCAAAGTGCTGGGTCACAATTGGAACCTACGAGCTACAAAATGTATTTCCCTAGGCAGCTTGGGAAAACTTAATGAGCGCGGAAGCAATAGAAATACTGTTTACCTACCATTTGAAAATATACTATTCATTTAAAGACTCCAGAGAGCTTACAGCAAGGCTTTTGCCAACCTTTAGATTGTTGCTGTTGAGATTTTCCTAACAAACTGGATGGGATCGTATAGCGTGCAACTAGCCATTGCAGCCGTAACAACAAGTATTTCACTTGCAATAAACTAAAAGCCATTTGAGAATTATCGTACCTCAAGCATTGTAGGTACTTATTGTGAGGTCAACTGAATCTTCCCCTTTTATATTTTTTTTACCAAGCTAAAACCAGCTATAATACTGAAAGGATAAGCTAAAAGTTGGTTTTATATATCCCCACCTCTAACTTGAAACGCGAACCCAGACTCAAGTTGGTTAAAGCGTTCTTTTTTAAAATCAATCAACCGTTTCTTGGCCTGAGTGTGATTGCACTCGCCGTGGCTCGCTTTTAGATTCAACCGCTGGGATTTGACATAGAACCATATGGCTGGGACCATTTTATTGCAAAAAAAATATATTGTCAAAGAATGGGTCAATGAGAACCAATGATGGTAATAAGTATACCACCGCTTTTCTCAAACCAACATTTTACCGCAGAATTTTGAAAACTCATAAAAATTCAAACGACTTAATATCCCTCAACTTATTTGCAACCATTTGCGGAGCTTCTGCAGATTCCCTTCCAACTTCCAGCTCATTGTAAACATTTTACAGCACTTTCACCTGCTACATAATTGCCTTCAATTTTATTTCCCTGGGGCGCAGAAACTTTTCATTGTATCTGCAGTTCGTCATCGCAATAGGCGCGCTACCCCAAGCACATCAAAATGTCTACACCAAACAGGGATAACGCGCCTCTCCACGGAAAAGTCACTCTTTTTCTTTTTTGTTGTCCAATTTGGACCCGTTTAATTTTCGTCTCTATACAACCATCAGAAGCGTGAAAAGTTTGTCTGCCCCCAACATCCGCTATGCGAGAGTCGTATATACGAGTCCATTTTTCAGAAAATAAAAACCCAATTTAAACCGTGCGAACGGGAAGCTTAATCAATTTCGGCTCACAGATCATACCATCATGACCATCGGCATCGTGAGTTGGTCATAAAGACATTTCTCGCTCATTACAAAACGCCAGAGGACAAACCGACAAAATGGAAGAAACTTCTTTTCTCGCCGAAAAGAAGATGTACAACAACACAGCAACGACGACGATGAGGACGAGGCAGAAATCCCGATAAAATATTTATATTCCTCGAACCAATTGAGAAAAAGTTTTCCAAGTGTTGCGTACCGCTTTTCTTCTTTATTTATATTTCGGTTCCTCGTTGTGGAACTTTTAAGGTACTTGTGGATGGTTATATCCTCATCTCGAATAGGCCAAGGACGACTCTTGAGGAAGTGCTATAATGGGTTGGAGTACTTAATTCGGGCAAACATTTTAATTTTATGCGAAAGTCATGACTTGTGTATGTACCCAGAGTGTGCCCCTAGTCTTCCACAGCTATTATTGTTTATTTATGTATCTTTGAGCAGGGGTTGCCGGAGAAGATGAAAAAAAATTACAACTCAACTTAACGCTATGTGCTGGTGTATTGGTGTTTTTCTGGTTGTTTAACAGGCGATTTGGTTGCGAAAATGTCAAAATGAGATTCGAAGATCAATTGTGTGTCATAAAGTTTGTAGACTGCAGCCATTCGGGTTTGATTGTCGTCATTTCGTCAGGGGGTCGATTTAAAGTTTTCCAAGGGGATTTCTATGGAACCGTTTATTGCGACATTTTGCGGCAGTACCAATAGGAATTTTCATTGGCTCATGGGATTAGTTCCATGGGTCTTAACAAAAATAATACTGATGTTGGGAAAGTTGTGAGTCTTAGCTAGAACCATTGAATAAATCTTTATTGCGCGCTGGTTAGAGTTATGTTACGAGTGCGTATTGCCTACGAGCTTTTATGCACACAATTCTTATGGTAATGCATGTGGGAAAAAACAACAACAGTGGCCACAGAAGTGAAACCTTTAACAATTACGTGTCTACTTTTGGAATCGTCAGGATTTGATTGTGTAGAAAATTCTTTTAAATAAAGTGTATTCATTATTATTAACTAGAACTACAAAAATGATATCACAATTTTCATTTTCGTTTAGTGCGTATTGTACATGAAAAATAATGCTTATTGTTTTACTTACAAAAATTGCAATCTATTGCTTAATAACTCTTCCATCGTCATCATTATTATCGTTATATTCCAAAACTGCTATATGTACTTTAGGTTTATGTAACTAAAGCTAGTATTAGACGATTTGTTGAATGCTAACAATTATCAGCAAATATGCATATCTTCGTCTGGCGTACGATATTTTGAATTTCTCCCATAGCAGCAAATTGTTTGTTGACAGCATATGCTAACAAACAGTGTGTATGATTATATGCTGAATTATTTTCAGATCGCGATTTTAGGATACGTACACGTGATTTTCTGTGATTCGGGTGAAATGTACGTATATTGTACAGTACTGTAGTTTTTAATAACAAATACTAATGTTAATTATTTTCTACAGTACGTGTTCAATTTATCGTATTTATTATAATTATCATTTGATTGATTAAATTTAATTTGTTTTTATCGTTTTTGTTTGGTTTTAATCGTCCAAGATGTCGATCAGTGCACAAACCAATTTACGTTTCGGAAATGACGCTTTTCACCGCACCGCAATTCACCTGCAATATAATCGCCAAAGGTGTTGTATTCGTCGTTCTGTGTACCAATGTTAATCAATGCTTTTGCCGTCATTTCTTTGAAATTTGATACCGACGACAACGACAACTGTGTCGTTGCTCGTTGCGAAGCAGTCTTGCGTTTGAATTCAGACATTGATGGCTGCTGCATTTCCGGTACACCCAAGCCATTCAATATCGATCGGCGGATTGCTAAAAAATGCACAACAAAACCAGTTAAACAAGGACCTATGTGGAAGTGAGAAAAAATTACAAAAACCATAGACGAAGTCGATTTCGTTGAATAGTGTTTATCGTTAACTTTTAAAAACAACAATATATCCAAACAGGCCCAATCGATTCGTTGGTGGCTTGGCCGGATTTACTGGTGCGATGCTTAGCCAAATTTGTTGTAAAGGCGACCCGCAGATTGGTCCACTTTGCCTTACAATCCTCCAACCTGTATTGGCCAAAACTTTCTGATATTTCCTACTGTTGGTTTCCTCAAATGAATGAAAGACAATTTCTCTTTATATTTTTTTATTGAAGTCCGCCTTCGTGGAGCAATTCCAACCGACTGAGACATAAACAATAAGTGGAATCATTTAAGGATACGAATGTGTAGGAGGGGATAGGAAGGGTATAATAGGTTCACAATTGAGTGGACAGGAGAGAGTTGAGTGATCCTCAGTTTGGTTGCCTTACACTACCAAATGGGCGTTTATTAGTTTTGCTTGTATCTTCTTTTTTGGTTTTTGCCACAATCATCAGGATCCCATGGAACCTTATTATTTTTATCTTCGTCCTCGATGATAAGCTGCGAACTAACCAACTCAGCCATTTTTCTTCGAACGCCAAAAATCAAGACAATATAAACACAAAACAAAACGTGCAAATATCCTACTTTAGCTCGCCAGCATATATATATCAAACGAGCCAGCATATGCCGAAAATTTGTCCGGATGTTAGCATACGGTCACAAAAGGAGTATTACACGATTATGTTAAGGTCGCCAACATACATAGGCTGACTACCCAACAAATTTGCCAACATTACACCTTTTAGCACACATTATGATTGGGACACATTTTTCAGCATACGTATGTTGATTCAACATATCGTCTAATAATAGCTTAAAATAGGAAACAAACAATTTTGATTCGAAACTATTTAAATATCTTGTAAAGACTGCATCAATTGTAGTTTTATATCTCATTGTACATACTAAGATTGCGATAGTTGGCCATCGTTAAATCAAATTCTCTATTTAAAAATTCAATCAATGGTGGATTTTTAACATCTGCAAAGTTGATGTTGAAATCCCCAATCAAAATCATTTGCAAATCATCAAATCTCTTACCAATTTTATTTTGAAGTAATGCAGAAGCATTTTTAGAATAAATAAATACATTTTCAAACAAAAATTCTCGTATTGAATGTGTGTTAGAGCAGAGCAGCGACCTCATTCTTTTTCCTTTTCTTTTCTCTGTATCGCTTACATTTTTCTGTTTTCTTTTTTCGATTTTATTTCATCATCAGATGAGTAATTTATCTTTCTTTTTGTTTTTTTACTTTTATACAGAGGCAGCCATGACAACAAAGACTTTTTCATGCCGTTTTGGCATTATTTCATTAGCTAAGGCTTTTTTCAAAAAGGCATTTTTTTTATTTTAAATATGTTCTTATTTTTTTTTTGATTCAACATGCTTTTAATTTTAAAAATTAATTTTATGTAACTACCTCGGTTTCCACCTTCACCCTGTCCGTTTTCCAAACACTTTATCTGCTTTTCTTTAAAAATAATTCCATCGTCCACTTCCAGTAAGTGGAATGAATTGGAATTTTTTATAAATAAAAATTGTTTTTGTTTATTTTTTTATATTTGTGTTTAGTTTTTGATTTATTGTTCCACTTTACATAAAAAAAAATATATTTTTGGCCTTATATTATTGAAAAAGGCATCTTTTTTTCAAGTTACACATTTTTTCGTCAAAAGTGGTTGGCAACGCGAACACTGGTGTCGGAACATTGATGTCGCGAGTTCAATAATTTGTTCCCATTTCAAAAATGCCCAACGCGTCTACAGAAGTTTTCACTTCAAAAATAACACGGTGGAAAAATAGGTCCCTAAGGACTGTATATAGCCATTTATTTGAGTGGATTTATATTTTTGGAACCAGTAGAACAAGTTCTGCCAATTCCGAATGGCTCATCTGAGAAGTTGCTTAGGACAGTGTTAACATGTCGAATTTTCATCAGAGGTTCACTAGAGGTGGCCGAGTGGAAAAAACCGTAAAGTAGTATCGGGAGGTTGAACCTAAGACTTCTTGCTTAAATGTAGGAACCTAGTCCGCCACTTTATTCGATTCTTCGCGTTGGAGTACATTTCGTTCGACATATTCTAGATATCTGAGGTGAATGCGATGCGTTTTTTCAAAATAAGTCCACTTTGCTGCCAGTTCGAAGAGCTCGCCACTTTATTCGATTCTTCGCGTTGGAGTACATTTCGTTCGACATATTCTAGATATCTGAGGTGAATGCGATGCGTTTTTTCAAAATAAGTCCACTTTGCTGCCAGTTCGAAGAGCTCGCTAATATGGCCGCTCTTCTAAAGCCCTTCAGCGTAAACGGACTCATAGACCAATCTTAGAGCTTTCAAAATTTATCTCTACGATCCCTGCTTTTGCGCCAAAGACCAAAACGGTTTTTCTGATTACCTGATTTCCCAACTGTTCAAAACTCCTTTGATTATAGATAACTCGTGTGCGTCTATCTAAGCCCAACAAAACAGATGCCGAAGCGAGACATTGGCTGCGCACACATATCTAAACACTTATCGATGTATGAGCAACCGATCCTGCGCTACCATTCGGAGCTCTCATCGATGGGATTCGATCAACTACTGCTGAAGGATACAGACATGTCCTCTGAACCAATCGTCGACTTTTGAGCAAGACTGTCGTTTTTAATTATCTAAAAATGAAATGAAATAAACGAACGCGTTTTGTCCAGAATTATGAAACAGTTTCATTTTAATTTCCAAACGTTTACAGTCCATTAGCTAACAATATAACAATAAACAGCATACAACTAACTTAATCACAACTAAAAGGGATTGATTTGATCTGTCCCAATATTTTCGAAGTCCCCCCCAGTGCCCAGTACTTCTCTTCGACCTCCTGTCAATTTCGTCATCATATGCAAGTTTTGCACATATTTTTGAAAATTTATGAGTTGCGGATTTTTCATATTTTTCTAAAACAAAAGTCACACGACAACCTTACCCAGTTCTGCATTCGACAAACAAGTTAACTTCACAAATTCCTACACAGCATTCGTCCTCAATTTAAAAAATGGAGCTCTGGCCATACGGACATGTGAAAACTTACAGGCATACATTCAAATTTCCCTCGCACACAAATCAAACTGCTCACCATAAATGCACATCCAGGCAGCAGCCACGAGTCACTTAATGGTTTCCTTTATCTGTCGCATCCATCATTCGCACATCAACTCGATATCTCGGCAGCAGCCCCAAAACTAATTTCCCCTCGAATATGCGGTGGCACACTCAAACACATACTAGCTAAACTCTCTCGGTCAAATCACCGAGTGTCCATACTGCTAAGCTAACAAATCACAGAATTATAGTGGCACGTCCCTTAGTGTCCATATATATACGCAAGAAAAGCCACCTTTCACAGTTATGATTAGATTATCTGTAAGTTTACGTCCACGCAACATGACAGCCTCCCCATAAATGGGCCATTCACAGAGATTTAGTTTTCGGATCCAGTGCCGCAGTCGGTGCGCTTGTCGGACACACTGAATCTCCTTCGAACTAAGTTCATTAGCCAAGTTTGAAGGGTATGCGTGTGTGTTGCCCTATTACACAGTCACGCACCTATATATCTTATCTGGTGGGCTTGCTGCTGCAATTTCATTAGCATCCTTAAGATGTTTGTCATTTTGGATTCTGGTTCAGACTTTGTGTCGTATACAACAAAATTATCTATACATGAGTGTGGATAAAGGATTCACCGTGTCGTACCGTCATACAAGTTAAAGGAATGTTCGTATTCGTCTATCTACAAGTGAGTAGTTTTGTTTAATGGATTACGTGAGCGTAATGCCTGATTGTGGAGCCAGCTCTGCACCCTCAGTCACTTAGTTGATGTTGGTAATTAGACCAAAGTTGCAAAATTAGACATAAAGTAAAGGCGGATATTTTACACCTGTTTTATGGTGTTGGTGTGGGGGTGGTAGGGGGTTTAGGGCTTTATGTGATTTCGTATGCTGTGTGTTAACATCGAGTAAAATTGAGTAATTGTTATGTGTAGAAATAATTTCTAAATTACTTTGCATGTCTGATGAACTATTACTGCACCTTGATATCGGATGTTTTCAGACAGGATATATGAACACTGTAGGTATATATATTTTGGTATTACAGAAAGCTCTTTTGTAAAATACTGCAATTTTGTTGAAATAATTGGGGGGATTCGTTTGTCTTGTACTATGTTGCAGGAGATGTATACATTACCTACCAAATGAAGGTGGAGAACGTTTCCAACAAAGGTTCAAACACTGACATAAATTGTGGGAATTCGGAAGGGAGGTAACTAAAATTTTAATTGGAAATAAATCGAATAATGCTGAGTAGAACCCAGCGTACCGATACCGAGTGCACTGACAGACAGACAATTGAACGAGCTGTCAATACGGAGCAACGGAGACCATCCAGCTATTCTTCTGCGAATGCCTATGTCTAGATAAACTAAGCTAAGGCTGCTTAAGAATAATTGTAAATTTGTCTCTATTGCAAAAAGCTGTGTGCAAATATTCTTTCCAGCCTTTTTCTTTGTTTTACCGGATTTCCGAATTTCTGCCCATCGAGTCTCACGAAGTCTTATTTCAACTTGTCTTTTTGTCCAAGTTTGGAATTAATGTCCAACGACTTGTTGCTTTTTCGCTTCATAGGAGTTCGGAACTTCTGCCCAGTGAGCCTCAAGAAGTCTTATTTCAACCGATTCTTTCGTCGAATTAATGACGAAAGACCTGTCGCTTTTTCATTTCATCGGAGCTCAGAACTTCTCCACAACAAGCCATAAGAAGCTCGGACCGTTTGTGTCCAAAAAGGCGTAAGTAGTTTCAGTTTAACCGGCCATTTAATTTGAGTTCGCAAGTTTAAGCCCAACGACCAGTGGCTCGTTTCATAGAAGTTCACACTTTCTGCCTCCAAATTGCAAAGCAAAATTCACGCAAACGAATAGTTATTGTATGAAACTAGCTCATGGGTCATTTTGGACTGTTGTGCCGACTATTCTGAACTTTCTCGATTAAGTAGTAAGTGAAAGATATTGTATTCGTACAAAATTTCGAGCTCGAGATGTTAATCAATTCTGACCATTACGATAATAGCGGAACTCAAAAAAGACGGTTGCAAAATTCTGTCCTGTCTGACGATTCATATGCTCCTGACGCCTACAGCCTAAACGGTTGTCCTGATTTCGTTTAAATTTGGAGTTTGTGGACCTACAGTTCGTGGCAGCTTTTTTTCGTCCACGATAACCTCAATATTAATGGATTTTTCCGTTCGAAAACGGCTCTAACAATTTCAAACAAAATTGATATTTGATTTGAGTTGAGATATATGGTACTTTGTAAATTTGGACATTCCTCGAAAACGGCCCATACGATTATTCCAAAAGTTCATTCTTAGAGTAAAATTTATGTTTTCAAAAGAATGCGTCCTTAATTTTCAATTCGAATCACCGAAAATGTTAATTTTAAAAGCCGCTCATAGCCAAATATAAAACTCCCTTTTTTGATTTGGAAAAAAAAACTTTAAAAACCAAGTTAATGCTTACATCCCGAATAATATTTACACTTAGTTTTCAGCTGAATAGTTGAGTTATAGTATTTGTTGAGAGAAAGCAAGCGTATTTGTTTCCCTGTTTAATTTGGCAGAGTTTAACTGATTGGTTAGAAAAATTTAAAATGCAGATTGTCCAATTTCCAAGCACATGCACAAAGCGATCTTTATTACGAAGGAAGAAAGAATGTATGTAATGACTTGACAGCCGGAAGATTATAAGATACATAAAGAAGGTTTGTATATACTGACAGTTTACTTCAATTGGTATAAATACATAAATGGAATCTGAAGGTTAGAATATATTAGCAAAGATTTAGTACTTTTGACTGAACAGTATTTCTCAAACAAAATATGGCAAAATTTGTTACCTTCAATTTTGTCGGGATAATTTTACAAAACCCGCTCTAACAATTTTGATCATATTTAGAAAAGTAAAATAATTTTTTTAGGATCCCATACTTAGTTTTTCCAAAAAATTCGAATTATAAGGCTTATTTTTTTTTTAAATAACTACTCAAATCAAATCTAATCATATAAAACTCAATACTGTACTGCCAATCAAAGAGCAATTACAACTACAAATTCATTTATTTATTTTTATCAAATATTTGCCACCTTTTTCCTTTTTTTTTTAACTAAATTGAATATGCACCAATACTCGACTTGAAGCTTACGCCACCCGAAATTCCCACGGCATTTACACTCCACTCACGTCCATCGGCATTATTCAGGTTATAACTGTTATTGCAAATTAAAAACAAATACCTAAATTGTCGCACAATATTTACAATTTCAATCTTAGAAATTCTAAATTAGCAGATCAGAAAACAGAAACTCCTGCTATGGGCCCTTGCCAGCGTTGCCACAATGTGCCCGATTGGGCCATTTGGCCCTCTGTTTTTTTTATTTTTGCCCTTGGCCCGGGGTCAACAAGAAATGGTTCGCATGTCTCATTTTTTGTATTCCTTAAACAAAATATTCTAAAAAGCACACTTTCTTATATCATCACAAAAACTAGCAATAACCAAATTCACATATTGAAAGCGACACTGAATTCATTCATTCTGACTGACGTTTCATTTTCGTTTGTTCCCGTCAAAATAATTCAAATTCGTATTTTTTGTCTTGTACCTGTCACTTTATTTTTATGTTGCCTTAGCTCTTTCATTTTTTTATTTTTCTCTGATAGGTAGTGGCCCGCACTTTTTAGAAATGGCCCTCAATATTTTTTTCTTTGTGGCAACGCTGATCCTTGTACTAAAAAATCTTGTAAAGTGTAAAAGCTTATTAAATAGTACAGTAGACGCTTACAACTCTCTAACCAGAACTTGCGACAATTCTTTGTTACTAAGAGCTTCAACTTAAAAGAACTCACATTGTTTTTTAATATATCTACTGCCACATCAGATAAATAATAAATAATTAAAATTGTTTAATTAACAATATCACTATTTCTTTCCTATTTTGTATGAACCGTCTCTTTTATCTAGGATCGTTTGTTCGATTTTTACCTATATCTACTTAATAAAATAACAAAACAACCAATCAAACTTTTGATGAACCACAAAGTTTCGTTCGATCCAGTCGTGCACTTTATTTGTTTTACCATCTGAGACTAAGTAATGTGCATATAGTATAAATACGGTGACCATTCGTCCTCTTTTTCTCTACTATGTCCTTTCTGATTTTTGCTAAAATAAAACAATTCATTGTCCTCTTTTTTTTTCAAAATGTCCTCTTGTTTTCCCGAGAGACCTCCTTACTATAAGAAATATGCGAGATAGCGAGTAGAAACCTTCTCAATTCTTACAAAGCTGGTAATCTTGTATTGATTTTCAAAGACCAATTCCAAGACCCTACAAAAACGTACAAATTTTTATAGTTCAAATGAACTTTAACAATTTTTAACTGTATAGGTATTTTAACTTTAAAAAAATGTCCTCTTTTATGTGATTGAAAAAATGCTCACCCTAAGTATAAACAAAACAAGAACCTGAATTTTGTGCCTTTAACATGATGTTCCTGAGAACTCCTGGTTAGTTTAGAGCCAATGCATTTCAGGGGCTTATATTAGAGACCTTTTCATAGCACGCTTCACCCATAATTGTGTTTGACGTAAACCCTTCAAGTCATAACTACATCACCTTAAAGTTTTTCTTTAAAAAAGTACTTAGGAATGTCTCACCATTTTATTTGTTATTTTATTTCGCTTACGATTGTTGATTTCTTACTGATAAATAATATTATCCTTCCTGTGAGGTGAGATATATACCTACATTTTCCTGACTTCTTAGGATAATATCATTTCCTTAGAGACAACATGATGATTGTTAATTTTCCCAGAATTTGTCGAATTTCAAGGCATTTGTATGGTATGGTTTTCCGTTTCCTGTTTTACAACAGAAATTTCTAAGAAAATGTTTCAAATATGAAATGTAGCTCTGGTAGGTAGATAATCAGTTTTCCCTATTGAATTATGGATCAGTTGCTAAGATTAATAATTGAAATATTTCGGATTTTCTAATTATAATCCTTCGTAGAAATTATTATAGTCTCTCTTGTTTTCATACTCCGCAAGGACTTTGGCCATTATGTATCCTGAAGAAGAAATCTATTTCCAGGTTAAGTAGAATTTGAAATAAAAGATAAGTTGGATACTCCTTTAGATCAATTTATTGCTTAGCAGACAACTGTATTGAATTATCTTTGAAGTTGAAGAATCATTGTGTGTTCGTTGCAACTTGCATGGTGCAGCCTTTGTCTAAATTATATGCGTTAAACTTAAGAAAGGTTACTTTTAAAAGCAGGTGGAAAATGAACTCACTTTAAGTCACTTTTAAGATGGGAAGGACTACAGATCGCTTGTTCGTTTTTGAAACCTTGATTGCATTTGATAGATTGAATAAAGGTTAGGTTAGGTTAGGTTTGAGTACGGCCTGAATCTCTGCCTGGAACACACTGCATGTGTCCGGAAGTCTCAAGGCCATATGTAGGTCCAACTCGCTGGAGTATATACCTGACCCGGTACCCTTAGATTGAACGAAAAATATGTATATACAAGTATGTCTCTTTATGTAAACATAGCTAAGTCTCAATGGCATTCCAATGAAAAAATAAATAGTTGACGCAAAATTTCTATTCATACAAGACGTAGGTAAACACGTTTTTGTGAGTTATATTTTTATTTTCATTTTTATTTATATTTAAAAACTTTACAAAAAAGAGTAAATTCGTAAAATATTTGTTTGGAGATATCTGGGCCGTTTTTGGGAGTTTTTTTTTTCATTTAAAACAAAAACAAATAGGGGTAACTTAACAAGTTGAGCCGAAACTAAATGACTGAATTGGGAGACTTTATCGGGGAATTTATACTCGCTTAAGTTTGCCAGACTGCGCATGTGCGCATTTTGAATTCAAAGCCTTGACTTGACTTGACTTGTATGAAAGAATCGCTTCAGAAAATCAAAAAGACGAAGGTTAAAAGATTAACACCTTACGTTATAAATGAGGTTTTTTTTTTTTGAAAAACTTTCGATGAGCATCTGCCAAAATTGGTCCCAATTTTGTCCAATTTAAGAGCTTTTTTGAAAAAATGTGCGCGACTTAAAACTATTTCTTTGAAGTCTATCTGTCTGTCTGTCTGGGCAAAAGCCACACTGCTGTGTGTCAATTAGAATGTTGATTGGTTTGGAATATTCATGCCGTACTGTCGAGCTTACACGCAGAAATTTTGACCTTAACCGAGCGCGATTTTTGCTCAGTTAAAAAAAAATGGGTTAAAATTAACTTCGTCTCTGTAGAAAATAAAAACTACCGAGGTAAAAAGGTTAAATGCATACTGTTAAAAATACAATCTCAATAAGTTGTTATCAACCTAACTTGGTTGATAACAACAATTAATATCAACCAAACTGTTTTATTTTGGTTTTTCTTAAAATCTAACAAGTCAATTAGTTAAAAACAACAGCCAATTTGAAGTTTTAACACACCAATTGGATATTAATAACCGTTCTTCTTATCAATTTTGAACCCATTCAATGTTTGTTAAAATCTACCAAATGGGTAGGTAAATAACAACAACGTAACTTGGTTAAATTCTACCAAGTGGGTCGGCTAATAACAACAGAGTAACTTGGTTTAATTCTACCACATGGGTCGGCTAATAACAACAGAGTAACTTGGTTAAATTCTACCAATTGGGTCGGCTAATAATAACAGAGTAACTTGGTTAAATTCTACCAAGTGGGTCGCTAATAACAACAGAGTAACTTGGTTAAATTCTACCAATTGGGTCGGCTAATAATAACAGAGTAACTTGGTTAAATTCTACCAAGTGGGTCGGCTAATAACAACAGAGTAACTTGGTTAAATTCTACCAATTGGGTCGGCTAATAATAACAGAGTAACTTGGTTAAATTCTACCAATTGGGTCGGCTAATAACAACAGAGTAACTTGGTTAAATTCTACCAAGTGGGTCGGCTAATAACAACAGAGTAACTTGGTTAAATTCTACCAATTGGGTCGGCTAATAACAACAGAGTAACTTGGTTAAATTCTACCAAGTGGGTCGGCTAATAACAACAGAGTAACTTGGTTAAATTCTACCAAGTGGGTCGGCTAATAACAACAGAGTAACTTGGTTTAATTCTACCACATGGGTCGGCTAATAAAAACAGAGTAACTTGGTTAAATTCTACCAATTGGGTCGGCTAATAACAACAGAGTAACTTGGTTAAATTCTACCAAGTGGGTCGGCTAATAACAACAGAGTAACTTGGTTAAATTCTACCAAGTGGGTCGGCTAATAACAACAGAGTAACTTGGTTAAATTGAATCAAGTGGGTCGGCTAATAACAACAGAGTAACTTGGTTAAATTCTACCAAGTGGGTCGGCTAATAATAACAGAGTAACTTGGTTTAATTCTACCCAGTTAGTTTGTTATTTACGACCGAGCAAATTTGGAGGAGAAATTGATAAATCGGTTATTTTTAAACGAGTTTCTTTAAACAAGTTGACTCGACTATTTTTAATCCAGTAACTCTGTAGGAGCAATATTGACAGTATTACTTGGTAGTCTTAAACCGAAAGTTGATTGAAGTGAATTTTCTGCTTGTAAGACGTGCCACAATTAACAGTGAACTTTAGGGTTTCTTGGTAAATGGATATAGGTCTAGGTCTGATAGCATATAGTTCTTTCCACACTTCGCTAAATGTTTGGTGCAGCCGCCCTGTTCAATCATCAAGCAGGAGGCTTTTTTGTTCCACTCTAATAAATGGCGGCAATAGCTACCTACCTTGTACCCCGTGAGTGAAGGCTCAATATCTTGAGAAGGAGCTGAATTGTAATGCAAGTTTTGAATATACGGACTCGTAGTCCTATTTTCTGTTTGACAAGATCCATTTTCTGAAGTTATTTGAGACCTTCGGTTGCCCCTTAAAGAAAGATTAAAAAAATATATTGCCCTTCCAAAATTGACACTAATCTTGCACTTTTATCTCACAGAAGCCAGTGGCTGTTTTTTCTTGGTAAGGCAGCCGACACGTACTGTGTCAAATGTTCTTAGCAAGGATGTTGCCGTCATTACAAATGTACTATGAATTTCGCTTGCGGACAGCTAAATAACTCAATTGTGGTTTATTTTTCGAATATTCTTCACATTTTTACCGTTGCCATAGAAATTTGCCCAAACACCTCTACGCTCAGTCCGACAAAACAAAGGAAATTGCAAAACATTCTTCATTCGATCTAGGAACAAAAAAAAAAACGAAAAACCCCCATCCTGCATGCTGTAAAAACATCTACGCAAATTTTACGACAATGCTCAAAGGTATACGAGGAAAAATCTAAATCAAGGACTCGGTGAACAATGCCACAAGAGCGAAACCACACGAGAATCCATCATCCCGATTTGTTTTTGGGGAATGACAATACATAAACACACATGCTCGTATCATTCGCTCACAATAAAACCCTATTGAGGAGGTGGGCAGCTGCCCGCCAGCCTGATACATGTACACACTAGTACAGTGTACACTCGTGGACGCGTTATCACGTTTGAGCGCATCGCACACCAGAAACGCCACAGGATATTCGTACATATTTGCACTGTTACCGCACGGTACGCCCTGTTATTCCCGCAGCCAGAGCCATCAAACCAAATAGCCGTCCAATAGATTCCACATGATTTAACATCAAAATAACATTCTTAAATCTTAAGGATGCGGTGGGCGAATATTCCCTCGGGTAAATATTATTATGACGCTCTATTCACAACCTTTCTATATGTATATACGAATGCGAGTAGATACTCGTTATAAAGGAAATGATGCCTTCGGATATGAGTCTACAAAAGCGCGCAACCTAATCCGCGAAGTGAAAACGCAAAAATGTGAAATTGAATTTTCCACGCGAGAACGATGTCCATAATGAAATTTGAAGAAAATGCCAGACAGAGGAGACAAAATCTGATGCAAAAGGAACAAAAAATACCGAAAATAAAAATAAAAAAATCACGAATAAAGTTTGCGGCTTTATTCGATTTAGGCGGCTCTTTGTGGGCGCCCGCTGAAGAATGCAAAGTATATCCAATGCTCAGTCATGTGAGTTTATTTGCAGGCCCCTTTGAGGCTGAGCTCTTCGAGAGTTTATCCATAAAATTAGATTGAATGATGGCTAAAATGTGTTTTCAAAGGAGGCAGTAAATTGAAAAAATCTGCGGGTACCTAACTCGGATAAAAAATAAGTAGACACACAAAATCCCAGCATATCAGTGACGCTATGTGTGATAATATGGAGGGGGCGACGAGGTTCACATTTCGCGTGAGTTTTGTCGAGTGACACAAACGAATGCATTAAACCGGTTTTTATTTTGTTTTTCTTACTTTATGACGGCGCACAGGGGTTAGGGTTCGTATATGTGTTTTCGATTCAGTTTCCATTTGCTCAAGTCGAACGGTTCATTTAAACAGTGAGACTTTTGGTCGTTGGAACTATGCATAGATTCGCCTGAAAGAGGCTAAATTTGGTCACGAAGCAGAGACTATCTCCACTCTTCAAGCTGAAAGTAGTTGTGCGTAGGATAAGTAACTATGTTCAAACTCAAGACGAGCTGGGAAGTTGTCAAATCAAAAGGTCATTTGATCTTTGTATAGTATATGAAAGGTAGAAGCCTGATTTGGTAATGAGGACTTTGCGACATTGCGATTACTATTTCCGGAAGTTTTCCCAACACCTAACACCTAATGGTTTTAACGAAACCATTCCGAACAAGCTATTTGATCTTGTTGCCAACCACTTACAGTCAATAAGTCGAGCGTTGATCACAAAAGGATTTTACTGCAAATGACTTCGGATCCAACGAGTTCAATGTACAAAACTCGCAAATTTTAAATAAAGAGTCTTTTTTTCAGAACCATATTCCACACTTCTAAAAAAGCTTCAGGTACGAGTACGAGAGGAGTCTACGGCTATAAAAAAACAGTAAGGCGGTAGTCAGACCTATTCGGCTAGGTACCAGTGTTTGAGAAGTAATCAAACCGGTAGAATGCTTTAGCAGACTTGAGGAGGTATATGAATTACAGGCGTTTAGACCAGCTACTCATCACATCAGTAGCTCATTGAAAAACAATTTAAGAGCTACAACTTGTGATGTGCGTTTTGTCTAGGGCTGAGGTTAGCTCTCCGGATCAACAAGGTTCTTCGGTTCCTCCTAAAGAAACAAGAACTTCAGGTAGAGGAGTTTCCTTTTGTTACAATTCAATGTTTTTAAAATGTAATTTTACAATTTTCAGTTTATAATTTCTCAATAATTTCTTAATTCTAACGGGTACGGCTTAAATAGTCCTCATTCTGTGGTGGGGTCCTTTATTGCGGCTGTGGTGGGCGTGAGATAGCCCCGGCGGTGTACGAGCTCATCTTAGGACAGTCCCGGCACTCTACAGGTCCGTGTTGCGACAGTCCCGGCACTCTACAGGTCCGTTTTGTGACAGTCCCGGCACTCTACAGGACCACTTGCGACAGTCTTGGTACTCTACACGTACAGTTTGCGACAGTTCCGGCCATCTACAAATCTTCCTTGCGGAGGATTCGGCAATTCGCTAGCTACCCGCAGCACCAACAAATTCAAATAGTCCTAAAACTATTTGAGGATCAATATTTCAGTGGTACACTTGATTGGTACGTACGATCAACTCTGATATTTTGCTCGCTTGTTTGCGATCTCACTGGTGGTCTCATAGAATTTACAGCAGCAAGCCGGTGTAAAGTTTAAGAAAACAACTGTAGGCTATTTGAAGCGGGAGTAGCTATGGGTTAAACCTTTGTACTCTGTAAGCGGAAAATATTTTGTCGTTTACGCTAAAACAGTCACGTAGCTATTTAGGCCCTAACGACACCAATGACTGCTGTAAGAGCTGTAGGACTTCAGAGAGAACCCAAACCATAAAAAAAGAATAGTTGGAGCAACAAGTCCGTAGGCACCCTAAGCCTAGTGTCTAAAAAACGTTACTTTTACCTGGGTTTCAATTTTGAAAGGGACCTTCAATTTTAAGCCGAGTCCGAACGCCGGAACTTAGAAGCTCTTTCATGACAGTTGTTCGATTGGGTGGGGTTTTGTCTTTTTTCCAGGAATCAAACCTGAAAGCCATAGCTCAGAAAAATGACCAGTGAGCCAATGCACCCTGCTGCTTAGAGGACTTGATTATCCGTTTCGAGTCTATCACTCTGTCGCTTTAAGAGTATATAGCTTCAGTCTTTCCGGATTTAGTCTCAACTCTATTTGTTTGACAAGACAAGTGGTAGCTATTAGGGTTCCATTTTTTTGTCGAACCGATTGCGGCCTTATTTCAAAGCCGATTCTTATGAAATATAGACCATACGGAAGGGAAATTTTCGTAGATGAATTCACGCATGTAATACTTTTGTCACTATGGATAAAAAATAACAAAACAAGGTTTGCCTTACCGATAAATCCAAAGAAGAAATGCCTAATGAGGTAAGCGGGACTCCCACTCGTTTGTCCGGCATATGCTCCTAGCAAACACCTCTTATAGTAGCGTATCGTGATTGACCAATAATTTTGGTCCGTCGAGACAACCTTTTAACAAAAAGTCACGAGGACTGATGGGTGTTAGTTAGTCTTATCTGAATAACGACTCCAGTGGGATGTTATTGACTGTGGGTAAAGGGGGATTTTAAAAAATGTTCAATCAAGACTTAATCTGCTCGTCCTTTAAAGGGATGAATAGTCGACGAGGCATATATTAATATTTGGTGGGACTGGTTTTGGTCATATCTAAGTTTAAAATGTGTTTTTCATTGAAGACGATCTAGAAGCCTGGTTCTTGCAAGAGCCCGCTTACCACCGAATCAAATACCTGATCATGATCATGATCAAGCAGATGAAAAACTAAAAGACAATCTCGTCTTCTAACCCGTCGTCGTACTTCTACTTGACAGAAAGTACCGACGTGCGAATGCCTTCCATTTGTCTTCAGTTTACAAAGATGCGTGTGGTGAAGGTCGTTCCTTATTTTTGCCACCCAAATTTCGGATAATATTGATCTCCACTTTATCAAAAAAGTAGACACAAGCTCATAGAAGTTGTCACCGTCTCTCTTTGGATCAACTCCTTTTTTGGTATGTACAGTGTGCACACAAACTTCTTCTTCCAAGAACGTCTAAGAATCAATCATCTGTCGATTTAATTTGTTTGCTTCTTTGCTGTCCCAAGCCAAGCACTAGGTCAATTCAATTAAGTGATTTACCAGAAATATTGTATCTTTTCATTTCCCTTCATTAACGGCCATGCCCACCTATAACTGGCATCTTCACTTAAATTGTCAAGTTCTGGATATGTTTGGGCTTTCGGGTTTGACCTTGAGACAATAACTATTTTGTATGTCATCATTTGTGTTATTGACCTCAGTGTATGGTCAGAAAATTATTATGATTGATGAACGTTGCGTTTAGAAAGCCAACCGGTGGTGGTACCTCAACAACAATTCAATTACCTATTGACACTACCTAAGGCTCAACAAAGTACAATTGTGCATATCTCAACTCTTGTCAGTGTCAAATTTGAAGAGCTTAGCTGCCTATTTATTTATATATGGTGTTGCCTGCATTTTTCTTCAGGCTGATAGAGAAATAATTGAAAAATAAAAAGAGCCGAGACGAGAGTCAAGAGTCATCACAAGTATGTACATTGAACATATTTTGAATGGATAATATTTTGTATTTCATTTAACTATGTCAAGGTTATCTACAGTCTACATTTTGATTTGGAACTGTGGGCACCTAATGAACCTCTTTTAAAAAAAATACAAGTTCATTTCTAGCGGGAAGTGACCACAGATGGGATTATTGGTCTACATTTGTGGGGTATATTTTAAACTTGTTTAGATATGTAAAAGGACAAAATCTTAAATTACGGCAGTAAGTTTTGAAGAAATAATCATCAGATATGGAGAGCAGTTTGAACAATTAAATTGAGCGGCAGTAGTACTTCCAAAAGTTGGGTTTCTAATACGCCATTTACTGTTCTGTTTTACCTCTTTTAACCGATTGGGCCAGAGTTGTCACTTTTTCAGTTTCCTATAAGTTGTAGCTAAAAATGAGGATATTCTAATAAATTACAAAAAATTGTAATAATAACCGGCTTCTTGTTGTTTGTTTTACCCACTCATCGTGTTTTCATTTTAAGCCTTTTCGCCAATTTTCAAATAGTATCCCAGTAACTAATATATTATAAAATGCTTTTAGATTTTTATTGATCCACTATCGTACCTGGCAATGCTCCGCTACTTTTAAATTTAAGCTTTGGCATCATAAATATATGTATACGTATTTCAAGTATTTAAAAGGGAAAGTCCCAAAACTTCGTCTGTCTATTGATTTTTCTTAATTTCTAAGAGCAATGCGTGCACTTGTGGTTTCGCTTATAGTTTTTATTTCTTAGGGAAAGTTTTTGGGTTTAAAAAGAATTAGAAGACTCAACATCAGGTGCAACGTGCAAGTGATAAAAATGCGAATAAAATCCCTCATTTTAAGGCGATTGTTCAGCACTTACCCAACAATGGATTATTGACGAATTCTAAACCTCTCACTGCACATTGACCTCGAATGTTGATTTCCTATAAGTGATATAAAATTTTTAAAATACAATCCCCAAAGAATGGAGATGCTATCAATCGAATAATAATGAAATGCATAGATTCAGAAAGACGCATTTAAAACTTTTGTACTGTAAGGGGAGACTCTCTCAAAACAATACTGGCAATTGCTAAATTTTTGAAAGAGCCGGCTGAACCGTTTTTAAAGCTATATAAGTTAGATACATACAAACTATCCATCTAAACAATTATGTGATGTCCGAGGTAATCTCTGGAACTAGTGCGGCGATTCTTAAAAATATTTTACCAAACAGAGGACTTATTCGTGGGTAGTGGAGAGTGCGGCACCTTTGAACGTGGGTTACCTTTGAACATCACTAATAAAACTTTATTTAAAAAATATTTGAGAGCGCAAACTAAAATTTTATCCTGGCAATATTGTTGCCTTTAAACGTCATGGGCTTTCGGTCATCTTTTCAGTAGTCGCTTGAAACTAGCTCGTGTTGAATGTTTTTATGCTGCATTTTCTTTTTTTTTCTTTGTAAGAGTATACAAATTTTTTGGTGAGCTTTTTTATATGTGAACATTTTTTTTCGAAGGGGAAGGTTCATTTAGAAACATATTCAGCTAAGTTTTACTTATATATGAGTACAAATAAATTATTAAAGCTAAATTATTCGTGACAACACAGCTTTGAACAAAATGGTCGGGGCAGGTTTGAACGTGTTCAAAATGATGACTTTTGCTTCTGGCTTCTCTAAATTTCAGATAGGTTATTGAGGCTACTCCTCGTTTATGTAAAAACTCGTTTGATTCGTTATATGTAGGGTAGGTATCTATATAAATAAAGTTATCTGTGAATTCTAGTCTGTATACATATTTTAAGTTATTTTTTTGTTTACGTTACTTACCTTATTAATAAATCTCAGTTTATTTATGTTAAGTTTTATTGGGGACGTTCATGTATCTAGTTTAGTAAGTCTGACAGCTCTCTCACTCGTAGGAAAATTGACGTTCCCGACCAATCTAGTTTTTGCGTTCAGGTTACATCCCATCCAGACCAATCTAGTCGACTTAAGATAACTAAATTCTTGAATGCGGCCATTGTCTCTAATTTAAAAATCAAAACTAATTTATAATTTAAATAAAGTGTAAAGTCTTATTTCAGGTTAATATTTTATTATAAAAACTGTCGTTCAAAGGTGCCCCAGCCTAGTTCAAAACTGACCCACAGGGGGGGCATCTTTGAACATAAGGACTTGCTTCATTCAAAAAATAATAATAGATCGAAATATTCATAAAATGGATAGAATTGCGTTTAAACTAAAGTTGAGTTCTATTTCTAAAAAAACAGAGGTTACAGATCAAAATTTTGAAAACATAAGATTTAATGAGACTTGGAAGCAAAAAGTGTTCAAAGGTGCCCCACTCTCCCCTATGTAACTATAAGCTTTTTTTATTTTTAAAAGCGACTTCTGAAGCTAGCAGTTCGTACATGCCTCAGAAATATTAAATTTAATTAGGTAGGGAGTTAGTCAGAGAAAGAAAAACATTTGCCGACCTCGAAGACCTTATACGCGACTATAAACCCTTTCCCAACATTGCTCTTTAACATGTCCTAACTGACATAAACAAAGCAGCGCTCTTCCACAATAGACCTATTAAGCTCCTATGTTAATATCTTCGCCTCGCCAAAAAACAAGATTTGAAAATATTTAACCATTTTTGAATGTATTTTTAGTAAAAAAAAAATGTCCTCTGATTAAAAAAAAAAAAATTTTTTCCGTACTTATAACCAACTTTTGTCCTGAATGGGTTAAAATATAAATGTTAAGACTGCCACGCCTCCTATTCACATTATTCCATTATGCAAAGTTCTTAATATTTAATATACTTCCATGCTCTGAGTTTTGCAACTTTATCAGTCATACATGGCGTATCTACTTCGATTTGTCCGGTCTTAAGGATGACCAGCACTTAATTGAAAGGTCAGAAATTTTAGCATCGCCTCGCTTTGTCAGGTATGTAATATGTTGTTAAGTTTTTTTGCTACTTTTAAAACAGAGAAATCTGTTGGACATCGACCTTGTTCTGTGAACCTTGACAAGAGCTTAACAAAATCTTTGAACAAGACACCATTCACTCTCCGAAGGAGCGCTTACCAATTCAATTACATCCCCTAATCCCAGGAATCATGCTTTGTCGGACGGCTGCCTTCTGTCACCATGGATCTCTTTTTTTAGGGCCGCACAGAGCATAGTTTGTTGTTGGATCACATTCTAATAACCCGAAGCAATGTTTTGCAGTAGCGGGCTTTAAGGAACATGAGGCTGATTAGCTTTTTGACAGCTCAGAAACTACGCTTGTCGTTGGACTGTTTTCTGAAAACTTTGGTTATGTATATCTGAAACTTGTTATAGTAGTCACAAGTTGTTATTAGCAGCCTGGCTAGCTTATTTCGATACCAGTAAGTCTTACTCCAAATAAACTTCCTTATTTTAAAAACTAATATGTTTATGGGAAGACCATAGAGCCTTAAGAAGAGCACATCACAAGTTAGGGTCTTCATAATGCTTCATATTCCTGTCTGTTTTCTATCTGAATACCAACTTTACATTGTTGATATCATATCCTTCTTCGCATATTTATAAAGAAAGAAATGGATAAAGAAATAAATAAATAAAGAAATCAATAAATAAATAATTTAAAAAAATAAATAAATATATAAGAAATAAGTAAATAAATAAAGAGATAATTTGATAAATAAATAAATAAATCAAGAAATAAATTTACAAAGATATGAATAAATAAATAAATAAATCATTAAATAAATCAATTAATAAACAAATTAATTAATAAATTCATAAATTCATAAATTCGTAAATTCATAAGTTCATAAATTCGTAAATTCATAAATTCATAAATTCATAAATTCATAAATTAATAAATTAATAAATTAATAAATTAATAAATTAATAAATTAATAAATTCATAAATAAATAAATATAAATGTTACTGTCCTTATTGTTTTCTCCATAAAACCTTTCTAAAACTTTTGCCAACATTTGAAAGAAAAAATATAATCAAATCGGTCCACCAGTTTTCTAGTTGTGGCATTAGCAACAAAGTATCGCTTCTTCTTTTTTTTTGAATGTACTAAAACTCAGCGACTGTAATTTTACCGCGGGAATAAACCTTCGGGAACTCGCCTTTCAGCTTGTCCATATTTCGTAAGAATCGATTTTAAAATTGGTATTGCAATTATGTTTTCCATTTGACTGGTCAAAACGATGTCCAGCCAACAAATAAAATTCATCCTGCGCTGCATTATTTTTGCTTCTACCTGAAGTTTCCAAGAAATAGCTATATCCATGGAGAGATTTCAGTAAAATCAACACTGCCCCTAGAACTGAGCTGTGAATACACTGTGCCTTGTCATAAACAACTATATCCATTTATGTCGCAAAACGCTATAGCGCAATCACATTGTCTGTTTACATCGTCATTTTTCATCAGTGCCATATAATTAAATGGAAGACATTTCACTTTTGACCAACGAATGCGAATTCGGTCTTATAATGTTGATCCATGTGCGGCAAATACTCGTCCACTGTAATTAAAATAACAAACATTTGTTTTACTGGCATATTGTACTTCTTCCTCATTAGGAAGGGAGCGCACGTGTCAACGGACTTGGTTGGCCTTCCAAACACACACATACAGACTATGACTATTGCTTAGCGACAAATGCCGGTAAATTAATTAACGCACTTCTCGCATTTCGCTCTTTATTTTGGCAGTTGGTTTTTGTTTTAACCATTTTTCATGCGGAGACTAACCCCAAGCCGAGGACAATAATTAATCACGCACTATTAATGGAAAATAATTAATGGGCCACGTCCTGCAACGTCTTAAGCCCACAGTGTCCCTGAATTTTATTTTATGAAATTCCATCGGCACAACGCTTACGCAAGAGCGTTATAATTGAATTCTTGCAGTACCTCTTATTTGCTGACAATGTGAGCACGAAAACCTCGTCCCGGCGAACAGAAGAGCCCCGATTAAACAACACAAACTTCAGCTTTTAATTGTTCCTCTTCCGGAGAGCCAGTGGCCTGGTCCAGGTTGCGGCATCGGAGACCGCGTCGGTGCGCGTTATTCCGACAGCAAGCTATTATGTATCGCAATTGGATAACTTGACCACTGACAGCTCGCCGATAGAGCACCATTGATGCCAAACTATGCTTGACGGTGCGGTGGAGGTCAAAAGCTTCCGCGCGTTTATATAGATGCCAGAGCCAGCCGTAGAATTGGGCGCCAATTGAGCGGTTAAGTGCATGAAAATATCTGAAACAGAAACAAAAAAATCAAAACAAATAGTTGAAGATAAAATAAAAAAAAAATCACGCACGCAAAACAAACAAAGTTGGTGAATGAGGAGCGGCACAAGCACAAGGTGGCCCACAGCTGGATCCGTTGTCAGTACCCCAATGATAATGAATGATGGTATAAATATTCGGACACGCTCTGGAAGATCATCATTCGTACTGCATTACTCGTAGCGAGCTTGACTAAATCTTGACAATGGTGAGCGTGTTAAAAGATTCTGTAATCTGCCTCGGATACGATTAAGAGATGTTTTGTTTTATATTTCTGTTTTAGAAATTCGCAACTTGGATATCTGCCGTCGCGCTGCTGATTGCACTCGCATCGGCTGGAGTAATACCACAGGAGGAGGAGCAGTATCTACCGCCGGTAGGAGAAGGGGATCGGCCCGTTGAGAATGCAGCTGCTCTGGCTGATGATGGATATAGGTACAAGACCGTTCGTAGGCTTCGTCATCGTCGTGATGTCTCGGAATTGGCAGAGAGTACTGTTCTCAGTGATGATGGGTATCACTACCGTGCCCCTGAACCAGAGGAGCCACTGCCACCGAAAGCTTCCAACGAATATCTTCAGCCACCAAATGAGGATGCGACTGACGTTAAAGAGGTCAGTGAACCCCCTCAGGTCTTGGAGGAGTACTTGCCACCAGTTGAGGAAGTAGCTGAAATCATAGAAGCTCCTGTTGTGACGGAAGCGCCAATTGTCTTAGATGTCCCACAACCTTCAGAATTGTCCAACGAATACCTTCCACCAGTCGAAGAATCAAAAGATGATACCGAAGTGGTAGAAGCTCCACAAGAGTCCGCTGTTCTTGCTGATGATGGATATCACTATCGTTCAATCAGGTATCGCCGTGATGTGTCGGAAATCGTGGCGCCAGCCAGTGGTTACCTGTATGAAGCCCCAGCTTACAGTAAAAAAGCTGCCAGTGTTTATCTTCCACCAGCGGAGGTTAAGGAAGCAGTGCCCGAACCAAGCGAAGCCCCACAAGTTGCCAACGAATATTTACCACCATCAGCAGAAGTTAAGGAAGCCGTCCCCGAACCCACCGAAGCCCCTCAAATTGCCAACGAATACCTGCCACCAGCTGCCGAAGTCAAAGAAGCTCCAGAAGTTGTGAAGGCCCCTGCCGAGATAGCCAATGTTTACTTGCCACCAGTTGCTGAGGTCAAGGAAGCACCAGAAGCCCCTGCTGATACTACCGTACTCGCTGAAGACGGCTACCGCTACAAGACCATTCGCAGGTTAAAGTACCGCCATCGACGTGATGTTTCCGAAATCGTTACCCCAGTTATTGGATACCTGTACGAAGCTCCAGCTGATACAAAGAAAGTTGCCAATGTCTACCTTCCACCAGCGGAGGTCAAGGAAGCCGTGCCCGAACCAAGCGAAGCCCCACAAGTTGCCAACGAATACCTGCCACCATCAGCAGAAGTTAAGGAAGCCCTTCTCGAACCCACCGATGCCCCTCAAGTTTCCAACGAATACCTACCACCAGCTGAATTGAAGGATGCTCCTAAGGCAATCAACGAAGCTCCAGCTGCAACTGAAGCACCAATTACCCCTGAATCGCCAGTTACCATAGAAGTTCCGGTTGTCACTGAGGCCCCAGTTATCACTGAAGCTACAATAGTTGTCACCGAAGCTCCAGCAGTTGTCACCGAAGCTCCAGTAGTTGTCACCGAAACTCCAGTTATCACTGAGGCCCCAAAAGTTTCGAACGAATACTTGCCCCCATCTGACGAAGTGCCTAAACTGAAAGAAGCCTCCGAAGTTCCCGAAACCGCCGTTCTTGCTGATGACGGATATCACTACAAGGCTAACGAAGGTTTTAGGTTTCGTCGTGATGTGTCTGAAGTAGTTGCACCATCTAGTGGATACTTGTATGAACCACCAGCAACTATCGACGAAGCTGCCAACCTTTACCTGCCACCAGTTGAAGCCAAAGAAGCTGCTGAACCTTCTGAGGCCGAACAAGTTTCAAACGAATACCTGCCCCCAGTCCAAGAGTCCAAAGATGATGCCGAAGTTGTTGAATCCCCACAAGAGTCCGCTGTCCTTGCTGATGATGGATACCACTATAAGACCGTGCGTCGTCTAAAGTATCGTCAACGTCGTGATGTCTACGAAATTACTGCTACTAAGAACACACCAAATGGATACTTCTACCCAAGCCCGGTTAAGCAAGCTGTCAACACTCCTGTTGAAGATTCCGCTGTCCTTGCTGATGATGGATACCGCTACAGGACTGTTCGTCGCATCAGGTACCGTCACCGTCGCGATGTGCCAGAGATTGTGAATAGCGCTGCCAATGGATACGTTTACGAAGCTCCAGCTGCCAGTGAACCTGTTGCCAATGAATACATTCCTCCAGTGGTACAAATTCCGGAAGTCAAGAATGTTGAAGCTGAGCCTGTTGTCAATGAATACCTCCCTCCGGTGGAACAAGTTCCAGAAGTTAAGACTATCGAAGCTGAGCCAACCGAAGCTGCTCCAGAAGTATCTAGCCAGTATCTCCCACCTGCTGCAGAGACACGAGGTGAGGCCGAGATCGTAGAGGCACCGGAAGACTCCGCTGTCCTTGCTGAGGATGGATACCGCTACAAGACTGTTCGTCGCATCAGATACCTTCACCGTCGCGATGTGTCAGAGATTGTGAATAGCGCTGCCAATGGATACGTTTACGAAGCTCCAGCTGCCAGTGAACCTGTTGCCAATGAATACATTCCTCCAGTGGAACAAATTCCGGAAGTCAAGACTGTTGAAGCTGAGCCTGTTGTCAATGAATACCTTCCTCCGGTGCAACAAGTTCCAGAAGTTAAGGCTGTCGAAGCTGAGCCAACCGAAGCTGCCCCAGAAGTATCTAGCCAGTATCTCCCACCTGCTGAAGAGACACGAGGTGATGCCGAGATCGTAGAGGCACCGGAAGACTCCGCTGTCCTTGCTGAGGATGGATACCGCTACAAGACTGTTCGTCGCATCAGATACCTTCACCGTCGCGATGTGTCAGAGATTGTGAATAGCGCTGCCAATGGATACGTTTACGAAGCTCCAGCTGCCAGTGAACCTGTTGCCAATGAATACATTCCTCCAGTGGAACAAATTCCGGAAGTCAAGACTGTTGAAGCTGAGCCTGTTGTCAATGAATACCTTCCTCCGGTGCAACAAGTTCCAGAAGTTAAGGCTGTCGAAGCTGAGCCAACCGAAGCTGCCCCAGAAGTATCTAGCCAGTATCTCCCACCTGCTGAAGAGACACGAGGTGATGCCGAGATCGTAGAGGCACCGGAAGACTCCGCTGTCCTTGCTGAGGATGGATACCGCTACAAGACTGTTCGTCGCACCCGCTAAAGATATATTTTCTAAGAGACTGTTTCGCGGTATTCGCTTAACAATGTGTGATCAACTAAATGTTTAGTCAATAAGGGTTATTGCTTCTGTGTTATCGATTTTAATAAAAGTGTTTATTTATGAAAGTTTGTGCTCTGGGTTTAGAGGTTCTTAAGCCTCAATTTAACTTCGCAACACGATGGTTGTAGGAACTTGATAAGTCTTCGATAACAAAACATTCATAATTGTATAAAATCTTTTCTTGTTTTTGGTCGACACGATCATAATATCGGAAGACTTTCTATATGAGGCTCTGCTCCTTAGCGTGCCAGCTGCCACCTCCACCGTTTATTCGTAACGCATTTCTTCAGTCTCTAGATTTTGCGCATCGAAAACGTGTCGAAAACCCCCAAGAATGCGCCTCAAAGTACATCGAAAAACGCTTCCAAAAATGCGTCAAAAAGCGAATCGAAAAACCTGTTAAAAGCGCGTTCTTAAACCCGTATAAAAAAGCTGCATTCAAAAACGCGTAAAATTGGCTTTCAAAAAGGCGTCAATTTCGTATTAGAGAACACTTCGTAGAATAAGCCAACAAATTGGTCTAAAATCCTCAAAAATCGCATTGAAAAACGCCTTCAAAAACTCGACAAATAACACGACGAAAACTTTTCAGACTTGTGTTCGAAAACCCGTCAAAAAAGTGTCCTAAAACGCATATAAGAATGCGTTTTAGTCGCATTCAAAAACGTGTTAAAATCGTATTAAAAAATTCGTCGATTTCGCATCCAAAAACACGTCGAAATGATATTAAAAACACGCCGAAGAACGAGCCAAAAATTGGTCTAAAATACCTCAAAAGGCGCATTGGAAAACGCTTCCAAAAACTCCACAAAAACCACGACGAATTACTTTTCAAAACGGTGTTCAAAAACACTTTAAAAACGCGTCTTTAAGCCCACATAAAAATGCGTTGAAGTCGCATTCAAAAATACGTAAAAATCGCATTTAAAAAGCTGTCGATTTCGTATCCAAAAACACTTTGAAATTATATCAAAAAAACGTTGAAAAATGCGTCAGAAAACACGCCGAAGAATGCGCCAAAAATTTGTCCAAGAACGCCTCACAATGCACATCGAAAAACTCTTACAAGAACGACACAAAAAACTCATCAAAAAAACGTGCAAAATACCAGTCAAAATTCGCATCGCATCGTCTTGAAAACGGTTCTGGTCTGTACTAACGTTCTTTACATGGTAAACCAGTCCTTTGTCCCTAATATTGCAAAATGTAGATGTAGATCTTCGTGTCGTACAATTTTCTCATTTGGGAACCGGGGGTCCAATCGCCACTTCCGTGAACGAGCCATACGTTCATGGAATTATGTCGATTTTATATGTGAAACAAAAACAAATTCCATCATGTAATGCTCGTTCACGGACGACACGATTCGACCCCAGAATTGACCGTGAAATTGGACTTTTTTCCTTAGGGTTTTTTATAGTCGGAGATTTATGCCAACAAGTCCAGCACCACTGACGCCTTAACGGAGTCAATTCCAAATTGATTAGGCGATTTAATTAGGTTGTGCTCGCCGACATTAAGTAGATAACTACTCTTTTTCCGGAAATCGGAAGATGTAAATTATACTCGACTTGACTACGAGTATGCCATTAAAAGTAACCTAGCTTTCGACCATACCAAACATTTCCTCCAGTAACTTTTTTTTCTCAACTACGAGAAATGTTATAATCCCATAGAAAACTAATGATTTATAATCATTAAGTTTGGTTACTGCCTTAGGCTATCTTCTGTCAGATTGTATACTCAATCGGTGTAGGTACTTACGAGGCAGCACTTGACAGTGAATCTCAATCTGAAGATCTTGTTAATTGTTTTCCGCGGTTAATGCTGTGTGGGTGTACGTTAAGTTTAAAAGCACGTTTGAATAATTGTTGGGAAAAAGTGCCAACTGAGCTTAACTATATTTGGATTTGGCATATAGATGGCGTTCAGTTTGAAATGTGGGTAGCTTTTAACAACTTTCTGCGTGTGTCGGCTTTTGGTTACCGAATGACAGGTTAACTGTGGTGCATTGGTCTTGTAACATTTTTGAATTTGGAGGGCTATAGCGAGAATTTCAACTTCTGATACAGGTAATAAGCTAAGGTTCGGCTGATAGGTTAACGACAGGGTTGTCCAAAGAGCCATTAGAAATCACTGTGAAAGATATTATTTCATGATCTTTGTTTCATTTAGTCAATAAGTTCAGTCTGTTCTGGTCCGGTCTATTTCCGGTCTTTTGAGAAAGGCATTTAGGAGTAGACGACTTAAGACTGCAAGGGTAGGTATTGTGATCTAGGAGTATGTACTTAACGTCAATAATTGACTTAAAGTCAAAAATTGACTTAAAGTCAAAAATTGGCTTAAAGTAACTATTTAAAATTGAAACAGAGATATGACGTATATACCTGTCACGCTTGTATTTTATCCTTCTATACACACACATTGCCATAATATCTTCTCCATACATTCGCCTTTAATTCTTCTGCGCGGGTTTTGAAGAATCGTCTTCCACAACATAATGCACCTACTACCAAACCTTCAGCAACATTTCGCCATCCCTTCCTATTGACAAATCTACAGGTACAGCCCCTTTGTCACACGACCCACAAATAAATACGAGCAACGCTCCAAATTATAAAGTTTCCCTACCGAATGACATCCGGCCGTAATGCGGCTTCTCATTTGAAAATAAATTTAATGGAGTCTTCAAAGAATTTATCCTCCAAAGTTTTCCATCCCTAAAGCCTACGATGTGGTGGAGCGGTAATAAAAGAATTCACTTTCCTTTATTGCTGCCGCGCTTAACTATTCACGTCAAAACAATGTCAAAGTTAATTTTCGTGGAAACAACTAACTTTTCGTTCTTGCAATCAGCAAATCCCTACAGAGTTAAGTGTTGCAACTCATTGACGCCACAGTGTTTCGTGCAAAAGTCTGGCAAAAGGAAAACACCCGCCAGAAAACGCAATCGAGGGAAATTCGAAATCGACTTGAATGACAGCTTGGAAAAGTTTGTGCGAAACGCGAAACACTTTGCCACTAGTCTCAGTTGTTGCAATTATTTTCGTTTTACTTAATTCACTTTCAGTTACCGCACATTGAAGTAAGTGGGTGAGTGGAGAGGCTGTAGAGTTGTTCGGCCGGAAATTGATGCGGTTTTAAACAGAATTGAACGAAACTTCAGTCGAACGGTTCTGTTTTAATTAGTGGCTTGGATTCGAGTCGGTTTTTTACTTGTCATGAATTTTTATTCATTTAAGGGGATACCATTGAAACCGGCAACTCGTGAAATCGGTTTAGAATAGCAACAGAAAATGCTGTAACTGTAAGAATAGTATTACTATTATTCTAATTTTATTAATTAGTAAGTAAATTACAAAATTAATAACTAAGCATAGCACCAGTTGCCAGGGCTTACGGCTAAAATTTTAAGAATATAAATATGGAGCTTGTGGGAAATTGCAATTCAACCGTCTCAGCACCACAGTGCATCCTGGAAGACGTCTGCCACCGGTAATGCATGCTGCCATGACAGGTGCCTGTCATCAGTAACTGATATAGCTGCAGACAAAATCCAGAGCCGCTGAAGGAACTGGCCGGGCCCTACGAACAAGTTAAGGACGAAACATCAACTTCCATGAAGGAAAAAGTAAAAGTACGAAAAGCCAACACAAGTTCAACGACAGGGTAAGAATATTTTCCAAAGAATAATAGTCCCAAACAGCCTATAGAGATGGAACGACGTAGACCAACAACTGAAGATTTAGAAAGAACCCTTCTGCAAACGGACGTAGCCAACAATCCGCTTACATTCGGTATGATCCCTTCAACCTGAACGATGATAGTCAAAATTTTGGTCCTAAAGCCAGCAAATGACCCACCGGTCAAGGTTTTCAATATGTAGCGTCGTGGGATTATTTAAGGATCATCTACAAACTTCATTTTTGTCGGATTAATGTAGGTATGCGCGATGAGTGGAGCCTCTGAATCATGGCCGAATCCACGAGAAAGGAAATACCGTGAACTACACCAACGTGAGAGGAATAAGTCACTTGAATGTCGCGTAAGAGATCTTAAAACCTTTTGCCAACAGCCTGGCCGGCAGTTATCACTACGATTTTCGCTCACAAAAAAAAAAACCATCACACTCTGGCAAATTTTAGAAACAGCAAACGCAGGCTTTTCAGATCGGTTATTGACACCTCTTTATCGACTTCGAAGTCAAGAAGGCATGAACTATACAAAAGTCATGTCGAGTTTGGGCATTCTTATACCAAACTCGACCATCTGAGGAAGACGACGATGAAAAAATATCGCTGCTCCGTCAAAGTTGGAAGCAACATCACCGAAACCTTCGAAGGGTTTAAGACGAAAGCGACTTCTTTTTTAGCACCTTTCTTAAACCAGGTGTATAAAACTCCTAAGCTATTTCAAAAGTTCCTTCAACTGCTTTCATATGCTGATGATATTGGTATTCTCTAGAGAACTTATCGAGCTGTCAGTAGCGCGTTTGCATGTAGGTACATATTGAAAAGGAGGCGGCTAAGATGGATCTGGCTGGCCAAAATGAAGAGCATGCCGTCTTCATGAAATTGCTTTAAACACCGAATATTCGGGCAAAGTTCCGAGTGGACTGATTATCTTAAAATACCTCCCAAAATGTCGCAGAAATAAAGCAAAGATTCACTCCCGCAAACTGCTTTTTCTGCGGCCTAAGAAGGCGTCTATAAAACTTTGCTTATGTAACCGATGAGATAATTAACACATTAATCATATTTCTGCCCAAAACGCGTGTAACTTATACCCCTATTGGGACGCGTTATGAGGGAGAGATACTTCAGGTGGCAGCTAGGTAGGCACCGAGCTGGCTTCAACGGCTTATTCGTTGAGGCTGTACGGTTCACCACTTAAGGTTTTTTTCACTGCGCCACCTCTCGCGAACGTTTGACAAACATCCGAGAGTATAACTGTCATGAAAGAGCTTCTCAATTGGCCGTTTGGACTCGGCATAAAATTGTAGATCCCTTCCATTCGTCCAAAAAATAAAAACTCACACAAGACGATTAGGTGTGAGAAGCTAGGCCTAGGGTCCCTGCGGACCTGTTGCGCCAATTATTTATTTTGTACGGTCCACCGCGGACTCTAAGGGTCATCTAAAGTAAAAGTAAGGAGGAAATTTGCGTGGTTAGTTGTCCCCAACAGCCAATTCTAAAAACTTTTTGAGTACCTTGGCTAATCACTTCAATAATTGTATACGAAGGCCCTCTTACCTCGCCTAAGTTAGTCCTCGAACTCAAGCTTTCCCTGAACTTGGTCGGAAGACTAACACAGTGAAAAGTTTGGGTCCCAGGTCACACTGGTATCCCGGGAAATGAGATCGCTGATGAGCTTGCCAGACGGAGTTCAGAAGAAGCTTTCTCAGGACCTGAACCTGCGTTGGGTCTGCCTGCATCTGTTGTTAGGTCATTGATACTTGGGTTTCTCGTGAACACGACCGTCGGTGGCGTGGCTGTGCTGGGTGTAGGCAGACCAAACGACTGCATCCGGACATCTGTAAAAGGTCCGCTTCTTTCCTTCCGTCTCTTAGGAGAATCGACTGCAGACAGCTTGTGGGCGTCCTCTCGGGCCACCAAGCTTTGCCAAACACTTAAATGTGTTGGGCTTGAGCGCCACCACCGTCTGTCCTGCTTGTGGAGAGGACGACGGTACAGCGGAACACTTCCTCTGTAGCCGTCCCGCCTTTGCTCACATCACGTGGCGGATCTTTGGGGCTGATGTGTTGAGTGCCTAACACCTAAGCTCTTCATCACTGAAGCTCTTTCACATCTTTCTTCGAACGATGGGAAAACTAAGTACAATAATGTAAGGTGTCTCTTTGGTTGTACAATGAACCTGTAATTGTTTCTGAGTGCTGCATCGAATAGTAACAACCTCCGATAAAAAAAAATACGAAGGCCTACGATTCCCTAGAAGTATGCAACAATTTAAAGCTCATTCCAAAATAAAGTGGTGAATCAAAAATGTTAAAAGCCCAAATTTGAATCAAACTGGGGGACTGCTTAAAAAGTGCAAAAACAAAAATTGTTCGAGATATTGAATATTTCAGCATCACTCCCCGCCCCTTATCAGCGCAATGCACGCATTGTAAAGGGTGCCCCATAATTCACGTAAAAGGATTTTTTTTGTAAAAAAATACAGATTTTTATTTAGAAAGTTTAAATTGTTTATATAGAGTTCAGATTAGGGTTATGTATGAAATAGCCCATCGGATAAATGGCCGCTACGGCTTTGCTGGCAAGTACGTACCTACTCTCTGATTGAAATTTTCTATGGCCGTTTCGCATAAATGTGGCTAAACTCCATTAATTCACCTCCCAATTTTCTCTTTCTAGGCGCTGGTGTTTGTGGACTTGTCTGCATAGACCTTTGACTTGAAAAGTTTCAAGTCTTTCGTGAGAATTCGCTGTAGCGAGCTTCTCGAAATGCCCAATTCTTGACTACGGTGCCAAATTGATGTTCCTGGACTGTGAGCAACACTCTCGCGAACTGCTTCGCTGTTTCCTTTTGAACGACCCAAATGATCCAGTCTCCCTGAATTTTTTAATTATTCTCTTCACGTTTGATGGTTTTAAATCGAAATTTTGTACGAAAATTGCGGACTGTGGCTGACAAACCTTAATTATTTTTAAAATATTGCTCAACAATGAAGATGCGTTGTTCTTTCGTATAGCGCTCCATTTTTTCTTATTCCGAACTGTCAGCTGTCACATTGTTATTTTTTGTTGCTTTCCCGTTGACATCACTGTATTGTTAAATGGCGAAAAATTCAAATTTTTCGTGAATTATGGGAAACCTTCTATAAATCGAACACTGTGATATTCCGTCACGCACTACAAAGTACCACTCGCTCATTCCATTCTACCAACGGACAGGACGGTCTCCACGGACAACTAAATTCCAAAGCGTGCACTTCTCCAATGTAAATAGTTGTTTTTGGAAAGTTATTTCAGAAGAAAAATTGTTGGAATACAAATTGCTCCTGCAGGCTGGATCTATCTAAATACACGTCTATATAGACATCATCATGCAGAGTATTTTCATCCTTCAGTTGGTCCTGCCAGAGTGGTTTATATTTCTCTTCTGTTTGATTTTCATTATCCTACCGGTGTGGTGCGCCCCCAGAAAGGAACTATATAGACAGACCGGCAGTAAACATAAATCTAAGGACACAATTGCACACTGCGAAGGATAAGTTGGAATTTTGTTGCGCGCTCATCTCCTGAATTGCCTGCATGGTATTTGGTTTGTCCGTCGCTCTTGTCGGTTCGTTTTTTTTTCCCCCCCCCCAACTCACCTAAGGCCATGGCAATTATTTCAATTTTTGTATATTCTTCTTCTTCAATTGTCCACGGTATTCTCTGTTTCTGCAAGCGGAAGAGTGTAATCACGCACACACAAAGCCTCTCGCCGAACACTGCGATTGCGATATAGCCGGAGATACAAGAATGGGCGGAGCGCGGAGGTGGCTTTGTGGAACGCAACGCTTAGTGCGTCGTGAAGTGTGTGCTCTTTCGTTAAGGAGCTCACTTTGAGTTGATGATAATGGCTTTGTGATATCTATATATATATGTACTTTTACAACCTTACAACGTTTGTGGGTGAGTGGGGTATTGTTGTGCTGCGCGCATTGTACTGGGATACTTCGTTCCCAAGGTGAGACCTGTGTAAATATTCCCTCACATTCAAGTTGCCACAAATAGAGTCAATTTGATTATATTTTTATACATGGCTGGGAGTTAATCTTCTAAGTGAAGATGACACACATTTTATTTTTACTTGGGTGGACAAAAGATTCTCCTGTTCGTGAGCGAGTTGTGAAAACATCAATCTTGTTATTGCGTTTAGAGATTGCCATTCAAGCCGATGATTTGTGGCTGCCAAGTAGTTCGTGGTTGGATGCGGTCTTTGGACCGTGAAGGGAAAATTTAAAACCAATTACTGTATTAGGGTTAGCCCATTTGGATTTTGCAACTTACTTACTTGTTTTACTGTTGGTGGGACCTACAGTCCGAGGTGGACCTCGGCTTCAACCAACATATATTGCACGTTACGTCACAACGTATAGTCGGGAACTGTATGACGGATTATTTACGCTCCACTTCGACACTTACACCTACTCAAACACATATTCAAATGGTGGCTAGACTAATACTCAGAGTCAGTTCCATTCGAACAACATTGATGCCTATTCCTATAGGGGAGGTCATTTGTCTCTGCTTGACACCATGGAGCCCTCAAGCTCATTTGGCATGCTTATAGATGACATGCTACCGGAATATGGCTTCCATTAAAATTTCTCTATAATCATCCCCCCAAAGGAAGACTGCGAAAAACATTAACCTATTGAATCGCGACTTGACCAAGTCTAGTACGCAGACGGTTCTTAGACGGAGTCAGGGACTGGCTCCGGAATCTACGGAGGGTTGCCTCACGTGAACTTGTTACTTAGCCTTGGGAAATACTTATCCATGTTTCTGTCTGAAGTCCACTGCGCTAGAATAAATCTAAATCCTAACGGAAGTGGAAAAACTATATATTTATCTTCTAAGAGCTCTCTTATCTTCAAGCAGCTCTCAAAGCTCTCGACTCATCCGTCATAAAATCTAAACTTGTCATAGAAACATTCTGAGCCATCTACGAACTTTCTAAGAAAAACTTACTCATCCTCCATTGTATTTTATGCCACAGGGAATTTGAGGGCACTGGCTAAAGTCGGACGAACAAACTCCACTCATCGGACCTGAACCCTTCTGTGGAGTCAGCAAAAAGCATTTTAGGAACTACATCAAGAACCTATCTCGCATCGAATCCAATGAGGTCTGGCTCAAAACAGTTGGGCAGAACTGCACTAGACAATTTCCCCTAAATTAACCCACAGAAAATCGTCCTTCCTAATTAATCTGGACAAAAATAATCTGAAAATCTTAACAGAAATAATCAGTGGCCACTGTTTCGTGAAAAAACATCTTCACCGAACGATGCGTTTCACCGGATCCTAAATGCAGACTGTGTCGTGTGTTAAACTACATTAACTCCACAATATATATATATTAATAAACAACGCGATCGCGAACTCGGGTAGATGCCCTTGTCGGTCAGATACATAAAGAGAACTCAACTCAATATCACTGACCCACCCACCGAGCTACGTTTGCAGTCCTGTCCTACCCAATAGAAAGGAGGGATTTCTCTGTCTATATTCATTGCATTTGTCTTTGTATTTGTAATGAAGTGTTGCCGCTTTACACTTGGGAGTGGCAAATTCTCTCTTCTCATTGAATATCCGGCCCTATACCGTCTCATAAAAAATATCCTTGATGATGAAATCGTCAATTGAGCAAAACTTAACTTGCTGACACACAACCAGAGAAGATCCTTGTCTTCCTGACAGCATGTGGAGTGAAAAGATGGCTGTAGTACCGTACCAGGCACAATAGCCCCTTTTAAAAGCCGCAGTGCCACAGCCCCCTTGAAGCCTCTCCCGCTTCATAATCTAATCTACGTCACCAAGTGGCCACCAGTTTTCAAAATGATTTATAGCTATACCGAGCCAAATGTCGTAATTGTGTCTGCTCGATTTTAGAAAGCAGCAATTTTATGTAAAGTGATCCAATAAAAGACGTCCAGGAGTCTTGGCAGTCCATTACCTCACTATTAGTTAGACATCAATACCAACTAATGTCCTGACGAACTGAAAGCAATTTTTAAAGAAAAAAACATCAACAACATTGTTGGCACACTCATCCACTATTCAAATAGCAGCGCCCATACCCGCCCCAGCCCTCTATTGACTTCTCTGGCCACCGCGTTGCCCTGACATCAATTTCAAATCTAAAAACCGTGCTCCACCGCAGCCAAACAACTTGCATACTTCCACTGCAATTAGCCGTGATTAGGGTAATTTCGCCACAGAGTAATTAACTTTCTCTGCACTTCTGCGGCAATGTGTGTATCATATATACATACACCTAAGGGCATACCTTCCCTCTTCCCTTCTATCCTCATCCGCACTCTAATAATGACAGTTCACACATCGAACGAATTCTTTCGCCTAGCAACATCAAACTGGGGAGGGAGCAAAAAAGAACTATACAGCCTTCACCCCGAGTGTGAGCCTGAATCCTTCATTAAGTGTTTTCATTTGTCCGGTGTTGGTGTTGGCGTCGTTGTCCGGTCTCATAAGTCGGCCAATGCGTGTAAATGACAATAATTACTACCAAACAGACTATCAATTAACAGAAATTGCCTGCCCGATCTCGCACTCCTCCGGTCGGTGCCGGTATGAATACTGATGCCACACCGGACGCCTGTATGATCCTTGGAGCACAACAGGATGAGCGAATTAAAAATTCTGGTATTCGCCTTTGGTGCCGTGTTGACTGGAGCCAAACAAAAATGAATTTGCTCCGTGTTCGGTTATTTAAAACACACATTTTCTCTTTCATCGACCCGCACTCACGCCCAGCCCGACGCGGTACTATCAACGGGCAAATATCGCATCCGAAAGAGCCCCTCAAGCCCAACAACATTGTCCTGCCCCTCAGCTCGCGCACAAACAATAGGTAATTGCTATGGTGTTCCAATGTATCTACACCCAACTGACAAAAATATATTTTACAGGGGTCAGTCTGGGGGTGACACCCCTCCGGGTGTGGATTGGTATGGAAATGGGGCATTCCCTGCACTGTGTGCCGGTGGTGTATAGGTTCTTGGGAAGCTTTTAAGTGCGATTCGGTGTAGCTGTATATATGCCCCCGGTTGGTTGTTTATTAGCCAAAGAGGACGACAATGGCGACACTCTGCTGCTGCTGGCGGCAGCGGAACCGGACAGCCGACACACACAAGGACTGTACTGTATACAACAGAAGGCCGCACCGAGGGAAAGTGTTTGCTGGACACTTTGTGTATATATGCAAACTCGGACAAAACGCAGGAAGTGTAATTCCAATTTTATAATTGCGCTGTTTGTTATATTGCCATCGAAAATGCACGGTAATCAACTTAAAAGTTTTCCCATTACAAAAATTGGATGGGAAACTATTTGCAAACGCATGGCGCTGAATTGATGCAAAAAATATTCATTTTGTCAGTTTAATTAGACTGATTACGATTACGAAACATTCAAGAGTGGTAAATGGGTACCGCAGCTGAGGGCGGTTCGCATTTATGCTGTGGAATCCAATTTTTTAATTGTTCCTGGGCAACAACTGTACATCTATCTACAGCCAGACAGGCGCCGTCAATCAGCTATTCATGATCCCATCCATATTATCGGGCGGATATACATTCGGGGGGTACAGGCCACTTAAATGTTCACTACTAGTTTTGAATTACCTATAGGGCTTCATTAGGTGACCAATTAGTTTTTTTTTTCCAAAAGACCTCTATATTTTTATCTACGAAAAACTCATAATGAAAGTCAGAGCTTATAGCGAACTGCATTTCCTCTCAGAGAATCCTCGAAGCGGTTAAAAAAAAATAATAGTGGCACTCCAGGAGTACCGACGGAAGTGAAAACTTAAACACTTACATGTGTATTTTTTGAATCGTCAGGAAACATTTTATTGTGCAGGAAATACTTTTAAATGAAGTGTTTTTTATTCATTATTATAAACTACTACTACAAAAATGTCAACTAAGGCTTTTCGTCCCTTTTAGGCATTATTTTTTTTCAAAAAGGTATCTTACCTTATTTTGAATATGTTTTTAATTTTTTTTTATTCAACATACCTATTGACTTTTTAATTTTTTAAACATTCTTAAAAAATCTTTGCCACAAAAAAAAAAATATATGTAACCTCGGTCTTAAAGGATGTGTTTCCACCTTCAAACTGTGTCCATTTTCTGAACGCAGATGATTTTTTAAGAATAATTTCAGCGTCCACTCCCAGTAAGTGGAAAGAAATTCGAAGCAAATTTTAAAGCTATTTGTTGTATAAATAAAAATTGTTTTTGTTTATTTTTTTATATTTGTGTTTAATTTTTGATTTATTGTTCCACTTTACCAAAAAAAAAAAAAATTTTTTTTGGCATTACAGGTAGGGGAGAGTGGGGCACCTTTGACCACTTTTTGCTTCCAAGTCTCATCAAAACGTATGTTTTCGAATTTTTGATCTGTAACCTCATTATTCTTTTAGAAATGGATCTCAGCTTTAGTTTAAACGCATAATTCTTTTCGTTTTACGAAGATTTCGATTTGTTATTATTTTTTGAATGAAGCAAGTCCTTCTGTTCAAAGATAGCCCCGCTGTGGGTCACTTTGAACTAGGCTGGGGCACCTTTGAACGACAGTTTATATAATTAAATATTAACCTGATATAAGACTCAACACTTTATTTAAATTATATATAAGTTTTGATTTTTAAATTAGAGACAATGGCCGCATTCAAGAATCTAGTTATATTAAGTCGACTAGATTGGTCTGGATCAGATGTAACCTGAACGCAAAAACTAGATTGGTCGGGAACGTCACTTTTCCTACGTCATCCACATACGCGAACTGTCAACTAAGTAGTCAGTCACGAATTTCTTGACTAGGTTTTGCTACCCCTCCATAGACGTCAACTGAAACAGCTGCTCATATGACCGATTTCCCCCAATCAAAACCGAGATACATCTAGTGAGAGAGCTGTCAGACTTACTAAACTAGATACATGAACGTCCCCAATAAAACTTAACATAAATAAACTGAGATTTATTAATAAGGTAAGTAACGTAAACAAAAAAATAACTTAAAATATGTACACAGACTAGAATTCACAGATAACTTTATTTATATAGATCAAACGAGTTTTTACATAAACGAGGAGTAGCCTCAATAACCTATCTGAAATTTAGAGAAGTCAGAAGCAAAAGTCATCATTTTGAACACGTTCAAACCTGCCCCGACCATTTTGTTCAAAGCTGTGTTGTCACGAATAATTTAGCTTTAATAATTTATTTGTACTCATATATAAGAAAAACTTAGCTGAATATGTTTCTAAATGAACCTTCCCCTTCGAAAAAAAATGTTAACATATAAAATAGCTCACCAAAAAATTTGTATACTCTTATAAAGAAAAAAAAAGAAAATGCAGCATAAAAACATTCAAAACAAACATTTTGCTTCTGACGAGCTAGTTTCAAGCGACTACTGAAAAGATGACCGAAAGCCGTTGACGTTTAAAGACATCAATATTGCCAGGATAAAAATTTAGTTTACGATCTCAAATATTTTTAAAATACCTAAGGTTTAATTAGTGATGTTCAAAGGAAATCCACATTCAAAGGTGCCCCACTCTCCCGTATTATTGAAAAAAGGCATATTTTTTAAGTTGGGCATTTTTTCGTCAAAAGTGGTTGGCAACGCGAACACTGGTGTCGGAACATTGGTAACAGAACACTGGTGTCGCAAGTTCAATGGTTTTATCCCATCTCAAAATTACCCATCGCTCCTAAAGAAGTGTTCACTTCAAAAAAAAAAACTCCGTCAACACGAAGAGTATTGGAATTTATACCAAAATCTAGCAAAATGTTGGCTTAACCTTGGTGTCGAAAAGCAAGGAGTCTATTTCCTCTAAATGGGATAAAAATTTAACTCTGTGATGGATGCGATTTCAGCAGCCATGTCCATCTAATGAGAGCGTCTTGCCGTCCATTGGTAGTGACGAGCTTGTACAGAACAGCCAATACCACTTTGTGTCAGCAAATTTGTTACCAACTCAGCTAGCTGCTCTTCAAATGTGCGCGCCTTCTTTGTGTAGGGTCTACGACTGGTACGTTTTTCATTTGGGGTGGTCAAGACAAGACTGGCCCCTTACCCCAACTATCTCAGCCGTTATATTGTTAGACAAGGTCAGCATCGCTGAATAGTCCATACAGTTCGCCGTTGAAACTTCTCCTCCTTACACTTACACACTCTGCTGGAGCAGAGATCACCAAAAGAAACTTTCTCTCAAAGCGTCGCTAAAGGTTTTTACCCGCTTTTGCCACACATTTTTGAGGTGTCGAAACCTCGGAATTTCAGCGAAACCTATTTGAAACGCCACTGAGTTCATTCGTCCGTGAGAGGTTGCAAACCGAACAAGCCTACAGCGTGAGCTTTGGTTTATTTTATGTTCATTTGTGGATGTCAAACAAAACAATTTTAAAAAATAATAAAAAAGAAAAGAATCTGAATCTGATTTATAAATGCTGCAATTATTTCCTTAATTTTTTCAGAACCCAGTTTATGTAATTGCTCTTTCCAATACTATTATTTTGCATCAACAAACAGCTATAATGCCAGCCACTTCAAAATTGACAGCTTATAACTTTTGAACTCACTTCAACTTGGTGGGAACGACTTACAAGGTTTCGGTAAAAGTTCATCGAAACCTCGCGATTTCAGTTTGGTGGGAACATGACATAAGTCAGGGTTGACAAATTAGTAAAGGCTTACTTAAATCATTGCCAAGAATAGCCTTAAGACAGCTAAATTTATAGCAAAAGTTGTTACCTTCTCCGAATAAGTCTGATAGAGGAAAAAAAAACTCGTGATTAGGTATACCTCCCTTAAAACAGGTTAAATTAAAAAGATCTGAATGACAAGAACTACCTACCCATATTCCACCTTGTTATAGAAAAATAACTTTTCAACATCATTAGCGTCAATAATAATCTCGAAAAAAATGGTTCATCTCCGACAAGCCATGCCTCTGAGGTAAACGAAGTCCACCTCAAATATCAGCCTCTCCCTCGGCATAACCTCTTATCCTTTTGGCACCACAATTCAACAAGATTGAAGTACCTACTTACATCTGAGGAATTACTTTATTACAAATAAATTATGCAAATTCCTATATCCCCTCACCTTTATCCTCCATATAGCCCTGTTCATTGAAACTCAAAACACAGCTCGACATTTTTTTTACGAGCACATCCGCCCCTCACCCTTCCTCTGCTCGGCGCATAAATATGAACCGAAAAGGGCTAAACGCCAAATGGTAAAGCGAAAAGGAACTCCATGCATTGCATGGAAAACAGTAATAAGGATGCAAGAATTCCTTCGAGTCAACGAATTCACCGAAAATAAAATGTTCCCCAAGGACCGTAAGCAGCTAATACCTCTGTGCCCTCTTAAGTTCGATTTTATTATACAGGTGCGCGCTGTTGCCGTTGGTCCGTCATAAAAACCCAGAACGAAACCCCATATCGAGTGTTGCATATTTTATATGCCCTCTCGCGCGCCAGCTATAAATGTAAAGTATCAGCCATAAAAATAGGAGATGCCTCCAATATCCAAAAGCACCAGGGAATAGCTGAATATCTCCAGTTTGCTATATGACTACTCCTCGCCAGTCGTCTGTATTTGGGCTTTTTATTTCATAGTTTTCATGTTAAACACAATTAGACATACGATCGATGTTGGTGTAGTGTTGGTGTATGGTGGTTGTGCGACACCCATCAAAGTCCCACCGGAGGACGAGCGAAATTGAAAAATAATCCACTCCAGACTCCAGAGTGATTGTGGATTTTGCATCACACCCAACGATGGCAATGGCAATGGCAACCAATAACCTCCACCTCACCGAAACAATGCCATGACTCAGGAGAGCCGCCTGCTCCATCGTACGACATAAATACACAACACAGCCCGAACAGGACATCGCCAGGCATCATAAATATTTAATAACATGTGTTCGTGATACAAAGCGATTTTTATGCGCGCATTTTTATTTGGCATTATAGCCTTTTATAGATATATGCATTATATATTTGACGCTGGGTGTCCTTACATACCTACATGTTCTGTTTATGTCGTCCTGTATAGTCGTGTTTGTGTAGGTGAATCTTTTGAGCGGTTGTCTGTATACCTATTATAATCTCTTTGTTGTATTACCAACGACGACGGATGTGTCGCATGTGTTCGCACTCCGAAGGTGGCAGCAGACATTGTCCGCGTCAAACGGCAACGGCTGACGAAAATAAATACTGAATTCCAAATCGAAATTCACATCCCCATGTACGGTATGCCAATGCCATCACCCATCAGCACAGCGTTGCGCACCACCTTGTGTCGGAAGAAAATGACCCGGTGTGAGGTTGATTTTTTTTTTTTGGGTCGGGCGTCTGGAATCGGGGTAAGGATAAGGAATGCTGTGCTGTCGTACTGCGAACCCAGTAAGGACTCAAACATGTTTGTGGCCACCTTTGTATGCATGACACAGGTAACAGTTGTGTGCGTCCGCTATTGTAGGTATGCATAATAATAATAAAAATAATAATAAAGTCCTTTATGCGAACGAGAAGTTTTCGTTCGCATGGCAAATTATTATATTTGCGGATTGACGAGTACGATGCGACATACAACGCGCCACAGAGTGGGGCCTTCAGTTGGCTAAGGGCGAGCTTTCATTTTTACTTTTTTTTTTAAACAAAAAACTGTTAAAGAGCCAACAGTACAAATTCTAACTCACACATTCAGCCAAAGAGTCGTGTAGAACTCGTGCTGGAGAATAATTTAAAATACTCACCTATTTTAAGAAAAAAAAAAAAAAATAGGTATACTGCTTTCGGTTCGATATTTTTTAGCAGTAGGCGTGAAAACTTCTGTACAGATTTAATTTTTGACTAAAACTTATTTTTCCTCTGACATGTTTGGCTTTATTTCTGTCATTAATGAAGTAATTCCTAATACCTACAATAAAAACGAGAATACTTTGCTTATTTGAGCCGAAACTGTTTAGAGAGCTTGCTGAATGGAATCGAATAGATTGCGCTGTTTTCACTTTTGCTTCCAAAGATTACCCCTTGTATCTATCTTCAATCACTTGAACGAATTCAATTCGGTTTACTACGTAAGATAAAAATTACTCTTGGGACCAAAAAAAAAAAAAAAAGAATTTTAGATTTGCTTCCCCATCACCACTATCCCCAAGCATAATGGGTACATAAATCTCTCTATCAGAGTTTAAATTGGAAAGATTCCCGACTTTCAATATTTTTACTCAGTTCAGTTTTGAGTTGAAAGATGCCTTATCCTTATAAATATAAAAATTATTAAAATATAATAATTGTAATTTCTTTCTACCCCTTATAGACTCCACAGTCGAGTTAGTCACCGCAGAAATTTCTTTATTCAAATATTTTGTTAAAGCGTGACACCTTACCAAGCACCTTATTAAACTTTAACAGAAAGAAAATGTAAATACCTAATATTAAAATCTTGCGTATGTTTCCCTTGAAATTGATGTCAGTTAAAAGTGATTTGCATGTACGAAATTTACATACCACCGAATCATGGAAATATGAAAGCAGATCTGTCTATCTCGGTGGGAATTTAGCGAAACCTCCTTTCAAAGCAGGAAACGCGTGCATTAACATGCAGATAGACGTTATTTTGTATTTTGTGATTGCACGATACTAATAATCATATTTAGTGCCCAGGCTAGATTTTTCGAACTCACAATGGCGAAATTTTACATATGAAATCACGTTATGTAAATAGATTTTAGAAAAATAATTGTTGAGTCAACATATGTAAATATAAGTTATTTACCATCATATTTTTGTTGCACAGATTTAAGTCAAATTGTATAAACCGCGATAGTAATAATCATTTTTAGTGCCCAGGCTGGATTTTTCAAACTCACCATGGTGAAATTTTCCGTACAAAATTTCATATTGTGACCTACAAAATATTTAGTGTGAAGGTTAAAAGCGATTATTAGTAAGGCCCAAAAAGTTCAATCAGAACGAATGTACGGGATGTCATTTTTCCCAGTACTCGCAGCATTTTTTTATTAAACAAAAATTAAGTGTAAAGGTTAAAAATGATTATTAGTAAGATTATTAAAAGCTGCACAGCCTGCATGCTACAGTGAAACATATTGCGAAGGCAATAGAAGTCGCAGCCGGTAGTAGTGATTAATAATTGGACTCGTGTTAGTCAAGGGTGGTAGCAAGGTATTGGCCTCAGGGTCATCATTTTACCATAATTTTAAGTTGGCCTGAGGGTTTTTTACACTGCCATTCTTCACAAATATGAGGTGGATGAGTCGCCATAGCATTAAATTTAAGGTGGCCTCTCATGTTTGCAGGTAGATCAATATTGAAGCTTCAGGTTTTTTTTTCGTACCGTTTACGGCGTTATTTCAGACCAGATTTTTATGAACTTTGGACCAAATTGAACGTCAATCTTCGTAAAGATGCACGCAGAATTTTTGCTTCACACATATTTGCAACATAATGAAACATTATGTTTTGGTATACATTTGGAATCGGAAAGTCTGTAGTTACGTATCGCTATGGTGACCAATCTTCCTCTTTTTGAGAGGTCAGTACTATTTTTCGCTACTATGTTCTTTCTGATTTACTTACTAAAACAGAAATGACCTTCAATAATGTGCTCTTTTTTTTCCTAATGACCATCTTTATACGATTAAAAATATCCAAGTGAGTACTTAATCTTGATGTATTTTTTTTTAAATAACCAAGGGCCTTACTAATAATTAGTTTTTTTTAACCATCACACTAATATTTTGTAGGTCACAATGGGAATATGCCTAATTTCGCCTAGACACTAATAATATGGATTTTAGTATCGCGCCAAGTCAATTCCTTTTACCAAACCTACAAATTTTGATTATATAAATGTGCTTTAACCATTTTCGACCATTTTTTTAGTGAAAAAAAAAGTGCTCTCTGTTATATGATTAAAAAATTGGTCACAGCATATCGCGTAAGCATTTAGAGTGTTATGGACAGTGGATAGCGATAAAATGTATCTTATATTTCGAAAGCGCTATTTTGCAATAAAACTGTGAAAACCGGAGTCAATTTTGTGTAATAGCTTTTAGTTCTATCCCGAGCAAACACCTTACAGTCGCAAAAAAGTAACAGTTTTTTTTAAATTGTAAAGATGAACTTCAAAACTCTTAGACTTAGTACACTCAAACACAAATAATGAAATAAATACTCAGCAAGGCACATAGATATGGTTGATAATCCTTTCACAGTTTTGAGAGAAGCCAATTGAAACATAGTCAAAGGGTGTTGCCCGTAATTCAATGCCAACACAATATGCCTACAAAAATGCTTTATTTCATAGCGCTTTTTTCAAAGCCTTTTCGGTAGGATAGATGCACTCACAAACTTCGCGACGGACTTTAAACTCCCCAAAATGACTCAAACGCATCGACAAACAAGTGTTATTTACTTGAACCCTTTACGAGTACGGATAAGTCGTTTGAATTGAATTTGAATCGAATCGCATTCACGAATACACTTCAGGGTGTTTTTTTTTTATTATTTTGAAATTAATTAAATAAAACTGCAGCATGAGTGACAAATTGAGTTTTGTTTTTCCGACATGCAGGCTACTCCTGCTCACATAGGAGTCTCCAAAAAAAATGCCAAATGAATTAATTTTAAGGGGGAAAAAATACAAGCTTTGCAAATCGAGTCCCAGTCCCAGCATTGACTGAACCTGAACACCAATCAGTCAATCAAAACATTGTCGGGTGTAATCCCAGGCTGAGCCTGTGTAGTTCGCACCTCTATATACAATTCAATAAAACAAACTGTGCGCACAAAAACGCAAGCTAAATCCAAGCAAGATAGCAATGTTGATGCAAGTAAATTGCATGAAAACCAATCAGTGGAAATGGATTACGTTCGCGAATGCGAATTAAGTCATTTTTGCCCACTGGTGGTTGTGCGAAGTGAATAATATTCTACAGGCTTGCAATTGAGTTAAGGTTGTGATTTTTTTATTTATGCACCCACGTCGCAAAAGGTCATACATCGTAAGTCAAGATGCAATCAAGTCTAATTGAACAATCGACATGCACAAAACTGATAGCCATCTACAGTCGTATACCTACACATCGGAATATAAATAAGAAATCCACCCAATCGTGCGTTAAAATTCAACACGCTTTGCGAATATGAATTTTTTTCGCACCTTTGGCGTTAATTAAACGCGCACCTACATGTGCATTTTTATCTGATTTTTTTGTTTGGTGGGTCTATACACTATAGTTCGGTGAAAGGAACAATAAAAAAAAATCTTTTCCTCTCAGCAGGCAATTTCCTTTTTGAAATTGAACTGCGGGACGCCATTTATATGCACGAATATAGCCAATCTCCAGCATCTGTCTGTGTGCGACCAGCTGAGCACAAAGGCAGTCGTTAAAGGCCGCGTTAAAGCCATCAACAGGAGCGCATTCATAGCAGATACGCTAGGATGGTCTACAGTCCGGGCCATATTCAATGTTTATGATGTTTAAAATAAATCTTTCAATGAGAGAATTTTACTCTTGATGCATGTACATTGTACGAGGCACAACCGGAAGCGGGACATATCCCGAGTGTGGATGCGTCGATGACGGATGTAAAATGTCCACCAATGCATCCTTTCAAAGGACCCAGAACTTCCCTGCAAATATATCGTAATCCTTACCTTTCTTCTCTGTTCTAAAAAATGAGAATACTGCAAAACTACTGCCAAATAAATTTATTTCACAATAAAACTAGTTGGCGCAACAGGTGTGCTAGGACCCTCGCGAATTGAACTTGCGACACAAATTTCTGTTACCAATGTTCCGACACCAGTGTTCGCGTTGCTAACCACTATTGACTTGCCTAACTTGAAAAAAAAAAAAAGAGGTTACATGTAATTTCTATTTTTGGCAAACTTAATTACTTATGTCCTATGTCCCCTTGTGGGTCCTAGGGCCTCTACAACGCCTACGCGCCATCGCGTGTGGTTCCTGGCAATGTGCCTCAGCTCTCCTCAACTCTTTCCCAGTTGCCAGTTCTACGCCATGTACTTCTAGTAACGCCGCGTCGCCTGCCATCCTGAGTAAGCGGATTCCATTGCATCGCGTGGTTAGCTATGGACCTGTCACCTTTTCGGAAAGTGTGACCAATCCATTGCCACTTTCGTCGTTGTATGGTTGTGACAGTAGGTTCATGACCGGTTCTCTCATAAAACTGATCGTTCGAGATAGGGTTCGGCCAAAAAATCCTTAAGATGTTACGCAGGTATCAACGAACGTTTGCAGGTTTCTTGTGATAGTATTGGTCACTATCCAAGTACCACATCCATATAGAAGCACGGATTCAACGTTGGAACGAAACAGTCGTAGCTTGGCGTTTAAGCTAATTGCATTACTTCGCCAAATTTTGGATAGCAATTTTAAGCAAATATTTTTTAAAAACGTTTAAAAAATTAAAAACCCGTCGAATCAAAAAAAAATGAAAAATATATTTAAAATAAAAAAAAAATCCCTTTTTGAAGAAAACAAGCCTTAAAGTCGTAGCTAATAAAATAATACCTAAAAGGCACGAAAAAGCCTTAGTTTGCACTTTTTTTGCAGTCGTAGTTTATTAAAATAATATAATATATTATCTATATACATACATAAAAATTGAGCCTTAAAATTGTGTTCGTTTGTCGCCGATTCACGCCTTAGCGCATTTAGCGATTTCAACCAAACTTTCACAAATCTTTGGTATTAGTCTATAAACGGGTTTTGTGAAGTTTTGTTGAAATCGGAAAACGTATGTGTGTGTTGTTCGTGCGTGAAAAATCATATGAATTTCAGTACATTTTGTTTTTTTTTTTCCAAACATATATATATATATATATAAATCATAATGCGTGAACCGATTTTCTTTCTGGAAATTTCAAATGAAAGGTGACGCCAACAACAAGGTTTGCATGAATGCACGGTCTTTATATGTTTATCGGTTATACGAGCTATAGACATTTTAGTAAACAATCCTGTGTTGTCGAACTCCTCAACCCCTCAATCGATTTAAACGAAATTTTGTGGATGTGTATGGTTGGTTGCAGCTTAAAGGATAGTCCCGATAGTCGGCGCTGTTGTCTATGTCTCCTATGAGCAATGACGAATAGTAGCTTGAAAATCACTCTAATGCGACATCTTTTCCTGACGTCACAGTGTCTTTTAAATGACTCGAAAAAATGGCCGTGTAATCGTACCTTTATGTTTGACCACAGAAATCCTTCCAAATCTTAAACAGGTAGCTCAGCATTTCAACCGAGGTTCGGGTGCTTGTGATCAGCCAATAAGCTGTGAATCTGTCCTGGGGATTGTTAAGGCCCGCTTTCGGCATTCCGCTCCCATTTTAGACGGTATCAGCTCCCATAACATCCTCTCTCTCTCTCTTCACACATGTCACTGTAACCCTTAGCGCACTTAAGGATCCTTCTGCACGCCAACTGTACTCGCTTACGACCTACGCCTCGTGACACTGGCTTATTAAAATGAACATCAAGGAAATGCCGCCAGTAAAGAAAATCGCTCAATAAAAACTCCTTCCGTTTTCGATCAGTAAAACTTTTAAGAACGATTGTTTCAACCAAACTGTATAGCCGCACGAAACAAACCGCACATGCACCACTTTATTATTGGCTTCGAGGAACATAATTTCCACCCATAAAGCAAATTCGTTTCGGCATCCTACCCCAACACACACTACACTACCCCCAACCACAGTCAGATTAAAAGCCAATTTAACTCCAAACAATCGCATTAAACTTCATGGCACGCTTCTGCCAAACGGAAAAGTAAACTCTTCTCACTCAAACGGTCATCCTAGGCAGACTTGTTCCGCATAGGCATGTACCTACCATTTATACTCGTGTATAGTTATGCTAATAAAGCGTCGACATCAATTTACCAAATGAGCATGAGTCAGCGCGACAGCAGCGCGGCGTATTTTCAAATTACACCCATCAACCTTTAATCAATCCCATTATGGCCAACAAAAAGACGAAACGGGCCCGTGCACATTTAAACTAATGTCATGACTCGGTGCAATTTGCTCATGAATCGGAATAGGGCCCAGCCAACGCCCCAAGCCCAATACCCCATTGTACCCATAAAACTTTAGCATTAAAACTTCAACATAAAACTCCAAGTTGGATCCTTTGGAAAAGTCATTTATTCACGTCGTCCTGGGAGATGGTATCGCATCTGACGCATGGAATGGTAAAACGGTTGCTTCGGTCCTTGGTGGTGTCTATAGTGCTGCCAAACCTGATGCCACCTGTTGAAATATCGATCGGAACAGCTCTCATCTTGGGAGATGAGCAACTGCAGCTATTAACTTTTACACGGCGACTGCAAGTGGGGCAGCGATTGCATCGGAAGAGACACCGACGGTATACATTTATGGATATCCTACCTCCAAAGGGTACGTAGCTGCTTAATGAGCAGACGATAAACTCAGTGCACACACACACGTATTCACGCAAGAAAGCCGCCGACGCCACGGTCTAAGCAATATGCCGGCCATCCCCGACAATTTGTTGGAGTGAATTTGCGAACACACGTTGTCTATACTTGCACATCGAAGGATGTGCGTTTTGATAGTTGCAATAAAGCCGCCATTGATATTACATACGGAACGGAGCATGCATTTTTAATTGAATGTTCATTCCGGGCGGGATATGCTGGTGGTATTCCAACTCTCTTCGCATCCGGCCTCCGGACTCTGGTCGTCCCGAGCACGAGCACGGTGACGGTCGGTGGGGGCGGCGGCATTGAAGAGGATATTACGCTTCCAAGTTAATGCAGGACGATGTTCATTTCGGTCCGTGCAGTGCACACACAAGGACTCTTGAACTCCCCAACCCCGGGACACTTGAGCTGAGCCCTCTGGCTGATGCGCACAGACGAAAATGCTCTCTCAGGTCGATTATTGCCAGGATCCACAGAGCAGACATCGCAGAGTAGGGTACTCCTGGCTCTGGCCAACATGTGGTTTTGAATTTCATTGCAGTGATGCAGTGTGGTAATGGCGCTGCAGTGCACGGATATTCCACTAAATAAAGTGCAGTCTCATGGATGTTTTGGGCGATGACTGTATACTTGGGTTTCAGGCTCCTTTGGCATTGATTTACTCTGCTTCCTTAAAGTTTCCTTTTGGTTTTCGGAGCCCTTCGAGTTGATTTGGCAAAGGGAAGTGATTGTTGATGTGTATTTAACAGAAGTTTGCGGGACCAACAAGTTCCTCTGATGCATTTATCCATCAAAGGGACGTTCGGGATTTTCAATTAATCCGACAGAAGGAGCGGGTTGGAATTTAATCCTGAAAACGGAAAAAGGAAAATAAATCGAACCAGCATATGTTTTGAGTTTTATTTACAGGTCATTGTATTGGGTATCACATTAAGTTGCATATCACTTGTCACTGCCACTAAAGGGGGAGAACTGTTTAATGGTGCAACCTCTTCAGGGTCTTGCAACGGTAGCCGTCTTCAGCGAGAACGGATGAGTCCTGAGTTGCATCCTCAGATTGAGCAGGTTCCTCAGCTGGAGCAAGGTATTCAGGGGCAACGACTTCTGACACATCACGGCGTTTCCTGTACTTCAATCTGCGCACGGACTTGTATCGGTATCAGTCATCGGAAAGGACAGCCGGCTCTGCTAGGGCCTCAGTATAGTAGAAGTATTCGGGAACAACGACCTCTGGCACATACGGCCTTTCCTGTACTTCAACCTGTATCCATCATCAGCTAACTGCCCCAGAAACTTCCGCTGATTCTCCAGATGGCGGAAGGTGTTGGTCCTGTGGAATGACTGCTGCATGAACCACCGACCGCCACAGCAAAGTAATTTTCTGAAGAGATAAACGTTTTAGTTGATTCAACAATAATTTTGACGACTTTCAATTATACCCACCATTGTGTAGCTGCCTCAATGTTTACAAATTGATGTGAGGTGGTGGACTGATTATCTCACCTGAAGTTGTGGGCCTATTTATAGTTGCTTCGCAGAAATACTTCATAATGGAAATATAACATCAGCCGGCGGCTATTTGATGGCACCAAATCGTTTGAAGCTTTAGATCCATCGCACACCGCCTGCAGTCACGATGAAGACCGGAATAGCTTATTCTGCGAAAGCTTGACTCAGTTCCGCCTCATCGTCCGCATCCTCTAACCGTTTGACGTTGTATTACAAACTTCTTGTCGTCGGCTGGGTGTTTGATAGCATTTAATGGGTGCGTATAAGTAGGTACACAAACGACGGCGTCTCGGTGATGGAGATAATACTGTAACAATAGCGAGATGTTAAGGTAAGCGGCAAATCCGATTAATTGTTTCAATTTTATTCAATAAAATTAATTTTTAATGAGTATCGGAAGTTTTACGCAGAGATTTGGGGTCACGTCCGCGTACATAGGTACCTACGGAAAATCTGTCGGAAATGTGGGTGGTGAGTCAGAAATATATGTCGGGTTACGCATTAAGAACTGGCAAGGAGGAGTCCTTGTGAAGAGTGACAACACGGTGGAAAATAAGGTGTCAATGGGATAGATTCTTCTTCTTAGGGCTAGTGTAACATGGGCATAACATTTTTGGAAGGTAAACTTATTTTAAGGATGCTTCGACTCACTGGAGTACAGTTTGAATAGGTGGTTATGGGGTTAATTGGCTACCCAGAAGCTTTTTCCCTTACTTCGACTGAAAATAAAATCGAGGCGAGAAAGCAATGAACACAATTACGCTGCTTGCACACAATAACACTTCAACTGCATACATTTTTAAGTACCTGGAAGACAATCACATGGGTTGTGGTTGCAGTTCTGAGAAGTGCCCCAAAAGATTCCTAAGAATTTGAAAAGAAAAATGTGTACAAAGCAACCAACACTCAGAAAAAACCCTTGTCGCCGAAGAATTTTCAGTTGTTGTTTGATTGTGAGTGAAAAATTGTTGGCTCACAAAAAACATTCTTCCATCAACAACTCATAATTGATTTTTTAAGTATCAAATTATTAGTTTAATTATGAAATTCTTGTGAAAACAATTTTAAAAATACTTAAACAATTTTAAAAATTAAAAATGACCAGCCCCACAAGAAAATTGTTTGTTTTGAATATTTCTTGAGACAAAATATCCTCTCAAAAATCAAATTATTGACTCAACAATTCGTTCTTCAATTAACAATTAAACTATTTGTATTATTGTAGGATAATCTGATTTAACTCCATATTTCTTAAGCCAAAAACAAAATTGTTATTTTTTAGCAAGATTTGTTTCTTAAAAAATGTATTCATGAGATTTAAATAAAAATTGTGACGTTTTCAACAACTAGTTCTTGGCAGAACAATTTATCCACAAATTCATAAAAAAGTACCTATAAATCTTTCCCCCTTAGAACAAAACGCAATCATCATTATCTTATGAAAAGAAAAAGTTCAAGATATTTAAAAGTTGAATTTGAGATAGGTCAACCTGAAAATTAAGTGTTGATAAATCATATTGATGATGCCACCCTTGAGATGTTTCTAAGTTAATGATTATCCAGCGATGGGCTAAAAGCATTGGAAGAGTGTCGCATAGCTTCTCAGGAGCCGCTCAAAATTGTCAATTCCCATGAAATTGATAACATCTTCAATAAAAGAGAGTTGATGGCGGATGGGATCAAATTCCGATATGGTGTTGACAAATGGAGAGAAACTAACCAACTTAAACTTATGAAATATGTGTAAGCAGTATTAACCCTCTAGTGGTCACTTGGTGAATGATCGCAGAGCACCCACCTAAGAAATGACTTAAAACAAAATTGCACAAGATATTGCCTCTAATATGACGTGTACTGTGATACTTACCATACTACGCTAGATGTATCATTTTTTAGCCAAAAACATTTATAACATGACCTTTCCCTTTTTCTTTAGTGTGACATTAACATGCTGTCAGAGTGACAAAACACTTTCCATGGTATCACAATGGCGTTCTTCAGAAACATGCAATGTTTCTCATCAACTTCTCCTCAATTTAATTATTTTGTCAAATTTGAAAACTCAGTATTGAAAATATTGTAGATCTTTTTGGATGCGGAAAATAATTGTTTTTTGATATGCAAAGGATTCAAAAATTTATTTTTGAAAAATTTCAGACATTAAATAGAACAAAATTTTAGTTATTATATAAAAAATGTTATTAATTTTTCAACATGTGTAAAAAGTGCCACTTTAAACAGCTCTGATGAAGTTGTTCGATTTAAGTTATTTTTTTGTAAAAAATGTATGTATGTAAGTTATTTTTAATAATTGCTTAGGAAAAAAATATAATGTTTCGTTATAATTACCTACTTAATTTTGGTCGTTTCTTTTTTATTTATCGTTGCTCTTAAATATGTACAGTCGATTCTCGTTAATTCAAACCTGCGAAAATTCGAACTTCTCTACATTTCAAAGTTATCACGAGTTCCCTGCAAAATCTCTTTATATTTATTTCGAGCTAAATCAATAGGGGTATCCAAGATCTGATGCAACCGGCCTTGTATCATTGCGAATGTGCAACTTTTTTTTCGCACTAAAACAACAAAATATACTGACTAAAATTTGGCTACACTTTTGCACTTTATCCATACCCTCACCCTATTGTAATCGAAAAATACAACAGAGTAAAGTGTAGCCTTGTCAAGGTGACGATTCGCTAAATTGATAATTTCTATGTGTACCTATCTATCGGAAAAAATAAAGAGAATGAAAAGCAAAAATAAGCGCCGTCGAAGGGATAATCCAGTCAAAAAATTAACAGAAAAAGAGTTTTATTTTTGATATCATCTTCGTCTTTACTCTCACCATTATCCAAAATATCTTTTCTTTTTCGCCTTCTTTTTGGCATAATAAACAATTAAATAAATATTTTTCAGTTCGGAAAAAATTTAAAGTTTAAAGTTTTTTTTAGGACATAATGTCAATTGTCAAACTGGATCTGTCATTTGTTTCAGTTTTGCAAAAGACGAAAAAAACTGTGTTCATAATCGGATAAAAATAAATACAATTTCGCAATTTTACAATAGGTCTATTACACCGAATAGTGAATATCCTAATACATTTTTATGCACTTGGTAATTCGAACTCATCGGCGTCAAACACTCGACAATTCAAAGTTGCAGAGAGAAAGAGACAGAAAGTACATTTTGAGACAAGTTCAAACTTGTTCCATCGTACACGAGCTTTTGTTTGTTATGATTGGTTTGATATTTCAAACACTCGATAATTCGTAATATTTTAAGAGTCCCTCGAGTTTCGAATTAACGAGAGTCGGCTGTATTTCCAATTTAAGTTTTTGGAGATCTGAAAATTTAAATATTTTAACCAACAATTTTAATCTGACTAACCAACAGTTTATTGACAGTTTGTGTCAAAAATATATATTTTTAAAAATTTAACATTTATTGTACCTGAACCAAGAATTGTCTCTCTTAAAATTTAAAATATTTTCGTATTTGGCCACACGATTTAAATTGTTGAACTTTTTTTAAAACTCATTTACATTCTTAAAATTTTGACATTTTTTATCCATAAGTCAAGAATAAAAGTTCTTGCATCACGACTTACGCTTGCATTCTCAAAATAAGAATTTTAAGTACTTGGGTTCATTTTTAAGTTAGAAAATTGTTGGGCCAAAGCATAAAATTCTTGATAAAGGGTTTTTCATTAAGAGTGCTACAAAAGTTTTTTTTAATTAAAACAAAAACGGTTTCGGATATCAATGAAATTCTTTATTCCTGTGAAAGTACGTTCGATGCCATTATGTATGGAACTCGATTTCTTTTGCATGGCCACCACGGGCACGCTTGCAGAAGTCCAGACGCTGAACCCAATTTTCGACGGTTTTCAAGCATAAATCGGCCGATACTGCTGCAATTTCACGTTCGATGTTCGTACGAAGTTCATCAACCGTTGCTGGCTTGTTGGCATAGACCATAGACTTGACGTAGCCCCACAGGAAATAGTCTAAAGGGGTCAAATGGCACGACCGAGGCGGCCAGGCGACTGGACCATTTCGTGAGATAACACGTTCTCCAAACTTGGTTTCCAAAAAATTGATTGTGACATTCGCTGTGTGGCTTGTGGCGCCATCCTGTTGGAACCACATGTCCTCCAAGTCCACATCATGCAATTGGGGCCAAAAATATTCGGTTATCATTGAACGGTAGCGATTCCCATTCACAGTAACGTGCCGGTCTTGATCATCACGGAAGAAGTACGGCCCAATGATGCCGCCGGCCCATAAACCACACCAAACCGTAATTTTTTCGGGATGCAATGATGACTCATGGAGTACGTGTGGATTGCTGCCTGACCAATACCGCATATTTTGTTTATGGACGAAGCCATTCAGCCAGAAATGAGCCTCATCGCTGAAGGTGATTTTTCGATGAAAATCCGAATCATTTTCAAGTTGTTGCTCAGTCCAATTCACGAACACACGACGATCCTGGTGGTCAAGCGGATTCAGTTCTTGCGTCAATTTAATCTTGTAAGGATGTAGGCCAAGATCTTTTCGCAAAATTCGCCACAACGACGTCACAGAGATGCCCAACGCTTAAGAACGACGTGTGAGAGACACATTTGGGCTTTCTTCAACTGCAGCCTCAGCGGCAGCAATATTCTCGACACTACGAGCACTTCTTTGTCTCACTGGCACGGGAACATTTTGTGGCACTAGACGCTCGATTGTTGATCTGCTAGGACGATTATGACGACCATAAATTGGACGCAGCGCTCTTAACGTTGAGGCCACTGACTCCGAATTTCGGTAGTAAATTTTAATTAATAATTCCGACTCGTTGTTGGCTCGTATATCTTTCCATCATGAAATGGCAAACCTTACTGAAGAGAAATGTCAAAAGAGCGGCAAGAAATTCGGCGTTGTTTGCTGTCCCTGTCGCTTTTGTAGCGTCCCTGTTGAAAAACCCTTTATATTACAATTTGTTTTTGAGTGACTAAAAAAAATTAATAAATATTTTATTCTTAGAGTTGCCATGAGGTCTCAGAAGGAGTTCATGAAGGTGCAAAATGTTTGCAAATTTTATTGTCATTTTTGTTTGGAAGATGATATTTTTCAAAAGGAATCGTTAATCAGCCCTTCTCATAACTCAAGAGAACTAAAAAAATATTTTGGTTTTTTTTTTATCAATAAACTTTTTGTTTAGGTTACTTATTTAGAGAACTTCGGATCTACTTATTAGATATTGGATATTTTTTTCTAAGGAAACATTTTTAGAATTTAAATGCTCAGGAGCGTTATTGGGTAGTAAGTGCTAAAATAAATTTATTTGAAAAATCAGATCTAATATAGATACGAGTATGCTGTCCAACGGGAGCGCAATATTTCAAAAATAGCACAGAGCCAGAGAGAATGTCTGCTCTCGATCATACCAACGAAGCACCTACTGCCTTGCCCCAAACAAAGTTTCAGCAAAAAACTACAGCCGTTCATGGACATAACCTCCACAACCACATACCTTCAAATATAGTCCTAGATTACTTTTCACCACCTTACAGAAGGGGTTTTTCTTTTTATCCTCTACTCTCCTACAACCCATGGATGTTTATCCCAGCAAGGCTACATTTTACAATTAACCTGCACTCATAAAAGTCCAGCGAAGGGCAGCCATTTTTGCTATCAATTGTAAAATCTCAAACACCATGCTGCCCCAACTAGTGTCTCGCATGATAGTAACCCATAACATTCGCAGTATACCGTCGAACATTTTAAAGCCTTTTATGCCGTCTGTGACCCAGTTGTACCAATAGCCATGCGCCCACAAAGATTTAACTTCTAATAAAACTGCACACCTCTAGTGTTGCAGAGTGTCCCCATGTCCTGTCCAAATTGAACCCTCAGCCAATATGAACGTGTTCAGGTATTATCTAGCGTCCGATATGCGACACTATAAACTGAAATGAAACCCAATTGGGGTTATTCGAATTGCCCCCCGACAGAGGGCGTAACAGAGCCCACAGCAGCCCTCACATCGAATGACTGTAGTACGAGGACGAGCGGACCAACAACGCTCTCGGAAAACAAGAAAAACACAAAATCTAAACTGCAAGGACGACACCACCAGCTTAATGTGTGTCCTTTAACTTATTTATCTTTATTATGCCTCCCCTCCATCCCCGCACCCATGGACACACACACGCGACATAGTCGTTGTGTCTCTAGCTAGAAAAAAAAAAAACACACTTAAAAAAATGGACTTGCAAAGGATAATGCAGTCGAGTCAAGCAGTGGTGATGTTTCTTTTTTCTGCTCTAGTCTGCATCCTTTGGAATTAGAATCCAGGGAGAAATTAAGATAATAAAATCCTCATTTCATTTGGCCCGGCTAGAAGACCGTACACAAAGTGAAATATAACCGAACTACCATACCGAGCGAGTGCTTTATGAACAAACAAGTTGAGCAAGAGTCCTGCTCGGGCTTCTCAAAGTATTCTATGTTCTACCGTTCTGCTGTGTATTTTATTTTTTTTATTTTATTGCGTTGAAGACTCAAGGATGCAATTAGAATGCATGTTTATTTCGGGTTTATTAAAATCAGACAAAGGCTAGTAGCTGCCGGGATCTACGAGTACCTACCCATGTGAAAAAAATTCTTCAATCCTGTGCAACAGTGAAAAAACTGAGAATTGTTTCTCCCCCCAGCCGGTTGGGGGTGGGGGAAATCGCTAACGCAAATATTGATATGAAAGGATAACAGAACCATGCAGCGCACACAAAAAGATACACAGGCGGGTTGAGTTGAGTTCTTTTCGAGAGCACAAACTGCGTTGCGCTTCCCAAAGGATAATAATATGAACGGACACAAGGATGTGTGTTAGCTCAGTGCGGTTGTGCAAAAGGAAAAGGTTTTTAAGCGAAGGGGTGCGCAAATATTTGCCACTACCATCAAGTGTATAATGTATATCAATGCACAGCACATAAGGTGGAGTCCGAATAGATTTTGTTCAGGACAATGGGATCTAAAATAGAACCAAGGACTGGATATAGGTGATAACACACATGATGATGGTCATCTTCATTGCCAGTGCTGGTGCTCGGTGTGTCCGTTGTTTGAGTTGGTCAGCTGATCTGCAAGCAAAATCCAGACGTCCATTAAGGTAATTAGTGTTTGCGCCTTGACTTGGTATTCCCTTCACACAGACATCAGTTAAGCTTTTGGTTAAGCAGATAATATGTACGGGATGACCGTGTATGCATTCAATCTAAGGGGGATATATTTAATCAAATGTGTGTTTCAAAAGGTTTACTCAAATCCGTTTACTCGAGGTACATCCTGGGATCGGAGATAGTGCGATTTCGCCGGTACCCTTATGTTCTTTTTTTAAATTACCCATATTGATCTTTGATTTCCGTGGTTTACAATTACTTACAGCCAGTACTTTTGTTGTAAACCATGGAATACGCTGCAACCTAACAGGTAAAACTGATATCCTATGCATCTCAGTTCGCTTTTAAAAATGAGCCCTCGTTTTACCAAATTTTTCAAAATGTTCTTTCTGAAAAGTGTTGGTTTTGAGTGTGACTAGTTTGAGGTTTTACGACTCTATTGCCAAAAAAAAAAAAACACAATAAAAACTATAAAACTAACACACTGAAATCCATTTAGTAGCTTTGAAGAATTTGAGTTAGATACAGAGAGTAGTACCCAAGCTAAAGATTTTCCCGCTTCTGTGCGGATTTACAAACTGATTGTAATGCACTCTAGATGGTAACGCAAACCCTAGTACGAGTACACATGTTCCAGTTGAATCTTCTGTAGCGGCCATTTTTACAGCGCTGATGGTCTTTCGATGTAAATGTCTTATGGCTTGGGGCAATTTCCATATCGGAAGAGTTTCTAAGAAACTTTTAAATTAGAAAGACTGAGACCATTTCGGGGCTCCGCGAAATAAGACACCAGCAAATAAGGCTTTAAATTGGGATACATTTTCATAATGGAACTATGCCCTATTTTTAAAATAAAATTCGATCCCAATTAAATGAGGATTTTATTTTTAATTGGTTATTTTGCACTCTTGTTTTTTTATTCTGATTCAATGTTCGTTAATCTCACGTTGAAAACAATCAGCGCCGAAAAAAATGCCATTTTTCAGCTATTCTGTTCTGCAAAGTTGTTCAGAACATGTGTTAATAAAAATAAAATAAAAATTAAATTGGTGCCCAATTAAAAAAAATAAATAAGGCCTTAAATGTAAGATTTTGCAATTTTTTTTTTTTTTGTTTATTATTTTTACTTTGGGGTCGTATTTCCTGGGGGTTTATTATGCAGAGCCACAATTAAAGCCTCACTAGGAGAGCACGGTGCGAAAGATTTCCAAAAATGCTTAACAGTAAAGGGTCATTCATTTTTCGGCTTCGAAAGTAAAGCAAAGACAAAGCAAGACATATTTTTGATGAAAATTTTATTTCATTATAAAGTTTTGTCTTTGCCATTAAGTGTGAAATACAATATCATTCAAATGGCAGCCGCGGGAAGATTCGCAGCATGCCACTGTTTTGTGGTAATTTGGATCCATTTTTTCACACATCTCGGGCGGTATCTCGGCCATAACTGGAGTAAAGTTGGTTTGAAATGCGTCTAGAGTTCGGGGATTATTCGATTAAACACGGTCTTTTGCATAAAAAAATAAAAAAAAATAATTGGAGCAATAGGTCCGTAGGGACCCTAGTCCTAGCTTCTCGTAACCATTCGTCTTGTGTGAGTTTTTATTTTTGGGACGAATGGAAGGGATCTACAATTTTATGCCGAGTCCAAACGGCCGACTGAGAAGCTCTTTCATGACAGTTATACTCTCGGATGTTTGTCAGACGCTCGCGAGAGGTGGCGCAGTGAAAAAAACCTTAAGTTGGAATTTGGGTTTTCTCGGTCTCTTGCATAGTCCCACAGAAAAACAACCTAACGGTGTCAAATCGCAAGATCTTGGTGGAAAATTGACGTCGCCAAAACGTGAAATTACGCGACCAGGAAACTTCTCACGCAATAAAGTCATAATTGGTCGTGTTGTGTGACTTGTTGCCCCGATTTGTTGGAACCATATATCGTTTTCAATCGCCGCCAAAAATACAAGGCGTGATGAAACTTCAAATGACAGCTGAGTTTGACAGGTGTCAAATGCCAGCGCTACCAACTTGAAACCACGAAACGAATGACCCTGGCACAAGTCCTGGTACAAGTGTTTATAGCCTAACTTGATGCGATATTTCTAAGTCGCTTTTCCTTGTCAGTGAAGGCGCTAAGGTAGTTGCCAACATAGATGGCATACCTTGAAGATGTGACGTTTTGTCCTAGATGGTGGTCAGATGATAGATAGTTTAGGTTTTCCTGGTTTATTTCAAGTTCTTATTATGTATGCAACGCCATATGCGCTATCAGCCTTTTGTTTCGACAGCTGCCCTTGGAACCCTCCGCCCTCCGCTTCATGACGGGAATGAAAAAGTCTCATGATATAATAGCTCTTGGCTGAAATCCGGTGATTTACTACTTTCAGACGGCTCTTTTCAGCCCCTACGGAACGGTTGGATGAAAAGTTTATCCATCGCCAGATAGAGATGAATGCTAGCACTACCTACCATTTTTTGAATCTGGACGTCGACGAAAAGGTAATGAGTTTTCATTTGATTTCGAGGACTAAATTCAGTTTGAAAACTTGGCCTAGATCCGCTCAACTTCCTGATCTTTTGATGGGTTAAAAGTATTCGAGTATTGTGTTGAAAATAGGTTTAAGATCGTCTCGTAGCACGTGGATAGGGTCTTATATACGCAACATTAAGCAGAGATAAGTCTCGACAGTTCTTGCAAGACATTAGTTCGCCCTTTGGGAAGATGCAGCATAATGGCACTGATAGTCGGGTTCTCAGGGATGCCGTCTTCAACCCACACTTGACTGATGACATGAGTTCCGCTGATAAATCATTAGACTCGTTAGTCGTTAGTTAGGCCTTGTTAGCCTTAAGTTTTTGACGTGTTTTTGGATGCATTTTTCGATGGAATTTTTCGACGAACATAACCACACTTCCACTCTTCTGCAAAGCCCCGCAGCAATCCACCACACTGCCCACGCATTTGCATTAATCAACCTAATCCATACTTGACTGGATCCCATCAATGCGAACGGCCATGGCCACTCAATGATCTGCGAACACAGCCATTTCCTCTCCGCATTACACGCAAGTGTCAAATATCATGTTAGAGAGCAATTGCCGCAAACAATTGACAAACTACACCACTTTATTAGCAGATGGCCAAATCCTGAACTCAATGGGCCATACTTTACGAGTGCATTAAATCGACATTTTCATTACTTACGGCATTTCGGTCGGGTAAATAAATCCAAGGAATTGTTTCCTTCCATTACAGCGAAAGCCAACCATGCCATGTACACAGTACAAAGAGGCGCAACTTGGAGCACTGGCAAAAGCTCCCAGTAAACTCGGTAAACACAAAGGTGATTTATTTAACTGCTCCTTCAATTAAAGCGTTCAATCGTCGATGAGTTTCCCAACATCGCATTTGATGGTGTTCCTGTCTGTTCGATAATGGATCTGGCCAGAGTCAGGGCATGTACCACACAATTTTAGAGAGTCCTGCGAATCGATTGCGAATGTAAATCGCCAAATGCTGCCTGTGCTCGTGCTCCTTGGATCCAATGTTTTTTTTTTTTTGCTCTATTTCAAATTGATTGGCCATTTCACGCCCGGTTATTTCGCACACACTCTAGAACTCCAGATGGAGAGTGAATAGAAGCAGGACGAGACAAACACGGATATTTGCATTCAATTCTGCATACACAAATGGAGAATTCAGGACGATTTTCCCCCGAGAAATTGTGTCACGTAGATATGTGCGTCTGTGTGGGGGTGTGCGATTGTCACGACAAGAGGTTATGGACATGGTGTGTGCTAAACGTTTGTTTGCCGAAAAGGGAAGAGAAGAGCCCGCAGTCCAGCGTTGTTGCTGGTTGTACTCTTCTCAACTGGCTTGGCCACTTGAAGCCTGTATAAGTTCAAGTGTCAATTTGACAACTGGTAGGCAGATATGGACACCAAAAGACGATTCACACTATATACAGGCAAACACTTTCTTCGACGACGGAATGGATGCACACAAATGCGAATTGAAATTCGAAATTATTTTTCGAAGGACCAGGACAAGAATATTATCGGTCGGAGTTATGTTTGAGTTTCACCCACTTTGACTTTTGACAGGGGATGGTATGATACCAGCTGAACAGGATATTCCCCAAACGATAGGCGGATGTGTAGATCCTGGTTAAAGTCGGACATTCGTTCTCTTGCCATTTCATTTGGCATGGTTGTTAAAATCTTTTTGCGAAGTTTCCCGACACGCTGCAATCTTTGAAGTAAGCTCTGTTCTGGAATTTTTTCATCAGAATGAAGGAAGATGCGCAATCATTTATTGTAAACACTTTTGTAACGACATTCATGTATTAGGTGTCATAACACATGCTGTGAACGCTGAATGATGTCAAATACCCCATTTGAGGGACTGAACTGAACTGTTTGTTATATTTAAAACGACAACCAACTTCAGGTTAGTTGCTTTCTCTCGCTCGCTCTTCTCTTTTGTTAGAATTTTGCAAGAAGGAAGGTGATTTTTAAATATAAATATTACTTAAGATTATAATATATTGAACCTTGTTTCGTTGAAATTCGTAGCCGGCATCTTTGCACATTAGTAATGTAAATTTTTTTGCTATATCGTGATCTTGAACATCAGTGAAGGCGTAACACACGCAGATGATCAATTTTAAGACACCAATTCTTTCACATGACTTTGATTCCGAATAAGACTCGGGAGGCGTTTATGGAGCAAATAGAGGCGATCAAGGAAATGACAGATAAATATTGAGAATATAAGAATGGGCACATTCAAGAATCTAGTTATTTTAAGTCGACTAGATTGGTCTGGATGAGATGTAACCTGAACGAAAAAACTAGATTGGTCGGGAACGTCACATTTCCTACGTCAGCCACATAAGTGAACTGTCAACTTGGTACTCTGTCACGAATTTCTTGACTAGTTTTGTCGGCTACCCCTCAATAAACGTAAATTGAAACAGCTGCTCATATGGACGATTTCAGCCAATCAAAACCGAGATACATCTAATCAGACAGCTGTCAGACTTATTAAACTAGATACTTGAACGTCCCCATTGGTCGTGTTGGACTTACAAGTTTCTCAAAGTCTTGGATTATATCTCACCTCGCCTTACAGGGATCAAACGATCCATGTCCATTCCGATGTACAGAAAGTATTTCTAACATCTGTCGTGGAATTAATGTAGCGAGTTTGAATTGGTACACTAACAATGGCGTACCCGAAACCCTAAGTCGAGCTTCACCACAGGCGGTACAGTATAGGAGAATGCGCTATTGCATGGTTAGTCTTTGGGAAGAAAGTTCTATTACACGTTTTCGTGGAAGTAACTAACTTGGAGCAAGCTATATAAATAGCTATATAGCTGTCATAAACTTCGTACGTCGAATTAGAAGTTCAGACCCGCACTTACGAAAACTCTCTGGAAATACTCTGCACAAAATTTAAAGCCCTTACCGATCAGCAAAAGTCGTAAACAAAGTTTTACACAATTCTTATAGTATTCACTGGATGGAAGTCAAATGTCGCCTGTCAGGTTTAAAGCTCTTAAAGTTCTTGTCAAAGTTGTGACTGGGTTTCTCATAATGAGGGACATTGGTCTTCTGCGACTGAGGATGGCTTGCGGCTGTCAAACTCAAACTCCTTACATGTTTGTCTTAAACATGACTGCGGGCCACATGAAAAATAAAATACTATGTATAAGTAAGTTTATTTAAGAAAAAAATATATTTTCTTAGATACGTAAGAAGTCGAAATATTTATTGATGATCCAGAAACTTGACATAGAAACACACCAGGTGCATTAAAACAGCAATTGAAATGCACATGAAATTAGAAGACTATCGAGCCGCATGTAATTGTCTCGGGGGCCGGTCATGGCCCGCAGGCTGTATGGTTTAGGGGCATTTTCAGACCAAAGCTGAACTTTTGAGTGAAACATTGTCTTATATTGAGCAACAGTTTTTAGTGGTTCAACTCTGGAAGTAGGACTTTTAGTCAAATATGACGTCGGCAAGAGCAACGTCTATGTAGCGATTCGTCGTAGAATGACAGCGGAAAACCTCTAAAATTGTCCATACCATCAGATGTGTTCAGGGTGTATCAATATATCGAAGCCCGAAATGACAGCTTTATGAAACCATTATTCGAAAGGACCTGCCATTTGCCTTACAGTGGCGATTGCTATGCAGTAAGCAGGGAGTTAAACTGATTCTTCATGCTCCCCTGGAAAGGAAAATTCTTCCAAAGATTTTGGAAATGTAGGGCGAATGGAGGACTCCTTTGGATAGAACTGCAAATAGTATGTCTATACCAAGGAACAGTTTAAACGATAATAACGATAAAAATGATTCAGCCAGCCCCATAGGTCCAAGACGACTAGGTTAACCGAACAAAAAACCATCTATGTAGATATCACTGATGCGTATACAGACTTCTATAGTCGCTCGGCTCATAATGTGCTGACTTTAGCTTGGGTATAGGGACAAGCTAGGACTAGGATCAAAGGACGTTCTGGTATAAAGAATTTAAGATTGCTATTTACTGATTGTGGCGTTGGAAAGGTGAAGATCTGATCAGAAATAGGCCCATGGCTTAGCTCAGGAAACAGTGGTTAGGATTCAAAATCTCTAGAGAAGCCTAAATGACGGTAAAATGGTCGCGGAGGAGGGAGGACATTCAACGATGAAATACGAGCAGTAAGCAATATCGACGCAAAAATTACACATCAGTCGTTTAAGATGGCAAGGACATGTAGAGCTAATCTATACAAATCCACAGGCCCGTAGAGTCATCGAGTCCAACTTTAGGAGCAACGCAAAATCTTACCATATACGCACAAGACTACCTACCCCTTAGGTAACCATGCGTCTGTCTTCTAAGCGGAGATTTTCGCCATCCTTTTGGCTATGCGCTATTTTGTGACAAACAGGTGGAGGGATAGAAGCATATGCGTTTGCAGTGTTAGCCAAGCTGCATTAAAAGCGTTGCTTAACCCTGTTACCTCGTCCAAGTTAGTGCTCGGACTCAAGCTTTCTCTGAACTTGGTCGGAAGGCTTAACACAGTGAATCTTGTTTGGGTCCCAGGTCACACTGGTATCCAGGGAAATGAGATCGCTGATGAGCTTGCCAGACGGGGTTCAGAAGAAGCTTTCTCAGGACCTGAACCTGCGTTGGGTCTGCCTGCATTTGTGGTTAGGTCATCCATTGATACTTCGGTTTCTCGTGAACACGAGCGTCGGTGGCGTGACTGTGCTGGGTGTAGGCAGACCAAACGACTGCATCCGGACATCTGTAAAAGGTCCGCTTCTTTCCTTCCGTCTCTTAGGAGAATCGACTGCAGACTGCTTGTGGGCGTCCTCTCGGGCCACCAAGCTTTGCCAAACACTTAAATGTGTTGGGCTTGAGCGCCACCACCGTCTGTCCTGCTTGTGGAGAGGACGACGGTACAGCGGAACACTTCCTCTGTAGCTGTCCCGCCTTTGCTCGCATCAGGTGGCGGATCTTTGGGGCTGATGTAGTGAGTGCCGAACATCTAAGCTCTTCATCACTGAAGCTCCTTCTCATCTTTCTTCGAAAGACGGGAAAACTAAGTACATAAATGTAAGGTGTCTGCTTGGCAGTACAATGGACCTGTAGTTGTGTCTGAGTGATCCATCGGTTAGTAACAACCTCCAACAAAAAAAAAAAAATACGCAAAAAAAAGCTAATTCAAGAATCAATTTACGTGAAGAATTAAAAAAAAAATCAGATAACATCTCAAAAGCAAATTGTCTTCCATTTATCTATATCCATCATATATCTATACGCGAATGTAGATGGCGCTATAGTCGCGGGAATCTTCGCTTTTCCAGGGCTACACTAATTTAGGTCGCTACGGCTCATCGAAAAAAGTGGAATCGCTTACAAAGGCTTTTCTAGACGTGCCCCAGAGCTTTTAGAGGCTGGCCCTCTTTGAAAAATCACGGCCGACATGATACCAATTGCAAATATTTTGTAGACTCATTAAGCAACATTGAAACGTGTTTCCGGATGGACCAATACTCGTATGCAGTTTCCCCAGAACGCTGTGTAACAAAATCTCAACCCTGACTTGATTAATGTACCCAATCGGAGGCTGTACCTGAGACAAAGGAGCACCATACTTTCCCACAAGAAAGCACTCAATAAAATGTTTTATTAAATTACGTACCGAAGGGTTCCTTCCTCCCTGATGCGCACAAAACGCCGCGGACATCATCTATATGCGTTTAAAAATTCAATTGCTAAAAGGATCTTACGCCATCGTTCACATAAAGACCGACAATAATCAGCTTAAAAGCCCCACCACCATCAGAAGGAACCGTTGAAGTGCATTTTTAAAAAATTACTTTTCCCTCAACAGCGACACAACAAATCCGCGCAATACGCAGCAACAACACAGAAGCCTGAGAACTTTATGATCTTCGTCGTCGACTTTTGAAGTAGGTACATACACCTAAACCTGCATCCCTTCTATATAAGCCTTCGGCGAAGGAGCATTCCTTTCTATGTGATGTAATTACGGAATTAACACCAAAGGGGTTGTACATAATATCCGTTCGTCTACGAAAGGATTCGACATTTTTCAAATACACAACCCATGCTGCCATTTGCGTATTTTTAGCGCTGTGCACCCCATGCCCAATGCGATTCCATCATCTCAAGGAAATTACCTCTAGTTAAAAGAAAAACATTCAAAGGACTTACAGCACAAATAAGGATACTCCGTCTCCCTGCCACTGAAGCGAAATGCCTCTGTTGCATATTATAATAATTTAATCATTCTGAACGAGAACGACTGGAGAACGAGAGAAATGCGTCTAACAAACAACAGTAAAGGAACTATGAATACACTGCAGGATCAGTATTAATTCTTGAGCGTTAGGGGGGCATAAGGAGGAAAGATTTACTCGCTCACCGGACTGAAGCTAAATGACAGGAGTGATGGAGAGATATGATGAAATTTAATCATTTGCAAAAATGCCAAAAGGGAAATTATTCATTGAAAATCTCAGGCATCCCTTACGGTACTGCTTTGCCAAATACGAGTACATACAAATATATACATATACAGTGTACACTGTATGCAGATGGACTCACCATAGCTACGCCCGCATATGATAACCCAGCCGTGCAACAGCTTTGCATAGACATTTGGGCAGAGAGTTTCGTCTCTTGCCTTTTGCCAAAGGGACACACAAAGGGACATAATAGTGTTATGTACAAGCACAACCAACATTGGCAATACAACCAAAAGTACTTTGAATATTTTCCATGCGACTACTCGTAATTCCCTGGTAATACTCTGGTATCCATTTTGCTGGCGGAGGATATTTTCATGAGAAAGCAAAGTATCCCAAATATGTCTCCCTATGGTCGCTCTATTCGGTTTGGAGAAAAACGTTGCTGGCAAAATATTTTGATGGCGAATTGTGAAAGTTTGTGTTCAGAATTTTTTTCTTCCTCCTCGTCCTTGTTTGCAAGAGAGCCGACTTTTGGCATTATACTATAAAGTCGACTCATGTGCGTTGATAGATTCATGGTTTAGGTATGTGTGGTTGGGTGTATGGTTTCAAAGGAATTAAACTACTCTGGACACTTGATATGTCTGGTGAATCCAAAGGACTCTCTGATCAATCTCTGAGTAGGAACATTTATGGGGCGGTTCATTTGCCGATCGAAGTGGGAAGGGTGTACGCAACGGGTTGCATGGAAATTTCTAGATGACTGGGCGAACAATATATTTATGTCCTATCTGTAAGTTTATAGACAAGCTGATAGTAGGATTGCTTTTGGGTATAAATCAGTTTCTCAGCAGACTTGCAAAGTGATTATTTACAAAGGGTGTCGCTTGATCAATTTTAATTATTTTGTGCATTCTAAGTTAGGTCATTGAGGAGATTTTTGGTTGAAGTCGTAAAGGGAAATAGTCGGTGTAAGCTGCAGGTCCACGGACTTGTTGTGTCAGCCATTTCCAATTAATTACTTGCAATGGATTGCCTCTTCGCAAGTCAAATTGGTAAGAAATTGTTCTCAGATGAATAAAGAGTCACGTTTAAAAACAGCGACTACAACCATCAAACTTAGTAGGGTAGGGTGGGGTACTTTCGACGATGGGGCACTTTTGACTTTCGCTATTACAGAAAAGCTGTTAATTTTTAAATAAACCGTTTGATGGAAACTTGTGCTGCAATGTTCTCTCAGATCGTACACGAACTATGACAGTTCTTCTTCAGCAGTTGTGGTGGTTAGACCGGTTTTTAATTTGTTCAGTGATATTCTGCAATTTTTCCGGTACACGAGGTAAGTGATATTTATTTTTTTCTTATGGGAATTCCTTGGTTGTGAGTGTCAAATGTTTGGATTTATAATATTTTTAAGATATTTATAACATTTAATTAAATTACTTTTATAAGTTTTGTGAAAAACAATAACGATTACTAAAGCAAAGGATGGGGCACTTTCGACAAAAGCACATGGGGCAGTTTCGGCAAAAGGCCATGCAAGAACACCCAGCTGGATCGTCAAAATACTCTCACCTTATCTTTTTTAAGGGCGTTGGTCTGAGTGGATATAACGTGCAATTATTTTTTTTAACAAATCCTTTTATTTTACCTTTATTATTTACTTAACAATTTTTTTTTTCTTAAAACGAATGTGATTTTAAATATATTTCTTTAATTTAATTTTAATCTAAAAATGAATTTCTTCTCATATTTAATTTGTATGTTTTTAGATTTAAGATTTGTTTAACAATTTAAATAAAAACAGTACGTTCCTATTTATTGATTTATTCCGTCATCTAAACTGACGTCGAAAGTGGTCCACCCGGATGACGATTGTGCCCCACGATGGGGCAGATTCGCCTTTTTAGGGTAGTTTTAAATTTTATTTTTTTTGAAATGTTAAGGGTGAAGTTAACTTTTAAGAAAATATTCTTTTAGTAAAATAATCATAGCTTGAAATAAAAAAAAAACAGATTTCAAATATTTATTTGCGAAGGAAGTTATTTCAAATCTGCGAAAAATGTGTTGAATCTGCCCCACCCTGATCTACACATATTCCATACAACAATTCCAGGTAGGGTCTTTCATCAAGAGCATTACCTACTCGACGCTAAACCGTGGATGGGACTGAATGATTTATTTACGAAATGTGACACTTGCAAAGCTTCTCTTGTGCAAGTGAACTTGCTTAAGGTCCCCTCCAAAAAACAGGCCACCTTAAGTAAAGTCTTCCTCTGAAGTAATGAAGTTAAAGTTTTAAAGACTATAGTTACAGAAACTTTTTGAAGTAATACTTCTTTAGGCACGCTTGACTTGGGGGGTAAGTTGGTGAATGCGCCACGAAAGCGTTACGGAAATTGCGAGCGCAAGTTGAGAGGGAGATATGAGTTAGAGAGATAGAAAGAGAGAATGTAACTCTCCGTTTCGTGTGTTACTGTAGAGGCAAGAGAGATAGATGCGAGCACACATTTTCGTTCTCTCTTTCTCTCACCCAGTTACGTTTCATTATCTAAGACACATCATACAGTGCAGCAGTGATACCAGATCAAGGGATTTATCACTTTTGGCGGGATTTTCTCACTAATAACAAGCTAAAAGGGACAAAGGTATTTTTCAGACCTCATAGTTCAAAAAGAAAGTGATTTTACCTTTTCGTCAAATTTTGTTCCTAATTGCTCATTTCGAATAAAAAAAATTATTCAACCTACGATCAAAATAAATATTTTCATGTTTAGAAAAAAGTCATTCAAAATATCTAAATTCTTTCATTCTCTAAACTGTTTTGTAAAATTACATATGTGTCTGTGGATGAATCAGGAGTATTTTTTTTTAATAATAAATTTATTTATTTTGTAAACATTAAAGGGATATTTTGAGTATTACCGTGGGATAACCAGCCTCTAAAGTCTGGTATCACTGCAGTGCAGGCCTATTATCTGTATCACACTGTAGGAGCAACAGAGATAGGTGCGAGCACACAGTTTCTTTTCATTCTCTCATTGACAGTTACGTTTCGTATATCTAAGACACGCCTATTACAAGGTTGCCACTTTGGTAATTTTTAATTTTGGTATTTTTTTTGCTTATTGAGTTTTGGTAATTTTTATTTGGTTATGGTAAATTTTTAAGCAGATGTACCAAGAATGCGAACTCGATATCACCTCATTTAAATGCTACCTTACTGCTTCTGAGTGAACGCATTTCACTATTTGCATATGCTTCATCACCATCCATATAAAACTGTTTTATTCGCTATTCAAAAAATTACAGAATGCACTCATTTTCTTCTTTTGACAGATGGTGAACTTCGAAATGGTTTCTGTTCCTGTTTATAACTATATTGAGATATCGATAGGTTAATTAATCATATTTTTCATATACAGACATGAAACTCTAATTTGTTAAGGGTTTGTTATTAGAAAAAAGTCTTCTAGCAGCTGGTAATTTTGTGCAAAATCAAATCAAACAAATTGAGTTTTTTCTGTAAGTGGCAACCGTGGCCTATTGTCTGTATCATACTGTAGGAGCAAGAGAGAGCAGTGCGCGCCCATTTTCTTGCTCTCTTCCTCTCATACCAAGTAAATTCTGGAAGAAAATTGATATATTAATATGTATAAACTAAACATGTATATATAGATGGAGCTCGTTTTTTTTTTTGTTCAGGGACTAAGCTCCCCTCTTTGAAATTGATTTTAAAAAGATGCTGATGATCGATATCCCCGACTGGCGGTTCCAATTACAGTGAGCTCCTGGGATATGTAGCCACCTTATACCGTCTGCCCACATGGATAATGTCTAAAAAAAGTAAAAAGAAATAAGCAACTCCAGTTACATGCGACTTCATGCTAATGAGGAGCTCGAATTTTCGTCCTCTCGACTGATTAAACAAAACATTTTCTTTTTTTTAGTTCAATTCAAGCCTCCATCCTCGGACAAAGGACAAGGCCAACGCATGAAAGTAATCTCATTAATGAAGACAGAGCAAAAGAGAATGAAAAACAAAAATACCTACCTACAAATAAATATAAAACAACCGCTTCAACTATCAGTGAAACATTCATGAGTGCGATATCCTTTGGGGCAATGGGAATGTCATGCATAAGAGAAATAAAAACAACAAAGAGCAACGGAATTAATAAAAACAAACACACAGCAACCGGCAATAGCAGCACCAATTCCAGAAAATTCCTCCCAATTAATTTAACAGGAAAAGTTCATTACTTAGTTACTCACTTACGAAACCAGAAACTTTGAGCTATATACCATACCACCGCCGCGCTGGTCGATTGTCTGGTGATACTCCTTCTCCTTGTGTTGCTACACTGCTACCGGTGTAACCGGTAGCCGGATGAATTAAACTTTCATATCATCCTATGTGTTAACTTGCGAGTGGCGCCACCCCACCACTCCAGACTTCAGAGCTGTGGATAGGCCAAGAATGTCGGTTATTTCTTGGAGACAAACAGAACGTTACAACACACTACAAAGGCATCCTGGCATCATCATCGTGTCGTCATCGTTGTCGACAAGAGTCCATCCATCGGCGTTCCCCATTCCGCCCAATTGCAGCGAACAGTGTAGACTGTAATCAATGAACAAGAGCATATGGGAGACGGAGTGGCATTCTTTTGACTACCGCATGTCGGCCCGGCTGGTTATATGGGCATGTTACATTGTAATAAGTGAAATTGAATACAGTGTGACATGCAAGAGTGTCACACATTTTATGCGACTAAAGGGGTCAATAAAAATAATTTTAGGTAAATTTTAGGTATAACAAAGAAAATTGAAAGAAAAAGAATTAAAAAAATAAGAAATAAAGTGCACGACTGGGTCGAACGAAACTTTCTCGTTCATCAAATGTTTGCAAATATCTTCGGAAATTTGTTTTTGAATATGCGTTGGCAGTTGTAAACTGAATATAACAATTGACGTGTGTGGTGTGAAAATGAAGTGGGAGTTCCTGATTCCGGTTGGTATTATTATAAGGTTCATAATCAATATGGTTAAAAAAAAGAAAAGAAGTGGGTTATATTTGTTAACAAAAAGTTTTTGCATTTTTAATAGAAGTGGAACATTGAAATTATTACAAAAATATACCGTAGATATGTGAATACAAATCGGAATTTGTCAGATAATTTTTGAGAAATAATTATTAATCTGATTTGTTCGAATTTTTGGAGAAAAACTAAGTACGGGATATTATTTAGAATACTTTTGTTATCCTTAATAACTCCTTAGAACGGTTTCTGTAAAATTTGGCAGACAAAACAGTGCCAAATATTGCAACGTTTAGTTTGAAAAATACTATTGCTTAACTATTTACCTGAAAACCGAGTAAAAGTTATTGTTCGCGATGTAAGCATTACTAGGTTTTTAAAGTTTTTTTTTTATCGAAAATGGGGTTTTCGAGATATGATCAGTTTAGAAAATTAGCGTTTTCTGTGATTCGAATTGAAAATTAAGGACGCAATAATTTTGAAAACATCAATTTTACTCAAAGTTTGCATTTTGGTCAAAATCGATGTTGCCGTTTTCAAGTAAACTAAAGAAAATTACATTTAAAAAAAAAATACTTTTTTCAAAAATCCATTTTACTATAATACAGAGAAAAACTGAGTTTGCCATTAAGTTGGAAATGGTCATATTACCATAGAAATGAATTTATCTGACAATCGTATCTACCGTATTTCAGATATGTCCAAATTTAAAAAGTGCCGTTATTCGATTTTTTAGCGGAAATCTGAGTATGCAGTCGTGGTAACCTCACCTACTTAAGCTTAAATATCAATTTTCGTTGAAATCGTTAGAGCCGTTTTCGAACAAATCAAACTGGTATGAAAATTTTATATGGGAAGTACCATTAATAGGTTACCGTGAAAAAAAAACGGCCCCGAACTGTAAGCTCCCAAACTTCAAATCCTAAGTTTGAAGGAAATCCGGGCGAGCGTTTAGTCTGTAGGCCTAGGGACATACAGACAGACAGACAGACAGACGGACTTTTGTGCAACACTTTTATGAGTTCCTCTATCATCGTAATGTCAGAATTAATCTCGAGTTCGCATACAATATATTTCTCTTACTATGTAATGGAGAAAGTTAAAAAAGAATCAGTCACAATTACGGGTGTATTTTTTTAATCGTCAGGATATATTTTATTGTGTAGGAAATACTTTTAAATGAAGTGTTTTTTTATTCATTATTATAAACTACTACTACTATAAAAAAAAGAAGCCAAATAAGGCTTTTTCATGCCTTTTAGGCATTATTTCATTTGCTAAGACTTAAGGCTTGTTTCTTCTCAAAAAGGATTTTTTTTTATTTTAAATATGTTTTTTATTTTTTTTTTGATTCAACATACCTACCTACTTTTAATTTTTTAAAAATTCTTAAAAAGTCTTTGCCAAAAAAAGAAATTATATGTAACCTCTGTCTAAAAGAATGTGTTTTCACCTTCAAATAATTCCAGCTTCCACTTCCAGTAACTGGAATGAAATGCGAAAGCTGTTTGTTGTATACATAAAAATTATTTTTGTTTAGTTTTTAATATTTGTGTTTAGTTTTTGATTTATTGTTCCACTTTACCTAAAAAAACTATTTTTGGCCTTATAACATTGAAAAAGGCATCTTTTTTTCAAGGTACGCATTTTTTCGTCAAAAGTGGTTGGCAACGCGAACATTGATGAGTTCAATGGCTTTTTACCATCTCAAAAATGCCCAAACCGCTTGAAGAAGTTTTCACTTCAAAAAAAACGGAAGTTGGAATTAGTGTTTTTATTGGAATTCGAACGGAACTCGCTTAGCAGTCCAACACACTAACCACTAAGCCACTGCGCTGACATAAAACCATGTTCATATTTTTTTTCATATTTCCTACACAGGAACTGTTCTTGTGCCTTGGACTGTCTTCTGCGGTCAACCCAAGCCTTCATTTACAGCATAGCATGATAAAGGGATATTTCTGTAGAAACCTTAACATATCGTTACGTGTAAAAATGAAACAACTCAAATCAATTGAAGGAAACGTGCATTTATATCGTCCTGTGTGTACATACCATCAGCCAGCCCCCCAACAAACATGCCACTTGCGCCACCATTGTTCCAACCAAGTGACCGTCTGAAGTGGCCATCAACGTCCATGCTTTTTGTTTCCAACAGAGCCTTCCAAAGGATAACAATTTATTTTGGCAATTTATTAGCATGAGGCATTTCTCTGTTTGTTTGCTTCAAGTACCGCACACAACAGGAAAAAAAACAACATTCCATCCGACGAATTAGTTTGATTACAAACCATGGCAACACCCTTCCCCCCACCCCTTTGAAGCAGAGTCAATGTAGAGTCGACTCCGTCCGCATCCAAAATGAACAAACGAACAGGCAATGGTGACCGCACATAATAATAGGCGCCGCCGCCGCCAATACAGCGGTGGAAAAATTCGCTGGCACCGCCGGCCGTCGTTCATGTGTACGCAGGGGTATAATGTTTAAAAGCTGCCGCGGCGCTCGGCGCCACTGGGCCTTTTTTCCACTCGGACAGACATTTCAATCCGCTTAATGCATTTCACCAACGGATATGCTGCCACAACGCGATGTGGGGCGGGGGTAGTAATTATTATTATTTAATGAACTCGTAATGGGGTCGGAAGGGGGCGAGCTGTGAGCACTCAACAGGCGCAGCGTAATGGCAGCGCATTTCGTAATTCCCTTTGGCGCTAGAATTTAATCTGTTTCCTCGCTCTCCTTTGGTGTGGTGCGGTATTACCAATTTTCCAGTTGCCTATTGTTTTAGTGGGAAATTAAAAAGTTCTCCGAATCTGGGTGTAAAGTCGCGGTGCTGGAGGTGGATGTGTTCGATATACATGTTTGCTCTACTGGGATACACACAAATGGAAGCAACCAACTATTGCAAGTGTAATTATCCACCGAATCCGAAAAGGGTGGGAGGAAAAAAAAATATGCAGTGGGACTGGGCGCTGAGGGCGGCTTAACGGTGAAGAGGTTTTTACTCCTTAGAGTCCATATTTTTCTAAGCTTGCATAGGGCATATGTTACATGAGAAAGCTCTAGATATGTGCAGGATACAGAAAAGATGGGAAATGGACCTGCAGAAGTCCCATGGCAACGAGCATTACTCGCACAAGCAAAGTCAGTCGCGAAGAAAAGAATTAAAGGTCCCAAATTTACCTTTAAAACCCGGGTTGATTGATTTAAACTTAATATTTTATTGGTTGGTAAATTTTGCTATAGACCTTTGAAATCAGACCATCCCTATCACGTCTGGGCTTAGTTGCGGTACTTGCATCGGTTCACAGTCCTGTATCGGTATCCGTCATCAGCGAGAACAGCGGACTCCTCTGGGGCCTCAGCTGGTTCAGCTTGTAGAGCTTCCTCTGCAGGTGGAAGGTATTCGGGGGCAACGACCTCCGACACATCACGGCGTTTCCTGTACTTCAACCTGCGAACGGTCTTGTATCGGTATCCGTCATCAGCGAGAACAGCGGACTCCTCTGGGGCCTCAGCTGGTTCAGCTTCTACAGCTTCCTCTGCAGGTGGAAGGTATTCGGGGGCAACGACCTCCGACACATCACGGCGTTTCCTGTACTTCAACCTCCGAACGGTCTTGTATCGGTATCCGTCATCAGCGAGAACACCGGACTCCTCTGGGGCGTCAGCTGGTTCAGCTTCTACAGCTTCCTCTGCAGGTGGAAGGTATTCGGGGGCAACGACCTCCGACACATCACGGCGTTTCCTGTACTTCAACCTGCGAACGGTCTTGTATCGGTATCCGTCATCAGCGAGAACAGCGGACTCCTCTGGGGCCTCAGCTGGTTCAGCTTCTACAGCTTCCTCTGCAGGTGGAAGGTATTCGGGGGCAACGACCTCCGACACATCACGGCGTTTCCTGTACTTCAACCTGCGAACGGTCTTGTATCGGTATCCGTCATCAGCAAGAACAGCGGACTCCTCTGGGGCCTCAGCTGGTTCAGCTTCTACAGCTTCCTCTGCAGGTGGAAGGTATTCGGGGGCAACGACCTCCGACACATCACGGCGTTTCCTGTACTTCAACCTCCGAACGGTCTTGTATCGGTATCCGTCATCAGCGAGAACAGCGGACTCCTCTGGGGCGTCAGCTGGTTCAGCTTCTACAGCTTCCTCTGCAGGTGGAAGGTATTCGGGGGCAACGACCTCCGACACATCACGGCGTTTCCTGTACTTCAACCTGCGAACGGTCTTGTATCGGTATCCGTCATCAGCGAGAACAGCGGACTCCTCTGGGGCCTCAGCTGGTTCAGCTTCTACAGCTTCCTCTGCAGGTGGAAGGTATTCGGGGGCAACGACCTCCGACACATCACGGCGCTTCCTGTACTTCAACCTGCGCACGGTCTTGTATCGGTATCCGTCATCAGCGAGAACAGCGGACTCCTCTGGGGCCTCAGCTGGTTCAGCTTCTACAGCTTCCTCTGCAGGTGGAAGGTATTCGGGGGCAACGACCTCCGACACATCACGGCGTTTCCTGTACTTCAACCTGCGAACGGTCTTGTATCGGTATCCGTCATCAGCGAGAACAGCGGACTCCTCTGGGGCCTCAGCTGGTTCAGCTTCTACAGCTTCCTCTGCAGGTGGAACGTATTCGGGGGCAACGACCTCCGACACATCACGGCGTTTCCTGTACTTCAACCTGCGCACAGTTCGATATTGGTACCCAGCATCCGCCAAGGCAGCAGAATCCTCAACTCCGTTCACAGCTATATCTCCCACCTCTTCGGCTGGCGGAAGGTAGTCCTGCTCGGGGATAACAGCAGCAGAGCTCAGCGCTAGCGCTGCAAACAGTATCCAAGCTACTTTCTGAAATGAAACAAAATGCTTTACACCCTCTCAGTTGTGACTCCAGCTCTAGTCTCCCCTACCATTCCGGTAATCTTTGCAAGCTTCGATGTGTGAATGACTATCTCTCTGACTGTCTTGCTTATTTATAGCAAAGCAAATTTTGCTCATGCCAACTTCGCACCTGCATTCCGGGCAATAGTCTGTTGTCTGGCGTATCGATGAGTGGCGCGGGTATTCTTGAGATTGAAGTGCGCTCTCGTCGACATATCCAATTCCAGTTCTGTGCTGCGGAAATTAATGATGGCGCCGTGTCGTTGTGTGGCCTTACTCGTTACTTCGCCGAAACCACCCCATCAGAGACTTCAGATGCCCTACTTAGCATGCGAACAACACTCTGCCTTTAAATTAACACATCCCGACAATCAGAATTTAAAATTAGGATATACTTGTGTGTTCCCTCTGGGCGGGAGATATGACAACGATGACGACAACGAAGAACAAGCAGGTCCTACCGATTGTCTAGCGCAGACCTGATTCATTAGAAAATCATTTCGCGCGTTTGTTTTTCCTCCTCAGGCGATGGCCCGCCTAAGTCCTCTTATCCTACCGAAGAGCTCATAAATTGCCATCTCGTATTGACATTATTATAGGCTGAAGGTAAAATTTCGCTCTCCGTTCGTCCTTGATTCTCATGCGGATAGTATACGCAGCTCTAAAAGCAATCTTCGCGTACTCACGTAACATTGCTTGCGGGGGGTGCTGACTCAAGCTCAATGTGCAAAATATTTATGACGCGCATTCGAATAATGATGTCTCAAATATGGAGCTCTGTGTGACGTGGGCTCCAGCTGATATGTCTGATTGAGTTTTCTTTTATCGGTTGTGTTGTCAGTGGTTCGAGGACGGAGGGTGGTATTCTGTCCAAAAATGAGGGTATCGGTGGTTCTATCCGCATCTGTTCGATGTCTCAATCACACACGCATCTTTTTGAGGGGATGGGTGACATTATTATTTGACGGGGATTTGTATTTGCGTTAATTCACCCGGTATGGCGAATGAAATATTAAATGCGAGACGCTTCTCGGGTGTCTGGTTATGTGAAGGAATGAGTTCTGACAGACACCTGCAATGTGGCAGCCCCAGAGGCTTTGGCGTTTGCAATAGGCGGATGGAGTGCCTGAGGGACTGTATATATGTTTTATTGGTTTCCCAGGGAGTAATCGTTTCTTGGTATGCCCCCTATAAATCTTTGAGATAGGTACAGCAATTTCGTAAGGCGAATAGATTTTGGAAATTATTATTTGTAGACAGAAGGTAAAAGAGCTCATCGAAGGGCTTTTCCTGTTTGTTAGTCACAATCAATCCACTAAGGTAAATGTTTTGGAAATACCTATGAACTGTCCCGGTCTCTTAAAAATACTACAATTTTATGACCGACGCACTGCTCTTCTACCTTTAAGATCGCGACGGCCTACCTAGATAATGAGCCAGTGCAATTCTTTTTTGCAAATTCGGTTGCTCAGTAAATAGTGTCGCGCGTCTTATCCATTTCACCCGAAACTCCATGAAGTCCTCGTAGCAACCAGCTGCCACGCCCCTTGCCAGAGAAATCGCCCACATTTTGGAAAATACTATCAAACGACAATCCAACGTCCATTACCAAACTTCAAAGATCAAGCTGCCATTTATCGCTGAGATACAGTGATTTAATTGATATTTCTGTGTTGCAGGAACCACGCCTCCTTTTTCAAATTTATTTATTATGTCATCAACAAGCTTAGCTTACAGATTACGAATTTATATTGTATAATACTTTAAGTTTAATGGAAAAGAGAACAAAATTTTAGGAAGTAAATAATACTTTTGACATTAGTTTGAAAGCAATCTAAATAAAATGTTTTTGAAGCGTTCTCTCGAAATATGAAAATCCATATGCCTACTCACAACATTGAATGAATTAAGGTATCTAGTAATTGGCTCGTTCCGACCATAATTTGTTCTATAACCCTGTTGGTAAAAAATTGATTATCCCTTAAAACCCTCCCCGGAGCAAAACAAAACTGTACAACTATCGATATGCGAACACAGTAAGTCTCTCGCAAACATTCTGTCATGTGCATTCCTTGTTGCCTTAAGTGTCATTAAACCTAACAGTTGACATCTAGCTTTATAATAGGGCTGAAAATCCCCAAGACTTTTAAAGAAGACGTATTTTGTAAACCACCTTTGCACTCTTTCAAAACGGTCCGACTGTTATAAATAGTTTGGATTCAATACAACATCGGAGTATTCAAGTTTTGATCTGACCAGGGTATTGAAAATCGATATCAATGTGTGAGGATCAGCGGTTCTTTTAATGAACCCAACAAGAGAATTGGCCTTAGCGTTTATATACTCAATCGGCCGTACCAATAATCAACTTTAGTCTGGCAGTTTGCGCAAAGAATCAACACTTTCCAAAATTAACCAATTAACAAATATAGTTGTCAGAATATCGCTAACTGTAGGGTTAAATGTTAATGTTCAGAATCCCATGTTTATCTTGGGCATTAGCTAAATAAATCCTCCCTAAATGTCATTTTCAAGAGGAGTGTTGCCACAACCACTAAAAATGGTGGTATAAAATTTCGTAAGAGGAGCGAATTTAAATACACTTTTGTCCAGCCTGAACTTTTAGTGAATTGTAAATGTTTTCGGACTTTATTCGATGGAATACAACAATGCAAGTTGTTTTTAAGTTTAGCAAAGAACAATTCTTACAAATGCATGCACAAAATTGAAAAATATTACATTTTTGTTTTATTTCTAAACACTATGTATTTCGAATATTTTCATTAAAAGAAATGTTTGAACCCCTTGCGTTTGCTTTTTGATTGGTTTTCTTTTTTTAATAGTTTGCAAGTTACGTGTGCATAAGTAGTACAAAATAAATTTGATATAAGTTTAGGATATTTCCAAGACTTTCTGGGGAGGCGTCGAGAAGAGAATAAAATACCGGTTCACTTAAGATTGGACAGCTCATACCCGAATACTTACTTTTTTCTACAACTCTCAGTACCTTAGGCTGCAACCAAATCCTCTTTGAAAATTGAATTTGTTCCCAGATTGGTGTGAAAAGGTTGGCTTCGCGGAAATATAGACATAAGAATTGTCAGCATTAAGCAAAATCCCCGCGAAATAATAAATTTAAGAACTTCTGGAGCAATAACGCAGGTAGTATGTGCGAATTCAAGATAAACAGAGTTCTGTTTTATTCAGTTTGAATTCAAAGAGGAGTACGCATGGCGGTTTTCGTGTAGAAAAATCTCGGTTGGTTTATATTTTTCTGAATGAATTTAACATTTTTGTCGCTTTCAAAGTTTCCCGAATTAACTAATATGAGCTATACAATTTTTAAAAGATCATTACAACATTTTACAAGCACTGTTTCGTTGCTTGGCAGATTGAAATTCAAAAACGGAAACGATAGGTCCCTAAAACGTTTTTGGCTTCCTACGTGAGTTTTTAATTTATTCACTTATTCACTTGATAACCACTCAATCTTTAGATTAATAAGCTTTGATTTGCATAATCAGCCTAATAAACTGTGTTCGTTTATTTAATAATTTGAAAGACATCTTATTACAACAGAAATTCAATCATAAATCAATCGTGAAGTATTTGAAAACAAAGGAAAGCGTACTATAAAAAGTACCGAAAATTGTGTCCGATCGGAGGAGAGGGCATCACTGATTTGCATATGATATTTGACAGATCAGCGGATATTTTGTGCATTTTCTATTTTGTGTTTTGTTTTTGCAAGCTTCAAAAGGCCTCTGAAAAATATCTGTTAGGCAAATTAATTTGCGATTTATATATTCCTTTTCTTAGAATAAAATCCTCGTTCTGAAATAAAACATTGACCTTCTTTTTCACGCAAACAAATTATGAAATTTGAATTCTGCGATGACAAAAAATGTAATAGATTCTAAGAGTGTTGTCGCACTAGCAAATGTGGAGGTCGAATTGTTTATTGGTACCGTTTCACTAATGCTGTACATTTTTACTAAAGCTGGCAACCAGCTAGCTAATCGTCGACATTAGTGTTTGATTATTAGTAAGGCCGAATATGAGTAACAAAGGTTAGTTTCGTATCAAGGAAGCACCAAGATCTTTAATTCTGTCAACTTTTATTAATGGCATCAATAAAATAAGTATTCGAATATTTCGTTAGAGAAAGCAAAGCATATTCGCAATTTTAAATTTGAGCAATTATTGACGCACCAACTTGATAAATTGTTCAGGTCCGTCTGGACCTTTAAACATTAATTTTTAAAAATACTTTGAGGTCGTCAGCATACATTAAAAAGTGGCAAAATTGCAGCTGTTGGAGAATATCATCAATAAATATTATAAAAAGGAGCGGCCCAAAATGACTACCTTGAGGAACTCCAGAAGTGCGACATATTAAGCTTGAGTAATTATGTTAATAACAGACTTGCTGAAACCTTCCATTAATAAATGATGAAAACCACTTCAGCATAGCAGAATCAAATCCAAATTGCCATAGCTTTCTTTTCAGAATTTTTTACAGAGTCGAAGGCTTTACTAAAATCCGTATATACTACGTCAACTTGACATCCGCCAGGGCACTCATTCCGTTCAGACGATTATCGTCGAAACGAAAGACCTCCAAAATAGCAACTAAGTGCCAAAATTACGAGTTTGAGACCTTAATCGAGTTCATTTTCCAAAAATGTGATGAAAGCTGACGATAGTGAAACAAATTCGGGCAGAATATAAGTTCTTATGGTCATCAAAGTTTCAAAAACGATATCGTGCCGACGATTATTGTTATACGGAATTTGCCCCCTGATTTGATGTTTTCAAACGACCCGAAACAAAACCTTAATTTGAAAATTTATTTTGTTTTAAACTATACATTCAAAAAGCTTTGGTGTAGCAGAAAGTTTGCAAATACCCCCATAGTTTTCTATGACATTTTTAGAGCCAGATTTAAAGATCGGCAACAAAAATGAGACCTTCCAGTCATCCAGTAGCCTGTAACACAACGCGACAAGTCAACAAGTCTAAATTAACTTGTCCACTTATGCTTGTCCGACAAGTACAAATTAATTCTGTAACAGAACGTAAACCGTCAAAGAATTAAATTCCCTTGACTTGTCGCCATTCTTCGACAAGTGTTTTATATGTGAAGATGGCAAAAATCACGGAAGACAAGAAAGCGTTATTTTAACAAAATTAAGATATCCTATTTGGTGCTTTCAGTGGTGTCCTAACAAAAGAAAATAAATGTACAAAGTGGAAGGAAATAGACAACCGGACAAAAAGCCTAAATGTTGTTGCGCAAAATTAGAATTGGACGTATGTAAGGGATGTATGTTGGCAAAATGTTAAGAAACGCACAATTGTATGTACTAACTAAATTGGTAATATTAGAATTAATATGTTAATTACATAAATCATTCACTTGTCAGTTTTTTACCACAGTTCGCCAAGTGTGTCTTGACACTTGTCGTGTTCTGTTACAGAAAGAAGGAAATTATATAATTTCCCACTTGTCATCTTTCATCGGGACAATTGTCGCAGTGCTCTCGGACTTGTCGTTTTGTGTAACACAGTCTTTGACAAGTTGTCGAAATTCACTTGTCCTACAACTACTTGTCGCGTTCTGTTACAGGCCCCAGGAATAAACCCGATGCTAGCGATAGATTAAAAATCATAAGTAAAGGATTGCTGATAGAGCTGCAATATTTTTTTTTTAAATTATTGCACGAATGCCATCAGCACCAGGCTTAGGATTTGATTTTAGGCTACAGACAGCAGACTCAATATCCTGAATCTCTAGTGCTAGTTGGCCAAAATCAATTATAGGAACTGAATATGATTCGGCTCAATTTTTCGAAAACTTATTTATTGCGATTTGTTTCTTTCAAAATGTTTGTATAAAGAGGTATAACTTGTTTGTGTGTAGTAACCTTATTTGCTGAACACATTTCAACCAGTTTTTCACTGATAGCTACAACTATTTTTTAGACCCAAAGCCAAGTTGAAGAGAAGCGAAACATCAGTTACACATTCTTCCATACACTGAGGAGTGGGTATAAAAATGTTCCGCTGTCGTGACGATCTTTCAAATCGAATTAAATCCCGTTTGATCTCACCTTTAACCGAAACTTCGCAAGATCATCATTCAGACTCGTCTCTCGTCAGCTATAGCTATGGCTATGGCTACCGCAGGGAGCGCACGCTGAAGACCCCCAGTGTGGGCAGATACTCAAACGCAATTAATTCGAAATCTACTCACGTATACACGAGCAATTAATCACTTCTTTGCAGTTAAAACGAATACAATATTCAAATCGTGTGACTGCTAAGTGCTACTTGATAGTTTGATTGATGGATTCATTTCCGATTGCGATGGGTACCTATGCTAGATCATGGCAACCCGATCATGTACCGTATAAATATTTTGGCGAGTGTTTTTCTCAAGGTTGCCCAACGTACATGTTTTCAAACAGAGGGCAATTATGTCCCCCATTGTTGTGGCTTGTGGCTAAATGAAGTAAAAGTGCGCGGGCTTGACTCGCCTAATCTATGTTTGATTTATTCGCAGCCAGCTGGGCTGTGCCTTTATGTTATAAAATATCCATTTGTCTGCATCTGCAATGCCTCACCCAAATCCATCAAACTTGTATTCACAACACTAAAACCGTACCGTGTTTAATTACTGCTCCAAATCCAAAAGCAAATCGGTAACATGTGCATTTTTCGGAACGGTCCAGGGTACTTTTTTGCGTGGGCCTTTTGTATCCAATTATTCAAAGCTAGGTGTTCCCACCCACCTGCATGGGTTATTTATTTTGCACTGCACGACTAAAATCCTAATGCCCTTGGATCAGTGTAAAAAGGGAATTATGACCCGGCTTGGGCTGCTCTCTACAGCGCATTGTACTCGTATGTATCCCCAGTGAATATTACATCGAATATTCCCGGTTGGCAAACAAAATACCCCAGCCCACATTCCATTTGGCCGGCGCGCATCAGCTTAATGCATATATGCATCCTTTCACAAATCCACAGGCGAAGACAAAACTACAGAAAAAAAAATGCACTCCATAACGCCCATCCACACAGAGCCAGAAATTCCGTCGTACAAGTTCGACCATATAAAGCCATAGCCATGGCCCAATGCCGCAATGGAGTCTACAATATTAATTTACGTTTTCCCAATATAACCGATGTTGAACATTGTTAAAACTTTTAACGGGTTATGAGGCTCACGCTAAACTCGCTTCTCTACGTAGTCTGAACTGGCCATAGTCGGTCGCCTCCCCTTGACTGTTTGAAACGCCACATCGAATTCACGGATCGTGGTCATATTCGAGGGAGTTTCGGTACTGCATGCGGCACGATATTTCTATGCTCGTAAAATCTCCATCGTTCAAACAAGCGCCCGGGGTCGCTCGTTGGGCTGTCGGAGGGGGGCCCGACCATATCCATGTAGGGGTAGCTATGTAGAAATGTAGTTTTCCGGCGGAAAAAACCACAGGTGCGGATATTTCTCTATGCATTTCAAATGGGTATTGGTTTGGTTTGATACACCAGGTCGGATGTGTGTATGCATTGTGGAGTGTCCTGGATACTTTTTGAACAGATTTCATATTTTATGAAGCCCTTCGGTGGTGGGTACTGCATGTTTGTATTTATTGTGTATGGACCGGAATTGTGTTTTTTCCTTCTTCTTATTTTTTCTTGCTGTTGCATGTTTCCAACATTTTTCGTTTTTATATTCGGTGAGCAGTTTTGGAATCTAAATTGCATTCGCGATACCCAATATCATAATTTATGGGGGTTTTTGTTGCATCTGTAAATAGAGCAAAAGTATATATGGATTGATGGATATTTTCAACTGGGTGTACTGGTCAGTTGCTTAGTTTTGTCCGGGGCAGTTTTTTTTTTAAATTAATTTAACCGGAATTCGAATAACTATGGATCTTCTTCATTGAATTCATGTTGCGAGCCGATAATCGAGTAGAATTTTCATTCGCTACTTATCAATTTTGATACAGTTTTTTTTTTGTGGCAACCAAAAAAAGTATACCTACCCGACGGATTTGTTGAGGATAACTATTATTTTTCGAAACAGACTTAAGCTCTTGAAAGTTGAAGTCGAATATATTATGTTGGAAGTCCAGCTGCTGAACAATTGGGTGATGACAAAACGTGAAATTTTTCCTGGTATGCGGCTGTGCGCGAGATGCGCGAGATCAAAGAATAGCAGCAGTATAAAGGCACCAAGGGGAGAATTCGCTAAGAGAAGTGAATCTGGCACTGATTTAAATTCATTGTACAAACATTTTTATCAATTCAATTGACCGAAAGGGTGAGAGCTTTTCGATGTGGAAACAAGGACGATACACGACACATGATCATTTAACTTAGCCGTCTTTTATTATCAGCATGATCTGATGCGGATCAGATCACGAAAATAAAACAAGACGGATCAATGAAAATTGTAATTTTTGATTTGTGGCAAGAGTTGCTATCTAAAACAAATCAGATAATACAGGCAGCGTTGCAACAAAGGAAAAAATATGGGGGGCCATTTCCAAAAAGTTCGGGCCACTACCCTTCAGAGAAAATTAAAAAAAAAAAAATTCGAAGAGCTAAGGCAACATAAATGTAAAGTGACAGGTACAAAACAAAAAATACAAATTTGAATTATTATGAGGGGAACAAACGAAAATGAAACGTCAGTCAGTATGAATGAATTTAGTGTTGCTTTCAATATGTGACCTAAATTATTGCTATTTTTTGTGATGATATAAGAAATGGTGCTTTTTAGAATATATTGCTTAAGGAATACAAAAAATGAGATACGCGGGCCATTTCTTGTTGGCCCCGGGCCAAGGGACAAATGGCCCGATCGGGCACATTGTGGCAACGCTGAATACAGGGTATTACAAATATCATATTGCCACCAACCATATTGCAAATATTCTGCTCAACGTGACGTCACACAAGGCTCATGACATTTCACTTGCAAGTTCAGGGGTGTTACCATTTAAATCAAATTTGCACACTTTTTTTAGAAACTGATTTTGTAATTTTGGTCACATGAATACCACGACACACGATTTAATTCAAATAATCGTATTAAATGAAACAAATTCGCATAAGGTATTCCAATGTTTTCTGGACATTTTAATTTTATTTATAAAAAAAAAATAGAAAAACAGCGCTTGCAGGGAAAACAACATTTTTTTCCCATCACGATTGGGAAACTGTGAAACATTTCATAAATGTTTTTTTGGTGTCCAGATTCAGACCAGCGAAACATTTCATAAATATTTCAACAAAATTGTTTTGTTTAATAAATATTTATGAAACATGTAGGTATTTAACTATTTATCAAGTGTTTGGCTTTAAGAAAGGGGGAAAAAATCGGAATACGGACGGGGAGTTTATTCGAATGCGGAAAAATCAATTGATTTTTTGTGTTCCATTTTTTAGTCTGGCAATGCGATTGTGTGGCTATGGTTTACAGGCACACGAACATTCAAGAATGAAAGAACGCAGCCGGTTGTGGAATGCATTTTCAGATCATGAATCATGATGATGAATCATTCGATGATTCGATGAAAAGCAGGATCACATGTTGTTGTTGTAAGTGCATGTAAATCGATCATCTAGCTGAAAATAAAAAAGGGCTATTATGTAACATATAGAACAGGAAACCTGCTAAACAGAACCCGCCCAGATATTGCCAGAGTCACGGCAATAATCACTTGGCATTGGCCAATTGGGGACTATGCGGCCAAACTTGGGATCCCACACAACCCCTTATTGCCGCAGTTGTGGAAATACAAATGAGAAAGAAACTCTCTTCCATTTCCTCTGCAAATGTCCGGCACTAGCAAGAGCCAGATTGCGGACACTGAACCAACCTTTTTTCGACGACCTTAGCGACATTTCGGGTAAACGGATATTAGATACTATCCGTTTCCTCAACTCCACAGGTTGGATATAAGTACAGAATGTATCACACCCTTAGAAATCATCACAAATTATGTCACACGAGTCGTGGTAACAAAAAGGCACATCAGTGGTACTTGGGTTCAAAGCTGAGCCGCCACTTCTATATGCCTACCTACCATGTAACATATGGCATAGGTAACGTGGCCAAGTGCTGCAAAACCAAGCCCGAAAATCTGTATAAAAGCAATACTATTTTACAACATAGAATTATACGATTTTTTATTCATTCACTCCAAATAACATTTCGAATACACTAGTACAAAAAAATTATGAAAATTCATTTTTTTTCGATTTGCTATGTGTTTTCATTTGGGAAAAATTGTATTAATACTGTGTTCCTATGTCTTCGCTGCATATGTTGCTCGGACAATTTCCCGCTGCATCGGCAGGCTAAAAAACTAAAGTATGCAGCGAAAAACTGTATAGTAGGTCGAAAATTCAAAGGCTCAAAAGTTCAAACGTTCACGACTTCAAAAGTTCAAAACTTCAGAAGTCCGAAACTTCAAAATTTAAGGAGTTCTAAAGTTCAAGAGTTCAAGAGTTCAAAAGCTCAAAAGTTCAAAAGTTCAAAAATTCAAGAGTTCAAGAGTTCAAAAGTTCGAGAGTTCAAAAATTTAGGAGTTAAAGAGTTCAAGAATTCAAAAGCTCAAAAGTTCTATAGTTCAAAAGTTCTATAGTTCAAAAGTTCAATAGTTCAAAAGTTCAAAAGTTCAAAAGTTCAAAAATTCAAGAGTTCAAGAGTTCAAAAGTTCAAGAGTTCAAAAATTCAGGAGTTAAAAAGTTCAACAATTCAAAAGCTCAAAAGTTCTATAGTTCAAAAGTTCAAGAGTTCAAAAGTTCAAGAGTTCAAAAGTTCAAGAGTTCAAAAGTTCAAGAGTTCAAGAGTTCAAAAGTTCAAAAGTTCAAAAGTTCAAAAGTTCAAGAGTTCAAAAGTTCAAAAGTTCAAAAGTTTAAAAGTTCAAAAGTTCAAAAGTTCAAAAGTTCGAGAGTTGAAAAGTTCAAGAGTTCAAAATTTCAGAAGTTCAAAAGCAGTGGAAAAAACCTTAAGATGTAATTTATGTGTTTTCGGGGGATCGAGCCAGGGACTCCTCGCTTAGTAGTCAAAGGTTAACAAATACCTTCAAAAACTAAACTAAACCAATCTTACCCATCGAAAGATCATGTTGCTCGTTAAAATACATGCAACGCATTTAATTTGTTCCGAAACGATTCATTACTCCTCGGCCTGGTTTGATTAGGTAATTTGAACACATCCGCACATCGCAATTAAACTCTAATTAATTAGGATGCTCCTGCATTCACGGACTCGTTTATATAAAGACATAGTGACATACCGTAGTGGAAATTGTGTGCAAATTTCCCTCGAAATTGATTGAACTATAATTAAAGCCCCCAACTGCATGATACAAACACGTTCGCCCTGCGTGCAGAAGCCACCCACTGGTGCCTTATCGCACCCTCTGTGCCTCTCTTTCAACATGCAGAATGTGTGTTCTCTGCTGGCCCTGGCAAGCGCGCGTTCCTAATAGCAACGTCATTGTCAGTTATAATTGAATTTCATCGCCTATATCCAGACGAGACAGATCGGTGCATTGACGGTTGGCTGGTATGTACTTTTGGTTTGATTTGGTTTGGTCCTCCCGAGTACGACACATAATGAACATTCTGTGAAGTCGGATAAAAGCGTATCCATGCGAGTCGGTTTATTCTGATTCCTTACCGAAGCCTTTACAGCTCCAATGGTGCTGCGGCTTTGTCACACCATGTCCTCGTATTACAAAGGATACGCCCCTGAACCATGTAGAGATGCTTCCAAATTCCTATGATCCGCTCTTAATTAGCTTCATAGTCTTTCCATTTGTATATAGATTCGTTGGACTCTGATGGTAGGAAAAAGAAAACGCCATTTCAAATAATAACAACTCCTCCGAGGGGCATTTAACGTTCCATGGAAAAACAATCCAAACAAATTCGAAGCCGGAAAAGAATAACAAACGACAATTTCACCACGCTCAACATCCGAACAATTACTTCGACAAGACAACCTCAAAGGAATTTCGTACATGCAAATATTTCCACTAGGCTCGAGTGTATACTGGGTCCCTATTCTTCGCCGCCGTGTCCTGCGGTCCTCTATATCTAAACAGCGAAACTTTATTGGAAAATGCCTCAATTTACATAAAAGTCGACTCGTGTCGTGAAACATTTTTTCGCTCCGAATGTGGTGAATAACAAACGAGGATGTCTACCAGTGAAATTCTTTCAAAAGAACCGGGAAAAAAAAACAAAACAAACATTTTCTTGCACTCCCACCGAAAGGCAAAGGCAGTAAAATAAATTGTGTTGTTGTTATCATTGGCTTTGTTTGTATGGCTGTGTGATAGTGCTGAAAAGGTATAGTAGATTTTCGTTCTCTGGGTGTGCAATAATTCCGTTCAATTGTTGGCGTGTTACGTGCGCCTAAATGGTTCCCGTCACAGGAAAAGGAAAATTTAGCCACTCTTCGTGCAAATAGGGTGAAGTTTGCTGAGGTGTTTCGTTAAAAGGATTGAATTATCAAAAATACGTTGAAAATATTACAAATAGAGTTTTTTTTTTATTATTTATTCCTTCATTTGCAATGTCTAACTCTAAATAAATCAAGCGCAATCCCCATACGGATGGTGTAGTTCTGCGAATGAGTTCAACAACTAGTTGTACATTTGACTTGGAATACGCTGAGAAGAGGAAGCTATTAATCAGCTTATGCATAGTTGTCCTCAAGAAACCCAACGATATTTATGCGGCCAACACAATTTGAAATTCAAAACCCTTCTTCTTTTATAAAGAAAGTGGATGTAATTAAATAATTCTTACAAAGCTGTATATCTTCCACTCGAAAGTGGTCAAAAAATACATTCTCCAATCAATTGGCTTACACGGGCCAACCGCATAATGTGTATATATATAACAACAGAGACACCTTCGGCAAACTTGATAACTTTGGCCACGTTTGTTGTTAAGGTTTACGCGTCATCTTGGTTCTTCTTCAAAAATAAACAATCGTGCAAGGATGGTACACAATATAATATAGTTATGGCCGCCAGATATCTTCCAGAAGAACTTAAGAACCTAATCGATCCTGTCACTCAGCCGAATGATTATTTTACACATCCTGAAAACATTCTTCTTGCTATGGTAACATACAACAATAAGCACATTAGAGAACTGGCAGCTCGGCGCATATTAAAAGCACGTAGTATGCCTCGGTCTTCAAAACCCGGCCCTCTTGTTAACATCAATGGATCAAAATATATCGATTTAATAAGTGGGCAAGAAAATGTTTCTGGCCCACCGGTTATGAAAAACTTGTGTGACCAAGAAGGTGAAGTTTTCTTTTTAAGGCTTCCGTGCCATACCCAGACGAGCTAAAGCTGTCACTTGTCAGTACACAAAAAAGTCCCGACTAGGCGCAGTAAAGGCCAAAATAGAATCACGGAAGACAATGCCTAAATTTGAGACAAAACAAGATTCTTAAGCATCTTAATTATAAAATAAATGTTTATTGTTACGACAATGAATTTATTTTAGGTACTCGTATATAGAATTAAAATTCTAATGATCAATAGTATATTTTGCGCACTTTTATCTCTCTATTTACTTTTATATTATTTTCAGCCATATCGGCTTACTAAAATCTTGTATCAAATTTTGATTATTGAACTCAGTGCGGAAGCAGAAGATCTTAACCAAATTAATGAAAAACCTAAATTTTTCTTTTAACATAAGGCGGCCTGGTGTTTTGCCACATGATTATGATTTAAAAATTATGTTCTAAATGTACGCTTATTCTGTGGTAATATCGAGTGAAGTGCAGTCCTTAGGATAGTACCTTACTGTTTTCAGAAGGTATTCCGAGAGCTTTTTGCATATCGCTTCAGATGATCATAGAACTTCAACGGCTATACCTACACATGATTATCAAAAATTACAAGTTCACTGACCTAGCTGAACCATCTATATCTTAGCAGCACGATTGCTGATGAATATAATTAAGGTAGAAGTTTGAAAGAACGGTAGGATCCAAGCCTTTCGATTTTACAGGCTTACTTTTATCATTAGCATCTCTTTTTATATACTCAACTTTCTTACGTATAAATTCACCCGACCCAAATTCGATGGCTTGATCCACTCATCACAATTTTATGTCCTCGCCCCACACAACACTCTCGCATAGAAAACTTCAGTCAATCCCCTCTGCAGCATAAACAAAAAGACAGCACTAATAAATAACTAAATAAGCCCAATGTGTCGTCTAATTCCCTTAACGGCTCCTTATACATATTTAGTACATTTGTTTGCTCGCAACATCGTCTCATTGAACCAGGCATAACCAATAACCATATACATCCCCAGCCTGTGTCCGATCGAGGCGAGAGGGTGGCAAACTGCAAATCCAATAAAATTGTTATCCGATATGAAACGCAAAGGAAAAACCATTGTATCCCGAATTGGAAACATCCCTTCAGTCATAATGTTAGTCAACCCACATCGTATCCCAGGATTTATTCGCATATCCTGAATCACTGCAATTCGTTCTCCCTATGTTTGTGTGTCTCTATTTTTTTTTGTTTTGTTCGTTATTAAGACATATCCTCTGTCCCATGTGTGCGCAAGTGTACACCCTGCCTATGGTCGCGATGCGTTGTGGCGAGCAACAGGGAACCATTTGCCAGCAAGCCACAATAGCTCACATTTCAATTTTAGGAATTTGTTCGGCTGATGGAAATTCGCTGTCTCTCCCCTTCGATGGCATTCATCAACCAACAGGGGGATGGTATGGGTAGGCTTAAAACACAAAATAAAAAAAAAACGTCGCAATAAAATTCCAAACCTCGCACCCTTCACAAGTGCAATGTCCCAAACAAAGCTGCACATACTCCTGTAGACAGTACATGTTTCGTCGCTCGTTGTCAAAGAGGATACCAACCACAAGGCTGACGTTCCAATTGCGCATACGTATATTTATATGAGTACGGGAAAAGTCATTGGATTTACATTCACTCTGCACTCGCCCCCGTAAAAGTTTTGTTTTTGTAATTTTTGCACCCCGCACGTAGAAGTCGAACGCATTTACTGTCAACCGCCTTGTTTGTTATTGTCATCGTTGCCGTCGTCGTCCTGGTGCGATGCATGCCCTTTGTTAGTGCAGCGCAGTGCCACGCCACGTTTTTATTATTATCCTTTTGTTGTGCTGTGTGTCCTTTTATTGCATACTCAATTTCTCATGCCCCCCGATCCGAGGACCCAGGGTTTCACTATATGTACTGTCTCAGTGTGGCAGACAATAAGGACATTTGAATTTACGACTGTGTCACTGGCACTTTCTTTTGTCGCGCTCGCTCTCTATAACCACGAGGGTAGCTGGCCGCATCCCCATACTTTACCGTCCGTAAGTAGAAGATTGCGTGGATGGTGATGATTTTTTTCCGGATGGGCACTTTTTGCCACCACCGCACTGTTTGTCCAGAGGTGACGATTAATTTTGTCACACGACAAGGTGTATAAATAATTGAATGCACATGCTATACCTATGCGTAGACACGGCTTGTTATTATAATCTGCATGCACGCGGGTGGAATAAGCGTCCCACTGTCCGCTGACCGATCGATTGTTATGCACAAGGGGCGGGCACAAAAAACACGCTTAATTGTCGGCTGAAAGTGTTTTCCGCGTCCGAGGAGATTGAAGGACTAATTTACACAAACTGGTCAGCTCTATTAAAAAAATGGAAAACAAAAAACTTTCTGCGCGCATTTGCGTGTAGGTACTATTCTTAGGCAAAGGACATGGCAATCGTAAACACTGACGGAGCCGAGTGTGCGGCTGCAAAGTAAATTAAAATGTTCGCCCGCCAGCACTGTACAAACAGAATGTCAGATATTATCCGGTTTGCATTATGTGTCTGGGAAATGGCCGAGGCGGATAGTGCTTTGCCGCGGCACTTTTTTAACGACACTAAAGGGTGCATGTGCAATAAAAATCAACTGTTTCCTGGTTTAATTGAAGCAGTGCACTTGTACGAAGGGTCTAGGGGGTGAAATCGATTTCTGTTTGTTCAATGGCGACCTGTGTCTGTGTGAGACTTTTGATGAGAAGAATAGTAGAATCGAACTCATCCCACAGTTGGATATAAACGCTGATGCAGCTCATACCTCTCAAGGTGAGTTTGCTTGTTTGCTTTGTTTGCATCGACGTGTGGCTGGAGTTTTGTTAAATCATTTTGCCACATGGGTGAAAGTATGTAGAATTTATTTCTATCCATTCACGTCGCAGTAGTAGCTCAGATCTGTGGAGTAGATAGCTCTTAGTTTTCGTTTCGGTTCGCACTTTGGCGCTCAATACAAGTCCACAGATCAAACTGGATAGTGACCTCGGAGCTGTCGCCGGTCATTGAAGACATCACAAGGTATAAACTGCACTCCAATTCGTGGACAAATTCGTATTCTTAACCAGCGTTGTTCCGGAGAAAATTTGGATCCATTATCCGAAACATTTCCCACAATTTTCAGCCACATTAGTTAGACAAAAAGGGGAAGGGCGAGTTTGTTGTGATTTTTCAAAAAAATAAATGCTTCTAACTAAACTAGGCCCATAACCCAAGTTAGAGTAGAGTTCAAGATTCTCCGGGTCTGTCCTTGGATATTTATGTGGTACATTTCTGTCGCAAAAATATTTGTTTTTCCGATTTTTTTCCAATCTCCTTGACTGTTCTTCATTGTGTACTCCCCTCTACTCCGCTCGATACAAACTTGTCCCAAGATCACATGAGAAAACGTTCGCTCAATGCAGCTGAGTGAGGTGTGTTCCTCTTGACTCTTGGCTATAGTTGAATCAAGTACATTATGCGCTAAGATCGATCATCGCTTTTTAACAATAATAGTCGCAAACATTCCTTACTGACAGCTTTACTTTGGAGACCAAGCGGAAGAATCCTTATGGCGCATCTCTATAGTTGCATCAATTTTTGTATGACGATCCGTTGCACATCCAACTAAAATTTGAAAGTGCTTGAGTTTGCAAAGAAATAAAAAAAATCTATCCAATCTTTCTGCAAACCGCTTAAAAGTACTTTCACTCATAACAATATATTACTTCGAGTCCATTAACTACAAAAATGTTTTAAATTTTGTAATCCTCTTCTTCTCCCCTTTCGGTTAAGTTGACTCGGTTCCGTAGTATTCCAGCAATAAAAAAAAAGAACTCCCTCCAGTGTTTCGTTTCAAATGAAACCGCATCATTCAGGGAGCAATCAGTGTGCGGAATCCGCAGCGCCGACATCAATAGCAAACAACTTCCCAGTCACTGGCTTTCAGTGACGCTTCTTCGTATCCATCACACCGCCACCACCACCACCTCGAGGGGATGTGCCGACATTCCGATGCATTATTCAAAGAAAAACGAAAGGCGCATTTAAATTTCAATTTTACGATTTGCATTGCAACGTTAGTAGGAAAAGTTTAAAATATATAATCCAGCATCATTCGCGCACGAGAATATTCCTACCGCCCCACCAACCATTTCAACTGTCATGCACAATTATGACAAACAAAAGTTGTACTTGTATTTTTTGATACACTGTACGATTCCTGATATGCAAATCTGAATACGCATTTGGACATATTCGCCTCTTTTGTATAAAAAAGTAGATATGTACAGAATATAAAAAAAAAAACACACAGGAGATCCCTTTAGCATTGCCATGCCAATAGCGCTTTTTCCTTGCAGACTTATGCCGTAGGTATAGGTACTTAACGCCTTTCTACCAACAGGATGCCACCTGACTGTGGAATATTTATGCCGGTGGCACGTATCACCATCAGTCAAATGTCAAATTTAGTCTCCCTCCCATTGTATCTGGAAACTGGGACCTGTGATCCGGATTCTGGAAACGTGAATTGTTTGCGGGAAAAAAAAAGATATATATATACCAAGGAAAATGTGTGTGCGATTTTTTTTTTGTCTCCCTGCTCCAGTTTGGTCTGTTTGTTTGTGACATGGAAAGGTGAATGAAAGACATCCAGGTTGGCAGCGACTACCCACAGAGCAGGAACAAGAGCATAATGTGGGACACAAAAGGTGTCTGACATCCTTCAATGGTAAGGTGGCGTGCGGTGTGTGCTATGCTACCTGTTCATTGCTCGTTCCGCCGCGAGAGATGTCAGCCGGATGGCAATGGAATATTTGATAATTTTAAATGAATTTTATGACAGTTCACTGGCAGCAGACGTGGAAAATGTGAGATTCAATAAGACGCCAGAAAACACAAACAGACAGAGCACAAGGAATTATACAGAATGTGTCAAATGTTGCCAAACACATTGAGACAGCTATTTTTTAATACAAAAGAAGGACTTGAAATGGGAATAGGGAATAATATGACAGAGCTATGGCAAATTTAAAGCGTCCAACCAAGAAGACTTATTTCAGTATTTTTTTTTTAGAACTTAGACTTGATCATTTGGTTTGCGGTTCGACTTGACCGAATAGGGTGTGGAGGAATCTAACGAGTTTATATATTTTACTCAGTTCCAGTTCCAAAAAACCTTAGCAGACACATCAAATCCCTGAAATTTATACGTAAGAAACAATTCAATTAAATCTTCTTTTTTATTACTGTTTGCTATCTTCTACCTTCTATCTTCTATCTTCTATCTTCTATCTTCTATCTTCTATCTTCTATCTTCTATCTTCTATCTTCTATCTTCTATCTTCTATCTTCTATCTTCTATCTTCTATCTTCTATCTTCTATCTTCTATCTTCTATCTTCTATCTTCTATCTTCTATCTTCTATCTTCTATCTTCTATCTTCTATCTTCTATCTTCTATCTTCTATCTTCTATCTTCTATCTTCTATCTTCTATCTTCTATCTTCTATCTTCTATTCTCTATCTTCTATCTTCTATCTTCTATCTTCTATCTTCTATCTTCTATCTTCTATCTTCTATCTTCTATCTTCTATCTTCTATCGTCTATCTTCTATCGTCTATCTTCTATCTTCTATCTTCTATCTTCTATCTTCTATCTTCTATCTTCTATCTTCTATCTTCTATCTTCTATCTTCTATCTTCTATCTTCTATCTTCTATCTTCTATCTTCTATCTTCTATCTTCTATCTTCTATCTTCTATCTTCTATCTTCTATCTTCTATCTTCTATCTTCTATCTTCTATTCTCTATCTTCTATCTTCTATCTTCTATCTTCTATCTTCTATCTTCTATCTTCTATCTTCTATCTTCTATCTTCTATCTTCCATCTAATTCGATGACGTTATAACTCGATAACATCTGGGCCGATTTTCATCATATTTATTTTTGGTTTTTTTTTCATATTGCTGTGTTTCAGGTTTATAATTCCGGAAAATCGATTTATTCTCATTTTTTAACTTTTCGCATGCAAAACGGAGTTATGCCGGGTCCAGCAACCGTTTTATTATAAAAAATAAATGCGCACGACTGGGTAGCGAAAATCTTTCTTGTTACCAGATCAATTTTTTTTTTAAAGTAATTTTCTTATAGGAAAACTGGTTAGCCAGAAGTCCGGCGATTAAAGAGTTCCCTCTATGAATTGAAGAAAAAGTGTTCCTCTAACTCGTTAAATCAGTCTTAAACTCTAAAGAAGAAGAAGCCTCTTAAGCTTCTTATGGATACAATACAAATAATCTTCGGAAATCTTTTCCAGCGGCAGTATTTCCAGGGGACTATAACTTTTTAAGCTCAGAGCTAACATTCAGCACCAGCTTTATTATATAAGTTTCGGAGCTGGTAGAAGACGCAGATTTCCATAGTTGGCGAGCTCATTATTATAATGTAGGCCGCTCAACCGGTTCCTTTGAAAGCTCGTGAAATGTATACCAAAATGATTACAAGTATTTAATTCGTACTTCCAAAAATGCACGATAGGTGGCGCACGAGTAACATGAATGTGCCAAAGGTTAAAATAATATGCAGGAAGCGGATACAGGGGTCTTAACCTTGTATCTTGGTGCAAGTTTTGTTGCGACATTTGGTACTTCCAAGTATTTTTATATACCAAAAATTTTACAAAATACTGGCGATATTGGATAAGGGGGCGTGGCACCTTCCATACAATAATTGCATTTAATATGCAATACTTGGGAATTTAAAGCAATATATACGAGTAGGTGCAAACTGGCTTTTAAAAATATTTTCAGAATCGTGGGTGGGAATATAAAATCGGCAAGGCATCCCGTAAATAATAAAACATTAAAAGCTGAGCAACGTTGCCACTTCAAAAAAGAAAGAGGAGCGCAGTAGACCAGCAATAGATTTTTTATTATACAAAAAACAAAGATCAATTGCTTAAAACTATATATTAATAATCACTTTATTGTTTTCTTATACAATAATTCCACAATTTCACAAAATCACAATATGGTTTCGCTCAGACGTTCTTTACAGCGGTTATTTCAATGCATGGATTTTGTACAGCTGTCCAAGAGAAGGTTTATCAAACAAATAAAGATTGGATTTGGTGGCAGCAGATTTACAGTTAGTGGCTGCGAAATAGAATAATTACAGGAGATATGTTGGATACAAATCACTTCGTAAGATGTCGATGGGATTAATTTCCCACTTGACACCTTTCATACGGCAAGAACTTTTCAAAAACACTGTCAACAATTTTAATTATTGACAGATAGAAGGAGAGCTCTTTAATGCATATTTATCTACAGTTAATCAAACTTCATATATGTTTTCAAAGATTTAAATTCAAATATTTCTATGTGCTTTTATAAAAACTATAATTTTATTTCTTCCTTCATCGAATACAAATCCACCGTAGTGTCTGTTAACTTTTCGCACACTCTGTGCCTGTAGTATGCATAAATATTCAGCGCTGCCAACAAAATAATGTCGCATCACATTTCCGAATGTGAGTTAGGAACCAAGGGCAAATTGTGCTTATTTTTTTGGCGACTCTGCGTGTCGTATAATTTTGTTGTTTTTTTTTTTTGTCGAATTCAGACAGTAAGAGAGCATGTGGGCGAAACCAAAATTATTAAAATTCAATGCCTTAGCCTTAGCGAAATTTTGGCACGACCACCAACTCAAGGCAGGTAGGTACTAGGCACCCTAGTGTCAGATGTTTGTGAGGCATATTCAAGAAGCGATTCGGATGTGTAATGGCATGAACAAGAAACAAGAATTACTCTCTCTCTTGGAATTCAGTTATGCAAAATTCATGAATATCCTGTCACAAAATGCTATAAACCAAATGTATGCATAGGTATTTGATATACTGCTAACTTGCTGATGAGGAAATTTGTATATTCCAGGACATGGTTCTTTAAAAAAAAAATGATTTAAAGGGAGCTATGATTGAAGTGCTTAAGTAAACATTTATATTCTTTGGTCAACTTTGAGCGATCAATCAATACAATTTATATCGTTTGCGTCAACGAATAAACGAATATTATCGTTGAAGTATAGAAAATTGAGACAGGGTGCGCCTATTTAGTGTTAACGATTAATTTGTAAATAAATGACTCAAAAAAAAAGTTCTTAGTTGAAGTTCAAGTTGTCTTACAAGTGGCATCTTTAGTACCTCGGTCACCCGAGAAATACTGCCTTTGAACAACGAGAGGGTACTGCTTTAACGGAAAAATCGGCTATACGAACGTGGACGGCTCAATCAGCAATGGAATAACCCAAGTAACCCTTGATCAGATGCCCATCATTATCCAGCAGGAAGATAGAGCCTGCTTCTGCGGTATCCTTTCCCTCTTAAAAAAAATACTGCAAGTAAAATATATGAATGCAACTGTGTACTGCAATAACACAGTGGCGGATTAGCCGTGTAGCAGGGCCGTACCAAAAAAGCTACGGGCCCCGCGCATTTTGGGGCCCGCGCTCCAACACTTTACGACCGTAAAAAAATATGTATGTAGCCCAAAACGGCTTCATCACCTTACTTTAATGAATATTGAATCCGCTTTGGATTAGATTAGTATTCTTTATAAATTTGCCCAGATAAAAACCAAACAAATTTGTTTGTAACAATTTTTTTTTATTTAATACCATAACCTTGATAATCTAAAGCAATCCAGGGGCACCTTGATAGAATTCGCTACAGGCCCCGCGTTGGCTTAATCCGACACTGCAAGAACCCAGATCCAATCGAAAGTAACTTTCTTTTTTTTTGCAATTATCCACTAGAGTACCTTGGGGGCTGAAGATTATCTCCTGTTTGTGTCTTCAATTATTGATGGCATAGAATTCTTTTACAGTTGCAATGTGCTACTAACATGTGGCAAGTGGCAACATCTCAACACAAGAGCGAGCCTTGTATGTATCCCTCATAAATCTCCTTGGCCAATTCATAATCGGACTCTTTCTCCGCCCTTCATCTCTGTGATGTTCTCCCTGTTTAATTTTATTTAATTCCAAGTTTTCGCTACCCATTCCATGGTTATCCTTATACTTTTGTGAGCTTCTGCATAGTCTGCTACTGCTCTGGTTTTGGGTCCCTTTTTGATCCGGTGAAGGCAAACAGATTTCTCTATGCTTAGTTTTTCATTTAAGGATGTTTTTCTTTTCGTTCTTCAATTTTTTGTCTGTTCCATCTCTGAAGCTCCACTCCTGTGGTAAGTGTGGTGGGTGGCGGTGGTCAGCTAAAGGGAAACTAACTGATTTTGTTTTTCTGCTCATCTTCTTCTTCTTTATTTAACATAGAATACCTACAGAAATTTGTGTGTTTGAATTTGTTTTTTCCTTTGCCCGCTCTGCAAGCAGCAGCAGCAGCAGCAAAAGAAAGAAGGATACGTAGGATAGATTACTTTTGTATATTCAGCCTGGTTATGTGATGGAATGATGACCTTTTTTCCGTGTCTGTCCCGTTGTCTTTGCTTGGTTAGTTAGATACCAATGGAAGAGAATACAAGCAGAAAAGGTTCAGGGACTCGGAGCTTTGTTATATTATATATGGGACATATCAAAGAATTACGAGAAAGAAATACAGAAATATACGCAGTCCATGTGTGTTTGGCTGGGAGACGCAAGGACTTTTAACATTTGAATTAGTTTTGACGATATAATGCCGACGAGCATCATGATGACGACGATGACGACGGTAGTGGTGGTGGTTCTTTGAGGAAAAACAAAACTACGACACAGATCTGCACACACACGTAACATTTCATCTAAGATGGGTAACTTTGTGGGATGAGGACTTAAGCCTGACAGAAACATTGCTTCTTCGTCGGTACCTTTGCCATAATAACAGATTTAGATCCTTGTTAATTTTGTTTCTGCCTTATCCCCTGGTTTTTCTTTCTTGGTTTTGCCTCGAAATAAATACTGATTATGAGAGGGATGTTCAACATATAGTACACTGAAGGTAGGCTGGTAGGGTTCGTTGCTTTAATCTTAATTTGTGTAACTTTTCTTGGCAGCTAGAACATTTCCTTTTCGTGTGCTTATCCTTCGACAAATGTACGTTACATGCTGGCCGGTGTATGGGAGGTGACATCAGACATCATATAAGGGAACGAAGGAAAAGGCCAGCTTACAAGTCCCAGCTCCTATATAGAAAAAAACAAAAATAAATCCTTTTGCGGTTTCTAAAATAGTTTTTCCCCCATTTCTTTGGCACAGTGATTGCATCCAGCTCAACCTCTGCTGCTGACGGATCTATGAATTGTGTATGTTACAACACACAGAGTTTTAGCACTAAGGAGGAGTTGTCCCCTTTTTTTTTTGTTTTTTGTTTTTCTTTTTCTGACCACAATAAAGTTTCCGTGTATGATTTAATGAAGTTGACTGCGCCTGACTATAACTTAGTGGGATGTTGCGGGATAGTTAGCCACAGAAGCTGTGACGTTCAGAAGGGATCATGACTGACTTTTGTGAGCCGTTTTCGGAGTAGGTTTGTTTCGCGTTTCTGCTAATAAGTGGCACTTCTATTTCAAGCTGCGGTCGGTCTAGATAGGAGATTATTCCATAAACCGGAAAGAGTTACATTATTAGATGAGAGTTGCTTCTGTTCTGGATTGCACTACACAATCATTTCTGTGGTATAATCAACCTAATGGTACAATGGGTCAAAGCCAACTCACCCTGGAATTTTCCACTCGACTTTTATCTCAGTCGTCGCGCATTTTTGACGCACAACTTCTGTGGGATACGGCATTAAATATATTTTCGAATCAATTCAGTTAAAGACCACTTGACGATGATTTAAACTTTCCACTCGAATAGTTCGTCCACTTTTGTGGATATAGTAGAATTGTGTCCCCGAAGAGCGAAATGATCATTTACATAGTCAGAAATAGGCCCACAAACGCCAATCACAGGGAAAACAGTCTTCACCCAAAATCAAGTGTTCCGGTCCCACTTTCTCGAGGTCATACTTCTTACCAATGACTCCAAATTTTCAAATAATATACCAAACTTCCAACCAACAAATTATACAAGCCCCAACCCCCAAGACTTTTGCTGCATCAAAATTAAAAAAAAAAAAGGCAAAACTCGTAACAGCCGAATCGTATATATTAGTTGGAAGTCTCCCCGTTTTTTAGAATATTTCCGATGCAAAATGTTGGTATCAAACAATTATACAAAAAAATTCTTTCAACTTTCTGTGCACTTTCAAAAACTAACCTATAAGTTTGTTGCTGCATGCTTATACGTTTAACTTTCTGACAAAATGTTTGTGCATAGCAACATTTCGCCTCTGTGAACAGTAAATAAGTTAAGCAGCATTTTCCTCAGCCATCAAAATTAGATTATTAGCCATTTCGAGTACTAATTGCATTTTCGACACCTTTTTGCACTTAAAGTGGAGCGTGGTGGTGCGATCGTTAAAGTTGCACAAAGTCATCATACAATGCAAAATTATTTTTTTCCGTCCGCTGTTTCCGTTTCCTGTTTGCTTTGTTTTCATTCAGAGCAACATTTGACTGAGGAATAAAAAATATCATAAGCAAAAATGTATGCGTACAGATAAATAGTAGAGTGCGGCATACACCAGCTAACGTCAAGCTGCAATAGGTAGTACGCTAAAATATTTAACAAACCAAAAATGAAAGAGAAGTTAAGCTTATATATATTTACAGGGTGGTCCGGTTTTTGTATGCAACATTTTTGTAGCTGATTCATTGGATTGAGTTATCAAAAATGGAACAAAAGTTCCATCTATTTGGAATTCCAGGAGCATAGATGCAAATTGCGGTACTTCCTGTGCTGGGGTATGGGGTACATCACCTGCAGTTCTTCACCGTTGGTCAAACATATTATACGTTCCATCATTGGGCATGGTTTAGATTATAATCAATGCATTTTGTCTCAGTCCAAAGGACATTCCAGAAAGTCCTATACAGACTACAAAAATCGTGTATAATTTCAATTCTCTTCTTCAGAATTTAGGCAATACGGCAAACTTACCCTATGGCACTTGGCATGATTAAGTTGGCAAAAAAAAAAACTTTCTTTATCAGCTGGTTGGATTTTCTTCTACAGAAACCTCCACCTCCACCTCCATCTCCAAAACCAAAAGACCAACATGACGAGAAAATTGCAAAAGAAATAATGAAAAGTCAGCAAAGAAAACAAAAGGAGTACGAGGTAAAAATAAAAAAAAATTGTGCGAAAAAAATAATCCAACTATTTTATCATAAAGGAATTTAACAGCTCAACTTTGCTTGCGATAGTTGTAGCTGTAGCTAGATATAAATACGAGTAGTCTGCGACCTATTCACCTTGCTTAAATTAAAAAAAAAAAAAAATTCACCTAAAGAGAGCAAAATCGCTGCTAAAGTTTGCCAAAGCGAAACTGTACGTCTGGCAAGGTTAGTTAGAGCAAAAAAATTAAATGAAATATAAAACAAAAAACTTCCAAAGAAAGTTTCACAACAATTTTAGTAAGCAAAAGGGATTATTTCTGTGTGCTTTGGGTTTTTACTCTATGGTGCTGGTTCTTTTTTTTTGAAACAATGGTCAAAGAAGGCGAATGGCGCCTGGCACTCAGCAGATACTGCTTTAACTTTGCTGCTTTTTTGAAAATATTAACGGCTAAGTTATCTAATGGCAAACCGTTTGTCGACTGGACGCGGCTAAGAGGTTCGCAACAGTTTCTCACTGAATGGTTGAATTAGTTGTAGCACTCACTTTGTTTCAGGTTAAGTGTTGCGAAAGTGTAGAAGAAATTTTCGATTTTATTAGTTTGACTTGCGTCAAAGTGTTTTCGTCGAGTTAAGTGCCGAGAGAATTCGGTATGCATATAGCTGCAGTATGAGTCGAGCTGTTTCACGTCAGTGGTAGTTAGCTTTACACATGTTTTAAGATGTGAGGGTGTTCAATGCCTGCCAAAGATAGCTTATTTTTCAGTTGAGAATTACGCGGAAAATGGAAAAGTTCTGGAACAGCTGTTACGTACTACTTCCATGACAGCCTCATGGAGCTGAACTAGAAATGTTTGTTAGGTTCCGGTTTTTTTCTTTTTTCTTTGGAAGCGGATCTTTCTACAGATTTTTAAGGCGTCTTTCAGACTTATTTGGTAAGAATAAGGCGTCTTTCAGACTTATTTGGTGAGAATTTTTGTCATTCTGAATAAGATAAAGGTTTCTTGAGCCTATTTTGGACATACCATACTTGGGTATTATTGGGAGCATTTTTTAAGGTACTTTCTGGCTGTTGTTGGACGTTTTATGGAGCTTCTTTTCAAACAAGGATTTTGTCAGTTTAGTTGACAAGTTTATTGGTTATTTCGAGATGTGTGCCACTTTAGACATTAGACATCACTATCTTGACGTACTTTAAGGGTATCCTGACGTGAATTTAGTCGATTTTAAAGGCATGTAGGATGGGGTTTCTGAATCTTAAATACATTAAGACCAAATTTGGTCTTCACTTTTACTAGATTTTTGAAGAGTTTGTTTTGGTATTACGTTTTGAGCCTCAAACTGTTTTCAATACTTTTGAAAAAGACTTTTGAGGTAAGTTGCAATTAGTGTTGACCACAATTGAGGACCTTGAATCAAAAGGGGTGCAAGTCCAAAGTTAACTTTTTGTGGGAAATCAAAAAAAAAAAACCTGCCGCCTTTTTTCACCAAATGCACTAGAGTGCCAGATACATTATTTGCTATAACGACCTTATTTTTAGTCACAATTGCTTCGGTTAAGCACCAAAAGATTGCTTTTTTTGTTGTTATTTGTGAAAAGGCTTATTTGTGTTAGGCTAAGAATATGGACTTGCCCCCCTTTTGATGCAAGGTCCTCAATTATGTAAGAACAATTTTAAAAGACATTGGGCCTTACTAATAATCGTTTTTAACCTTCACACTAAATACTTTTTAGGTCACAATATGCCATTTAGCCATTTTTGATTATTAGAATTGCGGGTTATCTACAGGAAAACTTTTTTGGACACGCTTTTGTATTTGATTATTGTATTTATTTGAAGGAGATTTGAGGTAGTTCTGACGCGATTGGGGACCAGTTTTCCATAATCTTTAGAAGTTTCTTATGTCAATATAAAATTTAATTCGGTTTAAGCGAATTTTAAAGATTTTCGGCAGATATTAATGGAAATTTTGCTTTGTACACAATTTTCAAACCGGGTTTTAAGGCGAAGCTTGATGCAATAGTGCTCAGCTTTTTTTATGACCTACGATATTTGACGATTTTTAAATCTAAATTTCCACGCGATTTTTGAAACAAGTTTGGATTTGATTTGCATTGGTTGATGCTTTGAGGCCATTTTGACAGAGTTTCTTTGAAGCGTTCTTTTATCGTTTCTGAAGGATTTTTTGAAGCAATTCCAGAGCCGTTTTTACCCCTATCAGTGTTGCCTTTAATAAGTTCTTTTCTCTACATTTTTTCCGGATATACGCGTAGCAATCCTAAGTTGATTTCAGATAAGGTTATCTGACAGGTTTGTGGACTTAAATATGTAGGTACTCTTGGGGACGTTCTTACTTTGGTGTTGAGCCAAGTTGGACGGGGACAACTGCAGGCAGATAGTCGCGGGTCTTTTCTTTTTAAATAAATACATGGCTGTAACAGGCCCGTTAAGCACCTTAGGCCTAGCTTCGTATAACTACTCGTTTGCGAGAGTTTTTTTTTTTTTTGCTGAATTGCCCATGTTTTTTAATGAGAACAGCTGCACCCTCAGATGTTTGTAAAACGCAGCTGAGAAATGGCGCAGTGGGAAAAATATCAAGTTGTAATTTAATTTTTCCGGGAAATAATCCTGAGACCCTTTGCTCACCAGTTTAGCTCACAATCCACTGCGCCTGACATGTCTTGGGGCCATTTCTAAAACGTCGAATAAAAAAACCCGAGGCATTACCATACCGACAACATTTCGATAAGAATCTTCGAATTATGTCTCATGACGGTTGATGTAGCTATGTTCATAACGTTTATGAATGTACGCAAAACGCTTATGAATGTAGATACATCTCCATTCTGAAAATAACTCATTCATGGGTTGCGGAACTGCCACCAGAAATGCTAGTCCGGTCCCTAATGGGCCAGCAAATTATAAACACATTAACATATTCTTCAAGCACACTCATTTTTCGTTCCCTTTTTTTTTTTTGTGGCTTTGTAAACCTCATTACTATTGACCTATTTTAATTGGGCAATCAAGTTCCATGGTACACGCACAAAATTCCAATTATTCACATAATCCCATCGAAGGCTTGATACGAGATAACGTAGTCACAAAAATACAATCCAATCGCAACTAAGTGTTTCCCATTTTGTGAAGGTGTAGCGTAATATTCTGCACAACAATGCTTAATCACAGTCCTGACAATTAAGGATAATTTATTGAGAATCGTCAGCTGGTTAATGTCACGGCAAGTTCTTATTTGTTTCCAGGTATTATAGTTTGTGAGTTCAGTACCTTGCATTATGAAAAAGTCCAAAATGAGGTCATCAGATTTTTTCTGTGTAAAAGAAATTCGAAATACGTGCTGTGTTGGTAGGTTCGACATCAGAACGTCAGGTTCGAAGAGTCCTGTATTTAATTCACATTTCTCTAAATTATATGTAAGGTTTAGAAAGGTGGTCTCGTCGTCTCAACTCTCCTATGGCATACCTCACGCTGGGCGCCATAAAAATACATATTTCCAACTGTCCATGTACTTCATTTCTTTAAAACTATGTAAGCTTGTATTTCTTTAAACAACAGACAGTTGCACCATCAACTTCAACGTAGGCGAGGAGCACTTTTTAATTCTGTTGGTGGCCAGTAACAAATGAAAAACAACAGTCGAATGACTCTTAACTTATCCATTTTGGCAAAAAAAAACCGTTAAATTGAAGCTCAACGCTCAAAAACTTAATCCATTAGCGCGAAAATGTTCCTCCTGTGAATAGAAAAGCCATTTCACATCCGTCCCACACTACTCTATACTATATGGGAGTAGGTATTCCGTGAGAGGACAACACAAAAGTTTCCCTTGAAAATGTCGCAATAGAAGCGAACTCTACACTCCGAAAGAGTTTCCTAATTACATTGTCAGCATTAACGGTATAAGGCCAAGTCCTAGTCGTAGTCATAGTCATCCTCGTTCCCGTTTGGACATAAATTGATTAGCGAATTGAATTTTTGCTCGAGTCTGTAATTTTTTTTTCGTTTCATACTTCCAACCTTATTTGTCATTTGTTTGTTGCTGTTTTTTTTTTTTTGCTTTGAGACCTGTCTAAAATGCCTGCGACTTGTATACGTCGGCCAACAACTGGTGAAATTCAGTTCACCAGTCTGGCCTCGGGGGATGACTATGGTTGGCTGTGATGTGGGATGGGCAAGCAGACATCTCCCGGGAGGTAGTAGCTATGGTCGGCCGGCGGCGCGCTGCAAAGGTCATAGTAAATTTGAATTTTCACCGAGTATACTACACCCCTGAACATTACGTAAGATATGGGCGGGCGCACCCTTTTTGCCTGCTATAAACATCGCAGTCATATTTCCGTTGGGAAAAAAATCTGTCACTTCAAAGCCCCAGATGTGCAAAGAGCAGGCAAGCATTTCGATGTACCGCCGACATCATCTCCGGTTTGTACGTTTAGTCGCCGAATTTGGTTGCGACGAGAGACCGAACATGGAGTAGATTGGAAAATGAAATTGTGATCGTCTACAGGGGTTCCGTTGGAACGCCCTTTTCATTTCCCAGTGACACGCCCACCGCTCGAACATTAATCGATTCCCTGTGTGTCACCCCTTTTAAGAGGGTTGTTTAGCTATTCGCAAATCGCAGGGAATTTCTTATTTGTGCATTAAGATGTCTTTTTTACAATTATTCTTCGGCAATTGTAGAAGGGCGAGTCGCAATGGAACCGCCCATATTCTGGGGGGGAGAGACTACTGACCATTGCGAATGGGGGATGTAATTATAGGTAGTGGAATTTAAATTCGAGTAATTAGTCGGTAATTTGCAGTAGTGAAGGGGCGAGGAAATCGAAGCGAAATAAAGCTTTGACATGAGTCACCTTTTAACTTATGTTGCAAAGTAAGTGCGTTTTTTTGGAAAAAAAAGTTATAAATCGGACGCCATTATGAGAGCTTCTGTATCTCGCTTAGGGTAAAAAAAAAAACTAGAATGCCAACACTAAAAGGCAGTATGCAATATGGATCCCGAAATGATATTAATTTCAGCTTTCCGCGAGCAGTTTTGTGGAGTTTGCGAGCGTATTATTTCTGGAGATATTTCCATTGACAGTGAAACTATCGAACATTTGTCAGAAAGACGTGTCAAATATTTGATTGGCACATAAATCCAATCGGTTTGCAGTCTATTTCATATTCCTTCTCCTGTCTCTTGACTTTTAATCTTTTTTCGAATTCTAAAATTTTAGTTTTCTGAGCGTTCATGTAAAAGAAAACTTCTCATCGTGGGTAAAACAAACACAGCACGGCGAAAGACACATCGAGAAAGTTGGAAAGTAGGTATATAGAAACCATGATAGCGACAGGCTTACTTCAGTTTTAAAGTCTTTCTAATGGCGAAGCGAGCCGTGTCAAAGTGGTTAGTACCGGTTTTCTGATTTTCGGATGTACAACATTATAAACCCTTTAAAAACGCTCTCCAAAAGTGTAAATAATAAAGTCGACTGATCTGTTTTTTATTTTATGTGGCAAATTGTGTCGTTTATACGAAAAGTATTACTACAGTAAAACCCCATTCTGATGAATCTCTAGAAATATCATCCCAACATTTGAGTCAAAAATTAGGTACTTCAAAAACTGGTCCATAATAGACGTTGGAATGAAAGTTGTCGGGCATAATGAACCCTAGAAAAAAGTGAATTCAAAATAAGTACCTATTAAAATAATGAAGCTATGCAGAAAGACCATTCTTTATATAAGCTTTAAAAAACACTTTTAAATAGGTACAACCGTGACGTTTAAAGAGGTGACAAAAGCCGTAGGTATGCAAGAGAAATATGCCCAACTCAGAAAACTGTTGGGAGCACTCCTAAAAAGCAGCAACGAAAAGCGTTGGAGAAATATGTATCTTTTGCCATAAAAACAAGTCAAAAACGCTCTTAAAAAAATAAATAGTTGGCGGTAACCCTACCTTCTCACAACCATTCGTCTTGTGTGAGTTTTTATTGTTTGGACGAATGGAAGGGATCTACAATATCATGCCGAGTCCAAACGGCCGATTGAGAAGCTCTTTCATGACAGTTATACTCTCGGATGTTTGTCAGACGTTCGCGAGAGGTGGCCCAGTGAAAAAAATCTTAAGTTGGAATTTGGGTTCTTTTTCGGAAAAAAAATCCTACATACTTATTTTAAATTCCAGGCATCGAATTCGTTGGGTAGAATTCGAATCTTTTTGATTGTTTAATAGTCCGTACTGTCCAACCAATCGGCTGCGCAACCTTGACAGCGTCTATTCTTTTTCGACACATTATGGCAGGACTCACATAATAAAGATCTTGAAGCATGATTTTGGACCACCATCTACATTATAAAAATAGCTTTCAAATCTTTTGGACCACCTGCATTTATTTGCTGTTTACGTAAGCAAGTTAGTACCCAAGTCAAATTGCAGTGCATCAGTTTACTTAGCACGACGTTTCGTAGGTCATGGTTCCCCTATAACATCGTGTTAAGATCATTCGTAAATTTGCATTTAATCGATATAATATAAATATTATATCAAAAGCCGTGCCAATCATTTCCTTTCCAATTAAAATAAAAAATACCATATAATTCGAGTACAATGCCGAGCAATGCGGATACAATGACAGCGGCTATCTGCTTTCAACAGACCGCACGTGCATTCAAACTCGAGCATAATAAGAGATTTTGATTGAATCAGTGCAAGTGGATATTCGAAATATCCCAGATTAAAAATGCTCAACGAATCGGAGGAAATCTCCGCAACCATTAACATCCATCAAAATGCAACGTTCCCTCGGTTTTTTTATTTTCATTTTGTTCCTGGGAGCTGGGAATAATGACGATGAGCAGTACATGCTGTGGCAGAGGCATTATAGCACATGTTGAATGTCGGCCTCAAAGTGCCGTTAAATCCATTAATCGTGTTTAATTAAATTCAACAAAGAATGCACTTTTTTCTTCTTTTGTTTATATGTTGTTGGATGTTATCATTGTGTTGGCTTAAGTGGGATTTTATTTTTCAGTGAAATTGGTACTACGTGCGTGTGCGCACAACTATTTAAAAAGATTTCATTGCTTAATTTACTTAGTGTACAGGACTTCTTTAAGTCAACTGAATAGCATCAACAACACAATGGCAGAACCCCGATATTAGCTGGTAAGAAAGGAGAAACGAATGTCCTCAATGGACGCAGCAAATTAAAATAATGCTTTCGAATCCGCCAGAGAGATTCGAATACCAGGTTCGGTTTACTTTTATCACTGCCACCTATTGTTGTTTGAATCTTCTTTTATTTCGAATAACAAATGTTCATTGTTGGTCTGTGGGTCCTTCAGGGTTACCCTCAAGAATGTTCCTACAGAAATCCTTCCCTTTACCTTTGGCATTCAGCTTTTCACTGGCGTGGAAGAAAACCAGAAAGTGTTTAACTTTTACCCGCTAACAGTCAAACGCACTCATACTTGTGTACACATTCGAAGGAAGAAATAAACGAAATGATAATGGAGCCCGAGTATCTTTAGAAAAAGTTTGTCTGCTCTATATCGCTGGGGGGAGGCATTCTGACAATGACAATAGGAATGACTTTTGTCATACGAATGAGATGGAGACTGCGTCAAGGACGAGGTGAAAACATAAAACAAGTCAAAGAACCGTAAATTTACATCCGTTTCTTGAGAATATATTTTTTTTTTTCAACTTTTAATTCGGAAGGGCTGGGTATTGGTTTGGTAGGAGAGTGCGGAGAGTTATAAAGTGCAGTGCAAGTTTTTTCCTAATTGATTATGTAAAAATGTTCGAAGACGTAGAAAAAATAAAAAAAAATTTAAGGAACGCTTGAGAGTCGGTCGCATGGGTCCTACAAAACGAAAAAAATAATTTCTTGCTAATACTATGTGTATCTACTACATTTGAGGTCGCATGCTGCTCTTCTAAGCCGAGTCAATCAGATTTTATAAATTTACCAAACCCATTTTAATGGATATTATTAAGGACCATATTAACCTCCAAAATGCTCATTTTTCTAATGAATTTTAAAGTATCTTCAAAATTTGAAGTATACTCCGTGCAAAATATTTTCTTGATTTTTTTTTTTATAGATAAATTTGTAATAGGTAATTACATCAAAATCAACATTTTTTTTTTTAGAAAAAGTTTGGGTCGGAATTGCAATGATAATTTCTAAAATGTAAATAAAGGGTCCGCCAAATAACTTTTTTTTTGAAAATGCCATAAAAAAAACTACTGAATATTTTCTCAAATTTCTTTTTTTTATTTGAAAGTACAATCTTTCCGGTTAATAATGGAAAATAATTTCATTTAAATGGCTGCCTCGGCTGGCCATGCAGTAGCCTACACGATCGATCCAATTTATAAGCACATTATCGATTGTGTGCAGCTGTATTTCACCAATGGCTTCACGAATATTGTCCTTTAAAGCGTCAATTGTCTCTGACATGTCGGCGTAACACTTACCTTTTACGGCACCCGACGAACAATAGTCCAACGGTGTCAAATCGCAGCTCCGCGGTGGCCAAACGATATCAGCTGCGGTCTTCAAAAACAGGGCGCAAAACATCGTGTGTAGCTTCGGCTGTGTGGCACGTAGCGCCGTCCTGTTGAAACCAAATGTTGCCAATATCCTCCTCTTCAATTTTTGTGAACAAAAATTCGTTCAACATGGCCCGATAACGATCGCCATTGACTGTAACGGCCACTCCTTGCTCATTTTCGAAGAAAAATGGCCCAATTATGCCTCTGGACCAAAATTTAAATTTTCTCGGGTGTACGCACTGTTTTTGGCTTTTCACGCTTTGGTTTATCGATGAGGATGCCAGTTTCTTTCACTTTTTTCAGAATATAACGAACATATGGAGCTGACGGTGCTTCTCTTCTTCCATAATCCGTACGCAATTTTCGCACACATTCTGCAACATTACCATGATTTTCAAAGACTAATTATCTGTCGAATCAGATATGCTCTAAGTGTTACCATTCGCGAAATAAGCACTAGTTGAAAAAAAAGTTAGATGGCGAACCCTTTACTATAAAATAAATAAAAAAAAATTATTAAAAAATTATATATAAAATAAAATAGGTAGTTTATGAATTTTTTTTTTTTATATGCTAAAATATAAGTAAAAAAATAAATAAACACTTAAGTTTGACAATTGTGTAGCGAATTAAACTAGTCACGCAATTGCGGACTTTTAGAGCTCTAGTTATACAAATTAGTAGGGCTCAATTTTATTCACTCGAAGTTGAACACAACTTGGGGATTTTTAATTTCAACTTTGGAATTTGCTTTTATTCACTCAAAGTTGAATCGTTTAACTTTGAATATCCCGGAGTTGAAAAAACCGAAAGTTGGTCAACTTTGGGTTCTCTCAACTCCCCGAAATAGTAGAAGTTAAGAGAGCAAACTTGGGATAAATAAATAATTTTTTTTGGGGTTTTTGACTGTTAGCTCTTCAAATCAAGTGGCGAAAGTAATTATTACTAATTAAAATTTGAAACAATACATCGCTTAAATTATTGTTGTGAGAATTGGCCATAGGATGGAGAGGATAAGACTTTGGTCTGTGAGAGACAGCAATACAAGATAATACCACGGAGACGGACTTGACAAATGGGACGACCATGACTTTATCTGTCATTTTCGTCTCTCAACGCGGACGACAATGATGTTGCTCCATCGTATAATGAATTCGTTGCCGTGCGTCTGTTGAAGGTATTGTGCATCGCGAAAGAGCCGTTGGGGTTCGCCTTATATATTAACACAATTCAGGAACAGTTGATTCAATGCATAAAAATAAAAATAAATAAATAGTTGGCGCAACAGGTGCGTAGGGACCCTAGGCTTAGCTTCTCACAACCATTCGTTTTGTGCGAGTTTTTCTATTTTCGGGACGAATTGAAGGGATCTACAATTTTATGCCGAGTCCAGGCGGCTAATTGAGAAGCTCTTTTATGACAGTTATACTCTCGGAAGTTTGTCAAACTTTCGCGAGAGGGGGCGCAGTGAAAAAATGCTAAGTTGGTATTTGTGTTTTTTCGGGATCCGAACCTGAGACCCCTCGCTTAGCAGTCCAACACAGTAACCGTTAACATCCGCCCAGGTTCACCTCAAAACGTCTTGCAACTCTGTCACCTTAGTTCTTCCTCCTTCATTATGTTCTAATTAAAACCCTTTGCAGCCCACAAAGCCCGTCCACTTTTCATACAACAAGTATTCCTATGCGCTCGTTAACACCCCTAATCACCTCAGAAATCTTCGTGATGTTTAAAACCCGTCGGCAAAACAAGCCACAGGTGAAAAAGAGTCCCCAAGTCACTTTGACATTTCACGGAGTTTCAGCTCCGTTTGCGATTGAGAAACAATGCCCACGCGACGGCTTTAGTATAATTATTGATTTATCTATTGCAGTCGACATTTAGAAGAGAGAGCTTCCAATATCTGAATGAAAAAAATATTTTGTTCCATTCTGGGGGCCATTTCCGAAAAGTGAGCCACTTCCTTTCAAAAAAAAAATTTAAAAAGCTATAAGGCAACATAAATATAAAGTGACAGGTACAGGACAAAAAATACGAAGTTGACGGGAACAAATGCAAATGAAACATCAGTCAAAATGAATGAATTCAGTGCCGCTTTCAATATGTGAAGTTGGTTATTGCTAATTTTTGTGATGAAATAAGAAAGTGTGCTATTTAGAATATTTTGTTTAAGGAACACAACAAATAAGATTGTATTGTATTGTAAGAAATAGGCCCTGTACACTGCGACCAGAAGAGAAACAAATAAGATATGCGGGCCGTTTCTTGTTGGCCCTGGGCCAAGAGCAAAATAAAAACCAGAGGGCCCAAGGGCCCGATCGGGCACATTTTTCCGAGTGATAAATTCGAGTAGCAACTGCTGCGTTTGTGGTTCAGTCAGAAATATATAAAATAAAACCGCCACTATTTCGCTTCTAAATTGTCTCTGGGCTGTTCAAGGTTGACCCCTACCACCGCGAAACAGCTCCAAAGACTTTGTTAATAAATGCCTTCGAAGCTTTTTAAGATTTTCTGTCTTGACTGTGTTTCTAATGAACATCTTCACAAGGGTTAGGTACAACAAACCGTAGAGCGATCACAAGATTTGTCTTCGAAAAATTCAAGGTCCAGCAAATCTTATTACGCGATTCCTTAAAACCCGTTAAGCCAACGTAAAACAAGAGTGGGTCGATCGGGAAAAACACTGGAACTTTTTTGCTCTTTTCTAATCCTTTTTCTTGAAGATACCAATAATGTCTCTTCGTTGACTCCTGAGTCTGAAGCTAATTTTATTAGTTTGAGAGTTACACAACACAAGTTGCCAATTTCAGGTACTTGGGAAGGCTGTTTTTAGAAGTAAGATTCCGCTCTACATTTTCTTTGGGTATCCATCGAAAATTTAAAAATAAATAAGTAGTTGGCTCAACACGTCCGCATAGCTACCCTAGGCTTAAGTTAGATTAGATTAGGCTTAGTTTCTTAAACAATGAAAGGGACCTATCTGCAATTGAGATGCTCTTTCAAAAGGTTTATGCTCTCTAAAGCTTGTCACACTTTCGCCTTAAGTCGTAATTTGTGTGTTTCCGTGAATTCAACCCAAGACCCCTCACTCAGTCAATAGTCCTGCACATTAACCACTGAGCCTTCTATCTAAGCATAAGAGAGACAACTTAACTGGCACATTCTGTAGACAACTTCATATACCTAACTGTGCGGTTTTAAGGAGACGATTGAATGAGAAACTCGTGCCTGTCTTTACTTTTAAACACACACACACACTTCCAACTGGGATATGCGCCCCAAGACAATCCGTTTCACATTTGGCATTTGTTTAGCTTCGTTAATTACTTCGTTTGAACTCTCGCGTTCATTTATAGTATTTGCACGGAGCAAACTTAATGTTAATCATGTCATTATCCCTTTGGTGATTGTACCATCGAGGCAGCTTTTATGTGCCCACATACACCGCACAATGGCATGCATGTGACACCGCGCGGCGCTGCCGAAACGCGCACCTATGGCAAATTGAATAATTCCATACGTATGCGAGAGCATCTGAACGCAAGTGGTATATAGTGCGTATCCGCAAATATGCCCTCCCGAATGCCGTGGCACACCTTTATTTATTTTTAATTTATATGCAAATATCATGTTTTAATATTCCCTCAGCGTAATTGGGTTTTTTTTTTGTTGTTGCCGCACTGTGTTCTTTTTCGAGACCCATTCCATCGCACTTGTGTTGATGGCATGTCAATGCTCGTTTCATATAATTAACAATGTCTGCATCATTTGCCAGGATACGCATTCATAGTCGGCGGGTATGCACATTCGTGTGAAGCAAATGAATTGAATTAACATCCTCCAGCACACATAGGTTTCTTTGGTACAATAAAAAAAATAAACAAATACAAAATGTCAAAGAGTTTGTACAGAAATCCTTGTCAATGCCATTCAAAAGGACACTTCCCATTCGTATGAATAACTTGCAGAAGTATCGGCTAAGAAAATGCACAAATCAGCCATAGATACAGTATAGTTTCGGGTGCAGTTGAACAGACAAAACCTTTCCCAGCCCGAATTTCAGAAGGCTTAACCCCAGTCTCATCGCCGGACCGTATAGAATGTGGAGCCCGTATTCATACATCGATGGATCCATTCCTTATTAACAGCATTTGTCATTAGCATTTGGGTTAATGTGTATCAGCAGAAAAAAAAATAATAAACTCGCACACAAAGTTGAAGAAGTTAATTTGGGTCGAGTATCAGATGCTCTAATTAAGGACAGCTCATTACAGGATACGTTGGCGGCAGCCATTTCTGCTCTTTTTGCTCTGTTTCTTTCAGCTTTTATTGGATTGAAAAGTTTCTATTGCTTGTGATGTTTGTAGCTAATAAGGAGAAAATCGGATAAAGAAGATTTCTTTTGTCGTCGAGCAGAAACTTTAATTATCCTTCGCGTTAGGAGAATTGCCATGGCAATTTCTGTCGCTATTATCACCGTGTATAGATGAATTATTCTGTTTATCTGAAGAGTCTCAATTTATTTTTTCGTGCGACAGAGGAGCATGGAGGATGAGGGTTTTGTCGGTGACTTTGGTTAATTAACTCGAGTGGAAGGTGGGTTTGGTCACTTAACGGTGGAACTAGACGTCAGCTTGTTGGGATCAGCTTTCAAATTGTGTGTGGGATATGAGGCTGAATGGAAGGCTTAGGTTATGTTGGATATTGGCTGATATTTGTTTTGAAGCTGGGACTTCTGTTGTATATGTAGTTAGTCGGCCAAAATTAAAACCACGGAAACCAGGATGGTTGCGGAAGGTATATCGGTATGAATTGAAAAGTATTAGTTAAAAATGTCGTTGATCATCGCCGCTTTATAGTTGAACTCATTTTTAGGATCACCACTTATATGAAATTTCAGCGGTCATATTATAATACTTTGGCAGCCGCCTGCATCCTCCTCTATATGACGTGCAAGCTTCCACAGACTACTTTCGGGCGTAAAGTGACATTTGTACGAGATTGGTTGATAGTGGAAAAAAGCTTGCATTCATAAGCTCTAAGGACCAACGGGCTTTAAAACAAATATTTATACATCCTTTTCTATATCATCATAAAACCTCGTCTACGCCTGTTAATATAAATATTGAATTATTAAAAGAACAGAACAGAGAGCTTGTGGTCAAAATACGACACAAAACAGGTAGCCAAAACCACAGTAGACCATTAGCCACCCTAAAGTAAGAGCTCGTGGAATAATGAAAAAAGTGATTACCGGAAAAGCTGACAGAAGATACAATACCTGGACAAGGTGAGGCAAGATACAAGACCTGGGCAAGGCGAGGCCAAAAGTGGACATACAGGGTGGCGCACGAATCGTGCTACAAAAATAAAACGTAATAACTTTTTTTCTGTGTGAGTAATCGGCTTTTTTTTTTTTTATTTTGTAGGTTACTATTCAGATTTATAAAAATGGATGCTTGGGATACGGAGAAAAGAATTTGGATAGTGCAACGGTACCATGCTTTGCAGTCCGTCATTTCCGTCCAAAGGGAATTTAGGCGGGAGTTTGGCGGTAATCCCCCGAGTAGATGGACCATTATGAGGTTTGTAAACATGTTTGCCGAATCTGGAGGCATCGCACGAAGGCCGTACCATCGAGATGTCAATGTTCGGGTTCAGGAAACAATCGCAGCAGTAGCATCTGCAATACAGGCCAATCCGAGCGTTTCGACCCGAAACTTATCGGGGCAAATTGGAGTCAGTAGACGGTCATTACAACGAATACTTCATGACGATTTAAACTTGTTTCCGTACAAAGTCCAAATTACTAGCAAGTTAAACCCTCAGGATTTGCCTGTTCGCCTGGAATTTTGCCAAAAAATGATATCAATGGCCGAAGAAGACAACACATTGATCAATTGTTTGTTCATGTCTGATGAGGCCCATTTTGATCTTAACGGCAATGTAAACAAGCAAAATTGCCGTATATGGAAAGAGTCTAATCCAGAAATGCTCCATGAGACGGAACTGCACCCAGAACGAGTCACTGTGTGGTGCGCAGTTTCATCAAGGTGTATTGTCGGGCCGTACTTCTTTGAAGAAAACGGTGTAACCGTTACTGTCAATGGGGACCGTTATTCAACAGCGTTTGGTTTCAGCAAGATGGAGCAACTGCACATATAGCCAGACCAGTTATGGCGGAGCTAAACAAAAAATTCGCAAACAAATTAATTTCTAGGAACTCCACTCTTCGCTGGCCCCCAAGGTCACCTGACCTGACTGCACCAGACTTCTTTTTATGGGGTTATGTCAAGCAAGAGGTGTATAAAACGAAGCCCAGGAATTTAACTGAATTAAAGCAGTCCATAACGACAATAATTGAGGCGATCCCAACTTCAACTCTTCAGGCCGCAATGAATAGTTTTTTGATCAGGTGCCGCATATGCGTGGGAGAGCGTGGAGGTCATTTGCGATCTATAATCTTTAAAAAAAAACTAACTATTTAAAATAAAATTTAATTTTCTAACCAATAAAAAAAAAAATAAATGAAATACATCGATTAAAAAAAAAGTTATTTAAATTTCTTATTGTAGCACAATTGGTGCGCCACCCTGTACAAGCATTCCAAGCTCGAGTAGATGAAAAATTCGCACGCATCCGAAGATTCTATTGAAAAATTAGCTGGCTTTAAAAATTAATTGCAGTCTCTTCTAACCTGCGAGGACTTGTATAGGAGATGTGGTTAATCTGTGTTTCTAGCATCTCCGAAATGGGCGCGTTGTAGAGAAAGTGAAAGGTCAAGGAAAAAACACATTGCCAGACAATCCAGCATTTGACAGTATAACAGATATTGACTTATCTATAAAAAGGCTTCGCAAAAGCACACAATGCAAGCATAGCTTAACAGCACCGAGTGATAGGTGAGAAAATATGAGCTGCCGCCTTAAAGAGAAAAATTCTCAGAGTGATGGAACTATGCGCCAGTAGGACGAATGGAAGAAAATATATAACCATAAACCTTCTAAAAGCTATGCATACATATGTGAATGTAGTCCGAAAGGCGAAAAACGTCGCTTGCACATCGATCTAATAAAATAAAACACCAATCAAAAGGATCTCTAAGTCCCAGGCTTTGCTTTTGGTGAGAAATGGCGAATAAGATCCAACTTCCGTTTCATAGACCATCACAAATGCCAGCAACAAATCCGAGATCGCAAAGGACGAAGGGCTTGAGTTTTTCAAGTTTTATATTTAAAAGTTAGTATTAGGCGACAAATTTTAAAGGTAACTTTATGTTAAGGCTTAGGTTATATCGTCTGCCAGCTCAGAAAGCCAGCACACTATCAGTAATAGTTCGATCGTGACTTTATGCCGCAGGCTTTTAATATGATGCTTGTGGGAAGAAGGAAACCGTTTGATTATTCTTCAACCCTGTATTTCTTTATGCGGTACAGTTAATTATTAACAATCTGGCAACTTATCCAATACGTTCCATTTAAATATCCAACAACAATTCCTACTCTCTTAAAGATTTCTTTCTCAGGATCTCTGGCAGACTCACATATAAAAGTGTAATAGTCACACTCAACCATCAGCTGGAGGTAGACCAATACCCCATTCCTCGACCTGAAGAACTTTTCCACAAGCTTGCGAACGGGCGGTACTTTAGCAAAATCGATATGTCCGACGCATACTTACAACTCGAGTTGGATGAGCAATCAAAACCCCTCGCTGTCGTCAACACACCGATTGGACTTTTCCAGTACCAACGCCTTCCATTTGGCATTGCAAGCGCCCCTGCTTTTTATCAGCGAACACTGGAAATGATTTTAAATGGAATTGATTGCGCCATTTACTTAGATGACATCCTTGTTGCGGGAAGTACATACCAAGAACACGTACGTAAGTTGGAAGCAGTTCTACAGCGGCTACTGGACCATGGTTTACGCGTTAATCGCAGTAAATGTCAGTTTTTTCAACAAGAAGCAGAATATTTGGGACATGTGATCAACCACCAAGGAGTACGACTATCGGATTCGGGATTAGCAGCCATCGAGAAATTACCCAGACCGGGTAAACTAAAGGAGCTGAAGACCTGCATGGGAAAGGTAAATTATTATAATAAATACGTTAATAATTTCTCGCAAATTGCAGCTCCTTTGAAAGCCTTGCGAAGAAAAGGCGTCCCATTTATTTGGAAAACAGACCAAGAACACGCATTTAATGCACTGAAACAAGAAATTATCCATGCAGCACGCCTGGCCCATTTTCGCCCCGAACTGCCGCTTGTCCTTGCAGCTGATGCGTCGTCGCATGGAATCGGAGCTATTTTGTCGCACATCATGACAGATGGGTCAGAGCAACCCATTGCATTCGCTTCAAAAACGTTAAACGAGCATCAACTGAATTACTCTCAAATTGAGAAAGAGGCGTTGGCAATTATCTATGGAGTCACCAAATTTCATCAATATCTCTTTGGTCGGAAATTCATATTGTTAACTGACCACAAACCTCTCTTAACCATCTTTAATCCAGACAAGGCTCTCCCCACAGCAACCCTTTGTCGTTTACAACGATGGGCCCTAACACTGATGAGCTATTCGTACGAAATTCGTTATCGGCCTACGAAAAAGCCTACCAATGTCGACGCTCTATCTAGACTTCCGATTGGCCCCGATACAAGTTTCGACAAGCACGAGGTGTCTTGCTTTGAAATATCCAGTTATCAAAATGATCGAATCCACGACTTTCCAATAAATGCCAAAGATGTCACTGCAGCCACGAAATTAGATACTGTATTGCGGAAAACGATGGCCTATGTAACCATGGGCTGGCCTACGCGATTACCATCAGACGAACATAGCCTACAGCCATACTTCAGTCGTAAAGCATCACTAACGCAATACAGAGGGATTATACTTTTGGAAGCCGAACACACAAGGGTAGCCTTACCGAAATCATTGCAGGAGAGAACTCTTCAGTTACTTCATCAAGGTCATTGGGGTGTTGTCAGGATGAAGCAACTTGCTCGTAGACATTGTTGGTGGCCACAAATAGATGCCGACATCGAGGCAAAAGTAAAGTCGTGTAAAATTTGCCAGCACAATAGTCCCGCACCTCCACAAGAATTTAGTTCGTGGCCAAATCCAGATAAACCTTGGCAGCGTTTTCACCTGGATTTCGCTGGACCATTTTTTGGGAAAATGTGGTTAGTATGTATTGATGCTTTATCAAAATTTCCATTCGTTATACAGATGCAGAAAACTACCACAGCAGCTACCGTTCGAGCGTTGCAAACCATTTTTACGCTAGAAGGTATCCCAGAAGCCATTGTGAGCGACAATGGACCACAATTTACCAGCACCGAATTTGTCAACTTTTGCAGTCAAAATGGAATCCAATCACTGAAGACAGCTCCTTTTCATCCAGCATCAAACGGCGAAGCAGAACGGTTTGTTCGTACGTTCAAGGCCAACCTAAAGAAAATCATCGAGGAAGAAAGAGACATCGACGTAGCATTATTAAGATGCCTCGAATCCTACCGCACAACGCCAAATCCTCAGACTGGGAAGTCACCTGCAGAAATCCTTCACGGCAGACAACACCGTACAATCCTTTCGCAAATGGTTCCGGATAGGCACATTCCTGACAAATTATCCAATAGTGAGACGGCTAAATTCCAAATTAAGGAAGCAGTTTACGTTCGGAATTATTCCAGAGGTCGTAAGTGGGACAGTGGTATCGCATATGGGGAAGAGAATGTATCGAGTTCGTACCAAACTCGGTATTTGGAAACGCCATCAGAACCAGATGAAACAACGATATACTGTTCCGGATGAGTACATTTTAGCCAGGGATCTTGCTACTGCAGCATCTTCGCAAGGTCCTAAAGCAGAAAATCAAGAAGACGAAGTCCAAACCGCACCTATTCCACCACCTGAGCAGCAAGAGAAAACTCCACGACGATCTCAAAGAATTCGTAAGCAGGTTGTACGCTTTGGTTATGGTTCGACAGGATCTCAAATTAAGTAGAGAGGAGATGATATGTATGGCATAACACATTACCGGGAACGCAGTTCAATGTCATCAGTTGTCAAATCATTAAAAGTCATTGCCGTCAAAAGTGACAACTCGCCATGGACATCTGTTCTTGACTTATCGTGTCGCTATTCCTTTTCCTAATAATTAAGATATTAAGTAAATAATATGTACTACATATCTCACAGTTGCAATCAATAGTAAACCTGAATTAATAAATATAAAAGTTATATTAATGGTTCGCGTTTTATGTACAGGGTGGCGCACGAATCGTGCTACAAAAATAAAACGTAATAACTTTTTTTCTGTGTGAGTAATCGGCTTATTTTTTTTTTTTATTTTGTAGGTTACTATTTAGATTTATAAAAATGGATGCTTGGGATACGGAGAAAAGAATTTGGATAGTGCAACGGTACCATGCTTTGCAGTCCGTCATTTCCGTCCAAAGGGAATTTAGGCGGGAGTTTGGCGGTAATCCCCCGAGTAGATGGACCATTATGAGGTTTGTAAACATGTTTGCCGAATCTGGAAGCATCTCACGAAGGCCGTACCATCGAGATGCCAATGTTCGGGTTCAGGATAGAATCGCAGCAGTAGCATCTGCAATACAAGCCAATCCGAGCGTTTCGACCCGAAACTTATCGGGGCAAATTGGAGTTAGTAGACGGTCATTACAACGGATACTTCATGACGATTTAAACTTGTTTCCGTACAAAGTCCAAATTACTAGCAAGTTAAACCCTCAGGATTTGCCTGTTCGCCCGGAATTTTGCCAAAAAATGATATCAATGGCCGAAGAAGACAACACATTGATCAATTGTTTGTTCATGTCTGATGAGGCCCATTTTGATCTTAACGGCAATGTAAACAAGCAAAATTGCAGTATATGGAAAGAGTCTAATCCAGAAATGCTCCATGAGACGGAACTGCACCCAGAACGAGTCACTGTGTGGTGCGCAGTTTCATCAAGGTGTATTGTCGGGCCGTACTTCTTTGAAGAAAACGGTGTAACCGTTACTGTCAATGGGGACCGTTATTTAAAGATGTTGAAGGAGTTTTTTTACCCAGAACTGCGCCGAAGACGTATACCATTCAACAGCGTTTGGTTTCAGCAAGATGGAGCAACTGCACATATAGCCAGACCAGTTATGGCGGAGCTAAACAAAAAATTCGCAAACAAATTAATTTCTAGGAACTCCACTCTTCGCTGGCCCCCAAGGTCACCTGACCTGACTGCACCAGACTTCTTTTTATGGGGTTATGTCAAGCAAGAGGTGTATAAAACGAAGCCCAGGAATTTAACTGAATTAAAGCAGTCCATAACGACAATAATTGAGGCGATCCCAACTTCAACTCTTCAGGCCGCAATGAATAGTTTTTTGATCAGGTGCCGCATATGCGTGGGAGAGCGTGGAGGTCATTTGCGATCTATAATCTTTAAAAACAACTAACTATTTAAAATAAAATTTAATTTTCTAACCAATAAAAAAAAATAAATGAAATACATCGATTAAAAAAAAGGTATTTGAATTTCTTATTGTAGCACAATTGGTGCGCCACCCTGTATATAAGCTTGAAATACATCACTTTCTATAGTCTTATAAGTCTGCTATGTCTGCAAAAGACTTAAACCTTCACTAAAAAGCGAATTTCTATCCGATTTCAAACAACTATGAACTGGAATGAGGTATTGTTCAATTATACCACGTATGTGGAAAGTGGGACAGGCGTTTCACAGTAAGATTAGGTATTAGTGACAATGAAAAAGGGCTAATCTAACTTATCAAACTGGAAGTTCCTTTTCTTTGCTAGGGTACGTAAATGTGGTGGGCACTTTAATTCAACCCAAATAGCACTAACCGCCATTTGGTTTTTCTTTTACTTGAAAAACTGAATGCAACTTTCTGAAAATGTTCTTCTGTAATGACAGAAAAGTCAGTCAGTGAAAGATGTGAAAATATTTAATCTAAAGCCGTTTACACACCTATAGATGACCGCAAATTAGTTCTCAAGAGCTATGGCGAAAAAAACCTTGCATATCCAATGAAAGAGAGTGGATACAAGAGACGACCTACAATCTAAACCAGCCTCCCTTCTCACTCATATAAAAGGGTAATCTACCATGTCACAACCCACTCTTGGCAATTTCCATCTTAAGTCTTCCTATTTATATGGAAATTTTTGCAAAAATGTTCGTCAACGCAGCTCTCTTTCATGTATTATATACCTATACCATTTGAAAACCTTCCATGCACGTTCATCTATCGGTCTGCCTTGCTATGCCATCAACAACGACCGACTAGACGAAACTATCTGGCCTAGGATTCCACTATATATCCCACTAAAAGCAACAAGAGTCGAAAAATTTCTCAGTCGGTATGTTGTTTGTACTATTTTTTTGTTTCGTCTACCTTTAGCACACCGGCACGCTCTCCCTAGTGTCCTTTTCGTCCTCATAAGCAAGCATATTTCAATATTAAATTATGCACAAAAAATAAAAGTCCAGATACATCTCTACGTGTCCTCGCCTAAAGCCATTCATTCAATCCCCCGGTGAAAGTATACAGAATGGACAACAAAAAAATAGGAGCAACAACACGATACATATTTGTCTGTTCCTCTTTGTACCTTCGCTTTGGCAACGCTTTCAGTCTGAGGGCCCCCGTCTTTGTGGCATCACCGCCACCTCCACTATAGTCAACTTTCCCACTAGAACTCAGTGATGCCAGATCGTGGGTGGTTACCCATTTAGCTGGTATTTTGCTACAAAATTTTTGCATCTCAAAATAAGCTAAAGGCCAAAGAAAGGACATTTGATATTTCTCAGAACAAAAAAAAAAAAACAGCATTTCCATTACTAAATATGAAAAAATATCATTCGAATTCAATAAAAAGAGAGACTTTTTTTTTGTTTTTTATTTTACTAAGTTATGTTCTTTTTATACGTAGTTTAATTTTTTATGTATGTATATTTCCGTGGGGTTTTTTCTATCAACGCCATGGGCAAAAAGGGTATTTTTGGTAATCGTCATGGGCAAGTCATTCCGAAAAGTCTGGTATCACTGGTATACAATTGACGTTTTACCCTTAAATGTGCTTGCATAAAATAGCAGCCATCTGGGGAGTCCTTTTTTTCGTGGTTGAAATATATGTATACATATTTTCTTCATGTAGCGCGTGTTCCTCATTCATGACATAGTTACTCTTGCTTCGTGTAGATTGCTTCTCAGGTGAAAGCGACAAAGCGTCCTCTGTCATGTTTTCCATTTCGTATATGACTACTTTTTTTTTATATATAAAGGGTGATTTTTTAAGAGGTTTAGAACTTTTTTTAAAAGAAAAACACAAAAAATTAGAAAAAATGAATGAAATATTTATTTGAATCGATAGTTTGAACCTTGCAATTTAATGTTTAAAGATAATTTCATGCAAATGTTGACCGCGGCTGCGTCTCAGGTAGCCCATCCGCTGAGTCCAATTTTGGCATACTCTTTCACACATATCGGCCGGTATCTCACGAATGAATGCATATGGATGTTGGCTTCCAGTGCGTCAATCGAAGCGGGCTTGTCCCTATACACATTAGCCTTGGCATACCCCCACAAAAAATAATCTAATGGTGTCAAATCGCACGATCTAGGCGGCCAATTGACCGGCCCGAAACGTGAAATTAACTGTTCACCAAACTCGCCTCGCAATTGCGCCATTGTTTCGCGTGCTGTGTGGCATGTGGCACCGTCTTGTTGAAACCACATATCATGCAAGTCAATAACTTCCATTTCGGGCAAAAAAAAGTTTGTTATCATCGCTCGGTAGCGTTCACCATTGACAGTAACGCTGCGATTCGCATCATCTTTGAAGAAATATGGCCCAATAATGCCGCCGGCCCATAAACCGCACCAAACAGTGGCTTTTTCGGGATGCATTGGTAGCTGTTGCAATGCTTCTGGCTTATCTTCACTCCAAATGCGGCAATTTTGCTTATTTACGTACCCATTCAACCAAAAATGAGCCTCATCGCTGAACACAATTTTTCGATAAAAAAGCAGATCCTCGGCCAGCTTTCCAAGAGCCCATTCACCAAAAATTCGGCGTTGTGGTAGGTCGGCTGGCTTTAGTTCTTGCACCAGCTGTATCTTAAAAGGCTTTACGCCCAAATCCTTCCGCAAAATTTTCCACGTAGTGCTGTAACACAGGCCTAACTGCTGGGAACGGCGCCGAATCGACATTTCGCGGTCTTCTGTCACACTAGCTGATACGGCCGCAATATTTTCTTCACTACGCACAGTACGTAAACGTGTTGGTGGTTTAATGTCCAACAAAGTAAATTTGGTGCGAAATTTGGTCACAATCTTCCGAATAGACTGCTCAGAAGGTCGAGAATGCCGATCATAAAATGGAAGCAGCGCGCGATGAACATTTCGAACCGAGCACGAATTTTGATAGTAAAATTCAATAATTTGCAAGCGTTGTTCATTTGTAAGACGATCCATGGTTAAATTGCAAACCAAACTGAAGCTGTTTGACAGTGACACAAGGTACTAAACACACGTCAGCTGTCAAAACCGGTGTTGCCAAAACCAAACCAGCTAAAAAATCACCCTTTATATGACTACGAAAGGGTGGAACAAATTGGTAATGACTTGGATACTTTTTTTCTGAATCAAATAATAATACTCGACTGGATATAGATAGAGAAAAAATAACACGTTAAAACGTGTTTTAGGGAGCAAATCTTATTAAATATTTATTAGTCGCGATAGTAATGACAACGTGAAAGTGTTGGAACTCTGAACAAACTCAACTTAAATAGCTGTTGATCATAATTCATCCGACAATAAATTTTGTGATGAAATGTTTGCCAGTTGAAACCATCAAAGCATTTTTCACAGTTCTCTGAGCCAGTGGCCCCAGATTAAGGGGAAAACGAGGGGAAAGCTTAAAAAATGGGGAAAACAAATTAAAAAAAAATCTCTTTGAAGCTTAAATTTCTTAAAAGTAAAATATAAACGCATTTCCATTACAAATAAATTTTAAAGTTTCCTCAGAATGAAATGTTCACACTAAAAGTGAAAGAAAACAGTCTATGTAAGAAATTGTGTGATTTAATTTATGAATTTATTTTTATTTCTTAATGAAGTTTTTATTTAATTTTAGGTTTTTATAGAATTAGCTAACTGATCCTTGCATAATTTGTATATTTTTAGGTTACAACTCGTAAATAAGGACAACTAAAATCTTTTTATTTTTTTCTTATAAGAATAGTGACAAATTACACTCAGGGGAAAAAAGGGGAACTTTTTACGAATTATTGCATTTGCTGATAAAAAAAGGGGAAAACCATCTTCACAGTCTGGGACCACTGTTCTAAGTAGTTGGGCTTTTGGCGGTACGCCAATGTGTGTCCTACACTAGCCTTCGAATTTTGTATATACATATTTAATGTATGTATAGAAAATTTACCTAAATCCCATTTTAGAAAATCAAACTTTAACGAAACTCTGTAGTATCATGAGAAGCGAGAACAATTATCCAAAATCAAAATGGCCGGCCTAACCAATTCGGGTGCGCGATAAACATTTTCTACAAGACCATTTGCTTCGACGATTGGCTTAGACTTTGGTGAGTTAGCCTATAACAAAGAGGCTTACTTTCACATATCGCGTCCATTGCCATTAAACCTTGTTTTAAAGCGAGACTATCGTTTCAGATTTAGTTTAAAGAAATGTCTGTTAGGAGGCGCAGCCACAGCAACAAATCTAAGAAGTATAACGGCTGTAGTCGACGATAACGCATTAACATCATTCAGGAGCGAAGAACTTGTGTTGTGATGGCGTTTATCTTCTTTCGGTGGGTACTCAACTAAAAGCGCTGACTGCCAGCGTCACTCTGACCCCAGCGACCGCCCGATTTGTCACCCCCTAAAAAGGGCCCAGTCCATAGCATGCGTTGCTTCCGTCGCTTGGACGGATCAGTCAATATTGTCGTATTGAACGGAACGAGCATTTCTATAGAATCTGTGATAGCCGATGACAATTTCTCGCATTCTCTCAATATTTACAGCAATGAAAGTGCTTCCTCTCACGTGGTGCAAACTGTCAAGAGTGTCAACGAGGGCAACGGACAGGACTGTAGAGACATTCTTTAAGTAGCCGTCGCTAATTTGTTTTATTTAATTTATCTATTGTTTTATGGTTAGGGCCCTTAAGGCCGCGAGCACATTGACCGATTGAGCGACGTCGTAAAAACTTAAAACTTATGAAATCGTACGGCCGTGGCCACATAAGCCCTGATCGATTAGCAATTTTGTTATAGGCAGAGCGACGTCGTTGTTTTCTCTGTCGCTTGTCGCTCACTGTGTGGGAGCGCCCTTAAGCTGTTTTGTTTTTTTTTTTTTAATTTTAGAGCTTCGCTCAATCGCTCTCTCGCTTGTCGATCAATCGCTCTTTCGCTTGTCGCTCACTGCGTGTATGCATTCTAAGCCGGCGCTGCCCATAAAACGTGGAAGCAAATCCATTTAGCTGATAGCCGGGCGACCGAAATAGACTAATGGACAGATGGACTCGATTCCAAAATCACTTTTTGACACTCTACTATCAGCGGTGGACGTTCAGTCGTATTTGCTCGCTTCGATCGGAGATCCTCGTGCTCTATGTGGCCTTGCCAATTCTGAATATACATTTTTTTCGTGATCTCAAAAATGTATCCAAAAAGCTCCTTTAAAAAAACGTCTCGAAATTGTGGAGTACATTGCCCCTGATTCAAAGCATCTCTGTCTAAACCAAACTCAAAGGAAACGTAAAAGTTAATTCTTGACATAGTTGACAAGGTGCTACCCGGTCCATTCAAATTAATCACTGTTGCTAGAAGGTCTAATACACTCTAAATCAGAACACTAAACCCTCCAAACACTCAACACACACGCCGCGCGCCGCCGTCCGACACTATACACAACCCAACTTCCATAAAACATACAAACCGCCCGCTGCGGCGCACCGTTTACACTCTGTCTGCCGAATCGACACAATAACTAATTGCAAAATCGATTGAACATTGTTATTAATTCTGTCGTCGGTAATTTCCCATTATACCCGATTCTGATCCGAATTATTATTGCATAACCCGGACATAATTTCACTAATTCTCCGCCAGGATAATAGTCATTTTCGATACGAAAATACAATATCCTAGCATGGATCGTACTAAATAAATCGTTTACATGCTTTTTTCGAATCGAAAATTAATCAGTAGGGGACATTATGGCATAGAATAGAGGACAGTATGGTTTTCTAATGCGGAGCCTGGACGTGCAATTTCCATTTGTCTACACAGTGTTGTTGCCATACACATGTATACGACGTAAGGTATATATCGGATCAGGGCCGCTCTGCGTGTCCTTTGTTGTCTATACTACATACGAACGACTCTAATTGTCGATGGAATTCTATTTTAAATTCATTCATTTGTCTCCTCTTGATGTTCAATTTCATTTTCTGCATATTTGTTGTTTGCGAACATTCTCGTGGCGGTTTGGAACTTGCAAGAGGTGATGGTGCGGTGAGTTCACTCTTTGTGTGCGGCAAAACGTAATTTGCGGCACCACGGGGTGCATCTAAAATCAATCAAACATTTTTTTTTTTGTATCGGCAGTTATTGATGTGTTTTGGTATTGGACGGATGCGTAATGGGTTCGCTCTGAGTATAGACATTCCATGGCATACATTTATGTCATTCCTACTGTGAATATTGGACACTTGAATTTAGAGCTTGTGTGAATATTATTTCGTATATGGGCGGACAATGTTTAGCTTCTATCATTGATAGAATTATCCAAATTAAATTTTTATTGGATTTGGTAGCGAAACTATTTGAAGCCTGTGAATAGGAGTGGTCAAAGGAGGATGTTTTGTCCGGATTACCCTTTATACACACAAATTTTCAGTGAAATGATTGACTGATTCTCTTTGCACAAAAAATGCCTGCCGAGAATTGTATAACTATGGCTACACTGAGAAAACTAAATTTAAAACTATGGGTACCAAAAATCAGTTTCCTACACCCATAACTTGGCAAGCTTACCCATATCTTGGATGTCATCCCCAAATCGAGGCTATTGTAGCCAATCAAGAGCTGCCATAGCTCTTTAAGGCGCGGTTCATAACGAATTAAATTTAAATCGGGTATGAAGACCGTATACCAAAGTCCAGTTACCCGCTAAGCAAGCTACGCTTGTTTACAACAACCCTTTATCATTTGCTTCACCTAGTCGTTACGGCACAGCTGCCATACGGCTATGAAATGTAGCTCTTTCTTGTACGGTTCAGTTCAGGGTAAAGTTGTTCTATTTGTAACAACTGACTTGCAGCTACGAAAGCTCTGTGTTGGTGAGAGCAACCCTTTCTTTCCTCTCTACTGTTATAAGTATCGAAGAAATCCTGGCGTTAAGAGGTGTTTTAAAGATCGTCTGGTAAGATTTTTCTTTTATTTCCTTAACTTCCAAAGTTTATGATTTTAAAATGTTAAAATAGTTAAAAGAGATAGGTACTCATAAAACTTGTTGACTTTACTTTTTTTATGTTATTGGACAATATTTCTTTTAGATCCCTGACATTCCATAGATAGCTGTTGATGCTATAACACCTGAGAGGGTAGGTATTAACAGCGTTTTAAGAGACTATGGCGGATATGAGCTTCATAGATTTCTAAAATGATTTTACAGGATAAGTATATCTGAGGGTCTTATAAAGCTTTAAATAGGCTATAAGATCCACCGAGGTAGGCTCTTTCTGTAAAATATTAGAATACTTTTTTTGGGTTCAGAACCTCTCAATGAGGTTCTAATAGCTCTGTTCATGGGTACCACAAATCTTTTAGAGGCTGTGACAGCCTTTCAAGAGGCTCTGACTGCCCTGTATATTTGCAACACTTTGAGAGGGTCTGATAGCTAACTTGGATGTTGTCAAATATATTTTGTTCCCGCAGCTCTGTTTAATGTGCTGTATCCATTTACCGAAGGCATCACACCTTACTTTTGGTTATAGAAGCCACGAGGTTAGCAGTTGGTATACCTACATAAAAAAGAGGTGGCGCATTTAGTAGGACTGTCGTACCTCTGTGGTTTTCGGAGTGTATCGGGAGCAGATTGTGAGTAGCCTAAAAAAAATGCACTCTGCGGTTGTATACTCATTTCAATGAGGGGGAGTAACCCAGACTTCCTCAAATGCTGGGTTTGAATTGGAGATTCTCGAAAACATACACAAAATCTGTGCCGACTTTAACCAGAACTTGCATTTTACAAGCGCAAAACTGATCATATTCTCTGCGAGCCCTCATGAAATTATATATCATCCCAAATGGCAAGAATGCATACAACCTTTTCACAACCGCATCAACATTGAAAAAACACCACTAATCTTACTTGCATTTTCATAAAAGAAACTCGCCCCCAATACAAATCTAGTCCAATCTAGTGCTTAATATACCCCCGGTTTATGTAGACCAAAATATCCCGATCTATTCACCTTAAGCCCCAGTAATTTCTTGCTTCATTTGCCAGAAACTTTTCTATTCACTTTGCATAGATTTTTAAAAATGGCCCTTACAAGTTAATCTCCTTAAATGAAACTATTCCATCGCTCCGTCCTCCATCCACTATCCTCCATTCTCTATTCAGCAGCGTTTATTACATGCATAGCATACTCTGCCAGCAAAACAATTATTATCCTTGTTCGCTCAATTTAGAAAATGCGGCCGATTTATGTAGAACATCTTGGAGAACCTTTGGGGATGCATTTCGTCATTGTTGTTGTTATACCCTTGCTGGGTATCCGTTCAATTTAATAACACTAAAACGTAAATGAACCAGGTAAAGTTGAGTGCCGGTTACCCTAATATGAACGGAGAAACCGAAGAGAACCACATTACACTATGGGACCGACGAATGAGGACACCAAATAATATTCAAACTTGTTTTCCGTCTGCAAGGTGTTTGACTGGAATAAATTTAAAAATGATTGCACTACTGACAGTTGCATTGCAAAATGTTTCGGACCAACGATAGGATATGCTTCACACCCGTTATCCCCCGTCAAGAAGTGCTAGTAACTCGTAAATCTTAAGCTTCTCTGAGCTTCTTCTAGACCAGATTGCAGGGGGCACTCTATTTGGCATTACTTCAGATTCTCTTTAATCTAATTGTCAAAATGGATATTTATCCCTATACATAAACGAACAAGTGCTCCCCTGTACACGTTCAGCCTTATTGCAGAAAAATTGTTAAACATCTGTACTATATCTCGGACAACTGGGGTCCGAATCTGTAAAGAGCAAATGTTTAAACGTTTTCGTGTGCACGAATGATTTGCTCTATGTTTGAAATTTTCGATTTAAAGAATGCCGAACCTAGTATGGGATTCTGTAAAAAACGAAACGAAAACCGCAGGCGAAAATTTGCTTCATGTAACTGGTTTCGTTTGCTTCTTCTCGTTCGCAAGGCCTTACGAAACGGTGTAAGGAAAAGTTAAAGTTTGAGAAGCTGTGTATATCAAATATGTTGTTTTGACGGCTAACAGCTGTCCGCTTTCAATGTAAATATTTCGTTTGTTGATATTTTGGTCGTAACAAAATGTTAACATTCGAATAAAAATGTTAGTTCAGTTAACAGTTGCCGACATACAAACTTTTTATTTTCATTAATGACATTCTTATAGGACGTCAAAAATAACACAAACGCAAAAAAAATCGGTGTACTCCTTTCGCATGAAACGAAAATGTCTTTCGTTTTCGGAATTACACGAAGCAAAGATAAGGTAAACGTCAACGTATTAGCTTTCGCTTTTTCGCTTTCGCGCAAATAAAATATTCTTTCGTTTTTGAAGTTAAATGAAGTAAAACGTTCGTTTAAACGAAAGCGATTGAACGTTTTCATCTTACAGAATTCCACCCCTGGTCTCAGCTTGGATTTGAACTTTTAAGTTCCATATTAACATTTTGTATTTGGAGCAGGGTTCAAGCTTTAAATGTTAGATATTAAGCAAAAGTTATTGGAGATCTTGCAGTACTATTGACTATTCTTTAACTGAATCTGCGAATTCCTGAGGACTGCTGACGAAGCGAACAAGTATAGTTTCCCAATAAAACAAAGTGTAGGTACCGCCTTCACGCTTCGCCAATAATTTAAAGCGTTTTATTGACCAAGATTTATAGGTAAGCTCATTTAATTTCAATTGTTCATAATTAAATGCCCCTTACTGTATTCCATGCCAGGCAACGGCAAACATTTACCATTGCACTCTACCCCTCCAGTGGATTAACGAACGGTTTCGTGAGAAAATTATTTTTGAACATGAATATTATGAAAAGAGCTCAAATACTGCAAAGGATGTAGCATTTGCAACAATTTTCCGCCTTTCAACTGAAAAGAGATCAGAATTGGCCACTTTATCGTCAAAAAAAGTTATCCGGTAAAGCATCGACAAAGTTGTTGAAAATTATTTGATGGTTCCTACATAGAGTCGACTCTTAAGGAATGCATGAAAAGAGCCAGGGCTTGATATTTACAAACGGCATTTACTGACGACCAAAAAAGTAAAATGAAAATGCATCTGCCAATTTTTAGGAGAAAGCTGGTGGAGGATAGATATAGAGCTAATTAAAAATCTGCAAATATAAAATTTCGAAATTTGGACCAAGCTTCATCGCTTCGTCTAAATTTAACAAAATATCGTTGGAATAATACTTTTTGTAAACGATAAACACCGAAATATGTTCCTATTTTTATACTGAAATAAAAAAAAACAAGGGACAAATTTAAACAAGTAAAAGTGTTATCATCGGCCTGGCCGATGCTTTGATACCCTCCACTGCATACAAGTAATGCAAATTTTAAATTTAATACCAACGTAACGACGATAAAAATAAGTGCTCTCACAAAATTTCACTTGCCTATGTGGATTCTTTTCGACGCTATATTGTTTTCAACATGTGTTTTCTGATATTGGTTTTGTAAGTGAGGTACCAGAACTACTTGACTGACATAGCCCATTTTTAATACCAACGTAACGACGATAAAAATAAGTGCTCTCACAAAATTTCACTTGCCTATGTGGATTCTTTTCGACGCTATCTTGTTTTCAACATGTGTTTTCTAATATTGGTTTTGTAAGTGAGGTACCAGAACTACTTGACCGACATAGCCCATTTTCAATACCAACCTGACGACGATCAAAAGAAGTTCTTTCACCAAATTTCATTCTCCTATGTCCATTCCTTTGGACGCTATCGTGCTTTCAACAGACAGACAGACACATGGCTAAATCGATTCAGAATGTGATCCTGATTCAGAATATATATACTTTATGAGGTCTCCGCTGACTCCTTCTTGGCGTTACAAATGTAATGACAAAGTGAATATTCCTTCCTGTGGAGGGTATAAAAAGGGTAACAGTTTAAAATTACTTAAGAGTTCAATTAAACGCATTTTCATTACAAACAAATCAACTCTGAAGAAAATGTTCATATTAAATATGAAAGAAAACAGCCCATCGAACGTCTACGTTAGAATATTTGCATATGGGAATGTCTAATAGAAGGGAAATCATTCCACACGAACATTTTTAATGATTCAAAATGATCTTTGTACAATGTGTATATTTTTATGTTATATAAAAAAACATCTCACTTTCTTTTTAATTTTTTCATATAGGTCCTTAAATTAATAAATGCAATTGCAAAAAGGGGAAAACTGTCTTAAAAGTCGATTAGAAATTTAAAAAACCCCTGTATACTTGAAAGTCCATTAGCTAGATAAGAATACTCGCTCTGGAAATATTTATTTTTTTTACAAATGTTGTTCGGGAGTTGAACAAAAGAATTATTCGACTAAGAAAAAGAAACGGTTTTAACCAAAAGGAACGCTTCTCAAAATTAAAACTGAATTATTTTATTCCCACAAAAACTGTCGTTTTTATACATATTTCTGTTTACATTTTGTTGACAATTGTTTTGAAATATCGCATATGGGAATTTTTCGCCCAGTGGGTGTGTTCAGCGCCTTGGTCACGGAAGACGTCATTTTGTTGTGCCGTCAACAAATGCATTTGTCATAGCCAGGTATTTAAAAAATGTTGTTTGTAGTTACAATGATTTTTTTCGTTATAAAATAGGTAATACATTATTTTAAGGTTCCGTACCCAAAGGGAAAAAACGGAACCTTATTAGTTTTGTCCTTCTGTCTGAACCCAATATACCAATTTTGCAACAACCAATGGTACCGATACATCGACTAGTTTTAGAATAATAAATAAATGATGAAAAAAATATTTTGGATATATATCATTTTTGTAGATCATGCTCATAGATAAATATAAAGCGCTGCAGACTGTTTTGTTAATATTTTACAAGATATTTACAAAAAACTATCGATCGCTATTAAAGTACGGTCTACGGTCCTTTTAACCATTTTAATTCGTTAATGGTTTGTTCTCTAAATCGATTCACAGAGACACTTGCACTTGGTCGGTTTTTTTTTGAGAACAAAAGATAGGTAGAGGTAAAAGTACAAAAAAAAACATCCTATATTTATTCGACTATTGAATCCAAAGGACATGTCTGTTTTTTTCAGCTGTAGTTTATAGAATGTCTCATGTTTTTTTTTACATTTGCTTTTATTGAACTTTTTGTATATACAATTTGACTTAAACTAGGTAACAAATGATGATGAATAATTAATATTTATATATTATGTTGGCTCAACAACAGGGGCCCGACGGTATACAATGATTGTTTCTTATATCTATTTTACATAAATTGTGGTTGTCTTCTCGGATTCATACTCGTAGTGTGCATCGTTGTCTGGGTTTCCCTCAGGGAGTTCAAGAATGCCTCATGTTGCACCTGATGGTCACATAATTCTACGTTTGTTGCACGTAAAACGATTTTTTTTGGGTGCACCTGTCAAAATAGATGTACGATTGCTGTTCTCTCAGAAATGTTCGCGAGCCTGAAGCTTAAATTCTCTACCTTAAACCAGTGAAAGCCGTCGGCTTTTTTCAGAGGAATTCACTTGTGAGAATAATTTCCCAGCATATCAACTTTCAAACCAACACTTGGCCTTGATCTTGACCTAATTAAAAGTGGTTACGAAATTTCATTTCTACAAACAAAAATGGCGGTTGTGGGAACATAAATCGTACAAAATGTGGCAGTATTCCCATTTCCCAAGCATGCTCTGTGAAGTTCTATTGAGACAAAATTAAAGAAAATAAAACTCATCTACCTGCTATACCTGTACCTCACTCTTTTGCAACACATATATTACCTCATTTTATTTTTTCTTTACTTTCCTGAAATATTATTATTTATTTTCAATCAAATGAGTTTGAGTACATCTATTGCTCTTGAAAACTCTTGAAGGTTAGATGCCCCACACAACAAGTTTTAAGAACAAAAAATACCTTCCAATCGTTTAGTCCTTCGATCTACCAACTTAACCCTCATTTCGCATAAATCACTCATGATGGTTATCAATCAGCGGAATCATACAGATTCGCTTGAAAATATATAATCCCGTGTCATGAAGAAATACTACACAGAATGGTGTTAAGTGAAGTGCAATCAATAATTAAGTAAAAAAAAACGACAATAATTTTAATTTACCTCGACGCCACTTCAGCATATGGTGTTGTTCACCATCGTATATACGAGTATACATCATAGGTACACGTTGGGTGGGGTCGGATTGAGGCGCATGGACTGCGACTGACCGCCCCTGCTGGCTTTCACTCTCTCATTCAAGTGATTAATTCACTCTTGAGATATACATAATTACATATTTTGTCACTCAAAGGACGTCCGTTCGCTTTCGAGTGGATGATGTATGATATTCTCACTTCTTTAAAGGATTACGCACGAAATAAGGGAATTAATTATCAATCAGCGGATGCGGAAGAGGACTATACCTTTTGTATACTGTTGGCTTTTAGTGTATGGTTAAAAGTTCAAAAAAAATCTGTCTTATAGGCTGGGGGCTACAGGCAGCTAGGTGGCATCCAAAGTCATCTCTAACCCAATCTCTGCAATTTATAATTATACTGTAATTTTAGCTCAAAATTCAAACTTTTGTACAAGAAAGAGTTTTCCAAAAGTTTATCTTCTTGGCAAATGAATACTGAACACTGAACACTGCACACTGAACAGTATATGGACAACAGAGTATACGGAACCTTACAGTGAACTTTCACGATGACCGGTTTGAGATAAAATTGTCTGGGGTCAGCCCTTCAAACCATATCCTTCGAGTTATCTCAGCTACCAGCCGAATTTAGTTTTGAAAAGAATGTTCTGGTAACTTTTTAACAGGGCTCCATACCGCATGTGGCCCATTTTAATACCAACCGTAGTGCTGCCAGAAATATAATGCCGAAACGTATAAGTGCAAAAAACTGGGAATACAAAATATTCCATACCGCATCACAAAAAGAACAAAAAGAACAAAAAACTCTGCAATGTTTCAAACCAAACACACATGTACGTATGCATATCGCATCTCCCCCTTGTTCATAATTTCGCAACGTGAAAGTTTAATGAGAGTTTTTGCTATTTTGCCCCAATCCTTCCAACGGGTGGTAGCATATTTCCGCAAAAAAGCAAATTAAATAGTTTTAGGGGTAGACGAGATTTTATCCCTCGTTCTCATCTCACCCTTGCTTCATGTTGATGTTGGCGTTGGTTAGATCAAGCTTATTTTGATTGAATGTGTTGTAGGTAATGGATCAAACGCTTTTCTTCAGGGGTGTTGCGGCATTTAGGACGTTGGCTAAATTGCGTTTTTTATGGTGAAAAAATGATGGTCCTAAACCTAAAGAGTTACACATTTAATTGAAATTAAAAAAAGAGGCTGCATAAAGGGTCAATTCCAAGCACAGATCAAATAATGAACTGCCATGCCGCCCATTTCCCCAGAGTCTTAAGCCATTTTGCTCGGTGAAAGATTGGATATACATACCTTTTTGAAAGCTTTGACAGTTACTTCAAAAATGTTTTTTTACAAACAATCTGCGATAAGTTTTAAAACTTACAACTATAGTCAACTGTGTTGTTGGATAGCATCCCAGAAGAATACGACTTTCGGACACAGATCTGTGTAGGTACTAGGTACTGTAAAAATACCGAGAAGCAGCGTTGGCGCTTAAGAACCTATTTTCGCAGTAAATTCTCTAAAAAAAATCAGTAGATTGAATTTGTTTGCAGTCGATTTATTTTCCAAACAAAACCAAGGCGAAAAACATTGTGTGGTTTATCAAACCACGCATTTAACTGAAAATTTTCGGAAAATTATTCGATTTAGAGTGTTAAAATTGCGTTCTTAATCTTAACTAAATAAACGGGAATGATAATGGGAAATCAATAGGAGGCAAGATATCGAACTATATATTTGAATTTCAATATTTAATAATTTAATTTAATTTCCTTACTACAATAAAACTGTAACTTTTTTTCCGTCCGTAAGGTGTTTGCCCGGAATAGATTAAAAAAGTAATACACAAAATTGATTCCGGTTTTCACAGTTGCATTGAAAATTGTCGAGATTAAAAGATAGGATATGTTTTATGATTGTTCGCTCTCCGGAAACGGAGATCTGAGCTGATGCTAAAAAAAAGGTGTAATTCTCGAATGCCTTTTAGCTCCTAGCTTTGGAATGACTCATCCAAATGAAATATGATTTTTTTTTAAATAAAGTTCAATTACGTAAAAAGATTTTAAGAAATAAATCATCTTTGTAATAAACAAAAGGTCAAAAGGTTTTTATTTTCTGCATTGACAATTTTATATAAATATTTTAAGCAAATGTACACTTATACCTAAAGAAATCCTATCCAAACCTAACGAATAATTTCAAATTTAACGGATAAAATTCTATGACCACTGCGAACAGCTTTGCCCACAGCGGAAGTGGCTCATATTTTTTGCGAGTGTGTTACATGACATTAGTCAATACGAATTTCTATGTACCAATACTAGCGCACCAAATCGTGACCACTCCATAGAAATATAGCTTGTAGACTAAGTAACGAAAAATCGGCCGGAGATGGTGGTCTCAGCATTGTCTCTGGAGCGAATGTGGCGCATGAGATTGAGAGGGAGTCACACTCAATTGTGATTTAAATTAAAATGCGCTGACAAAGCAAGGCGAGCACGGATCAGCTAGTAGGTATATAATAAATACAATTATTTAAATGATAGACACATAAAAAACATGGTCTCTAATAATTGATTTGTTAACTATTAACAATCTTTTTAAATACTAACAAATCCTCTTATTAGTGCATAAACAATAATGTGCACCGGCAGAAAGTTCTAATAATTCTGTTAAAGTCACTATAAAAATTAACCTAACTCACCAAGAGCCTTTTTCCTTTCCCTGTAAGCACGAACTCTCTCAGCATTCTGTCTCTTACGGCGTAAAATTCATTCATCGTCGGATATTTTCGCACTATTCTTGGTTTTCTCCTCGTTGACCGGTTTATTTGACTCACTAGCTGTATCGTTATCCATCACGATCAAGTGAATAAGGACATTTTGATTAATACACTGATCACAATACACAAATACATACCGCGAATAAGTGAGAATGTAATTGCTACACGGTCAGCTGATGTGAGCTATGAGCGCCATTGCTCTGCCGAGCGCCTTTCACTTTATCCCCACTCCGCTGCCGCCTGTAATGCGACATGCGATAGATGGACAGAAAAATTCGAGGCGATTGAAAAAAAGTTTCACTTTAAACAAATAACATAAACAATTCAAATAACGACAAATAACATAAACAATTCAAAAAAAATTTCCCGAAACTACTTCCCTATCAACATCGAGTGATAGGGAGCATGCAAATACATTTAAATTCTGTAGAGAAATAATATGCTTCAAAGAACACGAGAACGTTTTTCCAATCTATGGTGGTTTCTTAAGGTCCATCACACACAAAGTGTCGGTTCTGTCGGTTGTCCTTATACGGCCCTGGGTTCAAACTGACCTAGGATATGTATATAGCAGCTTTTAGCTGTTTTGAGGCTGTTAAAATCTTCTGGAAGATCTATTTTAAGAGAATGTACCTAATCACTACCTCATAAGCACCAGGTTTCCCAAACTTTATGGCACCTCTCACTGGTCATGAAACCAATAAAAAAATGCAGAGGTCATAATTTGGCGCAGGGACATAAGTCCCTGAGACATTGAATTCGGGACTTCCATATACGTCTAGAGAAAAACTAATAAGACCTCCCTAACTGCTACAACAAATAGTCAAACCGGTTTCGTTATCTCGATTTTGTTTTTGGGTTTAACTTTAAAAATGATGCAGTTAGCTAGGTACGAGCAGTTGGGACGAATGCAAGTGATGCAGTTTTGTTTTCTTTGTTAGTTGAGTTTTTTTATTTTTTATTTGAACAAATTCTCAAAAACATCGATTTAAACCTTTTTTTCAGTTCGTATATTTCTTTGTCCTTTCTGTCGACAAATTATAAAATTATAAATTTATTTATTTGTAAAATGACCTAGTTTTGAAGGGATGTTTAATTTGCATTGTTTTTTTTTTTTATTAAGTTTATCTTATTGTTGGCGCACAAATTTGTTTTCTTAAATAGCCACAAGTTTATTTTTTACAATTTTTTTCTTTTATTAATGCTGGTGCACAAATTCCAATAATGAAGAAAAGACAAAAAGAGAGTGTCCGAAGCGCTTTGGCCGGGTATATATACATATATAGAATAGAGGTGTGTGACGTTAGTGGAGGTGCGGCCATGCGATCTATGGCCAAAATTGTACTAGCTTACAAATTTCGCTAGTCGGCCATAGATGGCATTAACACTTATCAACTTATGAAGATTAATAAAATATAAAATATTTCAAATTGTTTAATTTCTTTCGGGACTTGGGTCCCATTTACAACGATAAAAATTCAGGACTAATTTCCCGAACTCAATTCGGGACTTATTTCCCATTAAAGTGCGAAAAATCGATTCGGGACTTATGTCCCTGCGCCAGATCTCTTACCCCTACTACATCGCATAAACCTATAGTGTTGTTCGTTTTTTTTTCGTTGATCCGTAACGCAAAAAAAAATATTTATACGGAGTCGAGGCGGACCCTAACGCCACATAAGTTAGTAAGAATTGAAGTCTTCCAGACTTGACCATAGTCGACATTTTACAAAGTAAGTGAATGTCCTGACGACAGATGTGTTATTCAAGACCGAGTTTCCCTTTCGCGAAGAGAGAGATGGAATAAGCGTAAACGGGCTTCCTTTTTTATCATCATCACTATAGATAGACCTCCTTAAGCCTGAAATATTCCTTGAATACAAATACTGACTTCAAACCGTGCTTGATTAAAAATGTTGACAAAACTAACAAAGAACCTTTATTGGAAGACAGTGCGACGAGACTGGGGTATCTTTCATTGGACACTATTTCTGACCTGATTCGTGCGACAACATCCTCAAAGGCAATATCTTTGTAATAAATCATTATTTAAAGCAGCGTATAGCGTATATATACGACTACGCATTTACATTGCACAAACACCACCCGCGTCAGTATTGTTTTGCCAATGCAATTCCAACTCATACTGAAAGTGCAACAATGGCGCAACATCGCTCATCCGTTCGCAAATGGCTTATATCGTTTGCCTGCAAATGCACGCCAATCGATGAGCTGACAGGAGGCCATATATCCCGCCGCGTATTGAACTGAAACATCATCATTTACCCGAGAAGATAGCCTCCATTCTACCTGGTGTGTCGCTTGCGACTGAGCTTTTTCCCACCACCCACCGGATCGAATATATACTTTAAATATTTCATTTTATACTCGCACGAGTTGCAGGTAGTTATATATACCGGTATACTACCTACAGGGAACAGCGCACAAAAACTTCAAGCTATAGTGTCAAGCCTTATAAATTCCTCCCATAAAGACTATCATATAAATTTCATCTAAGCGAGAGAGGTAGGCGCTTCCATCCACAACACAGCACAGCATCTAGGAAACTCGAGAGGATGCGAATAAAAAAAAGAAAACAACAAAAACCGAGACTGGAAAATAAAACGTCCAGAAAATAAAATAAATGCCAATAACAGGCATTCAGGCCCATCAGACGGGCAACAGGAAGGTATTGTTGCACACAGGCACACACAATGGCTCATAGATGCCGCGGTGTCTGGTTCGGTTTCATTCTCCTCTGGCACGTATTTTGATGGACTATGGCGAAGGGAATATAGGAAGGACGCACTTTGGTCAGTGGATGAACACACATACAGAGGCACACCTGAGCAGACAGAAATAACACGAAGGACGATATATATACAGAGGCGTAGAGAGAAGAGCAGCAGCAAAAAAGGATATTTAAGCATTGCTCCATAAAATAAATTAACCTGTGTGAAACGTTATGCTTTGGTGAAACGATTGAATTCCCCGGATACCGGTTCTCCGGTTTATGTTTATGTCTACGGAATGACCCTTACATTCAATTTTATCTGTGCATCAAGTGTAGGGGACACGGCATTAGAGAGACGTCCAGCCGGAGCTGTACCGCTGTTTGCTGGGGATGGGATGTTGCTTGGTTAGTTTGTCCATGGCCGGCAGGATTAACTATCCAGTGGTGGCTGTGTACGTGTAGTCCGGTGTATTTTATTTTGCATCGATAAAGTATTAAGTCGTTCATAAATATTATAGCAGTCGATTGGTTATGCCTGTGTGCTGTTGGTCAACACTCATAATGCCAGCAGCAGTAGCATACTACACAAACGCTGTGCTGTCAGCTGAACGGTAAACTACCAGTCGATCAGTGGTCTTTATCGGTGGAAATAACATTTGAAAATTTATTTGTAAATTTGTTATTTCCCAGAGAATGCCGGAGCGAACATAAAACGAGTGTGGCAACGTATACCTTTTGTGCCAATAACTAAGAAATGTTTAATAAATGGGTTTCGGTCATATGAATGTCCTGTGATAGCAGGAAGCGACGACTGATAGGTAGAGGGTTTGCCTGTTGGGGTAGTTTGGCATTTCGGGAGGGTCACTTATTTATGAAAGGGGTCTAGGTAAAAAACCCGTGGAGAAAACGCTATTATAGAAATGTCCTTCGGTAAAACCTTTATAACCCATAAAAATAATGTTTTAGTTTTTTTTTCTTTTTTTTTTAAATTTGTTGACATTATGTAGAGTTTTTAGTGTTCAACCATTCAGGCAGTGAAACTAAATGTCACTTTTTATTTATGTATGACTTTTACGTTTTTTCTTCCGGACTCAAGTACTTTAGTTTTACTGGGCAGATTTGAGTGTAAATTCTTGCAAAAGGCTCAGAAATATAAGATGCTAAACATCGAGTATTATGTATCAAAATTTAGTACTAAAATATATTCAAATGTATTCGCAAATAAAAATATTATATTCATAATTTCCGACATAATCCTTACTCGTATTCACAGCCATGGGAGGTGTCTCAATTTAGTACCTACCCACCAAAACTAGGACTCAATTGATTTTTATTTAAGTTTATATTTTGAAATGGCAACACTTTTTCAACTTGTAACAAATTAAGAGCGGATTTGGGTGCTCGTTTTTGGTATGCCACTATATAAGTAGACCCAGTTGAAAGCTTGAAAAACTAGACCAAAATTCCGAACCATTGTGGAAGTATTGCGCGATACGTGTTAATAACAATATTTGCTGTGCAGGAGAGATTTTATGAACTGACAAAATTTAAAATGCATTATCACCCATTGTGAAGTACAAAATACAAAAAAGGTAAGGCCCATAATGTACCAACTTCAAATGATACCCTTTACATCAAGTCTCCAGTTTGATGTAAAAAAAAAGAACGGAAAGGCGCTGTCTTTAAATCCAAACGTAATTATATTTTCTTTTAAAGGCTTGCTTTTTTGGCAACACATTTTTTATTGAAAGTCAATTTGACAGCTGATAGATTATTTGCTATTAGAACGTTTTGAATTTTGTCTTGCTTCGCGAACTTACTTACCTACTTGATAGTTCATATTCGCCGCGATATTGCCCAATATCTTGACGTCCAGATTGAGCTTCATTCGATATAGCCAGCTCATACCAGTGTTTAAAAATGTATCCCGTAAAACAATTATAATTTGTAATGCCAATACAATGGCTATTAGTAATACTATTTTTTGCTGTTTTTATTTAATTTGCAAAATGTATACCTCTGGTACGGTACCTCCATAATACTGAACAAGTAAAAGTGTTATCATCGGCCTGGCCGATGATTTGATGCCCTCCACTGCATACAAGTCATGCAAAATTGCTTTTGTATGGGAGGTACCAGAACTACTTGAGCGCAATAGCCCAATTTTAATATCAACCTGACGACGATAAAAATAAGTCCTTTCACCAAATTTCATTCTATGTCAATTCCTTTGGGCAGTATCGTGCTTTCAACAGACAGACAGACGGACATGGCTAAATCGATTCAGAATGTGATCCTGATTCAGAATATATAATATACTTCTTTAGGCGTTTCTCATTTATTCAGAGAAGACCAGAATACTGAAAATAGTCGTAAGCACCTATGTAGGATCTAGTTCAGAGCGAGCAGAGAACATTTTTTGTCGTTTATAAAAAATATCAATAGGGTAAGGTCTCTTAATTTGGTCAATACAATTGTCTTCTGCCTTGAATGATTTTCCTACAGATTTTTTTTAATTTTTACCATTATTAGTAATCGTTTGTTGCAGCTGACTGTTTTTTGATTCCCCTTATCAGAGTTGATGCTGAAAAATTTCAAAAAGTGGAATAAGCAAGGGCCCGAACCAAAAAAAAGGGACATTCATATCAAATGTTAATATGGCAGCAAAAAACAAAATCATTACGATACACTGTTTTTACATTCTTTTTCGTTTAATAAAATCTTACTTAAACTGGAAAAGGGGCCATTTTGATAATTTCTTATCAAAAGGTGGGGCTAAGCGTCTTGGGGCTTAAAAACAAGCCAAACGGCAATGTTATGCACCTCACAAAGTCACAGAGCTTTTGCCTACCCTTTTGTACCAGTTCTTCATTATTAAACTGCATTCGAAGTGATATACCAAGCGAGACCGTTTTTTTTTTTTTTAAATTTTGCTTTTAAGTAAAATTTTGTTAATTTTTAGGAATATGACAACAGTTTTGTTTCTGGTGGCTTAACAACTTAGATCCCTCTCTGAAACACATAATTCCACATTGAAGGAAGCGAAGATCAAATCGAACTATTGTTTGGTACGGAAATTGAAAGCTCATTAAAAAAGTGCAGCTTCAGTGAAACCAGCTCGCTCAGGGTTCACAACACAAATCACAACTCCAAATTCTATAGACCCTCAATCATATTCTTTTGTACATAGCTTACACATATCGCACGTGTATTTTTTAAATGACACAGCTCAGAAAATTACGTGTTCCAGAAAATGCGGAAAACTTTTTTGATTTCGTTTGAGAGGCCATAAGTGCCACCTGCAGGTCTTATAATGAATCTAAGTTAGAACACATTTTAGACATATGTTTGGTGGAAGTTTAAAGAGCTTTTCTTGGCGTTAACTCAAATATTGACTTTTTGAATTGCGTCACTTTGGAAATAGGTACATGTGCGAATTTGAAAAGCATTCTCCGTTAGCACAACAACATAAAATAACACTCAGCTTATTAATATGTAACATATTTTTTAGTTTGTGTACTAGTATTTTAACAAACAGCTCTATGTTCTATTAAATCTTAAAATTGTTGTGGGAGTAAATTAAAAAAAAAAATTCGACGACGCATCACCTTTCATGTGGTTCGCATTTCGTAGAATTCGGGGTAAAAAAAAACGAATGTTTATTTATTCGTGGGCGCAGTCTCTTAGTGGTTAGTATGTTGCATTACTCAGCGAGGTTTTTTTTCCACTGCACCACCTCTCGCTAACATCTGACAAACATCCGTGAGTATGACTGTCATGAAAGAGCTTCTCATTGGCAATTTGGACTCGGCATAAAGTTGAAAATCCCTCACATTCGTCTCAAAAATGAAAAGTTCACATCAGGTCCGGGGTTCTTTCCTTACGGACCTGTCTTGCCAACTATTTATTTATTTTTAATCATTTATTATTGCGTCAGTGTCATTCTACAATTTCTGTATCAATCTATGAAAATTTTGTTGAATTCTCCGTCCAATGATTCAAGAGATTAAAATTAATAAACCAAGTTTTAGGGACCTCTATCCAGCTGTGCGTATCAGAGACAAATGATACTGAGACCCCCAACTCACAATCCTCTTGCCGCTGGGCCCTTCAGTTTTTTTTTTTCAAATTCGCCATTTTGTTTTCCTATCGGTGTTGTGTCAATTAAGAATCCGTGTGACATGCGAAAACATACAAAAAATACAAAAATAAATGCTGCCAACCTCGACAACCGTGGGGAAATGTGCTAGAATTCGGGAATACCACATTTTTTCATTACTGAATGCCACTGGTTAGTAATTATATGTTGTTAAAAGGCGAATAATTTGATTTCTTTGGTTAATAAAACTAGCTAAATGAAATGTTCTATATACTAAAAACTTATTATGATAAACATGGTTGCGTATTTTGCGCTTTTGAATATCATTAAATTCGATTTCATGCGTAAATTTTTCTGAAGAAAACTGAAAATTTGCTCAATATATTTCGATTTTACTTCAAACAATCGGCATTGTTCATTTTTCATATTTATTTTAAGCAAATCTACACTTATTCCTTAAAAAAAATATTATACACACGTAACGAATAATTTCAAATTTAACGCATAAAATTCTATGAACGCTGTCAGCAACTTGTCTCTGGTTCGTATAATTAAAAGAATGACCATTTGACATTTGTGGGCCATCATCAAAAACTAACTATTAAATAGACTGACAGCTTCAGCAAAAAAAGAGAAATTGCCTACAAGCTGAATTTGACCTTGGACGTAGCCCAGTTTGAATTCATGTATTTGTGCCTATGTTAATCAAAGGGGACTCACTCATACTTGAAAAAAAAAACAGCATACACTCTTCCGGTTCCGGTTTAAACCGCCATGTCGGTAGCCTTAGGTGGATTCTCATTTCAATATCAAGGGCTGTGTTGTAAACCATAGTTCGTCTTTAGTTCCAGGTTGACATTTTTCGCTACTTTTTTATATAAATAGTTGTTCGATTTTCTTATAATTGAATAGAAATTAATGTTCAATACAGGATATAAAGAAAAGGAATATTTTTTATTTTATAATGCATTTTGGATATATAGACATAATTTTTATGATATTGATATAAAAAAATTGTTCGCGTGTTCGCAACCAATTTCTCCTTTCACATTCACATTTTTTTTAATGATCGATTTGGTGAAACTATTAACAACAGTATTAAACAAGACTGACACTTGTACTGTCACTTAAAAAAGTGTAAGAAAAAAGTGTAAAAAAATTAAAAATTAATTCGTCACTTTCCTAGAAAAAAAATTGTTGGACATTATTTTCTTTCATAAAATGCCTACCAAAAACTTTTCAGTTGTGTTTTTTTTTATTAAAAACTAGCACCATTCATGTTCTTGGCTGAAGCAGTTGTTTTCAAATGGAATTATTTAAAATGTTAATAAATTTTAATTGTTTTTTGTTGTTTTCCGCTATTAAATGGAATCTTTCTGAAAAGATTATAACTCAAAAATCATATTTCAAATCATAATAATCGTAATCAATGCATTGACATTCCCGCCGAAGTATTTGCTAGCATAAAAAAGAGACAACACGAAGACATTTTTGAATAAGCTTCATGAGTGAACGTGTCAAGATGTGGTTGATTTATAAATAAAAAGAATTGCTTGAGTTTATCACTTGAAATTTCATTTTGATTATTTTGGTGCATTTCTTAATTTTGAGTTTTTCACTAACATATTTTTTCCCAAAAAAACAACAAACCAAAACCGATATATTAATCGTAGGAACAAAAATATCTTCTTTTATTTCAACGAATGTTTTTTTCACACTTTATTCCTTTATTTATTTATGTTGATTACATTAGCTATTTTACATTTTGTGGAATGGAATACAAATGTTATCGTGGTACAATAAATCGACGAATTTAAACTCTCAGAACGCATCCATCAGCTGACAGCTACTCACGAAATACACTACATGTCAGTCAGTGTTCTTAGAACACTCTTTTCATTTTTCCCACGAAGCGTGTTCATTTTTCCCTTTTCACTAAACTCAAATTACCTCTATTTTTTTTTGTATGAAAAAAACATGCTTTTAAAATTAAAATCGGAAAGAAAATAACATTTATAAGTTTGAATTTTTTTTTTTATTAAATTTATAGTATTACAAAAAGTGAAAAATACAAATTACCACACCAGAAAAAAAACCAACTGAACTTACTGTTCAACCTCCATCTTTTTTTTTTTCTTCCTCCTCTTCGGTTCAGTTCAGCCAACTACGCCAACATCAACCGTTCAGACAACCAGTGACCGAGTACAGGCGAAAACAAAATATATATATACGTAAAGGTGAAACAAAAATGTTTACACATTAAATTAATCTTCAGTATAAAAATCGCAGTTGGCTAACATTATAATCAATATTTTTGGTACTGGAAATTGTTGCTAAAGGAAAATCTGCTCTTTATGTACATTTAGTGCGTTGATATTAATTTTGAAATGTAGTTTGAATATTTTCTTGGCAGATTGTTGATATTCCCACAATTTTGATGTTTTACACATGGAAATTTGACCGAAAATTGAAATTCCCACAAAAAGGTAGAGATGCCACAATGTAGGAACACTGCTGAGTGTCAGTATTTTTTTTTTGCTGCTTCACACGTATTCACATACAGTAAAATAGCGAGCGGTGGGCTTATATTTAAAAAAAATCTGCGGGTAAATCGGGGAGACGTAGGAAAGCTGTCAGTCTATTTAATAGTTAGTTTATGGTCATCATGTCGTAAACTCAGTTAAAATTATGTACCAACATGACAAATGCGTGTGGGTAACCACAATTATTTGAAATGGATCTCCATTTACCTGTGGCTAGGAAAAATTGCCACCACTTGGATGTGTTCCATATGTTGGCCAAACAGATTTTATAGTCCCGCAATATTTGGTGACAACCCGTGCTTGTGGGGATTCGCCCTGTCTAACTGCGGTTCATGTCAAATCAAAAATCCACATCCGCCGCCATTTGATTTAATAAAACAATAACAATTGATGAACATAACTTTTGGGTGGTTTTACAATTGGTACCATTTGGCTGCCACCGTGTGTTGGGCTCTCTCCCAGAGTCCCAGATACTACACAACAATGAGTAATAGCCTGGTCGTCATATCAATGTCATCATACATTAAATGTTTGATTATAGTCTGGGAAATTATGGTCAAATAAATGTCCACGATAAACTACTCTCGCCACACGAGGAGTGATGGAAAAAAATGTGCTTCATCACCATAATACGAACTTCCGAACGTGATTTATTAAACGCGGAACACGAAACATCCTCAGACCCGCAGATACGAGCATGATGCCGTGCCCGGAAGTTACATAAATACAATCATCCCACACACGAAACCGTTCGAAGTTTCGGCTTACGAATGATAAGTGGTTGTGGAAAATGTGTCCTCATGCAGATACAAACCGCCAACCATCTGTCAGTCAGTCGACGCTCCTACACACACACACACACACACATATGGAGGACATGTAAAAAAAAACTATCCACTTACGGGCATCACTCCGAAAAAATGATGGCAAAAACATTTCACTTCATGTCCCTCCCTTTCCCGCCTGTTTTTCCCTTTCGCGACTGTCCCTCTTCTGAGTTCTGAGCTCTGAGCTCTGATTCTGACTCTGGCTGCATGGAGCATGGACGAGCTACGTACGAGTACGAGTATCCGCCGACCATTGTTGCCATCACATTCGACAATGGTGTGGCTGGTGATGTAGTGGGATGCGGGTACCTACATAGTGTTTGGTTTTATTCTTTCGATTAAAAGTGAATCCTGGCAACTGATGGATGCTCTTGATATGAAGCATACATCTTGACTTGTCAGTTGATGATGGTGGGGATTTTTACAGATTTTCACTTTTTAGTCGTCGAGTATCTATGGCTTTCTGTTGTGTGATTTTGTCAAAAAAAAAACACGAAAGAAGAAAAATAGTGAAGCCCGTTTTTGTCATGTCATCAATTTGAGATATCCACTAGCTTAGCGACTCTTGTTGGATGTGATTTGATGCAATCAGTTCATTGTTGATGGGCTCAGCTGGATTTTGTATAGCTGGGAGTATTTTTATTTACATTATTGTAAACTGGTTTGGAATACGAGAGGCCAAAAGTGTTGATATAGTGCGCGATGAAATATTTATGTTGCATTCGTCGCTGCTGATGTTATTGGATTGAAGTGGGACGAACGGAGCATGAGTTACCGCTCTAGAATGAATGCCAAATGTTATAGAATTGAGGTAGATAATTTTAGCATGACCCGCATAGTCTCGTTCAGAGTGTGGTTGAGGCTTAAAACTAGCGCCTTTTGAACGAGTGAAACAAAATTTAGATATTCATCGTCGGAGTCTTAGCTGCCGTGGCAGACTTGACACGACAAAAGCGATTATTTGAGTGGGTGTGTCTCTTAATTTCACAACGGAAGTAGGAAACCAAATATCCGTTCATTCGCTTCCGAATGTCCCGCGTATCCATTACAAAGGTCGGGGCTTAGGATGCTCAAGTGGGCCCCTATATCGCTCAACATACAAGCAAAGCATCCCCATACATGGGTGGAGGGGTATTCAATCCAAAACTAGACTCTGTTCAGTTTGAATATAATTAGAGGACAATGGGGCAGAGTCCTACAGCCTGTATTGACTGGAATAGGTAATAAGCCGAGCCCTTAGTCAATCACCCGCCCCATTATTACTGACGGTTCATTTCGTTAATATTTCATAAGCACTATGCTACTGAGAGCGGTGCACCCCTCGAGCCCCACTCTCCTTACGAGATCGCGTCACCTGGCAGCGGATGCGATTACAATTTCCAAGCATCCCCCAGCCACCCGACCTGCCTGCTTAAAGTGCACAAAAGTCACAACACAATGGCAGTGCATTCACTGTTTGACTTATTTTTTCCGCTCGCCGACATCCAACTTTGCTGCGGCGCGGCGATACCAGCATCCAAGTCGAACCGGAGGCAAGGAATCGGAATCGACTTCGGACAAAAGTAAACACCCATGCCGAACGATATTTACTTTTGTCCCGACAGAATGAGCTAAAGGTATGCAAACGAAAGAAACGAGCGCGCCCCCAGAGAACTGTTGAATAGGGCACCGGGGTAAAACCTGGTTATTCTATAGTGGTGTCACTCTCTCTCTCTCTCTCCAACAAATGACGTCAATTATTTATTCATCAAACATCTGTGTGATGTGGAGTGAGCAGGAGCACCATGGGTATGGGTGTACCTTGTACCTGCTAAAGAGGTGGAAAAGAGGAAGAGAAAAAAAAGTGCAGGCACATCCTTATAAAGGTTATTTAATATGCAATGCACAGTATCGGGTCCTTGTGTGTGGCGGAATCAACGCTGCAGCTGAAATTTATGAATGAGCTGTAACGGTGAAGCGATAGCGTTATCAAGAAGGACCCCAGTGAATCGCCGCCTCATCTTGTTGGCGTTGGCGCTTTCTTTATTGCTTTATTCTCTGCGAGGTGGCTAATAGAGACAGATGGCAGAGACGTAGGTAACTTGCAGACTCCTGGTCTCACGCTCCACCGGGAGTTTGGTTACAATATTCAAATTTATAACCAGCTATGAACGCATATCTCGTTTGAACGGCGCGCCGGCAACGGGAGAGAGCGACAGCGACACATTATGCGTGGTTGGCAAGAGTACAAAGGAGTTTCAAGGCACCGGTGCGGTCTGGATGGTAGTTGTGGCCCGTCAAATAGAATACTGCCATCGTTAGTTAGGTACCTGTGAATAAAATATCTCACATTGTTGGACGAGTCCTAGTTTTCTTTTTCTCTGCTCTGGCTTGACTTGCTTTCTATTCTTCGTGAGCGATGTATATTACCGCAGAAGAGATGTGCGGAATGCAGCAGTATGCCTGGTGCACTGTGCAGTGAATTTAATTCTCTCCATGAAATATGGCAATTTGTGCGGAAGAACGTTGCTGTAAGGAAAAATTTGAATAAAGAATAATCGGAGACAGTGGAGGTGGGGGAGGTTTTGTTCAATAAAGACGAATGATGTCAAGTATAAATGCGGTTCGAATAGTTGTGCGGAACGCATTGTGTAAACGGCTGTAAAGAACATTTTAATCAATAACGAATGTCGTTCGATTTTTACTCAGGATATTAGGTTTCCCGACAGGCGAGCTAATGCAAATGCGGAGCTATTTGTTGAGCCAGCAGTGGGTGGTCTGCTCGAAAAGTTTTCGTAGATATTGTACAATAGCAGTGAAAGGGGTATAAAATAGCGCTGTGCTAGTACCTAGGCACATAACACGTTTATTGATTTATAAACCTATGTACCGTTTGAAAATGAAGGAACAAGTATCAAGCAACAACCGTCCAAGATGAAGCATTGTAATTATTGTAAAGCAGCAAAAATATAGCATCTTGCACCTTTCGTCTTCCATCAAATTGAATTTATACTTTGAGGATCTAGGGGTTCAGCTAAATAGCATAACTACAGTGACCATATTTTAGAATTTCAAATAATAAACAAAGGAAAAACAAACAAATCGGTACCTTATAAAGAAAAACTTTAAGAAACCTTAAATACAACGCGTTTTTTTTAGTACTAGATTAATCATTTGCTCTTTCAGCAAGTTGGGGGCACATGAGCATTATCATTGCGTTCATTAAAATTTGGCTTTCTTAATATTTGCGTTATTGTTTTTAAGAATTTCAATTAAATACAGAACAAATAATCAACAACTTCTAAAATACAGAACTTTTTTTATGTTTTTAGTGAACAAAATAATTACAATGATCATTAAATACAGAACGGTTTATTATTATTATTAATTTATAAGTTTAAAAATACATTTTTAACTATTACAAATGTAAAAAAATGAGGGCTCTAACCACAGAGGCTTTCAGCTCTTAAGTAACAGTAAAAGAAAATTGTATATAATTAAGTTCTCTCTGAGGAGGAAGTTGTAAACTTTTATTACATTATTCATTGTATTGAGAAAAGTGTAGACTGATTGATTTTCTGACAAGAGGGACTAAAATTATGTGGAGATACGGCAAGGAATATTTCCGATGATATATTCAATATGAATAGTGTTGTTGCAGACTGTGTGGGTGGGTTTTTTCTAGTGATGTGTCGACTCGGTTTGGTAAACCGGCTTAAACCGAGTTACAAGTAAACCGAGTTGCTTTTATTTCAAACCGAGCTGGCGAAAACCGATGGAATGAAACGAACCGACCGAAAACCGAATAATAAAATACGACGCATAAACCGAATTCAACACACGGCTCGGTTTCGGATTTCGGTTCGGTTGGTTAGGTAGAAGGTAGGTGTGAGAAAAATAAACACAATGTACAAACACATTAATGAGCATGTAAAGTCCAATTGGAAAGCTGTGCTCTTTAGTCTTTACTCCTGTTTTCTCTCATGTGTCATGAGGGTGGTTTTTGTCAATTGAGTGAGGCTATAGTTTGAATGAACCGTACCCGTTCAAAAAATCGATTTAAATTGCATTATTGCTTCAATACAAACCGAGTTAATCCGAGCCAAATCGAGTTGCACTTGCAGCTTGCAGCGACCGATTCAATTCGATATCTTCTCTCTTTTGTTCGTTTAAGCTTTAGGTAATTATGCGGCGGCGGAGTTAGCATGTGACATGTGACGGTTCTTCCCATTTTTGTTTTCCAATAAATAGAACGATTACAAAAAAAAAAATAAAAAATAATTATTTTCTTAATCCAACTCGGTTTGCAAATCGGTTTGCCTCAATTCTAAACCGGTTAAACTCGGTTTGGCACATCACTAGTTTTTTCCTCTTTAGGATGTGTTGATGCATTGCAATAGTATGATTCAAGCAAAGACGGGCGAAGTTGGAGTTCATTTCCTTCGAGGTGGGTGTCGGGTAGATCGGGATGGACCAGCTGGTGTTGACTTTTGTGTTGTGGTTTTGGTAATTTTGCCAAGTACAGATTCGGAGCATATTAATCTGTTGGGTTATTTGTTTTTGTAGATCAAGTTTTGATATTATATTAAAGGTGAGAAGAGGGGCATTATTGGAATATTTTGCGGTCGTATCAGCAAATTATTCCCTTGTATCCCCATGTGGCTTGGGATTCACATCAGTTTTATTTTGTTCGGGTATTTTGTGAGGATATCGCTAATGTGGGTTATTAGTCCGGTGTTGTGGTAAGGGTTTAAAGTGGCCTTGAGCGTTGATAGGCAGTTCATGCATATTATAGCCTTTCCACGGAGTTTAGCCGTGGTTTTGACTGCTTCAAGTAAAGCAAGTGCCTCTGCAGTGAAAATTGATGCGTTATGAGGTAAAAGTCCGCCTTTTAATAGTGATCCACTTTCTAATGTGACTGCAAAGGATGTGGTGTACGTTGATTTAGAACCGTCTGTAAACATAGGGCTCCATCCTTTAGACTTAAGCGAACTCAATGAGAAGTAGCGTATATTTTTCTTTAAAGAAATGTTAACAAAATTGAATTCTATACAAAAAAAAATGTTTCCCATTTTTTATTGACACATTGCAAAGAGTATACTAGTCCTACCAATAAGGCTTTACAAGCAAGGTAATGTCTATATAAATATTTTGTAAACAAAAAATTAAGGACTCCTAAGTTCCCAATAGTAAAATTTGCAAACATGAAGATTAAGAATACAGTCACCCATGGTTTGCACAAACTGGCACAAATATCTAATTCATTTATGTGGAAAAATAACGATTTTAATAGTGTATTCACATTAAAGGTGAAGTTATTAAAATACTGGGGCATCTTATTACTTTTGAATTGTATGCACCATTGATTTAATATTGAAAACTAATTAAAACTATAATTAGTTTTATAATCGCACTGAGTTAATAATGCTTCTCCTTTAAAACTAATGTGCAAAAATAATATTTTTAATAGTGTATGCACAAAAGGAGAACCTATAAAAATAAAAGGACATCTTATTACTTTTTATTATAATTATATGCACCATTCGTTCAATATTATAAAATAATTATCTAAAGGAACTTAGCTTCAATCGATTTTTGAACTATACTAATAATAGGAAAAATCACATCGACTAATTTTAATATTGAAAACAGATTAACATAAAAGTGATTCGTATTAAAATTATAATCACTGAGTCACCGTAAGCATAACCTATGTGTTCAAGCAAGTGTATTAAATATTTTTTTAATATCCGACAATCCACTTAAAATGTGCCAGACAAGTTTGAATTTTGCTACTCTTCTTTAGGGTTTTCATAAATATAATGCAAATGTAACTGTAATTTTTTGAATTATTCTCAAAAAATAGTTCTGCTCTAATTTTGAAGAGATTTTCGGTCACGAGGTTCTAGTAAACTTTTAAAATATTAGGCTTGTGAATATCTGTCTTTCAAGCTCTCTAAAAAAAAAATCGTTTCAGCTTTAATTTTGCCGATGAAATCGTACACACATTTGCAACATCCAACACGAAAGCCGCTTTACATAAACCAACTATTGAAACAAAAGCCCGACCATTTCCATACAAGGTCATGTAAGCAATTTTTTAACCATGTCATTGGTGACCGATCTTGGCAAGGCCTCCAACTGGGCTATATCAATCTTCACTACGTTTTTCACTCCCAAATTATTTAAAAAAAAAATTATTAATTTATCTTCCACTCCCATTCACTTTCTGCACAAAACAAACACCACAGAGACGATCAAAAGATTTAAGGTTTTGACATTATCATTCATCGCAACAAGTCGTGTAGAGATCAATCATTGCAAATCAAAGCGAATTCATATATACCCAATGAGCGTAGGGCGACGAACTTGTCGATGAGGCCACTCCAGCTATTACGAACTTTGTGCCTTTTATACACAACACATCATCTTAACAATGAGCTAACATGTTTGATTGATGATTCGATATACTCGTAGTCTTGAACTTGAGAAAGTTCATTGTAACACTCTTCAGAGAAGAGTTTTCCAAAAATTACGCAATGTGTGCTAAAAGTAGGAAATATACTTGTTTATTTGGGGTGACGCGACGGTTTAAAAAAATGAATTGAAGTTGTTTGAAAGTGTTAAGCTTAATTAATTTTTTTCTTGAAAGAAGTCCCAAGAAACCCCAGCGTGGTAGCTCTGTTTTTATAGAGGAGTATGCGGGGAAAGATGAGCCTAAAAATAAAAGGGCTATACTTTATGTGTAGAATAGTTTAAAAAGTGCAACACTGGAGAACATTTTAAGGCAGAGCTGTGTTCACAGAATGGTTTGCATGACCAACAGTAAGTAAAAACAAGTGGGCCAAATATGTACTGAGAAAGTAGTCTCCTTTACATCGAGACGAAGATATTTTTATTTGCTGGGTCATTCATTTGATAGGTCATTCTCAGTGCGGTTTTGGGACAAGTCTACCGTCCAAGATCTCCAAAAAACTTTAGGATCAAGAAGTATGATAAGCGTGGTCTATTATATTTAAAATAATAAGACTGCAAACGGGATGTTTTTTTTTTTTAATATAACGTGGATATGTAGATAATACTCCACTCTAAGGCTAAAGCTGATAAAAGTCTTTCCTATGATGTCGCAGAAAATGACCTCTTCGAGACTAAAAAAGTTTTTAAAGTATCATAACCTTACAACCTTCTGTGGCGCAATTTTCAAGGAATCCTTTGTCCGAGCTATATGTATATAGCCACTAAACGGACTGCGGTCCACCCCGAAGGTTTATGTGCGAATTAAACAAATTTCCTATCATAATGGTAGCCACAGTATATCGCCCCAGTCAATGTTGATGGTTAGCATATTGACAGTCATATTCAAAGAATTAAGTCCCGAAAATTACCACTTGTAAATGCACAAGTTGGCGCAGTTGAAAGAAAAACAATAATGTCCAAAGAGGACTTTGTATTTTCTGGAGCTTGAAGCTGAGACCTTCCAAAAATTCGAGTCTATAAAAATGTATGCAAACACAAGACTGCGAATTTAACAAAATTCGAATTTCAAAGTTGTACCTCCCAGAATTTATGGTATAAATATTGCGCCTTAACCATAAACATTTTTAGTTTCGACTCAAAATTTTAGTAACTCAAAAATCCTTTATTTTCATACAAACTTCGCAATTTTCATTCACAGTTATTGATAGTTACTATATTTTTCATACAAATTTTACAATTGTGAGCTTTCATAAGTTTTAAGGCGAGACTATAATTCGTAAATGGAACGAAAACATAAATTATAAATATATATGTATTGTAAAAATCATATAGGTTGAAAGTGTAACAATACTCGTGCCACATATTTGATCCATATACGAAAGAACCTGAATAAGTAATTGAACAGTGCGCCGTACTAATAACAAATTTTGGTTTCGACTTTAAATATGTAAAAGCTAACAATTGCGAAATATAACCAAACCACTGTGAATTTAAATTAAGAGTCGAAACTTGAAATGTTAATTGGTACGGACCAGTGTCTTATCAAATACAGCACATATTATATTTAATTTGTTGATAATGGAAATATTATCACAAGCAGGTGTGGATTTGCTTGAATTTAATTAAACAGTAAATATTTTTTTAAACCGCATACGTATTTGAATTTATTAAATTAAATTTATTTAAAAAATCCACAAGCGAAATATTTGAATACTGCTTCTGACATGTGTCTCGGTATGTTCTTTAATTTTAAAATTAACGCCAAATAATGTCACTTAAAGTAAAGTATTTTAAGAAAATCCCAATGTAGTTTATTATTGTTCACATTTGATTTTATTTATTTTTTAAATTTATAAGGCCCATATTTGAGTTGCAATGTGTTAAACACATCCAATGGTCAAACTCTCTTATACAAGATACGATATTTACCCAAATCATCATTAATATTATTATTAATATGCTACGAGTCTAATTTTACGTTGTAAACCCGATTTTTATAAACTAAAGGTTGTTTTTTTTTAGAGATATAGAACTTTAAGCTGGCAACGCTTTTTTAACTGCCGTCCATTTTGTCAGCAGTCAAGTGATTTATTTTAAGTTTGGTTTGACATTTCAACATGACTAGACTGACGGCTGAGCAACGCTTCCAAATTATGCAAATTTATTTTGGAAATCATGGTTCTGTTCGAAGTTACATATCGCGCATTTTACGGTCAACATAGTCGTCCATCAGAGCAATTAATTCAATTAACTATGGAACGTTTTCACACCACGTTTACTCTAACTGATAATACGCATCCACGGAGACGTCGTACAGTGCGTACAGAAGAAGTCATTGCTGCTGTAGAGCGTAGCGTAGAGGAAGACCCGAATCAGTCTACAGTCAATGGTGACCGCTATAGCGCCATGATTACTGATTGTTTCGTTCATCAATTGAACAACTATGATGTGCAGGAGCTGTGGTTTCAACAAAACGGCGCAATATGTCACACAGCTCGTGCCACAATTGATTTATTGAAGAAAACGTTTGGTAGCCGCATAGTTATACGTTGCGGTCCCGTGAATTGGCCTCCAAGTAGGTGCGATTAAACGCCGGTTGACTATTTTCTGTGGGGATATGTGAAGTCGCTAGTCAAAGCCGATAAACCCGAAACGATCGACCACTTGGAGGACAAAATTCGCCGCGTTATTGCCGATATACGGCCACATATGTTGGAAAAAGTCATCGAAAATTTGACCTCCAGATTAGACTACGTCCGAGCCAGTCGTGGCGGTCATGTGCCAGAAATCATGTTTAAATTATAAATGCCAGAAGATTATCTTTCGAATAAAGTAAACTTTATGTCAATTTAAAGAAATCATCTTGTTTTATTCCATTTCAAAGTTTTATATCTCTAAAAAAAAAACCCAACCAAGTGAAATTTTGTAGGTAAATTCCCGCATGAATTACTTTGTCAGAAACGATTATAGTTCAAAGAAGTTATTTAAACAAAAATAAATTCACAGCAAGGTAACAATATTATCTTACGAATTGTGAAAGTAAAATTGTTGTTTAGTGCTTCGAGTGTTTACATATTTGGAAAAGAATAATTACAATCTGATTATAATATTAAATAAGAAAATTAATATTATAAACCAAGAATAGGTACACAAATATTATTTTTACTTTAAGGTCATTTTTAATTAATAAGAAAATCGAGTTATTAATTTACATAGCCAGTTGTTAAACTCAAAAAACTCTCTAAGCACTGCCAGGACTAATAACAAATTTTCTGCCAAATTGGTCGACAAGTTGTTGAGACATAATACCCGTTGCCTTTTATGGTTTGATTTGGATTGCAATGGTTAAGGTTAAGGAGGCTGATCGAAACAACGGCGTTGCCAGACAATCTTGTCCAATCACTGTACAATTTTTGTTCAACAATTTTATCGCAGTGTTCGCCCTGCTTTTTTTTTTGTCGACAGCATCTGAGGATATGGAGCTGTCCACTTAATTGTGGAAAGTGGAATCTGCCAATCTGACTAATCAGATAAGTCTTAAAAGTTATCAACATCGATAAAAAAAAAACTAACAATCCCTTAAAGACATAAAAATAATCTCCACGGCTGACTTCCTCAAACGAGTTTACAACAATTTCTGTAGCTAATATAATAACAAGTCTATATAAAAGACATAAATGAAAAAAATTATAAAAATCCTTCAACTGGTGACATCATCGTTTCCAAACTGTATTATTTACATAAAGAAAACTTTCCTTCGATATCTCATAAAATGGTCCCAATGACCATACAAAAAAAGAAGACGATTTTTCTCAACTCCTGCCATTCATCGCCACCATCATTATCTGGCCCTCTGGGCTAAGCAAATCTATACGCAACTAATTTCATATTCACAACAAACAACGCATAATAAAAGCGAAACATAATGGAAAAGAAAATTCCATCTCATAACGATGACAGCCTAATGATATGCACAATGCGTCTTTTAAACTTTCTTTTTACGACTTGCAAAGAATCTATCAAGTCCACATCATTAAATATGACAACAAAATAGGGCAGCAGCGCACCACCACTATCACTGTACAGTGTACACAGTACACACCCCACAAGTTCACTCTCAATTTCGGGACCAAAGTTATGACTAGATAAAAGTTTTCCAAATGAATTCGGAATTAAGTCAAAGCCGTAGTTGTAGTTTCGTCATGGAACCGCGTCCCTCTGTATATAGCACATCATAATGTCCTGTCGAACTTTTCAAATACCGGGTGCTGAAAACTCATTCCTCATTCCTCAAGATTGAAGGAGAGAAAAATATACGACTTGGTCGACGACAGACCGCATTCATGCATAATTCCCTGCTCAGTGGCCTTGAGCACGTTTCGGCAATTTGCTATCAATGTTCGATTCGACATCGAAAATAATAAAGTGCGAATGATTATTTCCAACCGCAATAAAAATAAATAAAATAAAACGGATGCGTTCGCCCTGGTCCTGTTCTGTGTGTAGTCCTTTATTTTTCTGTCAGCATGTTACAAGATAGAACAATCGGACATCCTTTGCGAGGGGTTTCGTTTGCAAGAAAAATGAAACAGGGGAACCGGCCGAGAAAGAAATCATTGGATTTTATAACTCACTCAGAGGGGATATTACGGATTCAATGGATGTGGGTGAAGTTTCGGGTGGGGGAATTAGAGGATTAAGTCTCAAATGGACCGTCGAAGATGACAATAGGGTTGATTTTGATCCTAATTCAGATAGTTATGCTGCTGCTGTATGATGGGGCAATGGGTTGTCCAGTTTGACTTGTGTTTTTTTATGTTTTCAACTGCAGACATTAGTTTCGGTCGACTTAACCTTATGAATCATGAGAGACGTTTTCCGAGACTGGTTATGGGTGGTAAGTCTGAACAATGCCTGTCAGTGGTACTTGCTATATGGATGAGTTTCATTATGAATTCAGAATTAGATTCCATAGAAGCGGGGAGAATTTTCGGTTCGTAAAACAAAATCTGTCACTCCCCGTTTGGTGGCGCCTATCTGACAAGTATTGACGGCTACACCGGAACAAATATACAAGTGTGGCGTAGATCGTGTTTATTTGCCGTATTTTATGGAAATGAGAGCAGCGAGATGAACAACATTTCAAGATTATTAATTGCATCACATTTTTGGGGGGAATGCACAACTTTATGTTGACTTCAATTATAGGTGTATATCGTTAAGAACTGTTGGGGTATTCTTGCCCGATATTTATCCCATGTTGGCCTGGACTGGAGATGGCCATGGGCCTGCTTTTTTGCCTGCTCTTTTCTCACGATCTCACAGCCCACTCAACCAAAGCTAAGCTAACATATGGGATCGACACCATACTAAGTGAAGGGCTTGACCTCTTTGTACACCCACTGCGTTCGCTTAAGTAAATCCTTAGTACTTCGAGTGTGGTCCACTTTACCCAATGCTAGGTCAGAATTTCCCAAAAGCGATACTCATTCATCATCTCAAAAGCTAGTCGCATGTACTCAGCTTTACACTCTTTGCGAACACCGCCTAGACCTTGATTAAAAATCGAAGTAATGATCGCAATTGAATTTCACATTCGCAACTGAATACCAACAAAGGTAGGTATGCATTGAACATCAAAAACTAATTTACAAATCTCTCGGTTCATTTGATTCGGTGAATAAGTGCGATTACAAATTTGTGCCTTCACAGTTTGCGGTGTGCAATCACTAAAATGTACACACACTTTTGAAGGTAAGAGGTAATCAACGCAACATCTCATTCATCTTAAATTGGGTTTCATGAAATTTAGAGACCATGGCACAGAGACGGCCTATTTGATCAAATATTTTGCACCGAAGTTTGAATCTGGAGTAAATTAAAATGACCTACAAGGATGATAATGTATCCTGACACCGTGTAGAAATAGCGGAGTTTCGTTCAAGGTTAATGGAGGCATCATCATTGGTGAAGGAAATGTGACACCATTAGAAAGCAAGAGGCAGGATCTGTTGTGGGTAGTTTCACGATTTTAATCGTGAATGAGCAAATAAAGAAATGGGCACGTTCAAGAATCTAGTTATCTTAAGTCCACTAGACTCGTCTGGATAAGATGTAACCTGAACGCATAAACTAGATTGGGCGGGAACGTCACATTTCCTACGTCAGTCACATATGTGAACTGTCAACTTAGAACTCAGTCACGAATTTCTTGACTCGATTCGTCGGCTACCCCTCCACAAACGTCAACTTAAACAGCTGCTCATATGACCGATTTCAGCCAATCAAAACCAAGATACATCTAGTCAGCCTTACTAAACTAAACTTTTTGTTTAAATCACGAATGTTACAAAATTTTCTTTCTAATAGCGCCATCAATTTTTATATATAGAAATAAACAGGAAAATTAAATCGAAATACAATTCTGTTTAAAATGCTTATTAAATGTGTAAAATGTTGAACTCTTGCTGCCAATCGGGTTTACATGTTCTAGCCGACCTTGGACGATTGATGCGTACTTTTTCTGTCTTTTCAGACCATCAGGTCGATGTCTCTGCACAGCTCGTAAAGTTCGCCTTGAAATCTCATCCTCCCAAAGCTGTCAACGCATCAGCTTCACTCAAATAATTTTGCATACGAAAGCGACCAAAGAGATCTTGATCCGACTTTGTTAACGTCCATGCCTCTGCGTTAAAAAGCAGAACTTTGATGATGAGGGGTTAACATAGAGTTTCCTTATAGTGTTTCTCGACAAGGCTCAAGTAACAGCGGTTGGCAAGTGTAATTCTTCGCTTGATTTGTGATGTGATGTCATTTTCAGAGTGAACAGCGGAGCCGAGGTAGACAAAGTTCCTATCTACATCAAAGTTATATCTGTCTATCGTAAAGTTCTGTCCGATTTATCGATGTCATTTGGCAGCATATATTTTGTTGTGCCCTCAATCTATTTTGGCCGTTTCTTGTAGACAATCATGCTTGCAAAAGCACCAGTGACAACTCGCTGTGTTCAGCCTATAATGTCGATGTCGTCAGCGTATACAAAATGTTGCACAGACGTTTTACATTTTGTCCAATTTTCCAAAGTATTATGCTTAAGTCGCGCGTCACTTTGACTAAATACTTTTTGACAGCAAAGGTCTAGGGGAGACTGTTTCCGAGCTTTATGGAATCTTCTCTATCGCCGTTCTGCACACTCTGATAAGTTTGGCAGGCATGCCTAAATTGGACATGGCTCTGTGTACCCCGTCTCCATTAATGCTGTCAGATGAAAGCTTAAAACCGTTAAAAAGATGCTGATTATCGATCTGGACTTTTTTGTTTGTTTTTTTTTTTGCACGATATGCCAACGTGTGAATATTTGATCGGTTGTTGACTTACCGACCCGCACTTAAAGGGAGCAACCGTTTACGAACGGTTTGAGTCGATCGAACAGTAAAGCAGAGAAGTGTTTTATGCGATGTTAAGGCGGCTGCTGTCTCTATAGCTGGCGCAGTTAAGATGGTTTCCTCTTTTGTGGATCCGGCAAACAAAGGTGGAGCTCCATTCAACCGGTATACCTTCCTCTGACCAAATATTCGAGGTCAGTTGGAGTTGTTTTATCTCTGGATTCCTTGAAGAGCTCGTCAGTTGAGCTGTCCGTTCATTTCAGGTTGGGTTCATACTTCATTTTAGTCAAATGCACGGAAGTCAGCTAAATGCTTGCTGCTGTTTATTTTTAAATAAAATATAATCTACATACGAGTATATAAAACTAAGAGGCAAATTGGGTATGTTTCCCTCTACCGCTCAGTGGCGTTGCACGTCCCATTCAAAAAAAAAAAAACATTTCAAACGTTATTTCTCGGAACTGAAATTGGGAAATATATAAGCAACGAGCAAGGCCCGTTGAGTACTGCTGATACTGTCTTAATTTCCATTATACGGTCCTGGGACCCAGGCCATTTTTAACGAATCTTCTGATGCTACGGACTTCGGTTGAACCAAATTTTGATTTTGTCCTATGTTCATATGATCAAAACTGCAAAGTTCCTATTATACGACTATGGAAATTTTAACTTTAATAGGACTGGACCCACAACCTGTTGAAAGTACTGCAGGATTCTTAATAAGGAAAATAAATTAAAAATAAATAAATTTGACAAATAAATCTTACATTGGGATATTACATTCTTGAAGCATTCTGAAAAAAATTAAGCTTGTTCTTATTCAAATGTTTGTAAGTTTATTTCAAGAGTAACTATTCGGTTTTAGGAGCATTATAATTACTGCTGATAAATAGGTGAAAAATAAGGTGATTTTGAGGTTATTTTAAGCTCACCCATTCTTCATTGGGTTGTGTTTGAGAATACATAGGCTTATTGTAAGTTTACAATGATCTAAAATCAAGTTGTTGCATTCTTCGAATTATAATACTTTGGGCTTGATTTAAGGTTACACGTTCTTAGAATACACTGTTAAAAAATAATCTTAAAATAAGAATTAAAGGTTAATCAAAAAACATTCTCAAAGTAAGATTTTCGTATTTGGATTTAGAATTTCCGAGCTTAACAGTCTTTCGTCAACGGATAGTCTTGATCTGACACTGATGATCTTGATATTATCTCGTTTTTTTTACTGAGTGGCGATAACAAAGCAATTCAGTTTATTATAAAGGTTCACAAAGAAAGGGTTAATTCAATTCAACATGTGGTTGGTTGTCAGTTTGACAGATAAAATTTAAGTGGAGGTGGAAGGTGGACACAATAATATTTGGATAAGAATGGAAATGTTGAGTGAATATTTTAACAGTAGCTCATAAGGATACTTTTCTTTCAGTGTACTCCGTTGTTAATTAGAATTCATATTTCGACCATATCAACTTTATGGTGTATTTCATCCGCTCCCACCGACTGAAGACAATTTATCAAGTAAAAACTTATCAAACAATTATTATTCATATGGAATGAAGGCGACTACTATAACCCATAACTTTTGAAACTGATTTTTTTTTTGTTGTTGTTTAAGTCGCAAGAACTCCGGCATAACTTTGTGTAATAATGGGACTTTTAATGTACTTTCGGTTTCCTTTCTTTGGCTTCACTATTATAGAACCGGCAACTGGCAAGGCACTCCACTCCGCCGAGTCTAGTTTATTCACCATCGTGCTGTGAATAATATTCGAATTAATTTTATTATGTTTTCTAGTTCATAAAATTATCAACGCTCGTCTCTGCCTATTGGAACGAAGCAAAAAGCAAGGACGACACGAATCCCTTTCGTCTTCTGTCACACATCACAACATGATGATTATTTGATCCTTGGGCAAAAGAGTCTATGGAAACCGTGTCGCCATTCGCCAATATCGTTGTCATTGTAACGCGCACCACATACATAATAAAAATAAAATTCGCAACAAACAACGCGTAGATTAATGCTGTCGTTGTGTGTTTCGCGTTTTATTTAGGGGTAGTAAAGGAACTCTTCCTGTTCCTGCATCCTTGTAGGCCATAAATTATGATTAATGTTATTCGAAGGGAAGAGTCCCTTCATTGATTTTATTCGAGTTCAATAGACGCACACATTACAAGTACGTCGTATATACTCTGTCACGGAGTCATTGTCGTGTGCTTATTCAATTTTTTACACGCTCAGATTTTGGCGGGGTTGAATGGGAAACCTGTTCGAAAGGAGTCGTAAAATAAAAAACAAAAATACAAAAAAAAAGCGTCCTACCCAAAAGTGTCCTTTGAAACAATATTTATTGGGTTATTTTATATTTACCTTTTGCCGTGTCTTGTTGGCCGTTCTTGTGTGCTCGAAATGGTGATGGGACTTTGTATTTCAAGCATTCGTATTCGTATATAGCTATACACGGGAGGGTCTATCAAAAAGTGATATGTACGATTTTATTTGCTCGGGTTCTGCTTTCTGTCTGTATGATGTGAGGGTTGTACCGGTGTACTCGGAAATATTCGATACGATACTTGATATAGGTAGAGATGCTCATTTCTTTGTTCCTGCGGAATCGAAGAATGGGTATTTGATTGGTATGTTTCATCTACTAAGGACTTGTAAATCATTCAGTAGTTAAGGTACTTATTTGTCGTTCAATTTTGTTATAGGTGGATATGTTTGCCTGTATGGTCTCTATATGGAAGAGATGGGCTTAGCTGTTGGACTTAATGTACCTTTGGGGTTTGAGCTTATTTATGTGACAGTGGGATTATGTTCCTCAGGAATAATAGTCCTTTCCTTTTCTATTTTTTTTTATTCAAGTGTTGATGCATTCTATTCCTGTAATTGGCTATACCTCCCGCTCCCAGATGCTGTTCATTTAAATGTGATACCAAAAACTATTTAATCCGTATGCATTTACAATATAGATAGTTCCTCGGTAATTGAGTGAGCTTACTGCATTGATAGACGAAAAGGGCCTCCTCACTCATTTTGTTTTATGAATTTTATGGCTGTATGTATATTTCTCATTTCAAACCGTCCATTTTTGCTATTCAATTCCAGTTATTACTTTCTTGTTTGTATTCATTTTTTTTGAATTTCATTCTTATTGTTAAAACTAAAAATCCACTTTCTTAAAGATATTATATTGCAATTAGCCAAAACATTACAAAGCTAGGGCTCCAAAAGTATTCGTGAAATCAGCTTAAATCTCCGCTTCTTGACAGCAGATACAACGATGGGATTGATTTTTTTTTTGTATTACCTATACAAATGTGCAAACAGCAATTAAATTCGCGCGGAAGTTTTTAAATTTATTCCGGAACAACACCTTACATTCAGTCACATTAAAAAATAAAGCCCACGAATGGGTCGCACAAAACTTCGTCAATCACCGCGAGTTACCTTCGATTAGATGATCGTCATTTTGATTGTTAAAACGTTTCTATCCTATTTTCTGTTTTTTGTAACTTTAAATACTAATATTATACATATAAAGATTTCTTTTTGTTTTTTGGCGACAAACAAACAAATAAATAAATATTATTTTGAAAGGGTTAAGTGGCGATTGTTCGCAAGCTTTTTTTGGTAGATCGCTGATGAAATTTTCAACTTGTAAGTTAAAATACATTTTTTTGTTCTTGTTAGTTCATGTACTTGTTTATGACTTGCCTAATTTAAAATTAAATAATCGGGATGGTCCAAATGCAAGCTTATTTTTCAATTATGTGTTACTTAGACACCGCCTGCTCGACCCCTGTCTGTCGTTTCCCTTTAGTCATAAGGTATGTTCGATACCTCAGCAAAATGAAATGAATCGCTTTACTTTCGAACGACGTTGGAAATATTGCAATTATTAATTAAAACAACTTAAATTCAGTGTCAGTGAGTGTTGCCCAAATAAAGCACCAACCGCTCAAGCTGTACCCAAATGATGTGTGCAAAAATGTGTGACCCTCTCTTGCTTGTGGGAAACACTCACCGTTCACGTCGTCGTACGATCCTACAGGCGAGAATATGTCTGCCCTGATCGGGAGCAAATTTCCTACTGGAGATGTAATTTTGGTCAACGCAGATTTTGACGAGTTCTCGATAGAGCTCAAAAGTTATGCTATTAAGATCGAAACCATGATGGCTTGATGGCTTATTAAATCCAATTTTTTAATAGCATTCTTACCAATGAAATAAACCAGCACAGTGGTATATTTGATTCCAAAATATGAGGTTACTCTTCGTATGGGTATTTTCGTCAAGAGCTAAAGTCGAAAGAGTTTTTTTTTTGTTTGATATAATTCAAATGCATTTAAAATATTTTCACCTAAAAGTCTCTTCAATATATTAGAGAATAACGTAACATGAATGCAATTGTGGTCCATTAACAATGGGAATGATTCTTTTTTAGTTTTATTTTTGATAAGAAACTTTTAAATTTTTTCCATATTTTTAGCAAAGCTACAATTTTTTCTGGTAACCTTCTGTAGTGTTTTTATAATAGTGTTAATCTTTTTAGAAACTAGTTTTTGTCATGTGACTAGAAGCGATCCCTTTCGAGATGTTTCCCATGTAAGTTTTTTTTTAGATGGGTTGAAGGTCCCCATTGTTGCAGAGGCGTCCCCTGCGTTCGATGATTTTCCCTTCCAGCGAGCCAAAAAATCTAAATCTAATTCGTTTTTTTTTTAAGTCTCCAATAGAACAATATCTAGTGTAGAAAAAGTGAATGTCGATATGCAAAAGGGCCTCGGCGTATACTATTAGAACAAAGTCGAAAACAAGTGAGTCGTACAGATTCTGAACTTCAACTGATTTAATGCAAAAAAGAAAATTTAGACTGAAAAATATGTGTGAGTGTGTGTCTGATATATATAATTTTTTTTTAACATCTAGAAAGTGCAAAAATCTCAAAGGTTTTTCTTTCTTAATTTAAACTTCACAAAATTGTTTCGGTAAACATTTTTGTTTCAAGATTTTGTTTCTAATATTTTTTGTGTACTATATTATATTTTTCTATAAATCACAGAAGACTCTACCAGCCCTGTATATATAACCGATGTTAATTTCCATCCAAATCGTAATGCCTGTAAGGGTATAAGTGCCTTCAGTTACTTTGGGCTGGACACAGAATGAGGATTCGAAACTAGTACTGGCTGTGGCCAAAAAAAAAAACAGTATGCCGGATGAAAAGAGTTACAATTGCGACACCCACTTTTTTAACATCGATAATTGTGATTCATTATTATTCTGATGATCTATCAAAGATAATTGGGTTCCTGAAAAAAATAGCCTTTGAATCACTCTAGAAATTCCAACTTCCCAAAAAATAAACTCAAAAAAGCGCCGCAAAATGTTTCAAAAACTCCTCAAAAACCCTATAAAGAAACCGCCCTTAAACTAACGATAAACAAGAAATGAATTCGTTATCATATCCGAAACAAACCATAGGTCACCACCCCGTATCCGTAATCCCTAGATAACCGCTAGGTTGTGGTGACCAAGACACACGTGCCATTGCATTCTGCCAGTTACCCGGTCTTTTTGGACACGACATCAAAATGTGTTTCCCTGACAAGCACTCGTGGCGCTAAGAATAAACTTGCATGGACTTCACTTAGTTTCGCAAGTCTCTGTCAATTAATTTCTTTATTCAATACCGTGGAAGGATGAATTTAAAAAAGACCCTCTTGCGGTCTATTAATATTTCTGACAATCCGTTTGATTAAAAACCCATCTTGTTGATGCTTGAGAAAGGTAACAAATTGTTGTGAAACTTAATATTTTGCTATGCACACACCTAATTACTGTTATTTCTCGCTTCACCAATATATGCACGAGTATAATTGCACAGCTGGAAGAGGAAAAAAATAAAATTAATTAACGTTTGCACGCACACGCAGGTGCTTTTTATTAATGCTGCGGGATGTTGGCTGTACAAACTGATTCTGATATACAGTCCATTTATATTTTTTTTGCTTTGCATTATTAATTTCGCGTCGATAAATTAATTTGTTTGAGAATACTTGTGAATGAGTTTTCGCACAGCCACCTTTTTTGGCATTGCCACTGGTGAAACTATGACCAATGTATCGGTTGGGTCATTAATATCATATATCTGCGACTTCCCCAGGCTATGACACCCGAAGATACATAATTTTACAGCAAGTTGAGCAGCTAGAGTATGGTAGAATCTGCTAGTATCTGAATGTTTCCACCTCGCAAAAGAAAAAACGCCCACGTCAGCCTCCACAAGAAGCATCGAGTAACCTTCAAGTACCGCACACTTGGAACCAATTTGAAGATCGGTAAGCCACTTCCGCGCGTGAGGAGCCACTTCAAGCTTATACAAACGCACTTGCACTTGTGTTGCGGTATGACCGGCACTTGAGAGTTTTTTTCAATTTTTCAAGTGGCTTCTGAGGAGGGGGAGGGCCTTGAGGAGTGCGGCACGAGGAGACGCTGGGTAATTGAACAATTTGTTCAAGAGATACAGATAGACAAACGATTTTGTTTCGCTATATAAATACACGATTTTCGAACACAATGAATCATTCCCAACTGAGTGTGCTTGCGTGTAATAATCGGATTAGCAAAATGGTTTGTTTGCCAATGGGCGACAAAAGGAATACCGTTTGGATTAATGGATTTATTTTTCTATATATAGAGGAGCATTGGATTGGTTTGCCTGTTTGCGGTGGCGGCCACAGCTGCGGTACTGCCGAAAGGAACTTATCTTGCCCCGGAGGAGAAGGTTTCCAGTGGGTATCTACCGCCAGCTGAGGAGGTAGCTGAGGTCGGGCAAGATGCTGAGGTGCCCCAAGAATCGGCTGTCCTTGCTGACGATGGATACCAATATAAGACTGTGAGAAGACTGAAGTATCGCCAACGACGAGATGTGTCGGAGATAGCCAAAGATTACTTGCCACCAACGGGGGAGCCGTCGAATGAGTATCTGCCACCAGCTGAGTCGAAGGAAGCCGTTGAGGTTACTGAGGTTCCAGAGGAATCCGCTGCTCTCGCTGAAGATGGATACCGTTACAAGACTGTCCGTAGGTTGAAGTACAGGACGCGCCGCGATGTATCTGAGGTTGTTGCCCCCGAATATCTGCCACCCACTGAGGAGGTAGCTGAAGTTAAAGCAGCCGAGGTCGCCGAAGCCCCTGAGGAGTCCGCTGCTCTCACTGAAGATGGGTACCGTTACAAGACCGTCCGTAGGTTGAAGTACAGGACGCGCCGGGATGTATCCGAGGTTGTTGCCCCCGAATATCTGCCACCAACTGAGGAGGTAGCTGAAGTAAAGGTAGCCGAGGTCAAAGAAGCCCCTGAGGAATCCGCTGCTCTCGCTGAAGACGGATACCGTTACAAGACCGTCCGTAGGTTGAAGTACAGGACGCGCCGCGATGTATCTGAGGTTGTTGCTCCCGCATATCTGCCACCAACTGAGGAGGTAGCTGAAGTTAAAGAAGCCGAAGACGCCGAAGCCCCTGAGGAGTCCGCTGCTCTCGCTGAAGATGGGTACCGTTACAAGACCGTCCGTAGGTTGAAGTACAGGACGCGCCGGGATGTATCCGAGGTTGTTGCCCCCGAATATCTGCCACCAACTGAGGAGGTAGCTGAAGTTAAAGAAGCCGAAGTCGCCGAAACTCCTGAGGAATCCGCTCCTCTCGCTGAAGATGGGTACCATTACAAGACCGTCCGTAGGTTGAAGTACAGGGCGCGCCGGGATGTATCCGAGGTTGTTGCCCCCGAATATCTGCCACCAACTGAGGAGGTAGCTGAAGTCAAGCTAGCCGAAGTCAACGAAGCCCCTGAGGAGTCTGCTCCTCTCGCTGAAGACGGGTACCGTTACAAGACCGTCCGTAGGTTGAAGTACAGGACGCGCCGGGATGTATCTGAGGTTGTTGCTCCCGAATATCTGCCACCAACTGAAGAGGTAGCTGAAGTTAAAGAAGCCGAAGACGCCGAAGCCCCTGAGGAGTCCGCTGCTCTCGCTGAAGATGGATACCGTTACAAGACCGTCCGTAGGTTGAAGTACAGGACGCGCCGGGATGTATCCGAGGTTGTTGCCCCCGAATATCTGCCACCCACTGAGGAGGTAGCTGAAGTAAAGGTAGCCGAGGTCAAAGAAGCCCCTGAGGAATCCGCTGCTCTCGCTGAAGACGGATACCGTTACAAGACCGTCCGTAGGTTGAGGTACAGGACGCGCCGCGATGTATCCGAGGTTGTTGTCCCCGAATACCTGCCACCAACTGAGGAGGTAGATGAAGTTAAAGAAGCCGAAGTCGCCGAAACTCCTGAGGAATCCGCTGCTCTCGCTGAAGACGGATACCGTTACAAGACCGTCCGTAGGTTGAAGTACAGGACGCGCCGCGATGTATCTGAGGTTGTTGCCCCCGAATATCTGCCACCAACTGAAGAGGTAGCTGAAGTTAAAGAAGCCGAAGACACCGAAGCCCCTGAGGAGTCCGCTGCTCTCGCTGAAGATGGGTACCGTTACAAGACCGTCCGTAGGTTGAAGTACAGGACGCGCCGGGATGTATCTGAGGTTGTTGCCCCCGAATATCTGCCACCAACTGAGGAGGTAGCTGAAGTAAAGGTAGCCGAGGTCAAAGAAGCCCCTGAGGAATCCGCTGCTCTCGCTGAAGACGGATACCGTTACAAGACCGTCCGTAGGTTGAGGTACAGGACGCGCCGCGATGTATCCGAGGTTGTTGTCCCCGAATACCTGCCACCAACTGAGGAGGTAGATGAAGTTAAAGAAGCCGAAGTCGCCGAAACTCCTGAGGAATCCGCTGCTCTCGCTGAAGACGGATACCGTTACAAGACCGTCCGTAGGTTGAAGTACAGGACGCGCCGGGATGTATCTGAGGTTGTTGCCCCCGAATATCTGCCACCAACTGAGGAGGTAGCTGAAGTAAAGGTAGCCGAGGTCAAAGAAGCCCCTGAGGAATCCGCTGCTCTCGCTGAAGACGGATACCGTTACAAGACCGTCCGTAGGTTGAGGTACAGGACGCGCCGCGATGTATCTGAGGTTGTTGCTCCCGAATATCTGCCACCAACTGAAGAGGTAGCTGAAGTTAAAGAAGCCGAAGACACCGAAGCCCCTGAGGAGTCCGCTGCTCTCGCTGAAGATGGGTACCGTTACAAGACCGTCCGTAGGTTGAAGTACAGGACGCGCCGGGATGTATCTGAGGTTGTTGCCCCCGAATATCTGCCACCAACTGAGGAGGTAGCTGAAGTAAAGGTAGCCGAGGTCAAAGAAGCCCCTGAGGAATCCGCTGCTCTCGCTGAAGACGGATACCGTTACAAGACCGTCCGTAGGTTGAGGTACAGGACGCGCCGCGATGTATCCGAGGTTGTTGTCCCCGAATACCTGCCACCAACTGAGGAGGTAGATGAAGTTAAAGAAGCCGAAGTCGCCGAAACTCCTGAGGAATCCGCTGCTCTCGCTGAAGACGGATACCGTTACAAGACCGTCCGTAGGTTGAAGTACAGGACGCGCCGCGATGTATCTGAGGTTGTTGCCCCCGAATATCTGCCACCAACTGAGGAGGTAGCTGAAGTAAAGGTAGCCGAAGTCAACGAAGCCCCTGAGGAGTCTGCTGCTCTCGCTGAAGATGGGTACCATTACAAGACCGTCCGTAGGTTGAAGTACAGGGCGCGCCGGGATGTATCCGAGGTTGTTGCCCCCGAATACCTGCCACCAACTGAGGAGGTAGCTGAAGTTAAAGAAGCCGAAGTCGCCGAAACTCCTGAGGAATCCGCTGCTCTCGCTGAAGACGGATACCGTTACAAGACCGTCCGTAGGTTGAAGTACAGGACGCGCCGCGATGTATCTGAGGTTGTTGCCCCCGAATATCTGCCACCAACTGAGGAGGTAGCTGAAGTAAAGGTAGCCGAAGTCAACGAAGCCCCTGAGGAGTCTGCTGCTCTCGCTGAAGATGGGTACCGTTACAAGACCGTCCGTAGGTTGAAGTACAGGGCGCGCCGGGATGTATCCGAGGTTGTTGCCCCCGAATATCTGCCACCAACTGAGGAGGTAGCTGAAGTTAAAGAAGCCGAAGTCGCCGAAAATCCTGAGGAGTCCGCTGCTCTCGCTGAAGATGGATACCGATATAAGACCGTTAAACGATTTAGGTATAGGAATTAGGAAATGATAAAACATCCCAACTATTTAAATCCATATTATAGAAAATAAAAAAATTTAAAAAAAAAACAAACAATACCATCGCAGCTGTATGCTCCCAAACTTTTTTTTGAAGAATAATTTTTATATTCACCTGGTCGACTCTAACTTGGGACTCGTCAATAGAAGCCTACGAACAGATTTAAGCTTATTTTGCAATCGTTAGTGCTATTTGTTGATCCACTCTCATGTTATACGATCAGGTATTTATGGGCTCGCTTCTCATAGCTTGACTTGTTCACTCAATACACATGTACCTTCTTTTGTAATGAAAACAGGCTGGAGAGCCTGTCCAAGTCACCGCAAAGTAAAATTTCCAGAATATGTCCCAACGCCTTCCAATGAAGTTCATTGACAAATAGAAGCAATTCGCCATCTCACTGCAGCATCCACTTTATCTAGTTCAATAATCTCTCCACCCCTAAACTGTCCATCCATTTGAAGGACTACCTACCACAGCCATGCCACTTAGACTTACCACCAGTAGCTGCATTTGAACTCTTCAATCCTCAGGATGAGTAGACAATAATTCATCTAACTCATTGCCCCATCGATATGATTTACTGCAAGATGAGGCCACAAAGACGATGAACCAAAATGAAAAAAAAGAAGAAAGAAGAAAACAAGAATCCTGAAGCGGGTAAATCATAGAAAACCCACCCAAAGTTAGGTGCGGTTAAATTATAGAAGCAAAGCCAGCAAACTGGAAAGCCAAGTAAGACAAATCGAAATTTTGTGTTCGACACAGAGACGTGTCATGTTGAGGAGGGGTCGTGGGACATAAATCATATCTCAAAGGATGTTTCTCACATGACTTACGGCAAGAGATGATGTCTAATTCGATTGCCCGTAAAAGGGATACAAAACGAAAAGAACAGAGAAAAGGCAAACTTACAGCAAGAAGAAGACGCACAGAACCGCCTCAATGTACTACCAGTTTAATGTGTCGATCCTTTGTGGGATAATGTATGCTTACGCAAGAATTCGCCAAATTTACTTCAATGATTTATTGTTTTCCTGGTAGTCATCCTGACTTTTCCATGTTATCCATTTGTTCATCCGCATTTTTTTTTCCGTTCTTTTGTTTGTATTTGAAAATTGTTTTAAACACTTGATACGCTTGCGAGAGTAAAGAGATGACTTGACTGTCGCATCTTGAGTTCGATTATTTGCTGTACTACACGACAAATCGGCGGAAATAATTCTGGCAACCCGTAGATAATGTAGGACGGTCGATGGTAGTTGCAGGCGTGGTAAATTTTATTATACGATTTTTCGTTATCTCTCTTGCGCTCCTATTTAAATTCTCACACTGATGATAAATTTATTGACATCCAAGAGGATGGTGGTCGCTTTTTTGTTGGGAAGAGCAGTGGATGTTTGTATATGGAATCTGACATTAATTTGCCATAATGAGCTTAGAGCACACTTCATCAAACTGAAATTGTGAGGGAAAAGAGAAATTGTATTGAAGATTCCAAGAAAAGTTGGTATATTTGGTGCTTTGCACTGATTCTGGAAGTAAATTTTCCCAGCAATGGTCTGGCTTGACCGCGTAGAGTCGTCTTACTGCGTGAATCCTGCTTCAAAGGCGATAACCAGGTAGCTTCTATCTGCCGTTTCGTGTATTTCGTACTTAACAACCAACTGGACTCTTCTGTGATCAGCGTCACTATATTTATAGGTTATAATAGTAGGAAGATGGTCCTTAGGGGAAAAAGACGACATTTTGGGAAAAGAGGACAAAGTATTTGTTTTTGTAAAAAATCAGAGAGCACATAATAGGGAAAAAGAGGACTGTGCTCTCAAAAAGAGGGTGACCATTCGTCCTCTGTATATATATATTTTTTTTTTTGTCGCACCGATTTCGGCGTCAGTTCAAGACCGATTCTTTTGAAACTTGGACCAAGTGAAAGCTGTATTTCGGTAGGTAAACTCCCGCATTATTTATTGTTCTGTCACAAAGGATAAAAACTAATGTAAGAGTTGCTTTTTGATACGTCTACACAGTAGAATGTTACAAAAGATTTAACATCACAAAATTCAAATGGCTTAATGAAAATAATTGATTAATATGAAATAATTTAAATATATTAAATAAAAAAATTTAATTAAAAGATAAAAATCTATAAAATAAAAAATAATTAATTCTTAAAGATTCATTAGAACAAATAACTTTTTAACTTCTTCGTGAAATTTTAGAATTTGACTGTTTTGCTGGTTATAATAAAAACTTAAGGTGATAATGGTTTGTTATCAGTTGGCGTGAAAACTGCTCAACAGATTTTAGTGCCAATTTATCTTTAATATTTTCTAAGACTCCGAGAGTACTATGGGCTACATCGTTCCTTGCCACGCCTACTTTTTTTGTCTACTTTACTTGTTTAACTATCTCCATTACGTAGTAAGAGAAATATATTTTATTCGTACAAAAATTCGAAATCAATTCTGACATAACGATAATAGAGGAACTCAAAAAAGTGAGTGGCAAAATTCTGTCTGTATGTCCCGAGGATTTTGTTCAAACTTCGGATTTTGTGTTTGAGTGCTTACAGTTCGGGACCGTTTTTTTGTTTTTGCACGGTAACCCCAATGGTAATTAAATAATGGTACTTCCTATATAACATTTTCAAACCAGTTTAATTTATTCGAAAACGGCTGTAACGATTTCAACCAAAATTGATGTTTATGCTTAAGTAGGTGAGGTTACCTCGACTGCATACTCAGATTTCCGCTCAAAAATCGAATAACCATGCTTTTGAAATCTGGACTTAACTCGATAACGGTCCATACTATTGTAACAAAAATTAATTTCTAAGGTAATACGCTCATTTCCAACTTAATAGCAAGCTCAGTTTTTCTCTGTATTATCTTAAAATGAATTTTTGAAAAAAGTCATTTTTGAAAAATTTATTTTTTTTTAGTTTACCTGAAAACGGCAATAACGATTTTGACCAAAATGCCAACTTACAGTAAAATTGATGTTTTCAAAATTATTGCGTCCTTAATTTTCAATTTCCATCAAAGGAAACGCTAATTTTAAAAACTGCTTATATCTCGAAAACGCCATTTTCTTTTTCGATAAAACTTTTAAAACAAAGTATATAATGCTTTCATCCTGAACAATAACTTGTACTCGGTTTTTAGCTTAAGTTAATATTGCAATATTTGGTACTGTTTTGTCTGCCAAATTTTACAAAAACCGCTCTAACGATTTTGATCAAAATACATACTTAAAATAAAATCAGTATTCGAAATAAAATCCCGCGATTAGTTTTTCCCAAAAAATTCAAAATAAATAATTTTCTTAATTATTATTTCTATATTTTTGTTATAATCTGCCCACTTTCGAGAAGAATGCAATCAAAGCTACTACGCAAAACTTCAGCAAATATTATCCTTTTCCTATGTAAATTTATCGGTCTACTTGTAATCATTGACACCTTAAACCAGCGTGACTAATCTACGCTTGTCCTTGTACTCAAAAACCTTGTTTAATGTAAAAGCTTATAAAATTGTACTGAAGGTGCTTTTAACTCGTTAACCATAACTTCGAATAATTGCCTGCTACTGACAGCTTCAACTTATAAAAACTCACATTGTTATTTATATTATTATGTACTGCTAATCAGATGAATAACCCAAAAGTGAATTTTATTTAACACTACATATTCATTTTACTATATTTTTTGCACCGTTTCCTTTATTTTTACCTATAGGTACCTACTTAATAAAAAAAGAAAATAACCAACCAAACTTTTGAGGAACGAGAAAGTTTCGTTCGACCCAGTCGTGCACTTTATTTCTGATTTCACTGCGTCATTACACAAGTAATTCTTAATCAGTATACATACCAAAAGAACAACACCTTCATAAATATTTCCAAAGCTATCAATCAGCTTTCAGCTCCATTCATCCAGAAGCTACAGACCAGAATCCATCATGACCGTATTACAATTGATTTCTATTTTCCACTACAAATTTCCCGTCGAACCATTATCCTTCTGCGGCAATAAATTACAAAAGGAATGCAATAACATTCGTTGCGCCTATGCGTGCATGTATGTTTAACATCCGATAAATATACCTTCGTGCATAAGCACGCACGAAGCCGCTGAACAAGTGAAAAGTTAGCAGCAGCAGCACACGTTTTTAACTTCTCTGCTCGTGCATGCACAGCGATAAAGTCAATCGGAACGATGTCACCACCGATGACGCTTACAGCAGCGACAGCGACATGTACTACTGTGCACGCATCCTTATTGCATCCCGCCCCCGAGGTACTGTTATTTGCTACCACACCGTAACGTAAAATGTTCATTAATCAAAGATGGGTATTCTCCAGAAACTGCACCAGTAGGCATAGAAGCCGAGGTGACTTGTGACTTGTGACTTACTTTATAAGGTCACGTGTCGGTGATTTTTTGCTACCAGAATCCAAACGTAACGAGCGCACTGCACAACGACGACGAATTACGCGTTAATCTGACCAATTTCAAGGGTCGCATGGCAAATACATAGAACGAAAACCAAACGCCAAGTCGATGCAAGAGTTCATTAAAAATTAACCATCATGCAGACGTTGTGGACCCGTCCAACACAGGGGACACATTACCGATTGTTTATTGAATTTTTTCCCATCTCTACGGGGAGACGTTTATTGGGATGGGACGCAATCGACACTCGCACGCACACACAATGGCAGGTTTGTCATGACAAATGAACATATCGCTTATGGAATTAATCAGAAGGACACGTTTGCATTTGCACGGCCAAGATTGAAGGGGGTGGCGAGTTGCGACATAATACAAGGGATGATCTCCATGTATTAAATTCTGTAAAATTAAACACTGAAAACTGTACACTCAAAGGGTGAGGGTGCTGGGTGGGTTTTGGATGGGGTAGGCGTTGGCAAAGTGAAGACACTTGCCTGTCATGTGGACGGGCGGGCCACCCAAAGCGGTGACACGGTGAGTTTGCTAATTGTCAGCAACTGTCACTAAAATGATTTGCGTGACTAATTTGGGGCGAAGGGCGAACGAGGGTACTACACAAATGCCACCATTGTGATGTTGTGTCCTCTGTCCATGAAAGTTGGAGGAACGTCATTTCCTACATTAATTAGAGTTTTTTTCTGTGGATCTAATGGCGGGAGGCATACCTTGATTTTGCTTAGATTGATCAGGCAGGTTCACTTTTTAGACAGATGGGTCATTGTGTTCTCGGTAGATGGCTGTATTTAATTCGGAGCTTGTTTCATATTTAACATTTGTAGTTATGCAATTTGGGTTTCGCATTCATGATATTTTGCTGGTTAAACTTGTAACCTCTCGCTACGCAGTTCAGTGCTTCGAAAAGCTCCTTCGAATTGATATGTGCATTTCAAATTCTAACCCCAAAACAGTCAATACCATAACCCTAAAAATTAAGTTGCGTGCAATATCCAACTACAGTTACATTGGATAAAACAACGCATGTGTTGGAATAACTCCATTTATAAGCAAAACCAATTACCCAGCAGCATCCTGCTCTCATATACAATGCGAGTCAGCGAAACATCCTGTTGCAATCCTCCTGGCATCAATATTGAATTACATTAAGTTTTCGCAGTGTCTTCTGTTAATGTCCTTCTCATCCCCGGAATTGAATATTTATGAAGCAATAACAAACCCACAGACAAACGCGGTACACTTTCTGGTACGGTATAGCTGCAGCCTTAGGAATATACGGACTCTTACTGGGAACCCACTTTATTATGCACCCCCGGGAAGAGTAAGCCGTCTCTTTATAATTTTCTTGGCCAAATACCGAAACATATCCTTCCTAATCCACAAGGCCGTAGAAATACAAACAAAAAAGAAACAAGAATCCTCCACTGAAATATTCATTTATTTTTTTTTTGTATTTCAAAATCTTATTTACAATTCGCATTGGAAGTGCCAAAGCAGTGCTCCTAACAGGACATAGATTTGACTATGCTCTGGCCAGTTTTTATTGAATGCAAATCTCCTCTTAATGCGGAGTCTCTTACGGCCGGATGAGCGTCTTTAATGAGTTGCCCAGAGGTTAGACTTATTAATGAATCAAATCACAACTTGGTGCTGCTGCATCAGCTTGCTTAAGAGAAGATGGCGGAAGAGGGAACAATCAATTAATATGGTGGATGCAGGATAGCGGACAGAGAGCAACACACCAAGTCCCTCTTCCGCTCACTCTATTATAATATACGTGTGAAGTGAAGCTGTTTTGATTTTAATCAACTTCAAGAAAAGTAATTAGGAATTAAAATTGAAACTGAGAAAGGTGCCAGGACACCGTCCCACTGAGTAGCGAACAAGACCTAGGGGTGTGTACTGTGTAGGTATATATCTACCAGCTTCAATTGCAAACTGATTTAATGAAATTTAAATAATTTCTCCAAGGACTCTCAACCGAGGGTCTGGGGCTCTGGATATATGAACGAGGGGTTTCTTCAGCATACCTACTTTACTTATGTGGATTTTTGGTTGAGAAAAAAAGACCAGAAAAAAATTTACTTCAGATTTTCAAATCCATACCTACACTTTCGGGTGGACCTCTATCCCTCCGGGCACATGGAAATTTTAATTTTGAATTTAATATTCACATTTTAGGCGAAAGATAATTATTATTATTTTTGGTTTGTCACTCAGTTGAGAAGTTTTTAATTAACTGTGCATACGGCATATACGCAAAAATTTATGGAAATTAATTAGAAATTTATCCACGTAAATAAGAACTTTCCTAATGTTTTATCAGATGAAAGGAATTTGCTGTTATCAAAGCAGGGGAAAGATGGGCATAAAGAGAGAAAAATTCAAGGACTAGGTATACGTTAAGGATGTTGGGCTTTACTAATAATAAATTTTAACCTTCTTCTTATGTATTTGGTAGGTTACAATATGCAAATTTTGTATGAAAAATTTGGCCATTGAGAGATCGAAAAATTAAGCCTGGACACTAAAATTGACTATTAGTATCGCGGATTGTGTCTGTAACTAGCTATACTGTTGTTGTTTAGCAGCTAATTGGCGGCGTGGGAAACTTTCGTAAACTCAACTCAAATAAAACTACATTTTAGAGAAAAGTTAAATACCTATATGTAATGTATATACTTTTGAGGCGGAGAGGAGGCGCATTTAATTATATTTTGAAAATGAACAGATGATCATGATCATAAGGGTGACGCATCCGTTTTTTTAAAAATGTACGCAATACATTTTTTGTTCGTGACAAAACAATTCCAATCAATTCTTGCGGGGATTTAACTTCGGGGATTATCCTTTCATTTTGTCCAGGGTTCTTAAAAATCCGTATTGAAATAACGCCGTAAATAGTATCTACGATAAAAATACCGCAGCCTGTTAATATAATGCACCTATTACATCACACAATTGTATAAAGAGGTGATGTTTGTTTGTAAGAGGTAATTTCCGGAACTACTGAACCGATTTCAAAAATTCTTTTACTAATAACAAGCTACTGGATAGAGTATTGCGATAGGCTTCTTTATTTTTTTTCGATTTTCCATTTTCCATTCTTTTTTTTTTTGATTTTTAGCACTGCGAAGTAGCTTACATGATAATTTATTATAAATAATTGCATTTATTTTCTTTTTATACATCATTTTGGCAAACGGCAGTGTAAAAGGACATCTGAAATATTGTTTTATCAAAATTCCTTCATAAAGCGACTCGGTAGGACATTCGAATATAAAAACTATCAATAACAGTGTCTGTTTGCGTATTTAGCTGGCTTTAGTAATAATACCTTTACCCGATATTTCTAGCTGAAATTTATAGACATATGCGACTAATGAAAAATAGGTAATGGATAACGCGTCGGTTATCCTTGATCATCGATCGACAAGGGTTTCTTTATTTTTTTGCGGAAACGAGAAGACAGAAAACAGAGTTACTTATTTTGCAATTCGTGAGTAAGGAAATATTTTGTAAGGACTAAACACAATTTAAACGGCAAACAGTGTCGCTTGTTTTGTTATCTTTCGTATTTGTACAATGAAAATAAATTAAAAAATACCCACGACATCTTTTATTTTCCTCCCCGGAGGAACATTTTTGACGCGTCAAAAAACGCATAAAAATGCGCGAAAAAACGCGTCAAAAAACGCATCAAAAAAACGCTCCAAAAAATGCGCCAAAATACGAGTCAAAAAACGCATCAAAAAAACGCGCGAAAAAGCGAGTCAAAAAACGCATCAAAAAAACGCGCGAAAAAGCGAGTCAAAAAACGCATCAAAAAATCGCGCGAAAAAACGAGTCAAAAAACGCATCAAAAAAATGCGTCAAAAAACGCATAAAAAAAAAACTCGTCAAAAAACGCATCAAAAAAAAACGAGTCAAAAAACGCATCAAGAAACGCGTCAAAAAATGCGCCAAAAAACGCATCAAAAAAACGCGCGAAAAAGCGAGTCAAAAAATGCGACAAAAAACGGATCAAAAAAACGCGCGAAAAAACGAGTCAAAAATCGCTTTAAAAAAACGCATCAAAAAAACTCGTCAAAAAAACGCGTCAAAAAACGCTGCAAAAAACGCGTCAAAAAAACGCATCAAAAAAACGCTTCAAAAAAACGCATCAAAAAAACGCGCCAAAAAACGGCTCGAAAAACGAACCAAAAAACGCGTCAAATAAACCGGATAAATGGCCGCCACTCTTTTACTGAAATTTTCCATGACCGTTTCGCATAAATGTGGCTGAATTTCATTAGTAAACCTTCCAATTTCCTCTTTCAAGGTGTTGGCGATCGTGGGCTTGTTTGCATAGAGCTTTGACTTCAAAAAACCCGAAAGAAAAAAGTCCAATAGCGTTAAATCGCAAGATGTTAATGGCCAATACTGTTCGTAAACGCGACCGATTATATGAAGGAATGAGGAAATGACTCCTGCAGTAATTGAATTTTCTCTGGCTGTATGGCATTTGGAACCGTCTTGTTGCAACCACATGTTGTGCACATCCATATATTGTAATTTAGGCTGTAAAAACTGGGTTATCATGATAACGAACACCATTACTGACTGACCACTCGCATTTTCGAAGAAGAATGGTCCGATTATGCCTCCAGCCCAAAATCCGCAACAAACAGTCACGCGTTGTGGATGCATTTGTCTCTCAACAATTACTAATGGGTTTTCTAAAACCCCCAATGCGACAATTTTGACGATAAACGAAGCCATCAAGATGAAAATGAGCTTCATCACTGAAAATGATTTGTTCGAAAAAGCTGACAAACCTTCATTATTTTTAAAATATTGCCCAACAATGAAAATGCGTTGTTCTTTCGTATAGTGCTCCATTTTTACTAACCCCGAACTGTCAGCTGTCACATTGTTATCTTTTCTTTCCGTTGGCATCACTGTTCTATTAAATGGCGCAAAATTCAAATTTTCCGTGAATTATGGGACACCCTTTATAAACTGTAAAGTTCCTAATTCTGTGTGTTTATTACTTTTTCACAACAAAACCTTGGTACGATCGTAATGTCATTTAGCAAATATGTAAATAGTCTGGGCAAGGACATAGGCATAGTTTGGTCAAAATTGTTCAAATGGGCGTGGGCATTATCAATTTCAAAACCAAGGCTACCGTACATCTTGGCAAAATGATATACATTCCAAGGTCTCCAATAAAGTTAAACGAATATTAAAATATTAACAGAGCTAAACTGACAGGCGTATTAACTACCTTTGGATGTAAATAAAAGTTGTTGCTGCCCACAATATCAAAAGTCAGAGCAACACAGATCTCTTGCGGGTTTTTATGTCATTTTATTATGGCAAACGACAAACAGTAAAGAAAAGCATTACCTCCCGAATACTGTGCCATTTCCATTTGCAATTTAATTTTCCTACCTAAACGTAGGTCGATTTAATTAAAAACTTTCCAAAAGGATCGTTTGCATCTAGAACGAGAATACTTAATGCAATCCCAGCTTATACCTTGTATCTATGAGTGCCTGTTCAGGAATAATCATCATTTGTAATGTTCGTCGTTCCTCTATCAAAGCAACAGGATATTATATAAAAGAAGCAAGAGCAGACTCCTTCGATGTTCATCAAGCGATTTGCCATTATACCAATGAACTACTCATATATGCACACAGAGTATCCGTAGATGCATTTTCAAATACCACTTAAGTGACGTTCAACAGCTTGTTGCTGGGTATAGTTGGATATAAATGTGCATTTACCTATATAACTTTTAGAAGCGTATATTGCTGCCGATGGGATGTATCTGTCGTGTAAAAGCCACACGAGGTGTAGCTGCAGATATATGTTCCGTTCTCTTTTCGAATTTCAGAGTAATGCCACTGAAAGCAATTACAAAATTGTGTGAGCAAAACTTGGTTAGTATAGTCGTCAAAAGTGTCTGATTGGGGGAGAGAAAGTTCTAATTTATATGTGTACCGGTCGAGCACCAATGGCCAGTCGAATAGAAAGAATTCAATTTTTGAGCACGCTTTAGGTATCCTTTCGCAGTTAAATTTCGTCCATTCATTGTGGATCTAGGGCGATGGGGTCATCTATAGAGATGGATGAGTGCAGTTGGTAGAGCTCCAGTCAAAGTCAATGCAATAAACACCGTATATTGATTGCAAACCCCATCGGTAGCAACACTAAACCTATGGAAACTAAACAATATTTCCGTTGCCATTGCAACAGCACAGCCATGTGCTTGTGCAATTGTGCACCTGTGAACAAAACTGAGTTTCTTCTGCACTAGTCTACTGTAGCTTTATTTTTTGTCACTTACGTGACTAGTTGTGTCAATTAATTTCTAAAAAGAAATCGAAGAAAACATTTTTTCAGAAACTTATCAAATATAAAACAAGTACGGAAAAAAAACACCAACCGAGGACGAACTGCAATCACAATGAAACAGAGGCAAACACAAAAAAGCAAATCAATGGCACACGTCAAGCGGCATATTGAGGATTTGCCCTTCTATCGATTTGAATATAAGCCAGATGATTTGCCACTAGATCCGGCCAAAGGATTCCTGCTCGAAAAAATCTGTAATTATATTTCTGGAATGCAGAAGACAGCTTAAAATTGTAATATTCCGTTGCAGCGAGGATACAAGACGACTCTATTGTTGGCAGATGCAATGTCGAATTGAATTTTCATTCAAATAGAGGACTGCTTCCGATGACACCGATTAAACCAGATGATGATGGATGTGGAAGTGAAAGACTGACAGGCTTAGAGAGAAGCGAAACCACCTTTGACCGACAAGGTTGTGCCATTGCAAATGATGGGTATGATTCTATGAATGACGTCGATATGGAAATCGACATCGAGGATATCATTTTGCCGAGGAAGTTCGATTTAATCAAGCATCGCACGATACGGGGATATGCATTTGAGACATCAGGTATGTTTGTTATGTCAATCTGTTAATTTATTGATGAGTGCAGGTGAAAGTTGGTTAAATACTTTACGGCTGATTGGTTTAATATGCAAGTGGATATTTAACAATTTTCTGGTGACCAACCCTTGACAACTTTACCATTTTTAGACACTTTTCTTAGGGACAGGTTCAGTCTTCATGAACTTTAAATAGGCAGGTACAACCAAGCGCAGTAATGAAAACCCTAAGCTCTACCCGGCGACACCCTTCGTCGCTATCTTCTTTCTGAAACGTCTTTAAATCAACTGTAGTTAGGTAAACTGGTTATTTTTGTCGGTCCATTGCTTCTTGAACGTCTTGCAACCTATAGGCATTCCTCCATAAACAATAACACAATTTTGTTAGCAATACTTTCAAATTTTTCCTATATTTATTGGAAAGCATTATGTTAATCAACATCAAAAGTTTCGGTACACTTTTTAAGTATTTATTATGAAATGGGGAGAATAAAACTTATATCATTCGAAAGGTACTGTACCATAGATGTGCACAAACCACAAATCGTGGGTATATGTCGCCATTAAGGCTGGTAAAATTAAGTTACGAATTCCCCATACAAAACAGGTAATTGAAAGGATTTTGGCGATATTCAATTTGTCGCTGACATATATATTGCCATAGTAACGTATTCAAATTTTAAATCATCTTAGATTTGAACCTGTTGAAGCACTTCATTTACGTATTTTTTCGACGTCTAGATGTCGCTCTTTTCGGTAAAAAAAGAAACATAAATAACGAAAATAATTGTGGTACGTTTTTTAGTATTACATTTTACATACTTATGGCCGATTATCGACCACAAACGATACTAGTTAATTTAAATCAGTGTGATGTGCGCCCCCTATCATTATACCCTGCAAACCGCTGGGACGGAATTTCTCTCCTGGCTGAATATTCCGCGAACGTCTTTTCTGAAAGCACACACCGAATAGGTCTTTCAATTTTTATTTCAATCTACCGTGTCACTGTTTCGACAACCACCCGCAAATTTATACGTCTGTTCCCAACTCTTATAAACCGTCTCTGAATGTTTGCATTTTGTTCTCCGGCGATTCTTTTAGGAACTGCATTTCAAAAAATAAATCCCTAGGAGTCGCAGGTGAACTCGCTGGCAAACATATTGCAAGCTAGTGATGCGCGATGTCGATATTTTCATAAAAAAATATCGTAATTTTCACTCGATAATTTATTTCCGATATTATCGATGCATCGATAATTTACAAAAGATTTTTTTCGATTTTTTGCACTCAAACACCACTGTAACGTGAGGACAAAAACATTTTCACACTCCACCAATTTCGCACATTCAAAACAAGTTTAACGGAAACCATAATTGGGGAAGAAGATGTTATTCTGCCTTTTTGAGCTTCGATCTCAGCAAAGCAAAGTATAACCTCTTTGCAAGTACAATTATCTACAAAAATCTAAATTATTCATAAAAAATCGGTATTATCGATATTATCGATTTTTTCGGGCCGATTTTTATTTGCATCGATATTAAAGTATAATCGATATGATTTTGGATTATCGCGCATCACTATTGCAAAGCGTCTTGTTTGCTGAGTAATTGATTGTTTGGAGATGCGTTGCACCACAATCGTAGATTTAATTCTACTTAATCACGCTGTGAGTAGCAGCCCTCTGCACTGTGCGTATCGGAGAAAATATAACTGCTGTTAACGAAAGCGATAGTGAGGACAATGTGCCACCAAAATCATTGCCTGCAACCCAAAAACAATGCAAATAATTTACAAAGGGAAACCTATACGACCATCATTCACGATGAATCTTTGGTCGGTCTTCTGTTTTATTAAAATATGTTATCCAACGATTGTGGTCGCAGTGGTTAGTGTCTTTGCCCCCAACCGACTAGAAGCTAGAAATGACTTTTATAGAGGGAATGCGTACATGAGTGTTTGCCTGAACAATGCAACCTTAAGAAAGGTATTTGTCTTGTCAACAGGTCTACTTATTTCTTCGAGTCCAAGTCCTTTGGTTTTTTTGGAGTACCCTTTAAAAAAAAAAGAGGTTGGAGGGCCTAACTATTGGTTACGCAATTCAATATGATTGCTCTCTCATCATTTGCTTGCCGCTAAGGGTTTATTTCTCTCACTTGCGGAATGTGGTCAACCTTTGAAGTGCGAGATTTTCAACCGACCGTTGGACAAGCCCAACCGGATAGAGTTGTTGGCTATAGTGCCGCTTTGAATGAAAAGTTTTGCGCACCAGAATATGCCAAGAAGATGCGCTTTGGTAGATATTTGAATATTTTTATATTCTTGACCATTTACCTTCAAAGCTTAAATGTCTATCTACAAAGTCCGTGTATGTAATCATCACTGACAATGACATCACTTACGTAGCCTGTATTTCTTGTGCTTCAATCGCTTCACTGTCCTGTACCGATATCCTTCTTCAGATACATCATCAGATTTCGCTTCAGCATCTACTGGGGGTAAATATTCCTCAGATGGGATATCACCGGCTTCACGACGACGTCTGTGCCTCAATCGCAGCTTGCGCAGAGTCCGGTATCTGTATCCGTCATCAGCCAAAACGGTCGTACTTGGTGGAAGGTATTCGGACGACGGAAGGGAGTTATCGTCAATTGGAGCCAAATACTCGGTAGACACATCACGGCGATGACGGTATTTCAGGCGATGCACCGTCTTGTAGCGATAGCCATCAGTAGACAGGGGTGCGGCTTCGGGTTGTGAGGCTCCCTCAACGGGCGGAAGATATTCCGACTCTGGGACTTCAGCGGCTTCGCGGCGATGACGGTATTTCAGGCGATGCACCGTCTTGTAGCGATAGCCATCAGTAGACAGGGGTGCGGCTTCGGGTTGTGAGGCTCCCTCAACGGGCGGAAGATATTCCGACTCTGGGACTTCAGCGGCTTCGCGGCGATGACGGTATTTCAGGCGACGCACCGTCTTGTAGCCATAGCCATCAGCGGACAGGGGTGTTTCGCCATCTGTTGGGGCATCATCCGCTGATACATCCACTGGTGGTAGATACTCATTTTCTGACAATACTGCTGCAGTTACGGCCACCACCAAGGTAGCTATGATAAGGAGTTTCTAAAAGTAAAATATTGTTTTTAACAGACCTCGGACCCATGCCAATTGCTCTTAAATCCCTTACCATCTTTACTTCAATCCGTTGTTATCGGGGACCGAATGAAGAACTTTGGCAAACTGTTTGCTATTTATAGAAGCGGTTTGCGGTTGCCGCGTATCTGAGTACCCTTTAGCTGGAACTGGTTCAATCAAAACGTCGGAAATCATTCCGAATCTAACATCGACAAGACTGCTTTCCTCGTTCCCATCAAATTGGCCATTGAAGTCAACTCTTTGCTGGCGTTACACAGAGGGTTACGTTCAAGATCAACAACAAGTGCGGATGGAGCAGTTATTCGTAGAACGATTGTTTAATTGATTCTCATCGCAAGTGGGCTCATTTTCTATGCCTCTGACCGCTCTTGTTCTAGGAAAACCAAATTTGAGTGGCATCGAGGGCTGTGGCTATCTCTGAATATTTCCGGTAATCTTTTTATTGACTGTGTAAGTGTATATGGTACGAACAAGAGATTATATTGAGGTTTTTGTCACACTATGCATTGATGATGTTGAAGGGCATCCCTGCAGGTATGTCGTGTCGTGTAAAGAAAGTTAAGCTAGACAAGGACCCATCATTATGAACAATACCCACCCCAACTTTAATAATACTTCTCTCTCCATTGACGTTTCGCAATCCATCTGAAATTTGCACATCTCCCTTGACATCAATCAAATCACCATCATCATGGTGACAAGTTAATTTCAACTGTTAGCACGCAGATCGACAGTTTCAAGAGTCGTACACTCCAAAAGGGTTCTTTACGTAAATTGGTCATTCGTTAAATGGACCTCTTCAATTATTCAAAACAGGAAATTGAAATTTGCTATTAAAATACATTTGTATCCCGGCTGGCATAGAGTTACCATTTGCTTCACTGTTTGCTTTTCGTCTCCTTCTCTCCCTCTCTCTGTTTGGGTCATTTGATATCCAGTGGGAGAGCCGCAAAGGGTTGAACCCAACTCACATAAGTGCAAAGTCATCGCGTATCTAATTTGTGTACGTCCCAGAATGACTATCAACTCATGTGACCTTTTGCTGGGGTGGCAAACAAAGTCATCTTCGTTTTTGAATCTCGAATTCATTGCATACACCATGACATATGTATGTGTATGTGACTTCTGAATAAACCGGCAAAAAGGGTTAACGAAAAAAAATTAAATGCAAAAATTCTCCCCAACCAGGTGGACCTCCGGGGTATATCAATTATTTACGCTATCGTTATCAGTGTTAAAGTTCACATTGGAAATTCTTTAGGCAATGGACTCATTGGAGCATTTAATTATTTTGCAGATATTGATCATTACCCGTGGCTAGATGACGAGTATCCTGGTAAGTGTGCCCATGTGTGTGCTTGTAGCCGCCACAAGCCAGAGGTTTTTTTACCAGGGTTTATTTTTTTTTGAGGGAATTTGAGTGGAATTACTTTGAGTGTTTTGACATTTTGGAACAGGTGTGCCCAGCGAGGAGACCGTATTTAAGGTGACCGATGAAATATTAAGGATCTACCGCAATCGACGGGTGCGCGTATTCCATGAGGATGTCCGGGCTAAATCGCCTTTATTTTCGAATGAGCTTCAGCGACTGCACGGAGAACCGAGCGATATGATTGGTGAGTTAATTTGAGATTACGAGATTTGTATTTACTAACTTGAACTTGCAGCTTCGTTCTACAGTCCATGGTCGAGAAGTTTGAGGCTCCCAGCAGTGGGAAAACGGAAGAAGGTGGAGAAGTTTAAAGCTGGCGATCACTATGCGTTAAGGACTTCTAAAGGTGAGTTTTTAGCTCACAAATGGTTTTCATATCGACTTCTTGTGACTGGATGAAGCCTCAAATGTAGCACCTACCTAAGCTTATGCCAAGAGATTGTTTGTTTAAATAACCGACAGTTGCTTTTTCTTCTAGTAAAATGCAATTAAGACGTAGTCCTTCAAAATAGCAACTCAGTTAGCTGTTTAAATGATTGCTTCAGCACAGCCTACACTATACTTCTATGCTTTAAGCCTACTCCCATATGATCTACCTTAAAGAAAGAGTGATGCAAAAAAATACGACAAAGTCACAATTTGAGGACTATCTTCTAAAAGTTTTGCTATACAAGAAGAACTCTTTCAATTTCTTTAGGAACACAAGCTGCGCTCCACTTGACAGTTATAAACTGGAAAAAAAAGGGGTCATAGTTAGTTAGTTTGAAGACCATATATTTCATAAAAATTGTACCTTTTTTTGTTACCAATGTAAATTCCCACAAGTACTGCGGGTCGATTACTAAAATTATGTTTTTTATACCATCATAATATATCTCAATATCTTTGAGTGTTTCCATGTTTTCTTATTAGAGCTATGGCAAGTAGGGAAATTGACTATTTGGGCGATTTGGTTTAGGTTTTTAACCGTAATGGTTCCCTTTGTATGGCGATGGGCCCATCTTGGTGCCTGGTCTTTTGTGACGATCTCACAACCCCACTCAACCTAACCTAACCTATGGCAAGTGCTAAAGGAGCGAAACAAATTAAATGTTCAACAATTTATATAATACTTGGGTCAAAAATCAAATATTGTCTTTTGACGAGTTTTGTTAAAACATCATGTATGTCCGAAAGAATTCGTGTTGGGAGATTTTTGCAGAGTTTTTTTTTTAGGGTCCCGAACCTAACAATGATTCTTAAAACCCACAACTAAGAAAATATTCGGGGGAGTTCCCATACCACTATTAATGACTCATGACCTTTCTTAGAATTGAATTCTTATACCTAGTTTTGGGTAGAGTTTAAATTACTTTTTTTAGTCATTTTCCAGCAGTTCACGTTATAAAAGATTTTAAAAACTCTCTTTAAATTACTGTATAAAAAGAATGGATTTTCAAACAAACAAATACCACTTAATATATTGCGCACTTTTAATATTATTCAAACTGAACATTTTAAATTTTTATTTAAGGTTTTTAGAAATATTTTTGATTTGACGAACATCATCAGAACAATTGGAATAGTCTCGCATATTATATGCATAACAATATTTTCCAATATGTTGATCTTGATCTTTAACAAAAAATAAAAGGCATACTTAAAACTTAAAAGTAACTCGTTGCGTGTTTTTATGTTTAACAAAGCTCAGAGTTAAAAAATATTTTCTATATGAAAGAAAATAAATAGACTGAACTTTTTTTTTAAATTTGCCCAGCTATTTAAGATTTTAAAAAGCATGAATTGATCAATAAAATATACGCCTCAACGGCACTCACCTTAGTTCTTCTTTAAATAAGTTTGCTAAAAGATGTCGAGTCATAGGCTCTTTTAAAAAATGAAAAACAGACTCCGACTGTTGGACCAGCAGTTTGAGAATATATTTTTTTGATAGTTCATATAGCAAATATTTATCAATTTCCATAAAGTATTTTAAAGCACTTATCACAGCTAAAACTGTTGTTTTTGGTAAAAACATGTGGCGCCTATGTAGCGTTTCATAAATTGCAGTCGCTTTAAACTAAATCGCAAATCGCTCCAAAGGCACTTGGAAGACATTTCTTGATTGTAATAAAGCAAAGCCAATGTGTTTCATAACAGAAACATTTTCTAAGTGCAGTGATTACAAATTTAAGATAGTTAAACTAATCAGTTCTAAGTATAGATATAATTGTTCATAGAGAATCATAAGCCTTAAAAAAATGTAATTCGCTTCGTTAAATCAGCAAATTTATTTTGTGACTAATCAGAGTTAAAAATGCATGTTCCCCCTTTTGCAGTTTAACAGCCCGTAAATCAAACAGTTCCCAGCAGACGCATTGAAAGTCAAAGTGATGAGCGAAAGCTTATGCAAGCTATTGTAAAAATTATGAATTCTTTTGCAGCATCTCTTAGGCAAAAGGTAAAAGTGATCAGCAGAGACAAATGATACTGAGACCCCCAACTCACAATCCTCTTGCCGCTGGGCCCTTCAGTTTTTTTTTTCAAATTCGCAATTTTGTTTTCCTATCGGTGTTGTGTCAATTAAGAATCCGTGTGACATGCAAAAACATACAAAAAATACAAAAATAAATGCTGCCAACCTCGACAACCGTGGGGAAATGTGCTAGAATTCGGGAATACCACATTTTTTCATTACTGAATGCCACTGGTTAGTAATTATATGTTGTTAAAAGGCGAATAATTTGATTTCTTTGGTTAATAAAACTAGCTAAATGAGATGTTCTATATACTAAAAACTTATTATGACAAACATGGGTGCGTATTTTGCGCTTTTGAATATCATTAACTTCGATTTCATGCGTAAATTTTTCTTAGAAAACTGAAGAAAATTTGCTCAATATATTTCTATTTTACTTCAAACAATCTACATTGTTTATTTTTCATATATATTTTAAGAAAATCTCCACTTATTCCTTAAAAAAATATTATGCACACGTAACGAATAGTTTCAAATTTAACGGATAAAATTTTATGAACGCTGTCAGCAACTTTGCCCACAGCGGAAGTGGCATATGCAAGGTGCGAGCGTGTTGGTGAGTCGGAATTTTTGAAGTTACGTGACATTTGTCAATACGAATTTCTATGTAACAATACAAGCGCACTTAGCATTTGCCACCCCATAAAAATATAGCTTGTAGGCTAAGTAACGGGAAATCGGTCGGAGTTGGTGATCAGCGAATGTGTTCTCAAGGATGTCTGTGAATCCCCAACAATTATTTTGAACATTATGGAAAGAACCTTGCGAGGGCTCTTAAAAATAGATACCCAGTTTCGAAAGCTGCAAACATTGTTGCTAATTTTAGGACCGAGCTATTCCAGGTGATATGAAATCTATAAAGCTGTTTTCGATTTTCGGTGACTAATACATTTCGTGAACTGCCCACTATATTGAACTGTCGATTCGAATTCGCTTCAAGCATTTAACCATGTGGCCAAATATTTACTCGTAAACTGGTTGCTTCAAAAACGTTCAACATTTTCTAGCCTAATGGTGCATTAGCATTAGTGACTTCAAAGCGCTCTTAAGTTCAACATTTTGCCGTGCGAGTAGATGACTCCCTGTTTCAATGATACAATATTTTACAACATAAAACAAGGACACACCATTTCCGACTCCCTTTGATCAGCAATTCTACTTGAACATTTTCTTTCAGAACTAAAAGCAGAACTCGTTCGAATGGGTGGTGTTATTGACAAGCTAATTGAACCAGTCGTCAAAAGAGCAAAACAAGTCGATGCCCAAAGAAAATCGGAAAAAACTTCTGCGAATCCTCCAAAGGACACAAACCACAAGAAGGTAAAGGTGATTGTCTTTTAATAACGACAAAAACATAACCCATGTTATATTTACATCCGTAAAAACAAAAACAAAATTCTTTCCTACCACATTTCACTATACTTCTTGTTTGCTGCGGATGTAATGGCAGAACACAAAGGTAAAACCAAGAGCAAGGAACCCACTATCTACGGAGGAGTTTATGAAAACATTGAAGCAAAAAGACCGCGAGTAAGAGTTTTTTTTCTGATTTTATTTTCTTTTTATATCCTCTTAGCCGTGTTTGTAGTTTCAGTCTTTTTTTTTTGTTCGCTATGTTATGTTCACTTCTCATAATTTGATCTCTTGGAAAGTTAAATAGGTACATAGGATTTTTTTGTATAAAAGGGATTTTAATTATTTTAGTTGTTGCGAGGGAAAACATTTTATTTTTGTCTTTGTTCGTGTTCTTTTTATATGTGTGATTTTTTTTATACTTAGAGGAAGATTTTATTTTCCACTCTAGCAGTTACAAGTATAAAGAGGGTTTCCTGCCCGTTGATCCGCAGCAACAAAAAGACGCAATTCTGAAGGGTTATCACGATGAAATGAACAAAACGATGCCGAAGTTCACCATCCGAGTTCAACAGCGAACCATGAGTTTAATGGACAGAGTAAGTTGTACATACGATTTTTTAATTCCATTAAAACAAAATTCAAAAATAGTAAAAGTGAATTCCCCTAGCTTTAGTGTAAATATTTCAGCAATTTTAGAAAGGGGTAGGGGAAGTTAACGCAGTGAAAGCTGCATCTATATGAAACCTTTTTATATTTTAAATGCGTTGTGCCTGATTTCAATATCTGCTTTTGAGGATACTGAGAACTCATTCCGATTAGTGGCGAGAAACTGAGCTTAAAATGTTTATTTATGTATTGGAGGTGCCACGCCCTTCGTGGAATCTTACCCACATTATTTTAAAACCTTTCAACAAGCAATGCGACTACCACTTTCCAAATTTAAAGGGTAAAGCTGTAAAAAAAAGGCTATATATTTTTGTTAGCTAGGAAGTACCACGCCTCCTTTTTCCCATCCCACCTAAATTTCGGAAGTTGCTTTGCTTGATCAGTGCACATCAATCTCCCATGTTTTGCAACTTTAACTCACATGAGTGTCGAGAAATACCATTTGCGATGTTTTTTTTTTTGTATGGGAGCAGCCAAGCCTCTTTTTCCAATCTTTCCCACATTATTTTAAATTCTTTCAACCAGCAATATAAGTACCAATATATATACCATTACAAATTGCAAGGCTAAATAAAACTTTAAAAAATGTACGGATTTATAACTTTCTTGTCGAGGTAGCGCCACGCCCTCTTTTCCTATCCCACCTAAACTTCCCATGGTGCTTTGCTGGATCAGTGTAAATAAGTGATTTAAATTTTGCAACTTTAGCTCACATGAGTGTCGAGAAATACCATTTGCGATGTTTTTTTTTTTTGTATGGGAGCAGCCACGCCTCTTTTTCCAATCTTGCCCACATTATTTTAAATTCTTTCAACCAGCAATATAAGTACCAATATATATACCATTACAAATTTCAAGGCTAAATAAAGCTTTAAAAAATGTAAGGATTTATAACTTTCTTGTCGAGGTAGCGCCACGCCCTCTTTTCCTATCCCACCTTAACTTCCCACGTGCTTTGCTGGATCAGTGTAAATAAGTGATTTAAATTTTGCAACTTTAGCTCACATGAGTGTCGAGAAATACCATTTGCGATGTTTTTTTTTTTTTGTATGGGAGCAGCCACGCCTCTTTTTCCAATCTTGCCCACATTATTTTAAATTCTTTCAACCAGCAATATAAGTACCAATATATATACCATTACAAATTTCAAGGCTAAATAAAGCTTTAAAAAATGTAAGGATTTATAACTTTCTTGTCGAGGTAGCGCCACGCCCTCTTTTCCTATCCCACCTAAACTTCCCACGGTGCTTTGCTGGATCAGTGCACATAAGTGACTTAGATTTTACAACTGTAGCTCACATGAGTGTCGAGAAATACCATATGCGATGTTTTTTTTTTGTATTAAAAACACTTGCAGTTGTCTGCAGGGAGATTTGTGGTACCAACAGTCGGTTGGGGAAGTATGACTCTCCTTGGAAGTGCAAATTTTTGTCGTCAACTGATTAAATGTTGTTGTTCTTTGTGTAAGCCAATGAGCAACAGCTTCGTTGTTTTGAAAGACGCTTAAGTTACAGTTTTATTGGTAGTGGACAAATTGGCGCATTCCTATTTAAGAGTGATTTCGACAAGGTCGTGGGGAGCGCCTACATCCATGATTAGTGACCTCTTCGTTACTTTCTGAGCTTAATGATGCAGAGATGTTTACTGAATAAAACTCACAAAGAGCGCTTCTGTGAATTGGCCTACAAGATCGTGCAGTCTAACAATTTTGGATTACTTTCTGCGCCGATATCCACATATCACTCCACCCCGATAAACCAGAGACTATCGCACCCAATTGTTAAATAGAATGCGCACTGTATCCATTCATCCATGCATATGGCCACATAAACTGTCCAAGCACAACACCTCCCGAGCCGATTCCATAACATAAGCCCAAACACATGCCCTAATATAAGTGCGACGATAAAACCGCCAAATGACATTTTTCACACCGAAATTACCACCACAAAAGAGTTCGCTTTACAATCATAATTATTACCGTATGACGGGAGCTGTGTGCTTCTACCTTAAATCCGCCTTTCATAAATTTACCATCTCACTGGTATGCACATATCTCAATCAAGCACCAGCGGATAATTTGCGCTCATAAAAAATCTCTACGGCCCAGTCGTGTTTATGGAGGCAGATGACGCTGACAGCAACGTACCTGTCAACCATCAAAAAAATATCTCATCAAACTCGCATGACATAAAAAAGAAACACACTCACATTCGTAAACCTTAGCCCTTTAAGTTCGCGCCATAAATGAGAGGAGAAAAATAAACCTCAGGTTCATAAAAATATCCGCACTCTCTTTCCATGTTTAATGCACGCACAACTTCCGTTATTCGACTTGCAGTTATCCATAACCCACCTCGAAGTCTATCCATCCAAGTTGATTAGGAAACTTTTACCGAAAATCGATGCAAGGACCGCCTATCTGCGGGAGGCCTACAAATTCATACTCAAGGAAGAGGTAAGTGTTTTTTTTTTTTTTTTCTCAAAATCCCCACTAACTGTTAAGGGGATGAATGTTGCGTTCACATTAAATTACCAAACGTTCGGATAATCTGTCAGTCAAAGAGACTTTGTTTTGGTAATACAACAGTAAACCCATATTCACAGAGACTATGGCCACATGTGTATCCTGAAGTTATCCTAATGGATTACCTGTTCAATCCCGATCATCATGTTCAACAAGATGCTGCAATTTTAATTATGTCCTGTCTAATAGATCTCCAAGAGGATTTCCGGTTTCATGTGAAACGTGCTTTCCTGCGATACATCTTGAAGTAAGTTCTTTTTTTTCCATAAACTCTTGTCCTTTTTGTCGTCCTTCCAAGGGATAGTAACTGATGGGAGAAGTTCTAGTAAAAAACTTGCAAACAAAAGTCATACTTGAGAAAGTATATTTCACAACTCGATTTAAGTGGAGTTCTAATTTCTGTGTATCTTATAATTACAATTTTGTTTCTTGTCCGTTGGAGTAATGTTATGGACGTGAGTATATTTTTGTCATAAATGTTTAGATCGGGCGTTGAGAGAAGGAAACTTCAATTGGAAATCGAACCGCCCGAGTTTCCAGTGATGACGATACGAGCACCGGTTCCATGGAAGGCGTTTGTACAAATAGCCAGAAATCGCCTGGACCAAGTTCTGATGATTAACCATCCCGTACTGGAGGGCTTGAACGTCCTCTGGCATCAACTGTGAGTTTTTTGTTTCTTTTTTTTATAAGTATAAAAGTGGAAGGTATTCTTTGGTTTTCTCGCGAAATGTCGATCTCATGGTATCATTTTGATTCTGGTAGAACGATGTTTGAGGAATTCGTAGTGCATCCGACCGTATGTTCGCACCGGGATTACTTTAAACATGTTGTATACCTAGTCCCTTAATTGTCGTACATAAAAAACCGTACCTAATTATTGTTTAAGGCACCTAGTTTAATAGTGAATGTGGGTATTTTTAAAAAGGTTGTCTTGTGCCAAACACCCACTTGCTCCTAAATGACGAATGTTTGAGCGGAAAATAGTGCTTTCGAGGTGTTAATCGGGATCAGAAAAGTCGGTCTGTTTATCCCCTCTCTTTTTTACACACTAGGCTATTCACCCTAAACATTTCGATCGATTTGGTTTAAACTTTCTAGCTCGGAATTTCGGAGCGTAGTAGCAAATTCCTGATATTTTAACTTTTATATAGAAGGAAGTTAAGCTGCAACCCAATTGTGCATATTTATACTTTAAGTACTTAAACGATTATCTTGGCCAAATTTTCAAACACTATTTTTAACTGAAACTTTTGTTAATCGGAAGTGATGAGGAGAATTTGTCACAGAGAACTTATCAGCCTTATTCATCTCTTACAATAAATCTCAGCTTAGGTCGGTAGGTAGGGTTGGCGTCTACAAACTTCAGCCGCACTGAGACTACAGGTTGTGATATCACTTACATCTATTACCAAGGGTTTCCATCGTTAGTCAGTAGCTACCTTTAATCTTATCGGTGTTTTGTACTCATACCAAGACTGACGAGAAACAAGGGCTCGATGTGGAGCATTCTCCTGCGAGATAGGGTTGGACAGTTGAAGAAAATAGTCTCACGGTCCTTTTTATTCCGCAGCTAGGAAGTCATTGAAAGGAAGATAGGTATCATAAACTTAGTTTATGGTAGGTATAACCTTCTGAGCTGTTGGTCGTTTGAGGATGAGGAAGTGTCCAGTCATAGTACATAAGGAAATTGAAACTGTCTAGGACAGTGAAATGACAAGTGCTTATTTGACTATTATGACAAAATGAGAGCGGTTCGAATTTCTCAAAATTCTGTCTTCTCACACAAAAACTCTACTTTACGAAATTCTGCTTTTTTTAGTTCTGGTTTACAAAATTTAGCTTTTCAAATTTAAAGCAATAAAATTCAGCTCATTCTGCTTTTTTCCAACTAAGAAATATAAACAGAAAAAAATGGACTGCTTATAAAACAATTTTAAATTTAGGAAAAAAATTTAAATTAAAAGTAAAAAAAATTAAATTAAAAGAGAAAAAAGAAAAATTTAATAAAATATTGAAAAAAAACGAAATTTAATGAAAAAAAATAATATTAGGAAAAGATGAGTTAAAATTAAAAAAGGAAGATCTTTTCTCCATCTCTGCAGAATTTTGAAAAACAGAATTTAGAAAAGCAGAATTTTAAAAACTGAATTTCGAAAGCAGATTTTTAGTCTGGCAACCGTCTGTTTGCCAAGGATTTTCGGTGGTAAGAGATGAAGCACCACATCCAATGCTGCATTTGAGGTTGTTCGGAGAGTGTAATATATTTTATCTTGTTAGTGCATATAAGTGCATATAACAACGTGAAATATACATTAGTATAAAAAGGTCGCGAACGTCTGACAAACATCATGTCATGAAAGAGCTTCTCAATTGGCCGTTTGGACTCGGCATAAAATTGTAGATCCCTTCCATTCGTCCCAAAAATAAAAACTCGCACAAGACGAATGGTTGTGAGAAGCTAGGCTTGGGTCCATACGGACCTGTTGCGCCAATTATTTATTTTTTTATAAAAAGGTCTGAACAGAGACGCAAAGCGAGCACAAAATGTGAGGTGGTAACTCCACTTTGCACCGATAGATTTTGTGATTTTTTTTTTGTTTCACCTTACAACCAGGGGCCCTAATCTCTATTTCTTTCCAAAAGTCAATCCTATTCGAAATTGCTTTCCGTTCCGATTTTAAGTTGGTATTCTGTAATACTTTCCGAATTCAAAATCAGAATAGTAGTTCATTTCATTCGGCTTTCGTGTACAAAACATTCCTTTTCGAAAAGTTTACTTTCGAAACGAAATACAGAGTAGGGCCTCAGCACTTTCCAAGTTTATAAGTTTTAGAATACCCTAAAATCCTGCTATAGGTACATTCAAAAGGGATAGAAACGTATCAAAATACTGAGTCAAGATCTGCAGATCTACAATCTCGAAATTTTCGTCAGATGATTCTGTAAACTAGGGTATCCTCAGGGTTCGGACTTCAGTTGTAAAATTTCGCAGTAGATCTTAAAAAAAAGTGCAGGCGATGAACTTTTTTTGCAGTAGATTTTGAATTTAGAAAAAAATGCGATAAAAAGGAAGTTTTCAAATATTTGTTATTTTAAATATATTATTATTAGACATCCGACAGCAGAGTAGAATAACAATAACAATAAATTTAGAAACAGAGAAAGACACTTAAGACTTGACTTCAGTATCAGTTCATGCAAGGCAAATGCAGTGAGACCGAGATGATGATGCCGCACTATTTGCTTGTTATCTGAAACTTCAGGAGTCTGCGGGTCCCGCGTTGGCCTCTTAAATCTTGACTTCCTATTTTTTTAACAATTAAATGGAGAAGCTACATTCGCAATGACATACGAAGAAAAATATTCACCGGTTGGTTAGATCGTGTTTCACACTTCATTTCTTCAATTTTCGTATAAAGGGTGAAGGATTTTATCGACACATTTGTTCAACATTGAGAACATACAAGAATCTAGTTATCTAGAGTCGACATGGTCTGGATAAGATGCAACCTGAACGCAAACACTATATTGGTCGGGAACGTCAATTTTTCTACGCCAGCGACATATGCGAACTGTCAAATTAGTATACTCAGTCACGAATTTCTTGCTTAGATTTGTCGACTAGCCCTCCATGAACGTCAACTGAAACAGCGGCTCATATGACCGATTTCAGCCAATCAAAACCGACAAATCAGACAGCTGTCAAACTTACTATACTATATACTTGACCGTCTCCATTGTTTGCTCTTTTTAATTTACCTATTTGTCGAAATTCAATATTTGGCGTAGGCACCGCAAGGCTTTTGACAGCCCGTGTTACCGCCTCGTATTTTTTTTTTGTAAAAGGCTTGTAGATAGCTTGAACAATATGAACGGTTATTTTCACACAGTTACAACGACATCCTCATTCTGGATATTTCCAAACTCTATGAGCCTGACGTTCCCCCAAACGCTGACGAATTATTGGAATTCGTTCGATCCAGCTGCCTGGCTGCCCGTGATGTAAGTCGATCAAATCGTCAAAAATGTCCATCCAAAATTATCATACCTATTCCTTGCAGATACTCGTCAACGACTGGCTGCCCCGGGCAGCTGACATGCTGGACGCGATGAAAAAAACCTGGAAACACTTCATACCAATGCACAGCCCGTGCAAGGGAAGGGCTGGGATTTTCTTCAAATGCATCCACGCATTAATGTCGCTGCAGTTGCGAGGCCTGCTCCAGCGGAGTATTCATCACCTTGTCAAAACATTGAGCAGATACAGAGTAAGAAGATACAACAGGGAATAGAAAACGACAACACAAACTCTACCCCTTTAGGAAGGAAATCGCATGGACAAATACGACCTGTACCACCCTAAGCTGAAACGTCGTCCATTTATGACCATTATCGTGTCGGTGGTTGGTAAGCACTTCGAGCCAATCGTCGATTTGGAAACACGTAGCACATCAACCATTTACAAGATTGACCCGTCCGATCCACGACTATTCGAGCCAAATTTCGAACACACCACAGTAAGCGAACCTCACCCATTGTGCCAATAGTTTTGAACCCTTTTCGAGAATTTTCGCAGTGGTTTGAGACATATTTCCCGGCGGACTTCATCCTCAAGCACGACGGTCGAATGTTCGTCTACCCGTACATGAGGGAGCTACCCGAACTGTTCATTGGTCTCATCAAAAGTGTCCTTCGAGTGGGCTATGAAATTCCCCGTCTCGAGTATTTAATGTCGCAAGGTACCTACGAGTGAGCACATTATGTGAAATTTTCAATTCACACAAAGCCACGTTTACAGATGAAAGGGAACATGGCTATTTGCACTGTATCCACGAGACGCACATCGACATGTTGCGGCTCTATGAAGATGTCCGTGAAATTGTAGAGGCCAATTGGACCGGACCCACTGTCTATCTGCATCCGATATACGAGTACTACTTCCCCATGTTGACTGGCAAAATGCTGACTATCGCCGAGAGGGTGTTTGCACAGCGCAGGATTCCAGAATTACCAGTACGTTGCCAAAACCCAGCCCGCTCAGCACATAGAATCTAATTAAGATTTATTTGGATTTGATTAAGCTCAGCGATCCGTAGAATTAACAGAAAATTTCATTAGGCGTGTGCGCGCATTTAATTTGCACTCGTGATGCGGCGCGCTGCGATTTTATTTAATAAGTTCGATGCGATTATGAGACCGCTGAGGCGGACTTTGTATCACATCCAACGCTAATGGTGATAAATTCGCTTTGCAATCCTTACAGGCTATTGAGGATTTAATGGGAAAATTGAAGGAGCTGGCAGGGGGTACGTATTTTCTGAAGGACTTTGTGCCGCTGAATTTGTTTATGCTGGATAATCGGCATGTCAACCAGGCTCTGGGGATGCTGGTGCAGGATGTTATTGATTTTATAATGAATTACTTTAAGACGCTGAACCTAAATGAGAACAGGAGGTGAGTATTGAACTAATTTTTGAATTGTCCTTTTCTGAAAAATCTGCTTTAACTCGGAGAGTGGATGGAAGTTGGAAGTATTGGTGCTTAATTGGGAGCAGTTTCGTTTTTGTCCTTAAAGCTGATGAGTATTTGTAATTGTTGCGCCAAATTTTTCCTTTTAATCCAAGTGTGCATCAAGAGTTGAGTTTTCGTAATTCTGATCCCCTTTGTTTTTGTAGAACAATTTTCTCGATCGTCTGAAATTGAAACCAGTCGATGTTTTAGATCTTTGCAAGGTCTGGATGCGCTTTTGGAAGAGTTTTGTTCACGATTTTCCACAACTTTTTGGACGCGTTTTTGCGTACATTTTAGTCGAATGGGATAATGTTTTTGGACTGTTTTCGAAATCTTTTTCTGACGGCATTCTGCAAAGTTTTTTCAGTCGTGCTTTTCGATGCGATTTTGGCTCGTTTTCGACTTGTTTTTTGAACGTTATCGATCGTGCATGTCGACGAGTTTTTGGATTCGTTTTCAGGCACATTTTAAGACTCTTTTGGAAGTTTTTTTGGGGCAGGTTTGTAGGCTTTATTGAAACGTTTTCGAAATCGGTTTTGGGCGTCATTCTCAAAGCATTTTGAATACATTTTCCGTCGAAAAGGAGTTTCTACACTCGATTTTTGTTCATTTGACTCATTTTTAGACGCGATTTTGATCCTGTTTTAGGACGCCAACACTCGTTTTTATTATGTTTTATATAATCGTTCTTGGTCGTGATTATGGATTCATTTTATTCACGAAGCGTGAATAAAATGTTTTTGGACATTTTTTTTCGCGTTTTCTATCGTATTTTTCGAATTGTTGTTGAACGCGTTTTTAGTCACATTCGGCCTTACTAATAATCAACTTTAGTGTGGCAGTTTACGCAAAGACTCCACACTTTCCAGAATCCCTTTACCAATAAACAAATATAGTTGTCAGAATATCGCTAACTGTAGGGTTAAATGTTAATGTTGAGAAACCCATGTTTATCTCGGGCATTAGCTAAATAAATCCTCCCTAAATGTCATTTTCAAGAGGAGTGTTGCCCAACCACCAAAAATGGTGGTATGAAATTTCGTAATAGGAGCGAATTTAAATACACCTTTGTTCAGCCTGAACTTTTACAATTATTAACTCATTTCAGTAAATTGTAAATGTTTTCGGACTTCATTCGATGGAATACAACAATGCAAGTTGTTTTTAAGTTAAGCAAAGAAAAATTTTTACAAATGCATGCACAAAATTGAAAAATATTGCATTTTTGTTTTATTTCTAAACACTTGAAATATGTATTTCGAATATTTTCATTAAATGAAATGTTTGGCATCTTTTTAAAGCGCTAGCGTTTGCTTTTTGAATGGTTTTCACTTTTTAATAGTTTGCAAGTTACGTGTGCATACGTAGGCAGTGAAAAATAAATATGATATAAGTTTAGGATATTTCCAAGACTTTCTGGGGAGTCTTCGAGAAGAGAATAAAATACCGGTTCACTTAAAATTGGACAGCTCATACCCTAATACTTACTTTTTTCTACAACTCTCAGTACCTTAGGCTGCAACCAAATCCTCTTTGAAAATGGAGTTTGTTCCCAGATTGGTGTGAAGAGGTTGACTTCGCGGAAATATAGACATAAGAATTGTCAGCATTCAGCAAAATCCCCGCGAAATAATAAATTTAAGAACTTCTGGAGCATTAATGCAGGTAGTATGTACGAATTTAAGATAAACAGAATTCTGTTTTATTCAGTTTGAATTCAAAGAGGAGTACGCATGACGGTTTTCGCGTAGAAAAATGTCCGCGGGTTTAAATTTTTCTGAATGAATTTAACATTTTTGTCGCTTTCAAAGTTTCCCGAATTAAGTAATATGAGCTATACAATTTTTAAAAGATCATTACAACATTTTACAAGCACTGTTTCGTTGCTTGGCAGATTGAAATTCAAAAACGGAAACGATAGGTCCCTAAAACGCTTTTGGCTTCCTACGTGAGTTTTTAATTTATTCACTTATTCACTTGATAACCATTCAATCTTTAGATTAATAAGCTTTGATTTGCATAATCTTCCCAATAAACTGTGTTCGTTTATTTAATAATTTGAAAGACATCTTATTACAACACAAATTCACTCATAAATCAATCGTGAAGTATTAGAAAACAAAGGAAAGCGTACTATAAAAAGTACCGAAAATTGTGTCCGATCGGAGGAGAGGGCATCACTGATTTTCATTTGATATTTGACAGATCAGAGGATATTTTGTGCATTTTCTATTTTGTGCTTCGTTTTTGCTTATAATAAGCAAAAGGCCTTTGAAAAATATCTGTTGGGCAAATTAATTAGCGATTTATATATTCCTTTTCTTAGAATAAAATCCTCGTTCTGAAAAAAAACATTGACCTTGTTTTTCACGAAAACAAATTATGAAATTTGAATTCTGCGATGACAAAAAATGTAATAGATTCTAAGAAAGTTGTCGCACTAGCAAATGTGGAGGTCGAATTGTTTATTGGTACCGTTTCACTAATGCTGTACATTTTTACTAAATTAGCTGGCAACCAGCTAATCGTCGACATTAGTGTTTGATTATTAGTAAGGCCGATTTTCTTTGGAAGCTTTTTTTAGGCAGGTATGTTTAAAAACTTTTAAGACCCTTTTTGGACGGCATTCTCAAAGCATTTTGCTTTAGTTTTCGGTCGGGCTTTTCAATGTGGTTTTGGACTTAATTTTGGTTAAATTGGCTCGTTTTTGGACACGATTTTGGTCCTAACCGAGGACGCCATCACTCGTTTTAATATGATTTTAGAACCGTTCTTGGGGGCGCGATTGTGGATGACTTTTGGCCACGCGTTTGGATGTGTTTTTGATTTATTTGACTCATTTTGGAACACTATTTGGTTGAGTTTTTTTTTGACTCGTGCTTATAGCGCTTTGGTCGGGGTTTTTTGTCTGTTTTTTTTTGACTCATTTTTGACCGTCATTTTTGATTGCGTTTTTGGATGTGTTTTCAGATTATGAAGGTGCCGATGGAGATCTGTATCTTTAAAATTCAGTCACGTTTATGCAATAAAGTGGTGGAAAATTTGAAAAAAAGAGAGAGAAGGCCTCTTAATCTAATATGCTATTCCATATTATAACCCCATTCTCTATAGCATACTGTATAATTTAAACCGAAAACTACGGCTTTCAATATATTTCCTATTAAAATCACCTTTTGCGAGCACTTTGGGACACCCTTTATAATCGCCATAAAAACCCGCTTCGGACTTCCAATCATTTTGTGCTGCGAAATAAGCCCTTTAATTAGACTCAAATTGAGTGCGTCCCCCAGGGTCATGTAAATACTTTTATGACGTGTCAAATATGCAAATTCGATTTCAAACAGAATACAATTCAATCTTAATTACTGAACATAGATTAATACGCATCATGCCCGCTCAATGGTAATCCCCGCATACATTGGACATAATCACTATCGAATATAGGATAATTATCACTACGCACACAGTGTGATGATTTCCATCAAATTGGGGAATTAAATTCACACAATAAATCCCCATTACATGCAAATAGGCATCCGCATACACACTCACTCTAAAGGAACCAGTCCGTGACTATAGGAGACGCGACTATAAATCGCTCCTTGAAGTATCGCATATTTGCACCAACAATTCATAACGCTTCCAGAAAGACTCATATGAATTATGAAAATCCGTCGCATAATTCAGGGGATATCCCCAAAAGTAATCCCCCATCTGAATTCAATTAAATCTACCCACACCCATAGTCGCCGCTCGCCTGTAAATTGAATGCCTCACGAATAGAATTTCAATTTTAGAATATGCGACGAGCTGGAAGAGATGTCCATGAAGGCCGGCGAACGCCCCGAGGAAACGGCCGAAGTTGTCGCACTGCAAAACTACTTAGCCGAGTGCCGGGACGAGAGAATATTCAAAATAAAGGACGACATTAAAGTTGTGTCCAAGCGGGTGCTGTTCCTCTTGCAGTACACCAATCTGAATAGTAAGTTGTTTGCGTGCGGGCGAGATTGGCGCTCATTTGTGTGAGAACTTTAAACTCACTTGTGCAATGCAGGCAGTGTTGTCCTGTGTAAAGTCATTAGGACGACGACCGACCGCCGAGATTTATTACATTCCCAACTGTGTACAAACGCTTCTTTGCAGGTGATGATATCCGCCTGAACACCAGGACGTTCCTCTTGCCATCTGAATTGGAATTAGTGCTGGACTTGAGTGCGGCCCGACTGACAGTCGTCCGGGATAATCTGGAGCTGGCTTTGCGGTGGGTTGCTTATTCAAAAGTGGTCATACCTTAATATACGTACCCATACATGTTATAACAGGGAGAAGCGATCCCAATTCGAGAAGTATATCGCGTCGCAAAAGACTCGTATGGATGGTTTTAGAATGAAGGAAACGCACGATGTCCTTTCACTCGAGGAGCTAAAGGACAAGGTGGACACCGTGAACGAACTGTATGATATTCTGGAGGTGAGTTCCCGCCCATACAGTGGATGCGAAGTTGTGCGTTGTATTTTTGATTGTAGCAATGCAGCAAGGAAGCGAAGGCCATCAACGTGGAAGAAGGACTGCTGCAGATAGACGTGTCCGTGTTTTCGAAACTGGCCGATATCATAGAGAATATGGAACCCATTGAGAAGCTGTGGAAGACTGCCTACGAGTTCGAGAAGAACCATGACATTTGGTGAGTACACGCGGTATAAGCCAATGGGTAACATCTTACATGGCAAGGGCGTTATTTCGAAAGCGATTTTGATAAAAAATCGGTCGGCGCAGTGGCTAAGTGGTTAGTGTATTGGACTACTAAGCGAGGGGTCCCAGGTTCGAATCCCGAGAAAACACAAATTCCAATTTAAAGCCACCTCTCGCGAACGTCTGACAAACATCTGCGAGTATAACTGTCATGAAAGAGCTTCTCAATAGGCCGTTTGGACTCGGCATAAAATTGTAGATCCCTTCCATTCGTCCCAAAAATAAAAACTCACACAAGACGAATGGTTGCGAGAAGCTAGGCCTAGGGTCCCTACGGACCTGTTGCGCCAGTCATTTATTTATTTACTTTTTTATTTTTATTTTTATAAAACCTAAACCAAATGAAGCGTGAGTTGCCGTTGGTGAGTTTCCACGTGCATTGTTTTGACGCAGACGATAAAAACCATCAAAAGATAACGAGAACTCTCTTTCATTCCATCGTCATCGCAGGGGCCTTGAAATAATCTGCGACCTAGCTAAAGTAAAAACAGCTATGCAAAGGTGTCATTTCATATTTTTAGTATCCTTCACCTACAAGTCCGCCGTTCATTAGTGAACACCCGGCACCATCAACAGCTTATGCTCGCGGTGTACACCACCAAAGAGCAACGTCAAACAAATTGATAAACGTTCTCAAAACAATTTCAATAAATGCCAAATTGCCAACAGTTCTTAAAAGCCATTTCAATTTCAATTTATTCCAGGATGTATGGTCCGTTTGAGAGCCTCAATGCGGATGTTATACGAGAGGAGGTTGATAACATGCACAAGGTAAACATAAAATTGGCTTTCTCTATTTCAATCTGAATCAGTTTGTTCATTTTGAATGGCTTTCCGCTCAAAGATTATCCACAAGCTGACGCGGCAATTGGCCAATAATGCTGTCGCAAAGAGAGCCGCCGAACAGATTCGCATCAAACTGGACAAATTCAAGGTTTTCATTCCGGCTTTGGATGCGATTTGCCGCCAGGGACTGGAGCAGCGGCACTGGGATCTCATCTCAGCCAAACTGGGCAAGCCGTGCAATCCGTCGTTGTATCCATCGCTGAAGGATATGATAGATGCAAATATCATGAGCATCCTTGCCGCACTGGAAGAAGTAGCCAACGCGGCTGGCAAGGAATTCGAATTGAATAGCCATTTGGTGGCGATGCAACGCGAGTGGGAGGACGTTAAGTTCGATGTGATACAATACCGCGACTCGGACACCCATATCCTGGCCGCTTTGGATGACATCCAGACGATACTGGACGATCAGGTGATGAAGTCGCAGGCTATGCGACGGTCGCCATTTATTGTTGCACTCGGCACCAAGGCCGACGACTGGGAGGCGAAGTTGGTAAGTATGTTGGACATAATGGACGCATGGACACAGGTCCAGGCGACGTGGATGTACTTGGAGCCGATTTTCAGCTCTGAAGATATAATGCGACAAATGCCGGTTGAAGGGAGAAACTTTAAATCGGTGAGGTGGGCGGGCGTGAAACGAGGGACTATGTGTACAATTGAATTCTGTCGTCCTTTAGGTGGATAAAATCTGGCGCAAGGTCATGAAGCACACTTACCAGCACCGGGGTGTGATTGAGGCGACCGATTATCCAAATCTATTGCAAGTCTTTAGGAAAGCCCTCGAAGACCTTGAGTGTGTGCAAAAGGGGTTGAATACATACTTGGAGCAGAAGCGTTTGTTCTTTGCGAGATTCTTCTTCCTTTCGAACGACGAACTTTTGGAGATTTTGTCCGAGACGAAGGATCCATTGAGAGTGCAGCCGCATTTGAAGAAATGCTTCGAAGGGGTGAGTGGAATGCATGGGTGGATGAGGGGGGGGGGGATGAGTTAAAGAAGGGGTTGGTTGGGTGTAACGTGATTTTTTTATTCAAATGTGGATAAAAGTGAAAAAGCGGTGTGATTCTATTAGAAAAAAAGGCTTTCAATCGTTTCCGCTTGCGAGAATGTTTTGCTTCATGTGACTGTGGAAACGAAAGGAATTTTCGTTTGGACGAAAGCGACTTTATTGGTGAAGGCGAGACAAACGCAATGAGAATAAGACTGGTTCGGCATTTCTAAGGCGAAACATTCCAACGTTTTCGTGTGCACGAACGATTTACTTCGGCAACTTAGAGCATATCGATCGTGCCCACGAAAAAGTTTCAACGTTCTCGCCTTACAGAATCTGAACCCTGAGAACAAGAGCGAAAACGAAAAAAAAAAACCAAATATGAAAAAAAGCGAAAACGAAAATGAAAATAAAAACAAAAAAGAAAGCAAAAACAAAAACGAAAATGGAAATGAAATCGAAAGCAATAAAGTCAACGAAAACGAAAAAAAAAAAAACTAAAAATAAAACGAAAAAAATCATAATCTATCCTCTTTTGCAGATTGACTCGTTGACCTTTGACGATAATCTGGAAATCGGCGCCATGATATCCTCCGAAGGCGAAGTTGTTAAAATGAGTCGCAAGATCAATCCGCAGTTGGCTAACGTAAGAGCGTCAAACATCCAAACGAGTCGATTCTATTGAAAATTTTCCATACAGGGTCTTGTCGAAGTATGGCTGAAGGAGGTCGAAACTGTAATGCTCGATAGTGTACAAGATCAAATGAAGTCCGCTTGGGAGGACTACTACCAAATCGATCGAAAGACCTGGGTCACATCCTGGCCCGGTCAAGTTGTACAGGCTATATCCTGCATGGCATGGACGTATGAGGTAAGTCACCGCTCCATGCACGAATGCATTTTACTCTTATATATGTCATCACAGCTCGAGGAGGCCATCGACGCAGCAGATATTCCAGCATATTTGGACAAATGTAACACACAGATTGGTGAATTAGTTCAATTGGTGCGTACCGACCTAGCCTCCGGTGCTCGAATAACCATCGAAGCTTTAATCGTCCTGGATGTACATGGTAAATATTTATACACAAAATGAATCTACATTATTGACTCGGTATTTATGCAAAAACAAAAAAAATTAAAAAAAAATATTCCAGCCCGAGACGTGGTAAAATATATGATTGACCAAAATGTCACAACGGTGACTGAGTTTGATTGGATTTCCCAATTACGTTACTATTGGAAAGTGGATAGTAAGTGCCTATAACCGATAACCATATTTTGTTTTTAAACCTTTTTGCGTGCCAATCGACAATTCAATTCGCAAACATGAGCACGTGGAGTGGATGTGAGATTGACGTGGAAATAAATTTTATTATGTTTACCTTCGGCAATATAGATAAATTGGAGTATGTCGCTGTCAGTATGGTTGTAACAGAAGTTAAATACGGAATGGAATATCTCGGCAATATATCACGTTTGGTCGTTACGCCGCTTACGGATCGCTGCTATAGGTATTAGTTGAGTTTGTATCAGTGGACAGCAATAAACAATCGCGTCAATTTAGGACTTTAATGGGAGCTTTAAAGTTGTGTTTGGGTGGGGCACCCGAAGGACCTGCTGGCACTGGCAAAACAGAAACATGCAAGGATTTGGCCAAATCGGTGGCAAAGAAATGTGTTGTCTTCAATTGCTCTGATGGTCTGGACTACAAGGCGTTGGGAAAATTCTTCAAGGTAAGTCTTAGATAATAAGGCCCAAGACTGATGGAGAGGGCACAAGATGCAAAATTTTATATGAAATGGTTTGTGTCTTAGGTAGTTGTGAAGATCTCGTTTGTAGTTAGTTACCGATTTCATGAAAGAAACAAGTCAGCGGGTGTATTATAGTGTTTCATGTATGTATTGCATAATATATGGCGGTATTGTGAGCACATGCTTAATCTATAGTCGATGATTATTCAATGACGATGACGGTACCTCAGTTTCTTGACTGTCCTATATTTGTATCCGTCAGCGGAGAGAACTGCAGTCTCAACGGCTGCTGCAGCTTCTACGACTGGAGCAGCAATTTCGACAGCTTCCTCTACTGGGGGCAAGTACTCGTTGGCAATCTCGTTGACATCACGACGACGCCTGTAACGGATTCGCTTCACTGTCCTGTAACGGTATCCATCATCAGCGAGAACTGCGGACTCGGCAACTGCAGCAGCTGGGGCGGCAATTTCGACGGCGGCCTCCTCTACTGGGGGCAAGTACTCGTTGGCAATCTCGTTGACATCACGACGATGCCTGAAACGTAGCTTTCTGACAGTCTTGTACCTATATCCATCATCGGCCAAAACCGTTGGCTCCTCAGCGACCGTAGCTGCAACAGGTGGCAAGTATTCCACTATTGGCACTGCTGACTCCTGCACTGGCGGCAAATAGTCAACTGACAAAACTCCAGCTGACGCTACTGCCAGTATGGCAAATCCTACAACGAAGAATCTCTACAAAAGGACAAAAATATAGTTAGTCCTTTGGTAATCCTTTAGAACGGCTCCCTCCAACTCACCATCTTTGCAACTGCTCGTAGTTGTCTATCCAAAGATGATCTCAAGTGAATGATACCTCTTGCCCAACAATTGCTGTTTATATATATCCTTTGTATCTACTCCTATCTAACAGATGTTTTCACTATCAGTCACAAGAAACACTTAACCGGTTCCGCGTCTATCTTACAATCAAAATCAAAAAAGTTCACTACCATTCCCCAGCTCTAGAGCTGAACTTGAAGAGCTCCGATTGCGTCTTTCTGTTTCGCTTTAGAATCTAATCCGAATATCTTTGAATATTGAATCACTTGTAAGAGGGATTCAGTTTAATTGTTGCTGTTGTTGTTGTCTTCTGTTCGGCTGCCGGGGTGTCATCACTCTTGAATCATAAATATTCATAGAACGGAATTAATTTGTTATAGATTTTCCATATTTGAGTTGATATAATGTGCTCTCGGAATTATTCCGGAAGTGATTGTATTATTCGAAAACCCACACAATCGAATGCTTCTGCCGAGCTATTCTAGGGTGTATCTTACATACATACACTCGTAATATATACAGACGTATGGCAGTTCCCTTTGCTGTTGAAATTTGAGCCGAGATTGGTGTAGGCATTCTCTTCTTAGACACTATAAAAACAATTTGAATGGAAATCTGTGTCATTAGCATTTGATTTGTAACTGTTTACATTAAGTATTTGGACAAATAAATTGCTTTGACAAGCTATAAAGAGGCTCTCTATAGATATATAATTCTTTAATCATTAGGCCTCTAAATAAGTCGGGATTGATGAGTTTTCAGTATATCTTGTCGGAGATTTTGAAGAACGCTTTTGAAGGTTCTAATCGACATAAACCGTACAGGTTTGAATGGATTTTATTTATGATCTCAGAAATTGTAGTGAATTGTGTAAGCCTTAAAGAATGTTAGACCTGTTAGAAATTAATCAAGCCAAGTTATCGAATAGAGATTTTTACCAGGAATTTTTTGCACTGTGAGAATAAAATCTTTCAATCTTTCAAATTTTGAAAAGAAAATGTGACATCTTATTGGTGGGATTCTGTAAAAAAAAAACGAAGCAAAAAGTACTTTCGCATGGAAAAACAAAAAAAAAAAAAAACGAAGGAAATCATGCGAAAACGAAAATTTGCTCGTCACGTTTTTGTTTTCTCATTTCTTTAAAAACGGCTTTTGAATTGTTGAGTGTGACAGCCTCAAATGGTATTCGTTATGTACAATTACTCAAAGAAAATGAAAAACGTCAATGCAAATCCATCGTTATTAACTTTTCGCACGAAACGAAAATGTTTTTCGTTTTTAGGGTTCCATGAGACAAAAAACAAAAACCGATAACTTCAATGAAATAGTTTCCGTTTTTGGCTTTCGGAAAAATTAAAGTTCTTTTCGTTTTCGAAGGTATATGACGCAAAACGTTTTTGCAATTGCAAACAATGGAATGTGTTGATCTTATATAAAGCCGCAACTGCCTTGGGTTGTCCACAGTTGCTGAAGGTGAGAAGTTATTATCAGCCAAGAGAAATGTATTATTTTCGGGACCGTCTTAAATCTCATCCGGCGCAGTGGCTTAGTGGTTACCGTGGTTAGTGGACCTGTTCAACTTCTTATTTTTCTGGAATATAACAGGGTTACAAAAATTCTTGATATACCTCGCACTTGAGGGTGCTCAAAGTAATAAAAACTGCCAGCAACTTGAAACAATTTTTATACTCTTCATCTTAGTCTGCTCTCTTCATCTTCAAAACGCATTGTCTTAGACAGTTTAAGATATCATAAAATTCAATAAAACTAGCACTAAACGGAAAAGTTTAGTGTGATTCAGTTGTTTGCTTGCCTTATGTGGTGCCTATTAAGGAGGTCTTATGTGTATGCTTAAAAAAATAAAGAACGTATTTTTTTAAGAAAGCAAACATTCTATTTTCTTAAAGTCTTTCTTCAGCTTTCTGATGGACAGTTCGAAACGTTGTGATGTCATTTTCTTGTGCCTGTGCGTCCTATGACGTAGAAGCTTAGAAAACGTGAAAAGTGTGAAACCAATAATGTCGCTAGTATTATATTTCTTTCATTCATAATCATATGTAGTGACTATTAAGTATTCAGAGCCTAAAATCTCCAGGTTTTGTATTGATTTTATTGGTAAAATTCGTAAAACTCTAGCAGATGTTTTTTTCTTACAACAGTTATTTCCGTCATAAATAAATGGCTGATCTTATAAAATTAACAACAAACTTAAAAACTAATGACGATGACGATATTTTAATTTCCTAACAGTCTTATAACGATAACCAACATCGAACGCTGGCTCCTCAGCGATACCTTCGAAGACGTCACCTTCCCCAACGGGCGGCAAGTAATCGCTAGAGATTTCGCCAACATCACGACGATGTCTGAGCTTCTTAACAGTCCTATAGCGATATCCATCATCGGCAAGCGGTGCAGCTTCCAATGGAAGTTCTCCGAAGTTGGCTTCTACAAGAGGCGACTGATACTCGCTGTATGCTTGACCAACCTCACGACGATGCCTCAATCGGAGCTTCTTCACAGTCTTGTAACGATATCCGTCTTCAGCCAAAGTAAGCGGTTCCTGTGGTGCTAGTTCAAATGAAGACTCCTCAACTGGTGGCAGATATTCATCGGCGATCTCGCTAATATCACGACGATGCCTGTGGCGCAGCTTCTTCACCGTTTTATAACGATATCCGTCATCGGCCAAAATAAGCGGCTGCTCTTCAATTTGCGGTTCCGCATACTCAATGGGTGGCAGGTACTCAGATGGTAGAGCAGCCACTATTGTGGTGGCTATCACCGCAAATGCTAAGACAAAGATTTGCTACAAAAAACCAAACGGTTGGTCCTTTAATCCTTTCTGGTGGGAAATTCGCTCTGAACTTACCATTATTCGAATTGTTGTACTCTGTGTGTCTTCTTGAATGGTGGACAAACTTGAATGATGACATCAAGTTATGAACTTATTTATATACGCGTGATATTTTGCCATTCAATCGGGGCCACTTTGCAACCGTTCGACTTCGAACCGTGCATATGTTAGATGTTGTCACATCTGTCCATCACTCATTATTCGCCATTTGGCACTGTCTTCTTTTTGCAAAAAAAATTTAAATCTATGCAAATGTGCACCGTGTCACAACAAAATCTTTTGATGGCAACAGATGCCCGATATATGCACAAAACCGGTCAGACTTTGCGCAGCAGTCGGCTTTCAGTTCATTATTAATGAAAGCAGCAGAGCGCCCACAGTGGCTTGCACTTGACCTCAGTCCGCATGGTGTCATAAGTGTGATGCATTACGACCTCAGACGGTCATAATTTATTCTTTCACCGAAGCTTTTGTCTCGCATTTTAAATGAACGTATAATTATTTAAATAGATAAATCTTTCTATTCCAAGAAAGTACTCATTTAAGCTTAGTATCCTGCTCGCGCTAAATTTTGGCGTCCCTAGTCTCCACTTCGATTCTCCACACCAAAGATAAATGGTCGATCGATAACTATTTTGTATTTTGGTTTTGCGTTTTCTTTTATTTATCACGCTAACGTTCTCTGTGGTTTCCTCTGAAAAATCGATAATAATCACAACACAAACTTTTCCCTCCTTTTTCTTCTGTCAACATTTATCTGCGATTTAATGTATACCGCACATTTATTTCGCGAGTGGAGACTTTTCATCGGTCCACCTATATGAAGTTAAGAATTTAGCGAGCGAACAGGATACCTACTGCTTTGCTAAACTGCCTCGCTTAATTTTATCTAGTAGACATTTTTGTATGCGAGATAAAATCTAGCGCGAGCACGATACTAAGCTTTAGCAATCAGAGTATATGTTTGGGAACGTATGGGAATTCTGTTTGTCTTCACTTTTACGTTCCGCTGTACCTATTACAAAAAGCTGCACCGAAATATGCATGTACATACATTTTGAGAATGAAAAGTCCTTGAAAATGTTCAATTAATATTCGTTTTGTATTTTAGTTTATTTATCTATTCGTTTTCATTTAATATTCGGCTAAGTTCGTACTGTTAGAACGCAGTATACTTAGTGACGTCTCAAGCGGTACTTCTTGACGGTCTTGTAACGGTATCCATCATTGGCCAAAACTGTGGACAATTCAGGAGCCAAGGAGATGTTCAAATCCTGGACGACTGGGGGCAAGTAGTCGTTGGATGGGATTTCGTTCACGTCACGACGGTGCCTCAGAAGGTAACGCTTGACGGTCTTGTAACGGTATCCATCATCAGCCAAGACGGTTTGTTGTTCTTGTGGAACGGTGACTTGAGCTTCCTCAACTGGGGGCAAGTAGTCGTTGGATGGGAGTTCATTCACGTCACGACGGTGCCTCAGACGGTAACGCTTGACGGTCTTGTAACGGTATCCATCATCAGCCAAGACGGTTTGTTGTTCTTGTGGAACGGTGACTTGAGCTTCCTCAACTGGGGGCAAGTAGTCGTTGGATGGGAGTTCGTTCACGTCACGACGGTGCCTCAGACGGTAACGCTTGACGGTCTTGTAACGGTATCCATCATCAGCCAAGACGGTTTGTTGTTCTTGTGGAACGATGACTTGAGCTTCCTCAACTGGGGGCAAGTAGTCGTTGGATGGGAGTTCGTTCACGTCACGACGGTGCCTCAGACGGTAACGCTTGACGGTCTTGTAACGGTATCCATCATCAGCCAAGACGGTTTGTTGTTCTTGTGGAACGATGACTTGAGCTTCCTCAACTGGGGGCAAGTAGTCGTTGGATGGGAGTTCGTTCACGTCACGACGGTGCCTCAGACGGTAACGCTTGACGGTCTTGTAACGGTATCCATCATCAGCCAAGACGGTTTGTTGTTCTTGTGGCACGGTGACTTGAGCTTCCTCAACTGGGGGCAAGTAGTCGTTGGATGGGAGTTCATTCACGTCACGACGGTGCCTCAGACGGAACCTCTTGACGGTCTTGTAACGGTATCCATCATCAGCGAGCACAGTTTGCTGCTCTGGAGCAACAGCAGACACTGGCGGCAGGTATTCCTGAGTTGGAACTGCGGCCTCCTGAACTGGTGGCAGGTATTCAGTGGAGACAGCAGCTGCTGCGGCTGTGGCAATAACAGCGAAGGCTACGACGAAGAATTTCTGAAATCAACAAAAATTTCAACTTAGTTAGAAGTTCGGACTTAGACTCAGCTAAAATCCGGAACGGCAAACTCGACTTACCATCCTTCTGTACTATGATTCTCTAGGAAGAGAGTTCAGCGAATGATGATACTTCAAAATGTTCTCAACTATTTATACGTGAGTTCTACGGGTAGTTCGTAGTTCTCTGGCGTAAAAGAAAAAAATACTAATTAATGAATCAGTGAACCGGTTGTGCGCCTCAAATGTCTTTCGCACTCCTCCAAGTGGTCGATCAATCGATGCTTGTTTGTAAATACACAACTTTTGCCCGAAATAGTATCTAATCTAGATTATTTGCATACATATTGGGATAGATGACATCGGCGGCCATCGAGAGTGTTTGTTTAAGCTTCCTAGAGGTTTGCTTTTGGCCCCAAGAGCGGGCTTTAAATTTACCTTAAAATGCGAAAGTGATCTTGACCACGTGTTCGCGCTCTGGCGGCTCTATCTGACCGAATTATGTAACACCGGCACACACGTTTCGTTATTGAGGAAGATGTTCTTGTAAGGGCCGTCTATGGATCTTGCACGACCTGACAAACAAGTTTACATAAATATGATGTATTAGGTCTCAACGGGTTCATTCACCACTTAATGAAGTATCAGCGATTGTGACTGGTGATGTTGAATGACGTATAGAGTGGAGGCGATCAATAGAAGAGTTAAGCAAATGGAAACACCTCTTTTGTCTGACTTTTGATTGCCATTTAAGCAATAGAAATGTGTCTGAAGCTGGGTATGAGGTATACGCGCAGAGTACGAAATGTAAGTTATTAATCAAATTTGAGTAGCTTATAAGTTTTAGATGTGTAGACAACTTGCCGGTTGGCATGTAGCTTATAGGCTTTACATAAAAAAAAATTAAATTGTGTAGCGTGTGTTTGATTTTTTTTTTGTTTCTTCGAAATGACAGTAAATATCTGCAAGCGTGAATTTAACGATACGCATACGCGTGTAGCTGAAATAAACCAGCTATTTAAGCGACTGTCCTTAGGATCGTTGCCGTGTAGACAGCATAAAAGAGAAAAATCGTTAAAATTAATTAGTATTCGCTTGGGTATGAATGCATTTAGCATATTTTATAGGTTACCAATGGTCGTTGGCTAATAGAACTGATTAGAAAGCAATCCCACTAATGAAAATTGATGATGGTGAATAAATTAGGCGGTGCTCTTAAATACAAATAAATTGCTGACAAGTCTTTAAATTTCGTTGACAGGAAAGGGATCTAGAATGGTTCTATCGTCTTTCAAGTTATTGTCATTCAAAATATTGGTATGAAAATGTTATACGAACCAGCTTGCATGGCTTCGAATGCAGATCTGTAATAAATTTTCATCAAGTTATTGAAAATACTGGCGTCGCTATATCTTCAGCCAGTACATACTACTTGTACCTATATTATTATTAATTGCAATCGGTTAAGGCGCCAAACACTTAAATGCCACTTGGAAGCCATTTTTGTTTTGCAAGTGTAGATCCCATTACAATGCCACAATTTCTGAGACTTTTTCTTAGATAAAATAAAATTTTGGTGTAAAAAACCTCAAAGCTTACACCATTCGTAATTAAAATAATAAAAGTATACAAAACAGTTTACCACGCAAATAAAAATGATTGTTTGGAATATGTACACAACACAGTCTTTTTTTTTTAGGTCTGGGGTATTTATTTAGTATTTATTTTTTATTTTATTTTATTTTATTTTCAAAGGATACATTATAAATGAATTTATACCGTCCGGATTTTAAGCCGGGGAACTATGCCCATATGGCTGATATATTTATTTATTATTACATTTTTGTAATCAAAAAAAATATAATATACAATAAAATATTGTGTATATGAAACATTATTTCATGATACTTTATCCAGAATCGTGAGTAGCTGCGACAGTCCTTGGGTTAGTTTGTATATCACCCTGCAAAGAACACAGCTTTCTCACATTTTTTTTTAAATCACAAAAAATCTTTCGGAAGATTTACTTGATTACATACAGTACATAGTACATAACCAGCTGTATAGTAAGAGAATATCGCATTTGTGCAAACATTTAACTATAATCATTTTTAAACAACATTTAGGATACGAAATGAAATATCGTTCATTTAAAGACGGCAAACTATTTATTTAAACAGATCTTATTTGTTTTGTTTTTTCAATTAAAAAAAAATTATAATGAGTAGCAAAACAAACTTGTGACTTGAAAAATCCGGATTAAAATTTTTTTTCAGCATTTTAGTGAACTTTTTTAACAATTGTATTCATATAAATAAAAACAAAAACTTATAAAATATTTCCACGGGTGCTTGCTGACTTGTGTTTTCTGTGCATTCCAAAAAAAAACTAAAAATATTTCTTTTAAAATTTGAATAAATAATAATTATTTAAATATTTGAATTCTTAAGATTTTACTTAGAATTCTTAATCAATAATCAATATCCGACATTTCACTTGAACAAATTCCAAAGGGAATTTTTTTTTTAGCTAACCCAATAGAATTTTTCAAGTGGAAATATGTACACCGCTCTAATATACCAAGAATTTTAAGCTCTTGAGGCTTTGGATGAATCCAATTACTATGTTTTAAACAAAGAACGTAGATCATTTTCTTTAAATCTTTAAGAAAAATCTATGTAAACATTGTATACTCAAAAATTGTATCAAAAACCTGTTTTTAGAACAGTTGTAAGCTTTGAAACATACAGTTTTAAAAAAAAAGTTAGCACTGCATACTACTCCCTCTGGTGGGATTTTTCTTAAAGTTAGTTATATGATTTAAGAACCTTCTTATATAATTTATATTCGTCAAGTTGGGATGGGTAGTTCGCTTTGCTCGCGACATGAGCAATTTCTTCCAAACAATTTCCAAAGAAACATTTTTGGTGCCCAGATATTATTTATTTACTAAAAATAAAGAAAAGAAATGAGTGCCATTCTACCATATCCAATGCAATTTTTTTAAAATACTCCAAAATGTTCACAAAACAAAAAACTTGACGTCCAATATGTGTCCCCCATTGTTGGTGTTTAATTATTATTATTTTTATACACTTTCAATACAATTTTGTGTGTACATCCAAAGATCCTTCTGCAACTTTACTATAGAAAGAAAATGTTATACCGCATATAATGACACTTTAACTCTTCCTTGATCATCAGCAATAAAATGACTGCCAAAACAATGTCTGCAGTCTTCAGGTTTCACACGGCGTTTGGCATCTTTATAATTTTTTTTATAATAAACTCGTGCTGGCGAGGTGAGAAGGAGTTTTCACATCTTTCAGAGCAAAAAGAAAAAAACTATTAAAAAACTGAATCTGAAGAAAAGCGATTCGAATTCATTAGAAAGGGAAGACTGTTCTTATTTTGTTTCTTTTTAATTATATAATTTTTTATTTACCTATGTATATTTTTGTGGGGAATATCGTAGGATTTTTCTAACAACGGCACGGCCAAAAAGGTTATTTTTGATAGTCGTCATGGGCAAGTCAGTCCGAAAAGTCTGGCATCACTGATAAGAGCTGACTTTCGTATCTCTGTTTGCAATAATTCAAGTGAAATACTCGAGATGCTATAAATGTATGCATGTGTTCGCAATTGCTTCGCAAATCCCAAACCTTGCATATGTATGAAAAAGGCGGGGACTTTTAAGTACACCGATAGTCGCCAATGTTGTAAAAAGGGGCGAAAACGAGAATTAAAAAAGTGGTCAAATGGCGACTAATGTCGCCCATCGGTAACCCTGTCATCGACATTAGATCTAATCTACAGCACGCGCTAAATATACAAAACCAGGAGCGACAATAATTTGCATTGATATTAACAAGTGTGTCGAAACCTCTATGTCAAAAGTAAATAAATTGTTGGCGCAACAAGTCCATAGGCACCCCCCTAGGCCTTGTTTCTTACAACCATTCGTTTTGTGTGAGTTTTTCATTTTTGGGACGAACGGAAGGGATCTACAAATTTACGCCGACACCAATTGGCTAATTGAGAAGCTTTTTCATCACAATTATACTGTCGGCTGTTCGTCAGACATTCGCGAGAGGTCCGTGACTACTGCTTCAAAAGCTCTGAACTTGCTGCAGTGTTTATAAAACAATTTTTCAAACATGAGGGGCCTTCAAAAATTTACCATCAAACAGTTAGGAAAGGCGGTTTTTCATTCAAATAGCGCTTCACGGGAGTCGAGTAACACAAACTATCGTTTGTCACACGGTTAAACTCAAAACTAGCAGACTCTTAAGTATTAAACGTGATGTCGTCAATGAAAAAAGCAAACAAAGGCTTAGGTTGAAAGTGACTTCGCTTGCAAATAGCTGCAAGTACAAATTAGGAATTAATCTTGCGAATTCGCCAGATATCCCTGTAGCAAACAGCTAATAAAGTACGACTTAAGTGTGAGATTATATGTCGCTATTTCAGTTATCCGATTATTGATTCACCCCTGATGCACAAGTAAACTGTAGCTGAAAAAAATTCACAAGAGTTTTTGTGAATTATACGATTTTAATTTCTGCCAAATGTATGACGCAAGAAGGGAAAAGAAAAAAAACGCGTGCTGCTGCAATAATTGTTTAACTCCAACTGAACATGACTTTATTTTCTTCCTATTTTCTTCTTATTTTTCTTTCTATTTTTCTTTCTATTTTTCTTTCAATTTTATAATTTTGTTAGGGTTAATTCACAATCGTTATTTTGCTTATAATTTAATTGTTAAATGTTACTTTCTGTTCTGACGAAACAGTAGCCATCTGGGTAGGTAGGTACAAACATTTAAATTCTTTCCCAGGATTTGCAGCTGTTCACATCATTGTCAAAAAAAAATAACCTAAACATCTCGAATTAAATATTATTTACAGAAAGTCGTTTACCATCTCTGCAAATATATGCCTACCTTTTTACAGTCACGAAAAACTAAAACAACACTTCTAGGATATTTTGAAAATGCTTGTGCTGTTTTTATGACAGACAATTAAATTCATGGCAAGCCGCACGAACAATCTGTGAAAAACAATTTTAGAAATTCAAATGGATTCGTCGCTTCCCAAAAACTAATTAATTTCCCCCCAGCCAAATTGTGTGTCTGTATCTGGTATTCCTATGTCTTCGACCGACAAGTGTAATAATTTCCTAATCCCTCTTAAATCCCGACACTGTTATCACTACAGCACACCACAAAATATCCGGCACAACGGGCGGAAGAAACCAAATATTTCGCGTAAGACTTACTGGGTTTATTGTCAATAAATCTCTTCTGAGTGGGTGTCCTGCAAATATTTCCTGCCGGCGCGCGGCGCGGCGTTGAATTGATTTAATTCCGCCGAAACGGACTAACTCTGTACTGGTGAACTTAAACAATGCCCCATGGGGGTTATAAATCATTTCTAGTTTAATTTAAGCTCAGCCATACACAATGCCGAGAAGTAGTGAAAAGTGAAAACGCAAAAGTTACTGTCCAACCAAACACACACATACCTACTGACAAAAAGAAACCGAAAATTAATTGCATTCTCATGTTGTTGTTTTTTCTTTCTTTTTTGCAGGGACTAGCACAATCTGGAGCCTGGGCATGCTTCGACGAATTCAATAGAATCGAACTGGAAGTATTGTCGGTTGTTGCACAACAAATCCTTACCATACAGCGGGCCATCGCCAAAAGAGTTGTAAAGTTCTTCTTTGAAGACACAATGCTGAAATTGGATCCAACTTGCTCCATATTTATTACAATGAATCCTGGGTGAGTGTATACTGCATCGCTGACTGGCCGGTTATGTCGCACGTAACGTCATTTTTGCTTACCGCTGCAGTATGGCATACGTAAGGGGACATCTTCTCCACATCGTACTCGTATATGCGAAACTTGCTCCTTACAAAGTCTGTTTGAAATTAAAATTGAAAAACTTACTTCCATAGTGCGGGCAGCAGTTCCGCATATGTAAATAGAGCCGTAACCAGAAAATATGTCCTTACACGGTGTAGCAGCAGTACAGTATGCATATAGGATATAGGTGCTGCTGCTGCTGCTGTTGCAGTCGTTGGATGGAAGGAAAATTAAGAAAGATTTGTGTGAATCGATTTGTAGGTATGCTGGACGCACGGAACTTCCGGACAATTTGAAGGTTCTTTTCCGGACAGTCGCTATGATGGTACCTGACTATGCAATGATTGGTGAAATCACTTTATATTCGAATGGATTCGATGATGCACGTCCGCTGGCCCAGAAAATCGTGCACACGTACAAGCTGTGCTCCGAGCAGTTATCCTCTCAATCGCACTACGACTATGGTGAGTGTGCTGGAAAAAAAAAACCAAATATTTCGTTATTCTTCTTTTCTATGTTGGTACAGCAGGATAGTACCTTACTTGCCTCTGTCAAATCTATGCTCAAATGGGGAAAAGTGCCGTACGGGGGGATTGCGCGGGTTGGATCCTTGTAAGGGTAGCTTCCGTTTTGGGTTCACAAAATTTTAAAAATTTGTTTAAGGATTTTATCATTTTTTGGTTTGGTTGATTCTTCTTTTCTAGTTGTAGTAGCTTCATTCAGTTGAGTGTTGTCAGAGTGTTTATGGATGCAAATTTCCGGGCCAACTTTCCGAAAGTGGGTCAAGTTTATTTCCGAATTTTGTTCTCTTAATTCCTGCCCTAATCGAACTGGCTCGTATGTCGCATCACGCTACTTACTGCCTTACATATAATAACCAAATATAAATATTGAAGAAGTTGCAGTTGATATTATACAAATTGAAAGTGTTGCCGCTGTTTTCTTACGAAAGCAAGGCAGATTAAAAATAGAATCTTGAGGCAGGCAAATTGCGAGCTTTCTTACAATCAAATTTAGGTCGACGATCCACTTGGCCAATCCACATAATATCTTGAGCAGTATTTTCAGTATCATTCCGAATTTTCCATAGTAAGCTAAATAATAAAAACTCAAGGCTGTAGCTCAGCACATTATAGAGTGCTTTAAAAAAGTTGCACACCACAGAGACACTGTGTCGAAGATTTTCGACTCCCTATTATAAATTCCAAAAAATCGGCTCACCCCCTAGCAGCGTTACCAGTTCGGGGGTTTTCCCATAAGATCTAGGGTTTTTTTTTACCGACGCGGGGATGTCTTGGGTTTTTTTTTTGAATTGTGTTCAACTAATTTTTTTTTCTCACTTAAAAAGTATCGTGTTTTTAGAAAATTGCTAAATCTGGGGTTTTTCCAGATTTGTCTAGGGTGAAATATTTGAGCCGTCTGGCAACGCTGCCCCCTAGTGTGCCGGACTACTGAGCGAGGGGCTCAACTGATGCAAATTGAATCTTTGTTTTAGAAGTTTGAAAGAAGCTTCTTTTGGTACCTTTTAAGGACCGTTGAACGGTGGGTAGTATTTTTCGTTACGGATTTTGTTGTCCAAAAACTACTGCGCTCCTAGTTACCTGCCTTGATTGTAAACCTTGGAGCTCTTTTCTAAATATTTTGGTACTTTTATCAGTGTGCAAGCTTAAGACTTTCTACTACCTTTGCTGCTATACTACTACGTACGTAAACCGAAGAACAGCATACGAGCTACTTCTAAGTAACGAGCTTGAAGCCCGTCAATATAACTTCTGCGTATCACGTAGTAGCAGGTTCAAAGATCTTCAGTTCAAGTTCATTCGTATTGTCAGTATGCCACTGCCATTGAAGCAGATGTCTATGAATCAGTTATCAGGTCCAACTATCTTTGTTATAGCCCTGTCAAAGGTTGTACGATTGAGTGCTGCGGTTCGTGTTATTTTCCTTCTGTAAACTGTATCAAGTTTAATTCTTTTAACATGAGCCTTATGGAAAAAAGTTGAAACTAAACAAATAAAACTATTTTTTTCCGAATCAGTTTGTAGATTGGCAAGTTTTTGTACCAAACTACTGCCAACTGGTTACCACGGTGCATGTCTCGGCTTTTGGTTTATTTCAGCGAAAGTAAATTACGCTGAAGGTACCTTACTAGCAACAACATGATCGCATCTTACATAGAAAAGTGTCAAAGCAAACACCTTTGAACTTATAACTGCTTGCAAGTCAGTTTTAAGAAAAGTAAACAGGTGGCGCCACAGGTCCGAAAAGGTGTCATTTCTCACAAATATTCAGTGGCCTGAGCTTATGTTTTTGCCTTATGGCAAAGACCTCTAATTTTATGCCGAGTCCGATGTTTTGAGAATCTCTTTCAGGACTCTAGGATTTTTGTCCGACTTGGAAAAACAAGACCTTACTATGTGATAAATAATATTTTCCTGTGCAGCGAACCCAAATCTAATCACAATAGTCACTTCTCGAGAGATAAATAGAAATACCTATCGTGAGTATCAGATGTGTTCGGTAGGATGAACCTGCTTCAATTTCGTGCTGCGGACTCCAAGACAGGCCTACCCTTCGGCAGTTACGGTGCGTAAAGAAAGAGAACCCCAACATCCCCCATAGCCCAACTAAATCTTAATCATTCTTTTTTCCCGACGATTGAACCATCTTCGCCTTTCAGACTGTTTCTTCTCTCTCTTTTGCCGTTGACATCGACATCACAGTCACAATCTATGAATCCAATGCCAAAGGTGACGCACAATTTAATTTCGCCTGATGATAGAACCGAGTGAAAAAGCTCGATTATCCTATCCAACACGCAAAATGAACATGCCATAGCCATCAACCATCCGACACTATAACCCCTTTTCCATTATTTTCCAGGTATGCGAGCCGTAAAATCTGTCCTCCTGGCATCTGCATCGTTGCGTCGCATGCATCCCAATTTGCCCGAAGCACAAATTGTCCTGCGAGCCATTGTCGATGTTAACCTGCCAAAGTTTCTCGAGCAAGATGTCTCGCTGTTCATTGGCATTTACACGGATCTCTTCCCGGGTGTAGATTTGCCCGAGGTAAGTCATTCATGCAGCCGCCGCCGCACGTACAACACCCGAACCTCTGTCCAGCTGTGTGTTGTTGTCCTTATGAATCGCCCACACTATCCAATTAATGTGTTGGTACAAAATGACTGCAAGCTGCGACAGACAACGGGTGTTGGAGGTATGATTTGGGGTTTTCTTTTAGCTAACTTTCGTTCATTTCAATGTTTATGTAGCCATCTCGGGATGATCTCCTCAAATGGATGAGAAAAACCTTGGAGGAACGGAATCTCCAGGCCACACCGTGGTATGTGGAGAAGATTTTACAAATTTACGAAATGCTTCTGGTGCGGCACGGTCTTATGATAGTGGGCGGTCCAATGGGTGGCAAAACTACAGCCTATCAAGTGAGTATGGCAGTCCCTTACAAAATGCATTTATATCCCTTCTTTGATGTGGACTACGAGTGGCGAATGTCCTTTATAGCTGAGCGAGATTTTTTTTTACGACTCTGGCGTGAAATTTTCGAAACGAAAAAAAGAACAACGAGGACAATGCCTCACAACTACACACACATACACAACTCAGCCAAAGTGAGTTGCCATTGTTGTTGGCTTTATTCCACTTTAATGAGGCATTAAATTGAATAGAATATGCCAACGAAATAGCGGTCGTAAAAATTGCGACCGGGCGTCCGTCTTTTGGTGGCCGTGTCGCGTGGGGTGGTCATGGCCAGGAATCGTTTACTTTTTTATGAACGCCTTAAATTTTCGACTTAATTTGAGGCAGTACACGGTCGCTGATGAAGACGTGGTATGGCAGTGGTAATATGGGTAAATCGAGGGTGTGCAAAGAGATAGTTGTAAATTTGTGTCCTGGGTGTAGTTCCCTGCTGTAGTCTGGCGAGTTGGAGTTGATTTACATTTTACGAACATGCACGCGGACAGGTTTAGATGTCTGAGCCTTTTGTTTGAAATATTTATGAGCTGAGGCTTGTGTGTAACGTAAATTTAAAGTTTTGTCACAGGAACTATAGGTAAAGGCTGGCAGTGGTGGGTGCTGTGTATACGTGCTGCGATGAAACTGATACAGTATGAAAGTGGATGAAAGAACTACTACCTTTCCTGCTTTTTTTTTTTTTGAATTCTTTGCACATACTCAAAGTAGGTAAACAGTGGTAAAAAGGATGACATGCTGGAATGGGGCGTGATTCAGAAGTTTTTCAATACTGCCACTGGTGGTTGGGTCTTTCGAGATGAATTAGTTTTGAAACTACTTTTGCGTTACTTACGATTGTCAATATTGACATTTGGAAGTTCAACATTGCAGTTTCTGATGGTGAGGTGGGGAAAAAAGAAACCTGTCATAGTGAAGATGGGAATCCTGCTTTGAAAGGATAAGTAATTGGACATTTTTAATAGTGTTGGCTGACAAAGTATTCAGGATGCATTTATAATGTTAAGCGACCTCTCCTGCGAAGGTGCTGATAACAACCTGTCTTTGGCGAGGACATTTTATGAGATATTTAATGCGCCTTGAAACTGCGTGTATACATAGTTTGTTTGTATAAATGTTATGTTTTGCATCGATCAGTGCATTGAGGCAGAAGATGCTTTTGTTCCTATACCTAACTTCGAGTTAGCAAACTTTTTTAAAAGAAAACGGGTTAACCAACCCAGCTCAGTTTAGGTTGTTAAAAAAAATATAAATTCGGTTAATATTGTATGTACTTCGGAAGTCAATGTGTGTTAATAAGGAGAAACCTACGTTATGTAAAACGTGAAACGATTACTCTGAATGCTTCCGCATTTTATTAATTTTCTTGTATAAGCACATCAATGGGCCATCTATAAGCCAACCACAGAGGCCGGAAAGTGCGACACTTACTTGGGTTCCTTGATGCGAGAGGCCTACATGCGGGTCCTTTAAAAAAGATCCAATGCCGGCGTTTTCATGAATAAACGAGATATTAAACCAGAAGTTCACCTTGCAGTTTATGAATGAAGAAATGACTTACCGCGTTAGAAAAGAGGGCTCACAGCTGAAGCGAACCAAGTCAGAAAAAGACGATTCCAAGATATTTTGAGGCTGAGTAAATGAACTGCCATTAAAATGAGTGCCATTGGTTTCTTGCCGTTACCTTAGGAACGAAACACTTTTTGACTTGGCCGGTTACAGAACTGCATAGAGTTAAACTTTGTGGAGAATTTCGCACAACTTTTTACATTTTTGTATATTTCATGACTTGGTTTGGTTCAGCTGTGAGCCCTCCAAATGTTTGTAGTACTTAGAAAAAGTTAAACGTTCGAGGAAACTCCTCAAAAATGCTTTAAAGAACTATGCGAAAAGCGCACCAAAAATAGTCTCGTTAAACATCCCAAAAAAGGCAACAAATGCCCTGATAACTACCGGAAAAGTAGCTCAAAGAAGGCCCAGAAATACACCCAAAAACAATCAGAAAAACTTTAAAAAAAAAAAAAATAAAATTAAAAAAATACTAAATTCACCCCAAATAAAAAGAAGAAGAAGATTAAAATATGGAAAGGGGCTAAAACGATCCAAAAATCGCTCTAAAATGACTCCGAAAAACTATCCGGAAAAAGTTCGGAAAAAAAAACACTGAAAAACGCGCCAAAAAAATTATCTGAAAATCATCAGATGAAATTACTAGGAAAACGCTCAAAGCATAATTCGGAAAACGTGCTATAAATGTCCTGAACCTTCAATATTCCCAATGACGCGTTGAAAAGTTACTCGAAGAACTCAACTCAAAAATTACCTTGGAAATCGATCAAGAAAAAAAAAGCCCAAAAAACACTCAGACAAAATAATGTCCCAAAAATAGGCCCATAAAAACACCCTTCGAAAATCACTTAAAAAATTCCTTGTAAACGCCCTCGAAAAGCCCACCAAAAGTGCTCAGACAAACATCCCAAAAACAGGCTCACCAGAACGCCCTGAAAATCGCTAACAAATGATATGTAAATATAAATGAAAGACTATACGTACAAGGCAGCTTATGCCGCCCCTAAAAATCCCCATAAACTCTTCAAAAACCACACTCATAACACCCTGCCATAAAGATCGCTTTAATTTAATTTAAAACTTGGTTCTTAAAAAAATCTTAAAAATTTTAAACTAAACTAAATAAACTAAAAAAGAAATGTTTAATTTTAAAATTCGTCAAAATTTGAATTGATGCTTAGAACTGATAAGGATTTACCCCTCTTCCTGTCCATCGTCAATTCGAATTTAAGAACTGCGCTGGTAATACTTCGCTTCTCATCTCTTTCGTTTAAATAGTAGGAAAGGACAGCAAATACCGTCACAAATAAGGAATGCATTTCCAATGGTAATGAAATATTCCTCATGCTCAATCATGTTGGTTAGAGAAATCCCAATTCCGTTGTCAATTTCAAACCTCAATTGAATTAATAAAATGTTAAGTAGTTAATAAAAATATTCAAAAAAAAGTATTTCCTATAGTAGAAGCCCAATGACTCGCTGTATTAATAGATTCCCATCAAACTCTCGTTGGTGACTCGCTGTGTTTGACATGCACTTTAAGAACAGCATCTTTTCCGGCAGTCACTCGAAAGACGCTTTGGAAATCGATACACCGTAGACATATAAGAAATAAATCATCTTGCCGAGTTCCCGTTAAAGTGTTCATTAACTACAATCCGAAAAGTATAACGCGGAAGTAAAGACTATTTCAAAGAACATAATTGGCGCACTTGAAATCATATTCACATAATATGATTCATAAAACTAATTCCGAGTGAAGAGCAATTTCCTTAATAACGGTTCAAACACACATACTACACAACTGGATTATCTGAATATATAAATAATTGAGAAACCATTCGATTGATATCATTCGTCTAACTTCTTTTGTTCTGCGTAGATCTGGGCTTTGCATCGAGGATGGTAAGACCAATTTGCGCTTAGCACAATTCCAACAGATTATTTAATAGAAGTCGTACTTTCAGAGATTCTTTTTGTTCGCATTCGTTACCATTTTCACAGCAGCTGCTGCTCTTCCGGCTGAGTATCTGCCCCCAGTGACAGAAGCGGAAACAGGTGCTGAATATTTGCCGCCAGCTGAAGCTGCAGTCGAGGTTGTTCCAGAGGAAGCTACTCCTCTTGCTGCTGATGGATACCGCTACAGGACCGTGAAGAGATACCGCCACAGACATCGTCGTGATGTTAACGAACTCGCTTCCAACGAGTACCTGCCACCAGTTGAAGAAGGACAAGTCGAAGCTGCCCCAAAGGAAGCTACCCCTCTCGCCGCTGATGGATACCGCTACAGGACCGTGAAGAGATACCGCCTCAGACATCGTCGTGATGTTAACGAACTCGCTTCCAACGAGTACCTGCCACCAGTTGAAGAAGGACAAGTCGAAGCTGCCCCAGAGGAAGCTACCCCTCTCGCCGCTGATGGATACCGCTACAGGACCGTGAAGAGATACCGCCTCAGACATCGTCGTGATGTTAACGAACTCGCTTCCAACGAGTACCTGCCACCAGTTGAAGAAGGACAAGTCGAAGCTGCCCCAGAGGAAGCTACCCCTCTCGCCGCTGATGGATATCGCTACAAGACCGTTCGCAGATTGAAATACCGCCACCGCCATTAGATTGTCAGAATTGAATATGTTTAAGAGGGATTTTGCCAATTAAATTACGCTTTTGAGAACAAAAAGAGGGAAAACACTTTTGAACATTACTTTTACTTTTAAAGGCTATGCGCGGTGCCTAAAGTGCCTTCTTATATTTTCGACTGTTCGAATGTAACCTACTCATTCATAACGACCTTCAGCTGCAGATAAGCTGTATATATAATAATTTTTTGATCGTAGCCGTGACTTTTTTCAGTTTCGTTTTTAATCGTTGAAGTTGCGGTCTAGGAAACATTTTTGTGGTTGTGTTCGGATAGGCATACAATCGATGAAGTTATAATAGGAGGCTAATATAGAAGCCGTGTGGGAGACTTTGAAAATTAGATTATAGAAGAATTTTCTATTAAAGATGATCACGCAACAAGCCTTAACTGAAACAGAGTCAGGGTAAGGACCTTGTAGTTTGAATTTTGTTGGTGCACTATCTGCTGAGGAATCAATTCTTGTAAATGATCAGAAGTATTTTTTAAAGAATAAGATCATGATGGGACTATGGAAATTGTTTGAATAATATTTTGAAGTGAAAATTTCTTTAGGCGCGTTGGGCATTTTTGAGATGGGAAACTCAAGCTGAAACAAAGCTGTATCCTGTGTAATCCTGTACTAATTATAAGTCTATCTTGATGTACAGCGTTTCATATCAATAAATATCAAATCAAACAGCCATTGAACTTATCAATTCGTTCGCGTTGCCAATCACTTTTGACGAACAAATGCGTAACTTTAAAAAAAAGATGCATTTTCAATAATGTAATGGCTAAAATATTTTTTTTGGTAAAGTGGAACAATAAATAAAAAATTAAACACAAATATAAAAAAATAAACAAAAACAATTTTTATTTATACAAGGTTGGCCAAAAGAAGTCATCCGATGTTGTTGGGCTCTCATTTTTTTTTCTAAATGAAAAACTTCGATTCTGTTTATTCGAAACTTTAGAATTTTAATGGTCAAGTCGAGAAGATGATATCGGCCAAATGGGCGCCGTCGCAATTGATTGTCATACGGGCTCGTTTTATGGCATTTTTCATCACTTCGGCGATAACTTCGCGCGACAGATACTCGCACTCGTGTCGAATGTTGTCCTTGAGGGCTTCTAGGGTCTCGGGCTTGTTCACGTAAACACGGGACTTCAAAAAAACCAACAAAAATAAAGTCTGTAACGATTAAATCGGGCGATCTTGCGGGCCAGTGAAAATCGCAAAACGAGAGATGAGGCGACCCGAAACGCCTTCCTCAGAATATCGGTTGTGGCTCGCACAGTGTGTCCCGTAGCTCCGTCCTGTTGGAACCACATGTCCTCCAGTCCTAATTCGTCCAATTGCGACAGAAAAAACTCGGTTAACATAGCCCTATAGCGCGCACCGTCCACTGTTGTCGTTTGACCAGCGGCGTTCTCGAAAAAAAGGCCCGATTAGTCCTCCAGCGTGAACAGCGCACCTTGCAGTAACTTTGAGCGGGTATAATGACTCCTCGTGCATTACTCGTGGATTTTCGGTGCCCCAGAAGCGATAGTTTTGCTTGTTCACGTACCCGCTGAGGTGGAAATGAGCCTCATCACTCATTATGATTTTGATCGAAAAATCGTCCACTTCGTCCTCCAGATTCAGGATGGCTTGGGCGTTGGTTACACGCGTTTGGCGGTCGACAGGCAGCAGCTGATGCACGGACTGGACTTTGAACGGGAACAGGCGCAAGTCTTTGACCAAAATTCGCCTTAGGGACGACCGGCTGATGGCTAATTGCGAGGCACGGCGTCTGGTCGACGTTTCCGGCGACAGCTCGACATCCTCGTCAACAGCGGCGATATTCTCGGCACAACGGGCGCTCCGGGGCCAGCCACTCTTGGCAACGTCTCGTGTGGTCCCATACTCTTCAAGGTTGGTGGCCAAACGGCGCAGTGTTTGCGCAGTCGGTGTCGGACGGCCGTGGAATCGGCGAAACGGAATTCGCGCTGCGCCAACGCTATAGACGAATTGTCACGCAAAAAAATAGACACGATTATTCCGCGTTCTTGTGGAGTGTATCGCTCCATAGCTTGTTCACTTGTATTCTACATCTGTCTAGTCCACAAATGTCAAAACAAATTTGACATTGGCGGCCATTTGCAAAAATAAGAGCATCTTCCAATAGCTTGATCTCTTTAGGCCCACCTTGTACAACAAACAGCTTTCAAATTTGTTTGCAATTTCATTCCACTTACTGGAAGTGGACGCTGGAATTATTTTTTAAGAATGACATAAAATTTTCGCAAAATGGACCGATTTTAAGGGGGGAAACACATTTACACCAAGGTTACATATAATTTTTTGTTTGCAAAGAATTTTTTAAGAATGTTTAAAAATTTTAGAAGTCAGTTGAATAAAAATATAGATTAAAAAAATATTTAATATGAAAAAAGATGATTAAAAAAAAAGCCTTAGCTAATGAAATATTGCCTAAAAGGCATGAAACAGCCTTAGTTGGTATTTTTTTTAGTAGCAGTTTATAGTAATGAATAAAAAACCTTCCTTTAAAAGTATTTCCTACACAATTAAATATTTCCCGACAATTTAAGAAATACACACGTATTGTTCAAGTTTTCACTTCTGTGGCACTCCCGGAGAGCCACTGTTTTTATTTTATTTTTAATTTCAACTGATTCCTCAGGGATTATGGTGCACCCATTCTGATTTTAACCTAAAAATTAAAAGCTAAGGTACTTTGCAACAGGTTTATTCTCCTGCTGCGAGGTATTTAATTCATACGGAAGTATCAAGGCGTTGCTATTATATTCTGGCAAAATAAAAACAAGACAATATTTTTCTATAAAAACTGCGCCTATTGTGTAGATGCTCCAAAATGTCATTGAATTTCTAAATTGCCAACACTATTATTTGGAAGACCATCCCATCCCTTTAGTTATCTTTTCATACTTATGCACCCCATCGTTTCTTTAAAAAATATTAAACAACAATTGTAGCAGTTTCTTCAAATATTGTTCAAAGAATATAACTAGAAGTTTTTAGGCAAAGAAATCAAATTTATTTTTTTCTATTATTTTCTATAATATTCAGAGTTCCATTGGCTTACAAATGCGGTCGAGATCACATATTTTAACTTAATGACGGTGGCGATACTTCAACCTCCGAACGGTCTTGTAACGATATCCATCATCAGCAAGTCCTTGTGGGGCAGAGTTGACTTCAGCTTCACCAACTGGTGGCAAATACTCATTCAACGGAAGTTCATTAACATCACGACGATGCCTGAGACGATACTTCCTCACAGTCCTATAGCGATATCCATCAGCAGCGATATCGGTTTGTTCCCCCGGAGCTGCGTCAGCTTCGGCTGGTGGTAGATAATCAGCACTTGGTTCGGCTGCAAGAGCAGTGGCTGCTGCGATAATTAAAACGAATGCAAATACGAAGAGTCTCTGAAAATAGCAGTAATAGAATTAGTTTCTATATAAATCTATTGATCGAGATGGCGAGGCGATTTAGCTCACCATCATGCGTTCTAAGGTTAACTATCCACAAGGCAATTACTCAGCTGAATGATACCAATCGGAGTTAGCTTCTGGTATTTATATGCAGACCAGACTTCCAAGGGGATTGTATGTGAATGTTAAAATTTCCGAAGCAATTGTTCAATTTAATTAGTACAATAAGATGATCTTCCTATAGAGCTCACAAGTAGAAACATTCTCGTGTAGACAGAGTATCACTTGAACGCGATCTTAAAATCAGTAATTATGCTGTTGAAACTCATTTTTCTTGTCACTGTGTTCTACATATCCGCGTTCAGAGGTTACTTTTATAACAAATGGACTTGAGAAAGCTGTTAGAAGATTCTACCCTGTTTGGTGTAGACTGAGATGAACTTTATGTCAAGTCGAAAGACACTTGTCTGAAGCGTTTAAATGGGATATTTAATACGAGTTAAGAACATCCGGTGCTATTTGCTGTACTTTGTTCATAGTGAAAGTGTACAAGTTTTCAAAGTTTTCTCCTATATATACCTTCGAAAGCTTTTCCAATTTATACTTCAAGCTGAAAGGCCTTAAAAGGTATTTCGATGATAGTTATGGTCAAGGGCGGATCCATGGGGGGGGGCACAGGGGCACGTGCCCCTCCCAGAGAGCACTGCATTATTACTGCTTGCTTATTCCATTATCAAAACAACACAGACACTTCGCCTTTGTGCGGAAATAAAAGTCACTTTTCTAACAAACGATGGAAATCAAGACGAAAAATTACCCAAATCTATGTCTGCATATGCTAGAACCTAGAAATATATGTGAATCTTGGGGCGCCTGCATGAAATTTCTAGCCTTAAGCGCAAAGTCGTATAGACCACATTTTTAATCGTACAATTTTTGTGTTTCCGAAGAGTTACAAATTTGGCAACAGATGAAAGAAAATGAAATCCTAAGTCACCAGCAGAAGCAACAGCTCTGCCAAACATAAGAACCCTTTGCAATTATTGTGCACATTTCCTGTGACAACCAGCACTGCCGAACGATCTTTCTCCACCTTACGCCGGATAAAGACATATCTTCGCAGCAATATGAGAGAACATCGCCTGAATGGACTAGCCCTAATGCATATCCATCAAGACATTGCTTCAAAGATGAGCCCTGAAGAAGTACTAGATATCTTCAGCAGAAAACATAAAAGAAAACTGTCATTATTAATCATATAATTCTTCATTATTACACCTTTATAAAAAGTATTTTTTATTCTTTGTTATTCTTCAATGTCATTGATAAAGAATGAGACCCAAAAAACAAATTGCAATGCAATACTATGGGGTACACTCTTCACCTATCTGGCCTTTGTGCCCCTCCCAGAAATAAATCCTGGATCCGCCCTTGGTTATGGTGATAGTAGAGGCGTGGTGTCGGACCAGCATTTATTTGTATGTGGGTTTGTTATCAGTGGCAGACTTGAGCGTCAAGTTTTTAGGGCTCGACAGGATGAGTAAACGCCTTATGATAGTTCGGGTCAGATTCTTATGGATTCCGTTTTAGAGGTTCAAGACCTTTGCACGTACTTCTCTAAGGCCAGACGGCTGTACCTTTTTTTTTAAACCACAATTATTGCTTACGCGATGAGACTGTGAGAAGAATTAAATGTCTGGTGGCCTTTGCGCAGTGGTTGTCACTTTTGCAAAGAAGGTTAACGAGTCTTAGTCGAATACCCTGTTTACCTTGAATACAATTATTGAAAAGTCTAACGGAAGCTTAGCGTTTATTAAAGTTGACTTTGAGTAGAAAATTCTTCAAATTTTGAGCCACCGGCTCAGTAGTAAAATCTCTCGTTTCTAAGTTTACAGAAGACCACAATTCCGGAACTTGTATTGAAAACGTACTCATTTTGAGCTCAAATCTGGAAAGGGGATGGTAACGCCGAATAACAATTTCCCAACTTATAAGCGCCTCCGTCCAAAAAAAGTTCCCCATCTCATCATTCTTTCTTGTCAAGGCTTGTGTCGAAGCCAAAGACGATAGGGAACTTGCAGATATTGCAAAAATGGAGCCCAAAAAATTATATACCTCTAGGCGCTCTCCACTGCATTCAAATTGCATCCTTCAATTCTTGAGGGAGCAAAAGTATGAAAAATGTTTCCAAAGCTTTAGCCAAAGACCTTTCACCCAGACTGATGAATGGACCTTCCCAAACTTCACGAGTCCTTAAATTCTGAAAAACCGCAGTCCAAAACCTCTTAAAATAGTTGAAGGTACTGCCTACTGGTTGCAGTAATTTTGAGGTTAAGGTTCGACTTTTCGTGTCCAACTATTAAATTTAAACAAAGCCCTTGGAGTGCATATTCACCCACTGGTCCACTCAAATACAAAATAAAAATTCTGAAGGGCACTCCCACACTCAAAGTGGATATCCACTCAGTGGCACCCTCTCTTAAAAAACCATAAACACTCAGACTCACAACTCACTTGACATTCTTTTCACTTCGTTTACCCCATAACAGGTACTGGCCCATGCGTTGAAGTGCGTCAGCACCGACCAAGAAGCCACACTTGTCGAGTATCCCGTCAATTATCGCATAATTAACCCTAAAGCCATAACAATGGGCCAACTGTACGGCAGTTTCGATCCGATCTCGCACGAATGGACCGACGGAGTGCTGGCGAAGACCTTCCGTGAAATGGCATACGCCTCGCCGCGCGAACGTCAGTGGGTGCTTTTTGACGGTCCGGTGGACGCGATTTGGATAGAAAATCTTAACACCGTGCTGGACGACAATAAAAAACTCTGCCTCATGTCCGGCGAAATTGTTCAGATGACCAAAATGATGAATATGATGTTTGAGCCGGCCGACCTGGAACAGGCCTCCCCCGCAACGGTGTCGCGTTGTGGCATGATCTACATGGAACCGGCACAACTCGGCTGGCGAGTCTTTCACAAGAGCTTCACCTATGTCCTCGAATCCCAGCACGCACTGAATGACATCTATATGGCGTTGTACGAGGACCTTGTTAATTGGTTGGTGCCAGCCGCACTAGAGGTGCTTCCCAAGTGCAAAACTATGCTGGACATCTCACCCCTGTATCAATACACGGTGAGTATGCAGAGGTACTGGGTAGAGCATGAGTCCAGACGGTGCAATTTTCAATTTTCCTGCACAAAGCTCGTTTGGAGTGCTGCTCCTCAGGGCGAAAAAAAAGATAAACGAAACTTAATTTATTTAACTTTTCCATTTTCGTGTTTCTTTTTGTTGCGCTGCTCTTCGTTTGCTGGCTGATGGTCTAACTATATATGTGCTTTGTCCGTGCGTGTGTATGATGGCGGAAATTGGTCTCATTTTGGGGCGTTTGCGTGTGTATCGATAGATGCTTTCAAGATTCTTCCTGCAGTTCCTGGAGGAGAAGAACCAGACATATAATCAGATATGGTTCCAACAGACGTTCCTATTCAGCTTCGCCTGGGCATATGGTTCCGCACTAACAGGTATGAACAAAACATCAGAGAGAGAGAGAACACATAACAAAATGGACTTCTATAGTGAATTTCTTGAAACGCGTTCCTGACGTGCCCCTGCAGACGCATTGTGTCTCACCCCATATGCGGGGATGGTTTTATGTCGATAATCGAGTTTCAAGCGGACAGGCAGGGTAGGGTAGGTGTCCTCATTGGGAAACTCGACAGGTAGAGTTAAGGTACACGAACAAGTGCACACGGGCTCAATCAAGTTCACAGTACAGTGTGTCACGCAAGCGTCGAGTTTGTTTGTAATACTTGGAGTAAGTAGGTATATATTTTTTAAAGAGTTAGATGGGGTCCCAGGTTCGAATCCCGAAAAAAAAAACCTAGTTCCAACTCAAGGTTTTTTTCACTGCGCCACCTCTCGCGAACGTATGACAAACATCCGAGAGTATAACTGTCATGAAAGAGCTTCTCAATTGGCCGTTTGAACTCGGCATAAAATTATAGATTCCTTGCATTCGTGGCAAAAAATGAATGGTTGTGAGAAGTGGCCTAGGGTCCCTATGGACCTGTTGCGCCAACACGTTCATGTGCATGAACACGTCATGTGGCTTCTGAATATATGCTTCTATGTAATTCTAATATAGGCAATTCATGCCAGTTTGTCAAAACGGATTTTTAACGATCATGAAGAGACCCCGCGCGTATCTGTAAGTAAGAAGGCACCACCTAGGAATGTTCAAGTTCAATGAATTCTGAAGTCTTTGTTTCTGGTCATAGTATTTTTTTTTGTCTTTCCTTAAGGCATTCAACAGTCTAACAGAGAGTTTTACTGCATAGAAACCCAATTAATGACAGGTAACTGCCACCAAGAAAGCAAACAAGCTTAACTTGGATTTAGCTGTTGGAATGCGACGAACTCATAAAAGATTCGGGGAGTTAAGTCTTCCGCTTGGCTTTAAAAAGATCTTTAGTTCTCGCTGTAGCTTATAAGTGGTAAAAAGTTGAAGAAGACTCGCGAATGTCGATCTTTCGTACCTGCCACCTATTTTTATAACTTGGTGCATATTTAGAAACTTCGAAAACCGACACTTATTTGCCTTAAAGATGTTAGACCTCATTTTGGAACCTTCTTACTTCCCGTCTTTGGCTAACTTTCAATAAGTGCCTAGTCTGTTCTAGAAATGTAGTCACAGACAACTCAGTGGGATCCGATTGAACTTTAGAATCTGCTTCTCATGGACACTCATTTCACGTCTCTGCGTCTCTGACAATGCTGAGGACAAGCGTCTTTTAACGCAGGTAGATGACGAGTGCACATTTACAGTCTCACAGCTCACAGAGCTCAGTTAGATAAGCTTTTTGGGTCGAAGGGGCTCATTTTGTATACCCCCCGAACTGCGATTCAAAAAAAAACTGTGCGCTTGCAAATTCACTTATCCCTAGTTGACGGTCCGCTGAGAACCATAGGTTTACAGATACATTTTTGAACCTCCAGTCTATAGAAAGCTATATATCTTCCTTTTCTTTGATTGCTCAGTAGACCCATTTATTTGTGTGCAAAGTTTTGGTAGTGAAAATCCTTTTAAACGGCGAATATTGATGGTACGTCACAATGTCTCAACTACTCGGTTCAGTGTCCTGAGGAGAGTGGTAGAAAAATCCATCTTTAGCGAGGATGGAAACACTATTGAAATAATAGTCTTTCACCACAACTATTTTAAAATGCATTCAAAAATACTATTATTTGTAAATGCATGGGATACCATTGAAAATCTTCGTATTAATTCTGCCGTCTTATTATTTCAATTGGCGGACAATTAATTTGGTAGTGTTTGCTTTTATTTTAATAACATTGGCACCATTGTTTTAAAAAAATGCACCCAGCAATGGTTAAACCAGATAAAACTTGATTTCAGAGGAAAAAACTTTTTGAATATCGATCACATGGATATTTTTAATGCTAGAAAACAATATATAATTAATAGCGTATCCCATTCATTCAATGTGACGACCCATTAAATTTATTATTTATTACAAATAAATAATTTTCAAAACACTGTTAATAACACGGGCCGAGGTGTTATTGTGAATGACCCGCTATTTCGGTAGCTGTCACTTTTGAAGCTTTTATTCTTTGACATTTGACAAGTAGAAACTACGACATTACTAAAAATGGAACGATACACGCTTCAACAACGCATTGAAATTATTAAAATTTACTACAAAAATGGTGAAAATCTTGCAGTCACAGTTCGCAAAACTAAAGCATTTTTTGGTCGTCGTGAAGCACCTTGTCGGACCGCAATACAGAAATTGGTGGACAAATTCGAGCTGTTGGGACAAGTTAGTGATGTGAAGAATAAAACGCGTGCACATCGCTCAAGAACAACTGAGAATATTGCTGCTGTAGCCCAAAGTGTTGAAGAAAACCCAGGTTTGTCCATTCCTCGTCGCTCTTTGGAATTGGGCATATTCCACAAACGCTATCGAGAGATTATTAATGATTTTGTATCGCCGGAGTTGAATGGTATTGATCTGGACAACGTTTATTTTCAATATACGTGCCACACAAGCAATGAAACCATTGATCTTTTACGAGAAAAGCTTCCAGAAGGTGTAAACTCTCGAAGAGGTGATCACAATTGGCTTCGGAGATCTTGTGATTTAACACCTTGCGACTTCTTCCTTTGGGACCACGTGAAAGATAAGGTCTACGCCAACAGCCCTGCGTCGATTCAAGACCTCAAAGATAAAATTCGTGAGGTTATCGAGGACATAGGGCAACCACTTTGCGATTTGGTTATGGAAAATTTCATGAAAAGGATATGGTCCTGTATGCGTGCTGGTGGTGGCCATTTAGCTGATGTTGTTTTTCATTATTAACGGCATACCTTCCTCTTTATTATGAAATAAACATCCGATCATTTATCTCAAAAAATTGAATTTTTCTCTGAATACCAAAATAACACCTCTTATTGGAAAACCCTTTGTATACCTTACCCTTATTATATTATTAAATATATAATTATATCTGTAAGCCCCGCCTATAGTGTAAATGCAGTGTTAATTAAAGCACTTATTCTGCGAATTTCCAAATTAGGTAATCCTCTTAAGGAAAGGGTAGTACATACTCTTATAAAAAGTTAGGGGTTTAGTTTGACTTTTGGAGTATTTAAATTTGTATTGAGATTTCTGAAAAATGTGTGGTTCATAAAATAGAATAAGAATAGAGGTATCGTTATCGACGTTCAGGTCATTTCCCCTGATACTTTTTGATCAATTTAAGCTCATCACTTTAAGAGCCTTTAAAAGCGAATTTGTATTTTCAACCCTCGGAGAAAAAAGCGAAGAGTTTGGAAATTTTTAGAAAACAGAAAAAGAAGTTCTTGTTTTAAATATTATTTTTGATAGCACAAACTCGTTTTTAAGTTTCCAAGACTCAAGTATTCAGCGTATGAATAATATAATCCCCATAACTCTTTCGTTACATCACTGACAACAGTTTCAGTCTTAAATAAAAAATGTTGGTACTTGGGTTGATTCCAATTGTTGGCATTACAATATTTTTTTTCTGAGTGAAACAATATTCATCTTGTTGGCTTGTCGATTCCACTGCTGGACACACTGTAGGTAGGTACTGCTGCAGATTGCATTGTCACAAAGATATATTTTCGTTCTCCTGTCAATAGCATTCACACCTTTGTGCAGCATATAGGTACGACAGTATCCTTGTTCGTCTTCATTCCAGCTTTTCCTTTTTTTTTTCTTAAGCTCCGAATAGTTATGTGTCCTCTCTGTACCACTCGGTACTCAGTATATAAATATATGAAACTTTATTCCTAACAATTTTAACGGTACGACAATGCACAAACAAAACCCATACACACGCGCATACACAGTCGAAGGCCAAAAACATTTCGACAGTTTAATCAGAAAAGTATTGTACGGCTCCAATGAGAACCATCCGAGGCCGAAGTACTTCTCCTTGAATCGTGGTCAAATGTTCCCCGAGAAACTTTCGTTAATGGATTACCGATTCGACGGCACTGAGACCTGGTGGCCATGGCAGCGACACGAAGACATTACATTTCCAGATGGTGTACAAATCAGTGAAATTATCGTTCCCACCAAGGAGACGGGCTACATCAACTACTGGTTGGATTTCTGTATTGGACGCAAACCGATGCCGTTTATGGTGATTGGACCGACTGGAACTGGTAAAAGTGCTACTATCACTCACAATTTGTTGGCGTTGCCGAAACACGCTAATTTAGTGAATATTGTGAATTTGTCTGCCCGCACCAGTGCCCAATTGGTAAGTACATCTGCGTGCATAAATGGTTTATCGGTTGGTATATACTTTTGTTAACGGATTTGTGTGGCGCGGCAGGCATTCGAATCTGTACTTGAAATTGAAATTGCTGAAATGGTTTTGACACTAATTGCGAAATAATTTCGAATAAATCCGATCGGTTTGTTTCAAATCGAAATGGATGCGTCAGATAGCGCTTTTGGTATTTTTGTTTAATTAAATACGTGCCTTGTCTGGTTTAATGTTGGGTAAGGGTTTTTTTTTCCTATTTGGTTGTCTCCATTGAACAGGCTCGTTTGTTTGGTTGATGGAACGGGGAGACGCGGAGAATGTAAATGATGAGAAAAGAAAAGAGAAAAGCTCACAGACCTTTGAGAGAAGGTACTAAGTCGCTTATAAATTTTTGATTTAAAGCATCTTCACGTTGAATAAATCAGGCCAATCGTTCTCAAGTAGAACATACTGCTACTTACTATTCTTGTTATATGTATCTTAGACTTTTGATTCAAAACCATCCCAAGGAAAATTAGGATTTGGAAAATGGTATCGGATTTATTTATATAAATAGATCTCAGTTTACTGAATATCTATTTTCTTCGAATTAACCCTGCACATAACATCATTCTCCAAGGACCTATGCTATTGTTAAATGCCTGCATTAGTAGACAAGTTATGCGATAGGGTTTTAACCCCTAAAAGCTTGTCTATCTCCTCGAATATTCGTGACATAACTACCTCTGGGTATTAACGCGGCTGCACTGGAATAGTGCAACTATGAAATCTATTACAATTTGTTTGCTTTCTGTGGCCCTAAAAACTTAAATGAAAGAGGAATATGTAACCTTTACCTTTGTAAAGCAAATTAAATGAAAGTCCATCGGTTGATTAGTTATAACTGATAAACAACTTTGGCTTTATTTTTGTACTTAGCCAATCCTTTAATAAAGTATGCAAAAAAATCCGTCATTGCAAACTTAGAGATACCCAGATAACGCGTAATCAAGCGTTTGTGATTTTTCCATGTGGTCGCACTGAGGGAAAAACACTTTAAACTCCTGGACGAAATACTTTAAAATTAAAAGTTAACATGTATGAAAGACAACAATATTCAAACGCTTTCAATTTGAAAGTTACAATTTACATTTTTTACGTCAACGCAAATAATTTTCAACTTGAAAGAGAAATCATTTAAATTTAAAGTTTCTCAGTTCAAAGAAAAAAGTTGTACTCTTAAATTCAAAGGAAACACTTTAAATTTAAAAACTCTGTTATTATTATTCTGTTTAAATACAAATTAAAAGCATTTTCTTTTACTTTTACATGTAAAAGTTTAAAAATGAAATCTTTTCCTTTTTACTTTCGCAAATATTTGTTTTTTTCATAAAACACTTTAGATTTGCACACTTTAAATTTAAATATGCGAACTTTTGATTTCAAAGTGCACTTTTTTCCTCAGTGCGTGTACACGGTAAATAAAACTGTCTTTCTTAAACAGAGGTAAGTCCTAGAACCCTCAAATTCAACTGGTTTTCAGTTGCTTGCCTACAGCTTTTGCCGCATTTTTAGGGTTTAAAAAGATAACTTCGGTTATTACAGTTAAATTTGCAGTCCTGAACAGACGGACGAGTGCAGCCTGCAATCCATGAAAGGTCATTCAATCAAAGGTTGCGTTGGTGATGGTTGCATTTAGTTCAAAATGTTCCCGTTTCAGAATGAAAAATGCCTGCGTACAGAAACTTTTGTGCACACAACTACAATGCAGTGTCGAAACATCCTGACTCAAAATAACAACGAAATGGCGGCCTCACACATAGATCTAGGATACAAGTTACCAATCGCAAGTGACTTGCGTCTTAGTGGTTTCAGTATGCCTTACCTCTGGACGCGATCTCTTTTTATGTAAACATTTCCAATTTAAGCGATTGCTGTGACGATATTTTTATTGTGCTGAATGAATGATCTAGTTTTAAGCCAGGAGTGCTGAATTAAGTTTCATATTTATTTACCTTTCATCTTGCTTACAGCACACTAGTTTTCTGTTTTCTTTTTCGCTTATTGCCTTTACAAAAATAATAATAAAATTAACTTTTTTTCCGACTATGAGCTATAAGGTGTATGTCCGGTATACACCTAAAAACCACTGCAAAAAATTGATTCCAAGTTTCGCTGTTGCGTTGCGAAATGTTGCGATTAAGACATAGAATCAATTTTATCAATATTGGCTTTCTAAAAATTGAGATCTAAACTCACAACTCAGCATTGAAATACCTCAGTCTATTGGAATAGACTTTTTTTATTCTTAAGTTGCAAAGATTTATGGATATAAATCATCTTCGTAAGTTATCCTGAAAACTTACTGAAATCATAAAAAATTGATACAATTCGAAAATATTATTATTATTATTTATTAACCAATAAACATAAATGTACAAGTTAATCTTAAAAACTAACAGCACTAGCTCCAAAGCTTACGGCTGGGAAATTTAAAAATAAAAGGGATAACTTTTATTGAAGCTGAGTCGTTCAATTTTACCAAATCGGGCATAAACTGATGTAGGCAATTCGCTCGATTGTGACTTTGCATGTGGATCAAATGTGCGTTTACATTCGGTAAGTCTATAGGATGTAAGTGTCTTATCTGTCGAAAATATTTATGTTCAGTACCCAGAGCGCGGGTCTCCATTGTTTAATTAAAAAAAACTTCGAGTATTCTACCATCAGCATTCAAAAATGTAAATTTTTGTGTATGAAATGCAGTTCATGGGACTTTTTCTATTTGTATCGCACTACAAATGCCGTATAGTTTTGCATATTAACAAACCAGTCAAGCCTCATCGCTCTAACCTATTTTTCCATCAAATACCAAGTCGACTTCGAACTGCTCTTCATTGACGAAACGACTGATATTCATAGTTAATTTAATTCCAAAGCGCAAGTCCACTTATGCTAATCATAAATGTCAAAAAGCGAACGCAGCGTCACAGACGTCACACCGTTTGTGTGAAGCCGTTTCACAAAATACACGTTCCTTAGCAGCACAGCGGTGCCAGCAAAATTTTATCAATTTTTTATTTTAGGTATTTACATGTACATGCCAATACACATTTTGGGCCTTACTCTAAATAATTTGTAGGTCACAATATGCAATTTTGTTTGGAAAACTTTGTCATTGTGAGTTAGAAAAATGTAGCCTGGACACTGAAAATGATTGGTAATTTCGCGGTTTTAGTTTCAACTCTTAATTTAAGTAGTTCACAGTGGCTATATTTTCCATACAAATTTCGCAATTGTGAACTTCCGTAAATTTAAAGTCGAGTCTAAAATTTGTTATTATCTAGTACAGGGCATTGTTTTCTGTGCGCTATAGCAATAATCATCAATCAGTGTCCAGGATAGATTTTAGGAGCGAAATTTTCCATATAAAATTACCCATTGTGACCTAGAAAATATTTAGTAAAAATAATTACTAAGACGATTTTCTTTTGTTTGTTTTTTTTTTTTCATTACCAAACCAAAGATAACTAGTTCAAATTTATTCGCTCGGTTCAGATCTATCGTGCCGTACAACAGCGCCTAGTTCCACTCGAAACTTACCTTATTCAAGCCTACTTATGACGTGCAGATCAATTATTGACTTAGCGCAAAATCGTTATACCAATCTATGAAGTTTTCGTTATCAACTTTTACAACGCAACGTCACGCTAGCAATACGAGCACAACTTATCGAAAACGATCTCTCATATTACTCACAAGGACAGTTCATTCAAATTTTGCCCATTCGTGGATTCAGATGTCACCTTTCAAGTTTGTCCAAGTGATTGTTGTTTTATTTGAAAAACAAAATAATTTTCAATCAAAAAAGCGATAAATAAAAATAAACTTATTTTCATTAGAAAAAGTCCTCTTGGCACGCTTACCTGCCGGTCCCGCACTTCTAATTAATAGGCTCACACACGTGTGATTAGATCATCGAATTAGCATAATTTTATTGCTTGAGAATGTTTATCCTCTTGTTTCGTGTTCGATGTAAAGAATTGTCTAATGTATCTTAGATTAAACATCTACATGAGTTTGATGTGGCTTGGATTAATTGATTTCACAAAAAAGCTGTTCAATGGCTCTCCACTTCTTCTTATTTTTGGCGCATCAACTTGAGTATCATTCGAAAGGTTGATTGACATTAAAATAATAATTCATCATTATTATTTTTTTTTTTTTTTTGTGAAAATTCGAATCGCTCATTGGCAATGTTCTGGATGGATAGATAATTCCGAATGACGCCATATTCAAAAATGGTTGAGTAGATATTTACAAGAGGTGCTTGGAATGATCTAGGTCAATCTGATTGATTGATTAATACAGTGAGCAGGTGGATTCAGAGGAATTGGTGTCTTTTGTTAATATCTGAAGTGCGTTGGATTGGATTTAAAATAAATTTAAGTTATTAAACTGAATTGAGCTGATGTCGGCGAATTAAAAGAGTCTAGATCAGTGAATTTGAAATTTCTGTTTAAATTAAAGCTTTTTTTGTCTTAATTTTGCATCATTTGGGAAAGATTTTTAAATCGCTCGTAATTAGCATAAATGGATTCATTAATATATTGGTCAACAAATTGCTATAGGTTGATACATATGCTATATTTGCAAGTCTTTGTTTGTGTCCATTAAGCAACAAATTTAGAATTTTTTTTCAGCTGGCTTTTGCACGAATAAGAAATGTAACAGATGGTTTATTCATGAGGTATAGTATTATGTGCGTTTTGCGTATTTAAATATGAGTCTGAAACACGTTTTTCCGAAAGCACGTTTACAATGGGGAGCTGCCTATTTTTATGTACATACATTTAGATTTTGGAAATGACAAGAATATGCTAATCAAATGACATTTTAATCTATTATTATCAGTATGCATTGACTATAGTCAAGGCAAGGAATCCTCCTAAAGGTTATCGAAAGAGAGTTTTAAGCGGCAGAGGGTTTTTATTCCGAATCACAACTCTAGGTGGAGTGCATTGACTGCATCTCTCGTTAGGGAGAATTTTGTGAATAACTTATTTTTTTCTGCAGTTACTTCTTCTGCACTTGTAAAGGGTGTCTCATAATTCACGCAAAATTTGAATTTTTGCGCCATTTAATAGTTCAGTGATGCCAACGGAAAGAAAAGATAACAATGTGACAGCTGACAGTTCGGGGTTAGTTAAAATGGAGCGCTATATGAAAGAACAACGCATTTTAATTGTTGGGCAATATTTTAAAAATAATGAAGGTTTGTCAGCTTTTTCCAAAAAAATCATTTTCAGTGATGAAGCTCATTTTCATCTTGATGGCTTCGTTTATCGTCAAAATTGTCGCATTGGGGGTTTTAGAAAACCCATGAGTAATTGTTGAGAGACAAATGCATCCACAACGCGTGACTGTTGGTGTGGATTTTGGGCTAGTGGCATAATCGGACCATTCTTCTTTGAAAATGAGGCTGGTCAGGCAGTAACAATTAATTGTGTTTGTTATCGTGACATGATAACCCAGTTTTTACTGCCTAAATTGCAATATATGGATTGGACCAACGTGTGGTTGCAACAAGATAGTGACACATGAAATATAGCCAGAGAAAATTCAATCACTGCAGGAGTCATTTCCTAATCGTGTAATCGGCCGCTTTTACGATCAGAATTGAACATCCAAATCTTGCGATTTAACGCCATTGGACTTTTTTCGTTGGGTTTTTTTGAAGTCAAAGGTCTTTGCAAACAAGCCCACTACCACCAACACCTTGAAAGAGGAAATTGAGAAGTTGTACTAATGAAATTCAGTCACATTTATGCGAAACGGTCATAAAAAATTTCAACAAAAGAGTGGCGGCCATTTATCCGATGGGCTATTCCATACATAACCCCAATCAGTAGCTATACTCTATGAATCAATAAAAAAAATTAAGTTTTCTACTTAAAAATCTGTATTTTGTATCAAAATTACATTTTGCGTGAATTATGGGACACCCTTTATTTGAAAGAAATAAATAGTTGTCGCAACAAGGCCTAGCTTCTCAAAACATTCGCTTTGTTTGAGTTTTTAATTTTTGGGACGAATGGAAGGACGCCGAGACAAAACGGCTAATTGAGAAGCTTTTTCATTACAATTATACTCTCGGATGTTTGTCAGACGTTCCCGAGAGGTATCCCATTGAAAAAAAACTTTAAAATTTGCTCTAATTTTTTTAAAAATTGGTTCAGAATTGGTACGACAAAAACAGAGAAGTGTGACTGATGCCGTTTGCTCTGAGAATACCGAGCTGATACCGATGAGAACATTAAACAGGGTTAAAAAGGACTTCCTGGAATTGGTTTTTAACTACCCCTACCGCTTGGTTGCTAACAGTAAATCAGTGAAAGGCATATTTATACATGATGGCGTCGTTGATATTTAAATTTCTTAATACGCACACAATTTAACTCTCTCATCTCTCTCTCCCATCCGTACAGGGACAGGGACGCCTACGCCTACGCCACCCTGGCAATATTACTATACACATATAATTGAATTGCGTTAGCCGCCATTTAACCGATAAAGCACTTTTTGTTGTCGTTGTTGTTATTGCACTCGACGTCAGTGTTAATTGTCCAGCATTATATACGATGGACAACACATTTGCATGTGCTGCCTCCCGCAACATTATTTTGCTACATTGTTTGCCAATTACCAAAATAAAGAACTCATACCTTCGGGTTGACAATGCGATGTATTATAACGCGCCAAGCGCTGCTCATGTGTCCATATACATCCAACTCGGCTATTAATGGAAGTTTACGAGTAACTAAAGTTTAACATCATTGCATCATCGGCCGCGGTTAAACTCCATCGCCCCCCTCCATTATCACGATTGGACATGGCGGCGTGTAGGGCTGTACGCCGCATTCAAACCCACATACACGACCAACTCTATAGAATACTTATTCGTGCATCCTAAAAATAATGAGGCGGCTTAACAGGATAATTGCATTAAAATCTGCGGTCGCAATGAGAACGCAAATTGGGATACATTAATAGATTTCCACATGTGCCTCTAGGATATGAAGCCGATAACGCACGTCCTGCGATGGTGCATAGACAGCATAGTGCATAGTGGATTAGATATAGCCGTTGGGAATTTTTAGCAATTCTCCAAAGGTCAAGCTGGGTCCCAACAGGTTGGCAAGAGTGCCCATGTACGGACGACACGCATTGATTTTTCATTTGCAATAATGCACCTAAGCGATTTGAGGCTGGGATTTGCATGGTAACAAATGTGTAATTAGAATTTTATGATATAGGAAATTAGGTATCACAAATTGGAGGTGATTACCATTGTGGCTGGCCGGGCATTTGGATTGCACAAGGCTTAAAAGCTGATGACAAGTTTTAATCGGTTAAAGCCGTAACAAAACAGATGCGTTTTAGAGGCTGCTTAGGGTTAAACAGAAGTGAATGGAATAATCACCAGTGAATGAATGAATTTTATTGTTGGGCACCACGCAGTATAGCTATCTTTAAAGGAAGGTCGCTTTTTTAAGTACACAAAGGGAATTTTTCCACCCAAAAAAAAAAATGATGTCAAAACGTCTTAGGCTCTTTTGATCAGCTTTCATTAAAAACCATGTTGTCTGCACATCCAATACCCCCTTGGTTCTATGCGAAAGGGCTTACCCTTGTAAGAGGTGTCTTTGTAGCACGATGAAATGGCGATTCGTTGTCACTTTAGTACGTAATTTTGTAGCCCGGTTAGACAAACCATTTAAATACTCCGGAGCTATATCTGTACATCGCGCTATGGAGTCAATGCATACAAAAACGAGATAAAAGTCGATTTTTTTAAATTGCAAAGCTAAGAAGTAAAGTTTCTACCAAACGGTAGTTTCATTCCCATAGATTAAGAAACTGTGTATATTTCTTTTATTCCAACTAATTTCGACGCAGAACTAGTTCAAAGTCAGTGAAAACGAGAGCATTATTTTTTGATTGCATCATCAAAGAAAAAAAATTGTTTGTTTCAATTATTTATTTTTTTAATATTTTGGAACATTTGATTCAACTTTTTACATGTATAATTCAGTTGCAGGTGGTCCTCATATATCCAATAAATTTCATGTTAAAATTTTGTGTTTTAATATTTTTGGTGATTTAATTAAAAACTTTTCATTAAAATGTAATTTGGTTCTTTCTTCTTTAATCATTTTCTTGATGTATTCTGTCGAATTCTGTTGTGTTGTTTATGTAAAATGATAAAGTGAATCATAGAGATTCAGTTAGAAAAAAAAAAAATTGGTTGCAGGTTTACTTATTATTGGTGTTAATAAATGTTGTGTTTTATGTACTTTTTTTCTAAAAAAAAAAAAAACACAAATTTTCTTATATTTGAAGGATCATCCGGCTTAATAGTTCTTAAAAAAAAAAAAGTTTATATCATGTGATAAAAACGTGTTTTGTAGTTTAATTTAAATCCAAATTGGATTACTTAGAAAAATATTTGCTAGATAAGGCTTGCTTGTGGGGTAGGTCCGCTCGAAGAATTCAATTCTAAAATATGCCGTTTAAGGTTTGAATTTGAAATTATGAAATGTAAAGGGTTTTATGGTGAATGACCCGCTATTTCGGTAGCTGGCACTTTTGAAGCTTTTATTCTTTGACATTTGACAAGGAGAAACTACGCCATTACTAAAAATGGAACGATTCAACAACACATTGAAATTAATAAAATTCATTGAAAATATTTTACATCTTAATATATTTCCGATAATTAATAAATAAAAATATTAGAAAATCTAGGAATTTCTCATTTTCTATCAATAATTCACAACTTACTCTATAGTTGTGATTATTTCGATGGGATTGTTTCAACAACAACCCGAACTTACCCTATTTAATATCGTCGAACTTTGTGCTCCCTTAATCAGCCACTAATCGAATCTTTTAAGAAAAGTTGCTTCGCAAATGTTCCCAATACTTAGATGCTCAGATGCACTGGAAACAGCCCCATCACAAAGTAAAGATATAGATCACAAAATTGAGGTCAAAATTTAAATAAAAACTATATTTTCAAAATACTCTGCACGATTTCCAGTACAGCCGATTTGCCTAGCGCGCGCTTTCCACACCGGTCCGCCATAGAAAATAACATATAAACTAAATCAATTTCCCAAGGTGCAAGAGACAATCATGTCCAAGTTGGACCGAAGACGAAAAGGTGTGTACGGACCACCGCTTGGCAAAAAGGTATATGATTCGCGATTTAAACACACCTCCACATTCAACTTCGAACTTTGAATCATTGCAGTGCTTGGTGTTCTGCGATGACGTTGGAATGCCTTCGAAAGACACCTACGGTTCGCAGCCACCCCTAGAACTGGTACGCCAATGGCTGGACCACGGCTACTGGTCAGATTTGGTCGACACAACGAAACTGGAATTGATTGACATGGTAAGAGAAAGGTCGCACCAAAGTTCATCCGGCCGTGTTTATGCAAACCCTCTTGCGACTCATAGTTGGTTTTAATTCACATGCGTATCCCTTCGTTCTAACCATTCACATCATCATTCTTCATTGCAGGCTTTTGTTGCGGCAATGGGCCCGGTCGGCGGTAGCAATTACATATTCCCTCGCCTCTATCGGCACACGTTCGTGGCGGCAGTTGATGCCTTCGAAGACGCCACAATCACGAAAATATTTACAACAATTGGCGACTGGCACTTCGCCAAGGACTATGCAGACAAAGTGGCGCTCCTCTCCAAAGTAAGTCTATTCCGTATCACTGCCGAAACCGTAAATCATTTCACCCACACTATATCCAACACCAACATATACCCATCATGCAGGGTCTGGCCGAGGCAATGGTCAACATTTATCGCCGAGCGATTTCGGTATTCCTGCCAACTCCGGCTAAATCGCATTACACCTTCTCGCTACGTGACATAACCCGTGTGTTCACGGGAATCGTGCTCATGCCACCCAAACGCTTACCCGATCCGGAGAAATTAGGACGTCTATGGGCGCACGAAACCTATCGGGTTTTTTATGACCGGTAATGGAGTAAACCACCGGTCACAGAGGCAACTGGCAAAAACAAATCACTTCCTTGATGTGATTATGGGGTGTCTGCTGCTAGCTGTGGACCGTTTTATATTTCAGCCCGATACGAGCCAACTAAAATCTCATAATCATTTTGTCATTTGAACACAGTTTGATAGAACAGCGGGACCGCGATTTGCTATTGGATATGACACGTAATGCATGCAAGGTCCATCTGCGCTTCAGCCTCGAACAGGCCATGGATGACCGCATCCAGCAAGGTGCCAAATTGACAGATGACGATTTACGAAATTTATTTTTCGGCAACTACATGGAACCGGATGCGGAACCGAAAATCTACGATGAGGTCGAGACCTATGACAAATTGGAAAAGGTCATGCAGTACTATTTGAAGGAGTACAATGCATTCTCGAGTACACCCATGGATTTGGTGCTGTTTCGGTTTGCTATCGAGCATATTTCCAGGTGAGTGCGAGGGTGAGTAGATTTTGAAGGATTTGTTGGTTATTTTGTGGCATTGTTCGGGAACAGGGTTTCGCGGATTCTGCAAATGCCACGAGGTAATATTTTAATGGTCGGCATGGGTGGTTCCGGCCGTCGGAGTGCAGCTAAATTGGCAGCAAATATCGCCGACGCCAAACTGATGACCGTTGAAATAAAAAAGACGTACTCGATGTCCGACTGGCGGGAGGATTTACGCAAGATTCTGATGACTGCTGGTTTTAGCTTGACTCATACGGTGTTTCTGTTTTCCGATTCGCAGGTAAGTGTGTGTATGGGTGTGGGCGACTGAATTGGAACTGGAGGCTACTTTGCCAGAGAATTGTTAGAGTATGCTCTTCTGAAGTCAAAGGGGTCAGTGGAAAGCAGCTGCCATTGAATGGAGTGCGACTTATAGCATGGGCCAGTACACCTGACCAGATGCGACTCATTGATGCCTCACTAAGCCTGCTGCCATTAAGCCCTTCTGCAGATTGGTACAGTGCCATTTATTGCTGTAACAATGTTCGTTAGGAACACAGCTGAGCTGGAAAAATCTAAAGATCTTCGCTAGACTCCACAATAAACTCGTGCAATTTTCTGGTGACAAACTGCATCCGTAAAACATCAGCTAGGTTCTAGCGAACTATTTGCTTTTCAGTGTTTTAAAGCAGTCTTAACTCAACCGATTTGCCTGGCAATATGCTGCTCAGACTAACCACCGTTCAACTATTGGAAAATCGGTATAAGCTCTCTACCGGTTGCCCAGTCCAAAAACACAAATTCAAGCTGCCCATTTCCATCCAAAAGCCAATAGTTTTCTGCAACCTTTTTTGCGGCACAATTTTCGACCCCATAAGGCCTACCTTTCTCGTCACACTAACTGCCATCTGCCACTTAGCGAGTTCCAAATTGTTGTCAGAATTGTGTAGATGATGAGATCTAAGAAACTGTCTCATTTAACAAAAAAAATCGGATGAAAGAATCTAACCAGACCGACGAGGTAGTTTTAGACCCAAAATCTTTATGCCTCGGAAGATTTTCGGCAAAAACTTTCGTTTTTTTATACCTCTCCAACTATCGCACTGAGTTAGGTTACTTTTTTCGATTATCATTGTCGCATTCTCGCCTTTCTCTAATCAGAAAAGATATCGGCTTCATAAACTGCATCTGCTAGTCAATACTATTGTAGTTTTTAGGACTTGAATCGGGGTAATAACCTCAACTTTATTGGAAGTCGTGGTCTTTACACCATCACATCTGCTGCAATCTACTTCACTCAGAAAAAAATATTGTAACATCAACAATGTGTTGCCTAAAATGAACGCAAATATCTAAATCTTGAAAACTTAAAAACCAGTTTTTTTATGAAAAATAAAAGTTAAAGCAATAATTTTTTTAAAAATCTCAATCTTAACAATCTTATTATTTCCGAGTGTTCCGTAGACTTTGCAAGGACTTCCCGGGGAGACTGATATACTCTCATAAAACTGGAGCCTTGTATACCTTGTATTTTCTCAAAGGCTGTGGATATTCTGCCGAAACCCCTTATCGCTGAACTTCTTCCGTGGCTTTTTCTGTTTTAACTGCAATTTTGGACGATACTCATAATTATTTTTAGTGTCCAGGCTAACTATTTCGAACTCACAATGGCAAAATATTGCATACAAGATTGCATAATGTGACCTACCAAATATATAACATGAAGGTTAAAAATGAAATAGTAAGGCCCTTTCTGTTTTGATAAGTCGATAGTAAACTAAATTTGTACTGTAAAGGCTTTGAACTTGCTTGGTGACTTCTTGAACTCCTGTGGACCTCCTGCGAATATCCCTTTCAATTCTTAAAAAAAAATCGTATTTCGTTTCTATTTCTATTTGTACGACACTTATCGTGGAATTTTTAAAAACAGTCGCTCAAGCGGACTTTGTACTAATTTGGAGCTAGACCCTTCGTGGCCTTTTTAATACGGCAGAGCAAGGATCTTTTTTAAATCAAAACTACTTTAGTTTTTCTCTGCAATTGGTTCTGCAAAGCTCCGAAATAACGCCGCCTAAATCATAAAAGCTACAAGCCCTTCTGGTATACGGTGCTCCTACTTTCCACAGTATCTCTAGATCTCTATATTCTGTAACCCTTCCCTCAGTATTCGTATACGATGATTAACTTTCAGGCAGTGATTGTTGAGATACATTTTGCACCTCATCCTGTGCTGACCAGTGGACAGTCTTATATTTCATCGTAACACGGAAACCTTTCAATTGTAGTATTGTAGGGCTTGACAGATACACGAAGGGTTTAAGAGGTCAAACCTCTCATGGTCCTGTATATATGGATCCGTTGCGTTAACTTTTTATATTTCGTGTCTACACCGGTAAACTACAATGAAAACCATAAACGACGAATTTATTGCCTGAGAGGACCTAGGACCTACTCTTCTTCTGTTTGAACTTTCATTCTCCAAAGCTTGTCGTTGCAGTCGGCCTAAAGGCCCAGATCAACTTGTTCCATCCCTTCATCGCTACTAAATGCATTCCAAGTATACTGAGCGTAAACTGTAGCCTCGTGTGCGTTTACATAAATGCAACAAACCACTCAGTTCAAGTTATAAAAAGAAAACTCAACAACAACACAAAACAAGTAAAAGTGTTATTATCGGCTCGGCGGATGCTTTTATACCCTCCAATGCATACAAGTCATGCAAAATTGTAGGCTATCGACGCTATAGTGTTTTTTTTAACATGTGTTTTCTAATATTGATTTTGTATGGGAGGTACCAGAACTGCTTGACCGACATATCCCATTTTCAATACCAACCTGACGACGATAAAAAGAAGTCCTTCCACCAAATTTCATTCGCCTATGTCAATTCCTTTGGGAGCTATCGTGCTCTCAGCAGACGGACATGGCTAAATCGATTCAGAATGTGATCCTGTTTCAGAATATATACACCTTATGGGGTCTCCGGTGACTCCTTCTTGACAATACAAATGTAATGACATAGTGAATATACCTTCCTGTGGAGTGTATAAAAATGACCAAGTTTTGGCACGTTTCAAAATAAATAGTCCCTGGCCAAGGTTTTCCAAGCCAGAGGGATTCGTAAAATTTTCTCAGCTAAGATATTGTTAAAGATCTCCTCTATAGATCTCCATTGACTTCGGGACATCAAATAAAGGTCAAACATTTCGTATATTTCAATCGTGACATTTTGCAGAGCAACTGTGAAAACTAAATTCAATTTCGAGCAGCAGTTTCGAAGTTTATTCCGAACAAACGCCTTTCGGAAAGAAGTTGCAGCCTATATAGTTTGTATGTCAGAAGGAAGTTGCATCCCAAAGCTTGTTTGTGCGTTTTCTTCAACTGTACATTATTGGAAATTAAATTCACCCCCAGAACACATCATTAGTGGCCTAAAGCTGACTGCAAGGACTTTTTGACAAAAAAAATTTAAATTGGTATAAAATCTGACGATAATGGCTGAAATTCGCCTTAAATCCTGATTATAATTTCGGCTCAACTTTAATGCATAAAAGAGAGCCATTATCGCCACCCCTCCTTGACATAAATTACAAAGCAGTGCGTATTCCAAGACCGTATATAATTATTCGTCAAAACACTCTCGTCTACATGAGCGCATCAAGTCCTTAGCCAGCTGACATACACACTAACACAAACTCCCCCTCTCAGTGCACATGCACACTTAAATTTAATCGAATCGCTATGGGATTGTCGTCCTTTCATCAAAGTTTATCACTTTTGTTTCAATCTCTCGCTCGATAGCACAGGCATACAGGTATTGACTCCCCCCTCCCCAGTTGATTCCGATAGGACTCGCCTCAGAGGCAGTATATTTTAATCTCGATTATTCTCCATCATCACATGTTTGTTGTATTAAATTTACAAGTGGTAATCGAAATTGTTGTCACACTCACCTTTTCCCACATAGACAGAGACAATGGGTGTCAATCGCCCACTCTGGCAGAAACACACATCGCATTCCCTTGTGGCGTCTGGTCCCTGCCACTTGACACACAAGTAATTTAATTAAATCCTACTTAAGTCGTAACAGCTCTCCGTCTCGCTCGCTCATACTTATTTCAATTCGATATATCCGGTCGATTACTTGAAACTAAATTAAATCGATTCTCCGTGTACGCTCGCATGAGCCGGGCATGTCCTATTATGTCTAATGAATTCATCCTGTGCATATCAGGCGGTGGACGAGTGCTATATCGAGGACATCAATGGAATATTAAACACCGGTGACCTGCCCAATCTCTACCAGTCCGAGGAGAAGGCGACAATTATGGAAAATATGACAAATATCGCCAAGCAAATGGTAAGGACGAAGTGTAATCGTATTTCTTAGCGTAAATCACATCGAACGTGTGTGAAAACCGACAACCACAACACAATGATAATAATCGTAAATTGTTATTGAATCTCTTCCCAACACCATCATTATCCACGTCGTCGTCGTCACCCGTTATGTGTCGTTGTAAGGCTCGAGAAATAGATCCGTCGCCGATTGAAATGTACGGCTACTTCATTGAGAGGGTACGTGAGCAGTTGCACGTTGCATTGGCCTTCTCCCCCATTGGTGATTCGTTCAAGGAACGTCTCAGGATGTATCCATCTCTGATCAACTGTTGCACCATTGACTGGTAAGTAAATTCCTGTGCATCACACTCGTCCTTATCGAGGCATGTGCGATGAACATTATTTGCTATATAAATATGTGCCCGTATACATCCTGGGTAAGTAAAGTAAATTGTATCCCTTAAGCGGTAAACCCTCCCCAGAGACGTACACGTATTAGCATTTAAACGCAATCAGGTGCGGACAGGATATATAATCATTTACATGCCCGGCTGGTTGTTCTCATGGGTGGTTTCTCGCACAGGTACATGGCATGGCCAGTGGACGCCTTGGTACGTGTGGCAGAGCATTTCATCAGTTCAATGAATCTGAACAAGACCGAAGAGGAGGATGCATCCGCAGATGAATTGCATCCATCGCCTCGCGGCAGTCAATCGAGTCTGGCTGCAGATAAGGTTGTTGCCCTATCACAACTGGATCAGAGTCTCGTCCAGATGGTTATGTACTTCAATGTGTCCGTCGTCGATGCCAGCGAGAAGTAAGTACCGAAACAGGGTGCATGCTTGTTTATTTGTGATCCATGTGCAGGTGCTTCCGAGAGCTCGGACGGAGGAACTATGTGACGCCGACATCGTATCTGGAAATGCTTAAGGCCTTCAGGAGTTTCTACAGCAGAAAGTTTAATGAAATAACACAACTTAGGGACAGGTTGGCAATCAGAGGGCCAAGTGTGATTGAACAATAAATTATTATATACCCGTAGATACACAATTGGCTTGGAGAAGCTGGATTTCGCTGCGGGTCAAGTGGGCGAAATGCAGGAAAACTTGTACGACTTGCAGCCGAAACTGAAGGTCCTCTCCGAGGAGACCGAGAAGATTATGGTGAATATTGAACGAGAAACGGCTGAGGCGGAGAAGAAGAAGGAGGTGGTGGGTGCCGACGAGGCTGCGGCCAACGAAGCTGCGGCCGCCGCCCAAGCGATTAAGGACGACTGTGAGAGTGATTTGCAGGAAGCGATACCCGCTATGGAAGCGGCCCTGGACGCACTCAACACCCTGAAGCCAGCCGATATTTATGTCGTGAAGTCGATGAAGAATCCGCCGTACGGTGTCAAGCTGGTCCTTGAAGCAGTTTGTGTGATTAAGGGCATAAAGCCCGACAGGAAGCCCGACCCAAGTAAGTCCAACTTAGCCGTTTGTTTTTGGCACATTTTCACTATACTCCTTCGCCGACTTAGGTGGTCGCATGATTGAGGACTACTGGGGGCCGTCCCAGAAGATGCTGGGCGATATGAAATTTTTGGAATCTCTGAAGACCTTTGACAAAGACAACATCCCGCCGCCTATTATGAAGAGGATTCGCGAGAAGTAAGTCATCTACGTACATTTTTCTAATTTTTTTTTGTGGTCGCTCAAATTGAGTACCTTAGATCCAAACTTGAAGTAGTGTTCAGTGTGGAAAATGTGTATGTGCTTGCCCTCATCCTACACATCAATTATTGTCAAAATGTGTTCCCCATTTCACGTCTAACTTCCCCCCACAGGTACATTTCAGATCGAGATTTCATCCCGGAGAAAATCAAAAGTGCCTCGACAGCCTGCGAAGGTCTCTGCCATTGGGTGCGTGCCATGGATGTCTACGACAAGGTGGCAAAAATCGTCGCCCCAAAGAAACTCGCCCTGGCCGAAGCCGAAGACGAGCTGAGCTCTCAAATGGAAAAGCTGAACGCCAAGCGAGCCGAACTGCAGGAGATTCTGGACAAATTGCAAAAACTAAACGACTACTTTGCGGAGAAGTCACGCGAGAAGAAGCGTCTCGAAGACGACATTGATAATTGTGAAAAAAGATTGAATAGGTACGACGCCACCTTCAAAAATTTATGGGCACATTTCAAACAGCAACAGACTTTTCATTTTTCCATTAAATCACATTTTGCAGAGCGGAAAAGCTACTGGGCGGTCTGGGTGGCGAAAAGACTCGATGGTCGGATACGGCAGATCGTTTGCATGAATCAATTCACAATATTGTTGGCGATGTGCTCCTAGCCGCCGGCTGCATTGCGTATTTGGGATTTTTTCCAACTGAGGTAAGCAAATAAAATCCGCGAAATTGATTGGATTTTTGCGCCGCGTTTTTTTTTTTTTTGGCAACGATACGAACATAATACGACTACGAAAAACGATGCCCCCGAAGCTGTGAGTAGTCGCCGCAATACGTCACCTCAGAGCGGCCGGTATTCAGCTGATGTTGTATATTTCATTTGCTTCAATCGACTGGAAATTAATTTTCGATATAACATAAATCAACAGAGTGAGATATATATTTCTGTTTGAATGGTTTTTTTTTTTTTTTGATTTTTGGTTCACCATTTATCGTGAGAAATGAACGGCCAGCAAAATGTCCTTTCATTTCAATGACATTTAACATTGATGAACGTCAATTGATATCGGTGTGGATGGAGCTGGATACAATGATGGTGATGATTATGAGGGCAGTCGACAACATTGGCTTTGATCTGTGTCAATATTGGACAGTTGAAGCTATGTAAACATTAACAACAGTGATATTTATTCGGGGTGTGTTTTGTTTTCTTTGTTTTACTATGACAAGTTGTAGGCTGTTAAAGTTTAAAAGATGGATCGAGAACTTTTCAGGGTTCTTAAATCTCCAATTAGGAAGGTCAACTTGGGTGTCGAATTATTTAATTACATGTATATTTAGAACTTCAGGGTGAACTATTCGGAGGGGTGAAGCCATGGTAAAATGATTTATGCCAGCTCAACGGATAATTCAGAGCATTTCCTGGCTCAAGGTAGTTGACAGTCGCTGTTTTTTTTTTCATAAATCCCTTGATGGCTTTAAGACGAAGCAAATGTTAGTCGGAATTTGACTAACCATTTTTGGGGGAATATCTTTTCGATTGGGCGGACGTCGCTTTAGATCTGTTCACTGCATCGCAAATTGTGCGCTCAAGCTCGGTACGACGGTTATAGTTGTCGAAAAATATTAACGTAAACCTTGGTAGGTACAAAGTAAATTTAAAAGGCGTTGAGCTGTGTTCAAAAGATTCTATTTCATGAATTTGTTATTGCAAGTTAGATTTCTGTGGTCACAAGGCAAAACAGCTTAAGTCTGTTTTACTCATTGTTCAGGAGAGCAGTTTAAAGTTTTTTTACTCCATTGACTCTAGTGACTTAAGCTGTTGTTTTTTTTTTAAATTGTGGCCACTTTTTTAAAGATACCTACAAAGCTGAAAAAAATTTACAAAATAGATTTAGGTACGCTGAATCTAATGGCATTGAAATCTCAATTTCGTCTTAAGTCGACTTAAAAAACTTATTTTTGACAGGTGCATTTTTCGCAGAGCTGCCAACGTTGAAAATTCGATTGGATTGACTTTTCTAATAAGTTTCGTATACCATGTTGGTCTATGATGTGTTGCTCTCGCGTTCTCCCTCAAAAAACAGACATTTTTCTGAGTTTACTGTCCCTTGTTCAGATTTGAAAACTCTCCCGTCCGTCGTAGCTTTTGGTGTGCATTATACCGAAGTCAGTCTTACAATACAGTAGGTGTCATCATCATTTGACGATGTCGAAGTTGATAAAAGTCGCGAACAGTTCGATGCGCTACTTTCTCCATTTTTTCTATGCAGGCAGGGTCAAAGATTATTAAAAAGAGATTGCTTTAAAAACGCTTTGTTGATGTCGGGGACTACATTCAAATAAAATTGGGAGTCCTGTGGCACACCCAGAAGGTTTCTAGGCAACCGTCACAAGTAAGTGTTTTTATTTTAATACAACCAATTTATTAAACAAATTTACCACTTTGAAAATTACCCCCGTCGTCGTCGAATCGAATTGAACACAAGCTGATGGGAGTATTAACTTAAACCATCCAAGACCCACTCGTCAATCAGGCCGACCTAATTGAAATATTCCGGGTTCGGAGAGCTATAGTTGAAAAATTGTGAAAAGTCATAGGAAAAGGCGTCAATTTTTTTTTTTTTTTTTAATTTATTTTTATTAATTCAATCTTTAAACTTATATCTTAGACAAAAACGATTAAATCTAATTTAAAACTAACATTTATCTTATTCTAGCTTAGTGGCCCTTAGCGAGCGCTCTAAACTTAACAATATGCTTAAAATTATTGCCTTTCGGCCTTAAGCGTCAATTGTGTGTGCATTTATTCATGGCAAGGTTTGAGCGCAGCCGTTTTCGAAAGCCAACTTTGAACTTTAGTGAAATGAAGTCGTGTTATATTTATTTTAAGCAATAGTTGGCAAATGACCTTTTATATTTAGAGCCACTTTAGTTTCCCTATTTAACTTTCTCCATTACGTAGTAAGAGAAAGATATTGCATTCGTACAAAATTTCGAACTCGAGATGTTAATCAATTCTGACATTACGATGATAGAGGAACTCAAAAAAGACCTAAGTCCTACAGCCTAATCGACGATTTGTTTCAAACTTTGGATTTGGGGTTTTGGGGGCTTACTGTTCGGGCCACATAATTTTGGGCCCTAATGGTACCTATCGCATATATCGGTCTGAAAAACGTTTGATTTTTTTTTTTTTCGAAAACTGCTTTAAACATTTCAACCAAAATTGATATTTAGGCTTAAGTGTGTGCGTGTGTGCATACAGCATTTTTCGCTAAAAAATCGAATAACAATTGCACTTATTCCAAAAACGGTCAATACGACTGCAACAAAAATGAATTCCTTCGGTAATATGGTCGTTTCATACTTTCTCTAAATTATCGCACAATGAATTTTTGAAAAAAGAGCTTTAAAAACAAAAACCGTTTTTCATACTCGTATACTTGAAAACGCACATAACGATTTCGACCAAAATCCGAACTTAATGCAAAAAATTAATAAATAAACAAAATTATTGCGCTCTTCATTTTCCATTCGATTTTTTTTTAATACCAATTTTCATATCTCGAAAACCCCAATTTCAAATTTGAGGAAACTTTTACCACCAAGTAATGCTTACATCCTGAACAACACCTTGTAAATAGCTTTTAGCTAAAAAGTATTTTTCGAACGAATCATTGCAATTTTCGTTACTTTTCTGTCTGCATAATTTTTCAATAACCGCTCACAAACTAGAACATGCCGTACCAGATCAGAAACTACTGCTACGCTTGTTCTTGTAATAAATAAAAAAAAAAGTCGTGTAAGCTATAATAGCATTTTTATCATAAATGGGGAGATTATAACAAAAATATGGTAACATATTTATGTGAAAATAGATCGGGAAATATACATACCTAAGTAATTAAAAAAAACGGATTTTTTCGAATTTTGTGAGAAAATCTACGAGATCTTATTTCGAATACTGATTTTATTTAATTATATTATAGCGGTTTTTGTAAAATTTCGCAGACCAAACAGTACCAAATATTACAATGTTTAGTTTGAAAAATACTATTTGGCTGGAAACCGATTACAAGTTATTGTTTGGGATGTAAGCATTACTTGGATTTTTAAGTTTTATCTAAATCGAAAGTGGGGTTTTCGAGATATGAGCTGTTGTTAAAATTAGCGTTTTCGGTGACTCCAATTGAAAATTAAGTACGCAATAATTTTGAAAATATCAATTTTACTTAAAGTTTTCATTTTGGTCAAAATCGTTACTGCCGCTTTCAGGTAAACTAAAGAAAACTAAAATTTTCAAAAATTACTTTCTTCAAAAATCCATTTTACGATAACACAGAGAAAAACTGAGTTTGTTATTAAGTTAGAAATGACTATATGACGTTAGAAATTAATTTTTGTTACAATCGTATTGACCGTTTTCGATATAATGTTGAAATATCAAAAGTTCCGTTTTTAGCGGAAAACTGAGCCGTTTTTGAACAAATCAAATTGGTATGAAAATTGATGAACGGAATCCGGGTAGCCGTTTAGGCTGTAGGCTTCGGGACATACGGACATGCAGACGGACAGAATTATGCCACCCACTTTTTTGAGTTCCTCTATCATCGTAATGTCAGAATTGATTAACATCTCGAGTTCGAAATTTTGTACGAATACAATAGGGAAACTAAAGTGGCTCTAAATATAAAAGGTCATTTGCCAACTATTGTTTAAAATAAATATAACACGACTTCATTTCACTAAAGTTCAAAGTTGGCTTTCGAAAACGGCTTCGCTCAAACCTTGCCTAATGACTTTTCACAAATTTTTCAACTACAGCTCTCCGAACTCGGAATATTTAAATTTAATCGGCCTGATTGACGAGTGGGTTTAAGTTAATACTCCCATCAGCTTGTGTTCAATTCGATTCGACGTAGGGCGTAATTGTCAAAGCGGTACTTTTTTTTAATAAATTGGTTGTATTCAAATATAAACATTTACTTGTTTTTGACTGGAAAAAAAGAAAGAATAAGAATATATAAATTTAGCCATTTTTAATGAGCTTTTACAGCGTGCCATTGTCTTCGTGAATTCCAGAAGGCCCCATAAAACATGGAGAGGCTAATTCATAACCCAAAGGGGGTTGCTGAGTTTCCAGAATGTAAGTGTGCAACTGTCACCATCTGTTCAGCTTTTGGACTGGAGTACTACATACAATTTTATGTCGGTCAGTAATGGCCCCTAACTAAAGTTCGCACCTGATACATAATACATATGTAATAAAATTAAAAGCGTGTCATGTGCCGAATTTAATATTCAACAATAGCATAAAGTAGGGTAATGAGCTATAAGCCCATTATGAACATAATTGCAAGTATAACACATATCCACATAGAATGTTGTAAGCTTTATTTTCAGTTGAGTAGAGTTATGGTCCGTCCCTCGCTTTGATTTTATTTAGCTCGTGCTTTTTTTAATTACTTAATACCACTGATATTAAATTAAATCGCTAGGTACATTTATTAAAATAAAATTTCCAATAGCGCAAAGTGCAGGTGTAGTTATGTTTATTTTTTTCATTAAACCTCCACCAACTCTATATAGAATAAGAATGCATCAAATTATTGTCACATGTGAGATATTGCGGACATGTTGCGAGGTTTAATTTAAATATTTTTGTACGCATTTTTGTTTACTCTGTAAACATTGTAACTGTGCGGCTAAATATTTGAAATATTCGACATCAATTTTTCCAGTTTTTTTGTTTATCCTTCATGAGTATTGATATTGATGTCATAACAGAGAGAGAGCTTAAATCAACTCGACTGTCGATATTATGTTTTACAAAAATAAGGTCAATTGTTTGCCCATTGAAATGAAGCATCGATTTCAATCGAGGGCTTAATTATTTCAAATCAAATAGATATTCACGCAAATGTTTTTAATTATACGGTGCGGTAAATGATAATGTTTATTTCCATGTGTTTTTCTAAAGCGCCATTTGACATAGGTACGATTATGTTTGGTGAGTCCATTTCAAATGTGTGTGTGATTAAAAAAAAAAGCCTCGTACCATGCTCAACAGAAGTAATAAAGGAAAACAAATCCCCGCACACAAATTATGCAGTAAATCTCGCAGTTCGCAGCGGATTGCTTTCGCAGAACATTTCAACTGGTTTATGCACTCGCTCTCTGTATCCATTTGACCCCTGACATTCATCGTACGAGTACAAACATCTAGCATAATTTTCCCAATGAGCAAATTAATTCCACAAAAGGATATACCAACGTTTTACCAACAACATTGCAGGTACCCCGGCCGGATTCACGGCAAACATGTTCTAAGGAAAGGAAAACGTTTTGCAAATGATCCAATTAGTTGGTATGCGTACAACCCATTCATCATCATCACCATCGTTATCCTGGCGTAGGAATGGCTGCTACCTATTATGCACCAGGAGAATTAGATATTAGCAAGAAAAACATCTGAAATTATACTACTCGCTAACTTTGTGCATGTGCAATTGTTTTATCATTCATTTAGTACCGTGTTAGTATCCTATCGGATTGGAATGGTTTGTGCATTAGCAGGAACATACCATGCACGGAAAGATTCTCGCTGGCTGCTACCTTGGGAAATCCGATGCAGATTCGCGCTTGGTCATTGGCTGGCCTACCGTCGGATAATTTCTCTGTGGAAAATGCCATCATAGTGGCGAATGCAAATCGGTATCCGTTGTTAGTTGATCCTCAAGGTGAGTATGATGATTTGTAGTTGGCCTTGTGATTTTTTTTAATGTTGGCTTATACATTTTTCGAAATGCATTAAATGGGCTTCTTGGGGGTGGAGAGTATTTTACATTTTGCTACACGAAGTAAACGTCCTTAAGAAAAGACTGCGATGGCAAAAAAGGTCACTTACAGACCGCTAAACTCGGACAGAAATAAGACTGGTTACAATCCGAGCACAATGCGCGTTGCGCAAGAGCAAGCTTCATCGGTTTAACCAGTGTAACAAATGTTGGACAAGAGGTCAAATAAGGGGCACTCTGTGTAACAGAAAAGTCGGAGAATGCACTCAAAAAAACTCTGACCTGTAAAATAGTTTGAAGGTCCTGATGGCAGAGGCCATAAACCCTCCCAATTGCAGTTTTTATTGTCGCCTTTATTTATAGCAGAAACCTTAACATTCACGATTTTTGAACTGCATTCCTAAAAATGCAGGTCTTCTAGTCTTCTCAGTTAGCACCTGATTTTGAGCAGTTCGACATATTTAGAAGTCTCTTTTTATTATTTTAGTTTTCATTGAGTCCCTGGGCAAATGATTCGCATAATCGAATCGACTCTCGACCCTTCAGTCATCACCACTTTAATGGAACAACTTATACCCATGGTTGTCACTTGCAAAAAAAAATAGATACCAAAATTAAAAAAAAAAAAATAACCAAACCAAGTTAAAAACTACCAAAAATCCAGAATGTTGATTAAACACGAAAAAAGCCTCTATTCGACGAACATAATATAAAAGAGTATCCCAAGGCAGTGAAAAAATGTACATTCGCCTAAGCCTAGTATGTTCTTCACGTGAAGTCCAATTTTCATACACATTTTTCAACCAAAATGTCAAAATATGTTTTCCACGTGAACATTTTACCAGGCAGTACGTACGTTCGAGTGAATAAAGCTGCTTAAAAGACTGATGTGTAGGTGGCGATAGTCAATTCTCTCCACGGCTTTTTCACTTGGATTTTATTGTACGTCCCTCTAAATTTTTGACTTTTAGTCGTGAAAAATTGTGTCGACATGAACTCATTTTATTTTTATTTATAAAATACATTTTTCAAACATAAAAGTAGGAACTCTTTCAGCAGTTCAACAACGGCAACTATTAAAATAAAAGAAATAGGACTTGACTTACTAAAGAATAAAATTAATATTAATATATTATGTCATAATAATAATGAAGCATTTACATTATTATTATGACTTTTATTTCTTTCGGTGCTCTTGCTTACAAATTTACCAAAACCAGTAAAATATTACCAAATTACCAAAAATATTCAATCAAAAAAAAAAGTTACCATATTTGGTAAAATATTACCAAGTGTCAACCGTGCTTATACCATATTTTTTTTATTTATTTCAAAATCGCTTACAAAGTAAGACAAGAGTCTTATACATTTTTGAAAGCCTTTAAATTAATTTAAGAATTTGAATTTAATTTATTTATTAAGCTATTAAAATCATTACATATTTATTAAAAAGAAATCGAAATTTAAATAGAGAAAATAATAAAAAAATTAATAAATAGGTAGATATTATCAATGAAATGCCAAATAGTTTAAAAGTAAACATTTAAATCTTCTTGTGCTCTTTAAACTTCTCATACTTATGGGCAGGGACTTCCAGAGGCGAATAACATGGACGAAAAATTGACGCTCAGTACTAAGAAAATTGTATCGAGGTAGTATAAGAGCAAAAGACCTTGTTGACCTATTCGCACCGGTCCGAAAACCGGTTTTTCCAAGAAAGAAACACGCCTTTTGCTATATTCAGCAAATTCAGCAGAACTGCTGACTGGACAGATGTGACAAATAACAACTTAAGATCATTTTCCACACTTAACTGTTGGGCTAATATTATTTTTAAATGCTCTGAATTCATTTTATTTGTGTCGCAATTAATGCGATCGAAATTTGTAACCGAAATAGTTTACACAGAAGTTTTACGATTATGTGGGACACTGGCTGATAAACGTCAAACGAAAACTAGTTGGTGTTCGGTGTGAAAGCACCGACGAGTTTTCGACGAAAATACATTTTTCGGTGCGGTGCGAAAAGGGTATAAGATTCTCTTGATTTAGAAGGTCCTAACTAATGAAGTTCTAGAGGGTCTAGTCCACTTGTAAATACAATCAATTGAAGAAATCGGAAGGCAAAACAAGTGTTGTGCAAAGATGAAAATTGCTTGATGCTCCTCACATTTTTGATCCTCGTTATCTGAGGCATAAACGTTTAGAAAAAACCTTAAATAAAATAAAAAGTTTTGTGGCGCAATACGGTCTGGAGCTATATGTATATCAACCTGCCCTATTCGAGTTTACAGAACTCCTTGACAAAGATCATAGAATTTCAGATGCCAACACTCTTCAGTCCGCCATGAATTACAGATCTCAAATCGCAAAACTGTGAACAACCAAAAGCACTCTATCCATCATCAATGCGCATCAACGAAATGCAGATATTACGGAAAAGTATTCATCCGTCATTGGCATTTCAGTGTCTCTATTTCCGTAACGTTCGATTTTATCCCCATTGGGCCATTCAAATATTAATTCTCCACCCCTCCAGAATCAGCCCTCATTTCAATTTTAATTTATTTATCGCTTAATACTAGCTGCTTAATTTGGCTGTCATCCATGTATCCTCCACCGCCGCCCACCGCACTTAATCGTTTTTATTTATTTCTCGTCGCCACCTCTCCCGCCATCACCGGAACGGAACAGTTCAAGCCAACAAGTGGATAAAAAATATGGAAAAGGATAATGATCTAAAAGTGATTAAGCAGAGCGACGACAATTACATGCGCGTTATAGAGTTGGCCATCAATTATGGTAATCCGGTGCTGATTGAGAATGTTGGTAAGATATATATACTTTTAGTGGCTTTATGATTTTTGATTCCACACATACATACTGCATACTCATATATCCTTTAGTTGTTTGTGAATTTTGTTGTTTTTTTGGATAGTGTTGACGCTTTGCTGATAATTTTAACAACAGTCACAGAAAGGAATATTTATGAGGTATCTTCTACGGTATTCATTCCTGAATAAATTGGCCGGCAATTAGCATTTATTGAATAATAATTATTAGAGTAGAATGGGGCATGGGCATATATAGAGATTAATGGCAGACTCGAATTTATTAGTCGTTTTTTATTGAATTGGCAAAAAAAAGCAAATACAAATGCAAATCAGTTGCAAGTTTCATTCGTTTTGTTTGAATTTATCGCATAAAATTGTCATCTTTATAGGATTGACAATGTTGAAGAGGTTGCACGATACTGTCGTGTGTTTTGTGTATGATTTTGGTGCCCGGAACTCTGTTCTGTGTGCAGTTTATTGTGTAACACAAGACTAGGATGTGTGAGTATTTTTCAGAATAAGAACCTTGAAGTCGCTTCAATTTTAAATGATAGGCACAGATGCTGTTGCCATTTTGAATAAGGTGACGGAAAGCAATTTTGGTAATTTCATTTGAATTAAATGCATGAGCCATAGAATACCATAAATAAAAAAATAGTTGGAGCAAAAGATCTATAAAGACCCTAGGCCTAGCTAGCTTCTCACAATCATTCGTTTTGTGTGGGTTTTTCATTTATGGGACGAATTTAAGGGATCTAAAATTTCATGCCGAGTCCAAACGGCTAATTGAGAAGCTCTTTCGTGGCAGTTATACTCTCGGCTGTTTGTCCAGACGTTCGAGAGAGAGAGGCCATAGAACATCGCTGTCATATTTAGTAAGAAATTTTTAGATGCGATATTTGAATAATTTAGATTTTTAATTTAACTGTGATTTTATTTATATTGACTAGATTGAAAGTACTTTACCGGAAAAGGTCACAGTGTTGCTGATTGAAAAATTCACAGGGAGAGAGTTCTACACGCCGTTTGTTACTTGACGTAGAGATCTGTTGAGAACTAGTTAAAGATCGGGTTTTGTCTTAGTTTGTTAACAAAAATATTATCAAGAGATGTCAAATAATATTTTTTACTAACGAAAATCATCGCGGGCAGACCTCCATTGAAATACAAGTGCTCTTTAGTTCACTCGTCTGCGGAGGATCAGTCTATTCAATCTAGATCAACATCAATACATCAAACCAATACATGAGCTATACGTTCACGGAATTAAGTTGATTTTACGTGTGAAACAAAAACAAATTCCGTCATGTAATGCTCGTTTACGGACGACGCGATTCAACCCCAGGCTTAAGCTAATTTTACACCCGACCATTTGATTCTTATTTTTTAAACCACACAATTTCAATTTATAAATCTATATCTAAAATATTCCACTTAATATGCACTTAAAGGCAGATTTAAAACAGTTTAAACCGATTTTAACTCCTTTGAAACCGACGTAATGTCAAATTTCACACAGAATGACATTTGTTTTTTGGCTTTTGTCACTTGGCAATCGATTTGATTTGTTGTGTGTTTATTTTCATTTTAAGGTGCATTAATGTAATGTAAATAAAAGTATAATATGAAAGGTGGCGGCGGCGACGAGAGCAGCAGTGATCTCGAAAATGAGTCGAAGATAAACCATCAGCGGCTGTTTCCTTAGTTCTTCGACAAATACTTCTCCTGACGCCGAAGACATCAAAATTTCATTCATTTCACGAATTAAGTCCTTTTTTAACACATTGACTGCCATGGCTATCATATGTGGTAGTTCCGTGGGTTAAATGGCTATCAAATATGAAAGCCAGGTATGTTTTCACTTTGGGCTGTGGCATTTAAAAACGGTAGTCACTACGAACAAATCCGTATGAGAATAAATTGCTTCGCACCATACGATGAGATTGGCGTTTGTGCTTTGAGCAAATTTGGAATATTTAATGTTTTATACAGTATAGAGAAAACTAAAAGTAGTTTTAATTAAAAAAAAAAACTCAATTTTACTTTTATGTCATAAAAAAGAAAATAATTCATTACATTTGAAGAGCTTAGCTCCAACTAATAATATAATTCATAAGAAGGAAAACATTAGTTTAATCGTGGCAATCAATTATGATAGCCATGGCCCCTAGTGAAAGAATTTGCATTAAAATGTCTTCAGGTGCCATAGCTATCATATCTGATAGCCAGGAGTAAACTCGTCCTTGACGCCAGGGATGCACTGCCAATAAATAATATTGCATCCATTTATTGCTTTATTTGCCCAAAACTGTAAATAACAAAATATTTTGTGTTAGCACCTGTTGCGAATAGTTTGCTGAATTCGTCCATATCTGAGTGCATTCAATGACAGCATATAACCTCAGGTGGCAGATGGCGCTGTTTTGTTTATCGACTACATGAAGTTGCTGTCATTTTTATTTTCTCCTTTTGTCAGTTTTTTTTTTTAAATTGTAACGAGTTTGGTCGTGTGCATGGAATTTGCGCTGTGAATAAAAGCTAAGTTTAAATTAAAATTTGAACGTTTTATTCCCTGCAATCAGGAGTTTTCGGTTTGTTGCTGTATGCAACAGCACCCCAAGAAATGTTTCCCAAAATTGCCTTGACAGTCAATGTGTTAAGCTTCTTGCTACTTTTTATTTTCTATTTCACTTTTCTACTTTTCTTATTTCCTGCGCCCTGCGAACAAATATCAATATTATGAAATTTAATTTTAACCCAAGTTACAGTTCTCAAACTGGTCCCCGTTATAAATTCAATCGGATTAAACGTCGTCAAGTTTAAAAAAAAAACTGGGTTAATAATCATCGGTTTTAATGACTGAATATTATGGACTTGGGTTTAATTTTTGGGCAAAACTCACGGGCGTAAACTTTAACCCGGATTAAAATGAGTGAATAATAATTTGGCCGTAACCGACAAAAAAAAATCAGTTGAAGGTAAACGACTCGAGTCACTCGAGTTCCATTGTTAATATGGTTGATGTGACATTTATGATTTATCTTCAATCTTCAAACTAGTGCCATGGTATCCATAAACTCCGTATATCAATTAGAATCCCTAAGAAGGCTTTGAAGATTGAATTCTCGGATTTTTTGCAAACATTTTGTAGCCACTTGAGCTATGACAGAATTTTTTCCCGCAGATTGCTGGCGACGTTAACACATTGCACGTTCAAATTCACATTGATTACGATTGTAATTGGACAAATGCTCAATAAGATTGCCAACACGATCCGAAAAACGTCTTACTCTACTTCTGATGCCGTTGATCTGCACTATGCTTACAAAAATTGAAATTCCAGCCACCAGATCAAATGATATAGAGCTTATCATGCGAGAGACTTGGTCGTACGAGTTCTGCAAGTAGATATTTAAACGATAAATGAGCAATAATTTCAACGCTTCGATCGTATACCAAATTTAGTCTGGTTCTGATCTGAGAGGACTGCAAGCAGAGTTACAATTATATCCCAATCCTATGGCAAAACGTCGGGTTCATGACTTTATGTCAATTTTGTGAGTAAATATGCGTTGGTTTAGGAGTTGCTGGGCAGTTGCAACAATTTTAACTATTTCCCCAAGCAATTTATTTAGTAAACGCGCATCAATCCTTTTTCGCCTTTAACGTCAATTTCATTAGTTAGGAAACCAGTTTATATTTAATTGAAACTATTGGGGATGAAGACTACTGCCTTGCTTATGCTTGTTTTTTTACTCCGCAGTTTTCTCTTTACATTGCTGCAGATGTTGTCTATTTATTTTCATTCTAGGAAGTGGATATGAAAAACCTTTCATTTTAATGTAGCTACCCTATTGCGATTGTACTTTATTACATTTTAAAATTTCCTTACGACCTATTCAACATTCAATTGCCATATCCGCCAACGCAGATCAGAGTTTAGAACCTATACGGAAGTGTCTACTCTGTGCGTTGCAAGAAAATGTTTACACATTTGAATTTCTCAACAGCCAGCACTCAATGGCTTCAACAATATTATAGAAAAACGCTCAGAATAAATTTATAACCAAATATGAAGCTTGAAGATACAACGCCGTATAAGCTGGGGCATTTGCAAAAATAAATTCAAATCTATTCACAAATTGCTTTCATAGCAAAGTTTCAAAGAAAAAGAATCCACATCCCAGGAAAGGAAAAAAAAAACAATTCACACGGGAGGGGGTATGTTGACAGCATGGTTACCCTGCTGAGGCTCATTATTTCCGTGGAATTTGTTGTTTCCAAATCGAAATAAAATTCCATAGAACCCAATCGACCAATGGCTTCGCGCCGTCCTATCTCAAGTACAACATGATGATAGAGCAAAACATTTCCTCATTTCCAATTAAAAGTGAGTCTTAAATATTACAAAACAGTTCCTGTTCTCAAGACGAGATCAGCGCATAATTATTCGCTGTATTCCTGTGTGGTATTGAGGTGCCTATTCTAATGTTTGCCCCATTCAACAGTTACGACCTCAATAACCATCGAATTAAATACATAATCATAATAATTGCTACACTCAAATACTCATCCGTATATAAAGTATAGGTAAATAAAATCAGCGGGCCACACATTTGGGCAATTGAACAGATACCACCTGTATGATGGGGTTCAAAAGTTAAATATCGGAGCCACTGTGTAAAGATAACAATAGAACCGGAATTTACGATCACTCCGCAGCGCGCGATGAGTCAAGCAATTAACCGACTACGGTATAATTATGTAGATGAGAAGATGCGAATAAGATATTGAAGCCTACGATCGCTGGCGGGTTGAGATGAGAATTGTTTTCCCCTTTTGATTCTAGCTATGAGTATATCAGATCACATTTGGAATTGGAATTGGACTTGTGGGATCTCAAGTATCAAATGTGATTTGGGTATACAAATTCAAGATGTGTTCTGATTTAGAAAGGTTCTCGTAATACAATTTCCCAGGGTTGGCTTTCGGACTTATTCCTGAGGAGGAATGTTCAAATGGGCAAAACGCATAATTATCGAACGACATCTTTCGCTTTTGCTATTCATCTGTATTGGTTATAATTGAAAATAAATTAAATCGATAAACAGAGTTTGAATAGGCGCCAGTAATACAAATCTAATAAAACAGGTCTACATTCAGGCAGTCGCTTTGGAGATGTATGCTTTGTTGGATTTGGCAGCTAAATCAAATATTTTTAAAAGTCCAAACGCAACTTTTTCATCCGACGTTAGTTTGTTCGAATTTTTGAATCTTAGCTCATAGATGTTGGATCTTTAAATAGAGCTCTCTATAACATTTTCAAACCCTAACGCAGGTAATTTCAGGTACAAAGTTAGGCCCCTTCGCAACGACGGCAATTTCAAAAATTCGTAATTACATAAATATTTCAATAAATTTACATCTTGGGTGTTTTCGGTCAGCGCCATCAAATTGGGGGCATACAATTTCGACAATTGAGACAATTTCTTACTTTCTGGTAAATAAACCAAAGGCAGGTCCAAGGTCGGATTGAAATTAGTTTGGTTTTTCTAATTTTGCGTGCCAATCTTGATTACTTCAAAATATCTTTTCATTGCGTTTGTAATAATTCTTTCACGTATTTGCTTAAGCTTTTTGGAACCAAAACCAAACCAAACGTATCACCTCTTTGACAGAAAATTCAAAGAAAAGAAATAATAAACGTCAGGAAATTGTAATAAATTTGGTGTTTAATGTGAAGTTTGATGCAATTTATTATTTTCACATGTGAATTTGTGCTTACATGAAAGAGTGTAAAACATTTTTTAAATAATTTGTTGTTTTTGGAAGCAGATTTAAGGCTTTAGAAATTGAAGCGTATTAAATAAGTGATCTCTGAATTGAAGTAGATATAAAGAATTTAACAATAGTGCGAAGTAGGGAGCAGATTTAATTTTTATTCCCAAAATTGAAGAAAAGTGGTATCGCTGATCATGAAGCTTGATTTCATATCAGGGTGTTGGGCTACCGAGAGAAAATTTCGTTGCTTGATCACCAAAATAAAGTTCTTGATATGAAAACGTTTTCTAAATTTACAACTTTCAAATTTACAAATTGTTTCAAAAAACTTTAAACGCTATTTCAGTCTGAAATATGTTTTATGGTTTTGACGTTTTGTTGGCAGGCCGATGGGTCACGTCGATTTTCGATTTCGGTCCATTTTGGAGACCAACTACTCTCCGAAACTCTTTCAACCGAAAATCATCTTCCGAAGGGTTGTGAGCTTTAAACCTAACTCTTAAAATATGAGAGCTACATTCGGTTTTTCCTTGTCAAAATAATGTGAGTTTAGGTTTGACCCTATGAGTCTTTTAAGATTTACAGCAACTGTCTGCCATGGATTGTCAATTTATTGTTTTTAAGTGCTGATCGATTCTATCTCTTTAACCTTCCTGCAATAGTCGATTTGCAGTACGCACAGCTGCTTCGCATGCATACGAAGTTGCCTGTTATTCAGTTACTTATAAATATAATATCCCGATACCGATCTAAAAGCCTCTGTGATGGTAAGTAATATTTTTGCTCAAGTCTTTCTTTTGCTCAAGTCTTTCTAGTTTAAAAGTAGCTTCATAATTTCATTAGCACCTGGGTTATATCAGCTACCTCCAGCTTTAAAACTTCGCTGATTCTCTTCAATTCGATTAGATCCGGAATTAATTTTAGAAAAGATTTATGCACTTTTAAAGAAACTCATCGTTGAACTTCTATACCCACAAAGAGCTATGTCTTCCTTGTATTTTCCCTGCTTCTGTGGAGCATTCTTTTATGTCGGAAACTGTAAGGCAATACCTCCTTTTAAATGCGAGGACAGAAGGTAGGTAGTCTCTGGCTCTTATCTTTTCGTGTATGTTTCAAGGGTTTAGATAACCATGATGCAGATTCCCTAAGCTTGATATTGGTTTTGGTCACCTTCCTATTGCAGCGGGCGATTCAGATTTTTCTTCTCACTAGCCTTAAGAGAAATCAAGCCTAGCTTCTATCAACCATTCACTATGCGGAAGTTAAATTTTTAACGCGAATGAAAATAAGCTACAATTTATTGCCAACAACATGACCGAAGGCAATTTCTCCGATCTGTCATGTTCTAGAATGTAAAAAAACACGTCATATTATATAAACTACGATTTTTCAAAAGATTAAACTTGAGACCGCTTGCTCAAAAGTCGAATCACGGTAGCCTATCTCGGATTGGACACCCAGTCTCCCAAGAACTACACGATTCGCATTTTGATCGCCCTGAGGTCACCGGAAGAGGTTTTTGTTCGCAGGTATGCTCATCTAAGAATCGCATGGGACACATAATATTTTGTGTAGAAATGATTGTGTATAATCATTAACGAGGGGAATAGTTATCTTAAATTTGCCAAAAATCCACGCGGAAGTACAAAATGCAAACATTTAGAAAAATGTAGGGAAATGCAAGCAGAAAGAATATGAACATGCAAATTTTTCCTGTAAAAATTGTTGTTATTGGATCGGAATCTTCATTTAAAATAAATGCTCCTCTGTCTACGTATCAAGGGAAGAAGCTATAAATTACTCTTTACCGCATTTGTTCTCCACACTTTCTGTTCTTCATATTTTTGCACAGTTTCCCTGCCTGTCAAATATCACCACATATTTGATTCAGATAACTAACTTCCTTGCCTTATAACACTTATTTCGACAACCTAAAGAAGGAGTCGGCAGGTTATACAGCGATCCCGTCTTTCTATTTTCAAGTCATATGTAACGATGTTCGCGAAACATTCATCTACAAGAACGCGTTGACTCCGGGCCATAAACTAAGTATTAAATAAATAAATAAATACTTAGTTTATGCTCCGGACCTTCATGGGTGTCTTTGATTTTAGGTCATAAGACGAACAAATATTTGTTCACTCGGCTGATAATGCAACTCCTCATATTTGTTAGAGGACTCTTTTAGTAGCAATTGCAATTCATTTAAAGAAAATTGAAATAGATGTTGAAAAAACGCCCATCACCAATTTTCGTAATATCAAATTGAGCGAATGTTGGATCTGCGAAAAATCACCATACGTTTGAATGTGTGCTAAAATTTTTTTTCAACTTTTTAATTATCTAACACTCTTCCAACCGACTTGCACTTTCACTGAAAAAAATTCCAATTAATTTCAGGTGAAAAGCTCGACCCCAACCTCACTCCGATCTTGGAGCGAAACGTCATCCGCCACAAGGGAGGCTATGTCATCAAATGCGGCGATCAAATGATTGAATACAATCACAATTTCCGGTTGTACATAACTACCTGCCTGCGGAATCCACACTATCCGCCCGAAACAATGGTCATGGTAACTAAACAAAACGCCAACCAATCAAACCATATAATCAAAAAAAAAAAAAACTCTCTCCTCTTTATTTCCGCACTGTATGGTGAAAATTAAAACAAACACCGCCACCAGGTAACCATCCTCAACTTTATGATAACCGAACAAGGACTGCGGGAACAGCTGCTGGCGAACGTCGTTGCACACGAACGTCCCGATTTGCAGGAGAAGAAGGAGCAACTTATAATTGAATCGGCCAAGAATCGTGACGCTCTATACAACATCGAGTCGAAAATCCTCGAGGTGAAAAACGAAGCAAAATACAAAACATAAACTATAGAAAAACTTTGTAAAATCCACTCCTGTCTATCCGCACAGGTCCTGTCGACATCCGAAGGCAATGTACTAGAAGACGAGAACGCCATAAACATTCTCTCGTCCAGTAAAATCCTTTCGGAGGAAATCCAAGAGAAGCAGATTATCGCGGTCGCAACCGAAACGGAAATCGACGCAGCCCGCCAACAATACATCCCGGTGGCGAAACACTCTGCCATTCTATTCTTCTGCATCAGCGAGCTAGCCAACATCGACCCGATGTACCAGTACTCCTTGGGTTGGTTCCTCAACCTCTTTGTGAATGCCATCATGAAAGCGCCCAAATCCAAAGTGCTCACCGAGCGGCTGGCCCATTTGAATGATTTCTTCACCCAGTCGATCTATGTGAACGTATGCCGGTCGCTCTTCGAAAAGGATAAACTTGTAATCTCTATGGTTATGTGCCTTGGTATCCTTGTTTCGCAGGTGAGTTGTGCAAAAGAGTTTGCCCTATACTTTGCCATTGTTTTGCATTGTCCTTCATAATAACTTGCCGGCCGGCGATTTGTTGTGCAACAACGCGGGTGAATTAAAGCGAATTGTAGGGGTGATTTAACCAGATACAGATACCTACCTAGGTTTTGTTTTTAATTTTGTTGTTTGAATTATAATTTTAATCTGTGCTTTGCGTAATGGAATTATTTGCAGGATAAAATAGATAAATCGCATTTGGTGTTCTTTCTGACTGGAGGCGTTGGACTGAAGAGTATACCGCCTAATCCTGCGCCCGGATGGCTTCCCGACAAATCTTGGACGCAGATTTTTCGAGCCAGTGACTTGAACGGGTAAGCGTATTAGACATGCTTCAATTGACAGAACGAGAGACAGATAGAGAGAGGAGAAAAAAAACCCAGAAGTGAAATACTAGCAAAGCTTGATGGGATTTTTTCTACGCCAATGAGCTAGGACGTATATATAGACTGTAGAGAGCCGGAATCCTTTGGGTGCACAGGCACATTTTCAATGGGTGAATGCGAGTGAAAATTTCATTATTTCCCAACGCAAGGATTACGTGTAATCGTTTGTTTTTCTTTAAGGCAGCTAGAGAAGGCGGCTTGTTGCCGTCGCCGGAATGAACCATAAATAACTTGTGTTTTGATTTTATTTTGCCTTGTGAAATATTTGCAATCTTGGAGGGATTATTAATGGATAGTCCTGGCCGGAATTTCTATTTTATAATGAATATCCTGCCGAGTGAGAAATGGGCGGAAGCATGATGTTTGCTGATGATAATTTAAAAGGCTCATTCTTAGTGCAATGGGGGCGTTTTTAAAGCACGATCTCTAGTTGTCAAGCTGTTTTACAATTAAGTCTGTCGAACTGAAGTGGGTTAAATTGGAAAAAACTAAACACTCCAAATGCTGCCCAAATACATGACTTATTTGGAATTTGAATTCATTTGCAGTGTTGGTTCTTATTAGGTGACACTTAATTGACTTGTTAGACCAAACGCTAAAGACCTGCGGGTACTGGAGGGGGTATTTTTGTCACACACGACGCACCCTGAAGAAAATCGAGTAGGTGTATGCCCAGCTTCTAAAGTCTTTTAAAACAAAAATGTCAATTGAAACTAAACCCCTTCATTTGACATCGTTACTCAGTCGGGTTTATTAAGTAGTACGAAATACTGAGGAGACCCTCATTGTCACAGAACGAAGGTGGATCGCGATCAGCGTTGCCAACCAATTTTTATGAAAAAAATCCTAACTTGGCAAAAAAGATGACTTTACCAATAAAATAATGCCTTAAATTATTTTTTTTTTTATAACTGCTGCAATAAATAAAAAGTTAAACATAAATAATTTCTATTTCCAAAAAAAAAACTGAAATTATATATCACAGAAGAAAAATTCCCAATAGGATCAAAATTTATGACTTGTTAGTTTCAGAAATAGGTACAAAGTATTAAACAAAACAAACATAGTTTAAGTCGAATTACAAAAATATTTCACATAAAAAAGATGCCCTTTTGGAAAACAAAACAAGCCTTAGCTAATGAAATAATGCATAAAAGGCACGAAAAATCCTTATTTGGCATCACTGATTGCGATACACTCTTCGGATGATATTTAGCTCTATTCGCATGAGCTTGCTATGCGCTTAGATTACGTATACGACTATTTTTAAGCTCTATTTAACTGATTTGAAACGGTGCCCATCCATTTTACTGAAACTCTCAACTGGGAGGCAGGATACCAAAAGCAGCACGGGCTTTACTCATTACAATTTAATGTCCAGATACGTTCCGCCATCAACTGATACTAAATTTCCGAGGAAGGTAACCAGCCTTCTTCAAATGCTGTCAACTTCAGAAAACCGTTGGCAATATTTTTGTCTCATCTTGCCATTGCTAAGAAACAGATCTCGTCGGCATACACTCAGAAAAAAACCTTGTAATGCCAAGAATTTTCGTTGGTTCAAATGAACCCCAATGTAAAATTTTTTTATTTAAGACTTAAGAAATTGGTGGCAATGATGTAAGAAAATATGTATGGAGTATCCTTACGAAGAAACTTAAAAACGAGTTCTTATTATTAAAAATAGTTCCAAAAACAAGAACATTTACAGTTTTTTTACAAATCTCAAAATTCTTCGCTGAAGAATATTTCATTTTCTGAGTGTAGTTACTCCAAATAACCTAGCCCTTTGAAGCCCATATCCGTCAAATGCACTGGCTACTAATTGTCTGTAGCCACTATTGAAAGCGTTAAGTGAGCGAACAATTTCCTGCTCTCCTGACCCTTTTGCACTTCGAGAGAGTACTGTCCAACATGCAGCATTAAACACCTTGCGTTCTTGGAGGACTCCTTTGGTAAACAGTTTGGATTTCGCTCTTCAGAATAGATCTCCCTGTTCAAAGGCTTTTACAAAATCCAGGAAGTGGAAGTAAAGTAACAACTTGAAGTCTGATGAACGACTAAGGCCAAGGCCCACTTGATACTTTCTGAGTACAACACTCGATTGTATTCTTTATTCGGTTGGAAATTATAGCTTCGGGAATTTTTTTAAAAAGTTCCCTATTTTTGAGCTTTTAGAATAGTTCCGACCATCCAACTTCTGGGGTAGGTTTCGTTTTTTCCAAGTACACAGCCCTTTAGCGGATGTCGAACCTGCTTTCAGGAACTCTGAGGGCAGATTCCTTATGACAATAACCGTTTGGACGATATCGTTTTTGAAACTCTGATGACCATAATAAGTAATATTTTGCCCGAATTTTTAACACTCTCTTCAGCTTTCATTACATTGGTGGAAAATGAACTGGGTAAAGCTCTCGAACCCGTAATTTTTCCACTTATTAGCTAGTTTTGGAGGTCTACCGTTTGAACGATAATCGTCTTAAAAGTTACGGAATTAGTGCCCTGTTTAAATGCCATCAATTCCGGCTGCTGTGTTGAACTGATCGCTTTTAGGGCTCTTCAACTTTTGGTAGTTCGATGTCAATACCCCTAAAACATTGGCACATGTCGAGCAGCTGCGGAGGCTTATTGCTGGACTTTGCTTTACGCGATCATATCCAAGCAAATCACACCGATGATCCTCCCTTCTGGGTAGCGCATCCTCAATCGACATCAGTAGCGTGCCAAGTAGGTATCTGCCTACAGTCGGTATGGTTATTTAAATGAATATTTGGCGCAACAGTACCGTATAGGTAGCCTAGGGCTTACGTTTCACAATCTTTCATTTAATGTTAGTCTTTTTTTTGACGAATGGAAAGGACCTACAAGGCCCAAAAACGGCTGAATTGAGAATCTCTTTCATGGCAGTCGTTCGCAAGAGGTGGCGCAATGGAAATTAGTTGTGATTTGTGTTTTTCAAAGGATCCAACAAGGAGAGACCCCTCGCTCAGAAATCCAGCACGCTAACCACTTTTTTATATTTTCGAATATTCTATATAGGTCTCTGATATCTCGCAGAGTTTAACGCATTTTCCGCGGGCCTTTCCAGCATCATCCTTCTAATACGTCTAACGAACAGTCAGATATGAGCTATTGGAAATTTTTGGTTCGTAACCCCGCCTTTCGTTGAGAGTCTGGCTCGGTGTGTTTTTTTATTTCTGAGATACGCTATTTTTGCGAGGAGTCACTATCTCTCCCCACAGTTTTGTATTCGGCCGCAAAACACTTTCGATTTCGTTCCACATTTACGTCAGTAGATTTATCTCCAATCTATTTGGGGTCCGAGGCTCTGTCGTCCTCAAAATATCTGCTTACTGCTGAACTAATGACCATGTGGACGTAAGAGTCTTTGGGTTTGTTTGTTTATTGTCCATACTATTCTCACCTGCCATTTTGAAAGGACTCTTAATGAAGCAGATTTTATATTCAACAAGATTGTGTTCCCTAACATATCCCTGTGTCAAACAGTCTGCTCCATTTGAAGATGCACACATTGTACTACCCTTCGTTCTCTTGCAACGTTTTACCTGAATGCGATCTATTTCTTCTTTTTAAGTTCGGAGTACAAAAAACTTCCGGCTGATGGCTTGATGGAGATTGATGTCTTAAGCTGCGGCCGTACTCTCTATTTCGTTCCGAAAGTCAATCCTATTCGAAATTGCTTTCCGTTCCGCTTTTAAGTTGATACTTTCGGAATTCTAGATCGGAGTAGTAGTATATTTTATTCGGCATTCGAATTAGAGAGTAAAAAAAATAATTTTCGAAAAATGCTACTTTCGAAACGAGATACAGAATAGGGACCCTGAAGACTTCATTTTTCCGTGAAGCATCGCTGTAGATGTGCCTCAATCGCAGTCAGAAGCAGCTGTCCCAGCTTTTGACAAGTATTCCAAAATGCTTTCCTGATGCACTCGTAGCTTTTTTTTGGAATACAAACAGGGAAAATTGTCCCGCTGGGGATGTTACTCAACCCACAAGTAGACAAAAACTATTTTTTGTCAAATAGACTGCATTAGACCGTGCACTATTTGACAAAATCGATGCGATCTTTCTCTCTTCTACCTCCATCTCAGTTACAGGTATCAAAATTCGTTGTCAAAAAATCCAAACACCTTTGAAAACACTTTCAACAAGCCTTAACCTACCACCGAAACAACTGTCACTTTCTCATCCACAGGCTGGACAATTTCCATCTCGAATTCAGCAAAAACATCAATGAATGGAAGCGCTTCTATGATTTATCATCACCCGAACTGGCCCGCTTTCCCGAGCCCTACCACCATGCCGAAGAATTGATTAGCTTAATTCTGCTAAAGTGCATAAGGCCGGATAAAATTGTTCCCGCTGTCCGAGTGAGTAATGCGACATATGGCTTTGTACAAAGTTTATACGCACAAGCCATCAATATTATGATTTTGTGTAAATTGGCCGTTTTTGTGTGCGAACAATAATTCGCCGTCTCGCTCGCAGGATTTCATTACTCGCAATATGGATCAGACATTTGTCGAACCACCACCCTTTGACCTGCATTCATCATTCGCTGACAGTTCGGCCACGATACCGCTGGTATTTTTATTGTCTCCCGGCTCGGATCCCATGGCCAGCCTGTTTATGTATGCGAAACAACGGAACATGTATGACAAGTAAGTTAATCGCGTGTCATGTGTGCAATGGCACGACTGACCGTATATAGTAAATTTGATAATTTTTCTCTCACATTTGGCTCGCTTGAGCAGAACAAAAACGATTTCTCTGGGTCAAGGACAGGGACCGAGGGCAGAGAAAATGATTTTGGAAGCCAATCGCCATGGACATTGGGTTGTTTTGCAAAATTGTCACGTCGCCGTCAGTTGGATGGGTGAACTTGAGAGGATTTGCAACGATGGCTGTCTTGCTGAGTCGGCACACATGGATTATCGCTTGTGGTGCACCTCTTATCCGAGTGACGTGTTTCCGGTATCTGTGCTACAGAATTCGGTTAAAATGACAAATGAGCCACCCAAAGGATTGAGGATGAATATGTTGAGGTCGTTCGGCTCGGATCCTTTGGTAAGGGATTCGTTCTTTTCGAAGGCGTTCAGCAACAGACCGGCGGCAAGGAAGTGCTGGCTACGCGGTGTATTCGCTTTGGTGTTCTTTCATGCGATTGTTCAGGAGCGACGGGATTTTGGACCTCTGGGATGGAATATTCCGTATGAATTTAATGAGTCCGATCTGAAGTAAGTATTGCATTTGTTGTTATGTATTTATTTTAAGAAGGTGGCGATATAATAGGACTTCAGGTATCCAGAGTGTAAGCGCAGTTTGTTCGTGTAGCTTTCAAAACTCGATTTGCAATAGTGTACAATTGTCCCGTGAACTCAATCAACAACTAGATGCCTCTAAGCACTTTTTGCGAGGGTATTCTTATGCCATGATAACCATCAGCAGCATTTCCTTTCGATCGTCTGCGTTGGGCTTAACCCACCCACTGCACTGCCGCGTAAATCAACCGGCCTTCATTTTCCCACACATCCCATTCGTTAACCAAGACATCAATAAACACAATCTTTCCTTTTGCAGGATATCGCTGCTGCAGTTGAAAATGTTTTTAAAGCAATCTGACAGCATACCGTTCCAAGGACACATCTACCTAACCGGCGAATGTAACTATGGTGGTCGTGTCACCGATGACAAAGACCGCCGTCTAATCCTTTCCCTATTGAATAAAAGCTACAATCCCGATGCCATCGATACCGACAAGTAAATCCGCCAATTTGTTACCAAAAAAAAAGAAAAAAACACTCAACCAACTAATAGTATCCTCTCTTTTACGAAACAGTTATCCCCTATCACAATCCGGTGAATATCGCATTCCGGAAAATCCAACTCGTATCTGCAGCATCGAATACATCTCAAGCTTTCCACTTAGCCCACATCCGGAAGTTTTCGGTTTACACGAAAACGCTGATATAAATCGCAATAATAAGGAAACGAACAGTGTAAGCAAATTTTCACACACAGCAAGGACTTCTTGTGCAAATCCCCTTTTCGTTGTCGCTTTCACGTCAGACGGATAAGCAAAAATAAAATTTTCAATTTATTTTGTTTTTTGTCGGTTCCTTGCTGCCATCCAAATAACAAACACGTGTATCCTGAATTTCAATCTTCAACACCGGGGGGTTAACGAAACCAAAATAAAATAAAATAAAAAATATGTAACAAAACAGCTTCTTCAGGGAGTCCTCCAGACACAAACTGAACTGTTGGCATCGACAAGAGCATCGTCGGCAATGGACTCTGCCGAGGATCCAGCATACCATATATGTAAAGAGATCCTAAGCCGTTTACCGCAACCTTACGATATCGAGCAAGTCTCCCACAAATATCCTGTTGTTTATACGAATTCCATGAACACGGTTCTCCGCCAGGAGCTTATAAGGTAATAAGGACATTTTTTTCAATAGTTTTTATTTTGGGGAATTTTTTTTTTTTTATTTGTTGCTCCTTGTTATTCTGTTTGCAGTACGTCTCTCTTTTCAATAAAGCAAGGCAAACATTGAATTCTGAAAACGTGTCAGTAGTTTTTGGGTACCTATACCGTACTCGCAGTTGAAGTATGCGAAACGGCAGAATGTAGCCGCACGGTAATCCCTGACAAATGATAACAAAATCGTTTCGGGGCTTATCCTGTGTGTTGTGTTTTTAAAGTAGTTGAAGTGCATTTTTGATTGTATTTACTCAAGCGCCGCATTTTATTGTTCGCTTTCGAATTTAGGTTCAATCGACTTTTGGATTATTTGAGGAGGAGTCTGGTCAACGTGGAGAAGGCGGTGCAGGGACAAATCGCTATGATACCAGAATTGGAGCGGGTTCATGCGTCGATGGTGGTTGGAAAGCTTCCTCGCTCATGGCTGTCGAAGAGTTACCCATCGCTGAAGCCCTTGGCAAGCTACATAAGTGACCTCTTAGCAAGGTGAGTCTGAGTAGGTACCTAATTTAGCAAATTTTGCCCTTTCCCAGGACTTGTATTCTGGCCTATAACCATCTAAAGAAGGACGTGCCGTACATTAAGTTTCGAAATGAACGTTGCGCCTCCTCAAAGCGTCATTTTTGAAATTGAAAATTGACGACATTTCTTATCAAATACATATTTTTTTTTCTCTACCAAAGTTAAAAGCTTTAAACAAATGAAACCATAGCGCATTGATAAAAATTATCAAAGGAACTTCTATGAATGGGTTGGGGCAATGTAAAAATAAGTCCTCCTGTGCGTGCTTCTAATTGATTTGTACTATACGTCGAGAAATCAATCAGACAATAAGGTCGCTCTCTTTTATAGGTGTAGACAGATCTCCCTCTCTCTTTTTCTATCACAAATTTCTAAGGAACTCCTAAGGCTGACTAAAAAATTCTGCGCTTGCGCTGTACAGTGTACACCTCATTATAACGATATTCACAAGTCCTACGTAAGGGAGAAAGTTTGTTTTACTACATGTAAAACTTTGTAACTACCGCTAAAATTGTCCAAAGTAAAGCATTAACTACATCAAAACAAAAGTTGAAAAAAGTACCAAAAAGTGAAAACCAGAGACAATACTGAGACCACCAACTTTGGCCGATTTCCCGTTACTTAAATACAAGCTATATTTTTATGAGTTGGTAAATGCTATGTGCGCTTGAATTGTTACGTAGAAATTCGTATTGACAAATGTCACGTAACTTCAAAAATTCCGACTCACCAACACACTCGCACCTTGCATATGCCACTTCCGCTGTTGTTGCTGACAGCGTTCATAGAGTTTTATCCGTTAATTTTGAAATTTTTCGTTACGTGTGGATAATACTTTTTTTTTAGGAATAAGTGAACATTTAAGAAAAATGAACAACGTAGATTGGTTGAAGGAAAATGCAAACATTTTGAGCAAATTTTCTTAAGTTATCTAAGAAAATTTTACACCTAAAATCGAAGTTAATGATATTTAAACGCGGAAAATACGCAACCATGTTTGTCCAAATAAGTTTCTAGTATATAGAACATCTCCATTAGATAGTTTTATTGACCAACAAAATCGAATTATTCGCCTTTTAACAATTTATAATAACTAACCAATGGCATTCAGTAATGAAAAAATGTGGTATTCCCGAACTCTAGCACATTTCCCCACGGTTGCCGAGGTTGGCAGCATTTATTTTTGTATTTTTTTTTGACGTTTTTGCATGTCACACGGATTCTAAATTAACCGATGGGAATACAAACTGGCGAATTTGAAAATAAATTGAGTTGTCCAGCGGCAAGAGGATTGTGAGTTGGGGGTCTCAGTATGATTTGTCTATGTTGAAAACCTCGAAACAAACGCAAGCACATTTTTTGTGACATCTATGAGATAAGTCAGAACTATGAAAGCTCGGAGTTTTTTTTTGTGTACATTTAAAATTTCCAAAAGTAATCAAAATTAAGAGCTTTTACTTGAGAAAGTAACATGAATTATTTGAGTTTTGATATTTCTGTGGTCACAAGGCAAAACCACTTAAGTCGACTTAAGACGAAATTGAGTTCTTGATGCCATTAGATTCAGGGTACCCAAATCTATTTTGTAAATTTTTTTCAGCTTTATATCTTTAAAAAAGTGGCCACAATTTAAAAAAAAAATAACAGCTTAAGTCACTAGAGTTAATGGAGTCAAAAAACTTTAAGCTGCTCTCCTGAAAAATGAGTAAAACAGACTTAAGAGCTTTTGCCTTGTGACCACAGATTTATTTTTAAGACTTTGTAAAAAGTGAAAGCTGGAACATGCTCAAGCTTTGAAAAATCTAAATTAAGAAAAAAATATAAAGTTTTCTATATGCTGAACGAGTATAACCGATTTTTTTTTTTTTTGACTTTTTGTACTTTTTGCAACTTTTGTGTCGATGTAGTTCAGGCTTTAGCTTTGTTTCCATTTCTCAGTTTTAAACCTCTGCTATATGTAAATATATTTAGACCCGCGACTACAACTACAAGCTCCCTTTTTAACTGACTGCAGCACATACCTAAGGTCAACTTTCAGAAATCTATACCTTTTCGCTCTGGATAAGTGTGGACAAATTACCAAGACTGCGGCCCCACTCTCTATTTCGTTCCGAAAGTCAATCCTATTCGAAATTGCTTTCCGTTCCGTTTTTAAATTGATACTTTCGGAATTCCAAATCGGAGTAGTAGTAAATTTTATTCGGCTTTCGAAGTTGCGCGTGCAAAAAGTTCTTTTTCGAAAAATGTTACTTTCGAAACGAGATACAGAGTAGGGCCCCTGAAGTCAGAAGCTGGCTCACCTGGCACATTTCGATCCTTTGCCAGACTTGTAGCAGAAAATGATAAAAAACTGCTTGAAAATAGATCATCAAGTATTATGCTAACGCTGAAGTACAGTTCGCGAGTGCTGAACACAAAAACGGTCTTTCGGAATCACTTGATGAATGAGCACCACACAGTGGCGACGACGGATGGATATAAAATTAAATAAACGGCGCGAGCGAGTAGCGAGGATGGCAGATTCCTTACGTGAGCTACCCTGACATGTTTTAAGTCGATGTCGGTAGGAATGTATAAAGACTAGCTGGAAAAGAGATGGGTAGCGGACTAACCACCTATAGGTCAACGACAACTCAGGGCGATTGACTCTGGCCTGCCAGCCTACAGTCAAAACTAGGCCCTGGTCTGCAGAAGGTTATTTTATAACATACAGGGGACAACATACCATTATTGACAGTAAGGTGAAAGAAATTCCACATTTTAAGATGTTGCAGCGCAAAACAAGTTAAATAAGACTTTCATTAAGTGATACAACGATAGAATCAGAGGACCTTGTGTTGAAAAAATACGGTCTATGCAGCTCCGCAGCTTTAAGATATTGAAGATTCTCCCATGTTGAACATCGCTCTCAGGTTTTACAAGAAACGCCGGAACATAGGCTTATTGATTCAGGGTTCATTGATTCAAGACTCATTCATTTCAAAGCTGCATAAATAAATTCATCACTCTATTACGGTTATAGCCGGATTTGATATCCTGCTAAATTGTACACAACTGTGGAGGATTATCTACCAAATCTTCAGGACTGAAAAAGATTAGAGTTTCGAACTCTTTAATTGAATGCCGAAAGTCACACTCCACCGTCGACCGTATTATGACATTTATGGTTTATGGAGCTGAGTGGTGGACGATAAGTGGAAAGAGGATACTAAGGTTTTTTCTTAAATGCATTTTCTGTGGATTTTTGGTCCTATCCATGCGAAAACTCGGCCACAGGAGCGAGACGGTGAGTCTTGACAACCGGCAGCAACGTGCTCAGAATCGCAGAGAATGATAAGCTGTCGTGTCTCAGGTAGAGAACCTCGGAAGTTGGGGGCCTGTTAATCAAAGTAACTAAGCAAATACGATTCGATTCATTTGGGTATGAAGGATCCTTTTCTGCCCTAAAAAGGAAAGCAATTTTTGACCATTTTCCGTCGTTTTGCATGATTTGTCGAAGGAGACCTTTTTGTTGTATTTTCACAGAATTTGATGCCCAGTATGTTGCTCATAACCTTATACGCTCTGTACCTACATCAAAGTCGAACTGTCTACTTTTCGTCGCAATATTTTGTTCTGGCGACATATTTAAACCCCTTGGGCTGTTATTGGCATTTTAATACCTTCAACGCAGTGGACCATTTTATGGAAATCGTTTTCATTTTTTTCTCATGATGTTCTCCTCCCCCACACAGGTTGGAGTTCTTTCAAAAATGGATTGACCATGGCGAGCCCAGTGTCTACTGGCTATCGGGCTTCTACTTTACACAGTCCTTCATCACGGGAGTCCTTCAAAACTACTCACGAAAACATCGCTACCAAATCGACTTGGTCGAAGTTGTTTTCGACGTAACAGCCTTCGAAACGGATCAAGATAGCCCCCCCGAACTGGGCGCCTACATTAAGGTAACTATTCCAATTGCACGTCCCAATTTATCCATCGGCAATATTGTTTCACATCATAACAAGGACAGCACACAAAACACCTAATTATTTCGATATCACTGTCAATTTGTATTTCATGCTCGCACACACCCAAAACAAAATATATATACAAAAAAAAAGGAACAAAAGGCAAACAACGAGGATACAATTTTCTTTGACGTAAGACTATAGCATAATGAAACGAAAACATCCTATCGCCCCCTAATTTCTGTTTTATGAAAAATCCACTCCTTGCTCATTTAACACCAGCCCAATTTAAAATCAATACTTCCTGTCATCCCAGTACCCGATCCCGATGGCATACTGACTTCCTTCAGACAGAGAGTATTTATTTTCCATTATTTCGTTTCAATTCACAGGGTCTATTCGTGGAAGGGGCTCGATGGAATCGAGAACTTAAATGCTTGGATGAATCATTTTCGAAAATACTGTTTGATACTCTGCCAATTATCTTGATGATGCCAGTGCTGAAGCCTGAGGCTGGTGGTGAGGCCAGGCCCACCACTGCGGAGACATATGAATGTCCCGTCTATAAGACAAGTGAACGCCGGGGAGTATTGTCGACGACAGGACATTCGACGAACTTTGTTATGTACATTCAGTTGGATAGTCGAGTTAGTTGTACACATTGGATAAATCGTGGTACAGCTAGTTTGTGTCAACTGGACGACTAATTGACTGTGAAATGGTCAACAGAGAAATCAACTTTTCCTACGACAATATATTTTGCTATATGATTGCTTTGCATATTTTTTGATTGCAAATAAATGAACTTTTCGTAAATTGGACGAGTTTCGCAAGAGTTGTGTTATAACGGTAAGAGACTTCAGTCTTCGTTTCATTGAGATGGATATTTTGCTTCAAGAAAGTTGAGGAATGTTTGCCGCAAACTAGGGGAGGGGGGAAAGAAAATGTTCAATCGTTTTGCACGAACATTTTGCTCCATGTAACTCGGAAAACGAATGATTTTGCGTTGTACGAAAGCAAAAAAACGATAGCCATTTAATTGCTGTTTTCGAACTACGAAAATGAAAACAAATCTATGCGATTTAAGTTAAACTGATTCATAAACGTCTGCGAATAGGAACACGAAGATGAAGGGAGCAAAATGTTCGCTTTTGCATGGTTTTATTCGTTTTTTCTGATACGAAAGCGTTTTTCGACTTTTATACAGAACTCCGCCCAAAATGCTGCTGAAATCTCAAATCTTTTACATCTAGAGATCTGAGAGGAGAACACTGCCAAGTTCCCGCTTCCCACCACAGTGTAGAGAGTACTACTGTTAAAAACGCAATCCCTTCGCAATCAGAACTACTGCAACCAAGTGAGACCGCCAGTCGTTTTCCCATAAAATGATAATTTATTCAAAAACCATTGTTCTGGCACATTTACATTTATTAATTAATCACATACATGACGCGCTTATGACATCATCGACGCATAATTTGATTACAGGGAGCCACTTCACGTCAACTCCAAACAAGTGCATACTTTTTGAGTTTAATTGGGTTTACTTTTTTTATTTTTTGTTTGTACCTAATTGAATGTATGGCAACGTTAATTAAACCGGTTAGCTGATGTTCTGAAGAATTGTTCTACATATAAATAGGTGGCCGAATGTATCCTATTATCATTCAGTAGAACTCATCGCAGTGCAGAGTATCTATTGGAATAGAAATATGGTAAGTGCATTTGAAGTCCTAACGGATTGGGAGGATAATGAGCGTTTTGCTTGCAGAAATATTTTGTTGCTATATTTGCTGTTGCAGCTGTTGCAGCAGCAGCTGTGCTTCCTCCTGAATACCTACCACCTGTGGAGGAGTCGGCTGATGTCGCAAGTGCTCCGGAGGATTCTTCGCCTTTGTCTGCTGACGGATATAGGTACAAGACTGTTAAGAAATTGCGGCTGAGGCATCGCCGTGCTATTGGCTCGGTCCCGTCTAACGACTATTTGCCGCCATTTGTTGAGGAATTGAATATCTCGCTAGCTCCTGATCTGGCCACTGTTCTGGCTAAGGATGGCTATCGCTATAAGACCGTTAAGAAACTGCGTCGCAGACATCGTCGTGATGTTAATGAACTCCCATCCAACGAATACTTGCCACCAGGCGCAGAAGGACAATCGTTTTCTGCCGCCGAGGAATCTGCTCCACTCGCCGCTGATGGATATCGCTACAGGACCGTGAAGAAGTACCGTCACAGGCGTCGTCGTGACGTCAACGAACTCCCATCCAATGAATATTTGCCACCAGGCGCAGAAGGACAATCGTTTTCTGCCGCCGAGGAATCTGCTCCACTCGCCGCTGATGGATATCGCTACAAGACCGTGAAGAAGTACCGTCACAGGCGTCGTCGTGACGTCAACGAACTCCCATCCAATGAATATTTGCCACCGGGCGCAGAAGGACAATCGTTTTCTGCCGCCGAGGAATCTGCTCCACTCGCCGCTGATGGATATCGCTACAAGACCGTGAAGAAATACCGTCACAGGCGTCGTCGTGACGTCAACGAACTCCCATCCAATGAATACTTGCCACCAGGCGCAGAAGGACAATCGTTTTCTGCCGCCGAGGAATCTGCTCCACTCGCCGCTGATGGATATCGCTACAGGACCGTGAAGAAGTACCGTCACAGGCGTCGTCGTGACGTCAACGAACTCCCATCCAATGAATACTTGCCACCAGGCGCAGAAGGACAATCGTTTTCTGCCGCCGAGGAATCTGCTCCACTCGCCGCTGATGGATATCGCTACAGGACCGTGAAGAAGTACCGTCACAGGCGTCGTCGTGACGTCAACGAACTTCCATCAAATAAATAAATGACACCAGTTGAGGACGCTTAAGGCTGTAAAGTGAAAACAAGCTTTGCTGTGGAAGACTATTCGTCAATTAAGATACAGCCATCATTATTAAGAATTGTACAGTCTTAAATTGGCATGAGCCACATCAAACTAAGTTACAACAATTGTAAAATAAAGAAACCGTGCTTTGAAAAAGATATGTAGTCCTGTTTGTTAACCATAAACTTAAACTATAAACCTATATGCGACACGAAGATTTCTCGAGCAGGGCTACTATGCTTAGGGAGAGTTGCACGTTAACTGCAAGCATTCTTTCGGGTTGAAGCTTGAAGATATATTAGAAACTCATTAAAATAGAACTCACCGAAAGCCCCTCAAGACCATTGGCAAGTCCTGTAGCTATAATCTTGTTCTATACCTGCCACTCCCAATGTATATTTTTATAATTTCTTTTTTCTATTGATAGCGTTTTAAGTAAGACTCAATTTTCACTTTTCAGCACAACTCTCACTCTTGTCTTTGGCTGGTTTAGATACAAGCTGTAAAAATAAATCGAGGTATAAAGAAAGTATCTTCAGAAGTTACTAATTTGGATAAGTTTTCCTTATGCGTAGACCAAAACTTTTCGGGTCAGAGAAATAACAGCAAAATCGATTACAGTCTTTTGGTTTTAATAGAAGGTCAGGCTTGTAATACGACGCGAGAAGTACTACAAGAAAATGGAGTGTTTTGTTATACATACAGGTCCCATCAGCTGTGTAAATACATCCGTTTTATTTGCGCCTTCTTAGTATGGATTTTCATGAGTCTTAACTGCACAAAACTTTTAAAACTAGCTTATATTAAGTAGAGGCTATTCGCCCTTGAATTTCATAGTTTGGAGGCTTTTCAGGTCTTTGGCATTGTCTTGGAGGGGCCTTTTGACTTAGCGGCGCCGCTTGGGTGATGTCTATTGAGTTCTAAAACCTCATATGCTAGTAACCGAAAGGTCTCTGCAAACACCTCGAAAGAGCACCAGGCTTACAGACATCGCCTGGCATGCTAAGGATTCTATTTCTTCATCATTAAACATTCCTTCGTTTTCGGACACTGAATTGAATTTAGAAGGTTGCCTCATATCCCAGCGGAGAGCTTGGTAAACCTACAACTTTCAGTGGATAGTAGATATGCGTCTTTTTGCATAATTACTTTTTATTGCTTCAAAACTTAGATACAGTTGTAATTGTCAAGGTTTAAAAACCCCTTCGATATCATACGATGGTATAATTGCTTAATGGCGATGGCGGTATTTTAACCTTCGAACAAACGATATCCATCAGCAGCAAAAGGAGAAGCTTCCCCTGGAGCAGCTGCAGCTTGTCCTTCCCCAACTGGTGGCAGGTATTTGCTGGAAGCGAGTTCGTTGACATCACGACGGTGTCTGAGGCGGTACCTCTTCACAGTCATATACCGGTATCCATCAGCGGCAAGATCAGTTTGTTTCTCAGGAGCAGCTTAAACGGCGGCTTCAGTTGGTGCTAAAAATTCAGCACTTGCCGAAGCTTCTTTCACTGGAGGCAGGTAGTCAGTAGCTGCTGCGACAATCGCAACGAATCCAAATACAAATAATCTCTAATAGACCAAATTAAAAATTAGTCCATTTAACTACGGGCCGATATGTGAGGATCAACCTACCATCTTCTGTGCTAGGCCTGTGCCTACCCACAACAGAACGACTTAGTTGAATGATAATAGTCGAACAAAGCTTCGGTTATTTATGTGCAGATTGGCCAATTATCTCCTCTCTTATCATAAAACAATTCTCTAATTGCTCTCTGAAGATGGACTCAACGAAATCAAAAGTAGGTAAACATTTCAGGTGCCAACTGGATGGGATTCTTAAGAGGTGCAATTATGTTTTCAAATTTAAATTGAGCTTTTCCGTATGAATTTTTAAACAACTTGTGGTGTTGACCCAATAGAGTGTGGCCTGGCACGGGTGACTTGTGATATGCAAAATGTCACCAAATAATCAATTTAAAAAAATTAGTTTCTGAGAAAGAGCGTTGAGTTGCTAATGCACTTTCCAGAGCTCTAAGCATAATCATGGGAGTTTCAAAAAAAAAAACCGTACAAATTTGGGTTTTTGGATTATTTTTAAACTTGGGTGCGTTGAAGTTTTCTTTTCAAATATTTACTTATGTACTTATTACCAACTCCATAACTATAGACGTGTTTTTTTGAGCTTCAACTTCTCAGCAAAGCAAAGTAAAGAACGATTTTCAGCACGCGATTACAACAACTACAGTGAGCCTGGAAGTGTCAAGTAGAGCGTAGTTGTTGCAATTGAGTGCTGAACATCCGACTTTACTTTGCTTTGCTGTGATCGAACCTCAAAAAGCATGCCTTATGTTGAATATAAATCCAGATCAAATCCAGGGGCCAGATTTCGAAATGCACACGAAACTTTTTAACGTTTCGCTGTACAGAATTCCAACCCAGGTATCTTCGCAAATTGGTGTACAGCAGGCACGTAGCTGAAGCCCTTTTTTCAAATGCATTTGAAAATGAAAGAAACTGGCATCCTCATTGATAAACCAAAGCGTGAAAAGCCAAAAACAGTGCGTACACCATTTTGGTCCAGAGGCATAATTGGGCCATTTTTCTTCGAAAATGAGCAAGGAGTGGCCGTTACAGTCAATGGCGATCGTTATCGGGCCATGTTGAACGAATATTTGTTCACAAAAATTGAAGAGGAGGATATTGGCAACATTTGGTTTCAACAGGACGGCGCTACGTGCCACACAGCCGAAGCTACACTCGATGTTTTGCGCCCTGTTTTTGAAGGTCGCATTATCAGCCGCAGAGCAGATGTCGTTTGGCCACCGCGAAGCTGCGATTTGACACCGTTTGGACTATTATTTGTGGGGTGCCGTAAAAGATAAGTGTTACGCCGATATGCCAGAGACAATTTACGCTTTAAAGGACAATATTCGTGAAGCCATTGGTGAAATACAGCTGCACACAATCGATAATGTGCTTAAAAATTGGACCGATCGTGTAGGCTACTGCTTACTGAATGGAATTATTTTCCATTATTAACCGGAAGGATGGTACTTCCAAATAAAAACAGAAATTTGAGAAAATATTCAGTTGTTTTATTTTATAGCATTTTCAAGAAAAAAAAAGTTATTTGGCGGACCCTTTACTTAATGTCGATCGACCTTATTTCCATAAAGTATTGGAAGTAATGTCTTTAAATGCGAAAATCTTAGAAACTGTTCAATATATTCTGGTGCATTTTTCGCAGGCCTATAGAGGATACCTAGGCCTACAATATCTACTTTGTCTCAACTCTATATCTCAATAAATTCCGGAAAAAATTGGACAAGAGTAATTTATTTTTTCGTTTCGTTTTGCTTTTTTCTTTGTTACGCTTTCCGTTCGAAAATACTGGGAGCATTTAAGTATAGTAAATACCAGCTTATAGAGGACATCTGCAGGTACAACTTAGGATATCCAATAACTCGATAACTTAAAAGTTTTTTTTAAATAAAAAGGCAAAATTTGAAACATTTCTACGATTTTCACATGAGTGAGTAGACATGCCCTTTATTCTCAAATCAAACATACTAACTGCGCAATATATTGACATCTCTTTTAACCCTATTTTACTCCTGTGACGGGAGGGAGACAGACAGAGGCAGTACGCTGTGTGGTTTGCTAAGAAAAAAAAACAAAAGAAATGGCAAATATGTAGGAAAGGTTTGTTTGTCTCTGTTTTGCTTACAAAAAGTTTCTAGAACGAAATGTCAAATAGGTATAGGTACCAGTGATACCAGATCGTGGTATTATTACATTAGAGGATTTATATTACGGAAAATTCCTGGTGATCCACGTCGTACTATTTATAAAAGCTATTTGCAACAAGATGAGGCAGTAAAAATAGCATTACAGCCAATGGACTTTTTGCTCATAAAATTGAATTCATCGCAATTTGAATTCCCCAAGCTTTGTAATGGAAGCAGTGTGAGAGTGTTTTCGTTGTAGAAAAACGTTATAGATGTGTTAATTTTAACTGGGTGTGGTAAAGGAGATACGGTATTTATACCAAGAATACAAATAATTCCCAGCAACTATCCATTACAGTTTAAACGGATTCAGTTTCCTATCAATGTTTGTTCTGCCTTGACAATCAATAAGTCACAGGGTCAAACTTTAAGAAAACTGGTAGTTGAATTCACGGGCAGTTATAGATAATTATGTAGCGTGCTCCAGGGTAAATAATGCAGGAAATATCACTATCTCAGCCGATAGAAACGAAACTTCTAATATAGTATACAGAGAAGCGTTATATTAATAAAAAAGTGGTGGAATAGGTATTTAACTATTATAAAATTATTTTCTTTCATTTTCATTGTCCAAAGAATATTAAATTGTTGCTGATTAGTCCAACGACCAGGTGCAATTCCATAAAGGCAGAGTGGACTCAGACCTTGTGATGCATTTTTAATACGGGCTCAAGTCCCTCACTATTGCAGACCGCTCCCTCGCGTTATATCTCTGCAATGTCTATCGATGATTTTTCTTTGAGCGATTATCAAAAAAAAATTGTGTCACCTAAAAGACAGCAAATTTATAAAAAAATTGTTTCCATCAATTGTTCTGAAACCTCATTTTGCAAGGGCGAAGCCGGGCGGGTACAGCTAGTTGGAAATAAAATCGAACATGGAATTTGAACATGGCGCAATTTGACATTACTTCCAATACTTTATGGAAAAAAGGTCGATCGATATTATTTCCATCTACCTTATTTCACGGCACCACATTTTATGATTACTAAAATCATTGTGGTGACGTGGTTGGTATGTTCGACAATTATTTTTATTTTTCATATTTATAAACAATATATATATATGTTTTTTTACGTCGAAACTAAATCTGTTCCACCCGAGAAATTGTACTCGCGATACTGCAACTGTCTATATGCCAGAACTGAAAATACAAACAGCTAAAGTTCGAAAACCGAATTTGATTAACATTTTTAAGTTTCGACTCTTAATTTAAGTAGTTCACAGTGGCTATTATTTTCAATACAAATTTCGTAATTGCGAGCTTTCGTAAGTTTAAAGTCGAGACTAAAAATTGTTTTTAGTACGGCTCTATAAAAATAAATATTTACATCGATTTATGTGCCATTTTACGGTCGTGTAAAGTGGCTTTGTTTACCACCACCCACTGAGAGATTAATTTCCCTTGGCACCAAATTTTGAAAGTCTACGCCTATATAGCCTCTATTCCGTAACTTTGGCAAAATGCAAAATAAATTAATCTGTACTCGCGGACATAATTATTTTCGTTTGAAAAAACGACTGCGTGCTTTCAAGATCACTTTCAATTATGATGTATGTACTTTCGATTTGTGGTAAGATCATCTCAGCCAACTGATTCAGTTGAACAATTGTTTGGCAAACGCAATTTGAATTTATAACGCACCATTCGATTGCCGGTTATGCATATAAATAGCAAAAAGCTGCCGTAATTGGTATCATTCAACTAAGTCATTCTCTTGTGAGTAGACACAGGCTTAGCACAGAAGATGGTAAGTTGAACCTCAGACATGGCGCCGAAGTTAAATGGATTAATTATGAATTTGGTGTTTCAGAGATTCTTTGTATTTGGATTCGTTGCGATTTTAGCAGCAGCTGCTGCCCTGCCAGCTGATTACCTGCCGCCAGTTAAAGAAACTGCAGCAACTGCTGAATATTTGCCACCAGCGGCTGAAGAAGTTTTTCCCGAGGAACAAACTGATCTTGCGGCTGATGGATATAGGTACAAAACTGTAAAGAAATTACGACTGAGGCATCGTCGTGATGTCAACGAACTCGCTTCTAACGAATACTTGCCACCAGTTGAGGAAGGTCAAGCTGAGGCTGCTCCAGAGGAGGCTACTCCCCTTGCTGCTGATGGTTACCGCTACAAGACCGTGAAGAGGTTCCGCCTCAGACACCGGCGCGACGTCAACGAATTGGCTTCTAACGAATACCTGCCACCAGTTGAGGAAGGCCAAGCTGAGGCTGCTCCAGAGGAGGCTACTCCCCTTGCTGCTGATGGATACCGCTACAAGACCGTGAAGAGGTACCGCCTCAGGCATCGTCGTGATGTCAACGAACTCGCTTCTAACGAATACCTGCCACCAGTTGAGGAAGGCCAAGCTGAGGCTGCTCCAGAGGAGGCTACTCCCCTTGCTGCTGATGGATACCGCTACAAGACCGTGAAGCGGTACCGCCTCAGGCATCGTCGTGATGTCAACGAACTCGCTTCTAACGAATACCTGCCACCAGTTGAGGAAGGCCAAGCTGAGGCTGCTCCAGAGGAGGATACTCCCCTTGCTGCTGATGGATACCGCTACAAGACTGTTCGTAGATTGAAATATCGTCATCGCCATTAAACCAAACCCAATGATTTTGAAAGAAACTACATTTTTGGAACAAATAAATATAAAAATTATCGTTTAAAACACATTGTTTCACTTGAAAAATTTAAACGTGGATTATAGATGTTATAGCAGCACCTAGTTGCCACCAGCATTCAGCATTTGATTTATTTTTAAATCATTGGTTATTTTGACACTGACAGCTGTTTCCCGCCCGAAATCTTGATAAAAATTCAGAATCACACCTCCGCGGAACGAAATGAGTCGCTTTACGCTTGAACAACGTTGGAAAATATTGAAAACTTATTTCAAGAGTTAGTGCCGAGTATCCCAAACAGTTAGTTTTTTGAAAATAAGTTTTGGCCAAAATGAAGCACATATGAGAAATGAAAAATAAGGGTGAGTTGTATATAAATTGAAATGTTGCTCATTTACATAAACAAAGGTCAAAAATTTGGCGGAAACTTGATTAAATGAGTGGCCATAAGAAAGAGAGCCTTAAAAATAAGCTGAAAACATTGCGTTGCCAGCCCCCAGCCTGCCACAAACACTTGCCAACCATATTTAAGAAATTATTTATTTTTCATTAATTAGTTATTGCCACAAAAAAGAAAGTCGGAACAAACATCACTTTAAATCTGTGAGTTTACCAATAACAAAAATATATATAAATTGCCCAGGAGCAAAGAGAATCCATAATTTTTTTTTTTTGTAAAAAAAGTTAAATGCAATATTTCCATGCAAGCCATTTTTAATTTTAAATTTTGAACATTGTAACATTTTTTTAATTTGTTTTTTTTTCGATTATTATTTCAATGCAGAAGCATTTTTTGACATACATGAATGTGAGCAAGAATAAAAGTTATTTATGTGGCATATACGTCAAAATGATTTTGAGAAAAATTTCTAGAAATGCAAAAAACTAAAACAGACTTTGTTTTTTGAATAACGTTACTAGAAAGAACAAAGAAAAAATCCCAGCGATTCGTTTTCTTTCAATTAAACCGCAAACCTTAAAATGCGATTTCCCAAAAATGTTAAAATGGCTTGAACGTCAAACCAATTCCCGGGCGACGATATATGTATTTTTGACTTAAATTTGTAACAACAGAAATTTTACGAACAGGAATGAGGCTCTATCTACTCAAAAAGCACTCGATCGTAGTACCAAGTCAATCTGAATAGTCTCAGTTGAAGAGGCGATGGGATTAAACTGTATTTGGAATTTGGAATTTAAAGTTGACAGAAATGGGTGGTTTGGATCAACTAATATTAGTTCTTGTTAACATCTGTTTAGCGTAAATGTTCCCATATATTTGGGAGGAAGTGACCTAAGTACTTAAACGAGTAAGAGTTTTGTTTAGAAAGACAAAAGGAACCACCGACCCTTTACACGGAAGCGGTCATTTAAAGGAGGACTTATTTGTAAAAAAAGGACAAACACAAAACAATAAATGGTATAAATATAAATGGTAACTAGCATTTCATAGAGATAAGTACAGCAGCTTAAGATGGTCCAGTTTTTTTCACATAATTTTTAAAACATCTAGAAGACACAAAAACTACAAAAAAAAAAACTTTTTTTTAGTACAACTTAATTGTACTAAAGAAGCTCTTATATCAAGCAGTATGCAGATCCCATCCGGCATAAAGTACGAGTACCAGATCCCTCCAATTCATCCCAAGTAGGTATACAAATTCATACAACACAGCACGATTCTGCCGTTGTGAGACCTCACAAGTCACAAGCTCTTGTGAGGTTTGTCGGGATTCGATTCGATTCGATTTTCCGTATTCTACGATAATGCTCACAACAAATTCACCTCATATTGGTAAGATTTTAATTACACAAAATTCTTGGTGAAATGGCATGGAAATAGGGAAACAGTGTCGTCACATGCAATATCATCATCACTTTTTGTCAGCCTTTATGAATTATGTCTGCTTTTGAGTGATGTTACCTGCTTCATAGGAGATCACCTCACAAGTTGTGAGTTTGCTGCCAGAATTGGAAAACCTCACAAAATCAATTTCACCTCACCTTGTGAGGATTTTGTGACTAGCGAGGTATCAGTGAGGTTTGCCAGAATCAGGCTGTAAATTTAAGTTGATACTATTTTAATTGTCAACACACTTGTTTGCAGGTACTTTTGGTACATAGCAATAAATCCGTGAAATCTGGTAAAATTGAGGATTTAAATACATTATAGCCTTTTCCTTTTCCCTATTTCGACTTCAAAATATGTCCGTATTCTCACAATCTGGTAACAGTGCCATGGACGGAGTAAAATATTCGTGTTTTCAATTTTTTCACAAGACAAATAATATATACGGGTCGCTTGAACTGATTAATCTACGAAAACACAAAACTTATTTAACTATGGTGAGTAACTGAGTTGAATGTAAATGAGATCTCCTAAGGATGGTCGGGTTTATGTAGATCAATTGTCTCCATTACCAGTAGGCATGAATATGAGATGGAAGTTAATAGCAGCTACCTGTCTGGCAAAGAGTCGAAATGAAGTGCAAAACGTGTTTCATCGCTCCTTCCGGCCAATAAAATATGTATTCTGAAACAAATCTGACGTCAAAACATTAAAACAAGAACCCAAACTGCCTTTCTCTGAATTGTGCCTACACCTACTACCTACGTTCACAATTTACACGGAAATATTCGAATTTGCTTTAAAATCATAATTGATGCTCTTAACATCTCATCCATTGGGTGCTTGAAATGTATATCTACTTTCGGTTTCGTTGAGTCTATCTCTACAAAACAATTAAAGAATTGTTTAGCGAATAGCGAAAAGAGTGAGCACTTGCCAAGTACACCAATTGCCAGACGTGCGTATAAATAACCGAAGCTTTTTTCGACTATTATCACTCAAGTAAGTCGTTCTCTTGTGGATAGACAGGCTTAGCACAGAAGATGGTAGGTTGATCCTCAAACATAGGCCCGTAGTTAAATGGATTAATTTATAATTTGGTCTTTCAGAGATTTTTTGTATTTGGATTCGTTGCTATTTTAGCAGCAGTTGCTGCCCTGCCAGCTGACTACTTGCCGCCAGTGAAAGAAGCTGCAACAAGTGCTGAATATTTACCACCAACTGAAGCTGCAGTCGAAGCTGCTCCTGAGGAACAAACTGATCTCACCGCTGATGGATACCGCTACAAGACTGTAAAGAGGTACCGCCTCAGGCATCGTCGTGATGTCAACGAACTCGCTTCCAACGAGTACCTGCCACCAGTTGAGGAAGGAGAAGTTGTTGCTGCTCCAGAGGAGGTTACTCCCCTTGCTGCTGATGGATACCGCTACAGGACCGTGAAGAGGTACCGCCTCAGACACCGTCGTGATGTCAACGAACTCGCTTCCAACGAGTACCTGCCACCAGTTGAGGAAGGAGAAGTTGTTGCTGCTCCAGAGGAGGCTACTCCCCTTGCTGCTGATGGATACCGCTACAGGACCGTGAAGAGGTACCGCCTCAGACACCGTCGTGATGTCAACGAACTCGCTTCCAACGAGTACCTGCCACCAGTTGAGGAAGGAGAAGTTGTTGCTGCTCCAGAGGAGGCTACTTCCCTTGCTGCTGATGGGTACCGCTATAGGACCGTGAAGAGGTACCGCCTCAGACACGGTCGTGATGTCAACGAACTCGCTTCCAACGAGTACCTGCCACCAGTTGAGGAAGGAGAAGTTGTTGCTGCTCCAGAGGAGGCTACTCCCCTTGCTGCTGATGGATACCGCTACAGGACCGTGAAGAGGTACCGCCTCAGACACCGTCGTGATGTCAACGAACTCGCTTCCAACGAGTACCTGCCACCAGTTGAGGAAGGAGAAGTTGTTGCTGCTCCAGAGGAGGCTACTCCCCTTGCTGCTGATGGATACCGCTACAGGACCGTGAAGAGGTACCGCCTCAGACACCGTCGTGATGTCAACGAACTCGCTTCCAACGAGTACCTGCCACCAGTTGAGGAAGGAGAAGTTGTTGCTGCTCCAGAGGAGGCTACTCCCCTTGCTGCTGATGGGTACCGCTATAGGACCGTGAAGAGGTACCGCCTCAGACACCGTCGTGATGTCAACGAACTCGCTTCCAACGAGTACCTGCCACCAGTTGAGGAAGGAGAAGTTGTTGCTGCTCCAGAGGAGGTTACTCCCCTTGCTGCTGATGGATACCGCTACAGGACCGTGAAGAGATACCGCCTCAGGCATCGTCGTGATGTCAACGAACTCTCTTCCAACGAGTACCTGCCACCAGTTGAGGAAGGAGAAGTTGTTGCTGCTCCAGAGGAGGCTACTCCCCTTGCTGCTGATGGGTACCGCTACAAGACTGTTCGTAGATTGAAATATCGTCATCGCCATTAAGCAATATCCAATGATCTTGAAAACGCCTTTTTGCTTTTAACTTATAAGAAAAATAAAAAAATAAAAACTATTACCAATGAAAAATCGTAGCATTGTGGAAGCGCACATTACAGTGTGCGTTGATAAAATATCTCAGCAAATATGGGTTGTGCAGTAGAAAATAGTTAACAATTATCTGCTTCGTTTCAAAATATGTTCTTTTTGTTTTTCCTGTTTCGTATAGTTGGAAAAAACGTTTGCGCACATAACTGTGCGCTTTCTGAAAATGTGTGCGCAAGTGCGTATTTCGATTGGATTTTCTTTCTTGTCTGCCAAATTTACATTTTCTTAAGAATTAAGAATTATGAGGTGTGTTTCGTGGATGCTTCTATTGTCTTACTATTGAATAGTTTTAGGTCGTCCGATTAGTTGCGCAAAAGTTTGTACGCGATGCAAAACCAATTTAAATGTGGTAAGGTGTTTCAGATATTATGAAGAGCTGCCTTAGCAGTTGTACTCGTTCCCTGAATTGAATTTTATATACAAATCGCAATTATTCCAAGAAGAGTTCTTACTTTTAAGAAATCGTTATTGTTTTCTCATCACTTCAATTGCGCCTTTAATTAAAATGGCTCGACTTACATATTCAACTCTTTTTAATATACTTTCCAAGTTGCACCATACTGCCTCATAAGAAACCATGCGGAAAATAATCTCATCTTCTTATATATCATATCTCCAAAATGAAAACTCTTTTCATTGTCGGTTCGACAATAAAAACAATTTATTTTTCTATTTTCTTTCTTTTGCTTTACAAAAAACATAACTAAACTTTAATTGAAATAACAGGATGAATGGGAGAAAAAACTCGAACTTATTCTGACGGCTTAACAACATTCTGTCTCGTATAGCCTGTCACACAAAAGTGCTCTCTATACACGAGTAGTTTATCTACAAATTAAATGCGGAAAAGAGAAATCAAATATAGAAAACTAGAAACGGAAAAGTCTCTCGAAGCTGATGGAGCTCTACACACACCGGAAAAGGCAATCTTTTGTTTTCCAACTTCAAATGAGTTGCGTCGTCCACCCTTCAGCAGCCCGACCTTTTGCCATTTCTATATGTATCTAATGTGAGGGATCAACAATGAACGTAAAATAAATGATGTTTGTTGTTTTAACAAATGGCACACACAGAGAACCTCTGGAGGGGAACTGGTGAAAACTTTTTGTTTCTGCTGTTTTTTTTTTGTTGTTTTGTTAATTTTAATTTGATTTTTTTGCGTCCTTACAATCTAATATATACTACTACATTCGCTCGTTTGAGTCGTGGCATTTAAGCTTCGTCCGTCATCGCTGGCGCGTACGTATTCGTGTGTTCCACTGATGAGGATAGAATCACTTTTCGCATCACAAAGTATAGAATGGCGCCCAACAGGAGTTCCACGATACCAAGAATTAAAATCAACGCCCAGCCGGGTATAGGTAGACCAGCTGCGAGGGAAAATGAAAATTTGTTGACGTTTTATTGACATATAAAATAGTTGTCTCGCAGTTGGCCAACATGATTGATTATACTTACTGTAGTACTGGCGTGTTAGAGTCCTCCGTCCTCGCAGTACACGACGCACAGCATCCGTTTCCTGTGTACACGAAGCGAGCACAACTGCAAAGAAAAATTTATACATCACAATTTAATTAGTTTGTTACGGGTTTCAGAAAGTTTTCCTCATCCTGGATGGTGTTTTTTTTTTTTTGTATTTCTCTGCTAATTTTTGAAAAGGTTACAGACGAAAAAAAAATAAAGTTTAGAATTTTATCTGCTTGTTAGCAGGTTAGTCTGAAGCGGAAGCCGTGTTCTTTTAAACGGAATTGTTTTCCGCCAGCAAATTAATGCAAGTGAAAATGGGGATTAAAGGTGCTGGTGCTTTGTCAGGGGGTAATTTGAACGCATACAAAATTTAAAGGTAGACAAAGGTAAAAATACCAAAAGAAAAAGTGTGGGTGCAAGAGTTTTGGGCGAGTTTTAAACGTGGGAAAATTTGACAGGAGATAAGTTTACATACCGGGCGTGGTAACAAAGCTGAATTGTTCATCCTGACAGATGAAAACAAAACCAATGGGTGAGTTTGGTACGCACATGGCTTTTTTTAATTAACATGATGGCGCTACTGCCATTACCTACAGCAATCAAGAACATGTACTATTTAAGAAAAACAAATACAATAGACCTGTTTTAGAGAAGATCTTTCTAAATAATGCACAGTGGTTTTTTGATTTGCCACCACGCAATTACAACCACTACACTCACTATACGCAGTAGGGATCCCAAGTTGAAGAAAGTTGGGGACAGCTTGAATATGAGTAGGAGCACAAGGGGAAATGTATGGTTGAGTCTGCACCTTCATGACGTAACTACCATTTGCAACGTGCAAGGCATTTGTGTATATGCTTTGCTGAGACAGAAAACAAATCCTTTCGTAGGCCGGCTCTATCTACGGACTCAGTTTAGCCTAACAACAATAATCCACAGTGGTTCGCAGGTTCAAATCCCAGAAAATTGAAATCTACAACATTTTCTTGCGAACGTCTGCCAAATATTCTTGAATACAACTGCGCTAAGGCAAGAAGTCAATTAAGCAGTTCGAAATCGTCTCGTAATTGTTGATTTGCCCCAAAAACAATATATATAAGAAAATGGTTGTAAGAAGCTTAGTTAAGGGTTCTACATTGAAATAGTTACGCCACTTATCCGCCACCACATGCTTACATTTAAAACATCAAGAGAACAAAGTTTCATTGGGCCTTACTGATAATCATTTTTAACCTCCACACTAAATATTGTGTAGGTCACAATATGCATTTTTGTGTGGAAAATTTCGCCATTGTGAGTTCAAAAAATTTAGCCTGAACACTAAAAATGATTATTAGTGTCGCGGATTGACACTGTGACACTTCCATGTTTGGAAAACTAGGCTAGTTCAATTTTCAATCTAAACTTTATAAAAATTTGTTAATGAAAATTAAATTGGCGTATGCCTGAAGAATATATCACGTCATATTCAATAACTAACATCTAGATTTAATGTGCTTGTTTTTGTGTTTTTTTTTTTTTCAAATTTAGACCGCCCTGTAAAAGGAGTTAGTGTGACCAGCATTTCTTTATATTCAGGTTAATAAGAGAAATATTCAACTAAGAACTCAAAATTGCTATCTAAAGATTTTTTTTTGGTATTTGTTTTACTAGTTTCCGTTTAAGGCAAACAAACTAGTAAACCCAATATCACAAAATCCAAGTACCAAATTTGTCAAACGTTTTCTAATTTTCTGTAAAGTTTAAATATCTCGAATAAGCCTCTCCTGCGGCTATTCTCGTGTATTCAATGCATAAATATTCACCCACTTTTACGTTAATTTTGGTCACATTAAACAGCGAATTTCTTGAATTTAAATTCTAAAATTAAGTTCGTTGAATTGAACGTTGAAACTCTTCCATTAAAGACGTTTAACTTATATATTTCTTAACGCTTATTTCCGCTTTTAAAGTGTGATTTTAAACTGAAGTCTAAAACAGTTGAAAGATTTTAATTTAAAATAATATTTTTTTAAAAATACACGCTCATAAAACGTTCATTGTGTAATTGTATAATTTTTGGAAAAAGGGCAAGCCTTTCTCACCTTTACCCTTTCCCATCACTAAAAACTAACAATAGTGAACTGGTTGATTCATTGCTTAGTCGTTAGTTCTCTTTGCGTAGTTTATGCAATAGTATGGTCAAATCAAGGAAAATTCAAGCGCAATGCTCACTTCCTGAGAGAAAAAAAAAAGTATTTCCAAGAACAATATTGGTATATACGGTGAATTGACTGTCAAATTTAATCAAAGTGAGTATAAGAATGAATAAGTGGTGTAGTTCGAGTTAACAAACAAATTACTTTCGTCCAAAAAACTGCTACATCTGTTGTAAAAGCCACGGTGGCTTTATGAAAATAAAAAAACAAGTACACAAATTGGTAAATGCAAACGTCCCCGTTGGCGCAGTGGCTTAGTGGTTAGTGTGTTGGACTACTAAGCGAGGGGTCCCAGGTTCGAATGCCGAGAAAAACCCAAATTCCAACTTAAGGTTGTTTCACTGCGCCACCTCTCGCGAACATCTGACAAACATCCGAGAGTATAACTGTCATGAAAGAGCTCCTCAATTGGCCGTTTGGACTCGGCATAAAATTGTAGATCCCTTCCATTCGTCCCAAAAATAAAAACTCACACAAGACGAATGGTTGTGAGTAGCTGGGCTTGGGTCCGTACGGACCTGTTGTGCCAATTATTTATTTGTTTTTTTTTATTTAAACGTCCCCGTTCTTTGAGATTAGAACGACAGAATTGTGCGACCCACTTTTACGTTTTCATTTCCTCAATCGTTGCAATAACAGATTTGGAACAAAACGCTAACACATTTGCTGTATTTTACGATAAAATTTTCAACTCAAACTCCCAGTAGAACATTTGATAAAACTCCACTTAATGACAAAAAAGGGAGTTTTTTGTTTAAACAAAATTACGCTTCCTAAATTCACAACAACTTCAGTATTACTCATGGATGGGAAATGAAAGTCTACACACAGCCGATAGCGATAAGATAAAACGCGCGTAGAGAAATATAAACTTTTTGGTGAAAAGGTGTCATACTATTTCATGGAATTCTTTTTGCGTCATTTATCAAAAGTTTTAATATTTCCACAGAACTTATTTAATTATGATTGAGATAAATTTCACAAACACTCTCGCTGTAGAGTGTGCGTGCTCCATTATAATTCGCAGCAATTCAAACTTGCAGATATTTTCAGGCGCAATTTTTCAATAACGTTCTTTTCTTTTAATTTGTATACGTACTCAACACGATTGTGAGATAATATGCACTATTTTTCATCAGCTTCATTTTGATGTCGTCGTTTGTATTTTTAAATTGAATTTAAAATTATTTGAAAAAATATTCGGCTCTCGAAAATATGTATATCGTATACACTTGTCGTTGACGACTAATGGGTGTCCGTTGTATGGGCAGGCGAATTCGAATACAGGTTCCCTTACACAAGAGATAGCAGACTTATCGGCACGATAAGATAAGCGTTGAGTAAACTTATAAGGGTGGGGAACCAGCGATAAGCTCCATACCTCGATTGTGCAAAGATTACTCATGAGATAGAAATGTACTTTAGTTGAAGAGTTTTTTTATGTTGACCTAGAAATAAGTGAATGCAAATGCTGAAGGCGAAAATGTGGTTTTAGTGGACTGTTTTACTAAAAAAAAAATATTTAAATTAGTTTATTGCTGCTGCTGGTGTTGTATGATACGTAGCGCTGTCTTGATGGCATCAAATGTCGCGTGCATCTCAACAATTGATGAACAAGATTGCCAATAATATTAATACAATGGAAATGGTCGACCTCCTTTACGGCACATCTGCTTGCTAATGAAGGTAGCAATGAATACCTAAAATTATTTCCCACTCCGAGTGAAGTTGTTTCCCATGTGAAGCTATATTAGCCGTAAAATTATTTCCCTGCACCGTTGCTGAATGCTTAACTCAATATTCACATATGAGGTACTTTTGCATCCCACTGTATTTTGTTTGCATGAACACCCAGATCTTTCCAAATCATTCTTCGGCAAATGCTAAATTACTGAGCTCGAGCAGACAAACTCGAATTATCTTCCAAATTTTCTCTCACTTGGGAAATATGTTCTTCATTTTAAATAATTTACAGCTAAGGACCGAGATGGGTACCAAGTGCCTCATGAGACCTCTCTATCTCATACCCCTTTTTACCAAACCTAACCTAAACACAACCTCTCGCGAACGTCTGACAAACATCCAAGAGTATAGCAGTCATGAAAAGGCCTCTCAATTTTCGCCCGAAAAATTAAAAACTTAGACAAAACGAATGGTTGTGAGAAGCTAGTCCCAGCCTGTTGTATCAATATATTTATTTTTTTGTAACCTAAACAGTTTGCAATCACTCAAGGAATTTGCCGGCTTATTTGTATAATCAATGATACGCAATCGCAACTTTGCGATTCGTCGCTCTCTCTCCGTAAACTTTATTTAGACTTATCCGCCAACCGCCACCCACAATTAGTAAAACTTAGAAGAGAATGAAAAATTTAATGCAAGATGAAAGGTTTCTTGAAAACATTCTCAGAATTATTTCCTGAAATATGTTGTCATTTTAGACAATGCCTAATAGTATGCAACATTTTGTGATCTCTTCACCGCTTTTACTTGACCATACCGTAATTACAAACATTCTACGATCAAATCCAAAAGGCATTGCCAGCAACTTATAACTTATTGCAGATAGCACATTTTAGGGCAGTCAAATATCGGTTTTATTAGCTTCGCTTTGTTTAAAGAAAAAAATAAAAACCAATCAAAATTAGATAGCAATGTAAATGGAATAAATTTCGACCTACACTATCGTATTATAGGCATTCACTGTCAGCGTAGGTGAAATGACAGCTATACAAATGACGCAATTTAGAAGTGGAATGATATTATCGCAACCCACACAGCTCCATTCAGAGGTCTTACATAAATTATAGCATAACTTTATCTTTTTGAGGTTAAATATCGTCGAACCTCTTTGAAGACTTATTTGCTCCGCTCCATTTGTTTCCATTTAACCACTAAGTGAAACCCTCCATAATAATTAACACATTTCGTATATATATGTATATATCTCTGGTCCTCACCCACATCGAATACCTCGTGGAAAACCCGAGGAAATCACAAGATACCCAGAGTTGACTACCAACAACGGCTTAAGTGATTTGCTCCACAACCTTGAGGTTGGGAGATAATCACAACGAAAATAAGTATATCTTTAGGTGAACGAAAACAAACAAAAAAAAAAACACAGAACATCCACACAAATACCTGCCTTTAGATACAAAAATATTCAGCGGCACCCAGGGTATATACATTTTGTATACCATGCCACGCAAGATGGCACAAGATGGAACGAATTGAATTTTATAATCCAATTAACATCTCATTGTTGCCGTAGAGCAATCTTTGAAGTTGAAACATGCCATTAAGGTATCTTTCTAAAGTTTTGATCTCAGGCGTCGTGTCGGTGCCACCCAAACCGCACCTGATACACCAGAGGTAAGCACTCTGTAATGTATCTGCCAGCGTCGTGGCGGGGAAATACACAGAGCTATACGCAAATTTCATGTCATCCGAATAATTGAAGGAAGAAGAAGATGGAGTTCATCTTGCTTGTAGAGAAATTCGCGGTAGCTGCGTTGAGTGTAGTTTTCTTGGGTTCGAATTGCGAGTTTTATGGTTGAGCATGATGGAAGTAACACTCTTTAATGATGGCAAATGGCAAAACCATTAAGACCCGAAATTAGATGTAGTTAGATAATGTTGCCTGTCATATATAGTCCCTGGTATTAAACGAATTAGATTAGTTGAGTCTTTGAATTGAAGAGTATTATTTTATTCATTAATACAGCTCTGCCGATTTATATAGAATTTGTAAATTTGAAACATTTTGGGCGGTGGGAGTGTGTCATTCCGTCAGTGGGAAGTTCCTTCATATTTGGTTGCAAATGCCAGCACACTATCCATTGCATCCACACTTCAAAATATTTTTTTCCGCACTATTCCTCGGATTCTTGTGTCGGGAAGAAGTGCATTTTTCAAAACATTTATCCAAGGAACACAATAACGAGAATTGCCTTTTCGATGTAATAAGAAAAACCCCGCTTTATTGCCTTTAAAACGCATTAAAGTTTTTTTAGCATGTATGCACTAATGGCGTTTTCGATTGAAGAAAAGAATTGCCCTTTCTATGAAAAGAGCAAATCTAGAAGTGCTCTTTCGATGTATTATATGTTTCAATGAAAAAAAACTGCACTTCCAGGTCGATTTTTAACACAACTGAAGTGTCTGGAATATTTTTAGAGAATTTCCCTTAATTCACCATTGAATAAAAAAAAATTGCTTGATAAGTCATAACTTAGTTGCAGTATAAAAGAAATTTGATGGAGGTGGTTTTAGTGAGTAAAAATCTCACACTACTATGAGCACGCGCCGAGTGTCCTCATAGTGTCTTCTGGAAGATTTCCACCTACCTCGGAGGAAAAAAAAAAACATTACGCACTAGCAAAATGTCAGATTGAAATGTTTTCATATGCTATTAGTAACAAATTTTTCGCTATGTGATCCGAAAATATACAATTATGCGTGAGTTACGAGCGGCCAACACCGATCGAACACAAAACAAAAAAACGAAAAAAGAAAAACAGTCAAACAATTTATTTTTACAAAGAGCTTTATTCAAAAGCTGAAATACGACTGACTGGTTAATCATCAACGTAGCCTAAGCCATGTACATAACAGCGATAGACCGTTGTTCAGCTGCTGTTGACGTTGTAGTGTTGTTGTGTTGCTTAGCTGCTTATGTTATTGTATATACTTTTTGTTTGTACATATAACGCGTGCAAAATGTAAACTGAAATTGAAACATATTGATTTGGCCCATTAAAATATTCATATTTACTGTAGAAAACAAAAAAAAGTACCAACAGAATACCAAGTCTCACTTATGGCGTCTGTTATGCCCCAAAAACGCATATGTAGGAGCCGTGGCTAACTGAATAATGGTTGCGTCAGTTAAACGGTTAAACAGTGGAATTGTAATAACACAATTACAAAAGCGGATGACATTAACTTTTTCTCTGAGCGAAGTTGGGAAGAAACTGAACGACAGTAAAATTTCAATAAACAAGTCAATTATCACGTCTATTCAATTGAAAACAAATCAATACGCTCCAACGAAGCTAAAACGGCCTTCAGAATGAAACAAGAGAATCCCTAAACCTGAAAAGTAAGGACAGCAGACCAGTGGCCTTTCTTAAAGATAACTATTGACTGCGAACTTTGAAATCAATTGCCAAAAAAAAATTGTCATTTCAGATAGGTACCAATTATTGTCCCTGCATTGAGGACGACGAAGCCAATGCTCATGGCTGGATAATGCGCCATAAGCATACCCTGTGTTCTGACGAACTACAAAATTAGTCCACCAAAGAGATGTTAAAATATATAAAGGCAATTGCATATCAACTTTTAGGGGTCCCTCCACAATATACGGGATCATATCCTATAATCAAAAATGCTCTCTTATACATTTAAATAACTTTTGTCACAACAAATTAAAAAGTTTTTTTAATCATCAATGTTGCTTTATTTTCATATATAATATCCGGATCAGCGCTGCCAATAAATTAAGACAACAACAACTTTCTAGACCCCTGTAAAAATAAGTTCCACAAACGTTACCGTTTGGACATTTTGCGGAAACTTTTTTCAATATGTTCCAATAAATATATTGGAAGCACGCGCAACCCAGCAACTTGTTCGTCCTTAAGCTTAGTATCCTGCTCACGCTAAATTTTATCTCCCATACAAAAATGTCTACAAAGATAAAATTTAGCGAGGCAGTTTAGCAAAGCAGTATCCTGTTCGCTCGCTAAATTCTCAAATTCATATAGGCGGGCCGATGAAAAGTCTCCACTCATTTAGCTCGAGAAATAAATGTCCGGTACATTAAATCGAAGATAAATATTGACATACAAATCGGAGGAAAAAGTTTGTGTTGTGTATGATTGTGGATATTTTTTTGGAGGAAGAAAATATTTGCGTGATAAATAAAAGAAAACGCAAAACCATAAATTCCTATTCATGCGATGAAAAAACAATAAAAAAAAACTTGCGGGGCTTCTGGAGGAACTATCAGAAATTTTAGATTGCAGCAAAATTCCAATGCAAATAGGGTTTTACCCGACACGAAGGAACGTCGTCTTCTACTTCTATACAGAAATAATTTAAGCTGCTGCAGCAATAGTAATATAAGTCTTCTTCAACTTTTATTGTATCCATTGTTTTGGAGATACTCAAATATTGCGATGTATATGAAGTCTGAAATTCGAAATTATAATTATAATTATGCGTAAATTTAAAATTTCATTTACTGCCATGAACATATGGTTTTGTCCCATCTATATCATGTTTGATAATTTAGCGATGTTTGATAATTTAGCGACCATTTATCTTTGGTATGGGGAAACAAAGTGGAGACTTGAGACGCCAAAACTTAGAGCGAGCATGATACTTCGCTTTAAGTAAACTTGAAGTCACAAAATGGTGCACTGTAAGCACAAGTTGTCTTCGGTTTCATTGCTAGCAAAAGTGTTTCTCTCGCTCTAGGCTTGTTGGAAGTGGTATGCTATCCAAAAGCACATACTAATTGTGACCAATTCACTAATTTTCAGATAGAAGTCATGTCCGAGGAAGCTAAAAACGCAAATTCCATATACGACTTCACCGTCAAGGACACCCATGGCAATGATGTCTCGTTGGACCAATACAAAGGCAATGTAGTTCTAGTTGTGAACATCGCATCGCAATGCGGATTGACAAAGAACAACTACAAGAAACTGACTGAATTGAAGGAGAAGTTTGGTGATAAGGGATTGAAGATCTTGAATTTCCCATGCAACCAGTTTGGTTCACAAATGCCCGAGTCTGATGGTGAACCGATGGTGTGCCATTTGAGGGATGCCAAAGCTGATATCGGCGACGTGTTCGAAAAGGTGAGTGATGAGTGTTTACGTGTTTTCACTTGTTTCTAATTTGATGTTTTTAGGTCGACGTTAATGGCAAGGACGCTCATCCCCTCTATCAGTATTTAAAGGCAAAACAAACTGGTACGCTGGGCAGTGGAATCAAATGGAATTTCACCAAGTTCCTGGTGAACAAGGAGGGTATTCTCGTCGACCGTTATGCACCAACTACAGATCCAATGGATATTGCCAAAGATATTGAGAAAATTTTGTAAACTATTTATACATGTTTAGTTTATACATATTAATATATCAATTTTCTTCAATAATTTACTTGGTATGAGAGGAAGAGAGCAAGAAAATGGGCGCGCACTGCTCTCTCTTGCTCCTACAGTATGATACAGACAATAGGCCACGGTTGCCACTTACAGAAAAAACTCAAATTGTTTGATTTGATTTTGCACAAAATTACCAACTGCTAGAAGACATGGGAGATCATCTACCTATTTTCTTATAATAAACCGTTAACAAATTAGAGTTTCCTGTCTGTATAATGTATATGAATAATATGATTAATTAACCCATCGATATCTCAATACAGTTATAAACAGGAACAGAAACCATTTCGAAGTTCACCATCTGTCAAAAGAAGAAAATGAGTGCATTCTGTAATTTTTTGAACAGCGAATAAAACAGTTTTATATGAATAATGATGAAGCATATGCAAATAATGCAATGCGGTCACTCAGAAGCAGTAAGGTAGCTTTTAAATGAGGTGATATCGAGTTCGCATTCTTGGTACATCTGCTGAAAAATTTACCATAACCAGATAAAAATTACCAAAACTCAATAAGCAAAAATAATTAACAAATTTTTTAAAAATTACCAAAGTGGCAAACTTGCAATAAGCGTGTCTTAGATATACGAAACGTAACTGGCTATGAGAGAATGACAAGAAACTGTGTGCTCGCACCTGTCTCTGGTGCTCCTACAGTGTGATACAGATATTAGGCGTGCACTGCAGTGATACCAGACTTTAGAGCCAGGTTATCCCACGGTTATACTCAAAATATCCCTTTTATGTTTTCAAAATAAATAAATTTATTATTTTAAAAAAATACTCGTGATTGATTCACAGACACATATGTCATTTTATGAAACAGTTTAGGGAAATAAAAAAAAAGAAAGTGAAAGCATTTAGATATTTTGAATGACTTTTTTCTAAACATGAAAATATTTAATTTGATCGTAGGTTGAATATTTTTTTTATTCTTAATGAAATGAGCAATCAGGAACAAAATTTTATCCAAATGTAAAATCCCTCTCTTTTTGTACTATGGGGTCTGAAGAATCCCTTTGTCCCTTTAGTGAGAAAATCCCGCAAAACGTGATAGATCCCCCGATCTGGTATCACTGCTGCACTGTATGATGTGTCTTAGATAATGAAACGTAACTGGCTGAGAAAAAGAGAGAACGAAAATGTGTGCTCGCATCTCTCTTGCCTCTACAGTAATATACGAAACGAAACGTAACTCTCTCTCTTTTTATCTCACTAACTTACTATCTGCCTCTCAACTTCCGCTCGCAATTTCCGTAACGCTTTCGTGACGCATTCACCAGCTTACCCCCCAAGTCAAGCGTGCCTAAAGAAGTATTACTTCAAAAATTGTTTAGGAATATAAATAAGGTTGCCTTTCCTTCTGCAAACGTGTGAGGTGCGAATAGTTGTGTACACTTGATCATCGGAGGCATTATTCACCTCCGGTATGATGGCAACCGTTTTTGCCTTGCATTCAGTTTTACAGACAACTCGATAATGTCATTCACATTTAATTGCAGGTGCAATTTAAATCTTTTAATTATCTTCCACATAAGCTGACTAACACCAAACGTAACGCCTTGCATGTTACTGCTGCCTTTCACCGGAAATTAAAGATTTCATTCAATTTCCAAAGAATTGCAAAGACTTCTATAAGGAATATCACCTCTACAACCACCTGCTACCAGTAAACTGCTGAGCTAATAAAAGTCGCCACAAACAACCGAGTCCATACAACCAGTCCTCTTTAGCAAAAAAACAAACTCGGAAGAGCAGACTTCCTGGACATTCATCATTTCTCTTGCATTTGCTGGGCATCCTTTCGCACACACACAAATGAAATTTTCCATCATCGCCCACTAAGAATAGAATTTTCCATTCTTTTCCTAAAGTCAAGTATGCAGCCAGCAACAACTGGCCGCGTACAAGTGCTATTCCGTATATACCTTTTGCTGGGCGATGAAACCTTTAATAGCCAGTTCGCATGCACTGGCATCAGCGTCATCCACCTCCGCCACCTCGTCGTTGTCGTCGTTATTCCAAGGATATGCACAAATTTGTCACAAAAGTGTCATCGTCCCTAAAAGCCCATCGTTGCTGTCAGCTTAAAATCGGATTACCGTCATGAGGACAATGCTGGTCTCTATTGGCCATAGCTGTTGACAGTACAAGCGGATAGCATTCTTTTCCGTCTTTATTGTTCGGATAAGCTTCGTTTAAGCAAAGAGACTTCAAACTATGCATCTTCTTGTTCGGTCGGTTGGTGTAGGATTAGATTAGCCGTGAATGCTGCTGCCTGGTCAGTGTTGAGTGCGGGTGGGATGTGCATATTCAATTTCTCGCAGGGCAATACGAAGGAATGGAAATGACTTAAAGGTGCCCCCAGCGGAGAGGTGAATAAATGCCAGTGGGCACGATACCTTTTATGCAATAAAAGGTGGCCCAATTTAATTATTTATGCTGAAATTGATAGAGAGCACTTGCCGTGATGCGTTTAAAAGGAGACACTGACGTGCGGAATAGTCGTCATCGAAGGTGTACTCTGGGGCTGCAGCCGTTTAATTTCAATTAGGGAAAATGAAAACGGATATCAAAGCGATTGCATTTAAATGTCGTAATCGCGTACCTTCCATATAGCCTTTTTAAGCGAATGATAGTTTGTAGGTTGCGCGACATTATTTGCACACGCCATCAGTAAATTGGCTTTGCCTCCCTTTTTTGCAATGTCACCACTGGATATATCTTGTTCAAGACTGAATTTTTGTTTGCTTATATATATTTGTGAAAGGCTTATTCATAACAATTATTGCAGGGGTTGACTGACGGTCTCTATAGTTAACCACTGAATTCGTACTGACAGCAATAATATCGGGCGTTTGACAGACTATAGTGAGAGGTTGGGGTGGGGAAGTGAAAAAATACATTTTAGGTATACCTTGGAATTTTTTGGAGCTAAACTCAATCACCTTGGAATTTTTTGGAGCTAAACTCAATCACCGAAGAAAGCTCTTCATACCATGCAAATGACTCCGTCATTTGGTCATTGTAAACGCAGAAAATATCGCGACCTACCAGCCCACTTTTAAAAAACCTAGCTTTGGAGCCTAGAAATAACTTAATCTTGGACTGGTACTTTGGATAAGTCTTTGTACTTTTAGATAGATTTTCACGAGCTTCAAACTGGCGGACCTAATAGCCAAAGATTCGGAGAAAATATTGACGAGAGGTCATGCAAGCATGGAATGACAAGCTGTAAAGTGATGAAGAAGTTCTAGGACTTACGGAACACTTGTTTGGTGCCGCCCAGCTCATGTTAAAAAATTGTGAAAAATATTTTACGTGATTTGAGTTCGAAATAAATGCTTTACCAAAGAGGGAATAAGCCATAGCTAGGTATGCTTCGAAAGGAAAATTCTCCGCAGCGCATACTCTCGTGGAGCCTTAAATTGCATTCGAGGTGTCCGTTTTCGGGAAAAAAGTAATTGAAATGCGCACAACTGAAGTAATAAGAGAAATATTTTTTTTATTGCTCACATTTATCAACAATTTATTCCAAATCGTAAATAAATTCCACGACTGATGGTAGCCGGAGATTTGGTATCGGAAAAGATTTCTTATGAAGCTGTCAAAAATGTCACTCAAAAACAGATTTGATCGGAACAATACTCCGAACAGCTGAAGAATACTTCGAAAAAAAATGCCTCGAATCGTATAAAATCAGAGAATTTTCCGTTCCGACGGATACCGGCCCGAATATGTACAAGTACATCAGGCCAGTTGAGGTTTAACTATACGTTTGCAAAAAAACATCCACTATTGATGTAAGTTCCGAACAAAGTTTTAAGTTTGGATTTAAAGAAAAAAAAAACAATTTTTTTTTTTAACATAAGCTTCCAAACGATTTTAGTAAATATTAAATGTAAAATATATGAATTTTACAGATATTTTTTGTCCAATCTGTGCTCCTAGACTTACAATATAAAAATTCCCATAATAATGATCATAATTTCCCTTTTGCTTGAAAAAGCCTGCCATTTTCCGAGGCACTTTTTGTCCTTAAAATATCAGCCACAAATGTGGTTTGCTACGAGCAAACAAAAGGGTGGGAGCATACAAACATTTGCAGACAAAAATTGCACAAAATAGTTTTTTCCTAAAAATATGTGAGTTTTTTTTTTTCATTTATGTTTCAAAAGTTTAGTCCTCCTTCAAATAAGCTGCTTTTGGCATCACTAACTTTTTTTTCCTGCCTAGCTCCGGGAAATTTCTCTTCAAAAGGGAAAATTCATACGAATTGCTAACACTACGAAAATCATCGATAAAATTTATTACGAGTTGCGCGTTTCATTCTTTTAAATATTGGTAGCCTATTTCGGGACATTTCGTAAATAACTCTTGTGTTAAAAAAAAATGTGCTCATATAGGTTGGGACCTACGCTTCTGGGAGCGAATTGGAAACATTTTCTAGGACCAGTTATACCTACCTTCGGATGTTTATCAGATGTTTGCGAAAGGTTTTTCCATTTGTGTTTTCCAGAAGATCGCACCTGAAATCCCTCGCTCAGTAGTCTACCACACTGATCACTGATTGATTTGATATACTGACAGCTACCATTGTCAATGTCGCATTCTCAGTGCAAGCCCACTTGTAGTGAACATGGCATCGGTATGTATGCGATATATTTTTTCGGGGGCCCCTCACTTAGTGGTCTGAGACACTAACCGCTGAGCCACTGCGCCTACCTCAGCCTTTAATAAATAACATTTCAAAATGGTCACAGCTCTCTAGAAAGAGAAAGCTAAAAGTCGCACGTATAATTTGTTTTGTTTCTCTAAAACTAAATCCGTCCCAAAAAAGTAAATGTGCGCAAATTATTCCAAATGACCATCTGTTTACATTGTTTGCTATATGTTAATTAAAACGACTGTACAATTGCCCCGTCTGCTTTCGATAAATTCAGCTCCAAGTTCCACTTTGACATTGTTGCTCCTAATCCTATTCCATGTGGCAGCCGGTCAATAAAAAATAAGTGCCATTCTAAAATTAGTTTTTACTGTCCGTGTCCACCCCATTTCAGTTTCGTCAGTAGTATCCATTCGGTTTAAACATTCTACGTCACCATATGACTTTGAACTACGCTCTGTTCATTATCTACGGGGCGGGAGTTTCCCTTTCACTTTACATTTGATTGACACAATCATAACGCGGGGCTACATTGATACTTACTGTCACACTTGCATGAGATAAATGAAAAAAACTGCGCCAAATAATATCTTCTATATCAGTTTAGCTAAGACCTTTAAATTTACAACTCTTAACAAAGATATCGCTAAATAGAAAAACAACAAAATAGAACCTCCACCCCAAGATAGTCTCGGTTACTGGCCACTAACCAGCCCATACAATTGTAACTCGTTCAATTTCCAATTACCCAGCAATCATCGTCAACGCTGTACACTCGACATCAGTTGTAGTCGCAGTGTAAAGGGGTTAACGCGCGAATTTTGTTGCAGCCAACCCCCAGCGTGTACTAAATCCCAATCGGGTTCCGCAATCAGTCGAGTGCGGGTGGCTTTATCTGGCGTTAGTGTCGTCTTGGGTTGAAGCTGAAAAATAAAAAGATTTCTTTTGTCAATATCGCTCCTTTAAAGAGTCTCTCACTCGCACGGTTTTCGTGTTAAAATATCTCTCGCAAGGACAACAGGACCCCGAAATGCATACATCCGGTTTGAAGGTGTCGGGTTTTATCAGCCTGTTCATTGTGCAAATAGCTTTGTTGCTTTTGTTTTGGATTTATGTACGCTACGACGAAGGAGCTCTGCCATCGGGAGAAGATGCCAGCAATGGAACTACTGGAACAACAGAAGACGATGGATTAGCTGAAGGACACGTTTCCAAGTATCCCCGTGAGTGCTTTTATGTTTAATTTTGCGCTTTAAAATGCGTCTGCTTAGTACTACTAGTATACTAGTGGTTGTATCTTGTCGGATCGAGAATGGGGGAGCGGAAGTGTACACGGATGGTGGTTGCAATGTATACGGAGTGCATTTAGCAAGCCGTGATTGTTCGGGGACGTTCGAAGTTTAAACAAGGACCTTCTTCACTTTCTACGCCTTTGCGCATCTACATCTTGTGTTTGTGGTTTTTTTTTCTTCACTTTTCTTTTCCCGATGCTGCTGCAACTCAATTAAGACATCATGCCATTGTAGGTCTGGAGGTGAGCTGCATGCATACAGTCTCTGCCTTAGAGTGTGCTGAAAATGAGACTTTGGGGATTTGTCTTCGCTGAAGTACAAGCATGCATTATGTGGGTATGTGCTGGATAATGTACACTTATTGCATGCACCATACAGCACGAATAAATCTGCCAACAATGGTAATGCCAGTCCCGGGCTTTCAACCGGACGGGGTTTCACTTTTATGAGTACTGTAGCTGTAGTACCTCTTTGTAACTTGCAAAGAAACCGCAGTGTTTTGCTATGGATTTTCATTCACCTCCAGGATTATGTGATTCATGAGCCCGGGGGGAAATCGTTTGTCAGCCACATACGTCAGATATAATGCCGCCACTTTAAGTTGCTCCTCGGGACCTTTCAAGTGAGTGCGGATTAACACTTTAAATGCTCATGAAAGGATGAGAGTTCGTGCTAAGCGAGGGGCAAACATATTGGCCAGATAGTCCCGCAATTGAATTTTGATTTGTGCATGGTGAACACCGAAGAATTTATACTGTCTAATTGAAATTACGTTTATTCTAAGCCTTCCCATACTTTTGGCTTCAGTTTTCTGCGGTTTTTTTAAAATTGCTGGCCAGAGCAAAGTGTTTTTGCGGATACCTTCATATTTCGAATGAAGATCGCATTGGGTGATAGAGAGATCAATTCAAATGGCTACTAAACCTAAACTAAATCAATTGATCTCGAATTAAATTGTTCCTTTTCAACTTAGACCTCCATGAATTGTAGTTTTTGTCGGTGTCCTCAGAAAAATTTTTTTGACATATATAACTGAGCTAATGTATGCAACTCTAAACTTGTGATCGTTACTGCAGTTCAAATTTTTAACTCTAAATTTACAAAGGAATAGTCTTCAGTTAACGAACGTTGCCATTGTTTCGAGTTTATAAAATCGCAACGTTTTGAATGTATAACGTCTCAAAATACTATCTCAATCAGCAGACAGCAAACCACAATTCACTCAAGAGATTTGCGCAAACCTTAATGACCCCAGGAGCGGTTGAAATTCATCATCCAACTGAAAGCATTCATTGAAAGAAAATGGAAGGAGGAGGATGTCAACCCTAAGCCGTGAAATGCTCAATCTACGTCTAATCTATGCTCTATAAGCTTTCAAAGTAGCTGCTAATAATTTAAACAAATATTTTGAACTATTTTGTGAACAATAATCTAATCCAAATAATATTATAGTCCATATCTAAGTGGGTGCTAAAAGCATTGAAGTTGTATATTTAAGACTTGGTACTGCCCGGAGATAGTTATTGACTGCTGTTATCACATAACGCTGCTAATTATTTCTAATCGTCCAAAGTTGCATAAGTGAATGTGTTGGGCATGTGTTCTGTTGATATGTTGATTGCTCGAAACTGGAAATCAACTAACTTCACAAAAAATGTTTTAAACGAAATGTAATAAAAGAGTCGTTAAATATGGTAATTAAACAAAAGTGCATTGTACGGCTATTGAATAAATTACTACGATTTTTTTTATTCAGTTTTTAATGCAAAATGTTAAATGGAGAATACAACCTGACTACCCAAAATCGATTGAGAAATTTTGCCTCATTTATTAGTGGCGTACACACTTCACATTGTATCATTTATTTGTGGTCATATGTGATCTTAATTAAAATTGGATAACCATCTTGTGGGGATTGATAACGAAAATAGTAGCAGCACACGGAAAGACTATAAAAAGTGTTTGCTATGTCCAAAAATTACTGCTACAAGAGAATTATACAATCTTTGTGTAGTCCCGTGACAGACGCGGAACAAAACACAGAGATAGCACTGACAGGTTAATTGCATAATTTTTAAGTGTTTATTTAAAAAAGAAAAATTATCTCACACTAGTTTTAAATCGTTAAGTACATTAGGGAAAATTTGATTTTATTACAATTGCCTTTGGCTGGCAAAAGAATTTGCGATAGAAACCATGACAATCATAATTTGTGTATAAACAAAAAACATGCCCCGATACCAATAATCCTTTTTAGTGTCCCGACTAAATTTTTCGGATTCACAATGACGAAATTTTCCGTACAAAATTGCATATTGTAACCTACAATGTTTTTTGACGCGTTTTTTGGCGCGTTTTTTGACGCGTTTTTGGACGCGTTTTTTGACGCGTTTTTTGACCCGTTTTTTGACGCGTTTTTCGACGATTTTTTTGACGCGTTTTTCGACGAGTTTTTTGACGCGTTTTTTGACGCGTTTTTGACGCGTTTTCGCGCGTTTTTCGACCCGTTTTTTGACTCATTTTTTCGCGCGTTTTTTGACGCGTTTTTTGACTCGTTTTTTGACGCGTTTTTCGACGAGTTTTTTGACGCGTTTTTTGACGCGTTTTTGAAGCGTTTTTGACGCGTTTTCGCGCGTTCTTCGACGCGTTTTTTGACTCATTTTTTCTCGCGTTTTTTGACGCGTTTTTCGACGCGGTTTTTGACGCGTTTTTTGACGCGTTTTTAGACGCTTTTTTTGGCGTGTTTTTGACGTGTTTTTTATGCGTTTATTTGACGCGTTTTTTCGCACGTTTTTTCGCACGTTTTTTGAAGCGTTTTTTCGCGCGTTTTTTGGCGCTTTTTTTCACGGGTTTCTTGACGCGTAATGTAAGGGACAACAATATATTTGATTAATAGAATTTAATGTAGGAAATCCTATGTCATATAAAAGTTGTTAGCATAAAACTAGGCCCGGTATACGCAACCATTTTCCTAATACAACAACATTCAACATTTAACCCACGCTACAAATCTAGAATGCAGGGATTTTGCATTTATCTCCATTTACATTAAATACAGAAAAAAATTTCAACAACAAACACATTACACTATCATTTTCACAATAATACATTATTCCTCTTTCAGTCAACTGAATTATACAAACACGTTATATTATAATGCACGAACAAAAGAAATTAGTTCCACCATCGATACGACATAATTAAAAACAAATATTTCCATTGAGCACAATAATTGTCATTCGCAAATATGGTAAAATATCATATGTTATCCTATTTGAATTAATGCGGGATGTTTCCAAACGATTTCTGCTCTAGGAAATAATCCTTATTACAAATTTGGCAATCGTAAACAAAGTTAAATGGGCTATTGCGGCGCTTTTGATTGACTGACCTAATAAATAAATAAACAGTTGGCACAACAAATGGTATCCATTCCAAAGCCATCATTCGTCAATTGGTGTATGCGTGTCTACTGTTTAATTTGGTCTCACGATCTATTTTTATAGTTGTAATTGTAAAGAGGAATTTAGAAGATAATTAAAAGTTTTATGGAAGACACTACTACTATTATTTTTTTCTTATTGAGCTGGACGAAAGTATTTTCCTTTCAAAAGACAGATGAGCACTATATGAATCGATCTGTGTAACTGTGATACATGATTTCAAAGGTTCAAACACTCTTCTTCTTTTTCAAAATTGCCAATTTGCACCTGCAAATCATTTCAAAACAATGTCTTTCTTATTCGAGAATATAGCGGAAGAGAAAGTTTTGATTTACAATTTTAAGACAGTTGAGGGGCTATGTTACTTATGTAGAATGTTGTGTCCTTAAATTTCTTATTGATAGTAATTAGAATGTCGTCAGCGCAATGTCATAAAAAAAAAAATAATTGGCGCAACAGGTCCTTATGGACCCAAGCCTAGCTTCTCACAACCATTCGTCTTGTGTGAGTTTTTATTTTTTTGGGACGAATGGAAAGGATCTACAATTTTATGCCGAGTCCAAACGGCCAATTGAGAAGCTCTTTCATGACAGTTATACTCTCGGATGTTTGTCAGACGTTCGCGAGAGGTGGCGCAGTGAAAAAGACCTTAAGTTGGAATTTGGGTTTTTCTCGGGATTCGAACCTGGGACCCCTCGCTTAGTAGTCCAACACACTAACCACTAAGCCACTGCGCCGACCAGCGCAATGTCATGCTTTGTGAATTTGTGCTACTACTCGTTATTAGCTAGGCTTCATTGTAAGTGTGGCAGAACTTCTCCTTGCAGGTAAGGTATAGCGGCCTATAAACTTGGAGTAAGTAAGTCAACTAAGTACCGTACATACTGCGTTAAAGGAAACTATTCCCTTAAATGAAAATAATGACTCTTATATATGCAGCGCACCCACCATACATGGCTCTTAATTAAAGTGCTGCATTTGACAATTGCTCTCGGCGACAGGCGCCCATCTTGAATATCTCACTCTTGGTACAATTTGTCCCGCTAAAACAATTCATCTAAAACCCCTCTTGAGTTGTTATGCTCAGACAAAACACAGAGCACATCTTTATCTTCCATTACTACAGATATATGTACACATTAATTTGCGCAATTTACTGTCCAATCCAGCAGGAAGACCGACAGACAAAAAGTCCAAATCCGTAGACAAAAGCGGAAGTTCCGGGCTTTAAATTCATTAACTAGTAATGACGGTTTATCTCTCACAAAAGACTGCCTTAGCAGAAACCCGGCATCTCCCCCTGCAAATAATAATCAAGCAAAATGGATCAAAAATACACTTGAAAAAAAAATCTCAAAATTTTTTTTTTCTTCTGTTGGGCATGAATAATTGCAGAGGTAATTTGCAGAATTTGTTTCCCCACTCCAGCATAAGCACAACACTGCGCAGAGGGCAAACCCGTGCTTTTTCAATTTGCAACGCTGCTAAGCACTGCACTTTGAAACATTTATACAGCAAACTTCGATATTCTATTTGAATTCGGTGGAAAAATTTCCATGTGTATAATTGAAATCACGTTTATAGCCCCATACACACCGAAAGCCGTATCGCATACATACATTAGCCCAACTTGGCCCCGCATAAATTTAACAAATTCACCCAGATGATCCAAATTTTCACTGTTCGCCAGCGAAAAATACGCGCGCATTTTCCGTTCATTCATATGAAATTCATGAATTCAATTAGAATTAGAATGAAGCGAATACAACGAAAACAACAGCAACACAGGAAGAAAAAACAAAAAAGCGCAAACCTTTGGGAAAGATGCAGTATCTCATCGCTGTTGCATGCTAACGAACTATTTAACAGCCAGAAAAATTTATATGCAAACAATTATGAGAGAATGTATGCTTGTGCATGGGAAATTTGAACATGGGTGCGTACGCATCCCGGGGGCTTTAACTATCGGCTCCCGAAACGACCCACTGAAATAACACACTCAGCCAGAGCATGAAAATGCAATCAGTTGACGAGCACTGAATGAATTAGAAAATCAACATAATTTCTGTTAATAAATTTGTAATTAGTTTTGGCAAAAGCGACGATTTTGGCGTTGAAATTGAATGACAAATTTCGAATTTGGATTCTCCTGTCGAGGTTTTAGTTTTATTTTTTAGATTTAATTTAGCTTGTTCTGTTCGAGGTGATTTACATTTTTAATGACAGGTGCATTTTCACAGCCTATGGACAGTGTTGGGTATAATTTTTTTTTTAAATCGATTGTATATCGGGGCGGTGTGTCTAAAAATGTTTGCTGGGTGATTATTAAAATTTACTCCGCGTGTTAAAAAACGAATTATTTAAGAGTACTTCATTGAAAGAGCACACACCACTTAATTTCCATCCATCCTTATCATCGATTGTCTGATTCAGAAGATAGCAGACCGTCTAAGCTGTGCCGCCTGTAGTGACTGATGCCTCCCTAACATTGAATGCAATACCCTGTCTTCCGTACTTTGTGAATGCATGAAAACATTTTCCAAAGAACTGATTATCGGTTTCGATGGTCACCATTATTTTATCGGCTTTAAGGCCGCAGCGTTTATGGAGGCGAGCTATATTGGGTCAGGCTTGATTCGGTTTAAAGTCTAAGGCAAGTTTAAGGTCTAAGGTAAGTTTAAGGTCTTCGGGGAAGGAAATTCTTTTGGGGATTGGAGATGGCTGTGAAGGGTTTTCGAAATGGGTTTTCGTAGGCAGGTAGTCAGCCAATTTGGGAGTGTTGCTCGAAAAACAATGTTACTAAATCTTGTCTGTTGATGTCCCTAGTCGTTGATTTCATTGAGCCTAATTGGAACATTGCCAGCAGAGGCCTTAGGTACTAACGATGTCTATCGAAGGCGCAGTGGCTTATTTTGAAATTGAATGACAAGGGAGGGATCTCAGGTTCGATCCCCGAACAAACCGAAATTGCATCGTTAGACTTTTTTTCCACAGGGCCACTCGCGAACGTCTGACAAACTTCCGAGAGTCTAAGAGCTTCTCAAATAGCCGATGGAACCTGTATAACATTGTATAGATCCCTTCCGTTCGTCTCAAAAAATGAAAAACTCACACAAAACGAAGGGTCGTAAGATGCTCGGCCTACGGTCCTCACGGACCGGTTGCGCCAACAACTTATTTATTTATATTTTTAACGGCGTTTATACGAGCTATAGAAGTTGGTGCATAGCTTGTGAAGCAGCGTAACAGCAGTTTCCTAGCAGTTACAAAAATAAAACTTGTAACTGTTGAACATGGTAGCACAACTGACAAGCCACTTTCGAAGTTCTTAAGACTGGGGTTAGCCTTGAAGCTGATAGCGACGGCAATCATTTATCAGAAGCTTCCTGCCCCAACAGCACTGCTTGGGCGAATATTATAACTGAGGAGAAGAGATATATACAAAAGCCTGGTCAGCGTATAATCATCCTAAGGGTAAAAGGCGATTCTTGGATATAACCACCCTCTTGAGGGTTTATTGATTTATACTCGTAAAAAAATTTGCTCTACATGACGAGCCGGACAACTAAAATATTAAATATAAAAATAATCCTAGGTTATAATCCTCTACCAAGCACTTAGAGTGGTTTTCAAGTACGACCTCTACCCTTTTGGGATGCTTTTTCACCATTTTAAAGAGCACCAAAAGGTTTGAGTCTTAAGTGTCATTTTTTTAAAAACTTGAAACGTTGGTTAAGAAGTAAACACTACTTCGCTATTGTTCGCGACTTTTTTATGATGTAAAATGTTAAAAGCAAGTCTTAGGCGCTTTAAACAGGTCAGCAAGTCTTGAAAGCTTAAAATAGGGATGTGCAATCTTACAGATAAACAATCGAAACCATTTTTTTTAATAGATGTTGATTTTAATACAAATCACGTCTTAGGCGGAGATACTTAGGGTGGACATACAATACACATGATACATATGAAAAAGCATTTTTTTATCAAAGTTTCTTGAATATTAGTAAAAGAACTTCGCAATACCAATGATAAAGCATTTAATTTTAATTTTTGTTAAAAATTCCACCAGAAGGAGTTGCACGAGCAGGCCGACCTTTGCGTTTTTAAGTGGCCTTTTCACAATTTTGAAAAAACTCTCATTTTTTTTGGGAGGTCTAATGGCACCATCAGGTGTTAGATAAGCCAAGCCATGGGTTACTGCAAGAATTATGGAATAAAATACTAAAAAATATGCAAGCTGTTCCTTGTTAATTTGATTAGCAAAAAAGACAGACATTTTCACTTGAATCTCTAACTTATGAGGTCTGCTATCGAGTCTCTTGTCATTGTTGCATTAATTTGCAATATCAGACGTTCAAAATGATTAAGCCATAAAATAAAACCAAACTCTTTTCGAACCGTGTTAAATTCGCATTTTTTTTTTGTATAATTATTGTTCTCTCCCATGCTTCTTTTTAATTCATCAAAAGTCATATAGTTCCCTAATTTCAGCTGTATTTTGGTTTGCCTTATGAAAGTAATAAAACTTTTGACAAGTATACTCTTACGACCAAACATAACGTACCTACTTAAAGAACTATTATCTTGCCGCATTATTCATTGGAATATATCAATTAATTAAAACGACATTATTTATGCGACATCCCCTAAGCATGCTGGCCCACTAATCTTGAATTATCTGTACAATGTATACATACATCTCGGACACATAGCAAATAATGTGATTTACTTACATTTTATTTTAACGACTGCACAGGCACACCCTCGATGTGTCACATTTTCAACACGGATCATTTATGTAAACTTTTCAATTTCGTGTCCAATTAATCGCAACGTGGTGGCTAAGCGAACAATTGGAAAATTAATTGTTTCAATTAGGATCAGCCTATACCCCCCAGGCAAACATATGATTAACTATTTGGAGTCAAATGTAATTAAAATGTACAGAGTGGGTTATGTCAGTCGCAATCTCTAGGAGAGAAAATATGAATGTCTAACTAATTCAACTATGTATGTGTATGGTTTTCTATCCTATAGATTTAGAGCTTCTAATTATATAGTCGCATATGTAGAATTCTTAATGAATCTTCGTACTCCCATTCAATGGCATTTGTGGGGTGTGAATTTATTGCAAATGTCAACTTGTTTGCCACTTAATAATCTAAGAGATTAACGAGATGCAAACAATTGTCAATTGGAATATGTGTGGACATACGTACATGGACTTAAATTAACGTTAATTGCACGCGCTATTCGATTGAGATAGAGCTGTTGCAAGTTTTGGCATAAAGGGGCGGATAACAGGGTTCGGACTTCTGGGGTCGTATTTCGAAGTGGATAAAAGGAAAAGGCGAAGTAAAACAGAATTTCCGGAGCAGGTTTTCAATTTAATTTAAATAATGTAATAGGATTATTTGAAAGTTATGTATTTTGACAAAAAAAATCTTTGGTTAAAATTGATAAAGGCGCACATTTTTTTTCAGGAAAATGAGGCATATTGCAAAAGTAAATCTACTTTTATGGAAGCCTCCGAGTATTGGTGAGAAATAAAACTAGGTTGGGATACTATAAAAAACGAAACGAAAGAAATCATGCGAATTCGAAATTTTGCTTCACGTAACTATTTTTGCTTTCATATTCGAAAAAAATGGAAAAAGTTAATAAAAAATCCGTCGCTGTTTAAATTTCGCACAAAACGAAAATATCTTTCATTATTGGAGCAACATTAAGCAATAAAACGAAAACGTGAATGAAACATGGTCGACTTTCTGTAAGGCGAAATCGTTCGAACGTTTTCGTGTGCACGAACGATTTGCTCCTCTATCAAAGATCAAATAAGTCGTGCGCACGAAAACGTTTGAACGTTTGCACTACCTCTCCAGTGCCAAAAGTGCCTTTTGGAAGACCCAGCAAGTTACACCTCAGCGTTTAAAACAAAAAAATATAAGCCGCAAATAAAAATTTTCCAAACGCTCCTAAACAAGCAAAGGTCTAACTTCTGAGTTTTATAATTTATTCAACTGCTTACTGGTTACTTCTGTCAAAGCTAATTCCTTCCTAATACCTAACTTAAACTTTTCACAAGCCATGTGGTAATTACACTTCCTTCGCGTTTTTGCTGTCACCGAAGTCTTGGCTGCCCGCCCCTAAGTCCCAAATCCAATAGATTTCCGTAAGACCTTTCTGCACTTTTCACCCTAATCCGACCCTAGAGCAAACATATTAATTAAGAAATCCCAGAACACCAACCACATCTAACAAAACCCCCAGTTTAATAAACTTGTCCACCATCGTGTGAATACATGTATACCTACTCCTCTGAGCTTGCTTTCTAATCCCCACGAACACCCATTCAATTTGTAGGCAGAGCCACTGTGCCAAATCTCCCCTCTTAAATATGCAAAACTTTAATCTTCACCCGCTCTCTAATACCTTTCGTTTGTTTCACAGACTTTCAGGACATTCATGTGATGATATTCATTGGATTTGGCTTCCTAATGACGTTCCTCCGCAAGTACGGTTACAGCGCAACTGGTTACTCACTATTCCTGGCCGCACTCACAGTCCAATGGGCGATTCTGGTCAAGGGTTTCTTTCACATGGAGTCTGGTCACATAAGGTAAACCAAAAGCATAAACAAACACAGCGAACAACAAAAAACAAAACAGAAGAAAAAAATTAAAACAAAATGTTCCCTCTAGCAAACAGGAGTAGGTGTACTCGCTGTGCACTATGCTAATTAATTACTAATTGCATTGTGCATCCTGTAGTCGCAACATAAAGGAAACTTTAAGCACTACACCACATCAACTATGTATATACCGTGTGTCCTAGTTGCCAGCTACTATACACGTACGTGTGTGTGCTTGTCTTTACAGCTTATCCCTGGAGAGTATAATTGATGCAGACATCGCTGCTGCCGTCCCGCTGATCAGTATGGGTGCACTCCTGGGTCGCACAACGCCCGTTCAGTTGCTCTTTATGGCGCTGTTTGAAGTTGCACTCTTTGCTGTGAACGAGTTCATCCAGTTGGATATCCTCAGCGTAAGGAAGCTTATCTATCTATATATACACAGTAATTCTATTTAAAGACTTTGGGATCAAAGAAACGAAGGGCCACGGCGAAGTCGGAGAAGAGAAATGTACTGCAAACGAATCCTTATAAAGGAACTGGCAGAGCAAATAGAAGGAGGACAGAAAAAGGAAACAACAACAAAACAACAGGATGAAATTAATTAGTCCTTTTGAGTGGAATCTTCGTTCCTTCAGCGGTGCTCCTTAGGCTCTTTAATTCTTAGCAGTAGAATGTATGGACCCATACTCACAAACCCACATGCACAAACAAGACCCCTCCATAAGAGGCAATCGTTTATTTTGTAATTTTCTCCTCTATTGCAGATAACCGACGTTGGCGGATCCATTACAGTTCATGCCTTTGGTGCATACTTTGGCCTGGCTGTCAGCCTGATGTTGCGACCCAACAAGGACCAAAATGACGCCGGCAAACACGAGGGGGCCAATTACACGTCCGATATTTTCGCCATGATTGGTACCCTCTTCCTGTGGGTGTACTGGCCGAGCTTTAATTCCGTCCTGGCCGATGGTGATGCCCAGGAGCGTGCTATTCTAAACACGTATCTGTCATTAGCAGCTGCAACAGGTAAGGTGCCCTTAATACTAGATATCAAATACTTTGGATCCCATCTCCGTGGTGGTGTGTTTTGTTCGCGCGCTTAGTGATGCTCTGTGTGGTCTGCTGCTTACTACTGGTGCTGTTGCTGTTTTGTTTGCTTGTTTGTTAGTTTGTCGCTTTGTGTTTATTTAAAGGTGACGACGAACGAAACGAAACGAGTCATGAGCAGACTTTCTCTCTCGCTGAACTTTCACAATGTTCTGTTGCTGTGCCAGCGCTAAGTGTAAATGTAAATAGAAATTAAATCGCAATAGACCAGGTGCTGTGTTGGGAATATTAATTAAGCGGTCGTAAACGACGAACACGCAGAGTTGTCTGTTTTAATTGGTTTAAATTTTCCGCAACGGCACAGTGTGTACACAATGGAAATTCGAGGGGTTTACCATTACCATGAACAGCGGTTGCGGAGGAAAATTACGACAGTAGTTCCTAATATTGAGGTTTCCTAGATTAAGACACGGATTGCCTCACTTTCAAGGAAGTAAATATACGAGTATATACCACAGACAGTAGAAGTGCACTGGCATCGCTATGAAAAGGTAGACTCAGCTTAACGACTTCTGGTGGAAATCATTTCCTGGCAATGCAAAAAATATTGTACCAATTCTGATGTGGTTGCAAATATGATTCAGATGATCAACGTGTGTATTTTTTATCTTTTTTGTCGGTTTTCGAAAATTCGAAAATGTTCGAACATAATAAAATTCGGACTTAATTTAGTATGAACAGGGGCGAGAGCATATTTAATGCCTAAAGTGTTGGATTGGAATTAATTTTTCGAATATGTTCGAAATTTAGCGCTACCCTGGGGCGCCGACAATTGAACAATTTCATAAGACGAATGCGAAGTAAACAAAAGCCCATGACAACCAAATTTTGTTATCCATCTTTGATGTTTGAAATTTGCTAAATTTGCTTGCTATTATTTCGAATTTGAATTTTTAGTTTTGCGACTTTGAATAAAAGTAGTTCGAAAGTAAACATTGCATAGCAGTGAGTTGAGTTCACAAGTTCGAAAACGTACGAATTCATATTATTCCTGTACCACTACTTAACTTTTTCGGAATCTCTTTCTTGTGCATAAAAGAAGTGCCGCCAAATTTAGAATTATTCGAAAGTCTTAAAATTGTTGGTCACTTGCAATATTTTTTGCTTGCTTCTGAAATGACAACTTTTACACCCTGACTGACCAATAGTCAAATAGATGCCGTGGCAAATATTTAAATTGTTGTCATTTCGGAGGCGTATACTTGATTTTTTGTTTAGCTTCCTATTTTTAGAGTTTCTTCGCTGAATAGGCGAACTTAAATGCAAAAACTTAATTGAGCAGCATCATGAGCTATTCTCTTCCTGGGTGGTGGACCCGCCATTTTGTTCGAAGTCTTTCATACGCCTCTTTGAGACCTGAGAACAAATGACATGACGCACTAGTTCAGTCGAGAGTTTTTGATTACAACCGTCTACTTTGATGTTTAAGATCATACGGATCTGGCTTACCAAAAACACAACCGACATTTTCAATAGCAAACAGATAAGTCGCTCATTATTTGTTGAAGCCTCTCCTCTGCCCCGTATAATGTTAACACTACAGGCAGCAGTAACAATGACACTTTTAATTATGAGCGCATTTACTACACAACAATTGGCATTGTTGCAGTTGTTGCCGAGGAGTCAATGTTTGTAAAACATTCTGTAAGTTGGTGTTATTTGCCTTGCATTGCACCCTTTAAACATTGTTGCTGTTCGACTGCACAAAACGGTGTGTATCACACCCGCACTTCAATTCGCGCGCACCGCACTTGCACATACTACAATGCGAATGAGGTTGTCGCACTAAAGCACCTCATTATCCTTTGTGAATGCCATTGAACATGACAACATTAACAAGAACAACATAAAACTAAAGGCTCTCGCGCCTAAAGCCCTCTCTTACGTTCTGCCCGCTTATATACGCCAACGCCAACGCCCTGGCGGTCGTCGCTTTGTTTTTACACTGCCTGCTATTTCTGTTGCTGGAATTTCAGGTGCCATGTTGTAAACATTGTAAACGGGGGAATTGTTTATTTTCTGTTCAGCCTTTTTTTCTCTTTTTTTTTTTTGCTCGCTTTTCTACCGCCTTTTCATATGGAAATTCATTGTTTTGCACAATAAGGACACTTCATTCAGTCGACCTCCTTACCGCCACAATGTGTGTGGAAGGATATAGATGTAGTTGGTTAGTTAGCTGATGGCTTTGGCCCCCGTTGCGGAGCTGTGAAACAGAGTGCGCTAGTGGGATATTTTTCGTTTTTATAATACAAATGCGCTTTCTGTCATTGTAGTCACCACGTTCGTCGTGTCCGCACTTGTCAGCCATGAGAACAAATTGGACATGGTGCACGTACAGAATTCAACATTAGCCGGCGGTGTTGCTGTTGGTTCGGTTTGCAATTTGCTTATTGGGCCGCATGGTGCTATATTAATTGGAATCATTTCTGGTGCTGTATCGGTCCTTGGCTATCGATTTCTGACGGTGAGTTTCATGTTCATTTGTTTTTATAATTCCACAGGTACATCATAGTAAACAATTGAAATAATATGGTCACAAACGGAATGAATATGAATATCGCGACAGCATCTTTAAAACATGTATTAAAAGTCGGTGGTAGGTTGGGTACAGAAGTAAATGACAAATGAGTGCATGTGTACCTTTTTCCAATTCAGTAAGAATTCATAAAAAAAATATGTTGGTACTTTTAAAGATGACAAATGCATTTAATATTAAGAGCGAAGTTATTGATGGCTCGGAATATGTTTAGACTGAGAAATGCAAGCAGGGATTTAGCGTTTGTAGTGATTATATGTAAGAAGGAGACATCGATTTAATCGAAAAACACTGCCACGAACGCTTCGGTTCCACAAAGTCTTGAGTTCGTAACCTAAAGGACCAAATCAAAAGAGAATAGGTGACGGGAGCGCAAGGAAAAAACGAACTCAAACATCTCTGTCACACCGTCTTGTTAATAAAATTGCTTAAGCTGTTTAGGTGGAAGTCTGTTCACTGTCTCTCACGTGATATGTTGAAAATATTACAAATATTTGATATTATTATTTGCCGCGCTTACTTTACGAAGGCGTATTAGAAAAAATGTTGATTTTGGGATAAATTTATTAGTAAAAGTAAATGCCGTACAAAAAATGTAAAGTAGAAGATGTCCTCCTTTTCAATTTCCCAATACTAATTTGGTTTTTGACCTGCACTTTTGGAGTCAGTTGCTTTACTTTATTTCGCGTTTATTTGACCCTGGCCGTAACTTAAAAGTAATTTAACCAATTTGCTTCCATGATAGCTGACTGAAACCTTTTAAGTTGGTTAAGGGATAGCGCGCTCGTTTTCATTTAGTTCATATTACGTAACTTAACCAGGTCCACGTCAGCATCACCCGTAAATAGGCAGTGAAGCTCGTCGTTGAATTTTGTATTCCGCAACTGTTCTTCGATATGACCCTATGCCGAACCCGAAAAATCTTTCCCTCAAAACGTCAAAAGAGGTTCTCATCCAATTGGGACAAAGACAATACTGCTGCGCTCGTTCTACAATATCTCCTTGCTCTTCCCTATGAGTGAGGTCTTTAGTTCTTGTAGTAGCTAATCGCTTGATCTATGTGCCGATGTAATTTTGCAATGTTTAGTTGTACGTGAGTTACACTAATGCGAACATTTGTGCTGCTTCGCAACCTATAAAGTTCCAATGGAAGGTGAATGCATTAACTTTGCTGACTGATCATAAATTGCCGATGCATCAGTTTCCTATCGGAAATTCCAAACATCCGAAGGCCATAGGAAATTGAATGCATTGACATCAGTCAGTATGTGTTAGGCAGTAGAGGTGAATGGAAATAAAGAAAAATACAAAACCGAAGAAGATCGTCTTTTTTGGTCTTGAAAGTATTTTTTCGGTGACATCCTTAGATACCACCTCCAGTTGAATTATATAAACTTGCTGCTGACTAGCTCACAGTATTTCCCCTTTCATTTTAATGAGCGGAGTCTCACTTTGAACTATCGAAAAACGTTTGAAAATATTTAGAGAAAGCTTCTCAATTCCGCATAAATGGCTTATATTTTGCTACATTTTTCGAGTACCGCCGCCCATCCAGAATTTGTCAACTGTTGCTGATTTATCAGCGAGTGACTTCATGTAGTACCACTCCATAAGAAAATACCAGAAAGTGTCAAATCTCACGATCTTTTAGAAACAATTTCCGCTTCTTCTTAAATACAAAATAAATAAACCCATGTTATCGACCGCCGCATGATATGTAACGTTACCTTGTTGAAACAGAATTCCTTCCGAACTACTTCCGTCCATATAGGCATTTCAAAAAGACACATGAAGTTTGTTAAACCATTTTAGAAAAATTTAAATCCATAGGCGAGGCTGCCGATCACAATTCTACCAATTCAAAGATCAAAATCACTTGCATACCCCTAGGCTCTTATTGAAACAGTAAAGCACGAACTGTAGCGGCCCCAAAATTGCTCTCTCCACTGAAAATATTTACGACCTATGCACACATTATTCTCCTGCAATATTTCTTCCATCCGGCATATCCAGCAATTACGTACAGATTTATGCAAATTTCTGCAAAATATTTGAAGCCCTATATATCACAATAAAATATCAATTATTATAATTTTTGTTCTCTGCCATTTCTACCTGTTTCCGTTTAATCTCCACAACTCATTGCAACCATGAGTTATTAGAAAAATATACTCAATAACAAATACAGTACAGAATACACAACAACAACAACCGAACTTAATCCAACTGCATACCTATCTTGCGAAATACAATGCGAGCCGATCCAATTTGCCCGCACCGGAATTGTCTGCACATTATTTATTATTGCTTATGCAATACGGATTGTGGCCAAACAACATTCTTCCGGACCGATGCCCTGTAATGGTAAACTAAAAATCTCATCGAACTCATAGCATAAATTTCCAAATAACGAAAATTGCATTCCCCCAGCATATTGGCAGTGGAGACGGACAGAGATATTCAATATAATTTATATTTAATTTTTGCTTTCATTGAGAGCCTGTTTGCCGTTTACCATATTTTCAAATGAAAGAAGCTTGCAAGGCGATTTCACTATCTATAAACAAACACACATACCTACCGCAGCAACGTTTGTAAATTGTTTGGTTCGGGGCAAAATTAACTGATATTTTGTAATTACACACATGCATATGCGGGGAAGGGCAGTGAACCGATTTAGGCCGATTGGAATTCTAGTTTCAGGCTATATGGTGGTATTTGCTAGTAGGGAACACAAGAGACCAATTTGAATGGATTTTGGAACAATAAATTGAAAATGCTGTGCCCTGTGCATTACATGCACATTCTCTGTGAGTATGGATAGATATGGCTACGTGCAATTGGGAGCTTACAGTCGTCTGATGGCGGCACAATCTCTCGTTCCATGGTTCGAGAAAGGCTTATTAAAAGCTTAAAGCCATTACACCTATGGGGGTTGCCTGCCAACAGCTTTGTACGAGGACGAGCTAGTGAAATAATCCAGATGATCATTTTCGTGATATGGTTTTGTGGACTGTTAACGCATCGAAGTAGAGGTGAATTGTATTTGATTTGCGGCTTGCAGAATCAACTTGAAGGAGGTTACTTGTAGTTCCACCATGATGGTGTTGAATTTTTGGATTTATGCGTGCTCGCCGGTAAGACCAGAGGAACGAAATCATTTATGACGATTGACTGTTTAAAATGAAAATGCAAGCCTGGGACTGGCACACACGACTGATTACATTAAGCGTCGTTTAACGAAGGTCGTGGAAGACAGTAGGGCGGTCCGATTAAGAGCAGTTTTCTATGCGCCGTACTAGACTTTGAATTTAAAGGCTGGTATGGACCTGTTCCGGAACGAAATTTTCCGGTGGTCTCCAAATGGACAGCGAAAAGTAGATATGCGAAAAATCAGCGAAATAATCTGTATATATAAAAATTTGATATATAAACTCGTTTTAATAGGCGTTTCTTTTCTTTTAACATTTTTAACATTGAAAAATGGTAACTAGAAAAGTCTCTCAATTGTGAGTGTGTGTTGTGGTTTTTTTTTTGTTGTCGTCTTTTTTTAAAAATAATGTCATCAGAATAATTGTGCCTAAAGAATTGCCAAAAATGTGCACTTCTCATCTTGGTATTTGTGTTTGGCTACTTTTGGCTCCAAGATTTTTGACACAATTCCTCCATACCTCCTATAAAACCTGGTAACACTGCAGTACAAATGTCAAATTTTCGCAAGCAAATAATGTCCCGGCCAATAAACGTGAGCGAAAAGAGAGTGGAGAATTGTACCAAGCAAATTAACTACAAACACACACTTTTCCGCCATCATTTCGCAGCAGCTACGTACTGCAAAACGAAACGGAGAGCGAATTTTTTCATTCATAATTTCGTTGTGTCATTTTTTTTAATGGATTTTTCGTTTTGGAACATGTCCGTACTAGCCTTAAAGAAGTTCACAAATGCAAAATTTGTATGGAAAAAATAGCCACTAAAAATGTTTATTGCTAATGCTCTATAACAGTTGTGTTGCTTTATCGTACGACTTGTCATACTCAGGGTTTCCCCCAAAGGACCAATCTTTTCGGAGTGTTCCCGTCCATTTCTTTGAACTGTTTGATACGGTTCATCCGGTGAGGGCATCATCGGACATCATCTTCAAAAATGTAGACACTCAAAATGTCACTGTACATATTTTTCTTAAGCAAAAGTGCCTCAGCATGAAATGCAGGACATTTGGTTTCAACACAACAGAGGAACTTTCCATCCATCAAATGGTCGGCTCAGCTATTCTTCCGACTAGTGTTAACCGGTTTCATCTCAGAGCATAGTTGAAACCGGAACTATCGCTTTTTTTGGTTTGCACGACCAGGCCACTTCAATTCCATCATTGCATCAGTATACTAAGCTGTTACTGACGCAATCCTTTGCAAAAGGCCAACGCTTGAGGATGAAAATTCACTTAACGTTTCGTAGTCATTAAGTGGTACTCACTGTTCATGTGAAGCAACCAATTTACAGCACAGATTCAACGTTGGAACGGTACAAATTTTGCGTTTGAATAAATTGAAAAACGCTGTAGCCTCTTAGAAGGAACCCCTATTTCGGTGATTCGACAGATACATGGGGTTTGGTTCAACAATTGTGTGACACGAAAGCTTAAACCGCTTCGAGAAAATTATTTAAAAACGACTTTCCTTACCTTCTATCCGTTACGATGTTAGGTTAGTTCAAGTTGTTGTCGTACAAATTTTGTTAATTGCAGTCCACTTTTTCGTTTGAAATTTAGATGCATGACTTACTAGTGAAAGTTTCAAATTTGTACGACAAATTTCCCATTTTGATTTATCTGTAACTTTGAACTCAACCTCGTAGGTGCAGTGGTTCAGTGGTTAGTGTGTTGGACTACTAAGCGAGGGGTTCCAGGTTCGATTCCCGAAAAAAAAACTGAAATTCCAACTTATGGCTTTTTTCCACTGCGCCACCTTTCGTCAATGTCTGACAAACATCCAAGAGTATAACTATCATGAAAGACCTTCATAGCTGTTTGGGCTCGGCGTGAAATTGAGATCGCTTCCCGAAAAATGACACACAAAACGAATGTTTGTAAGAAGCCAGGCCTAGGGTACTTACGGACCTGCTGCAACAACTATTTAATTAAATTGTAAATTAACTGCTCACTCGGTATAGTAGCTTCTTCGCTTTTAGGTCCACAGGTAATCTGTAACTGATTATTGATACGACTTTTGAGAAACCATAAGAATTTGGTTTCATACCGAATAATTAGGAATATCATCTCGGACCAGAAAAGCGCGGTTAAAAAACGTTCGTCAGCAAGGAAGAATATAATACACTCTCGGGTATCTTTTCAAATGCCATTGGATACTTTGTAGAATGTGTGGGTAGGGAAGATTTTGGGTTACAAAGGAAAGGTGTCAATATTTTAAATGTCATCTGTATTTTTGAATGTATTTCGTTAAAATCAGCGGCTAAACAGTCGCGATGTGAACAATTTCGGAAGCAGTTAAATGTTATTGTCTATAGTCGAATATGAAAGTGAAGTGTCACAATTAATGTTCAAATTGACACGAGGCTAGGCTTATATTCAAGCTGCAAATGGACGTATATACAGACAAATAAACTAAGAAAGGTATTTAGAGTTTTGTGCCCGAATAATAGTTGATTGGGGGCCGGAATTGGAAAATATTTTAAAGACTAGAATACATGATTCTTATCTCAAAGAGGGAGTTTTATTTTCGATAGTTTTTCATCAATAGAAGACAGCAAATTTACAAAAATGCGAATGACGTAATGGCCTGTAATTACCATAGAAGACGACATATCTCGATTTTACTCCTATCATTCGTGATGCGATAATAAGAACGTTACTTCCTTAAATGCCCACAAAGACAGATGGTGGACAAGTCGATTAAAACGTTCAACATTAATCTAAATCACTAGGCGGGAGGAATAACCATGCAATGAAGGTGTCTCAAAAACTTGAATGCGTCCAGCACCCATTACTCAAACCGACGAAATCCCCATCACCATCAATATGCATAACATCAATAATACGCCAGCATATTGACAATTTATTCCAGGGAATATACATATGCAAATCTGGCATTAATGTTCCTTGCTCTACACACAGAATGACTAACGTTATACAATTCACTCCGAAAATGAGCTTGTAAAGTGCTCTTAATCGGCATACTGTATGCTATCCCACCCGCCATACCATATACTCCTGCACATATGCTCGTCTAACTCAGTGAGTCTGTAGCCACACAGTCACAGACACGCAGGGCATATCCTGTGAGACAAATTTGCATTTTAAAATATCAAGATTTATATATTATTCAGAATTATCGCCGTTCACTCATGAAAAGGAGGAGTATCGTATCAGGCATATCCTTACCTCAGACGACTCCACCATGTACACCCATAAATTTTAAAATACATATACCTCTGTTTATATGAGCGCTCGCTCATAGTTTTGCAGAGCACTTGCCATCACCTATACGAAAGGGATATGTTTGTGCACACCCCCGTACTCGCTGGCAGCCAGGCTCGACAAGCGATTCGAATAGAAATTACATGAAACATTTATTTAATTTGAGATTCCAAATTGCTCCCCAAATGAACTCACATTCCCTGAACTGCCGGATTGAGGTTGTGCTGTGTGCATGTTTGTGCCTCCAAGGATATGGCTGAGCTGAGTGCTGCCAAGGGGATTTTAGGTTTTATTTTCGTCTTCGTATATTGATGAGGGGCCGAAGGGAGATACACTTCAAACGGGAGGGTGTGTCAAAGTTAAAGCGGGCTCGTTCATAGTAGATGGGTATGTGTGCCGTTTTTAAGTACTATAATATGCCCAATGAATTGGAATCTAATGACCTATTGAATAAAATATCGCCTTTCATACTCGTATATGTATAATTATTAACGTTATGCTTTTTTGCAGCCGGCAATCACGGCGAAATTACGTATCCACGATACGTGCGGAGTGCATAATTTGCATGGCATGCCAGCACTTGTATCGGCAATTGCTTCAGCCATTTATGCCTGCTTGGTCACAAAGGATGCTTACAAGAACTCGATGGTGGACATATTCCCAGCAATGGCCGATGCAGGTGAAATGAGTGTAAATTCCACTCAAATACTTGGGGTGAGTATAGAAATACAGTTCGCTATAAGGAGAGTATCATTTTCGTGTTCATTTCAGGGTTATGGAAGAACTGCCCTCGGGCAGTGCGGTTATCAGATGTTCGGAATCGGTCTCACGTTATTATTTGCTATTGTCGGAGGGATACTTGCAGGTGAATATTGCACCGCAAAATTTATTTAGCTGCAATTTTGTACATCATAAATATTCGATTTCCTTTAGGACTCTTATTAAAGGTGGTTGGCATGAGAAAACTAGACAAGGAGCAACATCATGACGATGAAATCTACTGGGAGGTGCCGCACGAAAAAGAACAATAGTAAAATCCCAATGAAAACAATATCCATTATCTCATTGTAGTGTTTCTCTAAAACGATTTCTTTTTAGAATTTTGCAAGCATTTTTCATAAATGTCTTTCTAATTTACAATAACATTTCTATGCATGCTTCGAATATATATTTTAAATAAATAAACAAAAGTATAATTCAGGATGTAAGAGATTTGGAGAGGAAACGAAAAATATACTCGACGCATTTGAAGGCAACTCCATTGCAACATAGGAATAATATTGTTGAACCAATTTGTTTGGGTTTTTAGTGTTAAATGTTTTCATTTTGAAATTAAATTTTAAACAAAAGGTGTGCTTGTTTTTTTTAAATTTTTATTTGGACGTTAACCTCGTACTTGTGGAGTGTCATAAATAGAAATAATTACTAACTACGCAGTTACGAAAATTGTAATTTATATTTATTTATTTATCTATTTTGATTTAGTTTAATGTTTTAAATTGGAACGCAGATAATGGATGGACACGGAACCAAGTTGAAATGATTTTTACACACCGGCTAGCTAAATCGGGTACATCAGCTGTATACTTGAATTAAATAAGTTGTCACTAGCTGAATCGGGTACATCAGCTGTATACTTGAATTAAATAAGTGGTCACTACTGACATTTCCAGTGTCACGCGACTCAGCTGAATCAATTCTGACGTGGTCCCGAATGCGAACGTTAAATTGTAACCCCCACAGTGGAGACTTTTCATTAAAGTTCTATGATAATATTAATTTACGAGCTAATTTAAACTAAATTGAGAAGACAATTTGTTTTGAAATTATAGGTCTCTTATTTTACTTTTAAAACTTACGAATTTTTCCACTAATTCTTACAAACTTTAACAAATTTTTACTCAATGCCGTTCCATAACTCGACTGAAAATTTTACGAATTTTTACTCAACAAATTTCTTGGTGTAAGAATTGAAAAATCTGTCAGTCATCGTACATTTAACAGCTGATTTGTATTTTGTTGTCCTAACTTGTACGAACTTTTACGAATTTTTACTCAATTCCGTCCCATAACTCGACTGAGAATCTTACGAATTTTTACTCAACAAATTTCTTGGTGTAAGAATTGAAAAATCTGTCAGTCATCGTACATTTAACAGCTGGTTTGAATTTTGTTGTCCTAACTTGTACGAACTTTTACGAATTTTTACTCAATGCCGTTCCATAACTCGACTAACAATCTTACGAATTTTTACTCAACAAATTTCTTGGTGTAAGAATTGAAAAATCTGTCAGTCATCGTACATTTAACAGCTGGTTTGAATTTTGTTGTCCTAACTTGTACGAACTTTTACGAATTTTTACTCAATGCCGTTCCATAACTCGACTAACAATCTTACGAATTTTTACTCAACAAATTTCTTGGTGTAAGAATTGAAAAATCTGTCAGTGATCGTACATTTAACAGCTGGTTTGAATTTTGTTGTCCTAACTTGTACGAACTTTTACGAATTTTTACTCAATGCCGTTCCATAACTCGACTAAGAATCTTACGAATTTTTACTCAACAAATTTCTTGATGTAAGAATTGAAAAATCTGTCAGTCATCGTACATTTAACAGCTGATTTGTATTTTGTTGTCCTAACTTGTACGAACTTTTACGAATTTTTACTCAATGCCGTTCCATAACTCGACTAACAATCTTACGAATTTTTACTCAACAAATTTCTTGGTGTAAGAATTGAAAAATCTGTCAGTCATCGTACATTTAACAGCTGGTTTGAATTTTGTTGTCCTAACTTGTACGAACTTTTACGAATTTTTACTCAATGCCGTTCCATAACTCGTCTAACAATCTTACGAATTTTTACTCAACAAATTTCTTGGTGTAAGAATTGAAAAATCTGTCAGTCATCGTACATTTAACAGCTGGTTTGAATTTTGTTGTCCTAACTTGTACGAACTTTTACGAATTTTTACTCAATGCCGTTCCATAACTCGACTAACAATCTTACGAATTTTTACTCAACAAATTTCTTGGTGTAAGAATTGAAAAATCTGTCAGTCATCGTACATTTAACAGCTGGTTTGAATTTTGTTGTCCTAACTTGTACGAACTTTTACGAATTTTTACTCAATGCCGTTCCATAACTCGACTAACAATCTTACGAATTTTTACTCAACGAATTTCTTGGTGTAAGAATTGAAAAATCTGTCAGTCATCGTACATTTAACAGCTGATTTCAAGTTTGTTGTCCTATTTGACATACGATTGCATTTATTTTGATTTCTTGTGTATTAAAATGGAAAATGGAAAAATAAAATAAATCACTTAAAGTTCGGTGGAGACGCCTTTCGTGATTTATAAATCACTTTAGCTAAATAACGTTGGTGGGAACATAGTATTAAGGAGTAAGAAAGGACATCCTCTACGTAATTTTGACTGCCATATCGCGTTTTCCTCTTCAATCGTACAAACTCTTCCATATAAAGGTACATACTTGGATTTATGAAGAAGAAGTTCGATTAATTCCGAATCACTTCCATTGCTAGGTAGATGAATCAACTAATTTTGTTCGTAAATAAGCAAATTCTTCGAGCTTATGCGATATTTTAACGACCTTTTGTACCACTTCTTTTGAATTTTTGAATTATGCATCTTTCATGGATTACTACAAAAGCGTTCCCCAACTTTTCCGCTAGTGTCTCTCTCTGTAAGAGAATTTATTTCCACCACTGCCATTTTGACAGTCTTTTTCATTCTTACTACGAAAGTAAAGGAATAAACCTAATAAATTCCCTCTTGTAGTTTTTGAAATAAGTACTTCCAAGCCCAACTCGTGCTCGTCAAAATCAATTCAATTAAATCTTACTACCGCCCTCAAACCCATGTGACAGTGTGAGTCAACACTTCATATAGGTACTGAAGTAGATAATCAACTGTGCCAACACATTTTTGTTCAATTATTTATCTAAAGAGAAGTAGACTTTATATTATAAAATATGCAGTCGAGGTATCCAAGTGCCAAAGGAATACCTAAAATGTTTTAGTAATATTCTAATGTTCAAATAATGCAATATGCATAGGGCTATGCTTGCAAATGTAAGGACATCTCTACAACCACTTCCCCCCTCCTTCAGTTCATATTGAGAATTTCAATTTGCTCAAATATTCCATGCGAACCGAACGAAAATAAAAAGCCGCTTAGAGCGATTACCAAGGGGGATTAACTTCTCTCAATTACATATTCGAAATGACAACTCCAATCATTTGCTATTCTATAGCATCTTTACTCCAACCAAATCCAACCCCACTCAAACGCACTTCCTGCTTTGAAACATCCCCTTATCTGCAAAACATCCATCCCGTCCCTTCTATTTCAATTTGCCGGAAAATATGCAATAACAGAATGACTTTCGGTATTTAACATTCCTCTTCCGTTTCTAACCATTGCGCACGGCTTGCAGAGTTTTGAAGTACATACAATGTCGATGCATATTCATCTTCGCATCCGTGAAATGCTTACCCAATGGCCTGCCATCGGAAGTGGAAAGTAAAGCAGACAAAAAAAAGAGAAATACATTTTTTTTTGTTTGTTGAATGGAACACAAAATGTGAGGAATGTTGTCATGATAAATGATTTCTGTCCCGAGAAGGACTTCTGCACCACAACGAGAACAATGGGGATTTGCATGGCAAATTTAATGTCAAAAGCCAGAGAATTGTTCTATCAGCGAAAGTTGTCCGACAGTTAAAGTTACGAATTTTTTACTCGTAGTTTATTGGTGCACACAAAAGCTAGTTATATTTCGATGATTAAAGTTGGTGTGCAAGTTGTAAAATTTTTAAGAAAGAAATTTCCATTTTAATGGGCTTTGGGTCTTTGAAAAATTGCCACCAGAGAGATAGGACTGGTCAAAAATAAATGAAAAACAAATTTAACATATTCGAAAATGCGGCGGCTGATATTCGAATGCGAAATAACTCAAATCTGGTGAGTCCTGGAGGAAAATGAAATGAAGCTGAAATGATGAGAATTCAGTTTTTAATATCTCCATCAAATGGTTAAGGATTAGAGGGAAAGACAACTTTAAATAAAATTATAGCACCTGAGCCGATATTAATCGTATTTTACGTGTCAGAAAATGTTTCGGACTAAGTTTGTATAACACAACTTTTTGGGTTTGGTATTTGAAAAATGGCAGCTAAGCGATGCGATTCTTAAATAAAATAAAAAAAAGAGTCATTTAATATTTTTAATTTAGTGAAATTTTTAAAGCATCTCAGTTTCCGTGTGTCAGGGTGGAAATTAAAGCTTTGGGTAATTGCATTCTTTGACTTTTCTTTGTTAAAGACATGACACACTTTAAGCCTTTCTAAGAAAACTTGATATTTTATTGTTGGCTTAACGAACTCGAACTGGGAACAGTTTTGTGAATTATTGTTGAGGGAAATTACAATAAAAACTCTTCAGCTACGATTACACATACCCATTTTCATGTCAAACTTAATGATTTGTCACTTTACGTGTGACAAAGCGTGACAGAGCCTGTCAAGCGTTTGCCCACGCGGGCTGTGGCAGGGCACTCTCACCAAAAACACACGAGTGCCCACCGAATGGCCGAATTTTGGTGACAGCAGGTTCGAATCCCGAGAAAACCCAAATTCCAACTTAAGGGTTTTTTCACTGCGCCACCTCTCGCGAACGTCTGACAAACATCCGAAAGTATAACTGTCATGAAAGAGCTTCTCAATTGGCCGTTTGGACTCGGCATAAAATTGTAGATCCCTTTCATTCGTTCCAAAAATAAAAACTCACACAAGACGAAAGGTTGTGACAAGCTAGGCCTAGAGTCCCTACGGACCTGTTGTGCTAATTATTATTTTATTATTAGCATGTCAAAATTTGCCACGAAAAAATGACAGGTGTAATCGTAGCTTTATACACTGTCACTTTGGTAGGAAATTTAACTATTACATATTACACTACTAATTCAACAGTTTTGTTACTTTTATATAAAAAAATACATCAGCACCAACTTTTGAACCACTCTGTAAGGTTTTTCTTGTTCCTTTTTCTGTTTTCTTCTATACCAACACGTCGTATACGTTATTCAGTTATTCTCTGAAACGCCTCTCTTCTCATTTTGTTTCGATTGCCGTTTCCTCCGAGCAACTATGACGTACTTTGTACCTATCTTCGAATTGAAAACAATTCGTGCACATGAGAACGGGAAACTATTTTAAACGTACTCGAAGCTTACACTAATTAAATGTCCAAGTGCTTTTGTGCTCCACTATCCCATTTATAAGTGTGTGCCACACTGCCTGATGCTTTCTCATGCATGCATTGATAAAATCAGCCCCACCCCATCGGAAGATTTGCATGTATAGTCAGTCTCATCGTTTTGTCTAGCGCTGTTCATTACTTCCAATACCCCTAGTCGCCGAATAATAATAAGTAAACCAACAAAAAAAAGCACTCTCCATTCCACACTGCAAAAAGAACCCCCCCCTTCCACAGAAGATAACATAAAGTACGCGCGATGACGATGAAGACCGCACAGACTAAGTACACTGGGCATGTGAATCTGAACTTAATTTAGTGCTGTTCCGTGGGTTCACTGGAAAGCTATAGGTATCGCGATACTCTGACACCACCAGTCAATCTAATGAGTCTAGCGGGTGGCGGTTTGCCTTCGGACGGAACTAGCGCGTCGAGAGTGTGTGAAGAAACGTCACAACAAATGTCAATTAGTCTCGTTCGGCAGAATATAATGACGGTGGAAAAATTACGCGAGCGCGTACGTCAAGTGTTGAAATGTGTCATAAATTTGCACATCGATATTTTGGTAAATATTATGCACACATCCCTGGACCAATAAATCGAAAAAGAAAACTGCAAATGCGACAAACAGACATTGAACATTTTTTTTTTTTAAGTTGATGAAATTTTTAAAGCTTCTCCGTTTCCGTGTGTCAGGGTGTAACTTAAAGCTTTGGCTAGTGTCATTCTTTGAATTTTATTTTGTTTATGTTATGATTATGTTTTCTTCCATTTGTTTGGGGATTTCGTAATAAAAACGAGATTCGAGGACAAAGTGGAACTATCCGATAAGATAGTATAAATGTTGATTGTTCGGTTATTATATGAAACAAAGTCATGCGATTATAAATCGATCCCAATTGACAGATTATTCGCATTTTTGTCGATTTCCTTCAACCAGCTGATTAGCTGAGTGTTTGATACATGCGCTTACTAATAACGACCTTGAAGTAACATGAATCACATTTAAATTTATTGAAATTGATACAGTGACTTACGATTATAAGCAAGCCATACATGAATCATTAGAAAAGTAAGTGAGTATAGGTATCTGCATGGGGAGAAGTGAAGTGCACATTAAGTAAGCGGATTAATTGCAAGCTCTCTTGAAGGGTTCATTGTTCTTATACTGCGTCTCAATTAAGGGCAACTAAGAGCAAGTTGTGTGCAACTCTTGTAGGCTGCATTCGAAAGTGTAAGGAGGTTCAAAAAAAACTGATTACATGATTCACTGGTAGGTGTCTAAGCCCTTTAGCCGTGAATTATACTTAGTTACTTAGTCTTGATTACCTATAGTCATTCACTTTTGCAATTGATCTCTGCTTTGCTTTGGATAGTGACATAATCACGTAATATAGGAGACACCGGGAGACATGAGGCATTTTCGTTATTTTTTGGAAATTTTAAAAGTATTTTAAAAGTCAGATTTACGTTCAACTGTTCATCTTTTAACAAAACTATTTGTAGTGTGAGATTGTAGGTGAGATTCTGTAAGAAGAAAACATTCTATCGCTTCTACATGCACGAACATTTTGCTTCATTCAACATAAAAAAAAATTCGAAGCAAGAAATAGAAAGCACAAACGTTTTCATTTTATTTATACGTATCATTTATTTATGTATTTGTTTGTCAATAAGGTACTAGGCCTTTTAAGACATAAATAAAATTTGAGTGTAAAATAAGTAGCATAGTAAAAATAAAAGCAGAGACTAAAATTGAGTAAAATTATGTAAAAGAAAGTAGTAGGTATACCCGAAAAGTAAAATCTGCAAATTTGAGTGGTGCTATCAAAAACCAAAGTACCTACTTTGAACTATGAAAACGATCCAAAACTAATCCATTTAAAACAAACTTCTTCTTAAATGTTGGTGAATATTTAGACAAAAACATGGAGTAAATTTTCGCTTTCGCAAGATTTTTGGTTTTTCGTTTTTTAAATGCAAAAGTGATTTTCCTTTCGTTTTTGTACAGACTTTTTCCTTTGAACGATTGCACCATCGATTAATATATATCAAGACCCGTCTTAAAAAGTATTATACTATTTCCTTTTGAAAAGGTGGCGAATAAAGGGGCGAGTCGTACAGAAGCCAAGGTAGGGAGGGTAAAGGCAAATTTCTCTACGTGTATGTCATCAACGACCTGATGGTATGAACGATCTAGCAACAAAAAGGCAAAGGTAAGAAATATAGTGGGAAGTAGATCGTTTAGGTCGACATTATTAAAAAATTTAGAAACAATATTTTAAGTCGCATAAAATAACATATAAGTTTTGATTTTTTATAAAAATAAAAATGATGCGAAAGCGAAAACGATAATAACTAATTTAACTTTAAACAATTTTTATATAAGATTATATTTAAACAAAATCAAATAAATTGGGATTTATTGGACTTTGACTATATAGAGTTTAAAGCAAAAATGATTTCAACAAAATTTTTCGCATTGATTAGCAAAAGTAAGCCCTTCTCCTCACAATTAATTTCATCTTCATAAACCTATGCTCAGTCTTAAACAGAACAGTGCAAAAACCAATAAAGTGTTTTTGGTCTTTCCTCTTTTAAATTGCAAGTTATTCAGATGCAGATGTCAGAAATGCTCGCCTTAAAGAATGTGGTTTAGCTTTACCAACATCATTTTAAAAATTGTTCCAAAAATATACCTACCCCTCGTTGTACTACATCTATACGAATGGGCACACTCAAAACCCTAGTTGTCTGAAGTCAACCACTTATCTGGACTAGATAAATTTCAGTGTACGATTTTTTTACACCACCACCACGAAAACATAAAAAGTAAAGAGTTGTACTAGACTAGGTATTTGAAGCGACATAAAATTGCAAGTCCCTCCTATTTGTCCCAAATATAAAAAGAAAAATCAAACAACAAACGAATAGTGCAAAACCAAGTCCAGGATCCCATTTTAAATATTTTTCCGCTTCAAGAATATATTTTGGATAGCATACTAAGGTTGCACCCTCCTTTCTTTAACAGGTCCTCGAATCAAACGTCAACCAACTGATCGATGAAGTGAAAGAATTCAATGCTGATCTGTCTGAAGTCGACCGACTGGACAAACTCATCTCAACACTGCGAGACTACAATGGACCCACGATCTGTTACGAATGGCCATTTCCGTTACTAAAAAACTCACGCATCGATGAGGCGGACATTGCACAAACTTCCCTATCGTCATCGATGTTGAGTCTTCTGCCAACGTCCGAGGATCTCAAGACTTGATACAACCCCATGAGATTATACTTGTCACACTCACACATACGTATAATATAAAGCTAGCCATTTACTCTCATTTAAGTTACTAATACTAATCTACGTAAGTTAAAGTTTTTTTATTACTTTAATTTAAATTGTTGTCATGAAAAAAGAAATAAAGAAAAATTTCCGAGTACTTTTCAATTAATTTTCATCACTGCTGTCGCATACACTTGGCCAATCGGAGGGTTATAACAACCTCAATCCGGTGTCCCGCAGTCTCACTCTCGAAATGCAGTTCTGTTCGTCTATAGTCGGATATTGAATTACTTTATGAGAATTTGATTTTCGTCGTATTGCACTTTGCGAGCATTCCAGTTTCCCAGGAATTCATTACAAAGTCATACTCGCATGGAAGCCTATGTGTGTGGGTAAATTTATATGTACTCGTATCATAGATTCTCTTGTGGTTTACGATGTGCAATTGCGTGCAGCGGATAGATGTATTTCGATATCATTTGCATTGCGGTCGTTGATATTAAACTAACATAATTGGTGCTGACAAACGGAGAGATATTATGCGTTTGCGATGTTGGGTGCGTTCACAGTTCACTTTGCAGTTTGATGAACTTGGAAGTGTGAAGTTTCATAATTTTTGTAAGTAGAAGTGTCGTTAGAGCTGGAGCGTGGAGCAGAGATGAATGAATAAAAGAGATGGATACCTTTCGTACGCCTATCCCTGCAAAACCAATTTGTTTACATTGTTGTTTTTGTAATTTCAACCCTCGTCTGTGAATACCTGTGAGCTACAAAAACGCATGTTGCTAATGGCCGGCCAACATTCCGTTTGCTTTTATGGACCTCGCGCTGTTCAATTGTTTTGTGTTTGATGTTGAACTTTTTTAGTTTTTCTTAAGGCTTCGATTAAAATAAAAAAATAGTGCAATACACATTTCGGAATAGCGAATTCTTGCATTAAAGTCCAATTCATGAACTCACATATACTAGAAAAGAAATGAGCATACGTGCGTGACTTCATGAATTTTGCGGGAAAACAGCTAGTAGGCAGCCGCCTTTCCACTGGAAAGTTATATATCTCTGTGTTCCATTATCTTTGGCGTGGAGGTTTCACTCATAATGCGCCGAAAGTGTTTAAATGACTACGCGAAAGAAAGAAATGGCAACACTGATTACTAGAAGTCACAAAGACATAGTCTGGTGCGAAGATATGAAATGTCCGTGGAGCTCTGATGGCAAACGTTGTTGTTTACATCTGTTTTTTTTTTTTTTCAAACAATGCCAGATGATGATGTCGTTGAACGATTATGAAATATGGCCTTTACTTTCTTTATTCTCTTATCGTTGCTGGACTTGTACGTTGCGTTTTCATGACCAATGCGCTTTAAGAAAAATTGAAATATTTATTGCGGGCGATAAGGTTTGCTTTTAATAGCCTCACACATAAAAACTGCGTGCTTTATGACACATTTCACATATTGCGTCAAAAAAATCGTGACATTTTGGATTGGACATTTGACCCTCTGTTTTTTTTATTTTGGTCCTTGACCCGGGGCCAATAACAAATGGCCTGCATAATTTATTTCTTGTATTGCTTAAACAAAATATTCTAAAAAGCACACTGTCTTATTTCATCGCAAAAGTTAGCAATGTGTTTCCTCCATAAACCAGTTCACATATTGAAAGCGGCACTGAATTCATTCATTCTGACTGACGTTTCATTTTCGTTTGTTCCCGTCACAGTAATTCGACTTCGTGTGTTTTAGTAACAATATGTAGGTACAGGACAAAAATCTTTATGTTGAATTATAGCTTTTTTAATTTTTTTTTGTTAAAGCTTTCGTTGAAGGCCCTCAATAGTTTTATCTGTGTGGCAACGCTGGACACAATCACAGCAAAATCAATAGAAACTTTGACATACGGCAATAAAAACTTCAAAAGTATGACAAGTCATGTGAAACGGATTTACTTAATTGTATACTTTAGTACCAGTATGATGGATCCCGCCCTTTGCCTAGACTCCTCTGCTAATAGTTGTGTACAACAGGCTTGCCTTTCAACACCTAAAGCGAGTTCTTCCCTCTACTTCGACTGCTTTGAAATTAAAGATTCTTCAGATCGAAGAGTTGTTTACCATGTCCTAGCCACCTTAAGTGAATGATTGCAACTTTTCTGACCTCTTTAATGCCGCTGCATAGATATTATAGTTCACTGTTAAAAGTTCGTAAACGCAACCCGAAAATCACTCGAATAACTTAGCGTTCAGAACCATCTTCGCATTCGTCGATTATTCTTTCATTATTTAAAAAAAAAAAAAAAATAAGATATTGGGGACGTTCAAGTATCTAGTTTAGTAAGACTGACAGCTGTCTGACTATCCCGATTTTGATTGGCTAAAATCGGTCATATGAGCAGCTGTTTCAGTTGACGCGTATGGAGGCGTAGCCGTCAAGAAATTCGTGACTGAGTACTAAGTTGACAGTTCGCAAATGTGAGTGACGTAGAAATCTAGTTCCCGACCAATCTAGTTTTTACGTTGAGGTTACATCTCATCCACAGCAATTTAGTCGACTTAAGATAACTAGATTCTTGAATGTGCCCATTTGTACTCCCATTGTATTTGAGTTGATAGATGTTACGACAACTTTTTGCGAGCACATTAAATCAAAAGCTTCGTTGATAATGAGTGACACAAAGTCAGTTTAAGAAACTGTCAAACAAAACTATTACATATTCTGACATGGAATAGCAAAACTTTCTACTTGTAAACAAAAGTCAAAGCCAATTTTAAAGTGGAGCATCACATCAAAGAACTATTTCCATTATTTTATCCTCCGATTGAACGGAGTTTTTGTTTCTTTTTTAGCTTGTTCAATCATCTGAAAGAGCTGCGTACACTACGGGATGTGTGCATCTAGCAGGGCCTTTATTCCAGAGCGCAAAAACTTTTCTACACGTCGATGCCGGCACACACAGGAAGACCCCTACCCCGTCGCCACTCCTGGGTTATTTGTGCCAACGATTTACCCACACTCGCAGTGCATTCCCTAATTAAAAGCCTACGCATGGAATTTAATTAAATCTCTCAAATTATAAGCAAAACCAACAACAGACTGCGAAAATGGGAGTACAGGGCAAGAAAATTTAGAAATGTATATGTATACAAGCCCAAATATATAGCATCAGCCCACTCGTAAAAACAGGACATAAACCACCAATAAAGTGAACAAGCAACTGGCTGGAAGATACATTCTGCAAATATTGCAGCATCCGCTTGTGGAAGTGTGTTTTGCATGCATTTACAACAAATCGGCAAGGTCCACTTGTTGCAAACATATGCCGAGATAGTTGGCTTAGGAGGGAGGCTTATAGCCATCCCTGTGCTCGCACTATAACCACTGCATGGAAATAAATGGAAATGCACAACACATTCACTCCTCATTCAGAAGCTGTATAATCCATAGGTATTTATGATCTGGGGATGCATGGTCTGGCTATCTTATTCACTGGCACCGCATGCAAATATAGCTGGACCTAGGCAGAATGGATAACTCCGCAAGCCGACAATTTGCCTAGTTACGAATGCATTCAATCTAGATGGAATGTATGTGTATATAAGGTGTTCGGTGAATGGAAAGGAAGCCCTTAACCCGATTGGCGCAAATAATATCGGATATCCCCCAATCAAGGATGCTATTGAAAATCAAACGAAACCATAGACAAATTTCTTTCAAAGCGCACAAACAGAACAAGGTTTACTTAGGACTTGGAGTTGGTGATGGAAGTTTAAATTGTATACCACTTAGAATTTTGAGAGCGTTTTCGACACAATCAGACGAATGCGATTTTCGAATTAATGATTGATTGGGTCTCTAGTTTGTAGTAGTTTCGGAAAAACACGTGCCTGAGTGACTACCTATTTCACACAATTGAAGGAGCGAATTTCCTCGTGAGCCAGCAATATTGAATAGGTACGTTATCAACGACAGAATCAGGTATACAAATCTGAAATAGAAATTAGGAAATGTCACTTTTTATGCTAAAACTGTCAGTTTGAATTGACATAAGTGACGTAAAATGAATCATTTTAAATAAAAATATAGCTCCATCATTTGTAGCAGCAAATATTGTCATCAAATCTGTGGCAATAAGACAGAGTAGCTTATGTCAAAAAAAGTGTTTCTTAAATAATCTCATTTTTGTCTAAAATGGTTATTTATGATTATGTTTAATGAAATGTTAGCCTCAACTGTAAAATAAGGGGTTTACTCAATATTTTATGATTGGGGCTAAATTTTTTTTTAAAAAAACGAATGCGACTATTTCAAAAACACTTTTTTGACATAAGCTACTCTATCTTATTGCCACAGAAATATTCAAGAATCTTTATCGCATTGTCTGCTAAGCGTTTAACACGTAATAGGTCTATTTCCTTACGATAATGCATTCAAACACAACAGTCAAACATCGTTCCCTTACACAAAAGTTGGGTAGACGGGAACGAAGTTTGACTAAATTTTACTAATATGTTCAAATGTGTTATTTTTGGCGAACAGACAGAAATTTAACGGTTTTTGCAAGACATGGAATAGGAAACTTTGCCACTTTATTGGTAGAGTGCAAATCAATTAACATTTCGAATACACAAATTTTTATCGGTTAAGCCTGTATGACACTACATTTTGTCCTCTTTTTTGTCATGTTGAAAAGTCAGCGGTGTGTAAAAGAGACTAAAAGTGTATTAGGAGAGGGGTAGCAATTGTTTGCAAAGAAACCACAAATTTTAAAACGAATTTGCTATCAAATAATATTGAAATGTCAAAAAAAAGCTGCCAGCAGCTGAAAAATTTAATTTGAATTCCTACATTTTTAATACATTTTTTTTTATATTTCTACATTAATAAAGTTGGTGTGTACGCTATCACACCTATCGGGAATTTTCGTTCTAATTTTTTGTACTGCTCTAGTTTCATTTTTAAATCAGAAAAATGCAAAAAAAATTCAGTGCCTTGTGGGCTTTAGTAACATACATATCAAACGTCAGAAAGGGTCCGAGCAAATACAAATTTGACGTTCAAATACAAATATACTACAACACTGATGACAGTTCGAATATGACAGATAAAATATCGGCTTATTTAACTAAAGTTTTTTTTTCCTACATTTGTAGAGATAAGAAAATAAATGTCAAAACGACAGTTGTGAGATTTTTTTTTTCAGTTGGCTTTAATTCGTAGGGCAGCCGCCGAATCTAGTCAAGAATTTCGTGACTGAATACTTAGTTGACAGTTTTTATATGGCTGACATAGAAAAAGTGCCGTTACCGACCAATGTAATTTTTGCGTTCAGGGTACATCTAGTAAGACCAATCTAGTTGACTTAAGATAACTAAATTTTTAAGTGTGTGCTATGATTTCTACTCGCAGAAAGAGAAACTTGAAACTTGAGACTTTAATTTTGTAAACAAATGTTTGCCATGATGGCAAACTCTCCCTCCAGCGAGAGGAACCAGGAGTACTTATGTTGTATTCGATTGGGCGCTCACAGAGCACTTTTTTGTGCTCTCAGAGCAATTTTTATGTTCGTTTGGTACAAAAAAAAAGCAATCTTTTTCAGATTTTAGAGCACTTTTGCGAATCTGGATTTTTTTCTCAGATTTGCTTCAGATTTACTAATTCAAGTACGTTTGAGTTTGACAACAACTATTGGAGTTTGTTTATGTTTTCGTGAAATTTTTCAACTGCAAAGCAATGCATTGCATCGGGTGGATCTATTGTTGTTAATAATTTATGTACAAATAATTAGAAATCAATCTTTAAAATGTGTTGATGTAAAATTTAACCAGTGAATGCAAAACGCTTCGAAAAGTGTCGAAGGCTACACATATTCGAACCGCACAAATATCAACACAAAAAAGAACAAGAGACGTTTTTATGTTCGATTAGACACACGAAATCTGAAATCTGAGAGCAAATCCAAAGAAGCCCAGAAGCAGATGATTTCTGACCTCGAATTTTATTCCGAGTCCGACTTCGAAAGGCTGAATTGAGAACCTTTTCCAAAGGCAGTTATCTTTACCATCTTATGTTTGTCAGTTGTTCGCAAGAGGTGGCGCTGTTAATTTGAAGCATTTCAACACACTAAGTCACATTATCAAGCGAAACTTTTGTCTATAAAGCTCATATAGCTATTCTTAACTACTTTAAGGAACCTACCGTATGAAGTCTTCTCAAATACTTGCCAGGCTTGCAAGGCACTTACTCCAAATTGTTCCCACAGAGGAATGCCACATTTTATACTCAAAACCAAACATCTACTTTGTATATAACATTTTATTGCACGATTCATTTTCATTTCAAAAAAGAAACAGCCTCACTTCATAATCTCCGACATGAGGTTCTTTAGATACACATCCAGCTGCGAATAGTCGAGCAGCGTGTTCCTAACAATTTCCAACAGCAGACTCGGCCACAGCTCCTCCAACATGTGCAGTTTTTCGACCGCATTACATGTATTCTCAATCATCAGCGAAAAGTGCATCCGGCCACGCTCCCTCGTATTTGTGTTATCAAAGTCCCCACTCGCAGTTTTCTTCCACTGAAGTGCCTCCTTGCCGACGACCACTTTTAACGCGTTGTCGGCCTTCAACAGCCATTCCTTTGGCGTTAGTTTGCTCGACGAACAGTTGTCCTCCAGCCTGAGGCGCGCCAACAGTGGCTGCAACATTCCATCCGGCATCGACCACAGCACCAAATCCGATAGACCAACGTACACCTGCTGAGCGGCACCCACCTCCGTTTCGTTAACCTCCTGCCCGTTGAGAGTCTTCAGGCCCCAGTGGGACAATCGATAGATAGCGTACAACCGCCAATCCTTTCCGCAAATAGGATTCCCCTCCGGATCAATGGTCAACGAGGTGATGCCCTGCAGTTCGGCCATGGCATTCAATTGGCCCAGGCACGAGATGTTCGTCTCGCGGAATACGAAGTGCTCCGCGTGTGGGAATCGCACCTTCACCCTCCCCAGCACCGCGGTGATACTGTTAAAGTTGATGTAGCTAAAGTTGAGCGTGTGCACATCGCCGGCCTTTTGTGCGCTCCACTGCTTATCGATGAAGCGCAACGCTCCAGTGCCGTAAACGTTCAGATAGCGGCCGCAAATCTCTATCAAGTAATCTCCGCCCTGCTCGCGTTCCCGCTCCACAGCCTGCTTAGTGGCAGCGGCGGCGGCGGCAGCACCAGTAGCAACATTGGTTGAGGCACCAGTTGTCGTGGCGGTGGATGTTTTATTTGCGGCCAATGTTCCATTGTTGCAGGACGACAACGACGACGACGAAGTCACGCCACCAGCTGTGCAGTTGTTATTTGAGGAGGAACCGCTACCACCAGTTACGCCGCTTCCACCACCACCGACTGTGCTATTGTTGGGGCCGCCATTACCCGTACTGGAGGTTGCAACTCCATTATTTGCGGTCGAATTGTGGTGGCTTAGTTGCGCTGATGCGCGTGTAGCGGCGGCACCGGCGACAGAGGCACCAGGCTTCGTTGTTTGGGATCTCGTTAGGCTGCCATGCATGTAACGTTTTGTTGTGACATTTGCATTCGATGTGCTACCGGGATTATTGTTGCCATTAATCGCTAGGCTCATCGTTGGATGGCGTTGCTGTTGTGCCTTGGAGGACACCGCTGCTACTACTCCGCCTCCCCCTCCTGTTGCTGCTGCTAGTGATTTCTCGGGATTTGTTGTGCTGCCGTTGTTAATCGTGGTTGCAGTCGATTGTGTCACAATTGTGACAGAAGGATTGTGAATGGCGGATGGAGAACAAGGTGTCGCCTCTGAATCTATTGTTAAATCCTTTGACTGTTCATCCTTTGTGGGCTTCTCTTCCTCATTTAGATCATTGTTCGTTGAAGTTATTTTTTCCAAGCTTCCATCTGCAGCCAGCTTCTCGTTCATTTCAGGCCGGCTACGCTTCCCTTTGGGACGTGTTGACACATCGCGGTCCTCGTTGTCAGAGCTGTAGTAACTGGACGACGAATCGACATTCGGTCCCAGGCTGGATGCGGACGAGTGCGTTTTCTCCGACGGAGGGTTCGATCCGAAGAGATTGGATGCATTCTGTCCCTGAATGGGTGGTAGTTTGACGACCTCCTGGTGTGCTTCCACAGCCGCGATTGATGTTGCTTCTGTTGGCGTCACATCCATGGTGGAGTTCGCAGCTGCCAAACGGCTTTGTAGAGTCTGCTGCGAACGAAGTAACTCCCAGTTGGTGCGAGCATTTGAAATCACCTCCTCCCGTCGAATACTGCTGAACACATCCGACGACAAATTTGAGTAGTTGCTGTCCGAGAGCTCTTTGTTTCGACGCCATGCCATGGCGGCACGTCGAACCTGCTCCGTGATAGGCATTTGGCTGAGCATCTGCAGCTTGGGCAGATAGCTGACCAAGAACGAGACGCAATCACCTGCCAGAGACACGGGGTTGTTTTCGATGGTGACTTCTAGCAAGTTGATGGCCTTGGCGATGGATGACATATCCTCCACCTTGTGCAGGTCATTGTGGCACAGCCACAGCCGCTCCAAGCTACTTAAATGGTTGAAGCCATGCACGCGCTTGATTTTATTCCGCTTCAAGTTCAACTCCCTGAGGTTCATCAGACCCGCGAAGTCACTCTGGTTGATCTGGCGGATTTGGTTGCCAGCCAGATTGAGTGACTTCAGCTCCTGAAGGCAGTTTATCTTGTTGCCAATTGCGATGATTCGATTTCCATGCAGATCGAGGACTCTCAGCGTGGCCTTCAATGACGACAGTCCAGCTAAGTCGTTGATGCGGTTCTTACCCAACAGCAGAACCGTCAGATTGGAGAGTCCATCTAGATTGGAAATCTTCTCAATCTGGTTGTCGTAGAGATCGAGGAAGACCAGATTCTGGAAGATCTCCCCGTACGAGGTCAGCAGCTGGTTATTTTTGACATTTAGGACCTCCACCGCGTTGTCGGGGGCGCCCGCATCTAGCGATCCTGGCGATGGTTGGACAGCGCCATCTGTTGCCTTCACTATGGAACACTTTGTGTGCAGATTTCTCTTCAAACTCGACAGGTGCTTCGAGTAGTTCGATATGAAACTTTTTGACTTCTTCATGGCGCAGGTAGTAGTAGTGGTGGTCGATAGAGATGAGTTCAAAATAATGGAGTTCTTTACAAGCAGCCTGCCAGCATTACTCTCGGCCTGTTGCTGTTGCAATGGACTAAACCTATTTAGGAAGGTATTGGGCCCCGCATTTCCGCTAATCAGCGGCGATGAGGACCTCTTGTGGTGTATTGCTATTGGACCGCTACGGGGATTATTAAATAATTTGGCTTTTGAGGTATTTATGGTGGTAGTAGTGATGGTTGTGTTTGACTCCTTCTCCAGCTTTGTGTCCTCCTCAGGTGGCGGCGGCGGCGGCGGCGGGGGCAGCTTATCCGCCCCGCCATGCTGTGGAATATGAAAGACATTGATTAGATTATGTTGTAGCGAGAGCAACCTAAGGTTTGGTTCATTTTCAAAAATAGGAATAGCACCCAATCCGCGGCGGTCGTAGTTAATACGATCCGGCAGCTTCTCCTGTTCCTTGGGACTGCGTACGATGCGACACACTCCATTCGGTTGCTGGGTGACACAAGTCGCGGTCGACGCTGTCTGATTCACTGTCGACGATGAGGAGCCCGATGATTTCGACCTTTGCCTCTGTACCGTTGTGCAGTCCTTGCGTCGTCCTTTGAGTATTACACCAGGTGTTTGTGGCTGTGCCGCGTCATGGTTTGATCCATTTAATCGATGATTCGGATGAGTGGTGAGCTTCTTAAAGTAACTAGAACTTAGGGTACTATAGGATCGATGAATTGGTCGGCGAAGTCTTGTATTAAAACTAGGAACAAACGGTTCGATTTTCAGCAGTGACGTCTGAGGTATGTACGAGGATTTTGTCAGTTTACTGTTGTTGCTAGTATTGGATGTTGCAGTCGTATTGTGGCTAGTTGAGGTATTTTCGCTGGTACGTCCAAGCGCTGATTTGCCACGTAGCTTGGAAGTAGACATTGACAGGGTTCGAACATTTAGATTGGTTTCTTGTTTTCTTTTTTCTTGGCCCGCCTTGCACTTAAAGTGGTTTCCTTGGTCTAAACACTGTGTATACGAAACTGTAATTTCTTTAAATTGAAAAATTTTATAAAGGATTTTCACACTTTTCCGTTTCTATTCACAAAAAGGACTCTCCTAACACAATTTCACATTTTCTCTTGTCTTTTATTGGTTTGTTTATTCAGGTTATGAGTCGTTGCTATAGACATTTGATTCGAAGTTCGTGTATTGATGGTGGTTGGATACATTCCATAGATCGGGCAAAAAAAAAACAACATAAAAGTCGATATACTTCATACACGGCTACATACTGCACGTGTTAGTTACCTACATTGGATTTGTTACAACTGAATGTGAGGACATGTGTGCTAGTTGAAGATGTATAAAATTTCGGATTTGTTATCTACAGTCGGGCAAGTAAATTCAATTTCATATCGATTGGCAAATTTGTCTTTAATATGTGGCAGGACACTCATCACATCCAATCGATTTGTGGTATTATTTTCAGTTGAATACATGCGCTCATAGTTTCTAAACAGATACCAGGCACAGTGGGTACCTCGAATGCAAAGTTGTTGATTTATGTCCCATATTTGAACAATATGATGGCAGTGAGTGTGAATGTTGTTATGTTGAGCAGAGCGTCTGTCTTTCTTTACTGCAGCACTTATTCAATACACAAAATTTAAAACTGCACAAGGAAACGGAACTTGATTCCCACTGATGGTGCTAATAAATGCAGATGCAGGGTTTTACTGGTTTTGTCAAACATATACAACAACTTACCACCTTTGAGCAATAAAAAATAAATAAATTGTATTCTGTACCAGCAGTATGTCAAACTGTTAAAAAAAAATCGCGCCTTATGTCAATACGAACATGTAAAGAAATCATGACAAAATGTAGAACGAAGTGTCGAGATTTTATGTTTGTCATTTGCTGATGTATCAAAATGAAGTCTTCGCTCTGTTACAATTAAATATATACCCAACTCTAAAGCGGGAACACATTGTGGAGTCTCGTTGTCGCATTCGTTCACCCACTTTTGACGCGTGTTGCGTAGAAAAGAGCATAGAATTTACCATCAGCTTCATCTGATGATGATGGTCTCGATGATGGCGGTCACAGCTTATGTTTTTGCGCCGAGTGTTTCCTTTCTGCTTGAATTCTGTTGGCTAAGTTGGGATTTCCTTAAAGCGTCCGCAACTGTGGATTAAGCGCTTAAGAGTTTTATTAGAGAGCATTTCTTTAATTAAACATCCGACAGCTACTGCCTTTAGTTGCAGCAGTTTAAACTAGCTGTTGTGAGCTAGGGTAGGCCACGGGGGCAACTTCGATGCAGGTGAGGAGGGCGCGGCACGCTTGCGGTTGCTCGGCTCAGCTCGTCGGACGGGCTAGTTCTTCTCACCTGCTCAGCACACATTATGTTTCGTGCCAAAAAAAAAATAAATACAAATCAAAAAAAGGAAGAAAGCTACGTTAATTCGACTGCGGACGGATCAAATTGGACAAGAAATAAGAAGGCAGAAATTTAAAGGAGGGAAAATGAAGCGCTCAAGTACTTCTGCCACCGCTAAGGAGAGGGAGCGCGAAAGTTACCGCGAAGCTTACGCTAACTAGCCTTAACTAAATCTACTCTTACCTAAAATTCTAAATAAACCCTACTCTGGGCCTATTGTAACTTAAAACTACCCTACAACTAACACTTCCCCAACCGCACTTAATTTCTCAAGTCTCTCAAAAGCGAAGGTTCGTCACGAACCCGAGACATGCCTGGTGACGCTGGCAAAGGTTGGCCTGCCCTTCCTTCGTATAATAAACATAACCGAATGCTATCACTCTGGCCGATATTGTGAGTAATAGCCCCGAAAATTCCTCCCAGCCACAATCTACGACCTCTTGCGAGAGAAGTTAGTCTAAGTAATGTTTTGTCGTCAAAGTCAGTGTCTCAGTCTACCCATTGAAGGACGGCCTGTCCATGGTCCACACACCGAAAGCGAACGAGTTTTAGACGCACATACTCAATTAAAATATCACCATGAAAATTAAGAAGGAGACAAACATTTTATTCAAAAAAAAACTAAGAAGCTATTGAATTCTGCCCTTAATATTATAAAAAAACTTAACTATCCTAATTAAAAACTCAAATCAATAACTTAATACTATTACTCACGGTTGCAAATGATCCCCCGTTGTCCTGGCGCCAGCACGAGGAAGGACGATGTATTTTTGTTGGCAATGGACCTTAACCGCGAGCAAAAACTAAATATTAAAAGCAGAGTACGGTTAAAAAAAAAAAAGAAGGGAATAATCCCTTCCAAGAGAGCGTAACTTCCTTTTGTCCAGGGTTCGTTGGATTTTTGTCTCTTTTTGCTAAAGAAGTTGTTGGCTGCACCGTTGTCCTGGATGGCTGTTGGAGTCGAGTGCCCGATTGCTGTGTTTCCAGTCCAACTGTTTGGACCACCAGTTGGATTTTCCAAACGAATCCCTGGACAGCGCACTGGATTTCCTGGCCGCACAGGAATTTAAAGATGCCCACGCACTAAATCAGGCAAAGTTAACACATATTCACCGAAAACCGATATGTATAACATACCTATTAGGAACTCTCCGTTCGAATTTATTTCCGCTAGACCCCCTGTTCTTCGGCTGATTTGTAATTTAAATTCTTTGCTGCTTTTCCTAAATAAATAATTGGATAAACTACGTTTTTTTTCACGGCACTTACGCACTAGTGACAAATTGTTCGTCTTCCAAAGATAGAATAAAAAAAAACCGGAACACGAAATAGCTTGTGCGCGCCACTGTACGGATATTTCCTTAATGTCTAAAAGCATATGATCTGTACCCAGCAGAGATGAATGCTTTGCCTATCGCCAAGTTCAATGACCACATATACGTTCAGTGATCTTGAACTTGACCCATATACCTACTTCCCCCTCTATTATTTTCCTTAGTTTTTCTTTCACCTTTCTTTCTCTATTTATTCAAATTTCACCTTTATTCTTTCCCTTTCCTTATTTCGTCATTCTTTCGTCTGTAGGTAATATAGTGAATTTCGTCAAGTCGAAGGCATTCAGTCGTCATATAGTCCTATTCAAAATAAATACATAGCCTTAACTTATAATTTATACTTATTGTTTACCTTAAGACACCTAACATAACTTATAACCCTACTGAAATTAATAAATTAACAAAATTACATTAACACGCAGTTGACAAAACAATACAAAATTGTACTGAGTGCCGTCAATCTTCACGATCGAAAGTTACAAGGGGCATGACAAAAAACTTAACGAAAATGCGACAAACTGCACCATAGGGGAAAACGAAGAACAAGAAGAGGCGAGACGCAAACATTTATCAAAACAAATGACTTTTGCAAGCTGGTCGGCCATAATGCTTTCGCTTATATTTTTTTTATGTTTTATTGATAGTTGTCAAGTATTTTGTTTTATATTTGGTGTTAATATTTGTAATTGTTACTGTCGCGGATTTCGTAGAATAATGTATCCTTTGTTTATGCGATCTATGCGATCGCCTATGGAAATTGGGGTTTCTGTTTTCAATTGACGTGTTTCAACCCCTTCCAAGTGGCTCATTTGACGCCAAAACTGTGTTCGACATGGAGGTGTAAATGCGGATGGTCTACCGTAACATAGCAACACTTCGACACCACCACAAGATGCTTCCATGAAGAAGTTAGTTTCGATAAGCTACTTTTGCTTACGAGTGTTTCAATCCAGTCTGAGTAACTTTTCTTTCGTCTTCATCATTAGAAACTAACAACATCCTTGACTAATCCACTTTTTTATGTTTCTTATTAACTAACAATGTTTTCCTTATCTACTGGGCCCTGGTCTTTAGTTTGGGTCGCTTTATCAACGTAAATATTCAATATCGCCTCAATGCCCGGATACAACACGAAATTCGTTGTTCGGATTTTCTTGTCCGTCAAATATGAAGTCACCGACTGCGTGTTGAATGCAATGTCCATTGCATCGCTGTGCGTGATTCGATCGATGCTACTGCGTAAAATCTTTATCACTGCATTCTCAAAGCCATTCACCTGAAAGATTGGCGGGTTGTGTTATAAGGCAGCCAGTGATTTTGTGCACGCATTTACCTTTATAGTTAAATCGAGTTCATATTCGTTGTCCACATCGGGCCATCGTTGCTGTAGGACATCCTTGTCCCACAAGAGATCAGCAGAATTTGTATTTAAGCGATTTGGCGCCGAGGTAAACTTGGACCACAGCTCGGAGGCAAAATGGGGCGCCATTGGAGCGAGCATGATTATTTGAGTGGCTAAGGCACGTTCGAAGTGTTTGCCGTGTTTGATCACGTCTTTGGAGGCCCGCTGGAAGGGAAATTTTAAAATGAAAATAGCTCTTTGGAATTAGAAAACAAACTTACTCTGATGGAATTTGTAAGTCCCTGCATCTTGGATACAGCGACGCTGAGTTGATGAGTGTGACGATAGTTGAAGGTGGCTCCAGCCACATAGTAGTTTCGAGCATCGTACAGCTTTGTATCGTCTTTAAGGAACGTCTCATCTGACGCGTTGAAGTCGGGATTTGGGTCGGACTGTCGAAGCTGGTAGAACTGGTCCAGGGTTAGCCAAAGGCGCTTCTGCCAGTTGAGGATACCTGGGAAGGCTGAGTAAGAGATAATACAATTAGCATCAGGATAATCTGTGAAAAAATGCGTGCTTTCAGGCAATCATTTAAACAAAGCTGGCGACCGATTGTATTCCTTTCACCAGAGTCGTGTTTCTTTACACTCCACCTCCGAAAGTGATGCAAAAATCAAATTAGACTAGTTATACTCACTCGCTGACGACCAATTTCTGTGCGAGGTGGGAGCAACATCAGCCAAAATGATGAGTCTGGTAGTGTCGGTACCATACTCTTCAATCATATCAGACGGATCGACACCATTGAACTTCGATTTGGACATCTTCTCCCACATCATAACGACTGGCTCCTTGGTGTCCCTTGTCACTGCTTTGTTCTTCTTTGCGTCGACTATGTCAACCTTAAGAGGAGACCAACTTGATTACTTCTCATATCGATGTCTAAATAAATCGGAGTACTACCTCAGCTTCTGTTAGATACTTTCCACTGTTCTTCACCCGGAACGAACGCCCCATGACCATGCCCTGCACTAGAAGTCGACTAAAAGGCTCTGGGCATGGCACCAATCCCTGAGAATGCAAGAAATGGTTCATAAACCGTGCGTAGTACAGATGTAAGACAGCATGCTCCTTGCCACCTATGTACAGATCTACAGGCATACATTTTGCCACCAAATCCTTGTCGAAAATGTTAACCGAGTTTTTCGAGTCCAAATAGCGAAGGAAATACCAAGAGCTGTCTACGAAGGTGTCCATAGTATCGGATTCTCGTCGCGCTTTTGAGTTGCCACACTTGGGGCAGTTTACTTGCAGCGACTCCTCAGTTTTCTCCGTGGGTAGTTCCACGGGAAGGTCTCCTTCCGGCACTGGAACCACACCGCAATCGGAACAGTGAATAATGGGAATGGGTGTGCCCCAGTACCTTTGGCGGGAGATCAACCAGTCCTGCAATTTGGAACTGACCTTGTAGCCGCCAATTCGCAGAGTTAGAGCTTTTTCTAAAACCGATTCGCGGCAAGACTGCGCGACCGAATGTCTGGTATCATGGAGCTGCAAGCCGAAGTCAACAAAGTTCGGCGATGCTAGGTAAACATCACATGCTGCAGGAAATTCTATATCGTTCCTATACACAATGGGTATGCGTTCGCCAGTAATGGGATTTTCGACTGAATCCGGTGGATTTGACGACTTATTCAAGTGGTGTGTCGTTTTGAGAACTAAAAATGCACCTGGATCCATCAAGTACTCAGGATACCTCGTCCAAACACGAATACTTCCTAATTGAAACACGTAACCATCGCATTCGCCGATCCAATGACGCTGCAGATTGATGATATCTCGCCAGTCCTGAAGAGTTGGATCATTAAGACCATCAAGAAGATCCTTTGCAAACTTTGTCGTCCGAATGAACCACTGTTTGAGGAGTTTCTTCTCGACCTTGGCTCCAGACCGCCATGAACATCCATTTGCATCGACCTGCTCGTCGGCAAGCACTGTCTGATCCACTGGATCCCAGTTGACCTGGGCCTGTAACATACACAAAGTCAGAAAAATAAACCTCTACCCAGCCAACTTGCCTCATTCTGATAAGCTAATCCCTCTTTATGCAACATAAGGAATAGCTTCTGCGTCCACTTGTAATAATCTGCACTGCAGGTGGATAACTCGTGGTCCCAGTCAAAAGAGCACCCCAAAATCTGAAGCTGCTTTTTCATCTGTGCAATATTTTGATTTGTCCAAGCCGATGGCTCAATGCCCCTCTGAATGGCAGCATTCTCTGCTGGTAGACCAAATGCATCCCACCCTATGGGATGGAAAACATTCTTTCCATTCATCCGATGGAATCGGGCTACTGTATCCGATATCGAGTACACCCGGACATGCCCCATGTGCAGATTACCCGATGGGTAGGGGAACATCGAAAGTACGTAAAATTTATTTGATGCTGCATTTTTGTTAAACTCTCCTTGGCTAACTTTACTATGCCAATGGGATTCGATGTTACGTTTCACGCTATTTGTTAGATGAACAGTCTGGAAGAGGGTCGATGATTACATCGACGCAGTGCCGCCGCCCAATTTACTTACATCAAAACCCGTGCAGCTTTGCGATACCAAGCGGCATATGTGGTGAAAGTTAAAATTAATTTGTTTGATATGGTTGTACTTTAAAAGGATTTGCATTTTTTTTAAATATATTTGAAGATTTTAATTAACAAATTTCGAACTGGCCACTTTAATACAAAAAGGTATATTCAGTAATTGTCATAAGCGACAGTTGGAGCTGTCATTTTTCAAACAGCTGGAAGATTTTACTCTTCGGACTGTACAGAACCATTGTGGAAAGAAGGAATTCCCCGATTTATAGCAGTTAGATATGCGTAAGAATCTAGTACAAATACGAATATACAGGTGGCTAGAGATGGGATAAAAAAAAACTTACTTTCGATATGGATTGTTTTTAAGAAGGGTAGGATTCCTTTCTCAAAAATATTCTTGATTAGTTTTTTGGTTTACCAAAAGAATAATGTACGATAGCAGACCTTAATAATAAATTACAAACGCAATCTAGTTGAATGAAATATAGTAACAATGTTCTTGAAATGAAATATTTCAGTTAAAAGAAAAAATGCGTTTTGTTTTCCGTGGTGTTGTGCCTGGTTTTAATGAATTGCAGTACCCAAGTTGAAAATCCTTCCGTTGAGTACTTTTGTTCTCAATACGTCTCATCATTATCTCTTCGACTGATTTCCCAATAAAGTTCATCAAGATGGTTATGCTCTTCGGGTAATTTTCTAATACATGATAGTTTTAGGAAAATGCCTGTAACGAACAAATTTGTGTGTTAAGCGTTATTTTATGTAGATATGACAATCATCATTAATATCTACCTGAAAATATTCCCCCAACTAATGCTAATAGGACGGTTACAACAATCCCAATCAACTGATATCCACCCTGTTCCATGGGTGTTCTTCCATACCCCTAAAATATAACTAATATTATTAGGAGTTCATACCCATCAGACCGGAATGCCTTAATACATACCCCGAGAATCTGGGTGGAATTTAAAGCCATTTCACTTTCGGCAGCCATGGCTGGAAATATATCCACCATTGAATCCTTATAAGCATCGTGTGTAACCAAGGAGGCATAAATAGCTGAAGCAATCGCTGATATGAGAGCTGGCATACCGTGCAAATTATGCACACCACAAGTGTCATGTATACCCAACTTTGCTGTGATTGCCGGCTTTAAAATTAATGAACAGCTTAGGGGAAGTATATGACACTGAAATCTTTAACTCACCGTAAGGTACTGGTAACCGAGTACCGATACAGCGCCGCAAATGATTCCAAGTAATACAGCGCCATGTGAGCCTATTAGCATATTACAAACCGAACCAACAGCGACACCTCCAGCTAGTGTTGAGTTTTGTACATGCGACATGCTTAATTTGTTCTCCTTGTTCACAAGTGCGGACATTGCGAAAGTCGTTACTATAAGGAGAAAATGTTCTTATATTTAGCATTCTGACAATTCATCTGGTACAATCTTAAAACAACGACTATAATTGTTTTATTCTACCTGAAATGTGTCTCATTCGCATAGAAAATGATAAAACAGAGTGCAAGGATCAAATAGAGGAATGTAACGTAATCTATTCTTACCTGTTGCTGAAGCTAATGACAGATAAGTGTTCACAATTGCACGTTCTTGAGCACCATGTCCTACAGCCACAACGGAATTAAAGCTTGGCCAGTACACCCACAAGAAAAGAGTTCCAATCATGGCGAATATATCTGACCTGTAATTGGATTCCCCGTTGTTGCTTAAATCCTTTTGAGTTTTGCCTGGTCGCATCATCAAACTGACACCCAACCCAAAGTATGCACCGAATGCGTGAACAGTAAAGGATCCGCCAACATCGGCTACCTGTTATATTCAATAGAGTAAGTAATTACTATTCAATGAAAATTTGTTTGCATTACAAATGTATAATGCATTTGATCTAAATGTTAAGAGGATAAAACGGCCAGACAGACGCCTGTCATACAATTCTCTCTCTATTAAACAGAACTACAGTCATACTTACACTGAGAATGTCCGACTGGATGAAAAGGTTTAATGCGAAGAATGGAACTTCGGCAAGCACCATGAAAAGTAACTGCATTGGTGAAGTGCGCCCAAATACTACACCCATACTGATCAGGGGTGTTGCAGCCGCAAAGTCTGCATCAATAAGACTGTTTAATGATAACCTAAGAAAATCAAAACACAGATGCCCTTATTACAAAACAATAATCAATTATAGAGCTACGATTACATGTGCCATTTTTCGTGGCAAATTTTGACATACAGACGTCACAAAAATTCGTCCGTTCGGTGGTCACTCGTATGTCTTTCGTGAGAGTGCGCTGCGACAGGCGATCACATGTAGTGACAAATTTAGGACAAATGTTAACGTCATAATGACATCGGCATTGTAAAATTTGACATGAAAAGCGCCATGTATAATCGTAGCTTAAGTCTGCCCTTACTTTATGCAACCGGACTCCATGTGGAAGAACCCCTTAACGAGTATTGTCCACTGAGCAGTGAGTGCTGCAAGCAACAGCGTGTAACCCGTTGCACTATAACCGTACTTGCGAAGGAAAGTCATTAAGAATGCTATGCCAACGAAAATCATCACATGAACATCCTGGAAGTCTGTAGAGAAGAAAAGGAATAAGGATGTCAATTAGATCTGAATTGGTGTTTCGCTGAATGGTAGCTGAATGTTATGTGTCAGTCAAAATGTTACTCATGATTTACCAGGATTTCAAATGTTTTTGACTTGTAAATTGAGTTATGATAAAGAAAGGAAAATCTTCTAATGACTTGAAACTTGGAAGCCATATTAAATTAACCTTCTGTACATTTTTTATTTCAAATTCCAATGGACAGTGCCAGAGTGCCTTTCCTCTTTTCGTTTGTAATTGACATAATAGCGCTTTTTTTAAATTTATTACGAACATTGTGGCTACGTTCATATTTTTAAAGGACACGTTGCATTAAAAACATTTATTGATAAGCACATCTATAGACAATTCATTTACTTGACGTTATAATGTGTGTCAAAAACCGCTAGAAATGTGCTGCGCTTTTCACACATTTAAGTCGCTACGCAATACCAATCGAATCTAGACTAATAAAATTTAATAAGCGAAATGTCTTTCTGACATGGTAACTAACTACACAGTTTGTCCAAGTAATTAACAAATGTTTGTCAAATTAATTCACGCGTCATCATCAGACATGGTATGTTAAACGATTCGCGTGCACCCATTTGAAGATTTCACGTAAAACGAACAGTTTTGGACGCGTTTAACAATTTTGCAATGAAAAAAGAATTGGCAAACCGAACAAGCCGTCTCATTATGCTTCTTAAATTTCGGTAATAAAAAAACGTAATGGTAAAAACATCCTGCACTTTTGACATTTTATACAGCTGTAGGATCTTGAAGAATCAGTACCATATCCTAAGATTAACCCAACACTTACAGGGATATTTGGAAGTATTTCCTTCAGGCAAATCATCGTCCTCTATTGTCCCAGTCAAATCCGTTCGTTTGCCAGTTTCTGCCTTGGTTAATGGCAGAGTTACTTCATCGTAGCGCACAAAAATCCAAAATAAAACCAGCAAAGTTATTTGAATAGTCAAAAGGCTGAGATAGCTCAACACATTATAGTTAAGCACAGTCATCTCGGTTCTAAATATTTGTGTATAATTTTGCCTAAGTTTTAATAGTACAATAATTTTTTTCAGGGATGTTTAGGTTAGATTGACTGCTTCAGCTGATATCGATATTACAAGACCGCTTTCTCCTATAATGCAATGACAACTACTGTCTGAAAGAGAGGCTGACCGAAGTACAAGTGTTTGAGAAAAGTTAATAGAAGCAGTATATAGGTGATGCTCTACAACACTTTAACTACAAAATGCCGTTTAATTAGCACTCCTGTGCTAATCGTAATAGGTAGTTTAGTAGACTACAAATTATATGACATAAGTGAAATACCTATCAATTGATAAGATCATTTAACAGTAAAACGTGATGCAGATACAATGGACACAGAAACCGCCGTTCGCTTCAATAAAGTGTTAGTGTTTCGCTCTTATTGAATTACATAAAAAATCTTTCAAAACACAGCAAATCAAATCAATAGGCGTGTTTTTTTGAGCTACGATCTCACCAAAGCAAAGTAAAGTAGGATTTTCAACACGTAATTACAACAACTAAGTTCTACTTGACACTTCGAAAACAACAACAACATCTAAGTACCTATCTACCTGAACAACTGCAGCTGCAAAAGTATAGCATTGAAAACACAAAAGAAAAAAATATTGTACCAAACTCTTATTGAAAATCTATTACACACAAATGACCAGCTCATTTACTAAAAATCCCATCACTATTCCCAACATTGCTGTTCCTCTGCAATTGCAAATTGCGGGTTCTTCTCTTCCGTCATTCTTATTTATTTCCTGGCCGATTGTAGACGTGTCTAATAAGAATTCGCAAATAAATTTATTTCTAGTTGTGCAAAAAATCAATAAATTGAACAGACAATTTTCACAAATTATTATCCAGTGATTTGTGTGGTTTCTACCAATCAAACCCATTATGGGAGATTCTCTGGAGAATACAGAGGCTCCCGTGGACACCGTTAGTGTAACCATTGTGGATTATGGAGCTTTTGCAAATTACATCCGTAAAGCGGTGACCATTCTACTGCCCGAGGAAGATGTAGTGCCACCAGCTTTAAATGTGGCTCTTGAAGATACTTCCAATCAGGATTGTATTAAGAAGTTTCTAAGTGATCCTCAAGTGCAGGCTTTGTACATCCAAAGGAATTGCTTAAAAGGTAAAAATGTGATTTTCTCTTGAGGGTACAAAATTTTCTCTAGTAACACGCCCAAGATGGCCGACATTACCCTAGACGCTATCGATTTTTTCGCTGACCTAACCCATTATCTTGAGAAAATGTGATTTTATTTGATATCCTCTACTCCTCGTATGTGAGTGGGGGGAATTTAACTTTGATTTTCGTACGAATAGTCATTACTTTAGGTCTGCAGGCATTTTACATAAATCGGCTGCACTTTGTCTCAATTTTTTTTTCCAATTGGAAATTCGATTTTCACATTTTTCTTTCATCTACTCTTTGGTGATGTCATCCGGATGACACACCGTTTGACAACCGGTTAAATTTTGAAGTTTCTCTTTTGACTTGCATTTCACGCAAAACTGCTGGAAAATTTCTCCTCGTCACGCTTTGTTGTTATTTTCGCCAGCTGTCGGCGAGGTCTATGCACCGCGAGGCCGGTGTAAACAAACTCTCATCTGTTCCACTGTTTATGTTTACGAATTATTTGCGTTCATGAATGTTTTAATGTATTTTTGTCTTTCTGTCAGAAGATGAAAACGAACAACCTGTTGAGGGAGAAGAGGAGAAGGAGTCGGTGACCTACTACATCAGCAATGATGTTCACTTCAGCAACAGTCGTATGGCATCGCTTGCATGCATAAAACGAGGTGCTGTTATTGAAGCGGATAAATCAATTCATTCGCAACTTCGACTGATCAATTTCTCTGAGGGATCGCCCTATGAGACGCTCCATGCTTTCATCAGCAAGTCCTTGGCTCCGTTCTTTAAGAGCTACGTTAAGGAGTCTGGACGCGCTGATCGTGATGGCGACAAGATGGCGCCATCTGTTGAGAAGAAACTCGCCGAATTGGAAATGGGACTGTTGCATCTCCAACAGAACATCGACATTCCCGAGATCACCCTCGCGGCTCATGGTTCTGTAGCATCGGTTATCCGAAAGTGTGCGGATGAAAATCGCAAAGCAAAAGTGGCTGACTTTGGCGACAAAGTGGATGACTCGACGTTCCTCAATCAGCTGCAAAACGGTGTGAATCGTTGGATCAAGGAGATCAAGAAGGTGACGAAGCTGGATAGGGACCCATCATCTGGTACAGCCTTGCAAGAGATCTCTTTCTGGTTGAACTTGGAGAGGGCTCTCTACCGCATCCAGGAGAAACGTGAGTCCCCAGAAGTCGCCTTGACTTTGGACATCTTAAAGCATGGCAAGCGCTTCCACGCAACTGTGTCCTTTGACACGGACACTGGCTTGAAGCAGGCATTGGCCATGGTCGCCGATTATAACCCGCTAATGAAGGACTTTCCCATTAACGACCTACTGTCGGCTACGGAGTTGGAGAAGATTCGTCCCGCTGTGCAGCAGATATTTTCCCATCTGCGCAAAGTGCGTAACACGAAGTACCCCATCCAGCGTTGCTTGAAGCTGATCGAAGCAATTTCGCGTGATCTCAGTCAGCAATTGCTTAAAGTGCTGGGCACCCGACGCCTGATGCACATTCCGTTCGATGAGTTTGAGCGGGTTATGAATCAGTGCTTTGAGATCTTCAGCTGCTGGGATGATGAGTACGACAAGCTGCAGGGTTTGTTGCGCGATATCGTGAAGAAGAAGCGCGACGAACATCTAAAGATGGTGTGGCGTGTATCGCCCGCGCACAAAAAGCTACAGGCTCGCATGGAACACATGAGAAAGTTCCGTCGCCAGCACGAACAGTTGAGGACTGTCATTCTACGTGTACTGCGGCCCACTAAACAGCAACAGAATGCAGCTGCTGGCGATGCTCAACCAGAGGTCAAGCAACCATACAGCTTGGAGGCTGCCGATGCTAATGCCATCGAAGAGGTGAACCTTGCATATGAGAACGTCAAGGAAGTGGACTGTTTGGACATCACCAAGGAGGGTTCTGAAGCTTGGGAGGCTGCCGTCAAGCGCTATGAAGAGAGAATCGGTAGGTTTCAAATCCTCACAGCCCGAGTGGAGCTCTCAATTTAAAACTTATTACAGATCGCGTCGAGACAAGGATTACAGCGCATCTCCGTGACCAGTTGGGAACAGCAAAGAACGCCAACGAGATGTTTAGGATATTCTCGCGTTTCAACGCGCTCTTTGTGCGTCCGCACATTCGCGGCGCCATCCGGGAGTATCAGACGCAGCTTATTCAGCGCGTGAAAGACGACATTGAGGCTTTGCATGAGAAGTTCAAGGTAAACCAAAAGGTTTTCCAACCATTTCCGATGTGAATTAGAATTTGATTCCTGTTTTCAGGTTCAATATCCCCAAAGCAAGTCGTGCCGACTGTCAGTAGTCCGCGATCTACCCCCTGTCGCCGGTTCCATTATATGGGCGCGACAAATTGATAACCAACTCACAATGTATCTCAAGCGCGTCGAGGATGTGCTCGGAAAGAGCTGGGAATCCCATATTGACGGTCAAAAGTTGAAGGCTGACGGCGATAGCTTCCGCGCCAAACTATCCATTTCCGAGGTCTTCCAAGACTGGGCCAGGAAGGTACAAGAACGCAACTTTGGAATCAATGGGCGCATCTTCACCATCGAGTCGGCTCGCTCTCGTACGGGTCGTGGCAACGTCTTGAAGTTGCGAGTGAACTTTCTTCCCGAAATCATCACCCTCTCCAAGGAAGTGAGAAATATCAAGAACCTCGGATTCAGGTACTGTTTTGCCACTACCTAATTGCAAAATAAATTTACCCGTCACTTGCAGAGTTCCATTGACGATTGTGAACAAGGCCCACCAAGCCAATCAAATCTATCCGTACGCCATCTCATTGATCGAAAGTGTCCGCACGTATGAACGCACTTTGGAGAAGGTGAGTCTCACGCTCTCAATGTGTTGTGAAAGTGTCCTGTAGTTTTTTTTTTTTTTTTTTTTATTTTAAAATTTGTTATTATTTTCTCAAACATTTTTACAGTTTTACTATTGTTACACATAATCGACCACAATATAGAACTTTTTCATTATTTTCGAGTCATTTGAATTGGTCATCATTTTTGTCATTACCTGCACCCAAGTGCTTGGTTTTGTTTTTCGTTTAAAAGTCTATTTCCTTTTCTTTCCACACTGGACTTGACACATTTTTTTTTTACCTCGGTGTAATGATTATGACTTGCTAAATGTTTTGTCTGTGCAATACAATGTGGCATGCCGTACTATAGCGCTCGAAAGTTAAGACGCTTCTTCCAATTAGATGACACAAATTTCGAAATTATTGGCTGACAGTGAGGTATGAAATGCTTTTTAGTCGTGACAGTAGTTTTCCTTTACTTTGGCCAAATAAACTGATGTTACATGGGAACTGAACCACCAAAGGTAAATTGTTGCAGGGCAGCTGGGTTTAGTTTGTATTTACACTTGAACAGCGAGGACAAACAAACAAATGCAAATCACTTGATCATTTAAGTCGCGAAATTTACAAGATAAACAATTGTTTACGCCCTTGTTTGATGTATCGTCATATGACATGGAACAGCCACTTCCTTTACTTTTGATGAAGCTACATTTTGAACAGGAAACGAACCACTATCCGATGAATCCATAGCTAGCTGCCTCCAATTGCAATCGAAGCCACATGTTTTCTTAAGAAAAAACATCCAATTCCAGGCATTGAAAGGCAGCTATAATTTGCCATGGAACGTACAAACCATGACAAATTATAGCTGCCTTTCAATGCCTGGAATTGGATGATTTTTGTTTTTCTCTCACTTCTTCATCGGTTTCGTAAATGTGTAATGCACAACCACTGTCAATACATTTTGCGGACGTTAACAGCCTTTATTGGATCACGTGTTGGTTTTGCTTATTAACAAACATTCCTTGAAAAATCGCAATCGATAAATGACTGGTTGCAAAATTATCATGCTACCCCTGGTCACGTAGTCGCTTGTTTACCAGTGTTTGGCAGACTATTTAACAGTCAGTTGTCCGATTTATATATTCCTTTTGGGAGGTCATTATTGTTTTCCCTGTCCAGAAAGTGTAGCTGCACTTTTATTCACCAATAGGAGGTCCATTGCTGTAGCAGATTTAACAAAACAAACAGATGATACGTTTGTAGAAAATTTTCCGCGGCAAATGCTGTTCTCCCACTTTCGATCCATTAACTAACTCATCACCTAGCTGTGGATGAAATTCCAAATAAATTCGTGCCTAATGTGCTGTCGCCGCATTTCAGCCAATGATCAGCCAGCGCTGCTATTTTTGCGAAGCATATTCCCCAAATAACTTCACATGATCATTACACCGAATTAAAGAACACACCTTTCACCCCACCGAACACTTAATATGTATTTTTTTTTTTGTTTGTTTAAGTTAATAAAGCAAGAAATCAAAAAGTAAGACCAACAAATTACTTTTTTAAAAATATTTTTTCCATGCAGCTAAATAATAGGAGTTTAGCACAAAATTCTGTATTCAAGGTAGATTAACAAAAAAAAAAAATGAAAAAGAAAAATAAAACCCAACTATAAATGTTCTTTTTTCCAAAATGTCCCGCTTCCGTTCAGTTGATTTTCTTTCGTAGCCAAAACGCTAGTAGTGATCAAAAAGAACTCGCATGCATTCTCATTGCCCTTTTAGATAGAAAATTTATCCCTCCTTTTGCATTGAAAAACAACCAGTGGCTGTCGATGTTCGTGCATTGTTGGTTGAGTTCAGATTGGTAATCGAATTTATTTCGTCTAGATCGAGGATCGTGCAAGTATTGTTCCACTTGTAGCTGGACTGCGCAAGGATGTCCTCGCACTGATCTCTGAAGGCATTGCCTTGGTTTGGGAGAGCTACAAACTGGATCCGTATGTACAGCGGTTGTCGGAGTGTGTAACACAATTCCAAGAGAAGGTTGGTATCCATTAGCATTTAAATAGAATTTCATTTGAAAAACACTATTAGGTGGAAGATTTGCTAGTTGTCGAGGAACAACTCGACGTGGATGTGCGTTCGCTGGAGACTTGTCCCTACAGTGCTGCGACATTTGCTGATATATTGGCCAAGATTCAGCATGCTGTTGACGATCTTTCATTGCGACAGTACTCGAATTTGAATGTGTGGGTTACGCGTTTGGATGAGGAGGTCGAGAAGAAGTTGGCTCATCGACTGCAGGCCGGCATCAATGCTTGGACTGATGCGTTGTCTGGTAATAAGAAGGAGGTAGATTTGTCTATGGACACCGATGCTCCAGTTCAGCCGACTCACAAACTAGGTGGCGAACCGCAGGTGGGTTTTAGATGCATTCAACTCGGCGGGATTATGCGTCTGATGATGATGCGTTCTTTTTACAGATCCAAAATGCCATCCATGAGATCCGCATAACCAATCAGCAGATGTACTTGTATCCATCGATTGAGGAGGCTCGCTTCCAGATCATGCAGCAGCTGTTTGCTTGGCAAGCCATCGTGACGTCTCAAGTGCGCCTGCAGAGCTCTCGCTATCAGGTGGGCTTGGACAAGCCTGTTTCGCAGACGTATCGCAATTTGTTGACCAAGTTGCCGGAGGGAAAAATCCTGGAGAATGCCTATGGCTCCATTGAGGATAAGATCAGCGAGGTAAGGTATTACGTTGATGAATGGCTGCGTTACCAGAGCTTGTGGGACCTGCAAGCTGACACTCTGTACGGACGTCTGGGAGAAGATGTGAATTTGTGGATCAAGTGTTTGAATGATATCAAGTAGGTTGTCTGCGGATCGTTGGGAGATACATTTTTTTTAAAGACCGTCTATTTATTATTTAGGAAATCTCGAACCACTTTTGACACTTCAGACACTCGACGTGCGTACGGCCCGATTATCATCGACTACGCCAAGGTACAGGCGAAGGTAACGCTGAAGTACGACTCTTGGCACAAGGAGGCACTTGGCAAATTTGGAACTCTGCTTGGCACGGAGATGTCCACCTTCCACACAAAGGTTTCCAAGTCTCGCAGCGATTTGGAGATGCAAAGCATTGGTAAGAGAGTTGGCCCTTGTTCTCGCTTGTTCCTCATGAAAGTTTGTTATTGTAGAAGCGGCAAGCACATCAGAAGCGGTCAGCTTCATCACATACGTGCAATCGCTCAAGAAAGACATGCTCGTATGGGATAAACAAGTGGAGGTATTCCGTGAGGCTCAACGCATTCTGGAGCGTCAGCGTTTCCAGTTCCCCAACAGTTGGCTGCATGTGGACAACATCGAAGGCGAGTGGTCGGCCTTCAATGAGATCATCAAACGCAAGGACACCGCCATTCAAACCCAAGTGGCTAGCTTGCAGGCTAAAATCGTCGCCGAGGACAAGGCTGTCGAGACGCGGACAGTCGACTTCCTCAACGACTGGGAAAAGAACAAACCAACTGGAGGCAAAACACGCCCAGACGACGCCCTGCAACAGTTGCAAATGTTCGAGAGCAAGTACTCGCGGTTGAAGGAAGAGCGCGACAATGTCGCCAAGGCCAAGGAAGCCCTTGAACTACAAGAGTCGGCAATTCCGAATAACAGCAGCGAACGCATGAATGTGGCCCTTGAGGAGCTGCAAGATTTGCGCGGCGTTTGGAGTGAGTTGTCCAAGGTTTGGACTCAAATAGACGAGACCAGAGAGAAGCCGTGGTTATCTGTGCAGCCAAGGAAGCTGCGTCAACATCTCGAGGCGATGATGAGCCAATTGAAGGAGTTGCCAGCCCGCCTGCGCATGTACGAGAGCTACGAGTATGTTAAGAAACTCATTCAGAGCTACATCAAGGTGAACATGCTGATTGTCGAACTGAAGTCGGATGCTCTCAAGGAACGTCACTGGAAGCAGTTGACTAAACAATTGCGCGTCAATTGGGTTATTTCCGACCTCACTTTGGGTCAAGTGTGGGATGTAAACTTGCTGAAGAACGAGAACGTTGTCAAGGACATCATTCTGGTGGCTCAGGGTGAAATGGCTCTGGAGGAGTTCTTGAAGCAGGTACGCGAATCCTGGCAGAACTATGAACTGGATTTGATCAACTATCAGAACAAATGTCGCATCATTCGTGGCTGGGATGACTTGTTCAACAAAGTCAAGGAACACATCAACTCTGTCGCCGCTATGAAGCTGTCTCCATACTATAAAGTCTTCGAGGAGGAAGCTCTCACATGGGAGGAGAAGCTAAATCGTATCAATGCATTGTTTGATGTGTGGATCGATGTCCAGCGTCGCTGGGTGTATTTGGAGGGAATTTTCTCGGGAAGTGCTGATATTAAGACGCTCCTGCCGGTGGAGACATCACGTTTCCAAAGCATCAGTTCGGAGTTTCTCGGTCTCATGAAGAAGGTGACCAAATCACCGAAGGTAATGGATGTGCTCAATATTCCAGCAGTACAAAGGTCGCTGGAACGCCTGGCCGATCTGCTAGGAAAGATTCAGAAGGCCTTGGGAGAGTACTTGGAACGCGAGCGTACTTCCTTCCCACGATTCTATTTCGTCGGCGATGAGGATCTGCTTGAGATCATTGGCAACAGCAAGAACATTGCCCGTCTGCAGAAGCATTTCAAGAAAATGTTTGCCGGCGTTGCTGCCATCTTGTTAAATGAAGACAACACTGTCATTCTGGGTATTGCCTCGCGAGAGGGTGAGGAGGTTAAGTTCATCAACCCGGTATCGACGGTGGAGCACCCAAAGATCAACGAATGGCTCAGTTTGGTCGAGAAACAAATGCGGTTCACATTGGCTTCGTATCTGGCTCAGGCGGTTCAGGATATAAAACAGTTTAGAGATGGCCAAATTGATTCTCAAAAGTACATGGAATGGTGCGATGGATATCAAGCTCAGATTGTCGTGTTGGCTGCGCAGATTTTGTGGTCCGAAGATGTGGAGGCAGCTCTGCAGCAGGCGTCGGAGAACAACAACGCAAAGCCGTTGAATCGAGTTTTGACCACTGTCGAGGCGACTCTTAATGTTCTGGCTGACTCTGTGCTGCAGGAACAGCCACCATTGAGGCGCAGAAAATTGGAGCATTTGGTAAGGATGCACAACATCCTCAAAGCATCGTAAATAATTGTTGTCTTGCTTCCAGATCAATGAGTTTGTCCATAAGAGGACAGTGACGCGCCGCCTGATCGCGAACGGTGTCAACAACCCAAAGTCATTCCAATGGCTCTGTGAGATGAGATTCTACTTTGATCCCCGCCAAACCGAGGTAAGTGTGGGTGTGCGATATAAGATTTCTTGCGACACAAATCTTTGCATTTTCGCAGGTCCTTCAACAACTTACGATCCACATGGCGAACGCCCGCTTTTACTACGGCTTCGAATATCTGGGGGTCCAAGATCGCTTGGTACAAACGCCGTTGACCGACCGCTGTTACTTGACAATGACCCAAGCTCTGGAGTCGCGCCTGGGAGGCTCGCCTTTTGGCCCAGCTGGTACCGGCAAGACAGAATCCGTAAAGGCGTTGGGCAATCAACTCGGACGCTTCGTTCTGGTCTTCAATTGCGATGAGACCTTTGATTTCCAGGCCATGGGCAGAATCTTTGTCGGTCTGTGTCAAGTCGGCGCCTGGGGTTGCTTCGATGAGTTCAATCGTCTGGAAGAGCGCATGCTATCCGCCTGCTCGCAGCAGATCCAAACCATTCAAGAGGCACTCAAATACGAAATGGACAGCAACAAGGAGAGCATCACCGTCGAGCTCGTGGGCAAGCAAGTCCGCGTCTCGCCCGACATGGCTATCTTCATCACCATGAACCCTGGCTATGCCGGCCGTTCCAATTTGCCCGACAATTTGAAGAAACTTTTCCGATCGCTGGCTATGACAACGCCAGATCGTCAGCTCATTGCCGAAGTGATGTTGTTCAGTCAAGGCTTCCGGCAGGCAGAAAAATTGGCCTGCAAAATTGTGCCCTTCTTCAAGTTGTGCGATGAACAGCTGTCCAACCAGAGCCATTACGATTTTGGTCTGCGCGCTCTGAAGTCTGTGCTCATTTCGGCCGGCAACGTAAAGCGTGACCGCATCCAGAAGATCAAGGAAACTATGCGCGCTCGTGGAGAGCTGAACATCGATGAAGCCTCGGTGGCGGAAAATCTGCCCGAACAGGAGATTCTCATTCAGTCGGTGTGCGAGACAATGGTGCCCAAGTTGGTGGCCGAGGACATCCCCCTGTTGTTCTCGCTGTTGAGTGACGTCTTCCCGAATGTGGGCTACACCCGCGCCGAGATGGCCGGTCTCAAGGAGGAAATCCGTAAAGTTTGCAACGAGGAATACCTTGTCTGTGGTGAGGGAGACGAACAAGGTGCCGCCTGGATGGAGAAGGTAACTGCGACACTAGGAGTGTCCCCATTTATAGTTTACCACAATCTAGAATCTAGTCCTAACCTTAACTAACATTTTTTTGCATTCGAATCTGTAACTGAAAAACCATAATTTCAAAAGGGATTCGGTGAAACTTGGGTTGAAAAAGTAAGATCAGGCGATTTTTTGTTGTAGATTTTGATTTGTGCTTTTGTTTTTTTTTTCTGTGTGTCCTTCATCCAAAAAGAAGGGTCCAATGGCGGCCGAGCATGCATGCCTAACCCCGTGGGACTCTTTTTTGTGTTTTTATCGTGACTTTTGTAGTCATCGTTGTGGATCGATCTACATGTATTCTCTGTTATTAACCCGTAGGTCTTGCAATTGTATCAAATTTCCAATCTCAATCACGGTCTGATGATGGTTGGCCCATCGGGCTCCGGTAAATCCACCGCTTGGAAGGTTCTACTCAAAGCTCTGGAACGCTTTGAAGGAGTCGAAGGTGTTGCACATGTGATCGATCCGAAGGCCATCTCTAAGGAGGCGCTGTATGGTGTGATGGATCAGAATACACGCGAATGGACGGACGGTTTGTTTACGCACATTCTGAGAAAGATCATCGACAATGTGAGGGGTGAGATCAACAAGCGTCAATGGATCATCTTCGATGGCGATGTCGATCCAGAGTGGGTGGAGAATTTGAACTCTGTACTGGATGATAATAAACTGCTAACGCTGCCCAACGGAGAGCGCTTGTCTCTGCCTCCAAATGTGCGGGTTATGTTCGAGGTGCAGGATCTGAAGTTTGCCACGCTGGCTACAGTCTCGCGTTGCGGTATGGTGTGGTTCTCTGAGGATGTGCTCTCGACGGAGATGATATTCGAAAACTATTTGCTGCGATTGAGAAATATTCCCTTGGAGGAGGGCGATGAGGACTTTGGCATGGTCAAGAGTAAGGACAAGGAGGACGATGTGTCGCCGTCGCTTCAGACACAGAGGGAGATCGCAATGCTGTTGCAGCCGTTCTTCTCGGCGGACGGTATTGTTGTGCGTTCTTTGGAGTACGCCATGGATCAAGAGCACATCATGGACTTTACTCGGTTGAGAGCACTCAGCTCGTTGTTCTCCATGATGAACCAAGCAGCAAGGTGGGTTTTTATTTTATTCTGTTTGCCTGTTTTACACCATCCTTAACTGCTTCGTTTGCAGAAACATTTTGAACTTCAACTCGCAACACCCAGATTTCCCACTGAGCCCGGATCAGTTGGAACAGTATGTGCCAAAAGCATTGGTCTACTCCGTTCTGTGGTCGTTTGCGGGAGACGCCAAGCTCAAAGTGCGTACCGATTTGGGCGACTTTGTCCGCAGTGTGACTACGGTTCCGCTGCCAGGCGCCGCAGGGGCACCGATCATCGACTACGAGGTTAACATGTCCGGAGAATGGGTGCCGTGGTCGAACAAAGTCCCAGTCATTGAAGTGGAGACGCACAAAGTTGCTTCACCCGACATTGTCGTGCCGACTCTGGATACAGTTCGCCACGAGTCCTTGTTGTACACCTGGCTCGCTGAGCACAAACCTTTGGGTGCGTTCCTCGTAGCACCTTCTAATGAGCATCTTTCTAATCGCCATTTCTATTTCAGTTCTTTGCGGTCCTCCTGGCTCGGGCAAGACTATGACTCTGTTCTCGGCGTTGCGAGCTCTTCCCGACATGGAAGTGGTTGGCTTGAACTTCTCATCGGCAACCACACCAGAGCTGCTGCTCAAGACATTCGATCACTACTGCGAGTACAGAAAGACGCCCAATGGAGTTGTGCTATCGCCAGTGCAGATTGGCAAATGGCTTGTGCTGTTCTGCGACGAAATCAATTTGCCAGACATGGACATGTACGGCACTCAACGCGTCATTTCCTTCTTACGGCAGTTGGTCGAACATAGGGGCTTCTATCGCGCTAGCGATCAAGCTTGGGTATCACTGGAACGCATTCAATTTGTCGGAGCTTGTAATCCGCCGACAGATCCGGGCCGTAAGCCACTCAGTCATCGGTTCTTGCGACACGTGCCCATCATCTACGTGGACTACCCTGGCGAGACATCACTTAAGCAGATCTACGGCACCTTCAGTCGTGCAATGCTGCGCCTGATGCCATCACTTCGTGGCTATGCCGAGCCACTGACCAATGCAATGGTGGAATTCTATTTGTCATCGCAAGATCGCTTCACTCAGGACATGCAGCCGCATTATGTGTACTCGCCGCGTGAGATGACCAGATGGGTGCGAGGTATCTGCGAAGCTATTCGCCCATTGGATTCCCTGCCCGTTGAGGGATTGGTGCGTTTGTGGGCTCATGAAGCGCTTCGTTTGTTCCAGGATCGTTTGGTCGAGGATAGCGAACGCCGCTGGACCAATGAGAACATTGACATTGTCGCCCTGAAGCACTTCCCCGGTGTTGATGCAGAGAAGGCCTTGGTTCGTCCGATTCTCTATAGTAACTGGCTATCGAAGGATTACATGCCAGTGAAGCGCGAGGAACTGCGTGATTATGTACGCGCTCGCTTGAAGGTGTTCTACGAGGAGGAGCTGGATGTGCCACTGGTGCTGTTCGATGAAGTTCTGGAGCATGTGTTGCGTATCGACCGAATCTTCCGGCAACCGCAGGGTCATTTGCTTCTCATTGGTGTATCTGGGGCTGGCAAAACCACTCTGTCACGTTTCGTGGCTTGGATGAATGGCTTGTCCATTTTCCAAATCAAAGTCCACAACAAATACACCAGCGAGGACTTTGACGAAGACTTGCGCTGTGTGCTGCGAAGATCCGGTTGCAAGGACGAAAAGATTGCCTTCATTTTGGATGAATCGAACGTACTGGACTCTGGATTCCTGGAGAGGATGAATACCCTCTTGGCTAATGGAGAGGTTTGTAGCTAAGACGCACTTGTGGCAAGAGCTGTTAGTTAAAGGTATGTTTATTTGCAGGTTCCTGGACTGTTTGAGGGCGATGAATACACCACTTTGATGACCCAGTGCAAGGAGGGTGCTCAGCGCGAGGGTCTTATGCTCGATTCCAGCGATGAACTGTACAAATGGTAAGTGGATGGTAGCTCACTCTACCCAATTTTTGTTAAATGAGTTTGAATATTCAGGTTCACACAACAAGTCATGCGCAATCTGCATGTCGTCTTCACAATGAACCCCTCGACGGACGGTCTGAAAGACCGCGCAGCCACATCGCCAGCTCTGTTCAATCGTTGTGTGCTCAATTGGTTCGGTGACTGGTCCGACTCGGCACTCTTCCAGGTGGGCAAGGAGTTCACAACACGCGTCGACTTGGAGAAACCCACATGGTCGTCGCCCGACTTCTTCCCATCGGTGTGCCCCTTGGTGCCAGCCACACCATCACATCGCGACGCCGTTATCAACAGCTGTGTCTATGTCCATCAGACTCTGCATCAAGCCAACGCACGTTTGGCCAAACGTGGTGGCCGCACCATGGCTATCACTCCACGTCACTATCTCGATTTCATTCATCACTTTGTCAAGCTGTACTCGGAGAAGCGAAGCGAACTGGAGGAACAGCAACTCCACTTGAATGTGGGTCTCAACAAGATCGCCGAGACAGTCGAGCAAGTCGAGGAAATGCAAAAATCCCTGGCAGTCAAGTCGCAGGAGCTACAGGCCAAGAACGAAGCCGCCAACGCCAAACTAAAGCAAATGTTCAAGGATCAGCATGAGGCCGAAAAGAAGAAGAACCAATCGCAGGAGATTCAAATTCAGCTCGCCGAGCAAACCATCAAAATCGAGGAGAAGCGTAAATATGTCATGGCCGATCTGGCCCAAGTCGAGCCGGCTGTCATTGACGCCCAACAAGGTAAATGTTTCGTTACTCATTCCATCACAGTCGCGCCCTTTAAAGTGGTCTTCTTATTCTTATTTTGTTTTTATAATTTCTATTTACACACACATTCCACTACTTGCCTTGTATTCAATTCCATTAGCTGTCAGTTCGATCAAAAAGAAACAATTGGCTGAGGTGCGTTCGATGGCTAATCCACCAGCCGTGGTGAAATTAGCCTTAGAGTCGGTATGCGAGCTCCTCAATGAAAACGCAACCGATTGGAAGTCGATTCGAGGAATTATGGTTAAAGATGGCTTCATCTCGTCGATTGTTAATTTGGAAACGTCCAATATCACGTACGGAATATCTATGAAAACAAAACATAATCAAAACAAACAAAATTCATTCATATCTCTCACATAAACATTATAACGAATATAATCGCCCTCTACTCTCTCTCTCTCTTTGTGTATCTCTTACCCAGTTTAATTGTTTTACCATTATAAAAGAAAATGCATTTGTTAATTTATAATCGATATTTATAATCACCATTCACCACAATCACATCATCCACAAAAAGAAAAAAAAAGAAAAACACTACAGTAACAGCAGCTAATTTGCAAATCCTAACATCCCTAATCCTATTCCTTTTTTTATTTTTTTTTTTCAAAATTTTTATTTATTTTTTTTTTTTTTTTTGTGAAAGTACTGACTGTTGTTGTAAAATGTGTAATACTGTCTAATGATGTGTGTTTATAACCGCAGAAAATGATCGTCTAACTGTTGTAAGTAACTAACACATCGAAACAGACCGTCGAAGCATGAACACCCAATTCTTGTCACTTTCTCCCCGGAGATCCTCCTCACAAGTTACCTCTATTGTTGCTGCTGGTGTTGTTGTTTGACCTATAAATCATCCTCACCATTATCATGTCAATTTAAGCACCCTCATTCCGTTACTGCCCAAGGCGAAGGATTTTATTTGGTTAGGTTTTTAACTTGTTTTAATTTCTTTCGCATATAGGATAGGTTCTATTGGCGCTTTTCTCCTTCTGATTTTCTTTGCTGCTTCTTGGTTAGCAACAATCATCTGCCTTTGTATAAATATTTCTTATTTATTTATAGATATATATGTATTTATGTTATTTATATTTTGTTGCGGTTGGGGGGAATATATTTATCAAAGATTAGCCGAGATCCTGAACTCAATATTTTCAGACAGTAATATCTCGAATCAATTGAATATTGCTATCGAAGTTGTTTGGTTAGCAAGTACGTTTATGGCCACTGAGCATTGGAGTCGTTCCCTGCTGGTCAGTTTTAGTAAACTAACTTTATTGTTGTCCTGGCCGTTGTGGGCAATTAGTCTAAACTGACGTATTGTGCTGTACCACTGAGGGTTCAAATCAAACCTTTAAAAAATCTATAAGCTGGTTCTACGGTCCTAAATGGGCACCTCTCAGATATTTTACACAGCATATGCAATACGAGAATGGTTTGAGCTTGTTCTTTGTTTTATGTCGTTTTCCATTGGACAAAAAGAAGCGTCCGGAATCGATTGGCAAAAAAATACTCTCATGGTGATTTTGAGAAGAGAATTTCGCTTCTCGATTTGAAGTCAAGAAGCACTCACCCAATTTATGTATTTTATACAAGTCAGCTGACAGCCACAATAGATTATTTTTCCACCAATACTTTTGTGGGTTCAATCAGAAGGAGTTTTGATGTTCCATTGGATCACAGAATGAGTGAATCCCCGAGTGAAACCAATGGAAAACGACATAGGTTTCTAAAGTCGTATCACCCACCTGAGTGATCCGTTGTGCTTCGCAAGAAGTCCAAACGAGTTTGCACTTGCACTAAAGACAAAGGGTGTTTTTTTTTTAGATGTATAGAACTTTGAAATGGAATAAAACAAAGTTGATTTTTTTTTTTAAATTGACATGAAATTTGCTTTGTTCGAAAGATAGTCTTCTGGTATTATTAATTTAAATATGATTTCTGGCATATGACGCTGGCTCGGACGTAGTCTAATCTGTAGGTCAAATTTTCGATGATTTTTTCCAACACTTGTTGCCGTATATCGGCAATTACGCGGCGAATATTGTCCTCCAAGTGGTCAATCGTTTCGGACTTATCGGCGTAGACTAGAGCCTTCACATATCCCCACAGAAAATAGTTAAGTGGCGTTAAATCGCACATACTTGGAGGCCAAATCACGTGTCCGCAACGTGAATCTATGCGGCTACCAAACGTTTCCTTCAATAAGTTAATTGTGGCACGAGCTGTGTGACATGTTGCGTCGTCTTTTTGCAACCACAGCTCCTGTACATCATTGTTGTTCAATTGATGAACGAAAAAGTCAGTAATCATGGCTCTATAGTGGTCATCATTGAATGTAACGTTCTGGCCAGCATCGTTTTTAAAGAAGTACGGACCAATTATTCAACCAACCCATAAAGCACACCAAACAGTCAGTTTATGTGGATGTTACGGTGTCTCAACATACACTTGAGTGTTATCATCACTCATAATACGGCAGCTTTGTTTATTGACGTATCCATTCAACCAAAAGTGAGCTTCATCGCTAAACAAAATTCGCTTATGAAAATTGGACGTATTTCGAAAAGAACAAGGATTTTCAAAATAAATTTGCACAAAATTGGGAAGCGTTGTTCAGGCGGCAGTCTATTAATTTTGAAATGCCCAACCAAACTAAAAATAAATCACTTTGACAGTTAAGAAAATGGCCGCCAGTTAAAATAGTGTTGCCAACTTAAAGTTCTATACCTCTAAAAAAACACCCTTTATAATAAAGTCATTTCCTGCCGGAATTCAATACAAAAAACAGTCCTTTTCATACAACGGAAGAGCAGTTGCTCAGTGGCTAATGTACAACTGAGCGAGGGTCTCAGTTTCTTCTCCTTACTCCATTAGGTAGCGAAAAGATGCAGCGCAATTTTATGCAGATGCAATTTTATGCACGAAATGCGAAATATTGAAATGTTCAAAGTGAGGATAAGAGCCATTTTTTTTTTTTTTTATTTTACAACTCTTTGTTTATGCACTTGACTGATTATTTTTGTTATTGAAATTACTCTACATCCAAATTTACCACAAAAGTATTGTTGTATGTATGGTATGGTATCGCCAGGTCCAGATCCAGCAACAATCATTTTGTCTACTCATAAAGCCACACGCAACTAGTAGTAGTGTTTTTCTTTTAAAAAAAAATATTGTCCTAGTTCACACCACGATGTATGCGTCGCTGTTGTCATTTCGATTAACAACATCGTCATGCTGCATATGAGTAATAAATCTCCCAATTTGACCAAACCAATCTTTGATGGCTGCACAAATCATATCTCGGGTAAAATAGCATCAGCATAAGTCGCCCGTATCGCCTTTTGAAAGGTTTAAGTCAATTTTCGATCAGTTTACTTTTTGGATAACATTGCTCACGCCTCGAGATTTTCTGGTTCAATATTATTCGTGTTCATTCATCAGTGCGCTCTGTATTTTGAAACACGAAAGCTCGTGCACTAATTGAACTAGAGACAGGGCAGCAATGTGTGTTCTCGCACAAGGGAATTTTTGGTGCCATTAATTATCTACAGGACGCGTGACGCTAGCCAACGAGCGACGTTTAGAATTACGACCAAAGTAAGAAAATTGTTTGTCTATGCGGAAGATAATAAACGAAAGAAATTTCATAGGCCGTTCTGGTTTGATACTAATTTAAAATGCTAAAAAAAAATATTGTAAGCTAGTTGCTAGGTTGAAGGGTGAGATGTATGAGAGTAAACACGCGTGTCGTCAGCATTAAAGATAATATTTCGCTTGCGATATAAGAGTTCATCGTATACGTCCGTTTTCCTATGACAATGCAGCTCAACGAACATCGCTTTTCACGAATTATTACGTAACTTGAAAAAGAAGCTGCGGTTTTCGACCCCACTTCGGATACCCAACTGCATTCGACATGACACTTATGTGGATTTTGATCGGGCTTCTTCAGATTTCAGATTTCGTGTATCTAATCGAACATAAAAACGTCACTTGCTATGTAGTGCGGTTCGAATATGTGTAGCCTTCGACACTTTTCTAAGCATTTTGCATTCACTTCCTTAATTTTATATTAAAACGTTCAAAATTTGCGCCCAGATTGATTTCTAAACATTTGTACAAAAATAATAAAAAAAAAATAGATCCACCCGATGCAATGCGTTGCTTTCAGTTGACACATTTCACGAAAACGTAAACAAACTCCAATAGTTGTTGTCAAACTCAAACGTACTTGAATTGGTAAATCTGAAGCAAAGCTGAGAAAAAATCCAGATTCGCAAAAGTACTCTGAAATCTGTTTTTTTTTGTACCACACGAACCTAAAAATTGCTCTGAGAGTGCCCAATCGAATACCACATCAGTCTCGCCTCTCGTCTGATAACGTTGCGTTAATATTAGTTTATTCGGCCCACCACTTGCTAACACTAGGATTTTCGAAATAGGCAACCAACAGATGAGGAGATGTTCAGTATTCGGTCACTGTCCAATAAGTGGCATTTGCCCACTCCTACATAGATCTCTGCTTTCGATGATACGACTGTTGTTGCAAACCATGGAAATCAGTGATCAACATTGATCATGTGGGTGAAATGAAAAACGCTTAACGATTTGCAGATATTTAGGGCTAGAACTAGAATTAGAAGAATGTCCATAGCAACAATCAGAGTACATTTGTTTACACGAGAGTTCATACCAGGGGATTTCTGATGCAGACACAAAACCATCTTTCCTGTCAATAAAATCGGCATTCGACCCGTCGATGTTTCACTAGATTTTGGGACCATAACCTTCGAACACTTTCATTCGTGAAATCTGTTATCACGCAGACATTCAACTGGTTACGAGTATGTGGGGATTCTTAATCACATCACAACATTCTCTCGACCGTCTTTTTGTTATCAATGACAGGTCATCCATTGAGGGGAACATGTGTCCGACTTTAGTCTGAAATGTTCACGGTCATGGTACACACTTAAAAAGGGTAGTTCATTAAGGACCCTACCACATCTTTTTTAAATAAGATGCAAATTACTTGAGATATTTAAAAAAAAACAATGTATTGGCTTAAATTACTATCAAAACATTTATGAACGGAATTCGACTGCGTTCGACTGCGTGCACCACGGGAAAGTATGCAGCGGTCGATACGTTGAACAGAATTTTTGATGACTCGGGCGAGCATTTCGACCGATACGGCCGCTATTTCTCGTTCAATATTGGCTCTGAGCTCTTCTAATGTCGCCGGATTGTTGGCAGAGACCAATGATTTAATGTAGCCCCATAAAAAAGTCTAGAGGCGTTAAGTCACTCGGCGGCCAATACACGGGTCCGTGTCTCGAAATAACACGTTCACCGAACTGAGACTTCAATAACTCGATTGTTGCACGTATCACTGATGTCCAATTCATGCAATGAACCATGTCGGGTGTCTTTTCAGTACACACTTTCGGATGCTCTAATGGTTGTTTTTTTTTTTGTTAGAAATCTCTACTCAAATATCTTCAAGTAGGTTTCAACTATATCGGTTAGGAATATGTAGTTGTATGTTTGTCCCTAATGGCTAAACAAGAAGTCTTCATTGCTACCACTTTCGAAACAACACACAATTCTACTCAAAAACAACAGCAGCTATTACACCCCTCTTCGTTTGATGGTGATCCCCAATTTTAATTTTATTTAAGAACCTTACTTAAGCTTACGTTACAAGGACAACTCCACCCATACTACTTCTTGGCTTAGCAACTTAGAATTTAATTAAAATTGCAACCAACAAATTTTATTTACAAACAACAAAAACAAAATTCTTCTTCAGCTGTTAAATCGATCAAAAAGCAACAACTCGTCGAGGTGCGAACAATGGCCAATCCACCAGCTGTGGTGAAATTGGCATTAGAGTCGATATGTTTGCTCCTTGGAGAGAATGCGACCGATTGGAAGTCAATTCGTGCCGTTATAATGAGAGAAAACTTTATAAATTCAATTGTATCTAACTTCGGTACTGAACTGATAACGTAAGCATGTTAACAATATTAATAATACACTTACCACCTAATACGTATAGTTTTTTTTTTTTTTTTTTTTTATATATATATTTTTATTTTTGTGTATTTATTTTGCTAATTCGAATTTATTTAAACAACAAAATTAATTGTTTTGGTGAAGGAATTGTAAATATCCAATGAAATTGAATAACTTTTGTGTTTTTATATATAAAACAAAAAATTTTGAAATAAAATTTAAACCGGTAATAAGTGAAATTAAACTTAATCAATGCTTTTGCTTGTTTTCATCACGTTTTCGATTATTATTTTTTTTTACATAAAATGTTTTGAATATATTTTTTTTTTTACTGTGTATTACTTTTTGGAGTTTTTATTAATCATTTCTCCATTTCTATCAAGCGATGAGGTACGCGAAAAGATGAAGACCAAGTATTTGAGCAATCCGGACTATAACTTTGAGAAAGTGAATCGTGCCAGTATGGCTTGCGGTCCTATGGTTAAATGGGCTATCGCTCAGGTAAGTCTAATACTAAAGCCTATCGTCGGATAGTTGCGATTTTTCTCTATCTGCGTCTTCAAATATTCGTTGATTTAGTTAAGATTGCTTGGTAAAGTATCTTAGTTCATCTTGTTGCACGACCGTGATCGCTGTTGGCTTGTGGATCTTAAATAGGATCAGTCGTGCACAGTTTTTGTTGTTTTTTATGACTGCAACTTATCTGTGGCCAGTTCCAGTTTTCTCTTCTTGCTTATGGTTTTACGATCCTCAAGTCGAATTAAAAACTGTGCGCCTTCAGTTGAAATTCGTGGCCTATGGTTATGGATTATTGTGTTACAGAACGGTTTGACACCGCTATTTTTGTAGGCTTAGTGGTTAGTGTGTTGGGATACTAAGCGAGGGGCCCCAGGTTGAATACCGAAAAAAACCCAAATTCCACTGCGCCACTTGTCGCGAACGTCTGACAAACATCCGAGAGTATAACTGTCATGAAAGAGCTTCTCAATTAGCCGCTTGGACTCGGCATACAACTGTAGATCCCTTCCATTCGTCCCAAAAATCAAAAACTCGCACAAAGCGAATGGTTGTGAGAAGCTAGGCCTAGGGTCCCTACGGACCTGTTGCACCAACTGTTGATTTTATTTTTGTAGATGGAACTGATGCTCGCCGACTTTTTTAAAGTTAAGCCAACCTCTGATCTGGTCTGATACTCTTCTCCGCTGCTCTAGTTTTGCGATGCAGCTTTTCATTCGCCTTTTGCGGTGTTCTAATGTACGGGCTCTTTCTTTGGGGAGTCTGGCAATCTTGTTTTCATAAAAGTTTTGATCGAACGATTGTCTTAACAGCTTTCTTACTGTTTAATCGGCATCGGAATATATGTCCCTTTCGAACCATTAACTGTTTCCTCTCTTGCTCCTAGATTGAATACGCTGACATGTTGAAACGCGTGGAACCGCTTCGTGACGAGCTGCAATCGCTCGAAGATCAGGCCGCTCTTAACATGAAGCACGCCAAGGAAACAAAGGATCTTGTTACTCAATTGGAACAGTCCATTGCCGCGTACAAGGAAGAGTATGCTCAGCTTATTTCACAAGCACAGGCAATCAAGACCGATTTGGAAAATGTCCAAGCCAAGGTGGATCGTTCTATTGCCTTGTTGAAGAGTTTGAACATCGAACGGGAACGTTGGGAGAGCACCAGCGAGACCTTCAAGTCGCAGATGTCTACAATTATTGGAGATGTTCTCTTGTCGGCAGCTTTCATTGCCTACGGTAAGTTTACTCTTTTCTAATATTCATACTTCCATTGCAACTTTTCCGATTTGCTAGGTGGGTACTTTGATCAGCACTACCGTCTCAACTTGTTCACCACATGGTGCCAGCACTTACAAGCCGCGAACATCCAATACCGTCCGGATATCGCACGCACGGAGTATCTGTCCAATCCAGATGAACGGCTCCGCTGGCAGGCTAACGCTCTGCCTAGTGACGATCTATGCACAGAGAACGCTATTATGTTGAAGCGTTTCAACCGTTACCCATTGATTATCGATCCATCGGGTCAGGCGACCACATTCTTGTTGAACGAGTACGCCGGCAAGAAGATCACTAAGACCTCCTTCCTGGATGACTCGTTCCGCAAGAATCTCGAATCGGCGTTGCGATTCGGCAACCCACTTCTTGTGCAGGATGTCGAGAATTACGATCCAATTTTGAATCCAGTGTTGAACAGAGAACTGCGTAGGACAGGTGGTCGTGTGTTGATCACTCTTGGAGACCAGGACATTGATTTATCGCCATCGTTTGTTATTTTCCTGTCAACACGTGATCCGACTGTGGAATTCCCACCTGACATCTGCTCGCGTGTGACATTTGTGAACTTCACCGTGACCAGGAGTTCACTGCAATCGCAGTGTCTCAATCAAGTGCTGAAGGCCGAACGGCCCGACATTGATGAGAAGCGCTCAGACTTGCTGAAACTGCAAGGAGAATTCCGTTTGAGATTGAGGCAACTTGAGAAGAGTTTATTGCAGGCGCTGAACGACGCTAAGGGTAAGATTTTGGACGACGACTCTGTGATTACCACACTGGAGACGCTGAAGAAGGAGGCATACGACATCAACCAAAAGGTGGACGAAACCGATAAGGTCATTGCGGAGATTGAAACAGTGTCGCAGCAGTATCTGCCGTTGTCGGTGGCCTGCTCGAATATTTACTTCACCATGGACAGCCTCAACCAGGTGCACTTCTTGTATCAGTATTCGTTGAAAATGTTCCTCGACATCTTTAGCACTGTGCTGTACAACAACTCGAAACTGGAAGGCAAAACAGATCACACTGTGCGTTTGACTATTGTGACTAAGGATCTCTTCCAAGTGTGCTACGAGCGTGTGGCTCGTGGTATGCTCCACGCCGACCGACTTACATTCGCATTACTGATGTGCAAGATCCATCTGAAGGGAACTTCGGAGGCGAATCTAGATTCCGAATTCAACTTCTTCCTTCGAAGCAGAGAAGGACTGCTAATGAACCCAACCAATGTGGACGGCCTGTCAGCAGAACAGATTGAGAGTGTTAACCGTTTGGCCACCCGTCTGCCAATCTTCAAGAAGCTCATCGAAAAGTTGAAGTCCATGCCGGAGATTGGTGCTTGGTTGCAACAGAGCTCGCCCGAGCAATGCGTTCCACAGTTGTGGGATGAATCGAAGGCTCTCTCGCCAGTATCTTCGTCGGTCCATCAGTTGCTTTTGATTCAGGCCTTCCGACCCGATCGTGTTATCGCCGCTGGACACAACGTTGTGAACACCGTTCTTGGAGAGGACTACATGTCATCAGCAGAAAAGGAATTGGACTTTGGTCACGTTGTCGAGAAGCAATTGAACTGTAACACCCCGGCTTTGCTTTGCTCTGTTCCTGGTTTTGATGCATCTGGCAGAGTTGACGACTTGGCGGCTGAGCTGAATAAGAAGATCTCCAGCATTGCAATTGGTTCCGCTGAAGGTTTCAATCAAGCTGAACGCGCCATCAACATGGCATGCAAGAGCGGTAGGTGGGTGCTGCTGAAGAACGTCCACCTGGCTCCGCAATGGTTGGTGCAGTTGGAGAAGAAGTTGCACTCACTGCAACCACACTCTGGCTTCAGGCTGTTCTTGACCATGGAGATCAATCCAAGAGTGCCGGTGAATCTGTTGCGCGCTGGACGAATCTTTGTCTTTGAGCCACCACCAGGTATTCGCGCCAATCTCTTGAGAACTTTCTCCGCTGTTCCGGCTACGCGAATGATGAAGGCACCCAGTGAACGTGCTCGATTGTACTTCCTGTTGGCATGGTTCCACGCGATTGTTCAGGAACGCTTGCGCTATGTCCCACTCGGTTGGGCGAAGAAGTACGAATTCAACGAGTCCGACTTGCGTGTGGCTTGTGACACCCTGGACACATGGATCGATACCACCGCAATGGGACGAACTAATTTGCCCCCAGAGAAGGTTCCATGGGACGCATTGGTTACTCTTCTATCGCAAAGTATCTACGGTGGCAAGATCGATAACGACTTTGATCAGCGGCTATTGGCATCGTTCCTGTCCAAGTTATTCACCGCTCGCAGCTTTGAGGCTGACTTCGCCCTGGTGGCAAACGTTGACGGCGGAGCTGCTGGACAGAGGCACATTACCATGCCTGATGGCACACGTCGTGATCACTTCCTTAAGTGGATCGAGAACTTGGCTGATCGTCAGACTCCGTCATGGTTGGGATTGCCCAACAATGCCGAAAAGGTTCTGCTAACAACTCGCGGAACAGATTTGGTCAGCAAGCTGTTGAAAATGCAGCAGTTGGAGGACGATGATGAATTGGCTTACAGTGTCGATGAAAACCAAGAAGCTGTACAGACACGCAATGAAGACGGCAGGCCATCATGGATGAAAACACTGCACAAGAGTGCCACGGCCTGGTTGGAGTTGCTGCCGAAGAACTTACACGTGCTCAAGCGCACTGTGGAGAACATTAAGGATCCGCTCTACAGATACTTTGAGAGGGAGGTCACTTCAGGAGCTAAGCTTCTACAAACGGTCATCGCGGATCTGCAGGACGTTGTACTGATTTGCCAGGGAGAGAAGAAACAGACAAATCATCACCGTTCGATGCTGTCCGAACTTGTACGTGGAATTATCCCGAAAGGTTGGAGGCGTTACACGGTCCCAGCTGGGTGTACTGTCATTCAGTGGATTACCGATTTCAGCAACCGCGTTCAACAGCTCCAGAAGGTGTCGAAATTGGTCTCTCAAGCTGGTGCCAAGGAGTTGCAAGTGAGTATAGTCAAGTGCCTGTATCTGCGGCCGTGGGACTCATTTTTATTTAATTATTTTCTAGGGCTTCCCTGTATGGCTGGGTGGTCTATTGAACCCCGAGGCTTACATCACCGCCACAAGGCAATGTGTGGCACAGGCAAACAGCTGGTCGTTGGAGGAACTCGCCCTGGAAGTAACCATCACCGAGGCTGGATCCAATTCGAACCAGAAAGACAGCAGTTTCGGCGTTACCGGGCTGAAACTACAAGGAGCACAATGCAAGAACAATGAACTCTTGTTGGCTTCCACCATTATGATGGATCTGTCGCTGACAATCTTAAAGTGGGTGAAGGCTAGCAGCGATATACGCATCAGTAAACTCACTTTGCCTGTCTACTTGAACTCGACACGTACAGAACTATTGTTCACCGTTGACTTGGCAGTAGCCGCTGGACAGGATCAGCATAGTTTCTATGAGCGGGGCGTTGCAGTGCTAACGTCGACTGCTCTCAACTGAAATTAAACGTTTCGTCGGGTCGCAGCATATTTTTACTTATCTATTTAACCAGTTTTTCGCTTAAAGCGTTCATAAGTATTGCTTTTGCAACCACAGGCAAGTGGTGCCAGCATTCAAATATATTAATCAAATGTTAACTATCAGTGGTTGTGTTTAATTTCTGGGCTTGAGAATGAATATCAACTTCCAATCTTTTGACATTGGTAGGTATCGCATTTAAGACTGCATGCAGGCAAGGCTAATCGCGTGCTCTATGAGGCGCCGAATTGGCTTACAGGTAGTTGAATGCAAGAAATGCAGATAGAAGGCAATTCGGGGGTTGGGAATACTTGAGCGGAGTTTTCGCAGAGACCCATTTAAATTGGAATCGAATAGTTAGACGCCGTCCCAAAGTAATGTGGGATATTCTACGAAATATTTACGCTTCAAATAAAGAGAACAAAACTTCCAATCTCTACGGAGGAAGAAGGATTACAAATCAATTGCGTTGTGGTTCTAAAAAAAAAAACTAAGGTAGCAAGGACATGCGGACTTTAATCCCACAGAGTATGGGAATTTAACTGCAAAAGATGAAAAGTAAAAAATTATCCCCACAACCAATTTGAAGTATGCAACTGGTGGCAGCTTGCTTGCGACGAAGAATGCTGGAGAAGCTTGTTGGTTGGGTACCTGGACCTGGTGCCGTCAAACCTTAGAATGTTTGTGAATGATTTCATTTAGGAAGTTCGACAGCTGCGGGATTCACTTCTGATCTTCCTCGCCGGTCCTTTAATACCCCTCAAATCAGTATGAATACTTGTTTGGGTTTCTGCTTTTCACATCTAACTGGGATAGAGTTTTCTTCGATGTATTACTCAAATGTATTCCATTTAGAAAATTATTCGCTTGCGATTCGGAACGTAAAAATTCAAGATGTGTGAAGAGTCAAATTTGCTGTTTCCATATATTCTGGATATCCTCAGCACACAACCGAAGTTTTGTAATTTATTTCCCAAATAATTGCGCATTAGTTATGTAAATTCTCATAATCATTGTAGCGGAAACCCAGGACAATATCCTTAGGATGTTAAAACAAAACCTTAAAAGCGAGGGCATAAAGGTGCATCATTTGAAGAAAGAAATGGAAACGACGTTAGATGTGGGCAAGGGCTTGGGCATACTAACTGCCACGGGTGATAAAATACGAATGCCGAGCTTACTGAAAAGCGATGATGTAGCTGGGTGGACTCCGACAGAAAAGACACACTCGTCCAGAAGAAGATTAAGAAGTCGAAGGGGAAGGAGGGGCAGCAATAGAAACGTGGGATTTTTGTGTATCAAATTGACAGCCAATGCAATATACTTCTTTTTCTCTCAGATAAATAGAGGTGGTTCCAGTGGAAGCCACAGCAGAAGCCGCAGTCACAGGCGGAGCCGTAGTAGGCGTCACAGCAAACGATATTGAAGGAAATAAAAAACCTTTTGTATAGGTCAATGCTAGTTTTAGTGAATTTGTTGAAACTCTTTCGGAAATAAATTTGTGATGCAATTTGTAAGAATCTGAAGTTTAAGTTTATTTTAACGGACTCTGGCAAATACTGAAATCGGTGACAATGGGCAGGTATCCTCCATTATAATTGCCACTTCTTGTCCTCTGTATTCCATTCCCCGATTAAAAATTACTCAAAGTTAATGGGCCTTGAAAACGTACTTCTACTTCACTATGACACTTCACCTACTTGCCCTGAACTGCACCTATCCCGGCATGCCCTTAAAGTGGAAATGCAGTAAGTGTCAATATTTGATGGACTTGTGCGTCTGAACCGCTCCCATGTTGAATTATATAAACACGTAAAATACTTTTATACATTTGAAGGTACTCCGGGTTGAAAATACAAAAAAAAGGTCCTTTATGATGCATGGCACTTTTACGAATATGCGCATACTGCATTATCCCAATGCAAATCCTGCTGTTAGAGAAATAGCTTCAACTGGTTCCATGGTGTAATGGTTAGCACTCTGGACTCTGAATCCAGCGATCCGAGTTCAAATCTCGGTGGAACCTTTCTTTTACTCGTCCTGTTGGGTCGTTATTTAGTTTGTTGTTTTCTCGAAAACATATTTTTTTACGTTTCTGTGAACCCTCAGACATTTTCATTGAAATTCGGAAACTTTTTTGAGGAACTATGAGGACAATCACCACAAATCACAAAAAATTGACAACACAAAAAGTTAATATCCAGTATTTTCAAAAAAAAAAACATGTCCTTACGGAATCTCAACTTATCATTTACTTTAACTTGTGAACTTGCACAACATTTACGAATTTAAACGTCTTCGCAGGAAGCTTGTAGCCAATTATTAATCTATTGTGCAGCTTTTTGCTCTGAGCCGGCGGTCTTTTCATTAGTAGAAAGATTTACATAAAAATGCTTTACTTGATATTATTAAATATTGGACAGCTATTAGGTATACAATAAAAGTCCAAGTGAAAATGGTCAAGTTGCAAAAATGTTCCCTTGCAATAGATTATGTTTGAAGTCGGGGAATTTTGGTGCACATATGATGGCGCCCAAATACAATTTAAAAAATTAGGTCAAGGAGACTTATCCTAACGCGCTGCCGGCTTTTGACATTTTTGCTATTCACTACCCAGCAAATTAATGTGTGAACGCATTCTCCAAGGTGAATGCATAGCGAACATAGATATAGTCTACAGAAGAAATATGATGAGCTCTCTTGAAAGATTGCATCATTTCAACAACTCATATAATATTCGCGTATTAATATTCCATTGTCACAAAAATATCAATAAAAACAACAACATCAACAATAATAACAATAAATAACTTTTCATGTTCCATTTTCTTTTTTTCGATTCGGATGACTTTTTGCAGGTCTCGATATTTTTTCAGATTTATGTCGTTTTCCATTGGGACAAAAAATCAATCTTTTTTTTGATCTAAATCACTTTTCGATCAATTTTTGCAAATCTCGATATTTTTTCAGATTTACACATACTACCACAAATACAGCACAGCTGTTTTACGTCATTTTAAGAAGTTTGTTTTAAAACAAATGCGCAAAGTTTCGCGAAACCCAAAATAAATAAATAAATAGCCATGGGTATAATTTTAGAGGAATTATTATCTTCATCGTCCTCCTCATCAGCTAAAGACTACAAATAATAACCAAAACTACTCCATTTGAATCTATAACAGAGGAAACATTTTTCAATCCGATTTCCATGGTTGATTTTACCAAAAACAAATGCAATTTGAACAGCTGATATTGTTGTCAAATAACGCACTAATCCATTCACAAAAGCAGATCAATTTCGTTGCATGTTCTATGAGCCGCATAAAATCTGAGATCTGAAAAAGATTTTTGGTGGTCCCAATGGAAAACAACATAAATTTTATCTGGTCTCCAACTTTTCTCTCCAAACATCAGTTAAAGTCCTAGCTAAATTTTGACATAGAGTACGCTGTGGATAAATGTCACAAAAGACAGCTGTTCTTTGAAAAAAATTCTTTCAAAAATTGAATGCTCTCTTATTTCAACTATTTCTGATTCTAGGTACTTCTCGTCCACGTAGTAATTAAAAAAGCTCATCCTTGCAAACTTTTCCGCAACAGAACAACAAATATACAACGATCTGACACAATTTAGCTTGAGAAAATGTTCCGACCCATTAAATGGGCACGCTAAATTTTGGCAGACACATGAAGTACATATTGAAACAAAAGTTTGAATATGTACTTCATATACACCGCTCAGCTAAATGGGTTCGCTTAAGTATAGCTCAGCTAAATTTTGGAGATAATTTCGTATGGGAGCGAAAACTTAGCTCGAGCAGCGTACTAAGCTTTAACAAAAAATGTGTGCGAATGTCAGTGAAACTCGCCGCCGATCGAACTCGAACCAAATGCAAATGTAAACACGACCGTCATCTTTATCTACCTTGTGCCATTTATTTGTGAAATTTCAAAATTGGACTTGACTTTATTTCCGGAAAATCAGTTAATTCCGTGAAAATGAGATTTTAGAGATTGTTCTAGAGCGTCACCGCAAATGACAAAACGTTAATTTTTTATGGATTTTGTAGCGCTGTTACTCATCAAACGGTAAATAGAACGCGGCACATGCCTATTTCACTAGACAAACAGAAACCTACATTATTATAAATATAACATGACAAAGGATCGTCAATACCGACCTCTTCCCTTTTCAGCAGACGCCAAAAGCGTCAGTGAGCCAACTGATGGCAATATTCGTTCTCTGGGCGCCCTATACTTTCTATATTTCGTTCCGAAAGTCAATCATATTTAAAATTTCTTCCATTCCGCTTTTAAGTAGGTACAGAGATACTCTGTATAATATTATCGAAATAAAAAAATAATAACATCATACATTTAGTATTAATTCCACTTTTGGAATTCACAATCCGACTGTGGGACATTTCATTCCGCTTTCGAAATAGAGAGTATAAAACGTTCGTGTTGAGCCGAAATTTTTGAAGTACATACAAATGACATTTTTCAATACGAATTTCTATGTAACAATACTAGCGCATCAAATCGTTACCAAATATAGCTTGTATGCAATCAAACGGTAAATTTGTCGAAGTTGGCTTGTCTATGATTAAAATCAGCGACAGCGTACTGAAGCAAATGCAAACATTGTAAGCCTGATTTTTTAATCCATTTTCTTAACGAACGCCATACTTCATAAATTATTTCATATGACAGTTTTTTTTTTTAAGAAATTGAAAATTGACACATATAAAATTACATCCAAGTACAGGCACAGGGTACAGCACAAAGGCGAGCAAATTGATTGGGCTTTTAACAGCTGCCGGGCGCTTTATGTCGTTTTCCATAGGTTTCACTCGGGGATCCACTCATTCTGAAATCCAATGGAACAACAAAACAGCTTCTGAAAGAATCCACAATAGTATTGGTGAAATGCAAAAAAATAATCTACGGCTGCTGTCAGTTGACTTGTATTTATAAAATACATAAAATTACATTTGTGTGAGTGCTTCTTGAGTGGATTCTGACTTCAAATCGAGAAGCGAAATTCTCTCCTCAGAATCAGCAGAAGAGTATTTTTTGTGCCAATGGAACGGTTTCAGAAGTGATTTTTTCGATTCCGGACTCTCCCGGACGCTTCTTTTTGCCCAATGGAAAACAACATTAGTGTTTGATTTCGCTTATCCTTTCTGTATATTGGATGCCGTTATCAACTTTAATGGCGTTTTCGATTGAAAAAAACAATTGTCCTTTCTATGAAGAGAGAAAATCTAGAAGTCTTATATTACTATGTATTCTGTTTCAATGAAAAAGAAGTGCACTTCCAATTCGATTCTTAACACAACAAAAGTGTCCGGGATATTTTGAAATAATTGCCCTGAACTCACCAACACACACTAGCAAAATGTCAGATTGACATATTTGTCGTGTTATTATAGGTCTGTTCCTTTACTTTTGTAGTAAGTATGGAAAAGACTGTCAAAATGGCAGTTGTGCGGATAAATCCTCTCACAGAGAGAGACACTAACGAAACAGTTACGGAACGCTTTTGTGGTAATCTATGAAATTGACATATGCAAAATTAAAAAATTTAAAAAAAAAGTCATACAAAAAGTTGTTAAAATATCATAAACTCGAAGAATTTGCTAATTTTCGAACAATATTAGTTGATTCATCTACCTAGTGATGGAAGTGATTCGGAATTAACCGAACTTCTTCTTCAGAAATCCGAGTACCTATATAATTATATGGAAGAGTTTGTACTGATTCAAATACAAGCATTCGAGAAGAGGAAAAACGACACGGCATTTAAAATTACGTGGAGTAGATTGTCCTTTCTTACTCCTTACAGCGAGGAAGAATTTCGTCGCCACATTCGAAAAGAATCTAAGGAGAATTTTCATTCAATTTTATTTTCCCGACTGTTGATACCATTTTAATACGCAAGAAATCAAAACAAATGCACTCATATGTCAAATAGGACAACAAAGTTCAAATCAGATGTTAATTGTAAGGTGACTGACAACCTTTTCAATTCTTACACCAAGAAATTTGTTGAGTAAAAATTCGTAAGATTCTCATTGGAGGGGTAATATCTTGCTCTCTCTGTGACGTTCTCTTTTACGAATTTTTCGAGTTGTGGAACGGCATTTAGTAAAAATTCGTAAGACTTAGTAAAAATTCGTAAGATTTAAAAGTAAAGGAACAGACCTTATGTGGTATTCGATTTGGCGCTCTCAGAGCACTTTTTTTAGTCTCAGAGCAATTTTTATGTTCGTAAAAGCAATCTTATTCAGATTTCAGAGCACTTTTGCGAATCTGGATTTTTTCTCAGATTTGCTTCAGATTTACCAATACAAGTACGTTTGAGTTTGACAACTAGTGGAGTTTTTTTTTACGTTTTCGTGAATATTTTCAACTGCATGGAAATGCATTGCATCGGGAGGATCTATTTTTGTTAATTATTTATGTACAAATGTTTAGAAATCAATTTATGTGCAAACTTCGAATGTTTTAATATAAAATTTAACCAATGAATGTAAAACGCTTAGAAAATTGTGGAAGGCTATACATATTCGAACCGCACGAATATCAACACAAAAAAGAGCAATTGACGATTTTATGTTCGATTAGACACACGAAATCTGAAATCTGAGAGCAAATCTGAAGAAGCCCAATCGAAAACCACATTAGAAACAATTTTTTCGCAATGAGACCCGAAAATATATAATTATGCGTGCAAAATGTGATCTTAAATTGTAATATGTTGATTTGGCCTTTTAAAACATCATTTTTACTGTAGTAAACAAAAAAAAAGTAGCAACAGAAATACCAAATCTATGGTGTCTACCACTATTACAAAAGTGCTCAAACGAATTTCATTGAAAAGAGCAATTCTGAATTTCGGGGCAATTCTCTCGGATCATCAATGAAAAACGCCATAAAACACTCTACTCACCTTTTACATAGGTGTGTCAGTGTCACTGTCAGTGTCAGCTTTTAAGTGCATTTTTACACCGACTGCCTTTGTGTCTATATACAATAAAGTCAGTTATGGATGGGCACTGCTTCGATGGAACTTCATTCATCATAAACATTCATGACAAAACCGTCAACTTTGCGTAGTTGTTGTCAGACACACCTAATGGCTTTCATTTTCAACATTTTGCAAAATTGAAAAACCCAATTTCAAATTAGTCCGTGTGTTTCATATATGCGCATCAAAAATGCAGTCATCATAGTTTATTTTCCCAAAAGCACTCGGTACATTAATCTAACTCAATGAAACAACAAATTAGGCTCAACAATCGTTTATGCTCAAAGAAGAAAACATCAATGAACGCTTTTGATGTAAGCACTTTGCCCGATAAATGACAAATGGTTCCATGGTGTAATGGTTAGCACTCTGGACTCTGAATCCAGCGATCCGAGTTCAAATCTCGGTGGAACCTGGTTGTACAGTTTTTTTCCTTTTTTTCAAAATGCTATTACTATGCAGGAATACTACCAATCGGGTTCAGCAAGACGGCAATGGTTTCTCCGGAAGAGGTCTGCATTTCTTTGGGCATAGAATGCCAGTCGACCAAAGATGTTTTTAAGTGTGATGGTTCCATTTATGCCCTGAGGTGGAATCCCCTAAAAAAATGTATCTCCTCATCTGTTCTGGCATAGGTAATCAAGTCGATAACAGATTTCCCCTCAAGACACAAACTAATTCTTAGAAACTCTTCATCTTAGGCAAGCGTCCTTTTCGTCTTTCATCAAAATTCCAAGGCGACAGTGTGTAACTAAACATAAATATCGCATTTATCCAGAAAAGGGTATAGATCCAACAAATCTTTACTATTCAACAAACAAATATATATGTACATAGATTCCATAGAAGGAAAATAAAACGATTATGTTTCATGTACAAGAACCTTAACCCTTGTCATTCAGTTACAAAAAAAATAGCACAACCGCACACAAGACAACAGTATAAATCACTTTAAATGGATACTTCGACATATAACATTTTGACAGATTTTTTAAGCACACCGCACTAAATAAAAAGAAGTTCCTTCCTGTTTGTAGCACATCCTGTCTAATGTATAAATTGTTATGTTTTGTTGGCATTGTTGCACACCCTCATCACAATTTCTATATAATGTGACTGGTACGAGTTTGCTGTCTAAATAATACCAAGGATCATAGAGAAAGGAGAAGAAGTAGACACATTGTTCATAAGCGTCCTCAAAAATATTTACATCAACATACGTAGATAAAAATACTCGTGCAAAAAGTTAGCGTAGGTATGGTTTTTTTTTCCTTTTTTTCATTTATTGTCCACTACAGGTATGTCGTATGTATTTAGGTATATTCTTTCTAATTTGCGAAGAGAACTTTTATTTTATTGCACAGGGAAAAGTGTTGAGCGGTGTGAAGAGTTTTGTTCCCTGCATTGTAAAGTTGAGTGAAGGGTGAATATTATTTTTTTTTTGTATTCATCTCGCTGGCAGTGTGACCAATTCAATAATTGAAACCATGCAGAGTTCAGTAGTATAGCATGTTTTTTTTTGTATAAAAAAAAGTGCTAAAAATCATGGTAAACAATTTTTTGAAATTAAAACCTGGAAAAAATATATATTTCGCAATCATTTAATAAAAAACACTTCGTGACGCTTGCTTATGTATTAGGTACATACAAAAATGTTTCAATTCAATTAAGTTTAGCCTCTAAAATTATTAGTATTAGCTGAATTCGTTGAATGGCTGTGTTCAGTGATTACTTTTGTATTGTATTGGCTTGTTCACACTAATTATCTTAATTCATTATTTGGACAAACCAAAATCCTGATAATTTGTCCTGCTATAGCATGAAACCAGGTTAAAAAAAATGCTGCCATTTTTGAAAAATAAAAAAATAAAATAATCCTTCTAAATTTACTAAATTGGTCACACTGCACGCTGGTGTGTTATATGGTTTTGCTGGTGTGTGGCGATAACTTGCACCTTCAACGGGATTTTCTAGGTCATTCCTCTTGGGGTATTTCAAGATAGCGCAGGTAAGTGGTTCGATTGGCATTATAACTATTGTTTGTGTTTTCAGTGGCATACCAGTCCTTGAATTTTGAACTTTTTGCTTTGATTAAGAAAATACGTTAGTTGATGTCCATAAATGGAGTGGGTCCATATGTAGGTAAATATATTTGACCCAATGAAGGCGGGGTAGAGCTAAGCTCTTAATCAAGAGTTTGTTAGGGGAATTGTGCTCAAGATGACATACTTTTTGTTGAAAGTGAAAAATAAAAATATTTAGTAAACATAGGGATGAAAACAAAGTGAATTCAGTCAATTCATTTGTTGGTAAACAAAATAAATTTTAAAAGAATTCAGTAAAACAATAAATAGTACTTTTAAAAGAATTTTTATATGAGCTGAAAAGAGAGTTCAAGATGACATAGTTTGGTATAAGATGGCATATGCCAGTAGCCAACCACATTTATTTTCCCTAACGGCTTGAGTAGCCTTAGCCATATCCTCTTTGGACCAAGAATGCTTGTTTGACGTCTTTTGTAATTATTTGGCATACTGAAATAAAAAGCTATATATATTTTAAAATAAAATGCAATACCTTTGGTAAGATGACATACCGAGTTATCTTGGACAGTCGGGTACTATGTCATCTTGCCCGATTGGATCGAAAATATTTAGCAGATTGTTGGCGCTAATATTTTCCGAACATACGAAAATATCGCACAGAAATCACTAAATATACCAATAACTGTAGCCACAAAACACTTCAGACACAACACAATACTTACCTTATCAGAAATTCTGGAGCAAACACTTAATGCAAAAAAAAAATGTCACGCACAATATCCTTATTTCCGATCACAATGAAAGCACGTTGTAAACTGGCAGCTGCATTACTATGGGGGTAAACAACACGGTTAAACTACACGTCTAGACGTGTCAGGCAGAACAGTGACGCTTATGGTTAAAGAGTAATTGCAAGTATGTCATCTTGTCGGGTATGTCATCTTAAGCAGAATTCCCCTACCTATTAAGCCAGGTTAGGTTAATGTGTTATAGTGACTAGATAGCCCTGTAGAAAGCACTCTTAGATTCTTTGTGACGCACCCTAACAGTAAATGAAATGATCATCTAAATGGGGCTTTAATCTCGACTGCTGCCTTACTTGCTTCCCCGACTGTAAATCTCAGAAATTTCCATAGGAAAACAATTCCTTAATCAAGATTAAAAGTAACCATTTCAAATAATATCACGCGATTTAAGTATAGCAAATGGGAAATCGTCAGTTTCAATTCGCATGTGCCCTCTAACCTCAAAGAGTATATTTCCATCCGTAAAACTTAATAAAATCAGACACATATATACCACACCCATGTATTGTAGCCAAGGGAACTCATTCCGAAAAGTTTAATCCTCTTAAACGCATCCTGGCGCATTAACCCTTCGCGCTCGCTGAAGTCAGCACAAATGGCACCAGATATGTCCTTCACTTAAAAAAATCACTACTACATCGAATCTGATCCTTGTGATGGAGAAAGCGTCCCTGTCTCTAGTCTCTGTGTACCTAATCTAAAACGGCGAAACGACTTTTTCGCTGAAAAAGCACGGGAATGGGTTTCATGAAGATGGTAAAGGGATAAGCCCGCCTTTGGTGGGAGACACTAAACGTAAGTCTGTCGGTGCGTGCATATACTCGTATGCAATTAAAGTGCGGTATGTGAAAACGATTATAGCGAATTCTCTCAACAATGGAACGCGTGGTAATGGCATACTCGACGTATGTGGAACGGTTATGGTGCAATGTGTGACATGATTCCTTCTATGTGCGGATAATTAAATACTTTGGTGGCGCTAATCAAGGCGTTTCAGTACCCAGAATTTCGCAAATTGCTTCCTGCCTTTAGAGGTGCGGTGAACTCACACAGCCCGCACTCTGTATCAAATGCCATCGTTTGGTGGCATCCGAAAGCGGTTTGGGCGGTCGGTGGGTGGCAAAAAGCGGGCATGCGCTACCAAACCAAAGATTAATGCATTTTTCACCTTAATCTCATGTGAGGTGCAGATGTGAGATTTGAAACAGGCATCGAGTTTGATAAATGTACTCGTACACGTTCTGTGTGTGTAGTGTAATAATTATTATGTGTCAACGAAATAGATGGGTGATGAGCGAAAGGGCAAAACAAGCACTCTGACGAAATGTCATCGCTTTTATGCTTGGGCAAGTGCGATAACCATTTTATCCAAATGCCAATGATGGCATAAACTACGTTGTCGTGGTTGGCTGTAGTAGATGAAATATATGAAAGCGGCTTAATGGTGATTGCAGAGCTATGCTGTTGGATAAAGTGGACTTCTTTTGGTTTATTTAATATGTGAAGAACTTGGTCGAGGGTTGAACTATAATATCTTTCTCATTGGACTGGCAAATGTGATATGTTGATGTCGGGCAAGTTGCACAAGTTAAGAGCAGCAGAGTTTCTTAATTTGAGTGCTCGGTGTTGACTGATTCTTTTAAAAAAAAAAAATGGTATTTTAGAGACGAGCGATACGTCAAACTCCATATAATTGGAATGTTTGCCACCTAAAACAAAAAATGATGAAATAGCTCTGACTTTAGTCATTCCAGGGGTCAATGGAAGATCAGCTCCGCTTATTAACTTGTTGCAACAAAGCCAAGCGCGAGGGATTTCACCGGGCTTCACTAAGACTGTCGAGAAGTAGTAGGTTGCAAACCAAGTTGGTCAATGAACATATAAATAAATATATAGTTTTCGCTACAAATCCGTATAGGGCCTATACAAGTTTTCGAAACCAAACATATGAAAAATTCAAACGTTTCCACTATTGCAAAGAGGTTTCACTGTGCTCCTCTTTTGGCAAAGATGGCGGTGTTACACTCAGTACGATAGTATTGGAAATTGGTTCATATTGCAGAAGGCCGCCAAAATTTGGATCAAAGCGATGCTAAGGAGTCGGTTAATAACCGATTCGTTAAGGATTCATGGCAGGGAGTAGTACTTTCGCCCCACCTGGCACTTGTCCATTAGTGACAACAAAATATGTTCAGCATAGGTTAAGAATCAAAATTCAAACCCATTGTATCCATCGATACAAGCAATGATGTGAAAGAGCAAAAATTTGATCAAGTCGCACTTAATGACACGTCCCTTGAGTACTTTGACAAAGTTAGATGTTTTAAAAGAGGCCGTCGACACCACGCAACCTATAAATATCAACAAAGTGCAGGTAAAGATAAAGTTTCAATGACACCCGTGCTCCAAGAATTCGCTAACCATATTTACACGCAAAAGCGTCCGCATCGATTATTCAACAGGAGGGCTAATTCCGTATAACGATATATCGTTTTTGAAACTTTTATGAACAAAAGAAATTATATTCTGCCCGAATTTGTTTCGCTATCGTCAGCTTTCGTTACATTTGCGGAAATGAGTTGGATTAAGGTCTCAAACTCGTAATTTTAGCACTTAGGAGGTCTACTCCAAAAGTAGCAACAAAGTGCCAAAATTACGTTTCGACGATAATCGTCTGAAAGATTACGAAATAATTAGATCAGTTCCAAATCATTTTTAATTTAGGCTGGCAATCGGAAAATAATAAAGGTTTTGTGAATAATAGGCAGAAAATATGCGAAAACCCGTTTAGCAGGACTTGAAATCTTCTCCTACGAGTTCTATAAACTCAACTCTTAAAATCTGGGAGCACAAAAAGTGCATTTCGTACTGAGAGATGCAAAAAAGGCATGAAATCCTTTTCAGAATAGATCTAAAGAAAGACCTTAAAAAGCAAGAAACAAACATAAAAAGGTCGCTACAGTTTGAAGTCATATAGCTTGAGCTTTTGCCAAAAAAAAAACACGCTCATAACTTGAGGAATTAATTAAGAGATAAAGTGTGCAGTGGTTGTGGTTGATTTGATATACCTCCATCAATAAATACAAAATAAGCTCTTATTAGCCCTTTATTTCACTTTAAAATGTTGGCATGCTTAAGGACATCATTAGCTCGAGGCAGCGTTGCTAGACGGTCGAAATATTTCTCCCCCAGATGAATGTTAAAAAACCCCCATGTTTGGCTATTTTTTTCCAAAAACAAAACCCCAACTGTAGGTTTTTTTTATTTTTTATTTATTTTTGTACATGTTTAATGTATATGACTTAAAAGTAGGAATTTCGAATTTGAAACGCAAACATGTAAGTTTTGTTTTCCGAATGTAAAAGTCTGCGGAAAATATTTTAAATGCAAAATGTCAACGCATGTTGCATTTTAAAACCACAGCTAAAGAATTTAAACAGCCCTTACGCAGCTTTGTTGAAATTGTTGTTTACAAAATTTACTGATCAGATTAGTTCTTAAATCTGCCAAAATATATAACGAACTATTAAGAGAAAGTTTAACTTTTCCAACAAAAGCATTCGATTATTTTATTATTGTTTTTTATTAGCAGCTAAATAAAATTACATGTTGATACTAATTTTTAACGAGCCTAGTTGCAGTGACTATTGGCTCAGCTTATTTTGAAAGACTTGTTTTGTAAACGAAAATAGTCCAAAAATATTATAACAGATAGTTTTCACTGGCCTTGGAGGAGGGTGGAGCGATCGATTATTTAACAGCATTTTCAAATGATATTACACTCGTTTGTTTCATACTCGATTGTCATGCTCAATTTTGGATCTAGTGGTTTTGGAAAGAACAAAACGGAGGCATACGCTACCTCATACTTATGATTAAATACTCGCAAAATTCCTATAAATCTAATTTTTCGACAGAAGCTTATTTGAAGATTTCCAAAAAGTATTTTTTAATGAAATATAAATAAAATATAATTTCAGAAACTCCAAATTTCCATCTAAAATAATTTCTCTCCTCAGATTTCCACTCGTCAACCAAAAAAAAACCCAAAATCTGGGGGATAAAAACCCCAAACTGGCAACCCTGGCTCGAGAACTCTGTCGTCATAGGTGGGTGTACATTCCGTCACAGGGTCCTAATTTCTTTTCTTCATTCTTCTAAAGAACAGAAAAACAAGAGGTGTTACATATTTACCAAAGGGCCCAGCCCGAAAAGAAACAAGAATTCTCCAAACAGCTCCTCTAATTTCTCAGTGAAAGAAATCAATTAGACTTATGATATTGAGTTCAAATTCGCATATTATGGAACTTCAGGACGAATCAGAGCAATCAGTCATAAATCAGAGCTGCTGAGTCGTATTAAAAGAAGTAAAACAAATAAGGATTCGCTTTATTATCACAGGTACTTAATTTGGCATCGAACTCAAATATACTTTATCCTGTGCCAATCGTCTTGTTATCCACAGAGAACGCAAAGATTCTTACCATTTTAATTTCCCAGACAAGTTGTAAAGTGTGTACATCGTATGTAGCGGTCGATACGTTGATCCGAATTTTTGATGACTCGGTCGAACATTTCGACCGATACGGCCTCTATTTCTCGTTCAATATTGGCTCTGAGCTCCTCTAATGTCGCCGGATTGTTGGCATAGACCAATGATTTAATGTAGTCCCATAAAAAAGTCTAGAGGCGTTAAGTCACTCGGCGGCCAATACACGGGTCCGTGTCTCGAGATAACACGTTCACCGAATTGAGACTTCAATAACTCGATTGTTGCACGTATAACTGATGTCCAATTCATGCAATTGCTCAAAGAGATGACGTTCCCACATGTCTCTGTAGCGAATACCGTGACGGTCATTTTCATCGACGAAAAAAACGGCCCAATGACGCCACCGGCATGAAAACCGCACCAAATAGAGACTTTTTCCGATGAAGTGCTGTTTCATGAAGCACATGAGGGCTCTCACCTGTCCAGTATATTTTGCTAATTGAATTATTATTTTGCTTTATCGCTGAAGACGATTTTGCGATGAAAATTGGCGTTAACGCTCTTAAAGTTGCGACCAGCGACTCGGAATTTCTGTAGTAAATAATTATTTGTTGAAAACTCTATTCCTTCGTGTACTTCACCATGATGGAAGTATTGATTTTACTGAATATTTGGAGATTGACAGTTCAATAATCGGTTTAAGGGTGCGTTCACACTGAACGTTTGAAGTTGTCAGGTCGCTAATGAAAGACCTTTTATGCCGAATTAAAAACGCCCATTTTCACAGCTCATATTAATTGGCATTGTTTGGGACATTTTCAAAGTATCAAGCACCTCGTTCAAACAATTACAATTAGCTGGCCATGAAAGTTGGAATGATATGCTCCATGGGGTGTAATTAAATTGCAAAGGATATTTGTCTGCACTTGCGACAGTGAAATTTAACTCAAATATTTGAAACGGTTTAATAATGGCTTCACAAAACTTTTTTAATCGACCATCTTTCAATATTGATCGCATCACCGCCACGGTAAATGACAGATTGCAATACTTAAGGTAAGGTAAGCAAAAAGTTTCGTTTCTCTTAATTAAGTCTTCTGAAATGGAGAAGACAGAAAAACGATTGATGCTATAGGTATAGTCCTAGAAAGAGAGACATTGTGAAACTTCCACTCAGTCATTAACGTAATGGCTCTACGTTAATTTGTTTATGGTTAGACGGGACGATCTGCTTTCGAAAGTTTACTTTGCACAATATGACACCCTTTGCGTTTTCGACAAGAGCAATTAAGACCAAGGCGAGAAGTGCTATCAAATTTGCATATTCCGCCAAGGTTCACTTAATGGGAAACTCCCAACAGATGCTATACCGGGATTGCTTCAGAAGCTTGTACACCGAGGATAAGCAAGTCCTTTCATTTTTACGAAATTATTTTCAATGGCTAGTTAAGTGAGTGAATTTGTAAACATTTAGGTTATGTTAAGTGTGAGAGTTTGTGGTTGTGTCCTTATTGGGACAAATGTAGTGAATGTCTGTAACGATGTGCTAAAGTGTTTGCTTATTTAGTGGACATCAATGCAGCGTTTCCCATGAATAAAATGTGTAAAGGAATGCATCGGAAAAAGCCATAATTATTAATGTTCACTTTGCGAACAAAATCTGTAAATTTCAGAGTATCGTGAAATAATTTTTACGAAAAATCTTGTGTTTTTACAAATTCTCAAAAAAATATTCAAAACAAAAATCTCCGTATTCAAAAAGTGTCACAATCTCAGATAATCCAGAGCAATTATATTTAGGAAAATCCATTCACTGGCAGGCACTACAAGCACTCTGATCTCTGATCTCAAACAGAAAAAATTTGTTTGCTAATGTGGGTGTTGGAAGTTCTATGTATTCTCGTAGATAGAAACAAAATTCACTAACCTCTGAAATACCCAACACAGTTATCAAATTCAACTGCTATTGTTTAAATGAATTATGAGCTTCGAGCTGAAATCTACAAAAACCTAAAGGAAGATTTGGACAGTCATTTTGTATCGTTTTTAGGCACTTTTTGACAGGCTTTTAAAGGCGTTTTTGAGCGAAATCTCGAGTCCGTTTTTGTTTACATTTTGATGTGCTAATTACTCATAGTTCTTCAGACTAACATTTTTGTTATGTATTGTTGCGGGTTTTTTTGTATTCAAAGTTCAAATCAGCGTCGAAAAATACCTCTTCAGTTCTGTCTAAAAATAAGCCATTTTTTCTACAAAGTTTTTTTTCTGAAGGATTTTTATTTAGTCAAAAAGCAGTTCACAAAAAATTGTCAAAAAGAACCTTTTGCCCTTTTACAGACTTAGGCAAAAAGTTTATTTTACATGCAATTTTGTTTTCATTCAGGGCGACTTTGACACGAGCGAATTTCATCACCCCTAAAGGTTATCCCATATGAACACTTCCGTATGTACATTCCGTTTTGGTTCTTAAATGGAAATGTGAGTTTTGACAGGCGCAATCAATACGTAGATACGTTTTAAAACGTTTCTTATGTATTTTTAACCGCAACTTCGAAACAATTTGTATGAAGTGATTTGGATTCGATTTTGATTCCAATGCCTGAAGCGTTCCAACATTCATAACTAAAACAGCTATTTATGTCAACCAGATGCCTGAAAGTAGTTCAAAGTAACAGCTATTCTATTCTATTTCTACAAATTGTGAATGTGAGTTACAAAATACCTTTTGCAGTTGTCTAAAAATTTGTTTGCGCAATTCGAACAAGCGTTTTCATGCGGGGTTCGAAAAATCTTCCATGTTTTTAATCACATTTCCGCTTTGCTACATTTTCTTTCTTCCGTGTACATTAATTTCTTATTTCGAATGATCTTTAAAACACTCTGGTCGTCACAGCACCTAACAAAATTGTTCAATAATGTTCGCCGACCAACTCCTCTTAAACTATAGGCTTTTGTATTCGTTTTTACTTAAAAACTGGTTATGTGAATTCAAATTTAAAAAAGACAATATTATAATTGATTTATTAAACAAAATAGGTGCTTTTTGCAACAAAATACCTTTGGCTTTTTGCAACTATTTTGTTTAATAAATTGTCTAGAGTTATCTTTCAAATTTTATTCAACTTTTAGTAAATTAGTCTAACGCGAGCCTTTTTTTTATTCATTTTACATATTTTTTTCGTTTTTTTTAAGAAGTTTTTGGTCTTATTTTTTATGCCTTTTTGAAGCCAACTTAAACATTTTTTTTTAAATATATGGTTGGCGCAACAGTTCCGTGGGGACCCTAGGCCTAGCTCCTAGCAACCATTCTTTTGTGTGCGTTTCTGATTTTTTTAAGGCTTCCAATACAAAATTATAAATAGGTAAGATTAATCAGTTAAAGTCGTTGACTTAATTACATTGCTCTGATATAATGTTTCAGAGTTTGTTAGCTAGACGTTAATTTCCATGAAAATATAATTTCCTGCTTTGGTGTTCTAGCAAATGCTTCTCAAAATATTTAAGGAGGTCTTCCTCTACGCAGCATACATGTAGGTACATCGTCGATTAGTTCTTCAAGTGCTTTATTTTTGTAGTGACGTTTTTTCGTACTTGGATAAATAACCCAAATCCTCTCTCACGTTATAAAAAGTTTAGATAACTTCATATGTTTGTGATAGAGTAAAACGCGCTCTTTGGTTGGTAAAATGTACACTTGATGCTGTTGGATGGCAGCAACCTAGCTGTTGATGGCATGAGGTGTCGCAATTTTTCCAGAATCAATCCTTTAAGAAAAATGTAAAGACCACTTAATTTTCAATTTAATATTAACGTTTATCGTAACTAAACTTTCCTTTCTCTTTACACACGCATTGCAGACTCATTGACTATTTTGTGTTTTTTTTTTTATTTTCCTTAACTTTCATAAACATATAAAATAGTAAGTACTTCCCGGCATTGCCCTTTAGCAATAGCAACAACTGTTGGAACCCAACGATACTCCATTTAGGATATAAATTTAGTTTCTTAATAGACTACCATATTCTGTTGACTTTAAGCAAAAGGGAGGGAGATTATTTTTGAACACCCTTTAAATAGTTCTCGTCTGGGCAATCTATTTCCATGTCGCTATACTAATACGCGTGTGTCGAAGCTTTTGATATATAAATCTATTCTTAGGTAAATACGAAGGGGCATTTGCTGTATCTGAATATTAGATAATTCTACAGGCGGTATTTTTTTTGGATTGTGATGACTTCTTTGCCATTGACTAGTTGCGAAAATAAATTCAAAGCAAAAGATTATATTTACACATTCATTCAACGAAAATAACAACTCGGCAACGATTATCGACGTCAGTCACATTGCACTTTGAATGTCGACCTTTTAAGACTTCCGTAAATTTCAATTCAGTCATTTAGGGTTTGTTCACATTTTGGGAAGTCGTCAAATTTTTTGAGTGTTATTTTTTGGTTTGACAACTATTCTGAACATTCAGAATGAACAATAATCTGAATGCCACCAAGAACTTAATGTCAACATTTAAGCAGGATGGTATTTTAGTACCCTCAGATCAAATGGTGAAATATTTCCTTCAATTAATATAAGTAAGGTATTCAATGCAGACCGTATGTAGCCTATTAAATGATCTGTAGTAACACCATGTACATAGTAAGTTATGCTGGAATATTTGAAACCGATGAGTAAAACGATTCTCGCAAGTTTAGCAGGGAAATTCTTGACAAATCTATAGGGAAATTTTCTGGGAAATTATTTTTTTTTGGGAACCACAAGAACAAGGATAGCCACTTCTGGTGGAAACATAGAAATTTTTGTGCCACGCCGGCGTGTCAGATAAATACTTCAATAAAAAGCACCTGCACGCCACCAATCGATTTAGAGATGACAAGTCGCAGTTTAAGAAACCATCAACTTAATCCAACTATGACACCGTGACCGTAATGACCAAATTTAATGACCCACTTCATCAAGCAGTAAGAGTAATGTACACTTTTACTGTGCTTTTAGAAATACTCTCCTGCAACTACGTCAAATCACTTCAATCATTTTTTGATTGAGCAATTCTTTCTGCATTTAAACTGACAAGTGAATTACTAATGGGTGGCCAATTTTGCACAGTAGAAAGAAACTCGCAAAACTCTGCTGTAAATTCAATAAATTTAACTTTGCGTATAAAATATAACATTCAAATAAGTTTAGGTACTGCAAATTTGTGTCCCATTTCTCTTTGCCATAAAGAATGGGTGGCCAAAATTATTGGCATGCCAATTTAAGAAGAAGACCAGATGCAGATTACCCGCACTCTCGTAAAAAATTGTTGCCCGTTTTATTGTCCTCGACTTCAGTCGAGTCGTAAATAAATTTGATTTATTTGTTTGTGGATTATTTTGAAAATAACGCCAAATAGTCAAAGTGATAAGCAGGAGTTGTTGACGATAAAACTCTTGCTCGGAGCAATTTGAAAGTCATCAAACTGCTGTATTATTTTGGAAAAGTTTTTTGCTAAAAAGAAAAAAAAAAAAACACTTTTTAGCTGTATATCGCCAGAAAGGCACCACCTATATACCTATGTCATGACAGAATCGAGGAAGCATTTGCGACTTTTTTATTGAGTATTTATATCGGAAGTTGGTGGTATGGGCGTATGGCACATGTTACTTGATTGATGAAAGGAATTTTACCAATAGATAGTTCTGTGGATCTCCCGAATCCTTTTTATCTTTTATTTAATTTCGTTTTATAAAAGTTTCAACATCGGATTTGCCGTCTGTATCGATTGGTGATATTTTTTCCCAAGACTATTAGTCAACCAGAAGACTAGACGGTTTGACGTCATATTTACGTTTAAAACTGGTCAAGTTTTAGTTCTATTAGGTAGCATAAAAGTCAAGAAGGCTTGTCAAATGCCGTTGCATGCACAAGGGTTAAAAAAGACTACATGCTGCAGATAAACAACAACTTTATAAAGAAAACGATTGGACCTTAGAGACACGTTTGCTCACCAGTGGCAAGTAGAAGCACTCTCTTTGTAATTTAAAGCAAAACTCCTACAGCCAGCCCAATTATAATACCCCCAAGTGGCTCATATTGAACGCCTTTTAATAAACCTCAAAAAGAAAGCCAACTTTCAAAAGCAAATGGCACACTTATTAAGTCTCGGCCATAAAAGTGGCACAATGAACACCAGCAACGGCGGTAAACAACTCAGCGAAACTTTTACTAAGCCAAACGCCTGTCTTCGTAGCAATTATTCAAAAATTCACCAGGCCTAAACCCTATTTACGAGTGTACACTGTACAATATACCCCATGCGCCAATATAACACCATTGACATTGTGTACTACAAACTTTCTTTCACCAGACACAGACACTCGCCTCGAGGGTATCAATAAATTATATGGTCGGCTGGTTTGGTCTCTGCCACCCTCGTTCTCTGAAAGACGACAATTTACGGAAAAAGACTCATTTAAAGTATATACGTACGGACAGTAAAATTGACCAAAATGTGAATGAAGCTTACAATTTGTGTGGTAATATAGGAGCAAATTGCTTACAATGACAAGTAAGAGTGTGTGCTGTGTGACGCTTTGCGAAGTGAGATGCTGAGATGAAGTGTATTGTTCATTTGCAAAATTAATGAATTTATAACCAAAGTTGTCTTTTTTTAATGAAAACATGACAGGAAGTTTGAAAAAGTTTTCCGAAAGTTTCTCGACAACAAATGTTGATTTTAAAGAATTTTTGAATAATTTACTTGTTACGTCGTCGTCGATCTGATTATGTTTTCGTGTAGGAAATGCTTGATGACAACGCGAATAGGACAAAGTGAATAATAATCTCATTGCCAAGGCGAAACAGGAGCGAAACATTTCCAAATGATTTCTCGCGGATCGTGTCTGTGCCTTCAGGCTTAGTCAATAAAAAACTCAAAAAACAGGTTATAAAAAACAAAAACTTTTCGTACTGCCCTGTAAATGATGTAAAAATTCAATTATTATCTATTCCATAAATGGATTACGAAAAAGCCCCAAAGCGCCTGCAAAAGTAAGACTTCTAAAATAAAAAAACAATGGCACTCCGGGAGTGCCGACAGAAGTGAATTACGTGTGTATTTTTTGAATTGTTAGGAAATATTATAATGTGCAGGAAGTGTTTTCTTATTCATTATTATAAACTACTATGTACTACAAAAATTATATTATAATCTTTAATTTTCTTTAATGCGCTATTGTACATGAAAAATAATGCATACTAGTTGGTACCCGCGACTTCGCTGCGTAGAATTATTACGTCGAGTAACTCATTAAAATATATATTTTATCAATCGGGTCAAAAACTATTCTATTTTTCAAGCCAACCAGTTAGCCCTACACATTTAAATTCATTTACTTCTTACCAAATATAAATACCTATGATGAATTTTATTATCTCTAGCTTGAGAAATAATTGGTAGATACTTCATTTCATCCACATCCCTCGCACCAAGCAGATTGAGCTAGCAAATTTTGAAAATAAAATTCTCTCTTAAATTACTTTAACATAGCAAACACACTTTCCCATCCCACATTAACAGGGAAAACAGCTTGTAGTAGGCAAATTCATGGACAGGACATGATCGACAACGATCCCATTACTTAGTTTTCTTATAGGTAGATATATTTATATGTTGTTTTTATTTTTTCTATTGGGAAACAATGTGCTTATTTACAGCAACTCTAAAGTGATAGAAGGGCAAATACACAGTCAAAGCTTGGATTCATAATTTTTTCATGGAAGTGTCTAATAAAAGATTAAATTAAATTTGGAAAGTGTCATCACTAATAACAAGCTAAAAGGGACAAAGGCATTTTTCAGACCTCACAGTACAAAAAGAAAGGGATTTTACTTTTTGGTCAAATTTTGTTCCCAATTGCTCATTTCATTAAGAATACAAAAATTATTCAACCTACGATCATATTAAATGTTTTCATGTTTAGAAAAAATTCAAAATATCTAAATGCTTTCATTTTCTTTTTTTTATTTGCCTAAACTGTTTCATAAAATGACATATCTGTCTGCAAATGAATCACGAGTATTTTTTTAAAATAATAAATTTATTTATTTTGTAAACATAAAAGGGATATTTTGAGTATAATTGTGGGATAACCTGCCTCTAAAGTCTGCTATCACTGCAGTGCACGCTTTTTATCTGTATCACACACAGTTACGTTTCGTATATCTAATACTATGTTCCCACCAACGTAATTTAGCTAAAGTGATTTATAAATCACGAAAGGCGTCTCCACCGAACTTTAAGTGATTTAGTTTGACATTTTTGTCAACTTTGACATTAGGTGTCCAACACCAGATAGTTAGTTTTTTGTTGTTCTTTCTGTTTTTTTTGCCATACCTGCCAAGAATAAAACAATTTTTCATTGCATGAATTTAATAAAATTATCAAAAACTCACCGAAACACGAACAAAATTAGAAAATTGAATTTGAAATAATTTTTTTGACAGTTTTTCTTTCTTTTTTGTTTGCTGAAGTTAAGAACAGGTATGTTCGATTTTATTTTGTGTGGATTTGCGATGACAGATACGTAATTAAAATTTAAACACGTATAAATCACGTAATTATAAATCACGAAAATGTATGATAAATCACGTAATTTATGAGATGATTTAGCTAAATCAAGTTGATTTAGCTAAATCACGTTGGTGGGAACATGGTATAAGACACACCTTTTGCAAGGTTGCCACTTTGGTAGTTTTTAACAAATTTGGTAATTTTTATTGCTTATTAAGTTTTGGTAATTTTTATCTGGTTATGGTAAATTTTTGAGCAGATGTACCAAGAATGCGAACTCGATATCACCTCATTTAAATGCTAGCTTACTGCTTCGGAGTGAACGCATTGCATTATTTGCATAGCCCTGCTTCATCACCATCCATATAAAACTGTTTTATTCATTTTCTTCTTTTGACAGATGGTGAACGTCGAAATAGTTTCTGTTACTGTTTATAACTATATTGAGATATGGATAGATTAATTAATCATATTATTCATATGAGATGAACACCCCGATGGGTAAGTTTCATTACCACCACACACTTTTGAAGTTAGTTCGACTGCAAATTAGAATTATCGATACAGGGAGTTTTGGATTTTGGTTGGATATCATTTTTTTAATATCTTGTATTGATTTAAACTATTCATTTATAATATTGATTAGTTAATATGTAAATAAATTATCGCAAAGAAACAGCAATGTGTTTCACAATGAACTTAAGTTCAGTGCATTATAATAATAGATTTGGAAAGGGTGTGCAGTGAACACCTGCGCACCTTTGAATAAGCGTCACTGCTCATAGCTGACAATCAAAATCATTTTGAGCCGAGCCGAAAGCTGGGTTTCGCGAAAACACTCGAAAACTTCATCGAAAGCAGTAGTTTTCACATATATATTTCAGTTTCCAAAATTTGTTTTTCACGGTAACGTCTTACAATCGTTGGATTGTCGAAACAAACACACCGTTTGCAATATTCAGCAAATTCAGCAGAACAGCTGACCGAACAGAAGTCAAAATTCAAAACTCACTACTTAAAATCATTTTCCACACTTAATTGATGGGCTTATATTATTTTTAATAGCTCTGAATTAATTTTATTTGTTTATTAATGCGATCGAAATATGTTACTAAAATAGTGTAGAAGTTTGACGTATAGTGTGTCTCACAGTTGATTGAATCGTCAAACGAAGATAAGTTGGTGTAAATACATCGATGAGAGTTTTAGACGAAAACACGGTTCGACGTTAATAGGGTGTAACTTTTAAATTGACAGGAGTTTTGAAATGAATATTTAAATCGTTTCAAACGAGCAATCGTAATTTTCGCCATTTATGTAAACCACATCTTCAATTTGCATTTTTCTCGGCAATGAGTTTTCAAAGCCTGCCAAAAATGAGATGTCATGCCCATGCATGAATATAAGTGAACTGGTAACAAAAACGTTCCGGGGAAATTATTAATTCAAACGTGTGGGTAGGTACACAATATATTCATTTGAATGAATAAAATTGGTTTGATACCTCGATGGCAGAGTTCAAGTTCCATGCTGAGAAAAGTTTTGCGTGGAATTAATTTTATATATCCTCGGGTATCGTATACGCGTTCGCAATTCTTACCAAGTTATTTTTGTGCAATGCAGAAAATTGTTACCCCAAAGACATAATATTCTTTGATTAATGCGAAATTAAATGAAAGCAAATTTAAATCGAAAAGTTTGCTTAGAAATTTTCGATTAGATATATGATAAGTAAACAAGAAACTTTTTGTAATTTTTAAAAGGAACTGTTGGAGAGATTTATACAAATTATCCCAAGCATTATGATCGTCGCCATTTGCGAGAACTTACAGTCTGGAGTAAATAAAAGAGGAAATACCTCGTAGTCACCATTCCTAACCTAGATTCAAGAGCACAGCTACATTTTGTTCAAACATTTAAAATGCAAGGCGTAAAAATGACTTCCACCGTATTCGTTGAACTGTTCTCAACTCTTGTGACGTAAGTCGACTAATGTCAAAATTGAGTTAATGTTACGATCGGATACACAGGTGTTCTATATGTCAAATTTTTATCATTCAAATATTTTTTATGGTTGCTGCGTTATGGGTCAGGAAAAAACGCATAAGTCATTTACCCACATTGAAAGTCAAACCTTTAAACTGCGCTCCTGAAAGATGACTAAAAACTACTTATGCTGTTTTTCCTTTTTGCCACAGAATTATAAAGTCAGTTTATCAAAAAAGAAGACAAACGATTCATTTTTTCATACGAAAACTTTTTTTCGATCAATTTGACGATTAAATCCACAAAAAAAATTAAAACAAATCATTCCACTGATTAAATTTCATTTCATTACTGTCCTATCCGTCAGGAATTTTTTTTGATGGAACCAATCAGTGGTGATTGATTTGTTGTAAGCGTAAAAGAACTCATTTTCATACTGTTGCATTTTATGTATGACTTTGACTAAAACCTAAGACTTTGACGGCTGCGTTATATTTTTTAATCAATCGGGCTAGTCAAACATGTTTTTTTTTAACCAGCTTTGCCAACTAGTTCAAGTGGTAAAAGGATTTGCGGTGTACAAATATAAATGCAGCCTTTTATCAGCATTCGTTACACTTTTCAATGTATGTAACTTTTATTTGATTGATATTTATGTCTAAGAAACACTCAGGCTGATTAAAATGGCTTTTCAATAACAGCTAACATCACGGAAAAACCCTTTTACGTGATGGTAACAAAAAGGTTTCAGTGCTACCTATGACTTTCATTCCTTACGCATTTCGTATTAAAACCATACAACAAGTAGAAGCAAAAGAGCATTAAATAATCAAAGTGGAATGAGAGCCCACCATGGCAGTCGCAGGAAAAAATAAAACAAACTATAAAACGATATGGTAACTAACAGCCGGAATGATGAAGCATAATGCATATACATAATTTACAGCTAATTCAGTAATGAGTATTGCAATATTAACGCCTTACATGGTATTAATTTCTACGACCAGCGTCATCACATGTGAAATGTGTTCCAGAAGCAACTGCTCACTATTTCGTGGGGCCGAAAAGTTCACGTTTTATGACTCCATTGTGGGCTCATTAACTTTGAGCAAATGTCCAGGCATTAACTGGCACATAAATGTCCTGTGATACTCCTGCTTTGCGGCAATTATCTTTCGGAAGTAAAATGTGTTTGGCAAGTGCACAGATAAATTGCGCGTGGGGAATTTTATGCTGATTACGACAGGAGATGACTATCGGTGGTGTAAATTTCGTCGATACAGTTAAGTTTCAAATTCAATTAATTGCGCTTCGAAATGCAACGTAGCACTTGCATTACATTCCCGTCGAACCAGACGCATACCTTGCGCTGAACCGTTTCGACCATAAAATTAAAGAACAATCTGGCTGAGTACTTAAATTTATCCCGGTGAATGTCCTTCCAGCTAAGATCAGCTGTTAGTTAAACCTAAAATTAAACTCGCTGCCATTTCGTTTTCATTTTCCAAATTCTCCACGAAACTCATCGCACAGCTTTTGTTGAATGCAGGCTTTGGTGCTGAGCTGTTGCTGAAGTTTTTCCCACAAGGTCACTTGGTCGCAATTAAAATTCAACATTAACTATCCTACACGAGTTTGTGTGTATTTTCGTCTGAGGCAATTCCCTCTAGGTTGTTTGAACGTCTTTCATGAATTCAAGACTGCTCCGTCATAAAGATTAAAGGTAAAGCAGTTGGACAACGTGTTATTTTGGAACTCAGACTTAGTTATTCGTTCGCAGAAAAGTTCAACATGTGAATGTGTACATTTGTAAATACAAAATATACCTGGAAATTCAACTCTGGCGGTATTAAGATTTCAGGCGCAATACTTGGATTATATAAATATTTGTTTTGTCGTCTCTGGCATGCGATTGAATGCCCAAAGAGAAACATGATTGACACATTAAACCTCATTGTGGGCACATCTTCAAGATTATGTTAAAAAAATTAAGTTAAGCAATGGCTTCGGGAAATACAAATTGCTACAGGTGTATTTACGTTGTTTCAAAATGTTTACCATCGAGTTTTATTATTAAGTTATTGTATTATGTACGACTGTGTAATGCTCAAAAAACATGTGCAGAAATTCTGGACGCAGCACAGAACGCCGTGCTGCAAGTAAAACAGATGTGCAGAAAAATTTTTTTTTTTTGGTTGCGTCCGAAGGATGTGCAGTCTTCATAGATACCAGTAGTCCTTACTATCTGGCATGCACGATTCGCGGGATATGTTTCTTATGTACTAAACCACACCCCTGTACTCTTCTACCTCTCTCCCCGCGGGACTGCCGTTAGTTATTACTTCGCGGGGCTGGTAAGCAACTCATGCCAAATCATCTACGTCCGCCACTTCGAACCTTCTTAGTCTTTCGGCTCTTCTTAGCTCGTTTTGGACGCTCGTTATATATAAACATATTTCCATGTTTATGAGAAGCTGCGGAATGGGTAAGTTCACTCTTCCTCCTGAAAAACGTCTGCAGTGGAACATTACGTGCTCCGTATCTTCTTCTTCATCTGGGCATTCGGGGCAGAGAGGCGAGCTATCGTGGCCGAATCTGTGAAGATATTTTCGATAGCCGCCGTGACCGGATAGGAACTGCGTAAGGTGTTAGGTGCAATTCCCGCTTTTTCTTCTTGTCCAGACTTCGATGTTTGGTATCAGTTTGTGGGTCCATCTGCCTTTTGCTGTGTTATCCCACCGGGCTTGCCACAGTGCTATAGATGTTGCCCTTTCTTCTTCTTTTATCCTTCTCCTTACGATGACCTCTTGACGGTTGGCTGTTAGCTTAAGGTAGATCCTTTACATTTCTTTGGCGATAATGTCGTCCGAAATTGTTCGGAATCCGTTTATTGTTCTTATTGCGCAGAGCCTGTATGCTGACGAGATCTTCCTTCTTGTTTCCTTCGTTGTAAGAGCCCCTGTCCAGACCGGTGCAGCGTAAAGCAGTATTGAGCTGACCACTCTGGATAACAGAATCCTTTTGGCCTGTCCAGGTCCACCGATGTTTGGCATAATCCGGGAAAGAGCTGCTTGCATCTGCGACGCCCTTTTGCTGGCGTACTGGACGTGCGATTTAAAGCTTAACCTGTTGTCGAGCATTACTCCTAGATATATTAATGACTCCTTTGATCTAGTTATTTGATTTCCAACACGAAAATTTGTATATTCCACAGTTTTTCGGGTGGTTATCAAGATAGCCTCGGTCTTGTGGTCAGCTAGTTCTAGCCCTGCGGAATCTAGCCAATTCTTGATTCTGGCGATTGCTACATCCGTGGCGGACTCTATCTCGTGGATATGTTTGGCCACAGTAACCACAACGATATCGTCAGCAAAGCCTATAACTTTAACTCCTTGTGGCAGCGTTAATCGTAGAACTCCGTCGTACATTATGTTCCACAGGAGGGGTCCAAGAACCGACCCTTGTGGTACTTCCGCGGTGACGTTGTAGTACTTAACGCCATCGTCAGTATGGTACCTCAACTTCCTGTCGGTAAGGTAGTTTGCTACTATATTCAGCAGGTAGTACGGCGTTTCCATACTGGCCAAGGATATCCTAATGCATGACCAGCTTGCCTAATTGAAGGCATTTTTAACGTCAAGAGTCACAACCGCGCAATATTTTTTCGAACCCCGTCTCCATCTTTTTCCCCGTATTGCTTCAGCCGCTGTATCTACTACCGCCTTAAGGCATCGACGGTAGAACGCGATTTTCTGAATCCATACTGGTCATCTGACAAAGCTCCTTTATCCTCTGCCACATATGCCGTATATGCCATATATAGTAGACATATTGGCCGGTACGAGGATGGTTCCTCTGGTGGTTTTTTCCCTTTTGCCAGTAAGACCAGATGTTGGAGTTTCCACGACCTGGGGAATACCCCGTCCTCCAGACACCGTTGCATCGTTGCAATAAAAAGCTCCGGTCGTTTTCGAACGGCCGCTTTAACCACCACATTCGGGATACCATCGGGTCCGCGCGCTTTGTTGTCACCTATCTTCCTGACATGCCTTGCTTCGGCTAATATGGCTACTGTCATTCACCGACTATGCAGCTGATGTATTTACATCCAAAACAAAAACAAACACGATCAGCAAATGTCAAAACCCGATGATGCCAAATACTTGAAATTGAAATTTATTTTCTTTTGTGTTGTGGTACGCTTGAATTTTGCAGAAAATTTAGAGACATGTTGCAGTGCTGCGGTGAATGCAGAATTTACGTGTGCCTGTATCCACATAAACATGTGTATTCTAATCTTGCTGCGCAGTGATTTCTGCACATGTGTTTTGGGCATTAAAAAGGCAAGTCGAAAATGAGGAATCGTTACTGTCCTGTAGTTGCTCTGTTACTATTTTTTTTTTGTTGCTCTGCTACTAATCAGGTATTGTTTTGATGTTAGTATGCTACTACTTAGCTTCAACTTTGCTAATAATGGTGATCCTGTTGCACTTAAATAGGTGCACTCTAATTGATCTGCCATTATTCTGTTATTACTCTGTTAATCATTTTCTGTTGCTTTGCTACAGATGTTCTATTACTATGGTAATAATCGAAATGGTGCTTGACTACTTTTTGTATGCACGAAATAACAAAAGAGCTCTACTCCCTCTCCTTTAATTATATGACTAAAATAATGCAGATCTTCTGTACTCTGTCACTTCGCGATTTGACGCATTTTCTCATACTGATTCGGTGTGTCTACTACTTCTCTTCGTGCACTTTCTAATCAAGCCGAACCTTGGCTACTATTTCATTTCTTCTATGGCATAAAAATCCTCTCTTAAATGTTCTGTTTATAACATTTGTTGTATTTCTATTAATAATTATAATAAAACTGTTCTCGCGGAACTTTATTGAATGGTGCTCTGCTCGTAGTACTGTAGCTACGCTGTTACTCATTTTCTGTTGCTCTACTCTGCTAAAATTCTGTTAAACCTTCTCTGCTAACATAAAGCTGTTTTACTAATTATGCTTCTGCTGTTCGAATATAGGATACCATTTTCTTAGAACAAATATCCTTAACTACTAAATGCTTAGCTGGTGCTCTGTTATTGCTCTACTTCTTCTCTGTTAGTACTCCGTTATTGGTCTTTTACAGCTATGCAACTACCGTGAAAGATATTATTAAATGAAATGTAAATCGTATTAAAACATGTTACTACTTCTTGGCTATAACCAAGCCGGTGCTTGGCTACTGACTACACGCTGCACTCTTTTGACTGCTTTGGCGTACAATAAATGTTGTTCCTTACATATATAGGGTTGTACCATTGTATCGCAGTTACTCTGATAAATACTGGCTGTCTTTTTTGGCCTTGTTTTAGGTACATTCTTCACGAGCAAATTTTAAGATAGTGTCCTTTCATAAGTGTCTTTGCTACTATGTTGCTCATTGGCGGGTGTGAATCTTTAGAAAGAACTTTGCGATATATGCCAATGCCATCAACCAATTAAAATGTGAACACGAATTCAATTTATCCCCTCGTTCAAATTTTAGTCTTCAATAAATCTGCAGCTGCCTGCAGCTGAAAATATAAAGAAAGCACTCGAGAATATTAGCATAAAGAATAAAAGACGCCTCTTGGAGTTTCGCTTGTAGGCATTAATGTCGTGCATAAATTTCCCTTAATGCCTGCAAAACATTAATATCCATTATGGAATTTTGAATATTATAATATTAATAAAATAAAAAAATGCTAAAACCCAAATATGCGCCCTTCAAATGCTCTTTCCGCAGAATACCTTATATATGGGAGTTATTTCCAACTTGTGGTGCATATTTAGCTTCGAGGGACTTTTTTTGTATGAATTTATATTGCTGGCTGGGGATTCTGGGAAAACAAATTAAAGAAAATCTAATGAATACATTTATTCAAAAAACGGAAAGAAAGCAATATCTCTTCTATGGGAAATGTAAAACAAAGTTGCACCGGAGGCAAATCTCATGTTGCTCTTGTAGATTATAATGATACATCTAACAATAGTTGAGCGAATAATATAAACAATAACATCGTCATGTGTGTAGCTAGTAGGTCAGAGATGATAACCGACACTAGGGATTGGAAAATGTTTGGCTTATTTTACCATAAAAACAAGAAGTAAAGTAACAATGACATGTGTTGTCTTTGGGCACTGAAATTTTACTCCAAATGCGTTAAATGTAAATTCAGCTGCAGGATATTTTTTTAAACATCACGATAATGTTTATCAATTTTCTCCCATTGCCGATACTTTATTTCACCACATGACCTAATATAAATAGATACACTATCTTCTATGGCTGTATATAGTCAAAAATATAAAAAAAAAAGTTTCTGGCAGTGCGATTATAAGTTGCTATCCTGCCGAATAAAATCACTTATTAGGCAGGATGCACGTTAAAATTGCACTGTCAGCTACTTTGATTTTTTTGTTTCTTTAGGGAAATGCGAATTACGCTTTAAAAATGAAAAGTGAGAAGTGAAACAAAGATGCTTCCACATAAGTTACTTTTCCTTCTTCATCTTTTAAATTATTGCAAGTTGTAGTCCTTTGAGCATGCGTCGAGATCTCCAAAGAGTGTTTATCCTGTAGCCAAAAGATCTTGTCAAGACTTCTTCTTCTTCATCTTTTAAATTATTGCAAGTTGTAGTCCTTTGAACGTGCGTCGAGATCTCCAAAGTGTGTTTATCCTGTAGCCAAAAGATCTTGTCAAGACTTCTTCTTCTTCATCTTTTAAATTATTCTAAGTTGTAGTCCTTTGAACATGCGTCGAGATCTCCAAAGTGTGTTTATCCTGTAGCCAAAAGATCTTGCCAAGAATATATTGATAGGTGATTTGAACTGGTTGTCCTCATAGAGACCCAGTCGCGAATCGTCTCTATGCGAAGCACAGTGGAAGCTGAACTTATCATTATATGGCTATAATATTGCTATATAACCAAAAGTGAGGAATGGGCGAAAATTATCGAAATTTATTGATTTGTAGGGGTAGCTGCATATATTTTCAGATTGCAGTCATAAATTATACCGTGCATGTGGGTGCGTTGCGGTTTTGTCCACTATCCACAGTGGACGCAGTAGGTAAATCGAATCATCAATCATTTCTATACAAAAAAAACATCATCTATCATAATCACCCCCAATTTTTTCCAATAATATACAAAATATCCCACAATATCACATACACAATTGTGTGTCGCTCACGCCCTCGCTTCGTGCATGATAAATGTTGAAGGGGATTTCCAACGTCACCGAATTGTTTTCTTACTCCTTTGTGGCCCTTAATATCATCAGTCAGTTTTTAATGCAACATTTACGTCACTGCTAAGGCTTCAATTGTTTGCTTTAATTACGTCTAGTAAGACTATTGCAATTGGTATTATTTGAAGAGTCATAATGAAAAAATACACAAAATAAAGCCACTTTTGTGCAGCATTGTACTTCATAGTTGAGGCTTATTATTTCATCAGCTTAAAAACTTTTGAAATTTTAGTCCTTTTATGGGTTCAACGAATTTCCCCGAATCTTAAGTCAATTATTTGGCCTCTTGATTTATTATGAGGGATATAATTAATGGTGAAAAGTTTACAAATATTGGTTTCGCTATGCCAAGAGATTTTCTTTTTTTTACATTTACAGACACGCGCTACAGGAGTTCCTGACCTCGAAGAATTCACATAGATTTTTTTTACATTCGGACTGCAGCTGTTGGCACGCATAGGTATGTGATCAGTTTAAATGTGACCACTTTTTATTGATTAGTTTTAGTGGGAAAAGTTAGTAACAGTGGGCCTTACTAATAATCATTTTTAACCTTCATACTAAATATGTTGTAGGTCACAATTTGCAATTTTCTATGGAAAATTTCGCTTTTGTGAGTTCGAAAAATTTAGCTTAGACACTAAAAATGATTATTAGTATGGCGGAGTGCCTTTAACTTCAAGAAAACAATAGTAGAATGCAAATGCATGCTTGAGTAATTTCGGCAATTGATTAGGAGGGTAATTCAGTCGGAGAAGTGCATTAAATTTTAAGACAAGATTATTCCAGTCCAGCATTTTGTTGTCATTTTCCAATCACAGCAAGATGTAACTATTGTCAGTGATGTCAAACTGAAACTCCGTAAGTGTAATTTTTTTTTGTCTCATGTACAAGTGGAGGCCATATTAAAAATAAAATGCATAAGTAACAAAGTAAAACTAGTACAATGTACAACAAGTAAAATAATATATAAGTAAGAAGTATATATAAAATAAATGTATTTAAGAAAAAGGTTAGGTAAATAATCTTTTAAGTAACGTAATGAGCCGAATTGTTTTTTGATGATCCAAAAACTTGACATAGAAACATACACTATTTGCATAGGGCCGGTCATGGCCGATGGCCCGCGGACCGTATCTTTGGCATGCCTGCTGTAGACAGTCTTTGCTCCATTTAGGACTAGGTAAAATTTTCAATGAAACGTCCCTAAATTAATTTTTAATGTATACGCAACTCATTTTAGAAAAATATTGTTTACATGTCTCCTGTCTCTTACTGAACCTTCATCCTTTAAAGTACACCGAACCTAAGAAGCAAAGTTTAAATCGGTATTTCAGCGCATTTGTGCGATAATATACTACAACTTCCTCAAGTACTTTGCTCAATTTAATTGGTTTTAGTTTGCCCCCATACGGATTTGATTTACAAACTTGCCTCCTTTTCTTCATACCATTTCATAGGATTTAACATAAACATGAGTGACAAGTAGCGTGGAAAAAAAAAACATTTTCCTGCAAACTCCTTGTTCAAACTCCTATTGAAACGCATCAAAACGACACGAAACCCATTTGGGGTTTGGTTACCCCCAGGGGTGAACTTTAAATACATCGCCTATAATTAATACTCTATGTCAAAGGAGCTGAGCAATAAACAAAGTTTGGGCAAATATAGGCATGCCAGAAGCATCTGGAAAGACTGAAAAGAGCAGCTAATGTAAAAGTCGTGTTAACATTGTAGGGTAATCTAAAACTTTGCCGTGGCATTTAGAGCAACGGTTTTGCGTAAATATACGCTGCGTCGACTTTAATGAATTAAGTAAAGCACAACATATTGATATTAATAGTTATGATTAGGACCTTAAGCACATCTGACAAATTCTAAATTTATTGTTGTAGGAAATAGGGATATTAAATAGTCAAGTTGAACCTGGGTGAATGGGTCTAGTCACCATTTGAGGGTCTAAGATCTTTGGGATGGCGTTTTTATTACAATTTATCATTTAATTGGAATTCACTTCCGCAAACGGAGAAACTATGAAGATGAACCATGGCCCTTATAAAAGTATTTGCAGAGAGGCAATTAGCTGCAGCTATGTTAAGAGAATTCGCCTACAAGCTGTTTTCCGTGTTACTATGTGGGAAAGTATTTGTGCCATGCACGCATAAACCTGACAGTTCATTCATCATCATCATGGCATCACTGGTTGGCAGTTCTCACATCGAAAGAGGAAGCACTTTCATTGGTTTAAATATTGAGAGCATGAGAGAAACTGTCATTGGCTGTCACCAGTTTTCTTATGGGTTTTCTTCCTTTTTATCTGAATTTCGATGTCCGAAAAACCTTCCATGAGAAAAAATGAAAAGCTACAAACAACATTCAAACTATACATTTTTTGTTGAAATTTCATTAAAATTGGTATCACTGAATGTATATAAAGAGAGCTTATGTAAATCTCATTTTGGCATTTTCTAGTACGAACAGTTAATTCTTATAATATTAACAAACTGCGATTTTTATACTAAAAGTAATTTAATGTGATTTTACTTCCGTAAAATATAAATTTAACTTTTAAAAATAACATTTTTTAACAAAAAAAGTACATTTCAAGGTAATTATTTAAGAGGGAATTTGAATACGGTGAATAGGGAAATATAATTACGTTTCGTGCGAAATATAAAGACAGAGTACTTAAAACCAGAGACAACACTGAGGCCACCAACTTCGGCCGATTTCCCGTTACTTGCCTACAAGCTATATTTTTATGGGGTGGCAAATGCTAAATGCGCTGGTATTGTTACATAGAAATTCGTATTGATAAATATCACGTTACTTCAAAAATTCCGGTTCACCAACACGCTCGCACCTTGCATATGCCAATTCCGCTGTGGGCAAAGTTGCTGACAGCGTTCATAAAGTTTTATCCGTTAAATTTGAAATTATTCGTTAAGTCTGGATAATATTTTTTTTTTAGGAATTTTTGCTTAAAATATTAATGATAAATGAACAATGTATATTGGTTGAAGGAAAATGAAAACATTTTGAGCAAATTTTCTTCAGTTATCTAAGAAAAATTTACACATGAAATCGAAGTGATGATATTCAAAAGCGGAAAATACGCAACCATGTTTGTCATAATAAGTTTCTACTACATAGAACATCTCGTTTAGATAGTTTTATTAACCAAAGAAATCAAATTATTCGGCTTTTAACAATATATAATAACTAACCAATGACATTCAGTAATGCAAAAATGTGGTAGGTATTCCCGAACTAGAGCACATTTCCCCACGATTTCCGAGGTTGGTAGCATTTATTTTTGTATGTTTTCCATGTCACACGGATTCTTAATTGACATTACACCAATAGGAAAACAAAATGGCGAATTTGAACAAAAAATTGAGGGGGCGGCAAGAGGATTGCGAGTTGGGGTCTCAGTATGATTTGTCTTTGCTTAAAACTTTGGCTGTCATTGGATTGGATTCTATGGGCAGCGTTTCCAAGTCATTCGTGCGTTTGAGAACCGTTTTTTAAATTTAAATTTTGACCTCTTGGGCACCAAAACTGTAATTTTTCTTAAAACAGCTCCAAAGTAGACAAATAAAAATAAAAATATTGGTAACGCTGTCTATGGGACTGCTCGGCTCGTTTTGTCCAATACGTCAGTATTGACGAATTCGTCGACGCGACGGATGCAACGGATTCTATGGGTTGGGCCCTTTACTTAAGTAAATTGTATGTTACCCCATCCCCATAAACTGCAATAAGTGTCCGTTCCGTATGCTTAAACCTTTCATAAACAAAACGCACTCACGTTGAAGAAGTAATTTCATTCATGGTGGGCCAAATGAGATCAGCCTATTGGAAGATGCTCTTACTTTTGCAAATGGCCGCCAATGTCAAATCTGTTTTGACATTTGTGGACTAGACAGATGTAGAATACAACTGCACAAGCCATGGAGCGATACACTCCGCAAGAACGCGGAATAATCGTGTCTATTTTGTTGCGTAACAATTCGTCTGTAGTGGTGGCGCAGCGCGAATTCCGTCGCCGATTCCACGGCCGTCCGACGCCGACTGCGCAGACACACGAGACGTTGCCAAGAGTGGCCAGCCCCGGAGCGTCCGTTGTGCCGAGAATATCGCCGCTGTTGACGAGGATGTCGAGCTGTCGCCGAAAACATCGACCAGAGGCCGTGCCTCGCAATTAGCCACCAGCCGGTCGTCCCTAAGGCGAATTTTGGTCAAAGACTTGCGCATGTTCCCGTACAAAGTTCAGTCCGTGCATCAGCTGCTGCCTGTCGACCGCCAAACGCGTGTAAACTACGCCCAAGCCATTCTCAATCTCGAGGATGAACTGGACGATTTTTCGACCAAAATCATAATGAGCAATGAGGCTCATTTCCACCTCAGCGGTACTATCGCTTCTGGGGCACCGAAAATCAACGAGTAATGCACGAGGAGCCATTACACCCACTCAAAGTTACTGCATGGTGCGCTGTTCACGCTGGAGGAGTAATCGCGCCCATTTTTCTCGAGAACGCCGCTGGTCAAACGACAACAGTGGACGGTGCGCGCTATAGGGCCATGTTAACCAAGTTGTTTCTGCCGCAATTGGACATATTAGGACTAGAGGATATGTGGTTCCAACAGGACGGAGCTACGGCACACACTGCGCGAGCCACAACCGATATTCTGAAGGCGGCGTTCCCGGGTCGCCTCATCTCTCGTTTTGGCGATTTGCAATGGCCCGCAAGATCGCCCGATTTAACCGTTCCAGATTTTTTTTTGTGGAGTTTTTTGAAGTCCCGTATTTACCTGAACAAGCCCAAGACCCTAGAAGCCCTCAAGGACAACATTCGACACGAGTGCGAGAATCTGTCGCCCGAAGTTTTCGCCGAAGTGATAAAAAATTACATAAAACGGGCCCGTATGGCAATCAATTGTGACGGCGCCCATTTGGCCTATACCATCTTCTCGACTTGACCAATAAAATTCTAAAGGTTCAAATAAACAGAATCGAAGTTTTTCATTTAGAAAAAAAATGAGAGCCAAACAACATCGGATGACTTCTTTTGGCCCACCTTGTACATACAGTATATTTGTGGAAAAATTCCGCAGCTACCGCTTCGTTTTTTATATGTGCGTTGTAGTGAAAAAATGTCCTCCTCTTTGTATCCCCATCATTAGGTATGCAAATTTCATTCAATCAATTTCAAACCGAAAATCCGACAACTTCCAGATAACAACCAGTCATTCAACTGGATACACGTACAACCAAATTAAGTACATTCTTATCGCGAAATTCCAGCTAAAGTGAGTCTGTTTATTAAAAAAATACGTCTGTCAACCAAAGAAGGCGTCGAAACCCACCAAAATAAGCAATAAACAATAGAGAGGTCCTCAGTAAGAAAAAAAAAAAAAAAACAAAATGCATCATCCCCCAGATAAGCTGCTTTTAATGGAAACACCCTCGTAATTCAGATCGAATGACTCTGTTGAGAATTTATGAATATTCATGCACATATATTGTATCCACTAACTAAGCGATAAATAAAATCGTAACGTCAATGTGCAGGCAGGCAGGAATGTCGACCAGATATTCAGGTGTACCTCGTACACTTTTCGGCACTTTCCGATCGATAGGAGCGCTGGGTCTCCGCGCTTGTTTACTCTCACTGAACTGTCAGCAAATATTGATATATGAGGGGGTGGGGTATATATTTGTTTTCCCCAACAGACGGTACCAATAACTGAGAATTTCTTCTCTGGTCAGACCATCAGACATATTCTCATTTAACTGTTTAAAATGATGATGATCTTTTTATGCGCTTCAATTGAGTATTTTAATTAAACTGCCAAACAATTGCACATTCAACACGATTTCTACGTGATGCACTCCGCCGCATGTGGAACATTTTGATTTGCTTAAATTTTCAGAATTTCCATGAGAGCAGAGCAAATATTTTAAATTAATTCATTGCGAAAGCATCTTCTCGGTGGGAATGAATATTTATTTTTTCATTGAGGCATAACAGGTTTCGCCCTTTAGTTCGATTAGGGACACGTGTTCAATGTTGGGGAAAATACAATCGAAAACAAAAGGCAGCTTGAAATGTCAAATACATAACACAGTGGTATCTGATATGAAAATCTTCATCATCAAATAATAAATTGTTTAAGTGGCAGAGCTTCTAGAACAGGTGCTGCTGCCAGAATTTAAAAATTTACTTGCTGCGGCTTTTGGTTTGCGGGAGGGGTAGTAGTCGCACATCGATTGTAATTGATCGAGGGCTACATGTCTGTTGAGCAATTTGAAACGTTTGAAAACGAGATTATTAATTTGACTGCATAATGCAGAAGATGGTTTTGCGGGACTGATTGAATGGGGTTTCATAGGAAATACTTAATAAGTCAGTCAAATTGGTTAGTGGGTACTTTGATTTGTATGAATGATTTCTTCAGTCTCTATATCTACACAATTTAGAGACAGATTTTTGATGCACATTTTTTATTGGATGAATCTGCAGGCAGCTTTGCTGTGTTGAAGACCTTACCTTGGAAACTTAGCTCTATTAACTTGCTGTTGCAAAATACATTTGTCGGTAGGCGCTATCTGTTGTTGTTAATTGAAGTTTGCACTTTCTACCCATGATTTTATTTTCCTACTCTAAAGAGTACTATACTTGACATCGTACTGCAAGAGGCTCTCTCTGTAGGTTCCATTCAGAATATCATAAGTCTCCTCTGTGAGAGGGTCACTAGACCAGTCGGTAGGGGTGCGCGCATATAACTGGATAATATTTTATTATGTAAATAAATGCCTTTTAAAAGTATCCAAATCAGTTCACCCATTTCGTCTTGCTAAGCATTGTTTTCTTATGTAAGCAAATTCATGCAAACACAACTGTTTTGGATTCTATTCTATTTTTTTTTTTTTTCCTCATTATATTTCATATTCTTTAAATTTAAATCTAATAATTTAATTCACATATTCATGTATTGTATAACTTAGATTTACTACCGTAAAATATTTAATTCCTATGTACATAACAATCATTGTTACTCACTGTACACGCATTTCACCTTCTTTATGTAATGCATTTACAGTGAGAATCATCAGATATCCACACAGCAGCACCCACACATTACAATCGCTGTCTTAACAGCTTTACTCTCGTCGCTTATCTCGCCTTACCAAAATCGCTAACCGAAACCAAGCTGCCGATTACAATGAACCGGTATATAATTACTCTCTTGGAGGTAAATAAGTGCGTAAGTCTTGGAGGCGCGTTGCTGGTTGTTGCTGAGTGGATTTCTCGGTCATTTGGATCTGGACCAGCTTATGGGTAACAATAAATTTATAACGTGGTTTGAAAGGCTCGTCTTTTGTTCTCTTCGTCTCTTTTGGTCATCGTCGGCTGATTGTTATCGTTCGTAGTCAACGATTAAAATTTTTTGTTACGCTCGTTGCTATACAAATTTTTGGTCCAAATCGAGCCGGATTCTTGTGTTTCGAATTGATCTCGCTTAGACAATATACAGACAGTAGTGTACATAATTAAAGTGCGATTTTTTGTATTGTGCTAATTCGCTAAAGACAATCAAGTTCGCGAAAATATATTGACCACGTGCACCTAACCATCTCGTGAATTTGAACATTTTCATTTCGAGGTAGTGCGTTGGATTTGTTTTGAGGAATATTGCGCTTTAATTAAAGTCGAATATTCGTATTAAAAAAAAAAAAACATTTATCTGACTTTTCGGTTTTGTGTCGTTAAATACAAAAGAAAACCTTCAATTGAAATGTCTTCTTCGGTCAAACTCGCTGCCCTTCGGTTGACTCGTGGTCACATTAAAGGCTCTTTGACAAAGTTAGCCAAGTTTTCAGAGAGCATTAGTGCAAATTCGTCATTAGTTGAACTTGAGGTCAAACTTCTCAAAGCAGACGATTTGTGGAAAGAGTTTGATGCTTCGCAGAAACTAATGTACGAGTTGGTAGAGACAGAGGGTTATACGGACCCATTGCCTGAGTTCGAGGAATTTGAGACTAAATATTTATTAGTCAAATCGGTTTTATTATCCGCGTTTCGGGAACGTGAAAATGCTGAAAAAAGTAAGGATGCAATTAATCAAATAGCGGAACAACAAAAAATTCTTATTGAATCGTTTGCCAAATCGCAAAATTCGCCGCGAACAGACCTTATTCTTCCTACAATTCGAATCGAACCGTTTTCGGGAAATTATCAGGAATGGCCTGCCTTCCGAGATATGTTCGAGGGTGCCATACATAATAAACCCAATTTAACGCCTCTTCAAAAATTTCATTATTTGAAGTCCTATTTACGGAACGAAGCCCTAAGCTTAATTAACCATTTGCCACTCTGTGACGCCACTTATGAAACTGCTTGGGAGCGTCTCGACAGTAGATACCATCGACCACGGTACGCGATAACGGGTTTCATTCAAACTTTTATGGACTTACCCTCAACCCACACTTCCAACGTTCGCATTCTTCGGAAAATCTCTGACGGAGCAGACGAAGTGGTGAGAGGGCTTATTTCGCTTAACTCGCTGGATCGGGATCCATGGTTAATACACATTCTGCTAAACAAGTTGGACCCCGACACTCGAAAACAATGGTCGGAGACCAGTGTTCTTGAAGACTACCCTACCATCGACAAATTCCTAAAGTTTTTGGAGACTCATTGTGAGGCTTTGGAAAACTCCACAGGCGGCAACATTCGTAATGCATCAAAAGCAAAATCGTCAGCTGTAAAAAGCATGCATGCTTCTTCTTCTTCGCATTGCATTAAATGCAGTGATTCTCACGGACTTTGGCAATGTCCACAATTTCTCAAAATGGCAATTTCAGCTCGAAGAGATTACGTCAAGTCGTCAAAGGCATGTTTTAACTGTTTGCGTAATGGACATTCTTCCGCTCGTTGTCCATCTAACAGTCGATGCAAATCGTGCAATTCACGCCATCATAGTTTGGTTCATGACCCTTCGGTTAATCATCTTCGGCAAACATCATCGGAACATAATTCCTCGGTTGGTTCTCATACCAGCGATTCTTTCGATCCCGTTTCCGTCGACTCGTCTCCCCAACCATCAACTTCGTCAGCACACGTTGCTAATAATAATTATTCGGTAAACGTCGCTCATCAATTAACCCAAACACTTCTTCCCACCGCTGTTGCAATGGTCCGAGACATTAATAGAAAATCCCATGAAGTTCGCATTCTAATCTACTCAGGCTCCCAGGTTTCTTTTATCACTGAGTCATGTGCTCAGCGATTAGGACTCAAGCGAAGAAACGCTAGGATATCGGTCAACGGTATTGGATCTACCAATGCAGGTACATCCAGAGGCCTCACCTCTTTGGCAATCTCGTCACGCTGTGGGTTATTTTGTATTCAAGTTAATACTTATATTTTACCCAACGTTACTACAAACTTGCCAACATTTTCCTTTTCGATTGAGGACTGGGATCATTTACGCGGGTTGGATTTAGCTGATCCGTCATTCAACGAATCTAGGCCTATTGATATTTTGTTAGGAGCAGATAAGTGTTGGGAAATCTTCCATGGAAAGGTGACCAAAAACAGACAGGGTCATCCAATCGCACAACATACCATTTTTGGTTGGGTTTTGGCTGGACAACTTTCAACGAATTCAAGTCCCAATATCGTCTCAAACCATACTTCGCTAGACACCGATTCCCTTTTGCAAGCATTTTGGACAGTCGAGGAGGTAGATCCTAAATCGCGTATGTCGGAGGAAGATGTGAAAATCGAGGAACACTTCCTACAAACTCACCATCGTGACTCTGAAGGGAAATACGTCGTCGGTCTCCCATTTAAAGCTACACCACAATTCACAGATACTCTATCAGGGGCGGTCTCGCGCCTCAAATCACTGGAGAGAAAATTCTCTCAAAACCCCGAGCTTCTTGCTAAATATACTCATTTCCTTGACGAGTATCTTGCGCTAGGACATATGGAACCCGTTCCTGCCGCGGAAATAGGAAATCCTAATGTGTACTACCTACCCCATCACGCCGTGCTGAAGCCTGATAGCGCAACGACAAAATTGCGTGTCGTATTCGATGGGTCGTTTAGAGACAAGAATGGAAAATGTCTTAATGATTCCCTCATGATCGGCCCTCCCATTCAGCGAAATCTCTTCTCTGTCTGCACCAGGTTTCGTCGCTTTGCCTTTGTGTTCACTGCGGACATCGTAAAGATGTTCCGTCAAATATGGGTAACAAAAAAGGATTCGGACTTCCAGCGCATTCTTTGGAGGAAATCGCCATCTGAGGCACTCCAACATTTTCGACTTCGCACTGTGACATACGGCACATCGTGTGCACCCTATTTATCGGTTCGAACTCTCGAGCAGCTCGCCAAGGATTATCGAAATGACCACCCAATCGCGTCAGAAGTGATCCTTCACGATTTTTACGTGGACGATGTCGCCTCAGGAGCAGACACATTGTCAGAAGCCATATCGAAACAAAACTCGCTTATTGAACTCCTTTCCAAGTGCGGTATGGAACTAAGCAAATGGCAAAGTAATTGTGTCGACCTCCTTAAGAATGTAAATAGTTCTTCTCGGGAAAATATTCCACTTCATTCCAACGCGGACCCATGGGTCAAAGTTCTCGGGTTACACTGGAACTCTCAAAGTGACGTATTCAGTTTTCGACTCAATTATACCCCAAATGACGTGATAACCAAGCGCCAAATTCTTAGAGACGTGGCGCGAATCTTTGATCCCCTCGGGTTTTTATCGCCTTCGGTCATTCGTTTGAAAATTTTATTTCAGGAGCTCTGGCATCGAAAATTGGAGTGGGATGACCAAGTTCCGCCTACAACCGCTACCCTTTGGAGTTCTTATCGAGATGAACTTTCATTGCTAACAAAAATCTCGGTTCCGCGAATAATCGGTCTCGGTGATGATTCCTTTGAATTGCATGGATTCTCCGATGCATCGGAGTCTGCATACGCTGCCGTTATTTATGCGCGCTATAAACTCTCAAACGGAAGTTATGTAACAAATATCGTCGCCGCTAAATCTCGTGTAGCTCCGATACAACAACTAAGTATCCCACGCCTCGAACTATGTGGAGCAGTTTTGCTCACGAAACTACTTGTCGCGATTCTAAATTCCCTAGATATTCACGTAGCTAAAGTGTATGCCTGGTGTGACTCCAAAGTTGTGCTTTCATGGTTGTCGTCTCCCCCTCGTCGCTGGAGTGTTTTCGTCGGTAACCGTACCTCAGCAGTTTTGGGCACAATACCGCGTAATCGTTGGTTCCATGTCTCCGGTAAATCTAACCCTGCGGATTGTGCCTCCCGCGGTATTCCACCCTCACAGCTCGTCGATCACCCACTTTGGTGGACCGGACCACAATGGCTTCGCCAAGATTCGGCCTTGTGGCCGATTGAAGACACAACTGAAGAAGACGCTACCTGCCTGTTCGAAATGAGGAAGAGCTCATGCCAATCACATCACGTCATCAACAAGGCGCATCCATATGAACAGCTGTCAACTCGAATTTCATCGTGGAGTACCCTCATCCGAACAGTAGCTCGATATCTTGGATTCATAGCTCGGATTCGCAAACAACTCCCATCGCTATCCGACTACCTTAAACAACCCCAGGCAGCCTATGACGCCAAGATAAGTATAATCAAATGGTTACAGTATCAATACTTTGGTGCATATATACAATTTTACAAAAAACATAGTTTCTTTCCCAAAGACTGTACGCTTCTCAATCTTTCTCCTTTCATGGATAGCGAGGACATCTTACGAGTCGGAGGACGACTTCAACAAGCTGACATTTCGTTCAACACAAAACACCCGATAATCATACCTAAAGGGCATATAATCACTCAACTTATTATCGTCGACGCGCACAAACGTTTTCTGCATGCAGGGGTATCGACCCTCTTTGCCCTTATTCGCCAAGAATATTGGATAATCGGGTGCCGAAACCTACTTCGCAAAATCGTTCACGACTGTGTTCCCTGTTTTCGTCAAAGAAAAGCGACCGCCACTCAGCTGATGGGTAATCTTCCCCCACAACGACTTCAGTCTTGCCGACCGTTTACACATTGCGGTTGTGATTACGCCGGTCCCATTACTCTTAAAGTGAAGTCGGGCAGAAAAAGTTCAGTAACCAAAGGCTTTATCGCGTTATTCGTTTGCTTCGTGACGAAAGCGATTCATTTAGAACTTGTTAGCGATCTAACCACCGAAGCCTTCCTTGCCGCTTTCCATCGCTTTGTTTCACGCCGCGGAAAACCCTCGCACATGTATTCCGATAATGGAACAAACTTTCGCGGATGCAATCGCTTATTATCGGAGATGCATGAACTCGTTCTTTCGGAACATCATAATTCGCTGGTAGCGGAATCATTAGCGCGCGACGGAACTACATGGCATTTCATCCCACCTTCTGCACCTCACTTCGGAGGTTTGTGGGAGGCGGGGGTAAAGTCGGTGAAACAGCATCTTCGTCGAGTCATAGGAGCTGATATTCTTACTTTCGAGCAGTATTATACGCTGCTAACGCAAATCGAAGCGTTGCTAAATTCACGGCCCCTATGCCAAATATCTGACACTGATTTAGATCCGCTAACCCCCGCTCATTTCATTCTAGGTGAGTCGTTTGCAGCTGTACCGGAGCCTATGCTTGACGTTCCAACTAATCGGTTGTCGTGCTGGAAAAATCTACAAGCCAAAATTCAAGGATATTGGAGGCGCTGGCACATTGAGTACCTGACGTCTATGCAACAACGTCCCCGCTGGCAGCAAGCAGAAGCCAACATCAAAGTCAACGACCTGGTCGTCATAAAAGACTCCAACCTCCCACCCGGCAAATGGGCTATGGGGCGCGTCTCCGAAGTTCACCCAGGCCAGGACGGCCTTGTTCGAGTTGTAACTTTGCGAACGGCCAGCGGCACTTTCAAACGTCCCATTCATAAACTGGCAGTGCTACCTGTGTGCTGAAACGTTGTTCCAGGGGCGGCGGAATGTTTTGGATTCTATTCTATTTTTTTTTTTTTTTCCTCATTATATTTCATATTCTTTAAATTTAAATCTAATAATTTAATTCACATATTTTGTTACGCTCGTTGCTATACAACAACCCTGATGTAACTGTAAGCAAATTCATGCAAGCACAATCCTGATGTCTAGACAGGAATCACGATCGATCGTTCAAGCAAGGGCAGCTGCATGTAAGCTTGGTACTGCTATACACCCGATGCCAGTGTCTAGACGGCACACACGAAAATATAAAGGACATCTGCACATTGACTGGCAATGCGATATGCGACAGCGAATAAGATGGGAATGGGATAATTGTGGGGCATTGATAATTGAGGAGTCGAACCGTCGACATCAATAAAAATATTAAAATTAAGATTAGTCTTTTATTTACTTATTATACTTATTTTTTTAGAATTCTCCTCGATCCTTAATTACACTGCTTTTTCATTCAAGCTCTCTATTCCCCTACCAAGTGCAATGGATTTTGAACAGCCCATTTGTTCATCTGTTTTATACACTCCAAACATGCATATGTGTCGATGTTCATTACTTCATCATACCAGGAAGTGATGCCCGCTTGACTTCTAGGAGATACTTTGCGGAATTTTCCATCAGGAATCCATGAAGACAGCGATTTATCACTAAATGCTAAATAGAAGCTACACTTTTTTAATGTTAACGTTTTCTTTCTCCCATCCACAGGGTTACTAATATCGCTGAACTCATTTCTTATTTCTATGTATAAAGTTCAGGTACATACCTTTTCCTTTTCTGACAAAAAATCCGAAGTAATCTACTTCGGACATTTGAGAACCCACAGAAGCTTTATTAGCCATCATCTCACTTTCAACACTTGACCTGTCCTGAAAAAGTACACCTCAGCTAGAAGAATGTAAATTTCAATTCAATTCAATTTGGCAAGGCACAAATAGGACCAAAGTTCTTTTGTAGTACATGAAAGCTCATAGCAAAATAATAAGGCACATTAAATTGATTTATAAAAAAAGGAAGTACAATTTTAATGTTCAATTGAATGTGAACGAATAATAAAACTACTGGGTTGGAACTAAATCTTCAATTAAATAAAAAATATTCATGTCGGTGCAAAGTATACACAATCCTGACTGTTAAGGGCTCTTTTAACTCAATCTTTGGTGTTCATACGCGGCACGTTTTATGTGAAACGTAGAAAAATCAAGACCAAGCTCGACTAAGCTTTAAATCTGCGTATTCTACTTCGTCTTAAAAAAAAACAGACCTCCTGTGGCAGTCTTTAAAGTGTCCACTCGGAGCACAATTTCGCCACAGCTTAAAGCCATCATTTGATGAAAATTTTCTGTGCATCCTTCGAAATTTTCCCTGAGTGTATATCGATAGAAAGGATATTGCTATAGGAATAAAAAAAATTTATGTTTTTAGTGGGTCATAAACTTGATTTGGCACCCACCATTGGGCATCACCAGCCAAACAAAAGGAAGACCGATAGAGCCGTATGTCGTATATCCCCGGAATAAGAATTATTCTTCCTCCATCTATGGTATATGGATTGTATCCTGTCCGCACAGTGCTCTGAAATAGTTGATGAGCTCGTAAAACAAGACAGTTTAGGTTGATGTTAGCTTCGGAACGGTACTTTACCAAAAAGAGGTTAGCTGTACAAGGATCTGATTCTCTATTGCCAGTTTTTATGAAGTCACAATTTTATTGTGCCAGATATAAATGTGTGTTCCAGTTTATGGCATACGGAAGTGTTAAACAATCTTTACAAAGTTTATCTACGGTTCTACCTTCCAATTCAGGTGAAGCTTGAGTTTGTCCTTGCTCACCGCGTGGACCGCACCCGTGCGAAATATAAAATTCCTTAAGGCGATGATAAAATGCACAAGAAGTGGGACAATCTCAGCAAGAATGCGCAAGGATGGAATTCAGATTCGATTGGGAAGAGAATTCGGTCAGTGGAAATAATTCCCTTTTTATGATGGTTAGAGAATCCATTAGAATGGAAATTCTACACGATTATGGACAGATGATAAGTAAAGAACGCTCTGAAAGCCACTAGGTTACTCTAAGGGAATCGTAAATTGAATGAAGTTGTTGATCTGATTTTAATGTCATGACGTTGCCTGGAGGTAGGCAAGTATCGGCAGAAGGTAGATAATCCGATGAACAGTGAAGAGGATTGTTACTCGTTCTTTAATGGATTATTAAGATCATGCGGTCCGCAACAAAAGCAGGATGATTTCTGTTAATCTACAATAGATTTTCAGTTGACAATAAGCAGATAAAAAGAAGACATCTCAAAGCACCCCTCCAGATGGGCTCGCATTTCTCATGACTATTTGGTATTTCGCACCTGTAAACAAAAAAAAATATATATTACCCAACCGGTAAGCAATTCATCACATTCTCTGCCCTCAGCGCGCAGGAAGACAAGGAAAGTGAATGGCGAACACAAGTTAGCATTGCGACACAAATCTTAGACGAAAAATTACATTTTTCACCTCCGGATACGTGCTATGAAATATGGAGCAACAAGCAGAAACAACCTCCCCCCGCAATCTTGTGTGCGAGTTGGAACGCTGCCAGGAAGTCTGAAAAATTGCAGAAAGTTATTCACTCCTCCCGGCAACTTTAATTTTATCCTTCTTCAGGTGTTCACAGTATTTCAGTGTTTTCACTTTATTTCTGCTTACTGAGCGAACGCTGTATGTGAGTTTTTCCCGTGCAAATGAATTTGTTGGAATTTTTCGTAGGTAAGGGTGCGCCAGTATACAAGCACATGGAAGGTGGAAATTGATACCCACGCACAGTAACAGATGTAGGGCGGGCTGAAGATGACGTCTTCCAATGATGCTATGGTTCATTGAGAACAAATTTATTCTTAAGGTGACAGTTAGATACTAATATGCTGTGTATTAGAGCAAATGGTTGTTGTTACATAGGGGGAAACCGATGGTTATGTCAATATAATTGCTTTCCGTTGTTAAGGGGAATTAATAAATAATGCTGACACAGCCTGTGTTCAAATTTGTATATTTGTTAGTGAGTTTGTTCCTAGGGAATATTTGTTTTTCTGTCAAGACATTTCTTACCCAAAAATATGCCATCAGAGCAAAGGAGTATATGTTTGGAAGTACATGTGAATGTAGCACTGAATCACATTCAAACAATTACGTCAAAAATTTCACTATTTTCCTGGTAATGACTTTTCGAAGCTCTTCCAGAGTCATAGGCGCCTGCGGAACACTGAAATTTAATTTTGGCACAGGGTAATTTGCTAATTTGTTTAAGTTTGCATTGTATTCCTTAAACAAAATATTCTAAAAAGCACACTATCTTATTTCATCACAAAAATTAGCAATAACCAAATTCACATATTGGAAGCGACACTGAATTCATTCATTCTGACTGACGTTTCGTTTTCTTTTGTTCCCGTCATAATAATTCAAATTCGTATTTTTTCTCTTGTACTGTCACTTTATATTTATGCTGCCTTAGTTCTCTTTATTTTTTTTTTTTAAATTTTCTCCGAAGGGCCCGCACTTTTGGAAATGGGCCTCAGAATGGCCCTGAATATTTTTTACTTTTTGACAATGCTGACAATTAAAAGGTTTTTATTTGCAAATGATAGCATTTGAAAAATGTTTCAAGCACCTTCTTCAATTAAACCAAGTAAAAGTGTTATTTGATACCCTCCACTGCATACAAGTCATGCAAAATTTGTTTTGTATGGGAGGTACCAGAACTACTTGACCGACATAGCTCAATTTTAATATCGTCCTAACGACGATAAAAATAAGTGCTTTCACCAAACTTCATTCGTCTAGGCTGATTCCTTTGGGCGCTATCGTGCTTTCAACCGACAGGGAGGCATATGGGTCTAATATTGATTTTGTATGGGAGGTACCCGAACTACTTGACCGACATAGCCCATTTTCAATACCAACCTGACGACGATAAAAAGAAGTCCTTTCACCAAATTTCATTCGCCTATGTCAATTCTTTTGGGCGCTATCGTGCTTTCAACAGACAGACAGACGGGCATGGCTAAATCGATTCAGAATGTGATCCTGATTCAGAATATATATACTTTATGAGGTCTCCGGTGACCCCTTCTTGGTGTTACAAATGTAAAGGCAAAGTCAATATACCTTCCTGTGGAGGGTATAAAAAGAAGCAACATCGCAAAAAGGTGTGGCAAACTCTTGAAAAAAGTGCCAAATTGCAACTTTAGTCGCTGCTGATAGCTATCCAGAATTTTTGTCGTTAACTTCTTCGATTATTTTAAGTACCGTTCAAGTCAATTATGTCATACTACCTGCTGTTCGTGTTCACCATTCTGTGATATTTCAGAAGGCGACTGTTACTTTTTGCAATAATTTTCGAACATCATTAAAACGCAGTCTGTAATAAATGTGCACATCTCACGCTGAAGTTTTCACGCGCCTTGTGGTTGCTACCTAAGCTGACCCGAAGGTTAACTTAATGAAGCTCTTCAAAAGAACAATATTTATGTCCATTTTGCCCAGTGCTGAGTTATCTACACCTCAAATCGGTAGAGAAATGTAAGTAAATCAAAAAAAAAAAAAAACTTCCGACAACCAACCCAACGGATTTCCCATTTTACTCTGAAAACAAAAAGCGAACAAAAAAAACGAACAAAACATACACAAAATTCTAATGAACTTAACCTCTACTCTATGTATGATAGGATATGAACTGGCTCAGTGAAAAGTTTCCCCACCGATACCCTAATAACACATGCTTCATATGTTTTATTGCAAAACTCTTCAACACTCTCCTGCAAAAGTGGCAGCGAAACATTATCTCGGAGACCTTCCAGATGTGCCGATTGAACCATAACGCCGTAGCACCATAAACTTCGACCTAACAGAAAACTCTAGAGATTCTTGAAATCCCACCCACACACCACACGAATCGAAGCATCCCTATCTGCCGCCATATATAACTTTCTGTGTAGATGGGTTCTATACTGCGCCTTTGACTTTGGCGGAGAAACTTTTTCCTTAAACCGGGATAGCTAGCTATAATGACGCCGCTAACTTGTATGTTAGTATATGTTGTATTGTGGGGCTTTTAAAAAATCCAATTTTCATGAAATTTCTCACATCCCCTGCCGCGTGACATTCAATTATATACACCTTGAACATATCCTGGTACAGTGTATAGGTACTCAAACGCATCTGCGGGAATATACCACGTGTTCTGGCAAATGTCTAATGCGAAATTAATTAGTTCTTCTGTTTTTGCACGTACTTGTTGCGGTTGATATCCTGGAATACTCATGTGGCACAACCAATATACGGTTTCACCTCTTCACATAGTTTGCTTCGTGTACCCACTTCTGCCCCTTCATCTGTTGTTGAGAAGAAGAAACGTTCTTATGTTCGTAGGTTGGTAGGTTCTTGGGATCCATCGCTGAATGTTGTATTATCCGTACAAAGTTTTCATCTCATGAGCTATATTGTTGGATTTTGCAGAAGATTCGTTCTAAGTAAACTACACGGCAGTAAAATTACTTGTGCTGCCGCGTGTGCCGAGTGTCGACGCATATTTGTTCGGTGGATGTAAGTTTGGTTGCTTGCAGCTTTTGTATACCTTTCTCGCACGTATACACGATGGCGATGGCAGGTCGAGATTGTGATAACGGGTGTAGACACAGTTGATGGTACGCATCGAAGTAGCAATGCTTCGCATTAGAGTGTGTTTGCTTTAGGGCTTTCCAATTTTGCGATGGTGGCCTGGGGTTTTTTAATGCGAGTAGAAGGTAATGCCAGGATGGCATTCTTCGTTCTATCACTAAAACCCCAGACTCAATTCCATCACCCAAACCGAAAAGATGGTATTTCCCTTTAAACTAGGAAATGCTTTATAAGACAGGCAGAAATATGGCTCTTCCCCTTTAACTACGACATGCAGTAAGAAAAGCAGAAATTCTGACACCACAGGAGCTTAGTTGGATATCAATTTTATCAAAGTAACAAACAGTGTCATCATTTTCGCAATGACAAAGATATTTAATATTCAGAAAGGCAGAAAAAAAAAACTCCTATTCCAATTCAAATTATCACATCTTGTCCGTCGACGTATGTCCTTGCACACAAACGCAAACACACAAATTTCTCAACTGTGTTGTTATCACAAATATTTAGCATAAAAATGCCTCCCAGCTGAAACACCCATCTTAACAACCAACAACATACAATAGAACTAAGGCATCTTATACCGGATTGCCATTAATATTTTACTGGTCTATCTCTGTAGTATTTATTGCACCCAAAGGACTAGAATGCTGTCGTACTCAATACAACAAGATAAATGGTTCATCATAAAATATGAATAATCCCAAAACAATGTATAAATTAATCCGGAATATAAATATCCATGTATCCGAATCAGAGGATCAGATTAACCTTCATCGGGTCAATAATACCGGCAGTGTCCATCAAAATAGTCTCATTTATTATTATCTTGCAAGCACCCAAAAGTTTATCAGAAATTTACATAAAACTCGGTCACTTCTTGTTCGTAGTACTGGCCGTAATTGAAAGTCCCTTTGCAAGGATAAAAACTGAAAGAAATTTAGGCAATTATTATTTGAGTAAAATTTTTTTCATTTCAAATGAATCAATTAAACAAAGCAAATACTGGTTTTATTCAATTTAATTTTTGATTAGTGTTCCACGGCATTGTGGATGAGTACTGAATTTTTTCGTTCAGGAAAATTATTTCCTTTTTGGCTGTAGGTATAACATGTATGAACCTGGGCGCAACCCTATGCAAATAAATGGTCGCCATATAAATATATACCTACAGGAGCGCGACATTGAGCCTTACCATAAATTTCAAATCGAGACTAAAATTTATAACTAGTGGACATCGGCAGTATGTATTAGTTTAAAGGTTATCCCCCACACATATTTCTTTATCTATCTCTTTGTTGAACATTTTGATGGTTGGATTTTCGGTGGCTTGCCATAGTGCAGAAAGAAAAGTCATAGCAATCAGTACATACAGCAACGACGTTTACAAGTTGGGAAGTCAAGGTCGGTTTCTTCGACAGACATTGTATTTAAAAATTAGCTCAAATACGATTTAGCTGCTTAGAAAATCTATACACAGTGGACGTCCATTACAACGAATACCCGATATAGCGAATTTGCGATATAACGAAAGCTTTTTAAATTTACTATCCGATATAACGAACGTAGATATAAATTGAATCAAAAACCGTGGAAGTTTTTAAATGGCAGGACCATCATCTATAAAATTTTACATTAAATAAAAACGATTAAATAAACACGTTTTTTAATGACTTATTTAAAGGAAAAAGTATACAAATTGGATTGATAAAAGAAAGTATACTTTTGGACCCGATAGGTGACACTGTTGTCGATCTGCGAAGCTACTCAACCATTTCAATGAAATTTGTTGGATATGTATGGTTGTCTCCAACTTGAAAGATAGAATACTTTTGGAACCGATAGGTGTAACTTTGCAAAAGATAAGCGGTATACGAAAACAGGTTGAGGCACCTCCCATTCAAAACAACAAAAAATACAAACGATATTTCTAAAGTTTTATAGATAATTCAAATTATTAATGGACATTGTCCAAATTAGGAATTTGGGAAAAGTTGGTAGGACTTAATACAAAGGCACGGACAAAACCGGGTGTGTGCAGCTACACCCAGAGAAAAAACAACGTTAAATCAAAGAAAACCACTTTGAATTAAATATTTTTCGGAATGATTTAGCATCGACTACGAACATTTTTAAATCAAAGTGGCATAACATTAATTCAAAGGGTCTCCCTTCTCTAAATGCATATATTTTTAATTTGATCCAACCACGTATGTGTCGGCGCAATGGCTTAGTGGTTAGTGTGTTGGACTACTAAGCGAGGGGTCCCAGGTTCGAATCCCGAGAAAAAACCCAAATTCCAACTTAAGGTTTTTTTCGCTGCGCCACCTCTCGCGAACGTCTGACAAACATCCGAGAGTATAACTGTCATGAAAGAGCTTCTCAATTGGCCGTTTGGACTCGGCATAAAATTGTAGATCCCTTCCATTCGTCCCAAAAATAAAAACTCACACAAGACGAATGGTTGTGAGAAGCTAGGCTTGGGTCCATACGGACCTGTTCCGCCAATTATTTTTTTTTTTTTTTTTTTATAACCACGTATGTACCTCGATTTGACGTGGAATCATGCTTAAATGTCAACGTGAATACATTTCACTTTGAATCTACGTTGACTTAATTTAAAATTACATTGCGTATTTAAAGCAAATAAATGTTTTAACTTGAAAAGGAATATTCTTTATTAAAGTTTATTCAACGTAAAATCAAATAGAACATATTACATTTTAGTTTGCATTTTTTCCCTGAGTGTATATATTTATAAAATACATTGACGTCCGTATATGCACTTATAACACGGGAACGAATTTGTTTGAGCTCGGTTGATTCGTATTAACCCAAGGAGGCACATATATTAATTTTTGTGGTAAAAACAAAACTTGAGGGATATGACATTTGAAATTAAGTTTTTTTTATGGAAAACCGCCCTTTGAAAAAAAATAGACTGGTTACAAAAACGGGTAGTGTCACTTCCAATACAAAAAAAAAATTATTTGAAATTCTTAATTTTTAAATTCTTTGGATACACAATTTGAAATTGAAAGTCGGCTCAGATGTTATTTTATTGCGCAACCTCAATGCACCGAAACTTTGTAACGGAACGCGTTTGATTTTATTAAGTGTCATGCCTCAAGCAAGCGACGATTTTGAGGGGAAATTCAAAATGCAAACATTCTCATTCCGCGAATTCCGCTTATTCGGAACGAATTGCCATTCGTATTTAAGCGTCTTCAATTTTCCGTGCGTCTCGCTCTTGCTACGACAATTAATAAGTCGCAAGGACAATCACTGGTTATTTGTGGCATCAATCTTGAATTCCCATGTCGGTTGGCCGACATGTCAATTATTGCGGTTTGATTGCAACACTCTATTCACACTTCATTTATTTCTATTGTATTTAATATAGAATTTGAATTGGCCAAACTACTAAAGCAGCATGAACATTGTGCGCGGAATTATTATTTTCATTACATTAATGAATTTGGGCGGAACAAAGTTCGCCGGGTCAGATAGTAATTTATATAACTAATAAGTAGCAAGAGATTTCGATCAAAAAAAAAAAAAGAGAAAAAGAAGAAGCACTTTGTATCGCACTGTACAATAATTCGATAGTTCAAACGGATCTAACGAACGAAAATCAATTCCAAATCAATTTTCTTTCTATGGAGCTTTCGAAGAGCTTACTAAAATCTGAAAACGACTGGTTTCCAATGCGGAAAATGTCCTCCGAAACTTGAATTAGCGTTAAAAAAAAAAAACTATTAAGCACAGACTTACCATTTCCATGGAAATAGAAAACATAAAAATCACTTTAATTGTGTACCAATTTAATGGAGCCTCAATTAAGTCAACAAGCCTCACAGCGTTCATTAAATCCGTTTTTAATTACATCGACAATGCCGTTCAATAAATTAATTAAAAATGTTTCGCATGCGCTAAGGCTTAAATCGGATTAAATATCGACTGAATGGGACAGCGCTTTGAATGCTGATTGGCCAATTATTGCCAGACACCTCTCTCCTGATAAAATCAAACACATTTTCAAAGTGCTACGATTATCAGCCATGTGTGCACTGAAAAACACCCGAACCAAGGAACCCATACTAATTATCAACATTTGAACTGCTTTGACACCATCGCTCCGTTAGTCCTTATTTGGGTCGCAGAATATCTGCGAATAATTTATGCGCTAGCATGTCCGTTTCGTACAGCGTACTTAAAGTTGTTTACAAATTCCACACAGTCTAGGAGTTTGCAAATAATTTCTAAAGAATAATTCATATGATTTGACTGAAGTGGTTAAAGTTATACTTACCTTGCCCACAGGGGAATCATGATTGTGCATTTCATAAGTGGGGGTAATAATATTTTACTTCAGAAATGTCATTGAACTGCTGCGGTAGTAGATATGATGGGCGCGTACCGGTGCTGCGCTAGATAGTCTATTTATAAGAAATCTCATAACTTCCATGTCATTGAAACGTTAAAAATTTATTGAGTTGGCGATTTATTATTATAGCAGTGCATGTTAGACGGGCCATACTCGAGAGAAAAAGGTTGAAAATTGTAGCATGTATTGCATTTTGTTGTGGCCAAATTTAACTATGAATTCTAATATTAAAAAGTTGCAAATTCAGAGAATGTGAAGTAAAGTTCTGTCTTCTGTGTAGAATGGTGAGATAGATTTAGATTTAGATTAAGATTCCTTGTTTGGGGAGGTGAAAGCAGGGAACCATTACACTGGCGGCTACATTGGGCCTATTATATTTATCTCCTATTAGAGCTCGCTAATGATACCGGACTTGGTGATGAGTCCTCGTAGATCTTTGAGTGGGCTGTCAGATATGTTCTCTGGCTCAAGGTAGAGGAGTTTACCTATGACACATGCGGAGAATAGATACCTACCTGTATTTGCAGAAATCTTAAATTCTTATTCGTATTCCAATATTGCCAAAAGAACTCCTGGCAAGTTTACCGAAAGTTTTCCTAAATACGGGCGGTCACCACGAAATGTGTTGTCTATAGGTCTCCAAAAATGTCGCTTCCCAGAGCTGGTTTTTCAATGGCCGTTATTTTTTTTCTAAATATTGACAGCTACTGTTATTGCTATTAGTCTGATGAATTTAATATTTAGGACTTGCCGTGAGTCGTCTCGTCGAGGTTTTGGAAAGTTCTAGATCTTATTGCAAAGTTAAAAATAAAAACAACAAAGACCCGAATAGAAATTTCTTACATCTTACTTCTTTTTCTAACGCAGAGCTCAAGGAAGTCAGCAAAAATCTTTATGAAACAAATTTAAATTGTATGTACTGATTTCAGCCGCTAAATATTTTTCATTTGAATTTTCATAACGAAATGTTCATACTCTAGAACTAAATGTTATCATTATATTAATACGAGAACATCAAAAGAAATGAGGAGAATGAAACTTATATCATTCGAGAGGTACTGTGCCATAGATGTGCACAAATTGAGGGTATATGTTGCCTTTAATGGTTGGTAAAATTAAGTTAACAATTCCCAATAAAAAATGCTTATAAGTTCATTGAAAGCATTTTGGTAACGTTCAGCTTGTCGCCGCCATTGCCATTGTAACGTATTCACATATTATATCACCTTAGATTAGAACCTATTTTTGAAGGAATTCAATTTGCCTTCCCCTAAAAGTAAGCAACGCATAATTTTAATTCAACAGCATATTATCTGCGAGTTGTTGACAACCACTATGTTAGGTACTTTGGAAAATATACATATTTCGACAAATATTTTGCTCTAAATTCTTGCAACAGTGATATAGTAACATATAAAAAAATCAGGAGTAAAACTTAGTTTCTTGATGTCGCTTTTTCGTTTTTATAAAAAACAACATAAATATCGAAAATTGTGTTCCTTTTTTTAGTATTACATACTTGTAAAAGGTAAGGTCGATTTTCGATCACAAGCGAAACTAGTTTAATTAAATTTGAGGCAAAATACAAATTTGTATGTACATAGTTCACATGAGTCACATAGTCAAATTTATGCTTACTCTTGGGGTTGGTCTTGGTCTGTAGAACTAGGAAATATTCATTCGGTCTTCTTTGTTGGTTTATGTGACTGTTTTCCCGGTTTTCTGTCAAGGGAAAAACTTCTTACTGCCATTGAAAGTTCTATAACAATATCGTTTACATTTTGTAAATACTCTTGAATAAGTCAAATACACTTTCATGTGTTTTGTATAGACATTTCTCGCCAAATAATAAGCAAATTCATCAGCCCAATGTGTATAAACTTAGATAGAAAAACTTTCGGGCATTGTATGCATAAATTTGCTATTTTGTTTCACCTGCGGCTTTTCGCCATTAAACTTGAAGAACTGCATCGTACTCAGAGTTGCTCTTAAAGTTCTTCAGAATAACAAATTCGATCTAAACTCATAAGACCCCAAAGAAGATTAATATTCTTCCTTGATTGCATATGTATATTTCTACATTCACACAACATGTCCATGTCCATTACGCAGCACATAAGAGAAACATAATTCAATAAGAAGAAAACTTCTACCATAACTAGCTTATGGCATCGTGGTGCCTTTGAAGTGGCGACACCGCACCGAATGGCTCCAAGTTCCAACGGATACAATCGACAACGCCATGATAAACTCACTCCTATAAGGATTTCTTCGCCAAAGAAACAGACAAAGAAATCTTGTAGAGATTTTATTTTATTATCCACTCACGTACGTACTTGACTTATGATTATCATCGTGTTTATTTCCAGTGCTGTTGAAATCTCTGTTTATCACTTCGTTCCCGTACCGCTGCGCTGCTCTGACGGGTTGTGACCATAAAATCCGCTACCAAAGAGATTATTACCGGGGGATTATTAAAGTTTGTTTCAGTTGTACGAGACGAGAAAGCTGAAGCAATACAACCGTTCTATTGTTATAACATCCGTGTGCAATTCAGCGTGGTGCCGTATTTAAGCGTTTCAAGCACCCCGTTTGGCAATTTCTTGGGTTCCTTTGATATGAGTATGAGTAATGTTAAGGAAGATATAAGGATAACGCTAATAAAGCCGATGAACATCAGATTGCTGAAAAAAATGTATTTTATTTTTGTTATCAGATATAAAGTGGGTGGTATAGGTTTTTCTGATCTGCAATCCACCCAAGGATATTTGCTAACAGAAAGGGATCCGTGGATATTTTTAAAGAAATTCTCGTTCAATAAGGAGCCCATTGTAAGAAAACAACTGAAAAACAAGTAAAAGTGTTATCATCGGCCTGGCCGATGCTTTGATACCTTCCACTGAATACAAGTCATGCAAAATTGGTTTTGTATGGGAGGTACCAGAACTACTTACCGACATAGCCCAATTTTAATATCAACCTGACGACGATAAAAGTAAGTCCTCTTACAAAATTTCACTTGCCTAGGTGGATTCTTTTGGACGCTATCGTGTTTTCAACAGTCAGAGAGACACATGGGTCTACTATTGATTTTGTATGGGAGGTACCAGAACTTTCATTGCTTTCACCAAATTTCATTCGCCTATGTCAATTCTTTTGGACACTTATCGTGCTTTCAAAAGACAGACAGACGGACCTGGCTAAATCGATTCAGAATGTGATGCTGATTCAGATTATATATACTTTATGAAGTCTCCGGTGACTGCTTCTTCTTTGTAATGACAAAGTGAATATACCTTCCTGTGGAGGCTATAATGAAGTATTGAAATAGGTATGTAGTTAAATTTTGTTTGAGATCACCTTAGCCCATATTAAAGCCTAGTGCTGTTGTAGAACGAAAAATCCCATACAAAAGTGACGCCACGAAATCAAGTACGAAAAATTATTTTGCAGGCGCCACTCTGATGCGAAATGAACCAAAAATTGGGCAATTTTAGTAGACTGGTACCATTCTCCACTCTTTTTTTCGCATACAATTTATTGCCCCAGACATTATCTGCTTCCGAAAAATGACCATTTTTTTTAAATTTATATTCCTACGAATTGAAGGAGGAATATCAGGAAGATGGCCAACCATCAATAGCACCAGTACCGGAATAATTTTAATTATAACTGCTTTCTATTACAAAATAAAAACTCTGGCTTTTGGCAAATGTTACTTACTGCATAGCAGCTGATGGAACTCTTCTCAAATTATTTTTCGCAGACTTTTCGCTGTCCTTTTGGAGACCGATGGTAAACTTCGTTCCGAAGCATCAACGTACTAGGCTTTAACAATAATTGAATAGGCTATATCAAACCAGAACTTGTACAGTGATGGAAAAACGTGCAGATGAATCCTGTCAGAGGGTAGGGTAGGGTACGACTAGAAAAACGAGGAAATGGGCTGTCAGAATCAGACTACTTTAATCACTGAAAAACACTGCCCCCTGCGGCTGCCTTTTCCGAAGTCTGAAAGGTGCTCACCTAAGCTTGCAATTTACCTGTGGTTATTCATATAATTCATTTTTCAGTAGTCAAATACATTAATAATTCAGTAAAAACTAAGATGAATACGTCCCAGTCTCCCAGTCGAATCAATTGTGCTTGAAAAAGTTCCCAGTTATACGTAGTAGGTTCGGTCTTTCAACCATGGTTAATATTGTTACGTTGTTTTGGATTCCATACCTATATTTTACAGTGACCTCATCATTATTTTTGTTCACACACACATAGGAAACACGTTCGTTGTTAAATTGAAACCAGGAGGCTGGATAATTTTAAATTAAATTATATTATTAAGCTTAGTACGCTGCTCGAGTTAAATTTTCGCTCCCATACAAAATTTTCTCCAAAATTTAGCTGAGCTAAACTTAAGCGAACATATTTAGCTGAGTTGTAAGCAACGCGAGCTAAATAATCAAACTTTTGTTTCAGAATGTACTTCATGTGTCTGTCAAAATTTAGCGTGCCCATTAATGGGGACGTTCAAGCATCTAGTTTAGTAAGTCTGACAGCTCTCTCACTAAGTTAATCTCGGTTTTGATTGGTCGAAATCGGTCATGTGAGCAGCTGTTTCAGTTGACGTTTATGGAGGCGTAGCCGACGAATCTAGTCAAGGAATTCCTGACTGAGTACTTAGTTGACAGTTCTCATAGGTGGATGACATAGAAAAAGTGACGTTCCCAACCAATCTAGTTTTTGCGTTCAGGTTACATCTCATCCAGACCAATCTAGTCGACTTAAGATGACTAGATTCTTGAATGCTGCCAATGGCAGCACATTTTCTGAAGCTAAATTTTGACAGACACATGAAGTACATTCTGAAACATAAGTTTGATTATTTAGCTCGAGTTGCGTACGAGTTGAGTGTTTTGTGTTCTGTTGTGGAAAAGTATGCAAAGATGAACTTTTTTAATTATTACATGGACGAGATATCAGAAATATACGAGATATCAATCAGAAATAGAGAGAATTAAATTTTCGAAAGAAGTTTTTTTTCAAAGAACAGCTGTTTTCTATACTCTATCTCAAAATTTAGGTAGGACTTTAGCTGATGTTTTGAGAGAAAAGTTGGAGACCAGATAAAATTTGTTTAGCTCGAGCAGCGTACTAAGCTTTAATCACATGAAATATTGAAAAACAATTTATTTACAACATTTTTTGTTGCCGGGATACTTCGAAAAAAAAAAAAAAATAATTTTGTGTAAAGTACTAAAATTTGAGAAAAAAAAAATTTGGCAAAAAATTTGATAGTCGGAGAGAGAGAGAGAGAGAGCTATGGTGCAATATGAGACGTCAATCTTAACAATAATTAACCATTGTTGAGAAACCGAACGTACGGTGTCCCGGTTGTGAGCCTTACTTTAAATTTCACAAAGGTAAGTATATAGTATATCTACTTTTTAAATTCTGTCTGTCTCATTTTAATTGCACTCAAGTGCTTCTTTGTATTCTGCAATTGTTCATCTTAAACGTTGCATTGAGTTCTATTTAAAATTAAAACTTTAATCAGAGTTTGACGTGTCATTTGTCATTTGCTCTTATAAAAAATGACGCAATTTTCTCTATACATACACCTATACGAATGCATTCCGACTCGACTCTGAGATTACTATAAAAATCAATTACGAGGTTATCTATCTTTAATTAAAACAAATGTTCCTCTGTGAATAATTCTTTAACCTACAACGTAGAAGGCCTTATCTGACCAATTTAGCAATTACAACATTAATTAATTGCACATCTCAAAACTGTGTTGAACTTGATTGATGATCTTTAGGAGACTATTTTGCTATGCGCCCCGTTTGTTAAAAAAGTTCAAGTTTAGGGTCAGTTTTTACCAGACTTGCTTGTTATTTAATATTCTTCGAGATGGGAAAGCAATAAAAACAGAAGTGTGCTGCTAACTTCTCTTATCAGGCTTTCGGCAGAAAAAAACATTGCTAACAAATACATATACAGGTGGCGTTAAAGTGGACCGTGGGAGTGCTTATGAATTTGTGTAAGAGCAACAGATAAGTTCACCGCATAAGCTAGTTAACAATTTTAGAAAGACACTTTTTGTCCAACTTGCTATTTGGTAAATTCAGTTTAAGCTACATGTTTACTACACCCTCTACAACTCTCCTGGGGCAAACCACCGGAAACGCAAAACTTTATGCTCTCGATTATAACCTCACCCTCAAAGCTTAAATGGCGTTCACAGGAAAGTAATGTTTATTACTTCGAACATTACGAATTGGCATAACAATGCGAATCACACTCTAGCGAACAGCAAGCTACTCAATCAATTTTTGAGGATCCCACTCGTACCCTTAGCTTAGCTGTACCGCAAGCCACATGTAAATAAATTTCATTTTATATATTACACTTCCGATTGCATTCAAGCGCATTTTTGCGCTGCCGCCACCCAACCCAATCGCCATACACGTACCTCCGGGTGATATAAAATATACACAAACATCTCCTTGTTCCTTTGTGTATCCTTGGCACCAAAGATCTCCTTTTAAGTCCGTAGTGTGTTCATGTATATTTCACCCCGCGCTTCCGTAAAGTCAAAAATCATCATCCCTCTCAAGCACACTGTATGCTTGGATTCCTTCAACAGTGCCGTACGGTTAAATCGATTGAAAATTACGGCTCTGACTCTTAAACGCAAGGCATCCGAAACTGAGCACAACGCAACAGCAATATTTACGGCGTCATCATCGTATGGTGTCCTTGGGTGTGTTGTCTGCTGTGAACAGTTGAAGATACGGCCGACGTGAGGGTGGAGTAAAATTAAGCATTTTTATGGCTGTTGGCTGATGAAAGATGCATACAAATTAAGGAACTGATCCAAGACAATACAAATGCAGACGTTCGTTTTTTGTTGTTGCGTAGCTAAGAGCAAACATAAAGGGATCCAAGGATGTGCTTTCTGCTTCTGCATATTTTTAACTTGATGAAATCCACAGACAATTTTTTTTTAGATAAAAGTACCTGGACCTACATAACATACCCCTGCGAAAATGAATGTCCCAGTTTTCTCCTTATTCGCAAATGAGTTGATTGTATGAACCCGGTGTGTTCTTGTGTGTTAGGTAATCTTTAGTGATTCATATAAATAATATACAAGCGACTGTTTTGCATTTAAATTGAGATATACAGATAAGGCGGGTGTGAATTTATTTTAAAATTGAACTGATACCCCGCAGCTTGAATAAATTCACTCTCATGGCAGATTGAAAAGCTCATCCAAATGGACAAGATTCTACCACAGAGGGATATTTGCGTTAAACGTTTATGATAACAAAAGCTACGAGTATGCGAACGTTAAAAAGGGAAACAAATTTGGCCTGTGCTATAAAAGCATATGTGTTACAGGCCTTGTATGTAAATTTATGGAATGATAAGTTGATACTTTAGGTACGATATGATGGAAGTTGAACAAAGTCCAAGGGAACTATTGTTCATATTACTATGTACCTACACCATCATTCAAAAGTCATTCTGAAAATTTCTAGCGTTCGAATAGGTGTTCTCCTGAGGGAGTATGTGGGCAGTCATTTATTTCGCTGCTCTCGGCAGATCCCGAAGGAAAAGTCAAAATTAATTAAATTTCTTAGGAAGTATAGATGGATAACAAACTTCCCGGGCTACGAACTTCAAAACGGGTCAACTGTGTGTGGTTTATGTTGGTTTAAATTACTTTTTGGAACATGTTGAAATTTATCAGCCATGACTGTTTGAGGAGGCTAATTAGTTGACAGACAGACAGACAGACAGACAGACAGACAGACAGACAGACAGACAGACAGACAGACAGACAGACAGACAGACAGACAGACAGACAGACAGACAGACAGACAGAGGAGGCCATTTTCTGGAGCCTAATTTCTTATTTAAAAAAATCGCCATTGGCTACTTTCGCCTAATTCATATTACGTTAAAAGATGGCCGACCAAAAATACGTTTCACACCTTTTTGCAGGTTAGGTAGTGCTGTCCCTTTCTGATTATTTTAGTATTGGTTATCCCGTATCCGTATAAATATAAATTACCTATACCATACTATGAAGGCTCTCTACAGGTCTTACAATTTCTTCAGACTTTTGAACGGAATTATGTGATCCTTCAGATTGACATTTTGGTTTTGGTTTATGTTTCATTTAAAATGACAATCTGAAACTAAAAATGCGCGTACATTTTTTGGTTCGTAGTCTGAAAAGAATAATCGAAGCAACAAGCAATAAAATAAGGTTATCATAGTACTTGTATAAAAAAAATATAATTAGGCCCATGAAACATGTTCTCATCCAAAACTTAGGATTATCTTTCAATTTATATCGTTTAGGTGGTCTGGTAAATATATCGATGTGATAATTACAGAACATGGTCCCCTCGATTCTGATTCCGTGAGGCGAAAACATTGAAACGCTTAGGATTTGCTCACGAATAATTTGCTTTAAATTGCAGAGGTTAAAGAAAACTTTTGAACGTTTCGCCTTGCAGAATGCCCACCCTGTTCTAGAATGACTGCTTCAATAATTGCAGCAATAACAAAATAGATTTGATCTGGATTTTTATTTCAATTAGAAAATTTTAAATTGCACGAAAATTGGTTTAAACAATTGATTTCCAAATAGTGAATTTTTAAAATCCATAAAAAAACTCAAATCCGTCTGATAAATATGAAATATGATTTGTCGGTTAAGAAAAATATGAAAAGTCCTTCTTACCAAGCGGTAATTTGATCCTTCCTAAGTTACTAAATGCAGATTGTTTGAGATATACTTGTATCTGTGACTAACCATTTTCTCTGGCTTTACGTAAATCCTCGCCCAGTTTACATTAATTAAATCGATGACCGAAAATATACCTTTACCTGCACTAACAAGGCCTTTTTAGAATTAAATGATGTCAAAGCAAGACCGTGCGCACAAAGTAGCTCACAAAGACCTCAATTCGTTCAAATTGATTCAAGTTACGTTCAATTTACCTCGACATTCGTATTGATTTCATCCGCAAAACCCCCCATAGCAACACCCCATTTTAATCATAAGCTCTTCCGTTTGATGAAAATCAATTGTGATTACGTTGCAAATCATAAAAGCACATTACCATCCAACAGTGAATGACGCACTTCAGCAGATTTGGGCGCATCTGATCGAAGGTTCTGTCATGCAATTGATGATAACGTCGAACGTGGTGGTGATGTCAGGTCTCCCCGGGGTACAACAGACAAGCACCGCTCTACATCCAAACAAGTGACAGTGATTAATTAGTCGGTGAGCAACAACCAGCAAGGCTGTATGTGATTTTTGTCGAACATCCAACGCCCATAGTTTCCATCATGAAACCCCCTCCCCCTATTGAGTATGGACCAACAATTAGGGTAACGATATGGAAGCGAGCTTGCAAAGTTCTTCCCCCTGTAGAGCAGAGGCGTGATAAATTAAGCAAATTTCATATCACAAGTTGATTTTTTGGTGTGTCGCTGTTTAAAGTCTCTTTTTTGTGATGGAAATTCCATAGAGACTCACAACCTAGAGATGCCAAAGAAATTGTTTTGCAAAAAAAACTGAAGGAAATGAAGTGAGAAATGATGAAGATCTCATGGGAGCTTGACTCAAGGTTGCTGTTATTAGTACACAGAATGGCCATTTAGAAGTTGTGATGTGATTTCAAAATATAAATTCAGTGAATTGAACTGATTAGTTCCTCACTTTTTGTGGTATTGACACAAAAATTGCCCTAAACCACTGGTTGTGTGAACACAGCGAGCTTCGCATTCATATCGAGGGGTTAGGAATAACAACAAAGACAGCATCATCTTCTTCTGGTTGTGAACCTTTGACAATCCATGAATTATTTTTTTACAGCAACCTTATACAAGAAAAGGTTGAAATGGAATTGTAGACACCACATCTCTGCGGCTATTTATTGATTAATTTTGTGTGCGATAATGTCATAGCTTATTTTTTTATTGATGGGAATACCTATACCCCAATCATCCGGGCAGGATGAATATTAAAATGCTTGATTCTAGAGCAAGATGAATGTATACGAGTAGTATTGAGGTCAATATTTTACTGTCGCTAAAAATTGGAATCTTAAAAGACAATCTAAATAAGAAAACTCCCTCAAAAAGTGCCCGTTCTTAGTTCGATCGATTTGCCATTTCTCTCAGGCGAGAAATTTAATAGATAACTAATGGAAACCCATGCAACTTTGAGTTGGCCATCTCAACCACACATAGCATCATGGTTCATGATTTAACTTTAACATTTTTGTGCAACAGGCAAAACAAAACAAGCAACTGCACAACATATATCTTTAAATAGAAAAAATTCCAAATGGAACCAGCAAGGCTACAGAGAGGATGGACAGATCTGCAACTGACATATTTTGCGAAAAGCCTTTAGTTTCAAGTCTGTATTCATATGGATGGAAAGTAAGGTAAACAATGCCGGCAAGTAGGCAAACCATTAGGAGCATCAACACTGATGGACTGCATTGCTACTGCTTTAATGGCATTGCAAGTGGTAGACAAATCGTGAAATATAGAAAGAAACACCCACTGGTGTTGAATTTTGCTTTCTATGTAACAATGGAATTTCTACAACTCGCCAATGGTTAGAATGGTGTTCGTAACAAAATTAATGTTTGCAATGCTTGTTCTACTGTGAACACATTTGGTCGCGTTTTTAGAATGGAAAAGCGCTGAGATTTTTGCCGTAGAACATTTTTCATTTTGACGGAAATTTAATGTTTAGGTGGATTTTATTCAAATTAACCCTAGATTCATAAACTATATTCATTGTTACATCATTCATAAACATAGGTCTGTGAGACCCCTTACCTTCAAAGTTATCTTATTTACTCTCTATAAAGATTTTTGCAAAAAAAAAAACACAAAGGTTACTTTAAGAAACATTTATTATAAATAAATAAAAGAAAAAAACTATAAAATTTGTTCACTCGGTGCAATCCTGACACCAGTTCCCGCGGTGCTCCCCGCACATGGGACGTTTACAGGAGGTGCAGCAAAAATCTGGTCTTACGTTTTTTTTTGTAATCGCAGAAAACACAATTTTTTCTGGGTTGATTTTCGGAGTTGACTGAAACACATGGCAAAGTATCACCTAAAATGGCATCAATATTCCTTTTTAGGCATCGCCTCAAAGTTGGTACTTCACGACAACCAGGGCTCTATCAATTTCTGTGTTATTTCCTTTACAAATGCTCGCCTTGTCAAGGGTTTTTGTTTATTACGGCTGCTATTATGTACGTGGATGACAAAAGAGTTTACTATAGACATATCTAGTATTCCAAAAAAGTAGCATAGTGGCCATCTTTGTGTCTTCCTACTGCAAGACATATTATGACACATTTGGTCAAATGTATCTACTGCGTCCTTGGTTGAATTATAAAATTCTATGATATCTGGCTTACCAGACGGTGCCAAAATTCCATTTCCGTGAGTTGTGGAAAGAAGAAGAACGTTTTTATTTTTTTTTGGCCTGAAAGATACTAATGTAGATTTGCTATCGAAACAAAACATTGAAGATCCTGTCGGTCTTGGTTGCAAAAGTTGTGGAGGGATCTCTCGCTTGTTAGATCGAATTGTACCAACAATTGTTAATTTGTATGGCTCCTGCAATAGATCTTTTGCTAATGGTACGTGGACCAGTTATCCATGGTCACATTACGATTAGTATCTCGCAGAGTTTCTGTAAGTTTCTTGACGAAAAAATATGCCAATGGTTCTCCGTTCGAATTTGTGCCCTTTCCCATATTTGGTATCGCATCTATCATATAGTCTGTCTTCGAATCACAAATGATTACTGTTTTTATTCCATATATGTCGGGTTTTGATGGTATATACATTCGAAATGGACAACGTCCACGAAAACCCAGTAGCTTTTCATCCACAGTCACAAATGAACCGGGCTTGTAACTGTCTCGACATACAGCAATAAACTTTTCCCATATTTCCCTTACTGGCGCAAACTTATCAACAGCTTTTCGATCTTCTCGGGTCGTTTTATCATCGAATCTTAAACAGTTCAGTAAAAAATCGAACCTATCTTTGGACATAACTGAATTATATTTAGTTCCACTTTCGGTTGGATCAAACAGCTCTGCGCTTGTGAGATGGTTATCTTTTTTTCTTGCAGTTAATAAAAGCAATCCTATCAAGGCATTTATTTCTTCAGTACAAGTATCACTAACTGTAGCTGTTTTATCCGTGTAATTTGCTCTTTTAGTAGAGATCTCTGTATTGGTGTGCAATACAATGATATTCACTATCGAATCAGAAGCAAACAATTTGAATTGGTCTCGTGGATTTATTGCATTTTTAGCTTCATTTTTCGGTCCTTGAATAATGTGAATTATGTTTCTTGGTTGAGTTCGGGAAGTGGTACCTTGGGATGGGTTTGCTGACCACTTGTGACCGTTCTTGCCTCTCAGATTGTTAATTGATGGGATAATTATACGAGCTGCTGGTTGTCCTGAACTCACCTGTTCCAAAAGAGGCTGCTCACTATCTGATGAATCGGACGAATTAATACAACGGCGACGGCGACGGCGACAAGGATTTGACGTTTGAAGAGGTTCGTCATCAGAATTACTTGAATCATCTGTAGGTCGTTCACTTTCAGTCTCTAAAATATCTTCAACTTCACTGCCAAAATCATTCGGAGGAAGAGCGTCTTCATCGTCTCTGGTTAATAGTGAATATATTTCTTCTGTGCTTAGAGTAGCCATGCTGAAGAACAAATCAAATGAAATAATATTTCAGCGACACCAAATAAAATTGATTGCAAATTTATAATTAGCAAAGCGATTTACCAACCAAAATTAAAATAACGAATATGTATACTAGATAGTAATTATCAAAACTAATAACTATGTGCGCAATTTATAATAGAACATATATGGATTAGTATATATAGTCCTTTCTATGAAATTCCCGCACATTCAGTTCAGTTTATAAGGTAAATATAAAACACGCAACTATAAAAAATTGTAACACTATTCATAAACATACGTACCTCAGACCCCTTGCATGTAAAATATCTAAAAATAAAAAAAAACTAAACGTCTATGCACCAACGAAACTTGCGCGACACTAAGCTCTCTTTGTTTTAGGAAGGTACTGAGATGCACGTGTTTATATCTCTTTCACACCGCATGCTATGATTGATTAATCAACTGAGAGGGTCTGTGAGACCCATGTTTATGAATCTAGGGTTAAGGGCTAAGGATTTTAGTTTGCTTTTTCGATGCCTAGCCACCTGATTTTGTTGAACTAGAAACGACGGATAGTGGACCGATCTCATTGGAAAAAGCTTAGCCTAAGACAGCGTCACATTTTGCTCTTAAAAGTCCTGATGAAGGAACGAAACATGACAAATTCAAATCGTCTTATTTTTTTAACCCGCTTTGAAATGTCGTCGTATTCTTGGACTATACACTTTTTGTTGTAACATTTACGTTGTTTTTTTGAAACCGATTCTTATAAAATAAGGACGAAGAAGAAGATCATTAAAACAATCAGTGGACAAAAAATAAGAGCGGTTTTTTTCGGAATATGGATACAGTTATGTATTGCACTTATAACAATATAACTTATAACCTCTATACAGAAAGTGTACAAAAATTATAAATATTTAAAAAAAAAAAAAAGATCAACTCTCGATGCAGTAACTTGAGCAACCCTAATTTAGCACGTGTTCAAGATCAACGACTGTCCACTCTGTACGTTCGCATATTTTAAAATTATGTAAATGTATAAAAGAAGGAAAATTATTCCAACAGGAGATACCCGGAAATAGCCACATTCTCCATAATATCAGTGCAAAAATATTTTCTAAAGTTCACTTTAAGCACCGGCAATTTATTTGAGTTTTGCACATTATCTTGCCTTTACACAACGCGCAGCTCCTTTGAATTATTTATGTATAAAAGTTCCTCGCGATGCATTAAGGGGTAGCAATAAAATTTCCATGCCCCAGTCAACCAAAGAAACTTTTATCACATTCCATTCCAAAGGTATAAGGATTTATTCGATATTTTTCACTCAGTTTTGCATGGCATTGCTATTTCTGCTGAGCTTAAATAGATTTCGCATGCAATTACTCTCCGACTACGTAAGGATGCAACAGCGTCTGCATAAATCAAGATAACAACACATGCCTCGAAGAATTCTTGTAAAATAGCTGAGCTAATCCCAGTACAATAGGGTTCAATTTTATTGTGACCAGTGCAGCCGAAGGGATTTTGAAACAGGTAGCTGCTATACGAACTATCCCCAAGGGGATAAAAGTTTATCCTGCCAATGCGAGGACCTTCTTGCAACTTTCTACAAAAAAGCCAGTGGCCGATTTTTGTTTTTAAGAATTGCTTTGGACAAATATTTGCAATTCGCTAAGTGAAACTATTTTAATTTGAAGTGCAGCGAGCCAAGAAAGAAAATTGAATTCAACAAAAGTATAAGATTATGCAGTTTTAGTGTTACGCAGTTTCTGGAATATTTTGGGAAACCTACCGAAATGAACATATTTCATACATATTGGCCGCCTACTGCAACAACAACAGAGCACATTCAATATGCACACCGAGTTCCACAACTGAAGACATCGGAATCATAAAAACTATTCCCAACGGGCAACCAGATGGCCGAAAATTAAAATGCAACCCGAGTACGAGACGATTCATCGTTGCCCTGCTCTGGCTCTGGCACACCACGACCTCAGCTGTATTTATAAAAGACCACAGCCAAATCGAACGAGCAGAGAGTTCAATGTTCAATTCTCTTCACATCACCCAGTGCGGAGCATTTTTTAAATCAAGGACGTAGAGTCCTTTTTCCCTTTTGCTTCTTTTTAATGTATGCAATTTTGTTTGTGAAATAAAAGTCCTTCTAGCTTATTACTGATTAGATTTCGAGTCTATTACACAGCAAAAGGCTGTAGGAATTGCTACCAGATTAATGTGGGCGCCTCGCCGTGGAAACGTTCTATTTTGAAAATCCATCTATGTAGGTAGGCGCGAATAAACTACTGAATTTAATTTTGCATTTATAACCCAATTCCAGACCACATGTATTAGCAACAAAGCTTCAGGGATTTTTTCGTACAAACAAGTTCCGATAAATATACATTTAAGGGCTCTCTATATTTACATATCTTAACGTCTGCTCCTTATTCCATTCCTTGGGGCAACATGTCTTGCGAACGTTACTGTCGGAGAAGAAAAGAATCTGTTTCTTAAAGCATTACAAATCAAACGGATGAAAGGAGTACGAGTTGGTATATTATATGGGTGGTTGTTGTTGTTACACCTGAATCGGTTCAATTATGGATTGTGCAGTGCGCTCTCAAGCGCTAAAGCGGAATATTTATGATGAAATTGAAATTCCTTTTCAAATCCACATGATCTACGATAAGTAGCTATCGCCTTGAATGGCAGGGAATTTGAATAGATTCGGGACTGGAGATAGGTAGATTTGGGGACAAATACTCAATAATGCGGCGCATCCTACTCGTATTTGTTGATTTGAAAAATAAATATAAACCGAACCGTTAAGAGGTTTTATGACAATCGGTTTTTGTCCTATTGACGGTTCATGTTACCTTTGTCGCATGGTGTTCAACAAAGCAAGCTTTGTTAATTTTTATATACAAAAATGATTTCAAAAGTATGTTATTTGAGAATACATTTAATGGATTGTAAAATTATACTTTCCTTGTCATTTTGGGGGTGGGATTTGAGGTTTCAAGTTTCAACCTTTCTCTAACAATTGCAGGAAATCACGATATACGATACACCAACTTCGAACTGACTATATAAATAGATGATCTTCTGTGGCACCTACAAATATTACGGCTCGAAAGATAGATAAACAATTGCGGCGTTAGAAGTATATCTGGTAACAGAGGATATAGATTCTGGTCTCCAAGGCAGTACTATAGCAAGACATAGGGGCGGTAATTTTCAGGCCATATACATCCAAAACTGGCAATTCAAAGTTACAATCAAAACCTGAAGAGTGGTGTCCGGCTCAGCCCTCACAAAAATTAAAGTTATTGCTAATAATTCGACAAAAAGTAATTTTCAAAATAACTCATTACAATCGCCGAAATTCGAATTCACGTCGCACGTTCAAATATAAATAGGACCGGGACCGTAGTAAACAGCTATTTAGAAGATTCCTAAAATCATTCGCGAACGACTAAGGACGTTTAGAAGATTCCTAAAATCATGGAAACAAAAAAAATAAGGCGCAATGACGTCCGGAAAAGATTCGCGAACGACTTAGGACGTTTAGAAGATTCCTAAAATCATGGAAAAAAAGGAGCAATGATGTCCAGAAAAGACTCGCGAACGACTTACCTCAACATCCAGGTTTTGGCATCTCAGTACAACTTCCCTGTTATAAAAATGAATACCTTCATTCTTCGGAATGAGACTTATTTGTCACGTAATTTTCCTTAGGTTCGGTCCAGCCAGTGGAGGTATAAAAGGTCAAATATTTAGATAACGTACTTTGTCATTTTAGAGAATATTCACATACCGCACACATAACAAAATTCCGTCGAAAATTTGTGCTTGTATGAACTCCCTCTTCCTGCAGAACTGAGGGAATAAAAGTTCCACCGAGCATAGACTCCGGCCTAAGAGTCAGGAAATCGGAACAAATTTGTTTTGCCAAACCGCAGTAGTAGCAGTTTCCTAATTTTATTCTTCACCTGATCTCAATATTTATATTATTATTTTCTCCGAACTAATGGAGCTCCGTATCTACCTCGTTATTTTGACGATTTTGCAGAAATGCTGGACAGAAGTCTGTCTGTTTAGACATTTTTATTAAGTTAATGCAATGAAAACCCAAATCCTTTCGCCTTTTCTTCAATTGCCGTACACATTTGTGTTTCTGTGAATGAATATTGAATGGTAGATGCGTGCATCGATTAGCGGATGGTCGCTTTGTCTTTAATTTCGGTTGAAAAATACAGCATTTTTGATTCAAGTTTTTTTTCCCAAATACTAAGAAAAAAATTTAAATGAACATCTGAACAAGAATATAAAGTCTAGCCCCCATCGTTTGAAAAACCTACCTTTCAACATTGTAACCTGTCACAATCTGACGGTAGATACCAAAACTATTTTAGAAGAAAATTTAAAAATTAAATGGACACCTTTATATTTATGTTGAAATTGTATTTATTATTATTAAACTATTTAATATAAAAATAACATATTTGGATTTCGTGTTTATTTTGTTGTTGTGCTTTGTCCCATTCCATTGTTATCATCCAATAAATACGACTTTGTCTTCCAAAATTTGCACTAAATATAAATACTCGTATTTAATAATTATTTTACAATTTTCTCTTTATTTAAATTTAAGAAATAAAAATAATTGTTTATCATTCTCCTTAAGATCTGTGTATAAATATTAAGCAATTCGCTATTTTTTTTTCTCATTTCTAAAATAGAAATAATTTTATATTGTAGTTTTATGTATAAAATTTATTTATTACGAAAATAAATAATTATTAGTATTACATATGTTTGGTTTTTGTTTTAATTTACAATAGCTACTACTTAAATTTTGATTAAATGTGCGTTTTTTGTTCGCGTATAAACTTAGTAAAGAGTTTTTTTTGTTGTTTTTAAATGGATCAAAATATATGTGGGGCTCCTTCCAATATTTTAATCCCTTTAAAAAGAACATGGTTCCTATGAATTTTGTCATAAATTTTATCTAATACATACATTGAACAATATAATACATTTTAATAAGTAGATTTCGTTTTAATAAATTACTTGCATAAACTACTACAATGGCTGAGAGGGGAAGAGAGGAACAATCACCGGCAAAGCAATGCACAGTTCACCACAAATCAGATAAATTATCCCAATTTGTTACTGACCACGAAGCAGGGAAACACAGAATGACAGATGAACAATCTGAAGTCATGTTCAAGAATATGAATAGAAAGGCATGCACAAAGAAGAACCTTATCACACAAATTCTTCCAAGACTGACATTCGTTTCCTTTTTATATCAATTTGTTATCATTTTTTTTATCTTCCCGCCCCTCAGGGTGTATAAAGTAAAAGTTGTAAGACCGAAGGCAAGGACTCAACAATGGGGGGATATGATCGGACATGGCTGATAGAAATCGCGGCTGTGGCAAATTACTTTCCGAAGTGAAATGATAAATTGCTACCCTGTTGTAAAAATGTGTCAAATAGACGCTAGGCGGACTTTCATTAATGATTTTATTCTACTGTCCTTGATTCGTCAATTGAATTATTGTGGTTTAAGTAGTAAACTAAATGATTGACAGAATTAATATGCATGGTAGCGCGGAGAGGATTGTGTGTTTGTTATCATACCAAAATTGATTTGCGCAGTGTCAATATAAAATAATAGGATTGGAAAATGAATTATGTGAAAAAACAAGGTAAGAGGAATTTTCCCCTGTGAATATATAAGGTTACAAATTTCACATGATAAAAATGAAAATAACAGATCCTTCGTCATTTGAACCAATAAAGCCTTAAAAGAAGTTTGCCTTTTACAGGGAAAGCAATAAGGTAACGAAAAGAATTTCTAGAAGGAGAGGTGGTTGTACCACCGAAATGAAATGGCATTGTTGTGCATTGCTGAACTAGAGACCGCATGTGACACACTTAGTGCTTCCGTCATTTTTGTTGGCACCCTCCACACTAAGGCGGAACATTTATCCCACCAAACGGCTTCAAGTCGAAAGCTGATGTATATGAAGGGTGTATAAAATTAAAATTTCCAGCTGAGAGGGCAGGGTGCTCTTTTTTTAAAATGTGAGCATTTCCAACTCAGACTTAACGAGCGATATTTTCCAACATACATTTCAAAATTGTTCCACCAGATAGGCGTGTAAAGGATGAGATATAAGTTTGATAACTCCTATTCTTTCCCAACGAAGATTGCCCCCGACGATTTAAAGTGAGTCGAGAACACATTTTAAATTCTTACAAACATTTTTGTTCATCATTTCAATTATATACATCAAACTTACATAATAACAATGTTTGAAATATTTTTATTTTTTATTACTAAAATGTGAAAACCCATTTCCGCAATTTCTAATAACTATGAATATTCCAAAGGGAAATTCAAACCACAACCCAACTTCCAACAAAGGCTTACTCGCATGTACTATATGATATCCCTTTTTCTTGTTTCCGTCGAGGTATACCAAACTATATTGTCAGCTCCACGTGCATATTGTATAAATGCTTAAGGGTAATAAACGATAGGTTTATACGTGCAATTTTGTAGTTCTTCGCTCAAGTGCACACACGAGTGCCTTTTCAAGGAGATGTTTTCTTGCCACCTGATTGCCTGACCATTTTAAAGATCTAGTACACATAGAAAGGAAGTGAGTTCAACTCCAACGTGAATATTTTATGTTTGAATGGTTCTTTAGAAACCCTGAATAAAAGAGTTTAGCTTTTTGTGATTTAGATGGCAAATCCTTTGGTCACAGTGGATTGGCATAAGGGTTGACGGGTGGGATGAAAACGGCTCTTTTATTATCCTATATATAGGCGTTAAATTGACGATTAAATGAGTTATAGGTATAAATTTTAAATGGTCTTTAGACACGTTGGGACTTGGAAGTTGTAATCACATTTTAGAAGTTGCCTTATAGATGGGTTATAGTTTTTATAAAAGAATTAGGAGAAGGGTTTCATAGCTAATCACATGTTTTAAGTTATTTGTTTGTTTTGTTTCTTTAAAAATGTTGATAGTGTATAACAACAAGATGTATCGATTTTATACTCTATCGGCATCTTAAAAAAGCTAATTGCAAACTACTTTATCGGTATTGTGTGAAGAACATTTTGTACAATAGCATCTATAATTCAAGGTCTTAGATCGTTTAGCAAGTATATCATGTTTTAGTAAAAAAAAAGTCGATTTTACATACCTACAGCATTAAAACCAAATCTGTGAAGCGCTTGCTATTTTACGGAACTGACAATATGGTCTACGAACTACCAACTAATGTGGTTGGAAGTAACCCTAGAAACGCGTCTAAAGAAAACTTGCTCTGTACAAATGATCATTACTATAATTTATTGATACCGTACCTAATCCATCAACTGCCCAAAATTATGCAATTTTGAAACCATCTCCTGGCGCACCGACAAAATTTGTAAAAACTCTCTTTCGATTCTTGTATAATAAAAACAAAGTGGAAAATGGGAAATCATCGTGGTCAGATTTTGTTCTACATAACAGAGCAGAGTTAATTTCCATAAAAAGGGTCTAAACTCTCGGTTTTGTGTTTATAATAAAAGGTATGGCCAATTTTTGGAAGAGGTGAAACCGATTTAATTTTTTGGGATAGCATAAAAATAAAAATCATGCTAGTTCGTTTCTCTTATCTTATTTCACAGTAGGTACTGCAATTCTCAATTGACTTACACGCTATAGTATTTATTTTATAGTATCTATTAACAAGAAATTATATATAAAAATTACATTTTAATTTACATACCGCGTTCGTATCACATCCCAAGTATTTTATAAAATCTAGTTGTTAATAAAAATCCTTGCAGTTATATTACAATTTGCATAATATATATGTATATATATTTTTTTAATACATTGAATTGTTTTAAAAATTAAGTAAAATGTTCGTATACCTTAAAAGCCTAAATTTGTTTTAATATTTTTCTTACACGTTTCAATTTTGAAAATTATTTTCTTCTCTGTATATAAAAAGCTCCATTAAATGAAATGAAAAAATAAATGATAATAATACAAATTACAATATAAATATCTACATAATAATTATTTGAAACCCAAATGGTCGATACAATGATGAATCAAAAATTAGCGTTGCTAACCTACAGTAAGGAACGTTGTGGTTTCGTTGTATTCTGGTGCTGCTGCTGCTGCTGCTGTTGTTGGTGTCGACGTTGAGACTTTCTCTTAAGGTTGCACAGAATGAAACCCAATATACCGTCCGATAGAGCAGACGTCTGACTAGTATCCTCAAGGTAGCAACGTTTTTTCTTATGCTACACATGTGTCACTTGAGTTTGCGTCTGACCGTTGTTATCACGACCAATGTCGGTTCGACCGATCATGTCATCATCCTGAGCGACCGGTAGCCACTTGTCGAGGAATTTCGGACGAAATAGCAGCACAAATGTTGTACGAAATTGCCGACTCATTGCGCAATACAGGATGAAATTGATACCGGAATTAATTAAGGCCAAAATGTCCATTACTTCGCCTGGAAAGACATATTAATTTGATTTAATGTATTTAAATGTGATTTTTTTTTACAAAAAAAAATGCGACCAACATAAATCATTTATGATAATAGCGGACAGAAAAGAAACAATTAAATTTAAATACTGCGTTGAATTACATTGCAAGGGAATATTAATTACGCAAGTTCTGGATATGAAGAGGGATCATTTTAAAAATGGACTGTCATTAAGGGCTTTAACGTTTGTGAAATTCGACTGCCAACCGTAATTGTCAGGGTATGGTACACATGTTAAACCTGCACCTATTTTAATTTAACCCCGTCCCTTGAGCTGTATTAAGGCTGCGGTTATGAAGTCAATTGGTGATTATCCTTTATGGTCGAATAAAGGGAAACTGCGAGTATGTTCAGGCTACGTTTGGTTCACATTTTTGAATAGGTCAATGAGATGGAACGCGTAATTCGCCTTTTAACCGGAAGTAAATCATAACATATTGATTATAAATCGTTCATAATTTTCGAGTTGATGTACATAAATACTGGAATTAAAAATGCAAAGTAACGCAACTCGTATTACAATAGGATAAAAAAAAATGTGCAGTGCTCCTGCATACAGTCCTCCTATTTGAAACTGCCCAGTTGCTGCTTATAACATAGCTAGCTCCGATCAAATAGGTCTTATATAGCTATAAGTAGCAACGAGGTATGGTAGATTCAAGACAAGTTAACATATGAAAAGGAGACTTTAACATTTATTTTTTTTTTAGAACCTTATTTGAAACAACAAGGTAAAGTGTCCTCCATTCTCCATAAATGTCTGTCTCAAAACTAATCTCAATGCAATATTTTATGATAACCTTGCCACTATTCAAAATTCAGGGACATTGCACAGCGTTGTTTAATTACGACCCTGGCCATAGCAAAGAGAAGATGTGTGCGCGTAGAGGACAAGTTGTTAACAAAACGCTGTATATCAACCCGTCGTACTACTTTATTACAAAGATCTTTGCCTTTTTAGTTTATATCGAACTGATGTCTTTATTTTACCCTTTGTATTTATTTATTTCAAGAATTTCCATTTGTAGACTTTTTCGTTTCAATTTTTGGTAGGCACAGCATAGCATAACTACGATTGTAATAAAATAACTGCCATAACATTTGCCTTCATTTTCATACAAGTACAATTGCCGCAATGGCCACAACAAGATACAATCGAAAAAGGACATTAAGTGTTGAGTAACTTTCATTGATATGACTTAAATAAAATGACTTGTATGAATATTTTACCCTAATTATGGACAGACTCCAGAATGGGAAGTAACCATGTAACAAAGTAATCGCAATCAAGGAGAAGACATCATTTGGCGACTGGATGCATATAGATTTGTGTTTTTTTATTTAATTACATTTTTATCTGAATAAATGATTAGTTTCTTCTTCTTTTGCTGTTTGAAGTTAGTAATTATGTCCACTGGCAGACTTTGTATATATGCAAAGCACACTGGGGTGGTATTCTATTAAAAACGTAACGAAAATCACTTTCGCATTTCGAAAAACGAAAAAGTTAATTTGAAAGCAAAAACGTACTTCACGTTTCTTTAGTTTTTATTCGCAATAGAAACAATAAAAGAAAATGATATACGTAAATGAAGAAGCCTTTGTTATTTATTTGTCATTCGATGCCTTTCGTTTTCGAAGCTACATAAAGCAACAAAAAAAAGAAGGTCAATGAAAAAGGTTTTTTTTTTGTTTTCGAAGTTACATGAAGCAAAACGTTCGTACGAGCCAAAACGATCGAACGACTTCCTTTCCTACATACAATTTATAAACGATACGTCAATGGCGGCTATTCGTTCAACCAGAGCACCTCCTGTACATTTTTATCGGAATTTTAATTAAAAACTTAAAATGCGTTAAAAAAAAATGTGCAGACAACATACTCCTTCTCTTGTCATATAGAAATTACTTTGCATCGAACAATTTTGCAACAACGATAACAAAATTTTGACTATTAACGACAGAAATGCTCATAGCCTCCTATACCGATGACGATAAAGAATATAATCCCCAAATGTTTCATATGTCAACAAATTTTGTGAATATTTTAATAGAAACCGTTAGATGAAATAAGTTGCATTGGGTAGATTCCCTAAATTCCTAGAGAATCGGAGACAACAAATGGAATCATCAACAGAATGCTAAAAAGAAAAACTCCTTAAAATAAATAAACAAGCGCGACATCAGTCTAAGGATCAATTCAATAACTTCTCCTGGCAAAGTGATACGTGAAAATTGTATAGAGATAGATGTGGCGAATCGTAAATCGCTAAAAGCATATAAAGGCTAATGAAAGCATTCAACGTGTTAACAACAAACATTTGATAATCCTCGATGCAAAATTGGATTTTTGATATTCCTGAAACCTGAAATTATGCCTTTGTCTTACATTTCAAAGATGTTGCATTGACGGTTGGCATCATGTGGAAAACGTGTTCATAAAAAGTAGGTAAAATGTGAGTACATTTTTCGCTAGAATCACATTCGAGTTGTTATCGGTTTGTTTTGATCAACACAAGCTAATAACCGGTATAAAAAAATACTCTCGTTTTAAATTTATGACTGCACTTTAATTAGTAATAATATTTTTATTATTCTTTCAATTGTTGTCGTCACGTGTGGCATAAACATTGAAGAAAGTAGACACAAAGAGAGGGAGAATGTCCTTATGTTTCGAATGAAAAAATCCGTTTTCAGTCCTTAAGGAACAGTTTTTGTTTGTTATAAGAAGAAATGTTAAAAAATAAATAAATAGTATGCGCAACAGGTACGTAGGCCTAGCTTCTCACAACCATTCGTCTTGTGTGAGTTTTTTTTTTGTTTTTGGGACGAATGGAAGGGATCTACAATTTTATGCTGAGTCCAAACGGCCAATTGAGAAGCTCTTTCATGACAGTTATACTCTCGGATGTTTGTCAGGCGTGTCGCAGTGAAAAAACCTTAAGTTGGAATTTGGGGTTTTTTCGGGATTCAAACCTGGGATCCCTCGCTTAGTAGTCAAACACACCACTAACCACTAAGCCACTGCGCCGAAAAGAAGAAATGTGACATATTTCATGGGATATATTTCCTTCCTTTCTATTGAAATATATGCTTAGCTGGCGCCCACCATGAATGCTGTCAGTGTATACTGAACAAAAACTCCCAAAATCCATTTCATATCTGTAAGACTTTTTAATACAATAACCACCAACATTTTACTACAAGTATCAGTATTTGCTAACTGTAAAAAAATTTCATTATAGATACCATCTACCGAATAGCGAATTGAAACTCTCAAATTCTTTACAGGAAACGCTTCAAATGGTTCAACCAGACGTTTGAAGTTTTTAATTGCAGCCAACCGCTTACCGACCCAAAATTTAAATTTAAATGAATTCATTAAAATTCATTGGGGATAATGCGGCCTACGGTCGAAAAACTAATTACTTTTAAAGCATTGAATTGATGGTGCAAACCCAAATTCATCAACACAATCCTTTCGGAAGGTGGTTTCGTCAAGAGAAATTGACGAGCTAAATCTTCTAATTAATCAGGGGTCAGATTCTGTAAGGCGAAACGATCAAACGTTTTCGTGCGCACGAATGATTTGCCCTATTTTACACCAGCAAATTTCTTAGTGTACACGAAAACATTCGAACGTTTCGCCTTACAGAATATTGACCCCGGTTTTCTGAAAGTTTTCTCGCTTTCCTATGATTCGTCTTATTTTGATCTTATATAAAATTAATACAATTGCTTGTCCTTTAGCACCTGTTTCTTTGATAAATCGTGGCACATCTCCTCATCCTAACAACAAATATAAGAATTTCTATTCGAACTCCACTAACCGGTATAGAACTTGGCTTCTTAGACAAACAAACGATACACACATGACACATGTAGCCGCACACACAAATGGATATTGCCCAAACGAGCTGACGATAGAAATGCCAAAATTGCAAAGGATTGAGTTAACTTTGAATACACGAAGATACACAACGAAGATTAACGAAACCGCCTTCAGTATAATGACGTGTGATTGACAAGCTAATGCAGAAAGTTCCGGTGCCTTTAACAATTTTATCTTCTTTCCGAGTATTGACAAGTAATTCAGTTTGTTGTCGGGATCCCAACGATTTACATTATGTATTATATTTTCATTATTTTTGTTTTGTCCATATTAAAAGGCTACCTATTGTGATGAGATTTCGAAGGGTTGTTGTGGGTGGGATCAAAAACTTTGATTTGTGTCTTTTTATGGCTCTAAATCTGATTAGGGTGGCTTGCGATTGAAATAAAACCAAAATAAATAAGGCTTTAGTTATGATGATGCAAGAAACAGATTCTAAAATTCGTGTGCGGTGAAGGAAGATAAATAAAAATATTCCAAGAATACATCAGTGAGGTGAGGCTTTTAATAAGTTTCTTACTTTGGCATTGAGACGAAAGGGTTCTTAATAAAAGTTGTGTTCATTGAAATGGGGAATCAATCTAATTTTGTGAAAAGAGTTTTTAATCACGCGTCTCCAGGGTCCATGACAGGAAATTTTTTTTTTGATAAAGGGAAATTTGCTAAGTGTAAAATTTGATGGCTTCAGAAAAGGGACACGGGTTATAGCTATCTATTTGGAAATTTAGTCTGCCTTAGTGTTTGAATTGGAATATAATAAATTTCTAAGCAGGTTTGGGTTTAATTATTTAAATTGCTAACAATTTAGAGTTACAGTAGAAGTCGGTTATAACAACGGTGAAGGGACCGAGGAAATAAGGTCGTTATAACCGGCGGTCGCTATATCCGACTGCCTGCCACAAATATATATACACATAATGAAACTAACCAAATGAAAGCAAAGTGGTCGTTATAAGTGACTGGGTCGTTATAAGTGAGGTCGTTATAAGTGACTTTCACTGTATATGGAAAATAAAAAATCTCTAAAAATAATAAAAATAATAATATCTTTTTATATGTAGATTTATTCACAAATTACGTCTAAACTAGGCGCACCATCGCTATGGATTCTCAGAAACACAGTCTCAAGTGTTCTTAGACTTTGAAGACTGTTTTCCCCTTTTTTCTCAGCAAAGGCGTTAGTTTTCCCCCAAATTAGACAAAAAAACTTCCCCTTTGAAATATGTATATATTTTCATATGAAACATTAAAAAAATATAAGTTTTTCTTATTACTAAGCATAAAATAAGCATATAACATAAAAAATTTTAGGATCAGTCTGTTAACTGAATCATAGAAAAGTTTGAATTTGAAATGATTTTATTTTCTATTGGACAAAATATCAAAACGAGTGAATGCATTCAGGTACACAAAAATTCTTACTTAGACGTCCGATGGGCTGTATTCCTTTATGTTTAAGATGAACATTTTATTCTGAGTAAACTTTGAAATTTAGTTGCAATGAAAATGCGCTTTAATTTTACTTTTAAACAATTTAGGTTTCGCAGAGGGTTTTCCCCTATTTAAAGAATGTCTCTCGTTTCCCCTTTGTTCAATATGGAGCAGCACATATATTTTGCTCCATTTTGGACAATAATGGACCGACTTATTCTCACTAATTCCAATTTAAAAGCCTTAGATGTCAGCTCATAGGTGCTTCATATTGTTAAATGTTGTCCCATCGACTTGCTGTTGACTAAAATCTTTACTCGGCATATCAAAATTGATTTCGGGAACTGACCCAAAATGTAATAGAACTTTCTGTTCTCAATCAATCAAAAGTTGTGCGGTAATATTCAAAAGCCATTGAAAATATAAAACACCTGTGCTGATAAGAGACACACTTTTGCCTGCATTAATTTCTTTGAATTTTGACACAAGTATGATTTAATTTAAGAACATCTTCCCAGAAGTCCTCATTCCACATGGAAAAGTTTCGCTTACGAGTTATTCACTCAAGGAGCAAGTTACGCCGAAGTAAATTGCCTGGGAATTCAAATTTTCTAACTTTATCATCGTCACGTTATTCAAGGTGTCTAAAACGTCATACGAAGGGTCAGTACTAGAAGTCCGACCGAAAAAAGTTGATTCATATCGGTATAAGTATTTGGCAAATGATATTAAGAACCCTCCAGAGAAAAAGTTGCACAAATGTGGTAGAAATACCACCCAGTCACTTACGTTCGTCCTTAGATAAATCTATGCGGCTTTGGGGATACAAAATTGAAATGGTGGACATAGAGAAATAATGAAATCTACTCATTAATTACACAAAAATTTTAAGAGTTTAGTAATCTACTTCAATGGTGAAATATTTCAAAAGGAAATCATTAAAATCCCACAGAGAAAAAATACCCTCCCACAGTAAGTGATCCCCTAGGAAGGAGATGCGGAACTTTAAAGATTAATGGGGAATGATTTTGTCCCCTGACAGTTTGAGGTTGTATAAATCTTGTCGCTTTAAATTTAAAGAGAAGTGGCGTTTAATTTTCAGTAATATTTCCAGTAACTTTAAAATGTCTTCTTAAATAAGAATAAGACCCAACGCACTGACGATGTTTAGAATTTTGAGTTAAATTGATGTTAATTGCGGGGTGAGCTGTATGCGGAGGAGGACGTGACAGAGACCACCTAGTGTCTTTACCTGTGGGAGTAACCGTGACAATTAAATGGAATTGGGAAGCACGTGCGCAAAAAGTTCATCTGACCAAATAAAAATTGCTCTGAAATAATAAGATATATACATCAACTATGTCGCATTAGAGGTGGTAGTGGGAGGATCTAAGTCGTATCCCTGTCACAATAGCATTTCGAAGTAAGTTGTCCATGGACCACCCTTGTCATTCTCTTAAACCGAATGAATATTATGAAGCAAGCGAAAGCCGTGAAGGGGAAAGCACTTGATTAGGTTCACTTTCTTTATTGTAATTTATGCGAAAGCTGTGCGAGTTATAGGTACTTAAAAAAAGAAATCATTACAAAAATACGTCGCGTCGCAGTCGGTACTCGAGAGACATAAGATAAAAAACAAGTCACGATGCGGCGAGCGTTCCTATTTAAAACCAAGACGACAGTCGTGGGTCCGGGCAATTCACTAGGTCTATGAAATAATACTGAATGGACTCTCAACATTGGGTGTTTGGTAAAACCCTCAGTGTAGTACCTACCTCTGCATCAGTGAAAGGCGTTTGTATCTTATCTGTGCTCGTCTATTATCTCTCGCACAATGACAACGGCGATAAGATCTTTTCCCTCGGATATAAGAAGTAAAGACATCTCTCGTAGAAGCAAGGGGCGGCAATAAATTGCCCAATTACTGCTCTTCCACTGTATGTTTCATATGCAGAAGCATGGGACTGCGTCGAGAACTGGTAAAACCCTCATGATATGTTTCAAGAGAAAAAGCCTTCGTGTGATTTTCTCTGCAACGTAGAACTATGAAACGATCTAGTATAAAGAGATGCTGACCTGTTATAAATGTTTGAAACACATCGTTTGAGATGACTGGAATATCTGGAGATTATTGGCATTATCAGGCTGTCGAGCTTTTAAGACCATCCCCACGCGACAACGCAGCAGATGAAGATCTCACTGCAGTGCACTCCACACTCATTAATTTACTCAAATTAGCACAATCAGACCATATACAATAGCCCTGTCGCAGAATACAAATAACTTGCATGATTTTGTAAATAAGGTTGTTAACTTTCGCGTTCCAGACAGCCGTAAAGACAAATGCCCGTCTGATTTATTTTCAATGCTCTGACAAACACAGCACGTTTGACAATTTTATCTCGAATTCAATTGAATGGACAATACCGTGGACTGTCCTTTTTACCTTATTTGCATTTCAGTTAAAAGCTCTCATTTGTTTCTTCAAACAAGGATACCTTTGTTCTTGGCCATCCATTAGCTTTGACAGACAATTTTCACTCACCTTTTTACTGCATCGAATGCTCCTCTTCGGCTCACCTGTGGCGAATTTCGACAAGACAGTCAACTCTTTCCATTAAAATGCCTGCATTAACTGTCTCAAGTTGATCCACGTTTATGCTAAGAAAGTAGGCGTAGTAATCCACTGTTGACCTTGTTAATGCTGTCCCTTTCCCAGATTGGGATCCTGTCAAAGCTTTTCCGTATTCAGTTCAAAGCATGTCCCTCATTAGCCTTACCATTGGCGATTCTTTCATTCCCCAGAGATTATCTTGGATGGCTTTTCATACTGAGTGTGATATGGTTTGACCTTTACGGCTTCTAACTACCGCTTTTGACACCAAATGAAATCTCGCCTTTTTTTAATAAGCACACTTCTGGTTTACCCAAATAACCAAAGGGGAAGGAAAAGTCCTGGGGGTTGTTTGTTTGTCCTTTATCTTCTTGGCACTATTCCAATAAAAACAAAGCGAAATAGTTTCCGGGCGGGGATAAATGCTAAGTCTAAGACTTTGTCAGCCGTCTTTTGGAAATGTGGTAGGGTATTACGTAACGAGGTTGTGGTTACTCTGCGGGTGTGCTTGCGTCGTTGGTAATTCCAAACCTGTGTAGCCAAGCAACAGTAGCAAAGAAAGGGCTAATGAAGACTTTCAAAATCCCGAGGGTTGTGTCAGGCGAAAATATTGCTTTCGAGTATCAAGTTAACCTACGAGTATTTGCATTAGCATATTAATGGGGGAAATCTAGCCCCATTTAAGACGATACTTTTTCTAGTATTTTTTTTTGGTGTCCTGTTGACTTACGGGGAAATATTATAATTTATTTTGCAATCCAAAGATAAAAGTGTCCTTTTTATAGTGAGGATTGCTAAAAGCTATCACCATCGCAGTGCCATCCTCGGGAGAAACTTACTCTGCATCTAGACATTTTTGTTAAACGTCACCATTTATACAAGTGTATTCTTTAGGGAAAATTAAATTTGCCAACAATAATAAAAATGATGTCCCTAAGCGAGAAGCGTTGTGCCTACTCAAAGAATTTTCCACATCAGATATATAAATTTCCATTTCCCATTTGAATCAATTGTTACCATAATTTTGGTTGGTAAAATGAAAAAAAGGTAAAAGTTGACAACAAAGACAACAAAATTGTTAAATTAAATTTAATGCATTTTTTAATATCCAAAATACCAACATAAAATCGATGTCGCATAGTTTTGTATTCATCTTTTTTTGATCAAAAAATTTTTCTCTATATCGAATAATATCTGTATTGTACTACGTATGTAGCAAAGTCATTATTTTTCAAGCCCTCAACATGTGGGATAAAAATACAAATTAAGTGCACGACTTAGTCGCACGAAGCTTTTGCGTTTTTGGCAGGTTTGGCTTTTTCTGATTTTATTAGCTAGAAAGATATTTAAAAGTTCAGAAGCGGTAATCTATAAAATATAAAAATAGTGTGAAATATATTCATTGGAAATGGCAGTACAGGGGGTCAATTCTGGTTCTGTGAAAGAGTGAATCGATTAAATCGTTTTCACGTTCGCTTTCATACACTGCTTTCATTTTTTCGATTCATTCGGTACTGAAAAGCGATTCTCGTTTAATACGTGAAACTATCGCGGTGAATTTAATATCGCCGACGATATCAGGTTCTCAATTTTCAATCTTTCACTAAAAATATTCACTTGAAAATCAGGACGTGAAAAAAAGTTATTCATATGAACATTTTTGAAGTTTGGTTTCACAGTTTGAAAACATTCTCATTTCACTTTTTCACGGAACCAGAATTGACCACCTGTAGTGCCATTTCGAATGAATATGTTTCACACTATTTTTATATTTTATAGATTACCGCTTCTGAGCTTTTAAATATCTTTCCCAGTAATTACAATGACTCGATTATATGGTTCAAATTTATAACTCTTAGTGAATTTTCCCGGTTTCGTAGAAACGTGTGAATAACTCTCTGACCAAAATAAGATTTTGAGAAACTAAAAAAAAAAATGTTTGGAAATACGCGCCTTCAGTTATTGAAGTTGTATTGGAACTGAACCATTGAGGTGAATTCGGAAGGTTGGGGTCAAAATTATTTTTGCAAAGTTCTGATTTAAAAATTTCGTTTTCAAAGTTCTGCTATTAAAAGGTTTGGAAAACGTTCAAAAGTGCGCGCTTGTAAAGCAGAGAACATTTGGTTTTTTTAATTTGTGTTTTTTTTTCTCAATTTGTTATTTTTTTAATTATAACACTCTATTCCTAATATTTTTTTTTTTATTCTTTAATTTTGTTTTAATATTTGATGCCTATTTTTGTAACTTGTAATGTTTACTTTTTCTGTAAATTTAAAATAGTTTTTTAATAACTATTTTTTTGTTTAAACAAACAAATTCTTAGCCGGAATAAGCAGAATAGGCAGAATTTTATTGCTTGCTAGTCGAAAAGCAGAATTTTGTAAAGCAGAACTAAGAAAAGCAGCATTTTTGTGTAAGAAAATAAATTTTGTATGCAGAACTTCGACCAGCTTCCGAATTGGAGCGGTAATTTTTGATGTTTAACATAACTGTATTTATTTTTATAAAGTAAGTGTATTAAATGGTGATTTTTTGTTAAATTAGTGGACTTGAAAAAAACATTGTTATAAGAAAAATAAAAGAAAATAGTTTGTTATGCCTAATAAGAGGGTAGGATAGGAGTCGACGATCGTTCGCTGATACGCTTGTCCAGGCTACATTTTTCGAACTTAGAATGGCAAATTTTTGTTATATAAAATTAAATATTGTATAATAGGTATTGTTAAGGCTCTTAGCAAAGAAAATTTATTGACAACACCTTTGTCTTAGCAAAAATATTTATTTCAATTAAAATCGTTAAAGCATGTTTTTGTGAAACTATGGTAAAAAGATGGTGGTAAATATTACAATTCTTATTTCCACAAAGTACTGAACTTATACTGTTTATTTAAAATCTATATTTAAAGTATTGATGAAAATATAAAAAAATTGTTTATTTTAACATTGCCGTCAAAATCAAAATGAAGTTTTCAAAATACCTGAGGGTTTTCTTAAAGTGTATTTTTTAAACATTGGTTTTACTCCATGTATACATTTTCGTCGAATTCGTTCAGCGGGAAAATTATGGGAAACCATATACATTTTTTGAATTACTAAAATTTAAAATCTATAAAAAAAAAATAAATACATTTTCTATCATGTTAAGAATGAGAATTTTATTTGAAAATGATTTATTGCCAATATTACACATATAACTATAGTTTCGAAAAAATCGAACGTTGAGAAATACCGAGTATGTCCTGCCCTGTTCTTGAAACAAATTAAATTGAACGTTAATGTTGAGACTTAAATGCAAAATAAGCAAACGCTCCTTAACTGAAAGCCCCAAAAACCTAAATACGAAGTTCGAAACAAGTCAGCGTTAAATTGTTTTGTCTGTAGATGGGCGATTCGGGACTCACTATTTTGAGTTCCCCTATCATAATTATGAATCAACATCTCGAGTTAAAAATGTTGGAAATCTTGTGTATGAGCGAACTTGTTTTCCGCTGCCTTTGTACAATCCAGCTTTTAAAGGACGAGATGAATTGCTAGTGGTTTTGGTCTAACGCCTCTATTGGCTGTCGATTCCAGCAGTACAAAATCGAGATTAAATTCTCCGAAAGCTTCAAATAAGACTCTTTCTGTGCTAGCAATAAATAAGTCAGTAAAAATATATAAAATAAAATCCAACAGCTTCAGCCTTGACGCTGGTGCTGACTCTCCTCCTTCCTATGGAAAGGAGTAACAACTGAAATCACTGGTTATTGCACTTTCAAAACACAGAATGTATATCAATAAAAAAAGCCTTAAAGAACAAATTTGTTCTGCATTAACCAAATCAACCCCCTGAGTATGTGGTTTATATTACTATTAATGCATCGTCGCATAGAGCTTCAAAGTCCTTCGCAATGGAACCAGTTTTTATTATAAAATACATAATATATTTAATTTTTAATAAAAATATGACACTCGTAGAATTCCCATTGGATTAAAAAAATGTGCATGCGACAATTTAACGCTATAGTGTATCCGATTGAATATTTTTTATGTCCTTGCCCATTCAAACAACAGCTCTCTGTGATTTACATTTTTATTGCCACCGAATTCATCACACAGGACGGAAGTTGCATGCCTATATAAAAAATGTAAGCAGCATATCCGTTTTAATGCGCGCTCGTCAAAAATAATTCAACAGCAGCTATAGTACAATACCCAAATAATCACTTCCATCCAACATCGGACCTTTGTTTTTATTATCATTTAAGCACCAATAAATACTAAAAAAGTGCTAAGCACTTTTTGCCGAACAAAAGGGATATAACAGCAAGGCGCGCCATGAATTTATTGAGTCCTTAGGCAAATAAACGAAGTGCTGGCTCAATTATTGCTCACGAAAGCGAAATTTTACTGGCATCTGTCTTTTCCCGAGACTCCCTTTTTGTCTGATATTTCAAGAGCCCCCTAATCGATTTTACTGCTAATTGGTATTCACCCATCAGTCAGTACACCAAACAGTCCCAACTGACGGTTATTTACCAAACAAATCATAGCACGCCACATAAACTCCTCGCGAAAAAGGAAAGCTACTCCACTATGCAGAAAATCATAAAACAAAAACCGTAATTGAAAAAAAAAGGAAACACACACTTACCGAATTTTAGGTAGCACTGCCGAAAGAATGGTCCGCCCAGAGTGGCACTCAACAGACCCAGTATGCCCTGGGGAAACTCCGTAATAAGAAACAGCAACAAAACCGCCAGCAACATCTTTGTAGTGCGATCCGTTTGTTTCTCCTTCTCGAGGGTTTTGCTGTTCTTGCGCGGCTTATCCACCACTTTCCCGTTGACCATGTGCTTCATGCCATTCGAGTTGCTGGTTAATTGCTTCCGTCGACGCTTGGCTTCGAGCAGCGCTGCAATTAGCCGTACACTGAGTATGGTGAGGGCGAAGCAAGGAATCAATTTAATAAGAACACCATAGATGAGGAAGTTCGAGGACATTATTGCCGGATAGTCTAGCACCAATTGACTGGGAGCCACTTTGTAAAGGGTTACATTACGACCCTCCGACACCGGGGTGCTAGTTGTATTGACATCGGCTGCAGCTTTTGCCGGCATAATCTTATTGCCATGACTGTCGAGAACTTCGTTGACTGGTGTTATACTGAACGCAAGGTACGGCGGTGGTATCGCAATTAACGGACAGACCACATACGCTGTCGCTATGGTAATGATGGTGGTTCGCATGCCACACCACAGCCGGTTCTTTTGGGGATAAACGACTGCGATGTAGCGCCATACCGCCAGCGTGACTGTCAGCCAAATCGATATCGTGTGACAGGTTTGGGCAAAAATCGAATGGAACTTCACAAACCATGCCCAGCTGTAGGTTAATTGCTTTTCACGTGGATAGTTCATGCTGGGCAGGATGTTCTCGTGGCACGCAAAGGGGATGTAGTCTATCATTACGGTAAGGTCGGCGATTGCGAGTCCTGTGAGAATGGCATTTGTGGGCGATCGCATTTCTCGGCGCGTCAATACGATGATGTTCAAGATGTTCGCTATGATGCCCAGGATACAAACAAGCAGGGACACATAGCCGTGCCATTCGGTGTATCTGCAAAGAGGAGGGAAAACGATTTTTACAGATGGCTGTGCTAAAAATATGTACGTTTCAATGTTATCAACAGCTTTTAGCACATTTTGACAGGGGGAAGGTGTGAAGTGCAAATGGAAAGATCCTCCAAATGGAAAAACAGTATAAATAATTTAAAAAGCCTCCAATATCTCTTGTGCAAGCTGCGAAGGAATACCAATCGTGTTTTTAAATTGTTGCATTATTGCATTGATATTCTGGTAAATTCTGTAAACTGCTTTGTCTTTTTCGTATTGCACGTAGTTTTAAATAGCTCCCTGCACTCTTTCTATAACTCACTTCATGTGCATTTTTTGTGCAAAGAATACAGGACACATTGGAAAATGGTTTCCTGAGTATTTTAGTGACCAGCGATTGAGTTCGTCTTATGAAACCAACCATCTTTATCATCTTTCAATACAATCCAATTCTCGTAGAAATACACGTCGAAAATAATGTCATTCACAGAGATGGTGCACTGAAAAACTTCCAGCTGTGCACAGCTTCTGGGGACTGGAGGTCCCCCAAATTTTACAATATTCGAGATAATTCATTGTTGCGTGGAATGCGAAAGACCTTCACCGAAGGTACGAACAGATAGGTATTTCAGCAACTACCATGAGAGGAATAACTTTTTGATTTGCGAATGAGCACACTTCACAACCGAGCGAACTTTAAATTGACCCACAATGAATTTCCAGAGTTGATTTATCTGCTGGTGTATATCGTCGAAGCTCTGGTACTCTACATATGAGGGTAGATAAAGGGTGATTTTTTAAGAGGTTTAGAACTTTTTTAAAAAAAAAAACACAAAAAATTCGAAAAAATGAATGAAATATTTATTTGAATCGATAGTTTGAACCTTGCAATTTAATGTGTTTAAAGATAATTTCATGCAAATGTTGACCGCGGCTGCGTCTCAGGTAGCGCATCCGCTGAGTCCAATTTTGGCATACTCTTTCACACATATCGGCCGGTATCTCACGAATGAATGCATGGATGTTGGCTTCCAGTGCGTCAATCGAAGCGGGCTTGTCCCTATACACATTAGCCTTGGCATACCCCCCACAATAATCTAATGGTGTCAAATCGCACGATCTAGGCGGCCAATTGACCGGCCCGAAACGTGAAATTAACTGTTCACCAAACTCGCCTCGCAATTGCGCCATTGTTTCGCGTGCTGTGTGGCATGTGGCACCGTCTTGTTGAAACCACATATCATGCAAGTCAAGAACTTCCATTTCGGGCAAAAAAAAGTTTGTTATCATCGCTCGGTAGCGTTCACCATTGACAGTAACGCTGCGATTCGCATCATCTTTGAAGAAATATGGCCCAATAATGCCGCCGGCCCATAAACCGCACCAAACAGTGGCTTTTTCGGGATGCATTGGTAGCTGTTGCAATGCTTCTGGCTGATCTTCACTCCAAATGCGGCAATTTTGCTTATTTACGTACCCATTCAACCAAAAATGAGCCTCATCGCTGAACACAATTTTTCGATAAAAAAGCGGATCCTCGGCCAGCTTTCCAAGAGCCCATTCACCAAAAATTCGGCGTTGTGGTAGGTCGGCTGGCTTTAGTTCTTGCACCAGCTGTATCTTAAAAGGCTTTACGCCCAAATCCTTCCGCAAAATTTTCCACGTAGTGCTGTAACAAAGGCCTAACTGCTGGGAACGGCGCCGAATCGACATTTCGCGGTCTTCTGTCACACTAGCTGATACGGCCGCAATATTTTCTTCACTACGCACAGTACGTAAACGTGTTGGTGGTTTAATGTCCAACAAAGTAAATTTGGTGCGAAATTTGGTCACAATCTTCCGAATAGACGCTCAGAAGGTCGAGAATGCCGATCATAAAATGGAAGCAGCGCGCGATGAACATTTCGAACCGAGCACGAATTTTGATAGTAAAATTCAATAATTTGCAAGCGTTGTTCATTTGTAAGACGATCCATGGTTAAATTGCAAACCAAACTGAAGCTGTTTGACAGTGACACAAGGTACTAAACACACGTCAGCTGTCAAAACCGGTGTTGCCAAAACCAAACCAGCTAAAAAATCACCCTTTATAATAACTGCTAGATTGAAAAGCAATTTTGTGTCCACGCTGGTAATGCATGAAAATTTCCCACCAACCACGGGGTATTTAAAAACTATGATGCGTAAATGAGTCGTCGGAAATGAAATGCTCTCAAAAAAAAAGTCCGTAATGGGGGGCGGTAAGCAATTTGTTCCTGCACATTCAATTTCTCGAGCCAAAGGGGACCAAAAATTTAATTAAATTGGACGTTAAAATATTGAAGTTCATACCTAAGCTCTATTATTTTGAAAAGTTCTGTGGTTGGATACTGCTGCCTGCAGTCAACTCAAATAAAGCCGGCATTATCCACATATATCTAATGGAAGTTATACACGCTATTCGCTCTGTGTGTCAATGACACTTTAGGCGAGTATCACGCACCTGGTGGAACAGACTGTATTTATTTTATTTCCTCATTATTTCTGTTTGCTTGTAAAATTAAATATAAGCCTACAGTCCATTAAAATCTTTTCGAAGTACGTAACGCCGAATGGGAAGATAAGACAACTCTTGGAAATATCATTCGATCGAAAAGTCTCCCATATTTGACGTTTTTAATTTAAAGACCTGTGCCCCTGACTATGAGAAACGAGGTTATATAGATTTGGCAAGTCTGACAGAATCTTGGACTTCCTCTAGCACCACATTATCAAAGGAAAGTATTATCTAACCTTGAACGATGACTGCGGTCGTTAAAAAAACAAAGAACTCATTCATTCAAAGCAGGTCTAGAGTCTCATACGAACCTGTTTGTCTATGTATTTTTAAATGTTGCTCAAAGATGTCGATGGTTACAGAAGTAGGTGTCTTTTCAGATTTCCCCATGTAGAAAAAAACAAATGCTGCATGACCCCCCATATATATTTGACTAATCGCACTAATTTTAACGGGAATTCTCTACTCTAGGACGAAAGCGTTTTGTTTTTTATTATTATTATTAAAAATACCTGCAAAAAAATAGGTCTTTCATTAAGGACTTGACAGCTTCTTTTTTAAATAAGATGCAAACTACTTGAGATATCTAAAAAAAAAAATAACGTATTGGCTTGAATAACTATCAAAACATTTATGAATGGAATTCGACTTCGGTCATATGTGCACCACATGAACATATGCACCGGTCGATACGGCCGCACATTTCGACCGATACGTCCGCTATTTTTAGTTCAATGTTGGCTCTGAGCTCCTCTAACGTCGCCGGCTTGTTGGCATAGACCAATGATTTAATGTAGCCCCATAAAAAAAAGGCTACAGGCGTTAAATCACACATTCACACGGGTCCGTTTCTCGAGATAACGCACGTTCACCGAACTGTGACTTCAATAACTCAATTGTTGCACCCCGTGTGTGGCTTTTGGTACCGTCTTCTTGGAACCAAATATCACTGATGTCCAATTGATGGTCAATTTCATCGACGAAAAAGAACCGACTCAATGACACCACCGGCATCAAAACCACACCATAAAGTGACTTTTTACGGATGAAGTGAAGCTTATGAGGGTTCCCATCTGTCCAGTAACGCATACTTTGCTTATTTACGAAGCCACTTAACCAATAATGCGCTTTATCGCTTACGACGATTTTGCGATGACATTTGGCGTTAACGCTCTTAAAGTTGCGACCATCGACTCGGAATTTCTGTAGTAAATTTTAATTATTTGTTAAAGTTGTCTTTCTTGTACTTTACTTCACATGAATGTTGATTTTACTGAATATTTTGACATTGACAGTTCGGTAATCGGCTTAAGGGTGCATTCACACTGAAAGTTTGAAGTTGTCAGGTAGCTAATGAAAGAACCTTTATTATTTGACAAAATATGAATAACTATGGTCTTATGGTTGCGTCTCAAAAAAATTTGGTATTATGACGAAAATATTTCTTAAAGAGTCGTAAGTACAAAATTCTCAGATTTGGCTTTATGACGCTTGGCCTTATGTCACGGCACGGATTTAATTTAGCTAGGGAATTAATATTTTCAGTTGGTAAGCGATAGGTACTGAAAGAACGACGCTTCATTCTTACTAAATTAAAATTATAACTTTTTACCGACTATAAGGTGTTTGACCGCAATACATTTTGAAACTGTTTGATAAAACAGACTCCGGTTTTCACTATTGCACTGCTAAATGTCGCTATTTAAATATGGAGTATGTTTGACCCTTATCCGCTGTCCAGAAGCTGATATCTCAGCTCCGGCCTTGACGTTGAGTGAAAATGTCAAACAAAACTTTGAACCATCCCTTGTTAGCTTCCCAAGTAAGCGCACACTCATTATCTGTCAGGTCTGTGATATTTACGTAATCATTTCCTACTTTTATCTTCATTTAACGCAATCCCACTACGAACAAATGACGCTGTTAACTCCAACCATTGGGACTGTCATTTATACTTTCTTGGAACAGCTGCCGCAAATACTTTCAATTTCTTCCCAGTCATTGTTGCGTGTGCTTGCAAAGAATACCCATATACCTACATCAGTGTGATCCGTATAACATATGTCCGCTCCTTGTTATACCGCGCCTCAAAGGCAGAACTCAATCAATTAACCTAATGAAATAAAAAGATCGAAACAACACATTAGCTGGTTGTTAGGTCGGTCTAACTCAAACAATACGACGACCACTCTGAAAGTCAAAGGACTACTTTCTTTTCCTTCCATGCATTAAGGACTTAACACTCATGTTTAATTCATTTTCATCTACCCATACCAGCGCATCTATTAGTTGCATGTCCACATCAGCTTTTGTAACAGTCAAACAGTTCCAGACAGCTTGTAACCTCGATTTAATATACCTACTAGTGTTACAACCTCTCACGAGGTTAAGTTTCAGCCACAAAGTGTTTTCTTGTGAATAATTCATTGCCAGGTGAAATGGAGGACAATCTGTCTTCGATAAGTGACCCTTCCTCATCTCCTTCTAATGGTTTGTTTGTTCAATCGATTTTTCTCCTGACCACATGAGTGACCTGAAAGCAAAGCCCTGCTAAACAGTATGACAAACACGGCACGCCTATACTACTACTCACTTATGTGTTACGTGTTAAATACCGGATACGGATACATACTCGTACAACACGACCTTGACCAAAAAGTTCTTTTTTTTTGCGCTTGTGTGTTACGTCGCATACCTTAAGTAGGGGATATGGTTTAATGACACTATTTCGGAAACACAAAAGTCCAATTTTGTTAAAGAAATCATTGGGCGTGGGCGCTTTAATTTTATGGAGCGAATTGGCAAAATAATTTTACTGCCAGGAAATGATGTTGTTATGTCTTCTGTCGTGGCAAGGCTGTGTCCGTTAAAGGTCCCACAGCGGGTGTGTGCCGGTGTGGGTTAAAAGTTGGGATTTTATCGGAATATCTCAAGACAATCACAACCACTGACACTGACTGGACATTGGCCGTTCCACGCCGGATAGGTTCAGTTATACGAACTTGTTGGAGATAAGAATGATTTTTCCTTTCAATGCAGGAGGGAGTTCTAGTTGAAGATGAGCAATGGCAATCACAGTTTTGGCGCATATTTAATGCTTTTATGTAAGTACGTACGTACATTGTTTTTCATTGTGTAAGGCTATCCACCGATGCGTCCCTTCCATATCCTCCATTGCTACTGAAACAGTATTATTTGCAGCTTTATACTGTTACATAATGTGCTGTATATTTTTGTTTGGAATTTACTAATAAAAAGCACGCATTTTACAACCAACTTCGTGCGGCAAAAAGGTATTTTTCGTCATTCTTGGTGGGAAATTTATGGCGCAAGGTCTGGTAGCGTATGTGCCCTCCGCCGCCCCAGAACACATTAACAATCTGTGAATGGGGCTATCGGAATTGTTTATTCTATCGATTTTTACATTCGGTTAGGCAAGTGAGTAGAAGTTGTTAAAATTTCCGCCAAGGGAAGGCACAATGCTCTGGTAAAATGGAACCATATTTGATTGTTCACTCTGGGGACTCAAAAGCTCAGCATCCAGACCCTTACGAGTTCTTTTTACCCAGAAGTATGAATTCGCTGGGTGTCATCAGGTGTTCATTATGTGTATAGAAAGACAGACATGTGAGGAGGGATATGAGTTTTTGAAATGCGATTTTTTACAAAACAAAAACATTCATTTCTGGGTCGAAATTTCACCAAAGGCAAAAAACCTAATTTGGTTTTTTATTTTTTCTATTTGGCATTTTTTTTTATTCTTTATGATGTTTGTTGTATGAATGCCAGAGGGTTGTACCCTAATCAAGTTTACCCACCAACATTCACATAATTTGCGTTTTTGCTCACTCATATTTCGCAAGTGTTGGGCGTCGTCAAGGAAGTCTCTGATTTAGGTCGGAATGACCGTGATTGTTGTCATATTTTGTAGCTTGAATTTATTGTTTAAAGTGATTTCAAGCCGGTTGGGTGGTTGCGACTCAAAATAAAAATATTTATTTATTTTGAGTGGCGACCTGTCCGTAAGGACCATTAGTTTTGTATAAGTTTTTTTAATTTTTGGGGACGAATGGAAGGGATCTACAATTTTATACCGAGTCCGAACGGCTCGTTTATGACAGTTGTACTCTCGGATATTTAAAATACTGAATGTACAGATATTCAGACATTTGCGAGAGGTGGCGCAGTGGAAAAAACCCCAGGCAGGACCGTCTTTAAGCTATTGGAGGCCCTGGGCATATTAGGATAATGGGGCCCCTATGATATTAATATAAATATTTATTTATTTATTTATATTTATTTTTATTTATAATCACATGAACCGAAAAGCTAAATGTAATATAGTCCACAAAAGTAATTCTTTTAGCATTTACAGGTTAGTGCTTAAGAATCTATGTTATTTGTAGATTTCAGATGGGCAAAATCGTTAACCACTCTTCAAAATCTTTGCTTTTTAGCACAACAGATTCTATGGACATCAGCGACAAACTGATTAATCTCTCTTGAAGCATTGTACTTCTCAATTCGGTTTTAATTCTATTTAGTTTGGGGAAGGAGCGTTCCTCGAAAAAGATTCTCAATGCGATTTCTACATTTGGAAATGTGTCTTCAATTTTGTTTTCTTTCAAAAGTTGATATATTTTTAATATACAATCCTTATTTTCATTGTCAACAATTTTAAAGTATTCTGTTAAAGGCAAACATTCTATTTCTAACTCTTTCTCATTAACATCTCCATTATAAAATTCAGCAAATTCTTTGCTCAACTCTTCAGAATTCAGAGTTTTCAAGCGAAAAAATAAATCAAAACGTTTACTGATATTCGTATACGAACTTAATCGCTGTTTCTATTTTAAATTTCTCTCTTCCATTCAGTTGGACTGACGGCGCAGAGCTATCAAAAAAATGCTGGCGAGAACTCCTGCGTTTTGTTCTCTGAGATAGGTCCTGGTAGTCAGATTCCGGGTTTCTTTCTTTGGCAGAAAGCCTAACTTCTGGGCGAGAGTAGAATAGCTTCAGGCATGTAAAAGCTATTGAGTCGGTATTGTAGTCAGTAAATTATAGGGTCGATTTCTTCGAATTATATAAGTTTTTTGGTAATAAATATTGGTTACCGTTTGGTGATCTAACAGGAACTAGGGACTTTGTATTTGTTCTGAGGGGGGCCCCTATCGATCGCGGGGCCCTGGGCACTTGCCCAAAGTGCCCACTGGGAAAGAGGGATCTGACCCCAGGATGTAGTTTATGTTTTTCCGGGGATCGACCATGGGACCCCTCGCTTAGTAGTTCAACACACTTACCAGTTATCACTAAACCACTGCGCCTATGGGCAGTTGCCACTCGCGGACAGATATTTAACAGTATAGATGCTCGATTTGTGGAATTTTGTTCTGTTATTAGTTTTTGCTGTTTTGTTAGTAGAAAAGTCAACTGGAAATAACAGGTACAGCTTGTTTTGAGGACGCAACTTCAACCCAGCTATCATGTGCCACTACTACCTGACATATGTGATCCATTGCTTTTAAATTTCATTTGGCATTTAGGTTGAACTTAGGAAAATTTAGTGTCGTTTTCCATTGGGCAAAAAGAAGCGTCCGGGAGAGTCCGGAATCGAAAAAAATCACTCCTGAAACCGTTCCATTGGCACAAACAATACTCTTCTGGTGATTCTGAAAAGAGAATTTCGCTTCTCGATTTGAAGTCAGAATCCACTCAAGAAGCACTCACACACGTGTAATTTATGCTGGCAGCTGACAGCCGCCGTATATTATTTTTTGGCATTTCACCAATACTTTTGGGGGTTCAATCAGAAGGAGTTTTGTTGTTCCATTGGATCACACAATGAGTGAAACCAATGGAAAACGACAAAAGTCGTAATACTTCTTAAAAGTAAACGTTTTCCACATCAGGAGCTTTTCAATGCGACATCTCTGACGACTGATGACTATAAAATTGGCGTGTTCATTCAGTATTTTAGAAGCGGGTAGAAGATATCTCAAAGAAAAATGTTCTGAAAAAATAGTACTGGGTTCCTATCAAGGTTTGTCCATCTTGTTTCGTCCGAGTTCGCAAGCAATCCTATACCGCTAGATAGTAAGTGGTTTCTTCGGAGAATTTGCATTTTCTCTATTTGCGTAAGCTCGTTTTACTGCCCAGTGAGGATTACAATCGGTTGTTTTCAGTCATTCCATCTGAGGGTCAGAAAGAAAGTCGTCGGTCTTCTTAATAGCAAACGGGTTAATTGTTCGTTTCTGGCAGAGTTGCGCCACCGTTGGCTGTAATTGCAAAAAATGCACTCGACAACCAAACTCCTCACAGCAGTTCTTGGCAATCGTAATTTGGCAGCGTAATTTTAGGGCCTCCGAAACATCGTCCGATGATTTGAATTTTGAAGTGATTTAGTATTCTTAAGACATTCACAGCTTTGAAATTTTAACTTAACCAGTGGGAAAATTGCTGTCAAAGTTTAACGATGATTCTCCCGAACGTTAATTAAAAAAAAAAAACGAGTGTGCTTTAGACCACACGACTGAAGTAAAACTTCTTTAGCTCCATCTATATATACATGTTTTGTTTATACATTCTAATAGGTATATGAATTTACTGGCTATGAGAGGAAGAGAGCAAGAAAATGGGCGCGCGTACTGCTCTCTCTTGCTCCTACAGTATGATACAGACAATAGGCCACGATTGCCACTGGCAAAAAGACTCAAATTATTTTATTTGATTTTACACAAAATTACCAGCTGTACACGGAAAGAATCGAAAATCACCAATTGCAAAATTTTGAGTCGAATGAATATACACCCGACCGATGCGATGACGATTGACGATGCCGCTCTCCGTCAGGCCATAAATTTTGGTAGCCATTTTCTGGAAGACTTGCGAATAAAACAGTTTTATATGGATGGTGATGAAGCATATGCAAATAATGCAATGCGTTCACTCAGAAGCAGTAAGGTAGCATTTAAATGAGGTGATATCGGGTTCGCATTCTTGGTACTTCTGCTCAAATACCATAACCCGATAAAAATTACCAAAACTCATTAAGCAAACAATATTACCAAAGTGGCAACCTTTCAATAGGCGTGTCTTAGATATACGAAACGTAACTGGGTATGAGAGAAAGGAAAGAAACTGTATGCTCGCACATCTCTTTGTTGCTCCTACAGTGTGATACAAACAATATGCCTGCACTGCAGTGATACCAGACTTTAGAGGCAGGTTATCCCACGATTATACTCAAAATATCCCTTTTATGTTTACAAAATAAATAAATTTATTATTTTAAAAAATACTCGCTATTCATTCACAGACACTGTCATTTTATGAAACAGTTTAGGGAAATAAAAAAAAGAAAATGAAAGCACTTAGATATTTTGAATGACTTTTTTCTAAACATGAAAATATTTAATTTGATCGTAGGTTGAATACTTTTTTTATTCTTAATGAAATGAGCAATTAGGACCAAAATTTGATCAAAAAGTAAAATCCCTTTCATAGTACAATGAGGTCTGAAAAATCCCGTTGTCCCTTTTAGCTTATTATTAGTGAGAAAATCCCGCAAAAAGTGATAAATCCCCCGATCTGTAGGATGTGTCTTAGATAATGAAACGTAACTGGCTGAGAGAAAGAGAGAACGAAAATGTGGGCATGCATCTATCTCTCTTGCCTCTACAGTAATATTCGAAACAAAACGGAACTCTCTCTCTCTTTTTATCTCACTAACTTATATCTCCCTCTCAACCTCCGCTCGCAATTTCCGTAACGATTTTGTGACGCATTCACCAGCTTACCCCCCAAGTCAAGCGTGCCTAAAGAAGTATTACTTCAAAAAAAAAAAAAAACAAGTCAAATAACTAAGGCACGGTGGAATTCGCTATTATCCCTAGGCCTTGTATATGTTTACGTATACCAAGCATCAGTATAAAATCACTAGTTTAATATTTAATCCTGTTCCATATAACTTTGCCAATTTGACCAAACCTGATGCGGCATAGCTTCAAATATTTCAATTAACCGCACAACCTTTCTAACTAAATTCGCCATTTTGCTGAGCTTCTGGTCTTCATTAATTTAAATTTCCAAGACCGTAATTAAGCAATTTCACCAGTTCTAGCCACAACAAAACGATGCGTGGAACGGAATTTAATTAAAATGCAACGTAGCACGGGACACACTACATACGAGTACAACTAAAATAATAATAACGCCTAATGAGAGGCATTTAGAATCGAATGCTTTTTATGTGCATCGATTTACAAAAAACCAACAACGGTATATGATGGCTGACGACACGCTAATAACACATTACCATGAAGCGCTCTATTTGCATGTGGATTTGAATAGCATTTCGTAGGCGTTTTGCACCGAACCAGCTTGCCAGGCAAACGTTTTCTATTGCAGGTTGTCGGCGGATACCCACTCGCATATGGGTATGGGTACGGCGTACGGGTACCTCTGTTTACTTACCTAGTGTGAAAATCATCCAATCCCTTCCCACAGTAAATGGGATCCGATTGATTAGAGCCCGTCGTCATTCTGCTCGTATTGAACTCAGCTGTTGTGTTGTATCCCTCATGAATATAGAAATCAATGGCTGTAAAGAGAGTATGAAAAAACAGAACAACGAGATTAGAAGAGTTGAAGGGAATGCGAGTTTATATGGTTTAAGAAGCTTACTATAGATAAGGGATGGATTCGCATGCGGAAGGGATGTTTTTTTAAGAAAAACTATTGAACTGTCATACAGCTTCAAATGAAATTGACTGTTGGGACTGACAAGAAAGTGTTCGCGGTAATAATGTGATTTTTTGTTTTTTTCATTCTGAAACACAGTTTCATTGGACCTACCAGCAAGATGTTAGTGTCAGGCAGTGATTATCTCAGAACGAATGCAACGAGGGTTCGGTGAAATCAGGAAAAATAAAGAACCGTTCGCCGAACTTGTTAATACCAAAAGCCCTTAAAACGGAAATATTCAAGTATAAAGTGTACGACTGGGTCGAACGAAACTTTCTCGTTCATTAAAAGTTAGGTTGGCTGTATTCTTATTTTATTAAGTAGGTAGGTAAAAATCTGAGAACTGATGCTAGATAAAAGAAACGGTGCAAAGAATTAAGTAAAAGGAATATGTAGTGTTAAATAAAATTCACTTTTGGGTTATTCGTCTGATAGGCAGTACATAAATATAAATAACAATGTGAGTTGTTAAAAGTTGAAGCTGTCACTAACAGGCAATTGTCCCAAGTTAGGGTTAAAGAGTAAGAAGTGCCTACAGTACTATTTTATAAGCTGTTACACTTAACAAGGCAAAGCGTGGCAGTGGTTTCTGTTTTCTTATCTTCTAATGCATATTTCTATTTTTGATTGAAATATATTAGTAACGCTGGCTTTAGGTGTCTATGATTGGAAGTAGGGTTCGTGTTAGACCGGATTCTTTACATTAATATTTATGTAAGTTCTCAGAGTTTTGTTTTTCAGTTTGCATTAGGAGTTATAAATATAGTTATAATATGCCGATGGACGTGTGTGGGGGTGCAATTGAAGTGGGAGTCTCTGATTGTGTAAGGAAGTGGTTGCAATTATTTTTCAACAAGTTTGAAAGAAGGGAAATATTTGCTAAAATTAACTTTTCGAAAATAGATTTTCGAGACATGAGCAGTTTTAAAAAGTAGCGTTTTCGGTGAATCGAATTGATAATAAAGGACGCAATAATTTCGAAAACATATATTTTCCTCTAAGTTTGCATTTTGGTCAAAATCTTTATTGCCGTTTTCAGGTAAACTAAAGAAAATTAAGTTTTTTAAAAAATGACTTTTTTCAAAAATCCATTTAATGATAATACAGAGAAAAACTGAATTTGGCATTAAGTTATAAATGACTATATAACCTTAGAAATGAATTTTTGTTACAATCGTATGGACCGTTTTCGAGATATGTCCGAATTTTTTTTAGCGGAAAACTGAGTCATTGTAACCTCACCTACTTAAGCTTAAATAACAATTTTGGTTGAAATCGTTAGAGACAAACAAATTAAACTGGTATGAACGTTTTATATTGAGGTTACCATGCAAAAAAAAAAACGGCCTCGAACTGTAAGCCCCCAAAGTGCAAATCCGAAGTTTGGACGAAATCCATAGTCAGGCGTTTAGGGCGTAGACCACGGGACATCCGGACAGACAGTCTGACGGACAGAATTTTGCGACCCACTTTTTTGAGTTCCTCTATCATCGTAATGTCAGAATTGATTAACATCTTGAGTTCGAAATTTTGTACGAATACAATATCTTTCTCTTACTACGTAATCGAGAAAGTTAAACTACGAGTTTGAAAGGTTAATCCAGTTTACTTTCCACTACTGTAATAAAAGGTGAGGATAACGTACAAAATTCAAGCCGAACATTAATTATTATGGGCGTCAAATTTTCAAAAACGATGTCGTCCAGACGATTATTGTCATATACAATCTACCCTCTGGTTGATTTTGTCTACATCCAGACTTTAAGTCGGCACATTTTATCAAACTAAATTTTGGCAGATCGCTATGTTCTGTGTAAGCAAAGATGGGGTTCTTTAATGACGAGGAGTCCCTAAAATCTGAATTGAAATAAGAAAGAAATGAATTTTTGAACAAAGTTTCTGTCAAAAAACATCTGGTTGCTGTGACACTTATCCACAGCGTACTCAATGACAAAATTTAGCTAATGTTTGCAGAGAAAAGTTGGAGAGCAGCTAAAATTTAGTCGGCCTCGAGAATGGTTATTGAGACCCACCTGCACTTCCAAATGAACCTTTTTTGGTCTAGATGCACCTGATTGAAAAGTCCTTTAAATCAACCGCCCAACCAAGTGCCAGAGTTACGAAATAACTCGACTGTTCGCTGCTTCTGGCACTTTGTGCTATGGTATGGTTTTGCTATCAAATCTCAAGCAGACGCCAAGTGTTAAAATATTAAACAAATATGCCACTCATATCATTTCATAAAAAAAATAATTACATACCTTCAGGCGGATTGCTCTTTTCCTTTGCTGTTTGCTTGGAAATGGTTATTGGATTATTTTGTGTCTTCAACCTTGATGCGATGTAATTTAAAATTGCTTTAATTAACCGTGATTGCCTGCCCAGCTAGAAAAAAAAAACATTTACGTATCTCAAAACTGTGCGTGAGTGGTGGACCGCAACAGCAGACAAACACCGCTGGAATTTTAGTGGTTTAATAAAACCCACCATCGAGCAACCAGCATCACGTTAAAAGTTACAAAACGATGGAGATTCTAAACCGCAAATATGTGCGTATAAATTAAAATACACGTGGCCCTCAGCCTTAGTAAGCTATAAATCATCCCATTACCAACATCTGCCAACATGAATTTGAACACCTTCCACGTAACTAAGCCCTCATCACCATAGGGACATAAGTATCTAACAAACTTTTCCTCAATTGCTGTTCCGCAAACATTCTTGCCACATTTAACCACAAAATCTGCACACCCACACACTTAATTAAATAATCCACTATCCACAAGAGCATACAAAAATATTTAACAAATTTAATTTATTTTCATGCTAATACACTTTGATTAAGCTTTTAATGAAAAATCCCTTTTGGGTCCCTCATCGACATACTCGTTTAGAAAAATGCCTAAAATAAAACTCATAAACCTCATAACCGATGCAGATTAAAATAAAAAGAAAATCTTTCTTGAAAAGCTTACATCTACCACTAAATTGTTTTGCCTTGGAGTCTGAGCCGACTAAAGCCCGAGGCGTACTTCTCAATTTGGTATAAAATCGCAATTTACCTTTATTATGATTCGCTTATGCCAAAATCGCCTGAGTGCACAATATGATCGACGATAGAAAAAAAGCCAGAACACCGACTGCGGTTTCACAATCAAAAATGACTTATCCAAAATTGCCATTCGTCTTTTTGGTAGGATGCCAACATCCATCTGTGGCATGGTTTGCGGTTGCCGCTCTATCATGGTGATATTTTTATACCGGTTTCTAATGTGCGAATTTGCTGGAATGAAGTGTCAGGTGTGAGATATGCAACTTAACAACTAAAACCATCAGCATTGTAACGTATTTAAGTTGTCACCATAAAAGGGACACGATGTTACATTGGGCGTTTATTTAATTAAACAAAATAAAGCATAATGCGACGGAAACAAAACTCATCATTCAGTTTTGCCTTCGCTGATGATGACAGCAAAATCAATGTAATACAATCACAGTATCACTACTATGTCACGAAGCGGATTGGATTTGTCCGTTTTGTTATAACTTAAATGACATTATGGTCGATTTTCTTTCCAGTCACTATTTAAAAGTCTCGATGAAATTAAAATACAATTTGGTACACCAGGCTTAGCTTTTTCTTGGGACAAGTGAAAAAGATCTAGACACTTTGCTGTATCCGAACGATTGAATTGGGAAGTTTTTTCCAGGACTCTTGTACACTTATACAGGTGTTAGTAGGCCTTAAGGTGTGATTTGGGTTTCCCAAAGGTTTACTCCAAGACTCAACTTACTACCACTTAATAGCTGTAGAAATAAGAACAAAGTATCCTACTGTGAGAAGCACATGTCTCTCTCCATGTTCGTCTTGCTGTTGCTTGTATGTGTCTTTGATGGGGATGATTTTTGAATGTCAGAGCTCAATAAAGCACCCTCCCGGCTTTCTTATAAGATCGTTGAAATTACCAGAGCAACTTTTTTGATTCTGCTTCCTTAAACATATACACAAGCTAATATAAATAAATAAAAAACACGGAAAACTAATGAATACTGCAAGCATAGCTCACTCCCCAAAGATCGGGTTCAACTTATTTATTTACCTGACATTTGTGTCGCTCAAAACCAGCTGCAACCAATAATAGACAAATAAAACAGGACAACCTGTCGTAGCATGAATCCATTTTATCTTTTGAGCCGTACATAATAATTTCCCATATTTATTTTGTTACCATATCCCTTTGACATTTGCACAATGCGTGTGCAAATAAAGATCCCACTTGAATATTCATCGAAACTAACCAAAAAACGACTGAAACATTTGCAATTTGTTATTTCATTTTAAAATAATGTTTCACTTGTCAAAGAGAGAAATGTGTTTAGGCTATATTTTATATCCGGCGGGATTGCATTTTTAATTAAATGGACAAACTCGAGCCGTTTCGAATCGTTTCCAACCAACAACCACACCATCAGACAGCCCTGTCCACACCATGCAAATGCAATTGTGTGATCTAAATAAATACGTGAATTGTTAATCTTTCATATTTTTTAATTAGTAACTCGTAATAATTTGATTTATAATTTATGTGCGAATTTTTGTTATAAGTTGTTCCATTGTCATTTTTGGAATACCAATCTACTCATTTCCATCGGTCAAATGGAGCCCAAAAAAATGGCTTCTTAATGGGAACACTTATTCCACATGATTTGACAAAACCTAAATTATAGTACTCACTTAATGGCTTGCGATTAATTCGACCTTTGCAATAGTGTAGCCATAGTGCTCAAGTGCTGGGGGAGACAGTTCGATTCCTATGCAATCGAAGGCTGTGATCCCATTTGTGTGGTTATGAGCCGAGAAACGATTCCCAAAAAAATGGGAACAATGCAAATACCATTACTTACCATTATTGCTATGCCAGGAGCAGGTTTGGTTTTTGTATAGGGTAAGAAAAAATGTCTTATTGGTTTTCCGGTTAATCGAAAATAAATTGTCGGTAAGGAATGTTTTGAATCAATATATCGGATATTGTATTTCGGGAACCAATTTGTCCTTATCTTATGGCTTTAGCTTGAGTGTGTGGTATATTGGTAGTCACAGACATTGTCAAACCACTGTAGGTTATCACTTTAGTAAGAGAGCCTAAGGGATGATGATGTGTACTTATCGCATATAGAAAAATTGTGGCAGAAGGTGTACAATGCACATATTATTCGGTGCAGCGAGGGAGTGGTATGGATCCAGAAGTCCCCCGAAATTGAAACAAGGAAATAAACAGAAAATCACACTAAAGAATGTCGTCTATTGACTGTTTTCTGTCATATCTGTATTTGCATCTTCTATATAAAAATTAAGCGCAAATTTGTATGTGGTTTAGATGTAAGACTACCACCTCTAAGCAGAGTTTGGATTGAAAACAAACGTTTTCAAATATTTTTCTTCTATGGGCCTTACCAACAATCAATTCTAACCTTCACACTAAATGTTGCGACAACACAAACTGGAGTCAGCGGTCCTAGTGCCAAAAAGATATATTGACTCTGCCGTGGTTTGACCGAATAAAACCTCCTTATACCTACAAACTTCAATTTTATTTCTATATAAAATGCACAAATTCATTATAAGAGAATACTACGGCAAAATTAACCACTTACGAATTTGGTAACGAAACGAAACTTTGACTCCCACAAATGCAAAGTGCAACAACAAAATACGCAAGAACCTAAATCCAGAAACAAAATTAAATAAAGATCATCAATTTCGAAATAAATTTACCTAGAATATCCTGGTATCACTATCATTAAAAAAACCAATGAAGGCCAAAGGGACGTTTTTGACATTTGATACTGACTATTATTCTCCTATCTTTTTAAAGCGTATTAAAAGGAGACCAGCGATAAGAACGTCAGAAAGACTATGGGAAAAACGAATGCAAGTGGCGCCAGAGTAACATTTCGATACCAAACTCGTAGCAAACCTAACTAGCTATAAAATACAATATTTTTATGGAACACAATTCGTGGAGGAAACTGTGGCTCGATGGCACTAAATAAATAGCGGATAGTCAGGCAGTAACAATCAATGGCGTTCGTTATCGTGACATGATGTCACAGATTTTAGTGCTCAAATTACAAGATATGGATGTGACCAACATGTAGCTTTACCAAGATGGTGCCACATGCCATACAGCCGGAAAAACAATTCAATTACTGAATAAGTCATTTCGCAATCGTGTTATCGGCCATTTTTACGATCACAATTGGTCATCCAGATCTTGCGATTTAACGCCGTTTGACTTTTTTCTTTGGGGTTTGTTGAAGTGACAGGCTTATGCAAAGAAGCCCACGACCACCAACGCCTTGAAAGAGGAAATTGGGAGGTATATTAATGAAATTCAGCCACATTTATGCGAAATGGTCATGGAAAATTGCAATAAAAGGTACGTACTTGCCAGCAAAGCCGTGGCGGCCATTTATCCGATGTGCTATTCTATGCACATAACCGCATGCTGTATACTCTATGAATCAATAAAAAAAATTTGCTTTCTTATGAAAAATCTGTATTTCCATCAAAATTACATTTTGTGTGAATTATGGGACACCCTTTATATTGAAAATTTCGTCATTGTGAGTTCGCAAAATCTAGCCTGGATTGAAATGTCAAATAGTTAGTTAGTTAGTTTAGTTTTATTGACTAAATATTTATAAATAAGTGTGTGTATATTGATTACAAAAGTTAGCTGTCAAATATGATTATTATAGTACCGCGCTATGAGCCAATCCGATTTAGGCAGCATTTTAAAGAAGTCTTGTGAAGTGTGAAAAACTCTGAAAAAGTTTCAATTTGCCTTTAGTTCTTTTATTTCTGACCGTCCCACACTTGACAACCGTCGCTTGATAGATGTTGTTTTTTCATCACAATGATCCACGCCCTGAGGCTGCACTTTAATGTTGCGTCAAGCATTAAGAGTAATTTCATTCGAGACCGCCTGTAGTAGCACATGAGTTCAGGGCAAAAAATATTTTCACAACTCAATTTGTTTTCTACTTGAAATGACATGCCGACAAAAATCACATTATGTCTGGCGACAGAATGAAAAGTGACGCGAGTGACAGCTAATCTGACTTAAAACCAAAATAAACACAATTTGTGGGGACGAAAAGATATCTGCACTCAACTTGGTATGAGTTCAGCTACAAGGCCTCTGTAAAATGTGACGCGAGTAATATTTTCCTTGCGCAGCATGTATTCACCGACGAATGGTATTATGGTAAATACTGATGCGAACCATGGAAAAATTCATCACGATTCTCAGGACAAGCACAAAGAATTGAAAGTACATTATAAACACGCCGCAAATGCTCTTAGTGCCAAGGAATTGGCACTTGTGGTGATTAATACCAAAAGCAAATATACAAAATGTAATCAGGCGTCTACACCGCATACACCCAGAGACAACAAAGCCTCACATCAAATACTCAGAATTGGAAACAATATAATTAGATACAAACCGTTTATCTTCTTAACAATGGAATAAAATTTAAAGACTTTGTAACTAACAAGGACATTCAACAGGCACGTGTCACTCGATTGAAATTTCTATGACATATTTACGACTTCTCTCGACTAATGTGCCCGTTATTGTCGTGTGAAAAAAACTTTCTGTCACTTAAAACTTTGTAACATTCTACAGTAGATAATCATGTCATAAGTAGAAACAATCACAGAAAACATACGATAAGAATCATGAAGAGTCCTTTAAGATTCGCATTCCACTTGTAGCTTCAGAGGCAGTAATCAAATACACATGCGGATATTTTCCATTGAAAATGCTATGAAATCTACTCAACAACAAAACTTCAGCCCATTCCTCCTGTGCAAATAAGTTTTTAATCCCAACATGTGCCATCGCCACCTCCATGAAGCTCTGCCCAGCAAGCAGAGATGATGGCGCTCAGAACTCAATGACGTAGCCTGTTGGATGAAAAGCCTATAATAATTGCTAACGATCATGTGTGACTGTAGATAGAGAGATTTTCATCTGCGCAATAGGTATTGATAGAATTTAATAACCGCTTGAGATTGAAATACACTGCAGACCAAAATCATTAATTCAAAGTGGGAGGTTCTCATTTACAATGTAGCCAATAGATTGTGGATTGCAAATATGTTTGCTGCATGATTTCGTACTTCAAGGCTGCTTTTTGTCGGCGAGTACAGTGACTCTCCAATTATGATGGCGTTACCACAAAATATGCGAAGTAGATTTGACCCAAAAGTGAAGTAGATTCAAAAAAAGGGAAGTAGATTTCAAAATCATAGTTTTAATTCCGTATTAGTTGTATAAATCTAAAACATGTCCAACAAAAACGTTTTAAGATTTAACAATATTTTTTTTGTTTATGAAAATAAAGTCTTCATAAATGTTCTTCTCACTTCATCTTACATTTATTTATTATAATTTTAATTTTATTAAATTATAATTTTACCAATTTGTTCAAACATGACAGCAACCAAATCCAAAGGTATCATCTTTGACAGAAAATTAAAAGGAAAACAATAATAAACGTCAGAAAATTTTAATAAATTTTGTGTTTAAGCCTAGTATCCTGCTCGCGCTAAATTTTAGCGTCCCTAGTATCCACTTCATTTCTCCACACCAAAGATAAATGCTCGCTAAATTATAAAACATCATTTAGATGGGACAGAAACCATTTGATCATGACAGTAAACGTTATTTTAATTATTCACGTACATACAATTTTTGAATTTCAAACTTTAAAGACAATGCATTGTTTGAATCGTTCCAAAACAATAGATAGTAGCAAAATTGAAGAAGATGTTATCATTACTGCAGCACCTCAAATAAGTTCGAAAATAGCAAGCAGAAGACGACACGTTCCTTCTGCAATTTTTGTCTGTTTTTTTAACGCATGAAACGGAATTTTTGGTTTAGCGTTCTCTTTTATTTATCGCACAAATGTTTTCTGCGGTTTCCTCAGAAAAAATCCAAAATAAACACAACACAAATTGTTTCCTCCTTTTTTATGTCAAAATTTTACTTCGATTTAATTTACCGGACATTTATTTCGCGAGCTAAATGAGTGGAGACTTTTCATCGGCCCATCTATATGAAGTTAAGAATTTAGCGTGCAAACAGGATACTGCTTTGCTAAACTGCCTCGTTAAATTTTATCTTTGTAGACTTTTTTGTATGGGAGATAACATTTAGCGCGAGCAGCATACTTAGCTTTAAAGTGAAGTTTGATGCAATTTATTCCTTTGAAATGTGAATCTGGGCTTAAATGACACACATTTTTTAAATGTATTTGTTTTTGAAGTAGATTTAAGGATTTTTTATTAAAATTGGAGCGGATAAGGGTTTTTTTTTTAAATGAAGTGGATATAAAGAATTTAACAATATTGCGAAGTAGGGAGCAGATTTTAATTTTTTTTCCAAAACTGAGGTACATCTTCCTCAAGGTATAGTCAAATAAACTCAAGTTACAGGTTAAGCCCACTAGGTCGACCAGCTAAAAATAGCTAATTTATTTACAAATGCCTTCAAGTGACAAGCGTGTATATTCAGTTCATTTTTTTGTAATTCCATTTTAATTAAAATCGAACAAAGTCATAATTAAATACGCCATTAGTAAAACAGCCTCAGGTTTCAGTACAAGATAATTAATTAAATTTGGATTGCCAATGGAAGTACACAGCTCACAGCTTAATTGTATATTCAGTTTCAGAAGTTCAACCGCTTTTGTGGTTCCTTTGTGTAGTGACAGCGAAAGGCTTTGTTTGAAGTGAGTTTATCGTCTCATTTGTTCCAGCTGGAGACTAATCAAGACTAAAAGCCCACGGCCACTAGGGTATCTAATTTTAAGAAATACACGGTTGCCCTTGTCTGCTAAATTTAAGATGAAGAAGATAAATCGCTTCAAAGTGTTCCCACAAAAGCTTCTTCGTTTGCTGGGTGGCGGTTAACTTGTTTCTGGTTTTTCCACCACACGTCTTTTCGAAGCTGAGTAACGCTTTAAAACACGAAGGACTTACCTGTTCGGTAGGATGAGTTTGGCGGTCAATAGGGCAAGGCAAAGTTTATGCTGTCGACAAAAAAGGACACCCAACAGCGACGTTTCAGACAGATATAAATACTAGGTGATTAGGGACTTTGTCTATCTAGGCTCTGTCATTAACTCAGCCAATGACACCAGCACTGAAGTTAAACGTAGAATAAGTCTTGCCAGTCGCTGTTTCATTGGGCTTAGAAGGCAATAGCAAGGCCCTCTCCCGAACAGCTAAAGTGACCCTTTATGAGAACATAATCGTCCCACTCCTAGTCTATGGCGCTGAGGCATGAACTCTTGATTGTTTCGGGATTCAAATTCTTCGAAATGTTTTTTTCGAAATACCTTGGAGTCATCCTGAATAAAAATCTTCTCTGGGTAAAAGCAAGCAAAGTCTAAGACATCCAAAGCCCGCTCAGCTTTTTGGCAGTGAAGAGGTGATTTTGGCAAGACGTGGGGCTTATTCTCTTAAGAACATCAGAGAAAATGCGGACGTTGAGGCTTTTCAATCCGCATCCCAATTTGCTGAGGACTTATTTGAAGTTAAATTAAGGGCGCCAAGAACTTCATTGAAACAAACAACGCGTTTCAATCCAGACACCTCTTTCAAGTACGAGATCTTATTTAGAATACTTTTATTATCCTTAATAAGGATTTTGATCAAAATCGTTAGAGCGGTTTTTGTTAAATTTGGCAGACCAAGTATTGCAATGTTTAGTTTGAAAAATACTATTGCTTAACTATTTAGCTTAAAATATTGCTTACATGCTTCGGGATGTAAGCATTACTTGGTTTTTAAATTTTTTTTTCGAAATCGAAAATGGGGTTTTCGGGATATCTGCAGTTTTAAAAATTAGCGTTTTCGGTGATTCGAATTGAAAATTAAGAACGCAATAATTTTGAAAACATCAATTTTACTCTAAGTTTGCATTTTGGTCGAAATCGATTTTGCCGTTTTCAAGTAAACTAAAAAAACTAAATTTTTCAAAAACCGACTTTTTTTCAAAAATCCATTTTACGATAACAAGAAAAAAAAACAAACTTAATGGCAAGTCAGAAATGATCATATTAAATTAGAAATTATTTTTTGTTACAATCGTATGGACCGTTATCGAGATATCTACATACATATCTCGAAAAGGGTCCATAAATTCTATTTGGTTGGAAAGATAATTCATGTGTTTTATTTTTGTATATCTTTTACTTGCAGGTATACTAGACCACTTCAATTCGAGCATGCCATACGACACGCTGAGAATAATGTTTAAAGATACATCTGCTTATGAGTTTTATTTTTGTGAATTTAGTTTTTCTTAATAAATATGTGCTCCGTTTTTGATGAAGGTATTTCAGAGTTTATTTCCGTCCTTTCACTTGTCGCAAGGATGAAACTATACAAGCACTACCCACGTCGAAAATCAAATCAACAAGAGGCCTAAGCTTGACGTATTCGCCACATGAAGCATACAATCAATGTGACACGTGAATCGATCTAGCATTGAGTGCGTAATCAATTGGGTTCCACATGATGAAAAGAATCTCATTAGAGGCATCCATTCGAAACTATATTTTTTTTTAGATTTTCCCTTCCAGCGTGGTGATGGAAAATGAAATCATCGTCCTGACTGTTCGGTAATATCCCTTGTTGATTGCCAATTGCAGATATTGGAAAAGGAACAAATTGCTTGCCCTGCCCTGGCAACTGATTTTATCTATATATTTTCACCTGCTTTGCAAACTAAACTTTTGTGTATAAGGTAAGCAGCATCCTTACTTTTGTGCTCGTTTGCAAAGGGAACTTTTAAGCATTCTCATTTACGAGAGCCAGTATGTTGTCTTTGGCAATAATTCGGCGGCAGAGGCATTCATAAATCAATTCCGTATCATAATGGCACAAGTTTGGTCTAATCTTTCATAATTAACATCGAGCTTGTGTTCTTTGTGCCTGTGTAATAAATTTCAATCGTATCCTGTAACACGATACACGAATAAATTTTGCATCTTAACAACTTTGGCCATTAGAGTTTCAAATGTACCTATTATCTAGCAGCACATTGTCTTGATTTATTTGTTAATTTTCCAAAAACTACTATAAAATTACGCTTAAAAGGCGTTTTGTTTTGTTAATTTCTGACATTATTCAGGAGTCAACATACCTATATAAATATTTATTTTAATCAAAATGTTCCTCTCCATCGTACGCAGTATCCGCAGACCGCAGCTGGTCATGTAAAACTGAAACGCGGATGAATTATACAATCTTCCGCTCTGAATATCTCTCACTCTTCACTCAGCAAAAGTAAAACCGAACTTATTGTGGGATTACAGATACAGCGGGTAGTTCATCCGTGAGGCCAGCATTACCCCCAAGGTGTACCTTTTGGAGAAATTTAATTCCAGAACTCGTGCATATTTAAATATTTAAAATCCAATTTGCAATTTGTGATACACTGTATACGCGCATTAAGTCATCCAGGTCCGATCATCTTGTGGATTCAAACATATTTTTCCTTTCATCTTTCCCCGGAGGGTATATATTAAATAGTCCTTTAGCGGTGGAAGAATTTACGATGCAAATTAATTTGGAATCAGAGACAGTATTTTTTTTTTGTTGGAGTAACTACGTCGCGCTGCATTTTGCGTTGGGTATAAAAGATATAGTCTAAGCGCAAATGAAAAAGTATGCCATTATCAATCTTTCCGAAGTCCGATGGAGTCTCACAACAAATCTTTTTAATGATGTCGCTCCATTTGCTATACAGCAAGGGAAACTTGTCGCACAGATGGATGCAAAAGTGATAGATATCATCGAATAAATCACGAGTTTATCCGTGGTTTTAAACCAACGCAAATAAATGTATTGATTCGATATTACGTTAGGGCATTATGCAGAGAGAGGTTTTGTCCTGCTCAACAATTTGTGCGATACACTTTCTTTTGTTAAAACCATTGTGCAGTGCTGGGGCATTTGAACTCAAAAATTATATTTTTAGGTTAGTCTATTATAGGATTGGTTGATTTAAGTGGCTGCATTCCCTATTGCCTCGTAAGGGAAAAATCCGTTTCCTACACTATTAAGCCTACGAAGGCCAAATTTGAAACGGTCAACAAAATTTTGTCATAAATTACTTATATAAGGCAAGCTCTATTAAATGAACGGGTAAATGGACAAAAAGTTTTTACAAGGGGTATAAACAAGAGAAACTAAGAGCGAATCCGTTTATATGTCGAGACTGCACCTATATGTATGTAGACACAGGCTTAAAGCCGACAAAGGAAAGAAATTTTTGTGAAATAGTTTTAAAGCACGTATATCGTTCAATTTTGGAGCAAACATAAGGATTACTTTATCAATCCAACTCCAACTACAAACTCTGAATCAAATTCATCAAACAGCAGCGGAATTTTGAAGCTGACGGAGTGTCAATCGAACTCTTAACAGCTGTTGACAAGCTGAAATAAGATGCGAGCTGCGAAGCTTCTTAAAGTCTTCTCTGAGCCATATCTATATGTATGACCTGTAACCTAGAACCAGCTTTAAAGTGTTTAGTCTCGCAACCAAAGTGAAGAAGTTAAATCTCATAGATGAGTTTTCAAGTTGTGCTCCCTACAGAAGAATATGTTGCATTTACTGGCCTATATTTTTCAGGAAAAAAAAGGCCGTGAGGACCCTTGGCTGTTTTCAAACAACCGTTTATTTTATAAGAGTTTCTCATGGGTCGAATACCGCATTCGTGAGCAAGCAATGTGGATTTTACAAGCAAAACAATAACAAATTCAGTCACGTAGTCCTTGATCACGGATCCGGTAATTTTACCCCAGTTTTGGGGCGAATATAAAAGCTATTATACGTCAAGTCCAGACGGTTAAATTGAGAAGTTTTCTTCCAACAATTCTTCTCTCCAAAACTACTTAAAAGGTCTGTACCTACAAGATGAGGTCTATTTTTATCTCTACCCAGCAAAGCAGCTTGCCAACAAGGTTTGCAGAGGTGTATTAACTTTGAGTATTCGCTGTGTCAGAACAGACGGTCTCCCACTTGTAGAATGGACGGCTTCCGTCTTAAGTGGATTGACTCAGAAACGCACTTATAATGCACAATTCATGGGTCGTTTCCAGAGCAAACTGCTCAAACAGTCGAAAGACTTGAACCAACAGAACGCACAACCTCTATAGGCCTGATGATGGGAATCAGTAGTAAAATTGGATGTGTTAAGAAGAGGCAAGGAGGAAAGAAAAAATGACAAATGGCGCATACGGTGTCCCGTTCTGAAGCATACCTCGAACACTATGCTATGTAGCAGAGGTGCACGTCTGTCAGTTCAACTTCCGCACAAACAGCTCTAGTTTGTCCAAAAATTTCAACAGAAATGAGAAATATCGGCTGTAAATATTTGTTGAGGGAGTAGCCAATTTTTGTTATAGTAGCCACTTAAGCGGCTTAACCTTCTTTTGGATGCTCACCAACTCACTGGTTGTTGCTCCGTCTTTTAAGAAATCCCCATTTCTGGAATTATATTCAAATTATTACCTTTACTGTCAGTTTAAAGTATTTTAGAGTATTTTTACAGATGAAAAGGTTCCAATCTCGTTCCAAAATTGTCTTCTATTCGAAAGCTCTGTGCTACCTTTGCGAAAAGTCGGTATAGATTTTTGAATGCACTTGTTTTATGTCGCAATGTGACTAACATATCTATTGTTGGTTAAATATAATCAGCCAGTGGAGAAGAATCCCATGATTCAATATACACTTACCCACTTGTACAAGCGCGTAAAAAGTAATAGCACTGAACGCGTGTTTAAATATCACTTCCCAACGAACGCAGTCAATGCAGTTCAGTGGGATAGAATGGTAGCAAAAAAAAAACAATTCAATTGGACAGTCAAACGTATATGTTCTGGAACCAGTGACTACCTTCCATCCTGTCATTTATAAAAGTAAAATTCTAATTCATTAAATCATAATTTAATTAATAAATATAAATAGTAAAGAGGTTACAGTACTGACTTTAGTTTTAAACTTCTGGTAAGTCTCGATCACGTATAACAATAAATTTCTGGCCAATATATCGCTTTAGGAATTTTAATTTTTGAATATGGTCATTTAGCACTTCTATCTGATATGCCAAATTAAAATGCATTCACATATAAAATTCAAGTATTTGGTAGACAAAAGGCAAAAATACCCCACACACGGTTCGAATTAAAGGGACTTACTTCCCAGATAAAGACTTTCAATTTTGTTCGCACCAGCTGACAGAAGTTTTTTCCTACTCCATGTAGTTGCAAGGAAAGTTCCATTGCCAATGTTATACTAGGACGATTCGCCGAACAATAAAATATAAATTGACTTCCTTGCCGCTGGAAAAGCGCCAGCATTGGTATTCCCTTTTTGTACCTCACAAAGCTGCAATTTCGCTGCGGTGTGGTGCGAAATACATATATCCTCTATTTGGTGTTTAAGACTTAATATTAAATACACGGTGTTATGAGAAACCTGAACGACCAAGTGGTTACGTGCCGCCCAGTCGTGCGCTTTGTTCTTGAGCTGGCTGGTAATCTGGATGTATACTTTCTTTGGTCCGGTCACACCGAATTAAAATTGCCCCACATATGTGTACACTAACACATGTCCTGGTCCCATTGTTCATAAAATGTTTGTGATCGAAAAAATACATCGCTAAATCACCGTCGGCAAATACTGACGAAAGGTCACACACAAGTTTTGCATTTGAATCGGGCAGCTTCTTAATTATAACACTTGAATTTACAACAAAGTGCTATAACTCATAGAGATCTAGAATTAACGTCGCGGCAACATTGAAACAAGTTTTACTTTTCAACTTCAAAAGACCCTTATCAACTGGAGAACTTTTCCCTTGTTAACAACCAATTTGGCTGCAGCATAGCGCCGTAAGCCTTAGATGATTACTAATTAACTCCGACATTATTACACCCTCTCACTGTCGAATTACATCAGTTTTCCAACACTTGTTTGTCGCCTTTGTGCGTAAATCTTGTAAATCCATGACAATCTGCTCGCACCAGAGTTTCCGCTGAAACGAAGTCCATCCAATTTTAACCGAACACCGGTCTTTCACGAGACACAAAGAAACAAAATTGTCCACCAGCAGGAATTTATTTCCACCCAACAGAAATCTTTTGATGAGATTAATTTTATTACTGAATTCCCTAGATCATGCTCTTATTTTACGGAGCTGTGGAGGTATTTTGTGTCCGTCCACCCTCACCTGGGCGGCAATGCCTATATGGTTCGTGCTGCGGACGTCTAAGGAATAATTTCGACGCGAAACCATTCACACGGACGAACGTACATAAAGGAAGAGCAATTCATTTTTCGAACAGTGCTTTCCCGGAAAGACGTGGCTGAAACCAACAAATATAAAAGAAATCGCGATTAAGGCAAAAAAGCACGATGACAAATTAAATTTAATTTAATTAAATACTACAAATTCAATCTGCCAAGTCCGAGCTGCGGGCTGTTTGCCCTCCACAAATCGAGCGGTGACATAAAATTTAATTTTCTGTTGGCAGTTTTTCATTTATTTCGAGACTTCACGCTGAGTGCATCTTCTCACCCAAGTGGAAAACTGTCTCAAGATTTGGTGTGAATGAGCGAGAAAAAAAAAACTATCGCCCATTGAAGAAGGATATTGAAAGGAATGCATACACCATTTGAATCCCTTTTTTCCATTTTCCTTGTGTTTTGGGTTTTTTTTTCTCCTTTTGTCCGTTTCCATTAAACAGCAAATGGGTTAAGGTACAAAAATAAGTTACCAAGGCATCCATTAGAAAATTGGAACATTTTTCATTTCACTTAGTGTTGCGGAGGCGGCTGCCGGCAAGAACTAATTCATAAAAATCTAGGACTCAGAACTTGGTCCTAGTTGGGAAACAAACAAAAAAAAAAAAAAAAGTGCCAGTGATTAAGTTAAAAACATATACACCCTTGAAGTGGGGGACTGAATTTGTCCATTATTATTTCTGTGGGCGGTGTTCAACGTCTCGGAAAGTTGTATATAACATTATTATTCACATACCCAGAGGGAGGTCTGTTTAGAAGCGGATTTGGTTTCGCTTTTATTGGCCATTAATGCGAAAATCTATTACACCTAGTTATTAAGCTGAAAGAGTTGGGTTCGTTATTTGGTCGTTAACATTCAATGCGGGCTTGGGTGGCTTTTTATTTGACCCACGTCAATGGTCGCTAATAAAAGGTTGAGTTGGGTTTATTTTCCAGACCCATGTGCAAGCTTTTGTTCTGACACAGAATATATCCCAAAGGGGTAAGTTTCTTCTTTCAGTAAGTTATAAATTAATCAGGGACGGCGAATTCATGAATAGTAACAAGCACGCAACTGCTTACAGTTGTGTGGTTCTATGTGCGGGGATATTAAAATTAATTTTATTTTATAAGTAATTTTAACCCGGGAAATATATTTCGGGTGGGAAAATTTCGAACGAAATTTGATTTGCTCTAATTGAAACACGTCAGCTTTGTTTACTAAAAAAAAGGGAAGGAAGGGACTCTCGAAAAAAAAAAAAAAACACATTTTAAAAATGTCATGCTGATTAATCACAAATGTTTCTTCTACATTTTGTGCTATGGTTAAGGAATTTAGGTGTTATCGGAAAACAGTAAATAGAAAGTGTATCAATAATTTAAAATAAAATTTTTCGAATTATTATTGTAAAAAAAAAAACAAAATAAAAGTAATTTTCCTGGTGGTTGGGATTAAAATCCAGCTCATTTTCAGAGGGTTTCTTTTGCTTGGAATTTGCTGGAGCTGCAGAAATACACTGATTTTTTTATTGAATATGTGGAGATTTTTAAGATCGGAGGTTTGTACGAACTCCTCTTTTATATGAGATAATTATTTAGCACAAACACATACAGGACCTTTGTCAAGCAACTGTCTCATTTGTTACTAAATGAGGTTGCTAGATAATTAAAATAATTTGTGCTGCGCTGCAATTGGTGAGATAGGTCTGTGGCTTGGTTAACATACCTCTTTCGCCAGATAGATTAATATACACCACAGCTACATCCAGTGACAAGTTGATTTTTAACTAAAGCCCTATGCGAACAGTCTCCGAGCCAGAGAGTGTCGTTTGAAAGATCTTCATCTTTGCTGTATTCGAGCTGGGACTTTATGTATTCAAAATTTCGCTTCCCTGTGCCATTGTACAAGTTGGCGCAAAATTAATCACCTTATCGGAAGATGTTATAAATTTTGCAAATGGCATCATGCGTCAAATATATTGGACATATGTGAACTAGACAGCTGCAGTATAAAACAGACAAGCAATAGAGTGCTATACTCTGCAAGAGAGTTGAACAAAATGGATATTGTGAAGGAAGCGTTTCCTGGTCGCGAAATCTTCCGTTTTGGCGATTTGGCATGGCCAGCAAGATCACCGATTTAACCACCCCAGACTTCTTTCTTTGGGGCTACCTACTTGAAGTTGCATTTAAGTTCAATTCAGGAACTCACATAAATACAATAAAAGAAATGAGCATAATGCTATGTGCATGACTTTATGAATTTTTCCGGAAAACAGCTTGTAGGCAGCCGCCTTTCCACTGGAAAGTTATATATCTCTGTATTCCATTATCATTGGTTCCGAGTCCCGGCACCAAATTGGGTTGCCAACCAATTTTGACGAAAAAACTTGAAAAAAATGCCTATTTGAATAAAATAATGCCAAACATTTTTTTTTTTAGTAGAACAATAAAGCAAAAACTAAACACAAATTAAAAAAAAAAAAACAATTTTTATTTATATGTACAACACACAGCTTTCAAATTTCTTTCCAATTTCATTCCACTTACCGGAAGTGGAAGCTAGAATTATTTTTAAAGAATGACATATAAAGTGTGCGGAAAATGGACAAAGTTGAATAAAAATAAAAATTAAGAAGATATTTAAAAAAAAAGATGCCTTTTTAAAAAAGCATTTAGCTAATGAAATAATTCCTAAAATTCATGAAAAAGCTTTAGTTGGAATTTTTTGAGGTAGTGGTTTATAATAATAAATAAAAATAAAAAGAGCACTTCATTTAAAATAGTTTTCACTTCTGTGGGCACTCCCGCAGTGTTTTAGCTGCACTTTAAACGACTTCTTGGCAGCACTGCCACCATCCTTTGTTACCTGAATTTTGCTCTATGGCCCATACCGTTTTCTTAAAAGTTTCAGAGGAACATACGATCTGTAAGTTTTTATTAAACGCACAATATTCAACGACGTAATAACCTTACCTGTTAAGATTATCCAAAACCATAGATTTCATTGCATTTAAGGCGGGTCTGAGTTGTTATTAAATAGAAATTAACTGACGCTACTCTTATATTTCCTTATGAAATCAGCGTTGTGTATTTGACTAACTGCTTGCTAAAAAATAATAAATGAATGCTTTTTCGGGCTCAGTAGACTATGGATATACGCTGATGATATTTATTATAGTGCCAAAGATGTATTCCTTCCACATTTTGGCTTGGAATTGCCATATACGATTTACAATTTTAGTGTCGAACTTAGGACTATGCGTATTCGAGTATAAATTCTCTCCATCTCGGGACGAATTTCGTCAAAACTAGAGGTGCTGGTGGACCACATCTCTAGCTTCAATCTAATTGCACCATCAAGTCGATTGCGTCCATTTTTTTTTAACTAAATCACAGTCTTCCGGAGAATGAAATCTCCATTCATCTCTACCCTGTTGCTTCAGAAACAATGGATATGGTCAATTAAGAGGATTATTCTGAAACGTTTCATATGATCATATGCTTTTAAATGCATGAACACTGTACCGTTTTAGATGGAAGTGATACCCATTCAATGAGTCCTCTCCTGAAGTGTGATTAGTCCTGCACCTAAATTTACTGAAATCGAAAAAAGCTTTTATCGGACGGCCTCTTAGCTCTCTCAGTTAAATGTACCTACTTGTACGTTTACCTGGTCATAGGGAGAGGGACATTTCAGTTCAACGAACTAGCCAGACTTGGCCAAAGCCATCCATTCGCAAAGTGGTTATTGTGTAAGCCAGTGGCGACCATAATAAACCCCCGATGAGAGGGGGCTATTTCTCGAAACAAACCTGTTGAGAGTTTAGCCCAACAACATAGGGCCTTACCAATAAATATTTTTAGTTTCGACTCTAAATTTTAGTAGTTCAAAGTGGCTTTATTTTCAATACAAATTTCACAATTGTGAGCTTCCTTAAATTTAAAGTCGATACTAAATTTTGTTATTAGTACGGCGGATAGAGTATTTTACTTTCTTAACAGTCAAGTACTTATAGGCAAAATATCATAGAATGTTAAACCGTCTTTAGAAAAAACATGTGGCACCCTTCGTTTCATTCTCAAATAAGAAGCCAATATATAAGTCACTGATTTGACTTAAAATCGTACATTTTAAGCAAGAATGGAATGTAAATCTATAGACAGAGCAGAAAAGGGATTTGCCGAAAAATATTTGCATTTAAATGTAGATGAGTTCTCATATGCCACCAGATGAAAGGGACAGTCCGATATGAAACGTTTTAAACTTACATGCACTTATATTAAGCCTGGTGATTATTTATCGACACAAGAAAAGAAATTAGTTCTGTGAAGTTTTTCTCAACAAAAATTGCGGTGGCATATTCCAAATGAACGGGCATCGTTTTTATATATTGCTTTGAACTCATCTACATCAATACCATACTAGTTGGTACCTATCTATTTTTTACTGTAGTGTTAAGCAACAGTGGGCTCAACTTCAGGTCCCTACTGTAATAAGTGATGAAATCACAGCCATTCATACTTGAACTACGTATTAATACTGCACAGTTAGCTCCACTGGGTGAATTCGGTGGATGGAGCTGATATATTCATACTATTACGACGGTTATGGGCGCTCGGTCGAGTTAGGTTAATAGTAGGAGGAATATGACTGTCGAAACCAAATACTCGCTTGAATTATTCTCCCAAATAAGCCGTTGCGTTCAAAATTTCATCTATAGTTGTTTGCAATTAGCAGCTCTCTACCTACACCCACTTTACCTACATGATGCATTGACTTTGCTGACGCAATTTCCCCCTAACGCTGCCATGAAATAATTGATTTAAATAAATCCTCATAAAAGTAATGCCAATTCAATTAAATACGCACATTCGTGTACATGACCTGAATATTTGTCTTACGCAAGGAGTCGACTCACCGAGAGTTGACTGAACATCGCAATACCAAATCACGTAACATTTTTATGTGCATATAAATTTAATTTCCACCTAGTTTGACATAAAACATAAATTCCCAATTTTTATTAAGCCTTGAAAAAGCCCACACATAAACGGAGCACCATTTCCATTTCAAAAGCAATTTTTCCAGACAACAAGATATTGAATGTTGTGCGTTAGGCGAAAAAATTTACGAAATTGTTGTAAATTAATGATTAATCGATACAAATATTTTTAACGGAGTTGTAAGGATTTTCCCCAAACCTTAAAAAGTGTCAATTCCTCCTACCATAAAGGAGGATTTGCCATTTACCTAATTAGGTTTTGACAGATGGAGGAGGATCTGACACATGATTATTTAACAACATTTTAAAAATAATAAAACAACTAATATATCGCTTTTTTGATCAACAAATAATATATTTTTTTATTTTCACAGCATATTAATTCTTTGTTTGTTAGTTCAGCCTACTTTTATTTAAGTTTAATGGCGTAGAATTAAAATAACAAAATAAATTTACGAACAGAAAAAACAATTAATAAATTAATTTAAAATAAAAAATAAATCGCACTAGACAACGGAAAAAAAACAAACAAGATACTTCATAAATATTTAGCAAGTAATAAAAAATAATAGGTAATAATAATAAATAATACTAAAGAATATCAAATTCTTCAAAGTCAACATTAAAATAAATTGTTGGTCTTGATTTGGAGCTACCAGGTCGATCAGAGGGCAATGGCAGTTTTGCTGCAATGTCAGCCCTTACAGCTAATCCTATGTCTTCTACAACTGGTTCGAAGAAGCAGTTTTGGAACCTTTGGCGGCTACAATATTTATTTGTGTAAGGCAAGGAACTTGTCTCATCCACACTCTGAATGATGCCTACGTAGTAAAATATCTTCTGGCTATTGGTCCCGAATTCCACAAGCACGAAGTCATTAATTGTCGGATTAAATTTTAATTGAAGTATCAAGATTTTACATTTGACAGTTGGAGACTCTTCTTCATCGTTAGAGACTTGAAAGGTACCAGAATCGTCCTTTGACACTTTGTCAATTTCTCCTTCAGCAAAAATTTCAAATCCTCCTGTTTGATTAATTTTGGGACTAACACAAAAAAAAACTTTCCTAATGGTTCTCAGGATAAACTGAGATTATTCATGATTTTACAACAAATGAAGGTGCACTATATAGCACTTTCAATGTCAAAAGCTACATAATTAAAATATTACAGTTGGATTGCTTACCATAAAAGTTAGATAAAATGGGCACAAAAATAAAAAAAAAGTCGTCCACTTCGCTCATCTTCTAAACCACAGTGATTGTTCATTTTTCACTCAAACCAATGGTTTTCGTTTTCGTTTTTTCATCATTTAAAGTGCTGCCAGGGTTTTAGTTTTTTCAGAAAAGTGCCGGTGTCAGTTCCTCCTGCCTGTCAAATCCTCCCGACCTTACTCTTTTCGATATCATTTAGTACGTTTTCATGTGTACATTTTTCATAAATAACTGATAAAGGTTTGGTCAATATATTTTTATTTTTATACACCCATTCTGCATTGACAATTTTTAATAAATATTTAAGCAAATGTACACTTATTACTAATAAAAAAAAATTTCCAAGAACACTGGCAGCAACATTGCCCACAGCGGAAGTGGCTCATCTTTTTTGCGTGTGTGTTGGTGAGCCAGAATTTTGACATTTGTCAATATGAGTTTCTATGTAACGTACTAGCGCACCAAGCATACGGAAAATCAGCTGAAGTTGGTGGTTTTTCTTTGGTAGAAACACTCGAATCCTGTTTTTCTAAAGAATTATAAGTTAGATAAATTAAGTTTAATGGAACTTACATTTGTTTATTTGATATCCTGTTCCTCACCCTGAGGAATGTAATTTGTATCCGCTTATAGAGATTGGTTATTCGGAGAGTAACCAATATGGGAAAATTTTAAAATTTTCATTTCATTTTTGCTTCGCTTTAGAAAGTAGCACGAACAACAGTTGACAAAATGTTGAAGAGAAATTTTACCAAGTTTACATATAACTGGTTGAAACCGTAGATAAACGTTTTTTGTTTACTATGTGAAAAAAATTACTAGGGGCAGCATAAATTTGGTCTGCCCCGGGCGGCCTCAACCCACGCTACTGGGTGTAGCGGATAAAAGTGATGACATTGCACTTAGTCGAGTTGATGAGGATGTTGCTGTGTCAATGTTAACGCACTCGGTAGTTTCTTTGACAGCGAACAGGTGTACATGCAAAGCAGGAATTTAATTAGCACAATATTGCGAGAAAAGTCTATTTGATATAAAAAAAACAAAATGACTACGACTAAGTGTATGCATAGATTTTCCTATTTCAAATGACGCAATTAATACCAACTTAATGGCATACAGAACAAGAATATGAAATGCATTGTGATCAAGGAAGGAGGTTGCATATACATTATACACCCACTATACACATACGAGGACGATATGGGGGGGGGGATAAGAGAGAAAAGAACTCATCGTTTGTGTGTCGTTTATAGAAACTGGGGTAGGACTTTTCTCGACTCTATCTGTGTCCCTTCCTGAAGGACTCGCTAGAGCTACTCTGCTAATGAATATGTAATCAGGTTAGCTTTGCCATTATGCACATTACACGACAAGGATAGGAGGAGAGATAATTTCTCAGCCGTAATTGATTTCGGGAAACACATAATTGCTCTGCGGATGGGTAGAATCTAATTAATTAATAAAACTCGTTTGCCAATGAGTTAACGACGACCACGCTCTGATATCGCTAATGATTGGCAATTATTGTCTCTAATTCATTATTATGTTCATAAGCAAAAAGTAATAAATAATAAAGTAGTTAATTTAAGCGAATTTCGAATGTCGCATTAAGTTTGAAAGTTTGTTCGTTCAAGCTAAAGTATGCAAAGTAAAGCCCTTCTTATTTTGGCAGTCAGCATCACTTTAGAGTACAGAAGTCTTGACGCTTGCTCTTTACATGAATTTATTTAACTTTTCTGAAAAATGTTTATAAAGTATTTGTTTTTCTTCGGCGCAGGGACATTAGTCCCCGAGACATAAGTTTCGAATTGATTTTTCGAGACTTATGTCCCACTAAAGTGAGTCTCGAATTCATTAAGAGGCTAATTTCCCATGTTTACTAAACGTATTTTAATAAATATACGCCCAGAGAGACCTCCGCAATTGTTACAATAAATAGTCAAACCGGTTTCGTTATCTCGATTTGTTTTTGGGTATTACTCTTAAAAAAAAATGTCCGTTCCTACGTGACGCACTGTAGCCTAAGCGGCTTAACCGATTTTGAAGAGTCTAAAAAGTTAAAAATAAAAATGTTTGTTTAAAACACGAAAAAAACCCGACTGGTTGTAAAAAAAACGAGTGTACTTTAGACCACACGACTGAAGTAAAACTTCTTTTGCTCCTTCTATATATAGTGGGTGATTTTTTAGCTGGTTTGGTTTTGGCAACACCGGTTTTGACAGCTGACGTGTGTTTAGTACCTTGTGTCACTGTCAAACAGCTTCAGTTTGGTTTGCAATTTAACCATGGATCGTCTTACAAATGAACAACGCTTGCAAATTATTTAATTTTACTATCAAAATTCGTGCTCGGTTCGAAATGTTCATCGCGCGCTGCTTCCATTTTATGATCGGCATTCTCGACCTTCTGAGCAGTCTATTCGGAAGATTGTGACCAAATTTCGCACCAAATTTACTTTGTTGGACATTAAACCACCAACACATTTACGTACTGTGCGTAGTGAAGAAAATATTGCGGCCGTATCAGCTAGTGTGACAGAAGACCGCGAAATGTCGATTCGGCGCCGTTCCCAGCAGTTAGGCCTTTGTTACAGCACTACGTGGAAAATTTTGCGGAAGGATTTGGGCGTAAAGCCTTTTAAGATACAGCTGGTGCAAGAACTAAAGCCAGCCGACCGAAACAATGGCGCAATTGCGAGGCGAGTTTGGTGAACAGTTAATTTCACGTTTCGGGCCGGTCAATTGGCCGCCTAGATCGTGCGATTTGACACCATTAGATTATTTTTTGTGGGGGTATGCCAAGGCTAATGTGTATAGGGACAAGCCCGCTTCGATTGACGCACTGGAAGCCAACATCCATGCATTCATTCGTGAGATACCGGCCGATATGTGTGAAAGAGTATGCCAAAATTGGACTCAGCGGATGGGCTACCTGAGACGCAGCCGCGGTCAACATTTGCATGAAATTATCTTTAAACATTAAATTGCAAGGTTCAAACTATCGATTCAAATAAATATTTCATTCATTTTTTCGAATTTTTTGTGTTTTTTTTTTAAAAAAAGTTCTAAACCTCTTAAAAAATCACCCTTTACATGTTTAGTTTATACATTCTAATATATCAATTTTCTTCAATAATTTACTAGATATGAGAGGAAGAGAGCAAGAAAATGGGCGCGCGTACTGCTCTCTCTTGCTCCTACAGTATGATACAGACAAATAGCCACTATTGCCTCTGGCAAAAAGACTCAAATTATTTTATTTTATTTTACACAAAATTACCAGCTGCTAGAAGACAAGGGAGATCATCTACCTATTTTCTTATAACAAATTAGAGTTTCATGTCTGTATATAAATAATATGATTAATTATTATTCACCATCTGTCATAAGAAGAAAATGAGTGCATTCTGCAATTTTTTGAACAGCGAATAAAACAGTTTTATATGGATGGTGATGAAGCATATGCAAATAATGCAATGCGTTCACTCAGAAGCAGTAAGGTAGCATTTAAATGAGGTGATATCCGGTTCGCATTCTTGGTACATTTGCTCAAATACCATAACCAGATAAAAATTACCAAAACTCATTATTTTTTTACTCTTAATGAAATGAGCAATTAGGAACAAAAATTGCCCAAAAAGTTAAATCCATTTCTTTTTATACTATGAGGTCTGAAAAATCCCTTGTCCCATTTAACTTATTATTAGTGAGAAAATCCCGCAAAAAATGATAAATCCCCCGATCTGGTATCACTGCTGCACTGTATGATGTGTCTTAGATAAAGAAACGTAACTGGCTGGTAGAAAGAGAGAACGAAAATGTGGGCATGCATCTATCTCTCTTGCCTCTACAGTAATATTCGAAACGAAATGTAACTCTCTCTCTCTCTTTTTATCTCACTAACTTATATCTCCCTCTCAACTTCTGCTCGCAATTTCCGTACCGATTTCGTGACGCATTCACTAGCTTACCTCCCAAGTCAAGCGTGCCTAAAAAAGTTTTACTTCAAAAAAAAAATAAAAAGAAATGAACAAGACATATACCTATGCCTAACTATTTGGCAGTCGGGTAGCCGGGACCAGCATTGTCCTAATAAATGTCCATATTTAAATCTATATCTACGACTACGGGGTTGTGTATTTTTAAAAATTGAGCATAATAGATTTCAAGAAGTTCCAGGTAATAATTCCAAGTCATTGTGACGAACTTTATGTGCGGGAGAGTGTTGATAAGTCTATTTGGTGGATCATTTATCTGTTGGAAATAAGACAGTAGGTATTCTAAAAAATGTTTTATCCTGGCAGTGGTGCGCAGTAGTAATCATTTTTAAAATTATTAACAATAATTCTCCTCTAGTTATTAAAACCCACAATCCCTGGAGAAGAATGAGTACACAACTAGATCCTCTACTATTTTTTTTTCTCTTCGAAGCTTGTGTATCAAACTTTTTTAATACATAGCTGCACGAATTCGCTGTCTAATTATACGCACAAGTTACAAATACTGCGTGCAATGCGCATCATATTATAAAGGAAGTCATAACTTCCATGGGAAAAATATGAAAAATATAAAAACGGAAATTGCGTACAACTTCTTTATAAAATGAATACACTGTACGAGTCCGTCTCGAGCAATTATTGAAAACAAAACAAGCTTTACGGTGGTGCTGGCGTTATACGCCGCCACATGAATTACACTTTATTAATTTAATATAAAATGGTGCTGGCGGTAGATGCCGCCAGGAAATTTCAATTTTAAAAAGGAAAGGGTGGAGTGTCCACCATTGAACTACTACGAAGATGCCAAGATAAATCTCAAAGTGTCAAAGTCGACCTATATATAGGGTCTCTCGCACCCAGAGACAAAAGATGTGATGACCAAAAAAAAGTAAAGCGCCCTCTATGGGGTAATAGTATACTGATTAAAACTAGCTCCACTTTAAGGTGGATATAGCTTATGGGTGGAAACACATTTGAACATTACCGCCCGCCTTGCAGCGACTGCGGCAAAATTTATACACTGGAGAGTACAACCCCCAGGGGCGAGAGACGAAATTTAGATACGATATAACTAAGAATTAATTTGAACAGCAGTTGAATTAAATTATAAATGTTGATCATAGTTGCGAGACAAGTACATCTAGTTAGGACAATAAATAATTTGTAGTGATTTGTAATAAATTGCATCCAATGTATAATAGTCCTTTTTTGATAAATTTAACAAACGGGAATAGTTTAATTCAATATAAATTATAGTATAATACATTATTTGTGCAACAAGTACAGGCTAATTCTTTTTGTTGAGATAGATAAATACGAGTATTTTGAATCGGATTTCACAAAAATTTGTTTTGATAATATTTAGAATAAATTCATAAAAAATTTTTTTTTTTTTTTTTTTTTTTTTTAAAGATTCTCAGTTTCCAAGGGTTTCCGCGTTTAACGATGACTTGATAGATGTTACTAGTTTCCCACCGCTTTAATAGGTTGAGGGGAAGATAACTGATACGGGAAGTTGCGGAAAAAAATCGGATGATTTTAGTTCTTACCGGGGGAGGAGGACGCAAATCTTGGCCACGGAACGTGTTATGGTTCCATTTTGCGTTCGGATGTCCGCCACTCTCACTTTCTGGTCAGCCCCAGGGTATACCTTCAGTATACGACCTAATCTCCACTCATTGGGAGGTAAATTCTCGTTGCGAATTACAACCAAGTCATCAACTTGGAGATTGCGCTGAGGACTGCGCCATTTATACCGCCGATGCAATTCCTTCAAGTATTCCTCTTTCCAACGTATGGCAAATTGATGATGGAGTATCTTCAACTTTCTCCAGCGGTTCATGACGCTCAGGGATTGGTCACAATAAGAGGGTTCCGGGGGGCTTTGCAGCAAATCGCCGGTTAGAAAATGACCCGGAGTGAGGGCGATCATGTCTTGGGCGTTTTCAGACATCGGTGAGATGGGACGAGAGTTGAGGTTTGATTCGATGCGCGCGAGTAGAGTGCAAAATTCTTCAAAAGTGAATTTTTCGTTTCCAGCTAGTTTTCGGAAGTGCAACTTGAAGCTTTTGACACCCGCTTCCCACAGGCCTCCTACATGGGGAGAGCCAGGGGGGATAAAGTTCCACTTTATTTGGGAAAGGTTATGTGCATTTTGTCGAGAGTTGCGCAGTGCTCGATATAAATCATGCGTGAGTAACCGGGCTGCACCGACGAAGTTGGTGCCGTGATCCGAGAATATTTGTGAGGGGGTACCACGACGAGAGACGAAGCGGGTGAATGCCGCCAGAAAAGCTTCGGTGGATAGGTTACTGACGGCCTCCAAATGTATGGCTCGAGTCGCAAAGCAGACGCAAAGGCACACATATCCTTTGTCAAGACGACATTTTCGACCATAGTAGGTTTTTAACATAAAGGGTCCAGCGAAATCGATCCCCGTATTAAAAAAGGGACGACTTAGCGTGGTTCGCTCACGGGGCAATGTTCCCATCAGCTGGGTGAGGATTTTATTTTTGAAGCGTGTACAGACATGACACTCTCGTATACGTTTCTTGACCAAATTTTTAAGTTTGGGTATCCAATATTCGGAGCGTATCAAGCGGATCATCAGCTGTAATTCACCATGGAGCGACAGTTGGTGGATATAGGTAACGTAGAGTTGAACAAATAAACTCTTGTAGGGAAGAAGAATCGGAAATCGTTCCGAAATGGGGAGAGTCGATGCGGACAACCTTCCGTTTGACCTCACGATTCCTTTAGTATCTAAAAAGGCGTTAAAGGTTAATAGCCAGCTCTTAGGCGAAAGGGTACGTCCACGAGCGAGTGACTTATAATCCGAGGGGAAGTATTTGATCTGGGTGAGTAGAATGAGCTTATCCTTGGTGTCACGGATTTCCTGGTGGGAAAGGATACGAGTCACATACGTGGTACGTAGTGGTCGGTTGCGAGTTGCATTGAAAAAACGGTATATGTAGGCGATAACACATATGGCCTTATGCCAGGAAGAGAACCTACCAACGATGGTTTCGAAATCGGATACCACTTGATTCGATAAGGTTTGTGGGGACTTGCTCTCTAAATTTGCTTCGTCCGGAGCGCCCGGGGTTGACGAAGGCCAGCTGTGTGGGGTTTCCTGCAGCCAGGAAGGGCCTTCCCACCACAATCGACTGGTTTGCAATTCTGCCGGAGTGACTCCGCGGGTGGCCAGATCGGCCGGGTTGTCCGACGAGCAAACATGCACCCAATGGGCGGTAGGAGCATTCCGCAGAATTTCGGAAGTCCTGTTGGCGACAAATGTCTTCCACGCACTGGGGTGTTTGCCCAGCCAGGCCAGAACGATTGTAGAATCAGTCCACAAATGAATATCAGAGGGGCTTAAAAACGAGAGACTTTCGGATATCACCCGTACCATCTTTGATAAAAGTACCGCTCCTTGGAGCTCTAACCGAGGTAGTGTAATGGGATTGACTGGAGCCACTTTAGATTTGGCCCATAACAGCCGGGAGGTAAAGGCATGGGGTCCCTGTTGTACACGCAGATACATGCAAGCAGCATAAGCCTTTTCCGAGGAATCGCAAAACCCGTGAAGCTGGGCTGTGTTCCACGGAGAATAGTCCAACCATCGAGGAATGCGGATGAATTGGACATTGGAAAGAGTTGAAGTAAAGATTTTCCACCTTGCTTCGGTGCTGGCTAACAGGTTTCCATCCCACTCGGTACGATCTTTCCAAATTTGCTGCATGAGAATTTTGGCTGTTACCACGATCGGCGCAAGCCAGCCTGCAGGATCGTAGAGTTTAGCGATTCGCGATAAGACTGATCTCTTGGTGGTCGGTTCTGAGTGAGGAAGTTCTTGGACTGAAAATGAGAATGTGTCAGAAGACGCATTCCAACGGATCCCGAGCATTTTGAGAGTGCTATTATCGGGTAACTTTAAGAAGTCTTCATTCAGAAGACAATCTTTAGGAAGATGATCCAGTAACTCCGATGTGTTCGAGGTCCATTTCCTTAACTTAAAACCTGCAGAGAGCAGGACCGCTACAAGTTCCTGCTGGGACTTAAGAGCAGTAGACAGGTCATGAGCCCCGGAAAGTACGTCATCTACGTAGAATTCTTCCTTAAGAATTCTCGAGGCAAGGGGGTGAGAGGAGTGCACGTCGTCGGCTAATTGGTGGAGAGTGCGAATTGCTAAATAGGGCGCACAATTTATTCCGAACGTTACCGTTTTTAGCTCGAAATCAGTGAGGGTATCTGTGGGACGGGGGCGGAATAAAATACGCTGAAACGGGGTCTGATCGGGGTGGATGAGAATCTGTCGGTACATTTTCTCCACATCACTATTAAAAACGTATTTGTAAAAGCGCCAGTTTAGAAGGAGCAAAGTAATATCGGCTTGGAGTGTGGGGCCGGGATAAAGTACGTCATTTAAGCTGGTACCGTTCGAGGATGCCTGCGAAGCATTGAATACTACGCGGACTTTAGTAGTCAGATTGTCGGGTTTAATAACCGCGTGGTGGGGCAAATAATAGGACTTCACCTTTTCTTCGAAAACGTCTTCTTTGGGGAGAGTGGGTACCATATGGCCTAACGATGCATATTCGGCTAAGACGGAGTCGTATTCCCTTTTGAGGTCAGGTTTGTTAAGAAGGCGTGCCTCATTTCGCATAAATTGTCGCATAGCATTCGCTCTCGAATGACCAAGCGAGATCTTTTGAGGAAAGTCCTCTTTGAAAGGCATACGGACTACATATCGACCGGTGGAATCTCGGAACGTAGATTCTTTGTATACAGCTTCACAGAATTGATCCGCGGCAGTAGGAAAGGCTTTGGGGGGGAGTTCCTCCAGTCGCCAAAAACGCTGTAAATCCTGTTCCAGGGTGACCTCATTGAAATGGGAGACGACGGTAGTAAACATTGAGCGGTGAGTGGTCTCAGGCTGACAGAGAGGCCCGAGTAAAACCCACCCGAAAACGGTATTCTGGGCCATCAAGGAGGTCAAAACGTTAGTTTTGATCCCATCGCGAATAACGAAGGGGTATATGTCGGCGCCGATAAGCATATCAATCTTCGAGCTTTGATTGTAAAAGGGATCGGCAAGTGGTAAATGAATCTTCGATTGCATGTCAGTCCCGGTAATGGAGACAGAGGGTAAATTCCCAGTTACCCTTTTAAGTACTAGGGCCCGTACTGGTAGACTGAAAGTCGGATCGGTTCGAGAGCTAAGCGTAAACGAACACAGCTTAGATGAAGTGGCAGTAAGCGTTGAGCTCATGCCAGTGACTTGCGCGTGCACCGCTTTAGTCGGTAGGTTTAAACGTGTTTGGATGTCCTCCGAGATGAAGGAGACTTCGGAGCCCGGATCTAGCAGAGCACGTACATCAAAGTTACAGTTTTGATATCGTATACTAACTATAGATGTAGCTAAAAGCGCCTGAGAGTATGTCATAGAGAAATGGGATTGCGAAACAATCTCCGAGCTAGTGGACTGTAGAGCAGAGCCTGATGGGTCTTGAGGGAGGGGGGGCGCTGAAGCTGGGGGGTGTGATGTCACATGCAGAAGTGTGTGATGTTTGCCTTTGCACTTGAGGCACGTGTTGCTGCTTCGACATGTCGATACATGATGCGTGACTGCTAAGCAGTTATAGCAATACTTATGCTTGCGCACAGACTCGCGACGTATCGCAACGTCCATATTGAGAAACGTAGGACAAAGCCGTAAGACATGTTGTCCTTTACAAATTTTACACTGCGGAGTGGTGGATTTAGTATGATGGGTGCGGACACGGGAAGCGATTAAGGATTGCCCTTTAGTTGCATTAGGGCGTATGGGGTGACCTTCGGGATACATTTCCGAAACGCTTTCTAATACGCGGTGTCGATTGTAGAGGTAAACGTTCATGCTTTCCCACGTAGGAATTTCAGTGGGCTTAAGTAAGGATTCTTCCCAAAGTGCAAGAGTTCGATCCGGGAGACGGGTGGAACACCAATAAGTTATGAAGGCGTCCCATCCTGCGGTGGATATACCATGAGACTGTAACGCCAACAAGGCGTCATTGATGCTCCCTTGTAGTTCCTTTATAGCTTTTGCCGATTCGAAAGAGCATTGGGGTTGGTTGAGCAGAATCTTTAAATGGGTGTTGACCAAAATACGCTTGTTTTCGTAATGATCACGAAGGGCATTCCACGCGAGAGTAAAATTTTCATTCGTTAATGAAAACTTGTTAACTATCTTGAATGCATCACCTTGGGTTTTTGCACGTAAGTGGAATAATTTCTGCACCGGACTAATTTTCCCGTGGTTGAGGTAAACCGCGGTAAACATATCCCGAAACGCGGGCCAGTCTAAATAACTTCCGTGGAAAACTTCCGTGTCGCACGGTGGGAGCTTGAGGCTATTCACAGAGTAGTTTGCTTCAGATTTTTCCTCCGGGAAAGAAGGATCGGTAGTTGGTTTAACGCATAGTTGAAGAGATTTCTTGAGATCGAGGATCTCACTGAAGCATGTGAGATAGGTGTCTGAAGAATTTTGGTATTTTGCTTTGACTACGCTCAGAGACTCCCTGAGTTCGTTATCGCTAGATGCTTGACTTACAAAGAGGGTGTAGAATTTTTTTACTTCATGCCATAATTCACGGAGCTCTGAGCTATGTGCTTCCAAAAGGGAGAGCGTAAATGAGGTGGACGGTTTTTCCTTGAAGGCTGCATGAAACTCAACCAACGTATCACTGGCCAAAATCACATTCTCCAGGTAACCCATGGCAAAGAAAACTAAAAAACAACCGCGAGTTTGGGAACAATTTGCTACTCGAAATCAAGACCGCGCGAAACCGAAAACAATCGAATTATCCCACACACGTACTACCACAGGGATACTGAGAATCTGTACAATATTAGATAGATATAAAGTTTGCTACTTCTAAGATGTATACGATTAACTACAAATCTACAGAATGTATAGGATGCGCTTACTTACTAATGCATGTACTTGTGCAGCTTGAACAAAAATTTGATGATTATAGATGTATGTTGCGGTGATGATTGTTGGCGAGATGAAGACTGGGTGCAGTTGATGACGTAGTCGTCGAATTCGGCACTGACTACTGGACGATGAGCAAGGCGACGGGATGATGCGTTGATGAATGATGATGGTGACGATATGAGCTGATGATGACGGTGAAGATGATGCCGCAGAAACGAAGACGTTGCGCTTTCGATGTGGGGTTGCAGAATCCAGAAACGACCACGGGATGGCGAGGAGTTTTTTGCAATGAGATTGGGGGCGATAGTGTCACAGTTCACTTATCGCAACGAAGAATCGAGCACACGTGATGGCGACGATCTTGAAAGAATTGGATGGGGCAATGGCGTAATTGCGCGCCTCTCACTGAAGAATCCAGAAAAAAATTCACGGGATGGCCACGATTTTCTGCGATAAGATTGGGGGCGATAGTGTCACTGTTCACTAGTCGCAACGCAGAGTCGAGAAAATGCGTGATGGCGTCCCGAGAGCACACGTGATGGCGACGATCTCGAAGAAATTGGGGGGCAACGGCGCAATTACTCGCCTATCACTGAGGAATCCAGAAAAACCCACGGGATGGCGCAGATTTTCTACGATGAGATTGGGGGCGATAGTGTCACTGTTCACTTATCGCAACGAAGATTCGAGAAAACTGCATGATGGCGTCCCGAGAGCGCATGGTGTAATTGATTGTTCGTCGAAAATGGCGAAAACTGTCTGCATTCACGTGGCGTGGGCGACGGCGTAACTATTTTCCGAGAAATCCCGAAAAACACTTCAATTTGATGAGGGCGATGGCGTGGATATTTTTGCGATTTATCCCCATGGAAAAACCACGTGAAAAAGAATATCCGTAATGGCGGAGAATTTTTTCCAATAGTAAAAAAAATCCGGTTCGTTTGGACCAAAAATGTACGAGTCCGTCTCGAGCAATTATTGAAAACAAAACAAGCTTTACGGTGGTGCTGGCGTTATACGCCGCCACATGAATTACACTTTATTAATTTAATATAAAATGGTGCTGGCGGTAGATGCCGCCAGGAAATTTCAATTTTAAAAAGGAAAGGGTGGAGTGTCCACCATTGAACTACTACGAAGATGCCAAGATAAATCTCAAAGTGTCAAAGTCGACCTATATATAGGGTCTCTCGCACCCAGAGACAAAAGATGTGATGACCAAAAAAAAGTAAAGCGCCCTCTATGGGGTAATAGTATACTGATTAAAACTAGCTCCACTTTAAGGTGGATATAGCTTATGGGTGGAAACACAACTGAACATACACCTAGCGGGCACCCATACGCGCAATTGTTAAGCAAAGTACGGCAGTTTCTAACATTTTGTAAGTCCCCTCGCGGATAATTGGATTTTCCAGTTGACAAAAAATGTCAACATAATCCATCACATTGTGTGACTGCTTCTTCCTTTGTCAGTTGTCACTATCATCATTTATAAATTCTCTATTGGGGTACGTCATTTGAGGGTTACCACAATTACATTGCACAGAAATTGTGATAGAAATAGAGCACCAACAGTTAGTGGTCATCCCTTGTTGATGGACCTACTGTCATTAACTGTCAACAGTTAGTAGTTTGAATATTTATCGTCCTATTTTTATCCACTTCATACACTTATTATGGTCCTGCAAGTATTTTTAGCGCTGCGAATTTATATTCTGCCAAGGGCAACGTCAAAATTTTTGACTGATATAATGGATTTGAAAAACTGACATTGAAGAATTATTCAACGTTCAAACAAATAATGTTTATGGTTTAAATAGAAGCCATTCGGCAGCTGGAATCGATTTCTTTTACCGCTCTTTTATTTATTTTTTTGTGCACTCGCGAGTCTCGAGTGATAATGGAGATCTATACATTTAATGCGGAACATATGGCAACAATCCGTTCTTTTAATGACGCAGCTGAATCAGTAAAAGACTCTTTTATATTTTGCCAAAATAATGCACCATTGCACATTCAAAATCCGTTTCGATCGAGGACTGCCTCGGAACTCTTAAATAATTTGACAGCTACGACCTACGACTGTCCTGTAATTCACTCGGTCTGAGAGGTGATTTAATTCATGTCGTATTCCATTGGGCGAAAAAGAAACGTCCTGAAGAGTCTGGAATCGAAAAAAAAATTCCATTGGCTCTAAAAATACTCTTTAAAAAATCGTAGCTTCTCGATTTGAAGTCAAAATCCACTTAACTTACATGAATGCAATTTTTGTATTTTATACAAGGCAGTACTCGAGGATTATGTTGTGACCAGTGTTGCCACTTTACTGCAATTGCTGTATATCTACTTTTTTTTTATTTAGATCTACTGCGAAAATATAAAATGTATTGCATATTTGTAGTGCGTTTGTTTGCACACCTAGATCGAGGAAATGTATCACAATAAAATTAATGATTACATAATAATAATATTTTTTTTTGTCGTTTTTATTAATATTGTAATTTTCCAAACAAAATTAGGTTAAATAACAAAAAAATAATGTATGTGTTACACTGCAAACAAATTCAATCTACTATTTTTTTTTTAAAGATCTAGTGCGAAAAATAATGGTTCTAAGGTGGCAACGTTGATTCTGACATTTTATCAATAAATTTCTGTTTTTAACCAGAAGAAGTTTTTTTTGTTCCAATGACCTTCAGAATGAGTGAAACCAATGGAAAAAGACATCTCTGAGCAAGCAAATTTTAAGTTAGAAACCTCTTGCCCTATAACCACTTTGATTTTTCGATGGCCAGTTTACGTAGAAGATTAAAATCAGTTTTTATAATATTCCATCAGCTAGCAGCTGGATTCTAACGAGGGCGGTTTTTTAAAACGCGATCCCTTGAATTTTAAATGGAGTGTGTTATGCGGTAATATACGTCAGTATGTTTGAGTGTTTCGCATTTACTACCATTTGCCACAAATCGCAATCGCAACCGATAATAAGTTTAAAAAACAAAAATTAATTGAGTAAACCTAAATTTATATAAATAAAAGCAAATGGGTCTTACTAATAATCAATCTTAAAATTCAGACTAAATATTTTGTAGGTCACAATATGCAAATTCGCCATTGTGAGATCGAAAAATTTCACTTGCACACTAAAAATGATATCGCGCATTGTTTTTATGAGTGTGTGTGCTATAGATTTCTATAATTCCGTTTTTAGAGCGTATTTTGATTAATATTCGATAGGTAGCAATATTTGCTGTAATGAATTTTGAGTCTATTTGTACAGCAGCCTATTTCCGTACTTTTAATTTGTTAAGCATTTTTAAACGAAATTTTTGAAAGTAATCTGTATTTTCCTCCACCTTAAGGTCACTGCCGTCTTTGCCAATGAAAGTTAAAATTAAATCTCAAAACTGTACGCGACAGCACTATTACCACCCTGATGTATATTTGCAGATGGTAATTATGATTGGAATTCATTAATACCATCACGTAGTCGGTACCATTATTAGAGAGGGCACAACGCACAAGGCTTGGGGAACTCGTGCGTGACCGATTTTATTGCTTTGAATACTAAAATCATTTACGACAAAAGCGGTGTATACAACGATGCTTGTATAAAATGCTAATTAAACATTAATATATATCCAATGTACATTAGTTTATGTACAATACTAAAAGCCTTCATTATGTAGCCCAAAACCCTTTTTGCTGGTACAATTTCGTTTCGCGGCTCTACAATTTTGCTCTGATTATTATGTTTCCATCCCTAGCTCAGTGGTAACTGCGTTGAAGTTATGGTTTAATCCCTATTTAACCTATAATTGTGGATGGAGAGGAACGTCTAGTAAACATCTATGAGGATAATTGTCATGAGAAGGTTTCTTAATTCTGTCATTCAGCATACAAATATAGGTCCCTTTCATTCGTCAAAAAAAAAAAAACAAATACAAAATCAGAAGGTTGGGAGAAGCTGGGCGGAGTTTGTATTTGCAAATAAGAAGATTTCTGCCTGTAATACTATTAATTCGTCATAAAGTAAGAAACAAATAATTCAATCAGGTTTTATTGAATCGATGTAAATTACATGAATGATTCACTTAACAAACTTTGTTCAAAGGCTCATTTGTAACAAATTATATTTCTTAGTTTTCTGACGACTTGTGTCCGAAGGACTATTCGTAGTTTCTGGCATGAACACATTTTTTCTGTCGCGTATAATAGGCGTGTTTTTTTGAGCTTCGATCTCAGCAAAGCAAAGTAAAGTAGGATTTTCAGCACGCAATCACAACAACTACTCTGAGTTCTCAAAGTGTCAAGTAGAACGTAGTTGTTGTAATTGCCTGCTGAAAATCCTACTTCACTTTACTTTTCTGAGATCGAATCTCAAAAAACAGGCCTAATGTCGGTTTTCGATTTGGCAAACAGATCAATCTTTTTTAGAAAAATCAATACTTTCAAAATTACTTTTCATATTCGATTTGCCACAAAAATCAATCTTTTTTTTTATCTCAGATCCCTTTTGAGAAATCTCAATTTTTTCTCAGACTTCACTAACACCAAAGTGTATGACACACAGCTGGCGGTTACGAATTGTTTATCGTTGGAAGGATTGCTTGTTTAACTGAATTATTAATATTTTGAGTATGGAAACGATTTTTTATATTAAATTATTTCGAAATGAGTTGTTATAAATGTTCAAAAATCAATTGAGGATTTCCTGTGCAAGTGAAAAAAATATTTTTTGCGGCAAGCCCAACAAGGATTTTTTGTTCGATTTGGCAGCAAAAATCTGAAATCCCAGATCAAAATCCGAAAAGCCAAATCGAAAACGACATAAATTTCATTTTTAAAGATTAAGTTCGAACGAATTTTTCATTCATGGATTTCGCGGCTGTTTTATATGGATTGGGAATAAAGTGTGACAGTTCGCGGCAAGAATTTTCAATTCCCGGAAAAATTGCTTTAATTGTCAATTTCGCTATTTTAATCAATTAAGACAATTAGATGTTTAGGTTAATTAAATATAATGCCTTTGTGGTAGAACAAATAGCAATTTTCAATTCATAAATGCAGTTACGTTGATTTGTTCTTAGTTCGCCTATTCGCAGTTACCGGTCATGTGAATAGTCCTTAACTGAGTGTTTCACCCGCTTACATTTAAATGTTAAGGATTTTTAAAACACATGTAAAATTCTATGACGCAGAGTCTATAAAAATTGTACGTAGCCGTCGCTTACTATTGTCGATCCACCTCACTATCTCGTTAGCTTCTTAACAAAATAGCAACGTTCTACAATTTTTTACAGACCTAACCACAACCTAGATTTTCGACTCAAATGATCCTTTGACGTTTTCAAAGTCTGCTGATTTTTATTGCAGTGAATTCGCAATTTCCTAGATCCCACACAACTTGTCTCAATATGTCGTGTTCTAAACAGCGCTAAGAATTATTTTAAAATAAAGTTAAATTTCCTTTGATTTTTTTTTTAAATCACTTGTCATGTACTAGTTCCTGCGCTCATTTTCGGTCCTCTAAGCCTTGGAGACCCATATATATTCAGTAAATCGTCCAGAAAGTTATTTAACTAATTTTTAAAGGACAAAATTGTTTTACAGTAAATTGCGTTTACATCAAGTCCGCTTTACGTCGATACCCAGTAGAAGAAAATCCACATCCACAGCCATTGACTAAATAAACAATAAAAATCGTTGAATAAAGGAAAACACATTACCCACACTTGCCTGTCGCGCCTGTGCATCGACATTCACACCAAGTAATGAGTTTCCACAGCCGCATACAGCAGTCTAAGCATTAAACACAATGCTGGCTGGCTGGCTGGCAGTAGAACATTTTTCCCAATAGTATCATCGATAAATTACATCAATATATTAGAGGTCTTCCGGATAATGGAAATGGAGTTTATTTATTCCACCCACACCCAGCAGTAAACACCCTCATACACGTTTGCACATTTTGTCGTCAAATATTTACTTTGAATCGTTATCCTCATCAGGGTGCCGAGGTTGAATAGATTTTTTTTTAATGTTTGCTAAAAATCCTAAGAGATGATAGCTGCGAAAGGACTCTGAACCGCAATGACAAAGGGTATGGGTTTAGCTTGTGACAAGGCTAAATTAGGCCAAACTTATCAACAGTCACGAATAGCAAAACGAAAAGAACCATTCGTAAATTATTCCATCAAAACTTTTGCGAAAACCCTTTGGTTGTGGCTGCTACAAAATCCCACAAGAGAACGACATTAAAATGAAAGGCAGGCGAAGGGACACTGACAATAACATTTTGAATTCTAAGCTGCATTTGGACCCTCCCAATATTAAGTGAAAAAATGTCAAAGAAACAGGAAAAGCCTAGGAAATAGGAAACCCACAATCAACCGCGACAATCAAAGAGATAAATTTTGGTGAAGGACTTAAATCGCATGGGATTTGTCACAATTCTGACAGAAAGTCCCTGGGATTTCCCAAACTCGTCTGCCGCAGCATTCATTTTAGTGTGTGACATCTGAATGAAAGTATTTCAGATATATACGCGAAAATTGCTGGATTTGCGAAATGTAATTGTGTGATCAAACTGTGTCATTCAAAGCAAACCCTTATACAGATTTATGTGCATACATATTTCAGGATCGTAGTCCTCATATCGTTTAATCCGAGTCCAGGTAGCACTGATGCGCACAGCGTCCACTTTATATCTACTGACTAGACACGTGATCCGCACTAATCTATTTTACTATCTTCTCCCTTGTCCATTTCGTAAAAGTTGCCATAAGAATACTTCACTGTTGACCCATGATGCCCAGGCATTTCGAGGATGATATTCATCCTTCTACATTGACAAACTAATCCTTCTTTCCGGAGCCATTGGCAATTGCTGTTTATTTTGAATGGATTCGCTCACTTATGATGACAGGAAAACTTTGTTAATACCCTGCCGTATCTTGAACAAAGTCTTACCTTCCCCAACTTGTCTCCATCTCAATGTAGGTATCTAAAACGCTATCGGATGTACCTACATAAAAAAGGGTCATGTTCAAGGCAACAGCTGACGAAAACTGTCTTCAAGATTGACTGTGGGCAGATGGTATGCTTTATATCTCTCGACTTAGTTTATTTTGGTATCTTCTGTTCTTCAAGTGACACAAGCTAACCTCATATATGGGGGATGAACAACTGCAACCCCCTTAGATGTTATTGTTTATGGTTGTTCATTTTGGGAATTCCTCACCATTCTGGCAAGGCAAGCAAACTAATTTATTTTATTCAGAGGAAATGCAAATTGTGACAAAGCATAGAAAAGTTTTCTTTCTAAAGCCATTTGGGGCATTTGTTTATCACTGAATATTGCCAACGATTCTCGAGAATTCGTATTCAGACACAAATTGTCTCTTATGTAAAAAGGAGAAATTAATTTTGCGATGTAAATCAAAACTAACAGATGTAGTACATTCATGATGTATTAGGATTTCTGGGAAATTTTCCATAGCGCTGGACGTGGACATTGAATTCAAGGAATTTTCAGACTTTTTTTCACGTCTTTATTTAACTGTGGGGGACTCTTTCGTGCAGCAACAGCAGAACTCGCCAAGCATCATAAGAATTTGTAATTTAGTTCAGGCCTATTTGATGTATACGAGTATTCCTGCTTTACGCTCCTGAAAAGGCCTTGGGACTTGATGGTATGTCCTAAAAACAGATATAACAACTCAAGTGTTATGTGCATACATCATGTTTGGGCGTTCTTTATGTCTATGGCCCATCTTCACCGGGATATCTCATTCAGAATGGTCGGAAATAAATTAGGGTTAAAGGGGACTTGGATCCTAAGTCGAGTTCGTTGTTATCTAAAATACTTTTATAATACCCCAAGGAGCTCTAGTGAAATTTATAAATAGGTATGTGGCTGTTGCCATAAACCATGTTTCTGATAAGTGCAATCCTCTTGACGGCATTTTGGCTTATGGGGGATTTGAATCTACCCGAGGGAAGTACATGAGACACTTCGAGGGATTATGCTGATATCTTGGGTAGCAATGTTCGTTAGCTTAACTTAATATGAAATTCTTTGGAATACGTATGTCAAATAAGCTGAGGAAGTTGTTATGTATAACAGCTTATAGCATATCCGAAATTCAAATTTTAATAGTTTAGTAGAATCAACTCCATCCGTATGGTCCCATTTAATGTTTACAAATTTTTGCCACACAGTAGCGCATTCGTCTTTATGTTGACTTAGAGTTACGTACATTTTCCCTCTTACTTTTTTTTAATTACTGGAAAACAGATTATCTACATGATGTGCGTTCCAGAATCTGGTAAAAATGCTCACCAAAACATCTTCCTAAGGATGATAGTCCTAGATTCTACAGAACTCAGTTGAATGCCAATTTAAACTTGCAAGTGTGCCAAATTTTCTCATAAGTATCTACTTTGAAAGCCAAATAAATTGTATAAATTGTAAATTTTAGAAGCATTCCATTCACTTTGTGGTTACATTTGAAAAATACTTCAAAAATGCAGCCAATATTAAATTTATTACTTTTTCAATTGTACATTTTAATAAGTTAATTCTGTTTTCAGTTCTGCTCAACAAAAGGGGAGATAAGTTTCAGTTTTGACTATAGAGAGCATTATGCTGACAAGATACTTCAATGAAATTGCAGACAATTTGCAAAGTATTTGCCAAATTATATATTTGAGTTCTTTGTGGAATTCAGCCACTTGTAAATTGCAGTTGATTTTTTTTTTTAGAAAATGCTTGGTGTATTGCAAGCGTAACTTTGTCAAGTGTACTGTTGAATTGGTACCTTTGTAGTTTTTATTTATTTATTTTTGAGATACACCTGCACTCATATAAATTGAAAAATACCAACGTGCTAGGGTAGGGGCAGCATTTGAACAATCGGTACCGTTTCTAAAGTTGTCCATTGAAATATTTTGATCTATTAATACCTATACTTTTTGATATGGGAACTGCATAAAGAACTTACAGCTGTAGCTCAAAATATTCTGGTCGGAAAGTAGTTCCGCATTGCAAAGCTATACAAGGCGTCTTAAATCCTGACCTAAAATTGTGCTGATCTGAAATAAACAAAATTCTAAATGAAAAAACTTTAACCGACTCAAACCATTGGAAATAGATTCTAATAAAAACTGCATAGGGACTCGTAAATATTATTGCGTTAACCTGCCGTCGTCCAACAATTCAGGTTCAATAATTATCGAGCATAATGTTTCCCAAACATGTTCAAGGATAATTTCAGGGTAAAATGTACATTCAAACTTTAATCAAAGTGAAAGTCCACTTCATTTTTTCTGCTCAACCCAATAAACCTTTTCTTGATACAAATCGCTTTATTTATTACAAGATCTATGCCATTTCTAAAAATAACCAAAAATACACCCAAATTTTTTTTCACTCTGATTTACTGATATAATTCATAAGCACAGAGGACATGTAGGCTGCGAATATCTATAACCTTCGAAATTCACTTTGATTTGATTATTCACATCATTTTCCGGCCCACATAGTCAGTTCGCAATGTCCTTTCGATATATTACGTGACACTGTAGCTCATCTCTGTGTGTACAATTTCCAACCCATATCGTTATTACGTTTTTCGGGTTCTTTTGAAATATTTTATTTTGTCTCCACAAACAGAAAAACTGAATCCATCCAATGGGTATATATAATATAGTTCATCGAAAAAAGACAAGCACAACAACATATCTCTCAGAAGATTGTTTGTGTGTTTGCGTTCGGCTGAGGCGGACGTGTAAATTGATGTTGACCCGATTATGTGAAATTCATCAGCATTTACCGGAATACTCCGATGATTTCTCTTACATTTTGTTTTTTTTTTTCGTTCGTTCTCCTCTTATATGTATATTCGTGAAAATGTTCCCTTGTTTTTTTAATTCTTGGGGGGATATAATTTATGGAGACATGTATGGAAAAAGTGAGCCCTGCCATGGGGTTTGGGTTGAGGTCTTTATGCGAAAAGAAAAACATCGATAAAATTGTGATGTATCTAAATAGTTTATGTGACGAAATATGTGATGACATGAACGGGTAACTCTTTTCAAAATTGATTTCATATTAAAAATTAAAGCAAACCTTATTATGGATTCAGACGCAGATAAAATAGAGTGGAAAAATCTTTATTGAGCTCAAATGATTGTGAAAGGATATTTATGCAATCAAAGGGGCGATTTTGTATCATAAGCCTTTATGAGCCAGTTTTTCGTTACATCGATATGACGGGAGCGATAAACAATTAGTTAGGTGTACTCACTCCAAATGTGAATTAATAAACATTCCTTCAAATATGTTTCACTACTAGTAAATTATTGGAACGAAAAGCCTGCCCAACGTATGACTGACAAGATCCAGCGGTGGTTTTTAAAATCAATTCTTTGTTTTACGGTTGTCGAAATCATCTGATATTGTGGTATGTACAAAAAGCCTGGGTCACCACTTAGTAAATTCTAAAATTTGGACGAAATAGCTTCAACGATCAAATGGGGACATTTATGTAAACCAGGGATCAGATTCTGTATGACAATAATCGTCTGGTTGATGTCATTTTTGAATTTTTCATGACCATAATAAGTTACATTCTGCCTGAATTTTTTTGGCTATCGTCAGCTAAATTTGACCGCATTCTACTTTTGAAAGGCATTTCATTTTTATGGCGATGCTGAAAGAACAGCAATAGTTTCTTATTGTTTGCTTGCGCTTAATATGACAATATCCTCGATTGTGTCGGGACAATATCTACGCACAAAATGTTCGTTATTCTTTTTGCATATTAAGTCACCGTATTAATTATTTTCGATTCCTCGTGAAAAGATTTGTTTACTCATTTATTGCATAAATATGATGAGACCCAAGGCAACGATGTAGACAAAATAGAAAAACACGTCCTTCTGAATGTGAGCGTTAATCGAAACGTTGTTAGGGTAAATGAAGGAGTTTCGGAAAGGTCGAACAAAGCCTTTGCGGCTCGGAGGACGGAGCTGATTGACATTATCCCATTCTCACCATACATAAAAAGGAAATGAGATCTATTGACTCAAATATGAATGATGAATGACGCGATGAATTGTTTCTCTGAATTCTAAAAAGAAGTTGCGCATGAAAATGTTATCATTATATTCAGTTTATGTAAATATGTACAGAGTTTTTTTTTTGAGCGGTTTTGTTTTGGAAAGCGATCCTTAGAATAGCAAAATGCAGTTTGCTTTAATTTGAAAGAGCTCCTTCCTATCCAACCAAAAGTTTTAAGTCTTGTTAATATTTGTTTAAGTGCATTTGTTTTACATTTAGTTTCTTTACATCGTCGACAAAGAAAACTTTTATTTTTACCCGACTGGGGCCAGAAAGATACGATTTTTTTTTTCTTTTTGTAGTTTTGAATAATTTATTATTTTTGCTTTAAATTTATTCGACACAATTTTTTGTAACTTCATAAATCTAGGGGAAAAGGAACACGAAAATATTCGACTACATGATTTTATGATTTTTAGTCGAAGGCAAATAGTTAATAAAAAAAAAAGTTAATTTAAAAACCAAAAAATCCGACTGACTGTAAAAAAAAATTAAAAATATAAGAAAAAAAAACACATTCAAGTAATTGACAATCGGAGACTATATACACTGCGCGTCATCAGGTTAGCACACCCCTGCTTCTAATAGTTTTCGCTCATTTCTAATAAAAGTAAGAAAGCGAAAATTCTAAAAATTCTAGCGATTATTAACAAATCAATTTTCAACTAAATAAAATAAAAATTAGTGTTTCTCTATTTGTCAATATTTTTTTATAATTTATTTTCGAAATCAACTGAAAAATTAAAAATTTAAATTAGGTCATCAGGTTAGCACACATCACTTTTTTTTTAATTTTTTTAACTTTTTCAGGCAAGAACTTATTTTTAAACTTATAAATTAACTAATTTAAACATTTTTTACAATTTTAATAATGAGTCGATCCTCCCTTGTTGAGAATCATCTCATAGATCCGATTGGGAAGCGATTCGTACAACTTTCCAATATAATTCAAGGAAATGGCTGACCAAGCGCTTTTAATGCCTTCAATTAATTCCTCTTTGGTAGAATATTGCCTGCCAGATTCGTAAACTTAGCGAGCCAGCCATCCCCATACGTTTTCTATTATATTGATGTCCGGTGAGCAAGGCGGCCACTTCAATAAATCGACGTTTTGTGCTTCAATCCAAGACCTAATCACCCGGGCAGTGTGAATCGGAGCATTGTCGTATTGGAAATGCCAAATAAATTTTTAAAATGGGAAAAGCAGTTTCCAGTACGTTTTTATAAGTGTTTGCATTCATATTTGTGTTCAAAAATTGCAGCTCGCACGTACCATAGTAGGAGATAACTCCCCACACTATCACACCGCCCACACAACTATGAAGTCGATCCAACTGATGTTCCTCCTTCCGAAGATCATGGAAATAATAGTTGTATCCATCGGGTCCTTCCAAATTAAATTTCTTTTCATCCGAAAAGACAACATAGTGCCAATCAGATTTCCAGGCCATGTGCTCTCGTGCGAAATTTAATCGCATTTTTTTCGAGCATCGTTAAGTGGTGGTTTTTTCTTTAGTTTTAATCTTTTCAATTGTGGAGCATTCCTTATCACCCTTTGAACAGTAGATAAGCTCGCTTTAACGCCAACATTTGCCCTGATCTTTGCGGTAGATTCATGACAGTTGGATGCGTTTCTCAAAATTGCTCTCTTATCAGCATCGGAAATCACTTTATTATTACCGCCTTTATTATTTCGACCATATCCCGACTTATTACGTAAAAAATTGTATATCACTTTTCGACTTCTGCCAACTTTTTTTGATATTTCACTTATTGAAAGCCTGAGCTCTTTATAAGCTTCGATTTTTGCTTTCTCTTCAACCGATAGCATTTTTCCTTTACCCATATTAAAAAAAATAGATCACTTGAGCAGTAAATAAAATTTGGTGCCAATACGTGTTCAAATTCCGAAGATAAATGAAAGACAAGGTGCATATGCTAACCTGATGACGCAAAAATTAGCTCATATTTCCATTAAAACTAAAAGAAAATAGCAAAAACCATGTAACGGTACATTGTTATTGCATGTTCTCTTTGCCAATGATAGAACATACAAAGATGAGAAAACTAGAACACTAAAAAGTAACTGCAAGTTAACAACAACAAAATCAGAAGCAATCGTATTAGGCTGATGAAGCTGTGCTAACCTGATGACGCGCAGTGTTTCTAATTAAAAATCACTTCAGTTTAGTTTCAAGTCCAGAATCAGATTGCCATTTATTAATATCAAAATCTTAGTACTAGCTTTAAATTATAATGATCGTTGGTCGATGGCAACGATCATTGTTTATTTTTTGATAAACAGTATTGCCACTAAGATCCATATGGGATTCTTTATGTGGGCAAAAATAATTCGTTAGACATAACTCGCTACACAGCCTAACAAATACATATCTTAGTATTGAGTAGCATCCGACCATCAAATCGGTCAAGCCGTTTACGCTACAGGGCGTCACGTAGAAACGCACATAGGATACGCGCAAAACACAGAACCCTTCCTGTGTCCAGTCGGGTAAAAACGACTTTCACTGCCTTTAACACAAAATGTTACGTGGACTTTTTTTTTTTGTTGGGAAGATTGTGCACAGATGCAATGCTGTGGGTAATTTGTTGTAAATATATATAGGCCAGGTCACTATAATGGTAAAATTTCTTTTACTCGACGAACTCTAGTTGAAGAAAAACCTTATCATCGTTTTTAGACGGGTCTTTGGTAAGTTTTTTTGTACGCCTTTTTTTACATATTTTTTGATATGCTAAGCAGTGTTTCTAAACTCGGCTTTCGACCCGTTTCAACGCGTTTTTGGATGTATTTTTTAATGTATCGTTTGAGGTAGTGTTTTTTTTCAACGCATTATTCACGTATTTTGACGTTTTTAAATAAGTTCTTCTATGCGTTTTCGTAGCCATTTTCAGACATTTCTTTTTTTGATACATTTTTGACACGTTTTGGGAGCATTTTATGTAATGAAAAGTATTTTCCGGGGTATGCTCCCTTAAAATACGCTTTTTGATTAGTTTTTGGTGCGACTTTTAAAGCATTTTTAAGTGCTTCTCTACACATTTTTGGGAGTGTTTTTACAGGTTTTCTGATTTATTTTTGATGACATGTTTTTGACCTGCCTTTTGACTCGCTTTTCAACGCGTTTTTGCATGCAATTTTTATGCAATTTTTGAATCGTTTGAGGTCGCATTTTTCGACTCATTTTGTTTGCGTTTTCAAATGTGTTCTTCTACACGTTTTCGAACTCGTTTTCTAACATATTTTTGATGCAAGTTTCGAGCTGTTTTTTGCTAAAATCAATTTGGAGTTTCCGAAATTATGCTTCCTTAAAATAGTTTTGATTTCAAAAGCCCTTTAAAAGCATTAAAACATATGACTGAAGGAACTCATTTTAGCCATCCTTAAAGACATCAATATAACTTTCAGTGTTCTTTTCCACACAATGTAGGGTGCCTACCTTTTTTTTTTTTTTTTTGCCTACCTACTCTTTTTGAATATACAAAAGCATCCACAAGCCACAACTCCTGTACATTTTGGTACAGCCTCTCTCATTTAAAATTCTTCAATTCTTCGAATTCACCTGATAATTTCGTGAAATTAACTTCTAGTGAAAATTCATAACAATCAGCGCAAGGTAAAAAATCGTAAATATTGACTAACAGGTCGAACAAAACACCACACAGGGCAGTGGCAGAGCCTTTAAAAAGGAAAAAAATAAGTCAACAAGACACTAATCATCCCTTTGTTGGAAAAAATTTACACAATCCAAAAACGAACATAAAATTCAAATAAAATAGAAACCAACCCGAAACATTGACAGGTTTTAGTGCTCTGTCACTCTTCAAAAAAATGATTTTATTCCTAACTTATACGAGTGGGCGGGCTAAATTGTGAACAGAGTATTTTACAGTTGATTTGCTCTCAAATGTTCACTTGGTGGGTAGCTTTTATTGAAATTTGTTCTTCTTTTTTATATCCGAACCGTTGATGCGTATAATATTTTCTGACGTTTTTATATGAATTATTTAACGAAATACCGTAATGCAGGTGCTCTGAGTTTATAATTTCAGCGTTTAAATTGATTTTTAAACAAAACAACAAAGTTTGGCCAAATGAGCGCCATGAGCCATTTACATATTTGAGTTTTGTAATCCAATTTAATGAGCAGGGTGGCTTTGCGCCCTGAGTGATTCACTTTTCCAATGCGGGTACGGAAGGTACTTATTAAAACATGTTTTGTTACTAAGCAACGTACGTTATGGGGAAAGGTCTGGTATACTTAGCGTTGGGCTATTATTTTCCTCTCAATTTCAATCTAAAGAGGTTCGACTTAATTATAGGATCATTTAGTTCGCAAATGTTTTTGAATTGTTTATGCAGGAAATGGAAATAATGCGCACAGAGTAACGGAAGAGGATAATCGTATTTCCATAAAAAGTAAAAACTTGATAAAGTAAAATGTGTACCAATAAAATAATTTGATACTTTTATTTTATCGTGCGAGGGGACAGACGTGTCTGCTGGAACTCCAAACTACAATATTTTTCAAAGCGATTTTCTCTTTTTGTGTCTAATTCTTCTTTTGGGAAGGCAAACCTATAATAATTTAACAGCTTCAATTGACACTTTACGAAATTAAGTTTTTACTTGTTCTCCAGGTTTTGTTTCTTGAAAAATTTGGCTCTGCCGGTAGTTACGATGATAGGGAAACCAAACGAATGAAGGGTCTGGCAATTCCCGCAGTTGAAATGGTTGCCCATACTTCCATTAAACTTCGGTTTACACAACTTTGAACAAACATCCCGAAGCCATGTCGAAATTTTTATCTTAGATCTTGAATTTACATTAACAACGATTAAAGCACAAATAAGTAAGTAATATTTATATGCGACCCAGTGGTGCATATTTTTTTATTTGTCGTAGGTATAAAAAATCAAATAAAAAATATTTTCAAGTGGTCAACGTAAGAGGTATTTAAATTAAGTCTACCCGTAGCATAAGGAGTGAGTAGGGTTACTAGTTTTCTAACTTCTACCGACAATGTTCACTATTTCACTCCCTTGACGATGACAAGACAAAAAATGTGATTTCATCTATGAACTCGGAAAATTAAACCTTGTGATGTCTACCTCCGTATTTACATATGCAAATTCACAGACAGGATTCGTTATAGTTCTGATAAAACATAAACACCCATTTAAGTCATTAACACCTTCTAAGCATCAGGGAACGCATGTAATCTGTCGTAAATCGACTATCTCCTTGAATACGATAAAGAGAAAAATACCCAAATTGTGTTAAGTAAGTGAATACATAAAACATCAGAAGGTAAGGGAGCCATTTAATACCTCCTAAGCTGCCTGGGGATAAACTTATTGTGGTGAAATAAAAAACAGCCTCGGAGCAGTCATTGACGCTCCACGCATACGATAAAGGGACAATGACAATTGGAACTACGCATGCAGCCTGTAGGCACTCTTAGTAGGCCACGTACTATGAAACAATTAACGCGAACTTTAAAGGCTTACAAAAGATGAAATAATCGCAATATGAAGTGTTTTCGATGAAAAGGGAAAGACGTGTGACAAACTGTCACATGTAGACTGCTTCAGACAGCTGGAGAAGCGATTATTTTGGAGGCAGGTTTGGCCTTGGCAGAAATGTTCAGACTTTAGTTTTGTAAATGAAAACGAACGGCATCAATGTTTTCCTATACAAACTAACAGGCAGCGCTCCTGTAGGGTGGGTATAGTGATAGCTGACGATATTTTCTTAAAGGATACTATGGGTCGAAAACATCTTGATGTTGGCCTCATCATTTATTTTCTTCTGCACCCAATTTTAAAATTCCGTGATTGGATTTGCTTGAAATAACTGACAGATGGATCCCGAATCCCAAGATAATCCAATCAATTTGGCAGGAAACACAACCAAAAAAAAGCAGTGGCCGTTACAATCCTTCTTGGGTTATCTCTTGAAATAATTATTCAAATGTTACCATCGCTTCTTTTTTATTCCCAGTACCAAAATCTTTCTTTAATTTCCTTAAACGAGCAAGTACACTTTCAATGACGACGAATTTACCCCCTTTTTACAAGTACCTATGTTTGTAATCCTTGGCAAAATTATTCGTTAAGAATTCTCCCTGTGTACACAACAGAAAGCCAACTCTGCCATTCATTTCCAGAGAATGTCGTCTTAATTGTGTAATTGTTTGATTATTGCTTGAAATCCGTGAATTTACAACAAGACATAATTCCTTAAGGCGGTACGCAGCATATGAAGTCCTTGCGATCGCGTCTGATACTAAATGTCAAATTATCCTTTCGGTAGATTAGGTTTGTCTGGAGATTGTTTTGCTAGAATATACACTTAGATAAACATCAGATTCAGAGATATTCATAGGACGCGCAAATAGCTGGAATTTTGAAATTTGAATTCATGCCGGCATTTAATTGCATTATAATTCCCAATTCGAGGCAATTATCCAAATGAAATTATACTTTTAAGTCGAAAGAGGCAAACAGAGGCTGATTCATGTGAACTCGACTGGAGCGATAATCAAAGGCACGATGAATGCTCTGCGAACCATTATGTTAAGAAGCCAATTAAATTTGGGTGCACTATTGATTCGTGCCGGGTGAGAAATAAAATCATTCGAAATTAATTAACCAAACGGAAAGAGCTATGTGTATCAAGCTGTTGATATTCAAAGAACTGGCTGATAGGTTTCAGATTGATTGCATAGAGTGGCAGCGTGCGAAGTGGAATGAAATTGTTTTAAACGTTCGCGGGGTTAGGCTAGCAGTCCTTGTCGAAGGAAGTGATTAATGCCTGGGATATTTTGCCCGTTTAAGTAATAGTCTCTCAGTGATTTGCGCTAATTTTAAAGAAACTACTATTTGTACTGCAGGATAAGGTCGGAGTTTAATCGGTTCCCTTAGAACGCGACGCCAAGTCCAGTAGGAGTGACAGTTAATTTATTTCAAAGTTAGCTTAGAGGAAGTTCTAAGGCAATTACTTTTCTCCTGTATCATTCATTGATAGTTAGTTGCTTGAAATTTAAATGCTTAAGTTTAGGTTAGGAATGTAATGTAAAAGAGTTGCTACTCTTCACACTGCAAACTGCATGTCAGAGGTAAAATATACTGAAATGCCCCACTTCGAAATGCTTCATGGAAACTATCATCAAAAATACTCTGTAAGCTATTCCCATCTAACAACTTGTGGAAGCAATTCGGCGGCTTCTCAAGCTCGCATACAAATTTAAGAATTACTTTCGCGGGACGAATAGAAAACTAAGAGAGAAAACAAGATGGAAAATAAATTAAAGAGCACCACAGGGTTTTCATCAGTAAGCCTTAGCATATGCGACTGCTAGCAAAAGTTGGAAAGAGATGGCTCGAAACCTCTGCTGAACAAGAGAGAATAATCTGTCAGTTTTATCAAGTTTAGCAAATGAAAAACGAGATTGAAGAATGGCTATGTCAATTGCAATCATTTTCGCTGTGAACTTGCAAGCGCATGTAAGTCTAAAATAAAAACCTTGTCAACGAAATTTTACTATAAAGTACACTTCTTAAGTACAAAATCCCACCCCACATGCGAATGGGTCATTTCTAAATTTTTTGTGACAACCATTCATCTTTTATTCTAAAAAATTATTTACATTAAGCCTATTCAAATACGAAGTATAATTGTTACAATGTCATACGAGGTCTTATACTTGCCAATAAGTGATGCCACTTACCTGTAATAGAACAAGAAAGACAAACCATTAGTTTAGGTAAAAAAAATAAATCAATTTAAATAAATCAACAAGTCACAGCTCTGATGACATGTATATTTTTAAAAGCCATCAGACTATATAAACAGGTGTCAATTTACATATTATTATTGACTTTTCCTACCATTCTGCCAGTTGCGGGTATCAGTCGTGTTCCAGAACCATTTTGCACTCTTTTGACTTTTCATACAATTAATTTGATTGTTTTTACTAATACGACCCAATCACCCTGAAAGCTACCACATGTGTGTAATTTTATAGAGCACGTTCTTATGCTGTTCACGTAGCTAAAACCTGCCACTAGATGGCACTGGCGCATATTAACTTCGAAACTGATATATCCACTGATATAACCCTCAAATCGATTGAATTAAATTGTCAGGCTGTCTTCAACATTAGCCCAAGAATATTCTTGTGATTTTTGATCAAAATCGAACTTAGGCGCGTGGCACCTCCCATTACATTACAAACTATATTTCGCGACACTCAAGAGAGCTAGAGTTGTAAAATTTGGGACATTGATGTTGTTTGTCCGCACAAAGATCTTTTCAGATATATTAGGTGTGATGGGAAAATAGGGCGCAGCGCCTCCCGTACAACCAAGTTTTGAAAAACATGTTTTTTATTTCTTGTAACAGAAGGTAAATATTTCTGTTAATATGGTTTGGGGCAAATATACTTCCCAACCAAGGCCAAGTGACTATCTGCCATTATTAATATTTGGTAGAAGTAAATTTCCAATAGGTACCGGTACGTTAAGCTAGAAATTTATTTCATAGAATATGTAGCTCAAATCACATGCCGTTGGATGCATTCCTTGGTTTCAAATTCAAATAAATCAAATTGCTAGTGGAGGTGGAGCTTTTCCTTGTGGAAAAGCGGACACATTTTTAACATCCTCCAGAGGTAAAATCGCATTCATTCCACATATGAGTTATTTGAAATCCATATACATTCACAAAATGAATTTTGATTAATACCCCCCAATTAAAGAATCGTCGCTGGCGAGTATGAAAAGGAATAAAATGTATGCCATTCCAAAAGAACGCTTTGATGTAAATATTTTTGTCAATTTGCCTAATTTTAATTAATTTCGGTTTTATGATTTCTAAGAAAATCATTTCGAGAGAAACCCGAGGCGGCTTTTAATTTGTTTGTCATATTTAAAAATATATTTTTAAATGGAACGATTTAGGGAGAGTAAAATTGATGGTTCACTTCTACATGTTTAAATTAAATAAGGATAATTTATTGCTACATACATTCATTCGCTCGCGAAAAAGGAATTCGGTGCAAGCCGAAGGAACATGAACACTAGTGCGTTGAGTAGATATGTACAAAAATCAAATAAAGTGACAAACTAGTCGACAAATCAGTGTGCTCCGCTCTGCAATACTTCCGAATATTTTGTGTACATAAAAGATTGCGACATGGTTATCGAAACGCATTACTTTCGACGAGTAGACGTGACCTAACCTAACCATATTGAGAACACGAACGAATTTCCCCCATCGACACTTTCAGTTCCTCCCTAGTGGAAGTAATTGCTTCAATATAAATCATATGAATGCAACCGATTCTCACTCGTGCATGCGAGCACATGCCTCCCACAAACAGAACGGAAATCGATTTTGCTCGATATGCAAAAACAGCAATTTGTTGTATCGAATTGGAAACTTTTGCAACTGAAATATGATGCTTTGTTTCGCGTAACGTGATTTTAAAAGTGCCTTGCCAACAAGAATGCCCCAACCCAATGCCTTTTCAAGACGTATGATATTGGCTACGAAAATCTCATGTCACATTCCGAAAGACTATGGAATAACAAAGTACGCAATCGATCTGCAAAACCCATGTCTATCTGCCACCAGAAATAATTGTATGCATCTTTTAAAAGGATTAGGCTTTGTTCCACTGTTACCAGATTTTCCCTACGGGTTTCTTGGAAATAACTGTTGTAAATTTATTGTCAAAGTCCTCTCGAAAATAATATATCCCTCTCGAAGAGTATTGAGGAACTCATAATTCTCGGAGGTATTTTTTTTCTTCGGAATTTGTGTGCACAAAAACAGAGACGACACAAATTGGAAAATGTGGCTTTTTCCCGCCAGCCTAACAAGGACTCTACTCTAATGCCGGTGAATATATTTCTCAAAGATTTCTCTTTTCTTCGTATACCCAGGGGTACCGAAAACGACGTCCTTACAAAATTACGATTTAAGCATTTCTTTTATACTGGCTATGCCTTTGCCACCACCCCACACATGTATACTTTTTGTCAGCAAACCGTTTCAATGTGACACATCACTCTCTGTTTGCTAGGGCATTTATAACACCATTAAAAAACGTGAAGCAATAACAATGCGCAGGGGATTATAACGATACAAAAAATGGGCACCTAAGCGATATTTCACAAAGGTACTTATATATGTAGTAGAAATGTATTTTTTTGTTCATTCGAGGGAAGGAATACTCTCACTTCGACCCACTTTTTGTGGGGAACGAGTGTATACGGAAAGGCAAAGGACTCGAAGATTGGAATACAAATATGTAAGTTGGTTATTGTGTTCTTGTACTTTCCGCATCCCATTTGTGTGCGATTTGCAAATTTGTAATCGAATGCCTTTGTGTCGGTGAAGATTAAAGGAGAATGTTTGCAAGGGCTCTTGCACCCTTTTTTTTTATTAATCAATGGGTGTACGGGATAAATAATCAATTCAAACCTTTTCCGCTCCCAAATCAATGAATAAACCATGAGCCTGTCAGAGGTAGGTAATTGTAGTATGGAAATTTGCCAAATCAAAGGCACGATCATATGAGTTTTAATCAAATTTGTGCAAATTGCGCGGAGTATGAATATCACCTATTGCACACATCAAAGCATCGAATATATTGCTGCTGTGTGCAGAGAGATATTCGACGACAGAGTATCATGTGCAGACATTTCATAAATAAGGCATCCTCCCTCACAATGCTTCCGCCTGTCAGCCATTGTATGAGGACATAATTTCCAAGTCGGAAATTCGACTTCAGTTCTGGTATTGCATGAGCAAATATGCGGGCGGAGGATGGAGGAATGTGTGAAATTACCCACAGAGTGTTGATCAGCCTTATGGCTTTCTGCATGGAATGGCGTATGGAAATATATTGCCGCTCCTACAATCTTTCTCCATGACTGGCCATTTGTTTTAGAAAGTGTTCTGGACAGGGATATCTGAAGGCACCCTTAGACAGTGGCAGGCAGTTACGCTGAATTTACTGACGATCAGGTGGAACATTATTTGTTCAGAGCTAAAATTTCAATTTATGTATTTGCAGCCATTGTGCACTAGTTGATGGAAAATGAAACAACAGCCAGCAGATTGCATCAGTGAGTTCTGAATCGCGTTTAGAAGATTGCGGATAAATATAGGTATTTATATTAGAATTTCGCAATTGAATTTTTTCAGGTATTTATCTCATTGGTCAGGGAAGAAGAAGAGCTGCTGAATTTTCGATGATAACTGCTCGCTAGAGGGAAGAGAGTGAACAGGCTAATAAGGGTAGGAACTCCGAATTGAGGTTGACTTCGTCAAGAGTTACATAAGTGCGACTGTACAAATTATCGATTTTTAAAAGGCGAGGTAAGGCATTTTTTGGGGAAGGACTCTCTTGATTGTTGTAATAATGTGGGACTTTCTATTTTAAATATAAGGTCGTACAGGGATGAGCTCACTCTTTTTTTAACGGTGGGAGAATTGGCTGTTAATATGAATTGAATTTGTACTGAAGCTTTAGAAATAAATCTAATATGTGTACGGCATATATTTTTAGACACATTTTTGCAGTGGAGGAGCAGATTTACGTCGATGGCATACAAATCAAGTAGCCAGCATTCAGCATACGCCCAATAGAAGCCCAAGTTGAATACTCGTACATAGGACTGTCACCAATGTGGTATGCTAACGTAAACCCTGTATAAGGTTTCAGACAGCACATTCAGATAACAGCTAAACATGGCTATAAAATAAAAAGTAACAGCAAAAACCTCGATAAAGGGTTTTCCAATGAGAGGTGTCATTGTGAATAACCCGCTATTTCGGTAGCTGTCACTTTTAAAGCCATTTGACAAGGTAAAAACTACACCATTACTAGAAATGGAAAGATACACGCTTCAACAACGCATTGAAATTATTAAAATTCACTACAAAAATGGTGAAAACCTTGCAGTCACAGTTCGCAAAACTAAAGCATTTTTGGGTCGCCGTGAAGCACCTTGTCGGACCGCAATACAGAAATTGGTGGACAAATTCGAGCTGTTGGGACAATTTAATGATGTGAAGAATAAAACCCGTGCACGTCGCTCAAGAACAACTGAGAATATTGCTGCTGTAGCCCAAAGTGTTGAAGAAAACCCAGGTTTGTCCATTCCTCGTCGTTCTTTGGAATTGGGCATTCCACAAACGTCATTACACCGTATTTTGCATAAAGACTTGGGTCTTAAGGCTTATAAAGTTCAGTTAACACAAGAACTCAAGCCGGCCGATCATCAACAACGTTGAGCTGATTGGGTCCTTGAAATGCATGAAAATGATCCGGAAGGATCTTTTACGGGAAAAGTTTCCGGACCGTGCTATCTCCCGAAGAGGTGATTACAATTGGCCACCGAGAGATGTTGTGATTTAACACCTTGCGACTTCTTCCTTTGGAAGAAAGATAATGAAATGTGAAAGATAAGGTCTACGCCAACAGCCCAGCGCCGATTCAAGACCTCAAAGATAAAATTCGTGAGGCTATCGAGGACATAGGGCAACCACTTTGCGATTTGGTTATGGAAAATTTCATGAAAAGGATATGGTCCTGTATGCCTGCTCGTGGTGGCCATTTGGCTGATGTTGTTTTTCAATATTAACAGCATACCTTTATTATGAAATAAACATCCGATCATTTATATCAAAAAATCTTATTGGAAACCTCTTTATAAAACAATACGATTGCTTATACCTTGAAAAAACAATCTGATTAATTTAGCTTGTGGTTTTGATGCTAGTGGACTTTTAAAAAGAAATAAAAGAAAACGATTCCAAGTATATGCACGTTTATATCACTTATTACTGCCTCTACAGACAGCTGACAAACGAATGCCAGGACGCGTCTGTATCCTTCCGCTGTAGTTGATTGAATTCCATCGACTAATGAGAGAAGTTTGTGTGCGCAGCCAATGCCTGGCTTCGACATCTGTCTCGTTGCGCTTATAACACAGTATATAGCTGATAACTCAGTATTCAAAGGAATATTGAACGAAATCGTTAAAACTTACTAAGAAGTGAATGCTTACAAGCTTTAGGACAACGAAATTTCATATAGGAATATGAACCATAAGTACAAAAATCTGGGTGAATTCAAATGAAATGATTAAAAAATTAGGGACTGGCGGAAACTCGCTTAATATCAGAGATATCGAGACATAGTTTAAAAGACTTCTTGATGGTCCATTTTTTGTATAGCAGATGCAGTAAGCTTAATCAGACCCGTTATACGAGGGTAGCTTCCGAGATTTTTGAAATGAATACTTAGGAATTGTCGATAGTTCAGCTGGTAAAGATAATAGACTGTAGAGTTGTTACTACTTCAATATACCTTTTGTTTCCTAAGAAGTGGCATCATGAGAACGCAATCTTAATTTGTTTATATTTATCTTATTATTTATTTGTGTTGACTAATCTCTCGTTTTTCAAACAAATTAAAATTAAAATATAAGTTTCTAAAACAATAAAAACATTTTCATAAAAAAGAAAAATAGAAAAAAGATTAATTCTGGTTTTATAGGAACATCAAAAATAGGAGCTTTTATCTTTCATCGAATTTTGGACAAATTCATGTAGATACTCTTATAACATTCGCCATGTTTTAAGAACTTTTACATTTCGTTCCATAAATCCTTATTTAATACGCAAACAGGAAATATTATACTGTCTGTGGACACTAGTGGATCATTTACCACATTCAGCCATCCCGGTACCAGAACCTCCGTAAAAAAGATCAGTCTTTCTTAGCCCAGTTTTCATCTTAAGCTTAATTTTTCAATTAGTTCGTTTGTGTGTGGCTTACTCAAAATTGTATCGACCGATTTAGCTAAAAAAAATTATAGTTTGTTCCTTTTAGCAACAACAATGTTTTGAAAGTTGTTTGAATAAAATCCAAAGGGTGGCACTATTCTTAGTGCGTCCATCTATATCATTTTTCTAATTTCGAGGACCATTGCACTGATTTTGATGCGGTTTTCACTGTTCTCAACTGGATTTTTCGTAAATCTGTGTAGATGGCAGGGTTATTTATTTATTTCATTAAATAACTTGCCGCGCAAATTTATATATTATTTTTAAAATGAGCAAGGTGATGATAAATGACATCTCTTACGAAGATTTATAAAATCGGTTTTTAAAGGTTGGATTTGAAAATGTCAATCTGGTAGACGGCTCATTGCCAAACCAAAACAAATTTAACTATAGTAGAAAATAGTTTAGAACGACCTCATACAACAGCAAAAATGCAAAAAACTGATTTTAATTTATTTTTTTTTTTGCATGAATGGATACTAACTATTTGGCCAACCTAGTCTAGATTGGCATTGTCATCGGACGTTCAATCCCGTTCCAAAAGTCTACATAAACGTTAACCTCGCATTCCATGTACATAAACAAACTTTTCTGTCATTTTTTCGATGTGCAGGACTATAGACAAAAAGTGCAAACATCGACAAAAAGTGCATACTTTTCCAAGGTTTATTGTTTATAGAAAAATGGAATTCAATTTATTAGAACCGTCCCTAAGTCGGAATATGTTGAATGAACTTTATTGAGATTGAAAAATTGAATTGCTTTATTCGATTCGATTGTATTAATCAAGTCTTGGGAGGCTCGTATATTTCACAGTGCATAAAGTAAATATTAAAGTTGGACCGCTTTAGTTCTTTGCAAATTTACAGAAATACTTCGTGGGACGAAACCACATCTATGAAGAAAAAAGAAACAACCTACCCCTCTTCCTTGTGAACTCTTAAAATATCTCAACAAAACCTTCCCTATCTCCCTAAACGGGCTCACTCTATATGCAAATGAAAACATAACCACGCATCTAGTTGGCTTCCTTTATTAAAATTATAATTTTCTGAATAATTGCATTCAAATTGCAACTCACTGCGACTTTTAAAAAAAATAACCCCAAAGCGAAACAATCCCCCGGAGTTATAAATGGTCATGATAAAAATCTGTTCGCACCTTATGATCTGACTGGAAATCAAATAAATCCCGTCATGGCCAAGGATTACTTTCTGCAATGGCACAACGTTTTTTCACAATTAAGTTTTGCGGTTAAAAAAAAAACAATAGTACGAGCGGGTAGGTACATTTTGCGCTCGTATATGCACGAGTGCGCTAATTAAAATTAACTCCAAGGAGGTGCCTTCAAAAGTGCGGCGTCTTGGTCCCGCCCGGCAGCAGCATCGCACAATAGGTTTGGCACTTTCACCTTGAAAAATACACTTCCTGGCGGATAGCGACTATGATTGAAATGAAATTGCACTGCTTGCTAGGTGTGTTGGATCGACATAACATCGAGGATGGAGTTTAAAGTTGGAAAAGTAGTTTTTGTAAGTTAACAAAGTTTTAGGTATTATGGTATCGTGGTTGCTGCTGGACTCGACTGAAGAGGGCGAAATCTGAAAACCCAAACTTTTGCGAGCAAAACCAGTCCACCTCCCAGCGGTTTATTTTTGATACGTACTAGTGCATTCTTTATTATTGTGCAAAATTTACTCCTTAGTTTACCTGCTCTGTCAAGACGGAAAACCTAAAATGATCGAATGGCGACTTGGGATACCTTCAGAGAGTGGGAGTCTTGTAATCAGATACTGGCACCTTTGCTATATTTATGTAATTTTTGATTAATAATAGAACTTTTGCCTCTATGAAGGCTTACTGACATATTGTCAGGCAGTTACTCCAAATAAGATTTCCTTCGAAGAAATTGATTTTATCTAACCGGGATCGTCAAATGCAAATTCTTGTTTACAGAAAACACTTTGCTATAGTGACAGCGCACTTTCACACACTTTTCATAGATAATCCCATAAAAAATTGGGCAAAAACTATCCATTTATGTTCACTCTGCAACCACATGCCGCATGCACCACAAAAGAACGAAATTTGTAAATTTCGGTGTTTTACAAACCATTGTAGTTGTTCATACTGAAACAGACCACTATAATCCCCTCGTAAATGTAGTCTATTGTTCGCTGCAGGCTCGAAGCGGATTTTTCCTCTAACTCGAACAAAAAAACCGACAAACTTTTTCCGACAAGGACACACGGGGAAAGGAAAGAGACATTTTATTAAAACGCGCAGCGCAGCACCAGCAGTCTTCAATGGAATCTCTACACAAATGGATTTTGTTTTTTGTTTCACTTAATATCCTTTTGGAAATGGAATTTAATTTAAGCATTACTATTTCCCCACTGCATTGTGTTCGTACTTTGAGTGTCTATTCGTTACCATCAGTAATTGGTAATTTTTCTCTTACAGACTCACCATTAGCCTTTGGTGCTATTTGCACTTGGTTTTGCTGTCTATTTGGTGGCGGGTCCTTATTTTATTATGTCAATTTCCGTGACGACTTGAGCTGTATGCACATTTCATGTCCTTATCTACAAAAAAATTCAACACACACCGGAGAACGAAAAGTAAACAAAATGAAATGATTTTTGTGATCAAGTGCTAGAGTCACTGTCCAAAGTCAAACTGCTTACAGATTTCGTTATAAAGGCAAAGATATTATTGCATTTGTACCATCTAAATGGGACAAAGGGGAATGTGAAAAGAAATCCTCTTTCAGTTTTTTTTACTTTCTTTCATAGATAGCTCCAGTTGTGTAGTTGTATGTGATTTAATATTTCAGTCACTGGTGTGTCGGCTACATGGGGGTTGTCGTAAAAGCTTACGATATAATATGCATATTTTAGCAAAAAAATTGACATAGCTAGATGTGTGTACTCAAATTAGTGAAAGGGAATTGTCCTTTTTCATATGACCTTCATGGCAGTTTGTGCAATTTAAAGTCAAATATAAATAAACAAGTCCCAAAGTGTTATGGACATTACATTGGTCTTATAAACTTTCGTATTTTTAGATGCCACCAAATTTTGTGTCGAATAGGTACACATGTGGATGAGAAGATATATCCGTGAACTCAGAGCAGAGACCCTTCATCGGTCGAGAGCCATTTAACTATAGAATAAAAATCAAAAACTCGTCTTTAGAGCGGGGATGGCATTCTGTAGGGGAAAACTTTCAAACGTTCTCGTGTGAACGAATGATTTCGTCTATATTACAGAAGCATCTCTTATTCGATTAAACGAAAACGTTTGAAAAAAAATTACAAAAAATTTGGGACACTGCAGGCGTCCACACAATAACATTCGGCTCATTGTATTTGTCAATTTCGTATTTTTTCAGTTTATATAACCAAGTGGTCTGAAAGTTAAAAAACATTCAATCGTTTTTAATTGCATCGTTTTAATTCATGTAACTTCGGAAGTAAAATTATGTTTTGTTTGCCAAAAAACGAAAGCTATCTAATTGCCGTTTTAATTTTGCTTTTGTTTTTGCTGTATGTAGCTCTTAAAACGAAAACATTTTCAGAAAAAAATTGACGAATAAAAATTTGTTATGATTATTTTTATTATTTGCGACTTTCACACTGGGTGAATGAAAAAGTAATGATTTAAGGCTCCACTGCGAATGAAAACGATCCTTAGAATATGTGATTTAAAGCACCAACACTTCCCTAAATGCTTGCGAATAGGAAGACAAAAATAAAAATAAAAGCTACGTAAGGCAAAATTTTGACTTTTCATGATTGCTTTCGTTTTTTGAAATACGAAAGTGATTATCGTTTCGTTTTTTCTTAGGAATCCTACCCCTGAAGTTTATGTTGATAAAATTTGGTACGAATATTTTTCTTTTATGTGTACATGTTTGTATTTTTAAATGGGCAAAAAATGTGCTTTGGTTCTTTTACTTTTAAAGCCTAGTATGCTGTTCTAGGAAAGCTAAAATTAGGCGCCTCTCCAATGTTTCTCTCCACCACTTCGCTTAATTTTGATAGTGTAAGTTCCGTAAAAAAAAATAAACTATGTTGGTAAAGCTGATTGACTTTGTTTTGTTTCTTTATTTGTACTTCTTCCATTATTCCTCGTTTAAATATTCCATTTCTAAAAGAAATTAAATTAACAACAACCAGTTTCTCACAATTCTCCATACTCTTAATTTGCTTTCGTTTTGAAATTTTGTTGCGAATACTGATATTTTCTCTGTCTATCTATCAAAATTTAGCTGTGGAAAAATGTATTTTGCATTAATACGCTTAATTAAATTCTGTAGAGATTTTTCGCAGCATACTAGGCTTAAACCTTAGAAAGCCGAAAAGTTTAAAAAGCGGACATGATTCGATATGTTCATATTGCAAATTAAACTGCGCAAAAACGTTTAAGTTAAAAATTATGTTGCAATCATTTAAATTGCATATTTTTAAGACAATTATTGCAAATTGAAGAATTATGTTTTGTTGAGGCTACCCTTAGGGTACCTTGGTTGTTTTTTTTTGTGACAGCATGTAAAAATAGATTAATTCATTGTACACTTTTATCAATATATAATTTCCACTTATTCTGTGGCTAAATTTGATAAAACTTGGTTGAATTGTGACTGATATATTGAGGACAAGAACCTACCATGCAGTGCGAAGCGATACAGCACAACCAAATTCTCAACAGAAGACGCCTCTATTTAGATGAATTGAGTGCTTGCTAGAAATATGATAGAGAAAAAGGTTCCTTTTTTGAAATGTCTTAAAAGTCTCCTATGAAACTTATGTCCAACACAGTTTGACCATTTTTGGTCGGCGAGTTTTATATTATTAACACTTTTAAAAATAAATAAAAATTGGTGGTGCAAAATGTAGGCTTAAAAATAGTTAAATAATATTAAATTTAATAGATTTAAAGTTAAATTAAAAAAAGACTTCTGCAAAAAATGCGCCTATTTATCTTTTTTATTTATAAAATGCGCACCAGTTTGTTCTAAACGTCTATGGGAATAGCTTCAAAAATAGGAAAACTTTGTACTCGTAACATACATCGTAAAGTAAATATCTACATTCGAAAACAGACTTCACCCAAAAATCCTCAATCTAGCATTAACATTATTCATCGTCGAATAGATTTCTATCACTCGCAAAATTCTTTTTTAGCAGCACCTTCCAAGAGAATAAAAGAATCTCGTTATACATTTAAAGCTGAAGAAACAACTGGCAACTGTCACTCGTTGCCAAGTTAAGGTTTTTTCAGCCCCAAAAATTACTCAAAAGACGCATCAAAACACGACCTTGAAATGCTGCAAAAACGCCCAGGTTTGTCGACTGCATTTATTAAAAAACTACTCGTGGAATGGGACTAAAAGATTAGTTACTAAAATATATGCTCCAAAAGTATGCAATGATTACCCCACTCTATAAGTTAGAACTGTAGGCACAGTGGCTTAGTGGTTAGTGTGTTGGAATACCAAGCGAGAGCTCCCAGGCTCGATTCCGGGAAAAAACACAAAAATTCCATCTTAACGTTTTTTTCCACTGCGCCACCTCTCGCGAACGTCTACCAAACATCCGAGAGTATAAATGTCAATTAGCCGTTTGGACTCGGCATAAAGTTGTAGATCCCTCCATTCGTCCCAAAAATGAAAAACACACAAAAGGTTGTGAGAAGCTAGGCCTAGGATCCCTACGCACCTGTTGCGACAATTATTTATTTATTTTTTATTAGAGAGAACTCCTACCCGTTGACATAATTAGAGCTACTGCTTTGACACTTTATTTCAATAGAAATCGTGAACTTTGGTTTTTTGATAAAACTCAAAACAAAAACAATGGACAAATGTTGAATGAAAAAAACTAGCCAGTGTTCTCGTGTCTCATCTTACTATAAAGTCGCGCCAAGAAGTTAGAATCTCGCAATTCTGAATAACCGACTTTGAAGCTATTCCAATCACTGTGATCTTTTCCTTAAAACACATGTTTCGTGGTAACCCACAAGACAGATAATGCCACTTGAAAACAGCATTTGTAATGCAAATCCATTAAGAGCGACACATCCTTCCATCCAATCGATGCTGCAGCCCCGCCTACGTAAATAGTATGACAATTGATGTGCAGTCGTTTGGCACAAACATTGAAAACTACTTCCGTTCAAATCATTTCTATCGAATTTCGGTAAACGACCAAATGACGACAAGATAAAGTGATTACGGTTTTCAAATTGATGCTATGCATTATCAAATGCCTGGCAAGACCCATTCGTTAGGTAACACAAGCCCTCATGAAAGTTATTCAAGATTAGCCCAAAATTGTTTAAATGGATTACAACTGATATATGTATACCCATAGAGGTATGTTGCTATGAAGCATTTATCTTAAATCCGATAATTGAACATGAACAAAAGCACCACCACAACCAGAAACTGCAAATGTCTGATCATGAATAAGAGAAATGGGGAAAAGGCAAATCAAATCCTGCATACTAGTTGTCAGCAGATGCAGATGAGGCAATCATTTTCTAATTGCACAGAGTTTGACATAAACACATTCATGAGATTTGAATAATTGAAGCGGTCCGAGTCCTTTTGTTGAAAATTTGTGTTAACCCAGCTAGAAATTCAAAACGAACATCTCTTTTCCAATCACCGCTTCGGAACATTGAGACGACTGTACTACTACTGTGCGTTGTGGAAAAAATATGAACCACCCTCAGGGTATAACCTTTAACGAAATAGTCAATTCCATGTTTCGGTAGGCACTTGAACATTGTTCAAGGTTTCCAACAAAGCGACCAATGAAAAGCAATGACCCAGTCTGGATTGAATTTCCTGTGAGACCCTTGCCTTTTTCCCCATTAATTGAGCCGTAAAACTTAAGGACTGGCGACCCAGCCTATAATGGAATTTTAAAACACTCTCTACGTCGGAATCTCATAAACATTCAATAAATTAACTCCCCTCCCCCGAGAACAATAATTTGCCGGAATTCAACTATTCCAATATAGGAAAACCAAACAGCTGAATACCTCGGCAGGTTGTAGCAGAATAAGGTTATAAATGCTGCAGCTACCCACATCAGTTGTGCTAACATCAGGAGCAGTTAAGCCACTTGCTATGTGTAGAAGTTTATAGTTGACGTAAGGTTATAATGCCCATGGCGAATTCAATGGCACAGGACAATAAGTGGAGAAACTGAAAAAATGTCACGTATACGCCACAGTGCAGTTTAGTCGGTTTAATGCTGCCGATTAGTGCTCTGTAAATGCAGTGAGCGATGAGGGTAATCCTAGTTGTTCAATGTTTTAAAATTCTGCTATAGAGGGGCAGAAAGGGCTCCATTCAGCATGTGATCGTTTTCTGGATATAGGTAACGATTTTTTTGCAAAACGAAAGGCAGCTATGTGAGGAATTTCGATGAGGTAGGTAGAAAAGGAGCAAAAAAAGCCGTAAGTCGTAGCAATTTGTAAGGCAATGGATGGCACAGCATATATGGTGCTTCAGAGCATTGCTCTGATTGCCGGGAAAGATGTTGTGTAACCTCCTGACGGTGTGATTTCGTTCTTGTGATGAATTATATAAACCAATGCGTGACTTATATGCCATGCCACAGTTGTGGGATGAAATTAATTGGTTTATTGAAACCGAACTCTTACAACTGCTTAGGGTTGCTGGATCAAAGGAAAGTTCCTCATCTCCGTGCATTTCGTATGCAGCACCACCACAGAGTATTGTATTATTGCCTTCCAATCCTTGGATGGGAAGCAGCAAAACAAATTAATATCTTTGGCATATTGTAGTGGAAAAATGGCTTTAAAGTACTTCAAGATTGTTGGAGTGTAATCAGAAACCAAATTGATTGAGTTTTTCTATCAAATGGCAAAAAATGCCAACTTACTTTACAACCATTTGAACAGAAGCCACACGAGAGCAGGCATTTATATGTACATCACATGAAAGTGACAGAAATACACCTCATTGATATCCCTCGAGAGGCACAACAAGCTGCCTAGTAGTTCTTCTGAAAATACATTTAGAAGGCCATAAGTACACGTCGGTTGTTCTATATTTTGTGGCAAAGAGACTGCTCAAAAGATCGAATGAGCATTTTGAATGAAAGCGTTGGTAGGGAATTTGTAAAAGGCCTTAAATTTTTACCAAAGCTGTTCAATTTACCGAAAGACATGGCGATGTTGGCTTCAAACCATGGTAAGGACTATTTACCAGATTTTTCTATTACTCGTTTCAATTATATATTTAAAGGATTATGCAAATCTTTGTATACACAGATGCATCCGGTATACCATAATTAAAAAAAAATATTAACTAGGGAAAAATGAGACACATTTTATATGTCTTTATCAGAAATGGTATTATATGCCACTTCAAAAAATGGTATTTAAGTGAATGACGACAAGTGACAGTCAGAGAACTAAGAACAACTTGAATTTTCTAAACTATTTTGATGATACTCTCTCGCATATACATTCAATTGAGCACGAACAGCTTCAAAATTAACTAACCTCATATATGGCATAAATGCTTTCTTATTTATAATGTAAAGTGGCTGCAAATCCACTTTTCGATTACTAATTGAATTAAGGATGATTGACATCTGAATGTTCGTGTAATATGTCGAATTTTATATGGAAACATGTCACTTTAGGGATTGCGAATTAAGCACTTACATTCAATTTGATTTATACAAATATTGCCGAAATGCGTTCAATCAAATTATTAATGTACCACCAACTTGGAGATATAGATCGAACATAATCCAACTTAATCGCCCACCCTTCCGAAATTCATGTGCTACAACAACAAGGAATTTTCTTTCATGAATACACAAATTTTCTATATTCGCAGTAAGTACCAAAATGATGGCAAGGATATCGAACTTCGTGAGTGTTTGTCGTAAGCGTTTATGGCAGACTCCAACAATTTTCATAACATTCAATATACGCACTCGTTTGTTATGAGCTCTCTGAGTTGTCTTTGTCCATAAAAATAAAACAATAGCAAACTGTATGCAAGGTGTTTCCCGGAGGAATTTGAAATTTCTTTGAAAGGAGAACTACCCAAGCTGTCGAATAAGATTTTTTGTTTGCTGGCACAATATCTAAGCAGAATTAATTCTGTTTTTTTTTTCCGAAGAACTTGAGGGTAACTTGGAGTCCTGGGATGAGTCAAAGGACTTGTTATGAAATTTTCCTGTGGATATATAGAAAGTTCTGTGGTTCTATTTGCAATTCGATTTGTCTTCATTGAATTCCGATTTTCGCAATGAACTCCTTTGCGTGACTGCATGAGACAATTTCATGTGGAGAACACAGGCTGCCGCCTAAGAAATAGCAAATAGAATACACTTTGAATTTGAGTTTTTGTCGTCCTCTTACTGAAATTTATGTAAGCTGATGCTAATGGAAGGTTGCGGTTGAGTGTCTATTGTGTGTGCCAAGTAAGCTATGCAAATAGGTAACTTTTGTGTGGATCGATATTGAAACCTTATTACAAAAGCGGCAAAGCAAAAATGGTTAGCGTTATAGGGTTTGATGCGAATTGCGACAACCAGATCTAAAATAAGGAATGCAGGATAATTTAAGCAGGATAAATATACCAATAATCAGCTTTAGTCTGGCAGTTTTCGCAAAGACCCCACACTTTCCAAAATCCCTTTACCAATAAACAAATAAAGTTGCCACAATATCGCAAACTGTAGGGTTAAATGTTAACGTTGAGAAACCCATTTTTATCTCGGGCATTAGCTAAATAAATCCTCCCTAAATATAATTTTCAAGAGAAGTGTTGCCCAACCACCAAAAATGGAGGTATTGAATTTCGTAATAGGAGCGAATTTAAATACACTTTTGTTCATCTCGAACGTTTACGATTATAAACGAATTTTAGTAAATTGTAAATGTTTTCGGACTTTATTCGTTGGAATACAACAATGCAAGTTGTTTTTAAGTTTAGCAAAGACAAATTTTTACAAATGCATGCACAAATTAAAAAAATATTGCACTTTTGTTTTATTTCCAAACACTTGAAAAATATATTTCGAATATTTTCATTAAATGAAATGTTTGGTATCTTTTTTAACCACTAGCGCTTGCTTTTTGATTGGTTTTCCTTTTGTGATAGTTTGCAAGTTACGAGTGCATACGTAGTTAAAAATAAATTTGTTAGGATATAGGATATATATTAGGTTTAGGATATAGGATATATATTAGGATAAAAGAATAAAATTCCGGTTCACTTAAGATTGGACAGCTCATACCCGAATACCTACATTTTTCTACAACTCTCAGTACCTAAGGCGGCTCAGGTAGATTTTTGGCTGCAAGCAAACCTTCTTTGGAAATAGAGTTTGTTCCCAGAGAATGAGAATTTCTAATGAATCAGTGGTTGGTGTGAAAAGGTTGACTTCGCGGAGATATAGATATAAGAATTGTGATTCAGCAAAATCTCCGCGAAATAATAAATTTTGGAACATCTGGAGGAATAACAGGTAGTATGTGCGAATTCAAGATATGCATAATTCTGTTTCATTTGGTGTGAATTCATAAAGGAGTACGCATGACAGTTTTCGTGTAGAAAAATGTCCGCGGGTTTATATTTTTCTGAATGAATTTAATATTTTGTCGCTTTCTACGTTTCCCGAAGTAAGTAATATGAGCTTTACAATTTTAAAGGATCATTACAAGATTTTACAAGCACTGTTTCGTTGCTTGGCACATTGAAATTCAAAAAACGGAAGCGATAGGTCCTTAAAACGCTTTTGGCTTCCTACGTGAGTTTTTAATTTATTGTAAAATCAAATAGTCGGCTATTTTTTCTTTTTTCAAAAATATTCAATCTTAATCAATAAGCTCGAATCCATAAGCCTAACAAACTGTGTTCGGACACAAATTCACTCATAAATCAATCGTGAAGGATTACAAAACAAAGGAAAGTACCAAAAATTGTGTCCGATCGAAGGAGAAGGCATCGCTGATTTGCATATGATATTTGACAGAGCAGCGGATGTTTTGTGCATTTCCTATTTTGTGTTTTGTTTTTTGCTTATAATAATCTTCAAAAGGCCTTTGAACGATATCTGTTGAGCAAATTAATTTGCAACAAATATGTTCGCCTCTCAAAAATATCAGACAATCCTCAGAAGGTTGAAATTTTTGAACAAATTTGGTGAATCAACTGAAAAGAACGCATTTGTCTTGTCTTCTATAGTTTACATCGAAACCTTAACGATTTCGAACAAAAGGCATTTCTACTTGTTTTTCTTGTTCCGGCCACCAAACAAAATGACAAACAGTGTCAAACGTCTCCAAAACATAAAAATTATGGAAGAGCTTATTAATTCAGTGTATTGAATTGTCAGTCCCTTTTACTCATTCGAAAATAAAAATAAAAATGTTATGAAATGTTATGAAGCTAGGCCTATTTTCCTATTCGGACCAAAAAAAAGGTACACGACTGGGTCACATGAAACTTTGTAGGCCTATTTTCCTATTAGGACCAAAAAAAGGTACACGACTGGGTCACACGAAACTTTGTAGGCCTATTTTCCTATTCGGACCAAAAAAAAGGTACACGACTAGGTCACACGTAACTTTGTAAGCCTATTTTCCTATTCGGACCACAAACAAAAAGGTACACGACTGGGTCACACGAAACTTTGTAGGCCTATTTTCCTATTCGGACCAAAAAAAAGATACACGACTAGGTCACACGAAACTTTGTAAGCCTATTTTCCTATTCGGACCACAAACAAAAAGGTACACGACTGGGTCACACGAAACTTTGTAGGCCTATTTTCCTATTCGGACCAAAAAAAAGATACACGACTAGGTCACACGAAACCTTGTATTTAAGGTACTTTAAAAAAAAAAGGATTCTTAACCCTACGCCTAGCTTCACACATCCGTTCGTATTGTGGAAGGGATCTTCAGTTTTAAGCGGAGACCAAACGACTTGTTGAGAATCTCTTTCATGGCAGTCGTCCACTCGGATGTTTATCATTATCAGACGTTCGCGAGTGGCATAAAGCCTTAAAATGTAATTTTGTGTTTTACCGGAGATCGGGTCTCAGGCTCGAATAATCCAAAATACTAACCACGAAGCCACTTCGCCTACAAAGTATAAGACTACTGTGAATAAGATCCACTCACAGCTTTGTGGCTTTAGGAACAACCCTGGATCCGACGATCTTTGACAAACGCATACTCAAAGCGCCTGTTGGTGTAGTTCTTAACACCAGATTTGTACTCTTGGTAGTTGCTTCGTATTAGACAAGGGATTTTAAAAATACCGAGCTGCAAAATACTTCTGAAGACATAATAAAACTGTGAAGTGTTTAGTGGCTGTTATCGCTAATGGCATGGAAACTGCTAGATATATTTTTTATAAACCTTTTTTTAAAATACAACAATATCGGCTATATCATTCATTGAAATACTTTTTTGTCAGCCTACTTTTTTGTCAGCGTTTATCAACGAAAATCTTTCTTTTTTTCTGACTTAAATGCATTTAGCTTGACATTACTCAAGTAGATACAAAAGGAAAAAGAATACTTTAAGAAGCCAAAACCTCCAGAAATATTTCTGCGTCACCGATATACTGAGCTATTGGCAAAAGTATAACACATTCAAATTAAATTCATTTCATCAATTCGAAATAATATCTGCATACGAGCTTCAAATACCCATTCTCTTAACAAACTTGAATTCAATTTCATCGATCAAAGTGTTCTTTTCTTTAAGATTTTGGGTTTAAAAATAAGTAATAGGTGCACCAGGTTAATAAGGGGTCCTTGGCCCAGGTGCAAATACAAAGAAACAATAAACATGTTTGACATTTTGAACAGTTTAAACGACGCAAACTTTTTTTAAACCAAATGAATCGCATTTATCCAAATTTATTCCGGCTATATGGGTTTAAACGTGCCTTTCGTTATTTCCCATACACAGCAGCTCTTGCATAGCATAATAGTAAAAAGAAAATACATCCGAAAATAAACCTGGGGACAGAAATCGATTTTCTATTTCGGATTTCATCAAAAACTCTGAAATCTCCCATTAAAGGCCGTTTGCTCATACGACTCTTAACGACTTAAGTTCCACTTAAATACTTATAGGCTACTTTTTTCAGGGCATAAACTGTCACATAGGGGTTTATGTGGCACTTAAATTCGCTATGAGTCGTATCAGCAAACGGCCCTAGATAACTAGTGGTAGGCTTCCACTTTGCTCTGATCAGCTTGAAAATTTTCAAACTCATTAAGCCCCACTTTCCACAGGTAAACCAAAATTGCTGCTGCCCCCACAACCCACACAAGTATCTTTAAATATACTGTCAGAGAGTTGATTTAAAGTATACAAGTTAGATTCCAAACCAGCACATGTGAAACAGCATAAATCCATTTGACTTGCAGACCAAGTTCTCCATTATGGTTACAAGGAATTGCAAAGTGCATAGTCGCTCATTCACTAGTCATAGCATTGAGTCCATTAGAACATCCAAGTCCCACCCGAGCGATGGAATATTACATCGGTAAGCAGATTATGAGAAAGGCAAAGTCAAAAGGTTGGCAACCCATTGAATAGTACTTGCATCTGCTTGCCAGGCGCTCTTTCACTTACTCCGAACTTGACTGGGCACAAGCAGCATACCCAAATAGAAATGTTGCCAAACACATATCCGCACAAGCACACAACGGATGCAGAAGGACGACTGGCACGTCCCGTGCTATTAAGTTCAATTAAAAACGAGCACTGCATTTGCAAACACTTGAACGTGACACATTTTGTCTCCCTCCATGAAGGCTATCTGTCAGCTTAAGTGTTGCACATGGTCTTGTAACCAAATAAAGGGCGTAGTTTTGAAATGTGACAGCCGACGAGGCTAAAGGGATAATTCCCATAGATAAAGGGCCGCACTCACAATTGTATTCATTATTCGGTTAACATCTCAATGGAGCCGCAAACTGGTGGCTGTTCAAGTGACACCACAATCCGCAACGTATAGTTGCAAATTTGTACACATGGGCTAGCTACCCTTGTCCTTTTATATCGATTATTTTTTCCATCATCCATTCCATTGCAAAGTGGCACGGCTGAGTTGCGAGGAACTTTTTTCGGATCGGATCGTTTGAATGGAACTCTTGCTAAGGAAAACGAAACTTTACGGTCCTGCGAGTTAATTTGTTAATAGTCAGGGGAAAAGTTTTCCAAGCTTAATGAAGGGAAGTACATCAAATATTATTTATGGTTTCCATAATTCAGCCACCGTAATGTGAAAGTTGGTTTTGTGTGGGCAAAGTATTTAAGTATTTTCGCTCCCTGCATTTGCCGAAAGGATTCAACAGGCATTATTAATGCGGACAAAAATATATCTGCAGTATGCTACAGCAGTTACGAAGTGGATTAATATTACGGAATGTCATGTTGCACTATAATTAACAAAATTAAGTCCAAACGAACAATATATGCAAAGGCAAGGCCAACAGATTCGAATCTTGTTTTTCTGTGAAATTCCATATTTACTTTTTCATCACGCAAGTGCCTCGGAGCGTTAAATTTGCGCAGTACAATCTGAATATGTTTAGTCTAGTCGAAGTGGAATATTTGTAAAAGTTAAAAAAAAAAAATACCCACGAAAAGTTAGCTGATTTGAATACTATTTCCAACTGACTATGCAGTGCGAACTTTAATTGCTTATGGGGAATGAACACCTCCGCGCATATAAATTGATACGGCAACAGAAAGTTTTCATATTTGAACAAATAATCGCATAAAATATAAATTCGGAAATCATTTCTCTTGCCTTGGGGGAAAAAAAATATTTTTTTCCGCATAAGCAATTTATGTGGAAAGTTTAATTTCAACAACTGCTTCGTAAATAACTTCCGACTTGAACTTTTTACCATTTTCGATTAAAAATTTTAATTGTTTACCTTCCGATGATGGGAGCGAGACTATATTCGGCTGGCTGGCTGCATATTTTCCAGTCATAAATAAATATTGAGTAGGTATACCTACTTGTGAAAAGTAAACAAAACACTGATTAAATTGAACGCCAACAATATTGCGAATCGAAAGATTCTGAATAATTTAACTACCTGGATTCCAGACAAAACAAATAATAGGCCGCTGATGAGGTCACTGCGGGCTAAGATATATTTTCTGTCAAAGGGTCAGAATAAGTTCATTTCTTTTTATGTAATTGAGCAAAATAACTATACTGAAGGACATTTTGTGAAGATCCTGAAAAATACAATTTTATGAAAGCCATTAAGCCATACCAATAACATTTTTAGTTCCGGCTTTAAATTTTGCTAATTCAAAATGGCTATATTTTTTTCAGTTGTGAGCGTCCGTGAATTATTACGTGAATTATTACGAATTTTGGACGTTTAACCTTCCGAATGGCCAAGATTGTCTGGAACACTTTCTTAGTGTAAATGCGGATATCCGAAATACCTCAACAACGAAATACTGTGAGGAGATTGGTATATTAAAGCTCAAAGAAGAGACAGTAACACAAGAGACGTCAAAGCGGAGGTCCAAAAAAGAACTAGAGCTCCCAAAAACGATAGTAATAATTATTTTAATTAATCCAATGTCGAAATTTTCCATACAAAATTGCATATTGTGACCTAAAAAATATTTTGTGTGGAGGTTATAAATGATTATTAGTAAGGCCCTGGGAAAATAAATCGGTTTCTCAGGAAGAAAATGAACTTAACAAAATTGAGCTAACAAAATTCGTTTTAAAAATCTAAAGAACGAAATAATTAAATAAATATTTGGTGCGACAGGCCAACTTCTCACAATCTTTTGTTTCGTGTGAGTTTTTCATTTTTGGGCCGAATAGAAGAGATTTACAATTTTATGCCGAGTTCAAGCAGCTAATTTAGGTCTTTGGTGATAGTTTGACTCTCGGATGTTTGTTAGACGTTCGCGAGAGGTGTCTCAGTGAAAAAAAAAACATTAAGCATCCACTTGATAAACGAACCATTTAATTAAGGCGACGATAGACAAAACTTCCATCTACATAATCAGAACGAAGTATGGATTGCAAGGATATACAAGCTTAAAACCAACAAGGCTTCCGTGCCTAACGTTTTACGCACCAAGTTTAATTGGAGCAACTGCAGGTGATAAGTTGGCAAAGACCTTAAACAAACTCATTTCTAAGATTTGTCCACATGAATTTCAGAGGCATTAATGAAAGTTCAGTCTCTTTTGCGGAGTCCACAAGGAGATCTCCTCCACCAAACTACCTACAAAGGCATAAGTCCCCATAACGTTGCGCACACGACACTATATGCCCTGCTGTGCGGGGGAATACATAAAACCCTTTGGGCCTTAATAAGCATATAATAAAACTAGGCTCCGCGAAATAAGACCCCAGGAAATAAGATCTCAAAGTAAAACTGAAATAAGGCCTCAAAACTGTGCTCAAGAAAAATCAGCAAAAATTGTATAAATTTGGGGTGCAATTTCACTTTTTGGAGCTTAATTTAATTCTTTCAATCGGGACTTCCATAGCGAAATAAAGCCCCAATGATATAAGACCCCAACAATGTTTTTGTAACCCTGCCCCATTTCATTGGGTTATAATTTTCATTTTTAAAATAGAGCATAATTTCACTATCAAAATTTATCCCAATTTTGGGGCCTAATTCCATTTGTATTTTTTTTTGGGCCTTATTTCCTGGGGTCTTATATCGCGGACCCCAGTTTTATTACGTGTTCTTTAAATTGTGAATCACTTTAATGATTTTCGCGTCAGCTTCGACAAAGAGCTACAGTTTTTTTTTAAATATTAAACATTGCGAATCGTTGGTCTAAGATCCATGTACATCAACAACAGAAAATCAGAACAACAACAGATGTCCCTATGCAACTGAAGTGGACAATATGTTCCCGAATTGTCAAATAAATACAATTATGCAATTGATTTCAACTCAATTAGAGTCTTGAGAAGTGATTCTAATTAAAATAAGTAATAAAAAGAATGTATGCGATTGAATAATCAACTCTTTTCAAATTCATCACTCATTGATTAAGTATAAATTAATAAAATATGCTTTTTCTTTCTGAGACAAAAGAGTGAAGTATTTTTTTATAATATAAAAATAAAAATAATAAAATAAAAACATATATACTACGTTTTTAAAAAGGATTTCCTTCTTTCATTTAATTTCTGCAACGTGTTTGAACCCACCAATTGACTTTTGTTGAACTATCCGATCAGAAGAGCTGCTTAGAGTAGGTTGGCGGTTTTAGAATTGTTTTAAGGACCATTTTTCGTCAAATTTATGTAATTATCCTAGCATACTTCAATTGACGATATTGAGAAACCATTGAAGGAAGAGGGACTTGTTTGGCATTTTTTATAGGCCATCAAACTTTTTCATAGAAGTCGTCCCAGAGGGTCTTTCATTTCATGGTTTCAAGTTGGTAGCGCTGGCATTTGACAACTGTCAAACTCAGCTGTCATTTCAAGTGTCATAATATTAGTTGAACGTTTGCCATTTACGATAAAGGATCGTTTAACAATCGAACAACGCGTTAAAAGTATTAAAACTTACTACAAGACGGGGCAACAAGCCACACAACACGACTAATTATGGCTGTATTGTGTGAGAAGTTTCCAGGTCGATTAATTTCACGTTTTGGAGACGTCAACTGGCTACTAAGATCATACACTTAATGGCAACGTCAAAACTTTATAATTAAATAAAATTTTCATCAAAAATGTATCACTGTGTGTGTTTTATTTAGCTTTACTTTCGAAACCGAAAAGGCAATGCCCCTTTGGTTTTTTTTTCACTACTAGTGCCATTTTATATAGAGACTAATGTTTATATACAATGCTAGTGCTTCTGTTATTAATAGACAAGTTGTGTGGTCACATCCTCACGGTTTATTGTCGTACCTATTACGACGTTATTTCAAACCCGATTTTTATAAAACATGAACCAAATAAATGATGAATATTAGTTGTTCAATTCGTGCAAATAATTGCTCTCTCAGGAACTATAAAAATCATCCAGAGTACACCTAAAAAATGACATAGATTATATGGCAACTTAACTCAATCTTGTGTTTTCTTGCAACATTTCGTCGCTGGACAACTCCCATTACTGGCAGACGTCACCAGTCAATTTTGATGAAAAGGCTTCGGGATTTATACACATTTGTATGCACATTAAATTGTCAAAATATTTTAATTTTTTTAAGTGAATTGCACGCTACATATTACCAACCGTAAGCGCTACCTTATCTTTTACGCCAACGTAACTTGTGTGAGTGGGTACCCCCACAACCGATCCTTGAAATGTTTCTCTCATTATCATCGAATTCAATGTTATTAAAACTACCAACCAGAGACAAATGATACTGAGACCCCCAACTCACAATCGTCTTGCCGCTGGGCCCCTCAGTTTTTTTCAAATTCGCCATTTTGTTTTCCTATCGGTGTTGTGTCAATTAGGAATCCGTGTGACATGCAAAAACATACAAAAAATACAAAAATAAATGCTGCCAACCTCGGCAACCGTGGGGAAATGTGCTAGAGTTTGGGAATACCACATTTTTACATTACTGAATGCCATTGGTTAGTAATTATATATTGTTAAAAGGCGAATAATTTGATTTCTTTGGTTAATAAAACTAGCTAAATGAGATGTTCTATATTCAAGAAACTTATTATGACAAATATGGTTACGTATTTTCTGCTTTTGAATATCATTAACTTCGATTTCATGTGTAAATTTTTCTTAGATAACTTAAAAAATTTGCTCAAAATGTTTGCATTTTCCTTCAACCAATCTACATTGTTCATGAAAGAAAATATTATCCAAACGTAACGAATAATTTCAAATTTAACGGATAAAATTCTATGAACGCTGGCAGCAACTTTGCCCACAGCGGAAGTGGCAAATGCAAGGTGCGAGCGTATTGGTGAGTCGGAATTTTTGAAGTTACGTGACATTTGTCAATACGAATTTCTATGTAACAATACAAGCGCACTTAGCATTTGCCACCCCATAAAAATATAGCTTGTAGGCTAAGTAACGGGAAATCGGTCGGAGTTGGTGGTCTCAGTATTGTCTCTGCTACCAACTAGCCGTACCAATTTACACTTCAGAAATGTGCTCCAAACTCTCCTTTGCCAAAATGAATGGCATCCTCAAAGTATCCACCTAATTCGATAGAGTGGCCCAGATCTCATTTAATTAGGTTTCTCTACGAGGATTTCTATATTTCAATCGAAGTCGGTGTCCAATGCATAGCGTAGTCTTGGTACATTTTTCTACCACCACCTAGCGCCGGTGTTAATTAGTTTTCTGTAATATAATCGGTATCACCTAAAACCAATTTCCCCCAAGAATCAAATTATTTTACAAAATTAATTATTTTTCGTAATCATAGCAGGTGAATAGAGAAAAAAACACGCACAACTATAGCTCTACCTCAAATTTCTCTTTTGCAAATAAATATCTGGGAAATAATCTTGCAGATACACCTACAAGCTACAACAACTCGCAGCGGCAGGGTTTATTATCTTTACGTGTACTTGTGTAAATATTTTCTATTTGACCTGTGTGTCGATTTACAAAGTGTCATGTTCAATATAAATCGAACTGGATTAATTGGAACTTTGCCAATAAATATTGAGCAGATAGGAAAATAAACCCCAAATAACCGTAGCCAGTGCCAGACGATGGCAAAGTTAAACATTTCACTCGCATATAACCCTCTCTGTGGGGGGGAGGGAGGGGTGTTTACTCGGTGACTGTGTGTGGCATCACACAGCGCAATGTTTAGAGATTCAATTGACTAGAGTTTTGTTCTAGTTTTGATATAAATTGGAAATTTTGTGGTAACCGGGAAATAATTTATTCAAAATTGGTAGAGTCGCGGATGCGAACGTAAAGCACGTCATATTGCGGTCTGCGGTTGTTGCTGCCAAAAACGGATGGGCTTAGTGTTTTAAAAAGCCGTATAGTAGAATTTTAGTTTGCGTAGTGTGGCTTAAATCCAGAAAACCGCAGGCACTTAATTAATTTGCCTTCTTGACTTGTTGCTGTATTTGGAAGAGTGCTTCTGCTTCGCAGTCCGGGCTGAACAAAGGGCTCCATATATGTACACTGCCTCGAGTTTCCTTTCAAGAGCTTACATACCTGCCACAGTAATATGCACCTTCTCTTTCACCGACTGATTAGCAAAAGTGTTTCGCAGCAATTTGTGTACTTAAAAGTACATCTTCAAGAAACTCGAGGCGTTGGGTATGCAGGTACTTCAAACAACAACTTAATTCACATCATGCTCTCTGATTTCACTCAGTTTCATGCATTTGTCGGGACAAGCAAAGGAGGAACTTTCTTTCTCTATATTTTTTTTAGCCTTCAAAGACTGAATTCCTTCAAAGTGAACTTTGCAGTGCGTTCCAAGCGTCTGGTATTTACTTTAACTCACGTTTAAGTCTTCAATAAGTTCTTCTCAAAGTGGTGTAGGTATCTGTCGTACTTTAGAGACTTGGGCGAGGTATTTTATTATTTAATTTATTTTTTTTTTTGTGTGGATTGTTGCAAACATTTTTTGGTGAAAGCGTGAAACTTAAATTCCATCCATCAACGAGATACACAGCTCCCGGAATTGCATAGTTGTATATCTCGTAAAACTAAAGGTTCTGGTTGCTCAAAACTGCACTCGAAATGAGATATAGTTATCCCCATAACAGACAGTTTGTCCCCTGTAAGCAATCATTTTGTCTGGTGCAAAATTGCTCGGAGCCTATTGGGGAAAGGGAACTGAAATTTTAAAGGTGGTCCGAGCATTAAAGGAGGTCTAGGTCTTACAGTTTAATTCAAGTGAACTGAAATTAAAATAGCCTCAAGATTTTACTTTTATAACTGCACATAAACCCCTAGATATGCCAGGTATTCAACTGGCTTTAAAATATTTCATGTGACCGGTTTGCATTGAACTCTATGATTGAAGGACAGATTCCGTATTATTTATAAACTTTTTTAGGGTCCAGGCTAATTTTTTCATACTCACAGCGGCGAAATTTTCCATACAAAATTTTATATTGTGGCCTTCAGAATATATAAGGTCAAGGTTAAAAAATATTCTAATTTAGTAAGTTTAATTTAGACTTTTCTGTAAAATGTATAAGCTCCAATTAACCTATTTAGAGACTATTGATGAACTAGTGCTCTTTTTCGAAAGAGATTTGTTTCCAACCAGGGGTGACACACTTAGAGTTCTTGTTTTTTCAAGTATACATTTTGTGGTGGGAAGAGCGAAATATGCTTTAATTCTATGGCTTAAATTTTATTTGCCACTTAATAGACCACCAGCGGAGAGCAAAGAAAAAAACCTCTTTTTACTATGAAAAAATTAAACCTATGCACTCGGACCAGAAAACTTTGGCTGTTTGTGTTAAATACCAAGCGGCCGTTTTTTTTTAAAGAATTTGCTAGAATAAATCTACAGTTTGGAGAGAGTATTTTATTTCAAAATTTGCGGTAGACCCACGAAAGCTGTCAGTCTGTGATCAACGCCATCTACCAGTCGAAAGAGAAAACAGATAGCTCAGTGGTTTGTGCTATGGGTATTTTTGTACACACATTTCTTTAGTTCATTATCCAATTTTGATTGTATTTAAGGAATTTCTTATGATTTCAAAAGTCCCTTGGATCTTAAACTTAAATTCTAATGAGTCCAAATGGAAACTTTATTTTCACCATTCACTCGAATAAAACTGAAAAAAATAAAACCTCATAAAACCATACACAAAGCAATTTATCACCGCACAAATTTCCCATTGAGACCACTTGTCGGGGGAAAGTGAGAGAACGATTACTTTCTATAGTCATCCTAATCGGATTACTGTTACTACATTTTCCTGAAGTGGACACATATGCCATGGAATTCTCTACGGTACCCCCATCTTACATAATTAGAGGATTTTTACGTTGATATAGTTGTATCCGTACGTGTTTACTTTGATTGCCTTTGCTAGATTAGTCAGCTAAGCATTTAAAGCGCCAGCTATTAAGGGGAAGTTTTAAAACTTGACAATTAATTAGACATAGTCGTGGCTACATGGAATGCACAGCGCTTTTAAATATAAAATTTCAATAAAGAAAAATCAGTAAAAATTATAATCACATTTTGTTTGAAGCTGTTCGACTGTGTCCTTGTGTAAGAAGCCGCAGGAGTTTTTGTTCGATTTTTGGGAAGCAAAAAATTATGGAATTGCGACCATATATAACTGCACAGATGGTGGGCTTCGAAGGTCCTAAAGTTTGAAGGGAGTTTTCATAGACTATGTTCATAACTTTACAGATATTCAATGGAGTTATATTACTCGTCCTTGGCTGTGAATCGATGTCAACAAATCTTTGAATGAAATGTTGTTGAACTTTGTGACAGCCAGTTGCAACCGTGGCATTGAAAGCTCCTTATAACAATCTACGAACAAAAGCTTTTAGAGCCATTTGCTCATACGACTCTTAACGATTTTCAAGTTCTACTTAAACACTTATAGTCTATGTGACACTTAATTCGCTATGAGTTGTATCAGCAAACGGCCCTTAGAGGCCTGAGAAAGGTCGGATTACTTACGTTTGCTTTAGGTTTCTTAGCTACCAATGTTTTTAATAAGCACAGAATAAGCAGATACATAAACGCAATGACACCGTAGTTGAAAAAGAACAACACAAGATGGTCACTAAATTGTGAGCTGCTCCACACATTTTTAATTTTAAAGAAATATGGTCTCCAATAATTTGGTTGGATCCTTTCTCGGTTTTGTAATAGAACTAGACTTAAAAAGAAACACAAAAAAATGTTTGTCTCGGCTTTATATTTACGGAAGTTCACAATTACGAAATATACCCACTGTGAACTGCTAGAACTTATAGTAGAACCGAAAAATGCTTATTGGTAGGGCCCATTATGAACAGAAATGTCTAAAGGACGATTTCCTATAAGTTCTACCTTCTACCTATATTGTGGCTTGATTTGTGGCTTGATGCATTTTGTACCATTCTTGCATCCCTGAGAACACTTTACCACACGGAAAAGAATTTCGATCGCGATTGTGAGTTTATTGGCGAAAAATGTCCTTTAGGTTAGGTTAGGTTTGTGGTCTGGCGTGGAGTATTCCGCGCCACACTCACGTCCAAATTGACCCATTGTAATACCCGTCGGGGGAAAAGGTTTATACCTTACCCGTAGAAACCTATTTTGTACGTCTTATTAATTAGTTGGTTAATTGCTAACTCCTAACTGTGTCATTGCATACAAACCATCTTGAGAATTTGATGAAATTCATGATTTTGTCGATATCGCGGAAGAAGAATTTTCCCAGGAATTTGTTCCTGGAGTGTTGGAGACATAGTAAATGCTTTGTATCCACTAAAATTCCCTCTTCACCGTAGCCTCTGCAAAGTTCTGCTTGGGTCAGTCGCATTTTCTTCATGTGGTACCGCATGAAAGTGGATACTTGTTATTCGAGAGTAAGTGCGGGATTTACTGTGTTTGTGCGTATCTATTTAACCGAAGTTTTTTTCTGTTGTTTGGTAAAAAGTATTGGGTGACTGGTGCTGAGGTGTTTTATCCTTAAGAGGCAGAGAAACCTATTTTATACCTTTTTGTTTTTGTAGTTTAGTTTTTATCTATTCGTTTCATTCGTCAAATACATTTTTGAATTCATAGGTATCTACTTAAATTTTATTAATATTTTGTGTTTGTATTTAGTAGTTTTTTAAATATTCTTTTATTATTTTAGTTTTTCTTATATTATTTACTATACATTTTTAAATCATAGGTATCTACTACAGTTTAGCTATTCTTTTGTTTTTTCAATTGGTTTCATTGTTCGAGAGCTGTTTGAACTATTTTGTTCAAATAGGTGTCTTGATTTGCAGGTTGATTACACTTAGAATAAATAGGTAAATAAAGAGCAAACAAAATGTCCTGGAATAGAACTAGGTGTGCAATTGTACTGTGACACAAAAAATGAATTTCCAGATAGAAAATTATTTTAGTTCCCTAAAAGAGGAACAGCCAAATACGAAGAATGGCTACCGTTGGCAGAGGAGTCTCAAGAGCACATAAAAATTCTTAAAGCACCCTATATTTGCAGCAATCATTTTAAGAATAGCTTTATTGAAAAAAAATATTTAAAAAAAATGCTTATCCCACTCTATTTTTGAAACGAAGTGAGAATCTTAGTCTTTCTGATGATCATTCCGTTTGCTTTGATCCAACCAAAACTAAAGTTACATATGAGAACCGCAAAGAAACTTCAAATGAAGTTACAGAAGAAGAATTAAACTTAGCTTCAAAAAGATTGTCAAGCAAAAGACCTAATGCTATCATTGAATTTCCTTGCGTAAACTGTGAAGCTCATATTAAAAGGCAATCTTTTTATATTAAGAGAACTGCGAGGCTCAGGAAATTGAACAATGGCTTAAGAACAAAAAAAATAGAAAATCGAAAATCGAAAAAAAACATGTTGAACAAAATTCGTCGGTTAAAAGAGGATAAGAAAAGCCTACAACCGCACATGAAGCAGAGTATTCAAGACAAAATTGATTTATTATTTGGTGTAAATAAAAATACAAGGACATTTTCGAAGCATATTCTATCCCAGAGTACGGCAGAATACACCGAAGATGAAAAGTGGGTATCACAGTGCATGTTTTTCCGTTCGGCTCCCGGCTACAACTTTTTAAGAGATCAACTTGGGTTACTCTTGCCGCATCCATCTTCTTTACATAGAAGGATTAAGATTAAAAGTCTATCTCCAGGGTTGAAGAGGGATGTTTTAGAGGAAGTAAAGAAAATTACCTCAGCATTTTCACCAAAGGAAAAAGAAGTAATTATTATTTTTGAGAAATGAGTCTTCAGGCAAACCTAACCTACAATAAATTCAAAGACGAAATTGGAGGTTTTGTTGATTATGGATATTCTCAAAGATCCAATATATGCGCTAAGTCTGCGTGTGTTTTATGGTTCGCAGTGTCTGTGGAAAATTTAAGCAAGTCTCATATCATATGTCGTTTGTCCAAGTAACATTCCTATGAATCAATTGGAAATTGAGATACATAACTGTCTTGATATATGTACTGATCTGAACATAAACGTTAGAGCTATTTGCTTAATACTAATAAAAACAATGTAAGCTTTAGTTACAAAAACAAACCTATTAATGGAATGTATGATATTCCTCACCTTATCAAAAATATTCGGAACAATCTTTTAAAATACAATTTGTCTACTTCTGGTAGGAAAGCAAGTTGGAAGGTAATTGAATACCTTTATGATATAGAAAAATGTAGTGCCACAAAAATATATCCGAAACTGACATCGGCACACATTGACCCTAGTGAATTTCAAAAAATTAACGTTAAGTTGGCTGCAAAAGTTCGTAGAAAAGTTTGTGGAATTGGATCCTTAATAAAGTTGAATAGGTTTCCAGGCCACATAACCCAATTCGCAAAATCGACCGCTGAATTTATAAGAAAAATAAATCGACTCTTTGATATTCTTAATGGAAAACCAGCTCTAACACGGACAGAGCAAAATATAATTTTTTTTACAAGAAATGAAAGCTTAAGCTTAGTACGCTGCTCGAGCTAAATTTTCGCTCCCATACAAAAATCTCTCCAAAATTTAGCTGAGCTAAATCTTAGCAGCTTGAGCTAAATAATCAAACTTTTGTTTCAACATGTACTTCATGTGTCTGTCAAAATTTAGCGTGGCCATTTAATGGGTCGGCACATTTTCTCAAGCTAAATTGTGTCAGATCGTTGTATATTTGTTGTTCTGTTGCGGAAAAGTATGCAAGGATGAGCTTTTTTAATTATTACGTGGACGAGAAGTACATAGAATCAGAAATAGTTGAAATAAGAGAGAATTAAATTTTTGAAAGAAGCTGTTTTCCGTGACGTTTATCCACAGCGTACTCTATGTTAAAATTTAGCTAGGACTTTAGCTGATTTTTGGAGAGAAAAGTTGTAGACCAGATAAAATTTAGTTTAGCTCGAGCAGCGTACTAAGCTTTATATGCTAAAAATTGAATCAATAAACGCAAGAAATAGAGCATTCTGTTTCAAAGGTTTGGCTTTAACTATTGAGTGCGTTTTAAATTTAAGAGAAAACTTATTTTATGATCATAATGACTTATATTACATTTATGTGAATAAATTTAATCAAGATCCGTCAGAAAACTTATTTGGAAAAATAAGAGCGCGGAACCTTAACAAAAGTAATCCAAGTGTTTCCGAATTTAACTCCCTGCTAGCGAAAGTTATATCTCTAAAATTTTTGTTTAAATCAAAATGTTCCAACTGCGAGGAAGATGATTCGGAATATTTGCATGTCGATTGGAATGCTGTTTTACAGAATGAGTCAGAAGAAGAAATATTGCTTCTGCAGGAGCAATCAGAAAATGAGGACATGCTTTATATGGACGAAAGAAAATGATATGAATATTAACAATATAAGTAGTATATATGATGAAGATGAGGTATCGGTCAAAGTGCCGCAAGTCAGCGACCTCGCTACCAGATGTTTTGCAGGATATTGCTTTTTCAAGACATTAAAAGAAAATGAACGAAATATGCCAAAGTTGTGTTAATGAAATGTCCAAAGAAAAACAGGATTTTGATCTTACACAAATATTAATAAAATTAAAAGAGTATGAACATTCAGACGAACACACAGTTCTCTTATGGCCATCCGAAATATATTTTCCAAAGACTAACCAAACTAGACAGTCGACTTTCACTGCACCCACCCGATTTTCCCCACAAATTTTGAATGACAGGTCTCTCTCGCGCTCTCTTTTTTGTCCTGTCTGTGAATACGTGTATTAAAGGAAGTCGGGTGGCAGAATTTCATTAACAAACAAAATGTAAATGAATCTATAACAATAAAAGTAAAAAAAGTAAATGTTGAGTATGGTTTTTTAGATAGCTTAGTTTGTCTTCCATCCATCTTCGGCAGTAAAAGGTGTTCATCCATTCACATTTCAGTTTATTTTTATATTTGTTTGTATGAATTCTATGTTTGACAGCAAAATGCAAAAATGAAATCATTGGGGGTTGTTCCAAAAATGAGTCAACAACTTGCAAGTTAAGCCCAAGCTTCCACTAGACAAAAGCGAATTTTAGTAAATGTTCAGGAATATTGTATACATTTCTATGAGGGTGAATGTTTTTAAATTCGTTTATTTAACACCATATTTGTACAAAATCAATATATGATTGCTAATTCTGTAGTTAAATAACACTGAGCATTATAGTAGTAGTAGTAGTAGTAGAATAGACTTTATTGGATTAAACTCAGTTTACAAAAGTACATTTACTAGTCTTTTTTTTGGACCTGGTTTACAAACCGTCGGTCAGCACTGCACCTGCCACCGAACATTGTTGAATAATGTTAATTAGGAACAGTAGGAATGCAAATGCTATTCTTATTTTAAAAACAAAAAATATGAATATCTGAAAGCGAAAACAAAAAAAGTTTAACTCCTAACAAAAAGACAATAGACCTGTTTTTTGAGCTTCGTTCTCGGCAAAGCAAAGTAAAGTAGGATTTTCAGTACGCAATTGCAACAACTACGCTCTACTTGACATTTCGAGACTCGTAGTAGTTATTGTAATTGTGTTCTGAAAATCTTACTATATTTTGCTTTGCTGAAAACGAAGCTCAAAAACAAACGCCTAATATAATGCTGTATTTAAGTGGGTTCTTCATTTTGATTTCCGATTTCAGATTTAGCGTATTCAATCGAACGTAAGATTTCAAATTGTTTTGTTAATTATTGGTATTCGCACGCTTTATTTCGTTTTCTATACACATAATTCTCTTACAAATTTTAAAACAATGTATTTTGAAATGTGCACAGATTTTTTTATAAACCTTCCTAATTATTAATTAACAAAAACAAGTGCACTATTTGTCTTTTTGGAATACGAAAAGTGATCAAAACATTTTTTTTATTGTTACGAGTAAAATAAAGGGCCAAATAATTTTTTCAATTTAACAAATGCATACTTGCATATACTATTGAGCAAGTATACATTTAACGTACTAATTACAGATTATAAATTGTGCTAAAACTAAAAAAATATTTTTCCCTACGACATACAAAAAAAAAACATTTTCGCTAAACTGTTTTTTTTTCAATATGGCTTCGAAATTTAAGGCATTAAAATCAACTGAAAAAATGTATTTTCTTAAAATATGCAAAAAAACCAAAAGTTACAAAATCACTTTTAACAAAAGTGAAAAAACCGTGGTTCATTTTCCCTGCTTAATATTATGAAATGGATTTCTGCTAGATATTGACAAATAATTATTATATTAATTTATTTGGCATTGTTACGAAATTATAACCGGAATTCTATTTGATACCAATAATTTCAAACACTTTAAAAATTCTTAAAATAAACTGTGATGTGAACACCGCATAACTAATAGGCTCACACAGTCGTATGCCGAACACAGTCGCACACACTTGATTTCCCACCATAATAATGGCCGCCCGAATGACATGAAGTCCCTGCAGCAAATTGTATAAGTATGCGTGTGGCAGCCATGGCGCTCCTTTGATTTGCACAGGCACGAATAATTATAAAATTTGCTGCAGGACAGGCAGCTTGTAGGCAGAAGTACCGTTTCTGCTCCCAGTCGACTGTCTAGTTTGGTTAGTCTATGATATTTTCAAGTATGCCGTTTCCATGTACAAATATTTTCCACATATTTTCAGAAACAACCTTTTACACGTAACCTGAAAGAGACCATCATAAAAGAATGCATAACGGCACCGGATATACATTTCCCAAATTGGTTCAATGTGTCTAACGAATGCTTGACTTAGTAAATTTTTTAATAGTGGTTTTGCTCTGGAAAAATTGTAAATGGGTTCTCGATTAAAATGCTAATAAGAGTTAAAATCCTTAAAATAAAATAAAAAAGTTGCTAAATGTAATGAATGCTTAGAGCTTTGAATAAATGCGAAATGTAGGAAATATGTATTAGTATTGGGTGGTTGGGAGGCTGGGGGTCGATATTCTGCCACGTCCTCGTTCGTGGCCCCTGGAAACTACTTCAGTAAAGGTGATGTAAGATAATGATTATTTTTTTAACGTTAGTAACTCAATTGAGATAGTTTTACGACTGCGAACATTCGACACCTTCACTTAAGTAGGCTAAGAGCAGTTGTTTGTTGTTATTAGGGAATAAATTTATTTGATTATTTATCTTAAATTTACAAAATGCAGTATAAGATTTCATTCAAAATGCTACTTTTGTTCTCGTTAACTCAGGTTGAAATTGCAAAAAATATTTGGTTAATGAATATTCCTACATTCAATCTATGGTATATTTAAGACCTGTGGCTGTTAATTAAATAACATTCTACAGGATGTTGGTGATCCGAGTTCAAAAAGCCTACCTAAACCTAAAATACGCACTGCACATCAATCGATGAACATATGTATATTATCTGTGCATCAAAGTAAAAACTCGAAACAAGATGACAAGCACACATCCACTAACTACTAACAACGGTGAGAAATCCACCCCTAATTAACGAGCCAGCCATCGGCACAGACGCACAGGGCACAGCTATGCACCCACAAACCGCAAGTTAAAATAAACCCAACAACAACAAAACGATTTCCTTGTTTTGCACCACATGTAGCAACTACCAACGTTGTGTGAAAAGTAGGTAATAAAGGCAATAAAAAAAAACGATTTCAAGGTTTCTGTTTTTTCATATGTTGATGGAGTAAAAGAGAGAAAAAAAAAGAGGATTCATTTATTCTCTTGTAAAATAACGAAGCTTTTTAAAAAGCTTTTTCTTGAAGTAAATTTTGTTTTCATATCCCACGTCTTCCCATATGGATAAGACATCTGTATTATTGCCTGTGCTCCTAGCTTCCACAAATTCTAAAAAAGGTTACCTACTTCCAATGAGTTGCCCAACGCCCTGGTCAGAACCCGATTTTGCTGATTTGCTGATATAATTGGCATAAGTCGCAGCTTTCCCAAAAATAATTACGACTAAGACATCGCGCACAAAAGTTTGTTTTCCATTTAAGGGGCAAAAATCGCACTAACGGCTAATGATGGGAATTTCAACGAACAACCATTGGAGTTCTCATCCCCTTATCAACTAAAAGAAATCCAGCTTTCATTGTCGAATCAGAATTCGGTCCTCCGAAGGTTTCGATTCTCAGCACTTAGATACCACGTGATGTGACTTTTCTCTGGTGGATGATGATGTCCCACGACATTTATCACTTTGCAGTACCACTTGATTAAAGTAAAAAAATCACAAATTGCTATTACAAGCGGCGTGTTTGTATGTATGTCACCTGTCCACGTGTTACAATTGTTCAAGGCTATGCTAACCTTTCACCAATATTTATTGCATATTTCCGGGAACCAATAGCCCGGCGGGCGAAAGCGTGTTTGACCTTCCTGGCGAAATGGTCACCGATAAGATGGGAATAGCGAATTTCTCTTACTAGGAATTGTTTGTTTCATAATAAAAGTCAATTAGTTCGAATAATTGAACAGAAAATTATGAAGAAGAAGAATTTCACGGAAAGGAGACTCGTTTAGCAGGGAAAAAAATTAATTGACACCCAAGCGGTTCGGTCTTCTTTGTAGTTCTCAGAAGGGACAGTTTCACAAAGGACTAAAAAAAGTTGTTTAAATTCTCCATTGCAGTCGTTTTATTTTATTTTTGTACAGCGGGTACAAGTGAATTTTATGAGCTATCATCCAGTGTGTCATTTCAAAATTAAAGGACTCGCAATTATTATGAAAACTACCGCAGTTTGCATTTAAAGAGAGTTTTTTTTATTTACCATGTACTGTGAGGGGATGTACCATCTGTCCCTTTGGGACAACGTCAATCGTTTTTGGAGTAATTTTTCATTGAAAATCCGAGGGAGTTTTCACGAAATTCAGAATTGTTTTCTATATTTTTTCAATGAAATTCGTTTATATTGATGCTCACATTATTTGCACGATTTGGTTTTCTGTTGCTATATTTTTTTTTCTCGACAATAAATATAAATGTTTTAATAGGCCAATTTTTTAAAGTTTACATTTATACGCATAATTGCATATTTTCCAAACACATCACACAAAATTTGTTTCTAACAACGCAACAAATATTTGATTGGTGAGTTCTGGGCACTCATTCCGTAGTTTTTCAGACGATTATCGTCGAAACGATAGACCTCCAAAAGTAGCAACTAAGTGCCAAAATTTGAGACCTTAATCCAATTCATTTTCCACAAATGTAATGAAAGCTGATGATAGTGAAACAAATTCGGTCAGAATGTAACTACTAATGATAATCAAAGTTTCAAAAACGATATCGTCCCGACGATTATTGTTACACGGAATCTGTCCCCTGAACTTAATTCTTTAAAACTAGTTCGGACACTTCTGTTGTGTTAAGAATTGATCCGGAAGTGCACTTTCTCTTTCAATGAAACATAGAAAGAGCACTTCTCATTGCAAATCTAGATGCTCTTTTCTTCAATTCAAAAAGTTATTAGAAGTAGAGTTGGATTTATGAGAAAATTTAATGCAAATTTAGTTGATGAAGAGTTGCAAATGAATGTGTTCGTCCTTCGGAAATTATTACAGCATCTCTGCCTCATCTTTCTTTGGAAAAATTAATGGGAAAAAGTTATTGGAATTGGAAAAAAAAAAAAAACATTAACTTCGACAGCATTGTGCGTAGGCCATAATAATCCATAACCGAATCGGTGTTCCCAGTAGCATATGTCAATATTCAAAACCATGGCATAAAATGTCCCCTTTTTCAGACAAAAGAAAAAAACATATACATATATAGAGAAGAATATTTGTCTGAATATTCTGAGAGCAAATAGTTGGTATGTCCAAAAACACATCCTGTTTTTGTGGTTAAAACCGATGGAAACAACCCACCCCTAGGTATGATGAATGGGCACTTCTTAAAATCCAAACAAGTGTCGTTGCCTTATGAAATATTCTGTAGATTTTTTCAACTCACTATAGCATCAATAAATGATATATCGAACCTCATACGATAAACGTCACATAAATGCGGTCTACAATGAGCCAAAACCAAATTTATTTCCTCTTCATACGAAGTAGTTATGTGATTTATCTATTCGGGTGACAGGATGTCGCTGACTATATACACAGGCACTTTGTTTCGACGTAGCACACAAACATTTCTAATACAGAAATAAAATATTTTCCTGTCACCTCTCTGTTTCTTATTTCCGTCTTTTTTTTTTGCATAATTCGTTTTAATTGCTGTGCGAGAAAATAGAACCCAACCATCATGTATAAGCTTACTGTAACACGTCACCCACGAGGATGTTCCTTAGTCAAGGATGACTTAACATGAACATTGTTGTAACTTTCTTGACAAAATAATTGAAAGTGAAATATATGCATAATGCATGAGTAACTAATTTATGCACACTTTAGAACTACATCTGTTGAACGTGACACATGTCACTTAGTTTTTGAGCTAAGCTTAAAAAACTTGATCCTTGTTCCATGGGACATGTATATCGAAGTGAACGATTATCTGTGAGGATTACTTCGGAGGATAAATAAGACTTAGAAGAGTATGGATAAATGGTTACTGAACCGGAATAACAAAAATCCATCTCAGTAAGAAAAAAAAAATATGTACATGACGAGGGCGTAAACAAAAATAATCTTTGAATCTATAGCAACTGGACCGGAACAGTGTTAGGTATTTATTTCTGATATTTTTACTCGAAAAGAATTTTATGTGGACATTTCTTCTTAAATGCTTCTAAAAAAATACCCTGTTAACTCGAGCGTATGATGTAAAAAGAAAATGTTTCGTGTTAATAGCTTAGTATCCTGCTCGCGCTAAATTTTATCTCCCATACAAAAATGTCTACAAAGATAAAATTTAGCAAAGCAGTATCCTGTTCGCTCGCTAAATTCTTAACTTCATATAGATGGGCCGATGACAAGTCTCCACTCATTTAGCTCTCGAAATAAATGTCCGCTAAATTAAATCAAAGATAAATTTTGACAGAGAAACAGGAGGGAAATGTAAGTGTTGTGATTATTATGGATTTTTCGAAGGAAACCGCAGAGAACGTTAGCGTAATAAATAAAAAAAAAACGCAAAACCAAAAAAAAGTAATTATTTATCTTTGGTGTGGAGAATCGAAGTGGAGACTAGGGACGCTAAAATTTAGCGCAAGCAGGATACTAGTTTTTATGAAATGTTAAAAAGAGCATAATACTTCCTGATAATCATGTAGGGGTAAATAAATAAGAACCATAACATTTTCCTCGCCCTACATGTAAATAAACCATAAAAAAAAACAATTAAAAGTGTTATCATCGGCCTGGCCGATGCTTTGATACCCTCAACTGAATACAAGTTATGTAAAACTGGTTTTGTATGGGAGGTACCAGAACTACTTGACCGACATAGCCCATAATACCAACCTAACGACGATAGGTTGGGTTGGGTTGGGTTAGGTTGAGTGGGGTTGTGAGATCGTCACAAAAGACCAGACGGCCCATCGCCATCCCCAGGGAACCATTACGGTCAAAAACCTAAACCAAATCGCCCAAACAGTCAATTGCCCTACAGAATCTAATAATTGTTCTAATATTGTTTGAGGAACCAACCTCTTCTAAGTTGTTAAAGAAGTACCCGCCTAAGTGCTTCCTTCTGGTCCGAACAATTGCTTGACACTCGCAAAGAAGGTGGGTGATATCTTCCGTAACTTGTAGGTCCTCACAGTACGTGCCATGCCATGAGACTAGATAAGCCTAGTCTCATGGCATGCTTCCTTAAAAGGCAGTGTCCAGAGAGTATTCCTATTGTTAATCTTAACTTTGTTCTACTGAGATTCCTCAATTCTCCAGACTTTTTCCTATTTAAGACGGGCCAAAGTGCCTTAGAGACCCTGTGCCCTTCTAGCTGTGACCATCTTGTGGCTGCTTTATTGGACGTTTTCTCGAAGACAACCCTTTTAGCAACGACCATAGGTGGTCTGATACCTTCAATCATTGTATTAAGTGGGAGCTACGCTCCTTCCTTAGCCAGAACGTCGGCTTTTTCGTTGTCAATATCGTAATGCCCAGGTACCCAACACAATCTGACACGGTTCTGCAAGCATAATGCCTTAAGCACTGCGCAGCAATTCCTGACTAGTTCAGATTTAGTGGTATGTGATTCTAGCGCTTTGAGCGCAGCCTGGCTATCAATGTAGATGGCGATATACTTGTTGGATATCGATCTCACTAAAAGTACCTCCGCAGCTTTGAGTACGGCCAGAACCTCTGCCTGACCTACCGACGATAAAAATAAGTCCTTTCGCCAAACTTCATTCGCCTAGGCTGATTCCTTTGGACGCTATCGTGCTTTAACAAGACAGACAGACAGGCAGACGGTCATGGCTAAATTTATTCAGAATGTTATCCTGATTCAGAATATATATACTTTATGAGGTCTCCTGTGATTCGTTCTTGGCGTTACAAATGTAATGACAAAGTGAATATACCTTCCTGTGGAGGGTATACAAAATGAGCATGTAAAGTTCGTAATAATTAACTATAATTAACATTTCGTCAAATATGATCAACGAAATCTTGGAATCTTGTTGGTGGCATTATGCATAATAAAAATGTCTCCAATCGGTACTAGGGTGACAGGTGGGGGATATAGTGTATTAAGTGGAAGATTCCGTATTCAAATCCATTCAAATGATGAAAAGGACCTTCGTAAAGCATAGACTTCAAAAGGTAAACAAAGCAGAAATTCTGTTGTATACGTCCTCGATTTTAGACATACGAACTCGCCAAAGTTTCTACAAATTGATGTAAAGAGATCCGGTTACGTCGGTTGGCTTTGATAATTTTCCCAACACTATGCAAACAGAGACTGACAAATTCGCCCTGAGGTGGAACGATGGATATACATTCACCGCTGCATCCACTTCTAAAGTACTTAAGGGCAAACAAAAACCCTCATTGATTCCATTGCTGAATTGTTCTTTGAGTATAAAGCTACAATGTTAGAAGCCACGCAGTAGGGGATGGTGAGGACCTAGTTCCAAGGACACCGAAACCGATACCGATTCAACGTTACGTTAAGAGTAGCAGTATACCTGTTAATTAAATGTCGACATGGTAAGAAAACCCCCAGAGGGTACACACACAAATGAGGTATAGGTATAATTACCCAACTGGTTATCATTATAGGGGTGGAATTTTTTTTGTATTGCCTTGGATATTATGCAGAAGGAACACGAAACTATCTATCGCGATTGGGAATTGCGTTGATTGGACATTAATGGCATTTTCCTTGGGCTATTATTGTGGGTTGCGGAAATGTGAACAATTGTCGCACGCAAATGAGTCGATAATAAATCCAATAACAAAGATTAAATGGCAAATTGTTATTAGCCAGGCGAATTGTCAAGACACGCAATGGAAGTGCTTCTGTTCTAACCTGCTTAACAGTGGTTGGAGGTGAGGTTTTTTTTCTATGTTTAATGGAAAAGGAGGATATTTTGTTTCTAAGTAGCAGAATCGATGTCACAAAGGTAGCACGTTTGAAGGTGCATTTTTGAATCCTCCTAGGAAAACACGAGACATCACAATTTTCGTTGATTTAGTTCCAATTGCTTGAGTTAAACTCGAAATTTATTTTTATTGCCAGATTTAGGTATATAAATGGGATCCATTCACGTTTGGATAACCTTGTACTAACATCAGTTATTTGTTTCACTTTTTTTCTCTGTTAAGTGTTGCAATGAATGGAATCATTACGTGACTTGTGACTGACTTCTACGGAAGAATGTATCATAGCCTGACCTTCATTTCTGTCACAATCATCTAGTAATATTATGTGTAGGTGCTCATGAGAGAGTCGTGCTTGTTTGAAATTGTTGTTGGGTGTACCTGTACGTATAAATATATAATTGGCGGAACAGGTCCGTATGGACCCAAGCCTAGCTTCTCACAACCATTCGTCTTGTGTGAGTTTTTATTTTTGGGACGAATGGAAGGGATCTACAATTTTATGCCGAGTCCAAACGGCCAATTGAGAAACTCTTTCATGACAGTTATACTCTCGGATGTTTGTCAGACGTTCGCGAGAGGTGGCGCAGCGAAAAAAACCTTAAGTTGAAATTTGGGTTTTTCTCGGGATTCGAACCTGGGACCCCTCGCTTAGTAGTCCAACACACTAACCACTAAGCCACTGCGCCTACGTACGTATGTTGATCCTTATTTAAAAGAGTACACAACAAGCTACTGTAAAAAAAAAAACTATATGTTGCGAAGTAATTGGTTGCACATTCCTGACAAACAATGCCCACACCCATCCACGAAGGCTGCTTACAACGATGACATTTAAATGTATAAATAAACAAACAATGTAATAACAGTTAACATTTACTTGTAAAACATTATATTTTGTAATACATAAATTGGTTTAGTGTACGAAACGACTGTACAATTAATTCTTGACATCATTCCAATAAAACCTTTATAACGTTGTGAACGCTTCGTGTTTTAATCTGTCCTTGGTTTCTTTGTTCACCAGTAAAAGTTGAAAACTCCAAATTTGGCTCTGTGCCTGTTTCGAAATGTGGAAATGGTCCTTCAATTTTGCAGAAAGGAAATCGAGCTTGATGCTTGCACTTTTTCGGATCTCAGTTATGCGGTATTTTAACGGTCGTCATATTCGTATAAAATGTTTTATTAAAATCCATTTTTACAAAATTGTATGTTTTGCCTGCCTATGTCACAAGGACAGCGCTCCTATATAATTCATCCGATTGTGGTGAATTTTAAGTGAGATTTTGTGCACATGACCGCGACTGACTTAACGTCACCGATATTGGGCAAAAGGGCGTAGCTTCTTTCATTTAAAATATATATAAAAATCAGTCAAGAGAATACTGGAAAGCTATTACTTCCAGGACTTATGAGAAATTTTATGTGTCACACTTTCTGATCTTTACACGTTTTTGAGGATATCAGGATGGCTGCAGACGGCGGCGTGCGTCGGGCTGACAAGACATGAGCTAACCATCTACAACACCAACGGTAAACCCCCAAAGGGCCTTACAATGGGTCCACAAGGACCTAAGTGTGGTATAGTAGCTGTATCAACCCGTAAACCTAACCTAACCTAACCTATATAAAAATCAATACGTTTTTTTTACAGTAAAAAGAAGCTATTGATGTAAAATCTGGACTTGTGACAATTATCACATTGACATATGATGTGATGTGAAAAATACGAAAAAAATACGAAATGGGCGGCATTACACAATGTGGCGTGGAACCTCATATAGAACAAAAATGTTTAAAATGCTACGTTTGGCAAGTAAAGTTGCCGAAATCGAATACGGGATATGGCACCTTTCAAAAAACAAAAATATTAAATGGGTATATCTGCACGGTTGCCAGGTTGGGGGTTTTCCCCAAGATTTGGGGGTTTTGTGATCGACGGGGGTTTATGGGAAAATCTTGGGTTTATTTTTAATTCTATTTTATTTGTATTTCATTATAATAGTCTTTTTTCGTAACCTTAAAATGTGCTTCCACAGAAAAATTAAATCTATAGGCATTCTACGAACTTAAACGGTGAGTAACTTAAACTTAAGAATTGAGTAACGTAGAGATTCGTCGTTCTGTTCTGTCCATAACCAACTGATTTAAAATCGAGCATGAAAATAGGATGAAACAATATTTATGTGCGTGACATTTTAAAATGCTGCTAAATAATCAATAGATCCTCCAAAGCTATATTTGCCAGTGAATGTTATTTGTTCTAATATATTTGGACTAGAATACTCCATAGAATAGAAGTTTTATAAGAAACAGTCTTTCGAAAAAAGCTAAAGCCATATTCATTTGAAAAAGTTCTAGTTTTTTTGTCATAGTCCCTCAAATATCTTTCCGAATTTGGGCACCAACCTGATCTTTAAATTTTTTAAAGAACAATTTCATAAAAACTGCGTAAAGGTGAGATTAGATTGTATGTCAAGTGGTCATAAAATGCCAATTTCTGAAAGTTCTCCTGTCAAAATATGGTCATACATATGTAATGGGCATATCTCATATGCTCTAATGACCTAAATGCCACATACGACCAAGCTGAATTTGACAGATAAAAATGCTCAAATAGCATATAGTGTAATCGGACAATAAGCACGAATGACAGCATAAAGCCCTATATGCCCATGCACTTTAAAGAAATTTCGTTATGGCATTTTTGACGGAAAAAAATAATTATTTTGTTGTGATCGGTGTTTGAGGTCGCGGAATTGCGATTTATTTTCATTTTCGTTGTCTTTTTTGGACCACAACATTTGCTAACAAATAACAAATGCCTTAAATGACCGTCAAGGCAAATATACAGTTTTGATAATCCTGGCATTTTGATCATTTGACAGCTAATCTGGTCATTGGCCTGTTGGCATTAATATACATAATTGGCATACAGTCTAATCTTAGCTTAAGATCTGTGTAAATTCTTCCAAGATAGTTTCAAAATGCAACATACGTTGTATTTTTTTGCCGCACAATTTTGCATTCGGAAAACCAAACTTACATGTTTGCGGTTCAAATTCGAAATTATTACTTTAAACTGTAACATAAAACATGTTATATAATAAATCATTGTATACAAAAATAATAATGACAAAATGTTGTTTTTTTTTTGGAAAAAATAGTCAAACCTGGGGGGAGGAAATATTTTGACCGTCTGGCAACGTTGAATATCAGTGGTATTGCTCTGACAGTAAACAAAAATATTACGTGTCATTTTAATCAACAGGGTTCTGATTGCTGATTGTTTATAAACGAGTTTGTATTCTTTAAAAAAATATCTCTTAACGCATCACATGAAAACTATCCATCCCAACAGACATAGGGCTGTATGGGGCTACATTCAATTTATATTACTTTGTAATCGGCCAACTCTTTCGAAAGGCATATAAATCATCATCATTTCAAGAAATAAAGTTCAGCTACTTCCATTAGTAGAAATTATAGCCAAGCTTGTTGTACCCAATAATAAATATTCTAAATTTTAATTGTTATTAAAGAAATTTTGTTATCTCAATGAAGAGAATCCGTCCCAGTGCAATCCTAAATTAAATGTATAATAAAATTAGTCTTTTCCACATCCTTGGTGGGGCATTCTTTTTCGAAAGTACCAGTTATATTTTTATGTAATAGCTTTCGTAATTAAGTAGTACTAGTAGCGCTTGTGGTCGAAAATCGACCATTCCTTTTAAAAGTATGTTAAATGTAATACTAAAAAACATACCACAATCATTTTCGTTATTTATTTTTTTTTTATTAACGAAAAGAGCGACATCTAGATATCGAAAAAAATACGTAAATGAGATGCTCCATTGGAAACAGGTTTTAATCTAAAATGATTTATATTTGAATACGTTACTATGGTAATTTCGGCGGCAAACTGAATGTCGCCAAAATCCTTTTAATTACCTGTTTTGTATGTGGAATTCATAACTTATATTTACCAGCCTTAATGGCGACATATACCCACGATTTGTGGTTTGTGGACATCTATGGCACAGTACCTTTCGAATGACATAAGTTTTATTCTTTCATTTCATTTCATTAGATTTTATTTCATAATAAATACCTAAATAGTGTACCGAAACTTTTTATTCGTTCAATTTAGACTCGCGCTCCAAAAACGTTAATCTTATCGTAGAATAATTAATGCCATAATTAAAAAAATAAAATAATTCACTTTTGACAATGATAGTTGCATGAGGAAATAAATTCCTCATCAGGCTGTCAATAGAATGGGATCAGTCAGAGTAGCAGTAGCGGGTAGAGTTTCCATTATGGCAATGTGCTAAAATTTTAATTTAATTTTTTTTGCTTTCAAATGTTCTAACAAAAGTTTTTCTATAATTTAGTGTATTTCAAGGATGGAGTTGGTGGCTCGCTAACATGATTCTAACCCTTTTTTTCGCTGGGCTAAGCTACTTACGCGACTTCGAAATTGTACAAAAAAAAAATTATAAGAAAAAAAAATTCATCAGAACATTTTTTGTGCATAACAAAAAATAAAGTTCACTACTGGGTCGAACAAAACTTTCAATTCAGAAGCAACTGTAGATAAAATATAAGAATAAGTAGCTTCTAAATTTTACAAGATTTTTGAGTACAAGGAGGGGTAGCAGGAGTTTTTGTTTTCTGATCTGCTGGTTTAAGGTGATATGGATTGGAATTGGAAGTAGGGTTCGCGATAAACTGATATCTTTGCATAGATATATTATGTAAAAATTTGGGAATTTGCTTTTGAACTTGCATTGGCAGTTATAAACTTAATATCCTGATGGACGCGTGTGGGGGTGCAAATGGAGTGGGAGCTTCTGATTGTGTAAGTGGTTGGAATTATTCTAAGATGCATGTTTAATATGGTTGAAAAAAAAGTGGGGAATATTTGCTATTATTTGTTTATGTATTTTCTCTTTTATTGGCAGTACGGTATTGAGTTTTAAAAAAATATTCAAAGACAGACCGGAATTTGAGAAATAATTAAAAAACTGTTTTTTTGTTCGATTTTTTATATAAGATACAAAACGATCCAGCTCAGCAGAAAGAAAGCTACCATGTAGATATACAAATTCAGGACCGAATCTGAAAAAAACAACCAAAACTCACCCCGTTCCATATAGTAAACAATAAACAACTTTATCTTTAATTCCATATCTAGATAAAATTGAATAAGACTTACTCCACCCTTTCCTATAATTTCATTTCAATTTCATTTAACTCCCCAGTTGATTCGCAAAGCTCCAACTTGGCCACCCCATATTCAAAGAAGTCAATTATGCATAACGCAAAATGCTATGCTATTTTCCAGAAGTCCCTTATCGATTTCGTTGCGTCTATTACAAACAGCAATAACCTTTCCGGTGTGCCACCCCTCCCATCAATATCAGCATAATGCTATTCCCACTTCAGTCACTTCAAAACAAAGCAACACAAACAAAATAAGGGAAAACTTCTCGAAATTGTTTTGAGGCGAACAGTAAGGGTAACCCCTCAGTATACCACCTTTTGCCAGGCCACTTGAGAATGAGTTTGCAACTGCAGGCAATCCGCACATAAAGTATCTACACACTGGAAGTCTTAACTTTTTTTTTGTTTGTGCCTGCCACATTATGACGGCCTCCTTTTGAACCCGTACTCAACCGGCTGGGCTGTATTGTGAGTAGGGGCTGACTGGTTAAGTGTGTCCCGAATGGAGGTAGCAAACCTTCCTATAACAACCAAGTTCTTGAGCATAATCCTTGCGTAATTACTCTTCCTCGAATCATCCACCCAAACGATGGCAATAACAATAACGACGACTTGATTATCCCTTATTATGCGTCAATTATATCATGCAGCTATTGCCTTCGGCTGCCCCCAACCCTCAAACTGAAAAGGCACACATTTGGTTTTATAGAGAGGGCGAGCTATTAGATGTGCGCCTCACAATTATGGGACTTTTCAGTGTTCAAAAATTTATGTATTTTTGAGATATTAGCTTGATGGGGCGGATCGGATATCATGCACTGCACATGTATACTTCATAGACATAGGTATGTATTGCCTTTTTAGACGGTCGGAAGGATATATTCGTCCCAATTGTGTCAAACGACGTTGACCCCATTTTTAGTAGCGGATTACTAGACGCGTGGTAGTATAAGCTGTGCAAAAACCTTCGTGCGGCAAATGTGTGTGAATTATTAAATCGTTTTTATTTTTTTTCTTCCCTATTTGCAAACTATGCGGTGTTGTTCGATGGGGAATTTTGTATACCCACTTCGATGTCAATGGCTTGGAGGTGTATTAAGTTATTAGGAACTTATGAATATTTCCAATCATTTTCCAAAATGTAATAGTGCCTGAATGTACCCAATTTGCTTCGTCCTTTAATCTTGTATATCTAAAAATTGAGGTTTTTTTTATGCCACAGCCTCAGCGAACGTCTGATAAATATCCGCGAGTTTAACTATCATGAAAGCGTTACGCTATTGGCCCTTTGGATTCGGCATAAATTGTAAATTCCTTCTTTTCTTCCCAAAAATAGAAAAAAAAACTCCCGCAAAACGAAAGGTTGTGAGAAGTCTGGCCTAGGGTCCCACAGACCTGTTGCGTAAACAATATTTCTTTTTTTTATTATTATCTAAAAATTTAACATCGCAACACTCGAAGAGTAGTCAATTAAACAAAAATGTTGACACAACGTTGTGTTGGGTGATCTATTAATATAAATAAAATTAAATATGCAATTGGGCGTGGCACCTCACATTAGAATTGCAAAACGCTTTTTCTCAACACACATGGCGCGATAACAATTTTTATATTTTAGTTAATTTATTTTATAAATAAGAATAATATTAATATTTATACTATTGGTACTAACAATCATATTTGGTGTCCAGGCTTGATTTTACAAACTCACAATAGGCCTGTTTTATTGAGCTTCGTTCTCAGCAAAGTAAGTATATTATTTTCAGAACGCAATTACAACAAATACGCTCTACCCGACACTTCGAGACTCGCAGTAGTGAAAAAATCTAAATAAAAAAAAAATCTTACTTTACTTTGCTTTGCTGAGATCGAAGCTCAAAAAACACGCCTAATTTCGAAAAATTCCATAGAAAAAAAAAACAATTGTGTCATACAAAATCGCGCTAAATTTTAGCATCCCTAATCTCCACTTTGTTTCTCCACACTAAAAATAAATGGTCCCTTAATTATTAAACATGATACAGATGGGAAAAAAATTATTTACATATGTTCATGGCAGAAATGTCAGTGAACGTGTCGCGTGCATTCCTATTTGAGGAGGGATTTTGCCAACAAGTCCCATATTGTTCGTCCTTCCTAAACAAGCCCCTCAAGTTTTTTTTTCTTTTCATAGTACAAGGTGGGCCAAAAGAAGTCATCCGATGTTGTTTGGCTCTAATTTTTTTTTCTAAATGAAAAACTTCGATTGTGTTTGTTGATTATGTTTATTTGAACCTTTAGAATTTTATTGGTCAAGTCGAGAAGATGATAACGGCCAAATGGGCGCCGTCACAATTGATTGCCATACGAGCTCGTTTAATGTAATTTTTTATCACTTCGGCGAGAACTTCGGGCGACAGATTCTCGCACTCGTGTCGAATGTTATCCTTGAGGGCTTCTGAACACGGGACTTCAAGAAACCCCACAAAAAAAGTCTGGAACGGTTAAATCGGGCGATCTTGCGGGCCAGTGCAAATCGCCAAAACGAGAGATGAGGCGACCCGGGAACGTCGCCTTCAGAATATCGGTTGTGGCTCGCGCAGTGTGTGCCGTAGCTCTGTCCTGTTGGAACCACATATCGTCCGGTCCTAATTCGGCCAATCGCGGCGGAAAAAACTCGGTTAACAGGCCCTATAGCGCGCACCGTCCACTGTTGTTTCTTTGACCAGCGGCGTTCTCGAAAAAAATGGCCCGATGACTCCCCCAGCGTAAACAACGCACCACGCAGTAACTTTGAGCGAGTGTAATGGCTCCTCGTGCATTACTCGTGGATTTTCGGTGCTCCAGATGCGATAGTTTTACTTGTTCTGAGGTGGAAATGAGCCACATCGCTCATTATGGTCGAAAAATCGTCCACTTCGTCCGCGAGATTGAGGATGGCTTGGGTGTAGGTTACACGCGTTTGCAGTTCGAGAGGCAGCAGCTGATGCACGGACTGGACTTTGTACGGGAACATGCGCAAGTCTTTAAACAAAATTCGCCTTACGAATTGCGAGGCACGGCGTCTGGTCGATGTTTCGGGCGACAGCTCGGCGATATTCTCGGCACAACGGGCGGTCCAGGGCCGGCCACTCTTGGCAACGTCTCGTGTGGTCCCATAGTCTTCAAGGTTGGTGGCCAAACGGCGTAGTGTTTGCGCAGTCGGTGTCGGCGACGGAATTCTCACTGCGCCAACACTACAGACGAATGGTTACGCAAAAAAATAGACACGATTATTCCGAGTTCTTGGGGAATGTATCGCTCCATGGCTTGTGCACTTGTATTCTATATCTGTCTAGTCCACAAATGTCAAAACAGATTTGACATTGGCGGCCATTTTCAAAAATAAGAACATCTTCCAATAGGGTGATCTCTTTTGGCCCACCTTGTATAAAAAGGGGTTTTTAGTTTTGCGTTTTCTTTTATTTCCCACGCGGGCTTTTCTGCGGCTTCACTCAAAAAAAATCCAAAGTAAACAAAAACCTTTCCTCCGTTTTTATGACAAAATTTATCATTGATTTAATTTACCGGACATTTATTTCGCGAGCTAAATGAGTGGAGACTTGTCATCGGCCCATCTATATGATGACGATGCATTTGCCGATGATGTTGGTTTAACCTATGGTTCAGCCCTTTAAATTTAATTGCGGATATCAATTCAGATTTAGAACTGTTTAGAACATGGTTTGCTTCACACAGGCTCATGATTAGTTCTAAAACAAAAATAATGTTTTACAGATGCTAGATCTCAAAATTCATTTGACGCTAATGTTTATTTTCATGCACCAGAGTGCCAAAAGTTTAAACTGCCGAGTTGCTTCTGTGGTACCAGCCATTCCGTTCAATCATTTTGTAGCAATCTCAACTGCAGTGAAAATTGCTTTCAAATTGATAGCGTCACAGAATTTAAATACTTGGGGCTAATTATTGACTCTAAAATGAGTTTTAATTATCACATTGATAACTTAAGGCAGTATTTTCGTATGACGCTTAGGAATTTTTTTTTATCTGAAGAATGTCTGCTCAAGAAACCTTCTTAAGATAATTTTCTTTGGAATTTTCCAATCAAAACTACAATATGGCATTACTTGTTGGGGGATCATGTTTTAACAGAGTCCAACCACTTCTTGTTTATTGTAAGAAAAATATGCGGAAAAAACCGGTTACATCCAAGCTATTCATTATTTTACGTTTTGAAAATTCTTCCTGTACGACATTTATTCTGTTTTAAGGTTCTTAAGTCTTTTTTCTATAGATCTGGTAACTTGAATATTAGAGTTCTTGAAAATTATAATATACGTCGTAATCATTTGAATCTAGTAGCTGTTCCTCAATTTCGAACCACAGCATTTAGAAATTTTTACACGGTTTCATCGCGCATCCCTTTTAATAAGCTTCCTTTATGGATTAGGACTCTTAGTCATATTAATAAATTTATGAATCATGTAAGACATTGGCTTCCATCCCATGATATTAATTGTTTAGAGTCCGTTTTGAGTTCTCATTCGTAGTCTGATTACTGTTTTTTTTGATGTTTTGGTGTTTTGTTTTTCTTTTTATAAAATGTAGTTTTGTTCCCCAAAATTTAATTTTGTTATCCAATTTGGATTTTGCCTATGTTTCATTTTTCTTCAATGACATAATATAGTTTCGTACTTAACGTTTAATGAACTTCTTATATAATTTCTGAAATTGTAAAATCTGCTTTATCGGAAAGGGTCACCCCACCCATCTATTTACATTATTGTTATTTAACTCTTGAAGTGGCATTTAATACTATTTCTGATTAAGAAATATAAAATGTCTCTCATTTTCCCTAGTTAATAATATTTATTGTATAATTAACGAAGAATAGTTCGAATTAATTTGTAACTTTATTACTAGTGAAAATAAACTTTATACATACATACATACATACATGAATTTAAGAATTTAGAGTGCGAACAAGATACTGCTAAACAATAAATTTTGTCATTGTACAAACTTTTGTATAAGGGATACAATTTAGCGCAAAAAGGATACTAAACTTGAAGGTTAAAAATGATTATGAGATATGTTTTATGAAAAATTTGTATTGAATGGTTCAAAGTATATTATTTTTAATTATATTTGTGTGTAAACGCATTCAATATTGGTTCATAAAACCATAACTCAACTCCACTGTTCAATCATAGCGATGGGAGATGGTAAAAGAGAAGAGAAATGAGAGAAACCCCGTCTCATTAAAGGATCTTCCTCATTCTGAGTGAAAAACGATTTGCTTTACGCATCACACCACTGCGAGTGGTTTTTGGTTGAATGTCAGTTCGATCGAGAATGCGTTGTGAATTCATAAATGTAGCTTGATTTAACATTTGTATTAATTATTAATAATTATTATACAAATAATTGATTAAGAATCTCTAATTTTTTTAGGATTATATATTTGCTTTTTTATGGAATTATTTTATTAATATTTTGAATTTGTTCTTTAATATTAGTGGCAAAATATGCAATTAATAAATAAAATTATTATAAAATTTTAATTCTATTTAAGGCAGCTAAAGATGCAAGATTTGGAACATTGATTCGAAAGATAACTCAAGTCGTATTTTTAAACGATGATTGACAGTTGTAGGGTACAGGCAAAGCCGGGGAGCTGTCTTAAAGAAACGAACTGAGTAAGGCCGATTTGATTTAATTTAAAAATGATTTTTAACGTTCACACTAAATATTTTGTTGGTCATAATGGGTAATTTTATATGGAAACTGTTGCCATTGTTAGTTCGTAATATTTACCTGATGGACACTAAATATGATTATTAGTACCGCGCAATGTGTGTTTTTTTTTTAGGACATAGTGTGGTTCTGTTTTGTTTTGTTTTTGGTGAGTATTCACGAGGGACATACATATACAAACCTAACGTCGCAATATGACTCCATTTAAGAGGCTGTATGAAAGACTGTTGCATAAATTCATTTTGTAGGTTCTTACATTCAAACAGCACCCAAGGGTAAACAAAACTGCACCTTTCAGAACAAAATACTCCTCAAGTGCCATAATAGGAGACCTCCTCAGGGGAAATACCCAACCAAATCGTACCAAGTAATCCTTTTACAGTGCCATTGAGAAAATAAATGATTCCATTATCGGACGAGAATTGCAGCCACCGTCAGGTCACAGTGGACGTAATACCAACTGACCAAACTAGGTTGCCTAGCATTCGAGGAGATTAACTGGATAGATTTCCCTTTGGACCGATATCACTGAAGCATTGCAAATATGATCGAGACTACCAACATATTGTGATTGCGAGTACTAGATGAATGCCACTCAAACCCAGGCAAATGGTTCCTGCTGTAGGATTAAAAGTGATAAATCATGGAATACAACCTGACATCATCCGTTCTTTATATAGCAAGCAAATAGACCGACATCTTAATTCGGTCGGCATTGAACCAATTTGCATGCAAAAATTGTCCCACTTGCATGGTGCATTCATAGACGGTCTTCCTGTGTATACTCGATTGGAATTCTTGCATCTGCCAAACATAGTTTTAGGCAAACAACTGTCATCAATTGCCGACTGGGAAAATATGCGCCAGGAGATGCATCTCTACGACGGACTTGTCACAAAAAAACAAGACATCATAGCATTTGAGTGAATATGTGTCATAAATCCACATGGCCATCCCGGAGGCATCCGACACATACACAGTGTAGTGATTAGGGAAGCGCATCGAATATGCGGGGCCGATTAATCAACAAGGATGGAGACGCGCTGAATGAGTGGCTGATTGATGAGTACACCAGCCTGGGTCCAATAACTTTTGTTTTATGCACACGCATAGTGTCGGCATCCATAAATTCGAACAAAACGTGCTGAGATAGACACCCACGTATACAGGTACAGACACAATATTGCACTCGCTATTTCAACAGCAGAGGCACTCGCACAATAACCAGAACTCAATTGCAGTGACTTGTTGTAGCCATGTTGTCAATTATAGAACACTCCAAGTACTCCAATGCGCAGAGACTCTGTGGGTGTGTGTGCGGGTGTTAATAGAGGCCAACAATAGGGTTTTATCTCAATCCGCTTAGGTTTGTTTTGAAACTGGAGCATCGCTAGTGTTTGGTCAGAGTTCACACAAAAGCCCATTCTCGAGGGACACAATAACCAATACGCTGGTGTGAATTTTTGTCGTCCACATCCGCGTTTTTCCTTGAACTTTAAAAGTTAACCAGAGTCCCAAAGGAAATGTTACGTAAACGCCCATGGTATTGAAAAACAAACAATTTCTCTACATCCGGAAGGGTATATCTAGATATCTTTGGAATCTGCGTCCATGTTTGTGCATTGCTCACTTCTGGTGGTAAGGAGGACAGCGTAAGGACCGACAGCATGAAATTGCAGACATTGTCGTCGTCGTCGTTCGCAATTTCGTTTGTGCATTTGGTTGGAATGGCTATGATATGGTCAGCGCTGTGCAGTACAGAGAACAAAAACGAAGGGATAGAGGAAGATGATGGCTCTTTTGAGGATTGCCCGGAATTGGGGCACATTTATTCCAATAACGACGATTACTCGAGACAATAATGGCATCCTTGGTGTTCAAATGAAAAGTGTTGAAACACAGATCGGAGTTAACGTCATCGATTTAGTGGTGCATTAGTTTTGATACCATCTAGCGAGTGGATCCGGGTGTTGAGTCAGATATATTTAAGTGGCTAATCCATTTTGTGCAATCACATTAGGAGAGACATTAATTGAGTACCTGTACAAATTGCTGAACTATTCGATGCCATTAACTTATTAGTCGAGTGCGGAGCTACAAATAAATTGTAAAACTCGAGTTGTAATTGATCTATTAATGAAGAAGAGAATTTCAATTCAAGTCGACGTAGAAGTACTCTTAGATCGAACGGAAATTGATAGCGCAACTAATATTAAAACACATGAACCCACTCATGATGATGTTTAAGCCTCTAATGATCTCCTGCACTCACTTGGATCCAGTTATGGGTGCCAGACGCCGGTGATTCGCAAGATATTTTTAGCTGCGCCCAGTGTCCCGGTTAAAAACAAAAGCTCACATATTTATTTCAAATTCCTACAACATTTAAATGTTTTTAATTTAAAAATGTATGAATTTGACTGAACTCATCCACTGAACGAAACTTGAATCAGTTTTAAACTGAAGTTGAACCCCACTTTCAGATAAGGTAACGAACTTAGATTTTAAACCCGACAATAGGCCTGTTTTTTTGAGCTTTGTTCACAGCAAAGCAAAGTAAAGTAAGATTTTCAGCACACAAATTACAATAACTACTGCGAGTCTCGAAGTGTCAAGTAGAGCGCAGTTGTTGTAATTGCGTGCGGAAAATCCTACTTTACTTTGCTTTGCTGAGAACGAAGCTCAAAAAAACAAGGCTAATAGTCGTGTTTTTTTGAGCTTCGTTCTCAGCAAAGCAAAGTAAAGTAAGATTTTCAGCATACAATTTACAATAACTACTGCGAGTCTCGAAGTGTCAAGTAGAGCGCAGTTGTTGTAATTGCGTGCGGAAAATTATATTTTACTTTGCTTTGCTGACAACGGAGCTCAAAAAAACCGGCCTAATGAACACATTCAAAAATCTAGTTATCTTAAGCCAACTAGACTGGTCTGGATGAGATGTAACCTGAACGCAAAAACTAGATTGGTCGGGAACGTTACTTTTTCTACGTCAACTTAGTACTCAGTCGCGAATTTCTTGACTAGATTCGTCGGTTACCGCTCCATTTACTTCAACTGAAACATATGCCCATATGACCGATTTCAGGAAATAAAACCGACTTGCATCTAGTCAGACAGCTGTCAGACTTACTAAACTAGATATTTGAACGTCCCCAATATTGTTTGAGCCATTGGCCGCGATCCATTGCCCGCTAGACGTCTAGCATAAAATATCCCAGTTGAAGGAACGTCCACGCTAGAACCCGAGCGCCAGCGGAAAATTAACATTTGACAACAATTATTTAAACTAAAGAAATGATGCTATATATTATAAATACAATAGGCCTTTTTTTAGCTTCGTTCTCAGCAAAGCAAAGTAAAGTAGGATTTTCAGCACGCAATTACAACAACTACGCTCTACTTGACACTTCGAGACTCGCAGTAGTTATTGTAAATTGTGTGCTGAAAATCTTTTATTAACAATTTTGTCACAATTACACTTGCTCGGCATCGTATTTATTTTTATTTTGTAAACGTTCGAACGATTTCCTTTGACAGGTCGTTTTTTTTTTGTTTTTTACTCTCAATGCAGCGGATATTTTTGCGATAGATTCAAAAATTTCCCTGAAAGGGATATTTCACAAAAAGTGCTAGACGTCTAGCGCAAATAGTAAAATGTCATTTTTTTTATATGGAGTTTGACATGCCGCTAGTCATCTAGCGGGCAGTGGAACGCGGCCATTGACTTAGGGACTGCTAGTAGCCAACTTCACGCATGTTCCAAGAATACAACGTGCTACTGTTTTATAGCGGAAAACAAAGTAAACTTAATACGACCAAGTTAACTGTCATTTTGAAATTATTCGAAATTCGTTAGTGTTTGCATATTCAGTGGGTTAAAAACGTGCGAAAATCCTACTTTACTTTGCTTTGCTGATAACGAAGCTCAAAAAAACAGGCCTATTCTAGAAAGCCATAAATATTTATTGTTAATACTTATTATTCAAATGTATTGAAATGTTTTACTTCATCATATTGCAAAAAGAAAAATAATGTAAGTGATCATAAAACATTAATAACAAATAAATCTACAAAACTTTTTCAGTTCATGGGACAATAAGCTGCTATTTTCGTTTTATATTTCAGAATAATAAACATTAGAGAATTTATTTGAAATCACTCTTTGCAGCTATGCAATAGATGATGCTCGTTTGGTTACATGTTCCTATGGAAACGAGCATTTTTTTTGAAAAATGTCGCTTATTTGTTTACGTTAGTATGGGCGGTCGGAAATCTGACACTTAAAAGGTTGACCTCATCCCTTAATTGAGGGCTTTACCCGTAGTGGTTAATATTGAAAGAGCATATTGCTTTAAAAAAAAAACAGTTAACAGTAGCGCCTGTGTTTTTTGGAACATATTTTCTAGGAGATGTGTATGGAAATGACACTTCACTAGCAGTCCATATTTAGTATGTCTATGGTTTGAGCAGTTACATTTGCAGGTGACAGTTCCCCATTGAATTAAAAACGAATGATTGAAATTAAAGGCAGCTTTGGATAGGTCATTGCCTAAAGAGATATAATTTTTATATGGAAATAGACCTATTAAAAAATAGCATTAAAATTGTATGAATTTTATGAAGAACCAAATATGATAAACAATAAATATATATATATAGACGGCGCAGCGTGTTGATATTTAGACTTAATTTCGCAGACATTCGTTGTGTGAGGATTACTTGTGGAACGAACATTTTTATCACCATTTAAATAAAATTACAGTCCTTCTTCACTTTAGCTGTTGTGTCGACAAAGCCAAGTTATGTTTCAAAGCGACGAACTTATTCGCTTGTCATTAAATCCGATGGTAGCTATAGGCGGAGGCTGTAGAAAAAAAAACTTCAAGCTGCAATGTAGGGCTCTCGGCACATCCACTACACTAACCTCTAAGCCACTACATTGACATCATGGATAAGTACTTTATGGAATTGTTTTTATTTATAGAGTCATACTTTTAGTAGGTAGCTACTCTGCACTGCAAATGGAAGTGTTTGAATATTCCTGGAGATTCGATTGTCTCATGATTTTTGCCTTTGAATTTTAAACAATTTTAATGGCGGAGCAGCAACTTAAGAATATTTTGATATAATTTTCTAAACAACCCTACCTGGGTTTTCCATAGATTGTAAAGGAAATTGGACGGAAATGTAGTCCTAAAAGAGGGATAAGGCCCGCCTATTTTTATTCAACTAACGTCTCTTCCAAAAATGTCGCCTTTGAGAGATTTATTTATTTTAGTTCTTATAAAGGCTTTTTTTGGCAAGGTTTTGACCTACTTAACTGTAACACACTGTATACGGTTCGTGCTACTTTCCTTGTGAAGAAAATTCGATACAACGCTTATAAATATTATGGGTACTACTAAAATGAAATTCAATACACTTGCTTCACTGTTTGTCATTGGAAATTTAATACATTTGTAGGTCAGATCATGTTTGTCAAAATTCTATCCACTAATCGTTGAAATACCCGCCATAGAACAAAGTACGTCCCAAGCAAGCAGCACTTTTATTTTCATGATTCGCTTCAGCTAATAAAAACCTTGTAGGCATAGGCAACATGTAGCCGAGCCTAATAGTTTTATTACACAGTTGATGCAACGGGTGTAGTACTTAATTACTTTGTTATAGTTTCAAGCAGGCACCCACCCTTACATGGAACGAAAGTAGAAACAGTTACCCATCAACGGCAATGGTTTCATATAATGAAATCAATCCAGCACAGCAGAGATAATTCGAGGGCAATTTGTAAGTTGCTCTCTTTCACAGCCCTATCCACGCAAATAAACTGACTTGCACAACCCCACTCGTTGCCTCTTGGTTAAATAACTGGGCCATGGAAGTACATGCCACGAACGAAATTTTATTGGCGCACGTAAGACAAATGCTGTTGCTTTATGACTTCAAAATTATTTGACAGGCTGATTGGTACTGAAAGGCACACCCGAGATATTTTCTACTTTGGTGCTGCTAGTTAATATTAATAGCTAAAGGGTGAATTGAAAAGTTTTGAAATGAAATATTTGCCCTTTTTGACAATTAAATTCCCACTGCAACGACCGGATAAAGTGATATTAGATGAGACACATTCCCCAAATGCCTTGCGACCACGGCCGTTGACAGGTGGAGGAAGGATTCCCCCGGGCCCGGCTTTGTATTGTAAACCTTATATGACCAATGCAATTAAACCCTAAATTAGCCACAGCAATACGATAACTATTTGTATTGCAGAAGCGGCGTGGCAGTTGGATACAAGCCGGAGTTGAGCGAGGTTGGTCTTATTCCAATCTGAAGGGGTCGCAATAAATAATATTGAATTGTTAACGTCGAGTGTTTCATTTAACAATATTCAATGATAATTTTCATTATATTATGAAGCTTCTGAATTCTTCCACGCGTACATTGACCAGGCATTGTTGCATCACGGGCCCGAGTTACCTTTCGGCGGCTATGCTTGCAACCGCACTCTCTGAATACGCTGTAATGACCATTTAATTAGTTTTGTGAATGAACGCCACATGCAATTCAATTGTACAATAGCAAACCCGTGCTCGTTGGTGTCCTTTCAGGCGATTGTCCCCGTGGAAAGTGTTTTTCAAATAAACGTAACATCCTCTGCGAGACAACAGCAACTGGGCTGTTGTATTAAAGTCGGATCGTGCTTTGTATTCACACTGCACGCGTGTGTTGAACTTATAATTACAGTATAATTAGCACACAGATTGCCTCTGGTATAATTGCCTTGCATGGGGGCGTGTGCGTGAGCCGGTTTGGCAGCATTTGTGGAAAGGATTATACCAACAGGAGATGAATTCTCGATTAAGCACTGTTCTGTGGGTGCAAATGTCATCAGGCAATACAACGGTCCAGACCACATTACACGGTCGCACGGTCTGATGAATTTGCCAATCAATATTCATTCAGACGCTTACTGTGACTGGTCTTGCAATCTGAAATGTTACAGTAGTAGTAGTAGTAGGGGGCATCCGACAGTCACGGATGCCCCCACCCACATATCAACGTGTTTGCATAGAAGTTTGCTCTAACATCTGGCCAAACATCCATTCAGTCTGACGTACGTGGGATTAAAAGGGACAAACAGGGGCCGACTCCTTTTTGTGAGTTGTTTACGGTTTGTGTGGTACATCTGGCTTTAGCACCCACTCATAAAACTTCACAAGGTTTCCTACGTTTTGATATGTTGTCAAGGGATTTTATGCCAGCAAACCGAGTAGGGTTATCCACCCAGTGTGGGCGGAGGGAGTTTTGCATTTTGCTGGTTACTATTACAATCCTAGCCCAAGATATGGAGTTGGGCAGCTCTTTTGGTTGGAAAATGTATTTTTAATTATCTCGAACTGCCTTGTTTGGCAAAGAATGGGTTGGTACCCACTTCAACCGTAGGAAGGATGCACCAGCATCCACGGATGCTGAAGGAGATGAGTTTCGTTTTGTGTGAGCAACTATGTAGTTTGTGATTTTTTTTTGTTGGGTCGGAGGATATGATTTTCATCTCGGAAAGATGTAAATATTAATTGGCAGCCATAGTTGAATTTCCGTTAAGGAAGCTACGTTCTGTGAAATGCGTATCTGTTGATGGTTGATTAGGTTATGTAAAACGAAAACGAACTGCTTCAGAGGTAGCAAATTCTGAACTAAATCAAGAAGTGAATGCTTTGTAGAGTGTAAGCTTCGTCTACTAATGAGTTCACCTACCTACGAGGTGAAACGCATTCGGGGTGCCTATTACCTAAAGCCCACTTTAAATGTCGAATCATTGAACGAAATGTTCGACTTTCATGAAAGGGAGTGATGTAATCATTTCCATTAGAATTGCCAGCTAGTTACTTACTATCTGTTCTTCAACCAATTCGTATTTCCAGCCAGGATGGTCTTTGGCTTACGTCCTTATTCATAAGTCGCATCTATTAATGCTGTCGAAAGATCAATAAAAATGGGCTTGGTGACTGCTTTTTTTTTAACTAAAACTTTTATAGCGCCAGCAAGTCTAGAGAGTCACAGAAGTAGCAACAGCGAGTTTGTGAATGGCACACCCATCAACCTAACCCACTTTCAGTCATTCCTTTGAATTCACGGTTCTAACTATCAGGAATTCTTCAGTCCGACCAAATTTCTGTAGATGACTTGCTGTATCATCCTCTACGAAATAGCCCCCAGCTGTCTTAAATGGCTTCATAGGCTTTTTCGTAACCATTAGCAGCCTTGCTTAACATGGGTTTATATATTACCCTTCTCACTCCATTTTGGTGGGATGGTTGGAAGTCTTCTTTGGTAAATGGTGAACGTTTAACAGTCAGCAATAATGATTGTGCTTCCTCATCCTATAAAGCGACTGTGACTGTCTGTTTATTTGTAAAATCTTGTTCGGGTTTTTCTGTTCGACATCTTCTTTAGACTTTTATTGAAACATTCCGACATTTTCGTCATATGTTTGGTGACTTCCTAGCAACGAAATTTTCCTAGTAGACATTTCATGGTAAGTAGCTGTTTTCCGGACGGGGGTATGTTCCTGTAAGGTACTGGCAACTTGTTGCAATTGCAGCTGCTCAACTGCTCACGCTCTAGAGACGTACCTTGACTGCAACTAGGTAATGTCCCGACTTTATGTTCAGACATCTACTTAAAGATGGTATTAATTTGCAAGGTTCGGGTTCGCTGTTTGCATGAAAACAATTAAAAAAATGTCGATAAACTTTCCTTCGTACTGCTTTACAGGCCTCAGAAAATGTTTAAGCCTATTCTGGTTATTGCCGCGCCTACTTTTTGAGGATTTTTGAAGTGATAACTTCTTTAGGCGCGTTGGGCACATTTAATATGGGATAAAACCATTATGTTGCGACAACAGTGTTCGCGTTGCCAACCACTTTTGATGAAAAAATGCCTTTTTCAATAATATAATGCCTAAAATATTTTTTCTTTGTAGAGTGGGACAATAAATCAAAAATTAAACACAAATAATATAAAAAAATAAACAAAAACAATTTTTATTAATACAAACAAACAGATTTCAAATTTGTTTCCAATTTCCATTCCACGTAATTGTAAACAAATTTATGATTTCAGAAAATGATTGCCCTTATAATTTTTTTATTAGAAGACCTTGAAAAAATCTAACAATAGCAATATAAAAGTATTATATTTGTCAATTATAACTTGAATTATTTATTACGTTAATATAATACTACAATGAATTGTACTATATTTACATTTACCCAACTTTTTTTTTGTTTTTTCCTAAATCCGGGGGTAAAAGTAAACAATGATTTTAGTATATACAAGAGATACTTAATTTCGCTCTCGACCTCTAATGATAGATCAATACCACGGCCCTGTCCAATTTTCTCCAAGAGTTTCTCCTTCCGTTAATCCAATTATATATAACGGACACTGGTACTCCATAAGCCTCTTGGGCTGCTCTAAAGGTCATGTTTTTATTTTACACATCTGCCACTGCTTTGACAACATCATCTTCTGAATATGATGGCAGTGTTTTTTTTCAATAAGTATTTTCGAGGCATATTGACACCTAAAAATGTATTATTTAACACTAGTTTTTTTTCTTAAATATAACAGATATTTTATCTAAAATGTATGTTTACATTTACCCCTAAATCGATGGTTACATTTCTCCACATTATAATATTTTCTGAGGTAAATGTAAACATAAAAAAACATATAGATCTTTTATGAATTACTTAAACTTTTTTCTTAAAGATCAAATTCTATACTTAAAAAGGTCGTTAAATAAGACTTACCAATTCAATTTGTTAAACAAAATTTACTTTCCACTTAGGCCTTCCGACTTGCACAACACTTTAAAAAACAAAATTTTTCCAAAAATGGCACCGATAGAAAATTTGAAGGTGGAAAAACATTCTTTAAGACCGAGGTTACACATAATTTTTGGCCAATATTTTTTTAAGAATATTTAAAAAAAATAAAAAGCCAGTATGTTGAATTAAAACAAAAAAATTAAAAACATATTATATTTGAAATAAAAAAATATCCCTCTTTGAAATTATGCCTAAAGGTCTGAAAAAGCCTTAATTGGCATGGCTGCCTCTGTATATAAGTAAGAAAAAGAGAAAGAAAAAGGAAAAGACAGGTAAATGACTCATCTGATGATTGAAAAGTATAAGAAGAAAAAAATCGAAAAATGCAAGCGGTACAGAGAAGAGAAAAGAAAAATAATGGATCGCTACTCTGAAATCTTAGTAAAACTTTGAGTATATTAATGTATATTTAACACTTATGTTGGAAAAAAAATGTTAGTGAAAGAACCGATAAGAGCATCACAACAAAAGATACGGATGACAAAAAAGAAAAAAAACGAAAATTAATAACAAAAACGTGAACTTTAATAAATTTCTTCAAAAAATGTATAGCCCTTGAAGTCAGCATCAAACATAATCGATGCCATTTGGCGACTGGTGTGACCACATGGAGACGGCGTTGGCAGCACCAGCTCACTATCTTCTGACAGTTGAATTTGTCGACTTGTAGATGAAAAAGCAGGGCAGATGTTAAATAAGCTGTTTGATGTTTCAGATAAAAATGTATGCTCAATCCCAGTTGCAAGCTGTTTTCAGTTTCAGTTTTAGATTTGCCTCTCCGCACCCTCAGTGCCACTCATGCATCTCTAACAACGTTTGACATTTGGCTATCACCACCAGACACAAATGAGTGACATGGCCTCAATGAATATGTCTTCCATCTGGTCGTATACCCAGAAATAGTTTTCCTCTGTTTCGCATCGCTGCTGCACACAGTCATGCAACTACCACTTTATGTTGCTGGTATTCGGCCAGAAGCCTTCAAATACACTGACCTGACATTGACACTTCTCCTAATATTTTGAAATTTCTTTCCGCCAGCCAGTAGACAGGCAGCCCCTTGTCAATTTGTCGCTTCAAAAATTGACATCGCTCCCATCGATAAACGAGTGGGAGGCGCCAAAATCAGTGCTGGCGTATCTAGAACATAGATATCTATTTATATATGGAAAATTGTTTTGTTCCACAGCTGGATATGATAGATATGGTTTGTTTTTTCCACAACTTTAGGTGGTATCGCTATGAACTTGATTTATTATCTGTGGTGTGAATTTGGGTGCCAGACAAATGGTGGCCTGAAGGTTTTGCAGTAAAACTTTCGGCGTGTCACTTTGACAAAAATTTACTAGATAAATGTGCATTTTTATAGATAATAATAAATCAACGGCTTAGTACCATTCATTGGCAATCAGTACTTATTCATGTTATCGGCTTCAACAGGCGATTGTGTTTAGTGGCAGATGACGAGATGGTTTGCTATTACGATAAAAGCGCTCCAAATGCCGCGGAAAATTGTTTTGTTTAACATGAAAATGGTTTTTATCTTCATTTAAAAAAAAAATTATGATCACATATGAAGTTTAACCTCTTGTGGACGGACATTTCCGAGAAACCATAAAAGTAGTGTTCACAAAAACCGGTGAGCATGAGTCCCATGAGTGGAACTTTGTTGAAATTACACTTCTGTTTGGCTTCAAACTGGCGCCAGACTAAACTGTAATATTTTAATTGCAGCACAGCAGATGCGTGCCCCAACTAGCCATGACAGTTCACTGCCATTGCAGTCTGTTTGAAAATGAAACAGCGAACGATTTCACAAGAAGTGCTTTGTATTTAGCTCTCTGGCAATTAACACGAGTGCCATAAAGAGGGCTATTTTTGTTTCGTTTGAGGAGCTTTTGTTTCACTGGCTTGTGTCCTCGTGAATAATTGGTTGTCCTCAACACTGTTCAGCACAAAAGAGAAAGACGTGAAAGGTTTCGTTGTTACTTTTGTCCAAAAAGTGAATAGCTAGGTGCACGCAGACTACAATCTGAAGGCTAGACATAGAATACACAAACGCATGTAATCAGCCAACTGTTTTTCCTTGCTGTAGTTACTTTTTATATTTTATTTTTTTTTTAATGTAGCAGCTACAACAATGAAACATTGTGTTGAGAGGGTATTTGAACTTTTCATTTTTCAGGCTATTGATGGAAATACTCTACGTTGGTTTTGGGGAAACGGATTCGGAGATCGGTACAAGAGGCTTTGTAAAGGGTTCTATTGTCCTTTCTGTTCTATTGTTATGTCGGTGTTGGAGGTTGTTTTGAACATACATTTAATGAACTCGCTCTTTTGTTTGATAAAAAGTTGAATAGACTACGTTGGAGAACTTTCAAAAACCAACACCAAATGGGAGACAAATTTTTGGGTACCTAAAAGGTCAAATTGAAGAACTTAGTTGAATAATGTTTCGGGGAGGAGAAAACTTTACTTATCCGCAGTATTTCGTGGGCAACATAGGTCATGGCTACGAACTATATGAATGTAGGAAGATAAGCCAAGGAAAAATGGGATTTTTGGACATTCTACTAGCTTTAACTTTTGCAGTTAATAGTCGTTAAAATAAAATCATATGAAAAACAATGGGCGACGGTAACAACTCCATAGTTTTACACGTCGCAGCTGAGCTCTTTCAAATGTCCAAACAAAATTTTAGTTATATAAGAATAATATTCGGGCTTGTACGCTACCATTTTCAGAAACCAACATTAGGTAATACGTATTTGAGCTAATGACAAATTAGTGTTGACGTTGGTGTCGGAGAATATCTTGGCGCACATCAATTGTAATTGGTATGTGTGTCGAAATTAGTCCAACAAGTGCTCCTACCGAAGAAGAAACAAAACACCAGCAATAAACTTGGCAAACACAATAAATAATTTCCCCCAAAAAAGACTACTTAGAAATAATTTCAAGTACAAATTTGAAAGGAACTGTACAACCAAGTAAATGTGCCCACTCAAAATTCTAGTTGTCCTTAGTGAAATAAATTTATCTGGGGTGGGATTCTGTAAGATGAAAACGTTCATGGGTTTTCGTTCAAACCAATGTTTTGCTTCATTTAACTTCGAAAACGAAAGAAAATTTCATTTGCGTGAAAGCAAAACTGCGAAAGATATTTCATCGACATTTTCGTTTTCTTTACTTCATGTAACTCCAAAAACGAAAGACATTTTCGTTTCATGCGAAAGGAATACAGCGAATGCTATTTTTTTGACGTTTCTTATTATTTTTTGTTGTTTGGTTGTTTAATTAGTGGTTGTGACTAATATTTATTTCACAAAAAAATATGCTGGCCAATTATTTATTAATAGCAACCGATAGTGAAAAGTTGAGTAAATTTAAGAACAATCCGAAAAAAACTCTTCGAGATTGTTCGAATTATCTTACACTGCCCGATGAAAGATTTGTTTATTAAATTGATGTGCATTGAAATTGACAGTTTTGTTTTCGGCCGGTGTTTGTAATCTGCCCATGTCAAAAAAAAAGTGAGATATTAAGTACAACATATACGTGCGTATAACAAACAGTACATTTACTAGACATTTTTCCATTGAGTAATTTTCTTTTTAAGGGCGAGTCATTTTAATTTAATATTTTACACAATTGTTAACATTTTTCCGCAGAGCAGAGTATTGTGTTGTGTATTTTTTGGGATACTTTTCCATCCACTCGATCATAATATTTTATTGCGTTTGTGTTGTTAATTAAATAAACACTTTGTATGTCGGTAATTTTTGATCGTACTTAATTTAATATTCGAATGTTCAGCTTTTGCTACGACCAAAATATCAACAAAAGAAATATTTATGTTAAAAGCGGTCAGCTGTTAGCCGTCAAAACAACATATTTGATGTATACAGCTTTTCAAACTGTAACACACCGTTTCTTAAACCCTTGCGAACGAGAAGAAGAAAACGAAAGCAGTTACATGAAGCAAATTTTCGCTTTCGCGTGATTTCTTTCGTTCGTTTCGTTGTTTACAGAATCCCACCCCTGGAGTCCGTTTTAGCTGATCGTAAGCAATAGATTGATCAGTAACGTCACTTTTCCTCTCTACCAGCGTCAACTGAAGAAACTGTTTTCGTGACCTATTCCACACTGAAAATAAAACCCTAGTATATTTCATACAACTGCGGATTTGGTTTAACAATTTTGTTTGTCAATATACGTCCAACAAAATGTTTCCATAAAATTTACAAAATTTTAATAAATTTTATCGTGCTTTAAAATTTTTGTTGTGATAAAAAAAAGCAAATTGTTATGGTAACAATAATTGTTTATTTGTGCATATGAATTCTGTTCATTTTGCGAAGAAATTTATTCATTTGGCCTTAAACTTTTTGATAAATTAACAAAAAAAAATTATTGTTTGTCATTTTTTTCAACAGCAAATATTATTAATATTACAGAAATAATCTGTCAGTACTACAGTTGTCTTTTTTTGAATATACAAATACATATAAGACTATAACTGATTATATCTATACAATTCTTCTCTCAGTTCCATAATTTTAATTTGTTGATTCAACAAATAAATTGTTGTGTGGATACCATTGGGTACTTATAAATGACACACAATACAAATAAGTTTAGCAATATTAAAGAAAAGGAACTTTAGAAATTACATTACATTATTTTTACTGAACAACATAGAAAATATTAAAATTAGAATAATAAAAAAGACTATTACTTTTAAGATATAATGACACCGAATGCCTTTATCTAACTTGAAAATAAAAAGATCCGCTACACCTTAATCACTGACAACGATGTAAATGTAGTCATCTCCTTTACTTTTTAAAATTTCGTCCTTTAGTTTCGAATAAAGAATCCGGGAACATAGCGTTAAGGTCAAATTTGATTTGTTTAATTTAATAAAATAAAATGATTATAAAACTCCTATATTACCAACTAGCAATTCTTACCAATTTATATCTAAAGGGTCGTGTACATGTTCTCCATTTTTCCTGTCCTCATCCATAAACAGATTTATTTGCTTTCAAAATGTTGAACTCACTTTTCTAGGGAATTTTTGTGCACATTAAAAAAATACTTTACTTTGCGTGTAAAATAATAAATGATGTAATCAAAAGCATTGTTTAGATTGTATTTTTTTTTTCAATTCAACACTCTGATGTCCCCGTGCAAAAATAACCTAAGTTCACTTAGTGTAGTTTTGAGATATGTGGACCTTCAGAATCCCCATTTCGTGCTATTATTTTTTAAATTTTAGTTATGCAAATAATCAAAAACCTTGGTAACAGAACTAAAATTGCAATAAGGATAAAACACAAAGCTGTTCGTTTTTCTTTTATTCAAAAAACTTCAAACGCCATTTCTCATGAAAAATGACATAAATGCACTTAGTATATTCTTGCACGGGGCCATCGATCTTGTGCTATTAATTGAACAAAATTTATGTCAAATCTGCAAACAAAAATGTTCATTTCAACAGAATGTTTGTAGTGTTTTTAATCTGTATTTTGTTTGGCTAACAAACATTTTGCATAAGTTTTGTCAAATTGTGATTTTTGGTTTTGTTTTAATGGATATAAGAAAAACTTTGTTAATTCAACAATAAAATTGTTCAATTGTAACAAGACCGATTTAATAAACTGAAAATTGTGTTTTGTTAATCTGACAAAGTAGTTTTGTTGTAAATGTTTTATCCGTTTGACAAAATATCATTCAAATTAATAAAACTTAAGTTGTATTGATAAATTTCGTTTATCATTAGAACAATTTTTTGTAGTTCAACAACACTATTTTTGTTGAAATTTTACAATCGAATTTTGCAATATTACCTGGTATGTTATTTTCAGTGAAGCCAGTAAAAAGAAAAACTGTTACGTAAGTCATCCTGCTGTCAGACTTACTAAACTGGTGTTTTAAATGTCCCAATGCTAAGGTGGATCTCCCGAACCTACTTTACCGAAGTAAGATCTTATTTGCAGCGGCTAAAGGCGGTTGCTAGGTGCTTTAATTGTCAACAACCTTATACTTTAGGCATTGAACATTGATTTTCACGATTTACTACAACAGTACAAGATCCAACTTTGCCTTGTGGCAAAACGAAATTTTTGTTCAGTAAAAGAATGTGGCAAAAGGCCTTTTTTATTATGCTCTGTATATAAAAAAGGCCTATATATATATATATAGAGCATAATTTTATTATGCATAATTTTATTATGCTCTGTATATAAAAAAGGCCTATATATATACAGAGCATAATAAAAATGGCCTTTTGCCACAGTCTTTTACTGAACAAAAATTTCGTTTCTATTCACTCGAGCCAGTGAATCACCCACATTAAGCAAGCAGGAAATACGCCAGACTATAGTTGGGGGAAAATCCAAATCTCCTGAAAGACGTTCATAAAGATTTTCAATTCCGCCCTCAATTTGCACGTCACTGGTGTGAGCGATTAAAGAAGTTTCGAAAAACGAGGTACAGGGTCATTTTGGAAAATAACGAAGCATACCCCTTTCGTAATTTTTACTTTTTTATCAACGTGAGTTTTAGACTAATAAAGTTGTTTGTGAATCATAGTGCTTTTTAAAAACTACGAAAAACCGCCCATTTAGGGGGGATATTTCAAAATGATTGCACGTATCCCCTCAGCTAATTTAATACCCTCTTTTTGGCTCAGGACTCAACGATCGGTTGGGGTCTGTGTCGATGAGTTATTCAGCCAATTGACAGTCACGGAAAATACGTTTATAGTTGGACACAACAAGGGAACTTGGGCAGGCGGCTTATATTTCTAAAATGTACTTAGTTGGTAGGAGCTATCTACAGCCCAATTCTAACCCATTTAGTCATCCAAAGCGTTTGTCAATAACTGAATGGTGATATTGGGGTGGTCCCATTCCCACCTCCATCCACTAAATTTTTTGTAGTTTGAAGGTTGAAGGATATCAAAAACTGGGTAATGTTGAAACTTAGCCCAGAGTGCAATATTTTCACTCAAATCCTACCACGATCTGAATTTACAAACGTACTTTTAAAAACTTGAACTATGAGACAAAGAAGCTCGTGCTGTTTCTCAGTGCTGAGAGACTGTTTCCGTTTCATGTGCCATTTCGAAAATAGCTCTATTTGTGCGCCTCACTCTCAAAAAAAGAGCAACACAGTCAATCACACAGCAGCCACAACCAGTAACATCTGCTCCGATATCTAATCAAGAAACTTTCTTAGGTAATAGTAGTCAAAACTATTCATCTTACTAATGGTATGCATGTTGGCGATGGTTAACCTTTTAAATAGTTTTTATATTTTATCTTGCTACTTAGAACAGGATAAAATAGCATTAAGTCATCGAATTCTTACTCGAATTCCACCAGAACTGTTTACAAAACTGAACTTAAATCAAGTTTTAACGTAGACTTTTCCAATTTTAAAACTTAACCCTAGAAAGATAATCCACGTCCACGAGACGTATGGCGCGGGACAATTGTGTGATAACTTTTAAATTCTAAACCGCAGCGCGTTGACTGTCTCAACTATATATAAAAAATTCATTAATTTATTTTTTTTGAATAGTATCTATATAATTAAATAAATTTATTATAAATAATAAGAAGTTCATATGTTTAATTAAATACACTAATTGGCGTATGAGACGTATGATTTTCTTTTACGCTCTTTATTTTATGATTATCTTTCTAGGGTTAATAAAATTGATTGCAAAAATTATTGAGAAGAATTTCTTCATCAATGCTTTAGAAGTTATGTCGCAGTTGACAATCCAACAATGGACAGCATCAACTGACTGACAATATTTCTACTTCAATTGAATAAGGCAGCTATTAAATCGAAAGACGCAAATAATCTTATCCACAATTTCGTCAGAGTACTTCGTCCAGTGAAAAAGTCGACATTTCGATGTGCCAAATCTGTCGACAAAAACAGCTCCTTTGAATTTCAAACATCGGAGATTATTAATCAGTATTATTACGTGGTGCTCATAGACAGCACTTGAAATAATTCACCCTCCTAATGTATTCGCAAACGATGGTTGACAAAGTGTGTTGAAGTGAGACAACCCCCCGGTAAATAAGATGCCGGACATGCTTCATTACCCTCCAAGTTCGTCACTCTCTACCGTAATTGACATGAACAAATATTCATTCAAGTACCTAGTCCTTATTTGTTGATGATAACTTGTGAATTGAACTTTGACACACAAAGAAGCAATTAATAATAATTAGCGTCCTGCAAAAGATTTTTCCGTTGAGAGTCCTTTAGCGCGACGTTCATACTTGATTTTGTTATATTTTGTTTCGTTATATATAGAAAGGAGCATTGTGTGGACGGATTATAATTTCAGACTTGTTGGGGTTTTTTTAGAAAACACGTGGTTATATAATAGTCTGTTTTAAAGGGGTCGAGATGATGCCATTTTCGATTTAACTTCATTACAGAAATGGGAAGCTATATACATTCGAAAGGATTCAAAGATGCTTGCAAAGGTGTAAATTCAGCACTTGAATTATTGTTAGTTGTAGTCCGCTGGAAATGTTTATCCATGCAGTGAGTTTACTCTTGTCCTGTAGTCAAATGATTATTGGAAAAGCAACGTCCTCTTGTAGTTGTTACTTTAAAGTATTTATTTCATCGAAAGGCAGTTATAAAATTTACAAAAAGAGCCAGTCTTAAAAAGAAGAGCAAAAGTAAACAAAACTCCTTATCAAATCAGTCCTGTATTTGATAAAGAGTTCATATCTTAACTATTATAAGTGTGAAAAACTTAGTAATCTCCTAGAGAAACATCTGAAATTCCAATAAATTTCTAAACCACTTTCCTTCAAATCATTTTTCACGCTGAAATGTCAAAAAATTAATGCGACGGACAATTAAAACCAAGTGAAATTGTTGTGAGATTTTAGTACCACCACCTACAACTAAGTTTTCGAAGTTCACTGCGCGTACTGACTAGTGAAATTTTCATGTGGAAAGTTAATTTTGACATTTCGCAGTTAAAAATTTATATGAAAAATTGGATTTCACGTGAACTGCGTAAGGCTTGAGTTCTTAATTTTATCAATTGCAAGCGTATACATGTGGATTTCCACGCCTTTTGTACAAATATGAATAAAACGTGACACGAAACCAAATATTCGCTCCAGTGTTTTTCAAAAAACTGTCCTCATTCAAAGCAATGCAAGAAACTTGTTTTATTGCCTAACGGCATTCCGATTCTAGGAAATTATTGTAGTCTGAAGTATTAGGGGAAATCCCTTTTTATACATAAACCATTGAAAAACTGATAATGGATTTTTTTTAAGTTCCAAGTCTCACCGTGTCGATTATGTTCATAATGCATTCATTATCTACATGGGACTCAAAATAGTACGACGTCTATTAATACAATGTATATCAGCTATAAAAAGAATGCTCTAAAAGAATTATTATTGTTTTTGATTAAACATATACAAGTGATGTTCATTGTTTGTCCGTTGTGTACGATGTTCATATGGCATTATTTTTTTTATTTATTTGTTTATTTATTTATTTATTTTTTTATTTGAAGGCTTGCATTTTAAGATACAATATCTTATAAACTAATACAAGCTTAAGTTTTAGAACGATTTAGGCTACTTAAAAATTAAAAAAAAGAGATTCCAATACATTTTATTAAGCTTAACAAACAATTTAAAAAAAAAGGAAAATTCATTCCTCTTTAATATTCTTAATTAACATTACAATTATATAAAAAGAATTAAAAGAAGCCAGGAAAACTCCATTATATTAATCTACATAGATAAATATTAAGCTTTGGTTAACACAACATATAACACAAGGAAAATTAAACAAAACCACAATGATTATTGAAACGATAAATGTATCGCAAGTTCTTTTTTAAAACACTCGATATCCCCGATTCGTCTAATTTTACGTGGTAGAGAGTTTCATAACCGAGTGGCACTTACAAAAAACTGACGTTCAGAGGTTAATCAAAAGAATCTGAATTATGTAAGTTGTTGCGATCTACATGGTGAGCACAGTTGCAATCTGTTTTAAAGATAGCAGGGTTGATGTGACTGCATTATCCTGAACAATAAGCTCAAAGTCGGATATCGGATGAGATTGTCAAATGAAAGGTTGTATATGGATTTTGCGAAAATCGATATCCCGTCATATCTTTTCAGACCGTATATATATCTAGCAATATTATTGTATGCTACATTAAGTTTTCTCCCACTATTGAAGTTCCACTTGCCATATATTTCACATCCATATGTCAATATAGGAATTGCGAGTGTTTTAGCAAGCATTAGTCTGGTTTTCTGTGGTTTTCTGTCCACAGAGTACGGAATACTCCATAAACTTTCCCCACTACTGAATTAATGTGAGTGCTCCAAGTAAGATTCCGGTTAAACACCATTTCTAAGTTCTTTGCAGTCTCAACATATTCTAGTGCAGCACCGTCGAGTAGGATTTGCAAGAAAGTATGAAGGATCTACATGCTTTTGGGAAATAATAAGACATTTCGACTTATTCGGCTTTAAATAGAGACCATTGCATTGAGCATGAAATAAAATTTTACCTAAGTCCTCATTTATATTATAGACACAATCTTCAATTAGTCCAACCGGGCAACTTTTGTACATTTGGACATCATCTGCATACATTTGAATAGAGATTTCATTTACCGTTTGAGAAAGCTTATTTACGTATAGAGAAAATAAAAGCGGACCAAGCATTGAGCCCTGTGGAATGCCTCTAGAACTAGGAAGGAAATTCGAAAGAGTACCATTTACCATGACAACTTGCTTTCTTCCAATTAGGTATGAGTTAATCAGTTTTGTGGCGGAATTTGAAAAGTTGAACAGCATTGACAGTTTTTTACAAATATTTTCATGGTCAACTGTGTCAAAAGCTTTGGAAAAATCCAACAATACCAAAAATGTTGCTTTTCCATCATCTAAAGCGCCTCTTATGTCTTCAATAATATTTATAAGTGCTGTGGAACAACCATGTTGTTTCCTGAAACCGAATTGCTTCGTTGATAAAAAATCTGGCCTTTGAAGAAAACAATTGATCTGCTTTCGAACAATTTTTTCAAATACCTTTGATAAATATGGTAGTATTGAAATGGGCCTGAAGTCATTACTACTTGGACTTTTTGCTACAGGTATTACCTCTGCTGTTTTCCATTGATCAGGATATACACCAGTTGTCAGAATTGTGTTGAAAATGTGCGTTATATAAGGCAGCAAGATAGGCAGAAGGCCATGATGAACTTTGGGTGTATGCCATCTAATCCCACAGCTTTTGACTTTATGGTTAAAAAACTCTCCACAACGTCTGTGCTCTCTGCTCTAGAGAAGCAAAAAGTATTGAACCGTTCACTTTGTAAGTCAGAATTGCGAGGAATAATTGCGTACTAATTGCAGAACATCTGTCATGGTAGGTACCATCCAATGCAACTGTCACTTTTATTTGCATTTTCATTCTACCCTGTCAGCTTGAGTATACGCTGCAGAAATCTTTTTATGTAAGCAGATTTTCTTCTGATTATTTTTGCACAAAAGAATGTAAACATTTCTCTAATGTATTTAATAAATCCTATCAGCAGAAGTTCGAAATCTTAACGTCACTCCGCTGTACTAATAACAAATTTGAGTCTTGACTTTAAATTTACGGGAGCTCACAATTGCGAAATTTGCATGGAAAATATATCCACTGTGAAGTAGTAAAATTTAAAGTCGAAACTAAAAATGTTTATTGGTAAGACCCAGTGTCACTACCACCCCAAACATGTTAACATTCAGTTTCTTAGTATTAAAAAATATAAAAGGAACATTTGGCATTCATCTCAGCAATAAGAAGTTTCATCTTCCTCTGAAAAAGTTAAAAGAAAAAATTTCAAGTGAAAGTTTGTTACATTGTCAACAAAACATTAATTCAACCGACTAAGCAGTCTGTGTGCATTTATGTGATAATAAAGCTAAAGATCAATACAAATATTGATAAGGCAAATCCTATATAAGCCTGAAGATGCACAATTAGATTACAGTGAAGAAAGTGATCTTCAAACATATTCATCGATCGTATACAAATTGAAACACGCGATGAGTCCACTTTTAAGCGGGATTTTTATTATTTTTATTTTGGCAAAAGTGCAGCATTCAGTCGGTAATAATAATGCTTATGTTAAGAGTGTTAAAAAAAATACGATGCGGTCTATCTAAAGCATTAATTTATGTTAATCGATCCAAAGTCCGCTCACCAAATCTCTGTGTCAGAAATTGAGGAACTATTATCAAATTTACGTACCACACAAAAAATTATTAACAAAGCATCACAAATCGAATAACACATCGCTGAATGTCATCACTTAAGTGATTTGAATTATGAAATTGGGTTGGTTGATTGAGACAATGGATTTGAAATCATATCTTTAGTGTTTATATTTTCTGTGTTTTACGTGCATTACGGAGAATTATCAGTGAAATTTACTCAAGTGATGTGATAAAGTATGATCAAAACGTCGTTTACAGGAGCAGTGTTACCCTGCGGTGGACTTTCTCACATTTACTGGCAATTAATTATGTTATGAAAAAAGCTTCGAAGTTATGAGAATTATAAAATTTCTTCAAATTACCTAATAAAAATGAGATCGTATTTTTTTGCAGAAGCAAACTGACGATCGAATGCAACTGTCACTTTCCCTGTCAGCTTGACACTACGTATTATACCCACGGATGCCATTGGAAAATAAAATTGTTTACCGAAATTAAAAAAAAAAACGACCAAACGCAGTAAAAAGTCACCAAATTACTCTTGTCAAAATTAAATGAAGAAAATGAGTGCATTCAGTCATCGTGCATGGGTAATGTAGTGCAGTGCGCTTACCTAAACACATTTTATGCATCATTTACATTTTTCTGATGAAAGAAAATCACACTCCATTCATTCAATTTTATGAGAACATGAAAATTAAAGTTCGTGTTTTTCTTTTTTTCATTTCTTCAGAAAAAGCGGTGTAGTAAGAACTGACCAAGCATAATTCACGTATTTTGGAAGAAAGTAATTATGGTTTACTGTCACTTGGGAAAGATTGCTTCGTTGGTGGCTGCTAGAAACGAAAGAGACACAATACTGTTTGCGTAAACGCACAAGCGAGAAATCAAATTGTGAACTAAAAACGTTTAGTTTAGTCTTTTCACACATTCTTCTTTGTGGCCGCCTTTTTATTTAGCAAATTAAACAACTAATAAAACGTTGGTTAGGTGTCGATATAGCAACAGAAATTCTTTGGAAACCAATACCAAAATACTAAATTAGCCAAAGGGCATGTGTGCAAATGATTTTGGTGAAGCAAAGGTATTAAATACAAATTTAAGTTATCAAACTTCAATAAACATTTTCGATTGAACTTATAGCTTAAATGTCATCATAGCTTTACTTAGCCTTGTTCTAATTAAAATTGTCAGTAATTTTCCATTTGCTTATCGGCGGGAAAAATATAATAAATTCTTCTACAATGAAAAACAAGATTACCCTAAATTCATCGAAAGAAACTAGTTAAACAATTTCGGTATATGTACTGTGAAAAATTAGTTCATCCTTCGTCAACCAACAAAAAGTTTTAAACGACTTCCAAAACTGAATAGATTTCCTTTTTTTGCAGGATACAAATGGGTAGCAGTGAAACCAGGTGATCCCTTGCCTAACGATACTATTATCTTGGATCAGTCTTTAAATACAGTGGTTGGTCGAGCGCAACACTTCAATTTGCTATTGCCAGCTGAAGTGTACAATAGCTCATATGGCCGTGTTTTCCGTTGTGACAAAGAAATAATCAAACACCAGTTAGAAGTTTTAGTAGCAGCATCAGACGATTGTAACTGGGAAGAGTTTGACCGTTACGATGATATCCCAGAGAACATCGTACGAGCTGGATACAATTGGAACGCTGAACCAATATTTGTAGGAAAAACAACTTATAATCATGGGTATAGCGGAGACCATCATCGTGTTGCTTCAATATATCTGACTACACAAAATTTTAGAAGATGGAAAGATCACCAGGATACGTACGGATATTCATTGATTTGCGACGACAGGAAGGAGTGGCTTGACACCTCAGCTTTGAATATTCCAAATAACACAATCTCTGGTGGTAAATCCAGAGACGGCAATGATATTTTTGTGGCTCGATTGTTGAAGGGTTGTGACATAGTATCTGGACAAGTAATACCACATTTGGGTGTAGCAACGGCAGTAGATCCAAATAATGGACATGAAATAATACAGTCTGTCTACTGTCAAGTTTTAGTTGGCAATCCAAATGACTACAGCTGGATACTGGCGGGTGATGGCGAAATTCCAGATTATGCTGTTGTTGCAACAAAAATTAAGAATGACTTGTTTTACGTGGCAAGATTTGACAAAGAGTTGGGCTTCATCAAGCACGACAGTTTGTCGAGGGAGTACGAAGTACTGGTGAGGAACGTTGAGTAAGCTAAAAGATGTATAATTTAGTAATAAAGGAGTTTTTACTGCTGATCTAAGTTTTGGTGGGTTTTTTTTTGGTATAGCTGTTGGGGCAGCTTTGATTTTATTTACTGTCAGTAGCTGTCATAACCGATAAGCCATAGTCAGTAAGTGCCGCGTGATCGAAAGATATTATTTTATTGAAATTGGAGAGTTCGTTGCAATAAATTAAATTCCCCAAAGAAAGAAAATAAAACTATTTCTCCTGTGAGAACATAAAATCCGCACCCGTGAATACCGTTCCTTAGAAAGTTTGCATGACTTCCTTGTATTTATTTTCTTTTCTTGTATTACCGCAAGCCTTCGCTTTACGTTCGCATTTTGTTCTTCCGCGTGGGTTTTGGCGAACATATTTCATATAATCAGATGAACTCGATGGCGAGCTATATATTCTTTTGTGGGACTTGGAGTGAATGGAATTCCGCCTGGGGGCGGATCACATATGGCTATGAACATCTGGAGGTGGCCATTTTCGAAATTTTTGATGACAGAAATAAGCTATTTCCTGGATATTTTTTTTTTTATATTCGGCAAATTTTAAAGGAATTAAAGAAAGGAAAGGAAATATTTTTAAAGTAAGGTTACGAAAGGAAACTAATCAACAGATGTAGGTAGATTTATGATGATTCGTCAAATCACACTAAACAGCACTGTGTACAAGTAACAGTCATTGGCATCTCTCTTCTTTGTTTGCAAATTGTGGAAAATTATGGGAATTTTAAGACAATGCGGAAGGAAAAACAAATTTCTATGGCGTAGAACACTGCAAAAAAGAAATGTAAGCAGAGGCAGAATAAAAATAAATTCTGCTCGATCGGCTGACAAAAAACTATTTATTAAACGGTATAAAAATTTCATACGGCATCTTGCGGAATTGAATAGTGAGCAAAGGTCTATCTAGATCTAGACTAAAGAATGAGACAAAATTTGTCGGGCTTATACAGAAGCGAATGACGCACAGTTCGTTTTGTGGTATTAAGTGATTCAGCGTTTTTAATGAACCTGTCAAAGTGAAATCAAACTTAAAGAAAAAGCTCCTTAAAGCAAATATAAATGAAGGTATGATAACTTTTCAGAGAGTGGCGGTAATAACTCAATTTTGCTCTGATCGATTAAGTTTAAAAATGACGAAAAAAAACTCTAATAGAACTAGATTTACTTGTGTCTGCCTAGAGATGGTTCAAGCCAGCAAGGCAATCTGCTAAAAAGTGTGGCGCCGCAATATAAAAACATGGTCCACCTATGAGCTTTCTTTCAGCTTCTCACATTCGTCCGTTTAAATGGGCAATTTTGTCTACAAATGGAAAGGATATACAATTTTAGGCCGGTACTGTATTGATTGACTGACTTAAGAGTCGTTTTAAGGAGAACTTATATTCCAAAGAAATGAGACGCAGTAAATGAAAGAGCCTCACACTCCCTTATCGATGTATTGAACCAGCCAGCCAGCTTTATAGGTCTTTTCGAAAATAGAGATTGTTTTCAGAAAAATTTTTCTGAGTGCACAGAGAAGAAGATATAACAACCACAGTGAATGGACGGCGACCACCTGACCTAACTCCAAACCCCCTTCTAATCGATTTGGCTTGCTAAATCCCTTCAATTATGCAAAGCGGCACTGGAATACAATCCATTTTCTTGTATGTGCTTGGAATATACAAGCAACACAATCGCATGTATATTGTATTTGAAGAAGACACCGCACAAGCTGGAAAAACAACGCTATCCTTACAGTATCCTTGCTGCTCCTAATGGTTCATGCAATTCCATTAAAAATGCATTCTAAAGAGAAGGACGACATCACAGCCTGAAATCCCTTTTGCTCATATTTTTCTCTTAAGATGTGAAACATGTGCAATCAAAGCAGAACAACTCAGGTTAAGTGGGTAAATATGTCTAACGTCTTACAAAAGGAAAGACGATAAATTGGAAAGTAATACTTTTTGCTGAATGTAACCATCTGTGATATCTTCATCTTGCTGCGAGTTTATCCCATGCAGGAGGTGGACTTTTTTTTTGTGTTAAAATTGAATTTAAAAGGCCATGTACTTTGGAATTGTGTTTTTTTTTTTTGGCTTATGACATGGAGAGTCATCCTACCGGTTGAATATTAAATTTTTGCTGCTACAAATACAACTAATAGCGCACTGATGAATTTGAGCTTCATAAACGTTTTCGAAGACTCTCAAAAATACGAGAACTAATTTGGGAACTGTTTTGTGTCCAGCCAGGTGTCAGAAATTCGATTCCCGGAAAACCACGAATATTTCCAATACTAATTTGAGAACCAAAATCAGCTACAATCAATGCGCAAACCTCGTAAAAAAAAAGAACAAACTATATGAGAAGTAGTAGAAGGCCTAGCCCTATTGAGCAAAATTTAAACTTTCAAAGTTAAGCTTAGTACGCTGCTCGAGCTAAATTTTCGCTCCCATACAAAAAATTATCTCCAAAATTTAGCTGAAATAAATCCAAGAAAAAACCTAAATTCCACCTTAAGGTTTTTTTCACTGTGCCACCTCTCGGGAACATCTGACAAAGAAAGTATACCTGTCATGAAAGAGCTTTCAATTGGCCGTTTGGACTTAGCATAAAATTGTAGATCCCTTCCATTCGTCGCAAAAATTAAAACTCACACAAGACGAATAGTTGTGAGAAGCTAGGCCCAGGGTCCCTACGGACCTGTTGCGCCAACTATTTATTTATTTTATTTATTAATTTATTTATTTATTATTATTATTAAATCCAACGAACCCATTTAGCTGAGCGGTATGCAGCTCGAGCTAAATAATCAAACTTTTGTTTCAGAATGTCTGTCAAAATTTTGCGTGGCCATTTAATGCGTCGGAACATTTTCTCAAGCTAAATTTTGACAGGTCGTTGTGTTTTGTTGTCCTGTTGCAGTGAAGTATGCAAGGATGAACATTTTTAATTATTACATGGACGAGAAGTGCATAGAATCAGAAATAGAGAGAATTAAATTTTTAAAAGAAGTTTTTTCAAAGAACAGCTTCTTTGACACTTATCCACGGCGTGGGTTATGTCAAAATTTAGCTATGTCTGTTTGGAGAGAAAAGTTGGAAAGCAGATACAATTTAGTTTAGCTTGAGCAGCGTACTAAGTATCACTGGGCAAAAATTCACTGTGTCTTTTAAATTGAGTTCCATGTTGATCAAAAAATCGTCATCATTGCCTTCAATCTTTGCTGAATTGATGGGCAGCAACTATAAATGCAAACACCTTGCTAATTGATGCAAGATCTACTGTAAGACTTATCAGAAAGGAGCTTTAGTTTGTTTCAGAGCATAATATTTTTTAAGAAAACTGTATAAAAGGAAAAAGTTCTTACCTATTGCTGGATTTCAAAATCAGTAGAAAACACAGAGCCAGTGTTGGGATTCCGTAATAAAACGAAACGAAACACACTTTTGCATTGTTGTCATTCAAGAAACGAAAATAATAATGCTACAAGCAAACATGCATGACTCCTTCTTGTCATTCGCAAAGTTTTCACAGAACTGTGCTATTTGAATTGCATACTTTTAGAATAACGAACTTATGCAGTTTGAAAACTCTGTTTTTTGAGAGCTCCTCAATGGACCTCTAATATAGACCTTCGAAGCAAGAGGGTAGGATTCGCTACTATACTGAATTGGAAAGTAGTTTCAAATTTTATTTATATATTTATGTATATAACTTAATACCTGGCGAAAGCGATTTTGTTCCTATTCGTTGCTTAGGACTGACAGTCTAAAGCGAAGGTAGCTTGTGCTCTGTTCTTGCTTTTTTTTTTCATTTATATACTTGCAATAAATAATAAAAATATAATATCGTTTGGTAGAAACGTAGTTAAAACTACTAGGCCCCAGTTTTAAGAACGCTAACGAGACCTACAGACAAAAAGAGGAGATTGAATTGAAGTCCAAAACCAACTTGAGATATTAGAAAATCCCTGAATATATAAGTTGGTGTCGGTGCTAATAAAGGATAATTCTCAGGAGCGCTCTTTAAAATTAACTGCTAAGGATTTAAGGGGGCAATGAACTTTCTCATTATATTTTCAATTAATTTGACATTTAACACACTTAACATTTATGAATTGAATATGCAAGGAACATATTGCTTTATCAAAACATCTAGGAACCCAAGTTCATTCGTGTCCTTTCACTCCACTCGCTTCATCTTCTGTTTCTTCTGACCCGCTGGCTCATGCGGGCATTCAATTCCATTTTCTCTTTTAAACGAAAATATTTTTAGCTAAGTATTTGCTACAAAAAAAAGTTTTCTTCATTACACCTTGCACTACTTAAATTTGACATTTTTTATCAGAAAGCTAGAACCTGTTTCTTTTCCATAAAAAAAAAATATGTATCGATAGGTATACGAAAAAATTGCTGTTTTATTTTTAATCTTCCTTTATTCCTTAGGATATTTTACTTTTAAATAATTAGTTTTTAAAGTAATATATAGGAATATATAGAGTAACTTTAAAAAAGTTTTACTAAAAGCCTTTTTTTACTTTTAAATAATTAGTTTTTAAAGTAATATATAGGAATATATAGAGTAACTTTAAAAAAGTTTTACTAAAAGCCTTTGTACATTTATGATATCTTTGTTCGTTATATTAATGAAGATGTTGCGGGTTAAAATTGTTCACTAAAAGCTAAATTCAAAAACAAATAATATATGTTTCTTTTATAGGATAAATAAATAGTGTATAAAGTAACTCTATTATTAGTTACAACAGGTTTAAAAAAGTTTTCCAAAAATCCTTACTGCGTTGAGTTTATAATGTAATTTGCAACCGTACATGTTTTATTATTAAGCTCCTTTAACATTGTGAAGCTAGGGCTAAATTTTGTGCAATTGCCGCAAGATTTACTTTGCCAGTAAGATATTTGTGACCGACTGATTATGTAAACAGTTTTTCGATATTTTTTTATGAAACCTAAGTTACTAAATAGTCGTTTGCAATCGCAGCGTTCGCATGAGGCAGGCAAAGAATATTTAAAACAAAGTTCTATATGTTATAAAACGGTTTTTCATCATTTTGTAATCCAGAAGATTTCCCCGAAAAGTATCTGGCTCCGTTTGTTTTAGAATTTGTTAAACACTAAAATTCGACAATCATCATAAATTTTTTGCGTTTCTTCTCCATTGTCCTTACATCGGGGAAAAAGTTTTGTCAGCGGTAATAATGATGGAAAATTTGATCCTCGTAAGGCAATCTATTGCATTCTTTGGCGTAAAAATGTGCAGAATTTCAAGTATTTTGTCCGAAAAGTCATACCTTTGGCCCAAATTATAACAAGCAACTTGTAAAAGCTGGCGGCAACCGTCTTTAAACTCAGCAATCATTTGCGGGTCTCTTCTTTTTTGTTCTGGATTGAGGATTTGTATGTTTGTTTAAAATTGATTATACCTTTTCTAAAACTGAAGATCCTAAGTAAATTTGGCTATCCTGCAGTTGATAAGACGATAAATATGGATTAATGTCAGTTAAGTTGCAGCTATTAATATAGCGACTTTCCAGAACGGAGGAAAGAAGTTGCTTACATATTTCATGTGTGCACCACTAGTTGTTTGGTCACCTGGCAAAAATAATTCTAAACAAATGTAAAAGGCACTCAAAGAGCGCTCTATATAAATGAGATAAAATTATGTTTGAACCAGAAGTCAGTTTACATCTGAATTAAATGATAGCCTTTTTTAAATTCGTTGTTTTTAGTTGTTGAAATTGTACAGGCGGAGCCTTTTCTGCCTGCTCTTTGGGAAAATTGCCTTGATTTTACGCGTTCGTACAATTAAATTCCCGTGGACAACGATTGTGAAGCGAAATAACAATTATAGTTAAAAAAATGTAACCGATGTCTTTGATTAGGCGATAGAGAGCGAATGAAGACGACGTAGCGAAAAAAATTTAACGACCAGTACAATGGTTGAACAAAGAGTGATATTTTATTTAAGTTTTAGTACAATGCTCTTAGTACAAAATGTAATTAAAAAAGATGGAGAACATTATTTGATTGGCGGCAAATTTGAAATCATGTTTAAATGGTATAATGTTGTACAATGTAATTTTCATACATTAATTGAATTGAATGTAAACGGTAAGTTAAACTAAATTTGAATTATGTGATATCTTCTTGAGCACCAACAGAAACCATATTTCGTTGATGGACTTCAAAGTATAGCGTCATTATTTAAGATTTCGTAAAAAACTATTATGAAACACGATTGAAAAAAGTAATTAAAAAAAGTGTTAAATTTTGGAGAACCACAGAAAATAAGTTTTACTTGCGGATCCTGCAAAACTCTGTTCGCACTTGAATGTTTTTCCTGAATGTTAATATCGCCAACAAAAAGTATAAGTACTTTCCCACTGCTCCAGAATTCTATTTGCAACTTGGTGCAATGAAGGCCATCGCGTCTGTGAGGGCCTCAATATTGAATGTCCAACAGCTTCTCAAATTTATTTATAAAATTTGCAAATTATCATACATTTTGCGTATTTGATAATGGGTTGCTATCATACATCATACAAGACCTGAAATTGTCATACAGTTAGCATTATTATCATACGGTTGGTAGCGCTGGCTGGCAATAACTCAAAAAGTCAACCGCAGCACTTTTTTTTAACGTACCTACTTCAAGTAGCGACGGTTTTTTAAACCTGTTACATTCCTCATAGATAGCGCCGTAAAGAGAATATGTTTTGTATAGAAAAATTCACTTTAAATACATTTGCCCTTCAAATTTAATAGATTAAAGCTCTCACACAGCGCTATAATGTACTTAACTATCGGCAAGGACGAAATGCTTTCCATTCCGTTGACCCAATACCGTCTTAAAAGTCTCCCCTGTGTTCAACACTTTCCAATTAACATAGATAAGCAAGATGTGAGAAACACTGTGATTTTCGCCGACGAACCAATTTCCACAGAATTAACCCCCCAGGTATACTCCATGGCAGATTCAAGGTCTTCCTCGAAGGAAGCACCCTCATATGGTTACTGAAACATCAAAATCCATACAAAGCCCCACATTGCATTTTCATAAGGAAAAATGATTACAAAGAGTGTGATATTTGGTATACCCAAGGATGCTGTAAAGTGTGTTTGGCAAAATAATTAGTAAAACAAATTGATGCTCACTTTGCGCTATGATTGTAGTTAACGGGAAGCTGGATGCAGTTCCAAGCTGATTAAACTCGATTTAGATGTGAATGCAAATTAATGCGCACTGGGAAGACGTTGAAGAGGAAAGCACAGCGAGTTGAACTCCACTAAAAGAAAGTTTTCCACAAAATACACTTAACCACTTGAATTTTTATTTTAAGAACTTATACTTTTTTATGAGCACCCAATTCACTGAAATACGTTTTCGGAAAGTCGCATGTACAATTTTTTTCTTTTTTTCTTTTAATTACAAAATAGAAAGTAAATCTATTCCACCCGGCGGACTAATAATTCGCGGCACTTCCTTGGGACATCCATTAGACGCACAAAACTAACACGAATTTAAGTGAACGTTCGCGTTCGTTGCACTCGGTAGACCGAAACCAACTGAAACCTGCCCATTCGAGATGCGGCTGGATATTGCGAATTTTGGGAAGCATCCCCAAAGTCATAGGCACCGAAGAAGCAACTGATAAAAGAACTGAGACTACCGCTAGACACATTCGGCCATGGTGTACCCAGCGAAAGGGGGCTATTTTCGCTAAGCTCTCTTAAGCTGGCGCATGCTTTCTGCGGGTGGTAAGAGAAATTATATTTTCCTATCTAAGGGATGCGACTATTGCGGTTTGTTTATTCAACAAAACTAGCAGATTGTTGCGTTGTGCTGAAGAATGAACCAACGGTTAGTATTTTTGTTATTGTCCCGGCAGAATCATGTTAACGTTCCACGTGGATCTCTGGGGTTATATACTTATGCGCTCGTATAATGTCGGGCATATGGTTGGAATTTCATGAATGGAAACTGTTTAATGGGAATTATTGTTGAATTTCATTGAAGAGAACTAAGCGAAAAGTTTATGCTGTGAATATGGTTTGGTGGGGTAGTTGAATATTTACATGGGAATAGACGACATAAGATTTACAGAACATTCGCAAGGAAGTCAGTGGCTGATAACTGTGGGTCAGGATAGCACTTTGTCGGAAATGTGGTGGGACTCGTAGGTTCTATGATTTTGTAGATACCTTCTTATAATGGGAGTTAAATTAAAGACAAGTGGTCCTAGAACGCTGACAGCTAACGATTTGGTTGTGGAGTTTTAAAATCAGGAATTATGTTGATACACACTTAGGCTGAAAGCAAGTAATTGAAGTTGCTAAGAAAGCATTAGCCCTGGCAGCAGAAGAACGTCTGGCGGTAGTGAAATTTAGATTGATACTTAAAAGGAAATTGTCATTTGTTTCAAACTACTTAGTTACAATTTTAAGGTTTCCCTTCCATTTGTCCCATAAATATAATAGTGGCTGTGAGAAGCTGCGCAAGAAGTTTGCTTACATCTCTTGCCATATTGTTGATGTTTTATTTGCCAACAACCATATCACAGCTATTTTTCTCAGCGACTTTATCATTTAAATAGTACTAGAGCACACATTTGCCATCGTGTATTGGAAGGCTCCGAACAGGAAGTCTTAGGGTGTTCAATTTCATTAGAGGAGACGTTTGTATGTGTAGCGCTTAAGTAGCTTTTACGGAAGTAAGCGGAATGTTAACTTATCGGCTGATGGTCCTTAACTCTTATTCACAGTCTACTTCTTATGACGAATCCGGATCCTTACACATGCAATATTTCAAGGCAGCTGTATCAAATATGGTAAATTTGTATTTGCATGCCTTTTTAAAGTGGCTCCTTTTATAAAAAACGCGAGAAAAAACGTGTCAAAAAACACGTCAAGAATCGCGTCAAGAAACTAGTGAAAAAGTGCGTCAAAAAACGCGTGGGAAAACGCGTGAAAAAGCGCGTCAAAAAACGAACGAAATATCGCGTCAAAAAACCCACGAAAAAAAAACACTCCAAAAAGCGCGTCATAAAACGCGAAAAAACGAACAAAAAAACCCGCCAAAAAAGAAACGAAAAACTGCGTCAAAAAACGCACGAAAAAAACACTTCAAAAAGCGCGTCAAAAATCGCGTCAAAAAACGCGCCATAAAGTGCGTCAAAAAACGCGCGAAAAAACGAACAAAAAAACATGTCAAAAAAAAACGTGGAGTCAAAAAATGCATAAAAAAACGCTTCATAAGAAACGCGCAAAAAAGCGGGTCAAAAAACGAATCAAAAGAGGAACGAAAAAACGCGTCAAAAAACGTCCTAAAAAAACGAACAAAAAACGCGCCAAAAAACGAGTCAAAAAATGCCCAAGAAAACCCGTCATAAAAAACGCGCTAAAAAACAAACAAAAACGAAAAATGGGTTAAAAAAACGAGCGAAAAAACGCGTCAAGAGCACACATAAAAACGCGTCAAAACCCGCGAACAAACACGTCTAAAAAACCGCGAAAAAACGCGTCAAAAAACGCCCAAAAAACACTTCAAAAACCGAGTCAAAAAACGAACGAAAAAAACACTTAAAAAAGCGCGTCATAAAACGCGTCAAAGAACGCACGAAAAAACGCCCAAAAAACACTTCAAAAAGCGCGAAAAAAACAAACAAAATCGTCTCAAAACACGCGCCAAAAAAACGAATCAAAAAACGAGCGAAAAAATGCGTCAAAAAAAGGGTAAAAAAAGCACGAAAAAACGTGGATCTAATAAAAAAATCGAACAACTATATTTTTTAAAAGTAGCGAAAATGTTCAACCTGGAACTAAGAAAAACTAATATTTACAACACAGCCCAACACTCGATATTCAAATGAGGATCCACCTCATGATACCTGACATCCGGCCTAAACCGGAAGTGTAGGCTGGTTTATTTTAGTATGCGTGAGCCCCTTTGTTTAACATGGTCACAAATACATGAATTCAAACTGGGCTACATCCAAGGTCAAATAAATCTTGTAGGCAATCCCTCTTCTTTGACTGAAGCTGTCAGTCTATTAAGTACCTGGTTTATGCTTTAAATATGTCCGAGTTGCTCATGCGAAATATGTGTCATCCTGAACATTTACGAAACCGATTTAGTATAGTGACTTCATCTGCCTACATCCCCGCTGTGACAGGCCCCTCTTGGACATCTGGTAGGCAATCATTCAGCCAGTCATTTCTGATATAGCATTACGCTGCAGCCATTTAAATGTTAACCAAGCCTGCTCCTTTTCAGTGAAATGCTATCGATCTGCATTTAAATTTACTGCCAACCACCGGCAACCAGTTCATGAAAATGCAATTTCAGGAAAAAAATAACTTGGAACCGAACTTCGGCTGAACCATTCAAGTGTCACCCATCTGGAAGCACACGGTTGAAGAATTGTGAATTCTATCCACATGATGCCTTTTCATTGGTACACACTTCCTTTTGAGTGGGATTTTTCTCACTGCCTGCTATGAATTGAATAACACAAAGTTGCTTTGAATAATGTGTCATTTGGATTTATCCTCTTGTCAGTTCAAAGGTATAAATTATGAGTAAAGCACCAAATTTGCTGTTTCCATTGGTTTTGGACACCCTTAGTCATAAGCCTTTGTTTTGTTAGTTTGTTTGCATAAGAATATGTTCGTGAATTTATTTAGCACCATTACAGGTGAGACGCAGGCAAATCTTTTGGAGAATGTTCAAGAAAAACTAGACGCCGAAGGCATTTGGGTGAACGATTTAAAGAAGGAACTACAAGCAACCGTCGATATGGGCAAGGGATTGGGTATACTTACAGTTCAGCAGGAGGATGTACGAATTCCATTCCTGCTTAGGAGAGCTGGCCGGAAGGCTGGAAATCGAAGCAAAATCCAAGCTGTAAGGCTTTTATTTTTTTTTAGTCAAAAGTGTATACAGTGGGAAATGTTTTCATGTTTTGTTACAGAGAAGGGTTACAAAAGGCGCCAGAAACCCGACAAACAAAGCTCCTCGTAGACGCAAGCGTGGCACGAGTCGCACTTCAAAAAGGGTAAAGCGTGCGTCATTATAGTTTTCCGCCTAATTTGTCAGCCAACTTTATGCCAAATAAATTTGTATACATAACTAATTAGCACAACTTGCCTTACACGTAGTCGGAATTTATTATATTTCTGTAGTCCATATCCCTTAGCAGTTGACATACGTACCCAAGTAATCTTGACAAATGAGGTGTCAGACAAAAGAGGATTTCCTAAAGCAGTGATGAATTGCAATTAAGAGTTTTTTCGCATTGGAAAATCCTCGCAAGGACGCCCTAGTTTCCCATTAAAAAAATGTTTCGTATGCGCCGTGGTGTCTCAAAACGGAAGAAGGAAAATGTGTTATCACAAAAAGAGTTCCTTGAACTTGACGACTTTGTCGAATCAACTAGAAAATTTATTTTTTATTTCCGAGACACTAGGGCGTATACGTAACTTTTTTTGTCTGTGTCCATTATTTTTTGTAAATATCAAAGCGTAGCGAAATCTGACGGTCTATCGATGATAATGATATGGAAATGACAAAACTTTATGAAAACCGGTTCTACTCTAATATATTCAAAGGCAAAAGTCGAAATAAGTATTGAAAAATTGTTCAAGGAAGAACATTTTAGCAGCGAACTCTTTTGGAATTCGTACGTCAAAAACCATTCTAAGGAATTATTTTTTTCTTCATTGAACAAATTTTCAAAATATTTTATTTTGGTAAGTATCTACACCTACACTTATGTTTGGTTGCACGGGTTAATCTCTAAAACTGATTAACCGATTCAGAAAGGGTAGGCCATTTTTTGGCTATTAAATTCGCGGAAGCACCTAATTGAAAAATTTGTTTGAGAAATAAAGCTATGTATTTTCAAATTCTAAAATTTAAAGTCCATGGGAATAGTTCACAAAAAAAAACCAATTAAAGAGTCACCTAACGCGGCTAAGTGCGGGCCGGAAGTATTAAGTACAAAGTTTGTGGGAATCGTAATGCATGCCCTATGGGACTCACTTAGAAAAAATGAATTTGAATAGTTAGGTCAAATGTTATTAATATGGATCATTTGGTTCCAAGTGTTTATTATTAATTAATTATTAATTATTAATTTGGTTAAGCCAATTGATCAGTAAAATATGGTATTTTGAACTGCTGAGCATGACTGCCTGATACGCTTTCTACTATTCATTTCATTTCATTTTCATTCATTTCATTCATCATATATATAAAATTGGTGTAGTTCTGTTCGACTAAGATTGAATTTGACTGCATGTATTTAAATGCAAAAATCTTAGAAACTGCTCAGTAAATTCTGGTGCCAGCCTATAGAGGATACCTAGGCCTACAATATCTACTTTGTCTCAACTCTATATCTCTATAAATTCCGGAAAAAATTGGACGAGGGTTATTTTTTTTTTTTTTCTTTGTCACGCTTTCCGTTCGAAAATACTGGGAGCATTTAAATATAGTTAACAGCAGCTTATAGAGGATATCTGCAGGTACAACTTAGGATATCCAATAACTCGATAACTTAAAAGGTTTTTAAATAAATAGGCAAAATTTGAAACATTTCTACGATTTTCAACTGCATGAGTAGATATGCACTTCATTCTCAAATCAAACATACTAACTGCGCAATATTTTGACATCTCTTTTAACCGTATTTTACTCCTGTGACGGAAAGGGAGACAGACAGAGGCAGTATGCTGTTTGGTGTATTAAGAACAAAAAACGCCATAAAAAAAATGTCAAATATGTAGCAAATAAATGTCAAATAGGTATAGGTATTAGTGATACCAGATCGTGGTATTATTACATTAGAGGAAATTCCTGATGATATACGTCGAGCCTATTTATAAATGCTATTTGCAATCAAGATGAGGCAGTAAATTACCCGGTTGAGTTTTTAAATAAAATTACAGTCCATGGCCTGGAATTAAAAGTTGGAGTTCCCATTATGTTGCTTCGCAATTTGAATCCCCTAAGCTTTGTAATAGAACCAGAGTGAGAGAGTTTTCGTTGTAGAAAAACCTTTTTGAGGCGTTAATTTTAACTGGGTGTGGTAAAGGAGATACGGTGTTTATACCAAGAATAAAAATAATTCCCAGCAATTATCCATTTCAGTTTAAACGGATTCAATTTCCTATTAATGTTTGTTCTGCCATGACAATCAATAAGTTAGAGCGTTAAACTTTAAGAAAAGCGGGAGTTGAATTAATCAAGAATTGCTTCAGCCACGGACAGTTATATCTTATATGTAGCGTGCTCCAGGGTAAGTAATGCAGCAAATATACCTATCTTAGTCGATAGAAACCGCTAATCCAAAGAAGCGTTACATTAATAAGCTAAATATTATAAAATTATTTTCATTGTCCAAGGAATATTAAATTATTGCCGATTAGTCCAACGAGCATGTGCAATGTTATGAAGATAAAGGCAGAGTGGCCCAGTCTACGGGAGGTTTTTTAGTACGGGTTCAAGTCCCTCACTTTTGCAGAAGGCTCTTTCTGAAATTTTTTTCCATCAATTGTTCTGAAACCACATTTTGCACGTGCGAAGCCGGGCGGGTACAGCTAGTTCATTTATATTTTCATTTTGGGTACGTTGTATCTAATATATATGCATTTTGCAGCTATGGCATTGCCGTCAGCTCTTTCTACTATACAATTCATAATTAGATCACGTTTCCCACAAGGAGAGTACTGAAAAGATCCTAATCTAATCTGCCAGAAGTTCGATTAACTGCAATCAGGTTTACCAGGCGTATGACAGCCATAGTCTGAAGTGGTACATCATTTAGCAGCAAATATGAAAAATAGCACCAGCATCCAAAGTATTCTTCAAAACGAACTTTCATTTGAAATGCACTTTAGGTTTACTATACATTTAATAATCATTGATTTAAAAAATCGAGTCTGACAACTGATGCCCTTATTTATGCTTCTGGATTATCAAAGTCATTTTCAAAAATAATGTCATTTGATGAACTAAATCAACAATTCAATGGCTACCTGGAAGACATTATGTATTCCACAGTAAATATTAATGATCCCAACGGTGAGTTGAAAGTAAATATATGTCAGTTCAATTTTAAGAAAAAACTTCCGTCAAAAGTCCGACATGAGAACTTTTTTTTATTTTTAGCGAACATAATTTTCCACAGCTAGGCATTTTTATCAACTCAATCGGCATACAAATAATGAAAGTCCTAATCAATTCTTTTGCAAACAGATCGAGTTACAATAATGCAGTGGATACGAAAGCTTCAGAGTTTGGAGGAAAAAACACTGACAGCCGTTCAGACACGAAATCAATATGCAAACTACCTTCGGATAACATTGGCAAACAGAGTCGTTCATTTGAGTGAACCGTTTAAGGAACCACCACCGGAAAAAAATGATTTAAGACCTCTGTGCGAAGTACTGGCTAATTCAATTGCAATGAAGTGTCCTCCCATACCAATGACAGGTTTGTGGAAATTTTCTTTCCGGATATTGTTTCAAAATATGTGTTCATCGGGGGTGTAATCTTTTTTAATCTTCACACTGAATGTTTTTTGTCGGCCACAATATGCAATTTTGAATGGAAAATTTCACCATTGTGAAAATACTCACAATGGCATGTGGGTTAAGTACATCTTTCTTTAATTATTTTCTATTTTCAAGGACCAATTGAACCTGTTATGTCACAGACAAGCGAAGATGGGCGGGTTTTCATGACGGTTAAGCAATCTCCAGATGGCGGAATATTTTGTTACATGGCAGTGACTCCGGACAAATTTCAAGAATAAAATTAACCATTGTATAAAATTAAATCATGCTCTGGAGTAAATTGTTTTCGAGTCATCTGTTTGTCTTTTAATTTGGCAAGCAAACACTAACCAAACCACTGAGCCATGGCGTCCAGCAGTAGTGCTTTTAAAAAAGCTATCCCAATTTGGGTCGAAGGAGTATGAAGGCTCCTTTCAGTTACTGAAGGCATCTCAAACGGTTGCGTTTAGTAGACTTAGTGATATTTTTCGCAGTGCATACTTATTTAAGTGACTGGACAGAAGGAAACAAGGCTTCAACAACCAGCCCCCTCTCAAGTTGCGCACTTCTTCGTTGAGGCAAATTTTCTTACTCTTTGAATGAACATAAACGCTTAATGGTTACGTTCATTCACTCGGCGCCGTGCTAACAACAAATTTTAGTCCCGACTTTAAAATTACGGAATCTCACAATTGCAAAATTCGTATGGAAAATATAGCCACTGCGCCTTACTAATAATCATTTTTAACCTCCGCACTAAATATTTTGTAGGTCACAATATGCAATTTTCCATGGAAAATTTCACCATTGTGAGTTCGAAAAATGTAGCCTGGACACTAAAAATGATTATTAGTATCGCGGACTGTAAACAACGAAAATTTAAAGTCGAAACTAAAAACGTTTATTGTTGGCCTTACCTCTGTCTATACCAGTGGTCTTTAACAGCAAATGCGGAGTTTAAAAGTGAATTAGCTTACACCCTATTTGCAGTCTTCGTGTAGTTCATTACTTTAAATAATGTTGTCCAAACCATGCAACAAATATTCATGAAGATATTTATGAACGCAAACTACAGCTGCCTGAATGCGGCCATCATGCACTGACAAAAACGATGCCATAATTGCATATTTAAACTAAAGTCATAAGTGACACAAAATAAAAACAATCTTGTCAATGACAACTGGTATGTTTAACATTAATTCGGATTCCATTCCAAAGCGAAGGAGTTTCGTATCATTATTAGAACAGTATTTATGCTCTTGTTCATTTCGAAACCATTAAAATTATTAAATAATTAGATTGCAAAAAAACACGTTCACTATTCACGGCCGTACTGATAACTAATAATAAATTTAAGTATTAACTTTAAATTAAACAAAGCTCACAATTGTGAAATTTTAATGTAAAATACGACCATTGCGCGATACCAATAATCATAATTAGTGTCCAGGCTAGATACTACGAACTCACAATAGCGAAATTTTTCATATGAAATTACCGATTGTAACCTACACAATATTTAGTGTAATATTTAAGTTAAAAATGATTATTAGTAGTAAGGCCGATTGTGAACTACTTAAATTTAATGTCGAAACTAAAAATGTTTATTGGTAAGGCCCAGCTGACCGTACATGTTCTTTTATGAACGCAAGTGCTGCCAAACTTCTGCAATGATAATGCAGTTCTTTTATAATCATGAACGCGAAATTTGCAGGAAAGCAGCATTTTTACATTTATTAACTCGACCTTCGTTGTCCATCCAAAATCGACGCACAACCTCGAAAATTCAAAGAATTTAAGGAATATCCATCTGAAACAGTGCTTCCCAGCGCGTGTCAAAAACGTGCCAGACAGCACACGATAGTAATAATCATATTCAATGTCCAGGCTAGATTTTACGAATTCACAATGGCGAAATATTGAATATGAAATTATTATTTAGTGTGATGGTTAAAAATGATTATTAGCAAGGCCCAGTAAGTTTTACGGTTGCATGATGTCACGTTTTTATTTATAACCTACACTCAACCTTTGTAGCGGTTTTAAGGTCTTGGAAAAACCTCATCCGGCAAATGCATAAATGCTCCGAAAAGCTAAATATGTGAACAGAATTTCAGGCAACAACCATTGCAGTTCCATGACTTTGCTGCGGGTTATAATTGGCACATTTTTAACGCCAAATGTTGTATTAAATGACTACAAACGTGGATTCCACAAAAAGTGTTTTTCTCCTCTCCCTGATAATGACCTACACTTTAGTAGACGCTTCCGATCGCGATTCCTCCTCCGAACTCATTGCGCCTTTACTATATTAAATCATTTTTAACCTTCAGACTTAATAACTTTCAGGTCACAATGGGTAGTTTTATTTGGAAAATGTCGCCATTGTGAGCTCGTCAAATCTACCCTAAACATTACTATTATTTTTCCTCTGCCAAACCCAATCGAAGGCAATCGATCGCAACAGAGATTTCCTTTCGCCCATTCGAATAACCAAATACTTTTATCACTGTAAAGTGCATTGTCAACAAGGCCAGCCCTTGACAGAATCAGGTTACCCATGCATTCTTAAAGGAATCACAATTCCACATTCTTCCAAATGCCGTGGCACCGAAACGGCTTTTGATTTCGGATAAAGTCAAATCCATACCGGTGATATGTTTCCGGTCAACTAAACCACTTGAGGCCGGCAAGTAATTTCCCCCAGCATTCCGTATCGATGAATGCCACCAGGATTTCCTGTCCGCTTGCAAATATAGGAATGTAAATAATGCCGTACCATCCGGCAGTGGGCTAAAAGCCCTACCCAAGGTATGGTCTACACGGCAACCGTTGTTATTTCATTTCCTTTTCGTATGGCTATAATCCTGAATTTGTTTCTCTTCCCCGCCCCAAATTGGGCATACGTTTTGTATAGTCGAGTGTTTCTGTCCAAATCCCACCCGAAATAATTGCTGAACTTTGGCATTATCGGGCGATGGGAACTCACAGGGTGCTATCTCAAGAGTCATATGTGTTCAAGGGTACTCGTTCTATCTGCCCAAAGTAGATAAAAAGAAAAAAAAAAGCGCCCATATATCATTATTCTCGTATCACGGAGGGATATTAGTTTTCGCTGCGAGTTTGAAGTGCCGCAGAAGCATTTCGGATCCAATAACCGCGCATATGGTGAAATAACTTGAGAGCTAGGTTGCATTTCGTTAAGCTGTTGCCACATCGATATCTGATACACGGAGGGGGATGCGCCACCGCTAGGACAACTTGTGACGTGCATTACTCATAACTTGGTCTCTGTGTGGCGAGTTCATTGGTCAGATAATTAAAACCTTTGCCAACTATAGTTTGTGCGGATTTGCCACTTCATTTGTGATGGGTCGTCTTCCATATGCAGGACTGCAGCCGACAAAAAGCCATTAACATGCAAATGGATTTCAAATCCTGCACTTATTCCCAATTGGGAATGGAAATAACTTAAATAAGCAAGTCAGATGGAATGTGTTCCCTTTTCGACATTCGGACACGCTCTGGATTTATAACTCGCACAGCATCTGCATGGCATCAACTGCAGAACACGACGCAAACATATAGGTTTGGTTGCATCGTCCAATGCCATTGACTGATGGTGTTCCAAGTTTTCGAGGAAACAATATGGTGGCAGTTGCTCTGTTCTTTTCTTGTTGACCCGGCGGGATAATTGAATCTTGAAGTTGTCCTTTGTTTGCAAATTCTCGTATGTAAGCTTCCGCAAAAAAAGCACAGGTTCGAGTACCTGTATCGGGCAGTCGTTGTTGCATCAGCTGTCAAGCGTTGTGCGCATTTGATTGCATTTTCTTTCTCAGGGGAGTGGCTTTAGTGTTTTGTTTTAGATAATAAAGATTCAGTTCTGAAGTAGTTAGATGGTGTTTTAAACGGATTACATTGCTAATTAGCTGCAGATGATTGATTTGCATGAATTTTGTTCAAGAAGAGGACATGCGCTGTCGTGAGATTCTTTTAATTTCCTTCTGGAGCAGATGAGCGCCTCCAACAGGCTAAATACGATCTACTTACTTACTTACTTAGGTGGCGCTACAGTCCGGGGTGGACCTGGGCCTCAACCAATACGCCTCTCCAGTTAGCGCGATCTTTGGCTAAATGCCTCCAGTTGCGCACTCCAAGTTGGTTGAGGTCCCCTTCCACTTGCGCGCGCCACCTAAGGCGAGGTCTTCCTCTACTGCGTTGTCCCTCCGGGTTTGAATCGAAGACTCTTCGGGCCGGAGCGTTGGTGTCCATTCGCTCTACATGTCCTAGCCATCTTAGTCGACTGATGCGTACTTTTCTGACCAGGTCGATGTCGCTGTACAGCTCGTAGAGTTCGCTGTTAAATCTCCTCCTCCAAAGCCCGTCAACGCAAACGGGACCGAAAATCAATCGAAGAATTTTGCGTTCAAAACGACCAAGGAGATCTTCATCCGCCTTTGATAGCGTCCATGTTTCTGCGCCATAGAGTAGGACTGGGATGATGAGGGTCTTATATAGAGTCTCCTTAGTGGTTCTTGACAAGGCCTTACTTCTCAATTGCCTTCTTAGGCCAAAGAAAGAGCGGTTGGCAAGTGTAATTCTTCGATTGATTTCTGATGTGATGTCGTTGTCAGAATTTATAGCGGAGCCGAGGTAGACAAAATCCCTAACTACCTCAAAATTATAGCTGTCTGTCGTGACGTTCTGACCGATTCGTCGATGTTGTGTTTCCCTTCTTGTTGACAGCATATATTTTGTTTTGCCCTCATTCACCACTAAGCCCATTTTTGCCGCTTCTGTACTGATACTTGCAAACGCACCAGTGACAGCTCGCTGTGTTCTGCCAATGATGTCGATGTCGTCAGCGTATGCAAGTAGTTGCACAGACTTCTGGAAGATTGTGCCTCTGGTGTTGGCTTGCGAGTTTCGCACAATCTTCTCAAGAATGATGTTGAAGAAGTCACACGACAGCGCGTCACCTTGTCTAAATCCTTTTTTGACATCAAAGGTCTCGGTGAGATTGTTTCCGACCTTTATGGAGCAGCGAGCATTCTCCATCGTCATTCTGCACAATCGGACGAGTTTGGCAGGGATGTCAAAACTAGACATAGCTCTATACAGCTCGTCTCTATAAATGCTGTCGTATGCGGCCTTAAAATCGATAAAAAGATGGTGAGTATCGATCTGGACTTCTTGGGTTTTCTCCAGGATCTGCCGTAGTGTGAATATTTGGTCGGTTGTGGGCTTACCGGGCCTAAAACCGCACTGGTAGGGACCAACCAGATCGTTGACAAAAGGTTTCAGGCGTTCACACAGTATGGCAGACAGGATCTTGTATGCGATGTTAAGAAGACTGATACCCCTATAGTTGGCGCAGTTTAGAGGGTCTCCTTTCTTGTGGATCGGGCAAACGATGCTGAGGTTCCATTCATCAGGCATACTTTCCTCCGACCAAATCGTGGAGACGAGTTGGTGTATGCTCTCTACCAAGTCATCTCCCGCTGCCTTAAAAAGCTCGGCAGTCAAGCCATTTGGTCCAGCAGCTTTGTTGGTCTTAAGCTTGGATATTGCTATCCTCACTTCGTTTTGGTCGGGTGGACGGAAGTCTTGGCTTTCATCGTCTAAGTTGAATGGTTCGTTCTGCCTGACAGCGGAATTTGGGTCGTCTTCGCCGTTTAACAGTTTGCAGAAATGGTTTTTCCATATCCTCAGCACCGACTGTGACTCTACCACAAGGTTTCCTTGTTCGTCTCTACAGGTCTCTGTTCGGGTCTTGTTGCGATTGCACGTTCTTTTTACCCTTTGGTAAAACTTCCGAACATTGTTCCTGGAGTAGCACCTCTCTATTTCCTCGATCGCGCGCTTCTCGTGTTCTTTCTTTTTCTTCCGGAGAAGCCGATGTTCTTCCCTCCTCTTTTGCTCGTAGAGCTCACGAGCTGCCCTCGTCCTTCTGTGCAGCGCCGCTTTGTACGCGCTTTGTTTTGCTGCATGTGCTTGCCGGCATTCTTCATCAAACCAGGGGTTTCGTGAGGGTGGTCGTGTGAAACCCAGCACATCGGTTGCGGCGTTTCTGATGGCGTCTTGGCATCTATGCCACTGGTCTTCAGCACTTGATGCTGGCTGCATAGGACTTCTCGAGAGGTTGAGGGATACGCGATCAGCAAAGGTTCTGGCGGTTTGTTGCGATTGTAGCCGTTCAACGTTAAATCTCCTCACAGTATTTCCCCGTTGTTGTGGCGTTTGAGATATCCGCATACGCACCTTGGCTACAACAAGGTAGTGGTCCGAGTCTATGTTGGCCGCTCGGAAAGTTCGGACATCTAGAACACTGGAGGAGTGCCTTACGTCGATCGCAACATGATCAATTTGGTTGACGGTTTGATGATCTGGCGACCGCCATGTTCCTTTGTGGATATTGAGGTGAGGAAACCGTGTGCTAGCTATAGTAACATTACGCCCCGCAGCAAAGTCAATTAGCCTAAGTCCGTTCCCAGACGTAATGTCGTGTAGGCTGTGCTTTCCGATTGTGCTACCAAAGATGTCCTCCTTTCCTACTTTGGCGTTAAAATCACCTAAGACAATCTTAACGTCATACTTAGGACATTGCTCATATGTTTTGTCGAAGAGCTCGTAGAAACACTCTTTGGCAGCATCGTCTTTTTCTTCTGTGGGGCGTGAGCGCATATTAGGCTGATGTTGGCGAATTTAGCCTTGATGCGGATTGTTGTAAGGCGTTCACTAACGTGTCGAAAGCTCAAGACTTCTTGCCTAAGTCTGCCGCTTACAACAAATCTTTCTGAGGGGCTCATGTAAGACCTCTGAGACTCAATCAGGCAGTCATTCCGACAGAGCATTATAGTGTTGCTATTTTCTTCGTGCTCAACACTCGCGCTTATAAGTTTAGCAAGTCAAGCCCGGGTGGACGAGACCAGTATCCGGTGGCTACCACGGGGAGGTAAAATAAGCACAATTGATGTGTATGAAACAGTTGCAACAGCTGGGCATCGCCAGGTTGATACCAATCAGTGTCTATCCTATTCATACAACACCCCACCACCCTAAATACGATCTACAACAGATGATAGCTGTTGTGATAGAAGCTTTCACTGTTGTGGTGCCCTGTGCTCCAAAAGAGAGCATACGAGTTAATTAGAATTCAACCAAGTATTGTCTCTCGCTGTATGAACTTGCCCAGGGGGCAGATTCCGTATAACTATAATCTTCGGGACGATATCGTTTTTGAAACTTTGATGACCCTAAGAAGTTATATTCTGCCCGAATTTGTTTCACTATCGTCAGCTTTCATTACATTTGTGGAAAATGAATTGGATTAAGGTCTCAAATGTTGGCACTTAGTTGCTTCTTTTGGAGGTCTATCGTTTCGACGATAATCGTCTGAAAAGTTACGGAATGAGTGCCCAGCATTTCTGCATTCAATCGATTTTATTATATGAATGGGTCGACACTGAAGAATAACCAAAAATCAAGTGGTCGTAGAGTGACCGAGAAACCGATTAAACAAACAAGCAACAAAACATTTTTGATGGGTAAACAGCTGAGAAAATATCGTAGCGGACAAAAGACCGCTCTGAAGACTAAGTTCCACCACTTGAAAGTGGCAACTAAGCTGTCGACATTTTTCCGATTGAATACGTCGGTCGTGAAAGAATTAATCTTTGAAGTCAGGCCTTCCGATTTTCAACCAAGACTGTGTGTCCTCTTGGCAATATCCAGAAAGCACAACAGGCTCCTTTGAGACGCCGCAGGGCCAAAACCATATGAAGGCTCTTTCGTCGTATAGACTTACGTATACAGCACCTGCTTTTAGCATTCACCCTTCATGCCTACACCCAAGTATATATATAGTTGGCGCAACAGGTCCGTAGGGATCCTAGGCCTAGCTTCTCACAACCGAATGGAAGGGATCTACAATTTTATGCCGAGTCCAAACGGCCAATTGAGAAGCTCTTTCATGACAGTTATACTCTCGGATGGCGCCCAGAAAAACCCCTTAAACCGCAAGCGTTGTCTAGTACAGAAACGGAAGCGCCAAAAATGGTTTGACGGGTAGGCAATACAAATGAACCGTAGAGTATTCGAGTGCAAGCCAGTGATGCCAACTATGTCTTTCACACATAATTATGCATTTTAGGTATTGGGATATATTTTTTTTAGAAAAAATGCATAATTTTCTGTAAATTGTTTTTTATATTAAATTCATACAAAATTTATTTTGAATTTGGCAAATGTTGTGCATTCTTGGATCATTGTCGTATCACTAATTTTATTTTACAACTGTGGGCCATGCTTCCTTTCCAATTCTCTACTTGACCTACTCACCAAACCCAAGCTTGGATTACATAGATCAAAAAGGTTTTAGTTCCTTTGTAAAATATGCAATTTTTATCTTTTTTACCAAAAAGGCATAATTTTTTGAAAAGGCACAATTTTTTTCGGGTTTAGGCATAAAAATTTTAATCCGGGCTTGGCACCACTGAGTAGAAGAAACCTTGCACAAGTATACATAAGGAAACCTCAACCAACTTGCAGTGCGCAACTAAAGGCAAGAAGGTAGGGATCGGGATAGTTGTTAGTTGAAGCCTCGATTTACTGCGAACTGTAGAGCCTCCAAAATAAGTAAGTAACTAATCGGAAGAGTTTAAGCCCCCGTCTGACCCAAAATTTGTGAATTTGGAGAAGGTTTTGGTATTTTTTTGGGATTGGATAAATAAACCTATTGGGAAACTTAATGACAACATCGCGAAGCAGTCTTTGGAAATGGAATCCTCAGGGTACATTGCCGATTGTATTGCCAAAAACTTCGTTTGCATTAACAGTCTTATTGGAGGCAGCGACATGAAGAAAAACCTGGTGCCAGTTGAGACATTTAGCTGCAGACCAAAAAGATGTAAGAGACCTGCCACACTATGACCCTCCAGGGGTTTTGATATAATGAGCCCAAGAACTATGGTGGAGATGGTTGTATACGTCGGGAAAAAAGAGCGTACTATCAGCGTTAAAATACTTCAAGCAGTTAGGTGGTAAACAGACTTATGTGGCACCAATCAACGGTTTGTGACAAACTTCTGTGGTGTGATAGCGATGATTGAACCTACCTTCTTATAAGAGTTATCCTCGTGGAACTTTCCTCACACTGTGGCATTTGGGAAATTATTTTCTACCTATTTCATTTGTTCAATTTCCAATATCAGATGGATTACCCATGACTTCCCCTGCATTATTGAACCGATGCATCACATGCAGTGCACAGTCAAGTTTCGAACGAGTTTCCATGTGCAATTGTGTTCAGGGTAAACCTACTGTGACTCGGATGTAATGCACTTTGCATGGGGCACAACCAGTGCTGTCGAATGTTTTATTTATTATTTATTATTATTATTATTTCATAAATTCCTATATATACAAATTCAGTAAAAATAATAATTGCAATTCAATTAAAATATGAAATTTGTTTGACAATCTGTATTTTTTTTACTATTGTAATAAAAATAGTGATGAATGTCATTACAATTTACATTTTAGGCATTTAAAAAAGTTATGTGTGGGTGGGGTGACTCTTAAAAAAATCAAAAAATTACTTTACTTTATAAAATAAGTTTAAACAGTCTAAAACAAAACAATTTCCTTTGAATGCATCAAGATCCATTAACAGAAAAGACTCAAATTATAATGCTCAAGTTACATCAGGTGGTCAGAAAGAACAGACTCTATGCCAGCGAAATTTAAATTGAAAAGCCATATTTTTACGAGTTACGAGAAACTTTTTAGGTATAGAACTGACCTGAACGGTCGAGGAAGTTTATTGAATAGACGAATAGACGATATATAATAAAAATTACGATAAGCCGTGGTATGGAATTGAGGAACGGATAATGAGTACGAAGAGTTTCCACGTAAACTGCACTGCAAAAGGAATATTTGTATTGCTTTCGGGCGGTGCGTACTGCCGTACTGATCAGTTCTGTTTTGTACTGCAATTTCCTTTTTGTATTGCATTTTGTAGTTCGTTGTTTTCATAAATGTATCGAAGAAAACAGTAGAGATGGCATCACTTTCCTTATCCGTGTAGCACTATATGTCTTGTCTCATTTGTCTCGCTTGCCCTGTGTAAAAGTAAGATAAGGTATTTGTACATTTAGTTCAGAGTTGAGCACTGAACTGAGCTCGAGCATTATGAGCGGTCAGATCGTTCTGAGGTATTTATGAAACAAACTCGAGCCACATGTTGCTTGACAGTTTCAACTAAAACGACCATTAAACGAAACTGACAAGAAAGAAATCTATCTATAGAGTGGGCACAGTTGAAAATATTTTAATTTCTTCTTGAATTTAATTTTCCCTTTACATTAATAACTCCTCTTATTTTATTGATTAAAGCAATTGCTCCAGATTCTGAAATAGTAATAGACTTAAAATGTGGAAAAAAAGCCACAGAAACAACAAACCATTTATTTCTTAAAGAAGGTGAAAAAGATATAGGTTAAGGTACTTAGATCTCAAAAATATTCGATTATTATAGATCAAACAACTGACTTTAGTACTACACAATGTTTGGTACCTACTTGTGGTCAGGTATTTCGATAGCATGTTGGGTAAGGTTATCGACAGGATCTTTGGTACTATTAAATTAGTAAATGCTGATGCTAAAACAATATTTGAGTAAATAATTTAATAGTTTGAAAATCTAAATGTCACAATATGATTAGATTTGTGTCCAACAATGCGTCAGTTATTATGGGGTAAAAAGGAGTTGTTAATACAATTTTCTAAAACATTAATTTTTTAATTACAAAATGGAATTAAGAAAGAGTTAATAAAATAAAAAAAATATATATGTGCATTGCTTTTTCTCCAAAATTATGCAAAAAAAAAAATTAAATGTTTTGCTCTTGTCGTTTCTAATACGACAGCACTGGACACAATCTAAACGCCGAAACGAAAGGAGAAGGAGTTTCTTTTTCTCTTCTTATCTGCATCTTCCATCATCATCTCCCTCGAAGTTTGGATACTTCCCAAACAGCAATTTCTGTATAAAAATTTACATTTCTTGGAACTAAATGGAAGCGTTCTTATATCCTGCCTCGACAATCGGAGATCTCCCTTCAATGCCTCGCACGTTACACAAACAAAAGGTATGTGATGAGGGATACGCGGAATTTCAGCGCAATCATTTCCGATTAACTTTTTCTGTATCGTAGAGCTGTTTCCGGATAAATCCCCTTTCATCACTTGTCTGGGTTGTACACGGGTGTAATTTTATAACAAACATCCGATGCGGTATGAGGTGTATAGTGTATACCTTGACGAGACGCCACTGCGACTTGCCTGTACCTACAGTTAAAAGTTCCTCTGTAACTTATTAAACCCCAACCGTTCAGTTCTAATCCCGAACAAAAAACCCGAATTCCAGCTTAAGGTTTTCTCCACTGCGCCACCTCTCGCGAACGTTGGACAAAATTTCAAGAGTAAAACTATCATGCTTCTCTATTAGCCGTTTGGACTCGGCATAAAATTGTAGATCCTTTCCATTCGTCCCAAAAATGAAAAACTCACACAAAACGAATCTAGGCCTAGGGTCCCTACGAACCAACTATTTTTATACCCTCCACAGGAAGGTATATTCACTTTGTCATTAAATTTGTAACGCCAAGAAGGAGTCACCGGAGACCTCATAAAGTATATATATATTCTGAACCAGGATCTGTCAGTCTGTCTATCTGTTGAAAGCACGATAGCACCCAAAGGAATTGACAAAGGCGAATGAAATTTATTAAAAGGACTTGTTTTTATCGTCGTTTGGGTGGTATTAAAAATGGGCTATGTCGGTCAAGTAGTTCGGGTACCTCACATACATACAAAATCAATATTAGACCCATGTGTCTCTCTCTCTGTTGAAAACACGATAGCGTCGAAAAAAATCGACTTAGGCAAGTGAAATTCTGTGAGTGGACTTATTTTTATTGTCGGCAAGTTGTTACTAAAAATGGGTCATGTCGGTCAAGTAGTTCTGGGAGCTCCCATACAAAATCAATATTAGGCCAATGCGTCTCTCTTTCTTTTGAAACAGGATAGCGTCGAAAAAAATCGACTTAGGCAAGTGAAATTCTGTGAGTGGACTTATTTTTATTGTCGGCAAGTTGTTACTAAAAATGGGCCATGTCGGTCGAGTAGTTCTGGTATCTCCCATGCAAAATCAATATCAGGCCAATGCGTCTCTCTGTCTGTGTAAAACATGATAGCGTCGAAATGAATCGACTTAGGCAAGTGAAATTTTGTGAGAGGACTTACTTTTATCGTCGTCAGGTTGGTATTATATTTGGGCTATGTCGGTCAAGTAGTTCTGGTACCTCCCATGCAAAACCAGTTTTGCATGACTTGTATGCAGTGGAGGGTATCAAAGCATCGGCCAGGCCGACGATAACACTTTTACTTGTTTTTTTTTTTTAAACCGATCAGTTATTCGAAAGTATTCCTCTCTTTTTATTGAGCCCAATATATGAATTTTGTAAGTGTATTCCAAAATAAATCTACAAAAGTCCTGCCTCCTGGAAAATGGTCCAACTTAAAGCAGATTTTAATAATGAAATCGACATTGAAGCACACTTTCCTTTCGCTTTTCGCTTTAATTTTTTTCTGTCTGACTTTGAATGCGCACATCTCGCTGATCTTGTGTATGCGGCACTAATATGTTTTCCTGGCATACAAGTTGACGCAATATTCCCCTTGACGTAAGTCCGATTTTGTCAGCTACACGTAATAGTCGTCGGCGAAGCATAGCCCCGTGGAGGTAAACAAAAAACACATTTCCAATTGTTTATTTATCAATCCTTGTATCTATATTTAAATCCGAAAACTAAATCTTAAACATAATATGACAAGCAACTGTACAATCGATTCCACTGAAGCACACACTAACTCTGCTTGGTTGAGTAACTTTTGGATTTTTTTTTAACCACACAATCACAGCAAAAGCACTAATTTCGCGAACATTATCTCCCAACTAGGTCAGTTCACGAAAAAGTTCGCCCTGCTTCTATTGTTTTGTTCTCGAAGCGCAGAACATTTCCTTTGTTCGGACAGTCATTGTGGTTGCTTATATACTGAGTAAATTCGCTGTACATTTGCGATAGTTTTAGCAATAAATAAAAGTAAAAAAAAATAATAATTATACAAAAAGATAGTGTATAGTGGGACGCTTTATCAGAACTACGCATCACAGTCCTTGCCAACCGGATGCAGGATAATAGAAGCTCCATTACATCCCGTTGTGTCGGCAATAAAATCATGGAAATTACTCTCAAGGGCCCACATGAACCTTTTGTGTCCCGGCACAACCTGCAAATGAACAAAAGCCACAACGTGAATATGGAACTGGTTCCATTTTAATTGGCGTCATATTAGCAAACCTGTGTAGAGAGACGACAATCTCCGCCGTTCTGCACCTCGACCAAGTTCGACGCCTTCAAACAGGTCTCCGAGTCCCACATGTAGATGTCATTCTCACCCTTGAACCGGAAGAATAACGAAGTCCCACCATCAGTACCGAGCACCACTAATGGCTTGCCATAGGGTTTTGGGCCAACATCGACCACAGAGCCAGCACCCTGACCCGCACGTAAATGCTGTGACTTTATCGAGTACATACGTGGTGAGCTTAGGAATGTAAGGAACACCGTAGACGAACCATCTGGTTTGACAGCTAACGCCATATAGAGAACATCATTAATTGGGGCCGCAGATTTTGGTAGGACCACACGATACGATTTTGCACCAATGACATCATAGACGAGGATACTGCGCGTGCCAGCATCTGCAATGTACCTACAAGTGCAAATAAAAAATTATTCCATGAAGCGGAGGAAATTTTATTGAAAGAGCATGCCAGCACGAAATGTAAATATTGAGATTGTTTTCCTGCAGACGGAAGTGAGATTTTATTTTATAAATCAGTGATTGCACTGCGGTGGTGGCACTTTGAACTTCATTAAATTGTTTATCTTAAGTCGATCGTCAGCGAATGGAGGAAGGGAGACTGTATATCTATCTAACTGTGTGCAAGTTCGATGAGATGCAAAATCTTTAGAATTAAATTCGAGTGTGAATCACAACAGCAAAGGAGGGGAGGGTGTGTGAAGTTCGTCACTATTTGTAAGTGTAGGCAATTTTTTGCCGATTTTAAATACCACAGTTAAGAATTGGACTTCGCAGTTCGTATTAATGTAAATGAATTGGTTCGAAAAAGCCAATCGATATTAATTACAGCTTAAACAGGGCATGAGCAATCCCATGAATAACTCTGCTGAAAAATCACGGTGTGAGCATTGAGCAATTGACTCTGCGTAGGCAGCTTATTTCTAAAACAATTTCATACATCAACTTTAAGTAGTCGAAAACTTTTGTCACTTAGACGTACAGCAATAGGCCATAAAAACACCTGCTTGAAATTTGTTTTCTTACCTTCATTTGATGAAAATTTAATAACCTTCCCCCAAACTAGTACTTCTTTTGACTGGCAACATTTGAAAACCCATTCTATTTACCAAACATACATCTCTAAGCTGACAAGTTACTCGAACTATCCCACGCACAGTGAATTAAGGTAGCACCCATCAACAATTACCACATACAACACACACCATCCCACTGACTATAGAATTTGTTTCACATCCATCAACCAACTTGAAACCACTATACCGCAATTAGCACGAAATCTTCGACAGAGCATGAAATTCGCCCATTGCCTTAATTACTAATAAAGTGATAAATAAAAGGCATACATCCCTGGCAGAAAAAAATACCCCAGCGCTGAGGTAGCTGAGCGCACACTTCTGAGCGATATTTTTATGCGTGAAATTGATTGACACAGCAAATTTAAGAAGTGAAAAAGTTAATGGATTGATCTACGTGTGGAAAAAAATTGTAAGTCAATTGACAGCATCATCTTAAGCCTACTTTAAAGAATGGGGTCGTTCAAGCAGCTAGTTTAGTAAGTCTGACAGCTGACAGACTTGATGTGTCTCAGTTTTTTTACTGACCCAGATCCGTCAAATGGATTTCGTTGAATTTTATGGAGGTCTAACCAACGAATCAACTCAAGAATTACTTGGCCGAGTACTAAGTTTTGACAGTTCGTATGTGTGAGCTGATGGAGGAAAAGTGACGTTACCGGCCAATCTAGGTTTTGCATTCAGGGTACATCTAGTCCAGACAAATCTAATCGACATAAAAAGCTCGGTTTTTGAGTCAATTGGCTTGAAACAACAGGCTATAGAAATTTTCGCAAAAGTCTAAAAAAAATTCGCCTCATAAACAAAGGCCGTCCTAACAACAAATGCGCTCGCCAACAAATGAAATAATAAATTGTCTATTTTGAATATTTTCTTTCGCTAAACATTTATGGCAAAAATTTCGCTTGAGATCTGTCAAAAATGTTAAGTCTGAACGCACTCATAGAATTCACATTTTTATTTTTATTCTTAACATTGGAAATGCGAGTGTTTTATTTGAGAAGTCATACGAAAATTGTGTCATCGTCGAAACTTTATTTCTCTTTAAAAATAAAGTGTCATCGAAAACAGAAAACTTTCTGATCTGTCAACAAAATTCACGTACAAAATTTGCATGACTTCTACGTGTAAAGTGGGCTTAGGCATTTGTAACGAAACATTTACACAGTAAAGTCAACTCTTAGAAGGAGGTAGGTTTGGTTTAATAATGAAAACCATTGGTTTTGAAAGGCTATTTAAAGTTGCTACATTTGATGCTGTTTCGCATTACAATTGTTTCTCTGCACTTACCCGACCATCTGACGTTAACGATGCTGTTAACTTTGCTGTTCTAATGTGTTTCACGCTTTAGAAAATCAGCTGTGGCTGTAAAAATTGTTGCTGATGATAAAATCGCCCTCGCTCTAAATATCCTAAATCAATGCCATTTCCACAATATGAACAAAGTCTCAGCAGTACAAGTAATAGTTTTGGTAGTAATAGCAAATACTACTGTGCCTCGTCGAGGTGTCCTTTAATCCTACAAACCAAAGAAACATAGAAATGGGACTGGCAATCCTATCCACCATGATAATGCTTTATCACATAGTCATCAGCACTGGAATCTACTAAATAACCAAAACAAATCCCTGCGTCTCCTAGATAACCAGGCAAACGTAGAGACTCTTTACGAATGTGACAAGGAGCACACCTGCTTCGCAAACAGGAAACTGCAAATTAAATGAGCCGCAAATTTCCATAACACATTAGCGATAGCTTCTAACGATGATAAATGTTGCAATATGACTTCCGCTTTCGCAAATTAATCAACGTTGAGGAAGAGGGTATCCTGTCATTACTCGATACATTTGGACAATCTGCCGGATGTTGTTACGATTATTAGTCGCACGAAATGCCAGCTGGTTTGGAACTTACAAAGTGATTGAAATTATTGTGAGTGTTGGCATAGGGCAACAGTGACTACAATGCTTCTATACACTGTTTATGGTGGCTTTTAGCTAATTGTAACCAAATTTCGTGGCATGTGAGAACTCACTGACTAAATTATTAAACAACTTTTCGTAACCCACTTTCTGCCTCACCCCCTAAACAATAGAGCCTATAAATTTGCATGAAACAGCGTTTCAAATAAAATCGCTCGCAAACCGAATGCTTGCACGAAAAGCGAAGCTCAAGGCTCATATATAGCTCAATTGAAAAGTATTTTAATTACTTTTTCCCAGTTAGAAGCAGCTCACGCCCAGTCCAATCAAAAACTCCAAACAAATTCTCAACCTAACGAAAATATTTTCGAAAATAACCTCAATTCGGTTCATCCATTTTTCAAAGTATTGGCCTCCCTTGTTATCGATGGTGAGAGCTCCATTTCGTTTGCTGAAAATTGGCAAAACAACAGCGCCAAATAATACCTACAGTAAAAATCGAAAAAAAAAACCCTTTCAATGCGGTAGACATTCAATTCCAATCACCACAACCACCTGCGGCCAACGACACGATGTCCTTGTGGCCTGTTAATTTATTTGTGCACTTTAGAAATGCAAATGGGATAGACAACGTGTATATACAGTTATCTTCTTAATGACCCCATATATTTAACAATAACACAAACACAGAGTGGGTATACTTACACAAAAGGCTTATTGTCCGTGAAGTAATCGACGGCCATGAATTGAGGGCGCGATTCAGCGGAAACTATAGTTGACAGATCAATGCTCTTGACAACTTTATTGTCAGCCGTATTAATGGCGACAATTTTCGGTGGACACCTCCGAATCGGCTGTTCTAGTGTGTTTACAATGCCAACGTCCAAAGCCCAAAGAATGCCCTGTAAAAAAAAAACAATACAAAATAAAAATGGCAACAGTAAAAATTGGTAAAAGGCAAATATACATAATATGCAATATCGTGAGAATAATCTGGGATATCGAGTGAGTGCCGTGCTAGTGACACAAACAATAGAACGGAAAATATTAAACATTGTTGACACCTCCAACATAACAGGTAGCATGGCAAACGTTCGAGGTAATAATACATGGCGATTCAAGTGAAGCATTTTGTACACGCAGACAGATTGTTTGATTTTTATTTTCGTTGTAAAATCGACTGCTTCGCAAGTTTTTGCTGTGTGCGCAGTTTGTGTATATTTTAATTGAAAGTTGATCTGGTGTTTATTTTGCGGAAAATTTTTCTGGTTGCAAGTGTCAGATGCAATTAAAAATTACTCAATGGAAGCGCATTGATGACATAGTAGATTGGAATGAAGTGGACAAAGAAAAAAAACACACAGACAAAGTGCAGTAAATTAATTAAGTTAGCAAAATATCTCACATCTTATTGGGAGTATTTTTATTGATGTAACATTAAAGTTCAACGAATTCCTTGATACAAAAAAGAAACAGTGTTTTCTTTTAGCATTGACATTAGGTGTTGCTTTTTTTTTGCTCGGGAAAAAACACTGAAAAGAGCTCGAGTTTGTTCAGATCTGTCATAGGAAACATGCTGTGAACATTATTTGTCATATATCTCGAATCTGCTACACCCTTTTTCAATCTATTTTCTTTTTCTTTACCGGCATTTGCATTCCTGATTAGCTGTCATATGCAGAGCTCCGAAATTTACTCAGGCGGCTCAGTCGTCTATTTATTCTGAGATAACAGAGTGAGCTCTGGTTAAGTTCTGTACAAAAAAGAAGAATTAATTAAGAGCTCTGATGTGCGCAAAGAAAGAATCACAAACATTTTCTTTGAGAGTTGAGGCTCTACTCCGAACAATAAACGCCTTCTCAGAAATGTTCACAATCATTTATTCCATTTGACAAAATACAAAAATCTAGTACTACACAAAAAATGTTTCGATAATTTTTTTGTAAACGCTATCTCAGCCAAACACAGAATTTAACGCGGGATCATGTAAACGTCAGTTCATTTATTCTATTTGACAGATTACGAAAATCTACTACTACAAACAAATTGTTGGTGTAGTTTTTCGTTAGATCCTTCTCGGAAAAATACAGAATCTATCGCGGTATCATGTAAACGTCAGTTCATGACTTTCAGAATACGAAAATCTAGTACTACAAAAAATCGTTGGTCCATTTTTTCGTAAATGCCTTCTCAAAAAAATACAGAATTTAACGCGGGATCATGTAAACGTCAGTTCATGACTCTCAGAATACGAAAATCTAGTACCACAAAAAATCTTTGGTCCATTTTTTCGTAAAGGCCTTCTCAAAAAAATACAGAATTTAACGCGGGATCATGTAAACGTCAGTTCATGACTTTCGGAATACGCAAATCTAGTACTACAAAAAATCGTTGGTCCATTTTTTCGTAAAGGCCTTCTCAAAAAAATACAGAATTTAACGCGGGATCATGTAAACGTCAGTTTATTTATTCCATTTAGCGCGGGATCATGTAAACGTCAGTTCATTACTTTCAGAATACGAAAATCTAGTACTACCAAAAATCTTTGGTCCATTTTTTCGGAAATTCCTTCTCAAAAAAGTACATAATTTAGAGCGGGATCATGTAAACGTCAGCTAATTTATTCCATTTAGCGCGGAATCATGTTACAACAATCTAGTACTAAAAAAAATTGTTTGGTGCTCTGTCTATTTACCATGTTTAGAAATTGACTAACAGTGGATGTCTATTTTATATCCTCAACAAACATTGTTTCAATTCAATTTCCCATAATCGAATTATAAATATAAAGTACCTACGCTTCGTGGTCAAAAGTATTTGCATCTACAAAATCCAACTTACCATCTAATTAGCCATTTCGCTGAAAATTTACGAATGTGTTTACACGTTGGCACTCATATCAAGCCAATTATACAGAGCCCACCAACGATTAATATTTTCCTCGCAAATAGTTGCACTAAATACAATTTATGCCATAAAAAGCGATTGAAGTTGACAGCTTGATTGTTGCCTCGGCGAAAGAAATATACCACTCCAACGCAAATATTATTCCAATTGATGGTTTGGATTTGTAGATGTTGGTGCAACTTGCTAGATATTCGCCGATTTCATTTGAGCATTCACATTCTGGCGCCTGTTGCACTTGGCAGGAAGATGTTTATTTTAGAAATGATCCAATTTAATCGACAAAACTAATGCGGCAAATAAAGGCGTGAATGCATGTATCTTTTGCGGCGGAAATTCTCAGCATCTAATCCCAGAGACAATGCGTAATAGTTTTATTTCGACGGTGCAATGCAAATTACTAATAATTCAAATGCTTTAATGAAATAAAATGGAAACAATATTGCCTGAGGATTGGAAGGAATTTTTATGAGGCAGTGTCTTGCTATTGAAATTCAGCGAAAGTCTTTATAGCGATTCGTCAGTCGTATGGGAAGTCATATTCATATGAGAGGTCCGATTTTTGGTGCGTGCTTGGATTTACGAAAGTTATGTTAATTCGAAGGAGGAATTAGTCGACCATACGAATTCCCTTCCATTTGGGTTATGGCGATTGTATGTTTTTGGGTATCTATTGCTGGGGTTGGGTATTGAGCAATTTGCAAATGGTGGTCTCGTCTTTTCGCCCCTTATGCGGGTAAAATATTTAATTAAGAAGAGGCTTAACAAGTCTGTATGTTATGCAAATCGAATTGTTTGGGGAATGCGAAGAGGAATTGGATGCCTTTGTATTTGAAGATGGCTAAGTGTTAATAATTGTTTTGGTGTGGTTTGGTATTTAGATCTATAGACAAGCTTTCTTTTTGGCCTCCCCTAAAACTACGGCGTAAATATAATTCAAGACAAAATAACGTAGCCCAACGAACTGTGAGTAGGAGTATCACCCAATCAATAACACAGTATACACAACTGTTTTATTCCCATTCCCATTCCGAAACAGAGATAGCAGTCCTTGATTTAATATAGCACACTTTAAAGCAACACACATATTTGGTATTTAACAAAATGGTTCTACGCACTTTTTGTCTGTCCAATTTTCGTACTCTGCTGATTTTGTAAGTTACACCCTGAGGCACTATATACTGTTATTGTTTACGTTACGCACGTCTGACCCTTTCGCGAAACGATGTATGAAGGGTATAATAAAGGGTGAAATTCCCAGTCGGGATCATTGTCCAATGTACATCCAAGCATGGAATGAATACATGAATATGTACAATTTTGATTTACCCCACTTGACGTGCTTCGTCAAATTCCGAAAATTGATATGATTCTCGTTATGGAGTGAAAAGTATGATAGTATGTATACCACCTTAAGTGTTAGAGGTTTTATTACTCCTTTCCGAGCTGGCTGTAGTGCCATTTGAAGTTAAGCTGACTTTTGGGATCATAATTTGCTCTCCCCCGTTGATTGGGCATTTAAATTGACTACTTATGAAAAAGAGGCAAAAATAGCTTAGGTTAGCTTTAACATCAATTACTTTGGAAAAAAAACGAAGCGTATAAAAAATGCCCTTAGGGAATTTCGACATCCATCGAGGGACACGACGTCTTTTGGCAAACACATCTTAGGTACTTTCTTTTATTGTTCTACTTTGAATCATGCTTTAACAAAGGGAAAATAAAAGGTAGCCCTCGGCGGATGGTGCAATGAAATACGTCTGGCTATATAAACAAAGGAGTCTTATAAATTCTTTGACCATGATTCCGAATTAGATGAACTTGAAAAGAAAATGGTTTCCTTTCGTTTGTTTTTGTTTTGGTTTTTTTGAGATACACCTTCGAGCCAAAAAAATACTCCTCTTTAAATATTTTTATTTATTTTAGCCTAACTTCAAAATTTGTTGGAACGGCGAATTTCTATATCAAACGATTTATAGAGACAAGAGTTCGCCCAGTGGTAGAAATTCTAATGACCTGTGGTTATACAACACATATTGTAAAATAAATTGCAGACAGCATTGCAGCTCTGCACAATCTTTCCAACAATAAAAAAATCTAGCGAATATGTTATATTTAAGGCAGTGAAAGTGGTGCTTATTTATTTTCCTTCGCCTATTTGTATATAAGATGAGAGATTAAATTCGAGAGATCTACGAAAATGTCCGTACCTACAAATTGTCTAACTGTGGAAGTACAACTCAAAAATCTTCAAATTTGAATTTTATCAATTGAGAGTGAACGAAAAACTTCACATTCTTTCCAATGAATGTATTGTTCACATTGCAACTTTTTATTTCACGAAACAGAATCAGATCTACTCCCAAACTTATAAAGTTGCAAATCATTCTGTAGAAAGTTTGCATATGATCCCGTATAAACTACATGTAGATGCTTGTAATTTATTCTTTCGCACACGCTTTAAAGGCGCGCAGTCAATTCTTCCACCGGCGTTCGACGGACCATCAACCATATAAAACACAAAAAAATATATTGCCTACGATTCATCGATGAACTTGCCGGCGAAGAAAATCTTCTTCGAAAAAACTCGACGCAAACCATATGCGAATTGAAAAATAAATTGAACAATAAAATATGTTTGCCGATCTTTGCTATAATATCCATAGTATTTTGTTAATACCTAATAATATTAGTCTTAGGAATATTATTATAATGGTAAATTCTATCTACTGAACTTAGTTTCTTTGTTCTCTCTTGTTTTTTCCAAACAGTAACATATAATATATACATTATTGAAGCTTGCACAACTTTAAAAGATACTGTATCTTCCTGTGTTAAGATTATTGCAAATAAATTAAATTGAAATTGAAATTGAAATACCTTTATCAACGGCAACACTAACGAAACCAGTTTTAATCGATGACGATTACAAAGATGAAAGGATTCGTGGCTTAGCCACAGAAGAGAAGGGACGCATACTTTCTTTCATAAACTTTATGCGTTTCCAATAAATTTAATGTTATTTTTGATTTTTATTATTTCTCAATATTTGGTCATCTTTACATTTAAAATACCTTTTCTATATGGTGGAGCTTTTTAGTTAATTTTATAAAATGCGCTCTTTATTTGAATTAAATGCTCTGGAAGGACAGCTCATGAAGCAAACCAACATTTTAATCAGACATTTGGTATGTATAAGTTCATGCTATAAATTTGATACAATTGTTACAAAATACTTCGTACTCCTGTTTCGTGTTAATGCCGCACGTTCCCACCAAACGAAACCGCAATGTTTCGTAAAATTTTCCCAAACCTCCGAGGTTTTGCCATACATTTGGGAGGTTTCGAAACCTCGGGATTTCAGCGAAAACTATTTGAAACTCCTCTGAGTTCATCCGCCCGTGAGAGGTTATCAAACCGAACATGCCTACAGCGTGAACTTTTGTTTATTTTGTGTTCATTTGTGGATGTCATAATATTAAACGCCAAAACAATTGTGACAATAAAAAAAAAGGAAAGAATTTTAATCGAAAAAGAGGCAAGTAATATTTTTAAGAGAAATATTTATAAATGCTTTAATTGTTTCCTAAATTTTTTGTCAAAAATCATTTTTAGTAATTTCTCTTTCCAACACTATTATTTTGCGTCAAACAGCTGTTTTGACAGCTTATGACTTTTGAAATCACTTCAACTCGGTGGGAACGACTCACAAAATTGTTCTTTTGAATTTGAACGTCAGAATGACAAACGATGTTTACGCCAGATAAACTTGACAAATGGATACGCAAAATCAGGAATACCAATGCTTAGAGCAAAAAATAACACGACATTGCGAAGTTCTGCTAACAATATTTACTGCAAAGAGTAATTTTTCATAGATTCATTTTCATAATATTCATTTTCACATAACCATAAATATTTGAAATTTTTTATTACATTTTTTTTTTTTGAATTTTACTATCGATTGTGAATGTCATATACGCAATGCGATAAAATAATTGAAAGCACCGGCATTTACCGCGACGACAACCATTCGATACGAAAAATGTATAACCTGCGACCGAAAAACACTTTCGGAAGCGAAAAAAATGCGAATCGCCTGGTTTGCCTGTACAGAAATCTCTCCATGAGTTTGTAACAATAGCGCGGCACATTTTTATATAATAAATCGCTCAACAGATGATATCCTTAAGCAACAGATGTGGAAAAAGTTCTTCACTTTAATGAGCATTAACAATCAAAGTGGAAATTTTTATCATAATCCGCGATCAAAAGAAGAAGTGAATCAAAAAATTGTAATTGAATAAAAAAAATTAATGCGAAAGGCCCGAAACGGTCAAAAGAAATTTAGCTTGTTGTTATATAGACCGAATTGTTCCCTGAAGATTGAGATTGAATTTAATTATCAATTATCTGAAACTATTCAGGGTGAGCACAAAATGTTCATGTTTGACCAAAAGTTGTCGATATCGAATTTATTGATCGCTACAACTATAACATGGGTGTAAACAAGAGCTACCCAACCTAGCATACACATAAAATCGCATCTGTGGTCCCCCTTCATTCTGTGGATTCTCTCAAATAAACCAGAAATATTATTTTGAAATAAATTAAATTTCAAAACATCCAGCTGCACCCATCTCGGTTCTCATAATCCCATCACCAACGTGTCTACATCTAAAAGGCTGCTTTATAATTTTCCATTTATTTTCCACACTGGCAAAGGCAACCCATAAAGTTCACCGAAGTGTGTCGATAATCCCAAATCTGTAAAGCAACCCATCACAAATACTCTTCTCCGGCTGGGCAACAAAATAAATAAACATCGACTTACGTTATGGTCAACAACTATGTCAATAACTGACTGCAGGGCTGCACAATTGCCCTCCTCCTGGATGGCCCAGCACGGGTACGGCTCTATGGCAGCCAAGCACTGCTCTTTCTTCAGATTGACTTTGCCCAGGGTGAAGGGAACACCCTGTTTGTATCGCGGCAACACCACAAACGCCACATCCCGTTGGATCTGCGTTCGAGTTACAATCACATTTCTTGGCACATATCGTCCCGACTGAATGTAGATATTCTTCGTCGATTCACATGGCCAGAGTAGGTTATTACCACCCAGTTGATAATTCAGATGCGCGAGAAGTTTCTTATCACACTTCGGATTCGAATTGCTGCCCGTACTGTGTAGAAGAACCACCAACGCAACCAGACTCGCCCGGACGAATATTCGACTATCGTGCATGCTTACAGAATATTTTACAGATACGCGCACACAACTTTTGACCAAAACTACTAACCATGCTATTGATGTGCAATCACTCTTATATAAGTTGATTCGGAAGAATGTCTCCAACATCATCGTCATACTTTGATCACCAACATCATCGTGACATTTGGAAATATTTGCTCAAAAAAAAAAAAAAATAGAAGAAAGACGAACAAAATATCTTCGAAAATAGCATTGACATTGGGAGAAGGTCAAATTTCATGTGAGACGTCAACCAACGCTGTGGCGTGTCATTTGGCATTTTTAACCATTCCAGCAGAGTCAGCTACTTTTGTCTCCCCCCATATATAGCCTGGAGAGCGAGTGACTGGCTGCATTTCATCGAATCGAATAAAGAAATTGAATTTGTTCTTCGGCGACTGACGACCCAGTTGGTTAAGATTGCTGAAAAGAAATTTCTGTAAGCTTACTTTTGAATTGAGTTTAGGTTGTTCTTTAATGACCCACAATTGAAATCGGATTGAAAGCAGGACGTGTCCCCTATGCAAGTGTAGTGGGTTTTGATTTTGCTTACCCGTTGGATAGATTTTTTTTGGGTCACAACCGTGCAATGGAACACTCTTGACATGTACACATAACTGTTGTCGTTTGTTTAGGTTTTGCATTGATAGGTGAACGGAAGTTGGTAACATGAACCGTTGAATTTAAGTCGCTACATTCAAGGCTTGAATGGCAATGTCACAATAGGGAATGACTACAGCTGAACTGTACGTAAGGTATGATTCGATTTAAATGTATATGCGGTGTCTAGAAATACTTCCTTCTGTTGAATGTAAGTTAGGCTTTATGTTTGAATGTATATAATAAAATTTGAGAGATATGGGACTCGTAAAAGTCCCCCTAAATAGTCTTTGGGCATGCATATACCTACATTTCAAGGGAATTCATTCCTAATGAGGAGAATGATGGGAGTGACAATGTTTCTTGCTAATTGTGGAGCGGCTCCTGACAATTTGTGTTGGAAAATTACAGACGAATTTCGTTCAACTTATTGTTAAGAGAACTTTTTTTATATTCGATATAGACTTTGGAGACGATCCTGAAATGTTCTAGCAGCTGAGTAAGTTCGAAGAGTCGAATAAGATCTGGAACAAAGGGGCGCTCACCGAAAGACGCAATGAACGAAGATCGATAGAACAACAAAGATGAAGAACAAAATTGTGGCTTACAAAAATAACAGTTTATTAAACAAAAAAAAAGGATTTTTTATAATTAACAAATAATCTTACATTGGAATAATTAGTAAAACAATAGACGTGTTTTTTTGAGCTTCGTTCTCAGCAAAGGAAAGTAAAGTAAGATTTTTAGCACACAATTTACAATAACTACTGCGAGTCTCGAAGTGTCAAGTAGAGCGTAGTTGTTGTAATTGCGTGCTGGAAATCCTACTTTACTTTGCTTTGCTGAGAACGAAGCTCAAAAAAACAGGTCTAATATTCAAAGAAGCGAGAGTCTTTTGCTTCTTCCACTGACAGATTATTAAAGTAGAATACATTCGGAAGAGCAAGTACTGACTTTTTTCAATTTCGTTGGCGACACAAAACTGAACATGCTGCTTTCCTATAAGCACTTGTTTAACTTATTTGTTATTTTAATTGTATGGAGGTTGATGACGGATTTTGTCCATCACATCAGGCAGACACCTATGTCTATGGTCAGAGGAGCGCCTCTCTTCGATTTGGTTTGATCTATTCTTCAGGAAATTTACAATATCAGAAACACTACCAAAGACACAAACCTATTAGCTGTAGTATCGATTTAATTTAGACTGTCGACTTTCATTATTCCAAAGTCAACTATAAAATAGTTTTGCCAATTTGATTCAACATCTGGAATCATTTTCGAACGAGACTATAAAGCAAAATATTCAATCGAATATCAAAAACACAACCCAGCAGCTGCAGTATCGATTTTGTTATCGACTGTTATCGTTTGAATTGAAAATCTGATACCAGAAACGAGGTGAAAAATTCAAAACCCGTAAAGGAAAGTAAAAAATCAGTAACTTTTTCGAATAAAGGTGCAAAGTGGAGCTCTGTCATTTGTAGTTTAAGAATCGGTTTGTCGTAAAATTGAAGGTTCCTTTCATTCGTTTCAAAATAAAAATATAAACACACAAATGAATGGTCCAATCGCTCCTGTCCACTCCGTTTAGGCAAGTAAATATATCTGTGGCCACAAACCATAACCGCTAAAGTCGACTTTAGACGAAATTGAGATTGTGATGCCATTAGATTCAGCGTACTCAAATCTATTTTGTGAATTTTTTTCAGGTTTATATCCTTAAAAAAGTGGCCACAATTTCAAAAAAAAAAAAACAGCTTAAGTCACTAGAGTCAATGGGGTAAAAAAAACTTTAAACTGCGCTCCTGAACAATGAGTAAAACAGACTTTAGCGGTTTTGCCTTGTGACCACAGATATGATATAAAAGCTGTCGTCTTGAATTGTATCCAAGGCTGAATTAAGTCAATTTGTTTTAACCTTTCTCTATCTTTGTCTCATAGGTTACTACCCCACTCATAACTGTCTGCCTTAAAACGACTGTGCGAAGTACAAAATTAAATCAAAATAATAATAAAAATCGAATACAAATTTTCACAAACACAGCTACGAATAGTTATATGCGTTGTTTTGACGGCGAAGAGCGCATTACACTCAATAAAATCCCTTGCTTACTCAATCGCTCCAACAAATATTGACGTCGTTTTAACTTAATTTTTTAAATTCAATGGCACCGCGGTCGGTTTATGACTTTAATCCATTAAATTTGTTATGTCTGTTTGTTTGGTACATAGGTATTATATTAGAATACCCTCACACGTATTTTCCTAAATGAACTGTCATCGACGTTGGAAAAATGGTTATAAATATCTAAAAGATTTGTTTGTGAAATTGCCGTTTAAAGATAAGTCATTAAAAATTTCGAATTGCTTCGGATTTGTGTCAATAAGAGGATTATCGTAAAACTTTCCTTTGTTTGTTACAAAACCGGTTGTCTCTAAATGTCATTTGTTTGACACCGTAGATATTTTAAGCCAGCCATAATGTCATAATCGCTTTTGTATGGATGCGTCCAACGGGTGTAGAGAGTTTAACCTTTAAAGAGTCTAGTGTGTTCGAAATGGCATATCACTCTTTAAACTGAATTCAATGGCGCCCGTGGTCTCACTTATTATTACTGTGAGTCACCACTCACTAGTGAACTTATAAGAAACTATTATTTGCAGATTGTGGGTGACAATATGTCATGCGATATAAGGCATAAATAGTTTGGGAAAACTTTGAAAACGCAAACGCAGTACATTTGTTGCCATCAGGTTAATTAGCGAGTGCCACTCACTATTGTCAAATTGTCAAAATCTTAACTAATTTTTTTTTCTATCAACTCAGTGTTCCCCTGATGGTTCATTATGCGAACTGGTGTAAGATAAGACCTTTTGTAGCTAGACTTTAAAATCTAGTACCCTTTATTACTGTGCTTCTTTTAGGCCTATTCATAAACACACTTCCGAAAACATAAGCTACTTCAATGTCTTGACTTTAATGTCCATATTATCTTACCATAAATTCAATTGGTACTTATTGTGTAATTATCTTAATGTTAACGTGCCTTTAGTGTACTTTTCATCGAAGAATGGCAAACAGGAAGTGTTAGTAAATTTGTTGACGTGAGAAAAGCATTTTATTTATTTAATTGGAAAATGTGGTTTAACAAAAAATGCAAAAACTTCCCCTTTCCGCCCTATTATCACAAAGAAAAAATACTTTGTCACATTCGGAGTCTGAACAATTTTAATAATGTTGATGTTCGTTGGAAAAACCTTGTAAAAATGTATCCGAAGAACATGTCTGCTAACTTCTTGAGCAAAAGAATGTTATGAGTAATATGTGTGTATTGAAATTAAAAAAGAAATGCGTTTTGCTGACTTCAAAATTTGCATGATACATAACATATCCAAAAACAATGAATGAACATTTTTGTGAATGAAAATTGACAACAGTGTTGGTTTGTAACTGCATACGAATGTGTAGCTTATGTTTTCGTTTAACCAGAAACTAAACGCAATAAGAATTTCCGGGAAAACACAAACTCGCTTGCGATGACAGCCCTGCCCTACCGGAATTGAAATTGTTTACTTTTGGCATGTTGTTCACATCGAATGAATTCACTGTTAAAGGTTAACTTACATGGATTAACCAATCGATAGGTGTT